>CM068367.1:619668545-622308577 GCA_034769895.1 Magicicada septendecula | reverse complement strand
GCTGTTATCGTTTGCCATAGAAAATACCCTTGTTAAAAAAACGTTGCAGGTAAACTACCCCTTTCCCTCAACCGATCTTCACCAAAAACAATAGGTCTTGAGAACTCTACAATTTAGGGCTGTATGCAAATAATCTTTTGATTCTGTTTGAATTTGCGGCTGTTATCATTTGCCATAGGAAATACCCTTGTTAAAACATAAAACGTTACAGGTAAACTACCCCTTTCCCTTAACCGATCTTCACCAAAAACAATAGGTCGCGAGTACTCTACAAATCAGGGCTGTACGCAAAACATTATTTGATTCTGTTTGAATTTGCGGCTGTTATCGTTTGCCATAGAAAATACCCTTGTTAAAAAAACGTTGCAGGTAAACTACCCCTTTCCCTCAACCGATCTTCACCAAAAACAATAGGTCTTGAGAACTCTACAATTTAGGGCTGTATGCAAATAATCTTTTGATTCTGTTTGAATTTGCGGCTGTTATCGTTTGCCATAGGAAATACCCTTGTTAAAACATAAAACGTTACAGGTAAACTACCCCTTTCCCTTAACCGATGTTCACCAAATCAAAAGACCCTGAGAACTCTACAATTCAGGGCTGTATGCGAAACATTATTTCATTCTGTATGAATTTGCGGCTGTTATCGTTTGCCAAACAAACAAAATTACCCTTGCTAAAAAAAAACCGTTGCAGGTAAACTACCCCTTTCCCTCAACCGATCATCACCAAAAACAATAGGTCGCGAGTACTCTGCAAATCAGGGCTGCATGCAAAAAATTATTTGATTCTGTTTGAATTTGCGGCAGTTATCGTTTGCCATAGAAAAAAAATCTACAGACAGACAGACAGACAGACACACACACAGACACTTTTCGGAAAACGACTTTTTTTCATGTTTTGAGTGTAGTACAATCAGAATCTGCAATAATCTCGAACACGATTTTTTTTTGCCATCACCATACTTCCATTCCTTAAGGAATATGGAAGTAAATAAAACGTTACCGGGTAAACTATCCTTTCCCTTAACCGATCTTCACCAAAACCAATAGGTCTTGAGTACTCTACAAATCAGGGCTGTATGCAAAACATTATTTGATTCTGTTTGAATTT
This sequence comes from Magicicada septendecula, assembly GCA_034769895.1. Taxonomy (NCBI): domain Eukaryota; kingdom Metazoa; phylum Arthropoda; class Insecta; order Hemiptera; family Cicadidae; genus Magicicada; species Magicicada septendecula. The sequence continues at coordinate 622,307,464 of CM068367.1, read as the reverse complement.
GCGGCTGTTATCGTTTGCCATAGAAAATACCCTTGTTAAAAAAACGTTGCAGGTAAACTACCCCTTTCCCTCAACCGAACTTCACCAAAAACAATAGGTCTTGAGAACGCTACAATTTAGGGCTGTATGCAAATAATCTTTTGATTCTGTTTGAATTTGCGGCTGTTATCGTTTGCCATAGGAAATACCCTTGTTAAAACATAAAACGTTACAGGTAAACTACCCCCTTTCCCTTACCGATCTTCACCAAAATCAACAGATCTTGAGAACTCTACAATTCAGGGCTGTATGCGAAACATTATTTGATTCTGTTTGAATTTGCGGCTGTTATCGTTTGCCAAACAAACAAAATTACCCTTGCTAAAAAAAAAACCGTTTGCAGGTAAACTACCCCTTTCCCTCTACCGATCTTCACCAAAAACAATAGGTCGCGAGTACTCCGCAAATCCGAGCTGCATGCAAAAAATTATTTGATTCTGTTTGAATTTGCGGCAGTTATCGTTTGCCATAGAAAAAAAATCTAAGACAGACAGACACACACACAGACACTTTTCGGAAAACGACTTTACTTCCATATTCCTTAAGGAATGGAAGTATGGTGATGGCAAAAAAAATCGTGTTCGAGATTATTGCAGATTCTGATTCTACTACACTCAAAACATGAAAAAAAGTCGTTTTCCGAAAAGTGTCTGTGTGTCTGTCTGTCTGTCTGTCTGTCTGTGTGTCTGTCTGTCTATCTGTAGATTTTTTTTTCTATGGCAAACGATAACTGCCGCAAATTCAAACAGAATCAAATAATTTTTTGCATACAGTCCGGTTTTGCAGAGTTCTCGCGACCTATTGTTTTTGGTGAAGATCGGTTGAGGGAAAGGGGTAGTTTACCTGCAACGGTTTTTTTTTTAGCAAGGGAAATTTTGTTTGTTTGGCAAACGATAACAGCCGCAAATTCAAACCAGAATCAAATAATGTTTCGCATACAGCCCTGAATTGTAGAGTTCTCAAGACCTATTGTTTTTGGTGAAGATCGGTTAAGGGAAAGGGGTAGTTTGCCAGTAACGTTTTATGTTTTAACAAGGGTATTTCCTATGGCAAACGATAACAGCCGCAAATTCAAACAGAATGAAAAGATTATTTGCATACAGCCCTAAATTGTAGAGTTCTCAACACCTTTTGTTTTTGGTGAAGATCGGTAAGGGAAAGGGGTAGTTTTACCTACAACGTTTTTTTAACAAGGGTATTTTCTATGGCAAACGATAACAGCCGCAAATTCAAACAGAATCAAATAATTTTCTGCATACAGCCCTGATTTGTAGAGTACTCAAGACCTATTGTTTTTGGTGAAGATCGGTTGAGGGGAAGGGGTAGTTTACCAGCAACGTTTTTTATCATGCGTATTTTCTATGGCAAACGACAACTGCCGCAAATTCAAACAGAATCAAATAATTTTTTGCATACAGCCCTGATTTGTAGAGTACTCGCGACCTATTGTTTTTGGTGAAGATCGGTTGAGGGAAGGGGTAGTTTACCAGCAACGGTTTTTTTTATCAAGGGAAATTTTTTTTTTTTTGGCAAACGATAACAGCCGCAAATTCAAACAGAATCAAATAATGTTTCGCATACAGCCCTGAATTGTAGATTTCTCAAGATCTATTGTTTTTGGTGAAGATCGGTTGAGGGAAAGGGGTAGTTTACCTGTAACGTTTTTTTAACAAGGGTATTTTATATGGCAAACGATAACAGCCGCAAATTCAAACAGAATCAAATAATGTTTTGCATACAGTCCTGATTTGTAGAGTACTCAAGACCTATTGTTTTTGGTGAAGATCGGTTAAGGGGAAGGGGTAGTTTACCTGCAACCTTTTACGTTTTTTTTCTATGGCAAACGATAACAGCCGCAAATTCAAACAGAATCAAATAATGTTTTGCATACAGCCCTGATTTGTAGAGTACTCAAGACCTATTGTTTTTGGTGAAGATCGGTTAAGGGGAAGGGGTAGTTTACCTGCAACGTTTTTTTATCAAGCGTATTTTCTATGGCAAACGATAACAGCCGCAAATTCAAACAGAATCAAATAATTTTTTGCATACGTCCCTGAATTGTAGAGGTCTCAAGGACTTTCGATTTTGGTGAAGATCGGTTAAGGGGAAGGGGTAGTTTACCTGCAACCTTTTACGTTTTAACAAGAGTAAAGTACTTGAAAATTTATTTAAACTTTTTGAAACAATGGTAATTGTTAAAAATAAAATAATTTTGTTGCCAGGCAATAAAATTATAATTTTTTCATTTAATGTAATATAATATTTTTCATTTAATACAGCAATAAAAAGGCAGGTAAGACACAGCCTGGCTGTTTGGCTGAAAATGATTTAAATATAAATCTTAGAATATGGAAGTCATGTATGGTTCTCCATACCGATATTTTTTTTCATGTTTTGAGTGTAGTAGAATCAGAATCTGCAATAATCTCGAACACGATTTTTTTGCCATCACCATACTTCCATTCCTTAAGGAATATGGAAGTAAATAAAACGTTACAGGTAAACTACCCCTTTCCCTTAACCGATCTTCACCAAAAACAATAGGTCTTGAGAACTCTACAATTTAGGGCTGTATGCAGATAATCTTTTGATTCTGTTTGAATTTGCGGCTGTTATCGTTTTGCCATAGGAAATACCCTTGTTAAAACATAAAACGTTACAGGTAAACTACCCCTTTCCCTTAACCGATCTTCACCAAAAACAATAGGTCTTGAGAACTCTACAATTCAGGGCTGTATGGGAAACATTATTTGATTCTGTTTGAATTTGCGGCTGTTATCGTTTGCCAAACAAACAAAATTTCCTTGCTAAAAAAAAACCGTTGCAGGTAAACTACCCCTTTCCCTCAACCGATCTTCACCAAAAACAATAGGTCGCGAGAACTCTGCAAAACCGGGCTGTATGCAAAAAATTATTTGATTCTGTTTGAATCTGCGGCAGTTATCGTTTGCCATAGAAAAAAAATCCACAGACAGACAGACACACAGACACACAGACAGACACACAGACACTTTTCGGAAAACGACTTTTTTTCATGTTTTGAGTGTAGTAGAATCAGAATCTGCAATAATCTCGAACACGATTTTTTTTGCCATCACCATACTTCCATTCCTTAAGGAATATGGAAGTAATTACCCTTGATAAAAAACCGCTGCAGGTAAACTACCCCTTTCCCTTAACCTATCTTCACCAAAAACAATAGGTCTTGAGAACTCTACAATTCAGGGCTATATGCAAAATATTATATGATTTTGTTTGAATTTGTGGCTGTTATCGTTTGCCATACAAAATACCCTTGATAAAACAAAATTTCGGTATGGAGAACCATACATGACTTCCATATTCTAAGATTTATATTTAAAATCATTTTCAGCCAAACAGCCAGGCTGTGCCTTACCTGCCTTTTTATTGCTGTATTAAATGAAAAATATTATATTACATTAAAATGAAAAAATTATAGTTTTATTGCCTGCAACAAAATTATTTTATTTTTAACAATTACCATTGTTTCAAAAAGTTTAAATAAATTTTCAAGTACTTTACTCTTGTTAAAACGTATAAGGTTGCAGGTAAACTACCCTTCCCTTAACCGATCTTCACCAAATCGAAAGTCATTGAGACCTCTACAATTCAGGGACGTATGCAAAAAATTATTTGATTCTGTTTGAATTTGCGGCTGTTATCGTTTGCCATAGAAAATACGCTGATAAAAAAACGTTGCAGGTAAACTACCCCTTTCCCTTAACCGATCTTCACCAAAAACAATAGGTCTTGAGTACTCTACAAATCAGGACTGTATGCAAAACATTATTTGATTCTGTTTGAATTTGCGGCTGTTATCGTTTGCCATAGAAAATACCCTTGTTAAAAAAACGTTGCAGGTAAACTACCCCTTTCCCTCAACCGATCTTCACCAAAAACAATAGGTCTTGAGAAATCTACAATTCAGGGCTGTATGCGAAACATTATTTGATTCTGTTTGAATTTGCGGCTGTTATCGTTTGCCAAAAAAAAAAAATTTCCCTTGATAAAAAAAACCGTTGCAGGTAACTACCCCTTCCCCTCAACCGATCTTCACCAAAAACAACAGGTCGCGAGTACTCTACAAATCAGGGCTGTATGCAAAAAAATTATTTGATTCTGCTTGAATTTGCGGCAGTTGTCGTTTGCCATAGAAAATACGCATGATAAAAAACGTTGCTGGTAAACTACCCCTTTCCTTAACCGATCTTCACCAAAAACAAAAGGTATTGAGAACTCTACAATTTAGGGGCTGTATGCAAATAATCTTTTCATTCTCTTTGAATTGCGGCTGTTATCGTTTGCCAAACAAACAAAATTACCCTTGCTATAAAAAAAACCGTTGCAGGTAAACTACCCCTTTCCCTCAACCGATCTTCACCAAAAACAATAGGTCGCGAGAACTCTGCAAAACCGGGCTGTAATGCAAAAAATTATTTGATTCTGTTTGAATTTGCGGCAGTTATCGTTTGCCATAGAAATTAAAATCTATAGACAGACAGACACACAGACAGACAGACACACAGACACTTTTCGGAAAACGATTTTTTTCATGTTTTGAGTGTAGTAGAATCAGAATCTGCAATAATCTCGAACACGATTTTTTTGCCATCACCATACTCCCATTCCTTAAGAATATGGAAGTAATTACCCTTGATAAAAAACCGCTGCAGGTAAACTACCCTTTCCCTTAACCTATCTTCACCAAAAACAATAGGTCTTGAGAACTCTACAATTCAGGGCTATATGCAAAATATTATATGATTTTGTTTGAATTTGTGGCTGTTATCGTTTTGCCATACAAAATACCTTGATAAAACAAATATCGGTATGGAGAACCATACATGACTTCCATATTCTAAGATTTATATTTAAAATCATTTTCACCCAAACAGCCAGGCTGTGTCTTACCTGCCTTTTTATTGCTGTATTAAATGAAAAATATTATTTTACATTAAAATGAAAAAATTATAATTTTATTGCCTGGCAACAAAATTATTTTATTTTTAACAATTACCATTGTTTCAAAAGTTTAAATAAATTTTCAAGTACTTTACTCTTGTTAAAACGTAAAAGGTTGCAGGTAAACTACCCCTTCCCCTTAACGATCTTCACCAAAATCGAAAGTCATTGAGACCTCTACAATTCAGGGACGTATGCTAAAAATTATTTGATTCTGTTTGAATTTGCGGCTGCTATCGTTTGCCATAGAAAATACGCTTGATAAAAAAACGTTGCAGGTAAACTACCCCTTCCCCTTAACCGATCTTCACCAAAAACAATAGGTCTTGAGTACTCTACAAATCAGGGCTGTATGCAAAACATTATTTGATTCTGTTTGAATTTGCGGCTGTTATCGTTTGCCATAGAAAATACCCTTGTTAAAAAAACGTTGCAGGTAAACTACCCCCTTTCCCTCAACCGATCTTCACCAAAAACAATAGGTCTTGAGAACTCTACAATTTAGGGCTGTATGCAAATAATCTTTTGATTCTGTTTGAATTTGCGGCTGTTATCATTTGCCATAGGAAATACCCTTGTTAAAACATAAAACGTTACAGGTAAACTACCCCTTTCCCTTAACCGATCTTCACCAAAAACAATAGGTCGCGAGTACTCTACAAATCAGGGCTGTACGCAAAACATTATTTGATTCTGTTTGAATTTGCGGCTGTTATCGTTTGCCATAGAAAATACCCTTGTTAAAAAAACGTTGCAGGTAAACTACCCCTTTCCCTCAACCGATCTTCACCAAAAACAATAGGTCTTGAGAACTCTACAATTTAGGGCTGTATGCAAATAATCTTTTGATTCTGTTTGAATTTGCGGCTGTTATCGTTTGCCATAGGAAATACCCTTGTTAAAACATAAAACGTTACAGGTAAACTACCCCTTTCCCTTAACCGATCTTCACCAAAATCAAAAGACCTTGAGAACTCTACAATTCAGGGCTGTATGCGAAACATTATTTCATTCTGTATGAATTTGCGGCTGTTATCGTTTGCCAAACAAACAAAATTACCCTTGCTAAAAAAAAACCGTTGCAGGTAAACTACCCCTTTCCCTCAACCGATCATCACCAAAAACAATAGGTCGCGAGTACTCTGCAAATCAGGGCTGCATGCAAAAAATTATTTGATTCTGTTTGAATTTGCGGCAGTTATCGTTTGCCATAGAAAAAAAATCTACAGACAGACAGACAGACAGACAGACACACAGACACTTTTCGGAAAACGACTTTTTTTCATGTTTTGAGTGTAGTACAATCAGAATCTGCAATAATCTCGAACACGATTTTTTTTGCCATCACCATACTTCCATTCCTTAAGGAATATGGAAGTAAATAAAACGTTACAGGTAAACTATCCCTTTCCCTTAACCGATCTTCACCAAAACCAATAGGTCTTGAGTACTCTACAAATCAGGCTGTATGCAAAACATTATTTGATTCTGTTTGAATTTGCGGCTGTTATCGTTTGCCATAGAAAATACCCTTGTTAAAAAAACGTTGCAGGTAAACTACCCCTTTCCCTCAACCGAACTTCACCAAAAACAATAGGTCTTGAGAACGCTACAATTTAGGGCTGTATGCAAATAATCTTTTGATTCTGTTTGAATTTGCGGCTGTTATCGTTTGCCATAGGAAATACCCTTGTTAAAACATAAAACGTTACAGGTAAACTACCCCTTTCCCTTAACCGATCTTCACCAAAATCAACAGATCTTGAGAACTCTACAATTCAGGGCTGTATGCGAAACATTATTTGATTCTGTTTGAATTTGCGGCTGTTATCGTTTGCCAAACAAACAAAATTACCCTTGCTAAAAAAAAAACCGTTGCAGGTAAACTACCCCTTTCCCTCAACCGATCTTCACCAAAAACAATAGGTCGCGAGTACTCCGCAAATCCGAGCTGCATGCAAAAAATTATTTGATTCTGTTTGAATTTGCGGCAGTTATCGTTTGCCATAGAAAAAAAATCTAAGACAGACAGACACACACACAGACACTTTTCGGAAAACGACTTTTACTTCCATATTCCTTAAGGAATGGAAGTATGGTGATGGGAAAAAAATCGTGTTCGAGATTATTGCAGATTCTGATTCTACTACACTCAAAACATGAAAAAAAGTCGTTTTCCGAAAAGTGTCTGTGTGTCTGTCTGTCTGTCTGTCTGTCTGTCTGTCTGTGTGTCTGTGTGTCTGTCTGTCTGTCTGTAGATTTTTTTTCTATGGCAAACGATAACTGCCGCAAATTCAAACAGAATCAAATAATTTTTTGCATACAGCCCGGTTTTGCAGAGTTCTCGCGACCTATTGTTTTTGGTGAAGATCGGTTGAGGGAAAGGGGTAGTTTACCTGCAACGGTTTTTTTTTAGCAAGGGAAATTTTGTTTGTTTGGCAAACGATAACAGCCGCAAATTCAAACAGAATCAAATAATGTTTCGCATACAGCCCTGAATTGTAGAGTTCTCAAGACCTATTGTTTTTGGTGAAGATCGGTTAAGGGAAAGGGGTAGTTTACCAGTAACGTTTTATGTTTTAACAAGGGTATTTCCTATGGCAAACGATAACAGCCGCAAATTCAAACAGAATGAAAAGATTATTTGCATACAGCCCTAAATTGTAGAGTTCTCAATACATTTTGTTTTTGGTGAAGATCGGTTAAGGGAAAGGGGTAGTTTACCTACAACGTTTTTTTAACAAGGGTATTTTCTATGGCAAACGATAACAGCCGCAAATTCAAACAGAATCAAATAATTTTCTGCATACAGCCCTGATTTGTAGAGTATCAAGACCTATTGTTTTTGGTGAAGATCGGTTGAGGGGAAGGGGTAGTTTACCAGCAACGTTTTTTATCATGCGTATTTTCTATGGCAAACGACAACTGCCGCAAATTCAAACAGAATCAAATAATTTTTTGCATACAGCCCTGATTTGTAGAGTACTCGCGACCTATTGTTTTTGGTGAAGATCGGTTGAGGGGAAGGGGTAGTTTACCAGCAACGGTTTTTTTTATCAAGGAAATTTTTTTTTTTGGCAAACGATAACAGCCGCAAATTCAAACAGAATCAAATAATGTTTCGCATACAGCCCTGAATTGTAGATTTCTCAAGATCTATTGTTTTTGGTGAAGATCGGTTGAGGGAAAGGGGTAGTTTACCTGTAACGTTTTTTTAACAAGGGTATTTTATATGGCAAACGATAACAGCCGCAAATTCAAACAGAATCAAATAATGTTTTGCATACAGTCCTGATTTGTAGAGTACTCAAGACCTATTGTTTTTGGTGAAGATCGGTTAAGGGGAAGGGGTAGTTTACCTGCAACCTTTTACGTTTTTTTTCTATGGCAAACGATAACAGCCGCAAATTCAAACAGAATCAAATAATGTTTTGCATACAGCCCTGATTTGTAGAGTACTCAAGACCTATTGTTTTTGGTGAAGATCGGTTAAGGGGAAGGGGTAGTTTACCTGCAACGTTTTTTTATCAAGCGTATTTTCTATGGCAAACGATAACAGCCGCAAATTCAAACAGAATCAAATAATTTTTTGCATACGTCCCTGAATTGTAGAGGTCTCAATGACTTTCGATTTTGGTGAAGATCGGTTAAGGGGAAGGGGTAGTTTACCTGCAACCTTTTACGTTTTAACAAGAGTAAAGTACTTGAAAATTTATTTAAACTTTTTGAAACAATGGTAATTGTTAAAAATAAAATAATTTTGTTGCCAGGCAATAAAATTATAATTTTTTCATTTTAATGTAATATAATATTTTTCATTTAATACAGCAATAAAAAGGCAGGTAAGACACAGCCTGGCTGTTTGGCTGAAAATGATTTTAAATATAAATCTTAGAATATGGAAGTCATGTATGGTTCTCCATACCGATATTTTTTTTCATGTTTTGAGTGTAGTAGAATCAGAATCTGCAATAATCTCGAACACGATTTTTTTGCCATCACCATACTTCCATTCCTTAAGGAATATGGAAGTAAATAAAACGTTACAGGTAAACTACCCCTTTCCCTTAACCGATCTTCACCAAAAACAATAGGTCTTGAGAACTCTACAATTTAGGGCTGTATGCAAATAATCTTTTGATTCTGTTTGAATTTGCGGCTGTTATCGTTTGCCATAGGAAATACCCTTGTTAAAACATAAAACGTTACAGGTAAACTACCCCTTTCCCTTAACCGATCTTCACCAAAAACAATAGGTCTTGAGACCTCTACAATTCAGGGCTGTATGCGAAACATTATTTGATTCTGTTTGAATTTGCGGCTGTTATCGTTTGCCAAACAAACAAAATTTCCCTTGCTAAAAAAAAACCGTTGCAGGTAAACTACCCCTTTCCCTCAACCGATCTTCACCAAAAACAATAGGTCGCGAGAACTCTGCAAAACCGGGCTGTATGCAAAAAATTATTTGATTCTGTTTGAATTTGCGGCAGTTATCGTTTGCCATAGAAAAAAAATCCACAGACAGACAGACACACAGACACACAGACACACAGACACACAGACAGACACACAGACACTTTTCGGAAAACGACTTTTTTTCATGTTTTGAGTGTAGTAGAATCAGAATCTGCAATAATCTCGAACACGATTTTTTTTTGCCATCACCATACTTCCATTCCTTAAGGAATATGGAAGTAAAAAATCTACAGACAGACAGACACACACAGACAGACAGACACACAGACACTTTTCGGAAAACGACTTTTTTTCATGTTTTGAGTGTAGTAGAATCAGAATCTGCAATAATCTCGAACACGATTTTTTTTGCCATCACCATACTTCCATTCCTTAAGGAATATGGAAGTAATTACCCTTGATAAAAAACCGCTGCAGGTAAACTACCCCTTTCCCTTAACCTATCTTCACCAAAAACAATAGGTCTTGAGAACTCTACAATTCAGGGCTATATGCAAAATATTATATGATTTGTTTGAATTTGTGGCTGTTATCGTTTGCCATACAAAATACCCTTGATAAAACAAAATATCGGTATGGAGAACCATACATGACTTCCATATTCTAAGATTTATATTTAAAATCATTTTCAGCCAAACAGCCAGGCTGTGCCTTACCTGCCTTTTTATTGCTGTATTAAATGAAAAATATTATATTACATTAAAATGAAAAAATTATAGTTTTATTGCCTGGCAACAAAATTATTTTATTTTTAACAATTACCATTGTTTCAAAAAGTTTAAATAAATTTTCAAGTACTTTACTCTTGTTAAAACGTATAAGGTTGCAGGTAAACTACCCCTTCCCCTTAACCGATCTTCACCAAAATCGAAAGTCATTGAGACCTCTACAATTCAGGGACGTATGCAAAATATTATTTGATTCTGTTTGAATTTGCGGCTGTTATCGTTTGCCATAGAAAATACGCTTGATAAAAAAACGTTGCAGGTAAACTACCCCTTCCCCTTAACCGATCTTCACCAAAAACAATAGGTCTTGAGTACTCTACAAATCAGGACAGTATGCAAAACATTATTTGATTCTGTTTGAATTTGCGGCTGTTATCGTTTGCCATATAAAATACCCTTGTTAAAAAAACGTTGCAGGTAAACTACCCCTTTACCTCAACCGATCTTCACCAAAAACAATAGGTCTTGAGAAATCTACAATTCAGGGCTGTATGCGAAACATTATTTGATTCTGTTTGAATTTGCGGCTGTTATCGTTTGCCAAAAAAAAAAAAATTTCCCTTGATAAAAAAAACCGTTGCAGGTAAACTACCCCTTCCCCTCAACCGATCTTCACCAAAAACAACAGGTCGCGAGTACTCTACAAATCAGGGCTGTATGCAAAAAATTATTTGATTCTGCTTGAATTTGCGGCAGTTGTCGTTTGCCATAGAAAATACGCATGATAAAAAACGTTGCTGGTAAACTACCCCTTTCCCTTAACCGATCTTCACCAAAAACAAAAGGTATTGAGAACTCTACAATTTAGGGCTGTATGCAAATAATCTTTTCATTCTGTTTGAATTTGCGGCTGTTATCGTTTGCCAAACAAACAAAATTACCCTTGCTAAAAAAAAACCGTTGCAGGTAAACTACCCCTTTCCCTCAACCGATCTTCACCAAAATCAATAGGTCGCGAGAACTCTGCAAAACCGGGCTGTATGCAAAAAATTATTTGATTCTGTTTGAATTTGCGGCAGTTATCGTTTGCCATAGAAATAAAATCTATAGACAGACAGACACACAGACAGACAGACACACAGACACTTTTCGGAAAACGACTTTTTTTCATGTTTTGAGTGTAGTAGAATCAGAATCTGCAATAATCTCGAACACGATTTTTTTTTGCCATCACCATACTCCCATTCCTTAAGGAATATGGAAGTAATTACCCTTGATAAAAAACCGCTGCAGGTAAACTACCCCTTTCCCTTAACCTATCTTCACCAAAAACAATAGGTCTTGAGAACTCTACAATTCAGGGCTATATGCAAAATATTATATGATTTTGTTTGAATTTGTGGCTGTTATCGTTTGCCATACAAAATACCCTTGATAAAACAAAATATCGGTATGGAGAACCATACATGACTTCCATATTCTAAGATTTATATTTAAAATCATTTTCACCCAAACAGCCAGGCTGTGTCTTACCTGCCTTTTTATTGCTGTATTAAATGAAAAATATTATATTACATTAAAATGAAAAAATTATAATTTTATTGCTGGCAACAAAATTATTTTATTTTTAACAATTACCATTGTTTCAAAAAGTTTAAATAAATTTTCAAGTACTTTACTCTTGTTAAAACGTAAAAGGTTGCAGGTAAACTACCCCTTCCCCTTAACCGATCTTCACCAAAATCGAAAGTCATTGAGACCTCTACAATTCAGGGACGTATGCTAAAAATTATTTGATTCTGTTTGAATTTGCGGCTGCTATCGTTTGCCATAGAAAATACGCTTGATAAAAAAACGTTGCAGGTAAACTACCCCTTCCCCTTAACCGATCTTCACCAAAAACAATAGGTCTTGAGTACTCTACAAATCAGGGCTGTATGCAAAACATTATTTGATTCTGTTTGAATTTGCGGCTGTTATCGTTTGCCATAGAAAATACCCTTGTTAAAAAAACGTTGCAGGTAAACTACCCCTTTCCCTCAACCGATCTTCACCAAAAACAATAGGTCTTGAGAACTCTACAATTTAGGGCTGTATGCAAATAATCTTTTGATTCTGTTTGAATTTGCGGCTGTTATCATTTGCCATAGGAAATACCCTTGTTAAAACATAAAACGTTACAGGTAAACTACCCCTTTCCCTTAACCGATCTTCACCAAAAACAATAGGTCGCGAGTACTCTACAAATCAGGGCTGTACGCAAAACATTATTTGATTCTGTTTGAATTTGCGGCTGTTATCGTTTGCCATAGAAAATACCCTTGTTAAAAAAACGTTGCAGGTAAACTACCCCTTTCCCTCAACCGATCTTCACCAAAAACAATAGGTCTTGAGAACTCTACAATTTAGGGCTGTATGCAAATAATCTTTTGATTCTGTTTGAATTTGCGGCTGTTATCGTTTGCCATAGGAAATACCCTTGTTAAAACATAAAACGTTACAGGTAAACTACCCCTTTCCCTTAACCGATCTTCACCAAAATCAAAAGACCTTGAGAACTCTACAATTCAGGGCTGTATGCGAAACATTATTTCATTCTGTATGAATTTGCGGCTGTTATCGTTTGCCAAACAAACAAAATTACCCTTGCTAAAAAAAAACCGTTGCAGGTAAACTACCCCTTTCCCTCAACCGATCATCACCAAAAACAATAGGTCGCGAGTACTCTGCAAATCAGGGCTGCATGCAAAAAATTATTTGATTCTGTTTGAATTTGCGGCAGTTATCGTTTGCCATAGAAAAAAAATCTACAGACAGACAGACAGACAGACAGACACACAGACACTTTTCGGAAAACGACTTTTTTTCATGTTTTGAGTGTAGTACAATCAGAATCTGCAATAATCTCGAACACGATTTTTTTTGCCATCACCATACTTCCATTCCTTAAGGAATATGGAAGTAAATAAAACGTTACAGGTAAACTATCCCTTTCCCTTAACCGATCTTCACCAAAACCAATAGGTCTTGAGTACTCTACAAATCAGGGCTGTATGCAAAACATTATTTGATTCTGTTTGAATTTGCGGCTGTTATCGTTTGCCATAGAAAATACCCTTGTTAAAAAAACGTTGCTGGTAAACTACCCCTTTCCCTCAACCGAACTTCACCAAAAACAATAGGTCTTGAGAACGCTACAATTTAGGGCTGTATGCAAATAATCTTTTGATTCTGTTTGAATTTGCGGCTGTTATCGTTTGCCATAGGAAATACCCTTGTTAAAACATAAAACGTTACAGGTAAACTACCCCTTTCCCTTAACCGATCTTCACCAAAATCAACAGATCTTGAGAACTCTACAATTCAGGGCTGTATGCGAAACATTATTTGATTCTGTTTGAATTTGCGGCTGTTATCGTTTGCCAAACAAACAAAATTACCCTTGCTAAAAAAAAACCGTTGCAGGTAAACTACCCCTTTCCCTCAACCGATCTTCACCAAAAACAATAGGTCGCGAGTACTCCGCAAATCCGAGCTGCATGCAAAAAATTATTTGATTCTGTTTGAATTTGCGGCAGTTATCGTTTGCCATAGAAAAAAAATCTAAGACAGACAGACACACACACAGACACTTTTCGGAAAACGACTTTTACTTCCATATTCCTTAAGGAATGGAAGTATGGTGATGGGAAAAAAAATCGTGTTCGAGATTATTGCAGATTCTGATTCTACTACACTCAAAACATGAAAAAAAGTCGTTTTCCGAAAAGTGTCTGTGTGTTTGTCTGTCTGTCTGTCTGTCTGTCTATCTGTGTGTCTGTGTGTCTGTCTGTCTGTCTGTAGATTTTTTTTCTATGGCAAACGATAACTGCCGCAAATTCAAACAGAATCAAATAATTTTTTGCATACAGCCCGGTTTTGCAGAGTTCTCGCGACCTATTGTTTTTGGTGAAGATCGGTTGAGGGAAAGGGGTAGTTTACCTGCAACGGTTTTTTTTTAGCAAGGGAAATTTTGTTTGTTTGGCAAACGATAACAGCCGCAAATTCAAACAGAATCAAATAATGTTTCGCATACAGCCCTGAATTGTAGAGTTCTCAAGACCTATTGTTTTTGGTGAAGATCGGTTAAGGGAAAGGGGTAGTTTACCAGTAACGTTTTATGTTTTAACAAGGGTATTTCCTATGGCAAACGATAACAGCCGCAAATTCAAACAGAATGAAAAGATTATTTGCATACAGCCCTAAATTGTAGAGTTCTCAATACCTTTTGTTTTTGGTGAAGATCGGTTAAGGGAAAGGGGTAGTTTACCTACAACGTTTTTTTAACAAGGGTATTTTCTATGGCAAACGATAACAGCCGCAAATTCAAACAGAATCAAATAATTTTCTGCATACAGCCCTGATTTGTAGAGTATTCAAGACCTATTGTTTTTGGTGAAGATCGGTTGAGGGGAAGGGGTAGTTTACCAGCAACGTTTTTTATCATGCGTATTTTCTATGGCAAACGACAACTGCCGCAAATTCAAACAGAATCAAATAATTTTTTGCATACAGCCCTGATTTGTAGAGTACTCGCGACCTATTGTTTTTGGTGAAGATCGGTTGAGGGGAAGGGGTAGTTTACCAGCAACGGTTTTTTTTATCAAGGGAAATTTTTTTTTTTGGCAAACGATAACAGCCGCAAATTCAAACAGAATCAAATAATGTTTCGCATACAGCCCTGAATTGTAGATTTCTCAAGATCTATTGTTTTTGGTGAAGATCGGTTGAGGGAAAGGGGTAGTTTACCTGTAACGTTTTTTTAACAAGGGTATTTTATATGGCAAACGATAACAGCCGCAAATTCAAACAGAATCAAATAATGTTTTGCATACAGTCCTGATTTGTAGAGTACTCAAGACCTATTGTTTTTGGTGAAGATCGGTTAAGGGGAAGGGGTAGTTTACCTGCAACCTTTTACGTTTTTTTTCTATGGCAAACGATAACAGCCGCAAATTCAAACAGAATCAAATAATGTTTTGCATACAGCCCTGATTTGTAGAGTACTCAAGACCTATTGTTTTTGGTGAAGATCGGTTAAGGGGAAGGGGTAGTTTACCTGCAACGTTTTTTTATCAAGCGTATTTTCTATGGCAAACGATAACAGCCGCAAATTCAAACAGAATCAAATAATTTTTTGCATACGTCCCTGGATTGTAGAGGTCTCAATGACTTTCGATTTTGGTGAAGATCGGTTAAGGGGAAGGGGTAGTTTACCTGCAACCTTTTACGTTTTAACAAGAGTAAAGTACTTGAAAATTTATTATACTTTTTGAAACAATGGTAATTGTTAAAAATAAAATAATTTTGTTGCCAGGCAATAAAATTATAATTTTTTCATTTTAATGTAATATAATATTTTTCATTTAATACAGCAATAAAAAGGCAGGTAAGACACAGCCTGGCTGTTTGGCTGAAAATGATTTTAAATATAAATCTTAGAATATGGAAGTCATGTATGGTTCTCCATACCGATATTTTTTTTCATGTTTTGAGTGTAGTAGAATCAGAATCTGCAATAATCTCGAACACGATTTTTTTTGCCATCACCATACTTCCATTCCTTAAGGAATATGGAAGTAAATAAAACGTTACAGGTAAACTACCCCTTTCCCTTAACCGATCTTCACCAAAAACAATAGGTCTTGAGAAATCTACAATTTAGGGCTGTATGCAAATAATCTTTGGATTCTGTTTGAATTTGCGGCTGTTATCGTTTGCCATAGGAAATACCCTTGTTAAAACATAAAACGTTACAGGTAAACTACCCCTTTCCCTTAACCGATCTTCACCAAAAACAATAGGTCTTGAGAACTCTACAATTCAGGGCTGTATGCGAAACATTATTTGATTCTGTTTGAATTTGCGGCTGTTATCGTTTGCCAAACAAACAAAATTTCCCTTGCTAAAAAAAAAACCGTTGCAGGTAAACTACCCCTTTCCCTCAACCGATCTTCACCAAAAACAATAGGTCGCGAGAACTCTGCAAAACCGGGCTGTATGCAAAAAATTATTTGATTCTGTTTGAATTTGCGGCAGTTATCGTTTGCCATAGAAAAAAAATCCACAGACAGACAGACACACAGACACACAGACACACAGACACACAGACAGACACACAGACACTTTTCGGAAAACGACTTTTTTTCATGTTTTGAGTGTAGTAGAATCAGAATCTTCAATAATCTCGAACACGATTTTTTTTTGCCATCACCATACTTCCATTCCTTAAGGAATATGGAAGTAAAAAATCTACAGACAGACAGACACACAGACAGACAGACACACAGACACTTTTCGGAAAACGACTTTTTTTCATGTTTTGAGTGTAGTAGAATCAGAATCTGCAATAATCTCGAACACGATTTTTTTTGCCATCACCATACTTCCATTCCTTAAGGAATATGGAAGTAATTACCCTTGATAAAAAACCGCTGCAGGTAAACTACCCCTTTCCCTTAACCTATCTTCACCAAAAACAATAGGTCTTGAGAACTCTACAATTCAGGGCTATATGCAAAATATTATATGATTTTGTTTGAATTTGTGGCTGTTATCGTTTGCCATACAAAATACCCTTGATAAAACAAAATATCGGTATGGAGAACCATACATGACTTCCATATTCTAAGATTTATATTTAAAATCATTTTCAGCCAAACAGCCAGGCTGTGCCTTACCTGCCTTTTTATTGCTGTATTAAATGAAAAATATTATATTACATTAAAATGAAAAAATTATAGTTTTATTGCCTGGCAACAAAATTATTTTATTTTTAACAATTACCATTGTTTCAAAAAGTTTAAATAAATTTTCAAGTACTTTACTCTTGTTAAAACGTATAAGGTTGCAGGTAAACTACCCCTTCCCCTTAACCGATCTTCACCAAAATCGAAAGTCATTGAGACCTCTACAATTCAGGGACGTATGCAAAATATTATTTGATTCTGTTTGAATTTGCGGCTGTTATCGTTTGCCATAGAAAATACGCTTGATAAAAAAACGTTGCAGGTAAACTACCCCTTCCCCTTAACCGATCTTCACCAAAAACAATAGGTCTTGAGTACTCTACAAATCAGGACGGTATGCAAAATATTATTTGATTCTGTTTGAATTTGCGGCTGTTATCGTTTGCCATAGAAAATACCCTTGTTAAAAAAACGTTGCAGGTAAACTACCCCTTTCCCTCAACCGATCTTCACCAAAAACAATAGGTCTTGAGAAATCTACAATTCAGGGCTGTATGCGAAACATTATTTGATTCTGTTTGAATTTGCGGCTGTTATCGTTTGCCAAAAAAAAAAAAATTTCCCTTGATAAAAAAAACCGTTGCAGGTAAACTACCCCTTCCCCTCAACCGATCTTCACCAAAAACAACAGGTCGCGAGTACTCTACAAATCAGGGCTGTATGCAAAAAATTATTTGATTCTGCTTGAATTTGCGGCAGTTGTCGTTTGCCATAGAAAATACGCATGATAAAAAACGTTGCTGGTAAACTACCCCTTTCCCTTAACCGATCTTCACCAAAAACAAAAGGTATTGAGAACTCTACAATTTAGGGCTGTATGCAAATAATCTTTTCATTCTGTTTGAATTTGCGGCTGTTATCGTTTGCCAAACAAACAAAATTACCCTTGCTAAAAAAAAACCGTTGCAGGTAAACTACCCCTTTCCCTCAACCGATCTTCACCAAAAACAATAGGTCGCGAGAACTCTGCAAAACCGGGCTGTATGCAAAAAATTATTTGATTCTGTTTGAATTTGCGGCAGTTATCGTTTGCCATAGAAAAAAAATCTATAGACAGACAGACACACAGACAGACAGACACACAGACAGACAGACACACAGACACTTTTCGGAAAACGACTTTTTTTCATGTTTTGAGTGTAGTAGAATCAGAATCTGCAATAATCTCGAACACGATTTTTTTTTCCATCACCATACTTCCATTCCTTAAGGAATATGGAAGTAATTACCCTTGATAAAAAACCGCTGCAGGTAAACTACCCCTTTCCCTTAACCTATCTTCACCAAAAACAATAGGTCTTGAGAACTCTACAATTCAGGGCTATATGCAAAATATTATATGATTTTGTTTGAATTTGTGGCTGTTATCGCTTGCCATACAAAATACCCTTGATAAAACAAAATATCGGTATGGAGAACCATACATGACTTCCATATTCTAAGATTTATATTTAAAATCATTTTCACCCAAACAGCCAGGCTGTGTCTTACCTGCCTTTTTATTGCTGTATTAAATGAAAAATATTATATTACATTAAAATGAAAAAATTATAATTTTATTGCCTGGCAACTAAATTATTTTATTTTTAACAATTACCATTGTTTCAAAAAGTTTAAATAAATTTTCAAGTACTTTACTCTTGTTAAAACGTAAAAGGTTGCAGGTAAACTACCCATTCCCCTTAACCGATCTTCACCAAAATCGAAAGTCATTGAGACCTCTACAATTCAGGGACGTATGCGAAACATTATTTCATTCTGTATGAATTTGCGGCTGTTATCGTTTGCCAAACAAACAAAATTACCCTTGCTAAAAAAAAACCTTTGCAGGTAAACTACCCCTTTCCCTCAACCGATCTTCACCAAAAACAATAGGTCGCGAGTACTCTGCAAATCAGGGCTGCATGCAAAAAATTATTTGATTCTGTTTGAATTTGCGGCAGTTATCGTTTGCCATAGAAAAAAAATCTACAGACAGACAGACAGACACACAGACACTTTTCGGAAAACGACTTTTTTTCATGTTTTGAGTGTCGTACAATCAGAATCTGCAATAATCTCGAACACGATTTTTTTGCCATCACCATACTTCCATTCCTTAAGGAATATGGAAGTAAATAAAACGTTACAGGTAAACTACCCCTTTCCCTTAACCGATCTTCACCAAAACCAATAGGTCTTGAGTACTCTACAAATCAGGGCCGTATGCAAAACATTATTTGATTCTGTTTGAATTTGCGGCTGTTATCGTTTGCCATAGAAAATACCCTTGTTAATAAAACGTTGCAGGTAAACTACCCCTTTCCCTCAACCGAACTTCACCAAAAACAATAGGTCTTGAGAACGCTACAATTTAGGGCTGTATGCAAATAATCTTTTGATTCTGTTTGAATTTGCGGCTGTTATCGTTTGCCATAGGAAATACCCTTGTTAAAACATAAAACGTTACAGGTAAACTACCCCTTTCCCTTAACCGATCTTCACCAAAATCAACAGATCTTGAGAACTCTACAATTCAGGGCTGTATGCGAAACATTATTTGATTCTGTTTGAATTTGCGGCTGTTATCGTTTGCCAAACAAACAAAATTACCCTTGCTAAAAAAAAAACCGTTGCAGGTAAACTACCCCTTTCCCTCAACCGATCTTCACCAAAAACAATAGGTCGCGAGTACTACGCAAATCCGGACTGCCTGCAAAAAATTATTTGATTCTGTTTGACTTTGCGGCAGTTATCGTTTGCCATAGAAAAAAAATCTACAGACAGACAGACACACACACAGACACTTTTCGGAAAACGACTTTTTTTCATGTTTTGAGTGTAGTAGAATCAGAATCTGCAATAATCTCGAACACGATTTTTTTTGCCATCACCATACTTCCATTCCTTAAGGAATATGGAAGTAAATAAAACGTTACAGGTAAACTACCCCTTTCCCTTAACCGATCTTCACCAAAAACAATAGGTCTTGAGAACTCTACAATTTAGGGCTGTATGCAAATAATCTTTTGATTCTGTTTGAATTTGCGGCTGTTATCGTTTGCCATAGGAAATACCCTTGTTAAAACATAAAACGTTGCAGGTAAACTACCCCTTCCCCTTAACCGATCTTCACCAAAAACAATAGGTCTTGAGTACTCTACAAATCAGGACTGTATGCAAAACATTATTTGATTCTGTTTGAAATTGCGGCTGTTATCGTTTGCCATAGAAAATACCCTTGTTAAAAAAACGTTGCAGGTAAACTACCCCTTTCCCTCAACCGATCTTCACCAAAAACAATAGGTCTTGAGAAATCTACAATTCAGGGCTGTATGCGAAACATTATTTGATTCTGTTTGAATTTGCGGCTGTTATCGTTTCGCAAAAAAAAAAAAAATTTCCCTTGATAAAAAAAACCGTTGCAGGTAAACTACCCCTTCCCCTCAACCGATCTTCACCAAAAACAATAGGTCCCGAGTACTCTACAAATCAGGGCTGTATGCAAAAAATTATTTGATTCTGTTTGAATTTGCGGCAGTTGTCGTTTGCCATAGAAAATACGCATGATAAAAAACGTTGCTGGTAAACTACCCCTTTCCCTTAACCGATCATCACCAAAAACAAAAGGTATTGAGAACTCTACAATTTAGGGCTGTATGCAAATAATCTTTTCATTCTGTTTGAATTTGCGGCTGTTATCGTTTGCCATAGGAAATACCCTTGTTAAAACATAAAACGTTACAGGTAAACTACCCCTTTCCCTTAACCGATCTTCACCAAAAACAATAGGTCTTGAGACCTCTACAATTCAGGGCTATATGCAAAATATTATATGATTTTGTTTGAATTTGTGGCTGTTATCGTTTGCCATACAAAATACCCTTGATAAAACAAAATATCGGTATGGAGAACCATACATGACTTCCATATTCTAAGATTTATATTTAAAATCATTTTCACCCAAACAGCCAGGCTGTGTCTTACCTGCCTTTTTATTGCTGTATTAAATGAAAAATATTATATTACATTAAAATGAAAAAATTATAATTTTATTGCCTGGCAACAAAATTATTTTATTTTTAACAATTACCATTGTTTCAAAAAGTTTAAATAAATTTTCAAGTACTTTACTCTTGTTAAAACGTAAAAGGTTGCAGGTAAACTACCCCTTCCCCTTAACCGATCTTCACCAAAATCGAAAGTCATTGAGACCTCTACAATTCAGGGACGTATGCTAAAAATTATTTGATTCTGTTTGAATTTGCGGCTGCTATCGTTTGCCATAGAAAATACGCTTGATAAAAAAACGTTGCAGGTAAACTACCCCTTCCCCTTAACCGATCTTCACCAAAAACAATAGGTCTTGAGTACTCTAGAAATCAGGGCTGTATGCAAAACATTATTTGATTCTGTTTGAATTTGCGGCTGTTATCGTTTGCCATAGAAAATACCCTTGTTAAAAAAACGTTGCAGGTAAACTACCCCTTTCCCTCAACCGATCTTCACCAAAAACAATAGGTCTTGAGAACTCTACAATTTAGGGCTGTATGCAAATAATCTTTTGATTCTGTTTGAATTTGCGGCTGTTATCGTTTGCCATAGGAAATACCCTTGTTAAAACATAAAACGTTACAGGTAAACTACCCCTTTCTCTTAACCGATCTTCACCAAAATCAAAAGACCTTGAGAACTCTACAATTCAGGGCTGTATGCGAAACATTATTTCATTCTGTATGAATTTGCGGCTGTTATCGTTTGCCAAACAAACAAAATTACCCTTGCTAAAAAAAAACCGTTGCAGGTAAACTACCCCTTTCCCTCAACCGATCTTCACCAAAAACAATAGGTCGCGAGTACTCTGCAAATCAGGGCTGCATGCAAAAAATTATTTGATTCTGTTTGAATTTGCGGCAGTTATCGTTTGCCATAGAAAAAAAATCTACAGACAGACAGACACACACACAGACACTTTTCGGAAAACGACTTTTTATTTTCATGTTTTGAGTGTAGTAGAATCAGAATCTGCAATAATCTCGAACACGATTTTTTTTGCCATCACCATACTTCCATTCCTTAAGGAATATGGAAGTAAATAAAACGTTACAGGTAAACTACCCCTTTCCCTTAACCGATCTTCACCAAAACCAATAGGTCTTGAGTACTCTACAAATCAGGGCTGTATGCAAAACATTATTTGATTCTGTTTGAATTTGCGGCTGTTAACGTTTGCCATAGAAAATACCCTTGTTAAAAAAACGTTGCAGGTAAACTACCCCTTTCCCTCGACCGAACTTCACCAAAAACAATAGGTCTTGAGAACTCTACAATTTAGGGCTGTATGCAAATAATCTTTTGATTCTGTTTGAATTTGCGGCTGTTATCGTTTGCCATAGGAAATACCCTTGTTAAAACATAAAACGTTACAGGTAAACTACCCCTTTCCCTTAACCGATCTTCACCAAAATCAAGAGATCTTGAGAACTCTACAATTCAGAGCTGTATGCGAAACATTATTTGATTCTGTTTGAATTTGCGGCTGTTATCGTTTGCCAAAAAAAACAAAATTACCCTTGCTAAAAAAAAACCGTTGCAGGTAAACTACCCCTTTCCCTCAACCGATCTTCACCAAAAACAATAGGTCGCGAGTACTCTGCAAATCCTGGCTGCATGCAAAAAATTATTTGATTCTGTTTGAATTTGCGGCAGTTATCGTTTGCCATAGAAAAAAAATCTACAGACAGACAGACAGACAGACAGACACACACACAGACACTTTTCGGAAAACGACTTTTTTTCATGTTTTGAGTGTAGTAGAATCAGAATCTGCAATAATCTCGAACACGATTTTTTTTGCCATCACCATACTTCCATTCCTTAAGGAATATGGAAGTAAAAATATCGGTATGGAGAACCATACATGACTTCCATATTCTAAGATTTATATTTAAAATCATTTTCAGCCAAACAGCCAGGCTGTGCCTTACCTGCCTTTTTATTGCTGTATTAAATGAAAAATATTATATTACATTAAAATGAAAAAATTATAATTTTATTGCCTGGCAACAAAATTATTTTATTTTTAACAATTACCATTGTTTCAAAAAGTTTAAATAAATTTTCAAGTACTTTACTCTTGTTAAAACGTATAAGGTTGCAGGTAAACTACCCCTTCCCCTTAACCGATCTTCACCAAAATCGAAAGTCATTGAGACCTCTGCAATTCAGGGCCGTATGCAAAAAATTATTTGATTCTGTTTGAATTTGCGGCTCTTATCGTTTGCCATAGAAAATACGCCTGATAAAAAAACGTTGCAGGTAAACTACCCCTTCCCCTTAACCGATCTTCACCAAAAACAATAGGTCTTGAGTACTCTACAAATCAGGACTGTATGCAAAACATTATTTGATTCTGTTTGAATTTGCGGCTGTTATCGTTTGCCATAGAAAATACCCTTGTTAAAAAAACGTTGCAGGTAAACTACCCCTTTCCCTCAACCGATCTTCACCAAAAACAACAGGTCTTGAGAAATCTACAATTCAGGGCTGTATGCGAAACATTATTTGATTCTGTTTGAATTTGCGGCTGTTATCGTTTGCCAAAAAAAAAAAAATTTCCCTTGATAAAAAAAACCGTTGCAGGTAAACTACCCCTTCCCCTCAACCGATCTTCACCAAAAACAATAGGTCCCGAGTACTCTACAAATCAGGGCTGTATGCAAAAAATTATTTGATTCTGTTTGAATTTGCGGCAGTTGTCGTTTGCCATAGAAAATACGCATGATAAAAAACGTTGCTGGTAAACTACCCCTTTCCCTTAACCGATCTTCACCAAAAACAAAAGGTATTGAGAACTCTACAATTTAGGGCTGTATGCAAATAATCTTTTCATTCTGTTTGAATTTGCGGCTGTTATCGTTTGCCATAGGAAATACCCTTGTTAAAACATAGAACGTTACAGGTAAACTACCCCTTTCCCTTAACCGATCTTCACCAAAAACAACAGGTCTTGAGAACTCTACAATTCAGGGCTGTATGCGAAACATTATTTGGTTCTGTTTGAATTTGCGGCTGTTATCGTTTGCCAAACAAACAAAATTACCCTTGCTAAAAAAAAACCGTTGCAGGTAAACTACCCCTTTCCCTCAACCGATCTTCACCAAAAACAATAGGTCGCGAGAACTCTGCAAAACCGGTCTGTATGCAAAAAATTATTTGATTCTGTTTGAATTTGCGGCAGTTATCGTTTGCCATAGAAAAAAAATCTACAGACAGACAGACAGACAGACAGACAGACACACAGACACTTTTCGGAAAACGACTTTTTTTCATGTTTTGAGTGTAGTACAATCAGAATCTGCAATAATCTCGAACACGATTTTTTTTGCCATCACCATACTTCCATTCCTTAAGGAATATGGAAGTAATTACCCTTGATAAAAAACCGCTGCAGGTAAACTACCCCTTTCCCTTAACCTATCTTCACCAAAAACAATACGTCTTGAGAACGCTACAATTCAGGGCTATATGCAAAATATTATATGATTTTGTTTGAATTTGTGGCTGTTATCGTTTGCCATACAAAATACCCTTGATAAAACAAAATATCGGTATGGAGAACCATACATGACTTCCATATTCTAAGATTTATATTTAAAATCATTTTCAGCCAAACAGCCAGGCTGTGCCTTACCTGCCTTTTTATTGCTGTATTAAATGAAAAATATTATATTACATTAAAATGAAAAAATTATAATTTTATTGCCTGGCAACAAAATTATTTTATTTTTAACAATTACCATTGTTTCAAAAAGTTTAAATAAATTTTCAAGTACTTTACTCTTGTTAAAACGTATAAGGTTGCAGGTAAACTACCCCTTCCCCTTAACCGATCTTCACCAAAATCGAAAGTCATTGAGACCTCTACAATTCAGGGACGTATGCAAAAAATTATTTGATTCTGTTTGAATTTGCGGTTGTTATCGTTTGCCATAGAAAATACGCTTGATAAAAAAACGTTGCCGGTAAACTACCCCTTCCCCTTAACCGATCTTCACCAAAAACAATAGGTCTTGAGTACTCTACAAATCAGGGCTGTATGCAAAACATTATTTGATTCTGTTTGAATTTGCGGCTGTTATCGTTTGCCATAGAAAATACCCTTGTGAAAAAAACGTTGCTGGTAAACTACCCCTTTCCCTCAACCGATCTTCACCAAAAACAATAGGTCTTGAGAAATCTACAATTCAGGGCTGTATGCGAAACATTATTTGATTCTGTTTGAATTTGCGGCTGTTATCGTTTGCCAAAAAAAAAAAATTTCCCTTGATAAAAAAAACCGTTGCAGGTAAACTAACCCTTCCCCTCAACCGATCTTCACCAAAAACAATAGGTCCCGAGTACTCTACAAATCAGGGCTGTATGCAAAAAATTATTTGATTCTGTTTGAATTTGCGTCAGTTGTCGTTTGCCATAGAAAATACGCATGATAAAAAACGTTGCTGGTAAACTACCCCTTTCCCTTAACCGATCTTCACCAAAAACAAAAGGTATTGAGAACTCTACAATTTAGGGCTGTATGCAAATAATCTTTTCATTCTGTTTGAATTTGCGGCTGTTATCGTTTGCCATAGGAAATACCCTTGTTAAAACATAAAACGTTACAGGTAAACTACCCCTTTCCCTTAACCGATCTTCACGAAAAACAATAGGTCTTGAGAACTCTACAATTCAGGGCTGTATGCGAAACATTATTTGATTCTCTTTGAATTTGCGGCAGTTATCGTTTGCCATAAAAAAAAATCTACAGACAGACAGACACACAGACAGACAGACACACAGACACTTTTCGGAAAACGACTTTTTTTCATGTTTTGAGTGTAGTAGAATCAGAATCTGCAATAATCTCGAACACGATTTTTTTGCCATCACCATACTTCCATTCCTTAAGGAATATGGAAGTAATTACCCTTGATAAAAACCGCTGCAGGTAAACTACCCCTTTCCCTTAACCTATCTTCACCAAAAACAATAGGTCTTGGGAACTCTACAATTCAGGGCTATATGCAAAATATTATATGATTTTGTTTGAATTTGTGGCTGTTATCGTTTGCCATACAAAATACCCTTGATAAAACAAAATATCGGTATGGAGAACCATACATGACTTCCATATTCTAAGATTTATATTTAAAATCATTTTCAGCCAAACAGCCAGGCTGTGCCTTACCTGCCTTTTTATTGCTGTATTAAATGAAAAATATTATATTACATTAAAATGAAAAAATTATAATTTTATTGCCTGGCAACAAAATTATTTTATTTTTAACAATTACCATTGTTTCAAAAAGTTTAAATAAATTTTCAAGTACTTTACTCTTGTTAAAACGTATAAGGTTGCAGGTAAACTACCCCTTCCCCTTAACGGATCTTCACCAAAATCGAAAGTCATTGAGACCTCTACAATTCAGGGACGTATGCAAAAAATTATTTGATTCTGTTTGAATTTGCGGCTGTTATCGTTTGCCTTAGAAAATACGCTTGATAAAAAAACGTTGCAGGTAAACTACCCCTTCCCCTTAACCGATCTTCACCAAAACAATAGGTCTTGAGTACTCTACAAATCAGGGCTGTATGCAAAACATTATTTGATTCTGTTTGAATTTGCGGCTGTTATCGTTTGCCATAGAAAATACCCTTGTTAAAAAAACGTTGCAGGTAAACTACCCCTTTCCCTCAACCGATCTTCACCAAAAACAATAGGTCTTGAGAAATCTACAATTCAGGGCTGTATGCGAAACATTATTTGATTCTGTTTGAATTTGCGGCTGTTATCGTTTGCCAAAAAAAAAAAATTTCCCTTGATAAAAAAAACCGTTGCTGGTAAACTACCCCTTCCCCTCAACCGATCTTCACCAAAAACAATAGGTCCCGAGTACTCTACAAATCAGGGCTGTATGCAAAAAATTATTTGATTCTGTTTGAATTTGCGGCAGTTGTCGTTTGCCATAGAAAATACGCATGATAAAAAACGTTGCTGGTAAACTACCCCTTTCCCTTAACCGATCTTCACCAAAAACAAAAGGTATTGAGAACTCTACAATTTAGGGCTGTATGCAAATAATCTTTTCATTCTGTTTGAATTTGCGGCTGTTATCGTTTGCCATAGGAAATACCCTTGTTAAAACATAAAACGTTACAGGTAAACTACCCCTTTCCCTTAACCGATCTTCACGAAAAACAATAGGTCTTGAGAACTCTACAATTCAGGGCTGTATGCGAAACATTATTTGATTCTGTTTGAATTTGCGGCTGTTATCGTTTGCCAAACAAACAAAATTACCCTTGCTAAAAAAAACCGTTGCAGGTAAACTACCCCTTTCCCTAAACCGATCTTCACCAAAAACAAAAGGTCGCGAGAACTCTGCAAAACCGGCCTGTATGCAAAAAATTATTTGATTCTGTTTGAATTTGCGGCAGTTATCGTTTGCCATAGAAAAAAAATCTATAGACAGACAGACACATAGACAGACAGACACACAGACACTTTTCGGAAAACGACTTTTTTCATGGTTTGAGTGTAGTAGAATCAGAATCTGCAATAATCTCGAACACGATTTTTTTTGCCATCACCATACTTCCATTCCTTAAGGAATATGGAAGTAATTACCCTTGATAAAAAACCGCTGCAGGTAAACTACCCCTTTCCCTTAACGTATCTTCACCAAAAACCATAGGTCTTGAGAACTCTACAATTCAGGGCTATATGCAAAATATGATATGATTTTGTTTGAATTTGTGGCTGTTATCGTTTGCCATACAAAATACCCTTGATAAAACAAAATATCGGTATGGAGAACCATACATGACTTCCATATTCTAAGATTTATATTTAAAATCATTTTCAGCCAAACAGCCAGGCTGTGTCTTACCTGCCTTTTTATTGCTGTATTAAATGAAAAATATTATATTACATTAAAATGAAAAAATTATAATTTTATTGCCTGGCAACAAAATTATTTTATTTTTAACAATTACCATTGTTTCAAAAAGTTTAAATAAATTTTCAAGTACTTTACTCTTGTTAAAACGTAAAAGGTTGCAGGTAAACTACCCCTTCCCCTTAACCGATCTTCACCAAAATCGAAAGTCATTGAGACCTCTACAATTCAGGGACGTATGCTAAAAATTATTTGATTCTGTTTGAATTTGCGGCTGCTATCGTTTGCCATAGAAAATACGCTTGATAAAAAAACGTTGCAGGTAAACTACCCCTTCCCCTTAACCGATCTTCACCAAAAACAATAGGTCTTGAGTACTCTAGAAATCAGGGCTGTATGCAAAACATTATTTGATTCTGTTTGAATTTGCGGCTGTTATCGTTTGCCATAGAAAATACCCTTGTTAAAAAAACGTTGCTGGTAAACTACCCCTTTCCCTCAACCGATCTTCACCAAAAACAATAGGTCTTGAGAACTCTACAATTTAGGGCTGTATGCAAATAATCTTTTGATTCTGTTTGAATTTGCGGCTGTTATCATTTGCCATAGGAAATACCCTTGTTAAAACATAAAACGTTACAGGTAAACTACCCCTTTCCCTTAACCGATCTTCACCAAAATCAAAAGACCTTGAGAACTCTACAATTCAGGGCTGTATGCGAAACATTATTTCATTCTGTATGAATTTGCGGCTGTTATCGTTTGCCAAACAAACAAAATTACCCTTGCTAAAAAAAAACCGTTGCAGGTAAACTACCCCTTTCCCTCAACCGATCTTCACCAAAAACAATATGTCGCGAGTACTCCGCAAATCAGGGCTGCATGCAAAAAATTATTTGATTCTGTTTGAATTTGCGGCAGTTATCGTTTGCCATAGAAAAAAAATCTACAGACAGACAGACAGACAGACCAGACACACAGACACTTTTCGGAAAACGACTTTTTTTTCATGTTTTGAGTGTAGTACAATCAGAATCTGCAATAATCTCGAACACGATTTTTTTTGCCATCACCATACTTCCATTCCTTAAGGAATATGGAAGTAAATAAACCGTTACAGGTAAACTACCCCTTTCCCTTAACCGATCTTCACCAAAACCAACAGGTCTTGAGTACTCTACAAATCAGGGCTGTATGCAAAACATTATTTGATTCTGTTTGAATTTGCGGCTGTTATCGTTTGCCATAGAAAATACCCTTGTTAAAAAAACGTTGCAGGTAAACTACCCCTTTCCTCAACCGATCTTCACCAAAAACAATAGGTCTTGAGAAATCTACAATTCAGGGCTGTATGCGAAACATTATTTGATTCTGTTTGAATTTGCGGCTGTTATCGTTTGCCAAAAAAAAAAATTTCCCTTGATAAAAAAAACCGTTGCTGGTAAACTACCCCTTCCCCTCAACCGATCTTCACCAAAAACAATAGGTCCCGAGTACTCTACAAATCAGGGCTGTATGCAAAAAATTATTTGATTCTGTTTGAATTTGCGGCAGTTGTCGTTTGCCATAGAAAATACGCATGATAAAAAACGTTGCTGGTAAACTACCCCTTTCCCTTAACCGATCTTCACCAAAAACAAAAGGTATTGAGAACTCTACAATTTAGGGCTGTATGCAAATAATCTTTTCATTCTGTTTGAATTTGCGGCTGTTATCGTTTGCCATAGGAAATACCCTTGTTAAAACATAAAACGTTACAGGTAAACTACCCCTTTCCCTTAACCGATCTTCACGAAAAACAATAGGTCTTGAGAACTCTACAATTCAGGGCTGTATGCGAAACATTATTTGATTCTGTTTGAATTTGCGGCTGTTATCGTTTGCCAAACAAACAAAATTACCCTTGCTAAAAAAAACCGTTGCAGGTAAACTACCCCTTTCCCTAAACCGATCTTCACCAAAAACAAAAGGTCGCGAGAACTCTGCAAAACCGGCCTGTATGCAAAAAATTATTTGATTCTGTTTGAATTTGCGGCAGTTATCGTTTGCCATAGAAAAAAAATCTATAGACAGACAGACACATAGACAGACAGACACACAGACACTTTTCGGAAAACGACTTTTTTTCATGGTTTGAGTGTAGTAGAATCAGAATCTGCAATAATCTCGAACACGATTTTTTTTGCCATCACCATACTTCCATTCCTTAAGGAATATGGAAGTAATTACCCTTGATAAAAAACCGCTGCAGGTAAACTACCCCTTTCCCTTAACGTATCTTCACCAAAAACCATAGGTCTTGAGAACTCTACAATTCAGGGCTATATGCAAAATATGATATGATTTTGTTTGAATTTGTGGCTGTTATCGTTTGCCATACAAAATACCCTTGATAAAACAAAATATCGGTATGGAGAACCATACATGACTTCCATATTCTAAGATTTATATTTAAAATCATTTTCAGCCAAACAGCCAGGCTGTGTCTTACCTGCCTTTTTATTGCTGTATTAAATGAAAAATATTATATTACATTAAAATGAAAAAATTATAATTTTATTGCCTGGCAACAAAATTATTTTATTTTTAACAATTACCATTGTTTCAAAAGTTTAAATAAATTTTCAAGTACTTTACTCTTGTTAAAACGTAAAAGGTTGCAGGTAAACTACCCCTTCCCCTTAACCGATCTTCACCAAAATCGAAAGTCATTGAGACCTCTACAATTCAGGGACGTATGCTAAAAATTATTTGATTCTGTTTGAATTTGCGGCTGCTATCGTTTGCCATAGAAAATACGCTTGATAAAAAAACGTTGCAGGTAAACTACCCCTTCCCCTTAACCGATCTTCACCAAAAACAATAGGTCTTGAGTACTCTAGAAATCAGGCCTGTATGCAAAACATTATTTGATTCTGTTTGAATTTGCGGCTGTTATCGTTTGCCATAGAAAATACCCTTGTTAAAAAAACGTTGCTGGTAAACTACCCCTTTCCCTCAACCGATCTTCACCAAAAACAATAGGTCTTGAGAACTCTACAATTTAGGGCTGTATGCAAATAATCTTTTGATTCTGTTTGAATTTGCGGCTGTTATCATTTGCCATAGGAAATACCCTTGTTAAAACATAAAACGTTACAGGTAAACTACCCCTTTCCCTTAACCGATCTTCACCAAAATCAAAAGACCTTGAGAACTCTACAATTCAGGGCTGTATGCGAAACATTATTTCATTCTGTATGAATTTGCGGCTGTTATCGTTTGCCAAACAAACAAAATTACCCTTGCTAAAAAAAAACCGTTGCAGGTAAACTACCCCTTTCCCTCAACCGATCTTCACCAAAAACAATATGTCGCGAGTACTCCGCAAATCAGGGCTGCATGCAAAAAATTATTTGATTCTGTTTGAATTTGCGGCAGTTATCGTTTGCCATAGAAAAAAAATCTACAGACAGACAGACAGACAGACAGACACACAGACACTTTTCGGAAAACGACTTTTTTTCATGTTTTGAGTGTAGTACAATCAGAATCTGCAATAATCTCGAACACGATTTTTTTTGCCATCACCATACTTCCATTCCTTAAGGAATATGGAAGTAAATAAACCGTTACAGGTAAACTACCCCTTTCCCTTAACCGATCTTCACCAAAACCAACAGGTCTTGAGTACTCTACAAATCAGGGCTGTATGCAAAACATTATTTGATTCTGTTTGAATTTGCGGCTGTTATCGTTAGCCATAGAAAATACCCTTGTTAAAAAAACGTTGCAGGTAAACTACCCCTTTCCCTCAACCGAACTTCACCAAAAACAATAGGTCTTGAGAACTCTACAATTTAGGGTTGTATGCAAATAATCTTTTGATTCTGTTTGAATTTGCGGCTGTTATCGTTTGCCATAGGAAATACCCTTGTTAAAACATAAAACGTTACAGGTAAACTACCCCTTTCCCTTAACCGATCTTCACCAAAATCAACAGATCTTGAGAACTCTACAATTCAGGGCTGTATGCGAAACATTATTTCATTCTGTATGAATTTGCGGCTGTTATCGTTTGCCAAACAAACAAAATTACCCTTGCTAAAAAAAAACCGTTGCAGGTAAACTACCCCTTTCCCTCAACCGATCTTCACCAAAAACAATAGGTCGCGAGTACTCTGCAAATCCGGGCTGCATGCAAAAAATTATTTGATTCTGTTTGAATTTGCGGCAGTTATCGTTTGCCATAGAAAAAAAATCTATAGACAGACAGACAGACAGACAGACACACACACAGACACTTTTCGGAAAACGACTTTTTTTCATGTTTTGAGTGTAGTAGAATCAGAATCTGCAATAATCTCGAACACGATTTTTTTTGCCATCACCATACTTCCATTCCTTAAGGAATATGGAAGTAAAAATATCGGTATGGAGAACCATACATGACTTCCATATTCTAAGATTTATATTTAAAATCATTTTCAGCCAAACAGCCAGGCTGTGCCTTACCTGCCTTTTTATTGCTGTATTAAATGAAAAATATTATATTACATTAAAATGAAAAAATTATAATTTTATTGCGTGGCAACAAAATTATTTTATTTTTAACAATTACCATTGTTTCAAAAAGTTTAAATAAATTTTCAAGTACTTTACTCTTGTTAAAACGTATAGATTGCAGGTAAACTACCCCTTCCCCTTAACCGATCTTCACCAAAATCGAAAGTCATTGAGATCTCTACAATTCAGGGACGTATGCAAAAAATTATTTGATTCTGTTTGAATTTGCGGCTGTTATCGTTTGCCATAGAAAATACGCTTGATAAAAAAACGTTGCAGGTAAACTACCCCTTCCCCTTAACCGATCTTCACCAAAAACAATAGGTCGCGAGAACTCTGCAAAACCGAAATGTATGCAAAACATTATTTGATTCTGTTTGATTTTGCGGCAGTTATCGTTTGCCATAGGAAATACCCTTGTTAAAACATAAAACGTTACAGGTAAACTACCCCTTTCCCTTAACCGATCTTCACCAAAAACAATAGGTCTTGAGTACTCTACAAATCAGGGCTGTACGCAAAACATTATTTGATTCTGTTTGAATTTGCGGCTGTTATCGTTTGCCATAGAAAATACCCGTGTTAAAAAAATGTTGCAGGTAAACTACCCCTTTCCCTCAACCGATCTTCACCAAAAACAATAGGTCTTGAGAACTCTACAATTTAGGGCTGTATGCAAATAATCTTTTGATTCTGTTTGAATTTGCGGCTGTTATCGTTTGCCATAGGAAATACCCTTGTTAAAACATAAAACGTTACAGGTAAACTACCCCTTTCCCTTAACCGATCTTCACCAAAAACAATAGGTCTTGAGTACTCTACAAATCAGGGCTGTACGCAAAACATTATTTGATTCTGTTTGAATTTGCGGCTGTTATCGTTTGCCATAGAAAATACCCGTGTTAAAAAAATGTTGCAGGTAAACTACCCCTTTCCCTCAACCGATCTTCACCAAAAACAATAGGTCGCGAGAACTCTGCAAAACCGAAATGTATGCAAAAAATTATTTGATTCTGTTTGAATTTGCGGCAGTTATCGTTTGCCATAGAAAAAAAATCTACAGACAGACAGACAGACAGACAGACAGACAGACACACAGACACTTTTCGGAAAACGACTTTTTTTCATGTTTTGAGTGTAGTACAATCAGAATCTGCAATAATCTCGAACACGATTTTTTTTGCCATCACCATACTTCCATTCCTTAAGGAATATGAAGTAAAACGTGGCAGGTAAACTACCCCCTTCCCTTAAACGATCTTCACCAAAAACAATTCGTCTTTAGTACTCAAGAAATCAGGGCTGTATGCAAAAACATATTTGATTCTGTTTGAATTTGCAGCTCTTATCGTTTGCCATAGAAAATACCCTTTTAAAACATAAAACGTTGCAGGTAAACTACCCCTTTCCCTTAACCGATCTTCACCAAAAACAAAAAGTCTTGAGAACTCTACAATTCAGAACAGTGTGCAAAATATTATTTGATTATGTTTGAATTTGCGGCTGTTATCGTTTGCCATATAAAATACCCTTGTTAAAACATAAAACGTTGCAGATAAACTACCCCTTTCCCTTAACCGATCTTTACCAAAATCAACAGATCTTGAGAAGTCTGCAATTCAGGGCTGTATGCGAAACATTATTTGATTCTGTTTGATTTTTTCGGCTGTTATCGTTTGCCATAGAAAATACGCTTGATAAAAAAACGTTGCTGGTAAACTACCCCTTCCCCTTAACCGATCTTCACAAAAAACAAAAGGTCTTGAGTACTCTACAAATCAGGGCTGTATGCAAATCATTATTTGATTCTGTTTGAATTTGCGGCTGTTATCGTTTGCCATATAAAATACCCTTGTTAATAAAACGTTGCCGGTAAACTACCCCTTTCCCTCAACCGAACTTCACCAAAAACAATAGATCTTGAGAACGCTACAATTTAGGGCTGTATGCAAATAATCTTTTGATTCTGTTTGAATTTGCGGCTGTTATCGTTTGCCATAGGAAATACCCTTGTTAAAACATAAAACGTTACAGGTAAACTACCCCTTTCCCTTAACCGATCTTCACCAAAATCAACAGATCTTGAGAACTCTACAATTCAGGGCTGTATGCGAAACATTATTTGATTCTGTTTGAATTTGCGGCTGTTATCGTTTGCCAAACAAACAAAATTACCCTTGCTAAAAAAAAACCGTTGCAGGTAAACTACCCCTTTCCCTCAACCGATCTTCACCAAAATCAATAGGTCGCGAGTACTCCGCAAATCCGGACTGCATGCAAAAAATTATTTGATTCTGTTTGAATTTGCGGCAGTTATCGTTTGCCATAAAAAAAAATCTACAGACAGACAGACAGACAGACACACACACAGACACTTTTCGGAAAACGACTTTTTTTCATGTTTTGAGTGTAGTAGAATCAGAATCTGCAATAATCTCGAACACGATTTTTTTTGCCATCACCATACTTCCATTCCTTAAGGAATATGGAAGTAAATAAAACGTTACTGGTAAACTACCCCTTTCCCTTAACCGATCTTCACCAAAACCAATAGGTCTTGAGAACTCTACAAATCAGGGCTGTATGCAAAACATTATTTGATTCTGTTTGAATTTGCGGCTGTTATCGTTTGCCATAGAAAATACCCTTGTTAAAAAAACGTTGCAGGTAAACTACCCCTTTCCCTTAACCGAACTTCACCAAAAACAATAGGTCTTGAGAACGCTACAATTTAGGGCTGTATGCAAATAATCTTTTGATTCTGTTTGAATTTGCGGCTGTTATCGTTTGCCAAAAAAAACACCCTTGTTAAAACATAAAACGTTACAGGTAAACTACCCCTTTCCCTTAACCGATCTTCACCAAAATCAAAAGATCTTGAGAACTCTACAATTCAGGGCTGTATGCGAAACATTATTTGATTCTGTTTGAATTTGCGGCTGTTATCGTTTGCCAAACAAATAAAATTACCCTTGCTAAAAAAAAACCGTTGCAGGTAAACTACCCCTTTCCCTCAACCGATCTTCACCAAAAACAATAGGTAGCGAGTACTCCGCTAATCCGGGCGGCATGCAAAAAATTATTTCATTCTGTTTGAATTTGCGGAAGTTATCGTTTGCCATAGAAAAAAAATCTACAGACAGACAGACACACACACAGACACTTTTCGGAAAACGACTTTTTTTCATGTTTTGAGTGTAGTAGAATCAGAATCTGCAATAATCTCGAACACGATTTTTTTTGCCATCACCATACTTCCATTCCTTAAGGAATATGGAAGTAAATAAAACGTTACAGGTAAACTACCCCTTTCCCTTAACCGATCTTCACCAAAACCAATAGGTCTTGAGTACTCTACAAATCAGGGCTGTATGCAAAACATTATTTGATTCTGTTTGAATTTGCGGCTGTTATCGTTTGCCATAAAAAATACCCTTGTTAAAAAAACGTTGCAGGTAAACTACCCCTTTCCCTCAACCGAACTTCACCAAAAACAATAGGTCTTGAGAACTCTACAATTTAGGGCTGTATGCAAATAATCTTTTGATTCTGTTTGAATTTGCGGCTGTTATCGTTTGCCATAGGAAATACCCTTGTTAAAACATAAAACGTTACAGGTAAACTACCCCTTTCCCTTAACCGATCTTCACCAAAATCAACAGATCTTGAGAACTCTACAATTCAGGGCTGTATGCGAAACATTATTTGATTCTGTTTGAATTTGCGGCTGTTATCGTTTGCCAAACAAACAAAATTACCCTTGCTAAAAAAAAACCGTTGCAGGTAAACTACCCCTTTCACTCAACCGATCTTCACCAAAAACAACAGGTCGCGAGTACTCTGCAAATCCGGGCTGCATGCAAAAAATTATTTGATTCTGTTTGAATTTGCGGCAGTTATCGTTTGCCATAGAAAAAAAATCTACAGACAGACAGACAGACAGACAGACACACACACAGACACTTTTCGGAAAACGACTTTTTTTCATGTTTTGAGTGTAGTAGAATCAGAATCTGCAATAATCTCGAACACGATTTTTTTTGCCATCACCATACTTCCATTCCTTAAGGAATATGGAAGTAAAAATATCGGTATGGAGAACCATACATGACTTCCATATTCTAAGATTTATATTTAAAATCATTTTCAGCCAAACAGCCAGGCTGTGCCTTACCTGCCTTTTTATTGCTGTATTAAATGAAAAATATTATATTACATTAAAATGAAAAAATTATAATTTTATTGCCTGGCAACAAAATTATTTTATTTTTAACAATTACCATTGTTTCAAAAAGTTTAAATAAATTTTCAAGTACTTTACTCTTGTTAAAACGTATAAGGTTGCAGGTAAACTACCCCTTCCCCTTAACCGATCTTCACCAAAATCGAAAGTCATTGAGACCTCTACAATTCAGGGACGTATGCAAAACATTATTTGATTCTGTTTGAATTTGCGGCTGTTATCGTTTGCCATAGAAAATACGCTTGATAAAAAAACGTTGCAGGTAAACTACCCCT
The DNA here is from genome assembly GCA_034769895.1 of Magicicada septendecula. Classification (NCBI taxonomy): domain Eukaryota; kingdom Metazoa; phylum Arthropoda; class Insecta; order Hemiptera; family Cicadidae; genus Magicicada; species Magicicada septendecula. The sequence continues at coordinate 622,270,528 of CM068367.1, read as the reverse complement.
TCCCCTTAACCGATCTTCACCAAAAACAATAGGTCTTGAGTACTCTACAAATCAGGACTGTATGCAAAACATTATTTGATTCCGTTTGAATTTGCGGCTGTTATCGTTTGCCATAGAAAATACCCTTGTTAAAAAAACGTTGCAGGTAAACTACCCCTTTCCCTCAACCGATCTTCACCAAAAACAATAGGTCTTGAGAAATCTACAATTCAGGGCTGTATGCGAAACATTATTTGATTCTGTTTGAATTTGCGGCTGTTATCGTTTGCCAAAAAAAAAAAATTTCCCTTGATAAAAAAAACCGTTGCAGGTAAACTACCCCTTCCCCTCAACCGATCTTCACCAAAAACAATAGGTCGCGAGTACTCTACAAATCAGGGCTGTATGCAAAAAATTATTTGATTCTGTTTGAATTTGCGGCAGTTGTCGTTTGCCATAGAAAATACGCATGATAAAAAACGTTGCTGGTAAACTACCCCTTTCCCTTAACCGATCTTAACCAAAAACAAAAGGTATTGAGAACTCTACAATTTAGGGCTGTATGCAAATAATCTTTTCATTCTGTTTGAATTTGCGGCTGTTATCGTTTGCCATAGGAAATACCCTTGTTAAAACATAAAACGTTACAGGTAAACTACCCCTTTCCCTTAACCGATCTTCACCAAAAACAATAGGTCTTGAGAACTCAACAATTCAGGGCTGTATGCGAAACATTATTTGATTCTGTTTGAATTTGCGGCTGTTATCGTTTGCCAAACAAACAAAATTACCCTTGCTAAAAAAAAAACCGTTGCAGGTAAACTACCCCTTTCCCTCAACCGATCTTCACCAAAAACAATAGGTCGCGAGAACTCTGCAAACCCGGCCTGTATGCAAAAAATTATTTGATTCTGTTTGAATTTGCGGCAGTTATCGTTTGCCATAGAAAAAAAATCTACAGACAGACAGACAGACAGACAGACAGACAGACACACAGACACTTTTCGGAAAACGACTTTTTTTCATGTTTTGAGTGTAGTAGAATCAGAATCTGCAATAATCTCGAACACGATTTTTTTTGCCATCACCATACTTCCATTCCTTAAGGAATATGGAAGTAATTACCCTTGATAAAAAACCGCTGCAGGTAAACTACCCCTTTCCCTTAACCTATCTTCACCAAAAACAATAGGTCTTGAGAACTCTACAATTCAGGGCTATATGCAAAATATTATATGATTTTGTTTGAATTTGTGGCTGTTATCGTTTGCCATACAAAATACCCTTGATAAAACAAAATATCGGTATGGAGAACCATACATGACTTCCATATTCTAAGATTTATATTTAAAATCATTTTCAGCCAAACAGCCAGGCTGTGCCTTACCTGCCTTTTTATTGCTGTATTAAATGAAAAATATTATATTACATTAAAATGAAAAAATTATGATTTTATTGCCTGGCAACAAAATTATTTTATTTTTAACAATTACCATTGTTTCAAAAAGTTTAAATAAATTTTCAAGTACTTTACTCTTGTTAAAACGTATAAGGTTGCAGGTAAACTACCCCTTCCCCTTAACCGATCTTCACCAAAATCGAAAGTCATTGAGACCTCTACAATTCAGGGACGTATGCAAAACATTATTTGATTCTGTTTGAATTTGCGGCTGTTATCGTTTGCCATAGAAAATACCCTTGTTACAAAAACGTTGCAGGTAAACTACCCCTTTCCCTCAACCGATCTTCACCAAAAACAATAGGTCTTGAGAAATCTACAATTCAGGGCTGTATGCGAAACATTATTTGATTCTGTTTGAATTTGCGGCTGTTATCGTTTGCCAAAAAAAAAAAATTTCCCTTGATAAAAAAAACCGTTGCAGGTAAACTACCCCTTCCCCTTAACCGATCTTCACCAAAAACAATAGGTCGCGAGTACTCTACAAATCAGAGCTGTATGCAAAAAATTATTTGATTCTGTTTGAATTTGCGGCAGTTGTCGTTTGCCATAGAAAATACGCATGATAAAAAACGTTGCTGGTAAACTACCCCTTTCCCTTAACCGATCTTCACCAAAAACAAAAGGTATTGAGAACTCTACAATTTAGGGCTGTATGCAAATAATCTTTTCATTCTGTTTGAATTTGCGGCTGTTATCGTTTGCCATAAGAAATACCCTTGTTAAAACATAAAACGTTACAGGTAAACTACCCCTTTCCCTTAACCGATCTTCACCAAAAACAATAGGTCTTGAGTACTCTACAAATCAGGGCTGTACGCAAAACATTATTTGATTCTGTTTGAATTTGCGGCTGTTATCGTTTGCCATAGAAAATACCCTTGTTAAAAAAACGTTGCAGGTAAACTACCCCTTCCCCTCAACCGATCTTCACCAAAAACAATAGGTCTTGCGAACTCTACAATTTAGGGCTGTATGCAAATAATCTTTTGATTCTGTTTGAATTTGCCGCTGTTATCGTTTGCCATAGGAAATACCCTTGTTAAAACATAAAACGTTACAGGTAAACTACCCCTTTCCCTTAACCGATCTTCACCAAAATCAAAAGACCTTGAGAACTCTACAATTTAGGGCTGTATGCGAAACATTATTTCATTCTGTATGAATTTGCGGCTGTTATCGTTTGCCAAACAAACAAAATTACCCTTGCTAAAAAAAACCGTTGCAGGTAAACTACCCCTTTCCCTCAACCGATCTTCACCAAAAACAATAGGTCGCGAGTACTCTGCAAATCAGGCCTGCATGCAAAAAATTATTTGATTCTGTTTGAATTTGCGGCAGTTATCGTTTGCCATAGAAAAAAAATCTACAGACAGATAGACAGACAGACACACAGACACTTTTCGGAAAACGACTTTTTTTCATGTTTTGAGTGTAGTACAATCAGAATTTGCAATAATCTCGAACACGATTTTTTTTGCCATCACCATACTTCCATTCCTTAAGGAATATGGAAGTAAAACGTGGCAGGTAAACTACCCCCTTCCCTTAAACGATCTTCACCAAAAACAATACGTCTTTAGTACTCAAGAAATCAGGGCTGTATGCAAAAACATATTTGATTCTGTTTGAATTTGCAGCTCTTATCGTTTGCCATAGAAAATACCCTTTTAAAACATAAAACGTTGCAGGTAAACTACCCCTTTCCCTTAACCGATCTTCACCAAAAACAAAAGGTCTTGAGAACTCCACAATTCAGAACAGTGTGCAAAATCTTATTTGATTATGTTTGAATTTGCGGCTGTTATCGTTTGCCATATAAAATACCCTTGTTAAAACATAAAACGTTGCAGATAAACTACCCCTTTCCCTTAACCGATCTTTACCAAAATCAACAGATCTTGAGAAGTCTACAATTCAGGGCTGTATGCGAAACATTATTTGATTCTGTTTGATTTTGCGGCTGTTATCGTTTGCCATAGAAAATACGCTTGATAAAAAAACGTTGCTGGTAAACTACCCCTTCCCCTTAACCGATCTTCACAAAAAACAAAAGGTCTTGAGTACTATACAAATCAGGACTGTATGCAAATCATTATTTGATTCTGTTTGAATTTGCGGCTGTTATCGTTTGCCATAGAAAATACCCTTGTTAAAAAAACGTTGCAGGTAAACTACCCCTTTCCCTCAACCGATCTTCACCAAAAACAATAGGTCTTGAGAACTCTACAATTTAGGGCTGTATGCAAATAATCTTTTGATTCTGTTTGAATTTGCGGCTGTTATCGTTTGCCATAGGAAATACCCTTGTTAAAACATAAAACGTTACAGGTAAACTACCCCTTTCCCTTAACCGATCTTCACCAAAAACAATAGGTCTTGAGAACTCAACAATTCAGGGCTGTATGCGAAACATTATTTGATTCTGTTTGAATTTGCGGCTGTTATCGTTTGCCAAACAAACAAAATTACCCTTGCTAAAAAAAAACCGTTGCCGGTAAACTACCCCTTTCCCTCAACCGATCTTCACCAAAAACAATAGGTCGCGAGAACTCTGCAAAACCGGCCTGTATGCAAAAAATTATTTGATTCTGTTTGAATTTGCGGCAGTTATCGTTTGCCATAGAAAAAAAATCTACAGACAGACAGACAGACAGACACACAGACACTTTTCGGAAAACGACTTTTTTTCATGTTTTGAGTGTAGTAGAATCAGAATCTGCAATAATCTCGAACACGATTTTTTTTGCCATCACCATACTTCCATTCCTTAAGGAATATGGAAGTAATTACCCTTGATAAAAAACCGCTGCAGGTAAACTACCCCTTTCCCTTAACCTATCTTCACCAAAAACAATAGGTCTTGAGAACTCTACAATTCAGGGCTATATGCAAAATATTATATGATTTTGTTTGAATTTGTGGCTGTTATCGTTTGCCATACAAAATACCCTTGATAAAACAAAATATCGGTATGGAGAACCATACATGACTTCCATATTCTAAGATTTATATTTAAAATCATTTTCAGCCAAACAGCCAGGCTGTGCCTTACCTGCCTTTTTATTGCTGTATTAAATGAAAAATATTATATTACATTAAAATGAAAAAATTATAATTTTATTGCCTGGCAACAAAATTATTTTATTTTTAACAATTACCATTGTTTCAAAAAGTTTAAATAAATTTTCAAGTACTTTACTCTTGTTAAAACGTATAAGGTTGCAGGTAAACTACCCCTTCCCCTTAACCGATCTTCACCAAAATCGAAAGTCATTGAGACCTCTACAATTCAGGGACGTATGCAAAACATTATTTGATTCTGTTTGAATTTGCGGCTGTTATCGTTTGCCATAGAAAATACCCTTGTTACAAAAACGTTGCAGGTAAACTACCCCTTTCCCTCAACCGATCTTCACCAAAAACAATAGGTCTTGAGAAATCTACAATTCAGGGCTGTATGCGAAACATTATTTGATTCTGTTTGAATTTGCGGCTGTTATCGTTTGCCAAAAAAAAAAAAATTTCCCTTGATAAAAAAAACCGTTGCAGGTAAACTACCCCTTCCCCTAAACCGATCTTCACCAAAAACAATAGGTCGCGAGTACTCTACAAATCAGAGCTGTATGCAAAAAATTATTTGATTCTGTTTGAATTTGCGGCAGTTGTCGTTTGCCATAGAAAATACGCATGATAAAAAACGTTGCTGGTAAACTACCCCTTTCCCTTAACCGATCTTCACCAAAAACAAAAGGTATTGAGAACTCTACAATTTAGGGCTGTATGCAAATAATCTTTTCATTCTGTTTGAATTTGCGGCTGTTATCGTTTGCCATAAGAAATACCCTTGTTAAAACATAAAACGTTACAGGTAAACTACCCCTTTCCCTTAACCGATCTTCACCAAAAACAATAGGTCTTGAGTACTCTACAAATCAGGGCTGTACGCAAAACATTATTTGATTCTGTTTGAATTTGCGGCTGTTATCGTTTGCCATAAAAAATACCCTTGTTAAAAAAACGTTGCAGGTAAACTACCCCTTTCCCTCAACCGATCTTCACCAAAAACAATAGGTCTTGAGAAATCTACAATTCAGGGCTGTATGTGAAACATTATTTGATTCTGTTTGAATTTGCGGCTATCGTTTGCCAAAAAAAAAAAAATTTCCCTTGATAAAAAAAACCGTTACAGGTAAACTACCCCTTCCCCTCAACCGATCTTCACCAAAAACAATAGGTCCCGAGTACTCTACAAATCAGGGATGTATGCAAAAAATTATTTGATTCTGTTTGAATTTGCGGCAGTTGTCGTTTGCCATAGAAAATACGCATGATAAAAAACGTTGCTGGTAAACTACCCCTTTCCCTTAACCGATCTTCACCAAAAACTAAAGGTATTGAGAACTCTACAATTTAGGGGTGTATGCAAATAATCTTTTCATTCTGTTTGAATTTGCGGCTGTTATCGTTTGCCATAGGAAATACCCTTGTTAAAACATAAAACGTTACAGGTAAACTACCCCTTTCCATTAACCGATCTTCACCAAAACCAACAGATCTTGAGAACTCTACAATTCAGGGCTGTATGCGAAACATTCTGTTTGAATTTGCGGCTGTTATCGTTTGCCAAACAAACAAAATTACCCTTGCTAAAAAAAAACCGTTGCAGGTAAACTACCCCTTTCCCTCAACCGATCTTCACCAAAAACAATAGGTCGCGAGAACTCTGCAAAACCGAAATGTATGCAAAAAATTATTTGATTCTGTTTGAATTTGCGGCAGTTATCGTTTGCCATAGAAAAAAAATCTACAGACAGACAGACAGACAGACAGACACACAGACACTTTTCGGAAAACGACTTTTTTTCATGTTTTGAGTGTAGTACAATCAGAATCTGCAATAATCTCAAACACGATTTTTTTTGCCATCACCATACTTCCATTCCTTAAGGAATATGAAGTAAAACGTGGCAGGTAAACTACCCCCTTCCCTTAAACGATCTTCACCAAAAACAATACGTCTTTAGTACTCAAGAAATCAGGGCTGTATGCAAAAACATATTTGATTCTGTTTGAATTTGCAGCTCTTATCGTTTGCCATAGAAAATACCCTTTTAAAACATAAAACGTTGCAGGTAAACTACCCCTTTCCCTTAACCGATCTTCACCAAAAACAAAAGGTCTTGAGAACTCTACAATTCAGAACAGTGTGCAAAATATTATTTGATTATGTTTGAATTTGCGGCTGTTATCGTTTGCCATATAAAATACCCTTGTTAAAACATAAAACGTTGCAGATAAACTACCCCTTTCCCTTAACCGATCTTTACCAAAATCAACAGATCTTGAGAAGTCTGCAATTCAGGGCTGTATGCGAAACATTATTTGATTCTGTTTGATTTTTTCGGCTGTTATCGTTTGCCATAGAAAATACGCTTGATAAAAAAACGTTGCTGGTAAACTACCCCTTCCCCTTAACCGATCTTCACAAAAAACAAAAGGTCTTGAGTACTCTACAAATCAGAGCTGTATGCAAATCATTATTTGATTCTGTTTGAATTTGCGGCTGTTATCGTTTGCCATATAAAATACCCTTGTTAATAAAACGTTGCAGGTAAACTACCCCTTTCCCTCAACCGAACTTCACCAAAAACAATAGATCTTGAGAACGCTACAATTTAGGGCTGTATGCAAATAATCTTTTGATTCTGTTTGAATTTGCGGCTGTTATCGTTTGCCATAGGAAATACCCTTGTTAAAACATAAAACGTTACAGGTAAACTACCCCTTTCCCTTAACCGATCTTCACCAAAATCAACAGATCTTGAGAACTCTACAATTCAGGGCTGTATGCGAAACATTATTTGATTCTGTTTGAATTTGCGGCTGTTATCGTTTGCCAAACAAACAAAATTACCCTTGCTAAAAAAAAACCGTTGCCGGTAAACTACCCCTTTCCCTCAACCGATCTTCACCAAAATCAATAGGTCGCGAGTACTCCGCAAATCCGGACTGCATGCAAAAAATTATTTGATTCTGTTTGAATTTGCGGCAGTTATCGTTTGCCATAGAAAAAAAATCTACAGACAGACAGACAGACAGACACACACACAGACACTTTTCGGAAAACGACTTTTTTTCATGTTTTGAGTGTAGTAGAATCAGAATCTGCAATAATCTCGAACACGATTTTTTTTGCCATCACCATACTTCCATTCCTTAAGGAATATGGAAGTAATTAAAACGTTACAGGTAAACTACCCCTTTCCCTTAACCGATCTTCACCAAAACCAATAGGTCTTGAGTACTCTACAAATCAGGGCTGCATGCAAAACATTATTTTATTCTGTTTGAATTTGCGGCTGTAATCGTTTGCCATAAAAAATACCCTTGTTAAAAAAACGTTGCAGGTAAACTACCCCTTTCCCTCAACCGAACTTCACCAAAAACAATAGGTCTTGAGAACTCTACAATTTAGGGCTGTATGCAAATAATCTTTTGATTCTGTTTGAATTTGCGGCTGTTATCGTTTGCCATAGGAAATACCCTTGTTAAAACATAAAACGTTACAGGTAAACTACCCCTTTCCCTTAACCGATCTTCACCAAAATCAACAGATCTTGAGAACTCTACAATTCAGGGCTGTATGCGAAACATTATTTGATTCTGTTTGAATTTGCGGCTGTTATCGTTTGCCAAACAAACAAAATTACCCTTGCTAAAAAAAAACCGTTGCAGGTAAACTACCCCTTTCACTCAACCGATCTTCACCAAAAACAATAGGTCGCGAGTACTCTGCAAATCCGGGCTGCATGCAAAAAATTATTTGATTCTGTTTGAATTTGCGGCAGTTATCGTTTGCCATAGAAAAAAAATCTACAGACAGACAGACAGACAGACAGACACACACACAGACACTTTTCGGAAAACGACTTTTTTTCATGTTTTGAGTGTAGTAGAATCAGAATCTGCAATAATCTCGAACACGATTTTTTTTGCCATCACCATACTTCCATTCCTTAAGGAATATGGAAGTAAAAATATCGGTATGGAGAACCATACATGACTTCCATATTCTAAGATTTATATTTAAAATCATTTTCAGCCAAACAGCCAGGCTGTGCCTTACCTGCCTTTTTATTGCTGTATTAAATGAAAAATATTATATTACATTAAAATGAAAAAATTATAATTTTATTGCCTGGCAACAAAATTATTTTATTTTTAACAATTACCATTGTTTCAAAAAGTTTAAATAAATTTTCAAGTACTTTACTCTTGTTAAAACGTATAAGGTTGCAGGTAAACTACCCCTTCCCCTTAACCGATCTTCACCAAAATCGAAAGTCATTGAGCCCTCTACAATTCAGGGACGTATGCAAAAAATTATTTGATTCTGTTTGAATTTGCGGCTGTTATCGTTTGCCATAGAAAATACGCTTGATAAAAAAACGTTGCAGGTAAACTACCCCTTCCCCTTAACCGATCTTCACCAAAAACAATAGGTCTTGAGTACTCTACAAATCAGGACTGTATGCAAAACATTATTTGATTCTGTTTGAATTTGCGGCTGTTATCGTTTGCCATAGAAAATACCCTTGTTAAAAAAACGTTGCCGGTAAACTACCCCTTTCCCTCAACCGATCTTCACCAAAAACAATAGGTCTTGAGAAATCTACAATTCAGGGCTGTATGCGAAACATTATTTGATTCTGTTTGAATTTTCGGCTGTTATCGTTTGCCAAAAAAAAAAAAATTTCCCTTGATAAAAAAAACCGTTGCAGGTAAACTACCCCTTCCCCTCAACCGATCTTCACCAAAAACAATAGGTCGCGAGTACTCTACAAATCAGGGCTGTATGCAAAAAATTATTTGATTCTGTTTGAATTTGCGGCAGTTGTCGTTTGCCATAGAAAATACGCATGATAAAAAACGTTGCTGGTAAACTACCCCTTTCCCTTAACCGATCTTCACCAAAAACAAAAGGTATTGAGAACTCTACAATTTAGGGCTGTATGCAAATAATCTTTTCATTCTGTTTGAATTTGCGGCTGTTATCGTTTGCCATAGGAAATACCCTTGTTAAAACATAAAACGTTACAGGTAAACTACCCCTTTCCCTTAACCGATCTTCACCAAAAACAATAGGTCTTGAGAACTCAACAATTCAGGGCTGTATGCGAAACATTATTTGATTCTGTTTGAATTTGCGGCTGTTATCGTTTGCCAAACAAACAAAATTACCCTTGCTAAAAAAAAACCGTTGCCGGTAAACTACCCCTTTCCCTCAACCGATCTTCACCAAAAACAATAGGTCGCGAGAACTCTGCAAAACCGGCCTGTATGCAAAAAATTATTTGATTCTGTTTGAATTTGCGGCAGTTATCGTTTGCCATAGAAAAAAAATCTACAGACAGACAGACAGACAGACACACAGACACTTTTCGGAAAACGACTTTTTTTCATGTTTTGAGTGTAGTAGAATCAGAATCTGCAATAATCTCGAACACGATTTTTTTTGCCATCACCATACTTCCATTCCTTAAGGAATATGGAAGTAATTACCCTTGATAAAAAACCGCTGCAGGTAAACTACCCCTTTCCCTTAACCTATCTTCACCAAAAACAATAGGTCTTGAGAACTCTACAATTCAGGGCTATATGCAAAATATTATATGATTTTGTTTGAATTTGTGGCTGTTATCGTTACCATACAAAATACCCTTGATAAAACAAAATATCGGTATGGAGAACCATACATGACTTCCATATTCTAAGATTTATATTTAAAATCATTTTCAGCCAAACAGCCAGGCTGTGCCTTACCTGCCTTTTTATTGCTGTATTAAATGAAAAATATTATATTACATTAAAATGAAAAAATTATAATTTTATTGCCTGGCAACAAAATTATTTTATTTTTAACAATTACCATTGTTTCAAAAAGTTTAAATAAATTTTCAAGTACTTTACTCTTGTTAAAACGTATAAGGTTGCAGGTAAACTACCCCTTCCCCTTAACCGATCTTCACCAAAATCGAAAGTCATTGAGACCTCTACAATTCAGGGACGTATGCAAAACATTATTTGATTCTGTTTGAATTTGCGGCTGTTATCGTTTGCCATAGAAAATACCCTTGTTACAAAAACGTTGCAGGTAAACTACCCCTTTCCCTCAACCGATCTTCACCAAAAACAATAGGTCTTGAGAAATCTACAATTTAGGGCTGTATGCGAAACATTATTTGATTCTGTTTGAATTTGCGGCTGTTATCGTTTGCCAAAAAAAAAAAATTTCCCTTGATAAAAAAAACCGTTGCAGGTAAACTACCCCTTCCCCTAAACCGATCTTCACCAAAAACAATAGGTCGCGAGTACTCTACAAATCAGGGCTGTATGCAAAAAATTATTTGATTCTGTTTGAATTTGCGGCAGTTGTCATTTGCCATAGAAAATACGCATGATAAAAAACGTTGCTGGTAAACTACCCCTTTCCCTTAACCGATCTTCACCAAAAACAAAAGGTATTTAGAACTCTACAATTTAGGGCTGTATGCAAATAATCTTTTCATTCTGTTTGAATTTGCGGCTGTTATCGTTTGCCATAAGAAATACCCTTGTTAAAACATAAAACGTTACAGGTAAACTACCCCTTTCCCTTAACCGATCTTCACCAAAAACAATAGGTCTTGAGTACTCTACAAATCAGGGCTGTACGCAAAACATTATTTGATTCTGTTTGAATTTGCGGCTGTTATCGTTTGCCATAGAAAATACCCTTGTTAAAAAAACGTTGCAGGTAAACTACCCCTTCCCCTCAACCGATCTTCACCAAAAACAATAGGTCTTGCGAACTCTACAATTTAGGGCTGTATGCAAATAATCTTTTGATTCTGTTTGAATTTGCGGCTGTTATCGTTTGCCATAGGAAATACCCTTGTTAAAACATAAAACGTTACAGGTAAACTACCCCTTTCCCTTAACCGATCTTCACCAAAATCAAAAGACCTTGAGAACTCTACAATTTAGGGCTGTATGCGAAACATTATTTCATTCTGTATGAATTTGCGGCTGTTATCGTTTGCCAAACAAACAAAATTACCCTTGCTAAAAAAAACCGTTGCAGGTAAACTACCCCTTTCCCTCAACCGATCTTCACCAAAAACAATAGGTCGCGAGAACTCTGCAAAACCGAAATGTATGCAAAAAATTATTTGATTCTGTTTGAATTTGCGGCAGTTATCGTTTGCCATAGAAAAAAAATCTACAGACAGACAGACAGACAGACAGACACACAGACACTTTTCGGAAAACGACTTTTTTTCATGTTTTGAGTGTAGTACAATCAGAATCTGCAATAATCTCGAACACGATTTTTTTTGCCATCACCATACTTCCATTCCTTAAGGAATATGAAGTAAAACGTGGCAGGTAAACTACCCCCTTCCCTTAAACGATCTTCACCAAAAACAATACGTCTTTAGTACTCAAGAAATCAGGGCTGTATGCAAAAACATATTTGATTCTGTTTGAATTTGCAGCTCTTATCGTTTGCCATAGAAAATACCCTTTTAAAACATAAAACGTTGCAGGTAAACTACCCCTTTCCCTTAACCGATCTTCACCAAAAACAAAAGGTCTTGAGAACTCCACAATTCAGAACAGTGTGCAAAATCTTATTTGATTATGTTTGAATTTGCGGCTGTTATCGTTTGCCATATAAAATACCCTTGTTAAAACATAAAACGTTGCAGATAAACTACCCCTTTCCCTTAACCGATCTTTACCAAAATCAACAGATCTTGAGAAGTCTACAATTCAGGGCTGTATGCGAAACATTATTTGATTCTGTTTGATTTTGCGGCTGTTATCGTTTGCCATAGAAAATACGCTTGATAAAAAAACGTTGCTGGTAAACTACCCCTTCCCCTTAACCGATCTTCACAAAAAACAAAAGGTCTTGAGTACTCTACAAATCAGGACGGTATGCAAATCATTATTTGATTCTGTTTGAATTTGCGGCTGTTATCGTTTGCCATAGAAAATACCCTTGTTAATAAAACGTTGCAGGTAAACTACCCCTTTCCCTCAACCGAACTTCACCAAAAACAAAAGGTCTTGAGAACGCTACAATTTAGGGCTGTATGCAAATAGTCGTTTGATTCTGTTTGAATTTGCGGCTGTTATCGTTTGCCATAGGAAATACCCTTGTTAAAACATAAAACGTTACAGGTAAACTACCCCTTTCCCTTAACCGATCTTCACCAAAATCAACAGATCTTGAGAACTCTACAATTCAGGGCTGTATGCGAAACATTATTTGATTCTGTTTGAATTTGCGGCTGTTATCGTTTGCCAAACAAACAAAATTACCCTTGCTAAAAAAAAACCGTTGCAGGTAAACTACCCCTTTCCCTCAACCGATCTTCACCAAAATCAATAGGTCGCGAGTACTCCGCAAATCCGGGCTGCATGCAAAAAATTATTTGATTCTGTTTGAATTTGCGGCAGTTATCGTTTGCCATAGAAAAAAAATCTACAGACAGACAGACACACACACAGACACTTTTCGGAAAACGACTTTTTTTCATGTTTTGAGTGTAGTAGAATCAGAATCTGCAATAATCTCGAACACGATTTTTTTTGCCATCACCATACTTCCATTCCTTAAGGAATATGGAAGTAAATAAAACGTTACAGGTAAACTACCCCTTTCCCTTAACCGATCTTCACCAAAACCAATAGGTCTTGAGTACTCTACAATTCAAGGCTGTATGCAAAACATTATTTGATTCTGTTTGAATTTGCGGCTGTTATCGTTTGCCATAGAAAATACCCTTGTTAAAAAAACGTTGCAGGTAAACTACCCCTTTCCCTTAACCGAACTTCACCAAAAACAATAGGTCTTGAGAACGCTACAATTTAGGGCTGTATGCAAATAATCTTTTGATTCTGTTTGAATTTGCGGCTGTTATCGTTTGCCATAGAAAACACCCTTGTTAAAACATAAAACGTTACAGGTAAACTACCCCTTTCCCTTAACCGATCTTCACCAAAATCAACAGATCTTGAGAACTCTACAACTCAGGGCTGTATGCGAAACATTATTTGATTCTGTTTGAATTTGCGGCTGTTATCGTTTGCCAAACAAACAAAATTACCCTTGCTAAAAAAAAAACCGTTGGAGGTAAACTACCCCTTTCCCTCAACCGATCTTCACCAAAAACAATAGGTCGCGAGTACTCCGCAAATCCGCGCTGCATGCAAAAAATTATTTGATTCTGTTTGAATTTGCGGCAGTTATCGTTTGCCATAGAAAAAAATCTACAGACAGACAGACACACACACAGACACTTTTCGGAAAACGACTTTTTTTCATGTTTTGAGTGTAGTAGAATCAGAATCTGCAATAATCTCGAACACGATTTTTTTTGCCATCACCATACTTCCATTCCTTAAGGAATATGTAAGTAAATAAAACGTTACAGGTAAACTACCCCTTTCCCTTAACCGATCTTCACCAAAAACAATAGGTCTTGAGACCTCTACAATTTAGGGCTGTATGCAAATAATCTTTTGATTCTGTTTGAATTTGCGGCTGTTATCGTTTGCCATAGGAAATACCCTTGTTAAAACATAAAACGTTACAGGTAAACTACCCCTTTCCCTTAACCGATCTTCACCAAAAACAATAGGTCATGAGTACTCTACAAATCAGGGCTGTATGCAAAACATTATTTGATTCTGTTTGAATTTGCGGCTGTTATCGTTTGCCATAAAAAATACCCTTGTTAAAAAAACGTTGCCGGTAAACTACCCCTTTCCCTCAACCGAACTTCACCAAAAACAATCGGTCTTGAGAACTCTACAATTTAGGGCTGTATGCAAATAATCTTTTGATTCTGTTTGAATTTGCGGCTGTTATCGTTTGCCATAGGAAATACCCTTGTTAAAACATAAAACGTTACTGGTAAACTACCCCTTCCCCTTAACCGATCTTCACCAAAATCAACAGATCTTGAGAACTCTACAATGTAGGGCGGTATGGAAATAATAATTTGATTGTGTTTGAATTTGCGGCTGCTATCGTTTGCCATAGAAAATACCCTTGTTAAAAAAACGTTGCAGGTAAACTACCCCTTTCCCTCAACCGATCTTCACCAAAAACAATAGGTCTTGAGACCTCTACAATTTAGGGCTGTATGCAAATAATCTTTTGATTCTGTTTGAATTTGCGGCTGTTATCGTTTGCCATAGGAAATACCCTTGTTAAAACATAAAACGTTACAGGTAAACTACCCCTTTCCCTTAACCGATCTTCACCAAAAACAATAGGTCATGAGTACTCTACAAATCAGGGCTGTATGCAAAACATTATTTGATTCTGTTTGAATTTGCGGCTGTTATCGTTTGCCATAAAAAATACCCTTGTTAAAAAAACGTTGCCGGTAAACTACCCCTTTCCCTCAACCGAACTTCACCAAAAACAATCGGTCTTGAGAACTCTACAATTTAGGGCTGTATGCAAATAATCTTTTGATTCTGTTTGGATTTGCGGCTGTTATCGTTTGCCATAGGAAATACCCTTGTTAAAACATAAAACGTTACAGGTAAACTACCCCTTCCCCTTAACCGATCTTCACCAAAATCAACAGATCTTGAGAACTCTACAATTTAGGGCGGTATGCAAATAATAATTTGATTGTGTTTGAATTTGCGGCTGCTATCGTTTGCCATAGAAAATACCCTTGTTAAAAAAACGTTGCAGGTAAACTACCCCTTTCCCTCAACCGATCTTCACCAAAAACAATAGGTCTTGAGACCTCTACAATTTATGGCTGTATGCAAATAATCTTTTGATTCTGTTTGAATTTGCGGCTGTTATCGTTTGCCATAGGAAATACCCTTGTTAAAACATAAAACGTTACAGGTAAACTACCCCTTTCCCTTAACCGATCTTCACCAAAAACAATAGGTCATGAGTACTCTACAAATCAGGGCTGTATGCAAAACATTATTTGATTCTGTTTGAATTTGCGGCTGTTATCGTTTGCCATAAAAAATACCCTTGTTAAAAAAACGTTGCCGGTAAACTACCCCTTTCCCTCAACCGAACTTCACCAAAAACAATCGGTCTTGAGAACTCTACAATTTAGGGCTGTATGCAAATAATCTTTTGATTCTGTTTGAATTTGCGGCTGTTATCGTTTGCCATAGGAAATACCCTTGTTAAAACATAAATCGTTACAGGTAAACTACCCCTTCCCCTTAACCGATCTTCACCAAAATCAACAGATCTTGGGAACTCTACAATTCAGGGCTGTATGCGAAACATTATTTGATTCTGTTTGAATTTGCGGCTGTTATCGTTTGCCAAACAAACAAAATTACCCTTGCTAAAAAAAAACCGTTGCAGGTAAACTACCCCTTTCCCTCAACCGATCTTCACCAAAAACAATAGGTCGCGAGTACTCTGCAAATCCGGCCTGCATGCAAAAAATTATTTGATTCTGTTTGAATTTGCGGCAGTTATCGTTTGCCATAAAAAAAAAATCTACAGACAGACAGACACACACACAGACACTTTTCGGAAAACGACTTTTTTTCATGTTTTGAGTGTAGTAGAATCAGAATCTGCAATAATCTCGAACACGATTTTTTTTGCCATCACCATACTTCCATTCCTTAAGGAATATGGAAGTAAAAATATCGGTATGGAGAACCATACATGACTTCCATATTCTAAGATTTATATTTAAAATCATTTTCAGCCAAACAGCCAGGCTGTGCCTTACCTGCCTTTTTATTGCTGTATTAAATGAAAAATATTATATTACATTAAAATGAAAAAATTATAATTTTATTGCCTGGCAACAAAATTATTTTATTTTTAACAATTACCATTGTTTCAAAAAGTTTAAATAAATTTTCAAGTACTTTACTCTTGTTAAAACGTATAAGGTTGCAGGTAAACTACCCCTTCCCCTTAACCGATCTTCACCAAAATCGAAAGTCATTGAGACCTCTACAATTCAGGGACGTATGCAAAAAATTATTTGATTCTGTTTGAATTTGCGGCTGTTATCGTTTGCCATAGAAAATACGCTTGATAAAAAAACGTTGCAGGTAAACTACCCCTTCCCCTTAACCGATCTTCACCAAAAACAATAGGTCTTGAGTACTCTACAAATCAGGACTGTATGCAAAACATTATTTGATTCTGTTTGAATTTGCGGCTGTTATCGTTTGCCATAGAAAATACCCTTGTTAAAAAAACGTTACTGGTAAACTACCCCTTTCCCTCAACCGATCTTCACCAAAAACAATAGGTCTTGAGAACTCTACAATTTAGGGCTGTATGCAAATAATCTTTTGATTCTGTTTGAATTTGCGGCTGTTATCATTTGCCATAGGAAATACCCTTGTTAAAACATAAAACGTTACAGGTAAACTACCCCTTTCCATTAACCGATCTTCACCAAAAACAATAGGTCTTGAGTACTCTACAAATCAGGTCTGTACGCAAAACATTATTTGATTCTGTTTGAATTTGCGGCTGTTATCGTTTGCCATAGAAAATACCCTTGTTAAAAAAACGTTGCAGGTAAACTACCCCTTTCCCTCAACCGATCTTCACCAAAAACTACAGGTCTTGAGAACTCTAAAATTTAGGGCTGTATGCAAATAATCTTTTGATTCTGTTTGAATTTGCGGCTGTTATCGTTTGCCATAGGAAATACCCTTGTTAAAACATAAAACGTTACCGGTAAACTACCCCTTTCCCTTAACCGATCTTCACCAAAATCAAAAGACCTTGAGAACTCTACAATTTAGGGCTGTATGCGAAACATTATTTCATTCTGTATGAATTTGCGGCTGTTATCGTTTGCCAAACAAACAAAATTACCCTTGCTAAAAAAAAACCGTTGCAGGTAAACTACCCCTTTCCCTCAACCGATCTTCACCAAAAACAATAGGTCGCGAGTACTCTGCAAATCAGGCTTGCATGCAAAAAATTATTTGATTCTGTTTGAATTTGCGGCAGTTATCGTTTGCCATAGAAAAAAAATCTACAGACAGACAGACAGACACACAGACACTTTTCGGAAAACGACTTTTTTTCATGTTTTGACTGTAGTACAATCAGAATCTGCAATAATCTCGAACACGATTTTTTTTGCCATCACCATACTTCCATTCCTTATGGAATATGGAAGTAAAACGTGGCAGGTAAACTACCCCCTTCCCTTAAACGATCTTCACCAAAAACAATACGTCTTTAGTACTCAAGAAATCAGGGCTGTATGCAAAAACATATTTGATTCTGTTTGAATTTGCAGCTCTTATCGTTTGCCATAGAAAATACCCTTTTAAAACATAAAACGTTGCAGGTAAACTACCCCTTTCCCTTAACCGATCTTCACCAAAAACAAAAGGTCTTGAGAACTCTACAATTCAGAACAGTGTGCAAAATATTATTTGATTATGTTTGAATTTGCGGCTGTTATCGTTTGCCATATAAAATACCCTTGTTAAAACATAAAACGTTGCAGATAAACTACCCCTTTCCCTTAACCGATCTTTACCAAAATCAACAGATCTTGAGAAGTCTACAATTCAGGGCTGTATGCGAAACATTATTTGATTCTGTTTGATTTTGCGGCTGTTATCGTTTGCCATAGAAAATACGCTTGATAAAAAAACGTTGCTGGTAAACTACCCCTTCCCCTTAACCGATCTTCACAAAAAACAAAAGGTCTTGAGTACTCTACAAATCAGGGCTGTATGCAAATCATTATTTGATTCTGTTTGAATTTGCGGCTGTTATCGTTTGCCATAAAAAATACCCTTGTTAAAAAAACGTTGCAGGTAAACTACCCCTTTCCCTCAACCGAACTTCACCAAAAACAATAGGTCTTGAGAACGCTACAATTTAGGGCTGAATGCAAATAATCTTTTGATTCTGTTTGAATTTGCGGTTATCGTTTGCCATAGGAAATACCCTTGTTAAAACATAAAACGTTACAGGTAAACTACCCCTTTCCCTTAACCGATCTTCACCAAAATCAACAGATCTTGAGAACTCTACAATTCAGGGCTGTATGCGAAACATTATTTGATTCTGTTTGAATTTGCGGCTGTTATCGTTTGCCAAACAAACAAAATTACCCTTGCTATAAAAAAAACCGTTGCAGGTAAACTACCCCTTTCACTCAACCGATCTTCACCAAAAACAATAGGTCGCGAGTACTCTGCAAATCCGGGCTGCATGCAAAAAATTATTTGATTCTGTTTGAATTTGCGGCAGTTATCGTTTGCCATAGAAAAAAAATCTACAGACAGACAGACAGACAGACAGACACACACACAGACACTTTTCGGAAAACGACTTTTTTCATGTTTTGAGTGTAGTAGAATCAGAATCTGCAATAATCACGAACACGATTTTTTTTGCCATCACCATACTTCCATTCCTTAAGGAATATGGAAGTAAAAATATCGGTATGGAGAACCATACATGACTTCCATATTCTAAGATTTATATTTAAAATCATTTTCAGCCAAACAGCCAGGCTGTGCCTTACCTGCCTTTTTATTGCTGTATTAAATGAAAAATATTATATTACATTAAAATGAAAAAATTATAATTTTATTGCCTGGCAACAAAATTATTTTATTTTTAACAATTACCATTGTTTCAAAAAGTTTAAATAAATTTTCAAGTACTTTACTCTTGTTAAAACGTATAAGGTTGCAGGTAAACTACCCCTTCCCCTTAACCGATCTTCACCAAAATCGAAAGTCATTGAGACCTCTACAATTCAGGGAAGTATGCAAAAAATTATTTGATTCTGTTTGAATTTGCGGCTGTTATCGTTTGCCATAGAAAATACGCTTGATAAAAAAACGTTGCAGGTAAACTACCCCTTCCCCTTAACCGATCTTCACCAAAAACAATAGGTCTTGAGAAATCTACAATTCAGGGCTGTATGCGAAACATTATTTGATTCTGTTTGAATTTGCGGCTGTTATCGTTTGCCAAAAAAAAAAAAATTTCCCTTGATAAAAAAAACCGTTGCAGGTAAACTACCCCTTCCCCTCAACCGATCTTCACCAAAAACAATAGGTCGCGAGTACTCTACAAATCAGGGCAGTATGCAAAAAATTATTTGATTCTGTTTGAATTTGCGGCAGTTGTCGTTTGCCATAGAAAATACGCATGATAAAAAACGTTGCTGGTAAACTACCCATTTCCCTTAACCGATCTTCACCAAAAACAAAAGGTATTGAGAACTCTACAATTTAGGGCTGTATGCAAATAATCTTTTCATTCTGTTTGAATTTGCGGCTGTTATCGTTTGCCATAGGAAATACCCTTGTTAAAACATAAAACGTTACAGGTAAACTACCCCTTTCCCTTAACCGATCTTCACCAAAAACAATAGGTCTTGAGAACTCAACAATTCAGGGCTGTATGCGAAACATTATTTGATTCTGTTTGAATTTTCGGCTGTTATCGTTTGCCAAACAAACAAAATTACCCTTGCTAAAAAAAAACCGTTGCCGGTAAACTACCCCTTTCCCTCAACCGATCTTCACCAAAAACAATAGGTCGCGAGAACTCTGCAAAACCGGCCTGTATGCAAAAAATTATTTGATTCTGTTTGAATTTGCGGCAGTTATCGTTTGCCATAGAAAAAAAATCTACAGACAGACAGACAGACAGACACACAGACACTTTTCGGAAAACGACTTTTTTTCATGTTTTGAGTGTAGTAGAATCAGAATCTGCAATAATCTCGAACACGATTTTTTTTGCCATCACCATACTTCCATTCCTTAAGGAATATGGAAGTAATTACCCTTGATAAAAAACCGCTGCAGGTAAACTACCCCTTTCCCTTAACCTATCTTCACCAAAAACAATAGGTCTTGAGAACTCTACAATTCAGGGCTATATGCAAAATATTATATGATTTTGTTTGAATTTGTGGCTGTTATCGTTTGCCATACAAAATACCCTTGATAAAACAAAATATCGGTATGGAGAACCATACATGACTTCCATATTCTAAGATTTATATTTAAAATCATTTTCAGCCAAACAGCCAGGCTGTGCCTTACCTGCCTTTTTATTGCTGTATTAAATGAAAAATATTATATTACATTAAAATGAAAAAATTATAATTTTATTGCCTGGCAACAAAATTATTTTATATTTAACAATTACCATTGTTTCAAAAAGTTTAAATAAATTTTCAAGTACTTTACTCTTGTTAAAACGTATAAGGTTGCAGGTAAACTACCCCTTCCCCTTAACCGATCTTCACCAAAATCGAAAGTCATTGAGACCTCTACAATTCAGGGACGTATGCAAAACATTATTTGATTCTGTTTGAATTTGCGGCTGTTATCGTTTGCCATAGAAAATACCCTTGTTACAAAAACGTTGCAGGTAAACTACCCCTTTCCCTCAACCGATCTTCACCAAAAACAATAGGTCTTGAGAAATCTACAATTCAGGGCTGTATGCGAAACATTATTTGATTCTGTTTGAATTTGCGGCTGTTATCGTTTGCAAAAAAAAAAAAATTTCCCTTGATAAAAAAAACCGTTGCAGGTAAACTACCCCTTCCCCTAAACCGATCTTCACCAAAAACAATAGGTCGCGAGTACTCTACAAATCAGGGCTGTATGCAAAAAATTATTTGATTCTGTTTGAATTTGCGGCAGTTGTCGTTTGCCATAGAAAATACGCATGATAAAAAACGTTGCTGGTAAACTACCCCTTTCCCTTAACCGATCTTCACCAAAAACAAAAGGTATTGAGAACTCTACAATTTAGGGCTGTATGCAAATAATCTTTTCATTCTGTTTGAATTTGCGGCTGTTATCGTTTGCCATAAGAAATACCCTTGTTAAAACATAAAACGTTACAGGTAAACTACCCCTTTCCCTTAACCGATCTTCACCAAAAACAATAGGTCTTGAGTAGTCTACAAATCAGGGCTGTACGCAAAACATTATTTGATTCTGTTTGAATTTGCGGCTGTTATCGTTTGCCATAGAAAATACCCTTGTTAAAAAAACGTTGCAGGTAAACTACCCCTTCCCCTCAACCGATCTTCACCAAAAACAATAGGTCTTGAGAACTCTACAATTTAGGGCTGTATGCAAATAATCTTTTGATTCTGTTTGAATTTGCGGCTGTTATCGTTTGCCATAGGAAATACCCTTGTTAAAACATAAAACGTTACAGGTAAACTACCCCTTTTCCTTAACCGATCTTCACCAAAATCAAAAGACCTTGAGAACTCTACAATTTAGGGCTGTATGCGAAACATTATTTCATTCTGTATGAATTTGCGGCTGTTATCGTTTGCCAAACAAACAAAATTACCCTTGCTAAAAAAAACCGTTGCAGGTAAACTACCCCTTTCCCTCAACCGATCTTCACCAAAAACAATAGGTCGCGAGTACTCTGCAAATCCGGCATGCATGCAAAAAATTATTTGATTCTGTTTGAATTTGCGGCAGTTATCGTTTGCCATAAAAAAAAAATCTACAGACAGACAGACAGACAGACAGACACACACACAGACACTTTTCGGAAAACGACTTTTTTTCATGTTTTGAGTGTAGTAGAATCAGAATCTGCAATAATCTCGAACACGATTTTTTTTGCCATCACCATACTTCCATTCCTTAAGGAATATGGAAGTAAAACGTGGCAGGTAAACTACCCCCTTCCCTTAAACGATCTTCACCAAAAACAATACGTCTTTAGTACTCAAGAAATCAGGGCTGTATGCAAAAACATATTTGATTCTGTTTGAATTTGCAGCTCTTATCGTTTGCCATAGAAAATACCCTTTTAAAACATAAAACGTTGCAGGTAAACTACCCCTTTCCCTTAACCGATCTTCACCAAAAACAAAAGGTCTTGAGAACTCCACAATTCAGAACAGTGTGCAAAATCTTATTTGATTATGTTTGAATTTGCGGCTGTTATCGTTTGCCATATAAAATACCCTTGTTAAAACATAAAACGTTGCAGATAAACTACCCCTTTCCCTTAACCGATCTTTACCAAAATCAACAGATCTTGACAAGTCTACAATTCAGGGCTGTATGCGAAACATTATTTGATTCTGTTTGATTTTGCGGCTGTTATCGTTTGCCATAGAAAATACGCTTGATAAAAAAACGTTGCTGGTAAACTACCCCTTCCCCTTAACCGAACTTCACAAAAAACAAAAGGTCTTGAGTACTCTACAAATCAGGACTGTATGCAAATCATTATTTGATTCTGTTTGAATTTGCGGCTGTTATCGTTTGCCATAGAAAATACCCTTGTTAAAAAAACGTTGCAGGTAAACTACCCCTTTCCCTCAACCGATCTTCACCAAAAACAATAGGTCTTGAGACCTCTACAATTTATGGCTGTATGCAAATAATCTTTTGATTCTGTTTGAATTTGCGGCTGTTATCGTTTGCCATAGGAAATACCCTTGTTAAAACATAAAACGTTACAGGTAAACTACCCCTTTTCCTTAACCGATCTTCACCAAAATCAAAAGACCTTGAGAACTCTACAATTTAGGGCTGTATGCGAAACATTATTTCATTCTGTATGAATTTGCGGCTGTTATCGTTTGCCAAACAAACAAAATTACCCTTGCTAAAAAAAACCGTTGCAGGTAAACTACCCCTTTCCCTCAACCGATCTTCACCAAAAACAATAGGTCGCGAGTACTCTGCAAATCAGGCCTGCATGCAAAAAATTATTTGATTCTGTTTGAATTTGCGGCAGTTATCGTTTGCCATAAAAAAAAAATCTACAGACAGATAGACAGACAGACACACAGACACTTTTCGGAAAACGACTTTTTTTCATGTTTTGAGTGTAGTACAATCAGAATTTGCAATAATCTCGAACACGATTTTTTTTGCCATCACCATACTTCCATTCCTTAAGGAATATGGAAGTAAAACGTGGCAGGTAAACTACCCCCTTCCCTTAAACGATCTTCACCAAAAACAATACGTCTTTAGTACTCAAGAAATCAGGGCTGTATGCAAAAACATATTTGATTCTGTTTGAATTTGCAGCTCTTATCGTTTGCCATAGAAAATACCCTTTTAAAACATAAAACGTTGCAGGTAAACTACCCCTTTCCCTTAACCGATCTTCACCAAAAACAAAAGGTCTTGAGAACTCCACAATTCAGAACAGTGTGCAAAATCTTATTTGATTATGTTTGAATTTGCGGCTGTTATCGTTTGCCATATAAAATACCCTTGTTAAAACATAAAACGTTGCAGATAAACTACCCCTTTCCCTTAACCGATCTTTACCAAAATCAACAGATCTTGACAAGTCTACAATTCAGGGCTGTATGCGAAACATTATTTGATTCTGTTTGATTTTGCGGCTGTTATCGTTTGCCATAGAAAATACGCTTGATAAAAAAACGTTGCTGGTAAACTACCCCTTCCCCTTAACCGAACTTCACAAAAAACAAAAGGTCTTGAGTACTCTACAAATCAGGACAGTATGCAAATCATTATTTGATTCTGTTTGAATTTGCGGCTGTTATCGTTTGCCATAGAAAATACCCTTGTTACAAAAACGTTGCTGGTAAACTACCCCTTTCCCTCAACCGAACTTCACCAAAAACAATAGGTCTTGAGAACGCTACAATTTAGGGCTGTATGCAAATAATCTTTTGATTCTGTTTGAATTTGCGGCTGTTATCGTTTGCCATAGGAAATACCCTTGTTAAAACATAAAACGTTACAGGTAAACTACCCCTTTCCCTTAACCGATCTTCACCAAAATCAACAGATCTTGTTAACTCTACAATTCAGGGCTGTATGCGAAACATTATTTGATTCTGTTTGAATTTGCGGCTGTTATCGTTTGCCAAACAAACAAAATTACCCTTGCTAAAAAAAAACCGTTGCAGGTAAACTACCCCTTTCCCTCAACCGATCTTCACCAAAATCAATAGGTCGCGAGTACTCCGCAAATCCGGGCTGCATGCAAAAAATTATTTGATTCTGTTTGAATTTGCGGCAGTTATCGTTTGCCATAGAAAAAAAATCTACAGACAGACAGACACACACACAGACACTTTTCGGAAAACGACTTTTTTTCATGTTTTGAGTGTAGTAGAATCAGAATCTGCAATAATCTCGAACACGATTTTTTTTGCCATCACCATACTTCCATTCCTTAAGGAATATGGAAGTAAATAAAACGTTACAGGTAAACTACCCCTTTCCCTTAACCGATCTTCACCAAAACCAATAGGTCTTGAGTACTCTACAATTCAAGGCTGTATGCAAAACATTATTTGATTCTGTTTGAATTTGCGGCTGTTATCGTTTGCCATAGAAAATACCCTTGTTAAAAAAACGTTGCAGGTAAACTACCCCTTTCCCTTAACCGATCTTCACCAAAAACAAAAGGTATTGAGAACTCTACAATTTAGGGCTGTATGCAAATAATCTTTTCATTCTGTTTGAATTTGCGGCTGTTATCGTTTGCCATAAGAAATACCCTTGTTAAAACATAAAACGTTACAGGTAAACTACCCCTTTCCCTTAACCGATCTTCACCAAAAACAATAGGTCTTGAGTACTCTACAAATCAGGGCTGTACGCAAAACATTATTTGATTCTGTTTGAATTTGCGGCTGTTATCGTTTGCCATAGAAAATACCCTTGTTAAAAAAACGTTGCAGGTAAACTACCCCTTCCCCTCAACCGATCTTCACCAAAAACAATAGGTCTTGAGAACTCTACAATTTAGGGCTGTATGCAAATAATCTTTTGATTCTGTTTGAATTTGCGGCTGTTATCGTTTGCCATAGGAAATACCCTTGTTAAAACATAAAACGTTACAGGTAAACTACCCCTTTTCCTTAACCGATCTTCACCAAAATCAAAAGACCTTGAGAACTCTACAATTTAGGGCTGTATGCGAAACATTATTTCATTCTGTATGAATTTGCGGCTGTTATCGTTTGCCAAACAAACAAAATTACCCTTGCTAAAAAAAACCGTTGCAGGTAAACTACCCCTTTCCCTCAACCGATCTTCACCAAAAACAACAGGTCGCGAGTACTCTGCAAATCCGGCATGCATGCAAAAAATTATTTGATTCTGTTTGAATTTGCGGCAGTTATCGTTTGCCATAAAAAAAAAATCTACAGACAGACAGACAGACAGACAGACACACACACAGACACTTTTCGGAAAACGACTTTTTTTCATGTTTTGAGTGTAGTAGAATCAGAATCTGCAATAATCTCGAACACGATTTTTTTTGCCATCACCATACTTCCATTCCTTAAGGAATATGGAAGTAAAACGTGGCAGGTAAACTACCCCCTTCCCTTAAACGATCTTCACCAAAAACAATACGTCTTTAGTACTCAAGAAATCAGGGCTGTATGCAAAAACATATTTGATTCTGTTTGAATTTGCAGCTCTTATCGTTTGCCATAGAAAATACCCTTTTAAAACATAAAACGTTGCAGGTAAACTACCCCTTTCCCTTAACCGATCTTCACCAAAAACAAAAGGTCTTGAGAACTCCACAATTCAGAACAGTGTGCAAAATCTTATTTGATTATGTTTGAATTTGCGGCTGTTATCGTTTGCCATATAAAATACCCTTGTTAAAACATAAAACGTTGCAGATAAACTACCCCTTTCCCTTAACCGATCTTTACCAAAATCAACAGATCTTGACAAGTCTACAATTCAGGGCTGTATGCGAAACATTATTTGATTCTGTTTGATTTTGCGGCTGTTATCGTTTGCCATAGAAAATACGCTTGATAAAAAAACGTTGCTGGTAAACTACCCCTTCCCCTTAACCGAACTTCACAAAAAACAAAAGGTCTTGAGTACTCTACAAATCAGGACTGTATGCAAATCATTATTTGATTCTGTTTGAATTTGCGGCTGTTATCGTTTGCCATAGAAAATACCCTTGTTAAAAAAACGTTGCAGGTAAACTACCCCTTTCCCTCAACCGATCTTCACCAAAAACAATAGGTCTTGAGACCTCTACAATTTATGGCTGTATGCAAATAATCTTTTGATTCTGTTTGAATTTGCGGCTGTTATCGTTTGCCATAGGAAATACCCTTGTTAAAACATAAAACGTTACAGGTAAACTACCCCTTTCCCTTAACCGATCTTCACCAAAAACAATAGGTCATGAGTACTCTACAAATCAGGGCTGTATGCAAAACATTATTTGATTCTGTTTGAATTTGCGGCTGTTATCGTTTGCCATAAAAAATACCCTTGTTAAAAAAACGTTGCCGGTAAACTACCCCTTTCCCTCAACCGAACTTCACCAAAAACAATCGGTCTTGAGAACTCTACAATTTAGGGCTGTATGCAAATAATCTTTTGATTCTGTTTGAATTTGCGGCTGTTATCGTTTGCCATAGGAAATACCCTTGTTAAAACATAAAACGTTACAGGTAAACTACCCCTTTTCCTTAACCGATCTTCACCAAAATCAAAAGACCTTGAGAACTCTACAATTTAGGGCTGTATGCGAAACATTATTTCATTCTGTATGAATTTGCGGCTGTTATCGTTTGCCAAACAAACAAAATTACCCTTGCTAAAAAAAACCGTTGCAGGTAAACTACCCCTGTCCCTCAACCGATCTTCACCAAAAACAATAGGTCGCGAGTACTCTGCAAATCAGGCCTGCATGCAAAAAATTATTTGATTCTGTTTGAATTTGCGGCAGTTATCGTTTGCCATAAAAAAAAAATCTACAGACAGATAGACAGACAGACACACAGACACTTTTCGGAAAACGACTTTTTTTCATGTTTTGAGTGTAGTACAATCAGAATTTGCAATAATCTCGAACACGATTTTTTTTGCCATCACCATACTTCCATTCCTTAAGGAATATGGAAGTAAAACGTGGCAGGTAAACTACCCCCTTCCCTTAAACGATCTTCACCAAAAACAATACGTCTTTAGTACTCAA
Source organism: Magicicada septendecula (assembly GCA_034769895.1). Lineage (NCBI taxonomy): Eukaryota > Metazoa > Arthropoda > Insecta > Hemiptera > Cicadidae > Magicicada > Magicicada septendecula. The sequence goes on along the minus strand of CM068367.1, from coordinate 622,243,055 downwards.
GAAATCAGGGCTGTATGCAAAAACATATTTGATTCTGTTTGAATTTGCAGCTCTTATCGTTTGCCATAGAAAATACCCTTTTAAAACATAAAACGTTGCAGGTAAACTACCCCTTTCCCTTAACCGATCTTCACCAAAAACAAAAGGTCTTGAGAACTCCACAATTCAGAACAGTGTGCAAAATCTTATTTGATTATGTTTGAATTTGCGGCTGTTATCGTTTGCCATATAAAATACCCTTGTTAAAACATAAAACGTTGCAGATAAACTACCCCTTTCCCTTAACCGATCTTTACCAAAATCAACAGATCTTGACAAGTCTACAATTCAGGGCTGTATGCGAAACATTATTTGATTCTGTTTGATTTTGCGGCTGTTATCGTTTGCCATAGAAAATACGCTTGATAAAAAAACGTTGCTGGTAAACTACCCCTTCCCCTTAACCGAACTTCACAAAAAACAAAAGGTCTTGAGTACTCTACAAATCAGGACAGTATGCAAATCATTATTTGATTCTGTTTGAATTTGCGGCTGTTATCGTTTGCCATAGAAAATACCCTTGTTACAAAAACGTTGCAGGTAAACTACCCCTTTCCCTCAACCGAACTTCACCAAAAACAATAGGTCTTGAGAACGCTACAATTTAGGGCTGTATGCAAATAATCTTTTGATTCTGTTTGAATTTGCGGCTGTTATCGTTTGCCATAGGAAATACCCTTGTTAAAACATAAAACGTTACAGGTAAACTACCCCTTTCCCTTAACCGATCTTCACCAAAATCAACAGATCTTGTGAACTCTACAATTCAGGGCTGTATGCGAAACATTATTTGATTCTGTTTGAATTTGCGGCTGTTATCGTTTGCCAAACAAACAAAATTACCCTTGCTAAAAAAAAACCGTTGCAGGTAAACTACCCCTTTCCCTCAACCGATCTTCACCAAAATCAATAGGTCGCGAGTACTCCGCAAATCCGGGCTGCATGCAAAAAATTATTTGATTCTGTTTGAATTTGCGGCAGTTATCGTTTGCCATAGAAAAAAAATCTATAGACAGACAGACACACACACAGACACTTTTCGGAAAACGACTTTTTTTCATGTTTTGAGTGTAGTAGAATCAGAATCTGCAATAATCTCGAACACGATTTTTTTTGCCATCACCATACTTCCATTCCTTAAGGAATATGGAAGTAAATAAAACGTTACAGGTAAACTACCCCTTTCCCTTAACCGATCTTCACCAAAACCAATAGGTCTTGAGTACTCTACAATTCAAGGCCGTATGCAAAACATTATTTGATTCTGTTTGAATTTGCGGCTGTTATCGTTTGCCATAGAAAATACCCTTGTTAAAAAAACGTTGCAGGTAAACTACCCCTTTCCCTTAACCGAACTTCACCAAAAACAATAGGTCTTGAGAACGCTACAATTTAGGGCTGTATGCAAATAATCTTTTGATTCTGTTTGAATTTGCGGCTGTTATCGTTTGCCATAGAAAACACCCTTGTTAAAACATAAAACGTTACAGGTAAACTACCCCTTTCCCTTAACCGATCTTCACCAAAATCAACAGATCTTGAGAACTCTACAACTGAGGGCTGTATGCGAAACATTATTTGATTCTGTTTGAATTTGCGGCTGTTATCGTTTGCCAAACAAACAAAATTACCCTTGCTAAAAAAAAACCGTTGGAGGTAAACTACCCCTTTGCCTCAACCGATCTTCACCAAAAACAATAGGTCGCGAGTACTCCACAAATCCGGGCTGCATGCAAAAAATTATTTGATTCTGTTTGAATTTGCGGCAGTTATCGTTTGCCATAGAAAAAAAATCTACAGACAGACAGACCCACACACAGACACTTTTCGGAAAACGACTTTTTTTCATGTTTTGAGTGTAGTAGAATCAGAATCTGCAATAATCTCGAACACGATTTTTTTTGCCATCACCATACTTCCATTCCTTAAGGAATATGTAAGTAAATAAAACGTTACAGGTAAACTACCCCTTTCCCTTAACCGATCTTCACCAAAAACAATAGGTCTTGAGACCTCTACAATTTAGGGCTGTATGCAAATAATCTTTTGATTCTGTTTGAATTTGCGGCTGTTATCGTTTGCCATAGGAAATACCCTTGTTAAAACATAAAACGTTACAGGTAAACTACCCCTTCCCCTTAACCGATCTTCACCAAAATCAACAGATCTTGAGAACTCTACAATTTAGGGCGGTATGCAAATAATAATTTGATTGTGTTTGAATTTGCGGCTGCTATCGTTTGCCATAGAAAATACCCTTGTTAAAAAAACGTTGCAGGTAAACTACCCCTTTCCCTCAACCGATCTTCACCAAAAACAATAGGTCTTGAGACCTCTACAATTTTGGGCTGTATGCAAATAATCTTTTGATTCTGTTTGAATTTGCGGCTGTTATCGTTTGCCATAGGAAATACCCTTGTTAAAACATAAAACGTTACAGGTAAACTACCCCTTTCCCTTAACCGATCTTCACCAAAAACAATAGGTCATGAGTACTCTACAAATAAGGGCTGTATGCAAAACATTATTTGATTCTGTTTGAATTTGCGGCTGTTATCGTTTGCCATAAAAAATACCCTTGTTAAAAAAACGTTGCCGGTAAACTACCCCTTTCCCTCAACCGAACTTCACCAAAAACAATCGGTCTTGAGAACTCTACAATTTAGGGCTGTATGCAAATAATCTTTTGATTCTGTTTGGATTTGCGGCTGTTATCGTTTGCCATAGGAAATACCCTTGTTAAAACATAAAACGTTACAGGTAAACTACCCCTTCCCCTTAACCGATCTTCACCAAAATCAACAGATCTTGAGAACTCTACAATTTAGGGCGGTATGCAAATAATAATTTGATTGTGTTTGAATTTGCGGCTGCTATCGTTTGCCATAGAAAATACCCTTGTTAAAAAAACGTTGCAGGTAAACTACCCCTTTCCCTCAACCGATCTTCACCAAAAACAATAGGTCTTGAGACCTCTACAATTTATGGCTGTATGCAAATAATCTTTTGATTCTGTTTGAATTTGCGGCTGTTATCGTTTGCCATAGGAAATACCCTTGTTAAAACATAAAACGTTACAGGTAAACTACCCCTTTCCCTTAACCGATCTTCACCAAAAACAATAGGTCATGAGTACTCTACAAATCAGGGCTGTTTGCAAAACACTATTTGATTCTGTTTGAATTTGCGGCTGTTATCGTTTGCCATAAAAAATACCCTTGTTAAAAAAACGTTGCCGGTAAACTACCCCTTTCCCTCAACCGAACTTCACCAAAAACAATCGGTCTTGAGAACTCTACAATTTAGGGCTGTATGCAAATAATCTTTTGATTCTGTTTGAATTTGCGGCTGTTATCGTTTGCCATAGGAAATACCCTTGTTAAAACATAAAACGTTACAGGTAAACTACCCCTTCCCCTTAACCGATCTTCACCAAAATCAACAGATCTTGAGAACTCTACAATTCAGGGCTGTATGCGAAACATTATTTGATTCTGTTTGAATTTGCGGCTGTTATCGTTTGCCAAACAAACAAAATTACCCTTGCTAAAAAAAAACCGTTGCAGGTAAACTACCCCTTTCCCTCAACCGATCTTCACCAAAAACAATAGGTCGCGAGTACTCTGCAAATCCGGCCTGCATGCAAAAAATTATTTGATTCTGTTTGAATTTGCGGCAGTTATCGTTTGCCATAAAAAAAAAATCTACAGACAGACAGACAGACAGACAGACACACACACAGACACTTTTCGGAAAACGACTTTTTTTCATGTTTTGAGTGTAGTAGAATCAGAATCTGCAATAATCTCGAACACGATTTTTTTTGCCATCACCATACTTCCATTCCTTAAGGAATATGGAAGTAAAAATATCGGTATGGAGAACCATACATGACTTCCATATTCTAAGATTTATATTTAAAATCATTTTCAGCCAAACAGCCAGGCTGTGCCTTACCTGCCTTTTTATTGCTGTATTAAATGAAAAATATTATATTACATTAAAATGAAAAAATTATAATTTTATTGCCTGGCAACAAAATTATTTTATTTTTAACAATTACCATTGTTTCAAAAAGTTTAAATAAATTTTCAAGTACTTTACTCTTGTTAAAACGTATAAGGTTGCAGGTAAACTACCCCTTCCCCTTAACCGATCTTCACCAAAATCGAAAGTCATTGAGACCTCTACAATTCAGGGACGTATGCAAAAAATTATTTGATTCTGTTTGAATTTGCGGCTGTTATCGTTTGCCATAGAAAATACGCTAGATAAAAAAACGTTGCAGGTAAACTACCCCTTCCCCTTAACCGATCTTCACCAAAAACAACACGTCTTGAGTACTCTACAAATCAGGACTGTATGCAAAACATTATTTGATTCTGTTTGAATTTGCGGCTGTTATCGTTTGCCATAGAAAATACCCTTGTTAAAAAAACGTTGCAGGTAAACTACCCCTTTCCCTCAACCGATCTTCACCAAAAACAATAGGTCTTGAGAACTCTACAATTTAGGGCTGTATGCAAATAATCTTTTGATTCTGTTTGAATTTGCGGCTGTTATCATTTGCCATAGGAAATACCCTTGTTAAAACATAAAACGTTACAGGTAAACTACCCCTTTCCCTTAACCGATCTTCACCAAAAACAAAAGGTCTTGAGTACTCTACAAATCAGGGCTGTACGCAAAACATTATTTGATTCTGTTTGAATTTGCGGCTGTTATCGTTTGCCATAGAAAATACCCTTGTTAAAAAAACGTTGCAGGTAAACTACCCCTTTCCCTCAACCGATCTTCACCAAAAACTATAGGTCTTGAGAACTCTACAATTTAGGGCTGTATGCAAATAATCTTTTGATTCTGTTTGAATTTGCGGCTGTTATCGTTTGCCATAGGAAATACCCTTGTTAAAACATAAAACGTTACAGGTAAACTACCCCTTTCCCTTAACCGATCTTCACCAAAATCAAAAGACCTTGAGAACTCTACAATTTAGGGCTGTATGCGAAACATTATTTCATTCTGTATGAATTTGCGGCTGTTATCGTTTGCCAAACAAACAAAATTACCCTTGCTAAAAAAAACCGTTGCAGGTAAACTACCCCTTTCCCTCAACCGATCTTCACCAAAAACAATAGGTCGCGAGTACTCTTCAAATCAGGCTTGCATGCAAAACATTATTTGATTCTGTTTGAATTTGCGGCAGTTATCGTTTGCCATAGAAAAAAAATCTACAGACAGACAGACAGACACACAGACACTTTTCGGAAAACGACTTTTTTTCATGTTTTGAGTGTAGTACAATCAGAATCTGCAATAATCTCGAACACGATTTTTTTTGCCATCACCATACTTCCATTCCTTAAGGAATATGGAAGTAAAACGTGGCAGGTAAACTACCCCCTTCCCTTAAACGATCTTCACCAAAAACAATACGTCTTTAGTACTCAAGAAATCAGGGCTGTATGCAAAAACATATTTGATTCTGTTTGAATTTGCAGCTCTTATCGTTTGCCATAGAAAATACCCTTTTAAAACATAAAACGTTGCAGGTAAACTACCCCTTTCCCTTAACCGATCTTCACCAAAAACAAAAGGTCTTGAGAACTCTACAATTCAGAACAGTGTGCAAAATATTATTTGATTATGTTTGAATTTGCGGCTGTTATCGTTTGCCATATAAAATACCCTTGTTAAAACATAAAACGTTGCAGATAAACTACCCCTTTCCCTTAACCGATCTTTACCAAAATCAACAGATCTTGAGAAGTCTACAATTCAGGGCTGTATGCGAAACATTATTTGATTCTGTTTGATTTTGCGGCTGTTATCGTTTGCCATAGAAAATACGCTTGATAAAAAAACGTTGCTGGTAAACTACCCCTTCCCCTTAACCGATCTTCACAAAAAACAAAAGGTCTTGAGTACTCTACAAATCAGGGCTGTATGCAAATCATTATTTGATTCTGTTTGAATTTGCGGCTGTTATCGTTTGCCATAAAAAATACCCTTGTTAAAAAAACGTTGCAGGTAAACTACCCCTTTCCCTCAACCGAACTTCACCAAAAACAATAGGTCTTGAGAACGCTACAATTTAGGGCTGAATGCAAATAATCTTTTGATTCTGTTTGAATTTGCGGTTATCGTTTGCCATAGGAAATACCCTTGTTAAAACATAAAACGTTACAGGTAAACTACCCCTTTCCCTTAACCGATCTTCACCAAAATCAACAGATCTTGAGAACTCTACAATTCAGGGCTGTATGCGAAACATTATTTGATTCTGTTTGAATTTGCGGCTGTTATCGTTTGCCAAACAAACAAAATTACCCTTGCTAAAAAAAAACCGTTGCTGGTAAACTACCCCTTTTCCTCAACCGATCTTCACCAAAATCAATAGGTCGCGAGTACTCCGCAAATCCGGACGGCATGCAAAAAATTATTTGATTCTGTTGAATTTGCGGCAGTTATCGTTTGCCATAGAAAAAAAACTACAGACAGACAGACAGACAGACACACACACAGACACTTTTCGGGAAAACGACTTTTTTTCATGTTTTGAGTGTAGTAGAATCAGAATCTGCAATAATCTCGAGCACGATTTTTTTTGCCATCAGCATACTTCCATTCCTTAAGGAATATGGAAGTAAATAAAACGTTACAGGTAAACTACCCCTTTCCCTTAACCGATCTTCACCAAAACCAATAGGTCTTGAGTACTCTACAAATCAGGGCTGTATGCAAAACATTGTTTGATTCTGTTTGAATTTGCGGCTGTTATCGTTTGCCATAGAAAATACCCTTGTTAAAAAAACGTTGCTGGTAAACTACCCCTTTCCCTTAACCGAACTTCACCAAAAACAATAGGTCTTGAGAACGCTATAATTTTGGGCTGTATGCAAATAATCTTTTGATTCTGTTTGAATTTGCGGCTGTTATCGTTTGCCATAGAAAACACCCTTGTTAAAACATAAAACGTTACAGGTAAACTACCCCTTTCCCTTAACCGATCTTCACCAAAATCAACAGATCTTGAGAACTCTACAATTCAGGGCTGTATGCGAAACATTATTTGATTCTGTTTGAATTTGCGGCTGTTATCGTTTGCCAAACAAACAAAATTACCCTTGCTAAAAAAAAACCGTTGCTGGTAAACTACCCCTTTCCCTCAACCGATCTTCACCAAAACAATCGGTCGCGAGTACTCCGCAAATCCGGGCTGCATGCAAAAAATTATTTGATTCTGTTTGAATTTGCGGCAGTTATCGTTTGCCATAGAAAAAAAATCTACAGACAGACAGACACACACACAGACACTTTTCGGAAAACGACTTTTTTTCATGTTTTGAGTGTAGTAGAATCAGAATCTGCAATAATCTCGAACACGATTTTTTTTGCCATCACCATACTTCCATTCCTTAAGGAATATGGAAGTAAATAAAACGTTACAGGTAAACTACCCCTTTCCCTTAACCGATCTTCACCAAAACCAATAGGTCTTGAGTACTCTACAAATCATGGCTGTATGCAAAACATTGTTTGATTCTGTTTGAATTTGCGGCTGTTATCGTTTGCCATAAAAAATACCCTTGTTAAAAAAACGTTGCAGGTAAACTACCCCTTTCCCTCAACCGAACTTCACCAAAAACAATAGGTCTTGAGAACTCTACAATTTAGGGCTGTATGCAAATAATCTTTTGATTCTGTTTGAATTTGCGGCTGTTATCGTTTGCCATAGGAAATACCCTTGTTAAAACATAAAACGTTACAGGTAAACTACCCCTTTCCCTTAACCGATCTTCACCAAAATCAACAGATCTTGAGAACTCTACAATTCAGGGCGGTATGCGAAACATTATTTGATTCTGTTTGAATTTGCGGCTGTTATCGTTTGCCAAACAAACAAAATTACCCTTGCTAAAAAAAAACCGTTGCAGGTAAACTACCCCTTTCCCTCAACCGATCTTCACCAAAAACAATAGGTCGCGAGTACTCTGCAAATCCGGGCAGCATGCAAAAAATTATTTGATTCTGTTTGAATTTGCGGCAGTTATCGTTTGCCAAAAAAAAAAAATCTACAGACAGACCGACAGACAGACAGACACACACACAGACACTTTTCGGAAAACGACTTTTTTTCATGTTTTGAGTGTAGTAGAATCAGAATCTGCAATAATCTCGAACACGATTTTTTTTGCCATCACCATACTTCCATTCCTTAAGGAATATGGAAGTAAAAATATCGGTATGGAGAACCATACATGACTTCCATATTCTAAGATTTATATTTAAAATCATTTTCAGCCAAACAGCCAGGCTGTGCCTTACCTGCCTTTTTATTGCTGTATTAAATGAAAAATATTATATTACATTAAAATGAAAAAATTATAATTTTATTGCCTGGCAACAAAATTCTTTATTTTTAACAATTACCATTGTTTCAAAAAGTTTAAATAAATTTTCAAGTACTTTACTCTTGTTAAAACGTATAAGGTTGCAGGTAAACTACCCCTTCCCCTTAACCGATCTTCACCAAAATCGAAAGTCATTGAGACCTCTACAATTCAGGGACGTATGCAAAAAATTATTTGATTCTGTTTGAATTTGCGGCTGTTATCGTTTGCCATAGAAAATACGCTTGATAAAAAAACGTTGCAGGTAAACTACCCCTTCCCCTTAACCGATCTTCACCAAAAACAACAGGTCTTGCGTACTCTACAAATCAGGACTGTATGCAAAACATTATTTGATTCTGTTTGAATTTGCGGCTGTTATCGTTTGCCATAGAAAATACCCTTGTTAAAACATAAAACGTTACAGGTAAACTACCCCTTTCCCTTAACCGATCTTCACCAAAAACAATAGGTCTTGAGAACTCTACAATTCAGGGCTGTGTGCGAAACATTATTTGATTCTGTTTGAATTTGCGGCTGTTATCGTTTGCCAAACAAACAAAATTACCCTTGCTAAAAAAAACCGTTGCAGGTAAACTACCCCTTTCCCTCAACCGATCTTCACCAAAAACAATAGGCCGCGAGAACTCTGCAAATCCGGACTGTATGCAAAAAATTATTTGATTCTGTTTGAATTTGCGGCAGTTATCGTTTGCCAAAGAAAAAAAATCTATAGACAGACAGACACATAGACAGACAGACACACAGACACTTTTCGGAAAACGACTTTTTTTCATGTTTTGAGTGTAGTAGAATCAGAATCTGCAATAATCTCGAACACGATTTTTTTTGCCATCACCATACTTCCATTCCTTAAGGAATATGGAAGTAATTACCCTTGATAAAAAACCGCTGCAGGTAAACTACCCCTTTCCCTTAACCTATCTTCACCAAAAACAAAAGGTCTTGAGAACTCTACAATTCAGGGCTGTATGCAAAATATTATATGATTTTGTTTGAATTTGTGGCTGTTATCGTTTGCCATACAAAATACCCTTGATAAAACAAAATATCGGTATGGAGAACCATACATGACTTCCATATTCTAAGATTTATATTTAAAATCATTTTCACCCAAACAGCCAGGCTGTGTCTTACCTGCCTTTTTATTGCTGTATTAAATGAAAAATATTATATTACATTAAAATGAAAAAATTATAATTTTATTGCCTGGCAACAAAATTATTTTATTTTTAACAATTACCATTGTTTCAAAAAGTTTAAATAAATTTTCAAGTACTTTACTCTTGTTAAAACGTAAAAGGTTGCAGGTAAACTACCCCTTCCCCTTAACCGATCTTCACCAAAATCGAAAGTCATTGAGACCTCTACAATTCAGGGACGTATGCAAAACATTATTTGATTCTGTTTGAATTTGCGGCTGTTATCGTTTGCCATAGAAAATACGCTTGATAAAAAAACGTTGCAGGTAAACTACCCCTTCCCCTTAACCGATCTCCACCAAAAACGATAGGTCTTGAGTACTCTACAAATCAGGACTGTATGCAAAACATTATTTGATTCTGTTTGAATTTGCGGCTGTTATCGTTTGCCATAGAAAATACCCTTGTTAAAAAAACGTTGCTGGTAAACTACCCCTTTCCCTCAACCGATCTTCACCAAAAACAATAGGTCTTGAGAAATCTACAATTCAGGGCTGTATGCGAAACATTATTTGATTCTGTTTGAATTTGCGGCTGTTATCGTTTGCAAAAAAAAAAAAAATTTCCCTTGATAAAAAAAACCGTTGCAGGTAAACTACCCCTTCCCCTCAACCGATCTTCACCAAAAACAATAGGTCGCGAGTACTCTACAAATCAGGGCTGTATGCAAAAAATTATTTGATTCTGTTTGAATTTGCGGCAGTTGTCGTTTGCCATAGAAAATACGCATGATAAAAAACGTTGCTGGTAAACTACCCCTTTCCCTTAACCGATCTTCACCAAAAACAAAAAGTATTGAGAACTCTACAATTTAGGGCTGTATGCAAATAATCTTTTCATTCTGTTTGAATTTGCGGCTGTTATCGTTTGCCATAGGAAATACCCTTGTTAAAACATAAAACGTTACAGGTAAACTACCCCTTTCCCTTAACCGATCTTCACCAAAAACAATAGGTCTTGAGAACTCTACAATTCAGGGCTGTATGCGAAACATTATTTGATTCTCTTTGAATTTGCGGCTGTTATCGTTTGCCAAACAAACAAAATTACCCTTGCTAAAAAAAAAACCGTTGCAGGTAAACTACCCCTTTCCCTCAACCGATCTTCACCAAAAACAATAGGTCGCGAGAACTCTGCAAAATCGGGCTGTATGCAAAAAATTATTTGATTCTGTTTGAATTTGCGGCAGTTATCGTTTGCCATAGAAAAAAAATCTACAGACAGACAGACACACAGACAGACAGACACACAGACACTTTTCGGAAAACATTTTTTTTTCATGTTTTGAGTGTAGTAGAATCAGAATCTGCAATAATCTCGAACACGATTTTTTTTGCCATCACCATACTTCCATTCCTTAAGGAATATGGAAGTAATTACCCTTGATAAAAAACCGCTGCAGGTAAACTACCCCTTTCCCTTAACCTATCTTCACCAAAAACAATAGGTCTTGAGAACTCTACAATTCAGGGCTATATGCAAAATATTATATGATTTTGTTTGAATTTGTGGCTGTTATCGTTTGCCATACAAAATACCCTTGATAAAACAAAATATCGGTATGGAGAACCATACATGACTTCCATATTCTAAGATTTATATTTAAAATCATTTTCAGCCAAACAGCCAGGCTGTGCCTTACCTGCCTTTTTATTGCTGTATTAAATGAAAAATATTATATTACATTAAAATGAAAAAATTATAATTTTATTGCCTGGCAACAAAATTATTTTATTTTTAACAATTACCATTGTTTCAAAAAGTTTAAATAAATTTTCAAGTACTTTACTCTTGTTAAAACGTATAAGGTTGCAGGTAAACTACCCCTTCCCCTTACCCGATCTTCACCAAAATCGAAAGTCATTGAGACCTCTACAATACAGGGACGTATGCAAAAAATTATTTGATTCTGTTTGAATTTGCGGCTGTTATCGTTTGCCATAGAAAATACGCTTGATAAAAAAACGTTGCAGGTAAACTACCCCTTCCCCTTAACCGATCTTCACCAAAAACAGTAGGTCTTGAGTACTCTACAAATCAGGACTGCATGCAAAACATTATTTGATTCTGTTTGAATTTGCGGCTGTTATCGTTTGCCATAGAAAATACCCTTGTTAAAAAAACGTTGCAGGTAAACTACCCCTTTCCCTCAACCGATCTTCACCAAAAACAATAGGTCTTGAGAAATCTACAATTCAGGGCTGTATGCGAAACATTATTTGATTCTGTTTGAATTTGCGGCTGTTATCGTTTGCCAAAAAAAAAAAAATTTCCCTTGATAAAAAAAACCGTTGCAGGTAAACTACCCCTTCCCCTCAACCGATCTTCACCAAAAACAATAGGTCGCGAGTACTCTACAAATCAGGGCTGTATGCAAAAAATTATTTGATTCTGTTTGAATTTGCGGCAGTTGTCGTTTGCCATAGAAAATACGCATGATAAAAAACGTTGCTGGTAAACTACCCCTTTCCCTTAACCGATCTTCACCAAAAACAAAAAGTATTGAGAACTCTACAATTTAGGGCTGTATGCAAATAATCTTTTCATTCTGTTTGAATTTGCGGCTGTTATCGTTTGCCATAGGAAATACCCTTGTTAAAACATAAAACGTTACAGGTAAACTACCCCTTTCCCTTAACCGATCTTCACCAAAAACAATAGGTCTTGAGAACTCTACAATTCAGAGCTGTATGCGAAACATTATTTGATTCTGTTTGAATTTGCGGCTGTTATCGTTTGCCAAACAAACAAAATTACCCTTGCTAAAAAAAACCGTTGCAGGTAAACTACCCCTTTCCCTCAACCGATCTTCACCAAAAACAATAGGTCGCGAGAACTCTGCAAAACCGGACTGTATGCAAAAAATTATTTGATTCTGTTTGAATTTGCGGCAGTTATCGTTTGCCATAGAAAAAAAATCTATAGACAGACAGACACATAGACAGACAGACACACAGACACTTTTCGGAAAACGACTTTTTTTCATGTTTTGAGTGTAGTAGAATCAGAATCTGCAATAATCTCGAACACGATTTTTTTTGCCATCACCATACTTCCATTCCTTAAGGAATATGGAAGTAATTACCCTTGATAAAAAACCGCTGCAGGTAAACTACCCCTTCCCCTTAACCTATCTTCACCAAAAACAATAGGTCTTGAGAACTCTACAATTCAGGGCTATATGCAAAATATTATATGATTTTGTTTGAATTTGTGGCTGTTATCGTTTGCCATACAAAATACCCTTGATAAAACAAAATATCGGTATGGAGAACCATACATGACTTCCATATTCTAAGATTTATATTTAAAATCATTTTCACCCAAACAGCCAGGCTGTGTCTTACCTGCCTTTTTATTGCTGTATTAAATGAAAAATATTATATTACATTAAAATGAAAAAATTATAATTTTATTGCCTGGCAACAAAATTATTTTATTTTTAACAATTACCATTGTTTCAAAAAGTTTAAATAAATTTTCAAGTACTTTACTCTTGTTAAAACGTAAAAGGTTGCAGGTAAACTACCCCTACCCCTTAACCGATCTTCACCAAAATCGAAAGTCATTGAGACCTCTACAATTCAGGGACGTATGCTAAAAATTATTTGATTCTGTTTGAATTTGCGGCTGCTATCGTTTGCCATAGAAAATACGCTTGATAAAAAAACGTTGCTGGTAAACTACCCCTTCCCCTTTACCGATCTTCACCAAAAACAATAGGTCTTGAGTACTCTACAAATCAGGGCTGTATGCAAAACATTATTTGATTCTGTTTGAATTTGCGGCTGTTATCGTTTGCCATAGAAAATACCCTTGTTAAAAAAACGTTGCCGGTAAACTACCCCTTTCCCTCAACCGATCTTCACCAAAAACAATAGGTCTTGAGAACTCTACAATTTAGGGCTGTATGCAAATAATCTTTTGATTCTGTTTGAATTTGCGGCTGTTATCATTTGCCATAGGAAATACCCTTGTTAAAACATAAAACGTTACAGGTAAACTACCCCTTTCCCTTAACCGATCTTCACCAAAAACAAGAGGTCTTGAGTACTCTACAAATCAGGACTGTACGCAAAACATTATTTGATTCTGTTTGAATTTGCGGCTGTTATCGTTTGCCATAGAAAATACCCTTGTTAAAAAAACGTTGCAGGTAAACTACCCCTTTCCCTCAACCGATCTTCACCAAAAACAATAGGTCTTGAGAACTCTACAATTTAGGGCTGTATGCAAATAATCTTTTGATTCTGTTTGAATTTGCGGCTGTTATCGTTTGCCATAGGAAATACCCTTGTTAAAACATAAAACGTTACAGGTAAACTACCCCTTTCCTTTAACCGATCTTCACCAAAATCGAAAGACCTTGAGAACTCTACAATTTAGGGCTGTATGCGAAACATTATTTCATTCTGTATGAATTTGCGGCTGTTATCGTTTGCCAAACAAACAAAATTACCCTTGCTAAAAAAAAACCGTTGCTGGTAAACTACCCCTTTCCCTCAACCGATCTTCACCAAAAACAATAGGTCGCGAGTGCTCTGCAAATCAGGCCTGCATGCAAAAAATTATTTGATTCTGTTTGAATTTGCGGCAGTTATCGTTTGCCATAGAAAAAAAATCTACAGATAGACAGACAGACACACAGACACTTTTCGGAAAACGACTTTTTTTCATGTTTTGAGTGTAGTAGAATCAGAATCTGCAATAATCTCGAACACGATTTTTTTTGCCATCACCATACTTCCATTCCTTAAGGAATATGGAAGTAATTACCCTTGATAAAAAACCGCTGCAGGTAAACTACCCCTTTCCCTTAACCTATCTTCACCAAAAACAATAGGTCTTGAGAACTCTACAATTCAGGGCTATATGCAAAATATTATATGATTTTGTTTGAATTTGTGGCTGTTATCGTTTGCCATACAAAATACCCTTGATAAAACAAAATATCGGTATGGAGAACCATACATGACTTCCATATTCTAAGATTTATATTTAAAATCATTTTCAGCCAAACAGCCAGGCTGTGCCTTACCTGCCTTTTTATTGCTGTATTAAATGAAAAATATTATATTACATTAAAATGAAAAAATTATAATTTTATTGCCTGGCAACAAAATTATTTTATTTTTAACAATTACCATTGTTTCAAAAAGTTTAAATAAATTTTCAAGTACTTTACTCTTGTTAAAACGTATAAGGTTGCTGGTAAACTACCCCTTCCCCTTAACCGATCTTCACCAAAATCGAAAGTCATTGAGACCTCTACAATTCAGGGACGTATGCAAAAAATTATTTGATTCTGTTTGAATTTGCGGCTGTTATCGTTTGCCATAGAAAATACGCTTGATAAAAAAACGTTGCAGGTAAACTACCCCTTCCCCTTAACCGATCTTCACCAAAAACAATAGGTCTTGAGTACTCTACAAATCAGGACTGTATGCAAAACATTATTTGATTCTGTTTGAATTTGCGGCTGTTATCGTTTGCCATAGAAAATACCCTTGTTAAAAAAACGTTGCAGGTAAACTACCCCTTTCCCTCAACCGATCTTCACCAAAAACAATAGGTCTTGAGAAATCTACAATTCAGGGCTGTATGCGAAACATTATTTGATTCTGTTTGAATTTGCGGCTGTTATCGTTTGCCAAAAAAAAAAAATTTCCCTTGATAAAAAAAACCGTTGCAGGTAAACTACCCCTTCCCCTCAACCGATCTTCACCAAAAACAATAGGTCGCGAGTACTCTACAAATCAGGTCTGTATGCAAAAAATTATTTGATTCTGTTTGAATTTGCGGCAGTTGTCGTTTGCCATAGAAAATACGCATGATAAAAAACGTTGCTGGTAAACTACCCCTTTCCCTTAACCGATCTTCACCAAAAACAAAAGGTATTGAGAACTCTACAATTTAGGGCTGTATGCAAATAATCTTTTCATTCTGTTTGAATTTGCGGCTGTTATCGTTTGCCATAGGAAATACCCTTGTTAAAACATAAAACGTTACCGGTAAACTACCCCTTTCCCTTAACCGATCTTCACCAAAAACAATAGGTCTTGAGAACTCTACAATTCAGAGCTGTATGCGAAACATTATTTGATTCTGTTTGAATTTGCGGCTGTTATCGTTTGCCAAACAAACAAAATTACCCTTGCTAAAAAAAACCGTTGCAGGTAAACTACCCCTTTCCCTCAACCGATCTTCACCAAAAACAATAGGTCGCGAGAACTCTGCAAAACCGGACTGTATGCAAAAAATTATTTGATTCTGTTTGAATTTGCGGCAGTTATCGTTTGCCATAGAAAAAAAATCTATAGACAGACAGACACATAGACAGACAGACACACAGACACTTTTCGGAAAACGACTTTTTTTCATGTTTTGAGTGTAGTACAATCAGAATCTGCAATAATCTCGAACACGATTTTTTTTGCCATCACCATACTTCCATTCCTTAAGGAATATGGAAGTAATTACCCTTGATAAAAAACCGCTGCAGGTAAACTACCCCTTTCCCTTAACCTATCTTCACCAAAAACAATAGGTCTTGAGAACTCTACAATTCAGGGCTATATGCAAAATATTATATGATTTTGTTTGAATTTGTGGCTGTTATCGTTTGCCATACAAAATACCCTTGATAAAACAAAATATCGGTATGGAGAACCATACATGACTTCCATATTCTAAGATTTATATTTAAAATCATTTTCACCCAAACAGCCAGGCTGTGTCTTACCTGCCTTTTTATTGCTGTATTAAATGAAAAATATTATATTACATTAAAATGAAAAAATTATAATTTTATTGCCTGGCAACAAAATTATTTTATTTTTAACAATTACCATTGTTTCAAAAAGTTTAAATAAATTTTCAAGTACTTTACTCTTGTTAAAACGTAAAAGGTTGCAGGTAAACTACCCCTACCCCTTAACCGATCTTCACCAAAATCGAAAGTCGTTGAGACCTCTACAATTCAGGGACGTATGCTAAAAATTATTTGATTCTGTTTGAATTTGCGGCTGCTATCGTTTGCCATAGAAAATACGCTTGATAAAAAAACGTTGCTGGTAAACTACCCCTTCCCCTTTACCGATCTTCACCAAAAACAATAGGTCTTGAGAACTCTACAAATCAGGGCTGTATGCAAAACATTATTTGATTCTGTTTGAATTTGCGGCTGTTATCGTTTGCCATAGAAAATACCCTTGTTAAAAAAACGTTGCCGGTAAACTACCCCTTTCCCTCAACCGATCTTCACCAAAAACAATAGGTCTTGAGAACTCTACAATTTAGGGCTGTATGCAAATAATCTTTTGATTCTGTTTGAATTTGCGGCTGTTATCATTTGCCATAGGAAATACCCTTGTTAAAACATAAAACGTTACAGGTAAACTACCCCTTTCCCTTAACCGATCTTCACCAAAAACAATAGGTCTTGAGTACTCTACAAATCAGGGCTGTACGCAAAACCATTATTTGATTCTGTTTGAATTTGCGGCTGTTATCGTTTGCCATAGAAAATACCCTTGTTAAAAAAACGTTGCTGGTAAACTACCCCTTTCCCTCAACCGATCTTCACCAAAAACAATAGGTCTTGAGAACTCTACAATTTAGGGCTGTATGCAAATAATCTTTTGATTCTGTTTGAATTTGCGGCAGTTATCGTTTGCCATAGGAAATACCCTTGTTAAAACATAAAACGTTACAGGTAAACTACCCCTTTCCTTTAACCGATCTTCACCAAAATCAAAAGACCTTGAGAACTCTACAATTTAGGGCTGTATGCGAAACATTATTTCATTCTGTATGAATTTGCGGCTGTTATCGTTTGCCAAACAAACAAAATTACCCTTGCTAAAAAAAAACCGTTGCAGGTAAACTACCCCTTTCCCTCAACCGATCTTCACCAAAAACAATAGGTCGCGAGTACTCTGCAAATCAGGCCTGCATGCAAAAAATTATTTGATTCTGTTTGAATTTGCGGCAGTTATCGTTTGCCATAGAAAAAAAATCTACAGACAGACAGACACACAGACACTTTCGGAAAACGACTTTTTTTCATGTTTTGAGTGTAGTACAATCAGAATCTGCAATAATCTCGAACACGATTTTTTTTGCCATCACCATACTTCCATTCCTTAAGGAATATGGAAGTAAAACGTGGCAGGTAAACTACCCCCTTCCCTTAAACGATCTTCACCAAAAACAATACGTCTTTAGTACTCAAGAAATCAGGGCTGTATGCAAAAACATATTTGATTCTGTTTGAATTTGCAGCTCTTATCGTTTGCCATAGAAAAATACCCTTTTAAACATAAAACGTTGCAGGTAAACTACCCCTTTCCCTTAACCGATCTTCACCAAAAACAAAAGGTCTTGAGAACTCTACAATTCAGAACAGTGTGCAAAATATTATTTGATTATGTTTGAATTTGCGGCTGTTATCGTTTGCCATATAAAATACCCTTGTTAAAACATAAAACGTTGCAGATAAACTACCCCTTTCCCTTAACCGATCTTTACCAAAATCAACAGATCTTGAGAAGTCTACAATTCAGGGCTGTATGCGAAACATTATTTGATTCTGTTTGATTTTGCGGCTGTTATCGTTTGCCAACAAACAAAATTACCCTTGATAAAAAAAAAAACCGATGCAGGTAAACTACCCTCAACCGATCTTCACCAAAAACAATAGGTCACGAGTACTCTACAAATCAGGGCTGTATGCAAAAAATTATTTGATTCTGTTTGAATTTGCGGCTGTTATCGTTTACCATAGACAAATATCGGTATGGAGAACCATACATGACTTCCATGTTCTAAGATTTATATTTAAAATCATATTCAAAATGAAATATTTCCATAGAAACTACGTCTTTCTACTTATTGCTTCAAGCATTAACCACAGTACTGTGGTCACTAACGTATACCACCTCACGTTTTCGCACTCGATTTTCACCGATGATGGCAGTCGATGGCACTGCCGAAAAGTCTGGTTTTGCAGAAAACATTGGACTACGGCTAAAGAGCCCGGGAAGCAATTTTAACAAAAAACTACTTCTTTGTTGCCGATAACGTAGTACACATATAAAAAATTCTCCCCTACACCTTCAACTATAATTTTTAATAATAGAAACTACCCCCACCCCGTTCACCTAACTTCTTCATTTACAGATATTTCATCTACGTTTCTACAGTGGATTACTATGAGCTTCTTATCAGGATACTTTATTTATAAAAATTAAGTACTTTACTCTTGTTAAATCATAAAATGTTTCTGTTAAACTACCCCTTTCTCTTAACCGATCTTCTCCAAAATCAACAGACCTTCCGTCCTCTACAATTCAGGGAAGCATGCAAAAAAATATTTGATTCTGTTTGAATGTGCGGCAGTTATCTTTCGTCATGGAAACATTTCTCTTGTTACAACATAAAATGTTGCAGGTAAACTACCCCTTTCCCTTAACCGATCTTCACCAAAATCAATAGACCTTGAGCTCTCTGCAACTCAGGAAAGGGTGCACAAAATTATTTGATTCTCATTGAATTTTCGGCAGTTATCGTTCGTCATAAAAAAATTACCCTTTTTAAAACATAAAACGTTGCTGATAAACTACCCCTTCCCTTAAATGATCTTCAACAAAATCAACAGACCTTGAGTTCTCTTTAGTTCAAAAAGGTATGCAAAAACCTAGTTGATTCTGTTTGAATTTACGGCAGTTATCGTTCGTCATATAAAAAATTACCCTTGTTAAAACATAAAATGTTGTTGGTAAACTACCCCTTTCCCTTAACCGATCTTCACCAGCACCAATAGGTATTGAGAACTCTACAATACAGGCCTGTATGCAAAACATCATTTGATTCTGTTTGAATTTGCAGCTGTTATTGTTTACTATAGTAAAAAATTACCCTTGATAAAAAACCGTTGCAGGTAAACTATCCCTATTCCCTTAACCGATCTTCACCAAAAATGACAGGTCTTGGGTACTCTACAATTTAGGTCTGTATGCACACAATTATTTGATTCTGTTTGAATTTGCGGCTGTTATCGTTTGCCATACAAAACACCCTTGATAAAACATAAAACGTTGATGGTACACTACCCTATTCCATTAACCGATCTTCACCAAAAACAATAGGTCTTGAGAACTTTACAATTCAGGGCTGTATGCGAAACATTAGTTGATTCTCTTTGAATTTACGGCAGTTATCGTTCGTCATAGAAAAAATACCCTAGTTAAAACATAAAACGTTGCAGGTAAACTACCCCTTTCCCTTAACCGATCTTCAACAAAATCAACAGACCTTGAGTTCTGTATAATTCAAAAAGGTATGCAGAAGTGTAGTTGATTCTGTTTTAATATACGGCAGTTATCATTCATCAAAAAAAAAATTACCCTTGATAAAACATAAAATGTTGCTGGTAAACAACCCTATTCCCGTCACCGATCTTCACCAAAACCAACAGGTCTTGAGAACTCTACATTTCAGGGCTGTATGCAAAATATTATACGATTCTGTTTGAATTTGCGGCTGTTATCGTTTGCCATACAAAATACCCTTGACAAAACAAAAAACGTGTCAGGTAAACTACCCCCTCCCTTAACCGATCTTCACCAAAAACAATACGTCTTTAGTACTCAACAAAACAGGGCTGTATACAAAAACGTATTTGATTCTGTTTGAATTTGCGGCTCGTATGGTTTGCCATAGAAAATACCCTTTTAAAACATAAAACGTTGCAGGTAAACTACCCCTTTCCCTTAACCGATCTTCACCAACACCAATAGGTATTGAGAACTCTACAATACAGGGCTGTATGCAAAACATCATTTGATTCTGTTTGAATTTGCGGCTGTTATCGTTTACCATAGAAAAAAATTACCCTTGATAAAAAACCGCTGCAGGTAAACTACCCCTTTCCCTTAACCTATCTTCACCAAAAACAATACGTCTTGAGAACTCTACAATTCAGGGCTATATGCAAAATATTATATGATTTTGTTTGAATTTGTGGCTGTTATCGTTTGCCATACAAAATACCCTTGATAAAACAAAAAACGTGGCTGGTAAACTACCCCCTTCCCTTAAACGATCTTCACCAAAAACAATACGTCTTTAGTACTCAATAAATCAGGGCTGTATGCAAAAACATATTTGATTCTGTTTGAATTTGCAGCTCTTATCGTTTGCCATAGAAAATACCCTTTCAAAACATAAAACGTTGCAGGTAAACTACCCCTTTCCCTTAACCGATCTTCACCAAAAACAAAAGGTCTTGAGAACTCTACAATTCAGGGCAGTGTGCAAAATATTATTTGATTATGTTTGAATTTGCGGCTGTTATCGTTTGCCATATAAAATACCCTTGTTAAAACATAAAACGTTGCAGATAAACTACCCCTTTCCCTTAACCGATCTTTACCAAAATCAACAGATCTTGAGAAGTCTACAATTCAGGGCTGTATGCGAAACATTATTTGATTCTGTTTGAATTTGCGGCTGTTATCGTTTGCCAAACAAACAAAATTACCCTTGATAAAAAAAACCGATGCAGGTAAACTACCCTCAACCGATCTTCACCAAAAACAATAGGTCACGAGTACTCTACAATTCAGGGCTGTATGCAAAAAATTATTTGATTCTGTTTGAATTTGCGGCTGTTACCGTTTGCCATAGAAAAAAATCTACAGACAGACAGACGCATAGACACACACACACAGACACTTTTTGAAAAACGACTTTTTTCATGTTTTGAGTGTAGTACAATCAGAATCTGCAATAATCTCGAACACGATTTTTTTTGCCATCACCATACTTCCATTTCCTTAAGGAACATGGAAATAAAATTACCCTTGATAAAAAACCGTTGCGGGTAAACTACCCCTTCCCCTTAACCGATCTTCACCAAAAACGATAGGTCTTGAGAACTCTACAATTCAGGGCAGTATGCAAAATATTATGTGATTCTGTTTGAATTTGCGGCTTTTATCGTTTGCCATACAAAATACCCTTGATAAAACAAAAAACGTGGCAGGTAAACTACCCCTTTCCCTTAACCGATCATCACCAAAATCAATAGGTCTTGGAACTCTACAACTCAGGGTTGTATGCAAATAATCATTTGATTCTGTTTGAATTTGCGACTCTTATCGTTTGCCATAGGAAATACCCATTTAAAACATAAAACGTAGCAGGTAAACTACCCCTTTCCCTTATCCGGTCTTCACCAAATTTCAATAGGTCTTGAGAACTCTACAATTTAGGGCGGTATGCAAATAATAATTTGATTGTGTTTGAATTTGCGGCTGCTATCGTTTGCCATAGAAAATACCCTTGTTAAAAAAACGTTGCAGGTAAACTACCCCTTTCCCTCAACCGATCTTCACCAAAAACAATAGGTCTTGAGACCTCTACAATTTAGGGCTGTATGCAAATAATCTTTTGATTCTGTTTGAATTTGCGGCTGTTATCGTTTGCCATAGGAAATACCCTTGTTAAAACATAAAACGTTACAGGTAAACTACCCCTTTCCCTTAACCGATCTTCACCAAAAACAATAGGTCATGAGTACTCTACAAATCAGGACTGTATGCAAAACATTATTTGATTCTGTTTGAATTTGCGGCTGTTATCGTTTGCCATAGAAAATACCCTTGTTAAAAAAACGTTGCAGGTAAACTACCTCTTTCCCTCAACCGAACTTCACCAAAAACAAAAGGTATTGAGAACTCTACAATTTAGGGCTGTATGCAAATAATCTTTTCATTCTGTTTGAATTTGCGGCTGTTATCGTTTGCCATAGGAAATACCCTTGTTAAAACATAAAACGTTACAGGTAAACTACCCCTTTCCCTTAACCGATCTTCACCAAAAACAATAGGTCTTGAGAACTCTACAATTCAGGGCTGTATGCGAAACATTATTTGATTCTGTTTGAATTTGCGGCTGTTATCGTTTGCCAAACAAACAAAATTACCCTTGCTAAAAAAAAACCGTTGCTGGTAAACTACCCCTTTCCCTCAACCGATCTTCACCAAAAACAATAGGTCGCGAGAACTCTGCAAAACCGGGCTGTATGCAAAAAATTATTTGATTCTGTTTGAATTTGCGGCAGTTATCGTTTGCCATAGAAAAAAAATCTACAGACAGACAGACACATAGACAGACAGACACACAGACACTTTTCGGAAAACGACTTTTTTTCATGTTTTGAGTGTAGTAGAATCAGAATCTGCAATAATCTCGAACACGATTTTTTTTGCCATCACCATACTTCCATTCCTTAAGGAATATGGACGTAATTACCCTTGATAAAAAACCGCTGCAGGTAAACTACCCCTCTCCCTTAACCTATCTTCACCAAAAACAATAGGTCTTGAGAACTCTACAATTCAGGGCTATATGCAAAATATTATATGATTTTGTTTGAATTTGTGGCTGTTATCGTTTGCCATACAAAATACCCTTGATAAAACAAAATATCGGTATGGAGAACCATACATGACTTCCATATTCTAAGATTTATATTTAAAATCATTTTCAGCCAAACAGCCAGGCTGTGCCTTACCTGCCTTTTTATTGCTGTATTAAATGAAAAATATTATATTACATTAAAATGAAAAAATTATAATTTTATTGCCTGGCAACAAAATTATTTTATTTTTAACAATTACCATTGTTTCAAAAAGTTTAAATAAATTTTCAAGTACTTTACTCTTGTTAAAACGTATAAGGTTGCAGGTAAACTACCCCTTCCCCTTACCCGATCTTCACCAAAATCGAAAGTCATTGAGACCTCTACAATACAGGGACGTATGCAAAAAATTATTTGATTCTGTTTGAATTTGCGGCTGTTATCGTTTGCCATAGAAAATACGCTTGATAAAAAAACGTTGCAGGTAAACTACCCCTTCCCCTTAACCGATCTTCACCAAAAACAATAGGTCTTGAGTACTCTACAAATCAGGACTGCATGCAAAACATTATTTGATTCTGTTTGAATTTGCGGCTGTTATCGTTTGCCATAGAAAATACCCTTGTTAAAAAAACGTTGCAGGTAAACTACCCCTTTCCCTCAACCGATCTTCACCAAAAACAATAGGTCTTGAGAAATCTACAATTCAGGGCTGTATGCGAAACATTATTTGATTCTGTTTGAATTTGCGGCTGTTATCGTTTGCCAAAAAAAAAAAAATTTCCCTTGATAAAAAAAACCGTTGCAGGTAAACTACCCCTTCCCCTCAACCGATCTTCACCAAAAACAATAGGTCGCGAGTACTCTACAAATCAGGGCTGTATGCAAAAAATTATTTGATTCTGTTTGAATTTGCGGCAGTTGTCGTTTGCCATAGAAAATACGCATGATAAAAAACGTTGCTGGTAAACTACCCCTTTCCCTTAACCGATCTTCACCAAAAACAAAAAGTATTGAGAACTCTACAATTTAGGGCTGTATGCAAATAATCTTTTCATTCTGTTTGAATTTGCGGCTGTTATCGTTTGCCATAGGAAATACCCTTGTTAAAACATAAAACGTTACAGGTAAACTACCCCTTTCCCTTAACCGATCTTCACCAAAAACAATAGGTCTTGAGAACTCTACAATTCAGAGCTGTATGCGAAACATTATTTGATTCTGTTTGAATTTGCGGCTGTTATCGTTTGCCAAACAAACAAAATTACCCTTGCTAAAAAAAACCGTTGCAGGTAAACTACCCCTTTCCCTCAACCGATCTTCACCAAAAACAATAGGTCGCGAGAACTCTGCAAAACCGGACTGTATGCAAAAAATTATTTGATTCTGTTTGAATTTGCGGCAGTTATCGTTTGCCATAGAAAAAAAATCTATAGACAGACAGACACATAGACAGACAGACACACAGACACTTTTCGGAAAACGACTTTTTTTCATGTTTTGAGTGTAGTAGAATCAGAATCTGCAATAATCTCGAACACGATTTTTTTTGCCATCACCATACTTCCATTCCTTAAGGAATATGGAAGTAATTACCCTTGATAAAAAACCGCTGCAGGTAAACTACCCCTTCCCCTTAACCTATCTTCACCAAAAACAATAGGTCTTGAGAACTCTACAATTCAGGGCTATATGCAAAATATTATATGATTTTGTTTGAATTTGTGGCTGTTATCGTTTGCCATACAAAATACCCTTGATAAAACAAAATATCGGTATGGAGAACCATACATGACTTCCATATTCTAAGATTTATATTTAAAATCATTTTCACCCAAACAGCCAGGCTGTGTCTTACCTGCCTTTTTATTGCTGTATTAAATGAAAAATATTATATTACATTAAAATGAAAAAATTATAATTTTATTGCCTGGCAACAAAATTATTTTATTTTTAACAATTACCATTGTTTCAAAAAGTTTAAATAAATTTTCAAGTACTTTACTCTTGTTAAAACGTAAAAGGTTGCAGGTAAACTACCCCTACCCCTTAACCGATCTTCACCAAAATCGAAAGTCATTGAGACCTCTACAATTCAGGGACGTATGCTAAAAATTATTTGATTCTGTTTGAATTTGCGGCTGCTATCGTTTGCCATAGAAAATACGCTTGATAAAAAAACGTTGCTGGTAAACTACCCCTTCCCCTTTACCGATCTTCACCAAAAACAATAGGTCTTGAGTACTCTACAAATCAGGGCTGTATGCAAAACATTATTTGATTCTGTTTGAATTTGCGGCTGTTATCGTTTGCCATAGAAAATACCCTTGTTAAAAAAACGTTGCCGGTAAACTACCCCTTTCCCTCAACCGATCTTCACCAAAAACAATAGGTCTTGAGAACTCTACAATTTAGGGCTGTATGCAAATAATCTTTTGATTCTGTTTGAATTTGCGGCTGTTATCATTTGCCATAGGAAATACCCTTGTTAAAACATAAAACGTTACAGGTAAACTACCCCTTTCCCTTAACCGATCTTCACCAAAAACAAGAGGTCTTGAGTACTCTACAAATCAGGACTGTACGCAAAACATTATTTGATTCTGTTTGAATTTGCGGCTGTTATCGTTTGCCATAGAAAATACCCTTGTTAAAAAAACGTTGCAGGTAAACTACCCCTTTCCCTCAACCGATCTTCACCAAAAACAATAGGTCTTGAGAACTCTACAATTTAGGGCTGTATGCAAATAATCTTTTGATTCTGTTTGAATTTGCGGCTGTTATCGTTTGCCATAGGAAATACCCTTGTTAAAACATAAAACGTTACAGGTAAACTACCCCTTTCCTTTAACCGATCTTCACCAAAATCGAAAGACCTTGAGAACTCTACAATTTAGGGCTGTATGCGAAACATTATTTCATTCTGTATGAATTTGCGGCTGTTATCGTTTGCCAAACAAACAAAATTACCCTTGCTAAAAAAAAACCGTTGCTGGTAAACTACCCCTTTCCCTCAACCGATCTTCACCAAAAACAATAGGTCGCGAGTGCTCTGCAAATCAGGCCTGCATGCAAAAAATTATTTGATTCTGTTTGAATTTGCGGCAGTTATCGTTTGCCATAGAAAAAAAATCTACAGATAGACAGACAGACACACAGACACTTTTCGGAAAACGACTTTTTTTCATGTTTTGAGTGTAGTAGAATCAGAATCTGCAATAATCTCGAACACGATTTTTTTTGCCATCACCATACTTCCATTCCTTAAGGAATATGGAAGTAATTACCCTTGATAAAAAACCGCTGCAGGTAAACTACCCCTTTCCCTTAACCTATCTTCACCAAAAACAATAGGTCTTGAGAACTCTACAATTCAGGGCTATATGCAAAATATTATATGATTTTGTTTGAATTTGTGGCTGTTATCGTTTGCCATACAAAATACCCTTGATAAAACAAAATATCGGTATGGAGAACCATACATGACTTCCATATTCTAAGATTTATATTTAAAATCATTTTCAGCCAAACAGCCAGGCTGTGCCTTACCTGCCTTTTTATTGCTGTATTAAATGAAAAATATTATATTACATTAAAATGAAAAAATTATAATTTTATTGCCTGGCAACAAAATTATTTTATTTTTAACAATTACCATTGTTTCAAAAAGTTTAAATAAATTTTCAAGTACTTTACTCTTGTTAAAACGTATAAGGTTGCTGGTAAACTACCCCTTCCCCTTAACCGATCTTCACCAAAATCGAAAGTCATTGAGACCTCTACAATTCAGGTACGTATGCAAAAAATTATTTGATTCTGTTTGAATTTGCGGCTGTTATCGTTTGCCATAGAAAATACGCTTGATAAAAAAACGTTGCAGGTAAACTACCCCTTCCCCTTAACCGATCTTCACCAAAAACAATAGGTCTTGAGTACTCTACAAATCAGGACTGTATGCAAAACATTATTTGATTCTGTTTGAATTTGCGGCTGTTATCGTTTGCCATAGAAAATACCCTTGTTAAAAAAACGTTGCAGGTAAACTACCCCTTTCCCTCAACCGATCTTCACCAAAAACAATAGGTCTTGAGAAATCTACAATTCAGGGCTGTATGCGAAACATTATTTGATTCTGTTTGAATTTGCGGCTGTTATCGTTTGCCAAAAAAAAAAAATTTCCCTTGATAAAAAAAACCGTTGCAGGTAAACTACCCCTTCCCCTCAACCGATCTTCACCAAAAACAATAGGTCGCGAGTACTCTACAAATCAGGTCTGTATGCAAAAAATTATTTGATTCTGTTTGAATTTGCGGCAGTTGTCGTTTGCCATAGAAAATACGCATGATAAAAAACGTTGCTGGTAAACTACCCCTTTCCCTTAACCGATCTTCACCAAAAACAAAAGGTATTGAGAACTCTACAATTTAGGGCTGTATGCAAATAATCTTTTCATTCTGTTTGAATTTGCGGCTGTTATCGTTTGCCATAGGAAATACCCTTGTTAAAACATAAAACGTTACCGGTAAACTACCCCTTTCCCTTAACCGATCTTCACCAAAAACAATAGGTCTTGAGAACTCTACAATTCAGAGCTGTATGCGAAACATTATTTGATTCTGTTTGAATTTGCGGCTGTTATCGTTTGCCAAACAAACAAAATTACCCTTGCTAAAAAAAACCGTTGCAGGTAAACTACCCCTTTCCCTCAACCGATCTTCACCAAAAACAATAGGTCGCGAGAACTCTGCAAAACCGGACTGTATGCAAAAAATTATTTGATTCTGTTTGAATTTGCGGCAGTTATCGTTTGCCATAGAAAAAAAATCTATAGACAGACAGACACATAGACAGACAGACACACAGACACTTTTCGGAAAACGACTTTTTTTCATGTTTTGAGTGTAGTACAATCAGAATCTGCAATAATCTCGAACACGATTTTTTTTGCCATCACCATACTTCCATTCCTTAAGGAATATGGAAGTAATTACCCTTGATAAAAAACCGCTGCAGGTAAACTACCCCTTTCCCTTAACCTATCTTCACCAAAAACAATAGGTCTTGAGAACTCTACAATTCAGGGCTATATGCAAAATATTATATGATTTTGTTTGAATTTGTGGCTGTTATCGTTTGCCATACAAAATACCCTTGATAAAACAAAATATCGGTATGGAGAACCATACATGACTTCCATATTCTAAGATTTATATTTAAAATCATTTTCACCCAAACAGCCAGGCTGTGTCTTACCTGCCTTTTTATTGCTGTATTAAATGAAAAATATTATATTACATTAAAATGAAAAAATTATAATTTTATTGCCTGGCAACAAAATTATTTTATTTTTAACAATTACCATTGTTTCAAAAAGTTTAAATAAATTTTCAAGTACTTTACTCTTGTTAAAACGTAAAAGGTTGCAGGTAAACTACCCCTACCCCTTAACCGATCTTCACCAAAATCGAAAGTCGTTGAGACCTCTACAATTCAGGGACGTATGCTAAAAATTATTTGATTCTGTTTGAATTTGCGGCTGCTATCGTTTGCCATAGAAAATACGCTTGATAAAAAAAACGTTGCTGGTAAACTACCCCTTCCCCTTTACCGATCTTCACCAAAAACAATAGGTCTTGAGAACTCTACAAATCAGGGCTGTATGCAAAACATTATTTGATTCTGTTTGAATTTGCGGCTGTTATCGTTTGCCATAGAAAATACCCTTGTTAAAAAAACGTTGCCGGTAAACTACCCCTTTCCCTCAACCGATCTTCACCAAAAACAATAGGTCTTGAGAACTCTACAATTTAGGGCTGTATGCAAATAATCTTTTGATTCTGTTTGAATTTGCGGCTGTTATCATTTGCCATAGGAAATACCCTTGTTAAAACATAAAACGTTACAGGTAAACTACCCCTTTCCCTTAACCGATCTTCACCAAAAACAATAGGTCTTGAGTACTCTACAAATCAGGGCTGTACGCAAAACATTATTTGATTCTGTTTGAATTTGCGGCTGTTATCGTTTGCCATAGAAAATACCCTTGTTAAAAAAACGTTGCTGGTAAACTACCCCTTTCCCTCAACCGATCTTCACCAAAAACAATAGGTCTTGAGAACTCTACAATTTAGGGCTGTATGCAAATAATCTTTTGATTCTGTTTGAATTTGCGGCAGTTATCGTTTGCCATAGGAAATACCCTTGTTAAAACATAAAACGTTACAGGTAAACTACCCCTTTCCTTTAACCGATCTTCACCAAAATCAAAAGACCTTGAGAACTCTACAATTTAGGGCTGTATGCGAAACATTATTTCATTCTGTATGAATTTGCGGCTGTTATCGTTTGCCAAACAAACAAAATTACCCTTGCTAAAAAAAAACCGTTGCAGGTAAACTACCCCTTTCCCTCAACCGATCTTCACCAAAAACAATAGGTCGCGAGTACTCTGCAAATCAGGCCTGCATGCAAAAAATTATTTGATTCTGTTTGAATTTGCGGCAGTTATCGTTTGCCATAGAAAAAAAATCTACAGACAGACAGACACACAGACACTTTTCGGAAAACGACTTTTTTTCATGTTTTGAGTGTAGTACAATCAGAATCTGCAATAATCTCGAACACGATTTTTTTTGCCATCACCATACTTCCATTCCTTAAGGAATATGGAAGTAAAACGTGGCAGGTAAACTACCCCCTTCCCTTAAACGATCTTCACCAAAAACAATACGTCTTTAGTACTCAAGAAATCAGGGCTGTATGCAAAAACATATTTGATTCTGTTTGAATTTGCAGCTCTTATCGTTTGCCATAGAAAATACCCTTTTAAAACATAAAACGTTGCAGGTAAACTACCCCTTTCCCTTAACCGATCTTCACCAAAAACAAAAGGTCTTGAGAACTCTACAATTCAGAACAGTGTGCAAAATATTATTTGATTATGTTTGAATTTGCGGCTGTTATCGTTTGCCATATAAAATACCCTTGTTAAAACATAAAACGTTGCAGATAAACTACCCCTTTCCCTTAACCGATCTTTACCAAAATCAACAGATCTTGAGAAGTCTACAATTCAGGGCTGTATGCGAAACATTATTTGATTCTGTTTGATTTTGCGGCTGTTATCGTTTGCCAAACAAACAAAATTACCCTTGATAAAAAAAAAAACCGATGCAGGTAAACTACCCTCAACCGATCTTCACCAAAAACAATAGGTCACGAGTACTCTACAAATCAGGGCTGTATGCAAAAAATTATTTGATTCTGTTTGAATTTGCGGCTGTTATCGTTTACCATAGACAAATATCGGTATGGAGAACCATACATGACTTCCATGTTCTAAGATTTATATTTAAAATCATATTCAAAATGAAATATTTCCATAGAAACTACGTCTTTCTACTTATTGCTTCAGCATTAACCACAGTACTGTGGTCACTAACGTATACCACCTCACGTTTTCGCACTCGATTTTCACCGATGATGGCAGTCGATGGCACTGCCGAAAAGTCTGGTTTTGCAGAAAACATTGGACTACGGCTAAAGAGCCCGGGAAGCAATTTTAACAAAAAACTACTTCTTTGTTGCCGATAACGTAGTACACATATAAAAAATTCTCCCCTACACCTTCAACTATAATTTTTAATAATAGAAACTACCCCCACCCCGTTCACCTAACTTCTTCATTTACAGATATTTCATCTACGTTTCTACAGTGGATTACTATGAGCTTCTTATCAGGATACTTTATTTATAAAAATTAAGTACTTTACTCTTGTTAAATCATAAAATGTTTCTGTTAAACTACCCCTTTCTCTTAACCGATCTTCTCCAAAATCAACAGACCTTCCGTCCTCTACAATTCAGGGAAGCATGCAAAAAAATATTTGATTCTGTTTGAATGTGCGGCAGTTATCTTTCGTCATGGAAACATTTCTCTTGTTACAACATAAAATGTTGCAGGTAAACTACCCCTTTCCCTTAACCGATCTTCACCAAAATCAATAGACCTTGAGCTCTCTGCAACTCAGGAAAGGGTGCACAAAATTATTTGATTCTCATTGAATTTTCGGCAGTTATCGTTCGTCATAAAAAAATTACCCTTTTTAAAACATAAAACGTTGCTGATAAACTACCCCTTCCCTTAAATGATCTTCAACAAAATCAACAGACCTTGAGTTCTCTTTAGTTCAAAAAGGTATGCAAAAACCTAGTTGATTCTGTTTGAATTTACGGCAGTTATCGTTCGTCATATAAAAAATTACCCTTGTTAAAACATAAAATGTTGTTGGTAAACTACCCCTTTCCCTTAACCGATCTTCACCAGCACCAATAGGTATTGAGAACTCTACAATACAGGCCTGTATGCAAAACATCATTTGATTCTGTTTGAATTTGCAGCTGTTATTGTTTACTATAGTAAAAAATTACCCTTGATAAAAAACCGTTGCAGGTAAACTATCCCTATTCCCTTAACCGATCTTCACCAAAAATGACAGGTCTTGGGTACTCTACAATTTAGGTCTGTATGCACACAATTATTTGATTCTGTTTGAATTTGCGGCTGTTATCGTTTGCCATACAAAACACCCTTGATAAAACATAAAACGTTGATGGTACACTACCCTATTCCATTAACCGATCTTCACCAAAAACAATAGGTCTTGAGAACTTTACAATTCAGGGCTGTATGCGAAACATTAGTTGATTCTCTTTGAATTTACGGCAGTTATCGTTCGTCATAGAAAAAATACCCTAGTTAAAACATAAAACGTTGCAGGTAAACTACCCCTTTCCCTTAACCGATCTTCAACAAAATCAACAGACCTTGAGTTCTGTATAATTCAAAAAGGTATGCAGAAGTGTAGTTGATTCTGTTTTAATATACGGCAGTTATCATTCATCAAAAAAAAAATTACCCTTGATAAAACATAAAATGTTGCTGGTAAACAACCCTATTCCCGTCACCGATCTTCACCAAAACCAACAGGTCTTGAGAACTCTACATTTCAGGGCTGTATGCAAAATATTATACGATTCTGTTTGAATTTGCGGCTGTTATCGTTTGCCATACAAAATACCCTTGACAAAACAAAAAACGTGTCAGGTAAACTACCCCCTCCCTTAACCGATCTTCACCAAAAACAATACGTCTTTAGTACTCAACAAAACAGGGCTGTATACAAAAACGTATTTGATTCTGTTTGAATTTGCGGCTCGTATGGTTTGCCATAGAAAATACCCTTTTAAAACATAAAACGTTGCAGGTAAACTACCCCTTTCCCTTAACCGATCTTCACCAACACCAATAGGTATTGAGAACTCTACAATACAGGGCTGTATGCAAAACATCATTTGATTCTGTTTGAATTTGCGGCTGTTATCGTTTACCATAGAAAAAAATTACCCTTGATAAAAAACCGCTGCAGGTAAACTACCCCTTTCCCTTAACCTATCTTCACCAAAAACAATACGTCTTGAGAACTCTACAATTCAGGGCTATATGCAAAATATTATATGATTTTGTTTGAATTTGTGGCTGTTATCGTTTGCCATACAAAATACCCTTGATAAAACAAAAAACGTGGCTGGTAAACTACCCCCTTCCCTTAAACGATCTTCACCAAAAACAATACGTCTTTAGTACTCAATAAATCAGGGCTGTATGCAAAAACATATTTGATTCTGTTTGAATTTGCAGCTCTTATCGTTTGCCATAGAAAATACCCTTTCAAAACATAAAACGTTGCAGGTAAACTACCCCTTTCCCTTAACCGATCTTCACCAAAAACAAAAGGTCTTGAGAACTCTACAATTCAGGGCAGTGTGCAAAATATTATTTGATTATGTTTGAATTTGCGGCTGTTATCGTTTGCCATATAAAATACCCTTGTTAAAACATAAAACGTTGCAGATAAACTACCCCTTTCCCTTAACCGATCTTTACCAAAATCAACAGATCTTGAGAAGTCTACAATTCAGGGCTGTATGCGAAACATTATTTGATTCTGTTTGAATTTGCGGCTGTTATCGTTTGCCAAACAAACAAAATTACCCTTGATAAAAAAAACCGATGCAGGTAAACTACCCTCAACCGATCTTCACCAAAAACAATAGGTCACGAGTACTCTACAATTCAGGGCTGTATGCAAAAAATTATTTGATTCTGTTTGAATTTGCGGCTGTTACCGTTTGCCATAGAAAAAAATCTACAGACAGACAGACGCATAGACACACACACACAGACACTTTTTGAAAAACGACTTTTTTCATGTTTTGAGTGTAGTACAATCAGAATCTGCAATAATCTCGAACACGATTTTTTTTGCCATCACCATACTTCCATTTCCTTAAGGAACATGGAAATAAAATTACCCTTGATAAAAAACCGTTGCGGGTAAACTACCCCTTCCCCTTAACCGATCTTCACCAAAAACGATAGGTCTTGAGAACTCTACAATTCAGGGCAGTATGCAAAATATTATGTGATTCTGTTTGAATTTGCGGCTTTTATCGTTTGCCATACAAAATACCCTTGATAAAACAAAAAACGTGGCAGGTAAACTACCCCTTTCCCTTAACCGATCATCACCAAAATCAATAGGTCTTGGAACTCTACAACTCAGGGTTGTATGCAAATAATCATTTGATTCTGTTTGAATTTGCGACTCTTATCGTTTGCCATAGGAAATACCCATTTAAAACATAAAACGTAGCAGGTAAACTACCCCTTTCCCTTATCCGGTCTTCACCAAATTTCAATAGGTCTTGAGAACTCTACAATTTAGGGCGGTATGCAAATAATAATTTGATTGTGTTTGAATTTGCGGCTGCTATCGTTTGCCATAGAAAATACCCTTGTTAAAAAAACGTTGCAGGTAAACTACCCCTTTCCCTCAACCGATCTTCACCAAAAACAATAGGTCTTGAGACCTCTACAATTTAGGGCTGTATGCAAATAATCTTTTGATTCTGTTTGAATTTGCGGCTGTTATCGTTTGCCATAGGAAATACCCTTGTTAAAACATAAAACGTTACAGGTAAACTACCCCTTTCCCTTAACCGATCTTCACCAAAAACAATAGGTCATGAGTACTCTACAAATCAGGACTGTATGCAAAACATTATTTGATTCTGTTTGAATTTGCGGCTGTTATCGTTTGCCATAGAAAATACCCTTGTTAAAAAAACGTTGCAGGTAAACTACCTCTTTCCCTCAACCGAACTTCACCAAAAACAAAAGGTATTGAGAACTCTACAATTTAGGGCTGTATGCAAATAATCTTTTCATTCTGTTTGAATTTGCGGCTGTTATCGTTTGCCATAGGAAATACCCTTGTTAAAACATAAAACGTTACAGGTAAACTACCCCTTTCCCTTAACCGATCTTCACCAAAAACAATAGGTCTTGAGAACTCTACAATTCAGGGCTGTATGCGAAACATTATTTGATTCTGTTTGAATTTGCGGCTGTTATCGTTTGCCAAACAAACAAAATTACCCTTGCTAAAAAAAAAACCGTTGCTGGTAAACTACCCCTTTCCCTCAACCGATCTTCACCAAAAACAATAGGTCGCGAGAACTCTGCAAAACCGGGCTGTATGCAAAAAATTATTTGATTCTGTTTGAATTTGCGGCAGTTATCGTTTGCCATAGAAAAAAAATCTACAGACAGACAGACACATAGACAGACAGACACACAGACACTTTTCGGAAAACGACTTTTTTTCATGTTTTGAGTGTAGTAGAATCAGAATCTGCAATAATCTCGAACACGATTTTTTTTGCCATCACCATACTTCCATTCCTTAAGGAATATGGACGTAATTACCCTTGATAAAAAACCGCTGCAGGTAAACTACCCCTCTCCCTTAACCTATCTTCACCAAAAACAATAGGTCTTGAGAACTCTACAATTCAGGGCTATATGCAAAATATTATATGATTTTGTTTGAATTTGTGGCTGTTATCGTTTGCCATACAAAATACCCTTGATAAAACAAAATATCGGTATGGAGAACCATACATGACTTCCATATTCTAAGATTTATATTTAAAATCATTTTCAGCCAAACAGCCAGGCTGTGCCTTACCTGCCTTTTTATTGCTGTATTAAATGAAAAATATTATATTACATTAAAATGAAATATCGGTATGGAGAACCATACATGACTTCCATATTCTAAGATTTATATTTAAAATCATTTTCAGCCAAACAACCAGGCTGTGTCTTACCTGCCTTTTTATTGCTGTATTAAATGAAAAATATTATATTACATTAAAATGAAAAAATTATAATTTTATTGCCTGGCAACAAAATTATTTTATTTTTAACAATTACCATTGTTTCAAAAAGTTTAAATAAATTTTCAAGTACTTTACTCTTGTTAAAACGTAAAAGGTTGCAGGTAAACTACCCCTTCCCCTTAACCGATCTTCACCAAAATCGAAAGTCATTGAGACCTCTACAATTCAGGGACGTATGCAAAAAAGTGTTTCATTCTGTTTGAATTTGCGGCTGTTATCGTTTGCCATAGAAAATACGCTTGATAAAAAAACGTTGCAGGTAAACTACCCCTTCCCCTTAACCGATATTCACCAAAAACAATAGGTCTTGAGTACTCTACAAATCAGGGCTGTATGCAAAACATTATTTGATTCTGTTTGAATTTGCGGCTGTTATCGTTTGCCATAGAAAATACCCTTGTTAAAAAAACGTTGCAGGTAAACTACCCCTTTCCCTCAACCGATCTTCACCAAAAACAATAGGTCTTGAGAACTCTACAATTCAGGGCTGTATGCGAAACATTATTTGATTCTGTTTGAATTTGCGGCTGTTATCGTTTGCCAAAAAAAAAAATACGCTTGATAAAAAAACGTTGCAGGTAAACTACCCCTTCCCCTTAACCGATCTTCACCAAAAACAATAGGTCTTGAGTACTCTACAAATCAGGACTGTATGCAAAACATTATTTGATTCTGTTTGAATTTGCGGCTGTTATCGTTTGCCATAGAAAATACCCTTGTTAAAAAAACGTTGCAGGTAAACTACCCCTTTCCCTCAACCGATCTTCACCAAAAACAATAGGTCTTGAGAAATCTACAATTCAGGGCTGTATGTGAAACATTATTTGATTCTGTTTGAATTTGCGGCTGTTATCGTTTGCCAAAAAAAAAAAATTTCCTTGATAAAAAAAACCGTTGCAGGTAAACTACCCCTTCCCCTCAACCGATCTTCACCAAAAACAATAGGTCGCGAGTACTCTACAAATCAGGGCTGTATGCAAAAAATTATTTGATTCTGTTTGAATTTGCGGCAGTTGTCGTTTGCCATAGAAAATACGCATGATAAAAAACGTTGCTGGTAAACTACCCCTTCCCCTCAACCGATCTTCACCAAAAACAATAGGTCTTGAGTACTCTACAAATCAGGGCTGTATGCAGAAAATTATTTGATTCTGTTTGAATTTGCGGCTGTTATCGTTTGCCATAGAAAATACCCTTGTTAAAAAAACGTTGTAGGTAAACTACCCCTTTCCCTTAACCGATCTTCACCAAAAACAAAAGGTATTGAGAACTCTACAATTTAGGGCTGTATGCAAATAATCTTTTCATTCTGTTTGAATTTGCGGCTGTTATGTTTGCCATAGGAAATACCCTTGTTAAAACATAAAACGTTACAGGTAAACTACCCCTTTCCCTTAACCGATCTTCACCAAAAACAATAGGTCTTGAGAACTCTACAATTCAGGGCTGTATGCGAAACATTATTTGATTCTGTTTGAATTTGCGGCTGTTATCGTTTGCCAAACAAACAAAATTACCCTTGCTAAAAAAAAACCGTTGCAGGTAAACTACCCCTTTCCCTCAACCGATCTTCACCAAAAACAATAGGTCGCGAGAACTCTGCAAAACCGGACTGTATGCAAAAAATTATTTGATTCTGTTTGAATTTGCGGCAGTTATCGTTTGCCATAGAAAAAAAATCTACAGACAGACAGACACACAGACAGACAGACACACAGACACTTTTCGGAAAACGACTTTTTTTCATGTTTTGAGTGTAGTAGAATCAGAATCTGCAATAATCTCGAACACGATTTTTTTTGCCATCACCATACTTCCATTCCTTAAGGAATATGGAAGTAAAAAATTATAATTTTATTGCCTGGCAACAAAATTATTTTATTTTTAACAATTACCATTGTTTCAAAAAGTTTAAATAAATTTTCAAGTACTTTACTCTTGTTAAAACGTATAAGGTTGCAGGTAAACTACCCCTTCCCCTTAACCGATCTTCACCAAAATCGAAAGTCATTGAGACCTCTGCAATTCAGGGACGTATGCTAAAAATTATTTGATTCTGTTTGAATTTGCGGCTGCTATCGTTTGCCATAGAAAATACGCTTGATAAAAAAACGTTGCAGGTAAACTACCCCTTCCCCTTAACCGATCTTCACCACAAACAATAGGTCTTGAGTACTCTACAAATCAGGACGGTATGCAAAACATAATTTGATTCTGTTTGAATTTGCGGCTGTTATCGTTTGCCATAGAAAATACCCTTGTTAAAAAAACGTTGGAGGTAAACTACCCCTTTCCCTCAACCGATCTTCACCAAAAACAATAGGTCTTGAGAAATCTACAATTCAGGGCTGTATGCGAAACATTATTTGATTCTGTTTGAATTTGCGGCTGTTATCGTTTGCCAAAAAAAAAAAATTTCCCTTGATAAAAAAAACCGTTGCAGGTAAACTGCCCCTTCCCCTCAACAGATCTTCACCAAAAACAATAGGTCGCGAGTACCCTACAAATCAGAGCTGTATGCAAAACATTATTTGATTCTGTTTGAATTTGCGGCAGTTGTCGTTTGCCATAGAAAATACGCATGATAAAAAACGTTGCTGGTAAACTACCCCTTTCCCTTAACCGATCTTCACCAAAAACAAAAGGTATTGAGAACTCTACAATTTAGGGCTGTATGCAAATAATCTTTTCATTCTGTTTGAATTTGCGGCTGTTATCGTTTGCCATAGGAAATACCCTTGTTAAAACATAAAACGTTACAGGTAAACTACCCCTTTCCTTTAACCGATCTTCACCAAAATCAAAAGACCTTGAGAACTCTACAATTTAGGGCTGTATGCGAAACATTATTTCATTCTGTATGAATTTGCGGCTGTTATCGTTTGCCAAACAAACAAAATTACCCTTGCTAAAAAAAAACCGTTGCAGGTAAACTACCCCTTTCCCTCAACCGATCTTCACCAAAAACAATAGGTCGCGAGAACTCTGCAAAACCGGGCTGTATGCAAAAAATTATTTGATTCTGTTTGAATTTGCGGCAGTTATCGTTTGCCATAGAAAAAAAATCTATAGACAGACAGACACATAGACAGACAGACACACAGACACTTTTCGGAAAACGACTTTTTTTCATGTTTTGAGTGTAGTAGAATCAGAATCTGCAATAATCTCGAACACGATTTTTTTTGCCATCACCATACTTCCATTCCTTAAGGAATATGGAAGTAATTACCCTTGATAAAAAACCGCTGCAGGTAAACTACCCCTTTCCCTTAACCTATCTTCACCAAAAACAATAGGTCTTGAGAACTCTACAATTCAGGGCTATATGCAAAATATTATATGATTTTGTTTGAATTTGTGGCTGTTATCGTTTGCCATACAAAATACCCTTGATAAAACAAAATATCGGTATGGAGAAACATACATGACTTCCATATTCTAAGATTTATATTTAAAATCATTTTCACCCAAACAGCCAGGCTGTGTCTTACCTGCCTTTTTATTGCTGTATTAAATGAAAAATATTATATTACATTAAAATGAAAAAATTATAATTTTATTGCCTGGCAACAAAATTATTTTATTTTTAACAATTACCATTGTTTCAAAAAGTTTAAATAAATTTTCAAGTACTTTACTCTTGTTAAAACGTAAAAGGTTGCAGGTAAACTACCCCTTCCCCTTAACCGATCTTCACCAAAATCGAAAGTCATTGAGACCTCTGCAATTCAGGGACGCATGCTAAAAATTATTTGATTCTGTTTGAATTTGCGGCTGCTATCGTTTGCCATAGAAAATACGCTTGATAAAAAAACGTTGCCGGTAAACTACCCCTTCCCCTTAACCGATCTTCACCAAAAACAATAGGTCTTGAGTACTCTACAAATCAGGGCTGTATGCAAAACATTATTTGATTCTGTTTGAATTTGCGGCTGTTATCGTTTGCCATAGAAAATACCCTTGTTAAAAAAACGTTGCAGGTAAACTACCCCTTTCCCTCAACCGATCTTCACCAAAAACAATACGTCTTGAGAACTCTACAATTTAGGGCTGTATGCAAATAATCTTTTGATTCTGTTTGAATTTGCGGCTGTTATCATTTGCCATAGGAAATACCCTTGTTAAAACATAAAACGTTACAGGTAAACTACCCCTTTCCCTTAACCGATCTTCACCAAAAACAATATGTCTTGAGTACTCTACAAATCAGGGCTGTACGCAAAACATTATTTGATTCTGTTTGAATTTGCGGCTGTTATCGTTTGCCATAGAAAATACCCTTGTTAAAAAAACGTTGCAGGTAAACTACCCCTTTCCCTCAACCGATGTTCACCAAAAACAATAGGTCTTGAGAACTCTACAATTTAGGGCTGTATGCAAATAATCTTTTGATTCTGTTTGAATTTGCGGCTGTTATCGTTTGCCATAAGAAATACCCTTGTTAAAACATAAAACGTTACAGGTAAACTACCCCTTTCCCTTAACCGATCTTCACCAAAATTAAAAGACCTTGAGAACTCTACAATTCAGGGCTGTATGCGAAACATTATTTCATTCTGTATGAATTTGCGGCTGTTATCGTTTGCCAAACAAACAAAATTACCCTTGCTAAAAAAAAAACCGTTGCAGGTAAACTACCCCTTTCCCTCAACCGATCTTCACCAAAAACAATAGGTCGCGAGTACTCTGCAAATCAGGGCTGCATGCAAAAAATTATTTGATTCTGTTTGAATTTGCGGCAGTTATCGTTTGCCATAGAAAAAAAATCTACAGACAGACAGACAGACACACAGACACTTTTCGGAAAACGACTTTTTTTCATGTTTTGAGTGTAGTACAATCAGAATCTGCAATAATCTCGAACACGATTTTTTTTGCCATCACCATACTTCCATTCCTTAAGGAATATGGAAGTAAAACGTGGCAGGTAAACTACCCCCTTCCCTTAAACGATCTTCACCAAAAACAATACGTCTTTAGTACTCAAGAAATCAGGGCTGTATGCAAAAACATATTTGATTCTGTTTGAATTTGCAGCTCTTATCGTTTGCCATAGAGAATACCCTTTTAAAACATAAAACGTTGCCGGTAAACTACCCCTTTCCCTTAACCGATCTTCACCAAAAACAAAAGGTCTTGAGAAC
Source organism: Magicicada septendecula (assembly GCA_034769895.1). Taxonomy (NCBI): domain Eukaryota; kingdom Metazoa; phylum Arthropoda; class Insecta; order Hemiptera; family Cicadidae; genus Magicicada; species Magicicada septendecula. The sequence continues at coordinate 622,202,521 of CM068367.1, read as the reverse complement.
TCTACAATTCAGAACAGTGTGCAAAATATTATTTGATTATGTTTGAATTTGCGGCTGTTATCGTTTGCCATATAAAATACCCTTGTTAAAACATAAAACGTTGCTGATAAACTACCCCTTTCCCTTAACCGATCTTTACCAAAATCAACAGATCTTGAGAAGTCTACAATTCAGGGCTGTATGCGAAACATTATTTGATTCTGTTTGATTTTGCGGCTGTTATCGTTTGCCAAACAAACAAAATTACCCTTGATAAAAAAAAAAACCGATGCAGGTAAACTACCCTCAACCGATCTTCACCAAAAACAATAGGTCACGAGTACTCTACAAATCAGGGCTGTATGCAAAAAATTATTTGATTCTGTTTGAATTTGCGGCTGTTATCGTTTACCATAGACAAATATCGGTATGGAGAACCATACATGACTTCCATGTTCTAAGATTTATATTTAAAATCATATTCAAAATGAAATATTTCCATAGAAACTACGTCTTTCTACTTATTGCTTCAGCATTAACCACAGTACTGTGGTCACTAACGTATACCACCTCACGTTTTCGCACTCGATTTTCACCGATGATGGCAGTCGATGGCACTGCCGAAAAGTCTGGTTTTGCAGAAAACATTGGACTACGGCTAAAGAGCCCGGGAAGCAATTTTAACAAAAAACTACTTCTTTGTTGCCGATAACGTAGTACACATATAAAAAATCTCCCCTACACCTTCAACTATAATTTTTAATAATAGAAACTACCCCCACCCCGTTCACCTAACTTCTTCATTTATAGATATTTCATCTACGTTTCTACAGTGGATTACTATGAGCTTCTTATCAGGATACTTTATTTATAAAAATTAAGTACTTTACTCTTGTTAAATCATAAAATGTTTCAGTTAAACTACCCCTTTCTCTTAACCGATCTTCTCCAAAATCAACAGACCTTCCGTCCTCTACAATTCAGGGAAGCATGCAAAAAAATATTTGATTCTGTTTGAATGTGCGGCAGTTATCTTTCGTCATGGAAACATTTCTCTTGTTACAACATAAAATGTTGCAGGTAAACTACCCCTTTCCCTTAACCGATCTTCACCAAAATCAATAGACCTTGAGCTCTCTGCAACTCAGGAAAGGGTGCACAAAATTATTTGATTCTCATTGAATTTTCGGCAGTTATCGTTCGTCATAAAAAAATTACCCTTTTTAAAACATAAAACGTTGCTGATAAACTACCCCTTCCCTTAAATGATCTTCAACAAAATCAACAGACCTTGAGTTCTCTTTAGTTCAAAAAGGTATGCAAAAACCTAGTTGATTCTGTTTGAATTTACGGCAGTTATCGTTCGTCATATAAAAAATTACCCTTGTTAAAACATAAAATGTTGTTGGTAAACTACCCCTTTCCCTTAACCGATCTTCACCAGCACCAATAGGTATTGAGAACTCTACAATACAGGCCTGTATGCAAAACATCATTTGATTCTGTTTGAATTTGCAGCTGTTATTGTTTACTATAGAAAAAAATTACCCTTGATAAAAAACCGTTGCAGGTAAACTATCCCTATTCCCTTAACCGATCTTCACCAAAAATGACAGGTCTTGGGTACTCTACAATTTAGGTCTGTATGCACACAATTATTTGATTCTGTTTGAATTTGCGGCTGTTATCGTTTGCCATACAAAACACCCTTGATAAAACATAAAACGTTGATGGTACACTACCCTATTCCATTAACCGATCTTCACCAAAAACAATAGGTCTTGAGAACTCTACAATTCAGGGCTGTATGCGAAACATTAGTTGATTCTCTTTGAATTTACGGCAGTTATCGTTCGTCATAGAAAAAATACCCTAGTTAAAACATAAAACGTTGCAGGTAAACTACCCCTTTCCCTTAACCGATCTTCAACAAAATCAACAGACCTTGAGTTCTGTATAATTCAAAAAGGTATGCAGAAGTGTAGTTGATTCTGTTTTAATATACGGCAGTTATCATTCATCAAAAAAAAAATTACCCTTGATAAAACATAAAATGTTGCTGGTAAACAACCCTATTCCCGTCACCGATCTTCACCAAAACCAACAGGTCTTGAGAACTCTACATTTCAGGGCTGTATGCAAAATATTATACGATTCTGTTTGAATTTGCGGCTGTTATCGTTTGCCATACAAAATACCCTTGACAAAACAAAAAACGTGTCAGGTAAACTACCCCCTCCCTTAACCGATCTTCACCAAAAACAATACGTCTTTAGTACTCAACAAAACAGGGCTGTATACAAAAACGTATTTGATTCTGTTTGAATTTGCGGCTCTTATCGTTTGCCATAGAAAATACCCTTTTAAAACATAAAACGTTGCAGGTAAACTACCCCTTTCCCTTAACCGATCTTCACCAACACCAATAGGTATTGAGAACTCTACAATACAGGGCTGTATGCAAAACATCATTTGATTCTGTTTGAATTTGCGGCTGTTATCGTTTACCATAGAAAAAAATTACCTTTGATAAAAAACCGCTGCAGGTAAACTACCCCTTTCCCTTAACCTATCTTCACCAAAAACAATAGGTCTTGAGAACTCTACAATTCAGGGCTATATGCAAAATATTATATGATTTTGTTTGAATTTGTGGCTGTTATCGTTTGCCATACAAAATACCCTTGATAAAACAAAAAACGTGGCAGGTAAACTACCCCCTTCCCTTAAACGATCTTCACCAAAAACAATACGTCTTTAGTACTCAAGAAATCAGGGCTGTATGCAAAAACATATTTGATTCTGTTTGAATTTGCAGCTCTTATCGTTTGCCATAGGAAATACCCTTTCAAAACATAAAACGTTGCAGGTAAACTACCCCTTTCCCTTAACCGATCTTCACCAAAAACAAAAGGTCTTGAGAACTCTACAATTCAGGGCAGTGTGCAAAATATTATTTGATTATGTTTGAATTTGCGGCTGTTATCGTTTGCCATATAAAATACCCTTGTTAAAACATAAAATGTTGCAGATAAACTACCCCTTTCCCTTAACCGATCTTTACCAAAATCAACAGATCTTGAGAAGTCTACAATTCAGGGCTGTATGCGAAACATTATTTGATTCTGTTTGAATTTGCGGCTGTTATCGTTTGCCAAACAAACAAAATTACCCTTGATAAAAAAAAACCGATGCAGGTAAACTACCCTCAACCGATCTTCACCAAAAACAATAGGTCACGAGTACTCTACAAATCAGGGCTGTATGCAAAAAATTATTTGATTCTGTTTGAATTTGCGGCTGTTATCGTTTGCCATAGAAAAAAATCTACAGACAGACAGACACATAGACACACACACAGACACTTTTTGAAAAACGACTTTTTTCATGTTTTGAGTGTAGTACAATCAGAATCTGCAATAATCTCGAACACGATTTTTTTTGCCATCACCATACTTCCATTTCCTTAAGGAACATGGAAATAAAATTACCCTTGATAAAAAACCGTTGCGGGTAAACTACCCCTTCCCCTTAACCGATCTTCACCAAAAACGATAGGTCTTGAGAACTCTACAATTCAGGGCAGTATGCAAAATATTATGTGATTCTGTTTGAATTTGCGGCTTTTATCGTTTGCCATACAAAATACCCTTGATAAAACAAAAAACGTGGCAGGTAAACTACCCCTTTCCCTTAACCGATCTTCACCAAAATCAATAGGTCTTGGAACTCTATAACTCAGGGTTGTATGCAAATAATCATTTGATTCTGTTTGAATTTGCGACTCTTATCGTTTGCCATAGGAAATACCCATTTAAAACATAAAACGTAGCAGGTAAACTACCCCTTTCCCTTATCCGGTCTTCACCAAATTTCAATAGGTCTTGAGAACTCTACAATTTAGGGCTGTATGCAAATAATAATTTGATTGTGTTTGAATTTGCGGCTGCTATCGTTTGCCATAGAAAATACCCTTGTTAAAAAAACGTTGCAGGTAAACTACCCCTTTCCCTCAACCGATCTTCACCAAAAACAATAGGTCTTGAGACCTCTACAATTTAGGGCTGTATGCAAATAATCTTTTGATTCTGTTTGAATTTGCGGCTGTTATCGTTTGCCATAGGAAATACCCTTGTTAAAACATAAAACGTTACAGGTAAACTACCCCTTTCCCTTAACCGATCTTCACCAAAAACAATAGGTCTTGAGTACTCTACAAATCAGGGCTGTATGCAAAACATTATTTGATTCTGTTTGAATTTGCGGCTGTTATCGTTTGCCATAGAAAATACCCTTGTTAAAAAAACGTTGCAGGTAAACTACCCCTTTCCCTCAACCGAACTTCACCAAAAACAATAGGTCTTGAGAACTCTACAATTTAGGGCTGTATGCAAATAATCTTTTGATTCTGTTTGAATTTGCGGCTGTTATCGTTTGCCATAGGAAATACCCTTGTTAAAACATAAAACGTTACAGGTAAACTACCCCTTTCCCTTAACCGATCTTCACCAAAATCAACAGATCTTGAGAACTCTACAATTCAGGGCTGTATGCGAAACATTATTTGATTCTGTTTGAATTTGCGGCTGTTATCGTTTGCCAAACAAACAAAATTACCCTTGCTAAAAAAAAACCGTTGCAGGTAAACTACCCCTTTCCCTCAACCGATCTTCACCAAAAACGATAGGTCGCGAGTACTCTGTAAATCAGGGCTGCATGCAAAAAATTATTTGATTCTGTTTGAATTTGCGGCAGTTATCGTTTGCCATAGAAAAAATCTACACATAGACAGACAGACACACACACAGACACTTTTCGGAAAACGACTTTTTTTCATGTTTTGAGTGTAGTAGAATCAGAATCTGCAATAATCTCGAACACGATTTTTTTTGCCATCACCATACTTCCATTCCTTAAGGAATATGGAAGTAATAATTAAAGAGAAGAATAATATACCCGATACTTTACTCACTTACCTTATCAGAACCAAAAGCCCTTGGGTTACCACCACATTTTGACAGGCGGAATGTGGAAACCTCAACACTGTATCCGAGAAAACAATTTAAATACATCTAACTTCCCCGCATTAGATTTCCAGGGCCGTTGACGAACTCGTTGAGAACAGGTTATGTAAAGGCGAGGTGACGTTAAAATAATTTAACTCACATTCATAATTAACTAAATCTGGTCATTATTATTTATTATTATAATGATTATAAAGTGTTTGAACAAACATATATAAAACCACCTCCTTTAACAAAAACAGAAACCTCTTTAAATCTATGTCAGGTTTGTTTACTCCTAGTGAAAGTTTAAATTAGTATTCCCAAAGAGAGATAGGCCTATAAATTCTCTTATTTTCTTTTAAACAGTAAAAGCTTAATAAAATCACAGTGTACAGTACCACTGTTAATACGTTTAGCTTCAATTTATTTATTGTAACAAATTATACAGGTTTATGTATAATAAGTATATAATAACAGGTATTCGTAGTTCGTACCTGTTATTTTTTTTTGGAACGGTTACGTTGGTACCTGTAACTTTCGAATGCAGTGTTGCCAGGTCTTCCGAAATTTCGGAAGATCTTCCTATTTTTTGTAATATTCCAGAAAATACGAAATTTGGTGTAAATCTTCCGAATTTTTTCCGACGCGAGTTTCGGTGAGAGTAGGGCACGAAGCTGCGATTCGCGCGATAACGTACCTGAAGTTAACTGCATGCGACGCGGGTCTTTTTCCGCGGCGGGTCATTTTCCTACTCTCGTTTCAGTGCAATGTCGCATTTCTAGAGTTTTGTTTTTCCGTACGATATGACGTCAAATCTAGTGTTTCCTTGCAACCGTAATTATAATTGCTTTCAATAAAAGTTTATAGAGGTCTTGTCCAAAATTATAGTTCATTCCTCCCGTCACAAACAATTATGACCACCTATACACAATGATGTAATAGGCATTTTGCAATATCCACTTATTTTACCATACTGCTTATTCAACAAGAGTGACTAATCCTTATTGTTTAGTCTCAAGCTGACAGAGTCGCACGACATGACTGCACCTGAATAAACAGATACTGTAATGTCTAGCCTACACCAGGTCATAATAACGTCAAGTCGCCGTGATAAACATGAAAATATGTCACTTTCCGAACTTAGTGAAAGATATTCAGGAACTTGACACAGAGTGGAATTATTTTGTGATAATAATTATGTATACTGTATATATTCTTTTCACTTAAGATTATTACATTTTCTTGAGATTTGACAAAACAACTTCCGAAATTTTCGGCAATCTTCCGAAATTTTCATGTCAAATCTTCAGAAAAAATTTTTTTAGACCTAGCAACACTGTTCGAATACTAGTTTAGTGCACCTCTATAAAGAACAGAATATGAGATAAATATCGGTATGGAGAACCATACATGACTTCCATATTCTAAGATTTATATTTAAAATCATTTTCGAAATGAAATATTACCATAGAAACTACTTCTTTCTACTTACTGCTTCAGCCTTAACCACAGTACTGTGGTCACTAACGTATATCACCTCACGTTATCGCACTCGATTTTCACTGATGATGGAAGTCGATGGCATTGACGAAACGTCTCGTTTTGTAGAAAACATTGGACTACGGCCAAATATCCCGGGAAGGAATTTTAACAAAAACTACTTCTTTGTTGCCGATAACGTTGTACACATATATATATATATATATATATATATATATATATATATATAAAATATATGCATAAAATTAATGGCTTGTATAAGTTAATGATTGATCTCCATTAAGTAGTGCTCAAGTTTCCAAAGTTTTAATATTATGATGTCCGTAATTAAAACATCAGAGCAGGTTTAGTGTGAATGAGGGTACACTGTGGACAAAAATTTTCAACATTTCCTATTGAGCGTTGCTTAGAGTAAAGCTGCGAATCTACAGTGTATGTTTCACAGAACAAACACGCGAAAAAGAAGGAGCGCTCCGAAGTCACTCATGGACCCTCAGCATCTTGCAGAGGGTTCATTCCCTAAAGACGAAAAGTCTGTCTATGAATCGTTCCTCTGTAAACACGTGCAGTTACACTGCCCAGCGATCCACAGGAAGCAAATTGATGTCCATTTTTTCGGCTTGCACGCGTTATGTTGGTGTGGGTTTCGGCACTTTCCATTTAAAAAGCGTGCAAATGTAAGAAAATAAACATGAGTGAGGCCAGAAATAACGTGAATTGTGTGTGTGTGTGTGTGTGTGTGTGTGTGTGTGTGTGTGTGTGTGTGTGTGTGTGTGTGTGTGTGTGTGTGTGTGTGTGTCTTACCTGCCTTTTTATTGCTGTAGGCATAATAATAAAATGGAAACGTAAACATTACATAACTGAGATATGCTTACCTGCCACGAACGATATATTACTTTATACATGGAGGAGTTCAGTGACATACACACGTACAGAAGAATTATATATATAAAGATATTAACTCATACATAATTTACATTAAAATGAAAAACTTATAATTTTATTGCCTGGCAACAAAATTATTTTATTTTTAACAATTACCATTGTTTCAAAAAGTTTAAATGAATTTTCAAGTACTTTACTGTTGTTAAAACGTAAAAGGTTGCAGGTAAACTACCCCTTCCCCTCAACCGATCTTCACCAAAATCGAAAGTCCTTGAGACTTCTACAATTCAGGGAAGTGTGCAAAAAAGTATTTGATTCTGTTTGAATTTGCGGCTGTTATCGTTTGCCATAGGAAATACCCTTGTTAAAACATTAAACGTTACAGGTAAACTACCCCTTTCCCTTAACCGATCTTCACCAAAAACAATAGATCTTGAGAACTCTGTAATTCAGGGTAGTATACGAAACATTATTTAATTCTGTTTGAATTTTCGGCTGTTATCGTTTGCCAAAAAAAAATTTCCTTCGATAAAAAAAAACCGTTGCAGGTAAACTACCCCTTTCCCTCAACCGATCTTCACCAAAAACAATAGGTCGTGAGTACTCTACAAATCAGAGCTGTATGCAAAAAATTATTTGATTCTGTTTGAATTTGCGGCAGTTATCGTTTGCCATAGAAAAAAATCTACACACAGACACACAGACACACAGACAGACAGACACACACACAGACACTTTTCGGAAAACGACTTTTTTTCATGTTTTGAGTGTAGTACAATCAGAATCTGCAATAATCTCGAACACGATTTTTTTTGCCATCACCATACTTCCATTTCCTTAAGGAATATGGAAGTAAATATCGGTATGGAGAACCATACATGACTTCCATATTCTAAGATTTATATTTAAAATCATTTTCAGCCAAACAGCCAGGCTGTGTCTTACCTGCCTTTTTATTGCTGTATTAAATGAAAAATATTATATTATCTTAAAATGAAAAAATTATAATTTTATTGCCTTGCAGCAAAATTATTTTATTTTTAACAATTACCATTGTTTCAAAAAGTTTAAATAAATTTTCAAGTACTTTACTCTTGTTAAAACGTAAAAGGCTGCAGGTAAACTACCCCTTCCCCTTAACCGATCTTCACCAAAATCGAAAGTCATTGAGACCTCTACAATTCAGGGATGTATGCAAAAAATTATTTGATTCTGTTTGAATTTGCGGCTGTTATCGTTTGCCAAAGAAAATACGCTTGATAAAAAACGTTGCAGGTAAACTACCCCTTTCCCTTAACCGATCTTCACCAAAATCGAAAGTCATTGAGACCTCTACAATTCAGGGACGTATGCAAAAAATTATTTGATTCTGTTTGAATTTGCGGCTGTTATCGTTTGCCATAGAAAATACCCTTGTTAAAAAAACGTTGCAGGTAAACTACCCCTTTCCCTCAACCGATCTTCACCAAAAACAATAGGTCTTGAGAACTCTACAATTTAGGGCTGTATGCAAATAATCTTTTGATTCTGTTTGAATTTGCGGCTGTTATCGTTTGCCATAGGAAATACCCTTGTTAAAACATAAAACGTTACAGGTAAACTACCCCTTTCCCTTAACCGATCTTCACCAAAAACAATAGGTCTTGAGAACTCTACAAATCAGGGCTGTATGCAAAACATTGTTTGATTCTGTTTGAATTTGCGGCTGTTATCGTTTGCCATAAAAAATACCCTTGTTAAAAAAACGTTGCTGGTAAACTACCCCTTTCCCTCAACCGATCTTCACCAAAAACAATAGGTCTTGAGAACTCTACAATTTAGGGCTGTATGCAAATAATCTTTTGATTCTGTTTGAATTTGCGGCTGTTATCGTTTGCCATAGGAAATACCCTTGTTAAAACATAAAACGTTACAGGTAAACTACCCCTTTCCCGTAACCGATCTTCACCAAAATCAACAGATCTTGAGAACTCTACAATTCAGGATTGTATGCGAAACATTATTTGATTCTGTTTGAATTTGCGGCTGTTATCGTTTGCCAAACAAACAAAATTACCCTTGCTAAAAAAAAACCGTTGCAGGTAAACTACCCCTTTCCCTCAACCGATCTTCACCAAAAACAATAGGTCGCGAGTACTCTGCAAATCAGGCCTGTATGCAAAACATTATTTGATTCTGTTTGAATTTGCGGCAGTTATCGTTTGCCATAGAAAAAAAATCTTCAGAAGACAGACAGACAGACAGACAGACAGACAGACAGACACACACACAGACACTTTTCGGAAAACGACTTTTTTTCATGTTTTGAGTGTAGTAGAATCAGAATCTGCAATAATCTCGAACACGATTTTTTTTGCCATCACCATACTTCCATTCCTTAAGGAATATGGAAGTAAATATCGGTATGGAGAACCATACATGACTTCCATATTCTAAGATTTATATTTAAAATCATTTTCACCCAAACAGCCAGGCTGTGTCTTACCTGCCTTTTTATTGCTGTATTAAATGAAAAATATTATATTACATTAAAATGAAAAAATTATAATTTTATTGCCTGGCAACAAAATTATTTTATTTTTAACAATTACCACTGTTTCAAAAAGTTTAAATAAATTTTCAAGTACTTTACTCTTGTTAAAACGTAAAAGGTTGCAGGTAAACTACCCCTTCCCCTTAACCGATCTTCACCAAAATCGAAAGTCATTGAGACCTCTACAATTCAGGGACGTATGCTAAAAATTATTTGATTCTGTTTGAATTTGCGGCTGCTATCGTTTGCCATAGAAAATACGCTTGATAAAAAAACGTTGCAGGTAAACTACCCCTTCCCCTTAACCGATCTTCACCAAAAACAATAGGTCTTGAGTACTCTACAAATCAGGGCTGTATGCAAAACATTATTTGATTCTGTTTGAATTTGCGGCTGTTATCGTTTGCCATAGAAAATACCCTTGTTAAAAAAACGTTGCAGGTAAACTACCCCTTTCCCTCAACCGATCTTCACCAAAAACAATAGGTCTTGAGAACTCTACAATTTAGGGCTGTATGCAAATAATCTTTTGATTCTGTTTGAATTTGCGGCTGTTATCGTTTGCCATAGGAAATACCCTTGTTAAAACATAAAACGTTACAGGTAAACTACCCCTTTCCCTTAACCGATCTTCACCAAAAACAATAGGTCTTGAGTACTCTACAAATCAGGGCTGTACGCAAAACATTATTTGATTCTGTTTGAATTTGCGGCTGTTATCGTTTGCCATAGAAAATACCCGTGTTAAAAAAATGTTGCAGGTAAACTACCCCTTTCCCTCAACCGATCTTCACCAAAAACAATAGGTCTTGAGAACTCTACAATTTAGGGCTGTATGCAAATAATCTTTTGATTCTGTTTGAATTTGCGGCTGTTATCGTTTGCCATAGGAAATACCCTTGTTAAAACATAAAACGTTACAGGTAAACTACCCCTTTCCCTTAACCGATCTTCACCAAAATCAAAGGACCTTGAGAACTCTACAATTCAGGACTGTATGCGAAACATTATTTCATTCTGTATTAATTTGCGGCTGTTATCGTTTGCCAAACAAACAAAATTACCCTTGCTAAAAAAAAACCGTTGCAGGTAAACTACCCCTTTCCCTCAACCGATCTTCACCAAAAACAATAGGTCGCGAGTACTCTGCAAATCAGGGCTGCATGCAAAAAATTATTTGATTCTGTTTGAATTTGCGGCAGTTATCGTTTGCCATAAAAAAAAAATCTACAGACACAGACACACAGACAGACAGACAGACATACAGACAGACAGACAGACAGACACACAGACACTTTTCGGAAAACGACATTTTTTCATGTTTTGAGTGTAGTACAATCAGAATCTGCAATAATCTCGAACACGATTTTTTTTGCCATCACCATACTTCCATTCCTTAAGGAATATGGAAGTAAAATATCGGTATGGAGAACCATACATGACTTCCATATTCTAAGATTTGTATTTAAAATCATTTTCAGCCAAACAGCCAGGCTGTGTCTTACCTGCCTTTTTATTGCTGTATTAAATGAAAAATATTATATTACATTAAAATGAAAAAATTATAATTTTATTGCCTGGCAACAAAATTATTTTATTTTTAACAATTACCATTGTTTCAAAAAGTTTAAATAAATTTTCAAGTACTTTACTCTTGTTTAAACGTAAAAGGTTGCAGGTAAACTACCCCTTCCCCTTAACCGATCTTCACCAAAATCGATAGTCATTGAGAACTCTACAATTCAGGGACGTATGCAAAAAATTATTTGATTCTGTTTGAATTTGCGGCTGCTATCGTTTGCCATAGAAAATACGCTTGATAAAAAAACGTTGCAGGTAAACTACCCCTTCCCCTTAACCGATCTTCACCAAAAACAATAGGTCTTGAGTACTCTACAAATCAGGGCTGTATGCAAAACATTATTTGATTCTGTTTGAATTTGCGGCTGTTATCGTTTGCCATAGAAAATACCCTTGTTAAAAAAACGTTGCTGGTAAACTACCCCTTTCCCTCAACCGATCTTCACCAAAAACAATAGGTCTTGAGAACTCTACAATTTAGGGCTGTATGCAAATAATCTTTTGATTCTGTTTGAATTTGCGGCTGTTATCGTTTGCCATAGGAAATACCCTTGTTAAAACATAAAACGTTACAGGTAAACTACCCCTTTCCCTTAACCGATCTTCACCAAAATCAACAGATCTTGAGAACGATAGAATTCAGGGCTGTATGCGAAACATTATTTGATTCTGTTTGAATTTGCGGCTGTTATCGTTTGCCAAACAAACAAAATTACCCTTACTAAAAAAAAACCGTTGCAGGTAAACTACCCCTTTCCCTTAACCGATCTTCACTAAAAACAAGAGGTCGCGAGTACTCTGCAAATCAGGGCTGCATGCAAAACATTATTTGATTCTGTTTGAATTTGCGGCAGTTATCGTTTGCCATATAAAAATAAAAGGTTGCAGGTAAACTACCCCTTCCCCTTAACCGATCTTCACCAAAATCGAAAGTCATTGAGACCTCTACAATTCAGGGACGTATGCAAAACATTATTTGATTCTGTTTGAATTTGCGGCTGTTATCGTTTGCCATAGGAAATACGCTTGATAAAAAAACGTTGCAGGTAAACTACCCCTTCCCCTTAACCGATCTTCACCAAAAACAATAGGTCTTGAGTACTCTACAAATCAGGGCTGTATGCAAAACATTATTTGATTCTGTTTGAATTTGCGGCTGTTATCGTTTGCCATAGAAAATAAAACGTAAAAGGTTGCAGGTAAACTACCCCTTCCCCTTAACCAATCTTCACCAAAAACAACAGGTCTTGAGTACTCTACAAATCAGGACTGTATGCAAAACATTATTTGATTCTGTTTGAATTTGCGGCTGTTATCGTTTGCCATATAAAATACCCTTGTTAAAAAAACGTTGCAGGTAAACTACCCCTTTCCCTCAACCGATCTTCACCAAAAACAATAGGTCTTGAGAAATCTACAATTCAGGGCTGTATGCGAAACATTATTTGATTCTGTTTGAATTTGCGGCTGTTATCGTTTGCCAAAAAAAAAAAAATTTCCCTTGATAAAAAAAACCGTTGCAGGTAAACTACCCCTTCCCCTCAACCGATCTTCACCAAAAACAATAGGTCGCGAGTACTCTACAAATCAGGGCTGTATGCAAAAAATTATTTGATTCTGTTTGAATTTGCGGCAGTTGTCGTTTGCCATAGAAAATACGCATGATAAAAAACGTTGCTGGTAAACTACCCCTTCCCCTCAACCGATCTTCACCAAAAACAATAGGTCTTGAGTACTCTACAAATCACGGCTGTATGCAGAAAATTATTTGATTCTGTTTGAATTTGCGGCTGTTATCGTTTGCCATAGAAAATACCCTTGTTAAAAAAACGTTGCAGGTAAACTACCCCTTTCCCTCAACCGATCTTCACCAAAAACAATAGGTCTTGAGAACTCTACAATTTAGGGCTGTATGCAAATAATCTTTTGATTCTGTTTGAATTTGCGGCTGTTATCGTTTGCCATAGGAAATACCCTTGTTAAAACATAAAACGTTACAGGTAAACTACCCCTTTCCCTTAACCGATCTTCACCAAAATCAACAGATCTTGAGAACGATAGAATTCAGGGCTGTATGCGAAACATTATTTGATTCTGTTTGAATTTGCGGCTGTTATCGTTTGCCAAACCAACAAAATTACCCTTACTAAAAAAAAACCGTTGCAGGTAAACTACCCCTTTCCCTTAACCGATCTTCACTAAAAACAAGAGGTCGCGAGTACTCTGCAAATCAGGGCTGCATGCAAAACATTATTTGATTCTGTTTGAATTTGCGGCAGTTATCGTTTGCCATAAAAAAATAAAAGGTTGCAGGTAAACTACCCCTTCCCCTTAACCGATCTTCACCAAAAACAATAGGTCTTGAGTACTCTACAAATCAGGGCTGTATGCAAAACATTATTTGATTCTGTTTGAATTTGCGGCTGTTATCGTTTGCCATAGAAAATAAAACGTAAAAGGTTGCAGGTAAACTACCCCTTCCCCTTAACCGATCTTCACCAAAAACAACAGGTCTTGAGTACTCTACAAATCAGGACTGTATGCAAAACATTATTTGATTCTGTTTGAATTTGCGGCTGTTATCGTTTGCCATATAAAATACCCTTGTTAAAAAAACGTTGCAGGTAAACTACCCCTTTCCCTCAACCGATCTTCACCAAAAACAATAGGTCTTGAGAAATCTACAATTCAGGGCTGTATGCGAAACATTATTTGATTCTGTTTGAATTTGCGGCTGTTATCGTTTGCCAAAAAAAAAAAAAATTTCCCTTGATAAAAAAAACCGTTGCAGGTAAACTACCCCTTCCCCTCAACCGATCTTCACCAAAAACAATAGGTCGCGAGTACTCTACAAATCAGGGCTGTATGCAAAAAATTATTTGATTCTGTTTGAATTTGCGGCAGTTGTCGTTTGCCATAGAAAATACGCATGATAAAAAACGTTGCTGGTAAACTACCCCTTCCCCTCAACCGATCTTCACCAAAAACAATAGGTCTTGAGTACTCTACAAATCACGGCTGTATGCAGAAAATTATTTGATTCTGTTTGAATTTGCGGCTGTTATCGTTTGCCATAGAAAATACCCTTGTTAAAAAAACGTTGTAGGTAAACTACCCCTTTCCCTTAACCGATCTTCACCAAAAACAAAAGGTATTGAGAACTCTACAATTTAGGGCTGTATGCAAATAATCTTTTCATTCTGTTTGAATTTGCGGCTGTTATCGTTTGCCATAGGAAATACCCTTGTTAAAACATAAAACGTTACAGGTAAACTACCCCTTTCCCTTAACCGATCTTCACCAAAAACAATAGGTCTTGAGAACTCTACAATTCAGGGCTGTATGCGAAACATTATTTGATTCTGTTTGAATTTGCGGCTGTTATCGTTTGCCAAACAAACAAAATTTCCCTTGCTAAAAAAAAACCGTTGCAGGTAAACTACCCCTTTCCCTCAACCGATCTTCACCAAAAACAATAGGTCGCGAGAACTCTGCAAAACCGGGCTGTATGCAAAAAATTATTTGATTCTGTTTGAATTTGCGGCAGTTATCGTTTGCCATAGAAAAAAAATCTACAGACAGACAGACAGACAGATAGACAGACAGACAGACACACAGACACTTTTCGGAAAACGACTTTTTTTCATGTTTTGAGTGTAGTAGAATCAGAATCTGCAATAATCTCGAACACGATTTTTTTTGCCATCACCATACTTCCATTCCTTAAGGAATATGGAAGTAAAAATAATACAAATAATGTACATGGAAAGACGCGTACAATATATAATTCATTTTAAAAATACCTTTAACGTTGCAATATATCTTTCGGGTGGCATAATTAACGGGTAGATAATTATGAACGACGCCGATTATATTAAAAATTCAAATGTAAACTATTTAAATTATGTTTTAGTGGATGGTTAGTGAGGATCGGTCACTAACCATCCACTAAAACATTCACTGATTGGTCACTAAAAATTTAAGGATTGATTTAAATTATGTTCTAACACTATCGCAATTAAAAGAGAAAAACGCTACACCCAGTATGAAAAATAACTAAAAAATCTAAAACTAAACAGAATGAAAACCAAATACGACTAACGTAAAGAGTAAACGTTATTTCGTATGTATGTAAGCTAAAGTTAATTTTGAAACTGTTGAAACCTATGTAACGGTCTCCTATAAAAGGGGTTTGTTTAGTTTTACCGTATTATTACGTCACTACGTAGCTCATATACATGGTACTTGTCGTTTACCTAGCGTAGGGAGCAAACTACGTAGACATTAATATCTAAAATAAAAATTTGTTGATTTAAAATAATAATAATATAATAATAAAATACATCTAAACTAAATTTAACAATCAACTTAAAAAAAGTCTTCATTACAAATTAAAAAAAGTGTTCAAAGGAAAACATCGAAACGAAACCATCGATAGTATGAAAACATCGCAACTGAACCATCGATGGTAGAAACATCGAACGTTAACCATCGATGCTCATCCCTACTCTGTGCTATAGGCGGGCATAGATGAGAACGAAGTTGCCTGAGTGGCTTCATGCTGTCAGTCTGCAGACTCAAGTGATCGGTACCTTATGAATGCTGTCTTCAAGTTTGCCAACATAAAAGACAAAGATTGTTAGTTTTGGCGCGATTTTCAACTAAATTTTTACTTTTTTGTATTTTTTCGTCGCTCTTCGCTTTTTTATTTTTGCATTTGTCTTTTCGTCATTTCAAACTTCTTTGTTCTGTTCTTTTTTTTATGTCATTTTGTATTTTTCTTTTCCCTCTGGGGGGGCAGCTGCCGCCCATGATCAGAAGCATCAACTCTTTATAGGGGTGGTGTTACCTACCATATTTCTGGTTCATGAAATTAGGAATTTATCATACTTAATTAAACATCAGAACACCAGTTAACAAAAAAAAAATAGTACTGTATCTAGGTATATGAAACCAATTTTGGTCTACGCTGATGGAATTGTTTTGATAACTTACAACATCCTTTTTATCTACCAGCTTTTTATAAAAACTGATACAGTTGTAATCAAAGTTAACACTATTGATTAACATTGGTCACTTGTATACAGACGTGTTTTATCACTTGTCCATACATTCTTCATTGACAAGTATAAAAACTGGCGTTATAATCTAGATAATGTTAAAAAAAAGAACTACCCATTATATGAAAGGATCGGCCAAATTGGGATGTATAGTATGACTTATCAAAAGCCGCTGTTAGACAAACTTTTTTATAGTTCTAGTAATCAGAAAATTCAATAAATTATCAAAAAATAAACAGAGGTGCCCATCCCCCCCCCAAATTTGATTTCGGTAGGTAGGTATGTAGGGGGATCACAATAGGGGGGTATGGAATAAAAATGGAATTAAAAAATAATGTTATTCTTGTTATCAATACCAAATGTTTTCAAGTATGCCTAATCAATAACTAAATTATGAGAAATGTAAAAGCCTGGCCTAACATGATTAGTAGTACTACATTAGGCCTTATCCAGATAATCTAACTTTATTTTGTAGTTGCATTCTTTTTCTTCAGATTTGTTTGATTTACGACGCTTATAAGCGGGTAATCGCCTTGAAACGCCTCCCCAAAAATTCCACTGGTGCACCACTGCACCATGCTGTGTGCACCCCTGGTAATAAGAAACAACGTTCCACTAGTCAAACCAGGAACAGGAATGTCGCATTTCTATTGAACACGTTCATTTCAATGTATACGAATTCGAAAATTTGTTTTTATTACAACATAAAATGAATAACGAACATTTTGTTAACTGTGACACAACTTTTGTCGTCTTATACGACTTTACTTGCTTTGGTCACTTAACTAACAACACGACGACAACCAACTTCTTACTTATAGACTACTGGAAAAAACAGAAACGCAGACGCAGCTATATTCGTACTCTGTGACGCAGACGCTTTGTTGCGCTCAGCTGTGTACTCTGTGTGCGTTTTCGGTATAGATATACATGAAAAAAAAACCGAAGTTAATACTAAAGGAATAAATACTATCATAATGGATAATTCAAAAGGTTCTGTAATAATTTATAATTCTGTAAATATATTCCTAATTTCTGAGCATGGTAACGGCTAAATAGAAAATTCGTTCATTTTAGTTACCGGTATATATGTCAGATTATCAAACTAGAGATAATGACACAGACAAAACATGCTTGTTCGTCCATTTAATAGGCAGTGTGTTTATTTACTACAGAAAATGGCGTGACATATCTACGAAAGCAGTTGAATCAAAATGTAAGTTACGTTTATTTAATATAGTTTTTGTGCAATAGTAAGTTAACGCTAAATATATGAAAGAGGTGTTTACACATTTCAGTAAGGATATTTTTCTTTCTTGGTTATGTGTTTTGTATATTATTGTTCCTAAAAACATAAATACATATGATTTTGGTAAACGTTCTATTCTAATCTTTTGACTCCAACATTAACTAAGAATTTTTGATTGATTTGAATTTCTTAATGAAGTAAGTAACAGTATGCATCATATGTGTAATCCTGTAAGTACACTCGATTGCATGTATTCACAGATTAGAAGATGAAATGTAAATACAATGTTTAAATCAGTTTTTAATAACCACAAAACATTTTAAAATTGTAATTTGTGGTATGTAAAATATATGAAAGTAATAAAATATGTTAATAGACATTAATTGTGTTAATATTTGAATACGCCTCTGTATTATTTTAATTTTTTAATGTTTATGTTTTGTAATTTAAAATTTTGTAACTTATTTTGTGTGCTCCTGTCAGTTATTTTGTCGAGCACAAAAAATTGAACTTAGAAAAGCAAAACAGGTTTAATTCGATTTGTTTTTATTTCACTGTCGTTACAGTAGATTGTAGAAACTTTAGAATCAAGTTATTTTGATAGTTTTTATTTGTAAACATGTTTTTATAATAAATATTAATTGTAGTCTTAAATAAAGACATCAAATAGAGTACTGTGTTTAACATTAGATTATAAGAGAAAATGAAGAGTAGATGTAATCCAGTAAAATATGTTATTTCTAAAAACGTAATTTAAAGTATCTTCTAAAGATTCAGTCTAGTCCAAGTTACTTCCAAATTATTCCTGCCATAAATTGTATTGTTATGAAACAAGACAAAATTGTTTTAATAAGGTTGATGTATTGGGCATTTTCATTAAAACATGCTGTGTTGGTACATGTACACACGTTGTCATACTAAACTGTTTACCATCTCCAGGGTTTAGGTTCCCTAAAGGGTTTATTTTATTTGATAAAGAATTTATTTTATTTTATATATAAAGAGCGTAAAGTTGCAGTTGCAACTTAGAATCATCCATTTCACTTGATTTCTTTGTGTTATATTAGTGAGAAGAGTTATTAGGGTACAAGGTATTAAACAATATTACATTATTGTAATGAAACACGTCTGTTGTCAACTGTTAAAAGACAGCAATGAATGCATTAGAAACAATTAAGTACAGTATCTTAGTAAACATCCATTTGTAATCATTTGTATTACTTCCTGTATCATGATTTATTGTAAGAAGTAAAAATATGTCAAAGATCAAAATACTCATCCAAGTGATAACATATTATACAGTTGTCTGTTTTTGGATCACACTTTGTTATACTAAATTAATTAAAATTATTTAAATGTTATTACCTTAAACTTTTGCATGCAACTGTGTGCGTTTGTGCAAATTTTTTTTGTTAGTCACATTTTGACCATAATGCAGTGTGCTCATTGTCATCCTTGTTGACCACTGGTGTTGATTCAGCCAGGCAGCAAATCAACATGGCTATTGAACGTACTGTGTGATGAATGAAATATATCTGAAGTAAGCGAAAACATCTTGACAGTACACTTATGAAAAAATTATTATAGTGTTACAAGATTTTTACATATGTCTTGAACCAAAGATACCAGTCTCGGAATTTATAAGAATGCAAAGATTGCGTTGGCCCGGACATGTTATGAGAATGGAGGATGGCAGGAACCCCAGAAGGTCTCTGCTGGGTACATGGGAGGGAACAAGACCTAGAGGCAGACCGAGGAAGAGGTGGGAAGATAGTGTTGCAGAGGATGCGAGGGACATGGGGATAAGAAACTGGAGGAGGGCTGCAATGGATAGAGTAGATTGGAGGTGGAGATTGGTGGAGGCCAGGGCCCTACTTGGACTGTAGTGCCATAGGAGGAGGAGTGTTACGATCAATAAGTGCAATTGTCTGGATGGTAATATTGATGTCAGTCATGTGCAAATTATCATATAAGAAGTGTAGGCTTATTTATGTTGGGTTTGATGATCATTGTTGTATAAATACTATAATACTCAGAAACCTGTTGTGTTGAGCTTCTGGTATTGTGGGTGAGATTTTTGTATTTGTGTTCATAACAATAACAATGTGTTCATAATTATTTGCTAGTAATTCAATGTTATAAGGTATCACTAAAAAGTTGTTTTTCTTTTAGAAAACAATTTTATTAAAACACACTCAAATATACAAGATACACACATCTTGCAAACTACATTTTAGAATTTGTTATACCAAGTTTTCCTAAAGATTTGTTGTAATTATTATTATTATTTTGTATCCTTCCAGTCAGAAATATTTTTTTCACACAATTGGAAAGAATAGATAACTATTTTAAAAGCACTAAAAACAAAACTGTTCACACGGGCTTTACAACAGTGTATGGCAGTCAGATTATAGTATGTCTCCAAAGTATGCAGGTCCTGTGTGTACATGTGTGTGGCTTCACTGCTCACAAGTGTAATTAAGGAGTCATTAAAAATCAGTTGTTAGTATATTAAAAATCTTCTCATACTGGCATCATAGCCCACTGGTCTTTCATGCCACAGGTTTCACACAGATTTTCATTCCAATATACTTTGATCATCCATTCACATCAATCTTACGTTATCAGTACTTCCATCTTAGGCGTTTGCATGCCTTCAAATGTAGGTTGTTTGGTTAGCAGTTCACATGCTCAGATATTCTCCTTAATATTTTGACTCAGTTATGTGAGACGTTGTTCATCGTTGCCCATTCAGGCCTCACAGCTGATAGTTGCAATGGGTCTTTTAGGCTGTATATTTTTTAACTTTGTGCAGTTTTATGTAATGCTATTAATTTCAACATTCCCCATATGTTGTAATCATTAATAATAATCGTACAGATGTTTTATCCTCCCATGATGCCTTAAGAAATTAAGACAGTCTAACATAGCAGAAGTGTCATAGGTATGCTGTAAATCTTCATGTTTGCCGAGTGCAATATCATCCTGTCTTGAGTTCTCTGGATTGCATGATAGTACTCTCCAAAAATACACTTTCTGTCTTCCTAGCCATCCTCTTTATCTGTTAATATTTTGCCTTTAGAGACTTTGCAAGAACTCCTGTGTTAAATTCTTGTTGTTGTTGTATATAGTAATTAGGGTATGTTGACCTGTCCAGATGAATGAAGTCAGTAAACTTGTAGTAGCAATTCATAGTTGTGGATTTCAGTTGAATTTTTGCAATGTAATGTTATTGAGAAAAGTTGTTAGGGTGCAATGCCATAAAAAAAATAATATAGCTAAATATTATAATAAATACATCCATTTAATTGTTAGAGGACAACTGTGATACATTAGAAAAAACAGGTCAGTTAGGTGAGTAAATGTTCACATGAATTATAAATGAATCATACATATTTAGTAAGCCTACTACGCTGCAAAACTTGTTTGTTATTTTGAATAAATTAATTAACTTTAATTTTGTAAAGCTCTGAGTAAATTTCTTTATGTTTATGTTTCTTAGAGTTAGCCAAGAAACACCATGGAGGAGGTGACCATACATTATTAATCTTTTTTTTTTTCATTTTATAATTTTTTATATGTTTTTCTGTAGGTACTACAAAGTCTTCTTAATCAATTTTAAATGTACACTGTCTGAATAATAAGAACAATAACATTTTGTATGTATATTTACTTACTACATAAAGAAAATATATCCTAAATAGATTACTCATAGGAATGATTGGAACACATCCAGTGAATCCAGAAAACTGTGTGTGACAGACTATGCCATGTTATATAACCAACCCTAGGAGTCAGTTTTACAAACATCAGCAGTGAATACATGAACACAGTAGTCATGGGAGTGGCAGTGGGAACGATGATTTATATGTCTGCCCACATTCTTCACACTGCAACAGTAAAACTGAATATGCACAAAGATACCAGTACAGTAAACATGCCATTATAGGTTCAAACAAATTTGCAGCTTCCTCTGCCGTTTAACAGAGTGACATTATGATATGTTAGTAGTACAATATGTTCCTGTATACATACTTTTACAAAACAAACATACAACATTTGTATAGTGTTCCTAACATTTGACCTGAGCCGAATAGCCCGGCAAATAATGTTTCCAACTATGCAACATTTGTTTTCAAGATTCGTCAACCACAATTCTGACAAACTTAGAAGGCAGCTAAGGTAAGTGGGTTCATAACAGTGATTCAGATAATTTAATTCTCTACAGAACAGATGGCTGTCTCAACAAGATTCAGAAAATTATGATAACCTTGATTTAGGTAAAAAGAAACAAATTGGAAAAGTGACGTTATTAACGAAAATCGCCAAAGCTTACGTGGGAGACTCCTATAATTCATCCAACAAACGGAATATTACTTTTATTCAATATGTCATTTGTTATTCCAGGAAAAAAACAAAGTGACTACACTGAAACATGCTAAAATCACATTATAAACTAAACTAAGCCAATACAAATGTATGAACTGCCCGTTACAAGACAGTTTTGTTTATAAAACATTGTGTATAAGGAAATTGAAACTAGAGAATACTGAAACAATACTAGAAACAGAGGTGCACCTGTATTACATCAGTAATGCAAACAAACAAGTTGCACTTAGGTCCTGTCCACTAAGCAAAAATACCCATAAACATAAGCAAAAAATAACCCAAACTTGGACTCAGGGTGAAAAGTGTTAATACTATAACAGAATATTGAAGATATTGTAATAATTAAGTCCATGGAGTGTCACTGTGTGTAGAAAGCATTCTCTTGCAGAAACCGTGTATATAAAGCTATTTCAATTAAAGCATTTTTCACATGCTTTAGCATGAAATTATGTAACTCTAATTTTCTATTTTTTGTTTTGCTAACTTCACCAGCAGTGTATTTTTTCAAGACTTTGTATTGCAATAATCTTTGTATGCTTTTAAAAGTTTTGATGATAAAGCTGATGTAGAATAAATAAGTTTTTGTATTCATAATGAGTAGAAAAAATTAAGTAGAAGAAATTAGGAAAAATTTTGATTAACAGATAAAACTGTATGACACTAAACGTACAGAACTGCACTGCAATGAGACTTATGAGTAATCAGATATGGTCCATATACCAGACACATTATATGACATAATTAAACACTATACTTGTTTGTATAGAATGCTCTTATAGTGTAGTTGCATTCAACGTCACACACAATTACACATTTACAGTTCCTTTTTTATTATTAGATTGATGGATTTGATATTTTAAAATAAAATAACGTGATGCGTATGTTTTTAAATAATCATTTTGGAATACAAAGAGTTACAGACAACCAGCGTTCAGATAAGTAATTTGTCTGTACATCATATTTGTATAGTTATGGATGTCACTTTTTAATCTAGTTACTTTATGAAAACTTCTGTACATTAAAAAATAAATCATTTGGTAATTCTGCATATGAAAGTGTGCATTAAAAGTTATATGCAAATGGGTGGCTATTATGTGTATAATAATAAAGACAGTTTCAATACTGGGGTGCCAGGAAAGACAGAAACTTAACAAGTAACAAAAGTGACTGTTATCTACTTCATTCAAATGCATTGCAGATATATCCCAGCTTTGCGCATTAAACTAATATACACCTACTTTAAAATATTAAAATGTTTATGTATAATACATCATGAGTCTCTGTGTGCCACATATATCTCAAACTCTAACAGCCCACCTTAAAAGAATTAGTTATCCCAGGTGAAAAATTATGAGGCAACCCTCCATTCTGTGACCAATAGTCATCTCTCCTCAAGAAATTTGTCATAATTCTGCACCAATAAAGTTGTTAGGCTTTATAACTCAGTGATTGCATAATTTCATTGCTATATTATGCCTGAAGTAAGTTCCCTAAAAAAAAAAAAAATACCTGAAAGAATAAGGAGAGAATGCTTGAAAAATATGTATATATAAAAAATTGGTGTAATAATACAATTTTTAGCTCTTCTTGTATTCCGTCATTTCTGTTATAGCTCCCTCACCAAAAAGATGACAGCCGGCATCAAAGCAATTGTAATCACCTGTAATTCATGTTATATCTTGCATCAGTGTAGTTATATTTTATATTCTTGTAAAAAGTTTTGTTATTATTAAAATATAAACAACATATTCATGGAAAACAAACTATTATTTATTAATTATACATATGCAATATGTGGAAATGTATAAAAATTAACTTTTGTCTAAAGCTTCAATGGCCGGTGTCAGTATATTCAAAATTATTTCTAAAAACCAGGCTGTTAGGCTATGGTCGGTTTGTGTGAATTGACATCATTTTGATTCCCCCCTCGGTGATTTTCTTCAGGCCGCCAAAAAGCAACAGAGCATATGAAAACAGTAGCAGCAGATGTTTGTCGAACAATACCCAATACCTGTCTCAGGTAGAAGCAACAAGGCAGCCAGGTACTGTTTTCAAAAAGTGGATTATGAACAAAAATGAGATCCACAGTTGATCAGTTTGAATGGAACCCATACCTGCTGTCCCTTCAGCATACATTTTCTACCCTGTTACATTAATACCTGAAAACACATTATACGTAATATCAAGTAATGTTTGTGATGTAATGTTGGATTATTTGAGTTTCTCCTTTTTTTGTCCGTGTTGCCTGTGTAAATCCTGTGGACCATTCATTTAGCATTTTTAGTTAGGTTTACAAAAATATAACTGGATGACAGATTCTTATTCATTGAGTTCCCATCCATGTTTTAACAATTATTTTTTTTATTTTGCCTGTCTAGATGTCTTTTGAACTTCAAGGCATCTGATCACATACAAAATCTCATCACAGATAGGTTGGAAGTCATAGAATCGCCTCACTTCTCACAATACTTTTTCCACCTTCTTGTGATATTCTCTTTATATGTTTGTATTTTATTTTGGAGTTTTTGCAAGAATTTACTTTTAATTTTTGCATTTATCCTTTCTTTTTTTAATAAAACTTCTGCTTCATTTTAACTGTTACAATTAAAAATTCCATCAATCCTTTTTTTACTTCCTCCTCTTTTCTTGCCATGGCACACTCTGTTCATTGTTAATTTTTGTTTATACAGGCTGATGCATGGGATCAGACAGTTTTTAAATAACCAATACTCAGTAAACTTTAAACTTCAAATGGGTTTATTGACACAACATTACAGCTTAATACATGCCATTTGAGTTATGTTAAAGTCTACCTTAATTGGGAAAAGTAATGTCGGTGAGGTGATGCCCGTCTTCTTGAATGCAGTTTTCAAGTCTCCACTGGAAATCCTGCATTACATGGGCCTACATCTCTTGAGGGATGGCAGCAATTTCTTGAATGATGGCATTCCTCAACTCATCCATATTGTGGGGTTTGTTAGCGTACACACAGCTTTTGAGGTACCCGCACAGGAAAAAGTCACACATTGACAAGTCGGGAGATCTTGGAGGCCTGGAACATGTGTCGAAAAACATTCACTGAATCGTTTGCAGTGTGCTGTAGCGCCAGCTTGCTGAAACCAGACATTTTTCAAGGCAATTCGTTGTCTTCGCAGTTCTGGCCTGAAGAACGTTTGAAGCATGTGAATGTAACGAGCCGAATTTGTGACTGTGATGTCATTTTCCTCAAAACAATATGGTCCAACAATTCCAAAAGAGCCAACAGCAAACCACCAGTGTCTCGTTAGAGTGTAGAGGATGCTAGTGAATAAGACGTGGTTGTTCAGGTGCCCAATAACGCAAGTTATGCTTATTTATGGTCCCATCCAGATGAAAATGAGCTTCATGACTCATTGTCAATTGCACATTTTCACTTAATATCACTTTCATTTTCACAGAAAGTCCTGACGTTGTCTGTAATCTATCGCCTTTAGCTGATGCACAATTTGAATTTTGTATGGGTGGAATTTCAAATCATTGTGTAAAATTCGCGAAAATGTTTCATGGTTGATTGCTGACTGACTTGCATGTCATCTAGCCAATCGTCTTGGGCTCCTAACCAGTGCTCTTCTCTAACCCTTCCTACGTTCTATGGTGTTGTTATACTGCGTCTAGAGCCTGGTGGCTTCTTCTTCCTAATGTTCCCAGTTGATCTAAAATTTTCTATCCATCTAAGGATTGTGTTCTGACTCAGAATGGCCCCTCATCAACCAACATTGAATTGACAGCGAAAGAGTCACTGCACAGCTGTGATGCACCACTTCGAACAAAACTGTCATTCGCGAACAGCCGATGTTGCAAGGTCTACTGCTCCATAGCTATTAAAATGGCATCTCGTTGGGAGGAGAATGAGCCCCACCACAACCTTCTCCCACCACTGTGCATTCAGTAGTACGCAGTTCAAAAATGTCCTATTTTTGTTTTTGAATAGATCTGGGGACTGTCAATTCCACTCTAACATCTTTGGTAATCTCCTCGGCACCATTTACAAGCTCTGTAGTAACTTTCTCTGCATCACTACGATGAGTTGTTATCACTCCAAGGATCCGTTTGATGTGTTTTGAGCATTGGACCAGGTCCAGGGTTTTAAATTGAGCATTTACAACAGGTTCCAATAAGGCAGAATATTTGGCTATCAGAGCAACAGCAACAATAAATTCAGGTTTTGTGGCTGCAGAATGTAATTGAAATGCCTGATTCCTCGTGTTCGAATTTCCTTCTTCCAGTGATAATCTCTTCAATCCTTCAACAATTTTTATGAAATGCTCGTTAAAAACTGAAATACTCTTGTATTTTTGGGACCATCGCGGCTCACAGAGCATTGGAATGTTCGGGGCGTAGCGTCTTCTCAACACTGACTCTCTGAAGAACCTTATAATGTCTTTGATAGTGGCCTTGGTGTGTATTTGTGGAACACTATTCAAGTCATTTACAACAAGATTCAAGTGTGATGCACAGTGAAAGAAGATAGCTTTCTCATACTTATTTCTTATAATTGGTTGTACACCTCCATACTTGCCAGCCATAGCTGAACATCCATCATAACCCTGACCTACACATTTCTTCGGGTCAAGTCCTTCTTTTTCCAGAAACTTGTCTGTCGCTGTTGCAATCGTGGTGGCATTGAGGGCAGGAAGTTCCACAAAACCCACAAACTCTTCCCGAACTTGCATTTCTTTTTCATCGAAGAAGCGCAAACCGATAGACAGCTGCTCTTTCCCTGTTATATCAGCAGTCTCATCTGCCAGCACGCTAAAGGCAAATGCCTTCTTTGGTTGTTCTATAATGTCATCTTTGATAACAGCTCCGCAGAGATCAATAATTTCATTCTGGATCTGAGGGGACATATATGTTGCATTTTTTCTCATATTAAGGATATCACAGTGACGTTTTAGTTCTTGGTCACCAGCATCGATTCGGAAGTGGATCAGGTCTTGAAATACACCTTCATGCTGCTCATTTCCCCTCTGAGGCAAATCATGGGTACCACAAAATATGATTGTAGAAATTATCGATGCTAAGATTTTTTTGTTTTCTTCTATTAGTATCTTGTGGCCCGATATCACCTGAACGTCGACAGGAATTTCGTCCATAAAGGTTTTGGCTGCACTGACTGCAGCTTTGTGCCAGTGGGTGAAAGCATGACTTTTGCAATTTTCATGTAAATGTTTGTAACGTATAAAAGGAGTTACAATGAACGATCCTAAAACACCCTTCACTGTACCAGGAAGGGGTGGGAACAGCACACAGCATTTGCAGAGTGCGCCTTTCGACCCCTTCGAATATGCTAACCAAGGGGAGTAAGTTTGAAGCCAACCGTGATTAAACTTCCTGCTTGAGAGGCCGACATGTTTAGCAAAGTCATAAGTAGTGGGTGGAACCCAACAGTTCGTCAACAGTTCCTTTTTTTTTTTTGGCGCTGTCATCTGAGACGTCCGTCCGATCCACCGACCCAAATCATTCTCACACTCACAGCAGTCTTCAACATCAGGTTTAGGTGACTCGCTGAGTGTTGGAATGGAAGAAGGCCCTGGTTGAAGCTCAACAGGGCAAGGTGCTGGTGAGGTTTTAACTTTCTTCTCACTTTCACGTTTATCGCTGTCATCTAAATCCCTTTTTTTGCTCTCTAAAATAAAGAAGAGAATTCCCAAATAAAGAAGATTATGCAGGAAAACTTAAACAAATTTATTTTTACATTACCGCATACAGGAAGGTGTGTCCAAATTTCGTTTAGTTTGTTACTTTTCTTTTAATTTTGTATTAAATGAAATAACTTTACATTTTTTCTATATAAATATAATTTTTCACCATTTAGACATTTCATCAAGAAGTCGCTAGGGCGCTGCTGATGCCGAAACAAGGCAAATATAATTGAGCCGGTGAGAATGAAAGTGGCGTAAGTCACTTTATGGCTAATTGGAGAAATTTAATGGTTTGTTAAAATTGTTATTGAAAAATCAAATAAAAAGATACTGTAATACTAAAAACTGATCACTGTCTACATGTAAGTGATCAATCTGATTTATAAATATGCATTCTGCATCTTTTTATGTACTTTATATATTAAAATTTATATATTAAAATTTTATGACTTATGCCACTTTCATTCTCACCAGCTCAATTAACATAGCAGTTTTGAATATGGCGGAAACCAGTCAGCAAGTAGGGATGGGTATCGATCGCCAACTTATTAATATTTGATATCGATAAAATATCGAGTCATTAACATCGATATATAAATATTATCGAAGGAAAACCATCGATATATCGGTCATGATTTAAGTTCAAGTTGGAAGTTCAGAGATTTATAATTTCCCCCAAGTGAGTCTGTTCCGTCCTTGATTCTGTTTATCTTTTATGTGACTTGGATAGAAATAATGTAAAAAACAAACATCACTTAGACCAATTGTTATTATAAATAGTAAATATCGATACTTGGACACTCATTTAAATGGATGTTGAATAGATGAGTGGTTCCTAAACTGTGTTCCGCGAAAAAACTCAAAAAAGCTAATTTGAAACTGATTTTAAAATAAAACTACACGAAGTCAGCTATTCTCGTATTCAGCTGTCGAGGACATAAACAAGAAAATAAGAAAACATTATCATAAAATAAGAGAAACATCGATAATCGAAGGGACAATATCGATATTTTGATATATCAATATATCGATGCCCATCCCTATCAGCAATCTTAAGGCATCAGCACTACTATCCTTAGACTAGACTTATACTCTCATGCGTACTCTGCTACAACCCTGATCACAAGCGTTGTGAAAAAATTATATCCGCCATCTTTTTTCAAAAATTTCACAACCCTGGTTATTATGCCAAGTAAGTGAATATTCGCAAAGTGGAACGAGACAAAATGGCCGATCAAAATGTATTTTTTTTTCCTTTTTTTATATCTTGTTATTGTGAGAGGTATTTCGAAATCATAAAATACACATCTGTTTGTAATTAGTGTGTCCGAAATTTTAGTTTTGGAAATTGGAAGCGTCTGAATAATCGAAACTTAACCTAACTTTCTTCACTCAGGGAGAGTTCTGTAGTCTTGACTTTTTTGAGACAAACAAAATAACGTAACCACTATAGGTATAATTATAAATACTATTACGTGACCAATATATTTTAATACTATTCAACGTTGTAGAAATATCCTGAAATTTTAGAAATCGACATAAAAAATTAATGGCTAATTTACCTTTAGAAAACTTTCGTATATCCATTTTACTACTAACTATTGATGTGTCCTGTAGGTACTGTGGATGAAGTGAGGTCTCTGATGAGGTTAGACTATATTTAAATAAAGACGGAAACTAAAAAGAAGCTTGCAAAGCCGAGTTGAGCTATAACGCGACTGGTCTGTTCACCAGGAAAATGGCAGATGCTTTAAAACTAGGGACTTACAAAAGCAGGAAGTTCAAAACTGTAAATTAACTATATATGTTTCTTTAATTCTTTAAAGTAAAGTAAGGATAACTGTCCATCACTGCTCCTGTTCTAGCACTCCTCGCATGCGTTTTTTATCTACTTTTATTTTATATTTTTTACTTTGTAACTTGATCTAGGGGGGCAGCTGCCCCCCCTTGGCTACGCCCCTGTTGGTTGGTGTGAATTGGCATCTTGTCGGCATCATTTCGATTCCCCCCTCGGAGATCTTCTTCAGGCAGCCAAAAAGCGACAGAGTGTATGAAAACAGTAGCAGCAGAT
Organism: Magicicada septendecula; assembly: GCA_034769895.1. NCBI lineage: Eukaryota > Metazoa > Arthropoda > Insecta > Hemiptera > Cicadidae > Magicicada > Magicicada septendecula. The sequence goes on along the minus strand of CM068367.1, from coordinate 622,172,587 downwards.
TTTTGCCGAACAATACCCTATACTTGTCTCAGGTATAGCGCAGCGCGGCCAACAACAAGGTGGCCAGGTACAGTTTTTAGAAATAATTTTTAATATATGTAAAAATTAATTTAATAGTTATATAACTCATAAGTAAAATAGTAAGGCCCTTCCCTGCTTTTAATGAGTGCTTTATTTGTAAAATACAGATAATTATGTACTTGTGGAATGAAAAGTAGCTGTGGTTGAGAAGAATGTATTATGTTAGAATATGAAAACTTTTGTGAAATCCTTGAAATATTTCATGTTTACACAATTGACCCAAGTTTGTAACTTTTGGTAGGAAGTTGTAGAATCACATATATTTTATACGTGAGCAACATTTTCAGTATCTTTGATTTAATAAAAAATTGTTTGTGTTTCATATAATTTTTATGTTTCATTATAAATTGCTATGATATTAATATTCTTGAACAAATGTTATTTCTAACTCTGCTATATCATCACCTCGAATTCTGCAAAATATTCATTTACTCTCCTTAACGTCTTTATAAATGAATAAACCTAACAACGTTTTTCATTCAACCTAACACGTGAAGAAAGTCAATTCTAAATCAAGACAACTACAGTGGTTGGGACATAAATTGTTATAGACATTTCATTAAGATTGAAACAGTATTGTTCAGTATTGTGCATTGTTAGCCATATCTGATCTTCCTTATAAATATTTTGGAATTGTTATTCACTGAGTTAGAACCATACTCTCTTTGTCGTCATTAGGTCTTTCGAAACATCTCTAAGATCCTCAGGAAGCATATTTCTGTTCTAATGAAACCATATTAGCTTTCATTGATAACTGAGTATTACTGTCCTTCATGGATATGATTCTATTTCAGTGTATTCCTGATGGACTTAGGTTCTACGTGTATTGTATTAAAAATCAGTAAAGAAAATTACTGGGAGCTTATGTTGGGAAAGAAATTTGTACTTAAATACCTATTTATTTTGAGTATTGTTAGTAACTACAGCACTATTCTTCAAATGGTTTTTGTAGTTAAATTATTCAGTTTCGTCAGTTGATGTACAAAACTGTGTTTTGTATTTTGTAGTAGTTTGATACCTACACCAAGAAAATGTGACCTGTGGTCATATTAGTAACTGCTGTGTTACTTCTTGGGTACATGTCTGTTTATACATATGTACTGTAAACTCATATGTGAACTAGAATGTTATTACTGAGCAGTGAACAGTCACATACACTAAAAAAAGCATAATTAACAAAAACTTAATGAAATTAATTACTAAACATGAACTTAAGCACCATCACATTTTCACAGGATACCAAAGATAGCGTGTAAACTAATATAACAGTTATAACCAATTATATATATCTAATCGTACAATTAATAAACTAAAATGGCACATACAGAATTGCGTAGATATAGTATGAAGTAATCTAGTATAAACACACTTTTCCCTAGTATAAGCAAACTTTTTGAATTGTATATTTATTTTATTTAATGTAAATAGATAATTGCAAGTTACATCAGTTGGTATGCTATCAACTTAAAGTTTCAAATATCAAGTTTTTATGTTAATGCTACTCTACGTTTACATTTACTGCATTTGGTACATTTAAGCATTGTGAGGTTAAAGTTTCAACATTATTTGTGTTAACTAATGTATAAATGAATAATACTCAACTTCGGCCTTTGCTCATTCATGAATTTATTGATTTCATACTTCCTGGTTTACGTATAACCAGATGTGGACATTAACTACCTTAACATTTTTTTTAGGTTATAACTAAACCATTTGACTTAAAAATAACTAAGCCCATTTTAATTCTTAGAATTTTTATAATTTCAGTATAGGATACATGTTATTTATAGAAATGTTGTTGTAAGATATATTTTGCACATGGGACCTTCGATTATATAACAGCTTGCAGCCATTAGTTTTTATTTATGGAGATAATTTGGAGTCATCAAGTTTAAAATTTTTAATTTTTGAACTGTGTGCTTATAATATGTATTGACATATGATGTACTTACATTATAAATATATGAATCAAGATTTAGTTACAAAATTATCAGTAAGTTGTTTAAACACTGTGAATGGTCCATTCTAGAATGATGGTATCTTGGTGATTGTGATATCACATGCATATAGTTAATTCTATCCCTCTGATCCAATTAAGGGTTTCAGATAGCAGTTAGTAATATTTTTAAAGTTTGTGAAGTATTTTTTAACTGTATTATTTCATTTGACATGCACTGCAGTTTTGTATTGTAATATGATTTGTCATAACACGCAGATGTTAAGCCATATTAATAACTAGTGCTTGCCATTTCTGATAAATGTTTCACTGAACATTGCTATGTGATAGTTATCAGTTAATGTGCTGGTAGTGATTTATTTTGTAATTTTTATTTTATTTGTATTAAAATCTGAATGCTGTATAGACTTCAAGCAGACAAGGGGTATTTTTGAGCTGAGATTTTATTTAACTGACCATTGATTAATGGATATTTTAACATTGAAATATGAAACATATATTGAAGGCATGTGTTCTTGAGGGATAGATGGAACATCTTGATGTAGAGAAAGAAATTAGAAGACACAGTAGCAAAAGATAAAATTCTTAATGAAGATGAAGCCAGTAATCGATCGAAATGGCCATTTTATTATGATATAATAAACAACAGTAACAAAAAGAAGATTATAGAATGAAACAGGATTGTCAGGATTGTTAAAGAAAATGAATGGATGTAAAGGACAATTGAAAAATAGTTAAAGAAATATAGAATTGTTTTTAATTTGTTGAAGGAGGATTAGGAGGTGCTAAGAACATGCATTTTGTGATGAAGGAAGGAGGATTTAGATAAAATTGTTCTTTACTTTAAAAAATGCCCAAAACAAAATGTTTTATTATTTATTTGGTCCAAATAATAATAACTGAATAGAAACAGGCTTCTTATTCAAAAATCCGTTTTAGAGAACACCTGTGAAATAATAAAAGAAATTACATTAAACAACAAGCTGTATGTTTATTTTCAGGTGTGAAAAATACAGAAACATCTGTGTTGCAGAACTAATAGGATTTAATAATAACTGGATTTATGTCATTTATTATTGATATTGGTAAAATACCATATGTAGCAGATGTGCCTAAAGAATATGTAATTATGTAAAACAAATGATTTTAAATTCTTACAAAAACTGATTTTCTCATATGGAAAATTGTGTTCACATATGTATGATTACTGTTAAATATTTTTAAATTGGAATGCTATCTGACATTAGTGTAGCATACCATTTATAAGGTTTTTATTATTGCAAAGAATAAGACTACATATAGAAACAAGAAAATAAACAGTATATGTCACAATTCTGAAATGACAAGTTCAGCATAATAAATTAAAAAGTGACATAAAGCAGTATCTCAGGAACTGGGACCACACAATTAACTGTCTACATGTTTTAATTTTAGCATATAACGTACAGCTCACTTTCTTTAGGCATCTAGTAAAATCCATGACAAAGTTTCTTCAGACAATAGAGAGAGCCACCCAACCTTTAAAACAATGGTAGTTATTTATAGCTAAACATCTATAGAGAACATGCAACTGTTGCTAAACCAAGTAATTATATCCAGTAGGCGTATATATAAAAAGTTTTAGTTGCATTCTATCAAGGCTGTGAAATAAGAAGTAGTAATGGAAAATTTTAGATGTTAAATTAAATTCTCTGTACGCCTTTTTTCTGAGTGAAATTGAGTAACATAAAAGTTATTAACTATTATAGCCAGAAGGCAAATTTGTGTTAATATTTTATATACACATCTCTGACTTACATAATTTTGATATTATTTTACCAGTTTATGTATAGGCGTTCTGTTGATAAATAGATACCGTTATAAGACGAGACAATAATTCTCATTACTTGAAAATTCTCGGTCGGCAACAATAATGCATATTAATTTCTGTTAAAGAACATTTTTATAAATCTATTTCAATATTTTTTATTTTGAAGTTCTGTCCTGTCCTAGAAAATAAATCAGCGAGATACCTTTTGTGTCCCAGAAAACAGTGGTCATGATTTTTCTCTTAGGTGTTTGCTTAAACTTCTGTAGTTGAGAGAATGTTCTGTACCACAATTGTGTTGAATTATGCTTGGATTCAACATTTGTCTAGAAAATCCAGGCTTTGTCACCTAGATATTACATTTCCTACGAGTTGACAACACTGCAAGAATGATTATGCAGTTTTTTACTTCCAAAAGTTTCCCTTCCAAACTTCCATTCAATTGGATACACAGTTCAACTGTGTACTGTCAAAAATGTGAATTGACAGTATTTGTATGATGTATCTGACACATCATCTTTCATCATTGTAGAGTAGCTTAATAACCGTGCCCAGCACTCTACGACAACCACAACATTTAGCCCATGTGGCCCAGAAATTTGTATGTGAATTTTATCAGTAATATTGTTACCAACAAAAAACAGATTATCACAGCATGATCGTCAGCCTCAAAGCTAATATGAGGGTTATTCAGAAAGTAAGTTCCAATTTTAAATATTGCCGCCGTATCGATGCGTCACACTTGCGCATGTGCGGTCAGTTTGTTGATTCATTGGCAAGCCAACAATGCCATTTGTAAACAGCTGTGCACTGAATAAGCTTCGTTGGATGTGTTTATAATGTCAAAGAAATTTGAGACGCCCACTGCATGTGAAAGTATGTGATTCGGTTCATGAATGTAAAAGACATTAAAACAGTTAAAATTCATCATCATATTATCGATATTTATGGATGAGAAGCAGTGAGTGATTCAATGGTACCAAGATGGATACAATTTTTTTGTTAGTCTGATCAGAGTAAGCGATGTAGGATGCTTACCCGGAACATTGCGATGAATCATGGCACTGCACCACACAGCTGTTGCAACGGAACATCTCGTAAAGTTTGGCTGGTAACAATTTGTTCATCCACCTTACAACCCAGACCTCACACCAAGCAAGTATCACCTTTTCAACAATGAGAAAATCTTTCATTGGTGACCAACGATTGTCAAACAAGCTGTTAAAACATGGTTCAAATCACAAGCAGGAAATTTCTATGACAAAGGTATACAACGCTTGGTGACTCACTATGAGAAGTGTTTCAAAAATGACGGAAACTATACAGAAAAGTAGTTTAAGGTGTGTATTTCAAATAGCAGTAAAAAATGTTTTGTGTGTGTGTGTGTGTGTCAGTGTGTTCGTTCTTAATTTCCTTTAATACCCTATCGGAACTTACTTTCTGAATAGCCCTTATAGTTAATGGAAACACAATGTGACTTCAACAAATGGCTGGTAGCTAACTATTGAATCATATAGAAATGATGTACACACACATGTCAGACTGGAACTTAATTTATAAAATATCTGAGCGTATTGTATACAGGTGTTTTTTGTGTTAGTATAGTATATATACCAAGGGCTAATTCAAAAGTAATCTCTAATTCAGTGGTAAAATAAAGCAAATACATGAAAGAATATTTTATTATATGCAAAAGTTACATTATATATTACTTCTTCAAATTGTAACTAACCACATTCAAGCACTTACCATGTTGTGGTACCAGCTTTGGCAGCTCTTCATTGAAAAATGCTATCACTGGGACATCCAATCTGTAATTGACACTATAAATGAGGTTCTCGTTGGTTTCAAAGCACTAGGTAGTCAGACAGAGTTCCACCTTTATTACAAGGCAGCGCCTCTGCCTGGAATTGGTCCAGCAGTGTTCAGTCTTGATTTGGCTGCCAACAAGGTATCCTGACAATATTCTGCTATCCAGGTCCTCGCTGTGAATTTTCCAGAAAGATAAACCTGGAAATTACATGGATCCACCACCCCATGTCACTCAGTTCAATCATGGCTGGTCCCCTGATGATGATCAAGGTTGACTGACTGATGAAGTCAAATAGGTAATTAGGTGCCATGTATTTACCTTTGATCTAACGGTGATTAGATGGGATGTCCACCATCTATACAACAAACATATTGACCAGGTGATGAATTACACAAATAGCAGTAAATACAGCATATTGAGTGCGCATGCCTGGTTCATCAGCTGCATGACACCTCAGTCTTGTGATATGGTCTGACGCACTCAACCACAATCATCCCATGACCTGGACATGTCTTCTATGACCATCAGCCTTTCTGTTGCCAGCGCATGTCGGACATTTGCTTCTGGTCAAGAGGTTATGGTGGCTTTGTTTCATGATTAAGTATCATCCTTTCTGTGTACACTTAGATACCTCCCTGAATTTTCTACAGCAGTTTGACACAGCACGTAGACAAAATGGACTACAGATTAGCATGTTATAATTAGAATGGTTACTGTTTACTTGCTACTACACATGCACTACGTTGGTTGCTGTTGTAACCAGTTTGTGGGAATCAATTTTTAATTCTGGAATAACCCTCATTCAAACAGTAACATTTGTTTTATACAGATTTTCTTTAATTTTTTTGTACAGCTTAGTAAACTATAATTTTTACTTATATCAGAATAAAAACAATGTTGATAAATCAACATTTCTCAGACCTGTTATTGTCTTCACATCATAGAGTTTGTTATATTGTTTTGGTCATTCCATGTCAAGTCACCCAGGTCATGACACCCACCTCCTCAGATTTTGATGAAACTTGACACAATTGATTCTATTACTATCCTGATAACACCTGCAGAATTTTTTTGCTCTATCATTTATAGTTTTTTTTATTAATTTTTTAGTTTTTTTAATTTGGCGCTATCCGGAGTCTCGGAAATCGCGCCTTTAACGTGCACTCACAACTTTAAAAATATTTTTCTTGAAAACTATTCAAGATGTCATCATGAAATTTTGCAGGAAGTTTGTGTGTTATACCTAAAAGCAGCGAAAAATGCTCTTATTAACATATTTCAATCCCTCAAAAAACTAAAAATATTTAAATATAATTTTTTAGAAATTTAAGAAACGGGTGTTTTGTTTTACAAAAACCACAATATCTAGAGTCTCAGACATGATAGAATACTCAAATTTGTTTTAAAATACTCTTAAATATATAGGCTACTAGATAATTAAAAAATATAGTTGGCTTTTTAACATGTTTAATTACTGTGCACAACAGAAGAATATCTTTTAAAATTCAAAAGATGATTGAGTACTTACGTTAAACACAATTCACTGTTCAAAATACACATTCAATATTGTGAGTTGTTTGTCTTTTTAATACATGTTAATGCTGATTGAAATACTTTTTCCACTTCATCCAACAGCTTTCAGTTTTTTTCACACAATCTTTTTTGAAATAATACATTCTTCTGGTGCCACTTGATTGAGGTGCGTCTACTATACTGATGATGTGTTTCAAAGGCACTATGCACGAATCTTCTTTTTGAGGCCAATAAAAAGATGTCCCAGCTGGTCCTGAAGGGTGGAGAAAAAGAATTTCCGCATCTTCTTCGTCACTGAAGATAGTTTTTACTAGTCCAAAATACCAGTTACCATCATAATTTGCAGCCACATAATTATTTGAAGATGGTTGAACACAAACCCAATCAGAAGAAGTTTGATAAGAAAAGATTAGTGCAGGGTTAAGACTATCAGTAGTCCTTCTAATTTCAAGGTTGTTTGTCTGAAGTGGTTTGAAATTATGAAAACTTCTAGTACCAGGAATAGTCCGGGTTGTTGAAAATCGTTTTGCTAGTTCCAATCGTAGTGAATCAGCATCTTGTTTGTCAATAAAGTGAAAGTGAATGTTTTCAATGTTTTTTTCACAATAGTTGTAGACAGCACTTGCTGTCATAATTTGATCTTCATGTGGTAGCTGGAGGCTTGCTTTCCTTAAAATTCTTTTTACCGTTCCTCCTAGACCATCACATATTGACTTCCCATGACTTGTAGCAAAAAACGAGTGTTCAGCTTTCATATTGAAGTCTTTCAAATGCTCAGACAGGTTCTTAAAACTATTCCTATTTTTATATTGACCAGCACAGCCATCAGTGAAATAATGAACTGTGTCTATTTCTGGATGATTTATTGCCAGCCATTTTGTAATTTCCCTTTGGACATAGTTAACAAAACTTGTATCATGCACAAGATCGTCACTTATAAAACAATGGTTAGAAATCAAAACATTCTCTTTGTTTCTTAAAAAAATTCCTACTGGATGAAGAGTACAACCCCCAATGATAACTTTGGATTTCATTTTAAATGACATATGAATAATTTTCACTAAAATCCATTACTACAATTGCTGTATCGGGTGGTGGGTTTTCTTTCAATATCTTAAAAGCTGATTACTGCGATTTAGCAACAAATGAATGGGGTATTAGCTTTTCTAGTGATCTGCTCAATAAAGAAATATAGTCCTCTACGCTAATAGATTGTTTTACCATCTCTGCTCTGTTGGTATTCACCCATTGGCTTATTACAATTTCTTCTTCTAAATCATAATCTTCACTTAATTTTTCAGTCAAATAATCGATTAATGCAGTGTTTGCAGGACAGTTATCACAATGGCGCAGCATGCAGTTGGAATTTTCTATGTTGCACACAAGCATCTTAATTAGGTCTTTATAAGATTCTTCAATTTTGGCAGCATACAGTAACAGTTTTACATTTTGGTGGATGCAGCAAACACATACAGTGTGTGTGCCTGCAGAACCAGCAAGGATACACCATTTAGGTCTCAAACAACAAAATTTTGAAAACCCTACTTTCACATCTGGATATTCCCATTTAGAACAAGAATAGAGTTCTCTCAAGTTACAAAGGATAAGTCTTTTTTGCATGTAAACATTTTTTTTAACACTTACTTTGTCTTTAGCCCCAGGTAACACTCTTGAACTTTCATCATTTTGATAAAAGTCTGTTACAAGTTTAATTGTATTTTCAGAAAGTGTTTTACCTTTTTTGGGATCAGGAATTGCCAAAATACCCTTTTCACGTTTCAGCTTTCTTGCTTGTCGCACAATGTATTCACTCACATTGAATTCTTTCATCTGGAGCCAAAGTCAAAATCTGGATTTTTTGAGACCTCCCAACAGATAAAATCTTTTCTTTCAAAAGACAAATCATCACATCAAAATCCTGTGCCTTTTTAACCATACTTGTATCTCCTTCCTCGTCATCAAAACTTGGAACATCATAATCTAGTGCTTTTGAAATTTTTCTTTTCACAGCCTTAGTTACATTATCAACTTTTCTTTTATAATACAACCCCTTACTACGTGATGACAAGGTGTGAAGCTTTATTGGTGTTAAACCTAAATCATCTAGAGCAGTGTTTGTTTGTGAGAGGGATCCATTTCTTGATTCTAATGAATCTAATTCAGTCATGAGTTCATCATCTGTTTCATTCTCACTGACTTTTATTTTTATTTTTCTTCACAAAAGTTACGGCATGTTGAACAAAGCTTTTGCCCAGGTTTTATGTAAATATTTTTTGCTATCAATTGTTTTGAAAAACTTAAACTTACACTTCTCAACGATTTTTTAATAGGCTTTTTGTGTTTTTTAACGGGTTTACACAGATTGTTTGATACTTTTCAAATACGTTTAAAAAGTAGTAGCTGTGATGAGAACAGATATTTTAAAATTCACACAAATTAATTCCAGATCTAAGGCGAATCAAATCTTTTTCTTCGTCAGTTAATTCAGAAACACATTGTAACTTTTTTGAAGGTATGTAGATTGTTTGGAAACAGTCGGATTTTTTAAATAGTCCAATGCTACGGGCTTGAATATCTGCCATGCTGTTTTGCATACTTCACAGCATGTTATGAAAAATTTTTTAAGTATTATTCTTCATATAATACTTCCAAAATATTTTAGTTATTGAAGCAAAACATTTATAAAAAATAATAGTGATATATTATTTTTAGTAATTAGCAAAAAAAGGGAGTACTTATTAGAGGGTTTTAAACTGTAAACAAACTGCCAGTACTTACAGATTCAACTGAATTATTGTTAAAAAAAACATTCATGCCCTACTTGTACACTCAAATTTACCTTTTCTTCAAAACACAAAGTAAACAAAATAAGTTTATATTCACATGAATTTAAATTATCTTCAAAACCCAAAGTAAATTTAAAAAAGTTTATATTATTACTGCCTCAATAACACTTAACTTAAAAACATAATTTAAACAATTAAGGAAACAATTAGTCACTGTAGGTATGTCCTCACTTAATGAAAGATAGGAACAACTGCACTAATTCAACTGTAGAGAGGAGCATGTCACCACAGGAAAAGAGCCTGTTGAGACAGGCTTGGTGAGTCATGTAAATTATCAGCAGCACAGCTGAGCTGCTGATAATTCACCTAATCAGAGTATTGAGATTAAAATCTGAGTACTGAGCTTTTAAATATTACTTTTAGTTACCCTCATTATTACATTTCAAACTTACTAGTATATCTTTGAGTTGTTTTTATGCAGTAGGTACTGTAAGACTTTCCCCTAATGTTTATAAGTTTGTAAAAGTTATAAAAAATAAAAAGCAAACTAAATTTTAACTTTCCTACAGACTACCTATTTAAAAGCAGTATAGTTTTTTTTAGATAGACCTGTATAGTCCTTTATTTTATATTGTAATTAAACATGTTAAAAAGCCAACTATATTTTTTAATTATCTAATAGCCTATAGATTTAAGAGTATTTTAAAACAAATTTGAGCATTCTATCATGTCTGAAACTCTAGATATTGTGGTTTTTGTAAAATAAAACACCCGTTTCTAAAATTTCTAAAAAATTATATTTAAATATTTTTAGTTTCTTGAGGGGTTGAAATAGGTTAATAAGAGCATTTTTCGCTGCTTTTAGGTATAACACACAAACTTCCTGCAAAATTTCATGATGATATCTTGAATAGTTTTCAAGAAAAATATTTTTAAATTTGTGAATGCACGTTAAAGGCGCGATTTCCGAGGCTTCGGATAGCGCCAAATTAAAAAAACTAAAAAATTAATAAAACAAAAACTATAAATGATAGAGCAAAAAAAATTTTGCAGGTGTTATCAGGATATTAATAGAATAAATTGTGCCAAGTTTCATCAAAATCTGAGGAGGTGGGTGTCAGATTAATTTTTTATTGGGTGATTTGACATGGAATGACCCTTACACAATATTGTTGGTACATTTTTGTACAGTTTTTGATGTGAATTTGCTACATCAATTAGAAAAAAAAAGTTTACAAGAAAACTTCTGACATTTTATTGTATTCATAGTGCATTGATAGGCTTACTGTGTCCTCTTTTTCAGTGTGGCTAATCTACTTTTATTTGGTATCTAGTTGTTTTTGTCCCTGTTGGTTATTACAGTGTGTGTGTGTATGGGGGGGGGGGAGATCATTTTTTGTATGGATTAATTTAAACTGTGTGGTTTCCAAAAACAGTCAGCACTCCAAAGTCAAGCAGATCTTTTTACCTCACCCATTGCTTCCTAACAACACTTTTGCTGAGCGATTTATGACTGTTTAATGTCATTTATTTATTTTTCTTCTCTGTAATCTGTAACTGTGCTTTATTTTGACTCTTAACTGTAAAGGTTTTGATGACAAAAAGAAAGTGCTTATAATTGTAGATTGTAAGTTGTAAATCTGGTATTGACGTATAGATACATAACAAAATAAATAAAAATAAATGTTTTTGATACAATGTAGAAATTGTTATTAAAATTCAATTCAGTTGACAATTACAACAGTTGGTCGTTTTACTTCACACAGTTGTTGGAACAATTTTTTCACTGCTTTGATGTAAGTTGCTACACCAATTCAAAAATAATCTTACAAGAAAACTTGCCATTTTTGTATCTCTAGAGCTTGCTATGACTTGTGCTGTCTTCAGTGCAGTTAATCTGTTTGCATTTGGTATCTACCTGCTTTTGACCTTTTTGTTAGTTTCAGTTACTGTTATGCGTGTGGGTGTGCACATGTTTTTTTTTTAGTGTTTTAGTACAACTTGTTACATGTATTAACACTGTAAACTATATGGTTTCTAAAACACAATCGCCAATCAAAGGTCAAGCAGCTCTCATTCACCGCACCATGCTGCTTCCATATTGTGCCTTTGCTGAGTGATTTGCATGTTTCATTTTGTTCATTTATTTTTCTCGTCTGTAATACCCTCATGACTGTAAAATAAAATGTTATTACTCTGTGTGTGTTGGCAGTCAGTTGTAAGTATTGAAGTCAGTAGTTATAGGTTTTTATTTGTTTAATATCATTTTCCTAATATAGCTAAATAAATAAAAAATCATATAAGTTTTTGTTATTAAAAAATAAGTTATATTTAGTTGATGTACACATCGTAATAATGTTAAGTAATTATAAATATATCATTCACTAATGAATTGTTAAATTACATACCTTCAGTTTTAAATGTCTGCTTCATCACTTGACATCTTTATTCATTTGGAGGTTAATGACAATGTATTACATATTTGTCATCATATCATCACAGAGACCTTCTTTCACAAAATCTTCCCCTTGCAGTTCATCAGCATGGTTCACATACTAAAGAGGTACAGTACATGTCCTTTGTGCCTATATGAATTTGATTGGATTGTACTGATAGTAGTATGTAAACTTCATGACCCATCTCCAGAGTGGTACTGTCATGCTCATGGTGTCTGTACTGTACTCTGTGCCTTCTCACAATATTCAGCAGCTCTGTGTCCCTATGGCTTGGATTGTGAAGTAAACCTTTACTGGTTGGCCATTCTCAGTGTCTCCTTTTTTGTTTTTGGTGTTAGGCATTTTTTCACCAAAGCAATTGCATGAACATAAATGACAGTGAAAAACAAAGTTTTTTATGTATGTTTAGCGATGTTCAGTATAGGTTGCGTATGTGGCTGTGCATATAACTAATTTTAACTAATTGGTAATCAATTTCATTAAATACTCAACAAGGAAGGTTAGAAGTGGTAGACTCTACTGCTTCTCTTATTTGTCATTTTAAGTGTTGAGTGCTTCAGATTGATTCAGTATCCATCTTTTGTTTTACAAAATTCGATAAATAAAAATTCATGTATGTTAAACCCAGAGACTGTGGAGGCCATGACTTCTGTTTATGCCTCCCAGTCCACCTGTATGGAAACGTCTCATTAACAAAGTCCCTAACAAGGTTGGTGCAGGAGTATACAGGAGTATCATCTTGTTCCAAGATTACATTGTCTTAATTGCTTGTAGTAAAATGGCCAAAGCATGTTGAGATAGTTGCAAGATGATTGTGTGTATTACAAAAAGAAAACAGACCAATTACGTAATCTTTGGCCAGAGTTAACTTTACTGCTTACAGTATATATTTTATACAATGCCTGTGAACATGTCCTAAAACATGAACGGTGCAGCATTTCATTCATGATATCAGCAGCAAAATCATATCTTTGTGGTTATATTCTTAGGATGTTTTATATAACAGTTGAAGTTTATAACCAGTAAAACACAAGGCATTTTTTAATTTTATGGACTGTAGTTTTTGTAAGTCCTAACTGTTGATCACATTTATGAACTTATTTCTTAGGACTTAAACTAAGCATCATGAAGTCTATAGTTTCATTAAACTATTTATACCAACCAACAATAGATGTTGATCTTTTTAATGGATCTGCATTAAACACTCAGAGAGACTCCACATTGCACAAGAGTCACAGATTCAGACTTAACAAACCACAAAGATTATACTTTTCTTTGCAAAGTCATCTTTACTAAAATATTCGTAAAGTAAATGTATTTATTGTGCCACCATAGTGACTACTGTAAATTGCAAAGCAATTACCATATAAAGAAACAATGTACTTAATTTCTTTAGGTTAAAATGTTGAACTGTAGCATGGTTTAAACCAAAAACATTGGTTTCTTGTTTTCTAAAATATTAAAAACAACAGGGAAGTACTTTATGTAAACACTATGAATCACATAATAAATGAAGGTAAAAGTAAATGATACCATAGTAAAATTAATTTTTGAATTCTGTTGTAAGTTACTTCACCCATGTATCGTAACAGTATTATAAAAATCACAGCTGTAAGCTGACAGCTTCAAATACATTTTGGTGTTTCAGAGTGTGTTAAGTGTATACTAAACACTTCAGTTTAATGTGTTAAGGACTTATTTTATATCCTTGTGGGGAACAGTCTGTTCAGTATATCCAGTATTTCTTCTATGTTGATATTTGGGAAGGGAGTATTTGATGTTCCTTGAACTGCCTATTTACTGCTGATGTTTTATTCCTTCCAGGGTAGTAGACAAATAGATTCATCCCAAACAAACACGCTTTTTGTTGTCAGTGGATGTAACAAATTCTAACGTGGACCTCAAACATGTCATTTTGTTGTTAAGTTGGCAGCACTGTACTCTCACTGCTTCAGCTATGAATATGGAAGTAAAAAGAAACAACTTCTATAATAATGGTATCATAATTAGAACTTCTGTTCATGCTATGTTTTATTTAATTTCACTTTTTATATGCAATATAGTTATCAGTTTTTTTGGTTTTGTATTTATAGCAGCTTCCAGGAGGTGACTAACTTTTTGACCCTTTATCACGATAACATCTTGGACAGAAATATCTCCATCTGAAGCTCATGTGGCATGTTTTTGAATTCTGTATTTAAGTGGGACAAAAATAATTGCAAAGGACTTAAGTTATGCTCAGAAACTTACTAGAGTAGAAAAATCCCCTATACTCAGTAATCAAAATTTTTTTATCTCATAGGATGTTATAGTAGGTTGTAGAATTAGTTTTTACAATTTGGTGAAGTTTGCATTAAATGATATGGTTTTCCATAGTGCTGACAGATTCACTTGACACTCAATAAGTTAAGTGACTGAAGATTCAGCAAAGGTAAGAGTTTCTGTTTTGCAACAGAAATTATTGAAAATCAATAACCATACTGTAGTAATATGATAAAAGGACTAAGTACAAGTAAAGATCTACAAGAAACTAAATGTTGTTCTAACAGATGTCAGTCTACCAGTCGTCTTCAGACCTCTTCCCCAAGTGTGTGTTTTTTTTATTCTAAATCCTACAGAGGTAAGACCCAGATCTTGCTCAAATTGTGAGATCTACCATGTTGAGGTTGGTATGGAGATGCTTTGCGAATGGAGAAGCTATGTGTCTTCTGTGTGTCTGTTTTCGAAGGAAACACACGCTGTGGTTGGCTGTCCCATATTTTGTGACTTTACATACATATTAGTGATTACAGCGTGGTAAATCTGTATCCTATTTTGTACTCGATGACATTCCACTTACACCTATTCACAACACTACTTAAATTTGAGGTTTTGTAAATTAAGTGGGATTTAAAAATAAGCAGTGAACGAACTTCAGTGGCACTGTAAACAGTATAGAAAACCACTTAACCCCTTAATTTACTTGGCATTAATTATATCTGAGAAGATAGTCTTAGTTCATACAAGATCTAAGAAAATATAGATCACATATTAGATCATTCTGATTATGATAGTTTTGTGTTGTGAAAATGCACTTCCATTTTATAGAAAACATAGATGTTTGCTCCAAATTATGTGTACACTGTTATCATCATCATCATCATCATTTGCACTAGTGTGACCTCTGCTGATCAGATTCCTCTTTAGTCATGTTCTAGTGATTTCTCTCCTCAACAATTTGTCAGATCACTCTGTAATAATACTTAATCCATACTTCATCAGCTGCCTTCTTGCTTAGTCAAGAGTCCTGACCACCCTCATTGTATTTTCTTAATTCCGTGACATCATCCATTCTAGTTTGGTTGAATGTGCATTGTTTTCATGTTATTCTTATCATTCTCATCTCCATTAACTTAAAATTTCTGACAATAAATCATCGTAGGAAGCTCATCAAATTTAATTTTACCATAGTAAAATTAATTTTTGAATTCTGTTGTAAGTTACTTCATCCATGTATCGTAACAGTATTATAAAAATCACAGCTGTAAGCTGACAGCTTCAAATACATTTTGGTGTTTCAGAGTGTGTTAAGTGTATACTAAACGCTTCAGTTTAATGTGTTAAGGATTTTTTTTAACTAATGTGCACTTTGTCATTGTTTAGCAGTATCTTTGTGCTTCCAAATGCAAATTCATTTTGATCTTATTCAACTTACTATTTCTGTTGTTACTTCAATTTACGTAAACATTTAACTTTTTGCAGTACTAATCAGATACAATCAAGTTTCACTTTCTTAATTGATGCAGTGTTGTTAAAAGGTTCTTTCGGTTCAGCTTTTAATCATCTTCTCGATCCTGATTACATTTTCACAGGAAACACTCTAGTGCCCATAAACTCAGACTTGAAAGACGTATCCATCTATCTTAATTCATTTAGTATCCAATTTTAATTTATGAAAAAACCTTCCAATAAATGGTGAGAAATAGTTACTTCCCCAGTGAAGTCTTTTCTGTTGGTATATCTTAACAAGATTAGCTTAATTTGAGCTGTAAAGTTTTTGTATGTTTCAAATAGATTTTGCAGTGTTATTTCTTTTAAATATTGAGTTCTTATAATACCTTCACTTTAGATTTTATGTAGACTAACCATATGCGTCTTTGTAATCAGCAAATATACAGTATTATTGTCTGATTAGTCTTTTGAAACTAATTTATTGTCTGTAAATGGTCATTTGCATTGTTGTTGTACCTATCTGATTCATAAATTTGTACTGTTTTTGAAAAGTATGTTGGACTCCGTTCTTCCTGAATACTCTTTCTATATACTTTCATGTACTGTACTTTTCTTATGTGAAACTAAAGTCTCAGATGTTTCTATCATGTCTTTGTTATTAATTCTGTGACGTTTGTATACTTCAAAATCGTCTTTGTTCCTTCGTTTTAGTGATCAGGTAGTCATCAAGTTTCATTATTATGCAGAGTTGGTGCCACTACGGCCCCAAATAATGTTTATCTTTCTATTTAGATTACATATTATTGAAGCTAGACAAACTGAAATTTAACTAGCTTGCTATGAATAGTTTCAGTGAACATTGTGTTTCAGTAAAACATATAAAGCTGTTTATTAGTACATCAGCATTTCTGACAGACTACTGTCACTTAATCTCTCCAATACATATTTCAGATTGGAATTTATACATACTGTGTTTGTTAGTAACAAGATGATTTTAGTTGTATTTCAGTCCTACTACCACCAAGAGTTATCTGCAGAAATCTTATACATTTATAGAAATAACTTTCCAAATTTTTTGGCTACAAGAAGACAAAATTCTGACAGAAGTAGTGTTGTAAAACATTGGGCTATTGTGTGCTTCAAGTTTCAAAACAAATTTGCTGCAATTAAACAAAGCATTATTTTAAACAGATTATATTTTTAAGACCTGAGTTATTTGTCTTGAAAAGAAAAAGTAAAAAAAAACTCATAAGGAGAAAAATTTACTCTAGAGAACATTTATTCTAGAAATTTCTTCTACAACATTTAAAAAAACTAACAACGAGGATACAGTTGATGGTGTTTTTATTGAGGTATTCTCACAGTGATTCTGTAAAGTATCAATACTTGGGTTGTCTTAAATGAGGTAGTGATTTTACAGTACATACATGTTTATATGTAATCATGCTGCTTACTGTGGTAACTTTGGGAGAACTAGTAAAACTGTAATACTGTAAGAAAGTAGCTACAATTAAACTAGAAACAACAGATTTTCAAAATATTCTCAGTCTTACTCAAAACTGTAAGGCAAAAAATGTTTCGCCATGTTCTCTTTGACTTTTAGCCTGTAGTTGATAAAAATTAAATCTGTAACAAGTACTGCATGTATAAAATTTAATTATTGTGTTTACTGAATATTGATAATTATCTCTAGAGCAGTATCATAGATAAGTTAATCTAAAATGTAAAATTAGTGTTTATATTATGTAAGTTATATGCATAATCAGAATTTCAATCAAATATGTAGCTGTAACATATTTGTCCGCAACAAGCAATACAGATTGTAAAAAATTTACTGAGTTTTTGAAACTTCTCAGATACATGTTTTGTCATGTAAACAAAATTTAAATATGTAGAACTGTTATGTCCCCAGCCGGTAGTACATCTTTTAAAGGAACAATACAAAATTGTTATACTGTGAATGTAATATAAATTTAAATTGTAAAGCGTCTACTTCAGATTACATCCATTTCATAATTTTTTTTTTAAATACACTAACATTTTATACTGACTAATTTTTTCAAGTAGCTTGAGAAAGGTGCCAATTTAATTAAACCAGCATATTTTTAATCGGTTTCTTTTTTTTGTGAAAAGAAACATTATTCCAGTTGAAAGTAGTAACAAAAACGAATGATTCTAATTAAATATATGTATGCAAAATGAAAAAAAATGCTGAATATATACAATACTTTCTTTTAATTTTGAAATAAGTTCAATGCAATGGATATTTATTTTGTAAAAATTTGTCACTTATAGAGTGCTGGGTGCGTAATTTACCTTTATGTGGCTGATATTCAGTTCTTGTCGTTAGTGATACAGACTTGAAGTACATCCAACTATGCAGATATTTGTATACATGTTTGTTGGTGTGTGCGTGTGTCTAACTATGGACATCTAACCAGACTTGTTATCTGTACTGTCGTCTCCACCAGTACTCTGTGAGCTTTGAGTGTGTATAGTCAGTCAGTCACTTGCAAACTGCATTGTAGTATACAATATTTTGTAAAGTATAACATGACAGTTTATCTTCTGTTTTGGTAAGTTGTTAGTAAAAAGTGTACAAAATATAAACAAAAGTTAAGTAATGGCATGATGAATTGTGAGGTTTGAAAAAGTGTTATGTTTTTATTCGTTTGCCATTTTGTAGATCAGTATGGTACGTAAACCTTTTCATTAATTATTATAAAAGGGAATTTAATTAAGAAAGTTGCGTTAGTGGTTATAATCACAAACAGAATTATCACTGTTGCACACCACTATAGAAAATAATTTTTTTTATAGTGGTGTGCAACAGTGATCATTCTGTTTGTAAAAAGGAATTACTTATTCTTATTTAACTGTGTTTTTTTTTATAAAGTTCTAATGACATATAGAATATAATCCCTTAGGTATTTGTGTGAGTGAAAGAAAGTAGAGAGAGAGAGAGAGAGAGAGAGAGAGTGTGTGTGTGTGTGTGTGTGTCCTTCCCCCAGCTATTATATTTTGTCATGGAAAACTAACGTGAAATAGTAAACAGCTACTTATATATGATAACTACTTATATGACATTGTTTGCCATGTGTTATCTGAATAATGTTATAAAAGAATTCACATAAAATAAATGTGAAATATATTTTTAATTCAGTCATAACTTATACCTCCATTTTCAGTGGCATCATGATCTTAAGTATCCACTGTAAGAGAAATTTACCAGTGTTTACAAAAAACTTGATTTTGATAATATTCCAAGTTTTGCTTCAGTTAAACTTTTAGTTGTTTAAAATAATTCAGTTGTAGATAGTAAAACATTGAATTTTTTTACTGTAGACACCAAATAGACACCAACTTGAAGTATGATTTCTACAAATTAGTAATAAATTAATTCATTGTAAATTATTAGTCTATTGCACATACGTTGTCTCAACTGTACATTGTTTTTATTTCATAATTATGATTTTAAACATTTTGATTTATTTTTTTCATTAAAATGTGCACTAGTTATTCACAGCAGGAACTGGTTTTAAAGCTCTTGGATTGTTAGATTAGCAGAAAGAAGATTGTAAGATATGTGACTTCAAATAACATGGTGGTTGTGTGTATTTTGATAACTTATGTATAGTGGGGTCATGAAAATCAAGTTATAATGAAGAAGAAGTTGTGTGATTAAAGGATTGTATAGTAGATATTTATAATTATAGCTGTGTGTGTGGGTGTGTAAATTCTCGAACCTTTGTCTTATTCTTGTGTTCCACTGAGCAGAACATCTCAGCATAAAAATGTAATTAAAATAAACCCTTGTGAATGTCCTGTATTGTGTTCATTTTTTATATAATTGTCAATCATTTAAAAGTTCTGTACATTTAATTTCTAATCACTTGGCTTTATAACCCAGTGGGTTTTAATATTCTCAGTGATTAAGAGATGTGTATAAGTAATTTAAGTAACAGGTAAGTGAAGATAATAAATTTTCAAGATAAGTATACTGAATACAAGAAAACGTTTAAAATATTGTATTACTACACATCTTATTAAAACATAGTGCTGACGCAGAGACAGCCATACTGACTCAGAATCAAATCTACATGCACTGCGGTATTGCAATATTTTTCAAAGAAATGACCACAGTTTTTTATTAGAACAGGAGTAAAGTCAGAGGTACTCGTACCAGCTGCTAAAAGGCATTTAAATTCAATAAAGCTGTAGAGAACAGACTAACATGTGTTCTAAATATGGAGAATGTACAGTTATGATACCATAACAAGGTTTGAAAAATAAACGTTATTGTTACAAACATTAGAAGATGCAACCCAAAACATTCAACAAGAGTACATATATAAATCAGAGCATATAAGAAACGAAAATTTCTGTAGTGAATTAAGGTGTTCAGTAATAGCCCATAATTAAAAAGAATTAGAAAGATTCTTTTCAGCCAGTCAGATTCTTTGCCTCAGAACATACTAGAAAATGCTGAAATCTCAACTCGGATCTCAATCAAACATACATCACTGAGTAAATAGTGAATTACAATCTGAACTGCTCAAGAACATGTTCAAACATGCCATATGACCAAGCTAATTTATTACAGCTTATTACTTTCATGTGATGTCATTTGTCTAAAGTTTCATTTTATTTTATGCTTAATTCGTGTTTTGTGGCTTTTATTAAAATAATTTTTATAACTTATTAAAATATTATTAAAACACATTTAACTACAAGAAAATGCTTCAGCCTAGATTGTAACCCCAAGACTTCCATTTTAATAAGATGGAAAAGAGCATTGTCCTCAGATTCAAGAACTGCTGCGTTTTCTTTTGATGAAGATCATCATATAACATGTGCAAGACCAATGTAAACAAATAAGACAAGAAGCAGACAGATAATACTGAGTTCATTTTCTCAGAGAATCTCCATCTAAAGAACAATTTAATTAAATGTGCTGAAGAAGTAGACAGCAAAGAGCAGCCAAACTATCGAAAGAACATAACCAGTGTTGGGAAGATTACAGCTTTGAAATCTCAGTGAATTGTGACCAAAATTGCTGAACTATTCAGCAGATGGAAGACATACAGTAGCATGATACTCAGGGACTAGCTGATGACCAGCACTTGAAAGAACAATACCATTGCCACATTAGATACCAGAGTACCTTCACTCTACAAGTGCACCAATGTGACCTACCAAAGGTTTGGTTATTTCAAAGACGTGTATTCACAGTTGGACTGTCCATTTCTGGAAGAATGTATATTCAAATAAATTAACTGCAACTCCTTTAATTATCTATGACTACTGATGGCATGATCAGATCAAATCACTAGGCAACTTACTACTTGTTGCAAAGTCAATCGGATAATTTCAACGTACAAATTAATTAGTGTAACTCTTTTTACATCATCCATTTACTCCAAACCAAAGACTACATCTGTTATAGCTACAGTTCAGTCAAGGAACAGATAAAGGGATATTCCAATCACAATGGAGTTCCTCAACTTCATCAACATTACTGATTTGGCAACTTACAAGCTGAAGCTGAAGAATGCAATCATCTTGGTTTTGTGCAACTAGGATGTGTCAGAAAGACTGTACAATGGAATGAGGCTGAATATGATATTCACTCGACTCAAGAAAAGTTCAGAAATGTACAGTGGAGTGACTATTTTTTTATGTATGCTAGAAGCGTGCACAAAGTCCAAAGCCAAACCTCCAGATTATTTGGTTTCAGGCTGTAGATATCTGTCTTCATGTATGGAATGCTGTACATTGCCATTTCTGAAGACAAGAGGAAAAAATGGTTTGTAAGTCCTGTTACCACTAGGGAATCCACTTCTGTAATGTTATATGGAAAGCAGTGTTTAATACTGCATACGTTAACTCAAATATAAATGTCAGTAGAACTCAGCTGTGAATACAGCATTTATAGTTACCTCAACAAAGTGGAAGACTTCAACATTGTAGGCTACAAAAGAGAGCCTGATGAAGAACCTTATTGTAACTTTGGTATAAAAATAATCAGTGGGAAGTTTATTGCTCAGCTGACTTTTACTGAGCAAAGCTTGGAATTCCAGTTAATTGAAGATTTAGTAATTAATAAGAAATAAAAGGACAATTAAGAAAATTGTTTAAAACCATGAAGAAATGGCTTGAATTCATAAAATGAATGGATCAAGAATGACATCTTGTAAAATTAATAAAAAATAAATGCCATTAAAATCAAAATGAAAGAAGTTCACATAAACAGTCAGTGTAGCAGGAAAATAAATGTGTAATACCTATACATTCAGTAAAAGAGAGTTATACATGAGGATCAGAAATTGATGGTTGCATTGGACAGTGTTGCAAGTCATGTGGAAAAACAAAAGTTTTCATTTTTTATTTGAGTGTTAAAAATAAATTTGAAAGTTTAGCATGCAGTACGTTTTTCAGAATAACGTTCTGATTTTCAGACAGAATGATTGTCTGTCTTATAATAGATAGAAAACGATGGACAGTTAAAGTGGAAAACAAGAGTGTATAAAGGAAAGTAATATTAATAAGAGGAAACTTAATAAAACAGAAAAACCGGCATGTATTTAAAGTTAATAATTGATTATATTTGAATTTTTGTAGGGAAACAATAAAATAATTGAACAAAAATGAAGCGAAAAACATATTTGAAAGTTTAAGAGTATGTTTGTTGCTTGGGTATGGTATGTCAGTTTTGGTCAGACCTAGGTAATTTGAAGAACTATAAACGTAATTTTTAATTTTTTGTTGTAGTTTTGTATAATCTGGTCTGTTTTGTTTTTAAATTGGGCGTATTTTTCTTGTTGTTATTGTTTATTATAGGCAATCTACTATAACAACAGATTAGTTATTGCAGAAAAAATGCAAGTCTTGCAAGAAACTTATAAAGTCAAGTTATTCTTTGCTCGTTCAGTCTTCAAAGTATTTTAAATCATATTTTTGTTAGATAGTAGGTATAAACAGTTTTTCAAAGGGGCGTTTAAGTCAGTATGTAAGAATACTGTATAAAGTAACATGTAGCTATATAACAAGTGAATTAACTTGTATAAAACTGTTCAGTATAGGTAATGTTTATTTCAGAAACACAATTTAATAATGGTTAGTCAAAATTAATCAGGATCTTTAAACATAATAAGTAAACACTTGTGTTTGAAAGAGACCATTTAAAAGTGTAGTTTCTTGAAGTAAGATTCTTTATATAATCCTGTATATAGAACTAAAATGACACTTTTTAATATTACAACTTAAACAATAGCAAAATTTATATTTACCAATTGTAAAATTGACTGAATTAAATTAAATCTAATTATGCTAGATAGGATCAAGCATAAGAACTGTTTTCAGTACATATAGGATGCCCCAATGTTTTAAGTTGTTTGAGGATAAAAGAAAATCTGTACAACTGTCATTGGTTGATTGCACAAGAAAATAGGGTAAGAAAATCACATTTTACAGCAGATAAAAAATACATATTGCATGTGGTATGCTTATAATTATAGTAACAAAAATTATTATGAGAAAGTTGTGAACTTGAGGTTTTTACCAAAAATATAAATTTTGTGGTCTCCTAATGCTAGTGAGTTATTCTTAATCCCATGGAATTTGGAATAATTAGATTAGTTATTGCAGAAAAAATGCAAGTCTTGCAAGAAACTTATAAAGTCAAGTTATTCTTTGCTCGTTCAGTCTTCAAAGTATTTTAAATCATATTTTTGTTAGATAGTAGTATTTTTAGTGAACATTTGAAGCTAAATGGCTTTTTATGGCTCAATTAAAATTGACCATATTAAAAATGTTAGAGAATATTAATGTTGTTGTATTACTTTCATTAAAATCAACTTTTGTGTACCAAAAAAATAGTATTTGAAATTAAACTGTAATAAGTTACTTAACTATATTTATTTTCACATTCATTTTAAAACTTGCAGAGGAATACTAAATTTTGTATCCATATTTGTCATAAATTGAATTTCTCTCTGTTCAGCAGCATACAAACAGCGGTGATTGCAATGCACTTTAAAAATACACTGCACATAACTGCTTACAGGTTATGTGAATTTATAAAAAGTAAATCTAATTTACAAAATTATAAAATTTTATAATTTATAAAATTAGTATGTAAATTATGTATTCTTTATTAAATTTTATGTTTAAAATAATATTTTGTTATGACATACTATTTTTGGTGTATTTTCCAATTTTAGATTTTGTTATATAGAAATGAATTTTTGTTTACTCAAGCAAAAGTATAAAAACAAAGATGTAAACATACAATATTATAATAATCGTATAAAGTCAGGTGGTGTTGTCACACTAACATGTTTTGTATACTGACTCACAGCTGTGCTAGAGGAAATATACAGTGTAGAATAAAAGAAGTTACAACATAGTCTGTTCTGTGCACATAAACTGATGCGTGCAAAAGAACAAACTGTAACTCAGCAAAGTTATGGAGAGACGTTCATCTGAGGAGTACAGATGAGGAATAGTTTGCTGTATTATAAATTGTATGTGCAGTCAAATTGTGTCAGTGCTAAAAGTTTTTGTGTATTTATGTCAGTTGGTTGGTGTAACTTAGGAAGACAATTCTTAGGGATCATCTTAGATGAGTAGGTCTGAGGTAAGGTAATTTTAAATCCATCTAATGTCTGATATAAAATTTTAATTTTGAGTTTTAAGAGGAGAAAATTTATAGCCACACATTATTTACTTAATATTGTACTTCAAATTGTACAGGTTAAAGTTGGCCTGTTCATATTGACATCCAAAATTTGTGTATTTACATTTCACACAGTGTAGAACACTTTTTACCATTCATGTGTTACTAAGGTGATTGTTAAAAGACATAATAATAGATACTGACATGATAATTATGAACTGAGAATTTTGTAAATTGATGGATAATTAAGTATATTTGTGTTTGTAATAATGCAAGAGGAGAGCAGAGTTATTGCCAGAAATAAAGAAAGTATTGATGTGGGCTTAGTACATCAATATGTATAGTGACTTGCTACTAATCTAGATGCCTGGGTTCTATTCTCTGATGCAGCATAAAATGAAGATGTGTTTTTCACCCCTCCCCCCATTACTCTGGGTTGAAATTTACATGAATTCTTACTAAAATTGAAGCCAGAATAAATATTTAATTGCACATAATAAAAGTTTGACAATCTTTTTTAATACCTTTATAATATTTCTGTTTGCAATAATTCTCTCCCTTGGACATCTACCAGCATTGTTTTAATATTATTTTATAATTCACCCTTTAAAATATAAAATTAAGGTCTTAAGAAATAAACCCTGTAGGGACCAGTAAGTGACAGCACATTCCAACATATGTGTGACTGCCAGAGTTTGACTGTTGTAGGGTTTATTTCATAAATGACTCAGCAGTAAAGTCGTGTGGTTAAACCATCACATGCAAAGAGTACAGAAATGTGGATAGAAGACCATATATAGCTCGGTGACTGGGGGGCCTCTACAAATGTTAGGCTATAGAGAAAAAAAATTAAGTTACATTATTTCTCAAATGATTTTAGAAAAAATATAATAAAATGACTTATTATAACATTTGAACTAGGATTTTCTTCAAGAATGCTGTTTGTGTTAAGAACATCTTAACTGTAAATTGAAGTAAGTGGTATATATAGTGTATAAACTGTTCGTTATTTAGTTGGTGTAAATAATACTTGGTATTGCAGAAAATTGTACCCTGTGAATGAGAAATTCAGACCCATTTGGAATTTAAAAAAAAAACCTCGAATAAAGCGTTGTATGAACTAAAGTTGTTACAAAGCACACAGTGTTCATATTCGTGTGCAAAAAAGACCCACACACCATATCACACATACTCTTGTATGCAAAACTAGTATGGGGATAACGTTTTCTAGTTCAGAAATGATGGCATGGTTCAGAGCTGTGAATTTTGTTAGGAATAAAACCTTAAAATTTGTATGACCAGCAGAAATAATAAACTAGTAAGAGACTGAACTACAGAACTCACCCACTATTTTGAACAAAATACATTTTATTTTGGTTTTTAGTTAAATTTGTAACTACAATGTAAAAATGCTAAATGATTTAGTCTTTGTTTTTAAAGTTTATGTATATTTCCATTTCCTGTATCTAATATTTTTCACAAATAAGCTTAATGATAACAATGTGTAACTTTTTTTTTACAAACGTAGTGTACAAACTATTTGAAACCGGCTAAAATTTGCAAGGGATGTTGAAAGTCATTAAGTTTGTCAGACTGTTAAAGATATCAGTTTTGTATATTGAATAAAATTTCTCATAACTTTATACCTACCATAGACTTTTACAATGTTGGCTTCCTTAGTGATTTCTTTTTGGGCCTTAGTGGCCTAAAGTTGCAAAATTTTCAGAGTAAACACTACATTTGGATTATTCATGATATCCGGGCTGTTTGGCCGTGGTCCATGGCTTATAACAAAACCAAACATTTCAGCAGCTCCACTGGCTGCCATCATCAGCCTGTACGTAAACACCCAGCGTGCAGGATTTTTTATACCGCTGATGATGGCAGCCAGTGGAGCTGCTGAAATGTTTGGTTTTGTTATAAGCCATGGACCACGGCCAAACAGCCCGGATATCATGAACAATTCATCTGACACCGGCCGTGAAAGCCTGAGGAATATTTTACTACATTTGGAATTGGGTTAAAATCTGTTTAGTCTGATCTAAGCATACATTTTTACAGTTTTCAAATTTTTTGATCAATTTTGTTGGAGCATATTGTACTAAAATTTGGAATTCTTGGATTTCGTTGTCCATGACGTGTCCGTCTTAACTAAATATAATTATTTCACTAACGACTCGGAACACAAATTTTTTATGGGTAAAAACGTAATGTTTTACATTATAACCTGAACCGGTTTTCGCTATTCAAAAAGCTTCTTCAGAGGTTGCCGCTGACAGCACTGTCCGTCTTGTTGTTGGCGACGGAATCGATTTTCGAAAGATCGATGTGTGTGTGGGGTGTGATATGTTCGAATAATGCGTATGATTTGAATTGTGTCTGTTCGTTTAGGATGTTGTTTTTGTGTGTTTGTATATTTCCAATTGTTCTAGACTGTCTAGTTTTTGGCCTTTTGTGTGTACGTGTAGAATGTTCATGTTATTGTCGATGTTTTTGTATATGTGGTTTGCTTCAATGAGGTGGTTTGCAAAGGTGGATTCTGTAGTGGAGTGGAGTGCCTTTGTGTGTTCAATGTATCTTTGTTTGAAGCTACGTCCTGTCTGACCTATGTAGAATTTGTTGCAATCTGAGCAATATAGTTTGTAGACACCAGGTAGATCGAATTTGTTTTGTGCTTTGTGTGTTTGTTTTGATAGTGTGTGTTCTGTTTTGTTAGTCGTTTTGTAAGCAATTCTGTATCCTGCTTTTTTGAACTTGTGGGCTATTTTTTCAGTTTGTTTGCTGATGTATGTTAGTGTTATGAATTTGTTGATTTCTGTCTTTGCCTGTTGTTTGTTTTGTGTTTTGTGTAGGAGTTTATTGAGTATTATTCTGTCGTATCTGTTGGATTCTGCTAGATATTTTATCGTGTTTAGTTTGTCTTTGTAGTCTTTTTCATATAGGGGGATGTTGTTAAGTCTGTGTATCATGGTTCTGGAGGCAGCTAGTTTGTGTTGTATTGGGTGATTGGAGGAGTTGTGTATTAGTGTATCAGTTGTAGTCGGTTTTCTGTATATACTGAATTTGGGCCTGTGTTCAAGTTTTGTGATGGAGAGGTCTAAGAAGTTTATGCTATTGTTGTGTTCGTATTCGGCAGTAAAGGTTATGTTTTTATGTATTTTGTTTATGTGCGTTAGTAACTGTTCACATTGTCTTTTGTTTCCCCTGTATAGTATTAGAATGTCATCAACGTACCTGTGCCAATATAGTATTTTATGTGAGTGTCTGTCATTGTTTGTGAGGATTTTTGTTTTTTCTAAGTGTTGGAGGAAGACTTCTGCTAGAATACTGGTTATGGGTGAGCCCATGGGTAGACCATCATTCCGTGTATAAAATGTATTGTTATATGCAAAGTAGTTTTGTTTTGTGATAATGTTCAGGGTTTCTGTTATTTCATTGATAAGTTCGTCTGGTGTGTTGTTCTGTTTGAGTTTGTTTTGTAGGATGGTGATTGTTTCAGAGATGGGGATGTTTGTGTACAGGTTTTTAATGTCAAAGGAGGCTAATGTGGCATTATGGGGGATGTGTATGTCTTTTATTTTTGTTACTAGGTCTGTGTTGTTTTTTACTGCAGTGTTGTTGTCTAGTTGTGTGTGTTGTCTGATAATTTTGTCTAGATGTTTTGCGTGTTTGTATGCAGGGGCATTACGGTAATTGATAATGGGGCGGATCGGAATTTCGTCTTTATGGATTTTGGGAAGCGCTTGGAGGGTAGGGGCTGATGGCCCTACACACAAAAACAAATAAAAACGACATCCTAAACCAACAGACACAATTCAAATCACACGCATTATTCGAACATATCACACCCCACACACACAACATCGATCTTTCGAAAATCGATTCCGTCGCCAACAACAAGATGGACAGTGCTGCTAGCGGCAACCTCTGAAGAAGCTTTTTGAAAAGTGAAAACCGGTTCAGATTATAAGGTAAAACATTTATGTTTTTACCCATAAAAAATTTGTGTTCCAAGTCGTTAATGAAATAATTATATTTAAAATTTGGAAATTTCCAAAACTGAACACTGTAGATAAAATTCAGTTTTTAGATAAAATTCTCTTTAATTTGATGGCCCAAATGGACTTTAAAAACTTTTGTAAAAATTTTGCTCCCTCGTATTTTTGCCTCTTACCTTCATATTTTTTGATGGCTCTCAAAAGTAATAGGGATCTGGGTTAAAATTATGAACACGAATGCTAAGTTATGTAGATAGTATGCTCCCTGAGCTGGAGAACTGGCTCACTATTTTGAATGATGTACATGCATATTAAATATGTTTTGATATTAGATCGTTTTTTCAATTATCAGAAAAATTATGAAAATACCGATTTCTCTACTGTTTTTATTTATTAAAATAAAAATTGCAGAATGCTTGTACTTATTCATACAATAAGTACTAACAATTTCAAACCTTCAGATTTTTGTTAAAATTCCCTTAAGCCTGACATCCAGCTGGATTTTACAATGTTTTCAAATTTTTTATCCCTTTTTTGGGAGCCTGGCTTCCAAAAATTTCAAAATTCCCAAAACTATACACTACATTCAGATTGTTGTTAAAATTCTTTATAACTTGATACCCTGGCATGGATTTTTGTGATTTTTGACCCCTCACGTTTTTGTCTCCCACACCCTATTTTGGGGGAAATCATTGTCAAAAATAAGAGGGTTCTATAGGTTAAAATTGTGGATCTGCATGCCAAGTTTTTGAAAATCGGTTGATGATCCTTAAGTAACACTTGTATCCTGATGATATATTGATAAAAAACTCAACAAAGGTCCTGGTTCTGCTCTCAACTTCCTGAACCACATTTGTATGTCTTTTTCATTTCTTACTATGGTACAAGTTAATACTGTAGAAATGAGACTGAGACTTGATGAGCATAATTTATAAACAATATAACTTGGTACAAGTTATTGAAACTTATGTCTTATGCGGGTCCCTCTGCATTTTCGGGTCTGTTACTTCTGTCATTGCATTCAAAAATTATCATGAAACATACTACAAATAGACAAACGGCAATCAGATTAAAACTGAGAACTCGCTTTGGTTGTTCAGTACTACATTTTATTATTATATTGTATTTTTTTAAATGATAAAATTATTAAAAAGTCCATAGTTTTAGATCCTTTACTCTTCTGTTAAGGTTGCCAGTATAAATAAAATCAGATGTTTTAAAAAGTGACATACAATAAGTATTTTGAAAGCAAATAGTCATGGACACATCGTGTCACTAGCATTGCAGAGAATAATATCTTTGATAGTCAGATGAATAAAGATGTATGTAACACATAGCCAAGAAGAAAATAATGCAGAACTCGTCCAAGAGAGTAAGTAAGCAGAGAAGGGTCATAGAATGGAAATTGGTGAAAGTGTCATGGTAGGAATTAAAAAAGGTCTGAAACACCTTGGACAAGAACTGCTTAATCTGCGTTAACTCTAAAATACACACACACCAGCCAGTTTACCAGTGATACTGTAAATAGTAATAGTAAAAACTGTTAACATTTTTTCTTATTTAATAGACCATTATTTCGCTCTTGTTAATAATGAAAGGAACTTTAACTAATGTTTAAAATTAATTAAACATATATTAAATAACAAAATGTTAGATTTTTTATAAGTTTACTTTTTAATATGTGCAGTAATTTCTTTAAGTAATATTTAATAAGAAAAGGATGGATATGGGTTTTCAGAACTGGATACCTGAAATAAAAACAATTGATTTTGTTTTATTCATACAAGAGGAAAGAACTGTCATGTAGTAGTCACTGTTCATATCAGTTTAATAAAACAAGCTTGTGTCAATAAAAAGAAATGTATTGCAATATTATTGGCTATTACATTAGCAGTGCTCATAAAAAGAACAATTAATTTTGATAGTTTTAAGCAGTTTGGTTTTGTTACTCTTATCAGGAGTATTTTTGTAATTTGTGTATTATGTACATTTATTATTAACATCATTTACTATGTAAAAATGAATTAAGAATATATCCACATGAAGCTTGTCACTAATTAGAAACAACACATATTGACATATTTATTGGCTATATTTATGTTTTAAGTACATTAGTGTTTGTATAAACGTTCCAGCTGTTAAGTCAATAATATCAATAACACAAATTAATTTGTATTCAATAATTAATTCCAAGTGGTGTGTGTGTGTGTGTGTGTGTGTGTGTGTGTGT
The DNA here is from genome assembly GCA_034769895.1 of Magicicada septendecula. Taxonomy (NCBI): domain Eukaryota; kingdom Metazoa; phylum Arthropoda; class Insecta; order Hemiptera; family Cicadidae; genus Magicicada; species Magicicada septendecula. Next base: position 622,141,538 of record CM068367.1, on the reverse strand, counting down.
GTGTGTGTGTGTGTGTGTGTGTGTGTGTGTGTGTGTGTGTGTGTGTGTGTGTGTGTGTGTGTGTGTGTGTGTGTGTGTGTGTAGGGGGGGAGAAGAGACATGCGTATGCATATAAAAATGTTGAGGATGGAGTGTTAGCAATCGGTTAACTATTTTAATATAAAATTATCAATTAAACAAAATATTTAATCTTCCATAAATTAGATTTACAATTTTTTGTTTTGATATGAATGAAATGTGTTATTTCTAGACTTTGACAGGTACTAGAAAAAAATTAAAACCATTGTGAAACTAAGCATTATTGTTCCTTATGATCATATTCCTTATTGCGTCCAAAATATTGTAAACTAGATAGCACAATATGTATATCAAACACTTAAAAAGTCGAGCAAGTATAACTTTTAACAGGAATTAAGATGTAACAGTATGTACAGTACTGAAAAACCAGACCATAAAAACCTTCAATGTCTAAAGTAAATCTGATGGAGATTTTTGTAACAGTTATTATTATAATGAACACAGTAACTCCTATAATTTAATTAATACAATTAAATGTATTTAATGATATTAAATATAGGAATGAGGATATATCTGCTACTTGCAGTTGCTTTCCTTTCTGATATATCTGACTATTTCGCTAGACTGCAAACAGTATTTCACTTTATATTTCACTAATTATATAGACAAACACGGTGTCAATTGTTTTAATTTATTATAAATCTTGATAGTCGTGCTTACTATAGGAATGTGATAAAGTTGGTTAAGAGTGATGTCAGTGTGCACTCCTTCATTTATGGAGCTTTTAATTACCTATCTTGTTTAAAAATCCCATTTATTAAGCTATAGATTCTGTTTTATAAGTTACTAACATTAAAGCAAACTGACAACACTAACTATAAAACTATATATTTGTATACTAATGTAAGGAAATGTACTGCATTTTTTTATATAAATTGTTCAGTACAGTATTTTTTATTTGTGCCTTTATATATGTTAGCAAAACTGGCTGTATCATGATATAATTAAATATCGCATATGGTAAAAAAATAATAAATAAGTGTGTATACCATATACACACACAGTTTGTACAAGTCCTGTATATATGTGCATATTGTTTGTAAATTTTGCAAGGTTTCTAGTATTGATTGTGTTCTTATTAACTTTCTTATTACTAGGCCGTGTTGCTACTACTTATAAATTGTTACATACATATTTTACTTTCCCAGTTTTTTCAGTAATTAGGCAAAACGGTACTAGTATTTATTAGTTTTGTAATTCATCTATATATGCTCCTCTGGTAACACAAACGTTTAGTTTAGAATGTTGTCCTGTGGAAAGTATTTATGTTACAGGAAGCAAGAAGATTCGGTAAAAACAATAATATATACTTTTCCAGTTTATAGCATTCAGCGTTTTTATTGAAATTTTCACTTTTTTATAATAAATAACTAATAATTTACTATTTTTATAATATAGGTACTCTACATTGTTGTACACTTTCTTTCTCTCATATACTGTATAAAATATAAAAAATAAAATAATTATTGTGTTTTTTTTTTACTAGACACATGTATTAGGAGAATTAAACAATTGCCAAGTGATTTTAGCAATTTAAGTTAAGGGAGACAATTATATTAACCCTGTAGTTTAGCAGCAGTCTTATTATGTGGTGGATTTATTGATTCTTTGGTTGTAATGTTTACTAACACCATGCGCAACAGTTCATTGTTAAACCTGTAACTCAGTTATCTTATAGACAGGTAGATACTTTTTTAACCAATACATTTGGTTGTGACTGCTAATTGCTTCGTGATGTGTGTATTATTTTTGTTCGTCCGATTTTATGTTAAAATTCGACTAAAAACTATTTCAGGTATTGAGTACAATTTGCTATTAGATTATCCAGTATTTTTTAAGTTGTAGTATTGTGTATACTACTATATAGAATTTAAAAAGTTTTTGTTAATAACACTGGACTTTTATGTTTCCAAAAAGTATTATCTGTCAGTACCTATACATATACAGAATACAGAAGTTCTATTTACACTATAAGATAACACTGTTTTTGGAAGTTAATTAAACATATTAAATAACATTTTTTCAGTTTGGATATAAAATGTATTGGAAGACTTTGGCTACATAGAGTTTTTATATGCTTTAACGTATTATTTAACTAAATAAAGTTAATTCAAATTTGAAGGTACAATGTTCTGGAAATGATAATGTACTCTGGTGACTTCAGTTAGAAGAAAAATATAATACAAGTAAGCCTACTATGTGCAGAGTGTGCTGTGCATGCAAAACAGCAAATCGACTTTCTCCTCAATTTAAAGGATTTAATTATATTTATTCAGTGGTAGTGGTAGTCTTCATCACTAGATTATTTTAGTAATTTATTATGCTTGCACCTTAATATTAACTGATATTGTTTCAAAACATATGCACAATACTGTTTTCACTTGGCAGGCTACACCATTGGTGTTAAACAATAATAAATTGTGATACTGTATGATTGCAAGAATTTCTTTATTTGTGTGCATGCTGTATCAGGAAACTTTCATTTCATAACTTTTTGACATGCTGTAATATGACATATTGAAACATAAAAGTTTTATTCACAAAGTTTTTTAAGATAGCACATGGCTGTAAACTTGTTTGGGAAACAGAACTCCCCCATTTTTGTCATCTTAATATAGATACGTATATAAAGGAGAATGCATATTGCATTACAACACTCTGAATATGTAAATAAAGGAAGTAGCGTATTCCCCTTATGATGTTCTTAGAGTGATAGTTATTCACATTAATACATTTCTACTAGAAACACTATTGGGTTTATAACTACTTTTTTCCAACTTCGTATGACTTGTATTCGTGCATATCAAACAAGTTGAATTCTGATTCTAATTTTTGAAATTCTAATGTAGCTACTGCATGACCACAAGCTGTGCTACCGAGACGCCTGAAGAGCGGGGGGTCTACTGAATGATAACGCGTGCTTGTGTTGGTGCGGTATTACTGGTTCTGTAAACATTGTTCAGTAAGCTATATGCAATTAGAAATACCGTGCTAGAGACAGTGTTAAACGTATTTTAAATGTGTAGTAGTACCGTGATACATGCAGTGGAATGGCAAACGTCACCGCATTCCTTGTTGGGTTGCAAAGCTTAACACATGATAGTACGTTGTAGGCGAGTTGTAATTGCATTAAACCATATCTGCAGCCAGTTCCAGTTTGAACAAAATTAGCTTTTGTTATGAGAACTTCGGCTTGCTGGGCTGTAAGGCCATGGTCCAATGTTGTTTGATGCAAACGTTTCGGCCATGCCTTCAGTTTCAGTACAGAAGGCTGCAGAACAGTGACAAAGGTTTCATACTCAGTGACCACTGAACTGCTGTTAAGACTAGTGGCTGTGAGTGGGACACCCATATTTATAAACTTTTGGTGTCCACACAAAGTTGTCTGACACCACCAGCCAACCAAAAGAAAGGCAAATTCTTATTGGTTTGCCACAACTCGGGTCCAAATAGTAGTAAATGAGAGGGACTCACCCCACCGATTCATTGCAATAGATGCATGTTTCTGAATCTGGACAGACTCCATATGCAGGCAAGGGAAATACGCACTCACCGATGACAGAAGCCTCGTCTCTTCAAAGAGTATGCGATGGTCGGCATTTGCGAGTGCGTGCTCCACTGTACCAGACTTTTCCGGCTGCCTCAAACAATAGTAGTGGTTGTGTTCATCAACTCGGGCGTGGACACTGTGTTTCGTAGTTCTGATGTACAACTGGCCGCATGAGCAAGGAACTACATACACTCCACACAACAACAGCGGGTCTCTGACTTCCTTCACTGGTCTCAGAAACTGACGAAAGTAATTTTTTGTTTAATGTTTACATTAATTTTCTTATTATTAAATTTATTATTAATTTATTTAATAAATTACTTTAATGTTTCGGAAGCTCTTATCACCTAGGTTGTATGGACTCTCTAAAATACACAAACCTGATGTTCCGCTGTGGCCCACCATCAGTGCCATAGGCTCGCCTACATACAACTTGGCAAACATCTTACTGATCTACTCCACCCATACATCAGGCAGACGGAGACGTTTATGAGGGATTCCTCGCATTTCTTGGAAAAGATCGGCGCATTAGTACTACAGCCTGGCGATCTAATGGTGACATCGACGTTGTCTCGTTGTTCACGATGGTGCCTGTACAAGAAGTCCTTAGCCACATTGCAGACTTATTTCTGGTGGATTTGACAGCTCTATTCCGTCAAGTCCTCACGACGACGTACTTCCAGTACAACCGTGATTTCTATGAAATGATCAGTGGTGTTACCATGGATAGCCTGCTCAGTCCTGTAGTGGCCAACTTTTACATGGAAAAGTTTGAGCGGTGGGCCGTTTCGTCTGCCCCACTGAAGCCGAGATGGTGGTTCCGCTATGTTGATGATACATTTGTCATCTGGAACCACAGAGAGGAGGAACTTGGCTGGTTTCTGGTACACCTCAATAGTGTTCATCTGCGGATCCAGTTCACTGTGGAAAGAGAAGCGAACAATCAATTGGCCTTCCTTGACGTCTTGGTTCTTAGAAGGACTGATGGAAGCCTGGGTCACAAAGTATTCAGGAAACCAACACACACCGACAGATACCTCCACAAGCTGTCCAATCACCATCCGAGTCAGAAACGGGTAGTTTTGAAGACCTTGGTGAACCGGGCGAAGAGGATTTGTGAATCCCGGTACTTCAACGAGGAGCTGCGGCATCTCAAGCCAAGCAAGCGCTGCAAGACAATGGATATTCTGTCAGAGAGGTCAGATGTACAGTCCGGCCAAGAAGAACAGCCAGGCCGGTGGAGTCGGTGTCTCAGGAGAATGTTGGCTTCGCTGTCTTGCCCTATGTCCATGGGGTGACTGATCGTATTGGCAGGTTGCTGAGCCGGCGTGAGACCAGTCTTCAAACCGACCAAGACAATCCATCAGTTTCTGAGACCAGTGAAGGATGTCAGAGACCTGCTGTTGTTGTGCGGAGTGTATGGACTTCCTTGCTCATGCGGCCAGTTGTACATCAGAACTACGAAATGCAATCTCCATGCCCACATTAATGAACACAGCTACTGTCGTTTGAGGCAGCCGGAAAAGTCTGCTATAGCAGAACATGCACTCGCCAATGCCGACCATTGCATACTCTTTGAAGAGACGAGGCTTCTGTCATCAGTGAGTGCGTATTTCCCTTGCGTGCATATGGAGTTTGTCCAGATTCAGAAACGTGTCTATTGCAATGAATCGGCGGGGCGAGTCCCTCTCATTGAGTGCTATTTGGAAGCAAGTTGTTTCGAACCAATAAGAATTTGCCTTTCTTTTCTTATTGGCTGGTGGTGTCAGACAACTTTGTGTGGACACAAAATGTTTATAAATACGGGTGTCGGTGTCCCTACCACTGCCACTAGGCTTAACCACAGTTCAGTGGTCAGTGACTACGAAACCTGTCTCAGTGTTCTGCAGCTTTCTGCACTGAAGATGGCTGTCGAAGGCACGGCCGAAATCTTTGCATGCCGAAGTTCTCATAACATTGAAGCCAGCCGTGAAAGCCTCAGACAGAATTTAAAATTAGTTTTTATTTTTAATAAAATTAAACAATACTAAGAGAGGATATTTTACATGGTGCTCTATGAGTCTTATTGTAGAACTTTAAGCAGTACAGAAGTTAGCCACATTTTAGTAACATTAACAAAAAATAATGTGAAGACAGTGGTAGAAGTAGTATGTTATATGTTTATTATACAGCTGGACTTATATAACTTGATTGCTTTGTCCATAAATATTATCGAAGTAAGTCATTAGCTTTAAACATTCACAATCTTGAGAATTCAACATTTATCGACAAGATGGCTTTATAGTGTTATAATAAATTTACTGGTAAATTTGGAGAGAACCACAAAGTAGTAAGTCCTGCTACAAGTTGTGTGCATTGTGAATCATTGTACTAACTATAACAGTTTTCAAGCTGAGAGAGTGTGCTATTAAGTGCTCTTGTTTTATTGAGTTGTTACTTCAGTGAGTTTTGAGGTCATATTATAATGGTCTCAAGATTTGCAGTTGATATGATAGATATTAAGAAGCAACGAGTCTGTATCAAATTTAGTTTCAGACTTGAAAACAAAGTGTTGTTGAAATCAACATAATGGTAAAGAAACTGATTAGAGATAATGCGATGAGCCAAACAAAACTTTGTGTAGGAAAAGTAAATGCTTTAAAATCTGTTGACAGTGTGTATTTTGGATGACTTGTACATACAGGTACACACTTGGAAAATAGGACAAATTAGACAGGTATCCTTGCAGATTGTAAGCAGATACTCTTTGCATCATAATAGGACTATAACATGGTATTAGTCAATACATTCTATCAGACAATTTGTACAATAGAATACAAGATTATTTTATATGTATTTGTACTGCAAAGTTTGTGCCAACACTGCTGAACAATGATCCAAAGGACATTGTGTGCGTCTGTGTGCACATAACTCAAATAAGCCAGATATCAGAATTGTTAATGAAACTTGAATTAATGGTTGTGATCCTGAGACTCAGCAGCAGTCATTACAGTAGAAATTCTATATTTGGCTCTGAAAGTATATCAATTTCCCAGCAGTTAAAATCCATGTGTATCAGTTTTCTGGGATCATTATCCATAATTCAAGTTAAATTCGTCCACACGTAATAATAATTGTCAACTATTAAAGAGTCCAGCACTAATTATAACACAATAATCACTTTCCACTAATCCGTAACAATCACTTGATCCGCACTAATGAAATCGCCCAGTGTAACTAACTTCTAAGCCAGCTGTTGCTTATATAGGTTCCGCAGAGGTTCCAGAATAATTTTCCATCCTTTTAGCAGTGTGCTAGCATAATTTGCATAATTACAAGCGCTGTGAGTGTGGCCTTGACCAGGACAATGTGTTAAGAAACTAACAAATTTGAATTTAAAAATAAAATACTATACTCTGCCAGACTCTTACCTTGCGATCTTTTCTCTCTCTCGTAACTTACCTTTTACACAATCAGAAGTTCAGGGCCGCCACCAATATCTTTGAAGGACAGATATGGAGACCTCTATACTTTACTTTAATTAAAACACAGGACAATTTTGCTATCTGACTACCCACAATTCAGAAAATTCCCCGGAACGTTTAGACGAGTTTTTCAGCACAGAACACTAGGAAATGGTAACAGCGAAATAACTATGCTAACATTTATTTAGGTTAGTAATAATCATTTATTGTTATTCAAAAATGAACTTCTCTTTTCCTTATAACATATTATTTCAGCTTATTTCTATTATGTAAAATTTTCTTATACTAATTTCTTTTCGCTAACCAATACTTGGATATTTTTCCCACTCACACACACTCTTACTCTGTACAATTCCTTAATACTCCCCCCCCTGTTTCATTAAAGAGCTCTTTATTATTTGAAATATACAAAACTGTTAATCAGACTGATTGTTTTTAGAATACCTGCACGTGCGATTCGCATATTTCCACCATCTTTCTCACGTCACTTTCACTTTTGTCCCCGCTCAACACTGTTCTAACTCTTTCCACTCGCCGAATTCATTTTATTTCACACTCAATAACTCGTTATTATTGTAATACGTTTCAGCAGGTCTAGGCTACTATTATCGCTTCGACTACCGAAATTTCCGAGGCCGCTGTATTTACGGCTGTACTGTGTGATTAGTTGTAGCGAACTGCCCGGTGACGACTGAGTGAATTTCGTGCGCGCAGATGCTTACCCGCCAGGCGGTTAGGCGTCGCCGTCACCTCGTACTCTGTGATTTGTTGTTTCCATCGCATGTTCGGCTATGGAATTTTCGGTACGTGACTTTCACATTGTGAAAAGGCGGCACACTCGTGCGCTCGTACACATTCCCAAACGCTAACAGCTTTTGTACCTCATACGGCTTGGTACGAGGTGGACTACAAGGTGTTCAAAAATGTCAAGCGTTTGTAAGCAAAACGTTGTTCAGCTTTGGTTGCTGCTGCTTTTTACATTTATTATGGAATTCAGAATAAATCCCCTAGTTTGTCCCGTTACAAATGCACCTGCTGGTCTAGCCGAGAAATGGGTAGAATGATGCTCTCAACTATTCGAGAGTGTTCTGTATTTGTCATAGCACTGTCCCTTCCTTAAGCCTATTCATCCCAATCTGGCAAATCATCTCTGAGATAATACCTGGCCAGGCGATCTAGGTGATTTAGGCAATTGGTTTACTTGTGAAGAATAATTCTGTGGCTCTATGTATTCAGTCTCAGGTGATCCGAACATCAAGTTCCCCAGAATATGGATTTCCTGCTCAACCACTTGTTTTGCTGGAATCATGCCGGTTGTGTTGTGTACTGATAACCTATAAGCCATTACCTGGTCCAAGTCTTGTTTACTTCTTGTCAACAACCTCTTGCGTAACGTCATCTTTAACAACTTCTTCTACAGAGTGTCCTCTGTTTCCACCGTTAAAGGTTATGTCACACTTCTGACTCACTGTTACGATGATCTCACAGATCTTCATATTGTACAGTGGAAACAAAGTACAGACACCATTGAAGTCACTGATTACCAGCTTTAATCTATATACGTAGAAGCGAAATACCACTCACTTATTCATACACTCACTCATCACGAAATCTCCACAACTATAAAGCCTACAAACTTGAAATTCGGCACGTATGTTCCTCTTGGCTTTTAGGTGCTCGCTAAGAAAGGGTTTTGAAAACTTTAGCGCCTAACCGCGAAAAACCGTGACACCGATAATGCAGCTTTTTTTCAACTGAACGCTTCCTGGAAGTTAATGTTTATTTTTTTACTTTGCTTTAGTTTTTTGAGGAGTTACTTAACAGTATTTTTTTCATTTAACCTATAATCACGAGGAGGCGCGAAAATAATAGCGATACAGTTCAACGTGTCCCTCTATTCCTTGATATGTGGTGTTGAGGGTTTATTTTGAGTTCTAAGTTCGGCACATATATTCCGAACAGGGTACGGAGACACTGTTTGGCCAGTTGCATATGAAAAACGTTCAAGCAAACCTATCTATTTCTATATATATAAAAGCGAAATACCACTCACTTATTCTTACACTCACTTATTCTTACACTCACTCATCATGAAATCTCCATAACTATAAAGCCTACAAACTGAAATTCGGCACGTATGTTCCTCTTGGCTTCTAGGTGCTCGCTAAGAAAGGGTTTTGAAAACTTTAACGCCTAACCATGAAAATCTGCTAAAAACCGTGACACCGATAATGCAGCTTTTTTCAACTGAACGCTTCCTGGAAGTGTAATATTTATTTTTTTACTTTCCTTTAGGCTTTTGGGGAGTTACTAAAATAGTAGGGTTTTCATCTAACCTATAACCATGAGGAGGCGTGAAAATAATCGCGAAACAGTTCACCTGTCCCTCTATTTCTTGGTGTGTGGCGTTTAGGGTTTATTTTGAGTTCTAAGTTCAGCACATATATTCCTCTTGGCTTCTGGGTGCTCACTAAGAAATTGTTTTGAAAGCTTTAATGCCTATCCGCGAAAAAACGCGAAAACCGCAACTGATAATGCCGCTTTTTTCGTTGTATCCTTTCTGCAGTACTTTTTTCCACCACCTTCACGAGAGCAAGTAGCCATTGTCACCAACCGTGAACACCTGAGGAACCTGTCTTATGATACCGTTCAGCTGTCCGAAATAGTTGCTGTGAATGTTCCAAAATTAAATCAAGAACAGAGGAAAGCCTATGATGAAATCGTGCACATCATTGCTTCTGATTCTGGGTAGTTGTTCTGTCTTGACGCTCCTGGTGGCACTGGCAAAACATTCTTGATCAGTCTGTTGCTAGCCACAATTATGGGCAAAAGGATCATCGCCGTTGCCGTTGCTTCCTCAGGTATTTCAGCTGCCTTGATCAACGGAGGCAGGACGGCTCACTCTGGCTTCAAGTTACCTCTTGAACCTGAATCATTCTGAGTCTGCACTTTGTAACATCTCTAAGCAGAGTGACATGGCTCAGGTGCTTCGAGAAGCCAAAGTTATTGTGTGGGATGAGTGCACCATGGCCGACAAGGGAGGTATTGAGTCTCTGAACAGGACGCTCCAGGACATTAGGGCCCGCAACCGTCTTATGGGTGGAGTTACGGTGCTTTTGGGTGGTGACTTCAGACAGACCTTCCTGCTACGCCACGGGGAACATGTGCAGATGAAGTCAAGGCCCATCTCAAGTCATCCCTCTTATGGCCTAATGTCAAAGTCCTGTCCTTGAGAGTTAACATGCGTGTCCACCTCCAACGTGACTTGAGGGCAGAGGAGTTTCATAACTTATTCCTTGATATTGGTGTTTTCAAGATTTTGGAAGAGGAGGGAAGAATAAATATTCCTGGTAACCTTTGCAATGTTGTGTGAGATCTGATCAGCTTCAGTGACAGAATATACCCCAACATTCATCAGGCTAGAGAGGATTCCACTTTATGGCTGAGGGAAAGAGCCATTCTCACTCCAACAAACGACTCAACCAACAGCATCAACAACTTTCTGTTGGAGAAGCTGCCGACTGAGCATATGAGGTATGAGTGTGGACTCTGTGGTGGAGGTCGAGGATGCTGCATATTACCCTGTGGAGTTCTTGCATACTCTTGACCCACCAGGAGTACCACCTCACGTCCTCTACCTCAAGGATGGCACTCCAATCATGCTATTGCGCAATTGAAACCCTCCGAAACTGTGCAACAACACCAGGCTTCTGCACAAACATGTCATCGAAGCCACGATTTTCACAGGCGTCGGTAAGGGAGAAAGCATCATCATCCCCCAAATTCCTCTGATACCATAAGACTATCACTTTCAGTTCAAACGTCTGCAGTTTCCCGTTAAGGTGTGCTACACCATTACCATCAATAAGGCACAGGGGCAGAGTTTGGTAGTGGCTGGTGTGGATCTGAGGACTGACTGTTTCTCCCATGGCCAGTTGTACTTCAGAGTCAGTCCACCTGACAGCCTGGTCATCCTCCAGCCAGAGAGCAAAACCAGGTATGTTTACAGGGAGGTCGTGAGCACTTAATCTGAGGGAGCAACTGAAAGTATATGCTAACCAAGTTATTAGCCTGGCTACGTAGACCAAAAACCAGGGGGATCAAAGGGCTTAGCCCATCTATTTTATTGTTGTTAGACTTACAATAAAGGACTGTCTTAATCTCTAACAGAAACTTAGCTTACCCTCTCTAACTAAATAATAGAGCGTCATTTTTAACAACTCATTAATTTTCAAGCTTTAATAGTTGATTGATCAAATTGATCATCTTCAAATTGATCGAGCTTAAATAGTTTCTCTTAGTTTCAAAATACCGGTATCTAAGCTTCACAAATAACCTATTTCTATTTTCTAATTTTACATTCTGTTTTTTTCTGATAATCACCGTAGCGAAGCACGGGTATCCAGCTAGTAAGTCACAGATAATAATGTGAATCAACAGGGTACAATAATTCAAATTAAATTTGTTCACATGCCATAATAATTGTCAACTATTGAAGAGTCCCATACTAATTATAACACAATAATCACCACTAATCCGCAGCAAGCACTTGATCTGGACTAATGAAATCATCCAATGAACTAAATTCTTACATGGCTGCTGTTGGTTATATAGGTCCTGAAAAAGTTCCAGAAATAATTTCTATGCTTTTCTCAGCATGGCAGCATAATTTGCTTAGTTACAATTGCTCTCGAACAGTCTGTAAGGTGCTATTAATAAAAAATTATTAGTATTTCTTTAGTTGCATAAATTATTAAGTCATGGATATTTACTATTTACAAAAATGTATTAGGTATACTCAGGACTGGCACTTGCTATTTTGTTGCCCTGTGCAAAAACGTCCTGCCCCCCTCCCACAATAATAGTCTAATCCCTTACACAGAATCACTGAATGGAATTTTACAATTAAACAGAAACCTCATTGTGTAATTTTAAATTTCAAAAGGTAATATTTTTGCAATAACACCTAATAAAAAAAGTCTAAGATTAACAAAGATAGGTTCCTCAGGTTTTTTTGTAATTCACCAATAAACTATTGGTATTTTAGCATCCAAGGAAACGAATTATCAGGTCTTAGCATTTTTATTTTTAAAACATTTTTATTTTTAAAAACACTGAAACTCTGTAAAAAAAAAGGAAAGAAATTTTTGAATATCTGAAAAAGTAGAAATTGTGTAACAAAAAAAAAATTTAGAAACATTTTTCTGGCTTTATTAGCTGCAAAATCTTTAACTAAGAATAGTCCCAAATTGTAGCCTAGTTCGAGGCCCCCTGAATCATCCAACCGTGTTTCAGACATAGTTGACCTTAAATAGGTTTCATTAATTTCAGTTTAGAGAAAGTTCATTCATTACCCACTGTAAATTGAAGTGTTAACAATACTCTAACAGCAACAGACACATTAGGTGCAAAGCGATTGTCTAAAGTACATTTAAATATCCATTTTATTCCACAGTGTTTGAAAGAATTCACAGTTCACCTGCATGTTCAGTGATATCAATGTCTTTACTGTCTTAGGCAGTTTTTGTTTTTGGTCAAGGCATGGCATAATGTTTTTATTAACTGTTTAAGGAAAACTCCACTGCAAACAATGACAATCATATAATTTGACAGTATAATCTCACAAACAAAATTTTGTAAAAGTAACATATTGCATGGTCCATTGACAACACCGATTTAGGCTGATGGTGCCAGGGGTAGTAGTTGGAAGGGGGGGGTTCATGAGCTATGCCTGAGTGCATGGGTTAACTTAATGGGCCACAGGCGGATCCCAGGATGGTCCCACTTGAGAATGGATTGTGCGTCCAAGCAGCCATGCACCCTGAAGGATTAGGCGACCCTTGCACCCCCACGCGTGCTCACACACACACACACACACACACACACACGCGCGCGCGCAGCCCGGCCCACACGGCAGGTAGGCCGGGCTGCACGTGTGTGTGAGTGGGGGTGCGAGGGTCGCTTAATCCTTCAGGGCGCATGGCTGCTTGGACACACAATAGACTAATGTTAAAGTCATAGTTTTCACACTGTGCTCTCCTCAGAGACACTTTAAAAAATTATAAGTGTGGTTTTTAAATGTTAAAATAATTTTTTTTAATTAGCTGCCCTCAATTTATCACATCCGTGAGACCTGCCACTCTGTACAAATGCAAGTGTTTGCACACCTGGAAACACTGGATCTGGGTATAGGCTACTATGTAGGAAGATTGACAGCTGTGGGTAAAATGTAGAGATCTCATACTGCCAAGGATGTAGTAAAGTGTGTGTCTGTGGTTGTATGTTTTGAATGTGTGCTCTTATGTTATGGTACAATTATTGTTTATGTAGATCAGTGGTTCCTAACTGGTGGTACGCGTACCATTAGTGGTATGTGGAGGGACCCAAGGTGGTACGCAAGAAGACCTAGCTGGAAAAGTGTATTTATTTAAAAAATTAAATAAATAAAATTTTTATGTTCAAAACAATAATAAATTTTAATTGGGCTTGATTTAAATTAAAACAAAATAACAGCAACAAGTGTCACATTAATTATTTTCTTTTTAATATGTTGTTACTTTTCAGTACTAACAAGAAAATCTGTAATGAAAGTAATTAACTGTCATTTGAAAAAAACTTTATACTTTATTTTAGCATAGAACCAACCTGTTATACTATTCATGTTGTATCACGTTTTTTATTGAGAAAACTCCAATAACCTTTCTTTAAACTCTGGTGGTATGGGAAATGAATGTGGAAGACCAAAGTGGTACGCGGATCCGGAAAGGTTGGGAACCACTGATGTAGATTATATGTACATGCTTATATATGAGAATAAGGAAGGTTATTTGTGGCAAAACTTGTTAAGATAGAAGTTTACTTGTATTGAGACAGAATTTCAGGTAAATGCAAACATAGTAAAGAGTATTTCTTTTATGAATTTGCTAACTGCTATAATTTTTTATTGTTCGACTAAGCTTTTCGTCATTACTGACATCTTCAGGTCTTAAACAACGTCTATCAACTGTACGTTGTAGGCTTTTATACTTTAGGCCCCTCCCCTTATGTCATCGCCCCTCCTATTGGTTCTACTGCTACCACTCTTCACGGGAACTTTGTCTACCTTTTTCCGTTAGGCATTTTTCTAACGTCCGTCAAATTGTTTTAAGAATCTCCCGTTAATTTCTTCATTCTTGACTTATAATTTTTTTTGTAACCTTTTACATTTCGTCATTTTTTAGAGTGTTATTCTTATTATTTTAATTTATTTTTGTTTATTGTTTAATATATAATAAAATATATCTTCATTTGTAAAATCCACTTTTATATTCATTAATTTATTTTTATCTTCTTTTTTAACTTTAAGTATTTCTAGTTCTTCTATTAATTTTCTTTTTTGCGGATTATTTTCTATTTTGATTATTTCCATATTTTCATTGGGATTTATGAATTTATGGCCTGATTCGTTGAAATGTCTTGCATATAGTGAGTTCGTTACTCTAACCCCTTCTCCTTTTGCGTGTTCATTCATTCTAATTTTAAATTTTCTTCCAGTTTCGCCCAGATATATCTTATTACATTCCCCACATTTTAATTTGTATACGCCGCTTTTTTCTGTTAATGGAATTTCTTCTGTTTTATCATTTTTTATATATTCGAATACATTTTTCGTTTTCTTTATTCCTATCTGTATTTCATATTTTTCGAAACATTTTTGTAACATTTTTGTTTGATATCCTATGTATGTTATTGCTCCTTTATATTTCTTTTCTTCATATGTTTTTTCTTTTTTGTTATTTTCTATTTCTTTATTTTCCTCTATTTTCTTAACTATTCTATTAATTTTGTAGGGTTGTAATTATTATTTTTTGCTATTTGTTGTATTTTCTTTAATTCTTTTTGTTTGAGTTCTTCATTTTCTAGATAATTTATAGCTCTATAGCAAAATGAATTTAATGCTGCCATTTTATAATTGACTGGATGATATGATTCTTGTGGAATTATTAAATCTGAGTATGTTTCTTTCCTATATATATCGAATTTGAGTTTGTTATCTTCAATTTTTATATTGATATCCAGGAAATTAATTTCTAATCCTCCAATTTCTTCTTGAAATTTTATTGTTTTTTCTATGTTATTTAGTTGTTCCGTAAATTTTTTTAATTCATTTACTTCACCTTCCCAAACTATTAGTATGTCATCTACATACCTGATCCATTTTTTAATTCTTCTTTCTTTACCTATATCTTTTAAAATTTTAATTTCAAAGCTATTCATGAATATCTCTGCCATTAATGGTGAAAGCGGTGATCCCATTGGTAATCCATTTTCTTGTATGTAAAATTTGTTATTAAATCTGAAGTAGTTCTGGCTTAGGCATAATTCTAATCCTTCTATTATTTTGTTTTTCCATTCTACATTACTTAATTTGTTTTTCTTTATTATTTCTACTGTTTTTGCTATTGGTATGTTGGTGTACATATCTTTTATATCTAATGACATTAATTTTGTCTTATTTGTTATGGTAATTTCTTTTAATCTTTCTATTACCTTTTTACTATTTTATATGCTGTGGATTTCTTCTTTTTCATATGCCATTTTGATTCTTTTACTTATTTCTTTTGATATTTTGTATGTTGGCGAATTTATAAATGATACTATAGGTCTTAATGGCATTTCTTTTTTATGTAACTTAATTTGACATCTAAATTTTGGAGCTTCAGGATTATGTTCTATTTTTTGTTTCTTTTGCCATTCTGTTAAATATGTTGTCTTTTTTATCAATTTCTTTGTTTGTGCTTGAAATTTACTTGTGTAATCATATTTTATTTCTTTATATGGTCCTTTTTGTATAAATTGTTCTGCTTTTTCGATATAATCTCTTGTTCATTACCACTGCTGTATTACGTTTATCGGCTTTTATAACTATCAAATTGTTCTCCGTGATTTTCTTTTTTAATTCTCTTATATTTCTTTTTATTTGTGTTTCGTTTTTATTTCTTACATTTTTGTTTTTCTTACATATTTTTTCTACTATTTCTTTTACTTCACTTCTTAATTAATAAAAATATATAAAAAATGATAAAACAGAAGAAATTCCATTAACAGAAAAAAGCGGCGTATACAAATTAAAATGTGGGGAATGTAATAAGATATATCTGGGCGAAACTGGAAGAAAATTTAAAATTAGAATGAATGAACACGCAAAAGGAGAAGGGGTTAGAGTAACGAACTCACTATATGCAAGACATTTCAACGAATCAGGCCATAAATTCATAAATCCAAATGAAAATATGGAAATAATCAAAATAGAAAATAATCCGCAAAAAAGAAAATTAATAGAAGAACTAGAAATACTTAAAGTTAAAAAAGAAGATAAAAATAAATTAATGAATATAAAAGTGGATTTTACAAATGAAGAAATATTTTATTATATATTAAACAATAAACAAAAATAAATTAAAATAATAAGAATAACACACTAAAAAATGACGAAATGTAAAAGGTTACAAAAAAAATTATAAGTCAAGAATGAAGAAATTAACGGGAGATTCTTAAAACAATTTGACGGACGTTAGAAAAATGCCTAACGGAAAAAGGTAGACAAAGTTCCCGTGAAGAGCGGTAGCAGCTAGAACCAATAGGAGGGGCGATGACATAAGGGGTGGGGCCTAAAGTATAAAAGCCTACAACGTACAGTTGATAGACGTTGTTTAAGACCTGAAGATGTCAGTAATGACGAAAAGCTTAGTCGAACAATAAAAAATTATAGCAGTTAGCAAATTCATAAAAGAAATAGTAAGGATGGCTGCTAATTTAAACAATACGAAGAAATAGTAAAGAGTAATTGCACAAGAAAGTGTAAACATAATCAGCAGTGTGTTTTTGAAGGAAGGAGAATTTCTATTTAAAGTGTTATTGAGAAGTTCAAAGTAAATTGATAGGGAAAGTGAGAAGAGCTGCAGTTTCTAGAAAAGACATTGTTAAAAGATGGTCTGTTAAATCCTTCATAAATAAAGAACTTCACAAACTTAGAAAATCTGTATATATTTTACACACAGATTTAATTTAGAATTGAAAATACATATGTTACTATTCATTATTTGTAGATTGATGTGATTGATAGTGTTATAATGACTGGTTAAAATAAAGTGAAGTAAGTGCTCCTGAGAGCATATCGTAAGGGGAAAGGAGAAGAGGAAGGTATTAATGATGATAGAAAATGTGAAACATCAAGGTAGGGAAGGTGTGGAAGGTCAAGATAGATGGTGCCAAGGCCTGTTTTGGACTACAGTTTAAGGTGATATGAGGAAGGTGATAAAAAAAATTGGGTATAAGGGAATTGAGGAACAGTCTCAGACAGGAGCAATTGAAGAAGACAATGGTGACAAATGGGACCTGACAGTCACAGAACACACATGGTGAGGTCTACAAAGTTTGAAGAATAGAGTGCTTGTTTACAGAAGATAAAATGTTGCATTATTGTCACATAAAAAGAATTAATAATCTAAGAATTGAAAAAAATAATAGAAGTTTAATAATAAAAAATATAAAGTATCCATTTATAGGTTAGAAATCAACACTAAATTTGCGCATAGCATAAGTAAGTACAGTATATAGAAAAAGTGTTACATTTTTTTCCCATTTCTGTCACATTATGCAAGTTTGTCATCCATGATGTGGTGCATCATCAGTAGTGGTGTACAATAAACTGTGAAGGAAATTGGTATGAGAAGTATGCATACATTCACCATATAGAATAAATTGGAGAAGAATATTCACAGAACGTTATTTTGTTAATATAAAGTTAGTTTATAATTTTCAGTTGAAATTTCTCAAGTTTCATCTCAATTTTCAGATAATATGATAATAAGTTATATATGTTACAAAGGGAAAAATGCAGCCACATTTAATATATCATGCACATATTATTTAATTATTGTAAATTGTGTGTAAGAAGTTACTTGCTTTAGTAACAGTTTTGATTGTTAAATTATTGTCTTTGATAATTCCTGCCTTTTGTCACCAATTTTTCCTCAGATTTACCGATTTTAAGAAATATACAAATTTTTGCAGATCATACATTGTCCATGTCATCAAAACATTATTATTAAATACATAAAATATACAAAAATCATGTAACACTAAAACTTGTTACTGATGAAATCTTTTAGATATGGTACTTATAATAGGGGATTATTATACTGTTTTCTTACTTAGATTATTATATTATATTATTATATATATATTATTATATATTATATTACCTTATTTTGTCATAACTTAAAACATGTTATATTGCACATAAGGAAGGACTATTAAGTAGTTTTGTAATCTAAGTGCGTATTTAGAATTATATCATTAGGTTGATGGATAGTGTTTTACTTCCATATTCCTTAAGGAATGGAAGTATGGTGATGGCAAAAAAAATCGTGTTCGAGATTATTGCAGATTCTGATTCTACTACACTCAAAACATGAAAAAAAGTCGTTTTCCGAAAAGTGTCTGTGTGTCTGTCTGTCTGTGTGTCTGTCTGTCTGTAGATTTTTTTTCTATGGCAAACGATAACTGCCGCAAATTCAAACAGAATCAAATAATTTTTTGCATACAGCCCGGTTTTGCAGAGTTCTCGCGACCTATTGTTTTTGGTGAAGATCGGTTGAGGGAAAGGGGTAATTTACCTGCAACGGTTTTTTTTTAGCAAGGGTAATTTTGTTTGTTTGGCAAACGATAACAGCCGCAAATTCAAACAGAATCAAATAATGTTTCGCATACAGCCCTGAATTGTAGAGTTCTCAAGACCTATTGTCTTTGGTGAAGATCGGTTAAGGGAAAGGGGTAGTTTACCTGTAACGTTTTATGTTTTAACAAGGGTATTTCCTATGGCAAACGATAACAGCCGCAAATTCAAACAGAATGAAAAGATTATTTGCATACAGCCCTAAATTGTAGAGTTCTCAAGACCTTTTGTTTTTGGTGAAGATCGGTTAAGGGAAAGGGGTAGTTTACCTACAACGTTTTTTTAACAAGGGTATTTTCTATGGCAAACGATAACAGCCGCAAATTCAAACAGAATCAAATAATTTTCTGCATACAGCCCTGATTTGTAGAGTACTCAAGACCTATTGTTTTTGGTGAAGATCGGTTGAGGGGAAGGGGTAGTTTACCAGCAACGTTTTTTATCATGCGTATTTTCTATGGCAAACGACAACTGCCGCAAATTCAAACAGAATCAAATAATTTTTTGCATACAGCCCAGATTTGTAGAGTACTCGCGACCTATTGTTTTTGGTGAAGATCGGTTGAGGGGAAGGGGTAGTTTACCTGCAACGGTTTTTTTTATCAAGGGAAATTTTTTTTTTTGGCAAACGATAACAGCCGCAAATTCAAACAGAATCAAATAATGTTTCGCATACAGTCCTGAATTGTAGATTTCTCAAGACCTATTGTTTTTGGTGAAGATCGGTTGAGGGAAAGGGGTAGTTTACCTGCAACGTTTTTTTAACAAGGGTATTTTCTATGGCAAACGATAACAGCCGCAAATTCAAACAGAATCAAAAATGTTTTGCATACAGCCCTGATTTGTAGAGTACTCAAGACCTATTGTTTTTGGTGAATATCGGTTAAGGGGAAGGGGTAGTTTACCTGCAACGTTTTTTTATCAAGCGTATTTTCTATGGCAAACGATAACAGCCGCAAATTCAAACAGAATGAAATAATTTTTTGCATACGTCCCTGAATTGTAGAGGTCTCAATGACTTTCGATTTTGGTGAAGATCGGTTAAGGGGAAGGGGTAGTTTACCTGCAACCTTTTACGTTTTAACAAGAGTAAAGTACTTGAAAATTTATTTAAACTTTTTGAAACAATGGTAATTGTTAAAAATAAAATAATTTTGTTGCCAGGCAATAAAATTATAATTTTTTCATTTTAATGTAATATAATATTTTTCATTTAATACAGCAATAAAAAGGCAGGTAAGACACAGCCTGGTTGTTTGGCTGAAAATGATTTTAAATATAAATCTTAGAATATGGAAGTCATGTATGGTTCTCCATACCGATATTTTACTTCCATATTCCTTAAGGAATGGAAGTATGGTGATGGCAAAAAAAATCGTGTTCGAGATTATTGCAGATTCTGATTCTACTACACTCAAAACATGAAAAAAAGTCGTTTTCCGAAAAATGTCTGTGTGTCTATCTGTCTGTGTGTCTTGCTGTCCGTGTGTCTGTCTGTCTGTGTGTCTGTAGATTTTTTTTCTATGGCAAACGATAACTGCCGCAAATTCAAACAGAATCAAATAATTTTTTGCATGCAGCCCTGATTTGCCGAGTACTCGCGACCTATTGTTTTTGGTGAAGATCGGTTGAGGGAAAGGGGTAGTTTACCTGCAACGGTTTTTTTTTAGCAAGGGTAATTTTGTTTGTTTGGCAAACGATAACAGCCGCAAATTCAAACAGAATCAAATAATGTTTCGCATGCAGCCCTGATTTGTAGAATTCTCAAGATCTGTTGATTTTGGTGAAGATCGGTTAAGGGAAAGGGGTAGTTTACCTGTAACGTTTTATGTTTTAACAAGGGTATTTCCTATGGCAAACGATAACAGCCGCAAATTCAAACAGAATCAAAAGATTATTTGCATACAGCCCTAAATTGTAGAGTTCTCAAGACCTTTTGTTTTTGGTGAAGCTCGGTTGAGGGAAAGGGGTAGTTTACCTGCAACGTTTTTTTAACAAGGGTATTTTCTATGGCAAACGATAACAGCCGCAAATTCAAACAGAATCAAATAATGTTTCGCATACAGCCCTGAATTGTAGAGTTCTCAAGACCTATTGTTTTTGGTGAAGATCGGTTAAGGGAAAGGGGTAGTTTACCTGTAACGTTTTATGTTTTAACAAGGGTATTTCCTATGGCAAACGATAACAGCCGCAAATTCAAACAGAATAAAACGATTATTTGCATACAGCCCTAAATTGTAGAGTTCTCAAGACCTATTGTTTTTGGTGAAGATCGGTTAAGGGAAAGGTTTAGTTTACCTGCAAGGTTTTTTTAACAAGGGTATTTTCTATGGCAAACGATAACAGCCGTAATTTCAAACAGAATCAAATAATGTTTTGCATACAGCCCTGATTTGTAGAGTACTCAAGACCTATTGTTGTTGGTAAAGATCGGTTGAGGGGAAGGGGTAGTTTACCTGCAACGTTTTTTTATCAAGCGTATTTTCTATGGCAAACGATAACAGCCGCAAGTTGAAACATAATCAAATAATTTTTTGCATACGTCCCTGAATTGTAGAGGTCTCAATGACTTTTGATTTTGGTTAAGATCAGTTAAGGGGAAGGGGTAGTTTACCTGCAACCTTTTACGTTTTAACAAGAGTAAAGTACTTGAAAATTTATTTAAACTTTTTGAAACAATGGTAATTGTTAAAAATAAAATAATTTTGTTGCCAGGCAATAAAATTATAATTTTTTTCATTTTAATGTAATATAATATTTTTCATTTAATACAGCAATAAAAAATCGGTATGGAGAACCATACATGACTTCCATATTCTAAGATTTATATTTAAAATCATTTTCGAAATGAAATATTACCATAGAAACTACTTCTTTCTACTTACTGCTTCAGCCTTAACCACAGTACTGTGGTCACTAACGTATACCACCTCACGTTATCGCACTCGATTTTCACTGATGATGGAAGTCGATGGCATTGCCGAAATGTCTGGTTTTGTAGAAAACATTGGACTACGGCCAAATATCCCGGGAAGGAATTTTAACAAAAACTACTTCTTTGTTGCCGATAACGTTGTACACATATATATCAGTGGCGAAGTTACATGGAGGCAATTGAGGCAATGCCTACCCTAACAAATTCTGTAGAATAAAAATTATAAATACGTATGAACTACATAACGTAAAGATTATACATTGTTACTGTGACTGTCAAATTTATTAAACCGAAACGTGCTTTATTGAGCGACCGCTAGATGGTGACAGGTGAGATTCGGCATAGTTCGTTTAAGCGAATGAGGCAACCTGAACTTGCCTCAGCGTTTTTTGTATACATCGTATGTAAGCAATGTAGTGCTGTGATAGGGAAGTGTAGGGAGGGGGGATTGTCCCGAGCTGTACACATAGAGCGTCGAGGCATGCCTCACTTCTGTGGTCCAAACAGTTAAGTTAAAGCGCCTGTGTTGTTTCTAAGCGTTTATTTTATGCGGTTATTAAAAGTGTCACTGTTATTCCGCTCAACTAACAGATGATCAAGATTGTTATTTGAATTATTTGTAACATTAAACATATATATAGAAACTAACCAAGTTTAAAAATTTGAAGTTCAATCAGTTGTATTATTGTGTATGACTAATACAAGGATTGTTCAATAGACACACGTATAGAGCTGTAAAGCATTTTTTATTCAACGATTTTAAAAGAAGTCTCCAATAACATTAAGACATGAGTTCCACTGTTGCGCTAACCTGTAGATTCCCTGCTAGTAAAATTCTTACGGCTGTTTGTGGAACCATTCGGTTACAGCAAACTCTACCTCAGCGTCCGATTTGACCCACCGTCCTTTTAGTGATTCCTTAAAAAAAATTTAAGATAAGATTTTTGCCTACCCATTCTTAACTACTAGCTTCGCCAGTAAGCAAATTGATGTCCATTTTTTCGGCTTGCACGCGTTATGTTGGTGTGGGTTTTGGCACTTTCCATTTAAAAAGCGTGCAAACGTAAGAAAATAAACATGAGTGAGGCCAGAAATAACGTGAATTGTGTGTTTGTGTCTTACCTGCCTTTTTATTGCCGTATTAAATGAAAAATATTATATTACATTAAAATTAAAAAATTTTAATTTTATTGCCTGGCAACAAAATTATTTTATTTTTAACAATTACCATTGTTTCAAAAAGTTTAAATAAATTTGCAAGTACTTTACTCTTGTTAAAACGTAAAAGGTTGCAGGTAAACTACCCCTTCCCCTTAACCGATCTTCACCAAAATCAAAAGTCCTTGAGACCTCTACAATTCAGGGATGTATGCAAAAAATTATTTGATTCTGTTTGAATTTGCGGCTGTTATCGTTTGCCATAGAAAATACGCTTGATAAAAAAATGGTGCAGGTAAACTACCCCTTCCCCTTAACCGATCTTCACCAAAAACAATAGGTCTTGAGTACTCTATAAATCAGGGCTGTATGCAAAACATTATTTGATTCTGTTTGAATTTGCGGCTGTTATCGTTTGCCATAGAAAATACCCTTGTTAAAAAAACGTTGCTAGTAAACTACCCCTTTCCCTTAACCGATCTTCACCAAAAACAATAGGTCTTGAGAACTCTACAATTTAGGGCTGTATGCAAATAATCGTTTGATTCTGTTTGAATTTGCGGCTGTTATCGTTTGCCATAGGAAATACCCTTGTTAAAACATAAAACGTTACAGGTAAACTACCCCTTTCCCTTAACCGATCTTCACCAACAACAATAGGTCTTGAAAACTCTACAATTCAGGGCTGTATACGAAACATTATTTAAGTCTGTTTGAATTTTCGGCTGTTATCGTTTGCCAAAAAAAAAAATTTCCCTTGATAAAAAAAACCGTTGCAGGTAAACTACCCCTTCCCCTCAACCGATCTTCACCAAAAACAATAGGTCGCGAGTACTCTACAAATCAGGGCTGTATGCAAAAAATTATTTGATTCTGTTTGAATTTGCGGCAGTTATCGTTTGCCATAGAAAATACGCTTGATAAAAAACGTTGCAGGTAAACTACCCCTTCCCCTTAACCGATCTTCACCAAAAACAATAGGTCTTGAGTACTCTACAAATCAGGGCTGTATGCAGAAAATTATTTGATTCTGTTTGAATTTGCGGCTGTTATCGTTTGCCATAGAAAATACCCTTGTTAAAAAAACGTTGTAGGTAAACTAGCCCTTTCCCTTAACCGATCTTCACCAAAAACAATAGATCTTGAGAACTCTACAATTTAGGGCTGTATGCAAATAATCTTTTGATTCTGTTTGAATTTGCGGCTGTTATCGTTTGCCATAGGAAATACCCTTGTTAAAACATAAAACGTTACAAGTAAACTACCCCTTTCCCTTAACCGATCTTCACCAAAAACAAAAGGTCTTGAGAACTCTACAATTCAGGGCTGTATACGAAACATTATTTGATTCTGTTTGAATTTGCGGCTGTTATCGTTTGCCAAAAAAAAAAATTTCCCTTGATAAAAAAAAACCGTTGCAGGTAAACTACCCCTTTCCTTCAACCGATCTTCACCAAAAACAATAGGTCGCGAGTCCTCTACAAATCAGGGCTGTATGCAAAAAATTATTTGATTCTGTTTGAATTTGCGGCAGTTATCGTTTGCCATAGAAAAAAAATCTACAGACAGACACACACACAGACAGACACACACACAGACACTTTTCGGAAAACGACTTTTTTTCATGTTTTGAGTGTAGTAGAATCAGAATCTGCAATAATCTCGAACACGATTTTTTTTGCCATCACCATACTTCCATTCCTTAAGGAAATATGGAAGTAAAAGGCAGGTAAGACAGCCTGGCTGTTTGGCTGAAAATGATTTTAAATATAAATCTTAGAATATGGAAGTCATGTATGGTTCTCCATACCGATTTTTACTTCCATATTCCTTAAGGAATGGAAGTATGGTGATGGCAAAAAAAATCGTGTTCGAGATTATTGCAGATTCTGATTCTACTACACTCAAAACATGAAAAAAAGTCGTTTTCCGAAAAGTGTCTGTGTGTCTGTCTGTCTGTGTGTGTGTCTGTCTGTAGATTTTTTTTCTATGGCAAACGATAACTGCCGCAAATTCGAACAGAATCAAATAATGTTTTGCATACAGCCCTGATTTGTAGAGTACTCAAGACCTATTGTTTTTGGTGAATATCGGTTAAGGGGAAGGGGTAGTTTACCTGCAACGTTTTTTTATCAAGCGTATTTTCTATGGCAAACGATAACAGCCGCAAATTCAAACAGAATGAAATAATTTTTTGCATACGTCCCTGAATTGTAGAGGTCTCAATGACTTTCGATTTTGGTGAAGATCGGTTAAGGGGAAGGGGTAGTTTACCTGCAACCTTTTACGTTTTAACAAGAGTAAAGTACTTGAAAATTTATTTAAACTTTTTGAAACAATGGTAATTGTTAAAAATAAAATAATTTTGTTGCCAGGCAATAAAATTATAATTTTTTCATTTTAATGTAATATAATATTTTTCATTTAATACAGCAATAAAAAGGCAGGTAAGACACAGCCTGGTTGTTTGGCTGAAAATGATTTTAAATATAAATCTTAGAATATGGAAGTCATGTATGGTTCTCCATACCGATATTTTACTTCCATATTCCTTAAGGAATGGAAGTATGGTGATGGCAAAAAAAATCGTGTTCGAGATTATTGCAGATTCTGATTCTACTACACTCAAAACATGAAAAAAAGTCGTTTTCCGAAAAATGTCTGTGTGTCTATCTGTCTGTGTGTCTTGCTGTCCGTGTGTCTGTCTGTCTGTGTGTCTGTAGATTTTTTTTCTATGGCAAACGATAACTGCCGCAAATTCAAACAGAATCAAATAATTTTTTGCATGCAGCCCTGATTTGCCGAGTACTCGCGACCTATTGTTTTTGGTGAAGATCGGTTGAGGGAAAGGGGTAGTTTACCTGCAACGGTTTTTTTTTAGCAAGGGTAATTTTGTTTGTTTGGCAAACGATAACAGCCGCAAATTCAAACAGAATCAAATAATGTTTCGCATGCAGCCCTGATTTGTAGAATTCTCAAGATCTGTTGATTTTGGTGAAGATCGGTTAAGGGAAAGGGGTAGTTTACCTGTAACGTTTTATGTTTTAACAAGGGTATTTCCTATGGCAAACGATAACAGCCGCAAATTCAAACAGAATCAAAAGATTATTTGCATACAGCCCTAAATTGTAGAGTTCTCAAGACCTTTTGTTTTTGGTGAAGCTCGGTTGAGGGAAAGGGGTAGTTTACCTGCAACGTTTTTTTAACAAGGGTATTTTCTATGGCAAACGATAACAGCCGCAAATTCAAACAGAATCAAATAATGTTTCGCATACAGCCCTGAATTGTAGAGTTCTCAAGACCTATTGTTTTTGGTGAAGATCGGTTAAGGGAAAGGGGTAGTTTACCTGTAACGTTTTATGTTTTAACAAGGGTATTTCCTATGGCAAACGATAACAGCCGCAAATTCAAACAGAATAAAACGATTATTTGCATACAGCCCTAAATTGTAGAGTTCTCAAGACCTATTGTTTTTGGTGAAGATCGGTTAAGGGAAAGGTTTAGTTTACCTGCAAGGTTTTTTTAACAAGGGTATTTTCTATGGCAAACGATAACAGCCGTAATTTCAAACAGAATCAAATAATGTTTTGCATACAGCCCTGATTTGTAGAGTACTCAAGACCTATTGTTGTTGGTAAAGATCGGTTGAGGGGAAGGGGTAGTTTACCTGCAACGTTTTTTTATCAAGCGTATTTTCTATGGCAAACGATAACAGCCGCAAGTTGAAACATAATCAAATAATTTTTTGCATACGTCCCTGAATTGTAGAGGTCTCAATGACTTTTGATTTTGGTTAAGATCAGTTAAGGGGAAGGGGTAGTTTACCTGCAACCTTTTACGTTTTAACAAGAGTAAAGTACTTGAAAATTTATTTAAACTTTTTGAAACAATGGTAATTGTTAAAAATAAAATAATTTTGTTGCCAGGCAATAAAATTATAATTTTTTTCATTTTAATGTAATATAATATTTTTCATTTAATACAGCAATAAAAAATCGGTATGGAGAACCATACATGACTTCCATATTCTAAGATTTATATTTAAAATCATTTTCGAAATGAAATATTACCATAGAAACTACTTCTTTCTACTTACTGCTTCAGCCTTAACCACAGTACTGTGGTCACTAACGTATACCACCTCACGTTATCGCACTCGATTTTCACTGATGATGGAAGTCGATGGCATTGCCGAAATGTCTGGTTTTGTAGAAAACATTGGACTACGGCCAAATATCCCGGGAAGGAATTTTAACAAAAACTACTTCTTTGTTGCCGATAACGTTGTACACATATATATCAGTGGCGAAGTTACATGGAGGCAATTGAGGCAATGCCTACCCTAACAAATTCTGTAGAATAAAAATTATAAATACGTATGAACTACATAACGTAAAGATTATACATTGTTACTGTGACTGTCAAATTTATTAAACCGAAACGTGCTTTATTGAGCGACCGCTAGATGGTGACAGGTGAGATTCGGCATAGTTCGTTTAAGCGAATGAGGCAACCTGAACTTGCCTCAGCGTTTTTTGTATACATCGTATGTAAGCAATGTAGTGCTGTGATAGGGAAGTGTAGGGAGGGGGGATTGTCCCGAGCTGTACACATAGAGCGTCGAGGCATGCCTCACTTCTGTGGTCCAAACAGTTAAGTTAAAGCGCCTGTGTTGTTTCTAAGCGTTTATTTTATGCGGTTATTAAAAGTGTCACTGTTATTCCGCTCAACTAACAGATGATCAAGATTGTTATTTGAATTATTTGTAACATTAAACATATATATAGAAACTAACCAAGTTTAAAAATTTGAAGTTCAATCAGTTGTATTATTGTGTATGACTAATACAAGGATTGTTCAATAGACACACGTATAGAGCTGTAAAGCATTTTTTATTCAACGATTTTAAAAGAAGTCTCCAATAACATTAAGACATGAGTTCCACTGTTGCGCTAACCTGTAGATTCCCTGCTAGTAAAATTCTTACGGCTGTTTGTGGAACCATTCGGTTACAGCAAACTCTACCTCAGCGTCCGATTTGACCCACCGTCCTTTTAGTGATTCCTTAAAAAAAATTTAAGATAAGATTTTTGCCTACCCATTCTTAACTACTAGCTTCGCCAGTAAGCAAATTGATGTCCATTTTTTCGGCTTGCACGCGTTATGTTGGTGTGGGTTTTGGCACTTTCCATTTAAAAAGCGTGCAAACGTAAGAAAATAAACATGAGTGAGGCCAGAAATAACGTGAATTGTGTGTTTGTGTCTTACCTGCCTTTTTATTGCCGTATTAAATGAAAAATATTATATTACATTAAAATTAAAAAATTTTTATTTTATTGCCTGGCAACAAAATTATTTTATTTTTAACAATTACCATTGTTTCAAAAAGTTTAAATAAATTTGCAAGTACTTTACTCTTGTTAAAACGTAAAAGGTTGCAGGTAAACTACCCCTTCCCCTTAACCGATCTTCACCAAAATCAAAAGTCCTTGAGACCTCTACAATTCAGGGATGTATGCAAAAAATTATTTGATTCTGTTTGAATTTGCGGCTGTTATCGTTTGCCATAGAAAATACGCTTGATAAAAAAATGGTGCAGGTAAACTACCCCTTCCCCTTAACCGATCTTCACCAAAAACAATAGGTCTTGAGTACTCTATAAATCAGGGCTGTATGCAAAACATTATTTGATTCTGTTTGAATTTGCGGCTGTTATCGTTTGCCATAGAAAATACCCTTGTTAAAAAAACGTTGCTAGTAAACTACCCCTTTCCCTTAACCGATCTTCACCAAAAACAATAGGTCTTGAGAACTCTACAATTTAGGGCTGTATGCAAATAATCGTTTGATTCTGTTTGAATTTGCGGCTGTTATCGTTTGCCATAGGAAATACCCTTGTTAAAACATAAAACGTTACAGGTAAACTACCCCTTTCCCTTAACCGATCTTCACCAACAACAATAGGTCTTGAAAACTCTACAATTCAGGGCTGTATACGAAACATTATTTAAGTCTGTTTGAATTTTCGGCTGTTATCGTTTGCCAAAAAAAAAAATTTCCCTTGATAAAAAAAACCGTTGCAGGTAAACTACCCCTTCCCCTCAACCGATCTTCACCAAAAACAATAGGTCGCGAGTACTCTACAAATCAGGGCTGTATGCAAAAAATTATTTGATTCTGTTTGAATTTGCGGCAGTTATCGTTTGCCATAGAAAATACGCTTGATAAAAAACGTTGCAGGTAAACTACCCCTTCCCCTTAACCGATCTTCACCAAAAACAATAGGTCTTGAGTACTCTACAAATCAGGGCTGTATGCAGAAAATTATTTGATTCTGTTTGAATTTGCGGCTGTTATCGTTTGCCATAGAAAATACCCTTGTTAAAAAAACGTTGTAGGTAAACTAGCCCTTTCCCTTAACCGATCTTCACCAAAAACAATAGATCTTGAGAACTCTACAATTTAGGGCTGTATGCAAATAATCTTTTGATTCTGTTTGAATTTGCGGCTGTTATCGTTTGCCATAGGAAATACCCTTGTTAAAACATAAAACGTTACAAGTAAACTACCCCTTTCCCTTAACCGATCTTCACCAAAAACAAAAGGTCTTGAGAACTCTACAATTCAGGGCTGTATACGAAACATTATTTGATTCTGTTTGAATTTGCGGCTGTTATCGTTTGCCAAAAAAAAAAATTTCCCTTGATAAAAAAAAACCGTTGCAGGTAAACTACCCCTTTCCTTCAACCGATCTTCACCAAAAACAATAGGTCGCGAGTCCTCTACAAATCAGGGCTGTATGCAAAAAATTATTTGATTCTGTTTGAATTTGCGGCAGTTATCGTTTGCCATAGAAAAAAAATCTACAGACAGACACACACACAGACAGACACACACACAGACACTTTTCGGAAAACGACTTTTTTTCATGTTTTGAGTGTAGTAGAATCAGAATCTGCAATAATCTCGAACACGATTTTTTTTGCCATCACCATACTTCCATTCCTTAAGGAAATATGGAAGTAAAAGGCAGGTAAGACAGCCTGGCTGTTTGGCTGAAAATGATTTTAAATATAAATCTTAGAATATGGAAGTCATGTATGGTTCTCCATACCGATTTTTACTTCCATATTCCTTAAGGAATGGAAGTATGGTGATGGCAAAAAAAATCGTGTTCGAGATTATTGCAGATTCTGATTCTACTACACTCAAAACATGAAAAAAAGTCGTTTTCCGAAAAGTGTCTGTGTGTCTGTCTGTCTGTGTGTGTGTCTGTCTGTAGATTTTTTTTCTATGGCAAACGATAACTGCCGCAAATTCGAACAGAATCAAATAATTTTTTGCATGCAGCCCTGATTTGCAGAGTACTCGCGACCTATAGTTTTTGGTGAAGATCGGTTGAGGGAAAGGGGTAGTTTACCTACAACGGTTTTTTTTTAGCAAGGGTAATTTTGTTTGTTTGGCAAACGATAACAGCCGCAAATTCAAACAGAATCAAATAATGTTTCGCATACAGCCCTGAATTGTAGAGTTCTCAATATCTGTTGATTTTGGTGAAGATCGGTTAAGGGAAAGGGGTAGTTTACCTGTAACGTTTTATGTTTTAACAAGGGTATTTCCTATGGCAAACGATAACAGCCGCAAATTCAAACAGAATGAAAAGATTATTTGCATACAGCCCTAAATTGTAGAGTTCTCAAGACCTATTATTTTTGGTGAAGTTCGGTTGAGGGAAAGGGGTAGTTTACCTGCAACGTTTTTTTAACAAGGGTATTTTCTATGACAAACGATAACAGCCGCAAATTCAAACAGAATCAAATAATGTTTTGCATACAGCCCTGATTTGTAGAGTACTCAAGACCTATTGTTTTTGGTGAAGATCGGTTAAGGGAAAGGGGTAGTTTACCTGTAACGTTTTATGTTTTAACAAGGGTATTTCCTATGGCAAACGATAACAGCCGCAAATTCAAACAGAATCAAAAGATTATTTGCATACAGCCCTAAATTGTAGAGTTCTCAAGACCTGTTGTTTTTGGTGAAGATCGGTTGAGGGAAAGGGGTAGTTTACCTGCAACGTTTTTTTAACAAGGGAATTTTCTATGGCAAACGATAACAGCCGCAAATTCAAACAGAATCAAATAATTTTTTGCATGCAGCCCTGATTTGCAGAGTACTCGCGACCTATTGTTTTTGGTGAAGATCGGTTGAGGGAAAGGGGTAGTTTACCTACAACGGTTTTTTTTTAGCAAGGGTAATTTTGTTTGTTTGGCAAACGATAACAGCCGCAAATTCAAACAGAATCAAATAATGTTTCGCATACAGCCCTGAATTGTAGAGTTCTCAAGATCTGTTGATTTTGGTGAAGATCGGTTAAGGGAAAGGGGTAGTTTACCTGTAACGTTTTATGTTTTAACAAGGGCATTTCCTATGGCAAACGATAACAGCCGCAAATTCAAACAGAATCAAAAGATTATTTGCATACAGCCCTAAATTGTAGAGTTCTCAAGACCTATTGTTTTTGGTGAAGTTCGGTTGAGGGAAAGGGGTAGTTTACCTGCAACGTTTTTTTAACAAGGGTATTTTCTATGGCAAACGATAACAGCCGCAAATTCAAACAGAATCAAATAATGTTTTGCATACAGCCCTGATTTGTAGAGTACTCAAAACCTATTGTTTTTGGTGAAGATCGGTTAAGGGAAAGGGGTAGTTTACCTGTAACGTTTTATGTTTTAACAAGGGTATTTCCTATGGCAAACGATAACAGCCGCAAATTCAAACAGAATCAAAAGATTATTTGCATACAGCCCTACATTGTAGAGTTCTCAAGACCTGTTGTTTTTGGTGAAGATCGGTTGAGGGAAAGGGGTAGTTTACCTGCAACGTTTTTTTAACAAGGGTATTTTCTATGGCAAACGATAACAGCCGCAAATTCAAACAGAATCAAATAATGTTTTGCATACAGCCCTGATTTGTAGAGTACTCAAGACCTATTGTTTTTGGTGAAGATCGGTTAAGGGGAAGGGGTAGTTTACCTGCAACGTTTTTTTATCAAGCGTATTTTCTATGGCAAACGATAACAGCCGCAAATTCAAACAGAATCAAGTAATTTTTTGCATACGTCCCTGAATTGTAGAGGTCTCAATGACTTTCGATTTTGGTGAAGATTAGTTAAGGGGAAGGGGTAGTTTACCTGCAACCTTTTACGTTTTAACAAGAGTAAAGTACTTGAAAATTTATTTAAACTTTTTGAAACAATGGTAATTGTTAAAAATAAAATAATTTTGTTGCCAGGCAATAAAATTGTAATTTTTTCATTTTAATGTAATATAATATTTTTCATTTAATACAGCAATAAAAAGGCAGGTAAGACACAGCCTGGCTGTTTGGCTGAAAATGATTTTAAATATAAATCTTAGAATATGGAAGTCATGTATGGTTCTCCATACCGATATTTTACTTCCATATTCCTTAAGGAATGGAAGTATGGTGATGGCAAAAAAAATCGTGTTCGAGATTATTGCAGATTCTGATTCTACTACACTCAAAACATGAAAAAAAGTCGTTTTCCGAAAAGTGTCTGTGTGTCTGTCTGTCTGTGTGTCTGTCTGTCTGTCTGTAGATTTTTTTTCTATGGCAAACGATAACTGCCGCAAATTCAAACAGAATCAAATAATTTTTTGCATACAGCCCGGTTTTGCAGAGTTCTCGCGACCTATTGTTTTTGGTGAAGATCGGTTGAGGGAAAGGGGTAGTTTACCTGCAACGGTTTTTTTTTAGCAAGGGTAATTTTGTTTGTTTGGCAAACGATAACAGCCGCAAATTCAAACAGAATCAAATAATGTTTCGCATACAGCCCTGAATTGTAGAGTTCTCAAGACCTATTGTTTTTGGTGAAGATCGGTTAAGGGAAAGGGGTAGTTTACCTGTAACGTTTTATGTTTTAACAAGGGTATTTCCTATGGCAAACGATAACAGCCGCAAATTCAAACAGAATGAAAAGATTATTTGCATACAGCCCTAAATTGTAGAGTTCTCAATACCTTTTGTTTTTGGTGAAGATCGGTTAAGGGAAAGGGGTAGTTTACCTACAACGTTTTTTTAACAAGGGTATTTTCTATGGCAAACGATAACAGCCGCAAATTCAAACAGAATCAAATAATTTTCTGCATACAGCCCTGATTTGTAGAGTACTCAAGACCTATTGTTTTTGGTGAAGATCGGTTGAGGGGAAGGGGTAGTTTACCAGCAACGTTTTTTATCATGCGTATTTTCTATGGCAAACGACAACTGCCGCAAATTCAAACAGAATCAAATAATTTTTTGCATACAGCCCTGATTTGTAGAGTACTCGCGACCTATTGTTTTTGGTGAAGATCGGTTGAGGGGAAGGGGTAGTTTACCTGCAACGGTTTTTTTTATCAAGGGAAATTTTTTTTTTTTTTGGCAAACGATAACAGCCGCAAATTCAAACATAATCAAATAATGTTTCGCATACAGCCCTGAATTGTAGATTTCTCAAGACCTATTGTTTTTGGTGAAGATCGGTTGAGGGAAAGGGGTAGTTTACCTGCAACGTTTTTTTAACAAGGGTATTTTATATGGCAAACGATAACAGCCGCAAATTCAAACAGAATCAAATAATGTTTTGCATACAGTCCTGATTTGTAGAGTACTCAAGACCTATTGTTTTTGGTGAAGATCGGTTAAGGGGAAGGGGTAGTTTACCTGCAACCTTTTACGTTTTATTTTCTATGGCAAACGATAACAGCCGCAAATTCAAACAGAATCAAATAATGTTTTGCATACAGCCCTGATTTGTAGAGTACTCAAGACCTATTGTTTTTGGTGAAGATCGGTTAAGGGGAAGGGGTAGTTTACCTGCAACGTTTTTTTATCAAGCGTATTTTCTATGGCAAACGATAACAGCCGCAAATTCAAACAGAATCAAATAATTTTTTGCATACGTCCCTGAATTGTAGAGGTCTCAATGACTTTCGATTTTGGTGAAGATCGGTTAAGGGGAAGGGGTAGTTTACCTGCAACCTTTTACGTTTTAACAAGAGTAAAGTACTTGAAAATTTATTTAAACTTTTTGAAACAATGGTAATTGTTAAAAATAAAATAATTTTGTTGCCAGGCAATAAAATTATAATTTTTTCATTTTAATGTAATATAATATTTTTCATTTAATACAGCAATAAAAAGGCAGGTAAGACACAGCCTGGCTGTTTGGCTGAAAATGATTTTAAATATAAATCTTAGAATATGGAAGTCATGTATGGTTCTCCATACCGATATTTTTCTATGGCAAACGATAACAGCCGCAAATTCAAACAGAATCAAATAATTTTCTGCATACAGCCCTGATTTGTAGAGTACTCAAGACCTATTGTTTTTGGTGAAGATCGGTTGAGGGGAAGGGGTAGTTTACCAGCAACGTTTTTTACCATGCGTATTTTCTATGGCAAACGACAACTGCCGCAAATTCAAACAGAATCAAATAATTTTTTGCATACAGCCCTGACTTGTAGAGTACTCGCGACCTATTGTTTTTGGTGAAGATCGGTTGAGGGGAAGGGGTAGTTTACCTGCAACGGTTTTTTTTATCAAGGGAAATTTTTTTTTTTTGGCAAACGATAACAGCCGCAAATTCAAACAGAATCAAATAATGTTTCGCATACAGCCCTGAATTGTAGTTCTCAAGACCTATGGTTTTTGGTGAAGATCGGTTAAGGGAAAGGGGTAGTTTACCTGTAACGTTTTATGTTTTAACAAGGGTATTTCCTATGGCAAACGATAACAGCCGCAAATTCAAACAGAATCAAAAGATTATTTGTATACAGCCCTAAATTGCAGAGTTCTCAAGACCTATTGTTTTTGGTGAAGATCGGTTAAGGGAAAGGGGTAGTTTACCTGCAGCGTTTTTTTATCAAGGGTATTTTCTATGGCAAACGATAACAGCGCAAATTCAAACAGAATCAAATAATGTTTGCAAGCAGCCCTGATTTGTAGAGTGCTCAGGACCTATTGTTTTTGTTGAAGATCGGTTAAGGGGAAGGGGTAGTTTACCTGCAACGTTTTTTTTATCAAGCGTATTTTCTATGACGAACGGTAACAGCCGCAAATTCAAACAGAATCAAATAATTTTTTGCATACGTCCCTGAATTGTAGAGGTCTCAATGACTTTCGATTTTGGTGAAGATCGGTTAAGGGGAAGGCGTAGTTTACCAGCAACCTTTTACGTTTTAACAAGAGTAAAGTACTTGAAAATTTATTTAAACTTTTTGAAACAATGGTAATTGTTAAAAATAAAATAATTTTGTTGCCAGGCAATAAAATTATAATTTTTTCATTTTAATGTAATATAATATTATTCATTTAATACAGCAATAAAAATGCAGGTAAGACACAGCCTGGCTGTTTGGGTGAAAATGATTTTAAATATAAATCTTAGAATATGGAAGTCATGTATGGTTCTCCATACCGATATTTACTTCCATATTCCTTAAGGAATGGAAGTATGGTGATGGCAAAAAAAATCGTGTTCGAGATTATTGCAGATTCTGATTCTACTACACTCAAAACATGAAAAAAAGTCGTTTTCCGAAAAATGTCTGTGTGTCTATCTGTCTGTCTGTCCGTGTGTCTGTCTGTCTGTGTGTCTGTAGATTTTTTTTCTATGGCAAACGATAACTGCCGCAAATTCAAACAGAATCAAATAATTTTTTGCATGCAGCTCTGATTTGCGGAGTACTCGCGACCTATTGTTTTTGGTGAAGATCGGTTGAGGGAAAGGGGTAGTTTACCTGCAACGGTTTTTTTTTAGCAAGGGTAATTTTGTTTGTTTGGCAAACGATAACAGCCGCAAATTCAAACAGAATCAAATAATGTTTCGCATGCAGCCCTGATTTGTAGAATTCTCAAGATCTGTTGATTTTGGTGAAGATCGGTTAAGGGAAAGGGGTAGTTTACCTGTAACGTTTTATGTTTTAACAAGGGTATTTCCTATGGCAAACGATAACAGCCGCAAATTCAAACAGAATCAAAAGATTATTTGCATACAGCCCTAAATTGTAGAGTTCTCAAGACCTTTTGTTTTTGGTGAAGCTCGGTTGAGGGAAAGGGGTAGTTTACCTGCAACGTTTTTTTAACAAGGGTATTTTCTATGGCAAACGATAACAGCCGCAAATTCAAACAGAATAAAATAATGTTTCGCATACAGCCCTGAATTGTAGAGTTCTCAAGACCTATTGTTTTTGGTGAAGATCAGTTAAGGGAAAGGGGTAGTTTACCTGTAACGTTTTATGTTTTAACAAGGGTATTTCCTATGGCAAACGATAACAGCCGCAAATTCAAACAGAATAAAACGATTATTTGCATACAGCCCTAAATTGTAGAGTTCTCAAGACCTTTTGTTTTTGGTGAAGATCGGTTAAGGGAAAGGTTTAGTTTACCTGCAAGGTTTTTTTAACAAGGGTATTTTCTATGGCA
The DNA here is from genome assembly GCA_034769895.1 of Magicicada septendecula. Taxonomy (NCBI): domain Eukaryota; kingdom Metazoa; phylum Arthropoda; class Insecta; order Hemiptera; family Cicadidae; genus Magicicada; species Magicicada septendecula. The sequence goes on along the minus strand of CM068367.1, from coordinate 622,105,143 downwards.
AACGATAACAGCCGTAATTTCAAACAGAATCAAATAATGTTTTGCATACAGCCCTGATTTGTAGAGTACTCAAGACCTATTGTTGTTGGTAAAGATCGGTTGAGGGGAAGGGGTAGTTTACCTGCAACGTTTTTTTATCAAGCGTATTTTCTATGGCAAACGATAACAGCCGCAAATTGAAACATAATCAAATAATTTTTTGCATACGTCCCTGAATTGTAGAGGTCTCAATGACTTTCGATTTTGGTTAAGATCGGTTAAGGGGAGAAGGGGTAGTTTACCTGCAACCTTTTACGGTTTAACAAGAGTAAAGTACTTGAAAATTTATTTAAACTTTTTGAAACAATGGTAATTGTTAAAAATAAAATAATTTTGTTGCCAGGCAATAAAATTATAATTTTTTTCATTTTAATGTAATATAATATTTTTCATTTAATACAGCAATAAAAAGGCAGGTAAGACACAGCCTGGCTGTTTGGCTGAAAATGATTTTAAATATAAATCTTAGAATATGGAAGTCATGTATGGTTCTCCATACCGATTTGTATCCATTTTGGTATGATATGTTTTTAAAAATACTGTGTTTATAGTAGGATGAATACTTGATTGAATTGGCTTAAAATAGAAAAATTTAGTTAGTTTAGTATACGAGAGTAATTAGTTAATAGAGTAATATAGGTATACTGTTCTTTCATATAAGGCATTATCCTGCCCTCTTGACGCCCATGGTACTAAATTTTGAAATACATAAATAGATCAGTTGACCACATTTTATTGATATATTCAGTCATCTTTTCATTTTATTCATGTAATTGACAGGTGTAGAATTCGTGTATAAGTAATCCTTTTGTTTTCTAGAGTACTGCCTTTAACCATTGTTTCTCATTACTTCTAATTTTTATTTAAGTAAGGCAGAAATAAATAGGTATAATTGGGGCAGCCGTTTAAGTAAAATGTGTATCTTCCCTGGAATGTCAGGAGTATCAAATGGTTTCGGTCACCAAAACTTTAGTAACTTTTCATAAACACATAGTCACATGAGACTACTGTTGTATGTGTTATAAATACTCTGTAATTTTCATTAAACAGATATAGGGCCTATTGATTACGGAAGTGTTACTCGATTACTAAATGTATTATATTATTTGTATAACAGCTAATCATTTCTTTTTATATGATTTCAGGTTCATTGTTTCAGTTCTTCAACATAACTACTTCATTAAGGTAAGGATAATTGATGAAAATTTACTGTACAAATTAGTATGTTAGTAAGAAAAGTTTCACTGTAGTAACAAAAGTTTATGTATGGGATTGTGAGGGGTGCATATAATACTATCTGGCTGTAACACAGTATTTTACATGACAGATTGAAATATAAAATTGTGTCACCTATTATATGTTCAGTAAGATATATTTGTTATAACAAAGAAGCTGATCATTAAAGTCAGTTTTATCCATACTGTGCATGCAAAACAAATTCTGTGCTACGTATAAACTGAAAGTAACTGTACATAACAGTTGAAATTAACTGAAAATTTTCTGTATGATCTGACTCCATAAAATATCCAACTTTGAATATTTAATTTTTAAGAGATGCTTGTGTATGATTGGTTTAATTTTAAAAAGAATTAAATAATTATAAGAAAATGATTATTATGTGTTGCGCCTTCGTTCGGTAGAAGAAAACTCTTGTTATTTGCATATGTTTTAAAATGTAGCTTGTCTCATTATCCTTATCATGCAATTATTTAAAAGAAATATGAATTTAATATTCTAGTTTTGCTAGTGACTAATAAGTACAGTGCATACAGTGAACTATTACTATTGTTCTAAAACTCAAAGTCAGTCTTGCCTCTTGGCAGCCTCTCCTCTCCTTAAATTCCTTGTTTTTAATTCTTGTCCATCCTCTACAGTTCTCTCCTCCCATGTTTTTCTAGGTCTTTTCCCCATCCATTTAACTATAATGCCTTATTTGGGGTTCTATGCCCATCCATCCTGACTACATGATCGACCAGTCGCAACCTTTCTAGGTCAACAGATTCTGATACAGTTAACTACTTATACTTGTAATATAACTCATGACTGAATTTGATTCACTGGAATTCATTAATGTTCGTAAATGTTAATATTCTTCAAACAAGTTTCCTTTCAAATGCATTTTCCAGAGTAATACCAAAGAATTATATATTGCCTAATTTCTTTGTCAGTTCAATATTGACAGAATAATGTACTGAAGATACTGCTGTTGTTCTGGTACTATAAAGTCACAAATGATAGTACTACTTGTTCTCCACAAAAAGTGGATACAAGAATGTAATTGTGCTAAATAAAGGGATCAAGTCTTGTAAGCAGGCATTGAGAAAACCTTTGTGTGTCAAATTTTGTGATAAAAATTTCATTAATCTTTTAAGAACTACAGTACTACAATGGATTCATTATTGGGAAGTATTCTGTCCATTACAACCTATGTACAAATACCGAATAGCCATAATACCACTACATCCTGTATTGGACCAGACCAGTAGAAGTGTTTCCTTCCAGTGAAGTTTTACATGTGGAATTATGTACACTTTTGATTTTCAAAGTAGGTGATGGTCTTGTCGGCCACCATTGTCAGTAGAGGGATTTGTGAGGAGGGTGTCATAGGCTGTAGAGACAGTAAGGAGGTGTTGAGAAGCAAGTGATAAGGAGATACTAAAACCACTTTATTGCCTAAACATGTAGCTACATCATTTGATAGGACATGCTAACTTCAGTAATAAACTTTTACTTTCTTTGTTATCTATTTCAGTTCTTTATTATGTCGTATTGGATAGCTCATATGTGGCCCATGTGTGGACACGCATGGCTTATATGGCTATGATGCATCAAATTTTATTTTGATATGCTGTAAGAGGTCGTTATTCCATTCTTGTAGTTCTGAATAGTGTTGCTTGAATTTTTAACAACAAAACTCCTTGTTGTGTCATACCCAACTGTCACATTAACCTCCATTGATATGAAACACCACATTTTCTGGGGCTAGAGTTGTCTGTAATTAACTCAGGTCTAAAGTTTTGTGAATGGGCCCAAGAGAAAATTATCTTTGAAAGGTTGATAGTGAGCCTAAACATTTGGAAAATGCTGTTATCCATACTCATTGATGTAGAGATTCTGTTAGACTTTAATTGGAATAATCTATTTGGACAATCTCAACATTTGCAGTCAGAATCTTCCCAACTTATTTTTATAGGACTGTAGGAATGTTCCTTCAGTAATTTTTGCAAGGATCATTAATCACTACTATTGATTCTTGTAAGAATGGTTAAAGCCTCAAAGAAGTCTTAGTTGTAAGATTACATTGTACTTTGGTGGTAGACAGGCAATACAACATTATCTCTTTTGGTAGATGTTCACAGCAGGGTTGGTGGATGATCACAATGCTTTGTCAGTGTAGAAGGGCTAGTCCATTGTGCTTATAAAAAATTTCAATTTTATGTGTTAATATAAAGCGGACTGTATTAAATAAAACTTTTTATGTATGTCCAAATTAAAAATTAGTTTGAATCTTTCCAATAATATTTCACTATGAGATTTAAACTGGTATGCTTAAGCTCTTGTTAATCCTACCCTAGAGAGATATTGTAAAGAACCACTTGTTATGGTGTTAATAGAAGACGATGATGCCCCACTGTTGGGTTCGCCAATTTGTAAGGAACTTGGTTTATGGGTGTAATTAGTTATATGAGACTCCCGTGTATCAACGTCAATCAACACGTTGAAGGTGGCAATTTGCAACACTTAAAATGTTGTTACCTGTTGTAATTAATGTGTTATTAATAAATATATCTATTCGGTTGTTACCGATGAAACCTCCTGAAAATATATTATTAGGCAAATATAATTAGAATTATGTTCTTTTCACTTATAATCGTACTACGATATAGGTTTAACTTAGTATTCAGTAGTTGGGTAATATTAACGATATATATAGTGTATTGACTGAATGTAATGAGTATTCTTGTCAACCCTAGTCCCTCGATGTTAGAAAATTCTATTCAAATTGTGTACTGAAAACACGCTAGTTCGGCAATCTCCCGTTCCACCAGCTGTAAGCACTTAGCGCTGTTATTTGTAATAATCGTGTTTCTAGGTTAGCCGTTCATCGGGTTTGAATCAACCTTTTATTGTAAATTATTCCACCCACTACAGATAGTATCTATTCTGCAATAACTTCAAACATTATCTCATACAATAAAGATCCTTTATTAATTTTATCTATTATTTCACAGTTACCGTTATCTCCAAAATAATAATATTATCAAATCGATTATACAAAAATATATCGATTATCAATTGATCAAGTTACTTTGACTCATACAAATTAAATATAACAATAAACAATTCTTATCCCAGGGTTCGTAAGATTCTTTGAACCATTAGTAAGGCCAGGTAAAATGCATAATTAAGGTTACTCAAGTATTACAAAACAAAATTATTAACTCTATATATATTAAATTTAAAATAGGTTGTTTTTTACCGGGTTGGCAGAACTCAAGCTGGCGCTGGTCGTCTGTAAACAGCGAAGATGTTCGGCTTAAATTACATTCATCCAGGAACACTTGTTTTGGCCCTTAATAAAATTGATAGTGTAATATCCAGGGAAGCTCTCAGGAACTCTTCTAACTGCTGCTCTTCTCCTATGATCTTGATAATTGTCGGTCACGATGGAATGAAAATAGTATCCCAGCTTCTTCTGCAAGTGAAGGTTAACTCTGCAAAACGAGATCTTCGTATGTCTTCTTAATAATTCCGTTAGTTTCGACCTTTATTTCTCTTAATTAATCTTCTGGTTATATGAGAAATCGGTTTAATACCGAATCCAGCGGAATTATTCTGGTGAATGAGGTGAGGGGTTTTCAATTCTTTTAAATGTATTCAGTTATAATTCGGAAGTCCAATTAGTTTTATTACTCATCAGTATTAAGATAGAATTAGGTTTCAAAGAGGGTTTTTTAATTTTGATTCATATTTTCTTCAGAATTTATTATTCATTTTTTTAAATGCATCTGCCCATCTCAACCCAATAGCTTGTAACAATCAGAATGAATGATTCAATATAAACAACTCATGTACATTTCAGTTGCCTTAACAACCACTTTTTTCTGTCATTGGGTGAAATTAGATATCCTAGATCCAGAATTATAGAATATTACTACTCTTTTTCAATAAAATACTCCATGCTTGGAATAATACTAAATTACTCAAAATTCTCACCTAACCTTCCTTCTTAAACAGTAAATGTTTTACCATAGTTTCAATGGACTGGACTTCTTAAAAAGGTATTAATTTCCTTTTACAAATATTAAATTTAGGCCTATAGGTTTTCTTACAACTGTTATAACATTGTTTTGTTTTTTAACTTAATTTTCTTTTACCTGACCTACTGTACAATTAATTATTGGTTAATGGTTATTTACATTAATTTTAACTTCCTGGTTTTTATTTTATTACCTTAATTAATTCGTCTTGGAACCCTTCATTAGTTTACAATATGATTATCAGAACTACTTGTCAAACCTTAAACACTGATTGCCCTCCTGGCCAAGTTTACAAACATTAATTAAAACAACTTCATTATTCAATTTTAGACAATACTTAAAACTTAGTATAATGCCTAACACAGGTAACTATACTTGATTGTCTAAAGACAAATTTAACATAAATACAAACATTATTATTGATGAAGTATTCCTATTAAACAACATTAGTTCACTCTTACCATACTCAAAACATAACATAAATATTCTGTGAACATTAACATGCTACAGTATAAAAACAAGCACAATTTATTATATTAACTATTAATTGGTATGGTATTTCATATTCAACATTAATTATTGCCTCTTTTGACTTGAGGTACTTCTCAGATGCATTAATTACTGAGCAACCTTAATTCAGGGTATGGTCCGTGACCATAGTTAATTCAATTTTTTATGTAACGTTGGGGATCTCAACTCTGTTACGTTACAATATGTATGAAAATGTTTGGATAATGTATTTTGAGAGGTAGGGTGTAACAGTTATAATAATTACAGAACATACACAACGCAATATATACTCCCTTACTTACCCCGCTGACTACGATCTTTTTATGAACTTACCTTAATCACTGAAAATCCCACCAAGCTTACAGGGCCGCCAATACATTTTGATAAGGTAATGTATAAACCTTTTACACTGTTCCCATTAAAAACACTTGAGTTAATTTAATTCCCTTAATTCAGAAACTCACAGGTTCGTTTAGGCGGGTTTTTTTGGCATAGAATATAGGGTATGGTAATTAGGCGTAATAACTACTCTAACACATGGTTATGCTACTAAACAAGTCTTATTTTATTTTGTATAGATCAACAATTAATTTCTCTTTCTTTCCTTTTTTTTAAATAATACAAAACTATTCTACTTCAAGTCATTCTATAGAAATCTTCTACAACAAACCAGTACTTTTCTCTTCATACTCTCACACTCTCTCTCACTGTAATTACATATTTTTTTAAGCCTCTTTTTATTGAGCTCTTACTTATTATTGATGTTTCATTTAAGAGAAATATGAACTTTACTTCACTTTTGGCCTGTTAAATTTGTTTTTGCATTGTACTTACCTGTACTTTGTATCCAAATGTTGCGCACTATTACAATGCAAGTCCCCTTTTCACTTCCCTGTCACATAACTCGTTTTAAAGACTGTTGGTACTTTTGTACCACTGTTTACTACTGCCTTACATTCCAATTCACTCTTTGGTAGACCTACTTTAACATTTTCGGCCTACCAAAATGCCCGAGGCTAATACGATTAGCTTACGTCTGTTCCGTCTGAAAGTGTTCTGCCGACTGGGGCGATGTGGGCTCGCAGGTGTATACTATACGAGCTTTGTGCGCATTGACCACGAGGCTTCACCGGATGTCCACCCATTTCCTGCCTTCAAGTATCGAAGATTCCAGACGTCTCTCGAATCCGGAAGTTCATTGTAAAATTAAAACACGTGGTGTTCTAATTTGCCATAAGCCACGCGCGTTTTCTGTGACTCACCTACCCTTTGTTCTGGCTTCCCACTCACCTCCAAACAAAAGATTTTATAAAAGTATTACATAAAATGGTTAATTACTGAAAATTATTAAAACAATGGTTCAGCCCATTTTATCCCGTTACAAGGGTGTGAGGAGTACATGGTGATTAGCCTACTGCATGCTTGTTAGTGCAAAATTATATAAAGTTGGCTATTGTCAGCAGCTTATATACTTCCTGGTATATATTCTGTGTTGGAAATATGTGAGTAAAGTTTGAAACATTTTTTGAACCAATACACACTCTTATCAGTTTAACAACCACGGTAAATTTCATTTTTCTTACCGGGGAAGCAAGTCTATTTTTCAACTGGATTAGCCTTGTAATCAAGCAAAAAAAAAAGTAATCAGTCACTCATTTTCCTTTTTGAGTCTTATAATATTAGAAAACATGAAGCAGTCATATACGCCTGCTGTGGTCCCTCGTAGCAGGTTGATATAACTTTTGCCATGAGTGGACTGCAGTGGGCGTATGCGACCACTTTGTTTGTGTCGACGTCTAATCACTCCCAACCTATCCAAGCTCTTGGCCAGTTGGGTTGGGCAACCTACTGACCAGCTGGGAATCTACTGAAGGAATAATATTTAATTACTCATTGCTTTCTGTATGTGTTTGTGTGTGTGTTTCGGTGTTTGCCTCATGGTTAGCCTTTTGAGAAATGATAATTGGTGGATGCTACCTAATATCATTATGTAATATCGGTAACATGCAAGTCTATTGACAACAAACTGATTAACATTGTGATAAAAAAAAGAAATTACAGTCATTTCCTCTTTCTCACATTCATGTTTCCTTTCAGTATACACATACCGCATAATTTCTAACGTGTTTTTTTCTTATGTTGCTTTTTGAATGTTGCCACGAAGAAAGTGTTTTCTTAGTAGTAGAATATGTATCACTACAGTTATTAGATTACAGTTCAAAATTGTCAAACATTTTTCTTCATTATAGTTCGTTGTTTGCCTAGTTTCGTATTTATAAAACAAACCGACAAATTAATCTTCTTGTACTCAAAGGCTGATATAATTTTTCTGTACATTCCGAAAAGGAAATCGCCTTTAACTTCAAGCGAAACTGTTACCTTTCTTATGTCTTTTAAAACTTAAATATACGACTTGGTCATTATACTTAAAGATATTTACAATGAAAGACAAAGAAAATAATATTCAGAATCGAAAAACAACCTGTTACCAACAAACATCCAGAATAAGAATTTTTATCAAGGTTGAAAATATGTACGTACCCAAATACATTTTAGTGTTCCCAGTGATTATAATGGTCATGTCATACATAAAAATCGACCAACAAATGGTCATCTGGGCTACAGAGACAATTTTTCTGTACAAAGTTTGAGAGGTCGTATATGCCTGCTGCGGTACTTATAGAGAGATGAGAAGTGGGCGTATACGCCCGCCATAGCCGTTAAAGTGTTAAATAATCTATTGGGTGAAATCTCTTATTGCTCCTCTTATTTGCTTATTGTTGAACACTATTATTGTTAACTAATTAGAATTAATATTAGGCATTACCTGTATTAACTTCCCGTCTTGTGACTTATCGTCTCTCGTCTACAAGACGGGAAGTTAATACAGGTAATGCCTAATATTAATTCTAATTAGTTAATAAACGTGACTTGGAGACAAAAAACAAAATGAACGATTATTGTGACAGTACTTTCATTTTTTTATAGTTTGTTTTGTGTTAAGTGTGCTTGTCCTGTTGTTCTTTGTTTACAGAAATTTATCTCATTGTCGTGCATAAACAAACACCTATTTTATACTCCTGATATGTGTACTTTCGTAGCTGTATATTAAGAAACACAGGCACACGTGCACAAGCACGTATGTATAAAGGTAATATCTAAATTAGCAGCAGTATAATCCAAATCACAAGAATTCAACAAATCACTATAAGCCCCCTGTTTTAAAAGATAGAGGTTATTAAGTAACAAAAGTAGAGTTATTCAGAAATTTTTTGAATTTAAATGTCATTATTTTAGGCATACAAAGAAAATAAGGCATCCATACCATAAAGACGTGGGTGAAGCAATGCTGAAGTGGTTTACACAGCAAAGAAGGTTCAACATCACAGTAAGTGGTCCAATCCTAAAAATTAAAGCTAGTCACTTTGCCGACTTATTGGGTATCAACATTTTCAGTAGCCCTGAAGGTTGGATTTGAATGCTTTGAGAAGTTTTGGTAAGACATGCGGCCATTTTAGTAATGTGGCTTATGACAGAAATATTAGGGAGGAATGGAACACCATTCAAAGTGAATATAGAGAAGACATTTCAACACAGATGAAACAAGGCTCCTAGTACCAATGAGAAATGTGGTGAAGCATCAGTTCTCATCTGTACAAATGCTATGGGTGCAGATAAACGAGGACTTATACAGATTGACAGTCACAGAAATCACATTGTTTCATCAAAGTATGAATGGTGACTGGGCTGTTTGACAGGAAACATGATATTGTCTACTTGACGATGTTTTGCTGGTAGTTTATGATAAGAGCTGTTGAAACATGATAGTGAAATTTCAACCTAAAGATGTTTTTCTACTAGATGTGTCTAAACGGTACTGACAATATGAAAACCCCCGACTGTTCTATTTTTTTTTTATAGTGACATAATTGATGACAGTTGTAAAGTAGACAGTCATTGTTACTTTTTTATTATTATGAAAACAATAGATACTAAAAGTCCCTAACACTGGATTTTTTTTCAATTTATAACCATAATTACAAAATGTCAAATAATTTACTCGTAGCTGTTAAGTTTATGTATGCTTCCATAGTTATCTATGTCTGTATCAATTGCTTTTCCCAAATATGTAAAATTTTGTACAAACAGCTCATAAATTTTGAAGCCAGTCTAGAATTGCATTGGATGTTAACAGATATTAATTTTATCAAATTATTAAAGATACTCAGTTTGCATTTTGAATATAATTCATCATAACTTGGTGCACCACATAGACTTGTACAAATTTTGTAGGGAGTTGGGTTAACATTCCATGTCTGAATCTGGTATGGTTTTTTACAATTTTTGAACACTTTGATTCTCTTTTTCCAGCACGTATGTTCAAAGATTTTAGTTAAAATTCTCTTTAATTTGATGCCAAGCATGGATTTTTGCTCATTTATTTCTCAATATTTTGGTACACATTTTGGGCCCTGGTGTCCAAAAATTTTGAAATTTCAAAGTCTGACATTATATTCAGAGTGTGGTTAAAATTCTCTTGAATTTAATATTCCACATGGATTTTTGCTGCCTCTTCAAAATGATTCACTTTTGTCCCCATGCGCCTATTTTTGGGCAGATCAGTCTAAAAAACATTAGGGCTCTGTGGGGAGAAGGTAGTGACATACATGCCAAGTTTCAAAAATGGTTTGACATATTGTAACGTGGCGGTTATTTAGCGAAACGTCCGTCTTATTCAAGCCCCACTGTTGTAAGCGCCATTCTATAACATACCCGCTTTTATCAGAGGTTTCCGACTCTCCAAGAATGTATTACAATTACGGGTTGATAATTAATTCAGCCCCAATATTGGGTTCGCCAATTCGTAACGTAACAGCTTCAGGGTGTGTGTGTGACGTCCGTCTTTTTTACAGTCTCAGATCGGTCAGAACACCTCTTAGCAGTTGCCACTTATGAATTATAAAGACTGAAGTTTAAATAAAGTTGGTGGTAATGTTACCCAAACAAAGCAGAAATCGAGTGTGTGTGATTTTGGTTAAGTAGGGAAGTTGTTTAGCCTTCTTTTGAAGAGAGAGCAAGTTCCGTTTGTTTACCCTCGGATTAGACGATTTCTAAATTTTTTCAAATATTTGCCGTGAACCGAATCAGCTGATTTTGACATTAGTCTCCAAATATAGGTTAACCAGACGACACTGTGGCAGAATACGACCTGGTGGATCGTCCTCTTCTTATTTATTCTGAAATCGACTACAACTACCCACTACAATAATGGAAACACATTTTATTATTCAATATCATTTCTCAATAATATTTATTGATAATATTATCGGTTTTTCTCTTCCGCCAAAATACAAATATTACAATCGATATTTTCATTAACTAGTACATGATATCGACTTCATTGAGTAAACATGGAATTGTCAAAAACAATCTGGTTTTGACCAATTTTATCTTTTATTTAAACATCAATCAACATATAATTCTTTTATTTATTTCCACAGGGTTAAGGGTAAGTTCTTTTTGTTATGAGATGGTCAGAAATGGATAATTATACTACGCTTTACAAATATAGAAAAACTTCGAAAATTTGTGTATTCTCTGAGTACGTAGTTCCGGATTTGTCCGTAAGAGAGCAGATTGTTTTATTTTTATTAAAACATGTGATTACACTTGGAAAGTTTTGTACTGAACGACAATTTGATTTGAGTTTTCTTTGTTAAATATTAAAAGAACTGTTTATATTACCTCTCTTCTCGAAGTTCTACTTGTGTGAAGCTGTTCCTCAGGTGGTGTTCTTAGTTGTTTGTAATTTCATAACCGTCTGTCAAATACTATCTCGTCAAAACTCAAAACTCGGCTAGGCTATGCCTGATCGTCCAAAATGGTTTTTTCACTTTTATTATGGAGTATAGCAAGTTAACTTTAATAATTAAGGTAGTGGTACATAATGTTTATACTGTTATTTAAATTTTGTAACAATTTAGTGCTGTTCAAAAGATTTCTAAAGGATATTTTAATACAATTTTTGTCTCATCATTTTATCAACTGGACAGTTTTCAATTTCAAATTCGATTAAACAATACTTGTTATTTCCGTTACTCTTAGTAACCCATAATTTTTATATACCATTTTATTTACTTTTTAGTATATAGGCGGTTTGTAATTATTATAAATTTATTTTTGATTTACAGAAAAATAATTCTTTTTAATTTTGGTTTCTTTCCCAATTTGATTTACATAATAGTTTTCTGTTTATTTTCTTATAACTTTGGATATAAGTCTTTAATATTATTATTAACTTTACATGAATTTATATATTATTTATTAATCTCTTATAGTATTCTTACACTGCACTATTTCCTTCTGCCATTTTCCTCATACAGTATTATTTTAATTTTTATTATCATCTGATATTTAAATCTTTTATGTTTTTAAAAACCCTGGGTTTATCTTATACAATAACACAATTATTTTATAAAAATATAAAATTGACATAGGTATTAAATTTTGTTGCCTACACAATATAAATACTACAATAACTAAACAAAATACATAATTAGTTAGTAGCATCATAGTCTACTATTATAGTCTATAATTCTCACATCTACAGCACAATTCTGTAAGAAGTTCCCTTCACCTTCACTTATTACCTCATTGGGTACACTATAACTCACTTGTCACTGTATATCACTTTAATATTGTTTATAATGTTTAGTGATACAACTTAATTTTTAGCTAGTTATAGTTTACCCATTTCTGACCTTTATGGTATTACAAGAGTTATCATTTATTGGGACTGGGTTATGTACCGTTACAATATTCATAAGTTATCGTGAGACATACAGATAGACAGGTAAATGGCAAACAGTCGAATTAAAACTGAGAACTTGTTTCATTCATTAGATTACCCATGCCTGGCTTAGTGGAGTACTATAAAAATGCTCACACATCAGGTCTAATGACAGACACAGACTTTTTAACAGTTTTCATCTCTGTACAAGACTGACAAACTGGACAGTAACAGTATGAGAGTCAGGAGACAAACAAACAACAACTGACATTCACTCACACTTGATACTGCTTATGGCAGTTGACTGTGTACTTCGAAAATGTGCGAGCAGATAACACCTCGTCTAAGCTTGAAGAAATTAAAAAAAAAATATATATATATATATATATATTCATATTCAAACACTTTTTGCTACAGTCCGTTTCTTGATGTATATAATATATTTAATATTTATAATGAATTTTCCTCAAGATTTTTTTTTTCCTTATTAGGAACATGTTTTGGAAACCATTGTAAGATTGGAAACACAATGGTTTCCGAAACATGTTCCTAATAAGGAAAAAAAAATATCTTGGGGTAAATTCATTATAAATATTAAATATAATATAAATATATATATATATATGTATATATATATATTGTAACGAGTAGTTCTGTATGTACTCTTTAAAAATATGTTTTATCGTGTGTTAGCCCCACATGTTGTTGTCGTTACTTTATGTTTACTTACTTTTTTAACCTTCCTCGCTGACGATGTCCGTCGCGATCTCACGAATTACCAGTACCAATATCTCGCGAGTGTAAACGTTACCTGTCCTTTAATGAGTAATTTTAATTCCCGGGTGGCGCCAAATTGTTTATGAAAACAATTAAAAATATGAAATTGTTTGGTCGTTCTAGACGGTGTTGACTAATTCAAATTACCCTCGCAACTGGCGGGCGTATGAATCTCGCTAGTAGTTTGCCGTGCTGCCGACGTCTAACGCTGGCAGACAATTTCGCTCGTCGCTAAAGTACACAAACTTTAAATGCAAATTATAATTAAATAAAGGACGGTTATTACTACTCAATACTCATGTATTAACGTGAAATAGTTATTAGTTATTCATTTAAATACAAAATTATATACTGTTATTAAATAAAGTTGCTCCGGCAATAAATAGACAATTTTCTCAGGTTGGCTAAAGTTGATTTAAACGTTTCTAAATCGACATGGCTGTCGTTTTGGGTTTATTTTATTACTGTTCATTAATCATGAGTTCTTTTGGTTACAAAAAAATATTAATAAGATGATAATAAAGTACACTACCTTACATCAATGGTACTTATATACTATTAGAGTTAATTACAATTCGTTTTTGAAGTGTTAAAAAGTGTGTGTTAAAAGTTCGTAATTTGTACACAGGTTATTTTCTGGTTACATACAAGTTTAGTTTTTATTTTTAATTAGTCCTTGAAAGAAATTTAGTTATCAGTTCAGAGTGAGAGTTATTTGTGTTGTGAGAAAAGTTAATCAGAATTTATTCCATAAATTCGGGTATTTCAGATATACTTAACAAATCTGTTGAATTCGGGTGAAGAGTTATTCAGTTTTTAGTTAGGTTGGTCCATATGATCATCAATCTTCCATCATTTATAATTTGGATTATGTCTGGCTTCTTTTTCGGATAATGTGGATTAAATAATTAATTTAGCATATGAAAATCTGGTCTATTGTCTCTGTTGATTTGACTAGTTCTTCATCAGACTTCTTGCATCCTCATTTTATTAACTTTTGACTTATTTTTGATTATTTTAAATTAAAATTGAGTCGAATATGGTTTGGCTTCTGTATGTCTTGAGCATCAATAATGAACTAATTCTTTTTAACGGAATTATATTAAATAACGTTCCATTGTTATGGCAACTGTCTGTACTCTCATTGGCTGATCACATTTATGTCTATTGTTATAATATTTGAATTTTAATTCAAAATGAATAAATATCTTCTGATTGCTATTATTCTTCTGTCTCCTTATTTATGTATTAGATATTATCACAACTGTTTATATTTCCTTTCAAAGATCATTTTGACATCCCACAAAGCTGGGTTTGTTTATGTATTAAAGTTTTGACAATAATGTTAATATTATGTTATTACATTTCTTTCTTATTTTATGTTTTTAATCTAAATCTAACTTTGACATCTTAATATGGTTCACTAATTGTACTTAATTAGTTACTTGCCTTGGATTTTCTAATACAATAGTTAATTTCTTATAATTTGTTTATTTTGGATGTATACAGTTAGGCATTCTATAGGGCTAAGTAGTAATTGGCTATATTTTCTTATTTTACATAAATTAAAGATTACTTTTCATTTACATATGTTTTTCTTGGTCTCTCTTATGACTTGTTTACATTTTGGATTAATTTGGGCTGTTTTACAATAATTGTATGTTCTTATTACTTTAAAAAATCATTGCCTGTCTGTTATTTTCTAATTTATTTTCCTGTCTTTACTCTAAAGATTATTATTATGTTTGCAAAATTTTATCTCCTTACTTATCTATATTGCCATTTTTTATAACTTGTCTGTCATTTAATATTACTTATAAAACATAACACAAAAATTAGGTTTATGGTCTGCTTACTTTTTCCAGCCATATTCCTTCTTATAAACTTAATTGAACAAATAACTATCTTGGTGAATAACATTATAACACCATTTATTTTATCTTGCTAATCATCCCTGTGAACATTTTTATTAACATAGGATGTTTTATTTATTTTGCTCTCATATTATTTAGTTTATTCTTCTTTTAACATTTACTCTATATTTTTTTTTCTACTTAACCATTGTAACAATAACATTCTCAATCATTATGGGATTTCTATCCTGAATACCGCTGTATTCCTAATCTACTATCACTACTAATTATAATAACAATATTCTGGTTATTATTTTTTGGTATTTATCACCCTTAAACTATAGTGTTAATCACTGGTTTTGGTGTCTTTACCTATATGTTGTGTTTTCTATTTATTTTGGGTTACACTGGCACTCTGCACTTTTTCACTGTACTTTAGTGTTACTAGTGGTTATTCCCTAATATTGATTTCTTTTACTCACTTAATCACCTTCACTTCCTACCTATCTCTCACTTCTGGGTTTTTTATTGTTTTATTCACAATTGTTATTTAGTATGTTAACAAATATCATGTTCTGATTTACTTATCATCATAGAGTTATTCATAATATATACTATCTATTTCTCTGGTTAGTGTACTTTAATTGAGATTACTTTATTTGATTTTAATACTGGTCATTTACATTTATTATTTGTTTGTGCCTTTTTCTTCATTATTTGAGTGTAATATTTCTCATTTTATTTTCTTTATTATTTGTTTGTGTCTTTTTCATATACCTTCTCATTTTATTTTCTTTATTAATTGTTTGTGTCTTTTTTCTTATGCCTTCTCATTTTATTTTCTTTTATTGGGTCAGTCACTTGAGTTGGGTCATAGTCATTTGTCGCCTCATAGTCATTTTATTTTCATTAGTTTAATATAGTTGATTCATTATAGTTTTTTCCCTGGTATTGGGGTGGTTTTTTGTGTTGTAACAATATATATATATATATATATATATATATATATATATTACTATAATATTTATGACTAAATTTACCTCAAGATATACTTTTTTCCTTTAGGAACATGTATCGGGAGATCTTGTTCTCCCATCTTCAGCCTTCGCCATCTTGTTTCTGCTGAAGTATTTGTGTGTTGGCTTCTGGATGTTATTGAGGTAGTTTGTTGGTCTTTGGTCCTTTAAAGTTGCATTATTGTGTGTGGTTGTGGTATCTGTTTTTGTATTTTGTGTATTTTCGATGTTGAGTGCTTTGAATATTGTGTCATGTTTTGCATTGATTTGTATTTGTTCTGGTATTAATTTGTTTTGTGTTTTATGTTTGTAAATCTGTAAATTTTCCCAAATGTTCATTATGGTGCCTTTGTGTGGTATATGTTTTGTTAGTGTTACATTGGTTATGTCTGGGAATTCATGTCCTGTGTTTATTGCATGTGTGGCTAAATTGGATTTATATATATTTGGTTTTTTGTATGCATTTAGGTGTTCAAAATAACGTTTTTTCAGCTGTTTTTTTGTTTGTCCTATATAACATTTATTGCAATCTTGGCATTCAATTTTGTATATACCGTTGGTTGTTGTATTATCTTTGTTGTGTGAGCTATTTAGATTTTGTAATTTATTTTTATTAGTTTTGTATGCTATTTTTATATCTGTGTTTTTAAATAGTTTTGTTAGTTTTGTCATTTTATTATTTATATATGTGAATGTGGCCCATTTTTTGTTGTTGTTATTATTTATGTGTTGTTCAGTTTGATTAATTCTTAATTGTTCAGTTTTTATTTTGTATTTGATTTTATTTTCTATTTTGATCTTAGTATTTTTATTGTATCCATTTGAATAACCAATTTGGTATATTATATTTCTTTCTTTGTCAGTTTCTTGTTTGTTTAGGGGTATTTTGTACATTCTGTTAAATAACGAATAAAATGCTGCCATTTTATGTTGTGGTGGGTGGTCAGAATGGTTAGGTATAATGATGTTAGTGGAACTTGGTTTTCTATATATTGCATATTGTATGTGTTTGTTGTATCTTGTGATGGTTATGTCTAAATAGTTGATTTTGTTATGTTTTTCTTTTTCTTCTGTGAATTGTATTTTGGGATGTATGTTATTGATTTGTTTCAGTATGTTCTCTGCATTTGTGTTTTTGTTATTTGATACATATAGTCCATCATCTACATATCTTATCCATATGCCATCTGGGTCATGTGTTTTTGATATTTTGTATTTTGGTGTCTATGTGTTGTAGGAATATTTCTGCTATTATGCTTGATAATGGTGATCCCATTGCTAAACCTTCTTTCTGTTGATAAATTTTGCTATTAAATTCAAAGTAATTTTGTTTTAGTATTAGTTGGAGACTATTTTTTATTTCGGTTATATATTGTTTGTTTTCATTTTGTTCTATAAGTTTGTTTATTATTATGTCAATTGTTTCTTCTACTGGGATATTAGTGTACATGTTTGTTATGTCATATGATGTAAAAATGTATTTTCATTTATATTTATTATTTTTAGTTTGTCTGTTAATTCGTATGTATTTTTTATGTTATGATGGTTATTTGTTAGATGGTTACTTTTTAGTTTTTGTGCTATTATTCTTGCTATTTTGTATGTAGGAGCTTTTTTGAAATTGATTAATGGCTGTATTGGGTTGTTTAATTTGTGTATTTTTATTAGGCTGTTCATTTTAGGTGGTTCTGGATTATTGTTTATATATACGTCTATGTTTTTATTGTTGAAAATGTTTTTATTTGTTTTTATTAGTTTTATTGTTTGTTTAAGATAGTTTTCTGGTGGGTTTTTATCTAGTTGTACGCATTTATTATTGTTGATGAAGTCTTCGGTTTTTTTGATGTAGTCTGTTTTATCCATGATTACTGTTGCTTGACTTTTGTCTGCTTTAGTTATTATTAAATTATTGTTCTTTACTTTATTTTTAATTTCTTTTATTGTTTTATTGTTTTTCTTTTGTTTATTTTTGTTTTTCATTTCGCTAGTGATTATTTTTTTAATTATATGTGTTGCTTCTGTTCTTTTTTCTTCTTGTATATTGTCTTTTATTAGGTTAATGGCAAATTCTGTTTCTAAAAACGTTATTTTGAACACCTAAATGCATACAAAAAACCAAATATATATAAATCCAATTTAGCCACACATGCAATAAACACAGGACATGAATTCCCAGACATAACCAATGTAACACTAACAAAACATATACCACACAAAGGCACCATAATGAACATTTGGGAAAATTTACAGATTTACAAACATAAAACACAAAACAAATTAATACCAGAACAAATACAAATCAATGCAAAACATGACACAATATTCAAAGCACTCAACATCGAAAATACACAAAATACAAAAACAGATACCACAACCACACACAATAATGCAACTTTAAAGGACCAAAGACCAACAAACTACCTCAATAACATCCAGAAGCCAACACACAAATACTTCAGCAGAAACAAGATGGCGAAGGCTGAAGATGGGAGAACAAGATCTCCCGATACATGTTCCTAAAGGAAAAAAGTATATCTTGAGGTAAATGTAGTCATAAATATTATAGTATTATATACATCAAGAAACGGACTGTAGCAGAAAGTGATTGAAAAAAAAAAAAAATGTATATATATATATATATAGTAACGTAACGAAAATATGGTTCCCTACGTTACATAAAAAATTTATAATTCTCAAACTAAAAAATAAAAAAATAATAATTGTCCGTAGTAATAAAAGGTCAGAAAAGTAAACCATTATTAAATGAATAAATAATCCCCAAATAAGAATACAAGGTAAAAGAAAAAATAAGAATGTTTATAAATACAAACTATTAAGTGTTCAGTGAAAAGGGTAAACGATAACAAGTAATGTGAAACATAACATAGACAGTTTTAGAATAATTAATGAATTAACTGAGAGGAGAACCACTAATTAATTAGTGCATAATTTATTTTATAAAAATGTGCATGTTATTATGTTTTATCATGTTGTTTTATTATCGTGGTATTTATGTTGTTTTTTGTATGTAGCAGGTGAAGCAATTGTTTTAAGAGAATATCAATTAACTGATGTTAATTTCATTTTTATGTTAACAAATATATCACCATAGAACTGGTGTTAAACTTTCTAAGACTAAATATTTAGTATACATGTACTTATTTAGTATGTGGATTATAATTGTAAACTTGGCCAGAAAGGCAATAATTGTTAATAAGATACCAAAGGGTTTATTGTAATTACGTTATAAACAAATGAAGGGTTCTATACTAATATAGGTAATAATAAATTAAAATCAGAATGAGATAAAAATGTAATAATAGGCCATAAACCAGTGACATTGTGTAGGAAGTCAGGTCAGAAAAGTTAGGTAACAAAATTTGTAAAAAAAACACTGTGTAATGAAGTAAACAAGTGTAATGTAATAAGTTAGGAGAAATCAATAGTAGTTATTGATAGCAGATAAGTAACTTCAATTAAAATAAAATCTTAAAATGTAATAGAACAATTATGCCTAAAATTAATATTTTGTAATGAGGAAATAGTACTTGTCAGACTAAGTAGATTAAGAGGAAACGATAGCAAAATGTATATAATTTAATAACAAAAAATATGTGAAGGTTTAATATGATATAATGTAACTTTAGTAAGGGAGTATTTTATTAAGTGCAAGAACATTGTTTAATTATGGTTCTAGGATTATAAATATTATCCAATAAGAGAACAAAGACTGGTTGTCAAGGACGACAAAATGGAAAAAATTTTGTTTATTTGATTATTGAATTGTTATCCATGAATGAGGACAGTTTAGTTTTTATGAACCTAGAAAAAATGAGAAAATTATATATGAGTCAATAAAATTAAATAATAACTAACAAAAGGAGAGCTCGCTGACTTTTGACGGTCATATATAAAAGAGTACAATTAAGCCTATCAATTAAAATTGACGAAAGTCTAAAGGAAGAACTTTACCAATTAAACCCAGTAAAAAGAGTAATCATTAAATTTAAATAATAGACAAATGAAGATAAATAACTACCTGAATGAATTAAAGTAATCCAGTAT
Organism: Magicicada septendecula; assembly: GCA_034769895.1. NCBI lineage: Eukaryota > Metazoa > Arthropoda > Insecta > Hemiptera > Cicadidae > Magicicada > Magicicada septendecula. The sequence goes on along the minus strand of CM068367.1, from coordinate 622,084,832 downwards.
TCTAAAGGACGAAAGAAGAAATTAAAATTGTACTTGAACCTCACTTTTCATGATAGAGAAAATATATTCCGACACAAAATACAGTGGAACCCGTAACCACAAGAACTGGACATTGGCGAAGAGTAAGGATTGGCATTTCTGCATCATTCCAGGACCAAGACACCAAACTTTATTTCGAAACTGGAGTAAAGACTGGCGAGGATTTATACATCTGTATCTTGGCGTTGATCAACCATCTCGAAGCACGAGGTTATCTGGGCACGGCCATTACAAGTAACTGTGTCATCGGACAGTAAACTCTACTTATTTTAAATATTATTTAGTAAGAATTTAGTAATAGATTGTAATATCTTGTAGTCCTATTTTTGCATTTTCTGACCTTACTAGTAGTCAAAAGAACCTTCATACCCTGTGTTTAAGAAAAACAATAGTAAATAAAAGTAATATGTAAACCTGAATTCGATAATTAATCGATTCATTCCAGTACGATCGATTTTTGTATCTTAGTGAAGGAAGAACATTTGTTGTCAAAGAAAAAATATAAAATAAATTATCATTCTTGAAATTGGCGATTTCTTATTATTTGTATAATATTTAGTGCATGTTGAATGAGTTGTAATTTATAGAGAGAGTAACGTGAAAAGTACAGTAAGCGGAACAACTAACCTACAATAACCAGCTGACTGTGAACCACAGCGCTAGCCCGCGGACAGCTGTCGAATTCCAAGAGAAGAGAAACTTATTTAAGGATTTTACTCTCCTCTCTCAACACTTAATGCAGACTAGGCCTGAATAATAACCATAGAATTACCCAATAAATCAACTGGTGGTGAACGTTATTATTTCAGAATGTATTAAATTATTATATAGTATTGAGATATTCTTAATATTTGATTAATATCACCAATAAAAAAAATATTTCTTCACAAATAACCTGACATTGCGGTGCTTAAGAGAGACCACTTATAAAAAAAAAAAAAAAAAAAAAAAAAAAAAAAAAAAAAAAAAAAAAAAAAAGTTTACAAATTGGTTCACAACAGTGGAGTTTAAGATATAATTATATATAAGGTATATGATAAGATCGGAACTCGGATAAAGGTTTAGTAACAATATATATATAATAATAATGACTTTACCTCAAGATGGTTTCTTCTCTATTTGGAACATGTTTCGGGATCCTTAGTGATCCTATCATCAGCCTGTCTAATTTTGAATCTTGTCGAATACCTGTGGGCTGGTTGGCTGTTCTTCTGGCTTCCCATTGGTTTTTGGTTTTTTTAAATTGTTATTACTGTGTGTGATTGTAGTGTATATGCTAGTATTTTGTGTATTTCCTATGTTGAGTGCTTTGAAAATTGTGTCGTGTTTTGTATTGATTTGTATTTGTTCGGGTATTAGTTTGTTTTGTGTTTTATGTTTGTATATTTGTAAATTTTCCCAAATGTTCATTATGGTCCCTTTGTGTGGTATGTGTTTTATTAGTGTCGTATTGGTTATGTCTGGGAATTCATGTCCAGTGTTTATTGCATGTGTGGCCAAATTGGATTTATATATTTCTGGTTTTTTGTATGCATTTAGGTGTTCAAAATAACATTTTATCAGCTGTTTTTTTGTTTGTCCTATGTAACATTTATTGCAATCTTTGCATTCAATTTTGTATATACCGTTCGTTGTTGTATTATCTTTGTTGTGTGGGTTATTTTGTTTTTGTAAATTATTTTTATTAGTTTTGTATGCTATTTTGATATCTGTGTTTTTAAATAGTTTTGTTAGCTTTGTCATTTTATTATTTATGTATGTGATTGTGGCCTTTTTTTTAATTTTTGTTATTATGTATGTGTTGTTCATTTTGATTAATTCTTAATTGTTCAGTTTTTATTTTATATTTGATTTTATTTTCTATCTTGTTTACAGTATTTTTATTGTATCCATTTTCATAAGCAATTTGGTATATTATATTTCTTTCCTTGTCTGTTTCTTGTTTGTTTAGGGGAATTTTGTACATTCTGTTAAATAGCAAATAGAATGCTGCCATTTTATGTTGTGGTGGGTGGTCAGAATGGTTAGGTATAATGATGTTAGTAGAAGTTGGTTTTCTGTATATTGCATATTGTATGTGGTTGTTGTTTCTTGTGATGGTTATGTCTAAATAATTGATTTTGTTATGTTTTTCTTTTTCTTCTGTGAATTGTATTTTTGGATTATGTTATTGATTTGTTTTAATATGTTTTCTGCATTTGTGTTTTTGTTATTTGATACATATAGCACATCATCTACATATCTTATCCATATGCCATTTGGATCAAGTGTTTTTACAATATTTTGTACTTTGGTGTCTATGTGTTGTAAGGATATTTCTGCTATTATACTAAATAATGGAGATCCCATTGCTAAACCTTCTTGCTGTTGATAAATTTTGCTATTAAATTCAAAGTAATTTTGTTTTAGTATTAGTTGGAGGCTTTTTATTTCAGTTATATATTATTGTTTGTCTTCATTTTGTTCTTTAAGTTTGTTTATTATTATGTCTGTTGTTTCATCTACTGGGATGTTGGTGTACATGTGTGTGATATCATATGATGTGAAAAATGTATTTTCATTTAGGTCTATATTTATTATTTTTAGTTTGTCTATTAATTCTTACTTTTTAGTTTTTGTGCTATTATTTTTGCTATTTTGTATGTAGGTGCTTTTTTGAAGTTGATTAATGGACGTATTGGGTTGTTTAATTTGTGTATTTTTATTAGGCTATTCATTTTATATGGTTCTGGATTATTATTTATATATATGTCTGTATTTTTATTGTTGAAAATGTTTTTAGTTGTTTTTATCAGTTTTATTGTTTGTTTAAGATATTTTTCTGTTGGGTCTTTATTTAGTTGTATGCATTTATTATTGTTGATGAAGTCTTCAGTTTTTCTGATGTTGTCTGTTTTGTCAATGATTACTGTTGCTTGACTTTTGTCTGCTTTAGTTAATATTAAATTATTGTTCTTTACTTTATTTTTAATTTCTTTCATTGTTTTTTTGTCCTTCTTTGTTTATATTTGTTTTTCATTTCACTAGTGATTATTTTTTAATTATATGTGTGCTTCTGTTCGTTTTTCTTCTTGTATATTGTCTTCTATTATGTTAATGGCAAATTCTGTTTCTACTATTAAATTTTGTAGATTTTTGTTTGTGTTTTGAGTTAGGTTAGTTTTTGACGTATTGTTTACATATTCTGTTTTGTTTTTGTTAAATTCTGTATTGCTTAGGTTAATGGTTCAAGGGTAAAATGTGAGTTTATTTTTGTTTTTTTGTTTTGTTGTTTTAATGTGTTGAGTTTTTTTTGTTGATTGTAAGTCTTTTTGTTTTTTCAAATTTTATTTGATTTTCTACGGAATTGTATTTATTATTCCATGTAATTGGATGTAATAAACTTGTTAGCTCTAAGTGTAGTTTATATATGTCTAGTGTTATGCTAGTTCCAAATAGAGAGAAAACATCTTGAGGTAAAGTCATTATAAAATATTGTAACGTTACATAACCCAGTCCCAAAAATGATAACGTAGTCACCCCACTATAAAGGTCAGAAATGGGTATAATATACACAGCTCTAGATTACCTTGTATTACAAAACACTATAAACTATAATTAAGTGATATAAAGGGTACAAAGTGAGAGGTAGTGTATACAGTGATAAAGTAAGTGGTTTTAAAAGGAGCATCTCACAGACTTATGCTGTAGATGGAGAAACAATTGATTATAATAGTAGACTATATTGCTACTGACCAATTATGTGTTTTGTTTGAATATTGTATAATTTGTATTGTGTAGGCCACAAAGATTTTGTACTTAGGTCTAATTTTATATTTAATAGAATAATTGTGTTTGAATATAAGATAACCTAGGGTTAAATATAAAAGGGTTAAATATAAAATAATAATAAAAATAAAATACGAGGGCTATCCAGAAAGTAACAGACGTTTAGATATAAAAAATTTACAAAATGAAAAAACAAAATTGCATTATATACATTTGAAAGGTACACTCTTAAGCTATTTTTCTACATAATCGCCATTCAAATTAAGGCACTTATCATACCGTGGCACAAATTTTTCAATACCGTCTCTGTAGAAATCTGCCGCCTGCGATTTCAACCACTGGTTTACACCGGCATGCAGTTCGGCGTCAGTATCAAAGCGTTGTGTAGCGAGCCATGTCTTCATCGCTGGGAAGAGGTGATAGTCGCTCGGCGCCAAATCCAGGCTGTATGGTGGATGATCGAACACCTCCCATCCAAAACCATCGAAGAGCTCTCGGGTACAATTGGCCGTGTGTGGACGTGCGTTGTCGTGAAAAAACAAAACCTTCGCACTAAGTTTTCCCCGACGCTTGTTTTGTATCGCGCGCCTTAACTTTCTCAGTGTTTCACAATACCTCTCTGAGTTAATTGTTGTGTCACGTTCAAGAAAATCAACGAGAATCACTACTTCAGAGTCCCAAAACACAGTAGCCATGATCTTTCTTGCTGACAGCGTTTGCAAACACTTCCTTGGTTTCTTGGGAGAATTTGTGTGTCCCCATTCCATCGACTGCCTTTTTGTTTCACTATTGACATGCTTCACCCAAGTCTCGTCCCCAGTTACGATACGATCGATAACTTTGTTACCATTTTTATCGTAATCTTCGAGGAAAGTTAGTGCTGCAGCCAGTCTCTGTTTTTTGTGGTCTTCCGTTAGGATTATCGGAATCCACCTAGCACAAAATTTGTGGTAACCAAGCTTTTCCGCCACAATTTCATGCACCAAACTCCGTGAAATTTGGGGAAAATGTTTTGAAAGTTCCGTAATCGTGAAACGACGATCTTCACGAATTTTGTCGTTGATTTTCATCACCAGTTCATCAGTCACAAGGCTAGGTCTACCACTGCGGTCCTCATTGTGAACACTGGTATGGCCATTTTTAAAATCAATGCACCATTGCCTCACTCGACTTTCACTCATTATTCCTTTTCCGTACACATCACAAAGTTGGCGATAAATTTCAATTGGTTTGTGATTTTTTGCCAACAAAAACCTAATCACAGAACGCACCTCACAAGTGGCGGGATTTTCTATTGCAGCGCACATTTTAACACGTCACAGAGAGCAAAGTAAGAGGGGCACAGACCGCACGCTACCACAGCTGGATCCGTACTGAGTGTAGGAACGTTCTGACACCAAGATGGCGGCTCTATCGCCGCCCACCGCTGCGGTTGGTCAAAACGTCTGTTACTTTGTGGATAGCCCTCGTAATACTGTATGAGTAAAATGGCAGAAGAAAATAGTTTAGTGTAAGGATACTATAAGAAATTAATAAATAATAAATAAATACAATTAAAGGAAATAAAAATATTAAAGACCTATATCTAAAGTTAAGAGGAAATAAAAGGAAAAACCTTATATAAATCAAATTGGATAATAAACCAAAGTTAAAAAGGATTATTTTCCTATAAATAAGAAATAAATTTATACTAATTAAAAACAGCCTATATACTCAAAAGTATATAGATGCACCAATAAAAAATGATATAAAAATTATTGGTTACTAACAGTAACCACCTAACAAGATATGAATTAACTGTTAAAACGATTGAAAAACGTTCGTTTGGAAAAAGTGTAATGCCATCAAGAATTTAATAAAACCTTATGAAAACTTTTGGAAACAGTGCTAAATTTAATAAAAATTAACTAGTAGTATCCACCTTATGTTAGAACTCCTTCAAATATCAACTTTAACGTCCTTTATTCGATGAAAATTTGAAATAACCCAGCTACCAGATCAGGCCTAGTTGGATGGCACTTCGAGATTTTGGTGAGATTGTATCTTATGAAAATTTAACGAAATTATAAAACAACTATAACTCCAACACTAGAAACAGCACCATCCAAGTAAACACTTCGAGAAAAGAGGTAAAATAAACTTTATTAATAATTGTTAACCAAGAAATCCTCATATCGAATCTTTGTGCAGTTCCAATATTTAGTAACTGATTTCGTGTTTATAATAAAGACAACCTGTACTCTAGCGGATAAACCCAGAACTACATGCTACGAAAAAAACAAAAAATAGAAATTTATTATTTTTCTTGTAAAGCGTAGTATATTATTATTCATTTCTGACCGTCTCATAACACAAAGAACTTACCCTTAACCCTGGGGAAATTAATAAATGAATTCTTTATTGTTTAATGTTTAATCAAGGACAACAAAATAATTTGTTATAATTCCAACGTTTACCTAATTAGATCGAACCAATGTGGTGTTGACAGAAAAAATCTATTATAATATTTTTGTACTGGGAGAAGAGAAAATCAGTGTATTCCATTAATAAATACTCTGAACATTTTGTTATAAATAATAAACCGTGCATTATTTCTTGTAGAGGGTAGTTGTTACAGAGTTTCAGGAAGCCAAGAAGAGGACGAACCACCGGGAAGTATCACCGACAATTGGTGTTTGTTTAACCTAAAATTTGGAGACAGACGTCAAAATCAGCTGGTCTTATGAGCGGCGAATATAAAATAAGTAATTGTATACTCCGGGGTTAATATCCTTGGTCCTCCTCTCTCTCCTAACTACGATTAAACAACTCCATTGATCTCTCCCAAATCACACACACTCGATTTCAGTAATTTTGGTAAACATAAAATTTAACCGCTTTGAACATTAGCAAATATAATTCATAAGTGACGATCGCAAAAGGTACTCTGACTGCTCCGACACTTTCACGATTCGAATATATATAAATATATTATATATACTAGCTGACCCGGCCACGCGTTGCTGTGGCTAAAGTTTTTGTTATATTACATTATAGTAAACAATCTAAGAGGAACAATAAGAGAACATCAGTCACGGAGTCCACTATGCTTTTTCACACAGATGGTATTTGTAAAAAAATATGGTGATTCCTTATTTGACTTTCTACTACTATAACCCTTTAGTACAATGAAATTATTTACGAACAAAGACGAAAATGTTGATGTTGGTATACAAATTCACTGGATTGAGATTTGAAGGGGAAGTACGTTGAACACAATTAATTAAAATGTTCTTACACTTGATATTAAGCAGAAATCAATAGGTACAAAATAAAAATTTATCAGATTTATTATTTCCATTTAATTTTATAACAAATATAAGTATATTACAGTATAATACAGTAAATAACATGTGACGCTTAAACTCATGAATGAGGTAGGCAAGGCAGACAGTCTTAAACTTTTAAACATTAATATCTATTTTTTTGAATTATAAATACTTTCAATTTCAATTTAATTTAACACCAATCGGTGCACAATGTTTTTGGTTAACCTGTCTTTAGCTAACACAAATAGATTCGACGGTTTCCCAACACGTGAACACGCAACATATAGTTGCCCATGAGAAAAACATGGATTTTCCAAATCTAAACCACAAATGGACATTGTTTGACCTTGAGATTTATTTATAGACATGGCGAAAGCTAAACGAATTGGAAACTGTAGCCTTTTGAAGGGTATGGTAGAATCTGATGGTATCATCGGAATACGTGGCAGCAGGACCACTTTTCCTTTAAACTTCCCAGCCAAAATGGTTGCTTCAAGAATGTTTCCGGTGATCTTTTTGATGACCAAACGCGTACCGTTACATAATTGAGGTGGATTCAAATTACGGAGGAGAATAATAGGGGAACCAATCTTTAATCGAAGATTATGTGGTGGCATTTCAGGGATATCTAATGAATTTAAAAATTCAATCGGAAAATTTACACTTTCATTTTCATCAACAACAGTATCGATTGATTTAAAAGACATCAGATCGCCTGGTAACAACTGTTGTATCTGGAAGTTAATTTCGTCAACATCAACGTTTTTGGCTGCCAAAATCGCCCGTTGACTAAGCCATTCATGATTCAAATAATTATTCTGTATATCCGGGAAAATACTCTGAATCAATTCATTTTTATCCTGAACAACAGTGCAAAAATTGTCTGGTAGTTTAATGCATTGCGTATTTGGTTGCAGTTCTATTTTACCGTTCCCAATATCTAGTAGTTGTTCGGAAAATATTTGTGCTGATGGATCATTTTGCAATTGTACTCGCATATTTATGGTCAATCGAAGTGTTTCAACACTTCGCCATAAGAATGATTGTTTCAAACATGCATTAATCTCATCCGCGAAAGTAGAGCGAGGTATAACCGGTAAGGTCTGCCGGAAGTCACCAGACAAAAGTAAGATAGCACCACCGAAAAGTTTATTATTGCTGTTTAAATCTTGCATAGTTCTGTTTAATGCTTCAAGTGAATATTTGTGTGCCATTGTGCACTCATCCCAAATTATTATAGAACTCTTCCGCAACACTGCAGCTATTCCACTATTCTTTTTGATGTTACACATTGCATCTGGTTTATTATGAACGTCCAATGGCAGCTTGAATGTTGAATGTGCTGTTCGCCCACCATCCAGTAAAGTAGCCGCAATGCCTGACGATGCTACTGCTAATGCGATTTTTTGTTGCGACCGTATTTTGGCAAGAATCAACGACATTAAAAATGTCTTACCGGTTCCACCGGGTGCATCCAAGAAAAAAAAACCGCCTTGTTCAGCAGCAACAGCCAGCATAATCCGATCATAAATAATTTTTTGTTCTGCTGTCAGTAATGGTTCACTGTTCATGATAATTGTTGCTAAACTTCCATGGTCATATTGATTTTCTCGTTGTAAATCGGTATTGACTAAGTCGGTGGCTGGACGATTAGGTGATGGCATACCATAATGATTAAGTGGTAAATTTGAAATAAGAACACATAAATCCTCGATCAAGACCAATGCTTCATTGTACATCTCTGGTGTATAATCTATGTTTTGGCATTGATTTGTTTGTCTAATTCGGTGCAAGATGTCTTCTGTCATACAATTTTTATATTTTTCCCACAAAGTTTGTGCTTGCGAGGGATAACATGTCGTCAAAATAATTGCAAACAACTGACGAATGTTATTCGGTGTTGATGTCAACGCAGCATCAGCAAGCGTTAAGTCCCAATGGTTATCGTCTTCTAGCAATTGCAGTTCACGACATGCATCCTGGTATGTATTGAATACTCGACCATTAACTGTTCGTAAAAATTCAAAAGACGTTGGTCCGGGAACATTCACCAATAACAAACGTAAATAGAAGCACTCACGTTGCTTTGGATGTACCGTGTAAAGTCTCCCCAATGTCTTAGCTTTGAATATGCCTGTAATGGAAGGATGTGGTTTTCCTTGTTTCCGTGGCTCCCATTTTTTACTGGATTTGTTCCATGTGAAATAACGTGGAACATCACCATACACCAATGTCTTCGCGAATTGGCCAAAAACATCAGGTTTTTGACACAATGTAAAAAATTCAGTTAGAGTCGTTTTCGGAGCTTCGAACGCTCTTTGGAGAACATTTTCTTCAGTGAAGTATACACGTTGACCGTTTTCAAGATGTATTGCCAGATGTTGGACAGCAGGATCTCTTTCGTGGATGGGAAAGCTGAGAATATGCCAAATAGCTTCATTGCTGCTAATGTATCTGCCCATTTGGTATCGTGCTATTTCGTCATTTTTATTTATGTTTTGTACTTCAAATATGGCCAAATCACTGCCTTTGTTTACATATTTACAAATATACTTAATTGATTTAACAGAACTGCAAAGCTCAACATTGATATGAGCTTTGTAAGTTTTTGAAAGTAGTGGTGAGTATGGTACCACCCACTGATTATCAAACTCAACTTGATTTGGAAAGTCGCATTGTAAATGTGTGGCCACCATTCTCAGTACTTCTGCGGCGATACATTGGATAACCATCAATATCCGTGATCGTGTCATTCGTATGCGGCTTTGGGAAGTTTTTTTTACATTTTCCATTTTCCATGCACGGTGACGTCATGTTGAAAGCACCGCATGGCCCATGGATCATGTGTTTGGTGACAATATCAAATAATTCTTGATCAATTAATGGGTCTGGAATTTCGGCTGAAATTATTTGATCGATTTCTTCAGGACGGATTCTATCTTTAAGCCAAACCAAAATGTGGGCATGAGGCAAACCTCGCTTTTGCCACTCTATCGTATACAGCCAACAACGTGTGATACCAAAAATTGAATATTTAACAATAAAATCAATTAAGGATTTCAATTTTTGTTTAAACACACGTGCAGTTAAATCATGACGATGAATGGCTTGTTGTCCTGGCAATAGTAAAGTTTGTATCTCTTCCCAATTCGGATTACATGTGAATGTAATAAATAAATCCGGTCGGCCGTAATGACGTACGTAAGTCATCGCATCTTGTATGTATTCCTGCATGTTCCGTGGACTGCCGATGTAGCTTGAAGGTAAAATGAAAGCATTACCGATGTCATTGGGATTTAAATTTCCATCGATGTTTCCAGCAACAGCATCTCGTAAGTGAATATATTCTTCCGATCGTAGTTTTGCCTGGTTGAATCGAAGGAATCGCAAGCGTTCGCTTTCGACCTTAGCATACATATCAACAATGTATTGATGGAACAGCTGACGATATCGAAGGATATAATTGTCTTGATGTTGTCTAACCATTATTCGGTGTGCGTAGTAGTTCATTGAGCTAACTTTATTATTTCTGTAATCACCTAAAAAAATAAAAAATAAAATGCAATACGAAATTAAAATCTATACATACAGTAAGAAAGTAAATAGATAATTGTCAAATTTACCGGTATTTGGATCATACTGTTTGATATTAAGGTGATATTCATCTTGTCCTTGCCAAAATATCAATGGATATTGTAGTGCGTCATATGAACGGTGTAGATCCGAAATCGTACTGACAGTGTTGTCTCGCCGTGTAATTTTTATAGATCTTTTGTCAACTGGATCACCAACCATGATAACAGCAACCTCATCAACAGTTGGAGCGTTGAATCTACCAGCATGTTCACCTAATGGTACTTTGTCGGCTTTTATGACGATTTGATAATTGTCATTTTGCAGTCGTGGCGAAACTCTTTTGATCAATTGAATTAGTTGATTGTGATCTTCTAAAAAATTTTCCAATAATATCACAATTGCTCTTTCCTCTGCTTGTTCAATAAAATTATACAGGCACCGAGTCGTCACGCGCTCTTCACAATCGCCCATAAAATAAATTTGAAGAAATTTCGGATTGTTATCAGGCATTGGCATCAGTGATCCGATTTTATGGTACACCTGGCCTTGAATTTTGAATGTAGTTTCAAAATTACGTCCATCGGATGCACGATCGCAAATTTTAGTTGCCCCAAATGACGTCATTTGGAAGCAAGAATTAAATTTGCGTATCTTACGCAAAAATAATTTGGAATCATCTGAATTGCCAGTAAGAAGGGATAATAAAGGCTCCGGCGGAGCGGGTAGAGGTGACAGCACAACTTTTCCTGATGCGCAGCACATGCCGGCTGCTTCATTCCGAAATTTCAATGCCTGACAATATTGACATACTTTATCCATTCCACCGATAGCAATTTTTGAATGCGCTGAGTAGTTAATATCTGGTGCATATTCAAAGGCAAGCCGAACGAATGATGCACGTGTTAATGAGCGGCTGATCCGTTGCCTTTGTCGATCTAGTACTCGTACTGTAGCTATGTTTCGTTCTCGTGCCGCTCTTGTTCTCGTAATATTCTGTTGCAGACGTTCGTCACGCTGTTCTTGAGATTCTTGTGCACGACTTTCTGCAGTCCTGATTCTTTGAGCTGCATTTCTTGTTTCGATTTGTTCTGGTAATTGCTGAGCTCTTTCAACACGTTTGCGTCGTGACCCTTTGCTGCTCGTGTTGTTGAGGTTAGATCTTTTCGGTGGCATTTGACTGAAAATAATAATTTAATCGTTTAAATATTAGAAAGAGGAACTGAAAAACATGTTATCATAGCACATTGAAATAATAAGTGCAAAATAATTTTCAATGGAGGTTAAATAAATCGTTTAAATATTAGAAAGAGGAACTGAAAAACATGTTATCATAGCACATTGAAATAATAAGTGCAAAATAATTTTCAATGGAGGTTAAATAAAAATAATATAAAAATTTTTGTACAATTATTGAAAAAGTGTGGGGAGCTTTGTGCCATTTTCTCATTGATATATTAATTAACTTTTATAAAACTATGTGATATTACTTACATGTATAAATTGAAATTATTGTTCCTGTGCTCCTACTGTGGCTATGTCTCGTTCTCCTGCTGCTCTTGTTCTTATGATATTCTCTTGAAGACGTTCGTTACACTGTTCTTGAGATTCTTGTGCATGACCTTCTGCTGTCCTGATTCTTTGAGCTGGATTTCTTGATTCAATTTGTTCTGCCAACTGATGGGCTCTTTTAATACGTTTGCGTCGTGCCTCTCTTGTGCTCGCGTTGTTGAGGTTAGATTTTTTCCGTCGAAAGGTATCGACATCTGTTCAATAAATTAAAATTGCGACTATAATTTGAGATTTAAACTATCCTATCTCTCAAGTTGGATCGAACTGCACATGGTGTGCGAATTTTATTATAATCGGTTAAGTGGTTTAGGAGTCCATTCAGGACAAACATTGTGACACGAGATTTATATATATTAAGAAGATGTAACGTAACAGATTTGAGGTCCCCAACGTTACATAAAAAATGAAGTAACTATGGTCAAGAACCATACCCCAATATTAAGGTTACTCAGTAATTAATACATCTGAGGTGTACATAAATTTAAAAGATGTAATAAATAATATAGAGGTGTAAAATATAAACATTGTATCAAATGGTAGGAGTTTAATAGGTAATAATGAAGTGCAAATTACTATTCCAATTAATGTTTAATGTGTTGCAAATTGTACTTGTTGTTATGCTGTAGCATGGTAGTGTTTACAAGCTATTTATTTTATGTTTGTGGATAGTAAGAGGGAACTGTTGTTTTATAGAAGTACTTAGTCAGTGGTACTCCTTTCATTTATGTTAAAATTGTCTTTAGACAATTAAGTATAAATACATGTGTTACGTATTATATTATGTTAAATGTATTGACTGAAATTGATTAATGAAATTGTTTTGAATTAATGTTTGTAAACTTGGCCAGGATGGCAATAAGTGTTTAAAAGTTGACAAGTAGTTCTTATAATTATGTTATAAAATAATGAAGGGTTCCAGGATGAATTAATTAATATAATAAATTAAAACCAGGAAATATAATTAATGTAAGTAGCCGTAAACCAATTACTATTTGTACAGTAGGTTAGGTAAAGAAAATTAAGTTAAAAACCAAACAATATTATAACAGTTGTAAGAAAACCTATAGGCCTAAATTTAATATTTGTGAAAGGAAATTGATACCTTTTTAATAAGTCCAGTCCAATGAAACTATAGTAAAATATATACGGTTTAATAAGGTAGATTGGGTGAGAGTTTTAGGTAAAATGGTATAATTCCAAGCATGGAGTATTTTATTAAAAAGAAGTAGTAATATTTTATAATTCTGGCTCTAGGGTATCAAATATCGTCCAATGACAGAAAGTAGTGGTTGTTAGGGTAACTAAAATGTAAAAAATCTTGTTGATTTTCAATTATTCGATTGTTATATGCTCATGGGTTAACTTGAAATAAGACGAATCCATAAAAGAATTTATAAAAACCCAATATAATTCAATTGCTATATGCTGATGGGTGAAGTTAAATAAATACGGAAAAGAATTTATACAAAACCAATATTATTCAATTTGTTATATGCTATTGAGTTCAGATGAGGAGACACTTTTAAAAAGGATAATACAAATTAACAAAAATTAATCAAAATTAATAAATTAAAGTCGAAACCTAATCCTCTAAAACAAACTGATGAATAATAAATTAAATTAGATTTCAAAAATATAACCAAATACCTCCAAAAGGTCGAGAAATTCTTACTTCACTCATCAAGATAATTCCGTTGGATTTAGTATTAAACCCGATTTCCCATCTAACCAGGAGACTAATTGATGGAAGAAAAAAGCCTAAATTAATGGAATTATAGAAAAAATATACAAGGACCTGTTTCTGAAGAAAAACCTCACTTTCAAGAAGGAAGTTATAATACGACTCCAATTCCACCGAGACCGACAACCACAAGGATCGTAAGAGAAGAACGATGGTCAGAAGAGTTCCTGGGGCTTTCCAGTACATCACACCATCAATTTTATTTAGAATCGGAACACTTTTTCTGGATGGAAGTAACCTAAATTGTAATCTTCAACTGTTTACAGACGTACAATGCTGCCTTGAGAGTCATCAACCTGGTAATACCAGCTTATTTTTAATTTCAATATATTAAGAACTAATAACCTTTTGTAATACTAAGTAACCTTAATTTTGCATTACCTGGCCTTACTAATCGTTAAAAGAATCACACGTACCCTGGGATAAGAGATATTTAATATTATATTTAAGTTGTATAAAATAAAAGGAACGTGGTCAACTACACAATCGATCCATCATTGTGTAATCGATATCATTCTATTGTAGTCATGAAGAACACTGTTAGTTTGAATTAAAGTACAAAATAAATAAAGAATCCTTCTTGTATATGATGATGTTTTATGTTATTGTAGAATAGGTATTATATGTTGTGGGTGAAGTAATTTACAGGTAAAAGGGTGATTAAAATCTGGTGAACCAGTTAACCTAGAAGCAAGCCAATTACGAATGACAGCGCTCATAGTCCACAGCTGGAGAACGTGAGATTACCGAACTAGCGTGTTTCCTGCACAATTTTTGAATTGAATTACACAATACGGACTGACTAGGGTTGGCGAGAATTCTTAATTCATTAAGTAAATACATGAAGTATATCATTGATATTGTGTAAATATTGAGTAATTAGGTAAAACCGTGTTATAGTATACATAAAAGTTATAATAACACCATAATAAATATATTTGTCTATTAAATTTGAGTTACAGGAGGTCACCTATAAGAAAAAACATTATAACATAATTTGTTGGTTTATTGCAAATTGGCGCAAACCAACGTGGAGCTTGATTAAACCCTGGAACCCAATCATATCTTATTTACTTTATTTATCTGTTGTTACAAATTGCCGCCTTCAACATGGGGCTTAACGTGGATACACGGGAGTCTCATATAAGTAAATAAACAGAATAACAACTTGAGAATTTGTTGTTACAAATTGGCGCTCAACGAGTGGGCTTTAGTTAAGTAAAAAATTGACTTAATTATTACTTAACTGGAGCAGGCAACTATTAGAGGCACAGGAATGCAATAAAGAGCTATGATACAACAGGAAACGAAAATGCCCAAACAAGAAAGACGACTAAGTTACGCGGAATGGATGACGGTGCTATTTAAAAAATTCAGCAAGGATATGGAGTATATTAAGAAGAACGCCAGCGATCACGAAAGAGCGCAAATGAGTCGCGCGAATGGAATGGGAACAGCAAACGACAAAATGACTTTGAGAGACATTTATGATGAAATGTGGGAGTTAGATGCCAGGTGTAATAAAGAAAAGACTATTGGGACAGCCCACGAAAAAGACGATAACAAGGTGGAAAGGATGACTAAAGAAGATTGGGAAAGATTGGACGATAATGAAGAACAAATGAAAAACGAAAGAACGTTTGGAGTATACGCCCAGGTGACAGAACAATATACTCAGGAAGGATATGAACAATGGAGACGAGTAATAAGACAACCTGAAAACCCAATACAAACAGAAAACACAGAATTAAGGGAGTGGATAAGGGTGATGTTTGAACTATCCAGAGAAGATATGTGTAACTGGAGGAAAGAACATAATCAAACAGAAGAATTTATAGGAATGCCGAATCATAAAAACTTAGAACAATCAAATAAGCAACAAGAAGTAGAAGTAGTCAAAGTGAAGCAACAGAAGAAAATATCAAAACAACCAAAGAAAGTGACCTGTCAGGATGTAATGGATTTTATGGCCGAACAATTTAGGAAACAGAAGGAAGAATTAAATAAAAAATTTGAAGAAAACTCTGAAAAAATAGACAGTATTAAAGAAGATTCCAAGAAACAGAAGGAAGAATTAAATAAAAAATTTGAAGAAAACTCTGAAAAAATAGACAGTATTAAGGAAAGTACTAGTGAACTTTTAAGGCACCATAAATGAAAATAATGAACAATTGAAGGCCGATTTTAGACAAATCAATGAGAAATTAGACAGTATTTTAGAAAATAACAAACGAGTGTTAGAAAAGCTAGAAACTAAAATAGACAGTATAAACGAAAACTCAAAGAAACAAAACGAAATTTTGAGTGAGAGCTTAATCAAACCAATGAACGAGAAGTTTGACAAGAATAAAGAGGAAACTAATGAGAATAAAAAAGACAAAAGTGTATTGTTATCTGAAAGGAAACCTATCAGAAACAATGAAATGAAAACAAAGAAAATGAGACAAACACGTCAAAGGAAATTAATGAATACACGGGAAGGATTGGAGATGATTAAAGGTGGATTAGTTAAGCTGCATAATATACCAATTACGGAACCCAGAGAAGTAAGGCAATCAAGAAACCCTAAACGAACCACAATTGAGTTCCCAGATAGATTAAAAGGACCGAAAAGGCCAAAACTAACCGAGGAGCATGGAGGACTTCTGGAGATTATGTATGAACCATTTGAACGGTTAAGTAACAATACGGAAGAATCAGTTCGAAAAACGATGGTAACCATTGAATTTAATGAAAATTCAATATCAGCAGAGTTACAATATCAGATGATAGAGAGCTATTTGACAAGGACAAAAATCATTATGGACACTGCAGTAATCCGAGAACATGGAGGGCCTGAGTTAATGGATCATGGTTAACCGAAATAATAACAACCAGAAAAATGGGACTGATTTTCTGAAAACCGAATAAGCAACCCATTGAAAAGGTAAAACCCCAAAATTCTAAAAAATTGTAAGAACAACTTACTCAATAATTATTCAGAAACGATATGATTTAATAAAAAGTATGTAAGTACAACTTACTTAAGATATTTGGAAACCATTTGATTTAACAAAAAATAAGAACAGATTATTCAATAATATTTATAAAGAATTGATTTAAAATGAGATATAGGAAAAATAATATTTTATGGTAACAAACAGAAGAATAAATAAATAAATAAAAACAATTGATGGTAATGTGCTCAGATAAGAAGAATAAAGAATAATTTAATGACTCCAATGAAACTGAAGGAGGATGATAATTAATACAACAATAATTAGAATTTCTCAGAATTGAAGATTATATAAGAAGAAATGATACGGAGAAAAATGTCACAAGAAGGAAAGTTAAAAGGATTTTAAAATAATGCCTATCAATAATGTTATGTGCTATTAGTTAATGGAAAAGAAGAAGGAATCAAGAAGAAGAAGAAAAAGAAATATATAAATAAATGTAAACAGCAACTGTATGAAGAATCCCAAAGGTGTTTAGTATTAGTCGCTAATTGACTACTTATAATTTTTTTATTTTAAGGTATTGACCGTAGAAATGTTCCGGCAATAATTTTTATGAGCAGGGATGATGTTCCCCTGGTCTCAGAAGGTGTAAGGATGGACAGCGGAGTAATGGACCCAAGAGTGGCCACCCGACTGGTACCACCGCACAGGATAGGGAAAAATGTTAGGGAAATTAAGTATTTTAGGGATAATGATAAAATAGCTGTATAGATTGATATTAGATTCCAGAAGTATAGTTGAAGAAAATAGAAGGAAGATAGCAGACAGAAGCTTAATTGAGAAAGCTAATTTATAGAAGTAAATAAGAAAATAAATGTTAAAACAAGTTTTTATGATTAGTGTGACCAATCCTTATCAAGTAAAATGTGGAAGTACCACGACCCAGAGAAATAAATAATTTATGAATTTGCCTCCAAGAGAGAGAGTTGAGCAGTAAAACAGCAATTACCACCAGTCTGAAATACCAGTCCGTATATAACCAGTCCGAAATAAAAAAAATATGAGTAAAAGGTTAACCTGAGCAGGGACAAACTATAAGTTTATTTTTACTAAACTTAGTTGAGCCAAAATAAACTTCTTTCGAAGGGGGGGTGTTATGTAACATAACAGATTTGAGGTCCCCAACGTTACATAAAAAATGAAGTAACTGTGGTCAAGAACCATACCCCAATGTTAAGGTTACTCAGTAATTAATACATCTGAGGTGTACATAAATTTAAAAGATGTAATAAATAATATAGAGGTGTAAAATATAAACATTGTATCAAATGGTAGGAGTTTAATAGGTAATAATGAAGTGCAAATTACTATTCCAATTAATGTTTAATGTGTTGCAAATTGTACTTGTTGTTATGCTGTAGCATGGTAGTGTTTACAAGCTATTTATTTTATGTTTGTGGATAGTAAGAGGGAACTGTTGTTTTATAGAAGTACTTAGTCAGTGGTACTCCTTTCATTTATGTTAAAATTGTCTTTAGACAATTAAGTATAAATACATGTGTTACGTATTATATTATGTTAAATGTATTGACTGAAATTGATTAATGAAATTGTTTTGAATTAATGTTTGTAAACTTGGCCAGGAGGGCAATAAGTGTTTAAAAGTTGACAAGTAGTTCTTATAATTATGTTATAAAATAATGAAGGGTTCCAGGGTAAATTAATTAATATAATAAATTAAAACCAGGAAATATAAATTAATGTAAGTAGCCATAAACCAATGACTATTTGTACAGTAGGTCAGGTAAAGAAAATTAAGTTAAAAACCAAACAATATTATAACAGTTGTAAGAAAACCTATAGGCCTAAATTTAATATTTGTAAAAGGAAATTGATACCTTTTTAATAAGTCCAGTCCAGTGAAACTATAGTAAAATATATACGGTTTAATAAGGTAGATTGGGTGAGAGTTTTAGGTAAAATGGTATAATTCCAAGCATGGAGTATTTTATTAAAAAGGAGTAGTAATATTTTATAATTCTGGCTGTAGGATATCAAATATCGTCCAATGACAGAAAGTAGTGGTGTTAGGGTAACTAAAATGTAAAAAATCTTGTTGATTTTCAATTATTCGATTGTTATATGCTCATGGGTTAACTTGAAATAAGACGAATCCATAAAAGAATTTATAAAAACCCAATATAATTCAATTGCTATATGCTGATGGGTGAAGTTAAATAAATACGGAAAAGAATTTATACAAAACCAATATTATTCAATTTGTTATATGCTATTGAGTTCAGATGAGGAGACACTTTTAAAAAGGATGATACAAATTAACAAAAATTAATCAAAATTAATAAATTAAAGTCGAAACCTAATCCTCTAAAACAAACTGATGAATAATAAATTAAATTAGATTTCAAAAATATAACCAAATACCTCCAAAAGGTCGAGAAATTCTTACTTCACTCATCAAGATAATTCCGTTGGATTTAGTATTAAACCCGATTTCCCATCTAACCAGGAGACTAATTGATGGAAGAAAAAAGCCTAAATTAATGGAATTATAGAAAAAATATACAAGGACCTGTTTCTGAAGAAAAACCTCACTTTCAAGAAGGAAGTTATAATACGACTCCAATTCCACCGAGACCGACAACCACAAGGATCGTAAGAGAAGAACGATGGTCAGAAGAGTTCCTGGGGCTTTCCAGTACATCACACCGTCAATTTTATTTAGAATCGGAACACTTTTTCTGGATGGAAGTAACCTAAATTGTAATCTTCAACTGTTTACAGACGTACAATGCTGCCTTGAGAGTCATCAACCCGGTAATACCAGCTTATTTTTAATTTCAATATATTAAGAACTAATAACCTTTTGTAATACTAAGTATCCTTAATTTTGCATTACCTGGCTGTACTAATCGTTAAAAGAATCACACGTACCCTGGGATAAGAGATATTTAATATTATATTTAAGTTGTATAAAATAAAAGGAACCTGGTCAACTACACAATCGATCCATCATTGTGTAATCGATATCATTCTATTGTAGTCATGAAGAACACTGTTAGTTTGAATTAAAGTACAAAATAAATAAAGAATCCTTCTTGTATATGATGATGTTTTATGTTATTGTAGAATAGGTATTATATGTTGTGGGTGAAGTAATTTACAGGTAAAAGGGTGATTAAAATCTGGTGAACCAGTTAACCTAGAAGCAAGCCAATTACGAATGACAGCGCTCATAGTCCACAGCTGGAGAACGTGAGATTACCGAACTAGCGTGTTTCCTGCACAATTTTTGAATTGAATTACACAATACGGACTGACTAGGGTTGGCGAGAATTCTTAATTCATTAAGTAAATACATGAAGTATATCATTGATATTGCGTAAATCTTGAGTAATTAGGTAAAACCGTGTTATAGTATACATAAAAGTTATAATAACACCATAATAAATATATTTGTCTATTAAATTTGAGTTACAGGAGGTCACCTATAAGAAAAAACATTATAACATAATTTGTTGGTTTATTGCAAATTGACGCAAACCAACGTGGAGCTTGATTAAACCCTGGAACCCAATCATATCTTATTTACTTTATTTATCTGTTGTTACAAATTGCCGCCTTCAACATGGGGCTTAACGTGGATACACGGGAGTCTCATATAAGTAAATAAACAGAATAACAACTTGAGAATTTGTTGTTACAAATTGGCGCTCAACGAGTGGGCTTTAGTTAAGTAAAAAATTGACTTAATTATTACTTAACTGGAGCAGGCAACTATTAGAGGCACAGGAATGCAATAAAGAGCTATGATACAACAGGAAACGAAAATGCCCGAACAAGAAAGACGACTAAGTTACGCGGAATGGATGACGGTGCTATTTAAAAAATTCAGCAAGGATATGGAGTATATTAAGAAGAACGCCACCGATCACGAAAGAGCGCAAATGAGTCGCGCGAATGGAATGGGAACACCAAACGACAAAATGACTTTGAGAGACATTTATGATGAAATGTGGGAGTTAGATGCCAGGTGTAATAAAGAAAAGACTATTAGGACAGCCCATGAAAAAGACGATAACAAGGTGGAAAGGATGACTAAAGAAGATTGGGAAAGATTGGACGATAATGAAGAACAAATGAAAAACGAAAGAACGTTTGGAGTATACGCCCAGGTGACAGAACAATATACTCAGGAAGGATATGAACAATGGAGACGAGTAATAAGACAACCTGAAAACCCAATACAAACAGAAAACACAGAATTAAGGGAGTGGATAAGGGTGATGTTTGAACTATCCAGAGAAGATATGTGTAACTGGAGGAAAGAACATAATCAAACAGAAGAATTTATAGGAATGCCGAATCATAAAAACTTAGAACAATCAAATAAGCAACAAGAAGTAGAAGTAGTCAAAGTGAAGCAACAGAAGAAAATATCAAAACAACCAAAGAAAGTGACCTGTCAGGATGTAATGGATTTTATGGCCGAACAATTTAGGAAACAGAAGGAAGAATTAAATAAAAAATTTGAAGAAAACTCTGAAAAAATAGACAGTATTAAAGAAGATTCCAAGAAACAGAAGGAAGAATTAAATAAAAAATTTGAAGAAATCTCTGAAAAAATAGACAGTATTAAGGAAAGTACTAGTGAACTTTTAAGGCACCATAAATGAAAATAATGAACAATTGAAGGCCGATTTTAGACAAATCAATGAGAAATTAGACAGTATTTTAGAAAATAACAAACGAGTGTTAGAAAAGCTAGAAACTAAAATAGACAGTATAAACGAAAACTCAAAGAAACAAAACGAAATTTTGAGTGAGAGCTTAATCAAACCAATGAACGAGAAGTTTGACAAGAATAAAGAGGAAACTAATGAGAATAAAAAAGACAAAAGTGTATTGTTATCTGAAAGGAAACCTATCAGAAACAATGAAATGAAAACAAAGAAAATGAGACAAACACGTCAAAGGAAATTAATGAATACACGGGAAGGATTGGAGATGATTAAAGGTGGATTAGTTAAGCTGCATAATATACCAATTACGGAACCCAGAGAAGTAAGGCAATCAAGAAACCCTAAACGAACCACAATTGAGTTCCCAGATAGATTAAAAGGACCGAAAAGGCCAAAACTAACCGAGGAGCATGGAGGACTTCTGGAGATTATGTATGAACCATTTGAACGGTTAAGTAACAATACGGAAGAATCAGTTCGAAAAACGATGGTAACCATTGAATTTAATGAAAATTCAATATCAGCAGAGTTACAATATCAGATGATAGAGAGCTATTTGACAAGGACAAAAATCATTATGGACACTGCAGTAATCCGAGAACATGGAGGGCCTGAGTTAATGGATCATGGTTAACCGAAATAATAACAACCAGAAAAATGGGACTGATTTTCTGAAAACCGAATAAGCAACCCATTGAAAAGGTAAAACCCCAAAATTCTAAAAAATTGTAAGAACAACTTACTCAATAATTATTCAGAAACGATATGATTTAATAAAAAGTATGTAAGTACAACTTACTTAAGATATTTGGAAACCATTTGATTTAACAAAAAATAAGAACAGATTATTCAATAATATTTATAAAGAATTGATTTAAAATGAGATATAGGAAAAATAATATTTTATGGTAACAAACAGAAGAATAAATAAATAAATAAAAACAATTGATGGTAATGTGCTCAGATAAGAAGAATAAAGAATAATTTAATGACTCCAATGAAACTGAAGGAGGATGATAATTAATACAACAATAATTAGAATTTCTCAGAATTGAAGATTATATAAGAAGAAATGATACGGAGAAAAATGTCACAAGAAGGAAAGTTAAAAGGATTTTAAAATAATGCCTATCAATAATGTTATGTGCTATTAGTTAATGGAAAAGAAGAAGGAATCAAGAAGAAGAAGAAAAAGAAATATATAAATAAATGTAAACAGCAACTGTATGAAGAATCCCAAAGGTGTTTAGTATTAGTCGCTAATTGACTACTTATAATTTTTTTATTTTAAGGTATTGACCGTAGAAATGTTCCGGCAATAATTTTTATGAGCAGGGATGATGTTCCCCTGGTCTCAGAAGGTGTAAGGATGGACAGCGGAGTAATGGACCCAAGAGTGGCCACCCGACTGGTACCACCGCACAGGATAGGGAAAAATGTTAGGGAAATTAAGTATTTTAGGGATAATGATAAAATAGCTGTATAGATTGATATTAGATTCCAGAAGTATAGTTGAAGAAAATAGAAGGAAGATAGCAGACAGAAGCTTAATTGAGAAAGCTAATTTATAGAAGTAAATAAGAAAATAAATGTTAAAACAAGTTTTTATGATTAGTGTGACCAATCCTTATCAAGTAAAATGTGGAAGTACCACGACCCAGAGAAATAAATAATTTATGAATTTGCCTCCAAGAGAGAGAGTTGAGCAGTAAAACAGCAATTACCACCAGTCTGAAATACCAGTCCGTATATAACCAGTCCGAAATAAAAAAAATATGAGTAAAAGGTTAACCTGAGCAGGGACAAACTATAAGTTTATTTTTACTAAACTTAGTTGAGCCAAAATAAACTTCTTTCGAAGGGGGGGTGTTATGTAACATAACAGATTTGAGGTCCCCAACGTTACATAAAAAATGAAGTAACTGTGGTCAAGAACCATACCCCAATGTTAAGGTTACTCAGTAATTAATACATCTGAGGTGTACATAAATTTAAAAGATGTAATAAATAATATAGAGGTGTAAAATATAAACATTGTATCAAATGGTAGGAGTTTAATAGGTAATAATGAAGTGCAAATTACTATTCCAATTAATGTTTAATGTGTTGCAAATTGTACTTGTTGTTATGCTGTAGCATGGTAGTGTTTACAAGCTATTTATTTTATGTTTGTGGATAGTAAGAGGGAACTGTTGTTTTATAGAAGTACTTAGTCAGTGGTACTCCTTTCATTTATGTTAAAATTGTCTTTAGACAATTAAGTATAAATACATGTGTTACGTATTATATTATGTTAAATGTATTGACTGAAATTGATTAATGAAATTGTTTTGAATTAATGTTTGTAAACTTGGCCAGGAGGGCAATAAGTGTTTAAAAGTTGACAAGTAGTTCTTATAATTATGTTATAAAATAATGAAGGGTTCCAGGGTAAATTAATTAATATAATAAATTGAAACCAGGAAATATAAATTAATGTAAGTAGCCATAAACCAATGACTATTTGTACAGTAGGTCAGGTAAAGAAAATTAAGTTAAAAACCAAACAATATTATAACAGTTGTAAGAAAACCTATAGGCCTAAATTTAATATTTGTAAAAGGAAATTGATACCTTTTTAATAAGTCCAGTCCAGTGAAACTATAGTAAAATATATACGGTTTAATAAGGTAGATTGGGTGAGAGTTTTAGGTAAAATGGTATAATTCCAAGCATGGAGTATTTTATTAAAAAGGAGTAGTAATATTTTATAATTCTGGCTGTAGGATATCAAATATCGTCCAATGACAGAAAGTAGTGGTGTTAGGGTAACTAAAATGTAAAAAATCTTGTTGATTTTCAATTATTCGATTGTTATATGCTCATGGGTTAACTTGAAATAAGACGAATCCATAAAAGAATTTATAAAAACCCAATATAATTCAATTGCTATATGCTGATGGGTGAAGTTAAATAAATACGGAAAAGAATTTATACAAAACCAATATTATTCAATTTGTTATATGGTATTGAGTTCAGATGAGGAGACACTTTTAAAAAGGATGATACAAATTAACAAAAATTAATCAAAATTAATAAATTAAAGTCGAAACCTAATCCTCTAAAACAAACTGATGAATAATAAATTAAATTAGATTTCAAAAATATAACCAAATACCTCCAAAAGGTCGAGAAATTCTTACTTCACTCATCAAGATAATTCCGTTGGATTTAGTATTAAACCCGATTTCCCATCTAACCAGGAGACTAATTGATGGAAGAAAAAAGCCTAAATTAATGGAATTATAGAAAAAATATACAAGGACCTGTTTCTGAAGAAAAACCTCACTTTCAAGAAGGAAGTTATAATACGACTCCAATTCCACCGAGACCGACAACCACAAGGATCGTAAGAGAAGAACGATGGTCAGAAGAGTTCCTGGGGCTTTCCAGTACATCACACCGTCAATTTTATTTAGAATCGGAACACTTTCTGGATGGAAGTAACCTAAATTGTAATCTTCAACTGTTTACAGACGTACAATGCTGCCTTGAGAGTCATCAACCCGGTAATACCAGCTTATTTTTAATTTCAATATATTAAGAACTAATAACCTTTTGTAATACTAAGTATCCTTAATTTTGCATTACCTGGCTGTACTAATCGTTAAAAGAATCACACGTACCCTGGGATAAGAGATATTTAATATTATATTTAAGTTGTATAAAATAAAAGGAACCTGGTCAACTACACAATCGATCCATCATTGTGTAATCGATATCATTCTATTGTAGTCATGAAGAACACTGTTAGTTTGAATTAAAGTACAAAATAAATAAAGAATCCTTCTTGTATATGATGATGTTTTATGTTATTGTAGAATAGGTATTATATGTTGTGGGTGAAGTAATTTACAGGTAAAAGGGTGATTAAAATCTGGTGAACCAGTTAACCTAGAAGCAAGCCAATTACGAATGACAGCGCTCATAGTCCACAGCTGGAGAACGTGAGATTACCGAACTAGCGTGTTTCCTGCACAATTTTTGAATTGAATTACACAATACGGACTGACTAGGGTTGGCGAGAATTCTTAATTCATTAAGTAAATACATGAAGTATATCATTGATATTGCGTAAATCTTGAGTAATTAGGTAAAACCGTGTTATAGTATACATAAAAGTTATAATAACACCATAATAAATATATTTGTCTATTAAATTTGAGTTACAGGAGGTCACCTATAAGAAAAAACATTATAACATAATTTGTTGGTTTATTGCAAATTGACGCAAACCAACGTGGAGCTTGATTAAACCCTGGAACCCAATCATATCTTATTTACTTTATTTATCTGTTGTTACAAATTGCCGCCTTCAACATGGGGCTTAACGTGGATACACGGGAGTCTCATATAAGTAAATAAACAGAATAACAACTTGAGAATTTGTTGTTACAAATTGGCGCTCAACGAGTGGGCTTTAGTTAAGTAAAAAATTGACTTAATTATTACTTAACTGGAGCAGGCAACTATTAGAGGCACAGGAATGCAATAAAGAGCTATGATACAACAGGAAACGAAAATGCCCGAACAAGAAAGACGACTAAGTTACGCGGAATGGATGACGGTGCTATTTAAAAAATTCAGCAAGGATATGGAGTATATTAAGAAGAACGCCACCGATCACGAAAGAGCGCAAATGAGTCGCGCGAATGGAATGGGAACACCAAACGACAAAATGACTTTGAGAGACATTTATGATGAAATGTGGGAGTTAGATGCCAGGTGTAATAAAGAAAAGACTATTAGGACAGCCCATGAAAAAGACGATAACAAGGTGGAAAGGATGACTAAAGAAGATTGGGAAAGATTGGACGATAATGAAGAACAAATGAAAAACGAAAGAACGTTTGGAGTATACGCCCAGGTGACAGAACAATATACTCAGGAAGGATATGAACAATGGAGACGAGTAATAAGACAACCTGAAAACCCAATACAAACAGAAAACACAGAATTAAGGGAGTGGATAAGGGTGATGTTTGAACTATCCAGAGAAGATATGTGTAACTGGAGGAAAGAACATAATCAAACAGAAGAATTTATAGGAATGCCGAATCATAAAAACTTAGAACAATCAAATAAGCAACAAGAAGTAGAAGTAGTCAAAGTGAAGCAACAGAAGAAAATATCAAAACAACCAAAGAAAGTGACCTGTCAGGATGTAATGGATTTTATGGCCGAACAATTTAGGAAACAGAAGGAAGAATTAAATAAAAAATTTGAAGAAAACTCTGAAAAAATAGACAGTATTAAAGAAGATTCCAAGAAACAGAAGGAAGAATTAAATAAAAAATTTGAAGAAAACTCTGAAAAAATAGACAGTATTAAGGAAAGTACTAGTGAACTTTTAAGGCACCATAAATGAAAATAATGAACAATTGAAGGCCGATTTTAGACAAATCAATGAGAAATTAGACAGTATTTTAGAAAATAACAAACGAGTGTTAGAAAAGCTAGAAACTAAAATAGACAGTATAAACGAAAACTCAAAGAAACAAAACGAAATTTTGAGTGAGAGCTTAATCAAACCAATGAACGAGAAGTTTGACAAGAATAAAGAGGAAACTAATGAGAATAAAAAAGACAAAAGTGTATTGTTATCTGAAAGGAAACCTATCAGAAACAATGAAATGAAAACAAAGAAAATGAGACAAACACGTCAAAGGAAATTAATGAATACACGGGAAGGATTGGAGATGATTAAAGGTGGATTAGTTAAGCTGCATAATATACCAATTACGGAACCCAGAGAAGTAAGGCAATCAAGAAACCCTAAACGAACCACAATTGAGTTCCCAGATAGATTAAAAGGACCGAAAAGGCCAAAACTAACCGAGGAGCATGGAGGACTTCTGGAGATTATGTATGAACCATTTGAACGGTTAAGTAACAATACGGAAGAATCAGTTCGAAAAACGATGGTAACCATTGAATTTAATGAAAATTCAATATCAGCAGAGTTACAATATCAGATGATAGAGAGCTATTTGACAAGGACAAAAATCATTATGGACACTGCAGTAATCCGAGAACATGGAGGGCCTGAGTTAATGGATCATGGTTAACCGAAATAATAACAACCAGAAAAATGGGACTGATTTTCTGAAAACCGAATAAGCAACCCATTGAAAAGGTAAAACCCCAAAATTCTAAAAAATTGTAAGAACAACTTACTCAATAATTATTCAGAAACGATATGATTTAATAAAAAGTATGTAAGTACAACTTACTTAAGATATTTGGAAACCATTTGATTTAACAAAAAATAAGAACAGATTATTCAATAATATTTATAAAGAATTGATTTAAAATGAGATATAGGAAAAATAATATTTTATGGTAACAAACAGAAGAATAAATAAATAAATAAAAACAATTGATGGTAATGTGCTCAGATAAGAAGAATAAAGAATAATTTAATGACTCCAATGAAACTGAAGGAGGATGATAATTAATACAACAATAATTAGAATTTCTCAGAATTGAAGATTATATAAGAAGAAATGATACGGAGAAAAATGTCACAAGAAGGAAAGTTAAAAGGATTTTAAAATAATGCCTATCAATAATGTTATGTGCTATTAGTTAATGGAAAAGAAGAAGGAATCAAGAAGAAGAAGAAGAAGAAATATATAAATAAATGTAAACAGCAACTGTATGAAGAATCCCAAAGGTGTTTAGTATTAGTCGCTAATTGACTACTTATAATTTTTTTATTTTAAGGTATTGACCGTAGAAATGTTCCGGCAATAATTTTTATGAGCAGGGATGATGTTCCCCTGGTCTCAGAAGGTGTAAGGATGGACAGCGGAGTAATGGACCCAAGAGTGGCCACCCGACTGGTACCACCGCACAGGATAGGGAAAAATGTTAGGGAAATTAAGTATTTTAGGGATAATGATAAAATAGCTGTATAGATTGATATTAGATTCCAGAAGTATAGTTGAAGAAAATAGAAGGAAGATAGCAGACAGAAGCTTAATTGAGAAAGCTAATTTATAGAAGTAAATAAGAAAATAAATGTTAAAACAAGTTTTTATGATTAGTGTGACCAATCCTTATCAAGTAAAATGTGGAAGTACCACGACCCAGAGAAATAAATAATTTATGAATTTGCCTCCAAGAGAGAGAGTTGAGCAGTAAAACAGCAATTACCACCAGTCTGAAATACCAGTCCGTATATAACCAGTCCGAAATAAAAAAAAATATGAGTAAAAGGTTAACCTGAGCAGGGACAAACTATAAGTTTATTTTTACTAAACTTAGTTGAGCCAAAATAAACTTCTTTCGAAGGGGGGGTGTTATGTAACATAACAGATTTGAGGTCCCCAACGTTACATAAAAAATGAAGTAACTATGGTCAAGAACCATACCCCAATGTTAAGGTTACTCAGTAATTAATACATCTGAGGTGTACATAAATTTAAAAGATGTAATAAATAATATAGAGGTGTAAAATATAAACATTGTATCAAATGGTAGGAGTTTAATAGGTAATAATGAAGTGCAAATTACTATTCCAATTAATGTTTAATGTGTTGCAAATTGTACTTGTTGTTATGCTGTAGCATGGTAGTGTTTACAAGCTATTTATTTTATGTTTGTGGATAGTAAGAGGGAACTGTTGTTTTATAGAAGTACTTAGTCAGTGGTACTCCTTTCATTTATGTTAAAATTGTCTTTAGACAATTAAGTATAAATACATGTGTTACGTATTATATTATGTTAAATGTATTGACTGAAATTGATTAATGAAATTGTTTTGAATTAATGTTTGTAAACTTGGCCAGGAGGGCAATAAGTGTTTAAAAGTTGACAAGTAGTTCTTATAATTATGTTATAAAATAATGAAGGGTTCCAGGGTAAATTAATTAATATAATAAATTAAAACCAGGAAATATAAATTAATGTAAGTAGCCATAAACCAATGACTATTTGTACAGTAGGTCAGGTAAAGAAAATTAAGTTAAAAACCAAACAATATTATAACAGTTGTAAGAAAACCTATAGGCCTAAATTTAATATTTGTAAAAGGAAATTGATACCTTTTTAATAAGTCCAGTCCAGTGAAACTATAGTAAAATATATACGGTTTAATAAGGTAGATTGGGTGAGAGTTTTAGGTAAAATGGTATAATTCCAAGCATGGAGTATTTTATTAAAAAGGAGTAGTAATATTTTATAATTCTGGCTGTAGGATATCAAATATCGTCCAATGACAGAAAGTAGTGGTGTTAGGGTAACTAAAATGTAAAAAATCTTGTTGATTTTCAATTATTCGATTGTTATATGCTCATGGGTTAACTTGAAATAAGACGAATCCATAAAAGAATTTATAAAAACCCAATATAATTCAATTGCTATATGCTGATGGGTGAAGTTAAATAAATACGGAAAAGAATTTATACAAAACCAATATTATTCAATTTGTTATATGCTATTGAGTTCAGATGAGGAGACACTTTTAAAAAGGATGATACAAATTAACAAAAATTAATCAAAATTAATAAATTAAAGTCGAAACCTAATCCTCTAAAACAAACTGATGAATAATAAATTAAATTAGATTTCAAAAATATAACCAAATACCTCCAAAAGGTCGAGAAATTCTTACTTCACTCATCAAGATAATTCCGTTGGATTTAGTATTAAACCCGATTTCCCATCTAACCAGGAGACTAATTGATGGAAGAAAAAAGCCTAAATTAATGGAATTATAGAAAAAATATACAAGGACCTGTTTCTGAAGAAAAACCTCACTTTCAAGAAGGAAGTTATAATACGACTCCAATTCCACCGAGACCGACAACCACAAGGATCGTAAGAGAAGAACGAAGGTCACAAGAGTTCCTGGGGCTTTCCAGTACATCACACCGTCAATTTTATTTAGAATCGGAACACTTTTTCTGGATGGAAGTAACCTAAATTGTAATCTTCAACTGTTTACAGACGTACAATGCTGCCTTGAGAGTCATCAACCCGGTAATACCAGCTTATTTTTAATTTCAATATATTAAGAACTAATAACCTTTTGTAATACTAAGTATCCTTAATTTTGCATTACCTGGCTGTACTAATCGTTAAAAGAATCACACGTACCCTGGGATAAGAGATATTTAATATTATATTTAAGTTGTATAAAATAAAAGGAACCTGGTCAACTACACAATCGATCCATCATTGTGTAATCGATATCATTCTATTGTAGTCATGAAGAACACTGTTAGTTTGAATTAAAGTACAAAATAAATAAAGAATCCTTCTTGTATATGATGATGTTTTATGTTATTGTAGAATAGGTATTATATGTTGTGGGTGAAGTAATTTACAGGTAAAAGGGTGATTAAAATCTGGTGAACCAGTTAACCTAGAAGCAAGCCAATTACGAATGACAGCGCTCATAGTCCACAGCTGGAGAACGTGAGATTACCGAACTAGCGTGTTTCCTGCACAATTTTTGAATTGAATTACACAATACGGACTGACTAGGGTTGGCGAGAATTCTTAATTCATTAAGTAAATACATGAAGTATATCATTGATATTGCGTAAATCTTGAGTAATTAGGTAAAACCGTGTTATAGTATACATAAAAGTTATAATAACACCATAATAAATATATTTGTCTATTAAATTTGAGTTACAGGAGGTCACCTATAAGAAAAAACATTATAACATAATTTGTTGGTTTATTGCAAATTGACGCAAACCAACGTGGAGCTTGATTAAACCCTGGAACCCAATCATATCTTATTTACTTTATTTATCTGTTGTTACAAATTGCCGCCTTCAACATGGGGCTTAACGTGGATACACGGGAGTCTCATATAAGTAAATAAACAGAATAACAACTTGAGAATTTGTTGTTACAAATTGGCGCTCAACGAGTGGGCTTTAGTTAAGTAAAAAATTGACTTAATTATTACTTAACTGGAGCAGGCAACTATTAGAGGCACAGGAATGCAATAAAGAGCTATGATACAACAGGAAACGAAAATGCCCGAACAAGAAAGACGACTAAGTTACGCGGAATGGATGACGGTGCTATTTAAAAAATTCAGCAAGGATATGGAGTATATTAAGAAGAACGCCACCGATCACGAAAGAGCGCAAATGAGTCGCGCGAATGGAATGGGAACACCAAACGACAAAATGACTTTGAGAGACATTTATGATGAAATGTGGGAGTTAGATGCCAGGTGTAATAAAGAAAAGACTATTAGGACAGCCCATGAAAAAGACGATAACAAGGTGGAAAGGATGACTAAAGAAGATTGGGAAAGATTGGACGATAATGAAGAACAAATGAAAAACGAAAGAACGTTTGGAGTATACGCCCAGGTGACAGAACAATATACTCAGGAAGGATATGAACAATGGAGACGAGTAATAAGACAACCTGAAAACCCAATACAAACAGAAAACACAGAATTAAGGGAGTGGATAAGGGTGATGTTTGAACTATCCAGAGAAGATATGTGTAACTGGAGGAAAGAACATAATCAAACAGAAGAATTTATAGGAATGCCGAATCATAAAAACTTAGA
Source organism: Magicicada septendecula (assembly GCA_034769895.1). Classification (NCBI taxonomy): domain Eukaryota; kingdom Metazoa; phylum Arthropoda; class Insecta; order Hemiptera; family Cicadidae; genus Magicicada; species Magicicada septendecula. Next base: position 622,052,544 of record CM068367.1, on the reverse strand, counting down.
ACAATCAAATAAGCAACAAGAAGTAGAAGTAGTCAAAGTGAAGCAACAGAAGAAAATATCAAAACAACCAAAGAAAGTGACCTGTCAGGATGTAATGGATTTTATGGCCGAACAATTTAGGAAACAGAAGGAAGAATTAAATAAAAAATTTGAAGAAAACTCTGAAAAAATAGACAGTATTAAAGAAGATTCCAAGAAACAGAAGGAAGAATTAAATAAAAAATTTGAAGAAAACTCTGAAAAAATAGACAGTATTAAGGAAAGTACTAGTGAACTTTTAAGGCACCATAAATGAAAATAATGAACAATTGAAGGCCGATTTTAGACAAATCAATGAGAAATTAGACAGTATTTTAGAAAATAACAAACGAGTGTTAGAAAAGCTAGAAACTAAAATAGACAGTATAAACGAAAACTCAAAGAAACAAAACGAAATTTTGAGTGAGAGCTTAATCAAACCAATGAACGAGAAGTTTGACAAGAATAAAGAGGAAACTAATGAGAATAAAAAAGACAAAAGTGTATTGTTATCTGAAAGGAAACCTATCAGAAACAATGAAATGAAAACAAAGAAAATGAGACAAACACGTCAAAGGAAATTAATGAATACACGGGAAGGATTGGAGATGATTAAAGGTGGATTAGTTAAGCTGCATAATATACCAATTACGGAACCCAGAGAAGTAAGGCAATCAAGAAACCCTAAACGAACCACAATTGAGTTCCCAGATAGATTAAAAGGACCGAAAAGGCCAAAACTAACCGAGGAGCATGGAGGACTTCTGGAGATTATGTATGAACCATTTGAACGGTTAAGTAACAATACGGAAGAATCAGTTCGAAAAACGATGGTAACCATTGAATTTAATGAAAATTCAATATCAGCAGAGTTACAATATCAGATGATAGAGAGCTATTTGACAAGGACAAAAATCATTATGGACACTGCAGTAATCCGAGAACATGGAGGGCCTGAGTTAATGGATCATGGTTAACCGAAATAATAACAACCAGAAAAATGGGACTGATTTTCTGAAAACCGAATAAGCAACCCATTGAAAAGGTAAAACCCCAAAATTCTAAAAAATTGTAAGAACAACTTACTCAATAATTATTCAGAAACGATATGATTTAATAAAAAGTATGTAAGTACAACTTACTTAAGATATTTGGAAACCATTTGATTTAACAAAAAATAAGAACAGATTATTCAATAATATTTATAAAGAATTGATTTAAAATGAGATATAGGAAAAATAATATTTTATGGTAACAAACAGAAGAATAAATAAATAAATAAAAACAATTGATGGTAATGTGCTCAGATAAGAAGAATAAAGAATAATTTAATGACTCCAATGAAACTGAAGGAGGATGATAATTAATACAACAATAATTAGAATTTCTCAGAATTGAAGATTATATAAGAAGAAATGATACGGAGAAAAATGTCACAAGAAGGAAAGTTAAAAGGATTTTAAAATAATGCCTATCAATAATGTTATGTGCTATTAGTTAATGGAAAAGAAGAAGGAATCAAGAAGAAGAAGAAGAAGAAATATATAAATAAATGTAAACAGCAACTGTATGAAGAATCCCAAAGGTGTTTAGTATTAGTCGCTAATTGACTACTTATAATTTTTTTATTTTAAGGTATTGACCGTAGAAATGTTCCGGCAATAATTTTTATGAGCAGGGATGATGTTCCCCTGGTCTCAGAAGGTGTAAGGATGGACAGCGGAGTAATGGACCCAAGAGTGGCCACCCGACTGGTACCACCGCACAGGATAGGGAAAAATGTTAGGGAAATTAAGTATTTTAGGGATAATGATAAAATAGCTGTATAGATTGATATTAGATTCCAGAAGTATAGTTGAAGAATATAGAAGGAACATAGCAGACAGAAGCTTATTTGAGAAAGCTAATTTATAGAAGTAAATAAGAAAATAAATGTTAAAACAAGTTTTTATGATTAGTGTGACCAATCCTTATCAAGTAAAATGTGGAAGTACCACGACCCAGAGAAATAAATAATTTATGAATTTGCCTCCAAGAGAGAGAGTTGAGCAGTAAAACAGCAATTACCACCAGTCTGAAATACCAGTCCGTATATAACCAGTCCGAAATAAAAAAAAATATGAGTAAAAGGTTAACCTGAGCAGGGACAAACTATAAGTTTATTTTTACTAAACTTAGTTGAGCCAAAATAAACTTCTTTCGAAGGGGGGGTGTTATGTAACATAACAGATTTGAGGTCCCCAACGTTACATAAAAAATGAAGTAACTATGGTCAAGAACCATACCCCAATGTTAAGGTTACTCAGTAATTAATACATCTGAGGTGTACATAAATTTAAAAGATGTAATAAATAATATAGAGGTGTAAAATATAAACATTGTATCAAATGGTAGGAGTTTAATAGGTAATAATGAAGTGCAAATTACTATTCCAATTAATGTTTAATGTGTTGCAAATTGTACTTGTTGTTATGCTGTAGCATGGTAGTGTTTACAAGCTATTTATTTTATGTTTGTGGATAGTAAGAGGGAACTGTTGTTTTATAGAAGTACTTAGTCAGTGGTACTCCTTTCATTTATGTTAAAATTGTCTTTAGACAATTAAGTATAAATACATGTGTTACGTATTATATTATGTTAAATGTATTGACTGAAATTGATTAATGAAATTGTTTTGAATTAATGTTTGTAAACTTGGCCAGGAGGGCAATAAGTGTTTAAAAGTTGACAAGTAGTTCTTATAATTATGTTATAAAATAATGAAGGGTTCCAGGGTAAATTAATTAATATAATAAATTAAAACCAGGAAATATAAATTAATGTAAGTAGCCATAAACCAATGACTATTTGTACAGTAGGTCAGGTAAAGAAAATTAAGTTAAAAACCAAACAATATTATAACAGTTGTAAGAAAACCTATAGGCCTAAATTTAATATTTGTAAAAGGAAATTGATACCTTTTTAATAAGTCCAGTCCAGTGAAACTATAGTAAAATATATACGGTTTAATAAGGTAGATTGGGTGAGAGTTTTAGGTAAAATGGTATAATTCCAAGCATGGAGTATTTTATTAAAAAGGAGTAGTAATATTTTATAATTCTGGCTGTAGGATATCAAATATCGTCCAATGACAGAAAGTAGTGGTGTTAGGGTAACTAAAATGTAAAAAATCTTGTTGATTTTCAATTATTCGATTGTTATATGCTCATGGGTTAACTTGAAATAAGACGAATCCATAAAAGAATTTATAAAAACCCAATATAATTCAATTGCTATATGCTGATGGGTGAAGTTAAATAAATACGGAAAAGAATTTATACAAAACCAATATTATTCAATTTGTTATATGCTATTGAGTTCAGATGAGGAGACACTTTTAAAAAGGATGATACAAATTAACAAAAATTAATCAAAATTAATAAATTAAAGTCGAAACCTAATCCTCTAAAACAAACTGATGAATAATAAATTAAATTAGATTTCAAAAATATAACCAAATACCTCCAAAAGGTCGAGAAATTCTTACTTCACTCATCAAGATAATTCCGTTGGATTTAGTATTAAACCCGATTTCCCATCTAACCAGGAGACTAATTGATGGAAGAAAAAAGCCTAAATTAATGGAATTATAGAAAAAATATACAAGGACCTGTTTCTGAAGAAAAACCTCACTTTCAAGAAGGAAGTTATAATACGACTCCAATTCCACCGAGACCGACAACCACAAGGATCGTAAGAGAAGAACGAAGGTCACAAGAGTTCCTGGGGCTTTCCAGTACATCACACCGTCAATTTTATTTAGAATCGGAACACTTTTTCTGGATGGAAGTAACCTAAATTGTAATCTTCAACTGTTTACAGACGTACAATGCTGCCTTGAGAGTCATCAACCCGGTAATACCAGCTTATTTTTAATTTCAATATATTAAGAACTAATAACCTTTTGTAATACTAAGTATCCTTAATTTTGCATTACCTGGCTGTACTAATCGTTAAAAGAATCACACGTACCCTGGGATAAGAGATATTTAATATTATATTTAAGTTGTATAAAATAAAAGGAACCTGGTCAACTACACAATCGATCCATCATTGTGTAATCGATATCATTCTATTGTAGTCATGAAGAACACTGTTAGTTTGAATTAAAGTACAAAATAAATAAAGAATCCTTCTTGTATATGATGATGTTTTATGTTATTGTAGAATAGGTATTATATGTTGTGGGTGAAGTAATTTACAGGTAAAAGGGTGATTAAAATCTGGTGAACCAGTTAACCTAGAAGCAAGCCAATTACGAATGACAGCGCTCATAGTCCACAGCTGGAGAACGTGAGATTACCGAACTAGCGTGTTTCCTGCACAATTTTTGAATTGAATTACACAATACGGACTGACTAGGGTTGGCGAGAATTCTTAATTCATTAAGTAAATACATGAAGTATATCATTGATATTGCGTAAATCTTGAGTAATTAGGTAAAACCGTGTTATAGTATACATAAAAGTTATAATAACACCATAATAAATATATTTGTCTATTAAATTTGAGTTACAGGAGGTCACCTATAAGAAAAAACATTATAACATAATTTGTTGGTTTATTGCAAATTGACGCAAACCAACGTGGAGCTTGATTAAACCCTGGAACCCAATCATATCTTATTTACTTTATTTATCTGTTGTTACAAATTGCCGCCTTCAACATGGGGCTTAACGTGGATACACGGGAGTCTCATATAAGTAAATAAACAGAATAACAACTTGAGAATTTGTTGTTACAAATTGGCGCTCAACGAGTGGGCTTTAGTTAAGTAAAAAATTGACTTAATTATTACTTAACTGGAGCAGGCAACTATTAGAGGCACAGGAATGCAATAAAGAGCTATGATACAACAGGAAACGAAAATGCCCGAACAAGAAAGACGACTAAGTTACGCGGAATGGATGACGGTGCTATTTAAAAAATTCAGCAAGGATATGGAGTATATTAAGAAGAACGCCACCGATCACGAAAGAGCGCAAATGAGTCGCGCGAATGGAATGGGAACACCAAACGACAAAATGACTTTGAGAGACATTTATGATGAAATGTGGGAGTTAGATGCCAGGTGTAATAAAGAAAAGACTATTAGGACAGCCCATGAAAAAGACGATAACAAGGTGGAAAGGATGACTAAAGAAGATTGGGAAAGATTGGACGATAATGAAGAACAAATGAAAAACGAAAGAACGTTTGGAGTATACGCCCAGGTGACAGAACAATATACTCAGGAAGGATATGAACAATGGAGACGAGTAATAAGACAACCTGAAAACCCAATACAAACAGAAAACACAGAATTAAGGGAGTGGATAAGGGTGATGTTTGAACTATCCAGAGAAGATATGTGTAACTGGAGGAAAGAACATAATCAAACAGAAGAATTTATAGGAATGCCGAATCATAAAAACTTAGAACAATCAAATAAGCAACAAGAAGTAGAAGTAGTCAAAGTGAAGCAACAGAAGAAAATATCAAAACAACCAAAGAAAGTGACCTGTCAGGATGTAATGGATTTTATGGCCGAACAATTTAGGAAACAGAAGGAAGAATTAAATAAAAAATTTGAAGAAAACTCTGAAAAAATAGACAGTATTAAAGAAGATTCCAAGAAACAGAAGGAAGAATTAAATAAAAAATTTGAAGAAAACTCTGAAAAAATAGACAGTATTAAGGAAAGTACTAGTGAACTTTTAAGGCAAACCATAAATGAAAATAATGAACAATTGAAGGCCGATTTTAGATAAATCAATGAGAAATTAGACAGTATTTTAGAAAATAACAAACGAGTGTTAGAAAAGCTAGAAACTAAAATAGACAGTATAAACGAAAACTCAAAGAAACAAAACGAAATTTTGAGTGAGAACTTAATCAAACCAATGAACGAGAAGTTTGACAAGAATAAAGAGGAAACTAATGAGAATAAAAAAGACAAAAGTGTATTGTTATCTGAAAGGAAACCTATCAGAAACAATGAAATGAAAACAAAGAAAATGAGACAAACACGTCAAAGGAAATTAATGAATACACGGGAAGGATTGGAGATGATTAAAGGTGGATTAGTTAAGCTGCATAATATACCAATTACGGAACCCAGAGAAGTAAGGCAATCAAGAAACCCTAAACGAACCACAATTGAGTTCCCAGATAGATTAAAAGGACCGAAAAGGCCAAAACTAACCGAGTAGCATGGAGGACTTCTGGAGATTATGTATGAACCATTTGAATGGTTAAGTAACAATACGGAAGAATCAGTTCGAAAAACAATGGTAACCATTGAATTTAATGAAAATTCAATATCAGCAGAGTTACAATATCAGATGATAGAGAGCTATTTGACAAGGACAAAAATCATTATGGACACTGCAGTAATCCGAGAACATGGAGTACCTGAGTTAATGGACCATGGTTAACCGAAATAATAACAACCAGAAAAATGGGACTGATTTTCTGAAAACCGAATAAGCAACCCATTGAAAAGGTAAAACCCCAAAATTCTAAAAAATTGTAAGAACAACTTACTCAATAATTATTCAGAAACGATATGATTTAATAAAAAGTATGTAAGTACAACGTACTTAAGATATTTGGAAACCATTTGATTTAACAAAAAATAAGAACAGATCATTCAATAATATTTATAAAGAATTGATTTAAAATGAGATATAGGAAAAATAATATTTTATGGTAACAAACAGAAGAATAAATAAATAAATAAAAACAATTGATGGTAATGTGCTCAGATAAGAAGAATAAAGAATAATTTAATGACTCCAATGAAACTGAAGGAGGATGATAATAAATACAACAATAATTAGAATTTCTCGGAATTGAAGATTATATAAGAAGAAATGATACGGAGAAAAATGTCACAAGAAGGAAAGTTAAAAGGATTTTAAAATAATACCTATCAATAATGTTATGTGCTATTAGTTAATGGAAAAGAAGAAGGAATCAAGAAGAAGAAGAAGAAGAAGAAATATATAAATAAATGTAAACAGCAACTGTATGAAGAATCCCAAAGGTGTTTAGTATTAGTCGCTAATTGACTACTTATAATTTTTTTATTTTAAGGTATTGACCGTAGAAATGTTCCGGCAATAATTTTTATGAGCAGGGATGATGTTCCCCTGGTCTCAGAAGGTGTAAGGATGGACAGCGGAGTAATGGACCCAAGAGTGGCCACCCGACTGGTACCACCGCACAGGATAGGGAAAAATGTTAGGGAAATTAAGTATTTTAGGGATAATGATAAAATAGCTGTATAGATTGATATTAGATTCCAGAAGTATAGATGAAGAAAATAGAAGGAAGACAGCAGACAGAAGCTTAATTGAGAAAGCTAATTTATAGAAGTAAATAAGAAAATAAATGTTAAAACAAGTTTTTATGATTAGTGTGACCAATCCTTATCAAGTAAAATGTGGAAGTACCACGACCCAGAGAAATAAATAATTTATGAATTTGCCTCCAAGAGAGAGAGTTGAGCAGTAAAACAGCAATTACCACCAGTCTGAAATACCAGTCCGTATATAACCAGTCCGAAATAAAAAAAATATGAGTAAAAGGTTAACCTGAGCAGGGACAAACTATAAGTTTATTTTTACTAAACTTAGTTGAGCCAAAATAAACTTCTTTCGAAGGGGGGGTGTTATGTAACATAACAGATTTGAGGTCCCCAACGTTACATAAAAAATGAAGTAACTATGGTCAAGAACCATACCCCAATGTTAAGGTTACTCAGTAATTAATACATCTGAGGTGTACATAAATTTAAAAGATGTAATAAATAATATAGAGGTGTAAAATATAAACATTGTATCAAATGGTAGGAGTTTAATAGGTAATAATGAAGTGCAAATTACTATTCCAATTAATGTTTAATGTGTTGCAAATTGTACTTGTTGTTATGCTGTAGCATGGTAGTGTTTACAAGCTATTTATTTTATGTTTGTGGATAGTAAGAGGGAACTGTTGTTTTATAGAAGTACTTAGTCAGTGGTACTCCTTTCATTTATGTTAAAATTGTCTTTAGACAATTAAGTATAAATACATGTGTTACGTATTATATTATGTTAAATGTATTGACTGAAATTGATTAATGAAATTGTTTTGAATTAATGTTTGTAAACTTGCCCAGGAGGGCAATAAGTGTTTAAAAGTTGACAAGTAGTTCTTATAATTATGTTATAAAATAATGAAGGGTTCCAGGATGAATTAATTAATATAATAAATTAAAACCAGGAAATATAAATTAATGTAAGTAGCCATAAACCAATGACTATTTGTACAGTAGGTCAGGTAAAGAAAATTAAGTTAAATACCAAACAATATTATAACAGTTGTAAGAAAACCTATAGGCCTAAATTTAATATTTGTAAAAGGAAATTGATACCTTTTTAATAAGTCCAGTCCAATGAAACTATAGTAAAATATATACGGTTTAATAAGGTAGATTGGGTGAGAGTTTTAGGTAAAATGGTATAATTCCAAGCATGTTGAGTATTTTATTAAAAAGGAGTAGTAATATTTTATAATTCTGGCTGTAGGATATCAAATATCGTCCAATGACAGAAAGTAGTGGTTGTTAGGGTAACTAAAATGTAAAAAATCTTGTTGATTTTCAATTATTCGATTGTTATATGCTCATGGGTTAACTTGAAATAAGACGAATCCATAAAAGAATTTATAAAAACCCAATATAATTCAATTGCTATATGCTGATGGGTGAAGTTAAATAAATACGGAAAAGAATTTATACAAAACCAATATTATTCAATTTGTTATATGCTATTGAGTTCAGATGAGGAGACACTTTTAAAAAGGATGATACAAATTAACAAAAATTAATCAAAATTAATAAATTAAAGTCGAAACCTAATCCTCTAAAACAAACTGATGAATAATAAATTAAATTAGATTTCAAAAATATAACCAAATACCTCCAAAAGGTCGAGAAATTCTTACTTCACTCATCAAGATAATTCCGTTGGATTTAGTATTAAACCCGATTTCCCATCTAACCAGGAGACTAATTGATGGAAGAAAAAAGCCTAAATTAATGGAATTGTAGAAAAAATATACAAGGACCTGTTTCTGAAGAAAAACCTCACTTTCAAGAAGGAAGTTAAATACGACTCCAATTCCACCGAGACCGACAACCACAATGATCGTAAGAGAAGAACGAAGTTCAGAAGAGTTCCTGGGGCTTTCCAGTACATCACACCATCAATTTTATTTAGAATCGGAACACTTTTTCTGGATGGAAGTAACCTAAATTGTAATCTTCAACTGTTTACAGACGTACAATGCTGCCTTGAGAGTCATCAACCCGGTAATACCAGCTTATTTTTAATTTCAATATATTAAGAACTAATAACCTTTTGTAATACTAAGTAACCTTAATTTTGCATTACCTGGCCTTACTAATCGTTAAAAGAATCACACGTACCCTGGGATAAGAGATATTTAATATTATATTTAAGTTGTATAAAATAAAAGGAACCTGGTCAACTACACAATCGATCCATCATTGTGTAATCGATATCATTCTATTGTAGTCATGAAGAACACTGTTAGTTTGAATTAAAGTACAAAATAAATAAAGAATCCTTCTTGTATATGATGATGTTTTATGTTATTGTAGAATAGGTATTATATGTTGTGGGTGAAGTAATTTACAGGTAAAAGGGTGATTAAAATCTGGTGAACCAGTTAACCTAGAAGCAAGCCAATTACGAATGACAGCGCTCATAGTCCACAGCTGGAGAACGTGAGATTACCGAACTAGCGTGTTTCCTGCACAATTTTTGAGTTGAATTACACAATACGGACTGACTAGGGTTGGCGAGAATTCTTAATTCATTAAGTAAATACATGAAGTATATCATTGATATTGCGTAAATATTGAGTAATTAGGTAAAACCGTGTTATAGTATACATAAAAGTTATAATAACACCATAATAAATATATTTGTCTATTAAATTTGAGTTACAGGAGGTCACCTATAAGAAAAAACATTATAACATAATTTGTTGGTTTATTGCAAATTGGCGCAAACCAACGTGGAGCTTGATTAAACCCCGAAACCTAAAATAAATCTTATTGATCCCGATTAATTTATCTATTACAATATATAAAATATTTAAAATTTATATTTATTTTACCTCAAGATGTTATTTTTCCTTATTTGGTAACATATTTTTGCAAATAGGGAAAAATAACATCTTGAGGTAAAATAAATATAAATTTTAAATATTTTATATATATCAAGAAACGAACTGTAGCAGAAAGTGATTGAATATATTTGAATATATATATTGTAACGAATATATTATATTATGTTATTAATTATATTCGAGGATGTTTGAAAGCCCCACTGTTGGGTTCGCCAATTTGTAACCACTCGCCGATGTTACGTGTTTAATCAATCTGCTATTTATAAATATTATTTATGTAGTCTTATAGGAGACCTCCTGTAACTCAAATTTAATAGACAAATATATTTATTATGGTGTTATTATAACTTTTATGTATACTATAACACGGGTTTACCTAATTACTCAATATTTACGCAATATCAGTGATATACTTCATGTATTTACTTAATGAATTAAGAATTCTCGCCAACCCTAGTCAGTCCGTATTGTGTAATTCAATTCAAAAATTGTGCAGGAAACACGCTAGTTCGGTAATCTCATGTTCTCAAGCTGTGGACTATGAGCGCTGTCATTCGTAATTGGCTTGCTTCTAGGTTAACTGGTTCACCAGATTTTAATCACCCTTTTACCTGTAAATTACTTCACCCACAACATATAATACCTATTCTACAATAACATAAAACATCATCATATACAAGAAGGATTCTTTATTTATTTTGTACTTTAATTCAAACTAACAGTGTTCTTCATGACTACAATAGAATGATATCGATTATACAATGCTGGATCGATTGTGTAGTTAACCAGGTTCCTTTTATTTTGTACAAATTAAATATAATATTAAATATGTCTTATCCCAGGGTACGTGTGATTCTTTTTTACGATTAGTAAGGCCAGGTAATGCAAAATTAAGGTTACTTAGTATTACAAAAGGTTATTAGTTCTTAATATATAGCTTATAATTAAAAATAAGCTGGTGTTACCGGGTTGATGACTCTCAAGGCAGCATTGTACGTCTGTAAACAGTTGAAGATTACGATTTAGGTTACTTCCATCCAGAAAAAGTGTTCCGATTCTTAATAAAATTGACAGTGTGATGTACTGGAAAGCCCCAGGAACTCTTCTGAGCTTCGTTCTTCTCTTACGATCCTTGTGATTGTCGGTCTCGGTGGAATTGGAGTCATATTGTAACTTCCTTCTTGGAAGTGAGGTTTATTTCTTCAGAAACAGGTCCTTGTATATTTTTTCTATAATTCCATTAATTTAGGCTTTTTTCTTCCATCAATTAGTCTCCTGGTTAGATGAGAAATCGGGTTTAATACTAAATCCAACGGAATTATCTTGATGAGTGAAGTAAGAATTTCTCGACCTTTTGGAGGTATTTGGTTATATTTTTGAAATCTAATTTAATTTATAATTCATCAGTTTGTTTTATAGGATTAGGTTTCGACTTTAATTTATTAATTTTGATTCATTATTGTTAATTTGTATCATCCTTTTTAAAAGTGTCTCCTCATCTGAACTCAATAGCATATAACAATTGAAATGAATGATTGAAAATCAACAAGACTTTTTACATTTTAGTTACCCTAACAACCACTACTTTCTGTCATTGGATGATATTTGATATCCTAGAGCCAGAATTACAAAATATTACTACTCCTTTTTAATAAAATACTCCATGCTTGGAATTATACCAAATTAGCTAAAACTCTCACCCAGTCTACCTTATTAAACCGTATATGTTTTACTATAGTTTCATTGGACTGGACTTATTAAAAAGGTATTAATTTCCTTTTACAAATATTAAATTTAGGCCTATAGGTTTTCTTACAACTGTTATAATAATTTTGTTTTTAACTTAATTTTCTTTACCTGACCTACTGTACAAATAGTCACTGGTTTATGGCTACTTACATTAATTTATATTTCCTGGTTTTAATTCCTTATATTAATTAGTTCATCCTGGAATCTTTCATTATTTTATAACATAAGCATAAGAACTACTTGTCAACTCTTAAACACTTATTGCCCTCCTGGCCAAGTTTACAAACATTAATTCAAAACAACTTCATTACTAAATTTCAGTCAATACATTTAACATAATACTTAACACATGTATTTATACTTAATTGTCTAAAGACAATTTTAATATAAATGAAAGGAGTACCACTAACTAAGTACTTCTATCAAACAACAGTTCCCTCTTACTATCCACAAACATATAATAAATATCCTGTAAACACTACCATGCTACAGCATAACAACAAGTACAATTTGCAACACATTAAACATTAATTGGAATAGTAATTTGCACTTCATTATTACCTATTAAACTCCTACCATTTGATACAATGTTTATATTTTACACCCCTATATTATTTATTACATCTTTTAAATTTATGTACACTTCAGATGTATTAATTACTGAGTAACCTTAATATTGGGGTATGGTTCTTGACCATAGTTACTTCATTTTTAATGTAACGTTGGGGACCTCAAATCTGTTATGTTACATAACACCCCCCCTTCGAAAGAAGTTTATTTTGGCTCAACTAAGTTTAGTAAAAATAAACTTATAGTTTGTCCCTAATCAGGTTAACCCTTTACTCATAATATTTTTTTTTTATTTCGGACTGGTTATATACGGACTGGTATTTCAGACTGGTGGTAATTGCTGTTTTACTGCTCAACTCTCTCTCTTGGAGGCAAATTCATAAATTATTTATTTCTCTGGGTAGTGGTACTTCCATATTTTACTTGATAAGGATTGGTCACACTAATCATAAAAACTTGTTTTAACATTTATTTTCTTATTTACTTCTATAAATTAGCTTTCTCAATTAAGTTTCTGTCTGCTATCGTCCTTATATTTTTTTCATCTATACTTCTGGAATCTAATATCAATCTATACAGCTATTTTATCATTATCCCTACAACACTTAATTTCCCTAACATTTTTCCCTATCCTGTGCGGTGGTACCAGTCGGGTGGCCACTCTTGGGTCCATAACTCCGCTGTCCATCCTTACACCTTCTGAGACCAGGGGAACATCATCCCTGCTCATAAAAATTATTGCCGGAACATTTCTACGGTCAATACATTAAAAAAAAAAAAATTATAAGTAGTCAATTAGCGACTAATACTAAACACTTTTGGGATTCTTCATACAGTTGCTGTTTACATTTATTTATATATTTCTTCCTCCTCCTCCTCCTCCTCCTCCTCCTCCTCCTCCTCCTCCTCCTCCTCCTCCTCCTCCTCCTCCTCCTCCTCCTCCTCCGCCTCCTCCTCCTCCTCCTCCTCCTCCTCCTCCTCCTAATAGCACAAAACATTATTGATAGGCATTTCTCCGTATCATTTCTTCTTATATCATCTTCAATTCCGAGAAATTCTAAATTATTGTTGTATTAATTATTATCCTCCTTCAGCTTCATTGTAGTCATTAAATTATTCGTTATTCTTCTTATCTGAGCACATTACCATCAATTGTTTTTATTTATTTATTTATTCTTCTGTTTTTTACCATAAAATATTACTTTTCCTATTATTTCATTTTAAATCCATTCTTTATAAATATTATTGAATAATCTGTTCTTATTTTTTGTTAAATTAAATGGTTTCGAAATATCTTAAGTAAGTTGTACTTACATACTTTTTGAATTTTGGGGTTTTCCTTTCTTTATTTTAAATTATATTGTTCGAAATAACTTGAGTAAGTTGTCCTTACATGCTTTTTATTAAATCATATCGTTTCTGAATAATTATTGGGTAAGTTGTTCTTACAATTTTTTTAGAATTTTGGGGTCTTAAATTGATTCCACATAATTTATCTTAATTATTTTGTATTGGCCTCTGTTCGGGCTGCTCTACCAATATGGTTTTCCGGTGGATTCCGTAAATTATATGCAGTGGTAAATCTTTCAATGGCATCGTCGCGGTATGTATCATACACATACGGTTCTATGTCCTCTTCGTTTCGTCTATTCCTTCCCTCAGCATTCCCAGAATTGGGATTAGGTTTACGGTTCCACGATGATCCTCTTGATTATTCCTCTCATCAGCCATGATATAGTTTACTCGAGCTATATGGGTTCCCTGGTCATTACTTGGGTGATTTTCCGATGGTATGTCTCTCCTTTGTTCCCTGCTTCCTCCATCATTCTCAACGCTCCTATTTCGGTTTTGATTTCCTCCATCATCGTTCCCTCGGTTATTATCCCAATAATCTCTCCCATTGTCAAAATTCCTGCGGCCTGCTCTGTATCGGTTATTATCATAATTAATATAGTGATTACTTGGGTAATGATTGTTGCGATAACGATTATTTATAAATTGGTCATTCACTCTTCGGTGATAATTATTATGGTTAAATCGATTTGTTCCTGGACGCGACTCTTGATTTGGCTCCTCCCTTCTGTTGTTGGAATACTCACTTTGCCGTCGGGACCTTTGATAATAGTCTTCCATTTCGTAACTGGCCAACAAGGTTTCCATTGCTTCTATTGTCTTCACTTGTCCACTGCGTCTGGCACGAACAATCTCTTCTTCAAAATGGTAAGATAATTTATTTACCAAACATTCCTCTGGTATTCGCGGTTCCAAATGACGCGCCAAACACACCTTTCCCAAAAAGTAAGTAGTTGGTGACTGCTCTTGATTAAAATTGAATCTTCCGTTGGTAATGTTATCTCTAATCATGTTCTGTACGGAATCCGACCGTTATTTTGACCTAAAAGTTCTTTTAAACTCTTCATAATTATTAAGTTCATTCCGGACTGCTGACCACCAATTATCATTTATACTTTTAAAACACTCATCTAATAAACTTTTTATTACGTTCAATCGGGTTACCTTAATTCTGCCAAACCATTCATCTATTCTCTCCAGAAATTCTATGGGATTTCCTCTATAAATTTTAAAATTAATATTTTCCTTTTGCTCAGGGGCTATGTGATGCGCCAGATACATTGGTCGATTTTGTAAAATTTCTATTGATTCTTTTATATTAATCAATTCCTGATTTTTCATATTTTCTACAGTTTCTTTATTTTGAACCACTTGGGTTTTTATTTGTGTTATCTCGTTATTTACTATTTCAATCCTCCCAGCTATATTAATTTGCATTTCGTCCAATTTCTCTTGGGTTTCTAATTGTACTTCCTTTATCATAGTTTTGTTGGTATTTTCCCCCTGGTTAATTTTGGCCTCTACTTCCATTGCAAGTTGTACGATGGTTTCATCTGTCTTTTCCAGACTCACCTTAATTTCAGTTATTTGCTGTCTTACTTCCTCTTCATTATTAGCTACCCTTTTATTGAGTGTTTCATTGACATTTGCAACCCTTTCATTGAGGACTTCCCTCAACGCTTGGTTTTGTTCATTCATAATTTGCCGCAACTCCTTATTACTGTTTTCAATTTTCTCGTCTAGCTGTTTGTGATTTTCCTGAATCTGCCTCAAGCTCTCATCGTTCCTGTCAAACCTTTCATTAATTTGGTTTAAGCTTTCATTTATCAGCCGGTTATTTTCATCATTTTCCTCTTTATTTTTGTCAAACTTCTCATTCATTAGTTTGATTAAATTCTCACTCAAAATTTCGTTTTGTTTCTTTGAGTTTTCGTTGATACTGTCTATTTTTTCATTAGTTTGTCTATTATCTTCTTTGATACTGTCTATTTTTCATTAGTTTGTCTATTATCTTCTTTGATAATGTCTATTTTTTCATTAGTTTGTCTATTATCTTCTTTGATACTGTCTATTTTATTTTCTAGCTTTTCTGAGTTTTCTTCAAATTTTTTGTTTAATTCTTCCTTCTGTTTCTTGGAATCTTCTTTAATACTGTCTATTTTATTTTCTAGTTTTTCTGACCTTTGTTTGTTATCCTCCTTCATACTACTCATTAATTCCATTAATTTTTCCCAATTTAATCCTCCCCTGGCTTCCTCTTTATCTGGTTGGTCCCCTTGGGCATCCTCTTTATTGCTCGCCTGTTGTTCCATTCCGGTATCTGTAACTACCTCTGTTTCTTCTTCCCGTCTGTCTTCTTCTGTTTCTTGCTCCTTCTCCATCCTTTTAGTAAGACCTCTAGTATGCATTCCTGTGCCTCTAATAGTTGCCTGCTCAAGTTAAGTAATAATTATGACGATTTTTTACTTAACTAAAGCCCACTCGTTGAGCGCCAATTTGTAACGAAATTATTATATTATGTTATTAATTATATTCGAGGATGTTTGAAAGCCCCACTGTTGGGTTCGCCAATTTGTAACCACTCGCCGATGTTACGTGTTTTTAATCAATCTGCTATTTATAAATATTATTTATGTAGTCTTATAGGTGACCTCCTGTAACTCAAATTTAATAGACAAATATATTTATTATGGTGTTATTATAACTTTTATGTATACTATAACACGGGTTTACCTAATTACTCAATATTTACGCAATATCAGAGATATACTTCATGTATTTACTTAATGAATTAAGAATTCTCGCCAACCCTAGTCAGTCCGTATTGTGTAATTCAATTCAAAAATTGTGCAGGAAACACGCTAGTTCGGTAATCTCACGTTCTCCAGCTGTGGACTTTGAGCGCTGTCATTCGTAATTGGCTTGCTTCTAGGTTAACTGGTTCACCAGATTTTAATCACCCTTCTACCTGTAAATTACTTCACCCACAACATATAATACCTATTCTACAATAACATAAAACATCATCATATACAAGAAGGATTCTTTATTTATTTTGTACTTTAATTCAAGCTAACAGTGTTCTTCGTGACTACAATAGAATGATATCGATTATACAATGCTGGATCGATTGTGTAGTTAACCAGGTTCCTTTTATTTTATACAAATTAAATATAATATTAAATATCTCTTATCCCAGGGTACGTGTGATTCTTTTAACGATTAGTAAGACCAGGTAATGCAAAATTAAGGTTACTTAGTATTACAAAAGGTTATTAGTTCTTAATATATAGCTTATAATTAAAAATAAGCTGGTGTTACCGGGTTGATGACTCTCAAGGCAGCATTGTACGTCTGTAAACAGTTGAAGATTACGATTTAGGTTACTTCCATCCAGAAAAAGTTTTCCGATTCTTAATAAAATTGACAGTGTGATGTACTGGAAAGCCCCAGGAACTCTTCTGACCTTCGTTCTTCTCTTACGATCCTTGTGATTGTCGGTCTCGGTGGAATTGGAGTCGTATTGTAACTTCCTTCTTGGAAGTGAGGTTTATTTCTTCAGAAACAGGTCCTTGTATATTTTTTCTATAATTCCATTAATTTAGGCTTTTTTCTTCCATCAATTAGTCTCCTGGTTAGATGGGAAATCGGGTTTAATACTAAATCCAACGAAATTATCTTGATGAGTGAAGTAAGAATTTCTCGACCTTTTGGAGGTATTTGGTTATATTTTTGAAATCTAATTTAATTTATGATTCATCAGTTTGTTTTATAGGATTAGGTTTCGACATTAATTTTGATTCATTTTTGTTAATTTGTATCATCCTTTTTTAAAAGTGTCTCCTCATCTGAACTCAATAGCATATAACAATTGAAATGAATGATTGAAAATCAACAAGATTTTTTACATTTTAGTTACCTTAACAACCACTACTTTCTGTCATTGGATGATATTTGATATCCTAGAGCCAGAATTACAAAATATTACTACTCCTTTTTAATAAAATACTCCATGCTTGGAATTATACCAAATTACCTAAAACTCTCACCCAATCTACCTTATTAAACCGTATATGTTTTACTATAGTTTCATTGGGCTGGACTTATTAAAAAGGTATTAATTTCCTTTTACAAATATTAAATTTAGGCCTATAGGAGAACCCACTCTAAAACGGACGTATGAGAAAATACAACAAGTAAGTTCACAAGAGAAAGTATCATAAACATTAATAATTATTAAGTGATGTGAATCTAAGAAGAGATGGACATTCAAAACAATGTAAACCATAGAGTTTGTCGAACTTTTGCATTCCTTGAAAAAGTGTATAGGCTAAACGTAAGTGCCTCAACAGGACAGAACAGTCATTCCATTCATTTGTGAGTGGTGTACTCTGTGTTCTCGCACTACTGAAGATCTCCATCATCGGTATGGATGAAACGTCTTGTGATATTGATGAACAACCCAGACCACAGCCAAACAGCCCAGGAAATTGGGATAATGTAATTTGCATTTCTGGTTTGTTAATGTCATCTGTTTGAACACTAAGCCTTCCATTACTCTGTTCATTATGAACTTGGATGGACATTATTAAACACATGATACCACTGCCTTAAATTATCTTCACTGATTATAGTAAGGCAATCTCCACTAATCATCTTGACACAATTTGCGATGAGTTTCGGAAGCACTAAAACCTTTCACATTGAGAAATCGTACTTCACACTGCCAAGATGTTTATTGTCGCAGTGATCATTAGTCACTGCCAGAAGACAAACAACAGTAGACTTTTGGCAGATTAGCTGATAGCTAACTAACAGTTGAATATACTGCACATGGTCAATATGATTTGTTACTGCCAATCACATTTTATTACTTGCAGCCAGCACTTACCTTTGAAACACAAGGCAAGTTTTTTGGGTAATGCTGTTGGAGTTTCAGAAAATTAATATATTACATTGGTTAGAAATTTTTGCAAATACCCACTTAATTTTCTTCCACAAGCAATCATCACTTGTCTGACATCCTCCATTTCTTCTCAAGTAACTGAGAATTCAAATGAATTTTACTAAACATCGTTTTCTTGTAGTGAATGTTTTATGGAGGTCAAACGAATTTTTTTATAGTTTAATATTTGATATGTACTTAAAGTGATACTCTATAATATTTAATTCCATTAAATTGAAATTAAAAACTGGTATATGCATAATCTTTTTCAGTGCATGCTAAAAATGTATTAAATTTTATACATGAATAATATAAAACTTTAAGGTTACTGAAATACCCATGTCAGTATTGATTTAGCCCAAATTTTCTGAAATATGAAACTTTTATTGTAATTTTACTTACTTTGTAAAGTACAATTTGAAATGGTTAGATCTTGGTTTTACTTAGCAATTAAATTTGAGAGGATGTAGAAAAGTGGATGTAGCCTTAAGAAAATTGTTTTACTTGTATATTATACCTGATAAGAATATTGATTTTAAATTGTGAATGTTTAGTTCTGAAAATCCATTTACTATTTTGTAGGTGATGAGTGGGTGTCCATGAACCAAGAGAGCTATGATAAACAATTATGGAGATACTGGCAGTGGATTTGGTGGGCATGGCCAGCCTTCTGCACCTCTGCCACGTTCAATGGACCATTCTAAACAACAAAATGTTGCACCTGGCTGGGGCTACAATACCCAGTTGGAAGGCTTGTACTCCTGCTATCCAAGTGAACCTCAGCCTATGTACAACATTCACTCTATGGGTCACTTTGAGAGCAGTGGAAAGCATAATAATAATCACTATCCACAGTATCCAGCTGGAGCTATGCATCAGCCAGTACCTACACCGGTAGTAAAGTGCCATGAAGCATGCTGTCAGAACCTGTCTGATCATTCAAGATATCCCGTTAATCCAGCGCCTCTAAGATATCCTCCTACTGTATCAGTGCAACCACCAAGATATGGTGATATAACAAACAGTGAGCATAGACAGTACTTTCAAGATAGAAGAGCCTTGCAATCATCAGTAAACCGTAAAAAAGAGTTCCAGGCTGATGCAGGCTTCACTGGTGTTCATCATGATCGTCATTTCTCACAGTGTGTAGGTCGTGGACAAATACATGTACCTGAAAGCAGGCAGTCAATGCAGGTTGTGCGTTCTCAATATCCAATGTATCCTATTAATTCATATTGGTCTCCAAGAAGTTGGACTGGTCCAAGAGTAAATTATCCTCCTCCACCTCCTTACCATCAGTCAGTTTCTAGTCAGTCAGCCCAACTACAGAGTGGTATAAAAATGCCAGATCAACCTCACTACATGGAACCCAATATGCAAAAGCAGTTGGGCAATCAACAGAGGAGAACGACAATAAGAAATGGAAATGGAACTAGTGAAGTTGTTCGACCTGTACCTGAAAATAAGAGACCACCTCTTGATGGAAACCATATTCAGAGTTGTTATGACTTTCCATATACATCAGGATTTGTTCCTTTCAATGATGTTAGTAAAATAACATCAAATGGCATTTCCCAAATAACCAACACATCATGTAAGATGTCTAATGATAAACAATTTCAGCATCAGATGCAGTATGCAGTACAAAGTAATGACAGAACAGTATCTGGATGTAATGATCCAATGGGTGATATTGGTTACACAATGAATTTTTCAATTCCAAGTGGAGAGTCATATATGAGACAGCCTGTTGAAGGCTCAGAGCAGTTGTCTGCCACACGGAAACTAGCTGTGCAATATGAACAACCATCTGTTGGAAAAAAGAGACCTGACTTAGATGTTCGTCAGTTTTTAGCGACTTGGGAAGATGACGAGGAAGATAATGCACGAATGTCAGAACCACTAGCAAACAACAACAATGGGCCACCATATATTGTTGTTGACTATAGATCATTAGATAATGAATCTTCAGTGAAAACACAAGAGAGATTAAAACCATCAGGAGTACAAGTATGCTCTTCAAAACCCCAGAACTCTAGTCCAGGGCTTGATAATAAAAGACAAACATCAGAAGATGTTAACAGCAGAGAAAAGGAAAAACAAAGGTCCGTTATTCATGGTGAATATCTTTCTCAGAATTCTTTTTTGCAGCCAACTGCACCTTCAATACATAATGATGTGGAAAAGAATATTAATTTTTGGGGATCAAACACTCGAGATAATTGTCCTGTTAGTGAGACTTTAATGAACAAAAGTGTTTTTCAACCTTTAGATTGTTCCAAAAGAGATTCTTTGAGTGTTGTTGAACCAATTATGCCACCAAAGAGAGACTCTCATATGCATGGAGACATGTCAAACCACAAAATGATAAGCAGTGATTCTAACCATATATCATTTGATGCATTAGTTACTTATTATGGGGATTCTAGGAGAGGCAGTGATGGTTCATATGATCTTGTTGAAATGACAGAAAGACTTGTAAATGCAACTGATAAAATCTGCACTTCTGAACGCAGTCCTTTGGAACAACAGCTGCAATCAGACATAATGGGATGCAATGAAATGCGAGTCCATCATCAGCCTCAAATAGGTGTAAACCCAAACTCATTTCATAATAGAATGCCTCCACATTATGCAACCAATACATTCCAACATTATAAACAAAGTGTTTCAACAGATAATTTCTTTAATCTCAAACAGCCAGTTGCACATAATAAATACTTCAGCATTGATCAGTCACAAATGATGGATCAAGGAAATTTTGAATTTCATAAAAACCCTGCAGAATTTGAAAATCAAAGAACATACAATATAAAAGATAATACTAGTGCAAAAACACAAGACGGGATGATTTCAAAAGATGGGAGGAAAGCATGTCAGCAAGATAACAAGAAACCTTTATACAGTGACAATGCAAGGAATTCAGAAGTAGAATCGTCCAGTCGTTCACGTGATAAGGAGAATGTGGAATTTGTCAGTGTTGATCCTGAACAGTTTATCACACCTATTATTATAAAGAAGTCTGATTACCACACAAAAAACTGTGATAAAAGTGAAGACACAATAAAAGATAAAAATTCTCAAACTGAAGCAGAAATTATTAGTGAGAAGACTTTATTTAATCCAGGGTCAAGTGACAGAACTGTTCTAATATCATCATCAACTGAGATGGCCACTGAAGTTTTTAAAGTCCCATTTTCACCTGACAAGAAGCAGTTTTCACAAAAAGATAATGTTGTAACACTTCATTCAGGAGACAACACAAAATGCAATACAGTCACAGTGGAAGTTCCTTATGTACAGCAGTATTCTAACTTAGTTAAACTGTCAGAAGAAATGACACAGACTGATAACATTTCAGATAATAAAAATTGTACATCTAGTGATGTACAATATAACACAATTAATAATTGTAATGGGCCATGTATGGATGTGAAGAATAAAGCTGATGAAAGTAAGAGAACAACCAGTTTAAAGCTGAAACGGTTACCAAACAGTAAAGAATGGATTAAAATTGATGAAGAAATGAAGTTGGCACAAAAAAATGATAGTGAAAGTGAGAAAAATGAAAATCGTAATGTGAAAGACTCCACACCAGATAATGCAGAAACCTCTTCTACCAGAGTAATTAACTTAAATATGCCATCTCTTGATGATACTGAAAATAATGGACACATAGAAAATGTTACAGAAGCACAGAGAATAGCACCAGTAGAATGCAGGGGAGCATCAAGTTATTCATCAAGATCAAGGCATAATGACAACAATAATTCAGACAATATGCCTATACCACAGTTAGCAATTGTGTCACCATTAAAATTTGTGACTGATAACAAAGATGAGAGTCCCTCCACACAGAATAACGTTAAACAAAAGAAAGACATTTATTTTCAATCAGATAAACAGTTCTTTAATAACAATACAAATTCACAAAATTATGAAGTTGCGCCTCCAACAAATAGTTGCTTACAGCATGAAATTGAAACTCAATTTCAACAAGTTCACAGTCCATATAATTCTTTATATTTGAGTCAGAAACAAAATTTGGTCCAGTCAGGACATAGTTCAGCAACAAAACATTTTTCTGATATACAGTTTCCTTTATCAGAAAATAGTAATGAGAAACACGAAAGTTTCAAACTGCCCAAAAAAATTCAACGTGTTGAATCATTCCAACAGGCGCCTTCAACAGACTTGAGTGAAAATAATCAGCAGATACTAAAGAGCAAGGACAGCAATAAAGAACAGTTCTCATCCTTTTACTCAGAACAGGATATTACTTCACATATGTCCCCATTCAATTTAAGTAATAGGTTATTATCAAATGAAAAAGATTTGGATCATCACATTCCTACATCACCAGGTGTTGATGAAATGTTCGAAGACATTAATAATCCTGATCATGATTCTTTATTTCAAAACAAGACAGATAATCTGCCTGAATTATCTGAGAATAGTTCATTTACATTAACCAGTTCTTGCCAAACAGCAAATACATTTGACAGTTTTTTTGAATCAGGTTCTTCATCAATTGAGGGCAGCAGACAATGTGAAAATGTTAAAAAAACTCAAGAAGAAATTACATTAAACCAAAGTAAGCCACCAGATGATGCAAACAGACCAAACTGTTGTATTATAAAAAATAATACTGATAAATCCGTGAGTTGTGAGAACATACCCAGTGAAAATGGAGAACCACTGTCTTTAACAGTTAAAGGTAATTCCACTTGGAACGTTACACAGAACAGAGAAACTTGCCAGGAGAAGAATGTTTGTGATGGGTTTGTTCCAGCTGAAGAGAGTACAGCTTTTCCTACATTGAATTCATCAGAACAAATTTCTCCATGTAGAAAACATTTTATAAACGAGTCTTTTCACAGTTTTGAATATGTGCATACATCAGTTTTACATGAGTTAAATGATGCAGTCACAGAGACTTCATCAGAGTTAATTGAACATACTACCAAACATGATGGAAAATATACTAATCTTGAAAACGACACTAAATTTCAAGTAGATAGTAAATCTGATACCAGTTTAACACAGAGCAGCTCTAGTATTGATAGTGACTTTTCCTTAAAAGTAACAAGAAATCAGAATCATACTAGTGACAAAGATCTTGAAAACTCAGATTTAAAAGAAGTGAAAGGTACTTCTTCCAATGAAATTGATAAAACTAAAATTGATGTGAATAGTACTACAAAATTGGAGTCGCTTGACAAAATATTGTCTACGAAAAATGATGACAACTCTGCAGCTAATGAGGCTGATGAACATTTGAAAATTTCTCATGGATGCAAATATTCTCCAGTCAGTAGTACAGAAAATATTAAACAAGAAAAAGAGATAATCCAATCAATTGTTACCAGTGTAGTAAAGACTTCAATCCATTCTGAAGTTATTAATTTATGTGGAGAGTTTAACACAACTGGAGATAAAGACACAGTAAACAGTATGGATGATGCAGATAATTTAAAACAGGTTTCTTCTACTGAATCAGACGAATTAGACAAATCACAAAATGAATCCTGGAAGTTGCATGTTGGTCTATGCAGTGCAAATGAAAACACAGTAGATTCAGAAAATGCAGAGAGTAGTCTTAACAGTGTTACTGATAATGAAACCAATCTCACTGATAGTTTACACAGTAACTGTGAGAAAAATTCTCCAATAATTGCTGAAATAAGTGGCAATTGCATACCAATAGAAAATGATGCACCAAGTCTTCATTTACCAAATCAAGCAATTGAAAATGAAGAAAACAATGTTCAAGAAATGCTCAAATTAACAGAAAATAAATTTGCAGAACCATGTAAAGAAAACGTAAATGAAACAAAATGTGGGTTAAAAGTTGACAGTGGATTAATTACACATGAAATCAATAATAGAGGTAATGAAAATCAGACAGAAGAAAATCAATGCACAGAAAGACATGAAGTAAAACCTTCCAGTGATGTTCGTTGTGAACAGACAGCTGATAAATGTGAAAACATCCCATTATACATTGACCAAGAAGATGTCAATAAAATTAATACAAGTGGATGTCAGGAGCTGAATGAAGATATTTCAGATATAACACTGAAAAATGTAGAAACTGCAAGTGTTCCTGCGAATGATATACTTCCAATACTTGAACCCCAATCATGTGTTACAGAATCACTATGTGTTTTAGATAAAAATGTTGAAACAGAGGATGATAATACTTCCAGTGCTTTAAACGACAGAGATTTAAAAATAGTTGAAGGCACCAAGAAATCTGACATTGGATCATTGGTCACAGAACCCTATAAAAAAGAGTTTATTACAACAGATTATGGCATAAAAGAAAAAAGTGATCACATTGAAGACTGTTGTATACAAGAAATCTCTAAGGAACTAGAAGAAGAAAGGAGAAAATTTGAGGATGAAACAGCTGTTATTAAAACAAAACCAGAATATAAAAATTCAGTAAAATGTAATAGTTATATTGGTTCAAAAATTGCTGTTGTTTCTCCTCTTCAGTCTGCTGAAAATAAACATTTGGACTGTGTGGATGTAGATACTGAAAACAGAAGCTGCTTGAATGATTGTAAAGACCAGTTTGAAGACAATGATGCTGCGATTTTAAAAACAACAAAAACTAATACATTAGCATTTCTTGTTCAAGAAAAATGTAAACAAAATAGTAAAGTATTGAAAAGTGAAATCATCTATGAAGCAGTAGAGTGTAAAGATTATTTAGATGGTACTATAGACACAGAACAAGTACAGGATAGTTCAGAGTATAGTGAGAAAATTAGGTGTACTAGTACTACACCAGGATCTTCGGATACCTTGATCACAGGTAATCATGATCAATTAGAAATACAAGAAGAACTTTCCCAACATGACTTGTCCTCTCTTCAGTATAAAAATCATTCAGAATCCAAAACAGAAAGTGATCATCAAAATTCAGAAGCTTGTCATTTCAATAATGGAGAAACTACAGTATTATCTATTACTGAGAATGGGAGAAAAGAAATTATTTTGGAAGACTTAAAAGAAACGTCAAATTGTAATAATGTTGAAAATAGTTCAGAATCTTATATAGAACCTCATTTTTCAGCTGTGTTGGAAAATGTTGAGAAAAAAGATGACACACCGGACACAGATTATAAAAACCTTACTACTGATAACGTTGATGGAGAAGAACATCATGACACTGCATACTGTCAAAATTTCATGTTAAACAAGTCTGACCTAGAAAATAAGTATGGTTCCCTCAGTAAATTACAAGATACAATATGCAGTGATAGTATGTGCCAGTCAGATATTACACATGATGAGAATGTCTGTGACATTGAAATTAATACTAACAATAAATTCATATCTACAGATTTTACAAATATTGAATCAATAGGTGTGCATAACAAATTTGATACAGAAATCAGTAATGCTGAATTACATGTAGAAAACAAGAGTGTTTTTAGCAGTGAAAATGAAGAGTTTAGTGAAAGTATAGAAGTTGAGAAGGCTAAACAAGGAGATACTGTAATACATAGAGAAGTTAATGTTATTTCCTATATAAACAACAGTATAAAAGAAAACAATGGAAAGAATGAAACTTGCAGTATACACAGTAATACATCTAAAAAAAGCCTTAGTAGTAGTAACGATTCAAATGAACCAGTTAATTTTTCAAATGAATCATTTTGTACTTGTTTAGGTACTGCAAGTGACCAAGGCAAAAATATAAAGAAAGATGAAAATAAAACAGAAGTAGCATATTCAGCAGCAGGTAATTCACATTGTGTTGAAAAATCTGTGTTTGGAGAACTTGATGCAAATGCAATTGGAACCAAGGAACAGCATAAGGAAGATGAAGTAAAGAAGATGACCGAAGAAAGAACTAACTGTATACTAATGCTGGAAGATTCATCTGTAAATCCACAAATTCTTAATGTGGACAACTCAATAACACACATTAAGGAACCTCATTCTAAAAGTGATTCTGACATACAGAGCAGTTCTATATTAAATAAAGGTGTGCTGAAAAGTAAAATTGAAATGGATTCAGATTGTCAGCTAGTCTCAGATAATTATAAAACGTCTAAAATTAAAATGTATAAAACTGCTCAAGAATTAAAACTTCCATCAAATGAAGCAGAGCCTGAAATAAGAGAACTTTTGAATAAATCAAGAGAAAACCATGAGACCACAGTGACAGCTGAAAATTTAACTGTTTCTAGTAATAATAGTGACATTAATTATAAAAGCGATTGTAAACATACATTGATGAATTTACAAGAAGAAAATGCAGTGAATAATGAGAACATATCCTGTTCTAATTCTATTTGCCTCAAATCTGATATTGCTAATTTTTCGAAAGAAGACTCATCATATTTTGTAAGAGCTTATGCTTTTGACAATCAAAATAGTTTTGCTTGTAGACAAAGTGATTTAAAAACACAAGATTACAATAACATTGACTGTTGCATACCATCAGGTGATAGTGAAATAAACAAACCCACTGATAGAAAACTGCAATTTGCCAAACATACACCTAGAATAGCAGAAATTCAATGTGATGATCAAGTAATTGATCTTAGTTGTAATTTGGTAAAACACAGTTGGGATGATTATTCAGACTTCGAAAAAATCCATCATGCAGAAATCAAGAAAATTGATTGTGATGATTTTGAACACAACAAGCATGTCAATATAGACAGTGTGTGTTGTAGTGATAGGGATAATAATGGAAATATAAGTGAAGTGGGAGATTCTGAAAGTGGGATAAATATACCTGACAGTATTGTTAGTAGAGATAATAAATTGTGCCTTTCTCTTGAAACAAAGCAAGAAGCTATTATAAATTTAGTCACATCTATAAATAAAAACTCCAATGCCAACATTGATTCTGATTCCTCAGAAAGTATATCTCAGAAAACTGAATGTGAAGTAGGAAATAGGAAAAATAATAATACTTATAAAAACAGATCCACTGATGAACAGTTTATAGACAGTGAAAGAGTTATACAAGAAACTGATGAACTCAAAAATAAAACTACATCTTCCAGTTTATGTTTTAATAGAGTATTGAAAATTTCAGAAAATAAATTTGTTAATACATGTTTACCAACTGATTCGACTTGTGTAAATGACAACACAGATTGGAAATATGTTTCATGTGGTTCCCAGACTTCCTATTCAGATAGTATACCTGAAGAATCTTCCTTTAATGATGGCAATATAAATGGTAGTAGAACAGTCTGCAGATCCTCCTCGGATCATCCAAGTTCCATAAATGTAGAAAATTTATCAGATCAAGAGAATCAGTCTAATTGTAGTAACATGAATAGTAATTTAGTTAATTTAGAAAGTGCCAGTGAAGGAAAAATAGACAGACCACGTTTATTTGATAGTAGTTTTCCAGAAGAAAATTGTAATCCTGTGGAGGAAAAAGATTTGAGTTTTGAGGGAAGTGTAAATATATGTAGAATGGATAACTTCAATAGTGTGACTACAAAAACAGATTCAGAATCAAAGCACAGTGACATTCCTTTGGATTGTAAATGTGATGAATCAGATCATTGTACAAACAAAATTTGTGAACCTGAAGATGTTCATAATACAGTAGATGAAAATTTATTCTGTATAAGATCAAACAATAATGCTGTGATTCACCAGAAATTATTAAGCCCATGCAATGTTCAAAACCATTTAGAATCTAGTCCTATATCATTTAATGTCCAGAATGAAACGTTTACCCCACCAAAGGAAAATCATGTAGTTTCTCCACAAATGAAACCTGACACGCAGGAAAATGATGTGAAATTGAATGTACAGTCTGAGACGAGAATTTTCGATATTAATATAGGGCAAATGGACAGTGCTGATATTCAAAATGATTCAAATGTAGACATCATAAATGAAAGTAAAAATGAACTAAATACAGATACTGAAAATAAAATAGTGAAGTGTACTGATAGTGAAAGTGAAGTAGGTTCTGATACTAGAAGTGTCTCAGTGGTAGTCTCTGATCAGACGTATGATGACTCGGGTATTTCAACAAGTGGCTGTTTAGCTAATTTGAAACGTGAAAATGTGTCTGTGTCAGTTGTTGACCAGAATGAATGTCTAGATATTAACCATATTTCTGAAAATAGTAATAATAACAGTTGTGTAGAAGATAGTCTGATAGAAAATATTGACAGAGTAAGTAACAGTTTGACTTTAAGTGGAAATAACAATTTTGAGAAACTTCTAGATCCATATGAATTTCAAAGCAGTTTGTGTAGTGACATATCAATAAAGAGTGAAATTTTATCAAATATAACCAATATACCCAGTAAAGAGTCCTGTCCATTGCAGTGTTTAGTGGAAGCAGCTTTAGCACTTGAAACAGCTGTTGTTAATAAATTTTCTCAAGAAAATACGGATGGAGTACAAAATTCTGAACACATAGTAAAACGTAAACATTTTTATTGTGATAATTTATTAAATGAGGACTCAAAAAATGTAGTAACAAGCAACAGTACAATTAGGACTGTACACAAATCTTTAGATTTAACTCCTGGAACTAACTCTGAAGTAATACATCTTAATTCACAGTTACATCAAACCATGAATGAAGAGGTAATAAAGTATACTAATGAAACAAACTCAGATGATATAAATGTTTCACCAAATGAGTACTATCTTCCAAAATACCAAAGCAGGAAAGGTGCAAAAAAATATGAAAAGCGGAAAACAAAGAAAAAATGTAAAAGGAGTCGTATTTCACGGTTAAAACGTACACGACCAAAACCTGATGTCACAGCAAATAATAGTGATACTTTGATAAGAGAAGATAGTACAGAATTTGCACATGAAAATTCAAAAGATTGTGATGTTGATAGGTCTCCTTGTGACTTAGATAATGCATGTCATAAAATATCTCATGGAGACATTCCAGGTGAAGAATCCTTACTATGTGTGTCTTCTGAATATAACAGAATCAACGATGAAACTGTTTGTATGACAAATGTAAGGAATGCCACTGAATGCACACCAAGAGATTTTATTATTCCTGATCAGTCTGTAGTTTGCTTTGAAGTAACAGCTGATAAAATGAACGAGTATATGAATCAGATATCAAACTTATCAGATGTTGAGGTAATTACAGAGAGCACAGATAGTAATAATGATATGCCTATAACAAAGTCTCGAGGGAATAAATCTTGCAGTGATGGGTATAAAAAAATACCTGGTGTAGATCTAGATAATGAAACAAGTTTAGTTATTATTATAGAAGAAATTGGGGGTAGTTCTGACAGTTTGCCTGATAAAAAAGAAAATGTTTGTATAGAAGAAAATGTTGACTATATTGTCAGAAAGTCTGTGGATGAGGAGGAAGTCCCTACGTGTACAGATCACATTCACTTAGCAAGTAAAAGACAAGAAAATTATAAAATTGAAAATGTAAAAACAGTATTTGGTAATTCTGATGAGCAGAAATTAAATCACTGTTGTGAAACTTCAGAATCTTATGAACATATTAATGAAAATCTAGTTAATGACATAAGTAATTGGCCATTTTTAGAAGAAGAGGTTGCACTTGATGAACAGAATAATAGCTCTCAGAAGCCAGAACCAAAAAAACAGCCTTATAATTTGAAATGCAGTTTGCCTTGGGAAAGAATATTTAATATTTCCAATAGTAGAAAACGGAAAACATTGCATAACAAACAAGATGGAAATGTAGGATTAGAGTTAGGACCAGCTAAAATAGAGGTAAGATTAGGTACTGAATCAGGAGTATGGAAAGTAGTTAACAATTCCCCTAATGACTTTTCATCACCAGTAGTTAAAGTAAAACGCTTGATACTTCAGAGAGATCCTGATTTGACTAGCAGCTACTCAGAAAAAGAAAGTGAAGAGGAGAATGACACAAAAGAAAAAAGAAAAATGTCAGTGAGTCAGTCCTCTGATGATTCAGTCCCTAAAGTAGTAATTAAAAAGAAAAGCACCAGTGAGTATACAAGTTTTTTGCGGTTGTCAGATGATGAAAAATGGCAACCAGTAGTAATATTAACACGCAGCAAAGAGTTAGACGAGTTAATTCTCAAAGAAAAATGCATTGTTTCTTCTTCACCATGTGATAAAAATGATTTAGACGTAAGTGATTTAGGGGGGAATAGTTGTGATGGAAAGCAGCCTTTAGATGTTTACAATTATGTTACTGAAAATGACAGTACTGAAGACACAAAACTGAATGCTGCAACAGAAAGTAAGATAATACCTGATATATCTAATTGTATATTTAAAAGTACTATTAAGAAAAGGCCTTTGAAAAGAAGATTTAAATTTGGTAAATCAAAAGAAAGAAAATTTAATAAAAGTAATGTTTGTAGCAGTACCATAAGTGTTGAAAAAAGAGTTTTTACGGATGATGAAGAATCACTAGGGTCGAACAAAGAAAGTGATTATTCTCCAACATGCCCAGTTGATTCATCGCAAGAATTTGCATGGCAGTGTATTGAAAAAAATGGGGGAGAGTCACCAGAAACCGACAGCAAAGATTTTGTCACCAGTTGTCTCATAAGTCAAGAAGAATACACCATCATAGAGAATGAGAGCAGAACAGATACTTTAGACATAGCAGATAGCAGAGAGTTTTCAGAACCAACAGAAAAAAATTCTCAAGAAAGTTTATCTGAAGACATTATACCATTAATGCAGAGTGCAGAAACTGGAAGTGCTAATGCTTCATGTAGTAATGATAATACTATAACAAAAGATGATTGTGTTTCAATTACAAGTTGTGAAGCAGTTACTATTACAAATCAGTTAATAGAAAAATCAAAAAATGACATTGCAGAAGAAGATAAGCCGTTTGATTTAAGTGCATCTGATGAAACAAAGAAAGAGTCTCAGAAAGTTAATGTATTTGAAGTTCTGTGTAAATCTGTACCTGATGACGATGATGTTTTAAGTCAGAATCAGAACGAATTGGAAGATTTAATAGCTAAAAATGGAATAGACCAAAAACAATCATGTGGTACAAACACCGAAAATGATATTCAGTTATTTGGTTCTCTTAATGGGATATGCATCCAGTCTACTCAGTGCAATAATCCATCAATAAATAAATCAGTTAGGGATATAATTGTAGAAAAACCGCCATCAGAAAATAGAAGTAGAGGATTGAAGAGACCTTCAGAAGGTCATTCTAGAGAAGACACAAAACGAAGAAGATATAATATAAAACAGTATCCATTAGAGTGCCATAAATGTCACATTGGATTTGAAGACAAGGTATTTGTAAATTTTTTTTTAAAGTTGAATGTTAATTTTCTGTGTGTATGTGTTTTCAAACGTTGTTTTTACAAATATGAATAGTATTAACAATTTTTCGTGAGGAGACATTATATATGCACCTTGAATTTGTTGTTGAGCGAACAAGGAAATTATTTTCATTTAGTGATTCATGGATTATGAAAAGTGTACTTTTAGTTCTCTAAGGCATAGAATTAACCTTGAATATTAAATAAAACAAATTTTGATGTCATTAATTTATCAGTTTTCTCTGTTTAATAGTAGTTCATACCTTGTCCAAGTAATGTATCATTAAATATATTAAATAATTTTTTAATGAAAGAGTATCATTGTGTAATTGAATGTACTATTCTTGTTGTGTATTTGTAAAATGGATTTAGTTTTACTAAGTAGAACACATTATTGTGTACAGTTACAGACTCGGAACTTCATTAAGGTATAATTTCAATCACTTGATTAACAAGTCTGTTTCATAAAATTAAGAAAGTCAAGGTGTTAATTGTTTTGTAGCTAAGTATTCTGTTTGGATCACCATTTATCATATAATTGAATGATGCCTTGTTATGTTTTTCAAACTATTACTACTGAATGTGAAAATTAGTTTTTAATCCCCTATTTTATTTATAATTCAATGCAAGTAGAACTTACCTAAAGGATTCTTTGTGTGTTAAAGCAGTTAGTGTAGTTTATCATATATTTAACAGAATTTTCTCAAATATTAATGCTGACATAATGTTTATGTTTGTAGGAAGAACTGGTGCGTCATAAAAAGTCACGTCATACCCCTCGTGAATTGCATCACTGTTTGCTGTGTCAGCGTAGTTTCTCATCATCACTTCGATACAGCCTACATGTTCAAGGTAGATCTCATCGCCATATCGACTTGGTACAGCGCTACACAATGCATAAAATGCATCGACTCATCACTGGTACTGATTATCCACTCTTACGTCCTCTTACCAAGTCTGAACTGCAGACAATGGATTGGCGACCCAGTTATCCTGGCTGCAACCATTATTATCACCAATCTACTCCTTTACAAATTGCTCTGCAGGTAAACACTAATACTGTTAGAGAGTTAAACTGTGAACAAGGTGAAGGTAATTGTTTGTTGTTTTTTTGTATTGTCCTTGTTTTTACTTCATTCTTAATACATCTGTCATCCTCTTGAGGAACAATTTTTTTGCTGCCATTTTACAATTACATATTATTTTCTTAATAGTTGATATGGAAAGTATAGTACTCAAAAAAGTAGACTTTAAGCCAAAATATCCATTTTAAGATGCACTGAAATGGTATCTTGTCAATGCTGTAAAATTATTTAATAGAATTATATAATTTATTATTTGGCCTGGAGTATTATATTATAACTGTATAACAGTCTGAAATATTGTTTGAAGGTAGCAGTTTTTCTAGTGGCAGTTTTTAGATATTTATTCATTTGGGATAGAATTTACCATATAGAACAGTGGGTCCCAACCCGTAGAAGTCTGCGGACCACTCAGCCTGAAATTGAATCATGTACGGTTACACCCTATCAGTTGTAACCCTTCCTCAGCGCCTTCCCCATAACCAAATTCAAAGGTGATTAAGTAAAACAGTTTTTTAGAAAACATTTATTATTACTATTAATTAGTTTATTACTATAATTTTGTACAACTTAATTACAAATTATTTAATAAATAAAAATTACTTTTTTATAATGTATAGCCTACTACATATTATAAAAAGTCTCAATTACAAATTTATGTTGAAATAACAGTTTTGTTTGAAAAGGACGTTGAAAAAAAATTTTACCTCAATGTTTTTCTCAGTGTGACTTTTGTGCACGAATTTGTTTGACAAGCTGAGGAATTCTAGGAGTTAGGCTCTTGCTTAGAGCTAATCTCAAATCACTGCTTGTACCTAGCCGATTTCTTTGTTTGTTTGTAATCAACAATAAAGTCGAGAATCCCTGCTCACACAAAAATGTTGTCGAAAACACCATGAGATACCGCAAAGCTGCTTGCTGAATGTTTGGGTAAGATATGGCTTTTTTACACCACAACTCTTCTAGGTTTACACCAGATTCAAACGAGTCCTTGAAGTTACTGTCATTTTGAAGTTCAATAACCTCCTCTTGAATATTATCAGGGAGATCCTTAGGCTTGACAATGAAAGGATTTCGAATCAGTTTTTTTTATAGCTTGAGTCTCACTGCTACCATATTCAGGGGAATAACGAGCAAATTCATCCTTGAGAGTGCCTAAGTGACTGAGTACGTTATGTGGTACCTTGTCTGTAACAGTGGCGTAGTCCCCGTTGTCAGCAAGGGTTTTTAAAGTCGGGAAAGATTGAAAGTTTTTCTCTTCAACTTTGGCTATCCAGAGATCAATTTTACACAAAAACGCACAAAGTTTGTCTCAAATACAAATATATTACCAACACCTTCAAACTTTTCATTTCCAGAACCTTGAAGTTGTAAGTTCAGCTGGTTCAAATGGCCAAAAATATCTACTAGATATGCGAGTTGCATCACAAAAGTTGGTTCACTCGATTGTTCCAAGAAATGCTGCATTTTCGTCTCAATATAAAATACTTTAGCGTGCCAACATATTGCCTTTTGACAGCCAACGAACCTCAGTATGAAAAAGTAGTGTCTCGTGCTCAGAGTCTAATGCTGCACATAGCTTTTTGAAAATACGAGTGTATAACGCACTACTTTTAACAGCGTTCACCATCTTTATGGCCAATTTGATTGTATTCGACAAGTCTTCCGGCAATGTTTTTGATGCTAATGCTTGGCGATGAATTATGCAGTGTATCGTCACTGTGGAGGGGTTCTTCTATCTCACCAAC
This sequence comes from Magicicada septendecula, assembly GCA_034769895.1. Taxonomy (NCBI): domain Eukaryota; kingdom Metazoa; phylum Arthropoda; class Insecta; order Hemiptera; family Cicadidae; genus Magicicada; species Magicicada septendecula. The sequence goes on along the minus strand of CM068367.1, from coordinate 622,017,575 downwards.
GTTGCTAAGCCTGAACGTGATCCTAGCATAGCAGGGGCTCCGTCGGTACAAAATCCAGCCAGCCTCTTCCACTCAATGCCATGCCTCTCAAAGTAATCACAAATGATTTTCATGATATCTTTTTCTGTCGATGTTGTTTTCAACTCTTGGGATATTAAAAGTTCTTCCTTGATTGTGTTGTTGTCTCCTAAATACCGAACAAAAACTAGCAACTGGCAGCATTGAGCAACGTCGGTACTTTCATCACACTGCAAACTGAAATATGAAGACTTTGTAATTTCACAAACCAGCTGCTCTTCAAGTCATTGGACATTGTATCGATCCGTGCCTTCACAGTATTGTTCAATAGGGGAATATCTTGAATTTTCTTAGAAGCTTCAACCCCTAAAACGTGTTCGACTGCTTTGATCAAACATGGCTTCACTAGGGTTTCGCCAATAGTATGCGGTTTCTTTGCCTTGGCGATTAATTGTGCTTTTTTTTTTTCAATTCATATGCTGTACCAGTTTTCCCTAATTTCATTTTCTTTAAGTTTTCTAATTTTCCAGCGAAGAATTCAGGTGGCCGGTCACTCAAGTTAGAATGAACTGTCTTTAAATGACGTTGTAGTTTTGCAGGTTTTAAGGCTTCATTGCTGAGGACAGCAGCACAAATCATGCACTGGGGTCTAATCTCCTTATTTACCTCAATTGCTGTAAATCCGAACTTGATATAATCACTGTCATATTTCCGCTTTGGAGCCATTTTCAACAGAAAAAGTACAAACACGCACAATAATATCGCGCAATATCAGTAAACACAGCAAAAGCTACCGAAATGAATCGCACTGCTCTGCAAGACTCACTGATACAGACTGAGCAATTGAGTTGCCGACTGCCGTCTCATCACTACATGACTACACAGTACACACCCAGCACTGACAGCCAGTGAGCACGTGACTGCGCGGCGCGCGAGACAGGCAGACATAACCACGAAGTGTTCACGTGATAGAGCTCAGATAGAGCCCTGTGCCTTTCTGGTTGTTTAATGTTGGTGAGAGTTCATTTGCCACATTTAATCATAAGTTATGAAAATTATTTTGTATCATATTCTAATAATAATTATTTTAAAGATATTTTAATTCAACAGCTGATAGTCATCGGCACGGATATATTCACCCCATCTCATTCAACGCAGATCGCTTTCAAAATCCCCATTTATTGGCAGCTTTTTTATATGTGCTGTCGGACCCTCCCGCGGACCACTCCCGAGGCTCTCGCGGACCACTTGTGGTCCGTGGACCACCGGTTGGGAACCACTGATATAGAATGACATTTAATTCTACTGATTTTACTCTTTAAAGGTAGCACATTCTTTTTATATTTTTTTTTCTGTCTGCTATTTTATGCATGTGTGTTCCAAATGAAATAATGTAGAAAATGCACCAAGAGGATGTGATCCAAGTAAAAAATGTTTTTGGTAATTTGAGGCCAGCTTATGGTTATGGTACATTCAGATTAAAAAAAACAACAACTATTTGATATCTGTGCCAAGTTGAGATCAGATTTAGGTCTGTTAACCCCGTTGTAAAGAAAAGCAATTGCTAAAAAAATTCAACTAAACAAGATGCATATGTAAGAGAGTGTTTGTCTCTATGAAAGCTTACCTGTGTAGACATTATTCGCATTACTTCTATACTGAAATTCCTTTACAGTCTTAATAATAACTGTGGAGAAACAATTAAGAGTGTAAACTTCAATTAAGATTTTAAATTGATTAATCCTTATGTGAGGAGGGCCTTTGTGGGGGTTTTCCTCAGTAACTCTATTGACTTCAGTCACTAATCAAATTGTTATTTTCAAGAAAATTTCTGAGATTTCACATATTTGACGAACTTCCTTATTAAACTTCCATATCAAACATATTAGTTGTAAAAAATTAGTTCTCAACTAAGCAGCACAAGTTAATAAACTATTAACTTGTGTATTATGTACAAGTGTATTATGTCTCTGAGTAGGCAACATATAACATGTCTTCATTTCTCATTCCTGTCTTTTGATTTATGTATGTAGTTAATTATACATAAGCTGGTAAAAACTAGTATCCAGTTTAGGTTTTTCTATTTCTGTCTTTCTTTATCTTATTCATTCAGTAAAAATCTTTAGAGAAATATACTCAAAGGAGTAAGATAATTCAGAGTGATTTAGAAAACACTTTGAAATGCCTTTGGATTCATATGACTATATGGAATATGAAAGTCGGTGCAGCAACTTTGACATCTGTTTTCAATGTCCACATTAAAGAGTAATAATATTGTCAGTAGTAACAAAAATTATTAACTACTTATTTTGAATATTTAGTATATTGTTAATAGGACTGACTTACATGTGGACAAGCTACCTACATCTTCCTTTTCCCTCAACAGAACAAAACATGCATTTTGGATTTTTAGGCATATTTTGTAGTTGAAAAAAAGTCAAGTATATTAGTATTCTGGCTTTGTGAACATGTATTTAAAAAGTTATCTGGTGATTCAGAGCTTTGGTATGAATTATAATATGAACCAGTAGTGTAAGCAAATTGTGCAAAAATAAGAAAGCAAAAATGAACAAAGATTTGTTCTAGTAACCACTTGCTCTTGTCCATATTTATTCATGTGTATGCTTAAATTGGTGTATTAGTGAACTGGTTCCAAGTATATATGAGGGTGGATCAATAAGTACCCGTGTTTGAAGACAGATGGCAGTGCTGAGGGAAACTGGCATTACCCACGGGTACTAGAACTTAACGGTAAGGGCCACGAGGGAGATGCGCAGTAGACTGCCGCGTTCATGACGTCACCAGTGCTCCCCACTCACTCCGTCACGCTGAACTTGTGTGTCAGTGTTGTCTGCTTTGTTGACAAGTTACATACGCTGTGCTTGTTTTTCCTTGTTCGCAGTGTTTTTATAACGTGTAACGTTATTTTCAAAGTTAGATATGCCCAGTTGTGCTATTGCTTGTTGCAATAACAGTGATAAAAACTAAAAATACGACGATATCGTTTCATCGTTTCTCTACAGATGAAGCAACAAAGAAAATCTGGCATAACACTTGCAAAAGGGCGGACGATTTCCCATTAGCCAACTCACGAATGTGCCCTGAACATTTTGATGATAGTGATTTTGAAAGAGATTTGAAATCAGAGTTGCTTAACTTAAAGCCTAAGAAAGTGTTAAAACCATCCGCTTTTCCAAGATTAAAGATACCAACGAAAACTGTCACCGGAAATAATTAAGAGAGGTCGGCTCGAATTAAAAAACGGGAGAATAAAAAGTTTGTGGAAAAACTTCTTAGTGCTTCACAAACTAATGAGACTAACAGCCAGTCTGATGTCCGGGAGATAACTGAAAACCTAGAGAATGAGAGTTTTGAAGTAAATGGATCTACTAATGATAGTAGTCACCTGAACGAAAGTAATGATAGAGAAAAAACTTGTACCTTACGCAGTTTACAGAATGAAATTTTTAATTTAAAACATGAAAATTCTCAGTTGTTAAATAAGTGTAAGTGCTTATCAAATGAAAATACTGTCTTAAAGTGTGACCTTTCGAAGTATAAACAAATATTTTCACCCTGCCAAATGAAACATATTGAAAAAGGTGTGTGCTCAAGCTGGTCATCAGATGCATTTCAAAAGCTGTCACCCTACGAAGTATTTCGGCTAAGGCTTCTAATTCATTCGTGAAACTTTGAAATATCCCTTTCCTAGTGGAACTACAATTAAATGCCGGCTGTCTCAAATTGAAGTAAGTCCTGGCTTTGTCGAAATTAGTTTCAATTTACTAAAATCACATGCAAATATTTTTACAGATTTTGAAAAGGACGTAATCTTGAGTTATGACAAAATGACAGTAAAATCTGACATTTGTTATGATGTAAAACAGGATTTTATGAGAGGGCCACACAAGAATGTTCAAGTGGTAGTAGTGAGAAGTTTGGTAGGTAAATGGAAACAGCCAGTATTTTATAACTTTGACTGTTCAATGGCAAAAGAACTTTTTTACGAAATTGTAAAAAAAGTAGAATCTACTGGTTTCAAAGTGTGTGGGTTTGTTGGAGACGTGGGTGGTTCAAATCAAAAACTGTTGTCAGAACTTGGTATTTCTACAAGTAATTCAAATGTTAAGTCTCCTGTTGATGAAAGTCGACGCATTTGGGTGTTTTGTGATGTCCCGCACATGCTGAAGTTGCTCAGAAATCACTTGATCGATGAGGGTTTTCAACTTTGTGACGGAAAGACTGTAAAGACAGATGTTTTTGAAAAAATAATAAGTTCTCAGAGTAATGATCTAAAGTATCCCCACAAAGTCACCCCTAACCATTTATTGGTAAAAGGACCGGAACGCCAAAATGTCCACATGGCTGCTGAATTGCTCTCAGGCACAATGGCTTCTGCTATTGGATACCTACTTGAAAACCAGGAGCATGCACAACATTTTGTTCAGACCGTAAATGACGGTTTTGATGTGCTCAATTCCAGATATCCGAATGACGTAAACCCAATAAAATGTGCCTATGGCATAAATTTCGAAGAACAAGAAGCTGCTTTGGAAAAGCTCCAAAACTTGTGCTCATCAGTGAGAGCCATAGGGAAAAAAGGTTTGCTACCTTTCAGAAAGGATTTCTCATTTCAATCCAAAGTGCTCGAGGACTGTTTAGAGATTTGAAAACTGAAGGTTACACCTACTTGATGACTTCCAGGTGCAACCAAGATGTTATCGAATCATATTTTTCACAAATAAGGGGACTGGGAAGGTTTTATGACCACCCACTGCCGATGTATGTAAGTCAACGAATAAAAACTTTGTTGCTAAGTAGAAATGCATCAAGTATAATAAAACCCACTAACTGTAGTGACGATGATTCAGTGACCTTAAGTGTAGATGTTTTTAACACGAACAGTGAAGGGGAAGAAAATGATCTAAATGAGACAGAGACTGTAACAGAGCCATGTATAGAAACAGAAGAAGAACTGCGAGCAGTATGTGATGATGAACCAGATGAACAGGATGTTTCAGAGCAATTGACAAAGGAGGACTCAGACTTAATTAAAATGTTGGCTGGATATGTAAGTTACAGGGTTAGTAGAAAAAAAATGGTTCCAACTTTTGTCTACGGCCACCCTACAAAAGAGTGCACCAAACAAAAAGATTGGCTGTCAACTCCGTCGAGAGGATACTTTATGAACCCTACAGAAGGGTTAGTGGCTAAACATGGTGCTTAAAATGGAGAAAGATTTTGAAGAGTATCATGGAGAAAATGGATTAAGCAACAGGGAAAAAGTGATGCAAACTCTTATTGATAAGTTAAAAGTCAAATATCCCGTGGATGAATTTGCAATTACATGTTACGTGCGCACATGCACATTTATTAGAATGAAGTCCCTGAATAAGGCAAGAGCCAATAAAAGGTCTTATGGTGACAAACAAACCGATGCTGGTAGAAAGAAGAATAAGAAGCTCAACAAACTGCAGTGATATAGTAAGTTAAAAGAAATTAATTCCTCCATTTTGGAACAAGTCTTTCTATGTAACTTAAAATTAAAATAGTATTATAATCCTATGTTATCAAATAAAAATGAAGCCTACTTGAAATTGAAAACAATAACCTTTGTTTTGATATTAGTATGGTTTATTTTGCTTTTTTTAATCAGTTAATCTCTGACTTATACACTTTTCAGACCTTGAAAAGGCTGCGCTAAGGACGAAAAATATACAGTTGACAGTGGAAGAGGATAGTACTTATCAGTGAATAAATAATATAACAATGTATTTCAAAAATGTTCAGCAAATAAAATACATATTTAACAATGTGTGAAATTTTAATATTACATCCCTTAAAATTTAGGGTTATAAATAACATAGGCCTATATAATTTATTAAAATGCCAATATTTTGTTATGTATAGGTATTATTAGTACTTATTTCCTTTTTTAGAAAATACGAAATAATAAAGTCTAATTTGAACACGCGTAATTAATTAGTTTTATTGTATCACTACAATCAATTCTGCAACTCCCTTATACATGTGTAGGGTTTAACGAATAAAGTTGTAAAAATTTAAACGAAAAATACTACATTTACTTTATGTGTTGTTTATGTTTGGAGTCGCAACAACAAATATATGATATTTATAATAATTAACAGTTCAGCTGTAGTACAAATCCTCCTGGCGAGCACCGGTGACGTCACACCTCGCTAGAGTGAGATGGAAGACATGCACGTGGCCCTTACCATCTAGTTCTAGTACCCATGGGCATTACCATCGTGTGGTGCCATCTGTCAAACAACGCCAAAACCCAATGTCAGATGATTCATAGCTTATTGTTGATTTGACAGCTGTTTGTATTTAACGTGTTTGTTGTTTTTCAGTAAAATGGAAAAAGAGGAATATCGCTCTGTAATACACTTTTCATTTTTGGATGGGAAAACATGCGAAGAAATAAAGGCGAAGTTAGATGCTGTCTATGGGGACCCTTCACCATCCATAACAACAGTAAGATATTGGTTTAAGTGGCCGAACATCTGTTTTTGATGAGGAGTGTCCAGGCCACCCAGCAGACGTGGTTACTGAGGAAATCATTGAAAAGTTCCAGGATATGATTCTTGCTGATTGTCGAAGAACGAAAGTGCGCAAGTAGCAGAAGCTGTAGGTGTATCGTACGGAACGGTATTTAATATTTTACACGATAGTTTAGGTATGAGAAAGTTGTCTGCCCGATGGGTGCCGCGATTGCTGACTGTGGACAAGTGGATACGGGTGTCAATTTTGAAGCAGTGTTTGGACCTTTTTAAGCGAAATTCGCAGGAGTTTGGCATCGAGTCATCACCGTTGATGAAACCTGGATTCATTACTATATGCCAGAGACCAAGCAACAGTCGAGACAATGGGTTTTTCTGGGTGAACCTGCTCCGAAGAAAGTAAAGACGATGGTGATGGCTACGATTTTGGGGATTCAAAGGGTATAATCCTCGTAGACTTTTTGGAAAAAGGATGCACGATCACGGGGCAGTACTACAGTGAATTACTGTACCGATTCAACAAGAAATTGAAGGAGACATGGCCCCATTTGAAAAAGAAAAAAAGTGCTGTTTCACCACGATAACGCACCAGCTCACTCATCCGGAATCGTCTCTGCGAAATTACATGAATTACGTTACGAATTGCTGCCACACCCACTGTACTCGCCCGATTTGGCTCCCTGCAACATTTTTCTATTCCCCAACATGAAAACTTGGCTCGCAGGAAAAAAAATTAGATCAAACGAAGAGGTCATCGCCAACACAGAAGCCTATTTTGAAGAGTTGGAGAAATCTTATTTTTTAGAGGGGTTAAATAAATGGCCGGAACGTTGGGAAAAGTGTATCCTCCTAAAAGGAGATTATGTTGAAAAATAAAAAAATTTGTTTGTAAAAAACTTGCGTTTTCATTCCTAACACGGGTACTTATTGATCCACCCTCGTATTTTAGTTATGTTAGGAGCAGTAAATTATTAAAACTTTTATATTACATAGTAGCTTTTACATCTTTTGTAGTACTCAGATGTATCTGTTATTCTAGGTTTGAGGGTATGTAGGTAAGCATAAATTATTTTTTTTGGTGGCTGATTTTTTCTTTGCTTTAATTTGCAATACAAAATTTAGCATGGGTGTGGAGTATAATTACTGAGAAGAGATGACTTGTTTTCTAGATTAAAGATTAAAGTTAGTTAAAAAAAAAATTAACTGATTAAAAGTTAAAATGTTTTTCTTTTTCTTTTTTGTTGCATTATTGTTATTGTGCAAACTACTTTGATTGTTGAAATAATTAAAATCAGATTAAAATAAGTATTTAATGAGTTTATAAACAACTTTATTCTTAACTTTACAGTTACTGCAAAAACTTATTCAATTTTAGCAAATCTGTATTTTAAAATTTTTGTCATTTCCTTCCCTGTCTCCTAAAATGAGTCCAGCAGCACTGAACAACCTTTCGCAGTGGGCAAACTTGTGTTATACTTTACAAATAATCTCTTCAGCAGAGGGCTCACTTCTTCAATTCTTTTGCTTCATAAAACTACCTGACAAGCTCAGCCTGTGCCATTTTAGCTGCTTCCATCACTACCATCTTCACATGTGATAAATCTATCCAGAAATCTATCAGTTTTACTGTCCTTGACGAATTTATTTGTAGACAATCTTACAACATATGTCAGAAGGCGTATTTGGAATTAAATCTACAAATAAGTGTTCCATAGTCATGATAGTGAATTACCTATTATTGATACTTGAACACATTATGGATAACAAGATCCAATACTCCAACATTTCTTTTATAAAATATTTTTGTAGCCAACTTAAAACACAATACAGATACAAAACAAAGCTCTTTTAGCAATTTTGGGCACCTTTTATAGGCTAACTACTTCCCCATTTCACAAACCTTTATTAATTTTCTTCCTAACTCACCAGTTTTTAACTAACATTAAATTTTTTAATGAGGATTACCATTTGCCATCTTTATTCCAGACATGTCCTCTTTTTAAGACATTAAATTTTTGTCAGGAAATTGATAAAAATAATTGTCAAAACTTCAAGTCTGAGAATTTGATAAATTGTTTATACATAGGAAGTGGAAAAAATTTCTACAATGAAAACATAGACTGTAATTTAACATTTTTAACAGTAGTTGTTTTTGTTCGCTATTCCTGCACACAGTGCAAATATAGGAATTTGTTTGTGTAGTAGAATTACATAAATTTTATGTATACATTCTTAAGTGACTTTTTCACAAAATCAGTAAACAACTGCAGAAATCGATCACATTAACAAAAAAATATAAATGGGAATAATAGTAAACCATAAATAGCAAAAATGTAACCCGAAAATAGTAGTGTTACTGAAAACTAAAAAAATTTTTGAAGATTGAAAAAATATTTAGTTTTATACATATAGAGATGTCACTTTTATGACTGAAAAGTAAAGTTTCTCGTTTCTGGAGTTGGAAATATGGTAGCCGTATGTTAACCCTTGTAATCTTGATTGCCGTTTCACTAATGCCCGTTGTTTGGTCCCGGTTCGTAAACGCTTGTTCACACGGCTATTCCTCTATGATAATTGTCAATGCTGCTGCTATTTGTATGAAAAATTGTTTATTATAGGCATATAATTGCATATTATCAGGCCTATAAAGTGACTTTCTAATTCCCCGTTTCAGGAACCTATGTTTTCTTCCTTTTTGTGTGTATTATTATTTGTTGTGTGTATTTTGTAATTATTTTCTGTAATTAAAATTATTTTACTTTTCATTTTGGTTTTTGTAGTTTATGGTTGTTCCAACTAGAGTCAGCTGCATGGAAGTAGTATCGTCAAGGTCACTCACTTTCACTGCTTCTCCCTGTCACCTCCACGCCCCTCGCCCAGCGTTGTTGCCGGCTAGTACAGTGTGTAGCGTTTTAGCAGTGTTACGAAAACAAATTTCATACATCCACATTATATTCTTCGTTTCAAATTTATTTATGCGTATCGCGTAAATGAATTTGTTTTATCAGGAATAATTAGTTGTGGGTAACACTACTCAGTTAAATTCTGGGCGCCAGTATTTGAGCTCTAAAAATTTGTGTGAGTCGGCAACATATTTTTTGTTGTCGCGTAAATATCTACAGAATTTCTATCTTTGCGTTTCTTCTGTTTCTTTGGCTTTTTTTTTGTTACGATTTGCAGTTCTCTGAAACTACTATTTATACTGCGCTGGTTTTTTTATGTTAGAATCTAAACCTTTTAGCAATACACACCCTAACTTTACGAAGTACCATTAGGTCAGTTATTTTGTGATTTCCGTACAGTGCACTTACTTATTAAAGTTTTACTGTTTTCTTCATGGGCGGTTATCCTACAGACTGACAGTTGTCTGAGAACGCTGACCTTGCCTGCTGTTGTCGCTTTAATTTTTTCATACTCACGGTCTTTTCCCTTTTGTAAATGAATCTGTTTTTGTTCTCTACACGGTCATTCCTAAGCCATATGGTTCGGAAGTTCTGTTAGGTATATGTACACATTTGGTATGCACATTGCGTATACCCTGTCGGCATGTCTTTTCGGTAAATATTGCTGTCTGACACTTTTATGAATGCCTTTGTCATTTTACAATCCCCTCAAAAATGTGTATGTTTACTGCCCGCGCTACTACCTTTCTTCCGTTGCACAAAGATAAATAGGACTGAGCAATTTCTGTAAACAAAATTGTCGCTGTTGTGACAAAAGCCAATCCCATTTCAGTTACAGTACCCCATTCCAAGTAGGTTGGGTGGACGAGGTGAGGAAGAGACGAATTAGCAACAAACATCCAAAATATTTATCGTCCTTAGTATTGTTGACAGACATTTTGTGCGTTTCATGTGAACGGTTGACGTCTTTATTGTAGACAGTGTGTGTATTAGTTTATTTCAATAATTTGTATTTATTATGAGTGATATTGAGGAACAGTATCCTACATTTAGTTCGAGTACAAGCAGCGGTGGTGTACGTGCGGGCCGAGAGGACATTAGAAAACAAAGTAAAGTCATCATAGCAAACGTTTACAAGTTTTTTAAAAATCTTGCGTATAATGAAGAAGCCAGGAGGAACATAAACTTTGCACAAGTTCGAAAATTGACAGCGGAAGCTTGTGGCATTTCTGAACAGTCGGTGCAACGTATTAGCAATACCGTTGCTTCGGCAGATGATCAAGGCGTGAGTGTTGTGTTCAGTTCTCCAAGGAAAGGGTATAAACGGGAACACAAAAACACTGAACTGGACGATTTTAATAAACAAATAGTCCGCAGGACCGTACTAGAATATTACAACCGAGGGGAATACCCCACTGCAAGCGTCTCATTTATTTCATGAGACATTTGTATTTGTTGTTTATAAAATTATCCTTATTTTCTTAAGAAATCCAATTCGTTTCACGTTTATACATACCATTATTTTTATGCTACTTGTGCATGTAACATCTTATAGTATAGTTCTAATTTTTTTACTTAATTATTAATAAGCAGCGCAGGAAATAAAAATAGAATATTTTTCTGAGTCACGAATAGTGCGGTGTCTTCAATAATTAAATGGGGCAAGCTTAAGACACAGGATGCGTATAAAATTCGTTCAAACAAACTATAGCTGACGCGTCGAATTGAATGTTATGTATAAGATATGGAAATTAATTGTTAATTAATTATTAACAATATATTAATTGTGATGTAATTATTATTAAGAATTATTGACAATGTAACAATGTACTCTAATGCATGTATTACAAACTTTCTCACTTTGTTATATTCTTTACATTAAGTAGGCTTACTTACTAGTGTAGCATTTTTCGGAAGAAAGGGAAACTGTTGCTTAGTGGCAACGCTGTAAGTAAGCGGTGTGACCTTGACGATACTAGTTCCATGCAGCTGACTAGTATTTTTTTATTTAAAAAATCGTACAATTTTTAAAAATGATTGAAAAAGATTTTATGTATTTTTGTGTATATATATATATAAAAAGATTTTATGTATTTTTGTGTATATATATATATATATATATATATATATATTACATTTAATATTTATAAATAAATTTACTTCAAGATATACCTTTTTTTTCCTTATTAGGAACATGTTTCGGGTACTATCTTGTACCCATCCTCAGCCTTCCGGTTTTTTTTTCCACTGTAGGCTTATTTACCTTGTATGGTTATATTAATTCAATCACTTTCTGCTACAGTCCGTTTCTTGATGTATATAATACATTTAATATTTATAAATAAATTTACTTCAAGATATACCTTTTTTTTCCTTATTAGGAACATGTTTCGGGTAATATCTTGTACCCATTCTCAGCCTTCCGGTTTTTTTTAATAAGGAAAAAAAAGGTATATCTTGAAGTAAATTTATTTATAAATATTAAATGTATTATATACATCAAGAAACGGACTGTAGCAGAAAGTGATTGAATTAATATAACCATACAAGGTAAATAAGCCTACAGTGGAAAAAAAACCGGAAGGCTGAGGATGGGTACAAGATAGTACCCGAAACATGTTCCTAATAAGGAAAAAAAAGGTATATCTTGAAGTAAATTTATTTATAAATATTAAATGTATTATATACATCAAGAAAAAACGGACTGTAGCAGAAAGTGATTGAATATATATATATATATATATATATATATATTTTTTTTTTTTTAAACAACACTGAATGTTCAAACAATGTTTTCTGAACACAGAAACCGTCCAGATGTTTGCATGTATATTTTACTTAATGAGTAAGTAAAAACATAGATCAAGTGACACCGAACAATATTTTTAAGTTTATCGCTGTTTTAATGGCTATTAGTTACATCATGAACCAAAACTCTCTCCATTAACCAATGATTTTGAGGCCTGTTGACTTTAACAGAGCTTTGTGGAACTGGCAGCCTCTCATTAAACCATTAACGAGTGAATTATCGGCCGGTCACTTCTTAATTGTGTGTGTGCGTGCATGCGTGCGTGTTGGCACTGTAGGGACTACAGTCTAACACCAGGTAACTTTAAGATGGATACGTTTTTGGCCACAAATACATTTGTTTATATGGACAATTTGAATTCAAACGTTTACTTGCCCAGCAATTGGCGGAATTTGCCAGCTTCAATTCTGCAGTATTTGACTGCGATAAGTCATTTGGGGCTCAGTCACAACAGAAGTTAATAGAGAAACGTTGTCTACTTGTCTGGAATAGTCAGGCCATAATTAAACAGTAGAGGGAAAACCACCTCTGTCAGCCGGATACTCCAAGGAGACAAAGAAGGCCTAACAGTAATGCCAGTCCATTGTCTGTCAACGGATTAGGATTACCTGGAACAAATTTTCTTCAACATCGACTTCAAAAACAATTTTGGCTAGTCTTCCTAATCATTAGCAACCAATTTAATGATTGAAGTTAACCCTTTTATAATTTAATGATTAAGTTAAAAAGTTAACCAATTTTTAACAATTAATTTAATAGTTACTTTTTTTACAGTCCCAACACTGACAAAGTCTGATTATAACAGAACAAATGTCAGTTATTTAACCACAATTTTGTTATGACACTATAACTGATATAATATTTACTCAAAATCTTTCATAATTTTCATTAGTAAACTTGTGCTGTAATAACTGTGACAGTTCAAAGTGCTATTGCCAAGTGCTTGGCAATCATATAAATTTGCAAAACAAAAATGAAATCTGTTGTCAGCCTTTTAAGTCATATTTTCATTTATGGTCAGTTAGGCAAAATACAGAAATACACTTTATGTAAATAATTGATTTCTGTGTGTGCACTATCATGAATGGATTTTTTACTTATAACCATATTGTGTTTTGTATACTGCAGCAGTGTTATTTTGTTTAAGAATGATACACAAACAGAAAGATAGATTAAGAGGTTTATTATTATACAATAGCTAACAAATGAAATTAATTTCTTGTTGGAAAATCGATATACTTCAACAACAGAATTTTCTTGCATTAAGCCTTTAAAAATTATAGTTGTAACTGGAGTAGACTATAAAAAAGTCTTGTAACTCTGTGAGTAGAGTAGTCAGCTGAATAAATTGAAACTCATGGGTAAGTTGGTGCTTATGATTAATGTTTTTGGTAATTATGTGTGTAGGTTTGTTTAACCATTATAGTATGTCAGACAAGTTGTTTGTGTGTGTAAAAAATGTGTATTGTAATATACTGTGTGTCAAAATGCATATTAAGCATGTTAAATTGTTTGTTATAGGAACATAGCAAAGGTGATAATAAAATAGCTGTGAATCACACCTGACTTCAACTAGAGTTCCTCAGAATAATTGACCAAAGAACTGTGCTCAATCAATTGTTATATAGTTGTTAATATAATGTATAGCTTTTAAAAAACGGGACCAAAGTTCATAGAATGTACTGATTTATTTTTTTGTGAAATATTTTGTGTTCTTGTTATTTTGTTTGTACAGCATATTTCAGAGGTTTTATTTTTTATGAACAGAAATATAGCAGATTATATACATAAAAAAACTATTATTGTTATGATTATATTAGTCTATTATTTGTTATGATGCTTAGAGATTTATATTTAATTTATTGTGCTCAGAGTTATGGTGTTGGCAGTGTAAAGTCATAGAATTGTGTACAGTGTTTGATTATGTGCATTATACAAACAAGTGTGACTATTATTTTGTTATATAAAATGATATAAATTCTTATTTCTAAGGTCAAGATACTGTTTTGAAAAGTAGAACAATTTTAAATTAAGGATTTGTAATATAGAAGAAGTATGCTTGTGCGTGCACGTGTGATGATGTTACAATACCAGTATTGATTAAATAAATTCCATACTTAAAAAGTTATGGTTGTATGTAATATTGGAATTTTAAAAATATTTTGTAAAATTGTGTGTAACAAACTTTGCAGAATTAAATACATTTTGTGTTTTTAATCAGCAAGGACATTTAAATATATATAACATGATCATTTACTCAAATTGTACTATTTGAGTCATTAACTCATATTTGTTTAACTGAATGTGTTGTGTTAGTAATACAAGTGAAGATCAGTATTTTGTACACTGGTTGGAACATTTTAAATTTGACAGCACAAATTTGATTTTTGTCTTTTAATTATATACATTTGCACAACAAAGTCAACAAAAGCAGATGAATTATATTGTTCTGGAATGATCGGGACAGCAAAATTTAAAATTTTGAACTGGTTTTGAAACCATGATTCACAAATTTGTATAACATTCCTTTGTTGTGAGTGTTACAAAAAAAAATGTATTAAATAGAAGTGGACACATACCTTATTTTTATCAATCATGTGAAACGATTACTAATCATGTACGTGCAAAGTTTGTTAAACATCATGTTTGTTTTAGCGTAAAATTTAATGTAAGTGTTTGATTTGGTAGGCTTGAAGATATAACACTGTTTTTATGAGATTTACGTAACATTTTTGTTAATTTTACTGTTCAGTGGCTTTACATTTGAGTACCTTGAAAGTAAAAATATTATACTATTCCATTTAATCATTAGATCTGTGTGTGTGTGTTATTTCATGTGTAAGTACAACCAGGTTTTTAAGTGCAATTTTATTTTGTTCACAAGGAGACATAAAATGTTTAATAAAACTAATTTTTGCAGGAAAAGTTATTATTCTTTATTTTGTTACTGCTTAATAATGTGCAGTACATATTTGAGACTGATAAAGTACAAACTGAATTGAGGTTTGTTAAGGCATTATAAGCCAATGTTGCTAAAATAAATGTTAAATATTATGTAATCTTACTGTAAGAAAATAAATCAAGGCATGTTGGGTGTGTGGGGGGGATTGTAATCATGTGAAAAATTACAGTTAAATTGACACCATTAAAAGTTTGAATAATATATTGTTGTATTGATGGTAATATATGTGTATGGATGTTTTTGGGTTTATACGTGCAGTAGTGACTAAGAAACAGACAACATTCGATTTAAAAGGATTACTAAAGGAAATAAATGTCGCACACTAGTTAAATAAAGTAGCTATTTATTACCCTACGGGGGAAGATTTATTTAATTTATTCAAGTTAACATGTGTTTGATGGAAGATATGCTCTCCTTCTTATTGAAACATACAGAAGGGTCGTACAGAAAAACTAAAACTAAAGACGGTCCCTTACATTGGAGTTATAAATTCTTAATGTCACCAAATGACAATAAAGTAAAAACCATATCATCCTTTATTCTGCTTCATAGCTGTAACAGTGGTAAATAATTATTGGCTTGCTCCATTGAGCTGCTGTCTAGTACAGTCTTGACCATGTATGTTAATTATCCACAACAATTTGAGATCACTTAGAATGCTATCTCCCTATTACCTCTTTTCAAGCTTACATCCATGCTGTCACAGTCCTCAAGCTTCACAATTGTGCTGTCATTCTTTCTCTCAAAAGGCCCATACACATTAGTGACCATATTCTAATACAAAAATAAAGGTATTATCTACGTAAGGGATATACAATTATTGTTTTTCTCCTTCTCAGCATACTTTCATCATAGGATGACCATAAAAAACCTCATGAACACTTTCCTGTTGAATCTATTCAGTAGATCTAACACAAAATTGTTAAGGGTTTTTCTGCTGTTGCTCGTAACTGGCATACTTTTGGAGTCATAAATTTCAACTTTAGTTGTGTGCCTTATTAATTTTCTCTTCAGTGTTTTATTTACATCAAAAATTGTCCTAGTTCCACCACGATTCTTTGATCACATCTTCCATCTTACCAAGGCTTCATTTATAGTTTTGTCTCTGAAGTTCAGTTCATTCATACCACAGTCAGCAAATACGTAATTAATGTTATAATGTTATTACTTATCTGTTCGTTGTTTGAACTAGAACTGTATAATTTCCTTAGTTTTTGTAAAAATCCAAGATTTTGTTTGTATGCCTGTTTGTGTAGCTTTGGAAATTTTCTGTAAAATATTTTAATACAGATACAGCTGTCTGCTCCCGCTCTTCTACTGTGGCTTTTCTCTGCTTTTGTGTTTAATACAACAATGTGAGCTACTGGGTTTTCAGTGTTATGAATATCGTATGTGTATTCTTATAAAGAGACACATTGCTCATAATTAATGACAAGGAGGCTGCATTACATTCTTCAGTCTTTCTTTATTATTTCTTGTGTGTATGGTGTATTATGCTATAAAGGACAAAAACTCTTATTTTTTCGTAAGCTAAGCATTGCAATTTCACAGAGCAATCTGTATGTTACGACGTGAGTAGCTAATTGTATATACTTGTAGATTTCATCTATCTTAACAGAGTTCACAACAATATACTCCAGTTCTCAAGAGAAACTGAATTGGATACTTTCCCAGTAACTGTAGCTGCACATTTTTGATATTTTGAATACACGATACTATTGATACACAACACAGTGAAGACAAAAAAGTGTATAAATTGTAAATGGTTTTGTTGCTGAATGTAATCCGAAAATATATAATGTGTTAATGTGTGAGGTTAAGTAATAATGTTTCAGTGTAATTTATTGTTTAAAGAAACAAAACTTATGGTCAACAAAATATAAGATTAATAAGTAAATAAGTGATTGTAACAGATTGACATTTGGTGACAATCTCAGCACATATTTTTAAAAAACACAACTGAAAGCAAACTGAATTAAGCATTGTTGAGGCATTGAAGCGGTTTCTTTTTCTTTATTCATAAACATATGAAACTTAAACTTTAAATTTTGTTTATTACTATAAAATTATATTTATTTCTAACCTAACGAACCTAACATTTTGAATGAAAATGTTACGTTTTTTGCAAACGTGTTGCAGTTAAAACAAAATACATATCTTTGCGGATTGTATTGTAAGCACATATGTGGTCTCATAAACATTCTGAAAACACTGTAAACAGAAAACAGGACCATGGAAAAACGACAGTTCCCAATAGATTTTGGCAACAAAAAATTCATGTGTAAAATGTACTGTCCAAAGCAAAAAGGGAGCAACATATTTACTTGTAAAAGAGAGTAAGAAAACTACGCTTACATGTATAGTAAACTGCAAGGGACATTCCACCTTATGTCGTTTTGTTTTGTGATTTTCACAAAAAACAAGTATTATTGTAAAGATGTTTTGGTTTTCCTGAGTCTTCTCAGTTTGCCTGGTAACCTAACACTCCAAATGTTGCTGCTACAGGTGCAGGTTTAACATATAATATTACTAGAAATATTTGCTTCACAAAAAAATATGTGACAATAAAAAACAATTGCAACTAAAAACACAGTTACATAACATAAACCAATAAATTAACACAAATTTCAATTCTTTACTAAAATTGTATTTTATTGTATCATATTCACAACATACTGAAACCAACTATCGCATAATCGAAAATTAGTCCAGGTACGGATATTGGGAAAGGATCCTCAGTTATAATTTAATGAGTAGTAAGTTGTAACACTGAGATAAATACAGAATAAAATAACATGAATCTGTTTATAAATGAATTAAACTGTATATGAATGGAAGTGAGTTAAAAACAGTGGCTGCTTGTGCACAGAAGTGTGAAGTTCATCTCTTAAACATTCCAGGTTCAACAATATAAGAACTTTATTTTCCAAGTACTCACTTGAATTTAGATTTGGTCATCATTTTAGGACACGTGCACAAGATTGAATAGCTTAAACATAAGTCCAAAGATTTACAGCATTGTGTTTAGTTACATTACTCAGTGTTATGCATTTCAAAATATGTCTATACATTATTCTCATGTAAGATCATTTGATCATTTACTTATACATTAAAATTGATTCCATAAATTATCAGATATAGTGAGTGTGTATGTGTGTGTGCATAGTATTAAACTTTTCTTCAGTTAACAGTGAAGTGGTTACTAAACAAATGTCAAAATGGTGACTTCTGAAAACACATGTGTATAAACTTTATGCATACTAAAGTGTGTGTACATTCTGTAAACATAGTTATTTTTTCATTAAACAAAAGAATGTTAATTAACAGTAGACCAATATTATTGTACTTACAGAAATAGAATTTACAACTAGTCATGTAGGAACTAGTGTTACCATGTGTGTGTGTGTGTGCGCGCGCTGCGCGCGCGCAATCTATAATGTGATCTCAAGACTACAGATTTCTACTGTATAACCTGAAAGTGTATTTTATTCAAAACATTTGTCTGTGAAGTGTATAAAAACACTAGCATACTATTATTCTGCTGTGTTGGTACAGTGAATTATGTGGTTAGAAAAAGTAATTCTTATTTAAATATGGAAATTAAAGTGCAATGTACCATATTTATCTACTGTTACATTTCCAGATGAGTGACAAATATAACAGTGAATGATTATATTTTTTAATTCTGTTAGAAAATTGAATAAAATGAATTGTCTTGTAAAACTTATTACATTATGTTTTTGTTACCATTAATGTTACTGATAACTTGTTTCAAATTATACAATTTGAGTGTTTCATTGTGTTGAAGATAATAAAAAAAATGAACTGTCACATATAATTTCTGTAATTGGTATTGTTCCTTTGAAAAATGTTGTATCTGAATTGTTTGTAATTTTACTAGTTATTTAGTGGCATTATTCATCCAAAATCATGTTCAACAATTTAATTTTAACAGTTACTGTGTCACTTGAATGAGGCACAGACTCCTTGTGTACTTGTTGATGTGAGTTGAAATTTTATAGTTGTGAAATTAAGTTATGCACTGCGTGTCAGTTTGGAACAATTCTGTGTTTGTGTATGTGCCTAACTTTTGATATGAGTGTCTAATAAGTACATATGTGAGTAATTGGTGTGAGTCTTTTACCTTTTATAATAATTCTTTTTTTGATACAACATATGAAACATTATATATTGAGGAGAGAACTCCTTTAATTCTTACGGTTACAACATCTATGTTTTGACTGTCTCTTCAGAAAAAAAGTCAAAATAAAACAATAATCTAGAAGACTCCATGTATTCACAAATGTTTAGTGATTGCCCTTAACTAAGTAGAATTGATTTTAAATTACACACATTAAGTATTTATAATGTTCCTCATTTTTGTTCAACTTAAGATGTTTTCAAATTTTAAGTTAATTTGGTTGATAAATGTCATTGACATTTATTGTATCCTTTGTGTATATGATTAATATTTATATGACGTTATGCAGAACTTGTGTAGTCGTTGTTAGTGTTTATACATTAGATTATACATTTTGTTAGTTTTGATTGTGCTTTGTTAAATAATTGATTAATTAAAAAAAATGTATTTTTGAAGCCTTAAAAGTTATGTGTACACACACATGCATGCATGCGTGTGTATAATTTTTCTGTTACACAGTTATTTTTGTTTTGCTTTATTTTCTGCGTATTCATAAAAGTTTAGTCAGATAACCACTTCTTGTTGGGTGTTTATGTTTAACTGCTGGTATCTTATTCACAGTTAAAGTTCCGTAATAAACTGAAAATCAATAAAATTTAATGACAAGAGTCACATGAAATGTCAGTATTGTTTAGATAAGTCAAAGTTGAAATAAGATTATTTGAAACCAATAATAATTTTTTAGCTACTTTTATCAGTCCATTTTTTATTATGGCTACTGCAGTTGCCTTCATTTTGTAATTCTGTGTGAGGTGGAAATTGTGTAAAATTAAGGTATCCTGAGCCATGAAGGAGTCATAGGATCAAAGCTTATTAGTACAACTACACCTTTCTTGAACAGTTAGTTTTGGACTTACTGTACTGTGGTTCCAGCCTGTATCAATTTCATTCCCATAGTTTGTTTGTCCGTGACTTGTAAGACAAATATCTATAAAGTACCGGTACATCATGGTAAGGTATATTAATTTTTTGTTTAAATCTGTTTTTTTTTGTCATAATACAATGGCATTGTGGTCATACTATAGTGTCAGTCATTTGAGCTATGTGAAGAATAAGTGTTGATTAACATTATATATTTTTATGTTCTTATCATTCATACATTGAATGATCATGTAGGTTTGACTTGTTTGTAAACTGCTTATTCACTAGTGGTGGATTGTCAATTTATAAGCAACAGATTCTGTTTGTATCAGTTGGATTCTTTACAGTCATTATTGATATCTAGAATGGTATAAAAGTCTGTACATGTTAATTTACGTTATTTAAGAAAAGTATCATTAATTTTAAAGTGAAAATTATGCCATAAAAATAGTCCTACTGGATTTTCACATTTTATTTTGATATTTTGTTGATTTTATTATATATATATATATATATATATAAACAGCTATTAATTTCTTTTATTTGAAATGTAAAGTTATACTTCCACTTGTAATTTTTGTTAACTGTTAATTTCAGAAATCATTATATGCATTCTTCTAATGTTCAAGTTTGTTTAGATTTGTGGTTAATATTTTTAAGACTGAGTAGAAAATGTTTAGAAAGGATTGTAACAATCTGTCATGTGCCTACAACCTGGAGGACCAGGATTCCTGTTCAGCATTCTTTGATATCTATGTTTTTCCAGAAGCTACAGTTCTATATTTGTATAAGACACTAATTTTGAAAGTCACACTGTATTTTGTAGTCTTCAGTGACCCTTCTTACCCTATAACCTGTTCTAGATAAATCTAAAACTTGAAGCCTTTGACTCGTCTATCTTGCAATTTTCACTTGTCAGATTTGTGTTAAATGATATAATTCCCATTTCCACTTAACTGTTAGATTATTTATTTGACATATTGTGTAATGAAATGTTGCTTACTAACTTGTTGGGTACTGTACAGATGCCTCATACATGCCTCTAAATTGTCAGATGTATAAATTTAATATTGGGAGTAATAAGTACTTGTAAATTTTCCTTGCACTGGCAGCGAGGAAGTTTAATTTTTATCATTTAAAAATGCTTTTTAAGTAGTATGTTTTTCTGTTCCTGTTATTATATGAAGAATCATTGGCACCATAATATCCAACAAATTCCTCTTATATGGTACCAGGTACACAGAGTGTGTCCAATAAATTTATATTAACTGTTAACAACAATTTTATAAATAATTGTAACATCAGCGACGAAAACAGAAACAGCACAAAGGAATTAATTATATTACAATTTCTTATGAGAAAAGACAACTTTTGGACCATAATAATGATGCAGAATATAAAAATTTGTTCACACAGATAAAAAGGTTAACTATGCTACAGTATGGATCCTTTATGTTGTAAGTTACTAACTTTCTATGCCTTCATGATACGAGATTTGATCAAGAAATATGCGGAATTTTTTTCTCAGCAAATCTTGATGTATCATCAATATTAATTTTGTCCCCTTCAAAGTAGTCCCCATCAGATATAATACACTTGTGCCAGCGCTTTTTCCAATCTTTGAAGCACTTCTGGAATGCAATTTTCGATATGGCGTTTAGCTCCTTCAGCTATTCTGCCTCTATCTCCACAA
The DNA here is from genome assembly GCA_034769895.1 of Magicicada septendecula. NCBI lineage: Eukaryota > Metazoa > Arthropoda > Insecta > Hemiptera > Cicadidae > Magicicada > Magicicada septendecula. The sequence goes on along the minus strand of CM068367.1, from coordinate 621,995,604 downwards.
TGTTGGCAAAACACCATCCTTTCATATTTTTTTTTTCATCTTTGGGAATAGGAAGAAGTCGCAGGGGCCATGCCCAGCGAATACTGAGGCTGAGGCATCATAATGGTGTTGTTTTTGGCCAAAAATTCACAAACAAGCAGGTGCATTATTGTGGTGCAGTTGCCATGAGTTGTTTAACCACAAATCTGGGCGTTTTTTTCAGATAGCTTCATGCAAATGGCGTAGAACTTCCAGGTAGTACTCCTTATTGACTGTACAACCTTGTGGCAAGAACTCATGGTACACTATGCTCTGTTGAAATCAAAGAAAACAGTGAGCAGAACTTTCACATTCAATCAAACTTGACGAGCTTTTTTCGGTCTTCACTCTTCAGGAAGCATCCATTGGGACGATTGAGCCTTAGATTCGACATCATATGTTCACACTCATCACAGTACACCTATGTTCATCACCAGTTATGACCCATTTGAGCAGTTCTGGATCGTCATTGACGTCATTCAGCAACTCTTGAGCAATGTCCATTTGGCACTGCTTTTGGTCGAATTTAAACAATTTCAGGACAAATTTTGTCTCAGGGCACATGTCTCATGCCCAAAACATCTGAAAAAATTGCTTGGCATGGGCCAAATGATATGCCAACATCATCAGCAACCTCTCTGATAGTGATTCAGTGATTGTCCATAATCATTTCTTCACTTTTTCAATATTCTCATCGATTGTTGATGTGCTGGGGCGTCCAGGGCGCTCGCCATCTTCAACGTCTTTATGGCTCTCTTGGAAACATTTGTACCACTGGTAAATGCTTGTTTTGTTTGTAGAAGACTCGCCAAAAGCAACATGCAACACTTCCAATGTGGTGCTGCACTTTACTCAATTCTTAAAGCAAAATTTAAATCAAATTCTTTGTTCCATTTTTTCCATAAGTAAGCAATTGCCAAGCACACAAAAACGCATGTAACCTTTTCAACAGCCAACAATGAACTAAGCATCCAATATGGCTACCAATGTCAAAATACATCAGGAACAAGGGTACCAACACAACAACAACAACAAAATATGGCAATTTAACTTGTACAGCCCGAAAAATTCAAAAATTCCGCGTATTTATTGATCAAACCTCATATATTATAATGAGTTCCACAGTAATGGTTAACATGTTAACTGAATTTTGAAATGTGTAGTTTATGCAGGAAGCATAAACATGAAGTTTTAAAAATTTTTGTCAGAGAAATGTAGACTTTTAGTTTCTAAAGACATAATGGACTTTATGAGGTTACCTATCAAGTTCAAATTAGAGTACAACTTTCAAACATTGAGGGTTTCCTGTTGAAGAAGTACTGTTTTAATAAAATAATAACCTGTTTTTGTTAGACATAGAAACCAAAAAGGAGGTAATGATTTTATTTATTTAAATGTAACGTATGTAACTAGATAAGATTAATTTTTTCCATGCATGACCATTTTCAGATTCTTTCAATGTGGAAAGAGAAAATTACTTTTTTGACAATAACTTGCTTGTTAAAGTAATACCTGAATGCAATAATATGAAACTGTATCAGTATTATTTTTCTGCGCACGTGTGGTGTGTGTGGGGGGGGGGCACATGCTGTGCATGTCTTTTGCAGGCATCTAAAACATAAAAACAGCATTGAAGCATGGAATTAGCTAGTTCATGGGTAATGTCAGAAACCACTAAAGTATAGCATAAGGTATGCCCAGTAAAGTTACCCGAAGAGTAAAGTTTATTAAAAGTATGTAGTGTTGAATTATCATGATCATAATATAAATTGTCTACAAGTCTTATCCATTGTTAAATAAACAAACTAAGAATGCTATTGTAAGTTAGGTGACCAATTTCTGTTGGTTGGCTAAAACAGATAATTTGATCACTACTAACTGCATGTCAACAGTTCTATAGAATTTATTAATATAACATTCCAAAGTATTACTGTTTAATATTTTCTGTGTAAAATAATGTGTATGCTGTGGTTATGGAGAGGGAGCTGAGAAAGAAAATGTGTAGGAACAGTATAAATTGAAAATGGCAAATTATGTCAGCATTCACTGCCAGAATAAAAAATTGTACTGATTTGGCATGAATATTTCTTCAGTTCTCAATAGTATGTGTATTAGTTGTACGTAGAAATATCTACAATCTCAATTGTCAGTAAATCTGTTCACATTTTCATTGTTCATAAAATAAACACACACACACACACACTGCTGTATACATCCCACAATTTTTTAATTTTCTTTTTGTAATAATTCATGTAGTTGTTTGAACGTAATTTATAATACCAATTAAATACTGATTTGATCTTGTGATGTGTTTGTATTTGTGTAGCAGGTTTACAATAATTGTTTCCTTTAAAGAGTGAAGTATAATTTGCATTAACAGATATCATTATGAAATAATGGTGTAAAATAATAAAATCAAACTAGTACAAAAGTATTGTGTGTTGTTAGCTTAACTGGTTAAGATCAGTAAAGTTTTCACATTCTCAGTATTACTTACATTAAGTTTCTGAGCTTTCAAGATGAGGAGGATGTTTGCTGATGTTTTGCATAACAATTATATATATTTGGTATGTTGTTAATAAGTGTAAGAGCTTGTAATGAAATTTTTGTGAAATATATATGTATATGTATTCATGTTGTATACACAGGGTGCAAACTCAAAACTTAAGTTTCACATAACTGTGTACTCTTATTTTTCATACATAAATCTTATATGTACATTTATTTGCATGTAGATACCAATGATTACAGCCTAAGTGAACAGGCCTTTGCTTTAGAAAAGCAGAACAAAATATTGTTATCAGTCAATAAAGCATTGTTTGTGTCCAGGATTGAGTAACTGATATTTTGGCTGAACTATATTTTAACTTTTTCTTAACTATAAAAAAAGTGATTCTATATTGAAAATAGTAAGTATGAATACTATAAATTGTATTTTTATAAACATTTTAATCCATTTTCTAAATGAAAATATTTTAATAGTAAGTGTTTAAACAGTTTGTAGTGACAATATTGAATGTGTATAGTATTACAGGATACAAATTACATGTAAGGTTTTATAAAAGTAAACTTAATAGTAAAATTGTAGATGAACTCTAAAATTAGAATGAAAACTAAATTTTATAACAATGAAAATACCTACAATGATTATACATATCCAAAATAAGTACTTGCAGAATGGCCTTAAGAGAAATCATTTTTAGTTTTGATCACTGTATTATCTGGATGAAAGCTGTTAAATACCAGAGAACTTTTTGTAAGATAGATTTTGTTGCTGATAGTTTTAAAATATATGCACTGCTTCGATTTCTTCATTAAATGACTTCTGCTCATAAAATTAGTATTATAACTCATATTTGTTATAGCAATTTGCATACATTAATCAGATTTTATATTATGATTACGTATTAATTTATAAAAGAATGTACATATTAATTTATTACATAACGACAAAAACACAGTACACTACTTGCGGAAGAAACTATATTGAATAATATCATAATATTATTAATCAAATTATATGGTTTTTTAATGAGTAAAGTGTAAAGTAATAAAACTTTTTCCATTTAACAATTCTTACTGCCATAAATTGTCATTTTAATCTTATTTTGATATCATGGTCAGGCAGAACTTGAAAATGACAAATACACTGAAATGTCTTGACTAGTACAAAACGACAAGTTCAGTGAAAATATCAACAAACTGAAACTACAAAAGCAAAATATCTGACAGTGTAAGCTTACCTCTTTTGACATTATGCTTTACCAAGTACAATATTTATTATGTCACATACTTTTTATGTTTTTCTTCAGGAAATTCCAAATTCTGTGTAAACGCCATTTCTTTTTCAGATAACATTATAATGAAGAATCTCATTCTAAACACTTTTGTACCCGCATTTGTCTAGATTTGTATAAGTGTAAATTGCAGTTTTGTGGTTCCTGAAACGTGCTTTTAATTTTATGAATCATTAAACACCAATGTATAATTTATCTTGTGTTGCATAATTTTATATATCATGATAGTATACATTCCTTGAATATAAAGTAAAATACCGTATTCACTTATGTGGGTTTGAATTATCAACAAAATTCATAATCTCAAAAATTGCTTACAATATGTAACAGCTTGTTATGTCAAAACGTACCTTTCCACAACACTAAACATAAAAAACGTAAATAAACAGAAATATCAAATTGACTTCATTATTTAAATTTGTGTTTTTACCATGTTTCCGTTAAGCCTCTACTTCATAATATATAGCATTCTTAGTTTCATCCAATGCTTTTTGAATACTTAAATATTTAAAATTTTTTATCACTGTTTCTGGACATATGTTTGAATATTGTAGAATCCAATAAAGATTAATTTCATTAAAATGGCCATTTATTATTTTAGGTGCCTAAAAATGTATGTTCTCCATCTCACATTCCATCAGCTTTTTATATAGATTGTTCTTAATACAGTAAAAGATAACTTTTTTGTCTGCTAGTGTATTTCATGCAGTAAAGAAGGTGTTCAATTACACTACCAGTTTGTGATAAATTTTAAAATAGTGAATAATATAACATTGAATTAAAGTCAATTTGCCTCTGTAATCATGTAATAGCACTTAAAAATGACGTGTCAGCAACATTATGTTTTCTTTTATAATTTCTTTAAAGTCTAATTTTTTTCTTCACTCGTTTTTAAAGTCTATTCAAGAAACATTTAATTGTCTGTCTGTTTCTAACATGAACATTTTATGGATGCTGACACAACTGTTATTTCACACTTCTTCTCAACATACAAGTTCCTTATCTGACTCAAGAATTTTCCATCATTTCATCGTAAAACTTATTTAGCACTGACAATGGTAAGTTTCCAACTTTTTGTCTCCATGAAGCCTGTCTAGCAGTATAGGCAGTAAGGAGGGCAACCTTCCATCTGTAACAAAGGTTCCCCTCATACTCATTCAATTGCCATTTTTTCTACACTGGTTCGCTGGTTGTTTTGTGTACAGCTTGCTAAAAAAAAAAACTTGCCAATCTCGCCTACTATTTTTGTTTAGCAACAACTTGTCTACTGCAACAAATTTTGTTAACAACATACCAGTATGAGAAGAAGGTGCATGTAGAAACAGGAAAAAACACTCGGGGTATAATTTTACAGTTTTTCTATAAAATTGGATCCTGTTTAACCACAATACCTACCAGTGTGTAAGCTTAATACGAGTGCAGTGCATTCATTTTTTTATCTCTAAAATCAAACCAGACTTTAGAGCATAATAATTACACAAGTAAATATGGTGTATAGCATTCCATATTTATGTCTTTCAGAATCTTTTCTGTTTTTCATAGGCTTCCAACTGCTACTGAGGTATAGACGCGTGTCATTCCTATTTTGAAGTCTTTATTATACACGTTAGGAAATTATGCATTCCTTAAACAAGATTAAAAAAATAACATTCCAAACAAAAATATCTATCTTATTTTACTGTGATATTTACAGCCATTTGTGTACTTGTTGGTTACATTTGCAGTTAATGTTAACATCTAAAAATTATACTGTACTACATTGTACTGTATTGCAAAACACTAGCTCCTTTAACTCCCGATTAATGCATTCAAGCTTCTTTACTCATTATCAGATCAAATCATGCCATTTAAATCAATCTGATGATGAGCCAAGAGGTTTGAAGTGCTAATCAAGAGTTGCAGAAATTAGTGGTTTGCAAAAATTGTGTAGTGTACTTAATAGTATTATCACTACTCTATATCAACGAAAAAAAGTTTTAATTCACATTTTGTTGTAATACAACATCAAGGATGCCATTATTGTAACTAAAGTGTTTTTACTATAACGCTTCATTTGAAATAGAACAATGATGGTGTCAAAAACCACATTTGAGAAAACACTATTCATAATTAACTTTTGAAATATTAAACAATGATTTATTCAGATCATGTATTTGTGTCTCTAGAGAATTGAAAACTTTAGTCTAAAACATTTAAATGGGTAGTTGTATTTCAGTTGGGTTTTCTAACATGCAGAGCCGCGTTTGGTATGCAGTGCGCCCTGGGCCGGAACAACATTCGCGACCCCATCTCCCGTCCAAACTTGTAATCTCATGCGCCCCCCAAAATCGCCAAATCTCATGGGCCCGGGCCCATTTATAAAAGTGGCCCTGCTAACATGTACTTCTTCCTAAGTAGAGTCCAGCTGCTTAATCACTTTTTTGCCAGTGGAGTAATTCACAAGATTCTCTAGCAGCAGTGTACTCAATCTTCAATAATAGGCCTACATAGCAAATAGAGATAAATTGTTAAGTTGTAATTTTTATGGATTTCCTTTCAGGTTTTATAAAATATCTGTAATATTTATGTTATTATAAGCAAGCATTTGCTATCTTCAAGGATGTTGTTTATCGACTCGCAGATGAATTATACCATCTTTATTTTTATCGGGGGATGAAGCTTCTGTATTATTAATGCTCTCCATTTATTACAAGATATCTTGGTAATTATTGTGTTGGACTAAGTTATCGATCATATAGTTGATTGTACAGAGCATAGATTTTTAGAAATTGTGATATAAGTTAAGCTAAAAAGAATCCATGTACTAAACAGGGGTGGACAGTAGATCCAGGTGACCCTGTTATGGATTGTCGAACACTATTAAAAACGTATATTTTCTAATAAAGCAGACTTTATTTGCTTGGTATTCATTTCTGGAATACTACACATTCTCAGAATGAATGCTGGTTTTCATGCCCTGTTGAAAAATGTCCTGATTTCATTTCCATGTAATGGATCATAGTTGTGTGTGTGCCTTCAAAAAAATTTGCAAAGTTTTATTTACACAATGTTCTAAAAAGTGTTAATTCTTTTATTATTAATTATATGTCTTACTTCAGTCACATTGATGTAAATTCCACATCTACAATTTTATCACGTGTGCCTTAGCATAATGGTTTTCACTCAACAATGTATTACTATTATTATTATTAATGTTGATTTGTTTTGTCTAGTTGTGTGTTAATTTTTAGGTGTATCTGGAAATTATAATTGTTGTTAACACAGTGTTGTAAATATATTGTTTGAATTAAAAAAAGAAAGCTCTGTTTTTCATTAGAAACCTCATTTTCTGTGATCAATATGTATTTTTCTTTTTTATAATGTGGTTATTGCTTTTAAGATAAAGTGAATCCTTATATGACTATCAGCACTAGTGGTTACAAAAAACAGCACTAACTTTTTATAATAAACTCATAATATACTCTTTAGTCAGGGCTGTGGAAATAGAAATGGTGGAAATTAATTTCTTCAAACACTGGTAACTCTCGTGTGCTTCAAAATGTATATGGAAGGTATACTATACTGTTTTTTATTTATTTATTTATTTTTTTTTTTGTATTCCAGTAGAGTGAATAATTTTCATTAAAATTAATACTGTGCTCCTGGTGTGACATGTCAAAGCTCTTTAGAGTCAATCAGGACTTTAAAAACCGTCTCAGATCCTTATAATTACATATTTGTGTATACAATTTATTATTATTATGCACACTATATGCTTTACATTATTATGTAAAGTAAGTGACAATTTGCATGCAACAATTTTTCCAACACAGCAGCATAAAATTAAGGTCATGTCTGCTAATGTATGTGTTCCTAGTGAGGTTACACAACGTTACTTAAGATTCCAGTGTGGAAGAGTTTTGTAAATACGATAAAAATAGTATAATGTAGACTGTATTTTAAAATACAACATATTTTCTCCATGTTTATATTAATTCTAAACTCCATTGCTGGCCAATCTCCAGGACATTGATCATAATTGGAGATCTTTCATGTTTCTTTCTCTCAGATAACATAACAGCCGTGTTATTAGCAAATCCTGTATGATTTATTTGTCTTGTCCATGCAGAAAGAACATGTTACAAGTTCAAATCATTAAGCAAGTTCAAATTTGAAATTTGCTAACAAAATTTTTATTTTGCAGGTTTTGTATCAATTGCCAGAGAGATTGTTTTTATTGACACTCAACCTTTTCTTTTACCTTTTATAATGGGAAAAGAAAGTCATTGACAACACTAACACAAAGTGTTGTCAAAAAAGTATATAGAGTGATGTATTTTTTTTTTTTTTTTTTTTTTCAAAATCGTCTAGGCAATATGAAGTACCTGATATGTGTATGTTCTTGGTATGTACACATGTGCTGACAGTTATATATATTCCCTGGCTTGTTCATGAGTGTTTCATTCATCTCAGTTTAATTGTTTCTCTATGGGCATAAATGTGTGAATGGAATACATTTTTAAAGCTATCTGTAAAAGTGTTGAAGTGACAGAATGTTCTGGAAAACAAACAACAGAATTACATAAGAGTCAAAGTAGTTACCTGTGTTGAAAAATTGTCTTGCAATTGGTAAGCTACAACATGACGCAAAAATAAAAATAATTAATTTTCATCCACAACAATCAATTTGAAGACAACTTTGACATGATATGAATCGTAGCTAAATTTGCACTGAAATTTCTTCGAGGAGTACATGGACCAATGATTTAGACGCTATACTAAAATTTTTACAGGAGAGAGATTGACGTTTGCAATGATGTCATCGCCATGTTGCCACTTCGTAACCACGTGTTTCTGTTGAATGTCATGCAAGCGTAACTTTCGTTACTGCATTCACTCAAAACATACTTCTCGCAGACAAAACAAATCCAGTACACGCAGACTAAATATATATTCCCCTACTTAAAAACTAATCTTTGATTTCGTTGTCCATGACGTGTCCGTTAATTAACTAAATATAATTATTACACGACGACTCGGAACACAAAACGTTTTATAGGTAAAAACGAAAAAGTTTAACCTTACAACCTGAACCGGCTTTCGCCTTTTAAAGGCTTCTTCAGAAGTCTTGCCTTTTAAAGTTTTGTGTTCCGAGTCGTGTAATAATTATATTTAGTTAAAAACTAATATTTATTCAGTTGTAACTACAGATAATTCATAAACTAAAAATGTGAATTCTTGCGAGAATAATAAATGAGAACTTAATTAACTTCAGTGTTTTTTTTTAAATTAACTTCAAATGTTCAGAATCTTTAATTTTTTGATTTAACGATAAATGTGACAATGTGCAATAATCAACTTAGTGTATAAATAAAGTAAAAATTAACAATAATAAAAAATATAAGACAGCAAAATAAGAGTCAATGTTTTGTTTTTATTACTTTTACCACAAAAACAAAACTGAAAATGAAATTATTATTACCTGTCTGTAGTTTTCTGCCTGTGCCGTTAATCTAAAGGTGTTACACCACTTATGTCACTACCAGAGTCACTGGATTCTGTCCCCAAATTTATTACCAGTTGTTCCACGGCGTCTTCTAATATGCCTTCGTTGCTCCATGCTTCGTCAATTACTTTCTTTGTATGCATCATTGCTTTTCTCCAATCGTCTGCAGTAACATTCGTAATGCCCTCGCGTATCAATTTTTCTACTTCAGTTCCTGTAAAAGTATTATTATTTCTTGCTACATATCCCTTTACTTGTGCCCAAATTAACTCAATGGGGTTAAAATGACAATGATACGGTGGTAATCTTACTACTTTATGGCCATGTTCTTGCGCTACTTTGTCAATTACGTATTCCGGAAAGCGGGGTTTACAACCTGACACCAGCTCCAATAGCTCTGATTTTTTCATGCTAACAGTCGTAGAAATGTTATGTTCATGAAGCCAGTGAATAATTTCTTCTTTACGTGTAGCTAATGTTGGCGCGTTGTCGTATATAACCGAGTGATAAGGGGCATTATCCATTACAACAGTTGACGGCACTGTGAGGTTTTTATAATGTCTGTGAACCACTTGGTAAAGTTTTCAGAGTTCATTTCTTCGTGGAAGTCACTCGTTTTCTTTGACTTAAAGGCATAAAAACAGTTAGGTATGAAACCTTTTGATGTCCCAGTGTATACAATAATATATCTACCCCCTCGTCCTAAAGGTATTTTCATTGTTCCTTCCTCAGTATCATCTGTCCAGCCTTTTCGTAAACTGTGACCTATGTTTACCCATGTTTCGTCTAACCAGACTATGTCTTCAATAGATTTAGTTTGAATTTCTCATAGAAATCTACAACGTAAAGCAACTACACTTTCACTTTCCATAAGAACTTTTCTCCCGGAAATGTTTGTAAACTTAAAACCGATATTTTGCAATACTTTCCTAACAGATGATTTACTACTGGCAAAAAGATCAGCTGCTGCTAACGACTTATGAAGTTTATTGTTGGGTGCTCTTTTCTACAATAGTAGCTATAAATATGCTGTCGAATTGCATTTTCTTGGAAAGAATCTAACTTCGTAACTTTTTTGTCTATATTTTTTTTTAATTAGGTGTATGAAACTTGGGCTCTGTATCACTAAAATCAGTAAGAAGATCGTCTTTCTCTTTTCCTATACGTACTATAAGATTCTTCCCTACTTCGCATGTGGCAGCTGTACGCTCTAAAACTTTATTAAAGGAAATTAACGGCCCCCCATTTGCTTTTTCTTTTTCAAAATATTCACGTACTGAACAGATAAGTTGTCTTGCCTGTCCATTAAATACTTTCCTTTTTCTTGTCTTGCGTATAGCTGAAGCACTCGTACTGGTGTCGGACATAGCTGAATAGATAATATTTACAATCACTATCACTAAGTCCACTAAATACTTAAATTTTACCACAAAATCACTTCTGAATATTAGACTAATAATCACTAAATTTAAAAAATGTCACTCAATCATGCAAATGCACTAAAATATGATAATATTGTAAATTTTAAAACTGTTAAATTTCACTCGCATCAAACCGTAGTAAACACACTAGGCCTGCTGTTCAATTTACTATGCGCACGTGGTAACGCACAAACAGCGGAACAACAAGTACGAGTTGACAACGCTGTGCTGTATAGTTTCGGGCAATCAGACCGCTCTAAACACCACTTCCCCCCTCACTTGCAGACAAACGTCAATCACTCTCCTGTAAAAATTGTAGTATAGTGACTAGCATGATTGCATTAAAACAAATGAGTACTTTAAAAAAAATTTAGCTATCATAACTACAGATGATTCCTGTGGTATATATAGAATTCTAGTTATATTTATCTAACAATATCAATGTGATATGGGCTGTTTATTTATTTTATTTTTTTTACAGTTAAAGAATAGTGAATACTTCCTAGTAGTTGGTAACTAAAATGGATCACTACCATGAACGTTCCCCGTTTACAGCATTTGGGGAAAACAACTCATTTCATTGCTCTACAATGTCAAATTGAAACTCCACCATGCCACTACATCTCAAAATCAAATTCATCTTGAAACGAAACAATGATCTCAAGATGTTGAGGAGGCACAGTAGAAGCAATACAGTATAGAGAGTGTACAACACAGTACCAGTTTTCTATTTTAGAAGAAAATATAAATAGTGTTGGGCTAAATCTTGGCAGGACTACTTAGAAGGTGATTAATCGTCAATTATGTATGTCTTATTGCTTGGAGAAGAAAAAATGTACAGTTTATACTTGTCCACATTATATTAATGCACCATCGTAGTCTGTAATTTATAACTCCGATTTTCAGTAAAATAGTGGTAATAGTAAATTAAAACGTTACTGAGCACAAATGATTTCATAATGAATGTAATAACTATATTACATATAACTACCAAATCCCAAATTGAAATACAGGCTACTCTAATCAATTGTGTATTCACTGACAGCGACATGACTCTATTATTTTAACTTTTGTTAGCTTGTGTGTTAAGTATGATTTTTTCCAAAGTCATATGCGCTTATGAGAAAGAAGCAATGTCAACCTTTTGTTCCCTCATTACTTTGAGAATGTTAATAGTACGATATGAAATGATAGAATTTACTTTGTGGTAGAATTTAGTTGTTAGTGTACAGACAATACAACTGTAGTTTATTGTTAATGTAAGGAATTATTGAGGATGATACGAAGATCGAATAACATATAAAAATAGTTATGAAGGCCAATTTGTAGTATGCAAAATCTACAGACAGTCACAAGCAGAAACAATGTTCTTGGTATGAATATAAAATGAAATGGTATTTAACCTACACATTGATAAGAAAATACTTAACACATTATTACTTCAAAGTGACAGCATATATCAAACACTTGTAAACAAAAGGATACTGAAAACAAAGTTTAAAAAATGAATAATGTTATTATATAATAATAACTTAATACTAATGAGTTATAAACAGCACATTCCAGAATATTTTTGAATGTTGTGTAATTCCTGAGAAAACTGGTGATATTTATAATATTCCATTTGTACTCCATTGGAGTATGGTGTTGTACATCTTGTAACGTGTCGAATATTTATGTTTGTACAAATACTTGCTGATGTCGAACGTCTACTCACCAGTTCGGCCGTTCAATTCGAATTTACTACCTCGCCGTCTGGTTGACCAACACTGCTTAGTGAATCGACTTCGCAAAATTTATTTATTCTATATTTTATTTGCTTTATCTAATTTTATCTTGTGTTGTATAAAATCAAACATACAGTTTAAAGTGGGTACAAAGTTTTATTAACAGTTCGGGATATGGTTGATAATTACAATTTTTGCAAAATATAATACTTAATCTTGCGCCGGCATGTTTACTTTTTCGCTGTTGGCTATTCTGTTCGTTACGTCCGTATGTAGACACTGCGATGGTGTTTTGTTTTCTTCATTTATTTAAATCTCAGGGGAAAGTTCTTTTGACTACAGAAAATGTTGTTTTACAGACTAATAAAAGTACAAAATCTTACAATATACCTTATAACTATTATTGAACAGGTGATATACTTAAATAATAATAATAGTAAATTACCGTTGGGGGAATTTAGTTCTTTATAGGTTATTGATGCTTAGCAAACCTTCCGTTTTTAAAACAGATTCAGAAAAAATTCAAATTGGAGTGATATATTTATTCTAGTAGAGGTGTTTGTGAAATAAAATTAAGTTCCAAAAGTTTATTAAAGTGATTAGTGAAGTGAAAAGTTTTATTCAATTATTGTGGATTGTCTGGCGTTTTTTTGGTGAAGTATTTAAAATATACTTAACGCTCCTTCGTTTCTGCTTATCATGGGTAACAGTTCTCTGGAATACTACTGCTTGTCCCTTCTGGTGTAGTTCCATGAATTCCAGGTTCAATTTTCATTAATGGTCCAGTTAAATTCCCTCAGTCCTACTGGCGGATGTTAGTTTCAAGGTTCAGTTAGGTGTTCTTCTATTCTTCCTTCTGTAGGTTGTTAATTCTTCACTGGGTCTTCTTCAGCAATTTTTACAGATTATTTCTTATTTCCTGGGTTGAATTGATTTAATTCTCACTATTAGTTTTATTATGGTTATTTATTGTATCTTCTTAATCAATGTTTTAGATAAAATAGGCTGATTTGCTTCTTTTTATATCTTTGTGGGCTTCATACATCCACTCTACTCAAACTTCAATAATGGAATGATGATTTATTAACGGTTTCCTAGGTAACAAGGTTTTGTTGTCATGGCAACTCTCTGTAAAAAAACTAATTCCCATTGGCTGATAATTTATAACATTGTTATATTAAACTAGCGTTTTTCTATTCAAAATTATGAATATCTTTTAAAGTATTATAACTTCCTTATAGCCTACTATTTGTAATATTAAATACAATAACACCATTATTTTGCTTTTTGTGTACAGATTAATTTGATACCCCTCAAAGTTACCTTTGGCCAATTTATAACAGATTACTAATTTTTCAGTTTGGTATTTCTTTAGTTAATTACATTTAAACTAATTATTATCTATCCAGTTTTGTACCCTATACTTTTACTTTGATACCTAAACAAATTATACACTTTTATTTTATTATTGGCTATTGTTTTATCTTAAAATTCACAAAATTCTGTTCATCACTTCTAAGCCTAATGCCTAGAATTCATAATTCACCTACCCTATACTTTTAACAATTGTTTATAGTTATTTATGTTAATTTATTAGGTTACTAAACATTATTAATGAAACAAACTAACTTAACTCATAACATTTGATTGTTTTTTAATCATCACATAACATTATATTATTATTTAATACCTCTTTATAGGTCCATGCCTGTATCTGAATTATTTACATGTTTTAATGGTTTTGTTTTAACATAATTTGCCATCTAACCATACTTTGGTTATTTACCATCAAAGAACTCTATAACAAACTTGAACATTAACTATGCACTATTATTCCCTTATAAACTCATTTAAGAGAATATAGTGTCTAACTCCCCTCTGTTTTCAATCTAACATATTACTTTTTATATTTTTTTCTAAGTGTTTTGTATATAACTTTATAACATTCCTTAACAATAACACAATATATATTTTATCCTACTTATACTATACTAACAAATTATTATAACTGGGTTGCTATATTACTTATAGTTTGTTATTACCAGTTTATTATTTTATAGTTAACTACACTTCACTTTCTTTGACTAGTGTTTGTGTTTATTCTACTATCACTGGGTCCTATACTGGTTTTTTATTGATTATCACTTCCACTTATCACCTCTTTACTAATAACTATTGTTGCTCAGGTTTATTTTATTTTATTGGCTTTTGCTAGCTTATTATTTAACATTGTATATTTTATTCATATCTTGGATTTTACATTTCCCTTTCTTTTATCTTTTCTATAGATTACAGATTACATATTATTTATTGCCCTATCTAATTTTATACCTTTATTTTATATACATTATTTTAGTTAATATTTGGGCTCTCATAATTGTAGTCATATTGTGGTTTGGATTATTGTTTTTGTCTCACCTTATCCAATCTATTGGGTTTAGTCCTTGTCATTGTCTTAGTCAGTAGTGTTGTGCTATCATTCTTCATGTTATAACCTTTTATTTTCCTTCAGTTTTCAGCTTTTCTTCCGTTAATTATACTGGTACATCTTGTGCTATATTATGTCACGTTACATAATGCATCGCCGCCAAAATTGATTATTTCTAAAAATAACGTGGTTGTTTTTCTGAAATCATCATTTAACTTTTCTTCTCTTTTATAATGTCTTATATAAGGTTGTTATTATCATGAAATTCATCAATTAGATTGTCTTCTGGTTTACATTTATTGATTCCTTAGTTCACGGTTCTTGAGATGATATTCTTTTCTTCTGTTCTTTTCTAATGAGTGTTATATCCCTTGAAAGTTTTACTTCCCTAAAATTTTCTCCTTCTATTCATATAAACTGGTACTAGTCAGAGGGCACGTGTGGCTCTATTACTCTGCTGTCCATTTATACATATTCTGAGTTCAGAGGTCATGCCTTCTGCTCAATAAAATGATTGTTGGAACTTATCTCAACATACAATCACCATTTAATAATAATAATTAATAGTCTACTTGCGACTAATATAATATAACATATAATTAAAAACACTCTAGGGATTAATTACTCTGTTGTTATTCAGATCATGTTTTTCTCTTCTTATTGATTTATTCAGGTTCTTTATCTATGTTTGTGGCGATGTTCTTAACATATATTCTGTATTATTTCTCTAACTTACTCTGTACGATAGTTGTTTTCCATGTCCTTACTTCTTTTATCATTTATAATAATTATAAATGATATTAATATATTAATATTAATATATTAATTAGTAATATCTAACTTGTAGCTGTATCTATGGTTATTTATTCAATTCTTCTCATTATTGATAGTCCGTTAGTGGTTCATTGTCCTATTTTACTTGATTGTTCTGTCTTATTAATTTATCATCAATTGTCTTGTTTGTTCTCCTTAAAAATGTTATTTCTTCGTTATTCCCTTCACAATTGGGTTATCTAATTATGTTATATAATCTGTCATCATTTCCGTTAAATCTTTAGTATTTTATCTCAGTTTTTTATGATTCTTCATTATCTTTCTCTTTTAAAATTAAATTGTTTCAAATATTTTGTTGTAAGTTGTTCTTACATTATTTTGGAATTTAGGTAGGCTATCTAGTTCTCAACAGTCTTATACCGCCTCATAATACTTCTTCAAAGAAGACTGGTTGTAGGTCCCCTTAAGTCTTTTTGTAGCTACCTCACTGATTACATAGGTGTTATTATGGTTGTTCTTGACAATTATATATGGGCCATTATAAAGTAATAACAGTTTTTTTGTGATACCTTCTCTGGAACTGGGCAATTCCCGATTCCGTATCAGTACTTTTTCTCCCTCTTGGTATTGGATTAATTTCGGTTGAGCCTTCCGATATTTCTCTTTTCTTTTCTCCACTTGTTCAGCTACTTTGCTATAAAATCTTGTGTTATCAAATTTATACTCAGGGTTGATGGGGAAATTAATCAGTTCTTCAATTGCTCGAGGTGGTGGCCTTCTGTACATTATGGCGTAAGGGGTATCTCTGATAGATTCATGGTATGCGAGGTTAATACAATTTTCAGTTGCATTTATATAGTCATTCCATTTGCGTTGTTGATCGTGGCAGTAAGTTCGAAGGATTCTTCTGACTTCATGAAGTACTCTTTCTGCTGGATTGCTATTCGGATGGTAAACTGAAGTTTTATAAGTCCGGACGCCGATGTCCATTAGGGTCTCCTTCCACTTTCTTCCTCGGAATTTGTAACGGTACAGGATTGTGTGCTACCTTAGTTTCAAGTTAGATCAGTAAATTTTTTAATTGTCAGTATTCACCTGTGAGGTGCCCCTTGTAACCAGCAACATAGTGTTATTGTTGATGTCTGGAGACAGCCAAGCCAGACATATTACGTAATAGCTCTCCAGCAGTCTGCGTGTGTGAATCACAGTAAGCAGATTGCCACCATAGAGTTTGCATCAGACAGCAGTGGAAGCAGCATACAGTTCAATAAGTGAAACTTTAAACAGTGGCCTCGGAAATTTCGGTAGGCCAAAGTGAATTGAGTAGCTGAGGTCTACCGAAACTGATAAATTTAATGTCTTTTAAACTTTAAACGAAGTTCTAAAGTTAAACTAAGTAAACAGTGTCAGTGACGACGGGAGTGTACGGGAATTACAAGTGATAGTGGACAAAGGAATGCACGTGCAGGTAAAACGTAAAAGCAATCAATTCGAACCAAAATGAAAAAACGGTAATAAAAGAGCTTGATACAAAGGGGGTAAAAGATATATATTTAAGGGGAGAAGTCATTAATAAAAGTACTGGTTACTGGAAAATAATTAATTGATAAAACTTGTGTTTAAACAAATTCATGTTTTTTAGTTGTATTCGATAAAATAAAATCAAGTTTGTTTTAAGGATATAAAAATGTGTTAAATTAAGTTATTACACCATAACCATTTCCTATTCTGTGCTGAAAACCTCGCCTAACCTAACGTTCTTTGGGATTTTTCTGAGATTTAAGGGTGGTCAGATAGTGGGATTATGTTACAATTTTTATAAGGGCAAGAGTGTTTAAGTTTACATATTCATCTAAAAAATATGTTGGCGACCTGGGTAGTTTAATAAGGTAAGTTTTATAAAGGGGAATATGACGGTAAGTAAAATTCTGGCAGCAGTGAGCAGTAAGTATTATTATAATACTGGAATCTTCTGATGGTAATATTTAATAAATGGTAAAAATCAATACCTTTACATTGGCGACTCGCTGCCAGGATGTTCGTATAAATATTGTATGAGCTAGACCTGTTTTGAGGCACAGAAAATAGGTTGTGGTAACGGCGTATTTGTAAATTGTGAATTATTGTATAGATTTGTTTTTATGTTTATATATTAAAAATGGATAAACAAGAGGGTAAGATTGAAGTGAGCGAGTCGGTGACAATGGAAGGCGCTAAGATTCATTCAACGCCTATCCAAAACAAGCAATGTGACAATAACGATATAGTGAATATGATACAAGTAATGTTAGAAAAACAAAACATAATGTTAAGCAATAAATTTGATGAACGAAGTAATAAACTCGAAACCAATTTTAATGAACTTAACGTTAAATTTGAAGCATTAAATAATCGTTTAGACAATAGGGAGAAAAAATTTGAAACTAAATTCAATAAAATAAGTAGCGATATAAACAAACGTTTTGACACTAATGATGCTAAGTTTGACGAATTAACTAATTCATTGTGTAGTATTGATAAGCGAATTAATGAAATACGTAGTGAAACAAAAAGAAAAACAGATGAGTTAAGAGAGGGAGAGTGTGTGTGTGTGTGTGTGTGTGTGTGTGTGTGTGTGTGTGTGTGTGTGTGTGTGTGTGTGTGTGTGTGTGGTAGATGGTAAAACAAACATGTTAGAATCTAACCAAAATGAACTTGGACAACAAATAATTACAGTAAATGACAAATTAGAAAGCTTTGCAAGTAAAGCGGGTAATAAATTCGAAAATGGGGTATCAAAAAGTGATACAGTAAATGATAGTAGTAATATTGAGAGTAGAAAATTAGTTGAGGCTAGAAGATTATTAGTTAGCGATCGTAATGATTTAGAAAGGGAGTATAGAGGTAGTTTAAATGTAGAGTATGAACAGAGAGCAAATTTTTCTTGTGGTGTAGGTGAAGGAAAGGCTTCACAAGTGTTGCTGGAGGACAAGAGTTCCTCGATAGTTTTTGTAGAAGACAAAAGGTCTTCAAAATGTCAAATAAGTTGTTTATGTTTATCTGGTAGGGCCAGATGGTGTTTAAATAGTAAAATGGTTTTGCCCTTTGTGTGGAGTGAGAATATGAAATGGTGTGGTATTGTAAGTGATTGTGAAAGAGATAGAGTAATAGAGTTGTTTCGATTAAGTAGAGATTATGAAGGATTAATTAAGGAGTTAAATAATGAGAGAATTATTATCAATAATAAAGACTTACCTTGTGCAGTAGTAAACAATGACAATGATTATATTGATGATAAATATGTACCTGTTGGGAGAAGTAGTGTACTGGTAGTAGCAGATAATTGTGATAATGATGTAATTGTAACAATAAATACTGATGGAGATTTGACAAAAAATACTAATGCAGACTTGATTTATGATATAGTAATAATGGGGGGTAACCCTATGTATTATTCTTATGGTACAACGGAAAAAACAAATTGTTATGGTTATTACACAAATGATAGCCATATGCTGTGTATCAATAAAAATCAGAAAAGATTAATTTTCGATGATGGGGGTTGAGAAATACTGAATGAACATTTAACTATGTGAGTTAATGATAATTACTTGGCTTATTAAGGTAATGATGTGTGGTAAACAAGAAAATTATGACGAAAATTTGTAAATAAATGTGTTAGTGTCAAATGTATTGTGTCAAGGCTATATTGTTGGAATGTAGATTATAGTTTATGTAACAATGTTTGTAGTATGTTATAATAATAATATTTTATTTTGTTAATTAACAATAATAATTAACGAGAGGTAATAATGAATTTAATTTTGCATTGTGTGTTTATATTAAAAGTTTTTTAAATAATGTAATTAAAGTTAAACTGTTTTGATTGGAGTTAAAATGAAGCTAATTTAAAAATGTGAATTTTAATGAAGTCAAATTAATTTTGATTTAAATTTTACTTTGAATTGTAACAAATAGTAATTGATTAAAACGTACAGACTAACAAGATTTATAGAAACCAAAAAATTGAAGGAAGTACATGTGTTAGTAGTGTTGTAATCAGAATGTTGAGACTGAGTTAGTGTTTATAAAACCAGTCTGGTATACAACTGTTAATGTAAACAGGTGTGTTGTCTGTTGTGTGACTAGTGTTTACAGTCATGTGTTGGAGTTGACAACAACAAGAATGTTGTACTTTAATGAATCATTGCTAGGAGTAAATCCTATTATGAAATAAAAGAAATACCAGATGTGAAGAAATGAAGGTAATTTTTTATGTTAATGGGGAATCATTATGAAAAATGTAACCAAAGTAACTGAAATTGTATTGAACAAAATTAAAGTAAAAAATTAAATTCGAGTTGGCCTTGGTCTAATTTAATAAGGAATTTAAATTTACTTTGATTGGAATTTTGACTGTAATTGGAAATTAAATAATAATTGATGAAAACGTAATGATTGAAATGTTCATTTAAAATTGGAAAATTGAAGGAAATTTCTGGGTAAAAATAGGTAATAATGTATTGTGAACATTATTTAATTTATACGATTTAGCTGTAAGTAGACTGTAAGTTTATATTATCAAAATTAAAAAGAACCAGTACTTTATAAAATAACGAACCAATACGACTAAGAGGAAACGAATCAGTGTGGGACATGGAGTAATGGAAGGCCTATTTTGTTGATATTTTAATTAAATGTTATAGAGTCAGGTGATACTGTGGCGGGTATCTATCTGATTTTATGGTATTGGGATCTCGTACAGAGAAGTCCAGTAAGATCGGATGGGTGCGGCCACAGCCACCGGACTAGGGGGGTAAGTCCCCATGATTTTAGGAGAGTTCAGGGGGGTTGCGGCGTCATATCCTCACTGATCCTTTTAGGTTTTAGGCAATGAGAGTTTGTATGCTTCGGCATACAACCTCTCATGGGGGGGGGTATTGTAACGGTACAGAATTGTGTGCTACCTTAGTTTCAAGTTAGATCAGTAAATTTTTTAATTGTCAGTATTCACCTGTGAGGTGCCCCTTGTAACCAGCAACATAGTGTTATTGTTGATGTCTGGAGACAGCCAAGCCAGACATATTACGTAATAGCTCTCCAGCAGTCTGCGTGTGTGAATCACAGTAAGCAGATTGCCACCATAGAGTTTGCATCAGACAGCAGTGGAAGCAGCATACAGTTCAATAAGTGAAACTTTAAACAGTGGCCTCGGAAATTTCGGTAGGCCAAAGTGAATTGAGTAGCTGAGGTCTACCGAAACTGATAAATTTAATGTCTTTTAAACTTTAAACGAAGTTCTAAAGTTAAACTAAGTAAACAGTGTCAGTGACGACGGGAGTGTACGGGAATTACAAGTGATAGTGGACAAAGGAATGCACGTGCAGGTAAAACGTAAAAGCAATCAATTCGAACCAAAATGAAAAAACGGTAATAAAAGAGCTTGATACAAAGGGGGTAAAAGATATATATTTAAGGGGAGAAGTCATTAATAAAAGTACTGGTTACTGGAAAATAATTAATTGATAAAACTTGTGTTTAAACAAATTCATGTTTTTTAGTTGTATTCGATAAAATAAAATCAAGTTTGTTTTAAGGATATAAAAATGTGTTAAATTAAGTTATTACACCATAACCATTTCCTATTCTGTGCTGAAAACCTCGCCTAACCTAACGTTCTTTGGGATTTTTCTGAGATTTAAGGGTGGTCAGATAGTGGGATTATGTTACAATTTTTATAAGGGCAAGAGTGTTTAAGTTTACATATTCATCTAAAAAATATGTTGGCGACCTGGGTAGTTTAATAAGGTAAGTTTTATAAAGGGGAATATGACGGTAAGTAAAATTCTGGCAGCAGTGAGCAGTAAGTATTATTATAATACTGGAATCTTCTGATGGTAATATTTAATAAATGGTAAAAATCAATACCTTTACATTGGCGACTCGCTGCCAGGATGTTCGTATAAATATTGTATGAGCTAGACCTGTTTTGAGGCACAGAAAATAGGTTGTGGTAACGGCGTATTTGTAAATTGTGAATTATTGTATAGATTTGTTTTTATGTTTATATATTAAAAATGGATAAACAAGAGGGTAAGATTGAAGTGAGCGAGTCGGTGACAATGGAAGGCGCTAAGATTCATTCAACGCCTATCCAAAACAAGCAATGTGACAATAACGATATAGTGAATATGATACAAGTAATGTTAGAAAAACAAAACATAATGTTAAGCAATAAATTTGATGAACGAAGTAATAAACTCGAAACCAATTTTAATGAACTTAACGTTAAATTTGAAGCATTAAATAATCGTTTAGACAATAGGGAGAAAAAATTTGAAACTAAATTCAATAAAATAAGTAGCGATATAAACAAACGTTTTGACACTAATGATGCTAAGTTTGACGAATTAACTAATTCATTGTGTAGTATTGATAAGCGAATTAATGAAATACGTAGTGAAACAAAAAGAAAAACAGATGAGTTAAGAGAGGGAGAGTGTGTGTGTGTGTGTGTGTGTGTGTGTGTGTGTGTGTGTGTGTGTGTGTGTGGTAGATGGTAAAACAAACATGTTAGAATCTAACCAAAATGAACTTGGACAACAAATAATTACAGTAAATGACAAATTAGAAAGCTTTGCAAGTAAAGCGGGTAATAAATTCGAAAATGGGGTATCAAAAAGTGATACAGTAAATGATAGTAGTAATATTGAGAGTAGAAAATTAGTTGAGGCTAGAAGATTATTAGTTAGCGATCGTAATGATTTAGAAAGGGAGTATAGAGGTAGTTTAAATGTAGAGTATGAACAGAGAGCAAATTTTTCTTGTGGTATAGGTGAAGGAAAGGCTTCACAAGTGTTGCTGGAGGACAAGAGTTCCTCGATAGTTTTTGTAGAAGACAAAAGGTCTTCAAAATGTCAAATAAGTTGTTTATGTTTATCTGGTAGGGCCAGATGGTGTTTAAATAGTAAAATGGTTTTGCCCTTTGTGTGGAGTGAGAATATGAAATGGTGTGGTATTGTAAGTGATTGTGAAAGAGATAGAGTAATAGAGTTGTTTCGATTAAGTAGAGATTATGAAGGATTAATTAAGGAGTTAAATAATGAGAGAATTATTATCAATAATAAAGACTTACCTTGTGCAGTAGTAAACAATGACAATGATTATATTGATGATAAATATGTACCTGTTGGGAGAAGTAGTGTACTGGTAGTAGCAGATAATTGTGATAATGATGTAATTGTAACAATAAATACTGATGGAGATTTGACAAAAAATACTAATGCAGACTTGATTTATGATATAGTAATAATGGGGGGTAACCCTATGTATTATTCTTATGGTACAACGGAAAAAACAAATTGTTATGGTTATTACACAAATGATAGCCATATGCTGTGTATCAATAAAAATCAGAAAAGATTAATTTTCGATGATGGGGGTTGAGAAATACTGAATGAACATTTAACTATGTGAGTTAATGATAATTACTTGGCTTATTAAGGTAATGATGTGTGGTAAACAAGAAAATTATGACGAAAATTTGTAAATAAATGTGTTAGTGTCAAATGTATTGTGTCAAGGCTATATTGTCGGAATGTAGATTATAGTTTATGTAACAATGTTTGTAGTATGTTATAATAATAATATTTTATTTTGTTAATTAACAATAATAATTAACGAGAGGTAATAATGAATTTAATTTTGCATTGTGTGTTTATATTAAAAGTTTTTTAAATAATGTAATTAAAGTTAAACTGTTTTGATTGGAGTTAAAATGAAGCTAATTTAAAAATGTGAATTTTAATGAAGTCAAATTAATTTTGATTTAAATTTTACTTTGAATTGTAACAAATAGTAATTGATTAAAACGTACAGACTAACAAGATTTATAGAAACCAAAAAATTGAAGGAAGTACATGTGTTAGTAGTGTTGTAATCAGAATGTTGAGACTGAGTTAGTGTTTATAAAACCAGTCTGGTATACAACTGTTAATGTAAACAGGTGTGTTGTCTGTTGTGTGACTAGTGTTTACAGTCATGTGTTGGAGTTGACAACAACAAGAATGTTGTACTTTAATGAATCATTGCTAGGAGTAAATCCTATTATGAAATAAAAGAAATACCAGATGTGAAGAAATGAAGGTAATTTTTTATGTTAATGGGGAATCATTATGAAAAATGTAACCAAAGTAACTGAAATTGTATTGAACAAAATTAAAGTAAAAAATTAAATTCGAGTTGGCCTTGGACTAATTTAATAAGGAATTTAAATTTACTTTGATTGGAATTTTGACTGTAATTGGAAATTAAATAATAATTGATGAAAACGTAATGATTGAAATGTTCATTTAAAATTGGAAAATTGAAGGAAATTTCTGGGTAAAAATAGGTAATAATGTATTGTGAACATTATTTAATTTATACGATTTAGCTGTAAGTAGACTGTAAGTTTATATTATCAAAATTAAAAAGAACCAGTACTTTATAAAATAACGAACCAATACGACTAAGAGGAAACGAATCAGTGTGGGACATGGAGTAATGGAAGGCCTATTTTGTTGATATTTTAATTAAATGTTATAGAGTCAGGTGATACTGTGGCGGGTATCTATCTGATTTTATGGTGTTGGGATCTCGTACAGAGAAGTCCAGTAAGATCGGATGGGTGCGGCCACAGCCACCGGACTAGGGGGGTAAGTCCCCATGATTTTAGGAGAGTTCAGGGGGGTTGCGGCGTCATATCCTCACTGATCCTTTTAGGTTTTAGGCAATGAGAGTTTGTATGCTTCGGCATACAACCTCTCATGGGGGGGGGGGGGTATTGTAACGGTACAGAATTGTGTGCTACCTTAGTTTCAAGTTAGATCAGTAAATTTTTTAATTGTCAGTATTCACCTGTGAGGTGCCCCTTGTAACCAGCAACATAGTGTTATTGTTGATGTCTGGAGACAGCCAAGCCAGACATATTACGTAATAGCTCTCCAGCAGTCTGCGTGTGTGAATCACAGTAAGCAGATTGCCACCATAGAGTTTGCATCAGACAGCAGTGGAAGCAGCATACAGTTCAATAAGTGAAACTTTAAACAGTGGCCTCGGTAATTTCGGTAGGCCAAAGTGAATTGAGTAGCTGAGGTCTACCGAAACTGATAAATTTAATGTCTTTTAAACTTTAAACAAAGTTCTAAAGTTAAACTAAGTAAACAGTGTCAGTGACGACGGGAGTGTACGGGAATTACAAGTGATAGTGGACAAAGGAATGCACATGCAGGTAAAACGTAAAAGCAATCAATTCGAACCAAAATGAAAAAACGGTAATAAAAGAGCTTGATACAAAGGGGGTAAAAGATATATATTTAAGGGGAGAAGTCATTAATAAAAGTACTGGTTACTGGAAAATAATTAATTGATAAAACTTGTGTTTAAACAAATTCATGTTTTTTAGTTGTATTCGATAAAATAAAATCAAGTTTGTTTTAAGGATATAAAAATGTGTTAAATTAAGTTATTACACCATAACCATTTCCTATTCTGTGCTGAAAACCTCGCCTAACCTAACGTTCTTTGGGATTTTTCTGAGATTTAAGGGTGGTCAGATAGTGGGATTATGTTACAATTTTTATAAGGGCAAGAGTGTTTAAGTTTACATATTCATCTAAAAAATATGTTGGCGACCTGGGTAGTTTAATAAGGTAAGTTTTGTAAAGGGGAATATGACGGTAAGTAAAATTCTGGCAGCAGTGAGCAGTAAGTATTATTATAATACTGGAATCTTCTGATGGTAATATTTAATAAATGGTAAAAATCACTACCTTTACAAATTGGGTACCATGGTCGGTTATAATTGATTTTGGAACTTCTAACTCTGGTATGTATGACTGTGTAACAATATTTAATACTTTATTTGTAGTTGCTCAGTTAATGGGATATAGTTTCACAAATTTCGTATAATGATCCATAATTATTACTATAAACTTATATTGTCTCCTCCCTCCACTGCGTGGTAGGGGCCCACATATGTCTAAAAAGACTCTTTCCAATTTACTGGTCGAAATTATGGGCTGCATTATTCCTTCCTTATTATCATTATTACATTTAACCAATTGACATATGTGACGGTGTTTAATATAATTTCTTACTCTTCGGTTGATGTCCTTCACATAAGTATGTTCTTCTAGCGCCTTTATTACCTTTAACGCTCCCATATGACCGTATCTGAGGTGATAGTCCATAATAATCTCTTTTTCAAACCCTCGGGGTATTACTAATTTCCATGAATTCTGGTTATGACTGGTCTGGATGAATATGGTATCTTCATGTATGCAATAATATGGAGTAATTCTCTCATCTTGCTGGCTTAATCTCTCTTGGATCTGGTTTAATTTAGTGTCATTCTTTTGGTGTTGCTTTACTTCCTTTATTATTGTTTCTAAATCTGATTTGCTTTTCATGATGTTAAATACCTTCACTATAGTCTCTTTTTCTCCATCAAACGTTTGCTGTTCTAAATTGATGCGGGATAACACATCAGCTGCAATATTTTTACTTCCTGGGATATATTCCCAACTGATGTGGTATTCTTGGAGAGCAAGTATCCATCTGGTCAACCTCCCATGACTGAGTTTACAATTTTTCAAAAAGGATATCGATTTATGGTCGGTTCTCACTGTTATTGGATAACCAAGGATATATGTTCTGAATTTCCCACAAGAAAACACTACACTCAATAACTCCTTCTCAGTCACATGATAATTGCGTTCGCAATGGTTCAAGATTCTACTTGCGAAACTCACTACCTGGTGGTTTCCGTCATCATCTTCTTGGTATAACACAGACCCCAAGCTGATATCGCTTGCATCACAATTCATGAAAAATGGTCAGTTGAAGTTAGGGTGTTGTAACATAATAGTTTTGAGGAAGTTGTCCTTAATTGCTTCAAAAATTGTTTCCTGTTCCGGACCCCACATCCACTTGGTTTTGGATGATAATTGTGGTGATAACCTGGCTGTTAATTCGGAATAGTTCTTCTGGAATTTTCTATAATAATTACAGATGCCCAGGAACGACTGTAACTGTTTTTTATTCTTTGGGGTTGGGAAACGTTGAATAGAATCTATTTTGTCATTTGATGGTGTTATTCCTTGTCTGGATAAATTGAAGCCAAGGAATTAGACTTCGTCAGCTATTAGTTTAGATTTTTCCAATTTTAATGTCACGTTGTTATTGGATAATTTCTCCAGTATCCGTTCTACTCTGACACAATGCTCTTCCCAGCTGGATGAAGTGACTAACAAATCGTCAACATAAATGGTGGTATAATGCATGGTTTCTGGACCCAATATTTGGTCCATACATCGGACGAATATCGCCACGGAATTTACCAGCCCAAATGGTAGTCGCTTGAACTGGTAGTTCCGACCTTCGAATATAAAGGCGACATATTTTCGACTGGCTGGGTGCAACTCTACTTGCCAGTACCAACAAACTGTATCCCAGGTACTGATAAACTGGGTACCATGAAACTTTTTGAGTATCTCCTCAATTTCTCCAGGAGATGTCCTATCGTTTATTAAGATTTTGTTTATCTCCCTTGCGTCGAGACACAGCCGTACCTTTCCGTCCTTTTTTGTAATGGCTATGATGGGACTGGTGTACTGCGAACAACTGTATACGATGATATCTTCTTCCAGCATCCTGTTGATTTCAATCCTTACTGCTTCCTTCGCTGCGTATGCTATTGGATATGACTTTTTGTTAAAATTTGCAACTTCTTTGAATCTCAGTTCGCACTGATAACCCCTTACTTTTCCTGGTTGGTCAGAGAATACATGTCGATATTTATTGTATATAGATATTAAATTTTCCACCTCCTGAGTGGTTAAACGATTTCCATTCTGAGCACCCCGAAATTGTCTGATCTCTTCTAACTTTTGATTCCATAAAAGGTCATTACTTCCTTGGTCTTCGGTTCTTTCTTCTAATATATTGTCTTGTGAATAACTAACTGTTTGAATGTTATAAACGTTGTTAACTGGAATTACTCCCTTGCTTCCAGTTAGTTCAGCTATCCATTCTTTGTTTTCTGACTTCATTGATACTCTAGATCGTCTCATGTCAATGACTGCGGAATACTTCCTTAAATGTCACAACCAATTAATATCTCAAAAGGCAAACCGTGTCCAATTAAAAAGATCATGGAAAGGGTTTCATTGTTACTCGTTACCTCCAATGACACTTGTCTCTTTATAATTTTGTTTTGCCTTCCAGTGGCTGCAATTAAAATAATATTACTAACAGGTAATGTTGGTAAGCTGGTCTTACTCTCTTTTTGAATTTTGTTGTATGCTATGCTGTCAATTACAGACACATTCGCGCCTGTATCTATCATAAATTTGTTAGGTATTCCATTTATGTTGGCTATTATATAGGCAATTTCATTATCTGAATTGTCAATTTTATTTGATTTTTCTTCAAGTAGCTCTTCTTGAATATTTTTTAAGTAGTGGTTTTGTATTATTGTTATTGTCTGGTCTGTTAGTTTAGTCAAGTACCCAATAGATCGGTTCAGTGATGGGTCCAGGTGGATTCTCACTGCCGCTGCTCGTTTAAATGTTGGCTGGTTCCTTCTGTACGGTCCTCTGGTCTATTAGATTGGTTACCGTCCGTTGCTTCCATTATTTCGACCGGGTCGTTATTGAAAGTTACTCGATCCCTGCTTCTTCTATCTTCCTCGACGCTCCTACTCCTTGGTCCTCGGTAATACCGCCTTCCATCATTTCGATTCTCAGTACTTAACATAATTTACCCGTCGCCTGTATGTTTGATTTTGGCCGTTATTATTATTATTATTATTATACTGGTTGTTGGGTCTATAGTAATTACCACTGTTATTATTATTTCCTCTGTTATAGTTGTTACCATTGTTATTGTGGTAATTTTGATTACTTGTGCGTTGATAGTTGTTGTTGTTGGTGTTAAAATTGCGATAATTATTAAGATTGTTCTGGTTGTTATTTACCGGTGGATTATTTCCATTGGGCCCATTTTGGTGGTTTCGAAAATAATTATTTCGATTATTTGGGCTATTCCTCTGTCGATTCTGCAGGTAATGCCTTTCTCGCTCGTGTTCCCCCAATAAAGCTGCCATATCCTGGATGGTCTTAATTCGTCTGCTCAATCTACTCTTAGAAACCTCCCCGTCATAATGGTAGGCCAGCTGCGTTACCAGGCATTCTTCAGGGATGTTTGGCTCCAAGTTCCTTGCTATGCTGACTTTACCCAAAAAATACGCTGTAGGGGATTGTCCTAAATACGGATCGAATCGGCCGTTGCTGATGTTATTCCTTACTACATGTTGTGTAGCCTCGGACCAGTACTTATTCTTGAATTGATCTTTGAATTTGGCGAAGTTTTGGATGTCCAGCTGTACTGCCGTCCACCAATTGTCATGGACCTCTTTGAACATTTCATCTAGCATGCCCTTAATTACTGTCCACCGTGTCTCTCGGGTTCTGGATAGGTTTTCTTCAACTCGCTCTAAGAATTCTATGAGGTTGCGTTTATAGTTTCTAAAATTGACTATTTCCCTGTTTTCGCTGCATGGGATATGGGAACTGATAAATGGTCTGTCCTTCAATGCGTTGACTTCTTCCTGGAGGCGCAACTCTCGTAGTCGGGATTCTTCTATTTTCTCTTCATGGGACGTTGTTTTACCCTTGACTTCGCTTACTGATGCATCTAACTGGTTCCATCTCTCCTCAACCCTTGTCTGTACCTGCCCTATCACCTCCTTGGTCTCCTTCTGAACTTGATGCACTTCTTGTTTAAATTGCTCGAACTTTTCTGTTGTTTCTTGTTGGATTCCTTCAACCCTCTTTTTACTTTCGTTTTCAGTTTTGTTTAATCTTTCCTCCCGGACTTGTATCACTGTTTCATGGGTCCTTTCTATTTTCTCTTTGGTCTCCATTATGGTCTGCTTTATTTCTTCACGATATTCTATTAATTGTTGTTGTATTGTTTCATGGTTGGTTTCGATTTTATGATTTAGTGTTTCAATATCCTCCTTTATGTGTTGTCTTAATAACTCATGGTTTTCTTTAGATGTTTCATTATTCTTCTCATTATTCTCTTTCATTTGCTGTCTTAATGTCTCTATATTCTTTTTATTATCCTCCTTCATTTCCTGTTTTAATGTTTCATGATCATTCCTCATTTGTTTCCTTAATTCCTCATTATTTTGTTTTAAGGTTTCATTAGTTTTCTCATTATCTTCTTTACTCTGTTTTTTCAGCGCTTCCTGTAGCATTTCCATTATGTTACTCAAGTTGATACCATCCTTGGTTCTGCTGGGGTTAATATTTCTTCCACATCTTCAACCGATGTTACTTCCTTTTTTTCCATTCTGACTTCTTTCTCGGCCTTCTTCTCTAACATCTCGATTTCCTTTTCAGCCTCCACCATGCGTTGCTTAGACTTGCCTCTTGTGTGCATTTTCTGTTTCGCTTTTCTGTAGTCGCCGCTAGAATCTATTGGATTTAATTATAGGAATTATTAACTAATTCTAGCCCTACTAGTTGGTCGCCAATTTGTAACATGTCGAATATTTACGTTTGTACAAATACTTACTGATGTCGAACGTCTACTCACCAGTTCGGCCGTTCAATTCGAATTTACTGCCTCGCCGTCTGGTTGACCAACACTGCTTAGTGAATCGACTTCGCAAAATTTATTTATTCTATATTTTATTTGCTGTATCTAATTTTATCTTGTGTTGTATAAAATCAAACATACAGTTTAAAGTGGGTACAAAGTTTTATTAACAGTTCGGGATATGGTTGATAATTACAGTTTCTGCAAAATATAATACTTAATCTTGCGCCGGCATGTTTACTTTTTCTCTGTTGGCTATTCTGTTCGCTACATCCGTATGTAGACATAGACACTGCGATGGCGTTTAGTTTTCTTCGTTTATTTAAATCTCAGGGGAAAGTTCTTTTGCCTATAGAAAATAAAAGTACAAAATCTTACAATATACCTTATAACTATTATTGAACAGGTGATATACTTAAATAATAATAGTAAATTACCGCTGTGGGAATTTAGTTCCTTATAGGTTATTGATGCTTAGCAAACCTTCCGTTTTTAAAACAGATTCAGAAAAAATTCAAATTGGAGTGATATATTTATTCTAGTAGAGGATAAACACCTGTTTGTGAAATAAAATTAAGTTCCAAAAGTTTATTAAAGTGATTAGTGAAGTGAAAAGTTTTATTCAATTATTGTGGATTGTCTGGCGTTTTTCGGTGAAGTATTTAAAATATACTTAACGCTCCTTCGTCTCTGCTTATCATGGGTAACAATTCTCTGGAATACTGCTGCTTGTCCCTTCTGGTGTAGTTCCGTGAATTCCAGGTTCAATTTTCATTAATGGTCCAGTTAAATTCCCTCAGTCCTACTGGCGGATGTTAGTTTCAAGGTTCAGTTAGGTGTTCTTCTATTCTTCCTTCTGTAGGTTGTTAATTCCTCACTGGGTCTTCTTCAGCAATTTTTACAGATTATTTCTTATTTCCTGGGTTGAATTGATTTAATTCTCACTATTAGTTTTATTATGGTTATTTATTGTATCTTCTTAATCAATGTTTTAGATAAAATAGGCTGATTTGCTTCTTTTTATATCTTAGTGTGCTTCATACATCCTCTCTACTCAAACTTCAATAATGGAATGATGATTTATTAACGGTTTCCTAGGTAACAAGGTTTTGTCGTCATGGCAACTCTCTGTAAAAAAAAACTAATTCCCATTGGCTGATAATTTATAACATTGTTATTAAACTAACGTTTTTCTATTCAAAATTATGAATATCTTTTAAAGTATTATAACTTCCTTATAGCCGACTATTTGTAATATTAAATACAATAACACCATTATTTTGCTTTTTGTGTACAGATTAATTTGATACCCCTCAAAGTTACCTTTGGCCAATTTATAACAGATTACTAATTTTTCAGTTTGGTATTTCTTTAGTTAATTACATTTAAACTAATTATTATCTATCCAGTTTTGTACCCTATACTTTTACTTTGATACCTAAATAAATTATACACTTTTATTTTATTATTGGCTATTGTTTTATCTTAAAATTCACAAAATTCTGTTCATCAGTTCTAAGCCTGTTGCCTAGATTTCATAATTCACCTACCCTATACTTTTAACAATTGTTTATAGTTATTTATGTTAATTTATTAGGTTACTAAACATTATTAATGAAACAAACTAACTTAACTCATAACATTTGATTGTTTTTTAATCATCACATAACATTATATTATTATTTAATACCTCTTTATAGGTCCATGCCTGTATCTGAATTATTTACATGTTTTAATGGTTTTGTTTTAACATAATTTGCCATCTAACCATACTTTGGTTATTTACCATCAAAGAACTCTATAACAAACTTGAACATTAACTATGCACTATTATTCCCTTATAAACTCATTTAAGAGAATATAGTGTCTAACTCCCCTCTGTTTTCAATCTAACATATTACTTTTTATATTTTTTTCGTAAGTGTTTTGTATATAACTTTATAACATTCCTTAACAATAACACAATATATATTTTATCCTACTTATACTATAGGGTCATTCCATATCAAATCAACCAATGAAGAATTTAATTTGAAACTTCATGTCTCAGATATTGGTAATTTTTTGTATATTTGTTGTACTTATAAAGTACTTCAAAAATACAAAGTTTCAAATTTTTTTGTTGGGTAGTTTTTTTTAAAGATTTTTTAAAAACTGCACAAAACGCCATTTTTCACATTGTTTTGAAACAGAAAACTGTGTATAATTAAGGAACCGTTAGACCTAGAAAGCTCGTTTATAGCTCATTTTAAAGGTCTTTGTAAGGGCTTTAATTTGATATGTAACACAACCTACTTTGAACAAAAACCTTTTTTTGGCATGTTTTCAAAAAACGTTTTTTTGAAAATTTCAAAAACACCATCGAATTTTTTCAAAAAAAATATATGTTATTTGTAAAGACAATGACTAGAAATATGCAAAGTTTGAAAGTGGAGAAATGATGGTTTTTTTTTTAATAAAAATTTAAAGGCATCAGTGTGGAGGTCGTATTCACGTAAATTTGCATTACAATACCAACAGTTACATTTTATGTCATTTTTAGTTTGACTTAGTACCATAATGATAAATTACAAACAATTACTAAGACTTGCCTAAAAAAATTTTGATGAAATTAATCACAGTTTTAAAAGTTTATGACACCAATTGATTTATTTTTCTATGCCACGCACGCTAGAACGCCATGTTCTCGAGCGCGCCGAGCGGCCGGTAGATCAACCAAAAAGTACCGGTGTCCGAGAAAATCTCGAAAAATTACCGGTGTTGAAAAAATCTCGAAAACGTACCAGCAAAGAATCTATAGTAATAGAGTTAAAACGTAGAGACGTTATGGCGAGGCCGCTTCTATAGGCAGAGCGGCAGGAGAAATCCAAACATGAATGCGAGAGTGAAATGTATACAACAACAAAGTTGTGTAAAAGCGATCGTAATGCGCACATATCGATAACGACGCAAATTCTCTCACTCAGATCAGTTGTGTTTCATTCTCTGCCCAAGTTAGTTGTGAGTTGTGGTACAATATAGGTATAATATATAGTGTTAAATTGTACTGTTTTTTTTTTTTTTTTTAAGAAATGTACTCTTAATTTTCATTATAGCTGTTGGTTTAGTACGTGTTTATTCCGATTGTGAACGTGACCTAGTGAAAATACAACAACAAAGTTGTGTAAGCGATCGTAATGCGCACATATCGATAACGACGCAAATTCTCTCACTCAGATCAGTTGTGTTTCATTATCTGCCCAAGTTAGTTGTGAGTTGTGGTACAATATAGGTATAATATATAGTGTTAAATTGTACTGTTTTTTTTTTTTTTAAGAAATGTACTCTTAATTTTCATTATAGCTGTTTGTGTAGTGCGTGTTTATTCCGATTGTGTACGTGACCTAGTGAAAATTTTTTGGAAAACAGTTCTATTTTGAAAATATTTACATTTTGGGTTCATTTTATATTTGTGCTCATTTATTTACAATGGCTGACAATGATAAACTAAAAAAATTAGCCAACTGGGCTGTGTTTTCAGTAAAATGCTGTAATCCTTTGAAGGAGACACACCATTTTAAGTCCCGCAACCTGCGGAATGTAACTAACTGGATGTGTACTTTAGGCCTCGAAGGTGTTGAGGAAGGAATGAAGGTTTGTGATGGTTGCAGGCTTAAAATTTGCAAAAATAATTCAAATTCAAATGATGATGATAAATTGACAGGGGATAATAGTCAGGAAGATTGTAGCTATACAGATCCCACCTCATCATTAGACTATTTGAATAAATCACTGGAATTGGTAGGCGAGTCCCCAATAAAGAAAAAAAAACTGAAAACAGACTCATATGTTAGACAAAAATTTGATAAAGTTAAACTATCTCTTGAAAAGAATTTTGTCAGTACTAAAATTGCCAAGCCTGAAACTAAAGAAATTCAGGCTGAAAAAGATGAATCGGAAATAATAACACAGTTGAAAAAAAAGTTCTTGACTACAACAAAGGGAAGTGAAAAAATGATGATACTTTCGGTTTTGCCACAAAGCTGGAGCCGAAGTAGAATTACAGATGAATTTGGTGTCAGTGATTATATGGCAAGAGCAGTGAAAAAATTAGTTAAAGAAAAAGGTGTCCTTTCAACTCCTAATCCCAAACCAGGTAAAACCCTAGACACAACAACAGTAGAGATAGTTATTGATTTTTACAATTGTGATGACATAAGTAGAGTGATGCCTGGTAAGAAAGATGTTGTCACAGTGCGTAGAGGCAAAGAGGACAAACTTCATCTTCAAAAAAGATTAATTTTACTCAATTTGAATGAAGCATATACAATTTTTAAGGAAGAAAACCCAGGCCACCAAATAGGTTTTTCAAAATTTTGTGATTTGCGTCCAAAAAATTGCATTTTGGCCGGAAAGAGTGGCACCCATACAGTATGTGTCTGTCTAATTCATCAGAATGTAAAATTGATGATGAATGGATCAAAAATGCACAGCTTTGTACTGGATGGAGATGAAGTGGCATTAAAAAACTACCAAACCTGCCTGTACAAAATTATGTGCAACCCGGCATCTCCTAGCTGTTATCTGAACACATGCAAAGAGTGTCCCGGGATAGAACCTTTGAAAGCTTTACTGCGCCAGAAGTTTGAAGATGAGATGATAGATAGTGTA
Organism: Magicicada septendecula; assembly: GCA_034769895.1. Taxonomy (NCBI): domain Eukaryota; kingdom Metazoa; phylum Arthropoda; class Insecta; order Hemiptera; family Cicadidae; genus Magicicada; species Magicicada septendecula. The sequence continues at coordinate 621,960,676 of CM068367.1, read as the reverse complement.
ACAATTAAAAAGTGGATGTCTGTAGATAGATGTATATTAGAGACTGTTGTAAAAGAAAAGGATGAATTCATAGAAGATTTCAGTGAAGCTATTTTAAAGTTAAAGACACACTCTTTTTTAGCAAACATGCAAAGACAGAAGACAGAAAACAACAAATTCATAACACTAACATACATCAACAAACAAACAGAAAAAATTGCCCACAAATTCAAAAAAGCAGGATACAGAATCGCTTACAAAACTACTAACAAAACAGAACACACACTATCAAAACGCATGCCCAAAGCACAAAACAAATTCGATCTACCCGGTGTATATAAACTAAATTGTTCAAATTGCAGTAAATTCTACATAGGCCAGACAGGACGTAGCTTCAAACAGAGATACATTGAACACACAAAAGCACTCCACACCACTACAGAATCTACCTTCGCAAACCACCTCATTGAAGCAAACCACACATATAAAAACATCGACAATAACATGAACATACTACACGTACACACAAAAGGCCGAAAACTAGACACTCTAGAACAATTAGAAATATACAAACACACAAAAACAAATAAAAACGACATCCTAAACGAACAGACACAATTCAAATCGCACGCATTATTCGAACACATCTCACCACACACACACAGCTTCAATCTTTCGAAACACTTTCTCGTCGCCAACAACAAGACGAGCAGCGCTACTAACGACAGCCTCTGATGAAGCCTTCTATAGGTGAAAGCCGGTTTAGGCTGTAAGGTAAAACTTTACGTTTTTACTTATAAAAAACTTTGTGTTCAGAGTCGTCAATATTATAGTGATATTTATGCAAAAAGAGTTTTACCGTGAAACAAAAACTAACTTAGACGAAGGTGAAGTGGTTGTAACCTGTGATTTTTCAGAAAATTATTCATTTGTCCTCCAAGATGAGGTTCAATCTTACCATTGGACCAATAGCCAGGCAACACTCCATCCCTTTGTTGTCTACTATAGAGGAGAAGACAGTAAAATACAGCACTTAAATTACGTTTTTATATCAGAGTGCCTTACCCACAACACTGTTGCATTCAATCTCTTTCAGACGCACCTGATTAATGCCCTAAAAGAAGACATCCCAGGGATTAAAATAATTTATTACTTCTCAGATGGTTGTGCAGGACAATATAAAAACCGTAAGAATTTCCAGAACATTTGTTTGCACAAAAAAGACTTTGGCATTGATGCTGAGTGGCATTTCTTTGCCACATCACATGGTAAAAGTGCCTGTGATGGTCTAGGGGGGACTGTTAAAAGATTAGCTATGAAAGCAAGTTTACAGCGACCGTATGACCAGCAAATAATGACACCGCATCAATTATATGAATTTGCAGCAACCAACATACCAGGCATCAAGTTTAAATACTGTACAATAGAAGAACACAATGAAAATGAAGAAAGGTTAGCAACACGTTTTGATAAAACAAAAACTATAAAAGGGACCCATAATTTACATGCAGTTATCCCTATTTCTGACACACAAATGGCAACAAAATTGTTTTCAAGTACTGAAAGAAAGCTACAAGCACCAGTTATAACAGATAGTGTAACAGCTGAATTAGAAGAAATTGAATCAGGTTTTGTAACTGTCATGTATGATAACTTCTGGTGGCTTGCATGCATCCTAGGGAAAAACAACGAGACAAATGAAGTTAAAGTGAGCTTTTTACATCCCCGAGGACCTGCAGCATCATTTTTCTATCCTCAACCACGGTTGGATATTTTGGATGTGTCAACAGACACCCTTCTGAAAAAGGTTGAAACTAGAACCGCTACAGGAAGAACGTATACTTTGACCACAGAAGAAATGGCAGACTCATCTCATTTATTTGAACAACAGTTGAAGAAAATGTGAACAACTTATTATTAACTTATGTGTGAACTCTAAATGATTAATATTCAAAAGCACTATTTTAATTTACAAACATGATTTGTTCTTATAAGACTGCACTGTGTAGTGTATATATAGACTAGAATCTTCTACAGATATGTTTTAATTCGTAAAATATATAACTAAGAAATGATTTTTTTGTTGTTTAAATCATTTCACTGCAAGATCAATATGGGACACTTTATTCAAGAGAATTTGTAGGTGAGTCTTAGTAATTGTTTGTAATTTATCATTATGGTACTAAGGCAAACTAAAAATGACATAAAATGTAACTGTTGGTATTGTAATGCAAATTTACGTGAATACGACCTCCACACTGATGCCTTTATATTTTTGTTAAAAAAAAACCCATCATTTCTCCACTTTCAAACTTTGCATATATCTAGTCAATGTCTTTACAAATAACACATATTTTTTTGAAAAAATTCGATGATGGTGTTTTCGAAATTTTCAAAAAAAGGTTTTTTGAAAACATGCCAAAAAAAGGTTTTTGTTCAAAGTAGGTTGTGTTACATATCAAATTAAAGCCCTTACAAAGACCTTTAAAATGAGCTATAAACGAGCTTTCTAGGTCTAACGGTTCCTTAATTATACACAGTTTTCTGTTTCAAAACAATGTGAAAAATGGCGTTTTGTGCAGTTTTTAAAAAATCTTTAAAAAAAAACTACCCAACAAAAAAATTTGAAACTTTGTATTTTTGAAGTACTTTATAAGTACAACAAATATACAAAAAATTACCAATATTTGAGACACTGAGGTTCAGACCCCTGGTTGATTTGATATGGAATGACCCTATACTAACAAATTATTATAACTGGGTTGCTATATTACTTATAGTTTGTTATTACCAGTTTATTATTTTATAGTTAACTACACTTCACTTTCTTTGACTAGTGTTTATTCTACTATCACTGGGTCCTGTACTGGTTTTTTATTGATTATCACTTTTCCACTTATCACCTCTTTACTAATAACTATTGTTGCTCAGGTTTATTTTATTTTATTGGCTTTTGCTAGCTTATTATTTAACATTGTATATTTTATTCATATCTTGGATTTTACATTTCCCTTTCTTTTATCTTTTCTACAGTTTACAGATTACATATTATTTATTGCCCTATCTAATTTTGTACCTTTATTTTATATACATTATTTTAGTTAATATTTGGGCTCTCATAATTGTAGTCATATTGTGGTTTGGATTATTGTTTTTGTCTCACCTTATCCAATCTATTGGGTTTAGTCCTTGTCATTGTCTTAGTCATTGTCTTAGTCATTTTTTAGTCAGTAGTGTTGTGCTATCATTCTTCATGTTATAACCTTTTATTTTCCTTCAGTTTTCAGCTTTTCTTCCGTTAATTATACTGGTACGTCTTGTGCTATATTATGTCACGTTACAATCTATGGATTTGTAGTGATTTGTGGCATATGCATAACAATACAAATTGTATTTTCTTAATTAATTACTGTCATACGTTTATCCAGTATTTTATTTAACAATAAATTCTTGATATTACAAATTTATGCTTATACTAGAACTTATACGTGGCTTTGAACATGAATATTTGTATATGATTGTTGTGGTAACTGTCGAGTTGGTAAATTGCTAGTGGTACATCTATATTAATAATATTCTTATATTGTAAGTTATGAATATCCAAAAAATGAGAAGCAATAGATCCATCATTCATGTTTCCTCGATACGTAAAATCAAAATTTGATAATTTAGTAGATATTTACAAACATCCAGTAACACAATTAGATAAAATGTTTATTTGTATAGAATAATACAAATAATGAATACATAAGTATATTGATACGAGTTAGTCAAAATCTTACATGCTAAGTCAGTTTTAAACGTTTTGGTAGAATCCTTATATATGTAAATGTATCACAGTCCAGTATACTCAGTTTTTATATACATTTTTACATCAGAGCCTCGTGATAAACTACATTTTTCGTTCTGCTGTTATCAGAGCAAATAAAGAGCTCGCTGCTTCTGCTTGCTTGTGAACATGCCACATACAGTTGTCCGTGAGAAAAGCAAGCAGCTCTTAAATCCACACCAGCTGTACATAAAGTTTGCCCTTGTGACTTATTGATAGTCATTGCAAAGCATAAATTAACCGGAAACTGAAATCTTTTAAATTAAAATGGAAAGTTATTGGGTATGATTGAAATTCTTGGGATAAATACTGTTTCTCCTTTGCCGCAGCCTGTTAAAATAATCGCTTCGATGATATGTTTTTTTAGCGACCTAACTTTCAATCGTGTTCCATTGCATAACTGTGGTGGCTTCAGATTTCTCATGAGTATAATTGGAACACCTAGTTTTAATTTCAATGTGTGAGCTGGTAATCCTGATGCAGACAAAGTATTCAAAAACTCAGTTGGGTAATGTACTGCATCCTCTTCGTTCAAAACTGTATTAATGGAGTGATATGTTTTTTCGTCTCCTGTACCTTTACCTGTGCCTCCTGGTGCATCAAGGAAAAATGCATTTCCAGATTTACAGTAAACACTTTGAAGAATGAGTTGATATATATTTCTTTGTTCGTCTGTCAGTAATATTTCATTCTCTTCAACTGTAGAAAGTAGCTGTTGTCTGTCATAAGTGGTATCAGAAAGATATTCCTTTGAAATGTTTTGCACGGTAAACTGTGGATTTGGTAATCCGTATTGAGCATTCGGATTACCACCGACAGAAGTAACAAAATCTTGTAAAAGCAGTAAACAACTATTTTCAATGCTTTCCTTGTATAAACTCAAATCAGCATCAGGAATTCGACGCATAATATCTCGAATCAAGTCTTCAGAGAAGTGGTCTTTGTATTTAAATCACAATGCACTCGGGTTTGAAATACTGCAGAACACCAACATTATTGCAAAAAGTTCTCTCATTTTGTCAGGGCTAGCAAATAAACTTGCCTCTGACAATGTGTCGTTCCAACGATTGTCATTCTCTAGGAGATCAAGAGCTTGGCATGCAGCTTGAAACGTTGGATGAATTACGTTGTCGACAGTCTTGATATTTTAAAATGAAGTTGGGCCACGTATATTGTGCAGAAGTAAACGAAGAAAATAACATTCATGATTTTTTGGATGAACTGTATACACTCGACCCAATACATGTTCACGATATACGTTCTCGCTCCATTCTAATAAGACTCCTTGACGTCTACGTTGAAATTTTCCTGTCTGCCTATTGAAACACTTCTTCGTACAACAAAGTTTTGGCAAAGTCATCTTCCCGACAGATAAAAAAATGCCATGAGAGTAGTGTTTCTTGGATTTTCTATTCTTCCGTGCAAATTATCTTCACGAAAATAAACTCTCTGCCCATTTTCTAGATGTACATCTAGATGAATAATAGGTGGAAAACGCTCATGTATAGGGAAAGAAAAGATTCTCCATATAGCTTCAGATGTGCTTATGTATCGACCATTTTGAATACAGTTTCACCTCATCGTAAGAATTTTGTATACCAATCGTAGCTAGATCGGAGCCTTTATTGACGTATTTACATATATATTTAATGGATTTTACACTACTACACAATTCAACGTTGATGTGAGCACCAAAAGCTCATGAAAGCACCGGTGAGTATGGAACTACCCATCTATTGTCAACTATCAAAGTCTCATCTCTCAAACAGATTTCACACTGAAAACCTCCATCTTCAGGACTTAGTCGGCGATAATTAGGGTAGCTGTCATCATTTATCGTCGTTTCTTTTGTAAGCGATTTAGGATATCGTTTAGTACACTGATCTTCCTTCATATATGGTAACTGCATTAATTGTTCCACATGGCCCATAAATAATATGTGTTTTAACTATATCATAAAGCTCTGGATCTTTATCAGGGTCCGGTAGCTGTGCACTAATCACAGAATCTATCTGATCTGGTTGTATTTTTTCTTCTAACCAGAGCAAAATATGCGCATGCGGCAAACCTCTTTTTTTGCCACTCTACGCTGTACATGTAGCAGACAACTAAGCCAAAAATGTTACCTTTCACTAAGAAAGCCATTTCAGATGAATACGCGTGCTACCAAGTCGTGTCGATCTTGAGCTGAAAAGCGTTGATGCAACTCCTAGACGATCTCTCTCCACTTAGGATTTGTAGTGGACGTAATAAATAAATCAGGCCTCGAGTATTTGCGTACATAGCAAAAAGCGTCTTGCGTTCGCTCATGCATATATCGTGGACCTCCTGTGAAACTTGAGGGTATAATGACCAAGCGGCCTTAATTATCTAAACTTTCATTATTTCATAATGCATCTTGCAAATCTATGTAATTCTCAGCTCTTAACTGAGTTTGATGAGTACAGATGTATATAAGCTTTTCCTTCTCTATCTTCGCATACATATCAACAATATATTAATTCAGAAGCTGTTTGTAATAAATTAAATGATTGTACTCATCTTTTCTCATCATGAGTCTATAAGAATAAAATTGTAGAGCTGAAACTTTCTTAGTAGTTTGTAACCCAGTCTGAGGATTGACTAATTTTAATGTAAAATGATAACCATCTTCTCCTCTGCAAAACATTAAAGGGTACTGTAAAGCATCATAAGCTCGATGTGTTTCTGCAATTCGATGTAGCATATGATCCCTCGCACAGATTATTATATCGCGTTTATCGCATTCCTGGTTAACTAAAACTACTGCCACCTCATTAGTTGTCGGTGCATTGTAGCGACCCCTGTGCTCTTCATTATTTTCTTTTCGATCAGCATGAATCACAATATTGTATTGATTATTATTCGCAGATGTTACAAATTGAAATGCACTTTTCAGTTCACTAACATATGGGTTGATTGCGTGAAGTAAATTTTGAAGTTCTGTTACTAATGTCTTATCCAAGTTACGAATATGACCCATTCTTGTTTCAGCTTGCTGTAAATAACAGCTATGAAATACACCTGTAGAAATTTTGGTACTTCGTTTTGTGTGGGGAGTAATGATCCCATGAGGTGATATACTTGCCCTTGAATTTTGAAAGTAGGCATGAAGCTCCCTTCGACTCTTTCATTGGCTTGTAATGATGTAAATTGAAAAGCTGAATTGTACGATCTTAATGCATTTAAAAATTTTTTCGATACAAGATGTTCTCCATTTAATAATCATTTTAACGGTTCTGGAGGAGGAAGTATGGGATCTAATCGCACTTTTCTTGCAGAGCAACATAATCCATGTGATTCATTTTTCCACTTTAAAGCTTCGCAATGAGGGCAAACCGTACTCGGTAACCCGATATCTGTTTTATTCGCGTAGTTAATAACTGTATTATAATTGAAACCACTATTTAATTTTGCATTCCATCGTAAAGTAGGACCTCGTGATCTGAGAGTTGCTTGCCTGCGTCTTTGTGCCACTAATCTATTTTCACGAATCGTAGGACTTTCAACCCGTGAGACTTCTTCTAATCCAGATCTTTCTGAAGAGTTTCCAGGAGCTGATTGCATTTCGACTCCTTCGACGTCATTTTCAGATGCTCTAAGACGCCTCTTTCTTTCCGCAGCAGCAGTAGATCTTCCTAAACTTGATCGTCTTTTTGGCATTGCAAAGCTAAAAAAGTGGAAATGTATTTATTTGATCTATACTAATAAATCTCTAGAGGGCAATTAATAATTTATACAATACAATACATATTGCACATATTACTTACCGATGACATAAAATTGAAAAAGGCACTGATACTACATCACTGACGCTCATCGCATAATTCTCGATGAAGTAGGTTAAGTATAATTCTCGACAATTAATTATTCCTACTGCATACTTATTAATATTCAAATGTCGAAGAGTAAGGTTTGTCAGAATCAACGTGTACTATATAATCAATCTTATAATATAATCAGACAATTATTGTAAGTTATTGTTTATATGAATTCCATATGCTGATAAGAATTCCATATCCCTACTAAAATGTAAATATTCAAATGGACTAACTGATATCAGTATACTTATGTATACAGTATTTGTATTATTCTATATGAATAAACATTTCATCTAATTGTGTTACTGCATGTTTGTAAATATCTACTAAATTATCAAATTTTGATTTTACATATCGAGGAAACATAAATGATGGATCTATTGCTTCGCACTTTTGGATATTCATAACTTACAATATAAGAATATTATTAATACAGATGTACCATAAGCAAATTACCAACTCGACAGTTACCACAACAATCATATACAAATATTCGCAATCGAAGCCGCGGGTTTAAAAAATGAGTTTTTTTGCAATAACTTTGGTTCTTTTTAACCTATCGATATTCGCGATCGAAGGCCGTGGGTTAAAAAAATGAGTTTTTTTGCAATAACTTCGGTTCTTTTTAACCTATCGTTATCAAATAAAGTGGAAAACCTTCCGTTGGGTACCTGCTATCAGCGTGCAAAGTTTCATTGAAATCGGTTCAGTAGATTCTGAGATTACCGCGGACAAATGTAGACCCCCCGAGAGATTTATTAATATAAATAAATTGGAAAACCTTCCGTTGGGTACCTGCTATCAGCGTGCAAAGTTTCATTGAATCGGTTCAGTAGATTCTGAGATTACCGCGGACAAATGTAGAACCCCGTAGAGATTTATTAATATAAATAAAGTGGAAAACCTTCCATTGGGTACCTGCTATCAGCGTGCAAAGTTTCATTGAAATCGGTTCGGTAGATTCTGAGATTACCGTGGACAAACGTAGACCCCCCTAGAGATTTATTAATATAGATGAGGGAAGGATGAAAAACCCTAGGACTGAATAAAAAAACACCTTTCTTGGATTTTGTTGTCCATGATATGTTAGTGTCATTAATGATTTGTATACACTTTTCTGATACAAAGATTATCAGAACACTAATATTTTTTAATAAAAATCTTTACCTTTGCCATAGCCATCTTTTGCTCATTGTGGGATTCATCAGAGATCCTCTGATTAAGCTTACAATGAACAAAAGCTGTATAAGGCAAAGGTAAAAAATGTTTCTATTTTTATCGAAAATATTAGTGTTCTGTGTTGTTAAACTATACACAAATCATTAGAAAACATTTTTTTCCTAATAATTTGCATTTGTTTCACAACATAAATCTCCTTTTAGTTCAATACTCTTTTTCCAATGAAGTTTTAGAGTGGTTATCAGGCTAAAAAGCTGATTTATCAAGGCCCTAAAAGTAGCCATTTAAGGCCTACAAAATTGCTGACTTAATTGTGTTGTCTGAAAATTTTGTCAAAACCATCTCTTTGTCCAGAAAAGAGACAAGTTGCTTAGTAAATCTGGCAAGTGAGGAACTTCTGTTCTTTCATTTTAACCAATTCACCACTGATGTGTGACTTGACTGTGTCTTGGTGAAACAGCACTTTCTTTGTAACTAAATTTGGCCCTTTTCATCTTCTAATACATATAATATTTCTACTAGTAATTCTATACAAACCACTATATTGTATTTGGTACTGACGAGTGCTTTCAGCAGTCAAGCCATCTTCAGGTCATTTACCAACAGAGAAATATGAAACCGTTCACTTCTTATATACCGTTTTACCGGACCTATCTAGCCCCGCCCCCTGACAAAGTAACGTCGTACTTAGCTCCACCCATAGTGGGTTGTCTTACATTACCAATTTCGTGGCCGTTACAATTTACGTTTAACTTACTATTTTTGTTGTTGTCTAAAAAGCTGCTAAATATTTCTTCATTTTCAAATGTGATTTTTATATTCATAAGTCGTTTTTCATCTTTATTTCTTATTTTTAATATATCCACTTCTTCTTTTAATTTCCTTTCTCTTTCTTTACTCATCACTTTTATTATCTTATAATTTACGACTGGGTCCATGAATTTATGTCCTTCTTCTATAAAATGCCTAGCGTATAATGAACTCGTTGTTAACTCTCCTTCACCCCTCCTATGTTCTTTAAATCTCTGGCAAAATTGACGACCCGTTTCGCCCAGATACACTTTTTCACATTCCCCACAACTGAGCATATATACTCCACTTTTCTTCAGTATGTCTTCTTCTTCAAAATTTTTAGTTTTTATTATATCAAACACGGTTCTCAATTTTTTAACCGCTACCTCTATATTATATTTTCTAAAACATTTTTGTATCTTTCTTGTGTTATAACCTATATAAGATATGGATCCCTTATACTCCTTCTTTTCTTTACTATTCTCATTTTTTGTTTCTTCTCTTCGTTTTTTATTATTAAATATTTTATCTACTACATTCGTATTATACTTGTTGTTTTTTACAATTATTTTTATTCTTTCCTTCTGTTTTCCTCATCTTCTATACAACTGATTATTCTATGACAGAAATTATTTATCGCTGCCATTTTATACTGTATTGGATGCTATGAATCATTTGGTATTATAACATCCATATATGTGCTTTTCCTATAAATGTCAAATTTTATTTTATTTTCTTTTGTTATTCTTATGTTAAAATCTAGAAAATTTATTTCCTTGTTTCCTACTTCCATTTTAAATTTTATACTCTCTTCTAATTTGTTAACCTCTTCAAAAAGTACCTTTAATTCTTCATCATCGCCCTCCCATATTAACAAGATATCATCTACATACCTCATCCATTTCTTAATTTTGTCTTTATTTTTCACTGTTGACATTATTTTATTTTCAGAGTAATTCATGTAAATTTCTGCCATTATCGGTGACATTGATGAACCCATTGGTAGTCCTTTCTTCTGAATATAAAACTTATTATTAAACCTAAAGTAATTTTGCTTCAAACACTCTTGTATTACTTTTATTAATTCTTCTTTCTTTTCATATCCTTTCAATTTGTTCTTTTCAATTAGTTTTAACGTTTTTTTAACCGGGATGTTTGTAAACATATCTACTACATCAAGCAATATTAACCTTGAACTTTCTTTTAAATGTACTTCTTCTTTCAGTGTTTCTATCAACTTTTTGTTATTTTCTATACTATGTTTTTTCTCGAAGTCATAATATACTTTTAGTTAATACAGATTATTAAACTTTCACTTGTGAAACTTACTTTGTTTCCTCCCGTACGCCTTTCGGCATGATGTGCGCCTTCATCAGCGGTGTGAGACAGACTGCTAATAACTTGTAACGGTTTTATTTGGTAGGTTGAGTGGGGGTGGTGTGTGGTGGAAGGGGATTGGCGCGGGGATCCGAATTATTGTTTGTTTTATGTATAATTGTGTCAAAAAGTGTGTGCGATTTATAGTGTAATTGGTCGTTAAGTATGCTGTTTTGTTGTGTTGTGTAGTTGTATATTTCATATTGTTCTGTTGTGTTAAGTTTATACAGAAAACCAACCACAACTGACATGGTCATACACAACACATCAAACCATCCAACGCAACACAAACATGCGGCATTCAACCACACCAAAATAATTACAGAACAAAATTACTTCACATACAACTTACTTACTTCTTACTTCTTGGTACATGCGTCCCATTCATCCGCAATCGATGGCACGATGCATCTCGTACAGTTGAGCAGCCAGAACCAGTAGTTTTTTATCTCTCAAAATTGTTTTCATTTTTGTGTCTTGGTCCAATTTACTAAGTTGCTTCTTCACCCTTATTTTCTTGCATGTCTGGTGATGCGTACATTCCAGGAATATGTGTTGCAGTGTCTCAATTGGGGGTGAAGTTGGTCCATCCTCGATCGTGCCCCTGGATAGCACTCAAGTTTGAGTGTGAACTGAACGTCAACATTAGCTGATTTATTATCAGCCCATTTTGTGCAATGCAGCAGCCAAAGAAAACGAGAACTTCACATACAACAACAAGATATACACACAAACAGACGGCCTCCTGTAGGGATCCCCCATATCAGGAATACTGGCTGAAATATTCATACACAACATGGAACAGAACCACATAATAAACAACAACAAATACACCAACAAAATCATTTATTGGCACAGGTATGTGGATGATATATTACTTTTATTCAATGGCAATACAAGACAGGTCGAAAACTTCCACAAATATATAAACACAATACACCACAAACTAAAATTTATACTGGAAATAGAACAAAACAATACCGGTAGTATAAATTTTTTGGACCTAACACTTAACAAAACAAACAATACACACACGTATAAAATATACAGAAAACCAACCACAACTGACATGGTCATACACAACACATCAAACCATCCAACGCAACACAAACATGCGACATTCAACCATATGCTCCATAGACTAACAAAAATACCATTAAATAAATAGGATTATAACGATGAACTCAACACAATCATATATATAGCAATAAAAAATGGCTACAACCCTAATTTAATAAACAAACTACACAAACACATCATAAACAAAAACAACAAAACAATAAATACCAACAACACACAACAAAATAAATACATCACACTTACATACATACCATAACTCCAACACACAAAAAATTGCCAACATATTCAGGAAACAAGTACAAAATAGCATACAGAACAAACAATACCATCAAAAAACACATCAATAATACAAACACGGACATAAACAAATACAACAAAACAGGTGTTTACAAATTAAACTGTAATGATTGTAATAGTTTCTATATAGGCCAGATGGGAAGATCTTTTTCATCACGTTACTCTGAACACCTAAAAGCTCTATCCAGCAACAGTATACATTCCGCGTTTGCCACACACATACACAAAAAACCACAGCTACACCAACATAGATACTTGAGATATTACACTACTTACCCAAAAGTCGAAAACTTAACACAGCAGAACAATATGAAATATACAAACACTACACAACACAACCAAACAGCATACTTAACGACCAATTACACTATAAATCGCACACACTCTTTGACACAATTATACATAAAACAAACAATAATTCGGATCCCCGTGCCAATCCCCTTCCACCACTGTAGCGTTTCATTATTTCTCTTCGGAGGTCTATTTATTATTTATTCTTAGTTGAACATTTTTTTATTAATGTTATAATATAATCAATATCTTCTCAGTTTTTGTTGTACCAATTTTTATTTCCATCTATTTAACTTTAGATATCAAAAGAACAATTTTTATTTCATCTTTTTTTCTACAGATCCAAAATTAACAATACATCATCTTCACTCCAAAAAAAGAAACAGTCTCCTTGACAACGCCACCATTTTCCATTATATCACTCATACAAATTCTGTTTTCATACATTCAGTTATACATATATAATTATTTATATTTAACATTTTATATCAATTATCATTATTACAAAACAATATAATAATTATTAACAAACAATATCATTATTATTAACAAAAATATAAGAACAGAACCAATAATAACTATACAATTGTGATTCGGTACCGGGAATCGAACTCGGGTCCCCCGGTATCGTTACAATCCCTCCCCGCCTAAGTCCATTCAATTTTCGGCTTCCAACAAGGAGGGTGAAAATTGAATGACAATATTGCTTAGGTAACTCCGGCAAATTCAGGCCGTGCTGTTGTCTGTATGTCCACATCACCTTTTTGGCACATGGCCCTACTTAAACTATCAGCATTTTTGTGATATTTCCCGGCCTTATGAGTAATGACAAAATCAAATGGTTGTAAGGCAAGTGCCCATCTCATTAATCGGGCATTTGCAGATCCCATAGTTTTTAAATAAATCAGAGGATTGTGGTCTGTTACAATAGTAAAAGTCAGTCTCCCATCTAAATATTGACGGAGTTTAAGAACAGCCCAGACGATGCCAGCGCATTCCTTTTCGGTCGTCGCATAATTTATTTCTGGCCCTTTCAGTTTTCTACTTAAACAAATAACTGGATGTTCATATCTGTCTTTATCGGTCTGACTCAATACTACGCCAATTCCGACGTCGGATGCATCAACTTGAAGCATAAATGGTTTTTCGTACTCAGGCGCCTTTAATACTGGTTCAGAAGCGATCATTTTCTTTAAGATTTTAAACGCCGTCTCACATTTCTCATTCCATTGAATTGGTGATTTTTTTCTTTTCCTTTCGTCAGATCACTCAGAGGAACAGCAATAGTAGAAAAATCTTTGAGATATTTTTGATAATATCCAATTAGGCCCAGGAATGATCGAACTTCAGTTTTTGTTTTTGGTATTGGATAGTCTATAATAGCCTTTATTTTTGCTTCGGCTGCTGTCTGATAACCCTGTCCAACTAAATGTCCCAAATATTTAACGGTGGCTTTTGCAAACTGACATTTAGTGGGTTTGACTGTTAGTCCGGCTTTTTTTAAAGTCTCAAATACTTTTTTTAAATGTATCAGGTGATCTTCCCAAAAAGATGAAAACACTGCTATATCGTCAAAATATGTTTCCACAAATTTGTGTATTCCTGATGTTAGTTCTCTAATTAGTTTGCAAAATGTGAAAGGCGCATTTTTAAGCCCAAAAGGCATACGTTTCGGTTGATACGTACCAAATGGAGTAACAAATGCAGCATATCGTTGGGCTTGTTTTGTCATGGAAATTTGCCAGTATCCCTTTGAAAGGTCAAGTACAGTTATAAAATTTGCTTTCGCCACAGTTTAAACATTTGAATCAATATTCGGGAGTGGATAATAAGTTGTTTTAGTGATCAGGTTCAATTTCCGATAATCTATACATGGCCGTGGGTCTCGGCCTGGGACTTCTATTAGTATCATAGGTGACGTGTAATTAGAAGTACATTCTTCCACTATTCCATGCTCTAGCATATCTTTAACTGCATCTTCTAAGATCTTCATCTGTCGAGGTGACAACCGATATGGTTTACTTAAAAAAGGGGTATCATTAGTCAGCTCAATGTTATGAGTAACTGATATGACTAATCCGGGTTCAGGAGTGAATATTTCTTTATACTCCTCAACCATTCTAAGTTGCTGAATCTGTTCGGATGTTAAATTAGTCCCTATTGCATCCTTAACCCAATCTTTATTAAAAACACATTCTACAGGACTAATAATTTCTTCATCGAATTCAGTATTTTCAGGGTTTTGTATGATGGCAGCGACCAGTTTTTGTCTTTTGAAAAAAGGCTTTAACATATTGACATGATCTACCTTGTTTTGATTTTCCTTCTCGGGTCTATGTATAATATAATTCGTATCTGATATTTTCTTTATAATCTCAGCTGGTCCCGACCACTGAACTGCTAACTTATGTGCCCGAGAAGGTATTAAAACAAGTACTTTATCTCCTTTTTCGAATTTATGGATTTTAGCCTTTTTAGCCTTTATGTAATTCTGTCTCAAGATTCTGAAGGGCTAGTTCCTTAGTCTTCTGCAATTTGTTAATTAACTTGCCTACATATTCATGAACTTTCTGCAATCTTTCCATTCCAGTTTTCATAGATTAGCGTCAAATGGTCTCTTAAATTCCGCCCATATACCAGTTCTGCTGGTGAGTATCCAGTTCCTTCATGCACTGCTGTTCGAATAGCAAACATCGCAGTCGGTAAACATTCATCCCATTCTTCACACTGTTCTTCACACATCGATCTCAATAATTTTTATAAAGTTCTGTGAAGTCGTTCAACCGGATTTGTTTGAGGATGACTAACAGAACTGTGGATTACTGAAATTCCCAATCGTTCCAGAAATTCGCTAGTAAGTTGACTAGTGAATGAGGTTCCTAAATCGCTTTGAATTTCTTTTGGAAATCCTGTTCTACTAAATATTTCTGTTAAGGCACGTATTATAGTCGGTGACTTTATGTCTGGCAATGCAATGGCTTCTGGATATCTAGAAGCCATGCAAATGGCCGTGAGAATATATTTATTCCCTCTAAACGTTTCAATCATAGGCCCACAAGTGTCAATGTTGATTCGAAAAAATATTTCTTCAATCTGTGGTACCAAGACTAGTGGAGCTTTCTTTTTCTCTCCCCCTTTTCCTGCTAGCTGGCAAGGGAGACACATCTGAACAAACTCCAATATATCTTTTGCCCATCCTGGCCAATAGAAATACTTACTAAGTCATTTTCGGGTTTTGGTTACTCCCAAATGTGCGGAGGCCGTATCGTCACATGCGATCATCAACTGCTCACGAAATATTTGAGGCACAACAATTTTTTTACTATAGTTATCCTCATTTTTATTCGTTTTATAATACAATATTCCATTTTCTAAGTCATAATTTGTTTCTTCGGGTCTAGATTGTACTTCTTGGATCATCTCTAACAATTCGGAATCAGAATTTTGAGCAGCCATGAATTGTTCATGTGTCGTATTCAGTAGGGACAACATTTCACCCTGTTGATGACTGTCATTTTCTTCAAGGAGTCTATCTTCCCCTTTTGTTTCAGTCTCAATGGTTGATAGCTGATCATTTTGAATTTTTTCTTGTTCTGCTTGCTCTTTTACTTCTATTTCTCGCCTAACTAACATAGACTTTATGTTTACGGCATTCACAAATTCTAACAAATGTGCATTTGTGTTTTGTAAACTCTGCGCCGTTTCATTCCCCATCAAATAAATTCCTTCATAAGCTGGACTAGCTGTGACTGCAGCCTGAGCAAGTATTACCTTTTCAGGAATTTCCAAAGTGACGTCTACTATTTGGCAACAGAAGGGTTCTAGAAATAATGGGGTGTTAAGCCATCTATGTTCGCCCGTGTAATGTTCAATGGATACATAATTTTGATGCACCACATCAATATCAGCACCTGTGTCCCGATGTATTTGAACTTGTCTACCGTTAACTTTCCCTTGACACTTGAATGGCATTACTTGCTTTTCTAAATCAGATTGAGAAATGCCTCCAACTTTCAAATCCTCTTTAGTCTCTTTCATAAAACTAGAGACCTCTTCAACTATTCCTGCTACATTTGAGGGTTCATTACTAGATAAACTTTTAGGACATTTATTCCTCAAATGATCCAATGAATTACATAAATAACATCGCATCTCTTTCCGTTTTTCAAATTCAGGTTTAAATTCACTTATCTTTGAATCTTCCCTTTTTTTAAATTCCTTGTCTGGAACATTAGATTTAGGTTGCACCTTCAGAACATTTTTCGGATTCGACTCTATCTTAATATAGTCCAAACTTGTTTTTTGGTTAAGACAAGTCCTCAAATCGTCATTTTTCTGTAGTTGTCTCTGTAACTCCAAAGGTGTACTTAAATTTAACCAATCTTGACTCAGCTGTTCTTTTATTTGGGTAGGAACCCGATGTTTTAACTGATTTAAAATCATTAAATTTTTCAAGCTTTTGACATCAACTGCCTTCATTCCTTCAGTCCATCCTTCAAAATATATGGTCAATTGATATACAAAATCTGCCCAAGTCTGGTTCGGTAAGCGTCTAATATTAAAGAATTTTTGTCTGAGTTTTTCTGGGTTTAACTGATATTTTCTCATAAACAGTTCTTTTACATAATCATAATTTTCTGCTAGCTCTATTGGTTCTCGATGAATGAGTTCTTTGATTACTATTGGTACAACACTAGTTAAAACAATAACCCAGTCTTCAAGAGGTATTTTCGAATGTACCATAGCACGTTCAAATCTTCGAAGGAAAATTGACACATCTTCCTCTTTTTCATTAAATATACCTACAACATCTTTTATATTATACAATTTTGGTTCTACAATTTTTCTAACTTCAACTTCAGTATTAGAAGTCTGTTGAATCCTCAATTTCTCTAACTCAAACTCTCTTTCTAATCTTTTTTCTTCCTTTCTTTTTTCTTCCTTCACAGCTTCAGCTGCTACTGTTTCACGTCTAACAATTTCTGTTTCTGTTTTCTGTAACAGATATTTGATTAATTCTTCATCGTAATCTTCATACGATTGAATTAGACGAGTATAATCCTTCTTACTCATTCCTTCAACAATTTCAAGATCTAGATCGATCGCAACTTCGTGCAAAACAACTTTTGGGTACCGTTGAATAAATGCCATTTTAATGAGATATTTTACTAAAAAGACAGTATACCACACGAACACCAGACAACATCAACAGCAAGAAACAAAAAAAAAAAAATCTGCCGGACTCACCTAAACACCTTGATGATCCGCCTTCAGGAGCTTCTTGTACATAAGTTGCCTTGAACTCGAACTGCAAGGACTGTCTCGTCTCGGCCTGGATTCTTCCTTCTTAGTTCCGAAAAAATCCTCCGACGACTTCCAGTTCACGTTCCTTCAGGACTTCTTGCCTCTTGTTCAAATCAGCATCAATATGTATCTCCCTTTTCAGTATATATTTTTTTCTTCTTAGCAACCGTTGTTATTTTTTAAATTTGTGTGTTATTTTCATATTTTCTGCACAAATTTTAAGATTATAATCTACACCGCTGAGCACCAATTTATACGTTGTAGCGTTTCATTATTTCTCTACGGAGGTCTATTTATTATTTATTCTTAGTTGAACATTTTTTTATTAATGTTATAATATAATCAATATCTTCTCAGTTTTTGATGTACCAATTTTTATTTCCATCTATTTAACTTTAGATATCAAAAGAACAATTTTTATTTCATCTTTTTTTCTACAGATCAAAAATTAACAATACATCATCTTCACTCCAAAAAAAGAAACAGTCTCCTTGACAACGCCACCATTTTTCCATTATATCACTCATACAAATTCTGTTTTCATACATTCAGTTATACATATATAATTATTTATATTTAACATTTTATATCAATTATCATTATTACAAAACAATGTAATAATTATTAACAAACAATATTATTATTAACAAAAATATAAGAACAGAACCAATAATAACTATACAATTGTGATTCGGTACCGGAAATCGAACTCGGGTCCCCCGGTATCGTTACACCACACACCACCCCCACTCAACCTACCAAATAAAACCGTTACAAGTTACTGGCAGTCTGTCTCATACCGCTGATGAAGGTGCACATCATGCCGAAACGCGTACGGGAGGAAACTAAGTAAGTTTCACAAGTGAAAGTTTAATAATCTATTAAACTAAAATTATTATTAAACTAAATAACCTATTAATTGAGTGCTGTGAAAAAAGAAGATGAACTATCAAAACATACTTTTAGTATTTTACTACATTCTTTTGATAACTTATATGCTGGTGCTCCAATAAACGATATTATTGGCCTAACTGGATGGTTTTCTTTGTACAATTTTATGTGACATTTAAATTTAGGCACTTCCGGATTTGATTCTGTTAGTTTTATTTTATTCTTAAACACAGTGGAATTTTTTATTAATTTCTTCACCCTACTTTGAAATTTATTAGTATAATCATATTTAATCTCTTCATTATTATTACTTTTTATAAATTCATTCCCTTTCTTTATATACTCTTCTTTATTTATTAGCACTACGGAGTTGCATTTGTCCGCTTTTGTTACCATAATATTATTTTGTTTTATTTTACTTTTTAACTGTTTTGTTTCTCTTAACAGCCATACTGTTTCCTCCTTGTTTTCTGTTCTTTTCTTCTAATGTTCCCACAATGTTACTAATTTCAAATCTCAATTGTTTTTTATTTTCTCCCCTTTTTCTTTGCTTATTATACTTTCACATTCTATTAATAAACCTTCTTTATTCAAATTCTTTGGCAGTGCATATTTTAGGCTTTTTTCTAGTAATTTCTTTTCTTCATTATTGAATACCACCTCGGTTAAATTAACTATTCTCTCGGATAACTTCAAATCTGCTTGATCTGGTTTTTCCATTCTCATATCATTGATTTCTTTTAAACATTCTAATTTAGTTTTCAACTTCTTCCAATTTCGTCTTCATATACCGCTCACCAAAATCGAACAAAATTTCTTCTATTTCTATGTAATTATACTTTTGATGTAGTTCTAAGTGCATTTTTAGTAATTTTTTATTATACGTATTCAGTTGCTGATACAAATATTTTATTTCCTGTTTTACCCATAACTGTTCACTTAACTTCTTGACTTTTTTCCATATTTCACTACTTCCTTTTATTTCGATTTTTGCATACTTTGGTATTATATTATGAAGTAAACACTGCTTATTAAACCAAATTTTAGACAAAGTTATCTTTAACTTAATTTTTATTTTCAAATATTTATAGAAATCTTCTACTTTATTTCTCTGCTCCATTATTCTTCTACTCCTCAGATTTGTCACCCTATTAATTTATTGTTATTTTGGAGTGTTAGTGGTCTCAAATGTTTTATACAAACCACTATGTTTTATTTGGTACTGACGAGCACTTTCGGCAGTCAAGCCATCTTCAGGTCATTTACCAACAGAGAAATATGAAACCGTTCACTTCTTATATACTGTTTTACTGGACCTATCTAGCCCCGCCCCCCTGACAAAGTAACGTCGTACTTAGCTCCACCCATAATGGGTTGTCTTACATTACCAATTTCGTAGCCGTTACAATTTACGTTTAACTTATTCTTTTTTTTTGTTGTCTAATAAGCTGCTAAATATTTCTTCATTTTCAAATGTGGTTTTTATATTCATAAGTCGTTTTTCATCTTTATTTCTTATTTTCAATATTTCCACTTCTTCTTTTAATTTCCTTTCTCTTTCTTTACTCATCACTTTTATTATCTTATAATTTACGACTGGGTCTATGAATTTATGTCCTTCTTCTATAAAATGCCTAGCATATAATGAATTCGTCGTTAACTCTCCTTCACCCCTCCTATGTTCTTTAAATCTCTGGCAAAATTGACGACCCGTTTTGCCCAGATACACTTTTTCACATTCCCCACAACTGAGCATATATACTCCACTTTTCTTCAGTATGTCTTCTTCTTCAAAATTCGTAGTTTTTATTATATCAAACACGGTTCTCAATTTTTTAACCGCTACCTCTATATTATATTTTCTAAAACATTTTTGTATCTTTCTTGTGTTATAACCTATATAAGATATGGATCCCTTATACTCCTTCTTTTCTTTACTATTCTCATTTTTTGTTTCTTCTCTTCGTTTTTTATTATTAAATATTTTATCTACTACATTCGTATTATACTTGTTGTTTTTTATAATTATTTTTATTCTTTCTTTCTGTTTTCTTCATCTTCTATACAACTGATTATTCTATGACAGAAATTATTTATCGGTGCCATTTTATACTGTATTGGATGCTATGAATCATTTGGTATTATAACATCCGTATATGTGATTTTCATATAAATGTCCAATTTTATTTTATTTTCTTTTGTTATTCTTATGTTTAAATCTAGGAAATTTATTTCCTTGTTTCCTATTTCCATTTTAAATTTTATACTCTCTTCTAATTTGTTAACCCCTTCAAAAAATACCTTTAATTCTTCATCATCGCCCTCCCATATTAACAAGATATCGTCTACATACCTCATCCATTTCTTAATTTTGTCTTTATTTTTCACTGTTGGCATTATTTTATTTTCAAAGTAATTCATGTAAATTTCTGCCATTATCGGTGACATTGATGAACCCACTGGTAGTCCCTTCTTCTGAATATAAAACTTATTAAACCTAAAGTAATTTTGCTTCAAACACTCGTGTATTACTTTTATTAATTCTTCTTTCTTTTCATATCCTTTCAATTTGTTCTTTTCAATTAGTTTTAACGTTTTTTCAACCGGGATGTTTGTAAACATATCTACTACATCAAGCGATATTAACCTTGAACTTTCTTTTACTTGTACTTCTTCTTTCAGTGTTTCTATCAACTTTTTGTTATTTTCTTTACTATGTTTTTTCTCGAAGTCATAATATACTTTTAGTATTTTACTACATTCTTTTGATAACTTATATGCTTGTGCTCCAATAAACGATATTATTGGCCTAACTGGGTGGTTTCTTTGTGCAATTTTATCTGACATTTAAATTTAGGCGCTTCCGGATTTGATTCTGTTAGTTTTATTTTATTCTTAAACATAGTGGAATTTTTTATTAATTTCTTCACCCTACTTTGAAAATCAATGCGTTAGCTGGGATTGGCGTATAAAAACCAAAAGTGCGCTGTGTAGCTTTTGCGACGTTAAAAATGAAGTGTTTCTATTAGCGATGGGAGACTTAGCGTTCCGAAAGAAACGCAGGCAATAAGCAAACACACGGATAAGTCTTGAAAGCGAAGAGTAATCTTCAATGTAGTTAGAAGAGGATGAAGCAGTAACCAGAGCGAGTAGACCTTGTTTACGTTTTTCCTTGTCCAGATCTGGATGAGTGCAGGAAGAATTGGAATCAAAAGGACTGGTGGGCCATGCTGAAGGCTCCTTTAACAACCAGTACGGACCATGCCACCATTGCGGGTGGCGGTGTGACAAACGGGGTAAACAGCCGCGGGATTGTCATGCGAGGCGACATGATACCAAGTGCCCTTTGCAGTGAGCTGCTGTATCTCCGCGACGCGGTTGGCTACAACTACCTTCCACCTAGACGACTGTTGGTGAATCCAGTGTAAGGCAATCGTAGAGTCAGAATAAAAATACAACTCGCTGAAATTGTAGGTCACAGCGTTGATAACCTTATAAACTAACTGAGCCAATAATAGACAGGCGCAAAGTTCAAGGCGAGGTAAAGATATCTGCTTTAAAGGGGCGACTCTAGATTTGGAACACAATAAATGAGATGATATACTGTTGTCGGAATATACTGTACGCAGGCCCACGCCTAGCACTGTTGGCGCCCTTGTGCAATTTTGTGTTTGGCGCCCTTGTGCAATTTTGTATATGTCGCCTACAATTTTTATAACGCTAATATATGGGTAAAGGTATATGTTAAGTATTATCAACTATCCAAAAATAATTTTAAAAAGTATTTTCATGAATTTATTTTCATTTTTATATTTTACAACAGGCACTTACTAAACTGGTACCGAACAAGCCGAACAAGTATTTTCTCATTGAGGTATGTAATTATACATTTATACACAGAAATAAAAATATATTTGAAACATTAGATATATTTGTTTACATACAATGCATCATATAGAACAAAACTGATCAACAAATAAAAACAATCTATTATATTAACAATGCAATACGTCATCTTTTAAAGATAAAGGTTAATGTCCAGTTACAACTCGTATTATTATTTTAACTAAGTGAATTGCTTTTCGTGCTTTGGTTTTTGCAAATTGTTTAATTAAATCTTGGGTGTCTAATTCTTTTAATAGATCCGATTCTATTGAGATGATAGCAAGATTACTTAGTCGGTTTTGCCCCATGGTCGATCCTAAATAATTTTTTATTATTTTGAGTTTTGAAAAAGAACGTTCTGCGGTAGCAACAGAAACCGGCATTGTTAATAAAATACGAAGTATTATGCTCGTATTAGGGAAAGAATCCACTAAGTTGTTAATTGTTATATAATTTAAAATTTCTTCTGGACACGAAATAACTTTTTCATCAAAATTTTGTAAATATTGCAATTCTTTAACAAGTTCTACAGCAATTATATCTCGTTCATTGCGAGTTTCGTCGTTTAA
Source organism: Magicicada septendecula (assembly GCA_034769895.1). NCBI lineage: Eukaryota > Metazoa > Arthropoda > Insecta > Hemiptera > Cicadidae > Magicicada > Magicicada septendecula. The sequence continues at coordinate 621,937,364 of CM068367.1, read as the reverse complement.
TACATTTTCAACTTTTTGACATAATTCTAGTTGTTCTTTTTCAGAATAATTTTTAAATTTATCAATATTCCATAAAAACGCGAAATTATTAGAATAAGAAGAAAGAATTCGGAATCGTTCATCCACTGATGTGATGATTACGTCTAGAGCATTAAAAAAACAATCAACTTTGAACTTTAAAGTTTCGTCGTACATCGGTTCATCGTCACATTCATAGTCAAACTGTTTTTTTACTTTGCGCGGTTTTAAGCCTCTTTGTTTTATGAATTTAGTTTCTATGTCTAAGCTGGATGCTATTTCTTTAGCATCAATCAATAGATCATTAAAACCTTCATCGGAACGATAAGCTTTCAAAAATTTCTTCAGATTATTTAAATGAGTACAACACTGAGCAACATCAAAGTTCGGTTTTTGAATAATTTTACTAACAATGTCAATTTTACTTAAAATATTATACCACAAAATAAGCACGCAAATGAACTCAAAATTTTGCAATTTTTTGGCCAACGATGCAGCCAAATTCTTTACTTTATTTTCAAAACTTCCTTCGCTTATTTCAAACATATATCTCTCCAAGTTCATACTTTAAAGGAGTTATTGCATCTATTCTACTAGACCATCGAGTATCCGATGAAGGTTTTAAAGTTAAATTTGTAACATTAGATTTCAGAATTGACCATCGTTTAGTAGAAGCTGAAAAAAATACAAACAGTTCTTCAACTAAAGAAAAAAAATTGATGCTCAAAGTATTTGATTTTGCGGCATCTATACGACTAAATTTAGGCTATGATTGCAGCAAGGAACAAAGAAAGCTCGCGGATTCAAATCCAAAATTTTTTTTTGTAGGCCATTATGCCTACCACGCATATTTGCCCCATTGTCGTAACCCTGACCCCGCAAATCGTTGATATTTAAGCCTTCTTTCTCTAACGCCGATAAAAGAAATTTAGTCAAACCCTCGCCCGACGGATCATCTATAGGACAAAATAATAAAAAATGTTCTTCTATACTAATTCCTGTGCTTTTTAAGTTAACAAATCTTATACAAACTGAAATTTGTTCTTGATGACTAGAGTCAGGCGTACAGTCTAATAATATTGAAAAATATTTTGCCTTCTTAGTTAGTTCTAAAATTTTGGATTTGATGTTTTCGCCCATCAAATTGATTACTTCATTTTGTATTTTATCCCCGAGATAATTTTTGTAATCTTTTCTTTGAGACCGTTTTGTATGTTCTGACATAATCGGGTCGAATTTAGAAATCATTTCTATGCATTTTAAAAAGTTACCATTACTTTTCTCAAACAACTTGTTACTACTTCCACGAAAAGCTAAATTCTGCTCACCTAAAAACTGAATCACGTAGAAAATTCTTTCTATAACAGATTGCCAGTATTTAGTTTCTCTGTTTATTACATTTTGAGTTTCAGAATCAATTATTTGATTTTTATTAAAACGGTTGGAAAGATCTAGCAATTTTAGAACATTTTCGATATGTAACTTGCTCTTTTCATGAATATTTAAATGTTCACATAAATGCTGCCAGTCGTTGTAACCAGATTCATCACTAAGGCGAACAGATTTCAAATCGCTATCATTAAAAACTTTGCAACAGAAGCAGTAAAGCGAATTTTTTGTTTCGGAATACAACAGCCAAAAACGCTCAATTTTTTCTTTGTTCGGTAGAATTCTAAAGAAATAATTATTGGAAAACTTACGCCCCGAACTATCTCTCGGATAAAGATCCTTTTTGTTTTGATAATAAGTAGGGCCACGTTCTTCTAATTCTTGAATATTGTTCGGACATAATTTTTTTGGCCACATTGCATCATCTTTGGAAAGTTCACTTATATTTTCTGTTGTGGTAATTTTTGAAGGTGTTGATTCCTCATTATCAGCGGGACTTGAAGAAGTTGATGGTATGCCTTCCAGAAGATGTACAGGTTCAGAATGTTGTGGTTCAGCTGTATCATTTTTGTCATTAATGTTTGGCAAAGTAGATTCGGGTTTTGAAAAGAACTGCGTAATTTTGACGTGTTTTTCTAGTTCTTCTTCTCTTCTTATTTTCTTCAACAAATTTTGGTGTCCTGACAATTTCTTCTTTTTTTCTGACATCCTATAGACTGTAAAAAAATTAATACATAAGTAAACAAAATGATAAATTGAGGGGTGTTTTTGCAAAATTTTCTTTGCAAATCTACAATTTTCCAAAAATGAATTTTTCATATAGTCTTGTAATAAATTTAGTGATACATCGAAAAACGTTAAGAAAACTTAACAAAAGTTAATACTTAAAGTTAGTTAATATTTAAAATTATAAAGGTTACAACTATTGACAAAATATTTGTTTTGACATACGTTTATGTGTTTTAAACATAATTTGGAGCTAATATACGCAAAGTCTACTTAACATGATCGTGGAATTATTTGTTTCTATTAAGTACGTATATAAAAAATGTACGTAAAACGCCTCTCAATTGTTTATGGAAATGTTTCAATGTCTCAAAACTCGGAAAGTATTGTATCAACTTATTAAACTTATTTCAAAATTTATAAAAATTAAAACTTATGAAAATTGTTAAAAATATTGTTATTAGTGCTTATCGATTAATGAACTTGCGTCAATCAACAATGATGTTTACATAATCAGACAAAAAATGTCAATAATAAAATGACTTTTGAGACGAAAGTTTTTGGCTTTTAATACTTAAATCTAAAATAAAAAATAAATTGTAGCTGAACTCACCTTAATGAATAAAAGATTTTCAGAACACAAAACACACCACTATAAAGTCTGTAAAACTACAAAAAAATAAGGTTTCAAAAAAAATATCTTTCCACTCATGCACCTTTTCACGTTTGACGTTAAGTTTATTATTGGGCATTGGGCAACCAATAAAGTCGCGACCGATGTAGCGCTCAGGGTACGTTCATACTGGACGCGATTTGCTTAAAGGTTAGAGAGTAGAAACTGGCTTAGCAGGCTATGGTCGCAAACGTAAACAGAATTCAATTCATTCTGAGAATTGTATTCATTACGGCATTCTCCAGACATAAACACGTAGTTCTTTATCTTGAATTTCTCCTTATTCTCCCGGTAATATCGCCTCGGTTCGCGCGCTGCGCGTTGATAGGTGGGTGCGCGCCACAAACAATAGCTTCGCATTTGTAGGTGCGTTTCGCTGAGGTTTGGCGAATAAGTGTATTTCCTAAGTAGTAAATAACAAATAACTAACTAAATAAAGAACAATGTAATAGCTTGCAATTCTTTTTTGTTTTTTATCATTCTAAATTTTGTTTTGACGAATGAGTTTTTGTTTGTTAGGTAGGTATATTACGTTTTTTTACTTTTGGGTTTTGAGGCCTTTCGGCGCCCCCGGCACCTCGGCGCCGTCGTGCACCGCACAACTTTGCACTTATGTACGGCGCGGGCCTGACTGTACGCACATAAATACAGCATGCGTAACCCCTTTACTGACGCGTCGGCAAACCCCTGTAATTGAAATGAAATGATTGGAAAATTACATGAATCCTTTATAGCTCTCGGGATCCTAAAATGAGTGTCTGAAATTAATTAAGCTTAAAGCTCGGCCCATTGAATTGATAATGAGTCAGACAGCGGGTCGTCCCAATTTGTACCCGATGACCATAGCGTTTGCATAAAGTGCTTGCACCAGAATGTAATAGGTCCAATTAGCCCTAATGGGTTCCAGCGATGACGGATAATACCCTTCTTTTATTGAACACATCAATTTTAAGATCTCTTTGGATATTATATACGAAGCTGTCAGCATGAACGTCCCACTGAATACCTAAAGTGCGGACGGTTTGATCCTTGTTGAAGTCCAGGGACGAGTTGGTATGTGAGGATATTATATTCCGGTCATTAGAAGACCATTATGCAGAGTGAAGCCGTAGCGGCTTAATAAATCAGAAATGTCAGAGTTTAGTTGGGTTAGGACGTGTGAGCTATCAGATCCGGTGATGAGATCGTCGACGTAAAAATCGTTTGCAATGACCGAGCAAGCTACTAAGGGGTGCTGAGTACTATTTTCTTGAGAGATTTGTTTTAAACATCTAGTGGCCAAAAATGAAGCGCTGGCAGTCCCATATGTGACTGTTCTCAAAGCATAGTGTTTAAGTTCCTTGTGGGGAGCGTCACGCCAAAAAATTCTTTGTAAGTTAGAATCACTCGGGGATACCAAGATTTGGCGATACATATTCTCGATGTCGGCAATGAGAGCGTAACGATGCGTTCTAAATCTGGCCATGATGGTGAAAAGATCCTGCTGGACCGTAGGGCCAACCATAAGGGTGTCGTTTAACGATAAATCATTTGACGTTTTGGCTGAGCCGTCAAAAACAACGCGAAGTTTGGTGGTTGTGCTAGTGGACTTGACGACAGTATGGTGAGGTAAATAAAAAATATTTGACTCGTTAATTGATAAATCATATGAATCGAGTGGAGACATATGACCCAGGCTTAAATATTCCTGCATAAAACTAGTATACTCTTTGTGCAACGACTGGTTTTGGCTAAATTTGTGTTCGAGTGTCTGAAATCTGCGAACTGCTCCGGGGAGAGAATCGCCAAGGTGCTCTGTCCTACGGGGTAGCGACACAACAAACCTACCACTAGCGTTACGATAGGTGTTTGTGAGGAAATGATTTTCACACTCCGAGTCCTCTGCTGAGGGAGTACGGAAAGAAACATCCTCCAACTGCCAGAAGTTCTTCAATTGTGACGAGATGGCATTATTGTCGTCAAGAGCCATGAACGAAGAGACCGGTTTAGTCATGTCTACGTTGAAGGGTAAATTCCCGGCGAGTATAAACCCTAGTTTTGTTTCCTGTATTATCGGAAAGTGCGGACTGCGAACAAATTTAGCCGGCTCAATCAACTGCAAAAAATACTGTGCCCCGAGTAATATATCAATTTGTGACGAAAAATTAAGTTGCGGGTCAGCTAAAAGTATGTTTTTTGGAATTTTCAATGATCCCATGTTAAAGGATTCTGTAGGGTGGTTATTTGTAATTCTGGGCAGAACAGCGCAGTGGACATTCAAACTGAAATCCCTGTAGCGTGAGTTTAGGCGCACCCTTGTGCTGAAATTGGCTTGACATAGGGAGTTATTTATGCCCGTGATAGGCAGTTCGGATTTGTTCGCTTGCGACCCTGAATCCAACATGATTCTTACCGGCACGATCGGTGGTGATGCATACGGCGGTGGACAATAAAATTGACTTGTTAGTTTGTAGCTTTAGGGAACATTGCTTATTGTTCCTGTTGGACGAGTTATTTGTTGACGCGTGGATCATGGTGTGGTGCCTTTTCGAGCATGCTCTGCACGAAAATTTGGAAGGGCAACGCGAGCTTTCATGGCCCGAGTGTGTGCAATTTAGGCAGAGCTTGTGACTTATTAAAAACTCTCTACGTTGAGTCGGTTGTAAGGCCACGAATTGTGGGCACTCGAACAATTTATGATTGCCACGACACAGCTGGCAAAATTTATTGTTTGTTTGAGTATGTATCAGTGACCCAGTGAACTCAGCGCATTTAGCCGATTTGCGATAAGAAGTTTTATCGCTAACTTGTCTGCCGCAAGACGAACCAGTCGGTGCATTTACATTTTGTAGCAGCTGGCGTCGCGTATTTAGAAATTTAATAAAATTATCGTAATTCGGAAGCTGTTCGTCAGTTAAACCTTCCTTCCATAATCTACATGTACGATCGTCAAGTTTTTGGGCGAGAAAATGCACAAAAATAAGTTCAAATGTGTTCACTGATAAATTTAATGAGTTCAGAGCATTTATGTTAGCGGTGAGCTCATCTATAAATTTGTAAATGCTAAGCATAGAATCCTGTTGCATGTGCTTCATGCCCAAGACATTAGCCGCATGATACACCGTAACAATCAATCTACTGTCATACCGGGCTCTTAACAGCTCAATGGCCACCGTGTAGTTTTCGTGCGTGATTGGGAGTGATTTTATAACATTCAGCGCCTCATCCCTTAGTGATGAGTGCAAGTAATGAAATTTTTGGATGCCGGTCAGGTCTGTTCGGACATGAACCAACTCCAAAAACATGGTAAAAATGTTGCCAGTCAATTATGTTACCTGCGAAGCAGGGTAGTTTAATTGGTTGTAATTGAATAGGAGGCGTACTGAATGTGACGACTTCGGATTGATTTGGTATTTTCTTGCTCATCTCTTCGGCATGATCTAATAAATTTTGCAACTTGCTTCTATGTTGCACAAATCATCTTCCGTCTGAACTCTATCGCTAGCGGATGTAAAGTCAGAGTCCTCAGACTCAATTTGCGTTTGAATCTCGTCATATTTGGCGGATAGCTCCATCAGATGACGAAACTTTATTTTTAGCGCATGGTGGTCATGCGTATCGTGATAAAAATTATCTGCGTAGGTGTTTATGCGCGATATAGAGGCCTTGATCGTGCCACGTTTTTTGATCAGCGCCTTCATATCCGTCATGATTGTGTATCACAGAAAATTTGAATGATAATACGAAAAAACTAAGTGAATGCAAAGAGATGAACAAGACCATGCAGAAAGTCACGCTACAACGCGGTAACCATTGCTTAACACATCTTAAACTAATTCTATGTTGTAATAAATACTGATTTAGGCAGTATAAACAATATAGCAGTATAATCCCTATTGCTATGAACACGCTTTGAAAAATATGATTTACAATTAAAAAAGGCTTGTTAAGTTATTTAAATTTGTGATTGATTCACAGAAAAAATTTGTAAGCTTGTTAAGTTCGCAAAAAAATTCAAGTTCATATTCAAATGAAACTGATATAAAAAAATTATATATATTTTTTTTAAATACTGCTTCTTTTACTTGAATGCCATTGAAAGATATACAAAATTATGCAAAATTGAAAACTAATATGAAACATGAATTTATAGTCACTTGGCATGTGGTACTTATCGACATGTTCAAGAAGGCCTCAGAGCTTGTCGAAACCTTGGCAGTCCCATCCGGTACCCATGAATTGATGATGTAGACACGGTCGCTGCCTGTCAGGTGATGTCTGATGTGGTCGAATCCTGCATAGATTGGCTGCTTTGGATTTTCCCAAATGATGAATGCCATGTGCTGATGGTGTTCAACTGCTGAAATAATGCTTCAAACGATCCGGTCGGCGAAGTATGACGTCCCCAAAGTCGTGCAATGCGTGCTTCAGTTATGTTGATGATTAAAGAACTGCTGAATTAAATCATGGTGAAAAATGCTCATAGGGCCTGCTTATTGAATTGAATCCATGAAACGAATTATCCATGAAATGAGTCACATCCGTGAAATAAATTGTATGTGGAATGAATCATCCATGAAATGAATCATATCCGCGGCCCGGAGGACCATATGTTGCATGCTGAATGCTCTCGAAAAATTTCTAGAGTTAGTATTGCAATGCGAGGTGCTGCTGGTATAGGAGTCGGAAATGTGGTTTTGAATGAAGAAGCGGACTGTATGGAAATTGAGTTAAATAGCCATTTATTGAAAATTATATAAAGAAGCGCAGGCCCATGCAATTACGTCTGGCGTACATTGCCAAGATACATAACGAATAGAAGAGAGAATAATTGTAACGAGAAGTTACATTAATAAAATTCACATTGCCGTGGCTAGCAAATGTAAGAGAGTAGTGAACAGATGAAAGGCTGAGTTTTAACTATCGTAGCAGCTGGCCGTAGCGAGCTGTACTTTAAGCGAATGACGTAAGTGCGTGGGCTGATTGCGCGCGAGCATGTAAACAGATACAAAGGTTTAACAGGTCCTTTGATTAGATATGATGTTGTCAGTGGTTACCTTTTTTACATGGGTTTCAGTGTACATTCACCATTCTGATAATTAACTTTCTGAAACTCTAATGCCCTGATAGCACCTATTTCACTTTTTTTTAACATGTTGTACACTCCACTTTCAGTTTGTTGTCTACCAATCTTTTGCAGTAAAGTTGCTGTCCTCTTTTTTGTTATCACAAGAAAAGACAGTTTTGGCAGAATATATAATCCACCCCTTAATTTGGCAAGACCCACCAAAACTGTCACACAACTTATCATATCAACGCACTGACTTGTTTCAAGGTCTGAGATTTTTATTAACACACGATACAATAGAATGTTTTCTACTTAATAAATTATTTTAGAAAGTTTATTTGGCAATTTATTTTTACAGTATTTATTGCTTTTTCAAAGGGGTTGTACACAGCTGTCAAAACATTTCGAGTTGACAATACATCTTTCTGTGCCAGGTGTTGTTTTACATTTAGAGTAGAGTTTCTTATTTTAATTTTTAATAGACTTACTTTCTTATATTTCTTTTGGAGGTTAGATGATTTTAGATGGTGGTTAAAAACTTTAGTGTTACCAAAAAATTACATATATGTTAAATCCCTCCAAGGTTGTTCTTAGTAACAAAAGTATATATAATAAAAGTATGTGAGTGAGACTGAGTCTCACTGGTATCAGCATTTCCATTGGTTCATCCTACTTTGCGTTGTCAGTAGCCTTTTTAATATAAATAAAATGAAGGCTTTCTGAATTATTGATTAAGTCCATACATTTTTCTCTAGTTGATCGTTTCAGTGTTTAGGCCTCTTATTTCCATTAAATAATAGCTCCTTTTTTAAGGAGTTAGTCAAGGTAGGTTGCCTTATTTGAGATGTTAAACATACTAGGAAGGTAGTGTGGCCAGCACTATGTTTCACCTACCCGTGGTTACAACAGAATATTTTCACAGGTACTAATTTTCCCAGTCTGAGTTGAGGTTGGAGCTGAAAAACACACCTTCCTCTTATGGTGCACCTAAAAATCGATGCTAGGGCATCCAACTTGTCTATTAAGCCCCCCCCCCCATACAATTACTTATTTCTCTTACATCATACAAACCAAATTATTCTTTCCTAATATTTTTATATTAGCAAGAGCTTTGTCACAATTTTCACATCTTCTGGTTGAGCTTGTTCTTCTGCATCCCTATATTTCAGTATGATGAAGATATTTAGGGATTTTTTTAGGGAGTTGGAATTTTGTTATGAAACACAAATTGTCGGATTTTATTAGTAGAAATGAATAAAATTTTATAAATTTTGAATAAAATTTAAATAGACTGATAACGTATGCTACCATGATAATTGTTGGTATTGCTTACAGTAATACCAACAATGTAACTACAATTTTCCTTTAATAATTGTATTACTTCCATATTCCTTAAGGAAATGGAAGTATGGTGATGGCAAAAAAAATCGTGTTCGAGATTATTGCAGATTCTGATTGTACTACACTCAAAACATGAAAAAAGTCGTTTTTCGAAAAGTGTCTGTGTGTGTGTCTGTCTGTCTGTGTCTGTAGATTTTTTTATGGCAAACGATAACAGCCGCAAATTCAAACAGAATAAAATAATTTTTTGCATACAGACCTGATTTGTGGAGTACTCACGACCTGTTGTTTTTGGCGAAGATCGGTTGAGGGAAAGGGGTAGTTTACCTGCAACGGTTTTTTTTATCAAGGGTATTTTTTTTTTTTGGCAAACGATAACAGCCGCAAATTCAAACAGAATCAAATAATGTTTCGCATACAGCCCTGAATTATGGAGTTCTCAATACCTATTGTTTTTGGTGAAGATCGGTTAGGGAAAGGGGTAGTTTACCTGCAACGTTTTATGTTTTAACAAGGGTATTTTCTATGGCAAACGATAACAGCCGAAAATTCAAACAGAATCAAATAATTTTTTGCATGCAACTCTGAATTGTAGAGTTTTCAAGACCTATTGTTTTTGGTGAAGATCGGTTAAGGGAAAGGGGTAGTTTACCAGCAACGTTTTACGTTTTAACAAGGGTAATTTCTTCTATGACGAACGATAACTGCCGCATATTCAAACAGAATCAAATAATTTTTTGCATACGTCACTGAACTGTAGAGAACTCAAGGGCTTTTGATTTTGGTGAAGATCGGTTAAGGGGAAGGGGTAGTTTACCTGCAACCTTTTACGTTTTAACAAGAGTAAAGTACTTGAAAATTCATTTAAACTTTTTCAAACAATGGTAATTGTTAAAAATAAAATAATTTTGTTGCCAGGCAATAAAATTATAATTTTTTCATTTTAATGTAAATCATGTATGAGAGAAAATGTATCGTTCGTGGCAGGCAAGCATACCTCAGTTATGTAATGTTTACGTTTCCATTTTATTATTATGACTACCGCAATAAAAAGGCAGGGAACACACACACACACACACACACACACACACACACACACACACACACACACACACACACACACACACACACACACACACACACACACACACACACACACACACACACACACACACACACACACACACACACACACACACACACACACACACACACACACACACACACACACACACACGCACGGATCCAAGGGGGGGCACGGGGGCACGTGCCCCCCCCCAGACAGTTCGAAAATACACTGGATAAAATGAGTTATATAGCTAGTGCAATTATGATATTTTCAGTTAGTTAACCCTTTGAAACCCGAATTTTTTACAACAATTATTATATTTTATTTTTTATCCCAATTTTATTTTTAATTTATAATTTTATAATTTTTTATTATATAAAATACGTTCACACCTAATATTTCTAGATCAGAGTATTGATAATGAATGTGTGTATTTTTGTAAATTATAATTCTATATTAGTATTTGTGCTTATTTTTATTTAGATGTTTTACTTTCCTTATTGATAACACTTATTCTTATTGTATCGAGAGTAAGGAATGGTGTAAAAATTAGATTAGTTTTATAAGTGAAATGAAAGTCAAATTTCTAAAGAAAGTTTAAATAGAGTAAATAAAAAATTCCTTTATAAGTTTACTTTATATTATTTCAAAATTGTACAAATACATTATACTTTCTAAAATCAAAATCGGTTGTTTTATTATTTTTCAAATAAGTTAATAATAATACAATACTAAATAAATTATGTTAAAAAACTAATGTTTTTGTATTTATATTAATATATTTAATTATTTATTTATTTATATTAATTTTTATATCGTTTGATTCAACAGACACGTTGATAATAAGATTTTTTTCTAACAACACCTCCCCCCCTGGAGAGGAGGGGCCCAAAAGTGCCAGAATGTGCCCCCCCTGAGCAAATTTCTGGATCCGCCCCTGCACACACACACACACACACACACAATTCGCGTTATTTCTGGCCTCATTCATGTTTATTTTCTGACATTTGCACGCTTTTTAAATGGAAAGTGCCGAAACCCACACCAACATAACGCGTGCAAGCCGAAAAAGTGTCCAGCGTGGATAGCGATTTGCTTCCTGTGGATCGCTGGGCAGTGTAACTGCACGTGTTTACAGAGGAACGGTTCATAGACAGACTTTTCGTCTTTAGGGAATGAACCCTCTGCAAGATGCTGAGGGTCCATGAGTGACTTCGGAGCGCTCCTTCTTTTCCGCGTGTTTGTTCTGTGAAACGTACACTGTAGATTCGCAGCTTTACTCTGAGCAACGCTCAATAGGAAATGTTGAAAATTTTTGTCCACGGTGTACCCTCATACACACTAAACCTGCTCTGATGTTTTAATTACGGACATCATAATATTAAAACTTTGGAAACTTGAGCACTACTTAATGGAGATCAATCATTAACTTATACAAGCCATTAATTTTATGCATATTTTTTATATATATGTGTACAACGTTATCGGCAACAAAGAAGTAGTTTTTGTTAAAATTCCTTCCCGGGATATTTGGCCGTAGTCCAATGTTTTCTACAAAACCAGACGTTTCGGCAATGCCATCGACTTCGATCGTCAATGAAAGTCGAGTGCGGTGAGGTGGTATACGTTAGTGACCACAGTACTGTGGTTAAGGCTGAAGCAGTAAGTAGAGAGAAGTAGTTTCTATGGTAATATTTCATTTCGAAAATGATTTTAAATATAAATCTTAGAACATGGAAGTCATGTATGGTTCTCCATACCGATATTTTTTTATTTGTTGTGACTTATCTTGTAACTCAATACACACTTGTTCTGTTTACATCTGGTATACACACGTGGCGTTGTTGCCAACATAACTTTTTCTTACTAGGGTCCAGGGCCGTTATTAAGCGAGCATAGCAAAAACAGTTTGGGCGTTTGAAAGAATGAGTCGAACAACATTTGGTTTAAACAAAACTTGTGGTTTAATATTCTGAATGCCTCAATTATTAAAATACAAAAACAAAATGGAGTCGTAATCACATATATAACAAAATGGGGGCGACGTATTTCCGCCGTATTAATTTTACATCAACCTCAATTATTCATATCTTTTTATCTCCAGTATTTAATCTATAAACAAGAGCATTTCTAATAAACTGCAGTTATCGATTTTAACTTATTACGTTTCTTATATTATAACACAAACCAACGCTTCGTGGCTTTGCCTGTATGTGCCGGGACGCTTTCTCACACACACTCTTCTCTCTCTCCCCCCATACAGTAAATTAACGGTACATTTTTAATTTAGAATTTTGAGCTCAAATAATGAAAGGCATTTATATAAATTTCGACTTTCCTGAAACTCGGAGTATCGCAGTTCCTCGTCAGACGTCCTCCATTTGCCAGCAGGTGTTCGCCGAACTTTACTGTTTTATGTCTGTTCTCTTATAACACTGAAGTTACGTTACATTTTGTACTCGGTTTGTTAACTGATGATACTTGGCTACATTTTGATTACATTTTTACTCTTTTAAACACTTTTGCTGGCAACAATTTGCCAGCAAATTTTATAACGTGCTACTGCACTGATGGTAGTTTGTCGACTGGGGCAGACATATTGGTGTAAATTCGCCAGGTGGAAGGGATAATTCGTCATCAACCTATTGTTCACGGCTGATGACGGCATTGTTTTACATCTCAGTTATTACGTCTGTCGTATTATTTATGACGTTTTAGCATTGTCCGTTTGTCGTTTCGTCTGAATATCTGTCGTTTGGCACGTACACCAGTGACCTTGGCGTCAACTCGTTCTGGCAAACTGCGTTGTATGATATATATTGGAAATTTTAACCTCATGTCGTTTAATACATTGTCACAATAAAATTATATTTGCATGTTCCTACAAATTCTGTATAGGTCTATTGATGGTTCTATATTATTCTATTTGTTAGGCTACATGTTATTTTTTAACTTAAATTTAAATGTACACGTTCAACATTTAACATGGACAGTTAAAACAAAATCACTTAACTTTGGTGAATATTTCCCTCCAATTTCATTACGTCTTTATCGTAGAGTGCGTACTGCTTCACTCTATTTACTAAATTTATTAAATAAGTTTAATAATTGTGATAAAACCATATAGAATTAATTTCATATACATTTTAATTGTTTAATAAGTTTACATTACAGTTGAAAATATAATCTAATGAACTCGTGCATTCCCTTTATAAAGATGCAGGAAAGTTTCTGTAGTATTTTAGAAATTGTTTGTTTTCTAAATATAAAAATTAGATGTCATTTCTACAAAACTTAATGTTTTACTTACCTTTTATATTAAAAACCTATTACTCACAATGTAGTAACTGAACATTTCTTATAGCCACGAGATACCTTTTGCTAGAGTGAATAATGTTCATAGTGAGTTCTCAGTTTTATCTCAACTGTTTTGCATTCATCTGTCTATCTATCTAGACATATTTAGGATATGTCTTACAATAATTTTTGAACACATCAACTGTTTTCATACAACTTGGTATGTGTCCATACTTTTAACCTACAGAACCCTATTGTTTTTTAGGTTGATCCCCCCACAAATAAGGGGAAGGAGACAATAATGCGAGGACGTCAAAATTGTGAAAAATAGCGAAAGCCCATGTGGAGTATCAAATTAAAAGTAATCTTAATAAAAACCTGAATATAATATTCATTTTTTTATTTCAAAAGTTTTGGACGTAAGGGTGAAATTATGTAAACTTTGCAAAAATTGATGTTGGGTAATAAATTAAAGACAATTTTAACTGACATCTGAATGTACTGTTTAAGTTTTGGAAATTTCAAAGTGTTGGGACCCCAGAGCCCAAAATAAGATAAAAATTTGAAAAAATTATGAAACCCCAGCAGGGTGTCAGACTAAAAGGAATTGTAACCTTAATCCGAATTTTTTCAAATTTGTAGTGTTTATTGTATGATTGTGTGTTCTACAATTGTTAAATTACTAAAAAAAAATAGAGTAATCGAGATTTTTGTAATTTTTCCCATAATTTAAAAATGATCTAATATCGAAATTTAGGTAATAGGCTCGGCTAATAAAAGTACTTCGTTCAAAGAGTGAGCGAGTTCTGCAGCTCAGGAAGCATATTACTCTATTTCGACAGTTTAAATTAAAATACACCACGCTCAACATTTAACATAGACAGTTAAAACAAAATCATTTAACTTTGGTGAATATTTCCCTCCAATTTCATTACGTTTTTACCGTAGCCGTAGAGTGCGTCTGCGTACTAGAGATGGACGATCCGCTCGTGAACTGATTCAAAGATCTGGTTCGCTTTACTGAGTGAGCGATCGGTGACTCGAAAAAAAAAGAGCGATAGCTCTTTGCTCCACTGATTCACTTGCTCACTCGGAGCACCCTCGCTCAGCGATCGACGTTCTCGACCTTGTTTGTTCCCTTCCCATTCCACTCGGCAGTCGGTACTAACACCACTCACCGCTCTCTGACTCTAGTGGTCCCTGGATAATTGAATCATTCGCTCTGCTCTTTGCGCTCAGCTGTTTAGTTCGCCATTTAACGTTTACGTTTTTGATTTTGACTTTGCGCTCTCCCTTCAAGTTTCGACTCTACGATTGCTGTTGTTATACTTATTATAGGTATGTACATTACGTATTATCTTTTTTATTTAATTATATATACATATATGAATTAATTTTATGACAAAATGTTAATGAAATTAGTGATTGGAACTGTATTTTGAATGTAACCTAACATTTTGAATAATTATTTTGGAGGATAAGAATAATATATACATTTATTGATTATAAATTTATAAATGTTTCCATCTAATGTATTTTCCAATGATGCAGAACAAAATGTCGAGCCATCACTTAGAAGGACTTCAAGCGATATTTGGTATCATTTTACCAAATTGGACAGAAAACGAAATGCCGATATTGCCAGCAGGTAATTTCCTGTTCTTCGGGATCTTCCGCAAACCTTAAAAGGCATTTGAAAGCAAAACACCAGACAGTGCCTTTTGAACGCTCGGGAAGCCGCTCAAGATCGCCGTCAACTAGCGATGAGACCGCAGCAGAAGTGCGAGAAATCCTTTCGCTCGAATCTCCTGCATTGGCTTCTTGTACATCCACCTCGGTTGAAGACCTCCGCCCAGGAACTGACTTTCGCCCTGAATCTGGGACCAGTTTATCTTTTGCGACGCCAGTAGGGGGGTTATGACAGTTCTACCCCGGATGTGACGTCATATGGCGGGAAATTCAAAAATTGTGGTGGTGGGGGTAGACTTCCGGTGCTGTGTGTCGTCGTGTGCATATGTGTGGATGGACCGGGGGGGTAGTGGTGTGTCTTACGTGACCTTGGTGGGCGTACCGAAGTTGTCGGCCATGTTGTCGGCGTCGGCCATTTTGTGGGGTTATGTGTGCGTTGATTATTGGAGGCGTGGCCACCGTTCGCTGTTCGCCGTTCACTGTTCGCCGTTCGCCGTCCGGTGGCGGCCTGGTCGTTGCTTGATGGCGGCCAGGAGTGGTGGGGTCGTCGTCCATTTTCTCGGCGCGCGGCCATGTTGCCGGTAGGTGCGTGGCCATGTTGGAAAAGCGGCGAGGTTGTCAAGTAGTGTAAGAGTGTGCTGGTTAAGGTTCGGCCACGTTGCCGATTGGAGCATGTGTTATAGTGTATGGGTATGTATATTTAAGGGGTTTTTCCGGAAGTGCGGCCATGTTGGAAAAGCGTCGGTGTTGCCAACTTGTGCATGTGTGCTGGTTTAGCGTCGGCCACGTTGTCGACTCGTGCATGTGTTGTAGTGTACGGGTTTGTATATGTACGCTGCCGTCCGGATATCGTCGATGTCGTGTCTATGTGTTAAGTAAATATATATTGTAAAAATAAAAAGATGACTCGGTCCTTCAGTTGAAAATCAATGTCATATCAACGTAAAAAAAGTGTAGTATCATGTACATTTGTTGTTGTAAGAAACACACATGATATGCACTGCATAATTGAACGTCAATTCACTTATATAAAACACACACAATACTTATGGAAAATAATTACTGTTTATGTAATATCTGAATAATAGGACGTCGCAAATGATGTAATCGGCTCCCACTGTGATCTTCACATGTGGAGTCATTTTTTACATCAGAATAAGTAGTATAAAAGTGAGTGTTAGAAAACACTACCGGGTTCCAGTTCATGACGTCATAGAGGCACTGGCAGCTGGTGTCCGAGCTGTCCGTGTGACGTCACTGTTTTGTGTGTGTGTATGTGTGACTGAAACACTTCCGTGTTCCAGTTCATGACGTCACACAGAGGCCCTAGTCGCTGGCGTCCGCATGGCTAAAACCTGTTTCAAGACGTCACGGAGGCCGTGGTTTCTGCATGTCCGCAATTTGGTAGCCGAAAACAATGTGTAGCGGATGGGGGTACCCGGAATTCGGCGGTTGCCGAGGGCCCGGACGCACAGAGGCGATGTCATCGGGTACCGTTACGCGAAATTTTGGGGGCATCGGGTACCGTTACCCGAAATGTTTAAATCAACGGATGGGGGTACCCGAAAGGTGGGTACGCCCTAACCGGGTTCCAGTTCATGACATCACACAGAGGCCCTGGCAGCTGGTGTCCGAATGTTAAAACACTTCCGCGTTCTGGTTTATTTTGATGTAACAAAATAATCGTCCTCTCTCTGTAGCGTGTGGAGGTACCCGAAATTTTTAATGTCAGAATTTTGGTACCCTAAATGATTAAAACAACGGATGGGGGTACCCGAAATTTGTGGGTACGCCCACATGACGCATGTATAAAACACTGGTTATGACGAAACAGGAGGCTGGGTGGATATGATAGCTGGTTCGACGACGACGTAGAGGGCGTGATGTCTGAAATTTGACACCCGAAATTATTAAAACAACGGATGGGGGTACCCGAAATTTTTGGTGTCTGAAATTTAGTACCCGAAATGTTTAAATCAACGGATGGGGTTACCCGAAATTTTTGGTGTCCGAAATTTTAACACCGAAATGTACGACCACATGACGCATGTGTTCGACTGTAACAATGGTATGTCATTGGATATTAATTTTTACATAAAAATAAATTATGGCTCCTCCGGGATTTGAACCCGGGACCTCCGGGATTTGAACCCGGAACCTCCGGGATTTGAACCCGGGACCTCCGGTACACCAAACTGGCGTGCATCCACTACACCAAGAGGCCGTTATCGCTTAACTGTAATTATTTCTGTACTTATACTTCTCGTCTCTTACTTGTAACCATGAGGTGGACGAGTGATATCTACTGTCGTCCTATGTGTAAAATCATAAAAGCACAATATAAGTTTATTTATTATTAAATAAATAAACATTTCGTTATACTTTTATTTTTTTACCTCTCATCCTCTTCCTAGCAGCCTGAGGGAGGCGAACGAGAGCCTGCTACGCTTTTTTTAACGTGGTTTCCCCAACTTTACAGATTCGTAAAATAGGCCTACTTCACGTTATCTATCGCTGTAATATTGACTAGTACAGTGGTAGATAATAATAAAGATACACTATGCAATGCTAAGCCAATGTGTAAAAGCAGTACATATTTTTTTATTTACTTTTTTATTTTTGTTTATTTTTTTAATCGGGTGAATATGTTGTTCATACATGATGCGTATTCACATTTGCTGTACCGTAATGAGTAATTTTCACACCTATACTGGTTCTTGGCGAGTTTACAGGTATATATACCGTGCCAGTGACCCGTCTCGAACTACCAGGACTACGTTTAAGAGTATTTCTACCGCGACAGTGACGTAGTCAAGGTTAGCACACACGCACACACTACGGTACCTAATTCTACGTTTATGGACATTTCTGCCACGTAGCATTCACACCAACACCATGATGAAAACATGTTCACAACCGACTATATTTTATATCGTTGCCGCAACCATTCTGCATAAAACAAAGCTTTGCGCAATGCACAGTGTAAAGGGGGAGTGGTAACGGGTTGACGATGAGGAACAGGACATTGTATGATGGGTACAAAGGATCTAGGAACTACAGGTGCTTGAATATCGTTTAAGTCAATCACCTCACCATGGTGATACAACTGTCGTAAGAAATTTGCCTTCTCAAACCCTTTTGTATAGACAACAGGATAATCTGAAAAAATGTCTGCAACGATGCGTACCATATTCTTGTACGGTACATTACCATCGTTCCATCGTATCCTGTGATAATGTGTTTCCAACCAGTCATTGATTTTTCGGAATTTCTGGTGCAGTCGTGCACTTTCGTATGGTGGAGCGAACAACACGATAACAAAACGTCCGGTTGTTATGTCAACTGTAACGAACTCTTTGATTACATATTCATTTTTGTCACCGCGAAACGCTTCAAACTCGGCAATAACCGTCCTATTCAAGTTCATTTTTCCGAGTGACACATGTCCGCATCGAGTACGTTAATTTTTTGAAATTCTCCCTCTACTTTTCCTTCCAACACCAGTTCATCGTAAAGCCGATCAAATGTTAGCTGTTGGTCGTGACGACTGCTTTCCAATCGAAAAAACGAGGGGAAAAAGAAGGATGGTGGTACATAACACCCCTTGGCTACTACTTGATTAATGTACGATTTGAAGTGATCTTGATCATAAAACAAGCGAATAAGATATTTCTTTAGTACGGTTAATAAATAACCAAAACGCATCCACTCGGGTTCTGTGAAAACAAATGTTTCGTTCTTACTACCGTTAATCCGAACAAACGTTTTCCCAAAGTGATGACTGATCATCACACTCTTTTTATTTTCACGGTTTTCACCTTTTTCGTACAATAACATACTGGATAGTAACTGTTCACGAAAGATCATCAAGTAATTCCACTCAGAAAAATCAAGTAATATACGTTTCTTTTCCCCGTTTGTAAACAAAACACCCGGTTCATAGTTGAGTTCTTTATACAGTCCGACGGTAACGAACTTTGAGTACGAGTTGATCGGATATGCAAGAGACAAGTAAACGTTATACTCACAATGGCTGCTGCTGCTGCTGTCACAGTCACCTTGCATCGTTGAAATGGACTGAGGTTGTTGTAAGGTAGAGATCGCTAATACCTATCTTTATAAACTGGTAGAGGGGAGAACAAGTTTTTTAATGACAAACGATGAACAGTATTCGACAACGCTGTGTACTGTACTATCCTATCGTGTATAATCAAAGCGTAAGCGGTGGTTTTATCTGGGAAATTTTTACTGGATTCAAATTCTAAACGCACATCAACGGCAGACGACTTGATTGGTTCTTCTTGTCTGGAACAATCGATGACAAACAACGGTGCTTTCGTTATAAATTCATTAGGTGTCAAAAGAAGCGTTCTGTTGCGACGGTCGTAGTATGATGTTTGGAAACGTGTATACATGTCGTAGAACAGTGCGTAACGTTTTTTATCGATATCCTGGTTCAGGTTATCGTACGGATAGTATTTATCGTTCAGAAAAAGCTTGACATTCGTTAAATTGCAGTGATCAAATTCCGACGCGTTTTTCGCTATATTGTTCTTCCTATCCGTCTGAAATATTAATATTACATACCGAGGTTTTTCCAACTGTGACGATGTCTTCAAGGTCCACGAATGTCGATTTGTCGTTGGTAGAACGGGATACTCGTGCAATTCCCAACTGCGGAACGGCATCACTAGTTCATGATCCTCCTCGATGTGCTCCAATAGCGGTATTCGGTACTTGTTTGACACGCGCACATAGGGCATCTTCCAGTGTACTTTGTTTATTACGAGATTACTGTTTGCAGTTGCACCCGATTCTTTTAGCACCATTGCGTTCTGATCGGTAGAGGTACGCAACAGAATCAATTCTTGCTTAACGTTCAGCATGATGCGTGTATAGTCTTCGTTGAAACCGAGTAGCATTTTCAACGGAAGACAAAACGTAAAATCACCGGTACTCTCGTGTACTGTCAACGACTCGTCGGTTGTCGTCACCCATCCTGTATTGATTAGATGCTTTCTTTCATGCTGATTGCTCGATAGTAACAATTTCACAGTGCTCGTAATTCCAACGTTTTTCGTACGATCCACTTCCACACCGCACACTTCGTAACGGATCTCCTCAAACAAGAAAGCCATTGCATTGTTGATTAATTTCACGTTCAACGCTGTGTCGGTAGCGTTAACCTTGGTCAATGTTCCTTCGATGTACAGAAAACTCTCCGCCGGTAAAGTGAAAACATCCTGTTGTTGGATGGGTATACGTATTTCATCGTTGTTACCGTATCGGGTGGAAGCATACGGTGCGTGCGTACGATATTCGAACTCAACGATTCTGTTATCGAAAGCCGCTCCTCGTTCGATAGCTAGAATTTCACCCGACATTATTTTAATCGTATAATTTGAATCCAAGTGAAAGTAAGAAACGCTTGTTCCTTGATGTCAATCGCTTCAACGTTGAACACCGACTACCATGTTTCTTTCGTACACACTCCCTTTTTACAGGTGACGTTTGTCCGAAATACAATCCCATATTTTCAGATGCAGTCGGATCGTGATAACTTCACCGCGAAAATCGACTAAATCCCCGTCCTGATCAACGAGAGACAAAATTATGTTGTCAACGCGTTGTACGTTTACCGGTAAGTATATTAAGTTTGTCGGTGTTTCAACTATTTTGAAACCTGGTGCCACGGTCGGATAAAACGAATGCAACGTGTGCTGGTCCTGGCCGTCCTTGTACGCACCCTGTACGATATTACTCCGTACGTGAACGGTGTTAACTTTGATTATGTCGACGGGTACGTTCGACTCGTGTGTTTTATACGCTTCCAGCTGCTGATTCTCCTTGAATCCTAACATACTTGCAATGGTATTCGGTATATGCGAAAAGTCGATGACATGCTTACAGTAAATTTCACACTTTAATGTGTTGTTGTTTGGACGTAAACTGATTGTTCTCTCGTCTAACTGTTTCTGGAGATACGGTTCGATATCACTGATTTCGTAGGTGCCGGTAGGCAACTTGATGACGGACCACTGATCCTTGGAAATTTTTACTGGAAATGCATTATTTTTTCCTTCAGTAACGTTTGGTATTGAATTATACGATGTAAAATCCAATAGTCCAACGTACCATTCACCGTATAACTCGAGAGGTGGGAAAAAGTTACACACGAGATTCGCAGCGTCGGTACCCGTCACGGTGACCGTTAGCGACGACATGCTGAAGTTTACTGATCAGAAGACGATAAAAAGTCTAAACATAAATGACCACAGATGACCGTGTTAGGAGGTTGCTTTCGTTCATAGTTGTAACGAACGTCGGCTGTATCACCAAAATATTGCATCAGCTCGAGAGGTGGACGTAAATTACCGAACCCGTCAAAATAGTGTACTCGATTTCCACGCTTCTTGTAACATACCCAGTGGGTTCCCGGTCCGCTCTCGTCGTCCAAATTCACGATGACGCTTTCGTTCTTCCACGGCGCTGTATCCGGTAATGCGTTACGCATGTAAACACCTCTAAAATACGGTATGTTTAGCTTTTTTGCGTATACACGTAATTCATCTTCGGACAACGGGCGGAGCGGTATGTGAATTAGTTTTTTCGGTACGGACGTAGATACAATCCGGACGCAGTTCTCTTCTTTTTCCTAGCTGTTCGGACAGTTCTCTTCCTCCTCTTCTTCATCCCACCACCAGCACCACGACCACGACTACTCACATTCTTTTTATTTTTACGACGTCGACCGCTTCCTATTGCTGATTTTGCTTTCATGGCCGCTGCAACTGCTGCCGCATAAGCTCGTTCGCTGATACCCGAATCCAAAGCCTTTACCCGTTCCCACGCTTTTTCCGCAAGTTTACGATCTGCAATACGTCTACTTTCGTTGTCTTTGTATTGAGCGTAAGCGATGTCGTGTTCGCGACAGGCTTCGTCTAGTTGATTGATTCCACGATCACCACGCGCTAATCTTTCTTCGAGTTTAGTGCCCGGTCCACAGAATCTGTAACCCGGCAGATGTAATTCGACAGGTAGTGCGTCCACCGCTCGATTGATAACTGACGACACAACGGACGGTACAACGTTTTTAAGCACGTTTCCGACGCCCCACCCCTTTTTCCTCTTAACGTTGTTGTACATCGTAAACCGATCTCCAGTCTTTCTCTTCTGTGTTTTTATCGTATTCATCTATTAACCTTTTTATTTCCTTCGTGTCGAGTGTCCACTCGTCTTCTGAACTACGTGGCTTAGACAATTTCAGTAAGTAGTAATCCAGTTGATACTGAAATGTTTTAACGACTTTATAAATCTCGCTCTTTACGTATCGTCTCACGTCATTTAATTGTTGTAAGTTAACAGCATCGCTCTCCGCAAAACCATCCGCTACGTCTGTTATTCTCTTTTCCGCTGCTTTGAAAACACCATCTTCACCCAAGCTAACGGTGTTCTGCAACATGTATTTTACGTTAACCGCGTCATCTGCAAAAATCGGTGAACTCACTCCCGACAACCAGCTCTGTCCAAACAAATAGCTGTTCTATACTTTTTTAATGACGTTCGAGTCAACGTAGTTTTTGTTGATCGCATCAGTCGCTTGTCCCGGACTTCGAACATTGATTACCCATCGATCTCGTGCATCGATGACCTCACCTCTCTCTTGACTCGAGTGTTGTATACAGTTGTCATCAACGTAATACTTGTTGACTACGTCTTTAACGTCTACAGGAGTGTCAACATTTTTCAATCTACACCCTTTAACGTCCACGCTTTTAAGTTCATCATCGAGTAGCAGACAATGTGTTTGCATATAAGTCAGGGATACAGCATCTTTGCTGCATCCGGTTCGTTCAGATTGCGGATCTTTTTGTTTTCAACATCTATATGCCCACCATTCGTAATCTTAAATCCTACAGTATCGCGTAATTGTCTTTTTGTTTCTCGTCGCACGCTCACGGCGCTTTGATGTCTCCCGAACTTGTCCACAACCATTGTACGACTGCACGCTACAAATGATGTGCTAACCGTTTTAAGTAACGACACTGTGGTGACCATCGCGTGTGTAATACAATCGGATCGTCACCCTCTTTCCAACGAAAGATTTCTATACCGCAAAATGAACATCGAACTCTGTCAATTTCATTTGTGTAATGAAAGCCTGCGGCAACCATAGCGGTCGGACTGATGAAATGCACAGGCCATGATGTAAAGGTTTTCAGTCTCTCGTTTTCGACTTCAAAGTCAGGTGTCAAATCTAATCCGCACATGTTGACGTCAATGAGTTGTTACACCGACGTTCATAAAATTTATACGATAATGTTGGCTTCACGTAATTCCTCCACAACGGAGATGATTTCGTTGTCGTGTCCGGTGTGACCGGTGCGTTTTGAACTTACCAGCAGTCTCAACCGTTCAACCAGTTCGTTGGGATCGTTCCAGTGTACGTAATCGATACCACGTCCGCTGCGCGGTGGGAACAATCGGGCGATTATCTCTCTGTACTTTACACCTTTGTTTGTATTTATTTTAGCACCGGGTAAATGATAATGTTTATGTGCGTTAGTGTCCGACAGTATAGATTTGTACGCTGCTAAATCGTTTTTATCGTAGACGCTCTTGTTGGGTTCTTTCATAAACATAAGTTCGTAGAGACCCGGTGTACCCCTGTATCGTTTTCCAGCTATGTAGAAGCTGTCGTCTTGATTGATCTCCAACACCGAATTGCCCACCATCCATTTGTCTGCAACGTTACGGACACCGTACGTATGATCCATCTTTTTTTCTCGATCATCAGATAAAGCGAGTAGTAAGTATTTCCTCGCGAGCGGACCTTCGACAGACTGTTCAGCGTATTCTTGTGCTTCGTGTCGACCTTCGGGTGTTGCTAAAAACTCTTCAAGAGTCACGTTCGGTGTTTCGACATCAGAAGTTTGTGACAACACTTCCGTTCTAAGGAATCGAGGTTGTGATGGTGGTGGTGTCATCTCGACAGCTGTCTTCGTATCTTCATCTTCAACTTTTATTTTTTTAATTTTATCACCGGAGACATTCAACTTTTCCGAAATCTGGGTTAACGGTTCCAAAAGAGGTTTGTACGTTCTCGTTAACGCTTCATCGCTCTCTCTGAGGTCATGTTTCAACGCACGATACTTTTGCCTTATGTTGTCGCTAATTGCATCGATTTCTTGTGTCAATTGCTTGTCATCCATCTTGACACTGATGACTTTCTCGCACAAACTATTCTATTTATGTATAAAACGTTCGAAACCCACTCTATATCTGCCCGCGTTTATCGGTGAGTCCTTGTTGATGACTAAGAATCCGTAACGATCCTTCCACGCTTCGGCGCACATCGCTTTGAACTCTTCGTATTTCATGTCTGTGTTAACGTGATCGTTGTAAACTTGGTGTAAATTGAGATCATCTTGTCTGAACAAAACCAAGAAATTGGTATTATCACGCACCAGTTGCTTTGGCACCAGACTGTACGTCTGACAAAGGTACAAAGTGTCCACGCCGCTATGCCGCCCCATAGCGAAATATTTTCGTATGTTATTCTGTCGTTCGCATACCACATCGTCGAGCAACATGATTGAATTAGGTACAATTTCGTGCGGAGGCGGTACTTCATCGTTTCCACTGTATGTGAAGTACATCATTCCTTCGTCAGCGAGTGCATTAAAAACGTCTTCCAACATACGGTATTTCGGTTGAAATAACGATTTGGAGAACACGTACAGGTTCTGAAATCGCAGTCCGTTTGGATCGAATAACATGTTAAAGGCAACGTTTGACTTCCCGCTGCACGATCCTCCGCACACGATGCATCGAACTTTGTTCGGAAAAAGTGGACTGTGTTTATTATATGCAACTTCACCGTTGTACTTAGCAGAGTCTACGTTCTTAACATTTAACTTTAACGATTGTTGTTCAATCTTCATCTTAACTCGTTTACGTTCGGTTAAATGCTGTGGTAATGTTATTATATCAGATCTTTTTTATGTATCCACGAATCGTGTTTACCGTCAAAGCCGAGCCAGCGCACTCGCACGCGATCACTTTACGTTGTAATATTTTCTCAACGAGATACACATCACCAACGCTGGTTTTACTCAATTCTTGTTCATAAAACCCACCTTCCACAACGTCACCCGTGTGATCTTTCAACAAGTACGTAACCGGTACGGTTGGCTGAACTCTGTGCACTGTATATATCTCGTTCGTCCAGTTTGGCGTATAACCTTTAGCGAATGTGATTTTGTATTTACTGATACGCACTCGATCGCCTATTTTAAACTTATGTTTCTTGCTCACTTTCCGCGGTACGGTATTTTTTCTTATTCGTTCCAACACAATTCGCTCGTTGCTCTTGTCGACTTGTCGCGGCTTCATCTCTATAGTTCTATGCACTCTGTCGTTGTATTCCATCACCAGTTTAGGCAAAAGCGACAACCACCGATAATTCCCTTGCTCGCTGAACGCGCGGTACATGTTCGTTTTCAACGTACGATTTGTGACGATTTCATTAATAAAAATATGGTAATTAATAAATAGGTAATGTGAAGTCTGAGAAATTTTAAATTTTTAATAAACTCGCACACTTAAACTACATCTTATTGCTATCATTAAATAATAATAATATTTAATAATGAGTTGTAATAATAAAATAAAAAGGAATACGAGTGTACAGATAGGGTAAACCTTGTTAATTAATCCTGCATAGACATGCGCTAACCGGAATTAACTTGAATTCCGACCCCTAAACAAACTAATAATACTTGTAAATTTGACATTATTTAAATTATTAAACAAGACCACTGTAATGTACTTTAATAACGTCTGTAATTAAGAATATCTCTGCTTAATTAAATAGTCAAACTTTAATCCTTTAAATAAAGAAGGAACATGGAACTACTTTTATGCTGAATAGTAAATGACGCGAGATTACCACTCTCACCCCTTAACTATTAACCCACTTGCAATGGAGCGCTCACGCCGTAAGCTGCGCACAGCGTTGGTTCGCGACGCAGAGATAAATATGTGAAAGTTCGCTAAAGAATATCTAAATAACTAAATTGTGCGCTGATGACATCTCTATCAAATCTTAAATAAGAAATTATGTAATTAATACAGTACTAGAACCATGAGGTGAAATTCTACTAATAAATAATCATGTGAAGTGAATACCAGTGAAACAAACTTTTGCTTTATTTATTCTAACAACAAGAATTACTACAGTCATCTAAGAAGAGAGTACCACACCCAGAATGATTTAACATCATCAGGAACTTCACCGTCACCGGATACTAAGGTAACGACAGACCTTCAGGAAACACACCGAGGACCGAAGAGCCAAATCTGCATCAACTACAGGAAACCACAGGTGACATGGAGGCTTGTCTTCCGTGGTTATGAGATACTAAAATTATTACCAACAAAAGACCATTTAACTAACACTTTAAGACTTTTAAAAACAGACATCATATGTAAGATGTAGTCTGTAATCTAATAAAACTGTTTGTAGTAAAAGAGTAAAAGTTTAAACTGAAAGCTTAATTGTTTAAAAAAGGTTAATAAAGTCCATTCTTCAAATGGCACAATTTTCAAGATTGTATATGGGGGGGGTGACCATTATTAACATACTATATTCAATCCCGGATCCGTGGAATAAATTAAATTGATGTACATCTTTATTTTGAGGGCCCTTGTGAAAGAATAAAATATATAATCATCTTGTAAACTGTAAGCTGTTGAACCATATATGTTGAGAACTTTAAGTAGAGCAATTAATCTCATTATGTAATAAAGAGATGTCATCTTTAGTACAGACTAAACTGAGTCTCCCCTTCAACAGTCTCCCCTTCCCAGTTTCCTTTTATATTAATTGTTTTGGTGTTGTGATTAATTTTCAGCTCGTCACAACGAAGGCAGCCTGTATAATTGGCAGAACCAATTAATGCGGGTTCCGTATGTTATAACACAAGTTAAGATGTTATAGATTAAATCGCTCTACGATGGACGCTTTCTTCTCGCTATACGTTGAATAGTGTTTGACGTTGAATCTCTTTAGTAAAGCTTGTACGGTAGTGTTAAAGTACTCTTTCCCCTTATCCGTTTGCAGGTATTTCATTTTATTTTTTACAATTATTGGTTCGAGAGCCTGTGCTACTTCAACACCCGATTTAGTTTTTAAGGGAATCGCATATGCATACTTGCTAAACGCGTTTATTACTGTCATTAGATATTTGTACCCCTTGTTCAACTTGGCATGCGGTATCATTTCCACCAAATCCGCTTGATACAGATCGTGTAACCCCTTCACCTCCACCGCACGTCTGGGAAAGTTCCTTCTCACCGGTCTGTGCAATTCCTTTGCAATAGTTTTGCGTACGTTTTCCATATCGCCACCCGAATCGCGAATCGCAAAATTTTGGTACGAGATATACCGTTACGTTTTCACTGAACTTCACCGACTTCATCGTCGCTACTGACAGTGTGTTGCTCCTGCAAGCGAGTCTTATATCAACGTATATCGAACGCATAATTTATAACGGATTTTCTCGCTTGCTGAATTATCTCGCGTCTGGGTTGACAGAGTTTATAATGACCGTACGCCAGTGTTGTTTCACCGTCATCCAAGACATATCGTTTGCCATCGTACGGTGACAGCGATAATTTTGTAAGCTTTCTTGTGTATATGTTATGTTTTTCGCTTTGGATAGTCTGCGCTGTAGTATAAGTTTGAGAAGTGGTCTTTACACATTGCTTATAAAGTTGATGTTTCAACTGCGTAGCTATCGCGGAACGTGGCACACCTTTCGCTACCTTTTTCTCTTTATCGTCTGCCGTAACGAATGAATAACATTTTGCGCGCAACCCGACAAATTCAAGTATCGGTATTCCATTTGTTTCGTCTTTAAAAGTACCCAACTTTTTCTTGTTTGTTTCACTATAGCACGGATGTGCCTTAGGGTACTCCGACGTGTCAAAGAGTTCGAGATGCTCCTCCATGTCTTTGTACACATCGTCGGTGCGAATGTCGTACAACAGAGAGTCAGTGTCCGTCATACATAGACGTGCACGTGACCCGTACGTATTCATCGTGAATCCGTAATGGAACCGATACATAATCAGCTTACTAATATCCAATACACTGAACCCAACGTACAAAGGTCGGTTCAGTGTAATGGATGTTTTTTTCATCGTGAGACCTACCAGGTCCTCGTTATAGATGAAAAAATGTTGTAGCCTGAGGTTAGCGGTTAGTTTGTGAAGTTTCTTCTCATTTGGAACTAACTTGAAATCGATTCGCTTCCGTACATTTTCCAACGATTTTCCGTACGGTGCGTTATTCATTAACTTAAAAAAGTCTTTTTCAAAGGTGTTTCTGGCTTCCTTTCGTCGCTCCGTATTAAAATCGATGAAAGGTTTCAACCATACGCACTGTGTGAATGCTAACACATGGTGAATCGCTTTCAACTCCATTCCTAGTTCGAGGTAGAGTTTCAATGTTCTGTAATGAACAATGTATTTTGTCTTGTCCTCGAGGGACGTTATCAGTTTCTCTACCTTACCGTTACTACACACAAAGTCTTTTAACAGCTTCATGCGATAGCAGTACGGTGAAAGCATACTGTCCGTAATAGTACACTTTTCGGGTGCTAAAGGGTAGTCACTGTGTAAGTCGTGTAGGTAATGTGGATACCCCAGATCGACTTCCAGGATATAACCGGTGTCATCATCGTCACGTAACGCGTGCACGTTCAACGTATCGATCTCTGTACGTTCCAACCATCGAAAACCGGACAGTGGTAAAGGCTGCACCATAGCCGTTCCGTACAGGTTGGTACAATCGAGGTAGAGTAAATAGTTATGCGGCTTGCTTGCGTCATAATCGGGAATGTACGGGTTGTTGGCCTTGGCGTACCGATTAGAAATTGCTGCTAAGCCGCCACGGATACCTCTTTCGATGTACAGGTGTACGTCTATATCGCGGAGTAACTCTAACCTAACTCCTGTCATTTTCAGCATCGCGTTCCACGCTAAACCGGCGGTGGTAAAAACGTTACACGGATCGAGTTCGTAGTACTGCAGGCTCATGTTTCGAAAGTTTTCAAATACGTCTGCAAGCAGTAGTACATCCGTTTGTAAATAAAGGTCATGATAATCACCGAACGTTTGCACGTCGAAAGCCGACCAAACCGCTCGAGCGTGCGCGTAATCTTCTTCGTTTATATCCGACTCTGTCAACCAGTTGTAAAAATGTTCGCGGTCCGGTTTGGTCAAATTTTGAATCGTCCGTAACGTATTCGTAAGGGTACACACCTTTACGCAACAGTAAATTAACATTACGCGTGTAAAATTGATTAAGGATTTTAAATTTATCCGCGGATAAGTTGGAGACGAGTTTTTCAAGTGACGCGTTCATGAACCGCAGAGAATCGAGAGACCGGAGCTGACCGAGTGTAACGGAGATGTAACGTTCGCTTGTAGTAGCGATACACGTTATTTCATCTTCCTTGTACTTTCCGAAACCTTGCATCAAATGATGCGAGTCATAGCCACTTAAATTATGGAAAAAAACCGGAACGTGTGTTGGTATTTTGTAATTTATATTACACGCATTGTGAGCAGCGCCTAAATAGTTTCCCGTTATGTGGCAACGGTTTCGAACCGTGTCATCCGTTAACGCCTTCTTGCACAGATGACAGTGCGTAGCGTTTCGGAATGACCGTTCATCGGCCGCTGTCATTTGGATCGGTTTATTAAACTTTCTATCGAGTCGTTGAACGTCGGCTAAAAGCACACGAAGGAACGTGTTCACCACGTCTTTACCGCGGTATATTACAGGTTCCTTGACGGCGTTTCCCATCCAGTCAACTATCACATAGCAGAAACTGGCTGGTATATGATGTGCCACGTTTTTACCGGTGGTCGGAACAATAAACGATTCGAAGTCAGCGTATACCGTATAAGGTACGCGGTGACAAAGTGAAAAGTTTTTAAAATACATCCACTTTTCGTCCTCGTCAGGAAGTTTTACTTTCTGTACTCCGTGCTGAGAACAGTTGCGTTCGTGTTCTTCAACTCGTTTTCGCGCCGCGTTAGTATCTTTATTGTCCGCAAATCTGTGTAGACAGTAGTTGCAGTAAAACGAAGTGCCCTTTCGTTTTGTCAACGATGAAAGCATACGCGAAAGGTTCCGTATGAGGCAGTAGTGTGTAATGTTCGCGTCGGACAGTAGCAGTAGGTTTACGTGGTACTTTCTACCGCGATGTTCAGTGATACGTTAAGGATATACCTCGCCTTCGTAGCCAAAAACGTTAACGGACATGTTTTCGTTTAATTTTTCAAAATGTTTTATCTTATTGACTGCGACGGGATAAGGAATGTCCTTCATGTTTATTTCTTCTTCGTACGGAAGGTAATGGCTAACGCGATCGGGTGTATACCGGCGAGCACAGACCACAAGAAACACTTTTCATCGTCTACATTTTTTATATTGATAATTCCTTTCTTACTGTGTGACAATTTTGATGGTGTAGGTAGGAAGCTCGACCCCACAAGAGGATTGTATTTTGTAATATTTAATTCCACCGACTCGACACCGTTTTCGACCCACCCGCTTCCGTCACGCGTGAATTTGTCAACGGATTCCATTATTTTCTCGCTAGCTATCGAATACTGTTCATCGATATCGTCATACTGTGACTTAAGTTCTGTACGTGATCTAAATACCGCATTACAATAAATATTTTCGGTGTTTATTAATTTTTTAAAAGATACACGAACTGCTAAATACCACTTTATATAATTATTTAATGCTACGGCTTCGCTACAAATCTTATCAACAACCGTGTGTTTGTAATCTAATAATACTGTTTGTGTGTTTAGTGTATTGTCAAGTATCATAAATTTTATAGTAATTACATTACCATTGATAGCACGGTGTTCGCTGCTGCTGCTGCTGCTGGCCATTGTGAAAGGACTGAGGCCGGCTTCGCGTCGTCGGTTCCCTATATAGACAGTTCGGTGACCGCAACGCTGTCGCCGCGCTCCGCTCGCGAGGAGTAGCTGCGCGGGGTGGGGTGCGGGGTTGTGACCGATGCGGTGTGTGCTGGTGGTGCGGGGTAGAGGTGTGGGGTGGGGGGAGGTGCGCGGGCTAGGATGTCATCGTCCGGTCGTGACCGATGACGCGCGTTGCGGTGGGTGGGGTGGGGTGGGGGGTGCGGTGTAGGAAGCCGACGTCCGTGACTGATGCGGTGCGGGGTGCGGGGTAAAGGTGTGGGACGGTGGTGCGGGGTAGGGAGCTAGGTTGCAGCCGGTGTCCGTGACCGAGAGGTAGGCGAGGTGCGGGGTACAGGATGCCGGCGACCTTGATCGAAGCGCGCTCGTTGAGTCGCCTCCCGCGGGATGTAGGGTGCGGGGTACGGGGGGCTGGGTTGTACGACCGGTCGTGACCGAAAGCAGGAAACGTCGAACACCAAGCAGATGCGCAAGGTGGTGGCCTGAGGCGACGCGGGGTGGACGTGCGAGGTAGGAAGCAAAGTTGCAGCCATGACCGTTGCGGTGCGGAGTGGCGGTGTGGGGTGGAGGTGCGGGGTAGGATGTCATCGTCCGGTCGTGACCGAAAGCAGATGGTGGCCCGAGACGACGCGGGGTGGGGTAGGAAGCAAAATTATAGCCGTTACCGTTGCGGCGGAGGTGCGGGGTGCGGGGTAGGGTGTCGTCGTGACCGAAGGAGATGACGCTTTAGAAGGAAGGAACGTGGTCGGGGGAAACAGAATAAATACGCCAGTGTTTCCCTGTGCAGTCATCAGTACTCGCCATGGAAGGAATCGTTGCGAACGCGAAGACAGTTGAAAATTTTTTACCAAAAAGAGACTTGTCAAGTCTTTCTTTAGGAGTAAAGTATCATATAATTCACATGAAATTTGTGAAAACGAAATTCGGGGAGTCAGTTGTGGTAGATTTGGAAGATACCGGAGCCTGTCCTCAGCCGGAGGATAAACTGTTCTATGTATACCTACCTAAAAGATGGTGGGACGTATTTACAGAGGAGCAATTGAAAGCTGTGAAGCCTTGTGTGCTATCACTATGCGTAACCTCACACACTCCGCTGGCGAACGAGAAAGTGAGCGTGCAGTTGGATATTGATTATGTGAGTATGATATTTCAGTACCACTAATAATTACTTATACAGAAGTGGTTATGTATTAATTTTTTTCTCTTTTTTTCCAGACCAAATAAACGTGAACAGGATTGATTTATTATACTAATAATAGTAATAATAACATTAATAGTAAAATGTTTTTAAATGTTGAAGTAGACTTCTCTATTTTTTTTGTCGTTTTTTAATGTTAACTGTTCATTTTCAGAGAAAGAACAAGGTGTTGCTTGGATCTAATATTGTAGAAAAACTTTTAAACAGAGAAATAAATGGTAATAATAGATTATATTGTCAATGCGACATGATTAAATTCGATTATAATTTTAGAAATAATCGTAAGACACTGAGTAGATGGATATCAATACGAAACGAAAAGAATATTTACAAAATGAAAGTATTTATTCGTAATGAGTTTTTCAAACTCTTCAGAACATTAATTAGTTATTGTAACAACCATAATATTGAATATCTTCAAATAAAAGATTTGCTAATTGCTAAAACAAACCTGGTTAATCAGATGTACTATATGATGTATAATTTTACTGGTACAGCGTATACCTCGCTGGTAAAAAAATATGAGTGGTCAAGACACGACTCTAGCGGATGTCCGCTTCGTAACCGTTGTCGCGTCTGTTGTTATCTAAGATATCAAAATGACTTTAATTCAGAATACATGTTTTTTTTAATACCAAACTAACTATCATTTGATGTGTCTACATTCTTTTGTATTTGATTAAGTATTATTAATTGTAGGAAATTATATTCTGTTTTTAATTATTAAAAAACGTAGGTGGTTTATAACATAAAAAGTTGAGATAAACAATCATTAAAGTGTTAATTAAATTTTTATGTGTATTTAAATTTTTTAAAAGATTTCTCTCATAGTTACAGAAACCTTGTTTCGATGTTATGTGTTTGTGCGAATGCGAGGGAGATGTATGTCGTTCACCACCATATGGTGACCACTGTAACATTCTGAGTGCTTGTGAGTGGAGAGAATTTACACTCTGAAGAACAATTGTTTTAAAAAATTATTTTGACGAAAAAAATGTAATTGGTTAAGGCATAATTCCACTGGATGTGCGCTTTATAATCGTTGTTACCTCTGTTATTATCTAAAATACTAAAAAGAGTTGAATTCAAGGTTTTGGTGTACCATTTTACACATGTAGTTAAGACCATAGTAATTATCATTTGATGTGTGTCTACATTTAGTATGTTATTATTAACATATTACACATCAACATTGTAATATTGTATGTTATTAATTATTATTATTATTGTTAGACATATAAGGCTTGTTTTGGTTGTAGTAAATGTAATTATTAAATTATTATTTTGTTAATTATGTATGTGTGTGTGTGTGTGTGTGTGTGTGTGTGTGTGTGTGTGTGTGTGCATATATATATATATATATATATATATATATATATATAGAGAGAGAGAGAGAGAGAGAGAATATATATATTGTAACGTGCGGTTTTATCAGAGGTGTCCGCCTCTAGAGAGTGTACTACAGTTACAGGTATATAGTTAGTTCAGCCCCACTATTGGAAGCGCCAATCTTGTAACGTAGCGGTTTTCTTAGAGGTGTTAATGTTTCCGCCTCTCCGCAGTCGCCACTTATGAATTATAATAACTGACGTTTTTAAAAAAAAATAAATAAAGGATTTTTTAATGTTACTCAATCTAAACAGAAATCGAGACTGTGTGATTTGGGGTCAAGGAGGGAAGTTGTTCAGCTTTATGAGGAAGAGAGAGTAAGTACCAATTATTTACACTCGGTTTAGACGATTTCTGATTTTTTCAAATTGTTCGCTGTGATTTAAATCAGCTGATTGTGAGACAAGTTTCCACGCCTAGTTCAACCAGCCTACACTATAGCAAAATCTGATCCGATGTGTTGATCTCTTCTGTTTTTGTGCTGAAATCTATTACAACTACCCACTACAAAAATTATAACACACTTTATTATTCAATATCATTTTTCAATAATATTATTTATTTATATTATTGGTTTTTGTTTCCTGCCACCAAAATACAAGTATCACAATTGATCTTTACTTACATAAAACATAATATCGACTTCATCGAGTAAACATGGAATTGTCTAAAGAAAAAAACATATATGGTTTTGTTTACCAAATTTTACACTATTTTTCAAAACATCAATTAATATATAATTCTTAATAATTCCCCAGGGTTAAGGGTAAGTTCTTTTTGTTATGGGATGGTCAGAAATGGATAATTACTAAGCTTTACAAATACCGAAAAAATATTAAATAAATTTGTTTATTTTTCGTTTAGTATGTAGTTCCAGGAATGTCCGTAAGAGAGCAGCGGGCGTTTGTTTACTTTAAAAAACATGTGATTAAATTTGACTAGTTTCGTTTTCTATACCAACATTCGGAATGCGTTTTCTTCGTTAACTATTAAACGAAATGTTTATATTACCTCTCTTCGTATGGTTCTTACGGGAATGAAGCTTTTTCTCTGGTGAGATCCGTCTGGAGTTATAATTTCATTACCGTCTGGCTCATATTCTATTGTCAACTTGAACTATGGCGAAACTAGGTTGAATCATCAGAAGGTTTTCTTTCACTGTTTTTTAAAGAGTATAACCATTTAATTTTGATAAATAATGGATGATTATATAGTGGTCATGTTGCTTGTTAATTTTGTACTAATTTTCACTCCTCCAAAGTTCCAGAAAAGTTATTTTATTAGAATTGTAGTAGCATCATTTTGTCAACTCTATGGTTTTATTCCAAAAATATTATTAACAATACTTGTTATTTTCGTCACTCTTAGTAACCCATAGTATTTTTATTATACAGGCAGTTTGTAATTATTATAAATTTATATTTTATTTACCGAAAAATAATTCTTTTCCATTCCGGTTTCTTTATCAATTTGGTTTACATAATAAGTTTTTGTTCATTTTCTTATGACCTTGTATATAAGTATTTGATAATTTTATTATCTTTAAATAAATTTATATATATTATTTATTTAGTCTCTCATAGTATTTCTACACTGCACTACTTCCTGTTGCCATTTCCCTCATAGTATTATTTTAATTTTTTATTATCCTTTTATATTTAAAATTTTTTTATGTTTTTTAAAACGAACCCTGGGTTATCTTATATTATAACACAAATATTTGAAAAAATATAACATTAACTTAGGTATAACAATTGGTTGACCATACAATATAAATATTACAATAAATAAATAAAATACAAAATCAGTTAGTAGTATTATAGTCTACTCTCATGGTTTTATAATGCCCAAACCTACAGCACAATTCTGTAATAAGTTACGTTCACTTTCATTTTTTACCTCAATGGGTACACTATAACTCACTTTGCACCGTATATCACTCGAATTGTTTATCATGTTTAGTGATATACTTTAATTTAGAGCTAGTTATATGTTACCCATTTCTGACCTTTATGTTCTCATGATTTAATTTATTGGGACCGGGTTATGTAACGTTACAATATATATATATATATATATATATATATATATATATATATATATATATATATATTTCAATCACTTTCTGCTACAGTCCGTTTCTTGATGTATACAATACTATAATACTTATAACTATTTTACCTCAAGATGTATTTTTTCTTTAGGGACATGTTTCGGGAGATCCTGTTCTCCCATCTTCAACCTTCGCCATCTTGCTTCTGGTGCAGTATTTGTGTGTTGGCTTCTGGATGTTATTATGGTGGTTTGTTGGTCTTTGGTCCTTCAATGTTGCATTATTGTGTGTGGTTGTGGTATCTGTTTTTGTATTTTGTGTATTTTCGATGTTGAGTGCTTTGAATATTGTGTCATGTTTTGTATTGATTTGTATTTGTTCTGGTATTAATTTGTTTTGTGTTTTATGTTTGTAAATCTGTAAATTTTCCCAAATGTTCATTATGGTGCCTTTGTGTGGTATATGTTTTATTAGTGTTACATTGGTTATGTCTGGGAATTCATGTCCTGTGTTTATTGCATGTGTGGCTAAATTGGATTTATATATGTTTGGTTTTTTGTATGCATTTAGGTGTTCAAAATAACGTTTTTTCAGCTGTTTTTTTGTTTGTCCTATATAACATTTATTGCAATCTTGGCATTCAATTTTGTATATACCGTTGGTTGTTGTATTATCTTTGTTGTGTGAGTTATTTAGATTTTGTAATTTATTTTTATTAGTTTTGTATGCTATTTTTATATCTGTGTTTTTAAATAGTTTTGTTAGTTTTGACATTTTATTATTTATATATGTGAATGTGGCCCATTTTTTGTTGTTGTTATTATTTATGTGTTGTTCAGTTTGATTAATTCTTAATTGTTCAGTTTTTATTTTGTATTTGATTTTATTTTCTATTTCGATCATAGTATTTTTATTGTATCCATTTGCATAACCAATTTGGTGTATTATATTTCTTTCTTTGTCAGTTTCTTGTTTGTTTAGGGGTATTTTGTACATTCTGTTAAATAACGAATAAAAATAGCATTTTATGGCAGCATTTTATTCGTTATTTAACAGAATGTACAAAATACCCCTAAACAAACAAGAAACTGACAAAGAAAGAAATATAATACACCAAATTGGTTATGCAAATGGATACAATAAAAATACTATGATCAAAATAGAAAATAAAATCAAATACAAAATAAAAACTGAACAATTAAGAATTAATCAAACTGAACAACACATAAATAATAACAACAACAAAAAATGGGCCACATTCACATATATAAATAATAAAATGTCAAAACTAACAAAACTATTTAAAAACACAGATATAAAAATAGCATACAAAACTAATAAAAATAAATTACAAAATCTAAATAACTCACACAACAAAGATAATACAACAACCAACGGTATATACAAAATTGAATGCCAAGATTGCAATAAATGTTATATAGGACAAACAAAAAAACAGCTGAAAAAACGTTATTTTGAACACCTAAATGCATACAAAAAACCAAACATATATAAATCCAATTTAGCCACACATGCAATAAACACAGGACATGAATTCCCAGACATAACCAATGTAACACTAATAAAACATATACCACACAAAGGCATCATAATGAACATTTGGGAAAATTTACAGATTTACAAACATAAAACACAAAACAAATTAATACCAGAACAAATACAAATCAATACAAAACATGACACAATATTCAAAGCACTCAACATCGAAAATACACAAAATACAAAAACAGATACCACAACCACACACAATAATGCAACATTGAAGGACCAAAGACCAACAAACCACCATAATAACATCCAGAAGCCAACACACAAATACTGCACCAGAAGCAAGATGGCGAAGGTTGAAGATGGGAGAACAGGATCTCCCGAAACATGTCCCTAAAGAAAAAATACATCTTGAGGTAAAATAGTTATAAGTATTATAGTAATATATATATATATATATATATATATATATATATATATATATATAGAGAGAGAGAGAGAGAGAGAACCTTCAAGGCTGCAAAACAGAGAGAAAGCGAGAGAGAAAAAAGATTATTTTGTATAATTATGTAAATATATATATATATATAGAGAGAGAGATAAAGTGTTTATTTTGTTTAGTTATGTATATAGAGAGCGCGCGTATGTTTTGCTCAATTATAATTGTCTTGTCTTGTGAATATAGAACGTGTGTGTGTAGAGAGAGAAAGAAAAATTATAGCTTATGATTTGATTGTAAAAGCTTTCGATATTATTAAAACTTATATATAAACCGTAACCTTTGTTATTTTATTATTATACCCTTATACAAAACAGTAACTCCTATCATACTTGAATAAGGTATACGCCAGCGAAGATAACAAGTTTTTATAGTTGTGATGTAGCTAACTCATTGATAAAGAGAGACACAGCTGGACTGCGGTATGCGCCAGCATGCGAAGAAACCCGGTTTATACAGTTCAGATGCGTCTATCTCTAAAGAGAGAGAGAGCGTATAATCTGTTTGTACCAACACACAGCGATTCAACCAGACCTGTTTGACTACTTTGTTAAAATTTTGCAGGCACACAGAGTAAAATATATTTATACAATTACACAATTTTAGTAATGCATAATTGGAATATGTATTTTTCTAAACAATATTCAAATGGATGCATCTGTTTTATAATAACACAATATACTCATATATAATAATACAATATATGGTTTTGCGAACCGCAGATCCAGAGGAGCGTTCAAATCCCGAGGAGCCATAATTTATTTTGTGGAAACCACCACCTGTCGGAATCCAGCTGTATAGCCTCCTGTTTCATCATAACCAGTGTTTTATACATGCGTCATGTGGGCGTACACACACACACACACACACACACACACACACAATACAGTGACGTCACACGGACAGCTCGGACACCAGCTGCCAGTGCCTCTATGACGTCATGAACTGGAACCCGGTAGTGTTTTCTAACACTCACTTTTATACTACTAGAATGCTGAGTGACCATCCGTTATCGCTAGTGGGTATGTAATATGAATAATAGGGACAAGTGGCAGTTGACTTCCGCTGAGACCTATACACGTGCAGTTATTTATAACTTCTTACATCATGATGCTGTTTGTCCATAGTCGTATGTTTTTTTTTAATAACAGAACATGCTGCAGCTGATGTAATCGACTCCGGCTGTCTGGCCATCTGTTATCGCGAGCCACTCATGGTAATAATTAATTGCCTCCGTCTGTCTGAGTATATAATTAATTGCCGCCGTCTGTCTGAGCATATGTTATCGTTGCGTGTGAACGAAGTTAGGGACGTACATAAATTATTGTGTGAAATAGAACGCAAGCCAAGCTAAGTGTGCGTCTTTGACTTTGTGTGCGTGTGCGTGTGTGTGTGTGTGTGTGTGTGGCAGCTGTTACGTTTTTTTGTTGTTGTTGGGTGTGCATTAGTTGTTATGATGATGTAATCGACTCCGTCTGTCTGGCCATCTGTTTATCGCAGCGTGTGAACGTATTCGTACATAAATTTTTTTAATAACAGAACACACAAGCTGTCTGACACCATCTGTTATCACAGCGTATGAACGAAATGAGAAACAGAACGCAAGCCAAGCTAAGTGCGCGTCCGTGACTTTGTGTGTGGGAGCTTTTTTTTTTTTTATTGTTACCATCTCTTTCGTGTACATCCTTGAGATACTATATATAATCTGTACGAACTGCTCTCAACAGCACATCGTTCGTCGCGAGACTCAACTGGGACTCGTGCAAGGTTAGTTTGATTTTTAAATATTCTTTAATTTCTAAAGTATATTATAATCATGCAATTATTGTTTAATAAAATTGATTTTTTAAATTAGTTCTATGTAACTCGTTCTAGCTTGTATATTGACTGATGAATAGTGTTAATGTTCGAAGGAATTTTGAAGTTAAGAAACAATAAAAATATTAAAGCAATACTGTTTAATTACAAATAATTAAAATACATGTAATCAAAATATATTACAATTTAAAATACATAATATGTAAACGCACACAGTAGTGAAAATTACAAAATATAAACATGTGCAATATGACAATTGTGTACGAAATACATCTAAGTAAAACTAATTACAAGTGCACTATGACATGACAAATATGTACAAAAAAAAAAAAAAAATGAAATAAACACACACAGTAGTGACAAATAAAAAAATACAATTGTATACAATTATATCAAATGAATTATGTGTAAGCACATTATATTATAACATTATGTAAACGCATACACAATTGTGTAGAATTAAATCAAATTGAAATAAGTGTAAGCACATTATATTTTAAATACTATTGGTAAACGCGTGTAATGACAATTATGTACAAATATATTTGGTAATTCTGAAGATGTCTATCCGGGCTTACTCTAAAATGTACACCACGTAAGCCTTGTTTTATTATCTAGACATAAGTACATTGACAATTGATTACAATTAAATCAAATGAAATATGTGTAATCACATTATAATATATAAGTTAAAATATATTATTTATAATTTAATGAAATACAACTAAGTACATGTTAATATATATACAGTATATGTAATCGTACGCGACAAATGAAGATGTCCATTCGGTCCTACTGTAAAATTTCTACTATGTAAGCTCTATCCTTTTCTCCACGATAAATTAGTTGCAGCGAACACGGTACTAAAATTTTTAATTCCTCATCTTCGAAAACGCCTGCCTATCTCTTTGGTAGATATACACGATATTTTAGTTTAGGGTCTGTGTAATCTTGGAGAGTGACGAGTACAGCTTTCCCGTACTTTGCGTCTATATTCTGCATTTCTTCTATTGGATATTTTACGCCGATTATCAATTCCTTTATTTTTTTATACTCAATTGCGCTAATAGTTGTAAACTTTTCAGTGAATGATGCCATTTTAAAATAAAGAATTTATAATTTCTCGCGCGTCTCTCAACGAATGAACGAATAACGCTCGTGCACAGCGGAATAAATAGGGAGGTAGTTGTGGAGGTGAAAACCGGAGAGGAGGAACCACTCAACGCACAGTAAGCGCTTATTTTTAACCGTGTGAACAGGATACGAGCTGATTTCTCACGGTTCGATGGGTAGGTGGGGAAGAGTGGAGTCGGTTATTTTTTTATACGTCTAGACAGCACTCGTACTTGTTCGAACATGTCGACGCTAATTTATTTTTAGACAGGTGATGTATTTAACCGTGTGAACAGGATACGACTTGATTTCTCACGGTTCGATGGGTAGGTGAGGAAGAGGGGTGTCGGTTATTTTTATACGACTAGACAGCACTCGTGCTTGTTTGAACATGTCGTCGACGCTAATTTATTTTT
Source organism: Magicicada septendecula (assembly GCA_034769895.1). NCBI lineage: Eukaryota > Metazoa > Arthropoda > Insecta > Hemiptera > Cicadidae > Magicicada > Magicicada septendecula. The sequence goes on along the minus strand of CM068367.1, from coordinate 621,896,091 downwards.
AGACAGATGATGTAATCGATTGAAAGGCGACGACTGTTATTTTTTACGTAAGCGCTAAACAATAATGTTTTCAATTAGTATTTTATCAGAAACATATTGATTATTCTAAAATCTGATACAACCCACTCACGTAAAGCGTGTACTCTAGTATTTGTATATATTTCCGGAAATAAGCGGTGCGCGAGACAGGCTGTTCCATGTATTGATTGTAATTGATCGAGTTTGGGACAACCGAAATCTTCTAAATTTATAATATTAAAATGCACGATACGCTTCTGTAGAAATCTTTTTTTTTGCAATCCTTTTACGAACACGAAGTTAAAAGGAAACGTATACTTTTGTAATATCGGTACAAGATGTTCGTACGATGTGTCCCCGTCCGTCCACGTTAGTCCATGATAATGGTCTGTTAACCATCTGTTTGTCCTCACATGTTTGTGATTCGAAACAATCGTGTCTACCGAATGTGTAAATATCCAATGCCTGCTGGCAAATGCAGTGACGTTCATAACGGCTAATTCCTTAACGAGTTCGCTTCCATCGTTGTCGATGAAACAGTGAAAGTCAAGTATGACTGCTAGTTTATCCTCGCACATCCTTTTTTCGTTATAAACAACGTGTTTGGTGTTACTAGGAACGTTGCAGATCCGTCTTACGGAACAGACACGTTGTATATTGTGAAACGCTCGTAAAAAATTTGTTCGGAACGTTTATTTTGTACCTTATATTTTCGTCACGGATCAGTGCAACAAATTTACACGTCAAAACGTTGTATACAAAAATTTCTATAGGGTACAGTACTGTATGCTTTAAGTCACCGCAGCGTATGTACTTGTACGGAGATAGCAGCTCCATGCGTCCGTCTTCAACGCGTGCTGTTCAAACACTGAGGTATGCGATATAGCGGAGGTTGGATTAAACACTTTTGTCACAGCAGCATATATATTTTTAAAGCTTGTGTTCACTAGGCGATAAAATTATAGCGTGAAAACGAACTAGAAATACGCTCTCATGTAAGCGGTGTATGCGGTTCTACATAAGGGACAATTATGTAGGGTTATGGCGCAATTCATACATGTGATAAAATGTCGACAGGGAATAAGTACAACTTCCACGTTTTGTATGTAACAGACTTTGCACATCGTATCACGATTCGAGCTTCCTTCTACGTTTTTTATATTCTCCTTGATCGTGTCGGTGCGTTGTTCGTTCTTTGCTGTCACTGCTGCTGCTGCTGCTGCTGTTGGTGCTTGCGCTTCGGTAACGATACCCAGTGCCTTGATGATAAAATGTTTATCTTTCATTAACATTACGTAAGAGCACGCAGGGAAATGACGTGCGTGTTCCATCCAAGCATATTCTCCACGTTCCCATTTGATTAATCCGCCTCCACAGCAAAAACAAATCACTCTATCGTTGCATCCGGTGTAAAACAAACCCGCTTCTGATAAATCTTTAGGCGTTATCGTTAACGATACAGGCCATTCTTTAAAACTCTTTAAACGGTTTTCCAAGTTTCTGTAACGTGGGTACGGAGATGTGATTTTTTGAATTAAGATGATCTGCACTTCTTTATCGTCTGGTGATAAGGACTTGATTGACATCGTCGTCGTCGTCGCCGCTTCACCGCATTGTTTGAAATAGCGGTTGTTGTTGGGATTGATATCGTCATAATCGATATCGTGTGAAAGCATCTTGTGCGTCCACTCACGACTCGTGCTGATGAAACACTGAGCGAAGAATAGGGAGGAGAGGATAATCGTTTCCCCCTCCACAAAAATAAAATACACGAAAATTGATTACATTTTTTAAAATAAAATATCACATTACATTCTATTTACAACCAAATAAAAATACATGAAAATTGATTACATTTTTTAAATAAATATCACATTACATTCTATTTACAACAAAATAAAAATACATGAAAATTGATTACATTTTTTTAATTAAAAAAAAATCACATACATATAATCCACACATTACATTCTAAAAAAAGCAACGTTCTATTTACAGCAAAAAAAAACATAAATATATAGTAAGCGTTTAATTGTCTGCGCACCGTGTTGGATAACGGAGTGTACACGTTGATTGAATCATGCAGTATCAAGCAGTAGGCCGCGGTCTGAGCGGGGAAATTGGTCGATGACTCGAATTCCAATCTGACGTCGACTGGTGAAGACTTGAGCGATTCGTCCTGTCTGCTACAATCGAAGACGAATAACGGTGCTTTTGCTATGAACTCAGTAGGTGTTAGAAGTACGTTGGGTTGACTTCTGTGGTAGTACGATTTTTGAAATCGTGTATACATGTCGTACAGCAATGCGTAAAATATGAAAGAGGTCGGCTTTGAACCATCGTACTGATCGACAATTAGCGGGTTGTTGGCCTTGGCGTGGCGGTTGGGTACCATGCTAACGCCACCGCGAACGGCCGATTCGATAAAGAGATGCTGATCTATATCTGTCAACAGCTCCAGTCGCATAACGCTCATCTTTAACATCGCATGACAAGCGACGCCAGGAAGCGAGTAAAGATGAGCCGGATCGATCTGGTAGTACCGCATGGCCATCTCACGGAACACCTCGAAGACGTCGGCCAGTAGCAGCACGTCTGTTTTAAGATACAGATCGTGATATTCGCCCAGTGTACTGATTCCGAAACTACGCCACACGTTCTGCGCGTGAGCGTAATCTTCGTCAGATACTGGCGATTCACTCAACCTGTTGAAAAAGTGTTCGCGTGCGGGCAGACGTGTTTCGTCGAATTTCTCGCTACCTGTCATGTAATCGTAAGGGTACACGCCCTTACGTAAGAGTAGCTCGAAGTGTTCTTCCAAACATTGCTTCGTTAAATCGAAATCCGCACCGCTCGCGTGCAAGTTTCCAACAAGTGTGTCCAAGGACGTGTTCAGAAATTGAAGCGTGTCTACGAAACGCAGACCACCCAACGAGACTGATACGAAGCGTTCGCTAGTGGTAGCGATACAAGCGAGATTGTCGTATTTACCCAGCCCTTGTACTAAGTGATGTGCATCGTACTTCGTAAGTTATGGAAAAAGACGGGTATGTGTCGTGGAGTCTTGAAGTTAAGGTTACAGATGTTGTGAGCTGCGCCCAGGTGTCGTCCTGTCAGATGACAATGGTTGCGCACTTTGTCGTCCTCGGTCAGTGGTTTTTCACAGAGATGACATACGAGGGCATTTGCGAAAGATAACACATCACGGTAACTCATAGTCATAGGGACAATGGATCGGATGATTCTGAACAGTTCTCGCTCTTCAGCGACCAGTCTGTCGAGAAAGGTGTCTACCACGTTCTCACCGCGATAAACGCCCTGGGGTTTGAAAATATTACGCTCGTAGTCGACTACGAGGTAGGAGAAACCTGAAGGAAGATGTAACGACTCCGTTGTGGTGGACGATGTGTGCGGAGGAGCGTAGCAGCGATGGCAAGGGACGATAAATGATTCAAAATCTGCGTATATCGCAAAAGGGACCTTATGGCAGTATGTGTAATTTCTGAAACACATCACTTTCTCCTCCTCCTTCACGGGTAAACGAATTTTCTGTTCGCCGTACGTTGAACAGTGGGGGATATGTTCGGTAAGGAGTCGTTCTTTGCAGAATCTATGCAGACAGTAATCGCAATAGAAAGAACGCCCGTCGTGTTTGCTTAGTGAAGAGAATAAGCGACTCGTATTTTTTATTAAACAGTAATGTTTTCGATCGTCAGCGGTAAGGATGATGTTCAGCATTACACACACACACACACACACACATGCGCTCGCGCGCGCATTATTATGTTAGCAAATTATTATACAACATTTTTCTTGTTACGTTTTACATAATGAGCGGAAGTGATGATAAAATTTATAAAAGAGTATGTGAGGAGCAGCGGCGGGTTCGAAGGTAAATTACAACATTTTTCTTTATTTAACAAGTACAAACAGAATATAACATTCGACTGACTTACTGTTTATTTTTTATAGTTCCCAAAGATTACAGCAGGCGTTAATGGGACCATCATTATCTCAACACAACTCGAGTCGGTAAGTCCATTTTTATTAACAATCACTTGTACTAATGCGTTTACGTTTGGTATTCAAATTATTCTTTTTTTTTTCAGTGATGCTACCAGTTCAGCTGCTGCTGCTGCGTCTCAGCAAGCCGGCACGAGTCGGTACGTTTTTTTTTTTTTTTCATTAACGTTTGCTTGTACTATTGCATTTACATCTGGTATTAAAAGTGTACTTTTTTTTCAGCAATGATGATGAGATGATGTACGGTGATGAAGATGATAATGACAGTGATGTAACAACAGTACATCTAGATGGTAGCGATGATGATGAAAATAATGATGTTGATGTAGATGAGCATAACACACAACAATTACTGGTCATCACATTTAATATGTAAGTCTTCTTCTTATGTGTACATACTTTCGTTTTTTTTTACATGATTTTATATTTTTACTTTTTCACCAGTGACATTCGTCCACAAGCGCAGCGGCAGCAGATAACAATTACACCGCCACAATCGCCACCACCACAACCAGAGGAACAACCACAACTTACGTAAAAACAATTGTTAACTAAGAAATAACCTCGCTCTAATGTGCGAAATTTGTAACAAATATTACTACACTGCCCGAACAATTTGTAAACACATTTTATACCATTTAAGTACGGATAAGGTACGGTAGTGTACTTTTGTTAATGTAACCTTCTTTTATGTTTTCTTTATAATCCAAAGAACTCAAAATTTTGAGAGAGTTAATACATAGTGTACAACAGATGCCATGTCGGCCTCAGGATAACTCATTTCAAAATTAATTTCGTCAGCCTAGAGATTTATGTTTCGTGTTCTAAGCCGGAGCAATTTTATTGAAAACTAATTTATAATATTTTTGTCACATTGATTAATGACCAAACCATAATTAAATGTTGCAGTACAGAGTATTACCATTGTTTTATTTCATAGGAAGTTGTATAATATATGTGTGAGTTAGCAATTTCACTGAGCAGACGACTAGCGCTCTTGCCAAGTGGGCAATACAGTAAGCTGTACAGAGGCGGGAATCATTTGAACGCTCCAGCTGTCAATGCTGATAACACCAATCTAACTCGTTAATTCTCAAATTTAATTGTTTTAAAATAAACAATTTGGCGCCACCCGGGACTCGCAACCCCTATGAAATTACAGGTAGGTTGTACTGATAATTGTGACCATGCTACGGACTTCGGTAGTGACAACTATTAATGTAACGACAGGTGTGAGACGAACACACCACCCTAACACTTAATACACATAAAAACAGGTGTACACACATTTTACAGATACGACCGACCCATTTTCAGATCGTTACAGATTGGCTTCCATCGCGGGGCTTAAACATCACGAACACGTCTTTATACAGATACGTGCCAGCCTACTTTCTATCTCGTTACAGATTGGCGACCAATGTAGTGAGGTTAGAAAAGGACGACTAGCGGCGATTATGAAAAGAAATCATAAGGCAAAAAGATATGATGCAACAACAAACAAAAATGCCCAAACAACAGAAACAATGGAGGTATGCAGAGTGGATGACAAAGTTATTTAAAAAATTCAGTAAGGAAATGGAGTACATCGAGAAGAATACCACGGATCATGAAAGAGCACAAATGAGTCGTGCGAATGCTGTGGGATCACCAAACGACATGATGTCACTGAGAGATATTTATGATGAAATGTGGAAGCTGGACACCAAGTATAAGGAAGAAGAGACTATCGGGACAGCCCACGAAAAACGTGATAACAATGTGGAAAGAATGACTGAAGAAGATTGGGATAGATGGAGTGATAATGCAGAACAAATGAAAAACGAAAGAAAGGGAGTATACGCACAGGTGATAGAGGAATTCACACAGGAGGAATATGACCAATGGAGACAATCTATAAGACAACCAGAACAACAAATAGAAACAGAAAACGCAGAATTAAGAGAATGGATAAGGGTTATGTTCGAACTATCCAGAGAAGATATTTGTAATTGGAGGAAGGTACATAACCAAGTAGAAGAGTTCACGGAAATGCCAAAACTGAAAACTCAAATAAAAAAAGAAATAGTCAAGGATGTCAAAGTGAAGCAACAGAAGAAAATGCCAGAACCAGCACAGAAAGTGACCCTGCAGGACGTAATGGATTTACTGGTTGAAATCAATAGAGAAGAGAAGGAACAAAGAAGACAGGACAAGGAAGAAGATAATGAGTATTATAGGAAACAAAGAGAAGAAAGGGAAGAGGATTCCAGAGAGTTCAGAGAAACCCTAGATAGAGATTCCAGAGAGTTCAGGGAGGCAATACATAGTATTTTCAAACCATTGCATGAAACACTGGACCGCATTTTGGAAAATATCCAAGAAACGTGGAACAAGAACAGGGAACCGGTGAATGAAAAAATCAAAGAGAGGAGGAGGAAATAGAGAACAAAGAAGAAATCAAGCAGACGAAAACGGAGATGAACAAGAGATGGGAAGAAACAAGTTACCCAATAGATCAACTTAATAAAACAGTAGTTAGTGATTTCAAACCATTGAATGAAACACTATACAGCACTTCTGAAGGTATCAAAGAAACGTTGAGTGAGAACAGGGAACCGGGGAATCAGAAAATAACGCAGAAGGAGATGGAAATTGTAGATGAAACAAGTGTATTGTTTTCTGAAATTAAAGATAACAATAACACCGAGAAAATCAAGCACATCAAAACCAACAGTAGAAGAGGAAGAAAGAAGAATACGATAATTAAGAAGATTAAGAAAACAGAGGAAATGGGAAGGGTATATAAAAAGAAACTAATCAAAACACGAGAAGAATTAGAGATGATGAAGAACGGACTCATTGATGTATTTAATTTGCCCCTTATCTACCAAAGCAAATTAATGAAGTATAAAGATTGTAGGAGGACTCTGAAGGAAATTATAAAAGGAATTCACAACCAGCCAGTGGATGAAAAATTCAGCAAATCTATGCTTAGATGGAAGATGCCAGAAACAGAAAGGACTGACAACAAAACAGTGTATAACAAATTAAGGAGGTCCCTGAAACACTGGAGCACACCAGAAATGGAAATACAAAATAAAAGATCAATACCATTAATGAGAGGGGCACAATTAACTTCTCTGATTGATCAGCAAAGTAATCAAATGATTGAGGTAGACCTTAATACTACGGAACATATGGTATTAGAGGAATTGTGGTACAAGATGGAAGATACCTATTTCACAAGGAAGAAAATAGTTCTACACGCCAAGGTTATCCGAACCACAAGTGCAGAGGAACTGATGGACCATGGGTAAGCTAAGCGAAGATACCACACACCAAGAAAAGGGACTGATCTTCGAATTACCGACCAAGCAAACCAATGGAAAGAAAGAAGTATTAAAATTAAATTAAACCACTAAATGAACACCAAAACAAGAAACGACTCAACGACTAAGACGATTTAAATGAGAACCACTAAACCATAATAAATAAACTTAGGAATTATCCAGAATAAATGTAGAAGATCAGACATTTGAAGGAGTAGAGAAGAAAGACAACAAAGAGTGAAATATACATGAGAAGGCAATTCTAATGAAAGAAAAGGAGAAGATCAACTTATAAAAAAGTATAAATAACAAGGCCCAGTATAGAGTACAATATATGACCATATGTCATCACAAAAGATAATGGTAATAATACTTACCAAATAAGTAATATAAACACAAGAAAAATGAAAGGAGTTTACAACCAAGCTTCAATAAAAAAGTTTTATGAAGAAGAATGAAATAAACAAATTTCAAAATTCAAAAAGTTTGTAAGAGCAACTTACTACCTTAATTAGATGACATATGAGGAATGGAAAAAATAAAATAAATGAATACAAATATAAAAACAAAGGAATAAGTTACACAAATTCCTACCAAGTAAAATCAACTTACAGTCTATTAAAGTTGATACATGAAGTATAAAATAAAAAAGTACAATAAGTGAATAAGTTACACAAATTCCTATAAAAAAGTAAGAATCACAAACTTACGATAATATTTAAACAAAAAGTACCTAAAAAAGGAATAAGTTACAAAAATTCCTATAAAGTAAGGAACTAACTTACAAAAAATTATCAAAAATGATATTTCAAACAAATTAAAATAAACAAAAAATAAAATCAAGCAAAAACTGCTAAGATAAATATCTGAATGTATTCAAAGAAAAAAAAACAAAAAAAATCTGAACTGGTACAAGGAAAAAGAGAAGTTATGTATAAAACAAATATACAAGCTATGGCTAAAGCAGAATATTGCTAAATAACCAAGAAAAAGAATAAAAATGTCTAAGATAATTAATATGATCACAAGTAGAATAGAAAAGCAAACTAATGAAAAGTTAGATATGATGAAATTAACATATGAATAAATAAAAAAATCAACTGTATGAGTAGATGACAGTATATAGCAAAGGTACAGTGGAAGGAAGAATGAGTAAAAGGCAAAAGTGATCTAAAAACAAACCACAAGGTGGACAATCCCAAAATATATTATTATTATTATTATTAATTTAAGTCACAAGTTGACAAAAAAGGTATTTAAGATTGACTGTTGAAAAGGTCCAGCAATCCAAATAAACTGAGCAGAGATGATGTTCCTCTGGTCTCAGAAAAAATAAGTAGTAATGGGAGTAACCAGCTACTAAAAAGTTAGGGAAAAAATTGTGTATAAGGGAGAATGCACCAATGGAAATAAATAAAAACAGATCCAAATAAAATGGAATGAATCAAGTAAGAAGAGAAATAAAGAATGGAGAAACAAACAAGAGAGAAAAGGAAAAAATTATATATAACTGATAATTTCATAAAAAACTATGTTAGTGCTTTATTAAAATGATCAATTTTGAAGGAGAGGCATTATGTTACAACACAAATAAGCCACCCCAGTACCAGGGATAAAAAAGATAATTCTAAATGTAAATGTACTTCATATCAAATAAAATGATTAAATATAAATAAAATATAAAAACTATGACACGACAAACGACGACATTACCCAACCCAAGTGATTGACCCAACAACAGGAAACAAAAGAAGAAGGGAACCACGAAAAATAAACAAGAAAAAAGTGATTAACCAAACAAACAGGAAACAAACAAAAGAAGGGAAGAAACCAAAACCAAAGAAGAATAAAGACAATTGAAGGAAGTGAACAAATTCCTATAACTAAATAAAATCAAACCAGACGAGAAGGTGAGAACCGAATTAAAATGAAGACAATTGAAAATGAAGAAGATGAAGGAGAAGAAGAAGAAGAGGAAGAATGAAGAGGAAACGAAGTGAAACCAAGAAATAAGAAACACCACATATAAAAGGGAGAAATGGTATGCTCAAATATAGAATATTGTAAATAAAACCAATAATTAGCCAATAATGGAAATAAATATTATTGTAAATGAGATAATTTATATACCTGTTTTAAACAAAAACAGTAAAAAGTAACCTAGTAAAGAAAAGTACACTAACCCAAATATTAGAGTTAGATATAGTGAAATATATAGCAAAATATCATTAATACTATTTATAATTTTATAATGAAAGAAATAGTGAGAAAGTGAGAAAGAGAAAGAGAAATAATTATAGGGATTACCCAGTAAAAAACACTTAACGTAAACAGTGAAAAAGTGCAGTAGTGAATGTGTAAATACCCCAAAATAGTGAGTGTATCAGTGATAAACACCAATTAATTAAGGGTGAAAGTGATAAGTGGAAAAAGATATTATAAATAATAAAAAGGTAGTAATAGATAAGAAAACACTTAGTAAATCTATTTCTTTTATGAATTTCTAACTGCTATAATTTTTTATTGTTCGAACAAACTTCTGGTTGTTTAAGACCTGAAGATGTCAGTAATGACGAAAAGCTTAGTCGAACAATAAAAAATTATAGCAGTTAGCAAATTCATAAAAGAAATAGTAAGGATGGCTGCTAATTTAAACAATACGAAGAACTTAGTAAATCATTGATGAACCAATGAATGATTTAAGAGTGAGCTTATAAAAAATTATATAGTTAAGGATAATTAGAAATAGTATTTAAAGTAGAGATAAGTAAAGGATATAATGTTATTTAGGGAGAAAGCCCATGTAAAAACAGTTTGTGTTAACATGGAATGGAGTAAAGAAGTAGTAATGAAATAAGAATTTAAGTATATAAGTAATAAACACCCTATGTTAGAAGGGAAAATAATTTTAATAAGTTTGAAGGAAGTGATGATATTTCTCACTCAAGGTAATAGTAAAAGAATTAAATGGACGTTAAACCAACAGTACCTAATAACTTATAAAGAATTGTTCGTTTTAATTTTATGAATAGGATATGGCTGAAGGAAGCTTACAGTCCATAGGCCTAGTTGTTATGTTTTAAATATTAAGCTATAGAAAATAATTTTGACATGTAATCAGAACACAAACAGACTCAAAACAAAACTCAACCAATTATAATAACAAAATAAAGCCCATCAGGCTGAAACGAAAGGTAATTTAAATGAAATAAGTAAAATACCATAATGGCTACTTAGGCCTATGAACATGCCTAACTGTCAGAAACACACAAATACAAATTATAACAAATTAACAAGGAAATTTACAAATCTAAGACAAGTAACTAGCCAATAATTATGTATAAATCATTTTAAAAGAAAGATGTTATAATAGGAGTTTAAATTAAAAGAGTTATGTAATTATCAAATGTCAACATAATTAGACAAAAATTAATATATAATAGAACATGTCCTTATGAGGCATTGTTTTAATCTTTGAAAGGAAATAAACACAATAGTGATAATATTTATTACCCAGAAGGGAAGACAGAAGAATAAAATCAATCAGAAAATATATAATAAATTTGAATAAAAAATTCAAATATAATAACAATGCTTTTAATCTCGGCCTTAACTAATCAAAGGGTTTCAGTTACCATAGAAACGGGCTGTTGGTTACTAATTTTCCATTAAATTTACTTACTTGGAAAAATGACGCTTCGCTAGGAAGTACGCAAGATTTAGATGACCGAAATTTTATTTTAAAAAAGTTTGAAAAACGTTTAGAAGTCAACAGTAAGAACCAGTGATGAGGAGATGAAGAGTTTCAAATATTAACAGATGTCCAGGAACCAAATAAACAAAATTAAATAGCAGAAATTCCCAAGACAAATTAGAAGAAGATGCCAGCAGCCTAAGTCATCCCAAAATTGATGAATTTCCATTACCCCAGAACAACGACATACCGTAACCTTCTGAACCGATAAGTATCAATTAAATTCAATAATCCCCGAAATAAAAGCACTTTAAATATTTCTCATATCAATCAAAAATTCTCACTATCAAGTAAAACTAATTTTCTTTCAAGGATTGAATAATATAAACTTACGTAAAAACAATTGTTAACTAAGAAATAACCTCGCTCTAATGTGAGAAATTTGTAACAAATATTACTACACTGCCCGAACAATTTGTAAACACACTTTATACCATTTAAGTACGGATAAGGTACGGTAGTGTACTTTTTTTAATGTAACCGTCTTTTATGTTTTCTTTATAATCCAAAGAACTCAAAATTTTGAGAGAGTTAATACATAGTGTACAACAGACGCCATGTCGGCCTCAGTATAACTCATTTCAAAATCAATTTCGTCAGCCTAGAGATTTATGTTTCATGTTCTAAGCCGGAGCAATTTTATTGAAAACTAATTTATAATATTTCTGTCACATTGATTAATGACCAAACCATAATTAAAGTTGCAGTACAGAGTATTACCATTGTTTTATTTCATTGGAAGTTGTATAATATATGTGTGAGTTAGCAATTTCACTGAGCAGACGACTAGCGCTCTTGCCAAGTGGGCAATACAGTAAGCTGTACAGAGGCGGGAATCATTTGAACGCTCCAGCTGTCAACGCTGATAACACCAATCTAACTCGTTAATTCTCAAATTTAGTTGTTTTAAAATAAACAATTTGGCGCCACCCGGGACTCGCAACCCCTATGAAATTACAGGTAAGGTTGTATTGATAATTGTGACCATGCTACGGACTTCGGTAGCGACAACTATTAATGTAACAACAGGTGTGAGACGAACACACCACCCTAACACTTAATACACTTAAAAACAGGTGTACACACATTTTACAGATACGACCGACCCATTTTCAGATCGTTACAGATTGGCTTCCATCGCGGGGCTTAAACATCACGAACACGTCTTTATACAGATACGTGCCAGCCTACTTTCTATCTCGTTACAGATTGGCGACCAACGTAGTGAGGCTAGAAAAGGACGACTAGCGGCGATTATGAAAAGAAATCATAAGGCAAAAAGATATGACGCAACAACAAACGAAAATGCCCAAACAACAGAAACAATGGAGGTATGCAGAGTGGATCACAAAGTTATTTAAAAAATTCAGTAAGGAAATGGAGTACATCGAGAAGAATACCACGGATCATGAAAAGGCACAAATGAGTCGTGCGAATGCTGTGGGATCACCAAACGACATGATGTCACTGAGAGATATTTATGATGAAATGTGGAAGCTGGACACCAAGTATAAGGAAGAAGAGACTATCGGGACAGCCCACGAAAAACGTGATAACAATGTGGAAAGAATGACTGAAGAAGATTGGGATAGATGGAGTGACAATGCAGAACAAATGAAAAACGAAAGAAAGGGAGTATACGCACAGGTGACAGAGGAATTCACACAGGAGGAATATGACCAATGGAGACAATCTATAAGACAACCAGAACAACAAATAGAAACAGAAAACGCAGAATTAAGAGAATGGATAAGGGTTATGTTCGAACTATCCAGAGAAGATATTTGTAATTGGAGGAAGGTACATAACCAAGTAGAAGAGTTCACGGAAATGCCAAAACTGAAAACTCAAATAAAAAAAGAAATAGTCAAGGATGTCAAAGTGAAGCAACAGAAGAAAATGCCAGAACAAGCACAGAAAGTGACCCTGCAGGATGTAATGGATTTACTGGTTGAAATCAATAGAGAAGAGAAGGAACAAAGAAGACAGGACAAGGAAGAAGATAATGAGTATTATAGGAAACAAAGAGAAGAAAGGGAAGAGGATTCCAGAGAGTTCAGAGAAACCCTAGATAGAGATTCCAGAGAGTTCAGGGAGGCAATACATAGTATTTTCAAACCATTGCATGAAACACTGGACCGCATTTTGGAAGATATCCAAGAAACGTGGAACAAGAACAGGGAACCGGTGAATGAAAAAATCAAAGAGAAGGAGGAGGAAATAGAGAACAAAGAAGAAATCAAGCAGACGAAAACGGAGATGAACAAGAGATGGGAAGAAACAAGTTACCCAATAGATCAACTTAATAAAACAGTAGTTAGTGATTTCAAACAATTGAATGAAACACTATACAGCACTTCTGAAGGTATCAAAGAAACGTTGAGTGAGAACAGGGAACCGGGGAATCAGAAAATAACGCAGAAGGAGATGGAAATTGTAGATGAAACAAGTGTATTGTTTTCTGAAATTAAAGATAACAATAACACCGAGAAAATCAAGAGCATCAAAACCAACAGTAGAAGAGGAAGAAAGAAGAATACGATAATTAAGAAGATTAAGAAAACAGAGGAAATGGGAAGGGTATATAAAAAGAAACTAATCAAAACACGAGAAGAATTAGAGATGATGAAGAACGGACTCATTGATGTATTTAATTTGCCCCTTATCTACCAAAGCAAATTAATGAAGTATAAAGATTGTAGGAGGACTCTGAAGGAAATTATAAAAGGAATTCACAACCAGCCAGTGGATGAAAAATTCAGCAAATCTATGCTTAGATGGAAGATGCCAGAAACAGAAAGGACTGACAACAAAACAGTGTATAACAAATTAAGGAGGTCCCTGAAACACTGGAGCACACCAGAAATGGAAATACAAAATGAAAGATCAATAACATTAATGAGAGAGGCACAATTAACTTCTCTGATTGATCAGCAAAGTAATCAAATGATTGAGGTAGACCTTAATACTACGGAACATATGGTATTAGAGGAATTGTGGTACAAGATGGAAGATACCTATTTCACAAGGAAGAAAATAGTTCTACACGCCAAGGTTATCCGAACCACAAGTGCAGAGGAACTGATGGACCATGGGTAAGCTAAGCGAAGATACCACACACCAAGAAAAGGGACTGATCTTCCAAGCAAACCAATGGAAAGAAAGAAGTATTAAAATTAAATTAAACCACTAAATGAACACCAAAACAAGAAACGACTCAACGACTAAGACGATTTAAATGAGAACCACTAAACCATAATAAATAAACTTAAGAATTATCCAGAATAAATGTAGAAGATTAGACATTTGAAGGAATAGAGAAGAAAGACAACAAAGAGTGAAATATACATGAGAAGGCTGTGAGATAATAGTTTAAAAAGATGGAAAGTAAGACGGCTTTCTTACATGATAATTTAATAAGCCTCTGGTGAGCTCGAAAGCAGCAGCATGCAGAATTGCTAATCAGACATAAATAATATAAAAATGACTTACCGTATCTCATGACTGGGTTGATCCTGACACTCAAGGCAGGATAGACTGGTTGGGATAAGGATGGGTGAAATGCACGGATTTCTACCTGCCGAGGAGGGCCCGACTCGTGGACGTTGACACTGAGATGGCTGGCGTACGACAGAGCTAAAAGTTCACGTGCCTGTATGAGCTCTACAAAAGCCATAGTGCTAACCTCGGAAAATGAAAAGAATGACCGGTTCGATCCGAAATATCGAACACCGGCCCCCGTTGACCGCAATGGGTCAACCACCAACTACACCAAAAGACATGGCCAAAAATGCAGTACAAAAATTTGGCTTTTGGTGAACAGGAACATTCTCTGAAAATTACCCTCCAACCTAGGAGGGGGTCACACGCAAACACAAGAAAATACAAACATACAGAAAAACATGCAATTAATTAGAACCCTGCCGAATAACTCCGCCGCGGGCGCATCGACCAGGCGAGCAATCCGAAAGGTTCGGGTAGAGCAGACCAAAACCCATTAACATCCAATAAACAATGGCCCAGCCAAACACAATGTAAAACTCAGCAAATCAACTTAGTTAGTTCCCTAGTTTTTTTTACATTTTTTTTTCCTTTTTTATTTTTTGTTCCCTTTATTCCCCCCCTTTTTTTCCTTTTTTTTTACTTATTTTTTTTGTTTGTTGATTTGTTGAGCATCCATAACTCCCAATGAACTGGCACAACGCCATGCCAGAAACATTCCACAATGTAATATTCACTGCGGACAACAACTGGAAGGAATCACCTGGGAAATCCCAGCAAAGTGTCCAGTAAGTCCACAACAATCATTGAAATTAATTCTGCTCACCCGAAAAAACAAGATAAACCCAATTAAGAAGATATGGGCAACCGGTATAATTTAATAGCCGGTCGTTCAAAAGAACCTGTGGATGTTTTAACTGAAGCGCGACGAACAACCCCGTCGCTCCCCGGAAACACAGCTGAAACTCGGCCAAGAGGCCACATCAGGGGGGGAGAATTCTGTTCCTCCATAACCACCAGGTCCCCAACCATTAAATTTCTTGACTTAGACGACCACTTCGATCGGGCATGAAGTGCCGTCAAGTATTCCAAACGCCACCTTTTCCAAAAGGCTTGGAGCAAAGCAGCAATTTGTTTGTAATGACGGACGGTCCCTTCATTTAATGAGACTTCAGCTTCCGGGGGCGCGGTAATGGGGCGGCCAACCAAAAAATGACCAGGCGTTAGAGCCTGGTAATCACTCGGATCTGAGGATAGAGCAGTCAAAGGACGGGAATTTAAGATTCCCTCAATGCGAATGCATAACGACGAAAATTCTGCTATGGTCAGCGACCTGGTCCCAATCATACGTTTCATGTGAAACTTGGCCGACCTGACAGCCCGTTCCCACAAGCCACCCTGATGAGGGGCAGACGGAGGGATAAATTTAAATTCAATGTTATTGTCAACAGCAAAAGCTGTTATCTGAGCTGACTGGTCAGGATTGGAAAGCACATTTTGGAGCTCCCGTTTCAGTTCAGAGCGCGACCCCACAAAATTCCTACCACAATCCGAATACAGTGTTTTCGGAGCCCCACGGCGACTAATAAACCGTCTCAACACATCAATAAACTGGGGCGTAGAAAGATCCATAGCCACTTCAAAGTGAACTGCTTTAGTGGCTAAGCAGATGAAAATGCAGAGATACGCTTTGACTATAGGTGCCTTCCGAACAGCGTAGGCCCGTACCAAAAAGGGGCCAGCATAATCCATGCTGGAAGAATAAAATGGAGGTGCCGGATTAACTCTAGGAACTGGCAGATCCCCCATTAACGGGTTGGTGGGGCGAGGACGCGCCCTGAAACAAGGAAGACATTTCCAAATTATAGTTCTTATTGCCTGACGTGCGGACAA
Organism: Magicicada septendecula; assembly: GCA_034769895.1. NCBI lineage: Eukaryota > Metazoa > Arthropoda > Insecta > Hemiptera > Cicadidae > Magicicada > Magicicada septendecula. The sequence goes on along the minus strand of CM068367.1, from coordinate 621,879,591 downwards.
AATCCAATAATTTTGGGCAAGCTGAAATTGAACTTGCAAGGGCCCAGCATGACCTAACCACACATGAGTGTGATGAATTAGCAATCCTACTAGGTGGTGATGCTTGGGCAGTAAAATCGGAAAACGATTTCTAGTAACCGCAGAGTTAGTCAAGCGACCGCGTACTCGAATGAGGCCAAAATCATCTATAAACGGGACCAGGCGCTGAATGCGGACCGGAAGCCGCTTACCTAAACGAAGAGCCGCGAGCTCCTGTCCAAACATGCTGCGCTGAATGTAGCGTAAAATATACTTAACAGCCAACTTCTTCCAATCCATGGCTGTGGAAGCTTCAATCCGCGAAGGCATAGCCCACCTTACGATGACTGAGGTAACCCCTACCACTAAGGGCCACGAGGTCAAGTGCTCAAACAGTTCCACCCGGGGCTCCTGAGTGAGAAACGAAGGGACCTTGGTTTCCAAAGCAACATCTTGCACGTCGTGATTCGGGCGATAATTAATACGGGGCCAGTGCAGAGCATCAAGCTTTAACCAATCTGGCCCTGACCACCACAATGTCGACGACCGGAGGCTGGAGAGTGACGTGCCTCTAGAAGCTTAATCAGCGGGGTTAGAAACACCATGAACATGACGCCAAGATTTAGTATATGTCCACTCGGTAATGGCAGCCACCCAATTAGCACTAAATGTCTTCAATTTAAAAGTAGGCATATTCAGCCAATCCAAGACAATCGTCGAGTCCGTCCATAAGAAAACTTGACTCAATTGAATACATGATGAGAATAAGCCAACATAATGACGAACAAGTTTGGCTAAAAGATAAGCTCCCAACAACTCCAAACGTGGGATTGATAAAGTTTTAAGAGGTGCCACTTTAGTTTTAGACGACACCAACGAAACCACCGGAGGACCAGAGTCAGTATAAATGGACAGATAGAGGACGGCCGCGTAACCCAACTGGGAAGCATCACAGAAACCATGCAATATTACCCTTTCAATATGCCCACCTTTAGGGAAGAATGGCCGGGAAATAGTAATTACCGGAAGATGATTCAAAGAGGACAGGAATTGACTCCAATAATCGTTTAAGTCATCACTTAGAGGAGCATCCCAGTCCAAGCCCTCAGCCCAGAGTTTTTGGAAAAAAGCCTTGGCCCTGAAAATCACTGGCGAAAGCCAACCACATGGGTCAAATAATTGTGCCATCTGAGATAACACGACACGTTTGGTAAATTGAACCTGAGCATTGCTGCAACAGGCCAAAGGAGGAAATGAGAAGCAATCGGTTGAATGGTCCCAACTTAAACCCAGAATATCCTTATCCTTAGCAACGACGGAATCACTTGGAGCGGCTGATTCAGGTAGGCAGTCGGGTTGATTAGTGCACCATTTTTTCAAATTGAACCCTCCTGAAGACAACAACAGAATTAATTCCCGTTGTAGTTTGCAAAGCTCTGATTTTGAATCAGCGCCAGCAGCAATATCATCCACAAAAATATTACGGCTAAGTACCGCCGCTCCCGCAGGAAAATTAACTGCCTCATCCTGAGCCAGCCGCTGCAAGGTTCGCAACGCCTGAAAAGGGGCGCAAGCCAGCCCGTAAGTGACGGTACGCAAAGCGAAAACCCTTAGTGGGGCGGTAACCTCATCACGCCATAAAATACACAGGTACGCCGAGTCATCAGGATGCATAGCAATTTGGCGGTACATCTGTTCGATGTCGCACGTAAAAACATGGCTAAACCGCCGAAACAAAGTCAAAACGTCGGACAGTAAGGTCTGCAACTTAGGGCCGACACATAATACATCATTTAAGGAAATCCCAGAGGACGTCTTCATACTGGCGTCAAACACCACCCTTATTTTTGAAGTATCACCTCTAACTTTAAAGATACCATGATGAGGAATGAAATATTTTGGAAAATTGGGGTCAGACACCAATGACATATGCCCCTGAGCGACATAATCCGTTATAAATTGTACATACTGGCTCTTAAACTGACTGTTCGCCGCAAATTTCCTCTCTAACGCAAAAAACCGAGACATGGCTCCCTTAAGGGAATTTCCCAAAATGTGAGAAGAGTTTTTGAAGAACGGCAAGCGCACCTGGTAACGACCCGACGGCAACCGACTTGTTGACTCCATGTAAAACCTTTCAGCAAAGTGATCCTCTTCAGATAATTGGTGGGGTACAGCTGGAGGCTCTTCGACCTCCCAAAAACGATGAACTTGCTCAATTAGGTTTGTTGTCTCCGTAGATAACGTTGTGACGGAAGGATAAAAGTGGTGGAAATGACAGTGAAGCTGATGTGCAGATACCAGATCCAAAGGAAGGCCAGTGAGACCGCTAGCACAAGTCAATGCACAATTAAGTGAAATGGGGGCTCTACCCATAATCACAAACCCAAAACGTGTCCTAACTGCAACAGGCAAACCTGCACCCAAAGGAATAGTCTCTCCCATAAGAATAGCCGCTACAATATCGGCTCCAAACAACGCATCAATTGTGGCTGCTACATCGAAGGTAGGGTCAGCTAACAAAAGATCTTTTGTAGCCTGCTTAACTTCAGGCAACACCTGGAACCTAGGTGAGTCCGACGAGATCTTAGAAAGAATTATAAAGGCATGGTTAGATGCCACAACCTCGCGTTTTAAAGTTTCCAAGGACAGATGGCACACCTTTTTTGCTTTGGTGGCAATATCACCTACCCCATTGACACTTACCGAAGCGTCAAAACAAGCACATTTTAAGCGAGCTGCACATGCTTCAGTGATGAAAGAAGCATGGGACGCGCTATCCAGGATGGCCCTAACTACAATATAACCACCATTCGGAGACGACAAGACTGCTAGATAGGTGGCTAACAGAACCCCTGCAGGATGGGGCAGAGACACGGTCAGAGTAGTGCTCGACAGATCAACAAGCGATGACTCCGCTGCCTTAAGTTCAGCTGTGTCAGAAATCTGTGAACGAGACGGAGACGGACGGGCACTTTTGAAATGAAGTAAAGTGTGGTGGTACTTACAGCCACACGTTTTGCACCTATTTTTGCACCAGCCCGAATGTTTATGTTGGAGGCACGAAAGACAACATTTTTTATTTTTAAGACTCTGAAATCGCGCCCTAGGGTCCTTACTCAGCCACACCGGACACTTGAGAAGCACATGGGTCCGGGAATCGCAATGAAGGCAACGTGAACTAGATGCATCCCGTTGCGTAACCTCCGCAGATAATGTAGACACAGCAAGAGGAGTAGCCTTAGAAAAAGAAACCTTCTGGGTTTTCTGGTGGCTAGTGCTGGGAAGAGCAGGTAAAGCCGATTCCAAAGATGCCTGTTCTTTCTGTTCCGCCATAGCGGTTAAAAATGTCATAATTTCTGTTAGGGCAGGGAGATTCTCTTTGTCCGTAACAGACGCCTCAAAGCGTTCACGCAATGATAGATCCAGCCTAGACAATACAAAAGACGCATATATTGCTTTATATATATCAGCAATGTTTAGAGCTGACAACGCTGAAAAGTTAGCATTGAAGCTGTCCACAAACTTTCTAATAGACGCAGCTGATCGCATAGAAGCGGCTGGTAACTGAAGCAGATTGGTACAATAAACCCGAGCGGCCAAACGAGGATTGTGATAACGACTTTTAAGAGTTGACAGTGCAAGTGAATAACTATCATCAACTATGGGAAGCGCGGCAACCTTCTCATAAGCCTCACCCTTAAGATGAGTCAGTAAATATAACAATTTTTGCTTCGGAGTGAGGGCAGGACTTTCGTCCACCAATGTGGTGAACTTTGACCAAAACTCGGACCAACATTTGGCCTGGCCATCAAAACAAGGTAACGAAAGCTTCGGCAACTCATGAACAAGCACACCTGAGTGCCCGTCACTTGCCGATGAAAATCGACCGGAACCAACCGGTATCTCTGGTTTTGTTAGTTCGGATGCTAAAATGCTACCCCGGACATAAATATCCTTAATTTGAGCTACCACCGCAAAAATGTGGTCCTCGTCCAATCCCTGGGGCAATGACTCGGCCGATAGGTAAGGATCGACCTTACCTAGAAGGTCCTGATATTCTTCGGACAACCTGGAGGCCAAAATACCGGCTTCATGTTGATCCACGGCTCTCAATTGCGGCAACCCTTCCAACTTATTTATCAAATGCTGCAACGCAAGTATTCCCACCGAAGTGGTCTGGTCAAAAGCTGCCAACGACAATTTAGCAGGCATATTGAATTAAAAAATATCGCGCAACCTACAACCACCCTTAATAAGAGAATTAGAAACTGAACAGTAATCACGCACCGACTTAGCCTAACAGTGCTCGAGATAACTAGGCATCTCACACAACTACTTTGCATAAACAATACCGAGCAAGATAAATACAAAAGTAAATTAGTGCACGGCAAAATACAACTTACACAATCCAACAGGCAAATAATGCCAAACACAATAAATTAAACACGCAACAAATTGATTTACACAGCGCAAAAGCACGACAACAAAAACACAAGTTACACAAGATTACAGCACATACGGTGCAAAATAATGGTACACAAAAGTGCACCCAAAACAAACATGTATAATACCAAATAGAATAAATACACACAAAACACAGCAAAGTACAAAGTACAACAATTCACCAGTTACCGAACCAAACACAATAACTGGGACCCAATAAATGCCAAAATTGATGGTCAACGCATCGTGTATGGACAGGATATCGCATATGCAAAATATAAATCGCACCTAAAGGTAATAGTCATGCCAAAAAATTAAATTAAATACAAAGGCAGGCTACTCCGAAATCCGGATAACCTAAAACCGTTCCCTTTACGCCTGACAGTCACAAACACGTAGCGCACAATTTCACGTGGGACGCAAACCGTAACAGGACGGAAACAAACTTTACCAGACTTGACCCAGTAATTAAACGACTACCCCAAAAAACAAGGTGCAAAATTTTGACACAAAATCTGCCCACCTGGCGATGCACACACGACGACACTGCTGACCACAAGCTACAGCCATAAACGCAAACTCGTAGTTCACATGCCTACGTATTATACCAACGTGCTTCCGTGCGATAGCATGCAAATGACAAACATTCATGAAATTTAAAAAATTAACCACATGCAAAACACCCACGAGCAGGCACAAAAAACGAAACGGCACGGCACGTTGGTAATTAAAATAAAAATCACGCAGCCAAAACTGACTTACAACCCAATTACTGAAACTCAAACCACCAGCAGCATCATGCACAAAATTACGAAGCACGTGCTCCCAGTCGTGACGGCAAAATATTTAATTGAAAAGCTAGCAACCTCATGAACCCTCTGGTAGTAAATAGATGTGAGATAATAGTTTAAAAAGATGGAAAGTAAGACGGCTTTCTTACATGATAATTTATTAAGCCTCTGGTGAGCTCGAAAGCAGCAGCATGCAGAATTGCTAATCAGACATAAATAATATAAAAATGACTTACCGTATCTCACGACTGGGTTGATCCTGACACTCAAGGCAGGATAGACTGGTTGGGATAAGGATGGGTGAAATGCACGGATTTCTACCTGCCGAGGAGGGCCCGACTCGTGGATGTTGACACTGAGATGGCTGGCGTACGACAGAGCTAAAAGTTCACGTGCATGTATGAGCTCTACAAAAGCCATAGTGCCAACCTCGGAAAATGAAAAGAATGACCGGTTCGATCCGAAATATCGAACAAAGGCAATTCTAATGAAAGAATAGGAGAAGATCAACTTATAAAAAAGTATAAATAACTAGGCCCGGTATAGAGTACAATATATGACCATATGTCATCACAAAAGATAATGGTAATAATACTTACCAAATAAGTAATATAAACACAAGAAAAATAAAAGGAGTTTACAACCAAGCTTCAATAAAAAAGTTTTATGAAGAAGAATAAATCACTAGAAATGAAATAAACAAATTTCAAAATTCAAAAAGTTTGTAAGAGCAACTTACTACCTTAATTAGATGACATATGAGGAATGGAAAAAATAAAATAAATGAATAAAAATATAAAAACAAAGGAATAAGTTACACAAATTCCTACCAAGTAAAATCAACTTACAGTCTATTAAAGTTGATATATGAAGTATAAAATAAAAAAGTACAATAAGGGAATAAGTTACACAAATTCCTATAAAAAAGTAAGAATCACAAACTTACGATAATATTTAAACAAAAAGTACCTAAAAAAGGAATAAGCTACAAAAATTCCTATAAAGTAAGAGAACTAACTTACAAAAAATTATCAAAAATGATATTTCAAACAAATTAAAATAAACAAAAAATAAAATCAAGCAAAAACTGCTAAGATAAATACCTAAATGTATTCAAAGAAAAAAAAACAAAAAAAATCTGAACTGGTACAAGGAAAAAGAGAAGTTATGTATAAAACAAATATACAAGCTATGGCTAAAGCAGAATATTGCTAAATAACCAAGAAAAAGAATAAAAATGTCTAAGATAATTAATATGATCACAAGAAGAATAGAAAAGCAAACTAATGAAAAGTTAGATATGATGAAATTAACATATGAATAAATAAAAAACAATCAACTGTATGAGTAGATGACAGTATATAGCAAAGGTACAGCAGAAGGAAAATGAGTAAAAGGCAAAAGTGATCTAAAAACAAACCACAAGGTGGACAATCCCAAAATATATTATTATTATTATTATTAATTTAAGTCACAAGTTGACAAAAAAGGTATTTAAGATTGACTGTTGAAAAGTCCAGCAATCCAAATAAACTGAGCAGAGATGATGTTCCTCTGGTCTCAGAAAAAATAAGTAGTAATGGGAGTAACCAGCTACTAAAAAGTTAGGGAAAAAATTGTATATAAGGGAGAATGCACCAATGGAAATAAATAAAAACAGATCCAAATAAAATGGAATGAATCAAGTAAGAAGAGAAATAAAGAATGGAGAAACAAACAAGAGAGAAAAGGAAAAAATTATATATAACTGATAATTTCATAAAAACTACAGGAAACAAAAGAAGAAGGGAACCACGAAAAATAAACAAGAAAAAAGTGATTGACCAAACAAACAGGAAACAAACAAAAGAAGGGAAGAAACCAAAACCAAAGAAGAATAAAGACAATTGAAGGAAGTGAACGAGTTCCTATAACTAAATAAATTCAAACCAGATGACAAGGGGAGAACCGAATTAAAATGAAGACAATTGAAAATGAAGAAGATGAAGGAGAAGAAGAAGAAGAGGAAGAATGAAGAGGAAATGAAGTGAAACCAAGAAATAAGAAACACCACATATAAAAGGGAGAAATGGTACGCTCAAATATAGAATATTGTAAATAAAACCAATAATTAGCCAATAATGGAAATAAATATTATTGTAAATGAGATAATTTATATACCTGTTTTAAACAAAAACAGTAAAAAGTAACCTAGTAAAGAAAAGTACACTAACCCAAATATTAGAGTTAGATATAGTGAAATATATAGCAAAATATCATTAATACTATTTATAATTTTATAATGAAAGAAATAGTGAGAAAGTGAGAAAGAGAAAGAGAAATAATTATAGGGATTACCCAGTAAAAAACACTTAACGTAAACAGTGAAAAAGTGCAGTAGTGAATGTGTAAATACCCCAAAATAGTGAGTGTATCAGTGATAAACACCAATTAATTAAGGGTGAAAGTGATAAGTGGAAAAAGATATTATAAATAATAAAAAGGTAGTAATAGATAAGAAAACACTTAGTAAATCTATTTCTTTTATGAATTTCTAACTGCTATAATTTTTTATTGTTCGAACAAACTTCTGGTTGTTTAAGACCTGAAGATGTCAGTAATGACGAAAAGCTTAGTCGAACAATAAAAAATTATAGCAGTTAGCAAATTCATAAAAGAAATAGTAAGGATGGCTGCTAATTTAAACAATACGAAGAACTTAGTAAATCATTGATGAACCAATGAATGATTTAAGAGTGAACTTATAAAAAATTATATAGTTAAGGATAATTAGAAATAGTATTTAAAGTAGAGATAAGTAAAGGATATAATGTTATTTAGGGAGAAAGCCCATGTAAAAACAGTTTGTGTTAACATGGAATGGAGAAAAGAAGTAGTAATGAAATAAGAATTTAAGTATATAAGTAATAAACACCCTATGTTAGAAGGGAAAATAATTTTAATAAGTTTGAAGGAAGTGATGATATTTCTCACTCAAGATAATAGTAAAATAATTAAATGGACGTTAAACCAACAGTACCTAATAACTTATAAAGAATTGTTCGTTTTAATTTTATGAATAGGATATGGCTGAAGGAAGCTTACAGTCCACAGGCCTAGTTGTTATGTTTTAAATATTAAGCTATAGAAAATAATCTTGACATGTAATCAGAACACAAACAGACTCAAAACAAAACTCAACCAATTATAATATCAAAATAAACCCCATCAGGCTGAAAAGAAAGGTAATTTAAATGAAATAAGTAAAATATCATAATGGCTACTTAGGCCTACGAACATGCCTAACTGTCAGAAACACACAAATACAAATTATAACAAATTAACAAGGAAATTTACAAATCTAAGACAAGTAACTAGCCAATAATTATGTATAAATCATTTTAAAAGAAAGATGTTATAATAGGAGTTTAAATTAAAAGAGTTATGTAATTATCAAATGTCAACATAATTAGACAAAAATTAATATATAATAGAACATGTCCTTATGAGGTATTGTTTTAATCTTTGAAAGGAAATAAACACAATAGTGATAATATTTATTACCCAGAAGGGAAGACAGAAGAATAAAATCAATCAGAAAATATATAATAAATTTGAATAAAAAATTCAAATATAATAACAATGCTTTTAATCTCGGCCTTAACCAATCAAAGGGTTTCAGTTACCATAGAAACGGGCTGTTGGTTACTAATTTTCCGTTAAATTTACTTACTTGGAAAAATGACGCTTGGCTAGGAAGTACGCAAGATTTAGATGACCAAAATTTTATTTTAAAAAAGTTTGAAAAACGTTTAGAAGTCAACAGTAAGAACCAGTGACGAGGAGATGAAGAGTTTCAAATATTAACAGATGTCCAGGAACCAAATAAACAAAATTAAATAGCAGAAATTCCCAAGACAAATTAGAAGAAGATGCCAGCAGCCTAAGTCACCCCAAAATTGATGAATTTCTATTACCCCAGAACAACGACGACACATCGTAACCTTCTGAACCGATAAGTATCAATTAAATTCAATAATCCCCGAAATAAAAGCACTTTAAATATTTCTCATATCAATCAAAAATTCTCACTATCAAGTAAAAATAATTTTCTTTCAAGGATTGAATAATATAAACTTACGTAAAAACAGTTGTTAACTAAGAAATAACCTCGCTCTAATGTGAGAAATTTGTAACAAATATTACTACACTGCCCGAACAATTTGTAAACTCAAAATTTTGAGAGAGTTAATACATAGTGTACAACAGACGCCATGTCGGCCTCAGTATAACTCATTTCAAAATTAATTTCGTCAACCTAGAGATTTATGTTTCATGTTCTAAGCCGGAGCAATTTTATTGAAAACTAATTTATAATATTTTTGTCACATTGATTAATGACCAAACCATAATTAAAGTTGCAGTACAGAGTATTACCATTGTTTTATTTCATAGGAAGTTGTATAATATATGTGTGAGTTAGCAATTTCACTGAGCAGACGACTAGTGCTCTTGCCAAGTGGGCAATACAGTAAGCTGTACAGAGGCGGGAATCATTTGAACGCTCCAGCTGTCAACGCTGATAACACCAATCTAACTCGTTAATTCTCAAATTTAATTGTTTTAAAATAAACAATTTGGCGCCAACCGGGACTCGCAACCCCTATGAAATTACAGGTAGGTTGTACTGATAATTGTGACCACGCTACGGACTTCGGTAGCGACAACTATTAATGTAACGACAGGTGTTAATGTAACAACGTGGCTCCAGACCACGAAAGTGTCGTCAACATAGCCATGGGGATGAAGAGTTGGGACGCTTCCTTGGACATCAGAACGCTGTGCCCCGCGCATACAGTTTACGATGGAGCGCGAGAGCGGTGGTCAATTGGCATTTCTGGATGTGTTGGTCCTGAAAAGGACCGATGGCAGATTGGAGCACAAAGTTTATAGGAAGCCAACGCACACTGACAGATATCTGCATATGTCCTCCAATCATCATCCTAGGCAGAAGAGGGCGGTGCTGAAGACTCTGGTTGACCGGGCAAAGGGGATCTGTGAGCCCCGGTATCTCGAAGATGAGTTTCGGCATCTCGAAGAAGCACTGCAATCCAACGGCTACTCTGCTGCGGAGGTAAGGAGAGCTGCCCGGCCGAGAAGATCTGGTAGGCTGGACGAGTCGGTGTTGCCCGAGGTTGTTGGCTCCGCTGTCTTGCCCTACATCTGTGGCGTGACTGACCGCATCGGCAAGTTGCTGAGTAAACGGGGCGTCAGGACGATCTTTAAGCCAACCAAAAAGATCCAACAGTTCCTGCGACCGGTAAAAGACGCCAGGGATCCGCTCTCGTCGTGCGGGGTGTACAGTATTTCTTGTACGTGTGGCCAGCTATACATAGGCACCACGAAGCGTAGTGTCCGGACGCATTGCACAATTATTATTCCTGCTTAAATTATGACATACATGTCATCACATATGTGCTTGCAATCAGTCAGCTATCTATATCTTGTTCTCACACAACAACATATTGTAAATTCCTGAAACTTCAGGTATATCATGACTCGTTCAAATTTATGACGCCATGCTAGATTTACGTCTAAACATGTATAATTTGTGACAATTTTTGTTCATTGTAAGCAATACTCTGTACAGGTCTACTGGCGTCAACTATTTCACGGTAACCATCTATGACTTGCATAGGGTTACAATTTATCGGGCCATCATGTGATGAGCTTCCGATCATACATTATTAAACATTGTCAAATTATGTATTTTTCATGTTTTATAATGTTCAATATTGTATACATACAATATATGTGGGCAATACATTGCCAACGCTTACATTTTCATTCATGCATGAAATTCAGTTTGCTCGCCAACCTTGGCCTACCAAACGCTTATCTTTAAAGCTTATCTTTATTCATGCTTATCGCTAAACCATTAACGTACAGCTGTTATCTAAAATTACAACTCAAGGTTCAATGCAGCCTATGAGATTGACTTTTATTAATAAGAACTCTGTATATTATATAATGAGTTACCAAAATGTATAATAAGTTACTAAAATGTAGTAAAAAATCTACTGATTTTTTGACAGGCAGTTTATGTACAGTAGCGCGGTAATTTTTACATTATAGGTTGGCTAATCTGCGCTTTAATTTGCACTTTAATCTGATAAATTCTTGTCCGTGCGCCCACACAGTTCGTCACAGACGCTCGTCAGCGGCGGTCGGCTCGCGCCCGCAGCTTTACTGTCACATTTTTCTTCTTGTCGCGACAATTAATGTAGGCCTTAGGCCAACACTTCATATATGGCCCTTTAGGCCCTTTCATCAAATTAATTTCAATGTAATACGAATTGTATTCATGATGTGCTTATTAGCCAATCTCTTAGTCAAAGGTGAAACCTAACAATTTCTGGTGTAAATGTGAACAATTAAATAAATGAATTAATTACAGTCCACTCGCATCATTTCTGCATCCTGGCGAATCAACCTACAGTAAATAGAACACTTCACACTTAACATTTTTTGATCCACACAATGCGGATCATTCTTCTACTTAACATTTTTTGGTCGCTCCGGACCTGGATTTCCGGATACATCATTCACATTTATTATTTTTCTGCCCCTATTTCTGGCCATCACGGGCGACTCAGCATATCCGCTGATACGACCGTGGCGTGATTCGATCAGCATTTCGCTCGTCGCCTTTGAGCCTCCTGATGACATCATTGCAAGAGCCTGCTAGCTTTTGTACGTCAGTCAAGCAGTCATCTCTCCAAGCCTTGTGTTTGCCACCTTCTCCACGGCGTCGACGCTTCAGGACATCGCCTAGAAGGTATCACCTCACTAACATCATTTCAAGGTGCGTACAATGGCTGAAGAAGGCCTCAAAGTGTTAGTCAGAAAGAGAGGCGGCTTAAAGTCCGCAATAGTGCGCATACAATCAGCTGTCAGTAACTTTGATACAAATTCTAATACAAAACACTTTTTAACAGTAAGACTTGAAAGTTTGAAAAGCTTGGCATCGAAGTACGACGAGGTACAATCTGAAATCGAACTTATTTGTAAAGACATAAGCGCTGCTCAAGAAGACCGAGTTGAGGTCGAAGAAATGCTATATTCTACGGAAGCAAATATTTTATAATTAATTGATACCTTTAATGTTCAGACTGTACCTCCCGTATTATCGGCCCATATGCAATTAAAACCGATAAGTTTGCCCTGCTTCACAGGCAATATCTTGGAATGGCAGCATTTTCATTCAATTTTTACGGACTTGGTGCATGCAAGATCCGATCTAACGCCCGTGCAGAAACTACATTATTTACATTCTTCTTTAAAAAATGAACCGTTAGACTTAATTAAATCACTACCTATTTGTAATGAAAATTACTCGATAGCGTTGAGTTTGCTGTCCGCAAGGTATGACAACAAGTTCATACTAGCAAAATACTACATTCAAAATTTACTTCAAGTCAAGTCGACAGTTAAAGACTCTGTCCAAAGTTTGGCAGAATTCACAAATACGATAACGTCTTCCGTTAATTCACTGGCGGCAATGCAACTGTCAGTGAATTCATTTGAACTTATTACTATACAATTATTATCAACTAAACTCGACCCTACTACTTTTAAATTATGGATGGAGTCTATAGACCCTGATAATCTTCCTAACTTTCAAGATTTCACTCATTTTTTAAACGCACGTAGACAGCTGTTAAGAAAATACACTGCCTATCGATGCCGGACAGCAACTCAACAAGCCGAGTTTAAGACTTAACAATAAATCTGATAAATATAAATCACGAAACGCTGCTGGCAGTACTACATTTAAGAGTTATCACTCAGCGTCAAGCAATTATTCATGTTTGTGTTGTAAATCTAATCATCCGATTTACATATGTGATAAATTTCGTGCACTAAGCACCGCTGAGCGAGGACAATTTGTATCAAATCACAAATGTTGTACCAATTGTCTTAGATCAGATCATTTTGTATCCAATTGTAAGAATAAGCAGGCATATAAGATCTGCTCAAAACGACACCATACATTGTTGCACATGAAAAATGTGCCGAACTCAATCTCTGCCAGTAGCAGCAATTATTGTTCATTTAAATTACAATCCACGAATAATATTCTTTTATCAACAGCAATTGTATTTGTCATTGAGCAGGCTGGCAACAGACAAAAGGCAAGAGTTCTTTTGGACGCAGGTTCACAAATAAATTTTTGTACCAAATCATTTGCAAAGAAATTACGGCTTAATTTGACTAAATCCTACATACCAATTACGGGTATAAATAATACAGCGTGTCATGCCACTAATCTCGCGTCTGTACGCATTATTTCTCGTTATCAGAGATTTAGCTTCGAGGCAAAATGTGCTATCTTATCTGCATTAACCCACAATCTGCCAGCACAATCATTTGACATAAATCAATTCAACATTCCAGACAACATTTTTCTTGCTGACCCAAATTTCAACATATCCTCCGAAATCGACATACTCTTAGGGGCGCAATTTTACCTGGATTTAATTTTAGCCAACAAATACGTACGCGGCCCTCATTTTCCCATCATTCAGGAAACAAAGTTAGGCTACATTTTGGCCAGCAATTTGCCCAAACACTGCCGCTACAAGGGTCCTGCTGTTTCGTTCCTAGCTAGGAACAACGACAGTCAAATTTTGCAGTCTCTCGAAAAATTTTGGGAAGCAGAAACTATCCCTGACAACACACCTGATAACGAGTCAGCTTGTGAGGAGCATTTCGTGCGTTCTACTCATCTCAACCATGAGGGTAGGTTCGTGGTTTCACTGCCATTTAAGTCCGATCATCTCCAGTTGGGGGAATCTTACACCAATGCTGAAGCAAAATTTTTGAATTTAGAACGTCGATTCAGGCGTGATGCTAAGCTCGCGCGCGATTACGGAGACTTTATTAATGAATATAAGGATCTTGGCCACATGACGCTTATCGATAATTGCTCTATCAATTCAGGAGTGTCAAATACTTACTATCTGCCTCACCATGCCGTGTTTAAGCAGTCTAGCTTGACCACAAAACTGCGCGTCATTTTTTATGGTTCCTCCAGAGCTACCAATGGCCTTTCTCTCAATGACATATTGTTGGTAGGCCCGAATGTTCAACAAGACCTTTTTTCTATTCTTTTACGTTTCCGTATGCATAAATATGTTCTCATCGCCGACATCGAGAAGATGTATCGACAAATTCGTGTAGCTGAAAGGGATTGTCACTATCAGCGTATTCTGTGGCGTGACTCTCCCCTCGAACAATTTAAACACTTTGCATTGCGAACGGTAACCTACGGCACGGCTAGTGCTTCGTTTTTGGCCACTCGCTGTCTTATTCAAATTGGTAGGCCACCAAGCTTCTTTTCCTGATGCGGCGTTAGCTATAACAAATGATTTCTATGTCGACGATTTGCTTACCGGTGCAGACACCATCTCTGACCTGACCAAGTTGAAATCTGACTTAGGTGCGTTATTGAGTCAATACGGTCTCACGTTGCATAAATGGGCATCTAATGAGCCCAGAGTGGTCGCAAATCATGACAATTTTTCACTCCTCTTAAACAAACAGGACAATGTGCGTACCCTGGGCATTCTCGGGAATAACACTGCCGATTCATTTCTGTTTGACATTAAATCATTCCCCGTTGAATCAAGCATCTCCAAGAGGAGAATTCTTTCGATTATCGCAGGCATATACGATCCACTTGGACTGATCGGTCCCGTTGTTTTCTTGTACAAACAGTTTATGCAGCAACTCTGGCTTTGCAATCTTAGTTGGGATGAACCGATCTCCGGGCAATCACGTTTGGATTGGCATTCATTGTGCGACAAATTGTGTCTGATTAGCAAAATTGTTGTCCCACGTTCTATTCGTTGCAAGTTTGAGGCAAGTACAGTTGAATTACATGGTTTTTCGGATGCCTCTGAAAAGGGGTTTGGGTGCTGTATCTATATTAGAGTCATTTATCAAGATTCATCGGCATCTTGTCATCTCCTGTGTTCTAAATCTCGCGTGGCTCCCCTACGACAGGTGTCATTACCTCGCATCGAACTCTGCGCTTGCTTGTTGTTATCGCGACTCGTATCTAAGGTCGTTCCTGCGCTTTATTCGTTTATTAATAGTGTTCATTTATATTCTGACTCTATGGTGTCTCTTTACTGGATTCATGCCCAGTCCACGAGGTGGAAAACCTACGTCGCTAATCGTGTTGCTGAAATTCAGCGTCTTACGCAAGCCTATACATGGCATCACATCAATTCTAGACACAATCCTGCTGATATTATCTCTAGGGGGTGTCTCCCTGACGTTTTGCGCGATTGTTCGCTTTGGTGGCATGGTCCCGCTTGTTTGTCTCAATCTTCCGAGTCCAATCCTTTTCCACCCTTTTTACCTTCTAATCCGTCGTCTTCTGAAGTCACTGCGGAAGAGAAACAAACCCAGAACCTTTCTCTAATGTCTACCCTGGCTATCGACCTTTCTAAGGACTTTTCTTCGTTGCATCGTCTGACACGCGTATACGCTTACTGTTTTCGGTTCATCAAAAATATTAGACTCTCCAGTGCTGACAAAATAACGGGCGATCTTACCCCTGTCGAAATTCATCATGCTCTTAATTTCTTCATAAAACAATCTCAGTCGATCCACTTTGCAGCCGAAATTAATTGTCTTCGTAATGGGTCTTCTGTCTCTATTAGGAGTAAGTTGGCTTCTCTCGACCCGTTTCTTGATGACTCTGGAGTAATACGCGTAGGCGGGCGATTACAGCAGTCGCAATTACCTTACGACACTAAACATCCTATTATCTTACATCCATCGGCTCATATTACTCGCCTTATCATTGAACGCGAACACATTCGTCTACTTCATGCTGGTGCTCAACTCGTGCATCACTCACTTCGTCAACGTTGGTGGATTGTTAGTGCCAGGTTAGTCATTCGCTCCATCATTCGTAAATGTGTCAAGTGTCTCAGGTTTAGTGCCAAACAGCAGGTTCAGAGGCTTGGTATTTTACCGTCTCCTAGAGTCACTCCATCACGGCCGTTTCTATTCTGCGCGGTTGCTGCCTTACGTCGGTTTATGTCCCGCAGGGGCATACCCAGTCAGTTATACTCTGATAATGGCACAAACTTTAGGAAGGCCCGCAATATTTTACATGACCTCTACAACCTTTGGCATGATAAGGATGCCACCTCATCACTCAAATCATTCACGTCCTTTCAGGGTATCTCATGGTCATTTAGTCCGCCCTCGTCACCTCATTTTGGTGGCCTTTGGGAGAGCGGCATAAAGAGTTTGAAGTTTCATTTGCGCCGCGTGGTAGGCAAGTCTATACTCACCTTCGAGGAGTTTACGACAGTTTTGTCTCAGATACAGGCATGTCTAAACTCTCGCCCTTTATTTGCCATCTCTTCGGATGTAAATGATCCGGTGCCACTTACACCTGGCCATTTTTTGATTTGCGCACCATTAACGGCGATACCGGACCCAGACCTATCTCATATTCCTATCTCTTGTCTTGGACGTTGGCAACTTCTCCAGAAGTTTGTCCAAGTCATTTGGAAGGCTTGGTCTCGCGACTATTTACACCAGTTACAACAGCGTCACAAATGGAAATTCGCTAAGGATAATGTTTCCATTGGGGACCTAGTTTTACTTATTGAGGATAACCTACCTCCATTAGCCTGGAAATTTGGTGTAATTACCGCCACATTTCCCGGCCCAGATAACTTAATTAGAGTCGTAGACATTCGCACGCCTACTGGTGTTTTGCGGAGACCAGTACATAAGTTATGTCTGTTGCCAGCGCGGGACGAGATTTAACACAAGATTATTATGATCATTTAGCACAATGCTATTTTACTCAGCCATTGGCTTATTACTTTATTATATGACCATTTGGTCAACTTAATTGTGATATGTATTATCACAACATTTACATGACAATTTGCGCCATTGCGTGTTTCTATACTCATCATAGTTTCATGGTGTTATACTTGCTATTTTGTATTTATATGTTAATATTTGTGTGGCATACTATGTCCTACACATTTACATTTTGATGTATGGGGTATGTGTCATGTTTTCGGTGGTATTGTTTTATAAAAATTTGTTACATAATATTCGCATGGTTTGCAGTTATACAACCATGCATGCATTTCTTGCACAGTTGTTAATATGTGTGATTTATTGTTCTATGAATGTCTTTCTCAGTTGTTCAACTCATGTATTACATTTGTAACCACAGTGTCGTATTTGTTACTTATGCCATTGAGCTTATTCATATTTGTAATTAACTAAATTGGTGTTTATTATATTTATTATATAACTTGCATTTATGTAAAACATATTGTTTTTTGCGTCTAGTATGTAACCATGCCACGCCTAGATTTATTTTATATTGTATTTTTATGGTATTTTGTATTTTGTGATTATGCATTGCACAATTATTATTCCTGCTTAAATTATGGCATACATGTCATCACATATGTGCTTGCAATCAGTCAGCTATCTATAGCTTGTTCTCACACAACAACATATTGTAAATTCCTGAAACTTCAGGTATATCATGACTCGTTCAAATTTATGACGCCATGCTAGATTTACGTCTAAACATGTATAATTTGTGACAATTTTTGTTCATTGTAAGCAATACTCTGTACAGGTCTACTGGCGTCAACTATTTCACGGTAACCATCTATGACTTGCATAGGGTTACAATTTATCGGGCCATCATGTGATGAGCTTCCGATCATACATTATTAAACATTGTCAAATTATGTATTTTTCATGTTTTATAACGTTCAATATTGTATACATACAATATATGTGGGCAATACATTGCCAACGCTTACATTTTCATTCATGCATGAAATTCAGTTTGCTCGCCAACCTTGGCCTACCAAACGCTTATCTTTAAAGCTTATCTTTATTCATGCTTATCGCTAAACCATTAACGTACAGCTGTTATCTAAAATTACAACTCAAGGTTCAATGCAGCCTATGAGATTGACTTTTATTAATAAGAACTCTGTATGTTATATAATGAGTTACCAAAATGTATAATAAGTTACTAAAATGTAGTAAAAAATCTACTGATTTTTTGACGGGCAGTTTATGTACAGTAGCGCGGTAATTTTTACATTATAGGTTGGCTAATCTGCGCTTTAATTTGCACTTTAATCTGATAAATTCTTGTCCGTGCGCCCACACAGTTCGTCACAGACGCTCGTCAGCGGCGGTCGGCTCGCGCCCGCAGCTTTACTGTCACATTTTTCTTCTTGTCGCGACAATTAATGTAGGCCTTAGGCCAACACTTCATATATGGCCCTTTAGGCCCTTTCATCAAATTAATTTCAATGTAATACGAATTGTATTCACGATGTGCTTATTAGCCAATCTCTTAGTCAAAGGTGAAACCTAACAATTTCTGGTGTAAATGTGAACAATTAAATAAATGAATTAATTACAGTCCACTCGCTTCATCATTTCTGCATCCTGGCGAATCAACCTACAGTAAATAGAACACTTAACACTTAACATTTTTTGATCCACACAATGCGGATCATTCTTCTACTTAACAGTTCCGAAAAAAGAAACCGGCTCTCGTCAGAAAAGTTAACAAAATTTTTATTTATAAATCAAAATCTTGATTAGCTTTTGTAGTATAGATAATTAGATTTGTAATATTATTTTTGCATTGTATTTTATATAATAAAATAATGTAAACTTAACAAAAGTGAATTATTCCTCAGGCTTTCACGGCCGGTGTCAGATGAATTGTTCATGATATCCGGGCTGTTTGGCCGTGGTCCATGGTTTATAACAAAACCAAACGTTTCCGCAGCTCCACTGGCTGCCATCATCAGTGGTATAAAAATCCTGCAAAATCCTTCTTTATTGTGATTGGCTGATGGTGTCATTTTTACCTGTACGTGGGACTTTGCTGAATTTATAAGTACAGGTAGCATGGCAGGACAGCTTTAGCCTATACCACAGTACTGTGGGCCTGTACGTAAACACCCGGCGTGCAGGATTTTTATACCACTGATGATGGCAGCCAGTGGAGCTGCCGAAACGTTTGGTTTTGTTATAAACCATGGACCACGGCCAAACAGCCCGGATATCATGAACAATTCATTTAACAAAAGTGAGTTTATTTTTTATCATTTCCCAAATTTATGAACATTTTTTTATTCCAGAATTTCATTGTTAGTTTTATGTAGAAAGAAATTTTTAGGCAATTTTAAAACTACAGTTGAAAGAATGTAACGGAAAATTTTTAGCAGATAAGATACAGGCCAAATGAACGGGCTTAGAAAGGTAAAATCCTTGGGGATTCTCAAAACTACTTTGAAAGAACATAACGGAAAATTATTTGATCCCCTTTCACATTGTTCTCAAAAGCGGACAGTAGCAGGGAAAATACACGCAGAATGAATAGAATAAGAAAGGTGAAGTCAAGGGCCCTATAGTAATTTAAACAATTTTTAAATATCAATTTTAATAAAAAAGATTAACTTACTTAATATTTCTAATTTAAGTTGTCAAAATTTTAGAGCAACTTACTAAAAAAAAACTCGCAAAAAATGTGTTTAATTTTTAGTTTAAAAATTGTAAAACGAAGTTCACTGGAAAAAAAAAACTGAAAATAAAGTAAGATTCATTATAAATCCGACCAATGATGATTGGTGAGCGGTGAGTCACAAAAAAGAGCTAGTTCAGTCTAGGGAGCGAGCGGTTCTGATCCGATCCCTGAAAGGAACGGTTTTGCCCATCTCTACTGCGTACGTACTGCTTCACTCTGTTTACTAAATTTAGTACTCTATGGTTTTTACGTTTTTCGCCGAATCTTTAGTCCAATTATTTCTCCTTTTAAATATACTTATTTAAAATTTTTTAAATTAAATAATGGGGTTTGTCTATAGTGTTTTATCGTGACCGTATCGTGATTTATGAAAGAAATAATGCAATTGCTTCTATTGTGACAATATTTTACATATTATCCATGTTATAAATTAGTGCTTAAATTTGGCAACCCTGATGAGTTGCAGTGCTTTAGTTTTTGCGTTTGTGATGTTTGTTTGGAGATTTAATGTTTTTCTTTTAAATTTTTGTTAAAATATTACTATACTGTGGTCTCCGAATGTCTGAAAATGTTAGTAATAGAAAAATGGCCGTGAATTAATATCAGGTACGTAAATCATAATTTATATTAGTTAATTGTGAAAAATTATTGCCAGGCACATTTTGATTAACGAAACACAAAACAAACTTACATAAAACACAATTGTAAACTTGTGTAAATCCTTGTAAACTTATGTACAGAGGGCATTGCGAATTAAAGTGGAAGTGTTCAGTGTAGGAAAACAAATTGTGTGGGCTACGTAGTTTCATTTAATTACCAACAATATTTATATTCAGATTTTATGGACAAATTTTTTGTAGATTTGTGAAATTAAAAAATGAAGCAACCACGTATTTGTTCGTATGTAATCGAAATACATAAGTGTTAATTGTTGGTTTGGATTATTATGAGATTGGCAATTGCATAAGTTAATAAGTGAGAGGTAAAAATACCTTTAATCACCAATATAGGGTTTGGATAGTCCGTCTTATACTGTCTCACTATATAATCCTTCTAGTCACATTGTCTCACAGTAATGGTCTAGTGTAATAACACTATCATGGTAAGTGATAGGCCTGTATATACAAAAGACAGAAAAGTTTTAGGTTATAATTATGCCAGTTTTTAGGTTACTATATTTAAATCTTTTTTGAATCTGTCACAAGAGTATCAGACAGATGTTAAGCAACATCTTTTAATTCTGTTAATCACTATCTGCACTGTAATACTTGTTATATTGGAATAGGCTTATTTTCTGCGAGTTAGGGCTGCCCTGTGTTTCGTAAGACACTATTATAATGAGAATGAGAGCCTGTTAATTCTCTCTGTTGGTTGTGAATCCATCACTGTGGAATGTCGTGTGAGGAACCAGTTGGAAAATGGAGCAAGATGATGGTGAACATCATGTTTTATTATTAAGAAGTGAATAATGAGGAGTTTAGATCCAACGTTTGTGCTCTCTTGCTTAGAAAGATGACAGTCAGAAATAAAGAGCTGTTAGTGGTAATTAATTTTTTTATTTTATAACAGTGTAGTTACATTGTTGACATGTTCTGCATGTGAATGGGTTGCACTGAAGGTGATAAGCTACAGTTGATGAATATAGCAACATGAATAAGATTGGTGACAGGAAATGCTGTGCAATTAAGAACACATTATATCAGATTTCTCTTAATTTCTCTTTTTTTTTTGTCACCATCATCATCATCACTACTACTTTGTATGTATTGAAGTAGTGAATAATTGTCATGAAAACTAATAAAACACACACACACAAATTAATTTTTAGATTTTTGCTGATGTAATATGTGTCCTTATTTGGGCTGAGTCTCGTGTTGTGTTTTTTAGTTTTACCCTAAAAGGTTTTCCTCAACGTTTTGGCAGATCCATCTCTGCATCTTCAGACAGATTCCTCCTCAGTGACTTAAGATAGATTTTACTCCTAGACTGGGCTAACTGTATATTTATTGGTGTTAAAAAGGTGCATTGCTATTTGTTCATGGTCCAACTTGTGTATGTTGGACTCGTCTCCAACAACTTCTTCAACTTATCTCCTGGTGATGTCTGACTGGTGTTGTAAGCAAAAATTACTGGCTTCCAGGCTGGATGAAGTCGCAGGCTGTTGTTTGTTGAGAGCATCTGATGTGTGTGTGTTTTTTTAAATCTATATGAGTGATTAGCTGATGTAGGAGTAGTTACATCACCACAAGATATCTCATATATTTCTTGTTCTAGGCGAATTCTGTCTGTTATACTTATCAGCAACGATCCAACAACCAACATTTTGATGTAATCTGGAGACACTCCTGACATGTTTGCATTGAATTCAGTTGATCCTGTCGGTAATGCATTGGTTATTGAGGAGTATGACTGTTTGATGGATGTCTTCTTCAGAGTCGCTATTTTTGTTGGTGTCATATCACCTGGTGGCTGTGTTGATTAGCTTGTCAGTGTAACCATTTGAGCGTAGTGACTGGTTTTTCCCATTCATGCTTGGCTATATGTGCACAGTGTCCTATTTTTTAATGTTATTCCTGTGTAAAGGTTTGGTGTTGTGTAAGAATTTACTGATTATATTGTGAGAGGGGAAGGGTGTGCACAGTTCAAATGAAGTGGTTGTTTTTATCTATGAGAAAAACACCATGGCTATGTGATAAGAAAATATTGCCTCTTTACTTTCTTTTCTTTATTGTTTTATGCTTTATTTACCCAAACACTTTTTGATACATATTCATATTGTATCTTTTACTTTGAAATTATTTATTACTATTTGTAATTCCTTACCCAACCGTATTTTACAAGAGCACACATTGTTGACATGAGTGTGTAAAAATCAGATATAATTCCTGTCTGTACATGTTTGGGATAAATAGAAATTTTGTTATTGTATTGTTCTGTATGTGTGGGTTTTATGTTGGCCATAGTAACAATTCTATCTTACTACAGTTAACCAGTGTATCAAGGAATTGAAGCACATTGTCTTGTTGTATTTTTACTCTAAATATTGTTTTCTTCTGTACTGTGAAGATTATGTAAGGACAAAGGTTGTGTGTGCCCAAATTGCCATTGAAGTACCTAAGCCACAGTTTAGGTCTAATCGTAATGAAAAACAGGTTGGGAGTCAAATTTTTATAACACGAAAAACAAATCATTACGTTTTATTTAAAATTTTGTAAAATCTAATACAGGTCAATAAATGTCTAAATAAAAATTTAACGTCAAAAAAACTTGTTGTAGGGCCATTCCATGCCAAATCAACCTGTCACTCAACCTGACCATTTCAGATTTTAGTGAAACTTTCAGGAATCATTCTCCCGTATGATAGAAATGAGAATATATTTTTAGATTTTTTTTATCTGTTTGGATTTGATGTAATTAATTTTTAAAATTTAGAAAAATACCATTTTTCGGCTTTCATAAACTTTTTAATTCTTGAATAACTCAAGTTCTATAAAGCCTAGAGACTTGTTTGTACCCTCATTTTTAAGAGAAACTTACAAGGTTTAATTTGATATGCTACTGGTCTATGGTTGGTGATTTTTTTTTTTTTTTTTAAATCCAAAAAACATTTACATACATTTTTGAAATAGTTTTTTAAAAAATTTGAAAAAAATATGTTTCTTGTAATATTATAAGCCATAGATCCTGAAACTTTTAAAGTGGGATCTCAATGGGATCAGGAGTTATGCCAAAAACGTATGACAATATTTTAAGGTAAGAGCTAGATTGCAATCAATCTTAAATTTTGTTTAAAGGTAAAAAATATACATAGGCTCTAAGGTAAGCAATTTACAATAGGGATTATAATAGACGTTTACTAAACCTACAAACAAATAACTTATTTAAGATCATTGTGAATAAAATATCTGCCAATTACAGGTGTTCTGGCACAGCACAGAAAGCCTGCACAGACTTGTCTGATTCATGTTCTTACAGGAGTGTGACTCATACCCACTCTAGCTCAGTTTTTGCTTAGTTTCCTTTAAGATCTCAGTGAGTGAAGTTAGTTGTTGGCAGTGTCACTTAAAAAGTGTTTTGCATAAAAGTATGATTTTTGTACGTTATGCCTATTACTTTTTTAGTGGATGTGAAAGAAGTGTTCTGTGATAACAATATGGGTGAACCCAGTCAAACAAAACATTTTCCAGTATATTGTTGTAATCTGTTTAAAAAGGCTGGTGATTATTACTATAAAAAAAGCTTGAGACCTGTGAATGAAAATGTTTTAAAACGTAATGCCAATTTACGTGAAGGCGACAAGATACGTTGTGGTTGTCGTAAAGCTGTTTTAAAGCTACCAGAAATTCCAACTGAACAAGAAGAATTGCATTCGGACAGCTCAGAATCGCAATATGATTATTTGAATGTTCCTCAAGTACAAGTTCAAAACACATGTTCAACAGAAAGTAGAGGCAATTGAAGCCTTAAACAAAAGTCTTGCTGCTATAGATGAAACGCCAATAAAAAGAAAACGTTTAAGTAAAAAAAAAAATACCCAGATGAAAAGATCAAAAAAGTGACTGACGCTTTCCGAACGAAAGTTCTAAATTTAAGTCCAGGTACCTCTGACTCTGACGCCATAAAAAATAATGACAGTGAAGTTATTAATCAATTAAAAGAAAAGTTCAACACTACTACAGACAGTGTGAGAATGCAGATTCTAACTACACTTCCCAAAAGCTAGACTCTAAAAACAATTGAAACTGAATTTGGAGTGTCTAACTTTATGGCTAGAAAGGCAAAAAAACTGTTACATGAAAAAGGTGTTATGTCATCCCCAGACCCAAAGCCTGGAAGAACATTGGACCCTGCAACGGTAGCCTTAGTCAAGGACTTCTATCAAAATGATGAAGTTAGTCGTCAAATGCCAGGTAAAAAAGACGTTTCAGTGAAAAAATATGGCAAACGCGTACATATGCAAAAGTATTTAATTCTAAGTACATTAAGAGAAGCATATGTACTATTCAAGGAGCGTTACCCAGATCGGAAAATTGGATTTACTAAATTTTGTGAGCTTTGTCCCAAGCATTGTGTTCTTCCTGGGTCCAGTGGGACACACACTGTGTGCGTTTGCACAATACATCAGAATGCCAAATTAATGATGGCTCAGTGTAAAATACCTGAATTAGCAAATGGTGAGCTCCCTATTAAAACATACAAAGATGTAACAAGCAATATAATTTGCAAAACTCCAACATGTAAATGTTATTTTGCAAATTGTGTTAATTGCCCAGGATGTGATGATTTGAAGGCTAGGTTTGAAGAAGCTTTTGAGCTAAATAGCATTGAAAATGTGAGTTTCAAACAATGGATGTAGACTGATAACAAGTGTGTCCTGGAAACTGTTACAAAACCAACAGATGAGTTTGTGGATAATTTGTTTCAGAGTTTGCCAAAACTCTTAAGACACTATTTCATTGCTACTCAACAGTCTTTGTACTTGCGACACTTAAAAGAAAATCTACCTCAAAACCAGTACATTGTGCTTTGTGATTTTGCTGAAAATTATGCATTTGTACTTCAAGATGCTGCACAAGGCTTTCACTGGAATAATGCTCAAGCAACAATACAACCGTTTGTCATATACTACATGGATGAGGAAAGCAAAAAGCTGGCATACAGTTACACTCCTGTGAGTGAGAGTAGAGTTTTAGTGAAAACCCATTCATTTTCAGAGCTATCAAGTGTAGAAATAGTTTCAGCTGACGACTGATGCTGATTTGGACACTAATGACATTGTTGGCTTTGTCACATGCCAATACTCAGACAAGTGGTGGTTAGGTTGTGTGTTAGGAGTAGAAGGAGATGAAGTAAAAATTAGTTTTTTGGAACCACATGGCCCTTCTCCATCTTTCAAATACCCACGATTTACGGACATAGTTGTGCACAAAAGTGAGGTTTTAACAAAAGTTGATCCTACAACAGCAACAGGAGAAGAGTTTATCGCCTTACAGACTTAGAAACTAAAAAGGCAAACAAGAAATTATCTGTTAAAGAAGAACTAAGATCTATTTAGGTATTTTGGTGCGATAACAAAATGACTGAGTGCTAACCAAGAAAAAAACTTACTATTTTTATCATGTAAAACCAGGTAAGTAACCTTCCTTGTTATGATGATTGACTATGTATTAGTATGATGTAAGTAACAAAAAATGTAGATTTTACAAATTGTCTGTTACCGTGTAATCACAAAACAAAAATTATTAACCTATAGATGCGTTGTACATTACTTTAAGGTTTTTGTCATAACTCCTGATCCCATTGAGATCCCACTCTAAAAGTTTCAGGATTTATAGCTTATAATATTACAAGAAACGTATATTTTTTCAATTTTTTTAAAAAACTCAAAAATGTATGTAA
Source organism: Magicicada septendecula (assembly GCA_034769895.1). NCBI lineage: Eukaryota > Metazoa > Arthropoda > Insecta > Hemiptera > Cicadidae > Magicicada > Magicicada septendecula. The sequence goes on along the minus strand of CM068367.1, from coordinate 621,853,335 downwards.
AAATGTTTTTTGGATAAAAAAAAAAAACTTTCACCAAACATAGTCAAGTAGCGTATCAAATTAAACCTTTTAAGATTCCCTTTAAAATGAGGGGTCAAGCAAGTCTCTAGGCCTTATAGAACTTGAGTTATTCAAGAATTAAAAAGTTCGTGAAAGCCATAAACTGTATTTTTCTAAATTTTAAAAATTAATTACATCAAAACCCAAACAGATAAAAAAAATCTAAAAATATATTCTCATTTCTATCATAAGGGAGAATGATTCCTGAAAGTTTCATTGAAATCTGAAATGGTCAGGTTGAATCTTAAAATTTTTTGGTTGGTTGTTTGGCATGGAATGACCCGTTTTTTGATCATAAATAGCAGATTATGCATATCCAGAATCACCGAAGACTGGAAACAAGCCAGTAAATGCTAAGTGGATGTGATCCAACCATAGTAACCACACTGTATCAACTTTCCAAACTGTCCTGTGCTTCATTGCCATAGCTTTTAGGAAGTTGTACGATTTGTACGTTTTTTATGACATTAGATGACTCAGATTATTTTATTATAATTTAGTGTATTACAGTACTTTATTCATTTTATTACACATGATTTATGGTACCATGCTATGTATTACGTATACAGTACTTAATATCATTGTTACTTTTACGTTGAAACACATGTATAATAAAACAATTACTTGTAGTGCCTTATTCACTACAGTATAACAAAAAAATAAGTGTATGCCTTATTCACTGCACTATTTTGCACTGTACCTTAGTTCCAGAACATTAGTTTCGGTTTTTGTAAATTAGAATCAACAGCAAATCCATGTCATCAATATATTAAAGTGTGTGTATTTTAGGGTGATTTCATGTATTTGGTCTTCACAATCCTCATCTCTGTTCTTTGTATTTAGTATTTTCAGAAGATCACTTACTGATTCAGAATTGTAATGAGTAAGGATGTGGTCATTACTACAAGTATACTCTTCTGAATTGTAGGGAGAGTTTTCTGTTTAGCTAATATACACGTTGCCTTTGTTTTCAGTTGCTTCATTTAGTTTCTTTGATATTGTCACCTCCATAGAAGCATTTTGTGATAATGTCAGTCCAGATCTATTTTACTGACAAAACTAATCCAGTTGATAGCATCAAGAATGTAATTAGTTCATGCTAAAGAATAGGTGTTATCAATGTTACGCACATTTAAACAGTTGCATTATTAGATAAGGATAGTACGATTTGAATGTGTAAATACACAATAACCCTTATGCTGTATGACGGTAGTTAAATTTGGGGGTAGGGGATGGGACATGTCATTGTTACATTAGAAAGTGTGATGGTTGGATGCCATGTAGCATTATTTAAGAAAGGACGACTTCATTTTCTTTCTTCAACTTTCTGTTGAAAGTATTTAGCCAGTTTTCTGTAAGTGATCTGGTTATCAATGTTTGATTTTTCTTCTGCCATACAGTTAGAAACTTATAACAGGAAAAGAACTTGCATGTTATGTATGGAAAAGGGGCCTATAGTAAAATCAGATGGTGCAATTTTTTGTTTAAAACCCCACATAACTGTATCTTATAAATTTTTTAATGAAATAAAGTATTAAAGGTACATTGAAAAAGCACATTTGGTTTCGTTGAGTCATTTGACTCCATCAGGAGGGGACAAAATTTTAAAATCTGGAAATTTTCTGTACTATTTATTTGGTACACACTTGTAGATTAACAAATTTTATTTTTCAAAAATAAGCTGGAGTGCAAAATTGGTTAGAAATAATTATCACATTTCTTTTATTGGTTAGAAAAATATTAGTATAGTTTTTTGAACATTAGTGTCTATCTGTGATTTATTATTTTTCATAAAATAATAATGAAATCTATCTGTAACAACTATTTAACATTCTGTATCAAATTTGAATATTTATCTAAATTAAGTACTGTACAAGGTAAATTAGCTTAACAGGTAGAAGTTATCATTGTGAGCTTGTATACTACTGTATTATACAGTGATGGAGACAGCTGTTGAAGAAGTTATTGAATTTTGTGCAGCTTACACACAAAAACTGCACAGTCATAGAGAACACAAAAATATGATAGTGATTGTAATCTGTAACTTACAGTGACTGTAACATACAACCACATAAAAATATCGGTATGGAGAACCATACATGACTTCCATGTTCTAAGATTTATGTTTAAAATCATTTTCGAAATGAAATATTACCATAGAAACTACTTCTCTCTTCTTACTGCTTCAGCCTTAACCACAGTTCTGTGGTCACTAACGTATACCACCTCACGTTATCGCACTCGATTTTCACTGACGATCGAAGTCGATGGCATTGCCGAAATGTCTGGTTTTGTAAAAAACATTGGACTACGGCCAAACAGCCCGGGAAGGAATTTTAATAAAAACTATTTCTTTGTTGCCGATAACGTAGTACACATATATAAAAAAAATATGCATAAAATTAATGGCTTGTATAAGTTAATGATTGATCTCCGTTAAGTAGTGCTCAAGTTTCCAAAGTTTTAATATTATGATGTCCGTAATTAAAACATCAGAGCAGGTTTAGTATGTATGAGGGTACACCGTGGACAAAAATTTTCAACATTTCCTACTGAGCTTTGCGTAGAGTAAAGCTGCGAATCTACAGTGTACGTTTCACAGAACAAACACGCGGAAAAGAAGGAGCGCTCCTAAGTCACTCATGGACCCTCAGCATCTTGCAGAGGGTTCATTCCCTAAAGACGAAAAGTCTGTCTGTGAACCGTTCCTCTGTAAACACGTGCAGTTACACTGTCCAGCGATCCACAGGAAGCAAATCGCTATCCACGCTGAACACTTTTTCGGCTTGCACGCGTTATGTTGGTGTGGGTTTCGGCACTTTCCATTTAAAAAGCGTGCAAATGTAAGAAAATAAACATGAGTGAGGCCAGAAATAACGCGAATGTTGTGTGTGTGTGTGTGTGTGTGTGTGTGTGTGTGTGTGTGTGTGTGTGTGTGTGTGTGTGTGTCTTCCCTGCCTTTTTATTGCAGTAATCATAATAATAAAATGGAAACGTAAACATTACATAATTGAGATATGCTTGCCTGCCACGAACGATATATTTTCACTCATACATGATTTACACTAAAATGAAAAAATTATAATTTTATTGCCTGGCAACAAAATTATTTTATTTTTAACAGTTACCATTTTTTGAAAAAGTTTAAATGAATTTTCAAGTACTTTACTCTTGTTAAAACGTAAAAGGTTGCAGGGTAAACTACCCATTCCCCTTAACCGATCTTCACCAAAATCAAAAGTCCTTGAGATCTCTACAATTCAGTGACGTATGCAAAAATTATTTGATTCTGTTTGAATTTGCGGCCGTTATCGTTTGCCATAGAAAATTACCCTTGATAAAAAACGTTGCAGGTAAACTACCCCTTCCCCATAACCGATCTTCACCAAAATCAAAAGTCCTTGAGATCTCTACAATTCAGGGACGTATGCAAAAAATTATTTGATTCTGTTTGAATTTGCGGCAGTTATCGTTTGCCATAGAAAAAAATCTACAGACACACAGACAGACAGACACACACACAGACACTTTTCGAAAAAACGACTTTTTTTCATGTTTTGAGTGTAGTACAATCAGAATCTGCAATAATCTCGAACACGATTTTTTTTGCCATCACCATACTTCCATTTCCTTAAGGAACATGGAAGTAACAGGCATACAAATTAAATAGCTCTGTTCTTTTGGGTGTTTCAGCCTGATTTTTGTAGATATCTACAAAAATGAACTATCTACTTTTATAAAAACAACTTGTTCAATTCTAAGAACAACTGTCTTACAAATGCGCAAGTATGATGTAGATTTTTACAAGTTTTGTTTATATGGAGGTATTTTATCTGAATAAATTTATCTGCATGTAAATGTATGTATTTCGTGGTTTAAAAGAGTTTAGAGGCGTTAGTGATAAATAATATTATTAAAGGTTTAAATAATAAAAATTTATATAAAAATCAGTTTTTGTGATTAGTTATTTTAATTTTTAATCACTTTACAATAGTCATATATTGTACACATTCTTTGTGTGACTTGATTAAATAGAAAAAATAATTTTGTAAAACACTATAATAATGAGAAGGTTTACAGGCTGTTATAAAAAAAAGTATCATGTTCATATAGAGATAATGCCATCTATAAAAGATATTAAAGTCACATGATAGGTTCATATTTGGACTACAGTATTGGAGACAATTTACGACACTACACATTCATGTACATTTTTATAGTTGTATAATTATTCGCATTTCAATAGACACATACTATTACAAAATTATTGTACTTTTGTTGAAGTAGCTGTTGATTATTAAATTGTTGTGTATTTTACTTCCATGTTTCATAAGGAAATGGAAGTATGGTGATGGCAAAAAAAATCGTGGTAGAGATTATTGCAGATTCTGATTGTACTACCCTCAAAACATGAAAAAAAGTCATTTTACTTCCATGTTCCTTAAGGAATGGAAGTATGGTGGTGGCAAAAAAAATCGTGTTCGAGATTATTGCAGATTCTGATTGTACTACACTCAAAACATGAAAAAAAAGTCGTTTTTCGAAAACTGTCTGTCTGTCTGTCTGTCTGTGTGTGTGTGTCTGCCTGTCTGTAGATTTTTTTTCTATGGCAAACGATAACAGCCGCAAATTCAAACAGAATCAAATAATTTTTTGCATACAGCCCTGATTTGTAGAGTACTCAAGACCTATTGTTTTTGGTGAAGATCGGTTAAGGGGAAGGGGTAGTTTACCAGCAACGTTGTATGTTTGAAAAGGGTATTTTCTATGGCAAACGATAAGAGCTGCAAATTAAAACAGAATCAAATAAGTTTTTGCATACAGCCCTGATTTGTAGAGTACTCAAGACCTATTGTTTTTGGTGAAGATCGGTTAAGGGAAAGGGGTAGTTTACCTGCCACGTTTTTTGTTTTACCAAGGGTATTTTTTATGGCAAACGATAACAGCCGCAAATTCAAACATAATCAAATAATATTTTGCATACAGCCCTGAATTGTAGAGTTCTCAAGACCTGTTGGTTTTGGTGAAGATCGGTTAAGGGAATAGGGTAGTTTACCTGCAACATTTTATGTTATAACAAGGGTAAATTTTTTTATGACGAACGATAACTGCCGTACATTAAAACAGAATCAACTACTCTTCTGCATACCTTTTTGAATTATACAGAACTCAAGGTCTGTTGATTTTGTGGAAGATCGGTTAAGGGAAAGGGGTAGTTTACCAGCAACGTTTTATGTTCTAACAAGGGTATTTTCTATGGCAAACGATAACAGCCGCAAATTCAAACAGAATCAAATAATTTTTTGCATACAGCCCTGATTTGTAGAGTTCTCAAGACCTATTGTTTTTGGTGAAGATTGGTTAAGGGAAAGGGGTAGTTTACCTGCAACGGTTTTTTATCAAGGGTAATTTTACTTCCATATTCCTTAAGGAATGGAAGTATGGTGATGGCAAAAAAAATCGTGTTCGAGATTATTGCAGATTCTGATTCTACTACACTCAAAACATGAAAAAAAGTCGTTTTCCGAAAAGTGTCTGTGTGTCTGTCTGTGTGTCTGTCTGTCTGTGTGTCTGTCTGTCTGTAGATTTTTTTTCTATGGCAAACGATAACTGCCGCAAATTCAAACAGAATCAAATAATTTTTTGCATACAGCCCGGTTTTGCAGAGTTCTCGCGACCTATTGTTTTTGGTGAAGATCGGTTGAGGGAAAGGGGTAGTTTACCTGCAACGGTTTTTTTTTAGCAAGGGTAATTTTGTTTGTTTGGCAAACGATAACAGCCGCAAATTCAAACAGAATCAAATAATGTTTCGCATACAGCCCTGAATTGTAGAGTTCTCAAGACCTATTGTTTTTGGTGAAGATCGGTTAAGGGAAAGGGGTAGTTTACCTGTAACGTTTTATGTTTTAACAAGGGTATTTCCTATGGCAAACGATAACAGCCGCAAATTCAAACAGAATGAAAAGATTATTTGCATACAGCCCTAAATTGTAGAGTTCTCAATACCTTTTGTTTTTGGTGAAGATCGGTTAAGGGAAAGGGGTAGTTTACCTACAACGTTTTTTTAACAAGGGTATTTTCTATGGCAAACGATAACAGCCGCAAATTCAAACAGAATCAAATAATTTTCTGCATACAGCCCTGATTTGTAGAGTACTCAAGACCTATTGTTTTTGGTGAAGATCGGTTGAGGGGAAGGGGTAGTTTACCAGCAACGTTTTTTATCATGCGTATTTTCTATGGCAAACGACAACTGCCGCAAATTCAAACAGAATCAAATAATTTTTTGCATACAGCCCTGATTTGTAGAGTACTCGCGACCTATTGTTTTTGGTGAAGATCGGTTGAGGGGAAGGGGTAGTTTACCTGCAACGGTTTTTTTTATCAAGGGAAATTTTTTTTTTTTGCAAACGATAACAGCCGCAAATTCAAACAGAATCAAATAATGTTTCGCATACAGCCCTGAATTGTAGATTTCTCAAGACCTATTGTTTTTGGTGAAGATCGGTTGAGGGAAAGGGGTAGTTTACCTGCAACGTTTTTTTAACAAGGGTATTTTCTATGGCAAACGATAACAGCCGCAAATTCAAACAGAATCAAATAATGTTTTGCATACAGCCCTGATTTGTAGAGTACTCAAGACCTATTGTTTTTGGTGAATATCGGTTAAGGGGAAGGGGTAGTTTACCTGCAACGTTTTTTTATCAAGCGTATTTTCTATGGCAAACGATAACAGCCGCAAATTCAAACAGAATGAAATAATTTTTTGCATACGTCCCTGAATTGTAGAGGTCTCAATGACTTTCGATTTTGGTGAAGATCGGTTAAGGGGAAGGGGTAGTTTACCTGCAACCATTTACGTTTTAACAAGAGTAAAGTACTTGAAAATTTATTTAAACTTTTTGAAACAATGGTAATTGTTAAAAATAAAATAATTTTGTTGCCAGGCAATAAAATTATAATTTTTTCATTTTAATGTAATATAATATTTTTCATTTAATACAGCAATAAAAAGGCAGGTAAGACACAGCCTGGTTGTTTGGCTGAAAATGATTTTAAATATAAATCTTAGAATATGGAAGTCATGTATGGTTCTCCATACCGATATTTTACTTCCATGTTCCTCAAGGAAATGGAAGTATGGTGATGGCAAAAAAAATCGTGTTCGAGATTATTGCAGAATATGATTGTACTACACTCAAAACATGAAAAAAAGTCATTTTTCGAAAAGTGTCTGTGTGTGTGTCTGTCTGTGTGTGTGTCTGTAGATTTTTTTTCTATGGCAAACGATAACTGCCGCAGATTCAAACAGAATCAAATAATTTGTTGCATACAGCCCTCATTTGTAGAGTACTCGCGACCTATTGTTTTTGGTGAAGATCGGTTAAGGGAAAGGGGTAGTTTACTGACAACGTTTTTTTAACAAGGGTATTTTCTATGGCAAACGATAACAGCCGCAAGTTCAAACAGAATCAAATAATGTTTTGCATACAGCCCTGACTTGTAGAGTACTCAAGACCTATTGTTTTTGGTGAAGATCGGTTAAGGGGAAGGGGTAGTTTACCTGCAACGTTTTTTTATCAAGCGTATTTTCTATGGCAAACGATAACAGCCGCAAATTCAAACAGAATCAAATAATTTTTTGCATACGTCCCTGAATTGTAGAGATCTCAAGATCTATCGTTTATGGTGAAGATCGGTTAAGAGAAAGGGGTAGTTTACCTGCAACGGTTTTTTATCAAGGGTAATTTTTTCTATGGTAAACGATAACAGCCACAAATTCAAACAGAATCAAATGATGTTTTGCATACAGCCCTGTGTTGTAGAGTTCTCAATACCTATTGTTGTTGGTGAAGATCGGTTAAGGGAATGGGGTAGTTTACCTGCAACGTTTTATGTTTTATAAGGGTATTTTCTATAGCAAACGATAAGAGCCGCAAATTCAAACAGAATCATATAATATTTTGCATACAGCACTGAAATGTACAGTTCTCAAGACCTGTTGGTTTTGGTGAAGATCGGTTAAGGGAATAGGGTTGTTTACCAGCAACATTTTATGTTTTATGAAGGGTAATTTTTTTTTTGACGAACGATAACTGCCGTACATTAAAACAGAATCAACTACTCTTCTGCATACCTTTTTGAATTATACAGAACTCAAGGTCTGTTGATTTTGTTGAAGATCGGTTAAGGGAAAGGGGTAGTTTACCTGCAACGTTTTATGTTTTAACAAGGGTATTTTTTCTATGACGAACGATAACTGCCGTAAATTAAAAGAGAATCAACTAATGTTTTGCATACAGCCCTGAATTGTAGAGTTCTCAAGACCTATTGTTTTTGGTGAAGATCGGTTAATGGAATAGGGTAGTTTAGCAGCAACGTTTTATGTTTTATCAAGGGTGTTTTCTATGGCAAACGATAACAGCCGCAAATTCAAACTAAATCAAATAATTGTTTGCATACAGGCCTGAATTGTAGAGTACCTAAGATCTGTCGTTTTTGGTGAAGATCGGTTAAGGGAAAGGGGTAGTTTACCTGCAACGGTTTTTTATCAAGGGTAATTTTACTTCCATATTCCTTAAGGAATGGAAGTATGGTGATGGCAAAAAAAATCGTGTTCGAGATTATTGCAGATTCTGATTCTACTACACTCAAAACATGAAAAAAAGTCGTTTTCCGAAAAGTGTCTGTGTGTCTGTCTGTCTGTCTGTCTGTCTGTCTGTCTGTGTGTCTGTGTGTCTGTCTGTCTGTGTGTCTGTCTGTCTGTAGATTTTTTTTCTATGGCAAACGATAACTGCCGCAAATTCAAACAGAATCAAATAATTTTTTGCATACAGCCCGGTTTTGCAGAGTTCTCGCGACCTATTGTTTTTGGTGAAGATCGGTTGAGGGAAAGGGGTAGTTTACCTGCAACGGTTTTTTTTTAGCAAGGGTAATTTTGTTTGTTTGGCAAACGATAACAGCCGCAAATTCAAACAGAATCAAATAATGTTTCGCATACAGCCCTGAATTGTAGAGTTCTCAAGACCTATTGTTTTTGGTGAAGATCGGTTAAGGGAAAGGGGTAGTTTACCTGTAACGTTTTATGTTTTAACAAGGGTATTTCCTATGGCAAACGATAACAGCCGCAAATTCAAACAGAATGAAAAGATTATTTGCATACAGCCCTAAATTGTAGAGTTCTCAATACCTTTTGTTTTTGGTGAAGATCGGTTAAGGGAAAGGGGTAGTTTACCTACAACGTTTTTTTAACAAGGGTATTTTCTATGGCAAACGATAACAGCCGCAAATTCAAACAGAATCAAATAATTTTCTGCATACAGCCCTGATTTGTAGAGTACTCAAGACCTATTGTTTTTGGTGAAGATCGGTTGAGGGGAAGGGGTAGTTTACCAGCAACGTTTTTTATCATGCGTATTTTCTATGGCAAACGACAACTGCCGCAAATTCAAACAGAATCAAATAATTTTTTGCATACAGGCCTGGTTTGTAGAGTACTCGCGACCTATTGTTTTTGGTGAAGATCGGTTGAGGGGAAGGGGTAGTTTACCTGCTACGGTTTTTTTTATCAAGGGAAATTTTTTTTTTGGCAAACGATAGCCGCAAATTCAAACAGAATCAAATAATGTTTCGCATACAGCCCTGAATTGTAGATTTCTCAAGACCTATTGTTTTTGGTGAAGATCGGTTGAGGGAAAGGGGTAGTTTACCTGCAACGTTTTTTTAACAAGGGTATTTTCTATGGCAAACGATAACAGCCGCAAATTCAAACAGAATCAAATAATGTTTTGCATACAGTCCTGATTTGTAGAGTACTCAATACCTATTGTTTTTGGTGAAGATCGGTTAAGGGGAAGGGGTAGTTTACCTGCAACCTTATACGTTTTAACAAGAGTAAAGTACTTGAAAATTTATTTAAACTTTTTGAAACAATGGTAATTGTTAAAAATAAAATAATTTTGTTGCCAGGCAATAAAATTATAATTTTTTCATTTTAATGTAATATAATATTTTTCATTTAATACAGCAATAAAAAGGCAGGTAAGACACAGCCTGGCTGTTTGGCTGAAAATGATTTTAAATATAAATCTTAGAATATGGAAGTCATGTATGGTTCTCCATACCGATATTTCCTTAAGGAATGGAAGTATGGTGATGGCAAAAAAAATCGTGTTCGAGATTATTGCAGATTCTGATTCTACTACACTCAAAACATGAAAAAAAGTCGTTTTCCGAAAAGTGTCTGTGTGTCTGTCTGTGTGTCTGTGTGTCTGTGTGTCTGTCTGTCTGTCTGTCTGTCTGTCTGTCTGTAGATTTTTTTTCTATGGCAAACGATAACTGCCGCAAATTCAAACAGAATCAAATAATTTTTTGCATACAGCTCGGTTTTGCAGAGTTCTCGCGACCTATTGTTTTTGGTGAAGATCGGTTGAGGGAAAGGGGTAGTTTACCTGCAACGGTTTTTTTTTAGCAAGGGAAATTTTGTTTGTTTGGCAAACGATAACAGCCGCAAATTCAAACAGAATCAAATAATGTTTCGCATACAGCCCTGAATTGTAGAGTTCTCAAGACCTATTGTTTTTGGTGAAGATCGGTTAAGGGAAAGGGGTAGTTTACCTGTAACGTTTTATGTTTTAACAAGGGTATTTCCTATGGCAAACGATAACAGCCGCAAATTCAAACAGAATGAAAAGATTATTTGCATACAGCCCTAAATTGTAGAGTTCTCAATACCTTTTGTTTTTGGTGAAGATCGGTTAAGGGAAAGGGGTAGTTTACCTACAACGTTTTTTTAACAAGGGTATTTTCTATGGCAAACGATAACAGCCGCAAATTCAAACAGAATCAAATAATTTTCTGCATACAGCCCTGATTTGTAGAGTACTCAAGACCTATTGTTTTTGGTGAAGATCGGTTGAGGGGAAGGGGTAGTTTACCAGCAACGTTTTTTATCATGCGTATTTTCTATGGCAAACGACAACTGCCGCAAATTCAAACAGAATCAAATAATTTTTTGCATACAGCCCTGATTTGTAGAGTACTCGCGACCTATTGTTTTTGGTGAAGATCGGTTGAGGGGAAGGGGTAGTTTACCTGCAACGGTTTTTTTTATCAAGGGAAATTTTTTTTTTTTTTGGCAAACGATAACAGCCGCAAATTCAAACAGAATCAAATAATGTTTCGCATACAGCCCTGAATTGTAGATTTCTCAAGACCTATTGTTTTTGGTGAAGATCGGTTGAGGGAAAGGGGTAGTTTACCTGCAACGTTTTTTTAACAAGGGTATTTTATATGGCAAACGATAACAGCCGCAAATTCAAACAGAATCAAATAATGTTTTGCATACAGTCCTGATTTGTAGAGTACTCAAGACCTATTGTTTTTGGTGAAGATCGGTTAAGGGGAAGGGGTAGTTTACCTGCAACCTTTTACGTTTTATTTTCTATGGCAAACGATAACAGCCGCAAATTCAAACAGAATCAAATAATGTTTTGCATACAGCCCTGATTTGTAGAGTACTCAAGACCTATTGTTTTTGGTGAAGATCGGTTAAGGGGAAGGGGTAGTTTACCTGCAACGTTTTTTTATCAAGCGTATTTTCTATGGCAAACGATAACAGCCGCAAATTCAAACAGAATCAAATAATTTTTTGCATACTTCCCTGAATTGTAGAGGTCTCAATGACTTTCGATTTTGGTGAAGATCGGTTAAGGGGAAGGGGTAGTTTACCTGCAACCTTTTACGTTTTAACAAGAGTAAAGTACTTGAAAATTTATTTAAACTTTTTGAAACAATGGTAATTGTTAAAAATAAAATAATTTTGTTGCCAGGCAATAAAATTATAATTTTTTCATTTTAATGTACATCATGTATAAGAGAAAATATATCGCGCTTGGCAGGCGATATTAAGATTTAAATATAAATCTTAGAATATGGAAGTCATGTATGGTTCTCCATACCGATATTTTACTTCCATATTCCTTAAGGAATGGAAGTATGGTGATGGCAAAAAAAATCGTGTTCGAGATTATTGCAGATTCTTATTCTACTACACTCAAAACATGAAAAAAAGTCGTTTTCCGAAAAGTGTCTGTGTGTCTGTCTGTCTGTCTGTCTGTCTGTCTGTGTGTCTGTCTGTCTGTGTGTCTGTCTGTCTGTAGATTTTTTTTCTATGGCAAACGATAACTGCCGCAAATTCAAACAGAATCAAATAATTTTTTGCATACAGCCCGGTTTTGCAGAGTTCTCGCGACCTATTGTTTTTGGTGAAGATCGGTTGAGGGAAAGGGGTAGTTTACCTGCAACGGTTTTTTTTTAGCAAGGGAAATTTTGTTTGTTTGGCAAACGATAACAGCCGCAAATTCAAACAGAATCAAATAATGTTTCGCATACAGCCCTGAATTGTAGAGTTCTCAAGACCTATTGTTTTTGGTGAAGATCGGTTAAGGGAAAGGGGTAGTTTACCTGTAACGTTTTATGTTTTAACAAGGGTATTTCCTATGGCAAACGATAACAGCCACAAATTCAAACAGAATGAAAAGATTATTTGCATACAGCCCTAAATTGTAGAGTTCTCAAGACCTTTTGTTTTTGGTGAAGATCGGTTAAGGGAAAGGGGTAGTTTACCTACAACGTTTTTTTAACAAGGGTATTTTCTATGGCAAACGATAACAGCCGCAAATTCAAACAGAATCAAATAATTTTCTGCATACAGCCCTGATTTGTAGAGTACTCAAGACCTATTGTTTTTGGTGAAGATCGGTTGAGGGGAAGGGGTAGTTTACCAGCAACGTTTTTTATCATGCGTATTTTCTATGGCAAACGACAACTGCCGCAAATTCAAACAGAATCAAATAATTTTTTGCATACAGCTCTGATTTGTAGAGTACTCGCGACCTATTGTTTTTGGTGAAGATCGGTTGAGGGGAAGGGGTAGTTTACCTGCAACGGTTTTTTTTATCAAGGGAAATTTTTTTTTTTTGGCAAACGATAACAGCCGCAAATTCAAACAGAATCAAATAATGTTTCGCATACAGCCCTGAATTATAGATTTCTCAAGACCTATTGTTTTTGGTGAAGATCGGTTGAGGGAAAGGGGTAGTTTACCTGCAACGTTTTTTTAACAAGGGTATTTTCTATGGCAAACGATAACAGCCGCAAATTCAAACAGAATCAAATAATGTTTTGCATACAGCCCTGATTTGTAGATTACTCAAGACCTATTGTTTTTGGTGAATATCGGTTAAGGGGAAGGGGTAGTTTACCTGCAACGTTTTTTTATCAAGCGTATTTTCTATGGCAAACGATAACAGCCGCAAATTCAAACAGAATGAAATAATTTTTTGCATACGTCCCTGAATTGTAGAGGTCTCAATGACTTTCGATTTTGGTGAAGATCGGTTAAGGGGAAGGGGTAGTTTACCTGCAACCTTTTACGTTTTAACAAGAGTAAAGTACTTGAAAATTTATTTAAACTTTTTGAAACAATGGTAATTGTTAAAAATAAAATAATTTTGTTGCCAGGCAATAAAATTATAATTTTTTCATTTTAATGTAATATAATGTTTTTCATTTAATACAGCAATAAAAAGGCAGGTAAGACACTGCCTGGTTGTTTGGCTGAAAATGATTTTAAATATAAATCTTAGAATATGGAAGTCATGTATGGTTCTCCATACCGATATTTTTCTATAGTAAACGATAACAACCGCAAATTCAAACAGAATCAAATGATGTTTTGCATACAGCCCTGTATTGTAGAGTTCTCAATACGTATTGGTGTTGGTGAAGATCGGTTGAGGGAAAGGGGTAGTTTACCAGCAACATTTTATGTTTTAACAAGGGTAATTTTTTATATGACGAACGATAACTGCCGTAAATTCAAGCAGAATCAACTAGGTTTTTGCATACCTTTTTGAACTAAAGAGAACTCAAGGTCTGTTGATTTTGTTGAAGATCGGTTAAGGGAAGGGGTAGTTTATCAGCAACGTTTTATGTTTTAAAAACGGTAATTTTTTTATGACGAACGATAACTGCCGAAAATTCAATGAGAATCAAATAATTTTTTGCACCCCCTGAGTTGCAGAGAGCTCAAGGTCTATTGATTTTGGTGAAGATCGGTTAAGGGAAAGGGGTAGTTTACCGGCAACATTTTATGTTGTAACAAGAGAAATGTTTCCATGACGAACGATAACTGCCGCACATTCAAACAGAATCAAATATTTTTTTGCATGCTTCCCTGAATTGTAGAGGACGGAAGGTCTGTTGATTTTGGAGAAGATCGGTTAAGAGAAAGGGGTAGTTTACCTGAAACATTTTATGTTTTAACAAGAGTAAAGTACTTTATTTTTATAAATAAAGTATCCTGATAAAAAGCTCATAGTAATCCACTGTAGAAACGCAGATGAAATATCTATAAATGAAGAAGTTCGGAGAACGGGGTGGGGGTAATTTTCTATTATTAAAAATTATAGTTGAAGGTGTAGGGCAGAATTTGTTATATGTGTACTACGTTATCGGCAACAAAGAAGTAGTTTTTTTGTTAAAATTGCTTCCCGGGCTCTTTAGCCGTAGTCCTATGTTTTCTGCAAAACCAGACTTTTCGGCAGTGCCATCGACTCCCATCATCGGTGAAAATCGAGTGCGAAAACGTGAGGTGGTGGTGGTATACGTTAGTGAGCACAGTACTGTGGTTAATGCTGAAGCAATAAGTAGAAAGACGTAGTTTCTATGGAAATATTTCATTTCGAATATGATTTTAAATATAAATCTTAGAACATGGAAGTCATGTGTGTTCTCCATACCGATATTTTTCTATGGCAAACGATAACAGCCGCAAATTCAAACAGAATCAAATGATGTTTTGCATGCAGCCCTGTATTGTAGAGTTCTCAATACCTATTGGTGTTGGTGAAGATCGGTACGGGAAAGGGGTAGTTTACCTGCAACATTTTATGTTTTAACAAGGGTTATTTTTTATATGATGAACGATAACTGCCATAAATTCAAACAGAATCTACTACGTTTTTGCATACCTTTTTGAACTAAAGAGGACTGAAGGTCTGTTGATTTTGTTGAAGATCGGTTAAGGGAAAGGGGTAGTTTATCACCAAAGTTTTATGTTTTAAAAAGGGTAATTTTTTTATGACGAATGATAACTGCCGAAAATTCAAAGAGAATCAAATAATTTTTAGCACACTTGCCTGAGTTGTAGAGAACTCAAGATCTGTTGATTTTGGTGAAGATCGGTTAAGTGAAAGGGGTAGTTTACCTGAAACATTTTATGATTTAACAAGAGTAAAGTACTTAATTTTTATAAATAAAGTATCCTGATAAGAAGCTCATAATAATCCACTGTAGAAACGTAGATGAAATATCTATAAATGAAGAGGTTAGGTGAATGGGGTGGGGGTAATTTTCTATTGTTATAAATTATAGTTGAAGGTGGAGGGGAGAATTTTTTATATGTGTACTACGTTATCGGCAACAAAGAAGTAGTTTTTTGTTAAAATTGCTTCCCGGGCTGTTTAGCCGTAGTCCAATGTTTTCTGTAAAACCAGACTTTTCGGCAGTGCCATCGACTGCCATCATCAGTGAAAATCGAGTGCGAAAACGTGAGGTGGTATACGTTAGTGACCACAGTACTGTGGTTAATGCTGAAGCAATAAGTAGAAAGACGTTTCTGTGGAAATATTTCATTTCAATAACATCATATTTAAAATATGATTTTAAATATAAATCTTAGAACATGGAAGTCATGTATGGTTCTCCATACCGATATTTTCGAAAAGTGTCTGTGTGTGTGTGTCTGTAGATTTTTTTTCTATGGCAAACGATAACAGCCGCAAATTCAAACAGAATCAAATAATTTTTTGCATACATCCCTGATTTGTAGAGAACTCAAGACCTATTGTTTTTGGTGAAGATCGGTTAAGGGAAAGGGGTAGTTTACCTGCAACTTTTTTTTAAATCAAGGGTAATTTTACTTCCATATTCCTTAAGGAATGGAAGTATGGTGATGGCAAAAAAAATCGTGTTCGAGATTATTGCAGATTCTGATTCTACTACACTCAAAACATGAAAAAAAGTCATTTTCCGAAAAGTGTCTGTGTGTTTGTCTGTCTGTCTGTCTGTCTGTGTCTGTCTGTAGATTTTTTTTCTATGGCAAACGATAACTGCCGCAAATTCAAACAGAATCAAATAATTTTTTGCATGCAGCCCTGATTTGCAGAGTACTCGCGACCTATTGTTTTTGGTGAAGATCGGTTGATGGAAAGGGGTAGTTTACCTGCAACGGTTTTTTTTTAGCAAGGGTAATTTTGTTTGTTTGGCAAACGATAACAGCCGCAAATTCAAACAGAATCAAATAATGTTTCGCATACAGCCCTGAATTGTAGAGTTCTCAAGATCTGTTGATTTTGGTGAAGATCGGTTAAGGGGAAGGGGTAGTTTACCTGTAACGTTTTATGTTTTAACAAGGGTATTTCCTATGGCAAACGATAACAGCCGCAAATTCAAACAGAATCAAAAGATTATTTGCATACAGCCCTAAATTGTAGAGTTCTCAAGACCTATTGTTTTTGGTGAAGTTCGGTTGAGGGAAAGGGGTAGTTTACCTGCAACGTTTTTTTAACAAGGGTATTTTCTATGGCAAACGATAACAGCCGCAAATTCAAACAGAATCAAATAATGTTTTGCATACAGCCCTGATTTGTAGAGTACTCAAGACCTATTGTTTTTGGTGAAGATCGGTTAAGGGAAAGGGGTAGTTTACCTGTAACGTTTTATGTTTTAACAAGGGTATTTCCTATGGCAAACGATAACAGCCGCAAATTCAAACAGAATCAAAAGATTATTTGCATACAGCCCTAAATTGTAGAGTTCTCAAGACCTATTGTTTTTGGTGAAGATCGGTTGAGGGAAAGGGGTAGTTTACCTGCAACGTTTTTTTAACAAGGGTATTTTCTATGGCAAACGATAACAGCCGCAAATTCAAACAGAATCAAATAATGTTTTGCATACAGCCCTGATTTGTAGAGTACTCAAGACCTATTGTTTTTGGTGAAGATCGGTTAAGGAGAAGGGGTAGTTTACCTGCAACGTTTTTTTATCAAGCGTATTTTCTATGGCAAACGATAACAGCCGCAAATGCAAACAGAATCAAATAATATTTTGCATACGTCCCTGAATTGTAGAGGTCTCAATGACTTTCGATTTTGGTGAAGATCGGTTAAGGGGAAGGGGTAGTTTACCTGCAACCTTTTACGTTTTAACAAGAGTAAAGTACTTGAAAATGTATTTAAACTTTTTGAAACAATGGTAATTGTTAAAAATAAAATAATTTTGTTGCCAGGCAATAAAATTATAATTTTTTCATTTTAATGTAATATAGTATTTTTCATTTAATACAGCAATAAAAAGGCAGGTAAGACACAGCCTGGCTGTTTGGCTGAAAATGATTTTAAATATAAATCTTAGAATATGGAAGTCATGTATGGTTCTCCATACCGATATTTACTTCCATGTTCCTTAAGGAAATGGAAGTATAGTAATGGCAAAAAAAATTGTGTTCGAGATTATTGCAGATTCTGATTGTACTACACTCAAAACATGAAAAAAAGTAGTTTTTCGAAAAGTGTGTGTGTGTGTGTGTGTGTGTGTGTGTGTGTACATGTTTTTTCTTGGCAAACGATAACAGCCGCAAATTCAGACAGAATCAAATAATTTTTTGCATACAGCCCTGATTTGTAGAGTACTCACGACCTATTGTTTTTGGTGAAGATCGGTTGAGGGAAAGGGGTAGTTTACCGGCAACGGTTTTTTTTATCAAGAGTAATTTTTTTTCTATGGCAAACGATAACAGCCGCAAATTCAAACAGAATCAAATAATGTTTCGCATACAGCCCTGAATTATAGAGTTCTCAAGACCTATTGTTTTTGGTGAAGATCGGTTAAGGGAAAGGGGTAGTTTACCTGCACCGTTTTATGTTTTAAAAGGGTATCTTCTATGGCAAACGATAAGAGCTGCAAATTCAAACAGAATCAAATAATGTTTTACATACAGTCCTGATTTGTAGAGTACTCAAGACCTTTGTTTTTTGTGAAGCTTGGTTAAGGGAAAGGGGTAGTTTACCAGTAACGTTTTTTTTTATCAAGGGCAATTTTGTTTACGGCAAACGATAACAGCCGCAAATTCAAACAGAATCATATGATGTTTTGGATACAGCCCTGAATTGTAGGGATCTCGAGGCCTTTTCATTTTGGTGGAGATCGGTTAAGGGGAAGGGGTAGTTTACCTGCAACCTTTTACGTTTTAACAAGAGTAAAGTACTTGAAAATTCATTTAAACTTTTTCAAACAATGGTAATTGTTAAAAATAAAATAATATTGTTGCCAGGTAATAAAATTATAATTTTTTCATTTTAATTTAAATCTTGTATGAGAGAAAATATATCGTTCGTGGCAGGCTAGCATATCTCAATTATGTAATGTTTACGTTTCCATTTTATTATTATGATTACCGCAATAAGAAGGCAGGCAAGACACACACACACACACACACACACACACACACACACACACACACACACACACACACACACACACACACACACACACACACACACACACACACACACACACACACACACACACACACACAATTCGCGTTATTTCTGGCCTCACTCATGTTTATTTTCTTACATTTGCAAGCTTTTTAAATGGAAAGTGCCAAAACCCACACCAACACTACGCGCACAAGCCAAAAAAGTGTCCAGCGTGGATAGCGATTTGCTTCTGTGGTTCACTGGGCAGTGTAACTGCACGTGTTTACAGAGGACTGGTTCATAGACAGACTTTTCGTCTTTAGGGAATGAACCCTCTGCAAGATGCTCAGGGTCCATGAGTGACTTCGGAGCGCTCCTTCTTTTCCACGTGTTTGTTCTGTGAAACGTACACTGTAGATTCCAAACTTTACTCTGAGAAACGCTCAATAGGGAATGTTGAAAATTTTTGTCCACGGTGTGCCCTCATACACACTAAACCTCCTCTGATGTTTTGATTACGGACATCATAATATTAAAACTTTGGAAACTTGAGCACTACTTAATAGAGATCAAACATTAACTTTTACAAGCCATTAATTTCATGCATATTTTTATATGTGTACTACATTATCGGCAACAAAGAAATAGTTTGTTGTAAAAATTCCTTCCCGGCCAGTTTGGGCAAGGTCCAGTGTTTTATGAAAAACCAGACATTTCAGCAGTGCCATCGCCTACCATCATCAGTGAAAATCGAATGCGCTAACTGGAGGTGGTGTACGTTAGTGAACACAGTACTGTGGTTAAGGCTAAAGAAAGAAGTAATTTCTGTGGAAACATTTTATTTCAAAAATGATTTTAAATATACATCTTAGAACATGGAAGTCATGTATGGATCTCCATACCAATATTTCCTATAGCAAACGATAACAGCCGCAAACTCAAACAGAATCATATAATGTTTTGCATACAGCCCTAAATTGTAGAGTTCTCAAGACCTATTGTTTTTGGTGAAGATCGGTTAAGGGAAAGGGGTAGTTTAACTGCAATGTTTTATGTTTTAACATGGGTAATTTTTTTATGACGAATGATAACTGCCGTAAATTCTATCAGAATCAAATAATGTTTTGCATACCTTCCAGAGCTATAGAGATCTCAATGTCTGTTGATTTTGGTGAAGATCGGTTAAGGGAAAGGGGTAGTTTACCAGCAACATATTATGTTTTAACAATCGTAATTTTTTCTATGACGAACGATAACTGCCGCACATTCAAACAGAATCAAATATTTCTTTTCATCCATACCTCAATTGTAAAAGACTGAAGGCCAGTTGATTTTGGTGAACATCGGGTAAGGGAAAGGGGTGGTTTACTTGCCACATTTTATGTTTTAACAAGAGTAATTGTTTCTATGATGAACGATAACTTTAAACATTTCTGTAACGACAAACAAAAATAAACCTTCCGATGTATTTGACGGTACTGGTGTATGTAGGCTTAATTGTTCGGATTGCACACAATTCTATATAGGACAAACGGGTCGTTCGTTCAAATTACGTTATAAAGAACACATCCCAAGCTCCAAGTCAAATGTAGGAAGATCTACACTTGCTGAACATTTAAGCTTACATGACCATAACATAAAGAGTATTGGTGAGAATTTAGACATGTTACATAAATGTAAGAAATCACTAAAGCTAGACACTCTCGAACGGTTTGAGATATATAAGGCTATAAAGGAGGATTACAATCGCATCCTAACGAAAAATCAGTACATACAAATAATATTTTGTTTAATAGAATCAATCATATAGAACGAGAAATCGCTATATCAGATCGATAAATTTGAACGAAGGTCAAGCCGGTATCGATTAGTTTTACCGTGGAGGCGTTCCTGTACAGGTTCGTGACGGCCGCATGTTTTGTGTGTTATTATGTTTCGTTTTATATTTATATTTCTAGTGTGTTATTTTATTTAATGTTTTATACTGTGTACGTGTTGTTTTTATTATCTGATGTGATGTACAAACATCGAAAAATGGATGTTTAACCATATTTGTATATAAGATCTGATGATGACACAGTTGTGATCGAAACTCGAGTAATCCCGCAATTGGATTCAAAGAAACGTGGCAGAAGGTAATTAACCTGTTTTATAGAACGATAACTGCCGCACATTAAATGAAAATTATAGTTGAAGGGGGAGGGGATAATTTTTATTTATATGTGTACTGCGTTATCGGCAGCAAAGTAGTAGTTTGTTGTTAAAATTCCTTCCCGGGCTGTTTGGCCGTAATCCAATGTTTTTCTGCAAAACCAGACGTTTCAGCAGTGCTGTCGACTGCCATCATCAGTGAAAATCGAGTGCGATAATGTGTGGTGGTATACGTTAGTGACTACAGTACTGTGGTTAAGGCTGAAGCAGTAAGTGGAAAGAAGTAGTTTCTATGGAAAGATTTCATTTCGTAAATGATTTTAAATATAAATCTTAGAACATGGAAGTCATGTATGGTTCTCCATACCGATATTTACTTCCATGTTCCATAAAGGAAATGGAAGTATGGTGATGGCAAAAAAAATCGTGGTCGAGATTATTGCAGATTCTGATTCTACTACCCTCAAAACATGAAAAAAAGTCATTTTTCGAAAAGTGTCTGTGTCTATAGATTTTTTTCTATGGCAAATGATAACAGCCGCAAATTCAAACAGAATCAAATCATTTTTTGCATACAGCCCTAAATTGTAGAGTTCTAAAGACCTATTGTTTTTGGTGAAGATCGGTTAAGGGAAAGGGGTAGTTTACTAGCAACGTTTTTTGTTTTAACAAGGGTATTTTCTATGGCAAACGATAACAGCTGCAAATTCAGATAGAATCAAATAATGTTTTGCATACAGCCCTGAATTGTAGAGTTCTCAAGACCTGTTGGTTTTGGTGAAGATCGGTTAAGGGAATAGGGTAGTTTACCTGCAACATTTTATGTTTTAACAAGGGTAAATTTTTTTATGACGAACGATAACTGCCGTACATTAAAACAGAATCAACTACTCTTCTGCATACCTTTTTGAATTATACAGAACTCAAGGTCTGTTGATTTTGTGGAAGATCGGTTAAGGGAAGGGGGTAGTTTACCAGCAACATTTTATGTTAATAACAACGGTAATTTTTTCTATGACGAACGATAACTGCCGCACATTCAAACAGAATCAAATATTTTTTTGCATACGTTCATCTATTGTAAAAGACTGAAGGCCTGTTGATTTTAGTGAAGATCGGTTAAGGGAAAGGGGTAGTTTACCAGCAACATTTTATGTTTTAACGAGAGTAATTTTTTCTATGACGAACGATAACTGCCGCACATTCAAACAGAATCAAATAATGTTTTGCATGCATCCCTGAATTGTAGAGGACTCAAGACCTATTGATTTTGGTGAAGATCAGTTAAGAGAAAGGGATAGTTTACCTGCAATGTTTTATGTGATAACAAGGGTAATTTTTTCTATGACGAACGATAACTTCCGTAAATTCAAACATAATCAAATAATTTTTTGCATACTTCCCTACTTTATAGAGAACTCAAGGCCTGTTGATTTTGGTGAAGATCGGTTAAGGGAAAGGGGTAGTTTACCTGCAACATTTTATGTTGTAACAAGAGAAATTTTTTCATGATGAACGGTAACTGCCGTAAATTCAAACAGAATCAAATAATTTTTTACATATGTACCTGAGTTGTAGAAGACTTAAGCCTATTGATTTTGGTGAAGCTCGGTTACGGGGAAAGGGCAGTAGTTTACCAGAAACATTTTTTGTTGTAACAAGAGTAAAGTACTTAATTTTTATAAATAAAGTATCCTGATAAGAAGATCTTAATAATCCACCGTAGAAATGTAGATGAAATATCTATAAATGAAGAGGCTAGTTGAATGGGGTGGGGGTAATTTTCTATAAAGGAAAATTATAGTTGAAGGGGGAGGGGATAATTTTTATATGTGTACTACGTTATCGGCAACAAAGTAGTAGTTTGTTGTTAAAATTCCTTCCTGGCCCTGTTTGGCCGTAGTCCAGTGTTTTCTGCAAAACCAGACGTTTCGGCAGTGCCGTCGACTGCCATCATCAGTGAAAATCGAGTTCGATAACGTGTGGTGGTATATGTTAATGACCACAGTACTATGGTTAAGGCTGAAGCAATAAGTGGAAAGAAGTAGTTTCTATGGAAACGTTTCATTTCATAAATGATTTTAAATATAAATCTTAGAACATGGAAGTCATGTATGGTTCTCCATACCGATATTTTCTCTCCAAATGCGACAGATTGAGAAGTTGTGGGGGCAGTTCCCCATTAAAATCAGATAAGAAAGATGATTAAAAAATAGTATTGAGAGGTGTCCGTATGGACTTCAATTTATGATTCATCGCATTCGTATTCTCAGGCGTATTCATATATTCGTACATAAGCCTATTTTAATTATCAATTTGAAATATAACTGTAGTATTAGTTGTTTTAAACAACTAAAAACAACTTTAAAAAAATTGTAGATTTCACATTAACTTTTCCCCTTTTTATATGACTTAACCATGTTTGTTTCAATTTTTAATGTTGGTTGGTTGGTGATTCCACAATTTAAGTAAATCATCCACAATTAAGTAAAACATAAGTAAATCAGTGGTGACATAATATTTTTGTGTACAGATATATGAAAATCTGAATTGGAGTGATAGAAAGAGAGACAGTTTAGACTTACTGAATTTCAATAACTGAAATGTTGAGAACAAATGTTTAAAGAATTTTATTGTTCCATGGACACTTAGTGATCTGGAAAGCAAGCCCAGTATTATAAGAATGATTTTGTTAGCTTTTAGCATCTTTAGATATTGTTTATGTTCTGATGTAGAAAATTATTTGAAACTTTCAGTCTCTATATTCATTATTAATACATGTTTAATCAGTAATTTGATGGTGATCGTAGTAACTATAACTGTATTTGATGCAGATGTTAAAAATTAATAACAAATTATAGTTGAATGTTTTCACAATATTGAGTGATGGTATACGTTGTTTAATTAATAAAGATTTGTTATTGGTTTATTCACAAACAGAATTAACACTGTTGCACACACTATAGAAAAATTATTCTGATTAACGCTTTCAAGCTTCATAGCTCATCAGATCGGAAATCCTATCTGATGATAAGCTGTGAAGCTTTAAAGCACTAATCGGAATAATTTTTCTATAACAGTATATGTTGTTGTACACGAATTACTTTTAACTATACTGTAAATTGTATTTGTAAATACGTATTTCTTAATGTTAAAGTTAATGTATAACAGTAACTGAATGAAGAAGTTTTGAGATACTTCATAAAAACATGTAGCATGGTTTGTCTGTGCAGTGAATGATGTGAATCGAGCAAGTTTTCTGATGGTATGAAGAAGAGAAAATGAGTTCTACACGAGATAGCAGTGGTGAAGGGAAAGTCATCTGTGTGTGGGATCTGCCTCCTGGTTTGCTTAGTCGCAAAGCCATCAAAAGTCATTTCTCTAAGTATGGTATTGTTACACAGTTAGTTTTAAATGAAGATAATGGAACTTGCCAAGTTTCATTTTCAACACATGATGATGCGCAGTGTGCACTGACCAGTGGAAATGTATGGAATGATAAGAATTTAAGAATATTTTGGATGCAGTCATCATATCTGGATCCCAGGTCTACTGAAATGAATCTTCCTCAGTTTGAGGAAGATACTTTATGGGAAGATGATGACAAAGAATGTTTTGGTGTGGAGAAAAACAAAAAAATATCCGAGTCAAAGAGAAAGTCAAGTAAGGAAATAATAAAAAGGCATCTGAAAGCAAGTATTAGTCCACAAAAGAATTATTCCGATGTTACAAGGAAAAGTAAAGAAAAGTGGCAAACTTTATTAAATGTCAAGAAAGAAAAAGAAGATAGTACAGCTTTGCAAAAATTAAAAGTAGCAGACAAGCAAAGAAAAGTCAAAGCTTCAGATAAAGATGTAAACAAGAAGAAAATTTCTCTTGGGAAGTTTAAAAAAGAAAAAGTTACAACATCAAGGGTTACAAAGACAAAAAAGTTTCAGTCTGAATCAATAGTAAACGTCAATGAAAATTTACCACTTCTGGAAAGGACTGCAACAACTTTACAGGAGAAATTTGCTTTGTTAGAAGAAAGGGATAGATTATTAAGAAGCATGCTAAAAGCAGGGAGTATTAACAAGGTAAGGATGAAAGGAACATGTCCAGATATGTGTCCTGAGAAGGAACGAGTGATGAGAGACTTCAGACATTTAGTGTCAGTATATGAAACATCACTGGAAAACAATGAAATGGTCGAAGAGTTGGCCATAAAAGAATACTCACGAAGCTCTGCAGATCAAGAGGAACCTTTATCACATGAACTTCGTCCTGTGCCAGTACTTACAATGACAATGACTTATTTGATAAGAAATATAATGGAAAGAATTGAAAATGTTGATGAAAATATGGCCGAATGGTATGATTTTTGTTGGGATCGTCTTCGAGGGATTAGAAAAGACATTACACAGCAGCAGCTTTGTGATGTTCAGACTGTAACAATTGTTGAACGGTGTGCACGCTTTCATATTTGTTGTTATGATCATTTGTGGGGCGCTGATGCTTCCATTTTTGATGAGAAAATCAATACAGAAAATCTGATGAACTGTTTGCAGTCACTCACACATATGTATGAAGATCTTGGTAAACAGAATATAATGTGTTCTAATGAAGCAGAATTTAAATCATATAAAATCTTATTAAAACTAGATAGTGGTGATGTGATGTGGGAGTACCAGCAGTTTTCTCCTAATTTACAATTATCAGTACCTGTTCAGTTTGGTGTAAAAATACATGCAGCTTTTCATAACAAAATGTATGCACAGTTTTTTAATCTAGTGAAAAAAACAACATATCTGAATACTTGCTTGTTACAAAGATATTTTAATAAAGTTCGGACACAGGCCTTGGATTCTATAATAAAAGCATACACAATGCAATCATTAAAAACCAATATTCCTTTAAAATTTATTATGTCAGTGTTGAAGTTTGATGTGGAAGAAGATGCAGTTATATTTTGTGAAAACCATGGTATATATTTGGAAAATAATAGAACAGAATTTAGGTTATCAAGGAAAACTTTTTCTCCACCTGAAACTCCAGTGAAAACAAAATCATCATCTGGTTTAGTAAGAAGTAAACGTTTGCCCATATCACAAGCTGTTGTTGGAGAAAACCAGCCAGTCCCTGTTTACATTCCTCATAAAGTACATTCTAGTTTTGATGAACAAGGTAGGTTACGTTCCTCTGCACTGGATGCTTCTGACCAAGCTTACACAGTTTCTCTTTTATACAAAACTGATGGATCTCGTGCAATCAAAACAGATTCTGGTAAGTCTAAAAATAAGAAGTTTGAACCTGAAAAAATTTTTAAATTTGCATTGCCTGAACAACCTAGTCAATCTGAAAATACATCAAAACTTCAAAGTAATGGGAATCGGACGTCAGTTGCAATCCCAAGTGCAACTTTAAATGTGGAAAGCATATTATCGAAATCACTTCCCATGCCTGTAGCAGGTATGTCAATATTAGAAACTTCAAGCACTGGTTCTGACTTTACCAAGAATTTTCAGATGCCTTTTATTGGGGGTTTTCAACAGACATTAGTGAGTTCGGATTCTAATCAGAGTAGTGATATGGAATGTACCCACGAGGAGGTTGATGTGATAAGTGGAAAGCATGTAAAAAGTAATATACAAGAAAACATTAGTTTTATGTCTGACACATCTGAGGTAAAAAGTGAAGATAGCAGTATCAGGTTATTAAATGAAACACCTGTGTCAGGTCTAGCCGATGAAAGCTGGAGATTTAGTTTTACAACAGGTAATAAGCAAAATGCAATAAAGGAAAATTTGAGAAGTCCTTTAATTAACATCAGAGTTAGTTCAAATGAAAGAGAAAATACAGCACAAATTGAGGATACCAATGACAATAATTTAAATAAATTAATTGCAACAAATAAAACAGGAGAAAAAACAAAAGTAATTCCAGCTGAGGAAAGTGGCATTCTACCCACTCCAGGTAGTCCTGAACAGAAGAAAAAACAACAGGAATCTGAACTGAATAAATTTAAAACTCAAGAGGAACAAGAGCATTTAAAAGTAAGAAATAGGAAGTGGGAGGCTGAAGCATTGAAAATTCAAGAAAAACAGAAATGGGAAGCTGAATTAATGAAAAAACAAGAAATAGAGAAACGTGAAGCTGAAATAAAGATTATTCTAGAAAAACAGAAGTGGGAAGCGGAAGTAAGGAAGAAACAAGAAATTGAAAAAAGGAAAGCTTTGCAAGCACTGAAAAAGGGTTTACGTCAGAGACTTAAAATTATTAGTGCACGCCTTTGTGCCAGACGCTGGAAAGAAAAGGTGGAAAGAATAAAGAAATCTAGGGTAGACTTTCCAGTCTTAGTGGAATTGTCTGTGAAAGATCATTTAGAGGTATGGGGTACAGTTGGTAATAGAAGTGAAATAAAACCTAGTAGAGTATTACATAGACTTAAAAAGAGAAACAAGAGTAATGTTGTTGTAAATAAGTTGATCAGATTTGGTTTAAAAAATTCAGTAGTATATTTAGGAGATAAGTTAGCAGAAATGGTAGCAGAGCATTATATTTCTAATAGCAAGAAAAAGACTGACATAAATACAGTTTACTGGAAGTTGGTAATATCAATTCCACATGGTATAAGTGAGGAGACAGAAATTTTTAATAAACAAATTAAAAACTGGTGTAAACATAGTTTGTATAAAGATGAGCAGGCTAATTTTGGCTCAGTGCAGTGCACAGAAACTTCACTGAAAATCTGTGTTTACACCTGTATACAAATCTTAGAGAAGACTTTGGATAAAAATTATCAGAAACAGATTTGTCATGGTATGGATTCTATACTGTTTATATATGTTGATGGCTGGGAGGGAGAAGAAGAGACATTAGAAAGGATTAACGATATTGTTCACTTTAATAGTCAGAGTACATTCTCATTGACATTTATTAATGTAGGAGAACATGCAGTTTCAAATAGAATAAAGTCTACAGTTGAAAATGAAGATAACATAAATAACTGGGTTATACAGGAGTGGGTTGGTCCAGAATCCATACAGAAAGGTTTGACTCATTTGGTACATAATATTAACATTAAACCTGATATTTGTACAGCACCGTTAAAATTTCTTGTACAAGATGTGTGTGAGGAGTTTTTCGATGCCCTATCAGCTGGCCAATACACATCATACCAATTGACAGCAGCTGTTAGAAATCCAAACAATGTAATACGTTTATTTAATATTTGTATATCCAAGTTAGAAGACTTGTTAATTAGTAAAAAATTAGAGAAGTGCAGTTTGTTTGGCAAAGAATTTAAGCCCTTTATACCTACTTCTGAAATCCCTGGAGGATTAGAGAAATTCTGTGATTACAGTTATGATGATACATATAAAAATGGTATTTCAAAGATATTGAAATCAATCAAGTTATCAGAGTTTGCCAAGTGGCCACCAAAGTCTAACAACCGTTTGATTAAAATATTAAAAGAATATTGTTTACATGTGCATAACGTATCCATTTTGCCAAATATTATTAGAATGATTAATCCTCAGGATGAGAGCAGTCTGATAGAGCATTTGGAAAATATAAGTTGGATTAATTTTGTTGAGTTGTGGGCTAAAGAGAATATAATTTATAACTGTAAAATTTTTGAAAACAAAACAAAAGCAAAGAATTTTGTTATTTACGATAAAAGTGACATTCGTAACTTGACAACACAAAAGTGGTGGCTTAAAACACAAATTATTTGTAATTATGGATGACTTATTTAACTGCAGTTGAATAAAACAAGTGTAATTGTAAAAAGTGATAATTGCATTTTATCAAAAAGTGGTTCTTATAGAGCATTTGTAAGTTATAAGTCAGACTCATGTATGTAGAGCACTTTTAATATAAAACATTGGTTTGTTATATATGTAAAACATTATATGGAAGTTATAAAATTAAATATTTTGAAATAGTAGGCCTGTCATGTCCAGATTTTTGTTTACAGTTATATGTTGTCCTGGTTTTTATAATAGTCGAATTGACAATTTATGTAATTAGTAACATGCACCATCATGCCATTTTATATAATTAATAACAGTTAAAGAATAAAAAAAACATTACCATCACTGAAATATAATCAAAAAAAGATACATATTTTTAAACCACTGTTAGGAATGACATTATTATGACATGAATGACCAAGTAACTTGTATGTTTTGACTGTATATTTAAAAATGTTTTTCATTTTATAAAGTATCTTTCATGATTAAACTATTCATGAAATTAACTGGGTGTCATTTTTTTTTAACATTACAACCTGTTAGACCTGAATAACTGTAGTTGATAAAACCAGATTCATCTGTATACAAACTTATTTTATGTAATGTTTATACAAATAATCGTAGTGTGTTCTATTTGATATTATTAAGCAAATTAATATATAATATTAAGAAATTCTGCAGAATTTTGTGGAAGTTGGCAGGAACGAATTTGTGTGCAAAAAGTAAATAAAATGAGCTGAACTGTGGAATAATTTTGCATACCTTGGATGCACCCTTGTGTTGTTCTGTTATTACTACAGCTGTATTTATTTTTAACAGTGTTATTATTTGAACAACTTTTTACTTATTCTGTAGTAAAACATTGTAAGTGGCTACTATAAATTTGTGTTTGGGTACTGATGATGAGCAAAACATTTGGCTTTTGTAATACAGTGACACAATGATAATTAATTCATCATGTTCTGTAATCTTATCTGAAATTACGAATTTTTAATAATTTTACAGATCTCAACAACATATAACTGCCAATTATTATAATATAGCCTGTAGTTCATAAGTTCAAAACAGACTAGAATAATTGTGATCTATATGTGAATTAAGTATATTAAAATTGTTTCCTCTGTTATTACATTCAGAATTGTTACAAGCATTATATTGTTCAGTGGGAACTAATATATGTAACCAGAAACAAACAGTTTAAAATGATAGTGTATAAAGAAATATTTTTTTTTATATTAAAGAAATATTTTTTTTATAATTATATTAACCCTCCGAATACCACGGTCCAGATGGAATAGAATACCACGGGGGTCTTTGTGAGACCCCATTCTTAATTTTGGTTCTCGACGACGTTTTGTGTGTCGGGTGGTTCAACTCTTTCACTTCACACCTGTTGGTACTTAGGAAAAGGAAAATCATCTTAGAAATGATTAAAATTAATAATACTTGCTCAGAAAGTATTTATTTGGAAAAAGTGACAATTATGAAGTGTAGTGTTTTTCAACCAAAAAGTATCACCCTTTGAGACAAACATATCTCCAAAGTCTCCCACAATTTCTTCATCAAGTTCATCGCCTTGAATTTCATCATCTGCTTCATCAGCTATTTTAACAATGTCCTCAGCTGCAGAACATTCTGTAGTTTCTTGTACCTCATCGAGAAGGTCATTGGCTACAACTCTAACCCTCTCCACAAGAAGTTTGGTTCTTGAAGACACAAGACGATCCATTTCACAATACGTACACACTGAACTTAGAATCAAACTGAACTGGAAGGAAAGAGATAACTAAACAACGATTAGGACAAAGGGCAATGAGTGAACAACAGTGAGTGAGGGCAAAGTTTATTACGAGTAGGTAGACGTAGCTACAACTCGATACTCCCAATTTCTAGGAACATCTTGTTTGTAAAAAGGGGAAAATTACTTTTTGGTACCGCAGCTGTGTTTACACTTCATGAACTGACTTGAGTGACACAATATTACGAAACTACACAATGATTTCATTTTCAGAAAAAGGGTACACAGAATACCACGGGGGTCTCGCGAGGACCCCAGCCACATTTTTTAGGAAACACTACGTGATTACAGTTGTGATATTGAAGTATTCAGTGGGAATGAAGATGAAAGTGGCAGTATATAGTTTAAAAAAAAAGTCACAGAGCCACAATTAATTCCTTCCAGTTTTTTAATATATTTTCGTCGAAATACCGTAAGACTGGGGTCATTAACAACCCCATGGTATTCGGAGGGTTAATATTATATATTTATATTTTCTGGCTGTTGTCCAGTCACCAACCATTTTCTTTCTTTAATTATAAAGTTTTTTAGTTACAATAAATTTTTGTGCATGATACTTTTTCTACGCGTTTTTAAGAAATTAATATTACAGCTTCAGAAAAATAACATAAGAAAATACCCAATAAATAAATAAAATCAAGAAAAACTATTGTTATAAAATTGTTAATACTATGCGGCAACGTAGTTCATAGCAAATATTGTTTAAAATGTAACAAATGTGTATGTGTGACTCACCACTGGAAGCAATCACATCTCTGTTTCCAGTATACAGCTTATGAATAGTTATCTGACATTTGATTCGAGTACACATTATTATTTTTACATCTGAGTTTAAAGAAAAAAGTGTGGTGGAAGTTACAATAGAATACAGTAATTTTCATTTAGTTTTTAATAGATATAGCTTATATTTTGAATTTTGAAGCTTATATGTGTGTAAATCACAACAGGGGGCAAAACACCAGGTTACTGAATATTCTTAGTAATTGATTGAAATATGCTGTGATAATCTTTGCTTCCTGTGAGCTACCTTTTGTAATATATTGTGCAACATCAACAATACCTGTGTCTTATATTTAATATCTGAAATATATATCATCATGTTTGGTTAAATTCACCAGTGCGCCATCAGTGATTAAATTCACATCATGGGCGTGGTTAAATTCACAATTCCCCCCTTCCAGTGCCCAATAATTGGAAGGGGGGAAAGAACATTATGGTAATACTAGGTGACCCGTGCGAATACTTCGCACCCTTAGTGGTCAGTTACGTAATATAATAAAGTGGAAATAAGTAAATGTAAATATTTATCAATCCAAAATATTTTATTATAAAAAATAGCAACAAAATCAGTCTTATTGTAAATGATATTAACATTATATACAGTATTATATACGCATTTTTTTTTTTTAAATTAATTTCATAAAACCTCTTTAAAAACAATGTTGGAGGTTATGACGTGATCATCGTTCACTTTTTGCCCGTATGAATCTTCAACACAAACAAAGATATCTTTAAACATATGGACTCGTGAAAAAGCCACGTATAACTGTCCATGCGAAAAAACAGGTTCTGGTAAATACAATCCTGCCCTTTGAAGCGTCTGACCTTGTGCTTTGTTAATGGTCATAGCGAAAGCAACTTTTATGGGTAATTGTTTTCTTACCATTTGGAAAGGCACAGCAGGATCAGAAGGTGTAAGGTTAATCCGGGGTATGAGCACAGTTTTATCGGAGTGAATAATTGTAGCAGTGATGATGTACTCGCCTGAGTGAGTTACCACTAACCTTGTACCATTAATTAATCCCTGTTTAGCGTTAAGATTTCTAATTAACATTATGATTGCATTTTTCTTCAAAATCAGTTTATGAGGTGGTAAACCGGATGGATTCAAAGAGTTTAAGAATTCTATGGGGTACAATTGAGCATTGTCTGTTTCTTCATGTTGGACACAATCAGAACTGAAGTAAACCTTTTCCTCTCCAAGTAACAAATTGGAAATGATATATTCATCAATTTTTGTACAATCATCGTTTTTTGGACATAAAATCGCCGTTGAATAAAACTGCGAAATATTTTGTTCATTGATTTCTGTGGCATTGAATATGGTGGTAATAATACTATCATAATTACAATAACAATGTTTCGGGATTTTGATCGCTTCATTCTCGTAATCTGTTTGAACTTCTAAATCACCGTTACCCAATTTAAGTAACCATTCAGTGAAAACAGGATCATCATTTGCCCTCATATTTTGAGTCAACTTATGAATTTTAACATGAGACCATAAGGGCGATCGTTTAACTGTATTTTCAACGATGGCTGTTCTATTGGCATGTCTAACAACGGGTAACACCTGACGAAAATCTCCACCAAACAGAATTATTTTCCCTCCATAAGGAAGATTATTATTCATAATGTCCTTTAAAAGTCGATCGACAATGCTTAGCGCATCTTTGGGAACCATTGAAATCTCATCCCAAATAATGAGATCTGAGTCACGAAGAAGTTGTGCATCCTTTGTGTGAGTGCGAATCGATGAGGCCGATGTGTCCAAGATGGGTACAGGTAGTTTGAAAATTGAATGTGATGTGCGTCCCCGTGGTAGGAGATTGGCAGCAATGCCTGTCCATGCAACTGGTATAACAACCTTGTTTTCACCTCGTAAAATGTGGCACAATGTTTTGTAGACAAACATTTTACCGGAGCCCCTGGTCCGTCAATGAAGTAACAATTCGGAATTTTATTTCTTACTGCATGTAAAACTTCCTCAGCTATTGCCTTCTATTCTAGGTTTAACTTTTCATAAGCTGCCTTGCCGTTCGTACTTTCTTCTTCTATGTTGTAGGTTTCTTCTGTTGTATGTTGTGTGACGGTTAGGACAGGAGTCGGAAGTTTGAATTGTTCGCAAGATCTACCATGATATTTAAAAATATTTTCCAATTCTTGCAGTGTGAGGTTGTAAGCTTCAGGTGGCGTGTGCTGTCTCTGAAAATCTTCTGAAAGTGCGTCCTGAAATTTTGTCCACAACTCAGGTATATTAGCAGGAGAACAGAATATGCAGATGATAGCGAAAAGCCATCTCAATTGCGTTGGCATTTTGTGACTGACAGCCTCCTGCAAACATTCTTTCCATTTGGCGTCGTTAATGACTAAATGTAATTTTTCAATTTTTCTGCAGCTTCTTGAAGTGAATTGCACAGAATTCCATCAACTGTACGTAAATCGTCAAACGACTGCGGTCCTTTGACGTGCAGAAGTAGTACACGGAGGTAATATTTTTCGATGTCGACTGGATTGACAGTGTAGATCCGTCCAAAGCACTTGGTATTTTTTTTGCGAACATTCCATCATCCATTTGACCACACAAAATGTTCTGGAATTTCGTGGTAAAGGTAATTGCGGGCGGCAATATTTTCATTGCACAATTTAAAAAATGCCATGAGTTTGGAGACTCTATCACGGTTAGCATCAGCTTCGAATCCGGCCTGAAAGTACACCATTTGTTCTTCCGGTAAGTGAACAGGAAGTCGCCCAATTGTATGAGATCGGTGGAAAAGTCGGCGTTCGTGTAATCACCACATAGCCTCTGGTGGGCTCACATAACGACAGTTCAAATAGATGTCCACTTCGTCAACAATGAGTTGTTGTTGACCTTCAGAATCTGAACGTAATCGTAAAGCTGCGCAGTCATGTCCTTTATACACGTATTTGTACAAATATTTAACAGATTTGATTGAAGAACAATGCTCGAGATTGATATGGGAACGATATTTTCTACTGAGAAATCTACAATATGGTACACTCCACCTGTTATCAATAGTAAATGATCGAACTGTCATTGTAGCGCCATTATCACGTCGTCTATACATAGGGTAACCATTAACATTTAAATTTGTTTCTTCTTGAAAATCTTTTGGATAATTTTTAATACATTTTTGTTCTTGCATGCATGGACTGTTTGGATTGATCGTACCGCAAGGTCCGTGTACCATGCATTCCTGAATAACTTCGAAAAGTTGAGGATCTGTTTCCTTATCTGGAATTTCTGCACAAATTAATGAGTCTACATCTTCAACTGAACGTAATTTATCTTCATTAGACAAAATGAGCAGCATGTGTGCATGGGGAAGGCCTCTTTTTTGAAATTCAATTACACAAACATAACCAATGACTACGCCTAGTACATGTTTTTTTAAAAGATCATCTAATAACGCTTGCAATTTTAAATGAAAAACTCTTAGACACTAAGTCAGGTCTGTGTTCAACTCTTTCATATGGTTTCAATTGAGAGGTAATTTCAATCCACTTGGGGTTGCAAGTAATTGTAAGGAATAGATCAGGCTTTCCTAGACGGGCAACAATAGCCATCGCGTCTTGATAATTTTGAAGCATATTTCGAGGACTGCCAATATAAGATGAAGGAAGAACAACTGGAATTCCACCAACTGCTCCTCTTTGTTCAGCATCAGAGTTAAGAAAGTCCATCAAACCTTTGTAACTATCAGCTCTGAGTTCTTGTTGATGGGCTCGAACGAATGCCAACCTGGAATCTTCTACTTTGACATAACTGTCAACAATGTATTGTTGAAATAATTTACCAGAAGCATGAAGTAAACTGAAACCATCTCTAACTGCTAAACGATAGCAATAGTATTGTAATTGAGTTGTGACTGTTCTCGATGCAGTACGATTAACTTGAACATGTGGCTGACCAACAGTCCATCCAGAATCACCACATGGGAAAAGCAATGGATAGCACATTGGATCAGAATGGGGGTTCAGGTAAGATATTTTAGTAAGTGCACCAGTTGTTTTAGAATACATAACAAAATCAACATTGCCTGGTGGAGTTCCGTCATTGGTGACAAAAACAGCAGTCACCTCACTGACTGCAGGTTCATTCGATCTTCCAGGATGAAATGCATTGGTAGTCGTAAATTGTAGATGCAAATCCAGTATAGTTTGTTCCAAATCTTTTATATATTTAAACAACTGTGCGTAAGGATTATGTGTATCGAGCATTGTTTGCAATGTAACCATTATTTCTTCGCAACAGTTTTTATTAGCTTCATTCACTACACGATGTTGTAACACAGTATCAAAATCTACAACGAAAAGGCCAGCGTAAGATGGTGCAACTCCTGCAGGAGGTTGTAAACTTCCTACCATATGATACACCTGCCCATGTAATTTAAAACAATATGGACCCCTGCCAGGAATGTCAACCGATTTGATGTGAATTGAAGCAAATGCCAGAGCATTGTTGAATTGGCTAATATTTTCTAGTTAATTCGTGGTGAAGTCATCATTTTGCTCTATGAGGTTTTGAAGTTCTTCACAAACTTTAATGGGCTCTAACTTAACCTTTCCCTTGTGGCAACACATGGTAGCTGAATCATCACTAAACTCCTCTGCAAACAACCTTGCAGAGCAATAAACGCACTTTTTATCCATATCACCAACACTGTGTTTGCACTTCATTGTCATTAGGGAAAAGGCGGGCAGTACAATATGTTTTTGGAAGTTTATATAGTCTTCTTCTTGTACTGATATTTTGATGGAGATGAAGTAAATAAGTTGACACAAAGTTGTTAACTTGCACTAATTGTTGTCGTTGAGTATTGAATGTGTCTTGTCTGCATTGGCGCTGAGCTTCTCTATCTTGCTGAAGTCGAAGTTGTCTTTGTTCGTCACTTTCGGTATTTCTTCTTCTGCGTTCTGTGACGCGTTCCAATGGTCTGGAACGTCTTCCGGGAGGTCTCCCTCTCGGTCTGCCCGGCATTATGAAAACCTAAATCACAAATTCGTTTACATGAGTTTTCATTAAAATGAGAGCTATTCTTAGTGAACGATTTTAAGATATTTACTTATTTTTCGTCATTAGAGGGAAAAATAATCTTCAAAATGGCATATCAAACATTAATTTTGATACAGTATTAAGGGAGATATTTCATACTGGCAAAAAAACACCTTTGAGAAATAATATATAGAGACAAGTTTTAAAATGTAATTTTTTAACGAAAACATTAATTTTAAGATATTTACTTATTTTTCGTCATTAGAGGGAAAAATAATCTTCAAAATGGCGTATCAAACATTAATTTTGATACAGTATTAAGGGAGATATTTCATACCGACAAAAAACACCTTTGAGAAATAATATATAGAGATTGAATATTGGCGTACGATCAAATTTCTGAATATAATTGATATAATATTGTAGACATTAATTTATTATTACAGTGTCATGAAATTTTTAGACAGTATAAATTCGCTAGATTAAGGTTAGGTGTAGAAATTAAGATGAGTCAAATAAAAAAGAAAGAAAAACAGTATTTATTTACAGTAAGTATTGAACATTGCTTTGGTAACTTTCTGTTAGCTACAATGAAACTATTAAACAGTTTGACAATTCCAAATATTCTTAGCATCCGTTAATCAAAAAAAGCACCAAACACATTTCTCCTAGCATCAACATTAGGAATAAGGACTTTAGTACTTTGGCTATTTTATTGTCGATGTTGTTCAATACTTTTTTATAAACATAACATAGGGTAAGCCTTGTTTGGGTCATATTTGGACCTAAGGAAAGCCTTTAATTTTCAAAGAGCACTGAAAATTCTTTCTGCCTCACAATTAGATGATGGGGAAACAAGCAGAAGACTAACCAAACCTTCTACATTTCTGAAAAGATCTCTGACCTCTTTAGTCATCGAGATTAAGGCTATCCTCCCATCTTGTAAACAGGTCACCTTGTATCCTTGTAGAAAAAGTTCTATTTCTACTTTAATGATGAGCGTCAATTTCTGGATAAGGGGCTAATGCTTCACGTCCTACCTTTTGCAAAAGAATGTTTTCTAGCAAAAACTGTTCCTTCATACCAGGCTGGTTCAAAATTCGATTTTGAAGCCCTGCTACAGCTCTGTCTATGACTTCAAAATACTTTTGCTCACAGTATTCTTCACATGACTGACATTTGTTCCACCAATTCTTTTGGCTACTTTATTTTGTCTCGGAAGTTTCAACTCTTCTAAACTAAGCTCAGAAATCTTATCATTGAGTTATTTAAATACAGATGAAAACTTTTCATTTGCCTTCAGGGCATTCAGTGTATCAATGATGTGTTGAACTGATTTATAAAGTCCTGCCACACTTCTCTTATTCACCTAGAAGCAGCTGTGAATTTATAGAAATTGAATTTCTAGAAGTTCAATTACGTCTCGTTCTATAATGAAACCAAAATATTCTGTTTCATTCTCAAATACACTAAGTAGACAACTTGCACCTCCGTGTCCTTGTTATCCTAGTTCGATCATTATTATAATTACCAATTCATAACTGTTCAAAATTTCCTTTATTTTTACTGCCGACAAAGCCGTATTGTAGGTCACAATGGCTTAATCTTAGCAATGGTACCAATAAGACCCTCGGCTACATTGCCTTGGAACTTAGATTTTGCTTTAGTGTTTAAAAACAAAATTCCTAATTGATGGGTCCATTCCATAGCATTTTTTACTGTTCTGGAAGATTCACAACTTTGTTTCATGACCAGTGGCGAAGCGTCAGGGGAGACAAGGTAAAGTCAGATTCATGTTTTAAAGTCAGTATTAGTTAAATGGGTGTTCGCTCTCTTTGTTTTACTTTCGTCCTTGAGTAATAGGTTTGATCTTTTCTAACAGCCCAATGTTGTAGCATTCTGCGCGTCTTACGCCTACCTTTTTCAATTGACTGTACTGAATGGAAATGTTTATCTTTCATAGCTGGAGTCGCAAATCAACAAATGACTAACTCTTATATTTTTTTACCTACAAAGTACTCAACTCTTGAACGCGTTGAGATATTGAAAAAATGATTGCATATTTGAAATCTATGTACAAAATTGGGTACAGTGTTAAATTTTCATTGATATCGGTTGGTTTCTACTTATTATTTATAATTAAGAATTTTTACTTTCAGTTTTATACTTGTATAAATGGTAAAAATTACAGTACTCGTGTATTATTTAAAACTAAGCCAGTATATACTATTTACAATTAATTTGACAAATCTACAGCTGCCAGTACTAGATAAGTTTACTAACAAAAAAATAATACAAATAAAAAAGTAAATTATAAATTAATTAACAATGAAGTAAATTATGAATTATGAGCAGTAGTAATTTGACTTACCAACTATAGTAGAGTAGTCATACAAGATGGTTGAAAATATTGTCTTGATAAAATGCACATGGTTTGTTTTTTAATTCAGATAATTATTTTGTTAATTCTTATAAATTAAAATAATCGTTATTTATAGTCTTTGCGTTTACACTAATCACTGTCTGAGGAAGGTAGCGGCTCGATTCCTGGAATAAATTTTGTTGTACCTGATGTTCCAGCTTCTATGTTGACTTCCATGGACCCCTCAGAACACACTTCAGAAGATGATGCGGAAGATGAAGATAAATTTATTACAAGTTGGTCTGCATCATCCAGTAAACAATCTGCTTCCCACATTTGGAGTTCTATCTCTTTTACGTGCTTTATGTAATTAGACCAGTTTGATGGGGAAATTAGTTTGTAACCCTTCGTAATTAGTTCTAAAACTTCGTCTTTTTTAAATGTCGTGTTATTCATTTTTATAAAATGTTTCAACTGACTCCATACCATTTTGATTGGGTTTAGCTCGCAATGGTAAGGCGGGAGCCTTAATAACTGTACCCTGCTTTTCGGACCATTTCATCAATTACGTATTTCAAATACTTTTCTTTGTTTTCATTTACTATGTGTAGTAACTCTCTTTTAAGAAGATCATCAGAAACAGATATGCCGTGATCGATAACCCACTTCATTACATATGCTTTTCGCCAAGAAGTAGGTATCGGTTCGACTCTTCTTGTATGGTACGATGCGTTGTCTAAAACAATCACCGCATTTTTTGGGCAGTTAGGAAGCAATTGTTCAGAAAACCATTTCTCATATTTATCTCCATCCATTTCATCATGTACATCAGCTGTGTTCTTTCTGCATAAGAATGTGAGTTCCGCACCGGGGACAAACCCTTGTTCACTACCAGCATGTACAAGAGCAAACCGAGGTCCTCGATTTAAGGAAGTGGTAAGACCCGTACTTAAACCACTTAAAAACGCCTGTTTTGCACTTTTTACATTTTTGTCTTTCCATACCTTACTTGGTGAATGACCGACATTAACCCAAGATTCATCTGTATAAACAATAACTTTACCATCACTTCTCGATTTTTTTATTTTTCTAAGGTAGTCATGCCGCTATCTTATGCTATCATCTTTTTCTATAAAAAGTCCCCTATTTCCCCTTTTTTCATAAACAAATCCGATATCATGCAAAAGCCACAGTAAAGTTGATTTCGTTATATTCGGTAATTCCTTATTTTTGTTCATTTCGTGCATTACGGCTAACACAGTTGGAGGTATATTTTTTAAAAAAACGCATGCATTGTTTTTCTTAGGACTGATACATAGAAATTATCGTACTTAAAAGTTCTGGCGTCTTTTCGACCTTTTCCAGTTTTCGTCGTTTTAGTAGGGGTTTTCAAAGGACCTTCCCTACTTTGTTTATAATACCGATATACTGATCTTTCACATATCCCACAAAGATTGCTGGCTTTTTTCACACCTGATAACACGTTGTCATTCTCACGTAAGAAGTTATTTAGTACATTGATGATAATTTGTTTTTCTCGACTACTTGTCCTCTCTCCTTGTTTCTTTTTTCTAATGGTGGACGCCATGTTTTTTGTTATTTATTAAATAGCAATTAGAATTTTATCACCACTATTTAAGTTCGGTAAATAAAAGGAAAGTGTTCAATAAAATATTTAACCACTTACACTGTTACAACTAAAATAAAAAGGAAAGTGTCCAATAAACTTTTTTACCACTAAAACTATTATAACTAAAATAATGAATTAACCAGTGGCGAAGCTAATGTGTAAGCACTGGGTAGGCTGATAAAATATAAATATGCTTCCTTACCTTATATTTTTTTATACAATAGGTCCACACGTTGATTCTTCTTTGTTGCGAAAATATCAATTACACGTTCCTTGAAACTCTGACCCATAGAAAGTTCTTTAACTAAACTTTTTTCAATGGCGATTGTACTGAGAGAACTTAATCGTTCATTTGTCATTGAATTTCGGAGGCAATTTTTTATCCTTTTTAATGTGCTCATACTTCTTTCAGAGGAAGCAGTAGTAACAGGAAATGTCAAGACCAACTTGATAAGTAGTGTCACTTCTTTATAGATGGTTTGAAGACCATTGCTAGTTATGAATTTCAGAAGGTCTACAAGGGGTAAATGTTTTTCTTCATCTGCATAAATATTCTTTAATTCATTTTCCAATCGTTCTTTGTTCAAAAATGAATACGTGGACAGAAGGTGGTTTAATTTCATTGCAGGAAAATCTAGTTTATATCCCCCAAAGCTATTTTGATCCAGCAATTCGACAAATCTGATCTTTTCAGTATCTCCAAAACGCGTTTCCATTTGTACAGTCAGTGTGTCCAAAATTTCGTAGGTTAAAAGTTTGAATGACCCGAATTCTTGTTCACTTATACTTAAATCGCTGCAAATCCTTTTAGAGTTTTCAACACATGATTTCACAGTATTTTCTGATCTCATATTCTTTATTACTCCGATGGTCTTCTAGATTTCAGTATTACACATATTTATGTCTGATGTTACTTTGTTTTGAAGGAGTGCAAAAAGGTGGTCTATATATACAAAAATTTGTTTGTAAAGGCAAAGCAGGTAAGTGAATTGTGTTTTGTTCAAGATATTAAGCAGGCCAGAAGCACAGTTGAATGACTCTGCATCCCATTCTTCAATGTTATCTGTAATTGTGTGGAAAACATCTTTCAGCTTATTGTATTTTGCATAAATTGTATGTACTGCTCGGGAATTGAAATTTCAGCGGGTGATACATGTTTGTGGTAATCTAAATCCTTTATTTTCTAACAGCTGTGTTCTT
Organism: Magicicada septendecula; assembly: GCA_034769895.1. NCBI lineage: Eukaryota > Metazoa > Arthropoda > Insecta > Hemiptera > Cicadidae > Magicicada > Magicicada septendecula. Next base: position 621,812,056 of record CM068367.1, on the reverse strand, counting down.
TTTGAGGATTTACTGAAAAATGTATGGAAAACTGCAATATTATAAACGAAAAGTCTAACTTGTTTGACTGATTTTGAACAATATAGTAACACGAGATTCAATTTATGAGCGTAACAATGAAAAATGTAGCTCGTGGACAGACCTGTTTCACAAACTGTTGGACGCCTCCTCGAACTCCTGCCATTACAGAGGCCCCATCATAGGTTTGACTAACTATTTTGTCAGTAATTTCCCGAGCATTAAGTTCATGGATAATAACTTCTGATAACCCTACAGCTGTTTTGTCTTTTGAAACATCATAGAAACCAATAAACCTTTCTTTAGGCCCATCTTGCGTACAGAATCTAAGAATGATGCTCATTTGAGTTTTACAAGAAACGTCAAGGGTTTCGTCTGCTTGCACACTAACAAACTCGCAGGAATGTAATTCTTCTTTAATGCGTTCATTAATTACATCAGTTACTGATTCAATCAGCTCATTTTGAATTGTACTTGATGTACCTTTAAAACTGGAAGTGCACTGCAAATGATCACGTAAAAACTGTTCTTGTCTGGAGAGAAGTTCCAGTAATTCAAGATGATTACCTTTGCTGTCGGAACTTTCATCTTCAAAATGCCCTCTAAAAGCAAGCTCTTGTTTACCTAAGAAGCACACAACATCGATAAGTCTCTCAATTACAAATCTATTTTGCTTCACAATTTCATTGTGTTTCATGGCTTGAAGCTTAGCGCCTTCAGAAATGGAATGTTCAATTCTTCCACGACCTAACAATAAAAATGTCTCTTCATTCTGAAGATGCCTTCTTGAACATTGATGTTTTTCGGCCTTTCTGTCAAAATGTTTTGTTACACAGACACCATAAGAAGCTGATGACCATTCTTTTTCGCCCCCACTCAGAATACAGGTATAACAGTATAATTTATTTTTCTCAAAGCACTCTGTTAGCCAAGGATATTTCTTGTACAAAGAGAATTGAAACTTTTTATTTTGTCTGCTATCAGCTATTTTAATATCTAAATGTGGTGTCAATCTCCTATCTTTATAGGCACACTTTGTTTCATAACTCAGCTTGAAAACGGTTTCATGTTTAATTCACTAAATAATGACGTTAGTCTTCTCTCAGTATCACCCATTGTACACAAAAATATCTAACACTAACACACAAGTAAAAACATAAAACGAACACTAACGAACGTAAATTAATTAAATTAAACGTAAATGAATTGGTAAAATGAATAATTAATTGCACTAAGTACTGAAGATATACTCGTTCACGCTCACTGCCCGAGACGGAGACTAGCCTCTTGGCCCGCAACACAACAGCTTTCTCCCCCTCCCGCGCGCACGCGCGCGTGCACACACACACACGCACTCACACAACGCCCGTCGCACGTCATAAATGGTGGTGGCAGAGAGGCTTTGCCAGAAAGCCTCACATAGCCTGGCGGCAGTTCCATTCGTACCACGCTCTTAGAATGGGTTTTGTAAACCAATTGTTATGAACTTATAAAATATGATAATCCTGAAACGTTAAGTTTTCATGTATTCATTTTTTCATTTATTTTTTGGGTAGGCTAAGCCTCAAAAGCCTCTCAACAGCTTCGCCACTGGAATTAACCGAACCATAGACAAACGATATACTGAGTCACTGGCAAATACGGTAATGAAAGAAGTTTTGTTTGCCAGTGTTTTGTCTGAGCACTGTCAGAACACCAGTTTCGCTACACGTGGTTGTTTATCTTATCTGAACTGCGTACAGTCTGAGACGCAAGCTTCATCTACATATAACGTGTGACAACACTGTACTACATCTAAGCAATACTGACTTTTCGAAGTGAATCCAGCTACAGACAGTGTCTCCCCAAATAATGTATTCATAGAATAATTGATTTTTATTTATGCATTAAGTTGCATAAGTTACTCAGAAAGGTATAAAACTAATGTAAGAAGTTAAATATCATGCAACATGACGCGAGTGTGAGCCATAGAACCTTGCTGTGCGATGCAATCGTACATGGAGTATCAGGGTAGACGTTACTTGAAATGTCTTTTTAACAAGGCTGGAGGTGAGGAGGGCTTCGGTAGATGACAACGGGAAGGGACCTGCGCACGCAGCATAAAAATGTGTCCCGTACATCACATCAGAAGACACGTCTCCCCTGCACTAAATAGCACAGAATTCTCGCCTGGCCACCTGTGTTTGTTTCAGTGTGCTCGCGTAGTGAATGGTTCTACGGCAGAAGTATTTGATATACACTCTGACAACTTCGATTTATTAGAATTTTTGTTAAAATACGAAATCAGTACGATACATTTAGAGCAAAAAGTATTGCTAACGTCAAAAATATCGTGGGTGTCTTTAGAGTGTTGAAGAAGGATGGAAAAGTTCTCAAAAAATTTGGTATAGTAAATATATATGGCTGTTGTAAGCGAAACAAAATTCTGCATTTCTATTACTGTTTGATGTTTAATGGGGAGGAACCATTGAGCAAAGTTGGAGAAGGCGCTATAAAACATTTTGAAGTTAAAGCCGCTAAACAAGCTAGTAGCAAAACTCATATGAAAAATTATGAGATGTTTCACATGCTAGGACGTAACAGAAGTGAAACTGTTTGTCCGAAACACGTAGAATTCAAGCAATACAGCACAATGAAAATGTGTCACGAAATCGAAGGATAGTAGGCCGTTTGGTAGATGTTGTTTGTTATTTAGGGAGACAAGAGTTAGTTTTTAGTAGGAATAAGGAAAATGAGCAATCTCTCAATAAGGGCAATTATTTAGAAACTTTAAATTTACTGGCAGCGGGATAGTCTTTCATGAATGAACATATACAAAGTGATTCAAAATTGCACGGCAATCTCTCGGGAGCTGTATAACTAAAAATAAGAAAAAAATGAGACATGGCGTGTAGATCTCATTTACAAGAAAATATGAACCGCTTGTGTAATGCCTGCAGTAATCCAGATTTGTCACCTTTACAAAATGTGAATAAAATTTATGTTTTTCTGGCAATATTTTCTATTAAGATTCATAAACGACACCAATAACAATACGATAGCTTTTTTTATATTTAGGCTAAATTATATAACGAAATGGGTGTGTTTCAGTCACTTAGCTATTATCTGATAGAGGTGGCATTAACTCTATTTACCATAGTTTTACTGGTTCATTAAGAACGTCAGTAATCTTTGTAAGAAGTTGCTTTTCGCTGGTATTTTTATGTCTACCCAAATTATTTTGTCACGCTTCGCCACTGTTCATGACTAAATCAGAGCAATGAGCACCACAGTGCACATAATCAGCCAAAGGCTGCTTCTGGATTATAGTGGCCTGTATGCCTTTATTGATGCCATTCATTTTCCCAGCTCCATCATAGGTCTGCCATTACAAATGAATGATGCTATGCCCGAACCACAAGTTACACCAGTTTTATAGAAATCCATAAAACCTTTTTCAGGTTCCAGCTTATCACACTAACAAACACAGATACTCTCCTGTTCATCTCCTGAAATATCTTGTACATCATCACAAATCTGAATAAATTAAAGGATTTGTTAGTGTGCATATTTTAGTGATATTAGCAATTATTTCATTACCTAGCATCTGAGTGATTTCATTTTGTAGCACAGTGTGTGTATATAATTCTGTTCTCTTTGGAACCACTGCCTAAGAGATGGCTTGTCCTCATTGCAAACTTTCAGCAAGCTATGAAGTTTTCTTCAAAATTTATATGACCTCTACTAGCCAGTCCCTGTCTAATGAGATATTTAAGAGTACTAGTAATAAGCATTAATGACTCTACATCTAACTTCTGCTCCTCAGCTTTAATTTGTTATAACTTTTTCCTTATGGGCTTTCTGTTAAGCATAGCTAGATACAGCTTGGGTATGAGGAGCAATTTTTTTATGGCTTTTAAACCTTTCAATTGCTGCTATCATGGCCGACTCTAGTGGAAGACTGGAAGGTTAAATGTGGCAACACTGGAACATCCTGCTCTTTGAGGCCAACTAGTATAATCTTCTAATTTATGTGACTTCAATAATGAAATTGCATCATTTTTAATTTCCAATTAACAGCAGTTTTATAATTCTTTGTTTTTGTAAATTAAAATTTTATTATGTAAAATGCTGTTGTATTATTTAAGAAATATAGTAATTCACAAGAAATATAGTAATTCACATGATATGAATTAAATAATTCAATCAAAATTAATTTATTAGGCCTAATACTAATTTACTAATTTTATCAACTTAAACATATAGTACTAAGTATGCATAGACCTATAATTTAGATTTAGCTATAAATACTGATGATTTAAAAATGATATGAAATTACATGAAAATCTAACATGTTCACTTTATTAGCTAAAATCAGGTACACAGGCCATTGCAAATAATGACTCATCCAAGAGCATCATAATACAGTCCATCAGAGATTAGTACAAGACAGTTAAAAATAATATTTGCAGAGTGGTAATACAGTGGGTGCCATCACACAGAGGACTAAAGGGCAATGAAGCAGTGGACGAGTTGGCTAAAAAGGGCACCTCTATAAAACAGAAACCTTCAAGACTTAGTACAATAGATAGAAGGATTAAACAACTTAAAAAGCATTGCCAGACTTCCTTCCATCACAGAACCAAAGAAGACCTGAAAAGCAAAATATATGAAAATATATCTAGTCTCTACACTGAGAACAAAGAACTTCCAAGAAGATCATCGGTTGCCAATTTCTGCATGGCCACAGGAGACGACTGCTTAGCAGGGCACCTCAACAGGATCAACATCCTCACTTCTGGGATGTGCACTCTTTGCAAATGCTGTGGAAACAACATGGACAAGGACCACCTCCTGGTATGCAAAAAACTGGATAAAGAAAGACAGAACAGAAAAGACCTACCTGGTCTTTATTGGGAGGCTAGATCAAGAATGGCGTGAGGCAAATGGAGCCATTAGAAACAACAACAACAACTTTATTAGCTATTTTATTACACAATGCTTATAGGTCTACTTAACTGCAGTGTTTTTTAGGTGATTAAAACTAACAGTGCACTACTTTCAGACAATAATAACAATAAATGAAATACAATGTTGTACTTTTATTATTCGTATTCTATTGCATTTTTATATTATACATGTATTCTATTAAAAAAAAAGTTAATTACTTTAATTAATTTCGGAAGGTTACTGTATGCTAAAAATTTTAAGCACCTATCCTAATTAAGCTTTGTAAACATGTACAAATTTTAGTTTAGTTGTGTTTCAGTAAGTACATAGGTTGATCAACACATGTTTGAAATCAACTTATTAAAGAAAAACACACAACAAACACTAATAACACGGTAGTATTATAAACTATAACATTAAACATCATTACTGCACTACAAAAGTCGTCACCAACAACAAACTGTAACAAGACCTTTGTAAATTTTATTAGAAAGTTAACCTCTCACACGATACAAATCACACTACTCAACTGCCACTTTGGCCTCAGACGCAGTGTTGCTACATTTATATATTCCGGCCTGACACTAGAGACGGTCATGCGTCTATCCATCTTTTGAATCCTTTTCCACTACAAACCATGTCTGCTTTGGTTGCCAGTGTTTTATCTGGACATAACTGAACATGTTTTTGTACAGTAAAAACAGCTTACCCTATCAATCCCAGGTACATGCAGCCCTGGAAATTTTGTGTACCAATTTTATTGAAAACTTAGTACTCGTACTGTGAGATGCTGATGAATTGGAAAAGCATCAGGTACAATTTCAGGATGGTATGGAAGACATGCTGATTCAGTATGAGGTATAACTGGATCTCATTCTGCAATCACAGTTGTCACTGGTTATGGTAAGCTTTCTGGAAATTTTGAATAGATTCATCAGTAGAAAGTGGAAATTTTTCATGTGATGGCCCAGGATTTGGAAATAAAAGATATTGTACTTGTGGAATCAAGAATATAAATTTAGTGAAGAATGAATATTACGAGGGCTATTTGAAAATGAACCTCATAGAAAATGCAAAAAGTGTGTGTGTGTGTGTGTGTGTTTATTACTTTTGCTCGTAGTCATATTACCATGCCTATTTATTTGTAAACACAAAACAGAAATATTAAAATCATAAAATTTAAAGCAACTTAAAACTTACACAAGTCATAGTTTTTGTTTAGTTTATCATATTTTTAGTTTTTCACCAGCACATAGCATTTGCATTTATTAATGTCTTCGTCTGTTTCTGAAGAAAGCAATATTGATTTACTCTCCTCTTCTGATGCACCTTTGTTTGTTGTATCCTGTTGATCTGACGGGCACAGATTACGTACCTTTTTCATCAATACTTGTGCCCGTTGGTATATCGCAACATCACAACGATTTTAATGCGTTTATTTATTGATGTGTGTTAAATCTTGATGTACATTATATCACATTAAATTCGTGTGTGTGCAAGAATGAGGTTTGTAATCATAATAATAATAATTCTATTTGTAAAATTAAAGATATCCGGGCTGTTTGCCCGTGGTCCATGGTTTATTTCCAAACCAAACGTTTTGGTAGCTCCAGTGGCTGCCATCGTCAGTGGAATAAATAATGTCCTGAATGTAGGGTGTTCACGTACAGGCCCACAGTACTGTGGTATAGGCTGACAATGTCCCGCCATGCTACCTGTACTTATAAATTCAACAGAGTCCCACATACAGGTAAAAACGACACCATCAGCCAATCCGAATAGTGCTCAGGTAGAAACTGCACCAAGAACCAATCACAATAAAGATGGTGTATGATTGGCTCGCACCACGCTATGCCGTTAGGTACTCAACAATTGTTTTCCGCGGAGTACTGTGGGGAAGGCTAATGATTTCCTGCGATGTCACCTGTGCCAATTGTTTACTAATTTCAACCCCCGCACAGGTAAGAACTGCATCATCGGCCAATCAGAAACAAGAAGGTGTGTGAGAGGCTCGCATCGCACCATGCCATAAAGTACTTAATGCAATGCTTTCGCCCCGCTGATTCATAGCGATCGCAGCATGCTTGTGAATCAAGACGGACTCCATATGAAGATGAGGGAAGTAATCACTCACCGCCGACAAGAGTTTCGTCTCATCGAAGCGGATCCGATGGTCGGCATTGCGAGCGTGTGCTCAGCTAGGGGAGACTTCTCTGGCTGTCCCAATCTACAGTAATGGCTATGTTCAGCCGGGACATAGCAGGCGCGTATCCAAGGGGGGGATAGGGGCAATCGCCCCCCCTCAACACTCAGAAAAAATGTAATTTTTATATTAATAAAAAAAAAAATCGAAAAATATTTTAGTTTAATTTAAGCACCATTAGAGTACAGTAAATTCGGGTAACTTGACCCCTTTCCACATGTTTTTTCTAGAATATTTTGTCAACAATTTGGTATGAAACATTGTCAGTGTATTATTTACTGATAGTTAGGATGAAAAATTAGTAGAAAGCATAAAAAAGCCTGTTAAAAGTACCAAAGTACCTTAAAACATAGGGGTCAAAGTTACCCTGACTATTAGGGTAATTTTGACCCCCAAATCGAATTTCCCATTTAAACTAATGTTTTAGCTCAAATTTAATTTTGTAGGCCAACTTTGACCCCTTCAGTAGTTGTAAATAGTCTTGTTTTACAAAAAATATGACTATACTACAGTTTTTTACAATCACTAAATAAACAGTGGCCTGCTGTTTCCCAACGACCGTGCCACGGGGAAGCATTAACAAAGGGAAAAAATTGATAAATTGCATTTAAAAAGTGTATTATTTATAATAAAAACATTGTAAAATACTTTAAAAATAAACTACTATAACACTCAGTCTCAAGTCTTTTAATTTAAAAACCATATCTCGTTCAAAAAACTGTCATTAATTTTGAAGTCACCCCTAGTATTCACAGGCACAATGACTGATGGGTTTAGTTTCTTTACAATGTATTTTTCATGGTAGTAGATTTCGTCTTTGTTGTCTGGCCATTTCCAGTTATTTCCATTGATAGCCATGGTACTAATCAAAACCTTCACTTCTTCATCAATTATTTGGAAGCCATTGATTTTACCGGGGAAAAAGGAACCTTCGTAGTTCGCCACGACAAAATCATCTGCTCTGAATTCTTCTATGTTAGTTAGTGATGAGTTTATGCCTGGTACGTCAGGCTGATGTTCAAGGTCTGTTGGATACTGTAATTCACTAGAACTACTCTTATCTCGGTCATCTTCATCTCTTTCAATGTATCGAACTCTCTTCCTACCTTGATTTTTAGTTAAACCTTTTTGGTTATCTTCTTCTTTCTTCTTTGGCCTGCCCCTTTGCTTTCCACTACTTGTTGCAACATTCTCCAATTCTCCTTTCTGTGAACATTTTTTGTTATCTTTCTTCATCTTTCTTTCTTCTGCAGCCTTTGTTCTGTTTTCTACCATTACCTGCAACTCCTCGAAGGACACACTTTTGCCAGGTTCTACTGCAACTGCAAATCTTTTACCTCTAGTACTTGGGGCAACTATCTGAGCTCGCATGGTTTCAATATAGTTTATAAACTGATCTCCAACTACTTTAGAAACTTGATTCTGGTTTTCTTGAGGTTCAGCAACACTTCTTACTTTGTTTAGAGCTTTGTCTCTATTTGTAGGGAAAATCCCTGTTGATTTAAACCCAGCAATGAGATTTGCCAACTCGTTAGATTTACACAAGTCCAAAGTTTTCTTGATAAGGTAGGTAAAAACACTTCTGGGCATTGAAATGAGCTTTCTTCCTAGTGCAGAATTCCTCCACTCATTTAAAACTTGACGCCAGTGGGATTTCAAGGGGGCAAAAAAGCTCACATCAAGTGGCTGGAGGAAATGTGTTGAGTTTGGTGGTAGAAAAATGAATAAAATGTTGTTTTCTTGGCATAACTTAAGAACATTTAAGCTTAAGTGGGCAGCCAAATTGTCCCCAATTATAACTTTTCTTCCAGGGATATGTCTGACTTTTGGTAGAAAATGTTGAACAAACCAATCTTCAGAAACAACCAGATCCACCCAGCCACTGTCAGACACATTCAATCTGGACCCTTTAGGACCGTTGAGTAGCCAGTCAGACATTTTGTTTTTAGCTTTAAACACAAAATAAGGAGGCATAACTTCTCCAGCTGCACTACCACACATCATAACAGTGAAACAAGCTTTGGTTGAGTTCCTAATTATCTCAGGATGTTTAATTTTTCTTCTGAATAAAAGTTTTTTTTTTTCTTTGGGTCATCATGAAATCCGGTTTCATCAAAGTTATAAATACATTGAGGAGGGACGTCTGGTAACTCCTTCTCAAGATTATCCAAGAATTTATTTACAGTTTCAGAGTCAACTTTGGCTCTAGCCCGAGAAATGTTCTGTCCGAAAACTGCCTTCAGGTCTTTGTGTCTTTTAAGGAAATTGTCTCCCCATTCCCATCCAGGTAGGTTGTTTTTGAAGCAAGGCACTTTTCTCTTTTGGGTGTCCAAGTACTGTTTTACTATAAATCTAAGATCAGTCATTGTAATTGGCAAACCTATGTCACTCAACTTCATGACATGCTCTTTGAAAGTTACTTCTTCGTCATGTGAAAAAACTTTTGGACGCCCTACATCATTGGAGTGGTTACCTCTTAATTTGTTCTTTAATGTATTTCTGGGTATACCATAGATCGCTGCAGCCCTCTTGATGGCCAAAGATCCATCTTTTATTTTACTCAGAGCTTCATTGAGTTGATCTTGAGTGTAGCGGCTGTTACATCCATATTGCCGAATCCCTACCTGAGGACTCGCCAGTGAGGATGAGCTTTTTTTGCGATCCTAAAAAAGAAAAAAAATTAGGCCTATGTCACTATATGGTTATATAGTGTATGTCATTATATGGTTTTGGCCATTGTAAGAGTAATAACAATTTATAGTTCATTTTGACATGCTAATAATGTCTTTTGGCTGGCCATCATTCCGTAGATTGTGAAGTCACGTGTCACGCGACATGCTCACCTGTTGATTAATATAATCATGTGTTTATTGTTTACATCCTTGTTGACATTTTAATAATAGTAAAACTTATTATTAAGTTTTAAAAGTAAATTTTTCAAAAATTTTGTCTTGAAATAGGTTTACATTGCATGATTTTAAAATACTGTACATTGAAATAGGTTATTTACAATGGTAAATCTAGGTGTGCCATGCGTTAAATTACTTGGTCTAACTTTGACCCTGGGGTCAAAGTTACCCTGACACTGGGTGACTGGTTACTGGTTATTATGGAATGTAATTTTAAAATAATTATTTAAAAGACTTACCTGACTCATTGTGTTCTTCTTTTTTCAATTAATCTTCTTTCAGTTCAATATTTCACACTTTTAGTGGAATTGTAACATCATCTTATTAAACAAAAAGGAAAACACCTATCCAAAATAGGCTAAAAACCATGTGCTGCTAAAACTGCAATGGCTGACCATCTGGCCAGAAACTCTTGTTGTTGTTTTTTTTTCACAGCTGATTAACACGGCTGCCAACTGCTACAAAAGTTAAAACAAAATCTCCAATTCTGAAGGCATGGCATATTCAGTAAAAAAAAATCATGATAGGGGGTCAAAGTTGCCCCCTGGCGGCAAAGTTACCCGAATTTCCTGTAACTGGCTTGATAGTCGGTAATATAGAGAGACGAGTTATCATTCGATAGCACATAAACTGATAAACAGTGTCGAGATTCGAGGTGAGACGACAGTTACGCGCATGCGCTCTTGTACTTTGTACATCTGCAATATATTGCAAGTCGACTTGTCTGGCCCTTTATCCGTTAAGCATACATAACCTGAATACTTGTTTTAAAACAAGTTATTTTGAAATACAATTGGAGTTAAACTCAGAAGTCTTTTTAAGTATGGTGAGTAAATACAAGTTTCGTTTTTCTTGCAGGTGTAATGTGCGAAATATATTCGTGTGTTCTATATATATTGTGTATTGGCAGTAGAAAGCTTTTGTTGTGTATTAGTGTTGGTAAACAACTGAATTGTAGCGTCGCAAATAGGTATTTTTTATCCTTTTTGTAATAACTTCTTATACTGATGACTAAAAAGATTGATTAATTTTTATGAAAATTGAAATATTAATTTTCTAAAATTTAAAATTATATCGCGCTTATTTTAGTACGTGTGAGTTCGTACTTATGTTTTCATAACATATATTAACATTTTTGCTTTTGTCGTTTAGATAGATCTACCGAACTTCAATATATCTATACATATTAGTTTTCTATTTAGAGTTACATTTTCACAAGTAAATCATAGAATCCTATTACCGTTTAGATAGGTCTATCGAAGTGCTAGGTAACTCGGAGAGAAACACCACTTTCAATTATCCTCGTCGAATCTAAAAATTTTATTTAATTTTATTTTTGAAATTATAAATATTCTGTTAGAATAAAAATTATGTTACAGGAGCCGCAACCATCCTGCAGTTCCCAAGCAAAGAATAAAAATTATGTTACAGGAGCCGCAACCATCCTGCAGTTCCCAAGCAAAGAAAAGATCTGGGACTATTGATTCATATTTTATTATGACGCCTGCCAAAAGGACTTGCCTCCCTGATATTGACACAAAAATAAAAGATAAATTAACTCCTCCAAAAAGTGATGAAGTTGAAAAAGAAAAGTTGATTAACAAATCTGAAAATAAAAATTGTACTGAAATAACTTACGATATCGGAAATTATGTAGGGCTTGAAGTAGATGACTTAACAAAGAAGAATTTAATTTTACATCCATGGGTACCATGTATGAATTATACTTTCGTTTTTTCAATCCATAATAAAAATGGCAAGCCAGAAAAACGATTTGCACGTCATGACCATCTAAATAAATATAATTGGCTCGTGTATTCTCATACAAAAAAGGGCTATTTTTGTAAATATTGCCCTTTCTTTATTAATTATGGTGTCAGAGGTGATAACAAAAATGTAACTTTAAATCAATTTGTTAAGGTACCTGTCACGAGGTTTCATAAGTTGTTAGGAAAAGATGGGATCTTAGAAAAACACGATAAAAATGAATTGCATAAAAATTCCATCCAAACTGCAAAAGATTTTATATATAATTTGGATCATGCAGAGTCATCCGTTATTAACCGAATAAATAAGGAGCGTATTTTCGAAATATCTGAAAACAGATCACGCCTATTACCAATTGTAGATACTATAAACGTTCTTGGACAACAGGGTATGCCATTACGGGGCCACAGAGACTCAGGAAAATTCGAAATGAATAGTCTTGTAAACGATGGAAATTTTCGGGCTCTCTTGAGATATCGTGTTAAAGGAGATGAAACGTTAAGAAATCACTTACAAAATTCTTCATCACGAGCTACCTATATTAGCAGTGTTACACAAAACGAGCTAATTGAATGCTATGCAGAAGAAATTCTCAGCCGGATTATCCCAAAAGTTCAGGCAGCAAAATTTTATAGCGTAATGTTTGATGAAACAACAGACATTTCTAATATCTCTCAGCTGGCATTAATTTTGCGGTATATAGATGGCGAACGCATTTTTGAATCCTTTCTTAAATTTATTGATGTGCATGCTGAAGATCATCATGACGGCAATGACAACACTGAGCCAATAATATCTGGTTTTAAGATAGGAAGAATTGTCATTGAAGAATTACAGAAAAACTTCAACTTGGATCTAAAAAAATGTGTCGGAGTAACGACAGACGGTTGTTCAGCAAGTTTGTGGAGCAGTTAAACTGTACAAGAAGAAGCAATTAATGTGGTTTTCTCACCTTGCTCTAACCACAAGCTAAATTTGTCAATATCGCAAACATCTAAAGTGAAAAGTATTCGGAATGCGGTAGATACAATGACAGAAACGATATCCTTTTTAGGTGCATCATCTAAACGATCTGTACCTATAAAGAAAATACTTGGTCACAAGCTTAGTGGGCTTTGTGAAACGAGGTGGATAGAGCGCCATGATGGTGTATTGTAGTTTAGAGAATCTCTACCTCTAATCATAAAAGCACTGGAAAGTATGTGTTCTTGGAAAGATCCACAAACAAGGGTAAAAGCTCGAGGCCTGAAGACATCTCTTCTTGAAGCTGAAACTGTAGTAGCAATTGTATGTTTGTCAGATATTTTAACTTGTACTCAGCAAGCAAGTTACTTTTTTCAAAAAATTCAAGTTGACTTAAAATCTGCTCAGGATATGACTCGAGATACCTTAACGAAATTGATTCGTCGTCGTGAAAAATGTACAGATGTATTTGCTACTATCTTTGAAGAAATACGTAGATTAGCTGATGATTTAGATATTGAAATTAAAGTACCACGTACAGCAGCTATACAGAAGCATAGAGAAAATTATCCATCTCAAGATCCCCTTACTTACTTGAGACAGTCAATTTATATACCAGTCTTGGAAAATGTCATAGAAGACATTAAAACACGTTTTCCTGAAGAAACGTTAAATTTGTTTAGCTTATCGATTTTGTTTCCAGAATTGAAAGAAACCGATCATTATAAAGAGAAAATCAACTATATTGCGGAGAAATATTCTTCATTTTTCAACAAATCAAAGGGAATTGTGGCAAAGGAAGTTGCTTCTGAATTGGAATCATGGTCTTTGAAATGGGAAAAAGAGCCTAATATTGGACATCGTAGTGCTCTCGATTTACTAAATAAGTGTGATAAGGATATTTATCCAATTATCCAAATTCTTTTAAGAATATTAATTACACTTCCCATTTCAAATGCTTCAGCTGAAAGGACGTTTTCTACTCTAAGAAGATTGAAATCATGGCTTAGAAACACAATGTCAGAAGCAGAAGACCGCCTTAATGGATTGGCTTTGCTAAATATTTATTATGATCTTGAAGTAGATCCAGAAGATATTATTAATATATGCTAAAAAACGCAATCATCGCATAGAATTTGTAATTTAATTATGCTTTAATTAAAACAGTATTAATATATAAATTAATTATGAATTTAATGTCTTTTATTTAAGAAATTTTTTTACATTATTCCACTTTTCTAAGTGATGGCGAACACATATACACACAAAAACTATACATATATATATATATATATATATACCACACACAAAAATTTTCGCCCCCCCCAAAAATTTTCTGGATACGCGCCTGCATAGTGTCATTGGGTGATGGTGTCATTTTTACCTGTACGTGGGACTTTGTTGAATTTATAAGTACAGGTAGCATGGCGGGACATCTTCAGCCTATACCACAGTACTGTGGGCCTGTACGTGAACACCCTACGTTCAGGATATTATTTATTCCACTGATGATGGCAGCCATTGGAGCTGCTGAAACGTTTGGTTTGGAAATAAACCATGGACCACGGCCAAACACCCCGGATATCTTTAATTTTACAACTGACACCGGCCGTGAAAGCCCGAGGACAATGTTAATATTCTATTTGGTTTATAAATCGTTTCAATTTTTATTAACACTTTTTTATTTGTTTTGCGGTTTAGAAACTCATTATTATTTTGACATGTTTAATATGGGTAATTTGCAATCTCAGATTACACATTAATTTCTTATTTATTTTACGATTCCAAATGATTCGTATTTTACTTACCTACTACGTATAATTCGTAGTCTTATTTGACACAAAAACATATAAAATCTTATTGGTAATACCTTGTTATAAATTTTCTATACTGCTCTCAGCTAGCTCAATTCTCTTACTGATTATCTACTCTTTTAATTATCTAACTCTTTTTTTTATATTACTAATTTCTCTTTGTTACTGCATATGCATTGCTTTCTATTAACTTCTCTGACAAGGTCGTCATTTACTACTAACAATTATAGTTTTTAAATTACAGTTACTGCTAACTCTTATCGTTACACAGTCTTTCATATTACTGTACTTAATGTACAAACAAAACCATATCTACAACTATACAGTTACTTGACTCATCTTAGAATCGAATTGTTTATTCTTTTTCTCTTTAATATTGTAATATCTATCGTTAAATTATTATAAAGTATTAGTATTGGTTTGGTTTTTATTATTAGTTTTTTGGTTTAGTAATTTATTCAATGCAATTCAACTTTTTTTGTATTGAATCCAATATAAATAAATCTGTTCACTTACTCTTGAAGTTGTTTATTAAATATGTTTAGATTTTTTATAATTTTTGTTCAATGTCTTGAGTTCGTAGTTGAATAGTTTGCGTTGACTTTTCTGCCATTAGCTGAGGTGATTCGATCGGTGCATTCCTGTACTGAAATTAACATAAGCACAACATTTATATAATACTTACTAGCCGTTGTAGTATGCTAATGATATGAGATAATATTGCTGGTGAGAATCATTAGATTTAAATTCTCGCTCTGGCTCCTGGTACCAACCGTCTCTCGTTGCTCACCTGAGCTGTAATTCTATTCTTTTCAATAAATGTCAACACTTTGATTTGTTCGTGAAATAATAGTTATTTATTTAATTCGATTTGAAAGATTGTTATTACAATTCTATTATTTATTTTCCTTTAAAAAACTAATTAAAGTTGAGTATGGACTCTTAAAATTATTAAACTCTCAGAGTGGTAAAACTGCATTTTGAAAATCGATTGTCTCTTTGTAAATAATTTGGTTATTATGCTTTATAAAATTAGCAGGTTCTTTGAGTCTGCAAGATACACTTCAACAATAAAATGCACTACTGTGATAACGAGTAGCTGGAGAATAAAAATATTAGTTGTTGCTTTAACATAACACAAAATATGAACGATTGTTCATTGTTTACAATTGAGGTTAACTACGGTTCATGGTAACCTTACTTATTTGAAATTAATTAATGGATGCTTCCTTGAAGGCATTACTTATTTTGTACAACATTATTATGAATTAAATTCAGTGATATTTTTCTGAATGATCTCCAAAATTGGATATGAACAAAAACAGGTAATTCAAATTAAATTACTACTACTAGGGTTCACTCATGTGTGACCTTGAGTTAATGTACTACAATTAAATACAATAATATCTTGAAATTATTAATTGTTAGGGTTCATTGTTCCCTCACTGATTATTCAACGTCTCTTCTTAAACTATTACAATTACTTTTGATCTAGAAAGTTAAAATTGTCATTAGCAAAATCTTTCATTTGATTATTGTTTATGTTATTTTTCAAAGTCCCCTTCCTCATGGAAATCGGGTTATTCGTTATTTAATTTAAATAAATTAAATCCGCTATTAGCGTTCTTTAATTGATTAATGATTTGTTATATAATATAATAATCATTTGCACTGATACTTGCGTATTCTGGTGGGTCGAAGTACCACTAACACAACACTTTTTAATTTTTAATAATTAATTAATATTTTAATTAATTTTTAGTAATTCACATCACACACTGCCTATACGCATGAACTCCGTTATAGTACACTTTGAAAATAGACTTCACTATCCTTTTGGTCCGACCTAACCTCAACTCAAAGTTTCGAGGTTAGTTGTGCATTATCAGCTGTCGGCTGTCAGTTCAATGTATGATTGCCGC
Organism: Magicicada septendecula; assembly: GCA_034769895.1. NCBI lineage: Eukaryota > Metazoa > Arthropoda > Insecta > Hemiptera > Cicadidae > Magicicada > Magicicada septendecula. The sequence goes on along the minus strand of CM068367.1, from coordinate 621,795,531 downwards.
TTCGCTAACGTGGAGTATCTCTCGATTGCCTGTGATGAACTGATTGTGTTACCTGGTCGGGATTCGGCACTTCGTACTTTTTAATGAGCTCTGATTGGCTAATTGTCTTTGTGTCGTGTACTCTCGGCGAGGTTCGTCAAAATAGAAGCTCAAAGTAGCGTCAGTGGCTGGGTCCAAGGCTATGATTTACTGGTTACACAGCCACGCGCACGGGTTTATAATTTATTAATTTTTCTTATAAGTCAAATATCTTATCTATAATTACACTGACAATATTTTTATAACTCCCATCGTTTCTATCTTTTGATTACGAGTAATTTGCTTACCCTTATCATATAGTTCTGATATGGGGTTGATAAAACCGCACTTGGTACAAATTAATAATACTTCTTAAGTTACCTAATACATTAAATATATTGTTTTTATCCTGTGTGTTCATGGTGATAACATATTATTACTGTATTATGCACTGTTTACACCTGGTCATGTACTAATAGTTATAAAATATCCATTTTCCTAGGTTCAAATTCTAGGCCTATTATCACATACATTGTTTATTAATTATATCACAATAATAGTTGTTGATAATACCATTTTATGATGGCCTATGCATAATGCATTGGTCATTATCACTTCTGATAGTGTCTTTTTTATTTATCACTGGGTTTTATTACTTTAATTATAGTCTTTTTGGTGAGTTTTCAATACTCTTGAAAATTACATTTTTTGTGAGTTGTAATTCTTTCACATTAATCTCATTATTGTTTTATTATCTCTTATCAGTGTTCTGGTAACACTGTTGGTACTGTGCAGTAGTTAATTCTGCATTTACAATGACAATTACTTTGGTTTGAAGTTACTCTGACTACTTGCATCTAGCTGTTACTAGGGTTTACTCATTATTTGTGTTATTATTGTTAATTAGGTGGATATAATCCTTGAATTTACTTATTTAAGCGTTATTCTGCCTTATTCAGTGATATTGGTTGAGTTCCTACTCTTTTATTACAACTTTACTTGATAGTTTTTGTTGTCTCATGCAACCATTCTATGTGATGCATATGGTTATATTAGATTAAATCAATTCAGCCTTTAGGTTTCCTTAACACATTATCTGTTGTACATTAAATGTTCCTTATATTATCTATTTATGTTATACTACAACACATTTTAGTTTAACATTGCTTTAGTCTTATTTTTCTATGGTTTTGTTGAAAACTAGTTGGCCAGATTAGGTTATGTTATAATGTGGTCATTCAACAATGGTTGAATGTCAGTTTTGAATTTCTACATTATACATGATTTATTTAACTTTATATAACACTGGTATATTATTGTTTATCACTAGATTTCAATTTGTTTATCTTCACAATCTTTATTATAGATAATTAGTGGTTATTTACAATTTCAATTCCACTTTACAATCTGTTATTAGTGTTTTGGACATATTCCTTTTGTAATGTTTACACATCATTTAGCTATGTAATTACCATACTGGTATTCATTCTCTTTATTAACTTCTGGTTTCAATTATTAACTTTTATTGAGTTCTGTTTGTATTGTATTGTTAAGGAAGGTATTTGATTAATAAGTTTAGGTCAGTGTCAATTTACAGCTTAGGGATTTAAATCAAGTTGTTTGTCTCACTTTTGTCTTCTTTTTCAATAATAATACTTTTATTTGCATATGTTAATTCTTCCTCATATATTATCTCCCTTTGGTGTTTGCCCTGAATAAGTTTTCTTCTTATCTGCACTGATTCCTTCCTCACTCTTAATAAGTTTCTTCTTGATGTTGTTGTCACTAGTTTCTTTCTCACTGTTTGATCTATTGGGTAATTAGGTATGTTGTCTTGTCGTTGGTTTAGTCTTCTTTTCTTCAGTTGTACATTTACTGGTAATTAATTATTTATTTTATTCCCCTATTTTGACTTATAATACTTCCTCTATTCATGATCGTAGGTTCTACTTTGTAGGTAATTTTATTTATTGTGGCTTTCAATTCATTTGTGATACGTTGGTGTTGGATGTGTTATATGTACCATTACAATATTTAAAGCCTTTTGATTCGGTCTCGGTTTCTGATAACTGCATGGTTATTTGTCACCTTGTTATTTGTGTGGTACATCTGAAGCGTGTCCTCTTCGGTCTTGGATACGGATGGTCCTCTTTGGTCCTGGAAGTCCTGGAGTCGGGTATTCTAGGAGTCTTGTAGTCTCTCATACTCGGGTTCACTGGATTCTCTCGTTCCTGGTCATGGCGTCTGGTTCCAACTGCTCACTCTAAGGGATGTGCAGTCTTTCTTGAGGACTCTGGTTTCTGCTTGTGGTTGATCTATGGTAGTTGTTGTTTCTACGTAGATACTTTGGCTGCCATGGTTGTCAATCAATTCTAGAAGTTCTCATTGTTGGACATAGCCTCCAGCTGTTCTGATGATTGAACGAGAATCGAGTTGTAGTTCTTGGACATAGCCTCCGACCGCTGTGATGGTCTGACGAGAAAGAGAAAGATGTTTGCACGTTCTCGTATTTATACCCAAGGCGCCAAAATCATGTCTGGACAATATTCTGCATGTTTGAAAGTGTCGAGAGCGTCACTCTTAACCCACGCTTATTTTTACACTTAATTTGCTCGTCTTCGCGAATTGCGAAGTCTTTGGCACATTATCCGATATTCATTCGATCGGTAATTTCTAGGTGTTCATCATGCACAAACCGTTTTTCCTTATCTTACTTACTCTTAATTACTATTGATTTTTAACTTCCTATAATTACACTTTTCATTTGTTTTTCACAATTTGTTATACACATGTTCGTTATTTTTAACCACACATTTTGGTGTCTTTAGTTTTTCGCTACCATGCACACAAGCATTATAAATTAATTCAAATACAATAATTTATATCGTTAATGAAAAGGGTGGCACTTTTCAGGAATGAACAAGTCGCGCGCGCGCGCGCACACACACACACACACACACACACACACACACACACACACACACACACACACACACACACACACACACACCCTTTGTGTGTACACACATACAAAGAGCAGCTGGCATCAATCACCTGTCCCAACCTGCAAGTCGGGCGTCTCTTTTACAATTTATATTGCAGGCTGAATTATTATTATTATCAAAATGCATTATTTATTTCTTCTAATCACTTATTTAAATTACTTGGTGCACCAAGTAATGCACAGTACTCAACCTATTTGTACTGTTGCATTATTCCCCTGCTTAATAAAAAAGAAAAATTATTAACTGGTTTATTAAGTGGTTTGCCTTTTACATTAGACAACAGTATATTAAAAATTTTTTATGAAGTACATTTATTTACATTTAGTTCAAATAATAATGACTAGTTTATTATTTACTTTACCCTTATGCGTGGCGGGCTGAACAATTATTCCCCTCCCAACGCCTGTTGAGTTGTTGTGTTCTGTAACATCCGCTTTAAGTAGCGTTCGTCTTTAATTATCACAGTGACCTAGTTATTTATTCGTAGAATTTTCTTAAAGAGCTGGCACGGTATTTGCCCACTTCTCAGTCTTATGTCATCATATACGATGAAAGTTTGTTGTCCAATTTGTCTCTGCAACGTATAGGGTCCATCGTATAATCTGAAGAATTTCTTCACCGTATTATCACTCCGTTTTCCCACTGGATTGGTCTTCAGCAATATTTTCTCTCCCACCTTAAATTTCTGTAACTTGTGAGTTCTATTGAATCTTTCAATTCTTTCATTACATTTCTTCATAATTCTCCGTTTTACATGTCCAATTTTTACGCTTACTGGGACTGGTAAGTTCTGATTAGCAGGTTTCTGAACATACTTTCTCCAGAATCGATTGGGTTCCCGATCTTCTTCAATCTCTATCGGTGTATAGCAAGTAGCTTCGCTGTAATTTTCGTTCATAGCTTTCTCAAAGAATGGTAAATATTCTGCCCATTTATTATGTTGTTTATGGCAGTAGATTCGTAAATATTTACCCAACTCCTTATTCACTCTCTCGGCTAAATTTCCCCATGGATGTCTGATGGATGTGAGTATGGGTGGTATTCCGTTTTCTCTCAATATTCTATGCCATACCTCACTCTGAAATTGCACTCCTTGATCACTAAGAATCCTCTTCATTTTGCCATGTGTTGGAATATACTTTTGTAACAGAATTTTTATGACAGCTTTAGTGGTGGGTCTCATAATTTGATACAGACGAACTTCCTTGGAAAACACGTCTATACAGACTAGTATGTGTTTAACCCCCCCGACTTGATCGTGGTAATGGGTTCCAAGAAGTCCCTGCCCTTAACTCCCCCTTTCGCTTCCTTCTGTATATTTTGCATTTCCACATAGGTATGTAGATTTAGGTTACTTAGCAGTCTGGCAATCATAACATTTCTTCAATTCATTTTTTTATATTTTCTCCACATGTTATTAATTGTACACTCTTCATTAAGGGATTACTAACATTTTTAGTGCCAATGCATGAGCTAAGCTTTCATGAGTTGGTTTCATTAGCTTATATAACATTTTATTTGTCAATAATCGTATCTTATATTGAGCTGATAGTTGAGATTGATTCTTTAGATTTCTTACTGTCATCTTGATTCTTCTTATTATATTTTGTAGCATTCTTTTTAATTCATTGCTAACTTCGAATTGAATAGGTAGTCGACGTACTTCATTCTTCATTATTGTAGATCTTCTGCATATTCATCTGACATATAGCGACTTCTTCTTTATTTGTAGATTTACTTCCTTCACTCTTTTGGCTAAAATTTCTTGTAGTACACAAGAGTTCATTACAGTATATCTCCGTAGAATTGGCAATTCTTGACATATTTACATCTTATCGTTAACATATTATTCACATCTTATTAATAAGCAAAATTGTAATATTTTAAAATAATTATTATTTACAATAGAGCGCTGAGTGTGGTGTGTCGTTTGATTTTACACCCTTCTCTAAGTTAACAATGCATTGTGTCAACAGGAAATATGCATTGTACCTTGGACGTTATAATTACTCCTCTGTCTTCCCGTGTTAATTTGCCTCACATTGGATGCGTCAATTTATACTTACTCCTCTATCTTCCTTTCTTAATTTGCCTCACGTTGGATGCGTCAATTTATTACATAACTTGTAATAAAGGTATTATTAGAATTTATAAATTGTGATAAAGATTGGTTTGTTCAGTGATAAAAACCGATAGAGTAAATAGTGTATCAGTTGTTCGGTTGTTATTTATGTTGCGTGTTTTGTAATGTGATTTAATTTATAATTTTGAAGACTGACTTATTCTGCCTCGTTTAATGATTAGAATTGGTTTATTTTAATTCGTCAGTTACTATGTTCGAAATTAATTCGAATGTAGCGGTCGAGTTGTTCTCTACAATTGTCAACGATCACCTTCGATATATGTTTTAACCCTATTCCTTGCGGTTAATCTCGGTTTTGCAGTTTCTGTGGTTCCAACGACTTCTCGACGTCTTCTTGTTCTTCGTAAGTATAAAATAGATATTGATTATGTCTTACCGTCAAGAAGTAAGCATGCATATGATCAGGGCCGGCCTAAGAGCAAAATGCTGTGTGTGCAAGAATGAGTTTTGGCGCCCCTTACAATGAAAATGGGTATAGAAAACCCTCCAAAAAAATAATAATTTTGTTTGAACCCAAAACAATTATGAATTAACTGACCTTTCTTTACTGTACTTTCAAGCAACATTTTATTTGTTGAACAAAAGTTATTAACATATTCAAATGGTTAATTTGCATTCAAAATTACATAAAAATTTAAATTTTTACCATATTATTTTTTTATATTTTTTCTCATTTCGGCGCCTCTCCCAAAATCGCATGTGTGCGACCGCACACGTCGCACACGCCTTAGGCCGGCCCTGCATATGATTTATTAACATTATCGTTTCATCTTTGCAAATTTAACTCAAGTTGATGGAATTTTGCATTCGATATACACACTAGTAACAATCGATATGTATCTCAGGAGTGAATGATGAAAATATTTTAAACATATAACGTGGGAATTCTTTTGGCTGCTACGAAAGGTTCCATTACATAATAAACAACAATATAGAATACATTACAATTATTTCTAGTACTTATAATCTAATATGAGAGTTATAAAAATTATTCAAACCAACTCAATGTCTAGCGATATTTAGTCCGCTAAATACAGGGCATACTGGTACAAGATGATGTCACCATCATGGCTGCCTTGCACGTCTCTGAGAATGCAGGAATTTTTTGTACCAATATATTTTTTAAATAAAAGTGTTCCTCGTACTCACTGATTCTTATATAACGTGTTTCACTTTATAATATGTCCACTAGTGATTGTTTGTGGTGTGGGTTATTGATGTGATCAGTGATTGTTCGTTTAGGATTAATAATATTGTCAGTTATAAAGTTGAATTATACATTACACTTCTAAGCGGTATTAGCTGTGCGTCTCCTTGTTCGCTTGATATTTTCTTAATGATGTTTGTTCCTGGTTAGTGATATGATTTAAGTTAATAATTTTTTATATCTTCTGTAGTGGTTATTAATTTTTTCTTCCACAAAACGGTTTCTGAGTTTAGATTTTCTTTACTTAATATCTCACCGAGGACTAGTGAACTATCTTCACTCACAATTAACAATCAAGTGTCATTTCTAGAGGTGGGCCGATATACCTGTAATAGGTATTTTGGAACGATATTTTTGTGGAACGGATGTTCAACAGTGACTGAAAAGTTGAAATACCTGTTGTTCGCGGCGACGCTGTTCCGAGTCGAGACACGCCGCCCTCGCTTTTCCAAGTCGAGGCACACCCCCTACGCACCCACACAGCACACACACACACAAAATGTACGCAAGATCACGTAAACCAAGGCCAAATACTAGGCGTACAAAAATATCGCTGGAACGCAAGGAACAGCCAGTAACGCGTATTTAAAATATTAGGTATTTCAAATACTAGTGGTATCACCGATACACAAGGAACAACGCGTTCCAGAGTAACAGTAGTATTTTAGTAACACCTAATATTTCAGGAACACCTAGTATTTCAGGAACAGGTAGTATCAAGCATATTTCGAGTAAGAACTAGTATGAGCCACTTTTTCGTCCTGTATACTTCATTCTGCGCAAAGAGACGGAGCTGTTTTTAATAAAGGAAATAATTTATCCTGCTGTTACATTTATTCTCGTGTGATATGCAGATATATAATACAGATTATATGCTAATAATTATATATTATACTAGTCACCAACTTGTAACTAAAATCGGTTGGTAAAACTTTATGTTTTTACTAAAAAAAAACTTTATGTTCCGATCGTTAGTGAAATAGTTGAATTTAATTATATTGAGTTATAACCTATAGAGTGGCTGATGTTGATAAGCTATATTATACTTTTTATTAATGTGATTTTAACTTCACATCTCACGTAAATGATGAGATTGTTGTAATGGACATTTATGCACTTTATCTAGTTCTGTTCCTTAAATATCTGTAATGCATTTAATTTACTTTTGTTGTTGCTTATTATTTATAAGTTTGTATTTATATTTATTTTATTACAATTTGTTTTTTTATTTTTATTTGTAAAATTTTGTTTATTCTCATTCACTCTTGTGGCTTACTGTTATGTTTTTATTATACGTTTCTGATGTTTTTAACATTATTTTTCGTGGTATTACGTGTAGGCCTACTCTAAATTATTTAATTGCCCCGAGTTTCGCAACTGATTTGTCTAACCAATGTTAGTTTGTTTACTACTAGTGAAAACTTAAATTGGTATTCCCAAAGGCAGATAGGCCTATAAATTCTCTTGTTTCTTATTTTCATTTAAACAGTAATAGTTTAATAAAGTCACAGTGTAAAGTAACACTGTTAATACTTTTAGTTTCAATTTATTTCTTATAACAAGTTATATAGTGTAGGTTATATAATATCTTCAAATAAATACACAGCAAGTAGGTTTATTAATATATTAATAGGTTTATCTAGGTGAAAATAAACCTACTTGGAGTGTATTTATTTGAAGATATTATATAGGAGACCTGCAGGAAACTCAAAACGAGTTACTTACAAAGGATAATATAGGTTATGTATATATAGTATATAATAACAGGTATTTGTACCTGTTATTTTTTGGAACGGTATTTTCATACCTAGTATTTTAAAATAACAGTTTAGCCCACCTCTAGTCATTTCTTCTTTTTAGTCATCGAATTGACCAAAATTCGTAAATTCTGATTGGCCCCTTATGTACAGTTCAAGTGTTATATGACCAATACCCCTTAATTACTTTAAATTTTACAAATTACCTTTAACATATAACTTTATCATTATATCCTAAAAGTTCATACAATGTTTATATAATTATTAATTATAAAATTACAAATAATTTGGTACTAAACATGTCTTGGTTTAGTCCTGTAAAACCTTAGTACTTAGTGAATTTTCCAGATATATGATGATACAATTTATAATGGTTGATGGTAGTTATACCTTGACCCCATGAGATACATATATTTAAATTAATTAATTAATAACATGAACTCTTATAATATATAACAAAACTCTTAATAATAATACTTAGGTTGACCATTTTAATTTTCATACTGTTTAGCTATTGTCTGTATGATAAATCATTTATTCCTTACTGTTAATAACAACTAAACACTTCTTTATAAAAAAAAATAGTACACTATTTAATATTTAACTGTAGTTTGTGTACCTATTACTATTATGCCACTTTCATCACTGTAAGGGGTTTTGCCCCTTTTTCTCTCCTTGATTATATACAATTTTGTTTAATACAATTTTTATAATAAAGTTAATAAAATAATACAATTTATTTCAGTTAATACAATTTTATTTTTTGAATTTGTACTCTTTATCGGGTTTGTTTGGGTTACTCATGGCAAGTTATTTAAGCCTACTAGGTTTCTTTATTTAATTTTGGTTTATATACTGCCCTATTCTACTGGGTAATTTCTGACTGGGTCTTGATGATATTAATTAAGTCAAGGTTGATGTTGTTGAGTCATATTTGGTTCCTTACTGATTTTCAAAGCTTGATATTTTCTATTAATTAGTTATTGATCATGGTTTTGTGTTCCCTCTCTGGATAGGGTTTCATTATTATATTTATAATTATTTTTACAACATTTTGTTTCGTTACGTGTAGTGGCCATTGTCGTATAGTAGCCGTCGTGTACAGTTATTTCCGCTTTGCATTCCTTCCTCGTTATTGTGCGTATTTACCGCGTGACCCACCTGTCTATAGGGTGAGCATTTTCTAGCTGACAGCCACAGATAACCTCTCTCTCTCTCTTTCTACATTTTTCTCTCTCATTCTCACTGCTGCGCCTCTCTTGCCGAACACATTCCTTAGCAATTTGTATGTGGCCTACATAAACATCTGTTCACTTCTTCGTGCTTCGCCTTGTTGTATAATAATAATCACTGTAGTGTTCATAATTATACTTATAATTATTGTACTTATATACTTATTATAAGTATAATTATTGTGATTATCATTATAACTACCGTTCGGTAGATAATTGTGTCGTTTACTCTCGTCACAAGTGATGTGATCCAATTGTTTTACTCGTATTAAAGGTTCTTTAATCGTTTTAATACTATGCGTGTAACCATCAAATTGGATATTCTTGTGAACGAGGTAAGATTGTTTAAATTTTATTTCATACTCTTTTCTAGTATTAATTATTTCAGTAGAATTGTCACTATGAATTATTAACGTTTCTTCTTGCTTATTTTCGATTTTAATAGCTTGTTCATCAAGTGCTGTTTAACTATATTTTCACGTACGTTTATACTCGTATTAGTGTCGATATCCGTAGGTACTAATTGTGTAGTATTATCTACGATATCTTGTTCTAATTTTGCTTTTCTTTCTTCTCTTAATTTTTCTGTTTGTTTTCTAAAAAATTCTTCTAACTCTTCTATTTGTTTTCTATTACCTTCTTTTATTTTTCTGTTTGTCACCTACTTTGCCAAACATGGCTTGCATCATATCTACGATTGCTTTCTTCATCCTTAAACTTCCCGATACTGCCATGTTGAATTATTTGTATTTATTTTTTATTGTATTATATTATAATTTAAAAGAATTATTATTGGTGATACCCAGTTATGTTACGCTTTATTTATTATGTATTATTATTATTATTATATTACTATTATGATTACACCTCATTTACAATTACCTGTTGAGCGCCAGTTGTGTTCTTATAATACACAACAATTTGAAATAACATTTACTACAATACTATTTATTCCATACAATATATATTTTTTCTTTAACACACTTTTCTTTAGTGCATTCATTTAACTTAAAAAAATTCTTTAAATCGTTAAATGATTATGGTCGCGCCCCATGTTCTTGGGCGACATTTACAACATCACAAGGATTTTAATGCGTTTATTTATTGATGTGTGTTAAATCTTTATGTACATTACATTACATTAAATTTGTGTGTGTGCAAGAATGAGGTTTGTAATCATAATAATAATAATTCTGTTTGATTGGTTTATAAATCATTTCAGTTGTTATTAACACTTTTTTTTAATTTCTTTTGCGGTTTAGAAACTCATTATTATTTTGACATATTTATTACGTGTAATTTGCAATCTCAGATTACACATTAATTTCTTATTTATTTTATGATTCCAAATGATTCGTATTTTTACGTACCTACTACGTATAATTCTTATTTGACACAAAAACATATTATAAAATCCAATTGCTAATACATTGTTATAAATTTTCTATACTGCTCTCAGCTAGCTCAATTTTTTATATTACTAATTTCTCTTTGTTACTGCATATGCGTTGCTTTTTATTAATTTCTCTGACGAGGTCGTCATTTACTACTAAGAAATATAGTTTTTAAATTACAGTTACTGGTAACTCTTATCGTTACACAGTCTTTCATATTACTGTACTTAATGTACAAACAAAAACATATCTACAACTATACAATTACTTGACTCATCTTAGAATCGAATTGTTTATTCTTTTTCTCTTTAATATTTAAAGTCTTTTGATTCAGTCTCAGTTTCTGATAACTGCGTGGTTATTTGTCACCTTGTTATTTGTGTGGTACATCTGAAGCGTGTCCTCTTCGGTCCTGGATACGGATGGTCCTCTTTGGTCCTGGAAGTCCTGGAGTCGGGTATTCTAGGAGTCTTGTAGTCTCTCGTACTATGGTTCACTGGATTCTCTCGTTCCTGGTCATGGCCTCTGGTTCCAACTGCTCACTCTAAGGGATGTGCAGTCTTGAGGACTCTGGGTTTCTGCTTGTGGTTGATCTACGGTAGTTGTTGTTTCTACGTAGATACTTTGGCTGCCATAGTTGTCAATCAATTCTAGAAGTTCTCGTTGTTGGACATAGCCTCCAGCTGTTCTGATGATTGAACGAGAATCGAGTTATAGTTCTTGGACATAGCCTCCGGCCGCTGTGATGGTCTGACGAGAAAGAGAAAGATGTTTGCGCGTTCCCGTATTTATACCCAAGGCACCAAAATCATGTCTGGACAATATTCTGCATGTTTGAAAGTGTCGAGAGCGTCACTTAACCCACGCTTTATTGTTACACTTAATTTGCTCGTCTTCGCGAATTGCGAAGTCTTTGGCACATTATCCGATATTCATTCGATCGGTAATTTCTAGGTGTTCATCATGCACAAACCGTTTTTCCTTATCTTACTTACTCTTAATTACTATTGATTTTTAACTTCCTATAATTACACTTTTCATTCGTTTTTCACAATTTGTTATACACTTGTTCATTATTTTTAACCACACATTTTGGTGTCTTTAGTTTTTCGCTACCATGCACACAAGCATTATAAATTAATTTAAATACAATAATTTATATCGTTAATGAAAAGGGTGGCGCTTTTCAGGAATGAACAAATCGCGCGCGCGCGCGCGCGCACACACACACACACACACCCTTTGTGTGTACACACATACAAAGAGCAGCTGGCGTCAATCACCTGTCCCAACCTGCCAGTCAGGCGTCTGTTTTACAATTTATATTGCAGGCTGAATTCTTATTATTATCAAAATGCATTATTTATTTCTTCTAATCACTTATTTAAATTACTTGGTGCAATGCACAATTACTTGGTGCAATGCACAGTACTCAACCTATTTGTACTGTTGCACTCTCCTCTTCTGATGCGCCTTTGTTTGTTGTATCCTGTTGATCTGACGGGCACAGATTATGTACCTTTTTTATCAATACTTGTGCCCGTTGGTATATCGCAAAAGACAAAACACTGATATGCATTCCTAATTTGAGGTGAATCGAAATTGTTCGTATGGTTTCTTTATATAATAAATCGATGAAACTCAATAATTTTATTTTCATACTCCGAGTCAAACGTTGAGCCTGTACCATTTCAGTAGTAATGGCAAAAGCTCCACTTTTATGAAAACTTGACTAGGTGATTTCCTACTTCTGGTAACTTAGCTTTTTTACTAAGCGCGCACACACACACATACACATTCACTCCTTTAATTGATCTGGTAAAGTCTTCGATTTTTCTCTATGCAAATTACAATAAATATTGCCGAAACATATACTGTCAGCACTGTAATACACTTTTAATAGGCCTTAATAAAATTTCACGTTACAATTATACATACTACACTTGGCCTACGAGCATGTGCAAAGTAAGAGTTTATCAAGCTAATTTACCCAATGACAATATTATAACATACTAATTGATCAGCAACAGAATGAAACACTTACTTTAGTGTACCGACTCTTAAGAATTATCCCAGGGCGCCAGTAATAAATAAACACAATTTGACTGTTATTAATTAAGTTTTTAATAACTAATTTGTATTTACATATTTCAAAATTTGTAGATCATTACTTTTAATAAGTTTGCTATAAAATTTGTTTGTGCTTATTTCTTAGCTATGGATTCTTTGACTAATTGAGTCACCAAATATGAGTTACATACATTTAAATTTAATAGACAATAGTAAAATGAGTGTTCATTTTATTAGTTACTTGCATGTTGAATCCACTCTGCGCCGCGATGTAATCAATTCTGCACGTTCCAGGTGGGTCATCCGATGTTAATCGTTGAGCAGTTATCCTTGTTAGTTTTGCATTAATTTATACACTTGTTTCACAGGTATTAAACACCATTCACTTTGACAACTTAGTGATTACACAGGTGCCGTATGCTAATAGACTTGTTGAATACACAGTATATTCTTATGTAAAGCTAAGTGCGTCCAACACTGGATTGATAACAAATACCGACCGACTGTCCCGTACTGTGATATTTAACACATTAATTTTCATGATGTATTTCGACATTCAACGATTGATGCTGTATTAAGTAAAACTTGGATATGTTACTCGATTTTAACTTATCTTCTCTAATTTCTCTGAACATTATTCTTGTAAACGATTATTAAATGTTTATAATATGTAGCTTTCACAATACTTAATATCGCGTTACCGTAACTGACTTTTTTGTTGCGATTGAAATATATTTATTTAAATTACCGACAAATTTCTTAACGCACTAGATACGAGTCTTTTAAGTGTAATATTTCTGTAGACTAACTTAAATTCCTACCACTTCGTATTTTATACATTGGTTAGAACTACCCTCACCAACTATCTACAAAATACATGCCAATTGGTCTGACATACCGCTAATTTCAAAGTTACCCAATCTGTCTAGTGAAAACGTCCCGCGTAAAAAATGACGCGTTCCGTTATTCGTCAATTATTTGCACGTGTAGACGTAGTGGGAAAACTTAGCGTCTATCTCCATCTTGCTCTCATCTCTCTCTGTCTAATCTAACGGTTCCTTTGTTGAATGCACTTAACTTTTTACAATCTTAGGGCAGGATTCTGACACCCTTGAAAATAATACAATTTTATGACGGTTCGTCCGCTGTGTGACTTTTTCATATTTTTAGCCGTCTTACAGGCGCCAACTCAAGGTCGTCTCTATGAACAACTACCGCTCCTTACTACAACATTTTTATACTTATTCCTTTGATGCACCACCGCTCTAACGGTAGTTTTAGTTTTATTTTCTCCCCGCTTTCTACGAATTTATATTTTTGTATGGGTACAACATAACTTTGTCCCTGTAAAATTGTTGAGTGTGCAATTTTTACGTTATATCGTCCCCCAATAGAATTAGGTCAAATTTTTATATTAAAATTTGAAATTGATTCTATTGACGCGTCCCTAATTCCATTCTAATTATATTTTTACTATCAATGATTAGTCTAACAATTTGCTAGAATATTATAATGTTTTGATGGCATCCGTCTCGTTCAAGCCCCGCGATGGGCGCCAATTTGTAATAAACGTCGTGTGACTTCGTTCTTAACGAATTCTGTAAAATGTAGTAGTGTCAGAGTGTAACTTGTGTATTGTCTTACCAATCCGTCGTCGCTCGGTAGCGTAACTTCTGCTGCTTGAGTCCGTCGCGAACGTACGAATAACCAGGTATCGTGTTCCTTACCTGAGGTTCACTAGGAGTGTATAATTCCCGGGTGGCGCCAAATTGTTTATTTTAAACAATTAAAATAACTTATTATTATCAGCGGTTCCGCTCATGTGGTTTTGATAATTCAACTTGTCACACCGCTTATCGTTTTTTACGATCAAGCCAGCAGTTTGCTGTATTCACTGCTAGAGCGCTAGTCGCCAATTTTTTAGATGGCCGCTACAATATACAATATTAATAATACACTTTCCTACTGAAAATAAAACACTTAGGTTATACACAGTATTGATTTATTAATGAATGGTTATTACTTTTTCATTGACACAAGTTATATTTGGTTTGTTACATGATTTTGCACCGGTCATTTATCTATGAGACAATCTCTCTCTGGGTTTGACAAATCAATTTTGAACATAACACATACACCGTAATGGCGTTCTACCGAAGTAGGAAACAAATATTTTCGCTCGATCGTCTGGATTCTTTTGATTATGATAAAGGGATTAGATGCAATTACAATAATAAAAATACACAACCTTACAATATTTCTACTTAAATATTATGATGTGTAGCTATAATTGGTTTGTTGGAGTGTAGTAAAAGTGTTTTAAAAGTTCGTAAACTAACAATAGGTTATTTTTATAATTTGACAAAATTTTCAGTGTCTTCGTTTATTATTTGATCTTTGAAAGAGAATAAATTCAGTTTAGTGATATATTTCATGGTGTAGTGAGGAATATTGAAAGTGCGTTTTTTCGGAAATTTGGATAATTTGTATGATACTTAACAACTTCACAGACTGGTGTTAATCAGTTGGTTTGGTATAAAGGACTGTAGCTGCAATCATAATCAATTTTCAATTATTCGGGCTTCTGGCATCTTTTTCAATTTACTTGGGTTAATGTATTCACTTCGTTTGGAATTAAAAGGTTTTCGTCATCAGTTAATTGGTTTCAGTCATAGTCTGCCTCCTTCTCGTTCAATTTTGGTAATCTGGTTAACTTTTATACCATTTTAAATTAAAAAATTGGTTGTTCAAAATTTGGCTTCTGTCTTCCCTGAGCGTCACCTTTCGAGTAACGATATTCAACGGTAAATCCGTATTCAACGGCAGTTTCCATGGTTACCAATGAATTATGATTGGCTTAGCTTGATATAAATCCATTGTTGTCAAAATTTGAATTCTTTTCAAAATCCTCATATATCTTCTGTCTTCATTCCATTATCTTCCTTCCTAAGTATTAATTATTAGCACTGTTATTTGTATTTTCTTCCAAAGATTATTTTGGTATCCCACAAGATTGGGTTATTTCATGTTTTATAAGTTTACAATTATTTTAGTATTTCTTAATTACATTTCTCTGTTAATTTAACTCCTTATTCTAATATTTTGCTTTTAATAAGATTTACAATTTATCCTTGGTTGATTATTCACCTTGGATTTGTTAATTACTTGGTTATTTTAGTACAATTAGTATTTGTTGGTGTTTGACAGTTAGGCTTTTCTCAAGTCTAAGTAGCCATTACTGATTTTTTATTATTTTATATACATTACATCTCATTTTAGCCTAGAGCTTTATTTTGTTCTTATAACTAGGTTTATTATCTATTGATGTGTTTTGGTTCTGTTTTGTGTGATTTGTATGTTACTACTATTTTATACATCATGTATGGCTGACTATTAACTAACTGGTTTTCTCGTTTTCTAAATCAAACATTGCTTTCTTTTCTTACTTATTTACTCCGCCAATGTCAACAATATGGCTATTAATTACTATTTTTTCATCATATAAAATACAACATTTAGGTCTATGGTTGGTATAATTATCCCATCCATATCCTATTCATAAGTTTGTTTAAACAATTATCTAACACTTAATATCTAATATTGGTGTACAATTCATTACCTTTGATTTTATTTTTTGGGTGGTAAACAACCTCACCTCTTTTGAACTTGCTTCAATAATCATCCCTTCTAATATGGGTGTTTATTGACCGTTTTAAACTTCTTATTTCATAAAAACTCTTTGCCTTCATTCCATGTTAACACTATCTGATTACATTTTCAAGTGGTTCTCACCTTTAAATTGTACTATATACTTTTAAACTCTATAATAATATTCTTTTCTAATCAATACAGTTAATATCACTCTTCAGTGTTCATTACTGCTTAATTACTGGTTTACTTTAAAGACAATTCTTAAGATCCATGCTTTTTGGTATCCAGGCCACTTATAGTATATAATTAGTAAAATAGTTTTACCTTTTTCTCGTCCGTCTGGTGGCCTTTACTCCATATTTAATTCTACGCGTTTCGGGACATATGCCCCATCATCAGGAATATCCCTTGGTGAAGTTCGTCGATCAATAAAATATTAAAAACACTTTATATACAATTTTACACATAACAGTAAATATAATATAAACATAAAAAATACACATAAAATCCCCAAACTTGAGACACACGCGATATCGCTGGTGCGCACCACGACATGCTATAGTTGTTTGTTTATGTTCTAGTTTCCCTTAACGCATTTTATAATGTAGTAAATTTATAACAATTATGTTAATACCTTTTGGAATTACTATACAGTTGAGTAATTAACAAAGTTCATCCTATCATTACAACGGTATTATAATCTCTTACAACTATTACATACGTAGATGTTTGTGTGCTATTACAATCTGTTTTAGTTGATGTGTTGTGTCAGTGTTCGTGTGTGTAGCAGTGGGTCATTGCTCATAATAGGGTTTTAATTGCCGTATATTAAAATTTCCCCGGATACATCCTGGTAGTTGCGCGTCTTCTAGCTGGTAGGTTGCTGTTCCGAGTTCCTTCGTTATTTTATATGGTCCTTCGAATAAATTAGAAAACTTCCCTATTATCTTCTTATTGAGATCGGATATCGGATACGTACGTAGCAACACCTTATCTCCTATTTGGAATTTTGTGATTTGATGGGCAACGTTGATTTGATCGTTCCTCTTCTCTCCTTTTTCTTTTATGCGCAAGTAAATATTGTGGTAGTTAATTGGCTGGCTTGCTGGCATCATTTCCCTGTCGATATACTTGGTCCAATCATGCTCCGGTTTTCTTCCCCACTGTGCCTCGTACGGGGTGGTTTCAATAGTTTCGTGGTACGTTTGATTAATACATGCTTCAATTAGATTTAGAAATTGTGCCCATTTTGCGTGTTTTTCGGATGTGAACGCCCTAAACATATTGCCTAACTGTCTATTGATCCTTTCTGCCAAATTAGTGCACGGATTGCGAATTGCGGTATATTTTGGTTTAATACTCATTTCTGTCAATGCTGTGGTCCATCGTTGACTGGTGAATTGTGTACCGTTGTCAGTTAAAATTGCTGACGGCTTTCCCATTTCTCCACAGTATAACAATTTTACTTATAGTGACGGTCGTGGTGGCTTTCCTTAATTTATATAATTTTACATGTTTGGTAAAATTGTCGATCATAGTTAGTATGTACCTGACCTTGCCTGTAGACACAGGTAATGGTCCATAGTAATCAATGCTAATTAGTTCGCTCTTGTTTTTGGGTATCACAGGTTGCATTTTGCTTACCATTCTTTTAAAATGATCCTTGCTTTTCTGGCAGGTTTGACAAGTTCTTGTAATTAATTTCATGATCTTGTTGATTGATTCCCCCGTGAAATTTTCCTTGAATAGGTGATACGTACGCTGGTTCCCCACGTGACCGTACGCCTGGTGTAGTTCATAAATCATGTTGCAGCATAGTTCCTCGGTCAACATGAGTTTCCATATCCCCTTTTCCTTGCGGTATAATTTTTCATTGTGCCAAATGTATTTTTGGGCTAGTTTATGTTGCTTATTTGCCTGTATTAAGTCGATAATTCGCTACAATTTCGTGTCTGCTAGTTGATAACCTTTTATGTTCTTGAGCTGCTCCTTGGCCTTACTAATACGGATGTTGATAAGATTTATCTCTTAATTCCTCGGTTTGATCCAGTGATTGCTCCTCGTCCATGTCTTCAGGATGTCTGCTCAGGATATCTGCCACGATGTTGTCTCACGCCTTACAATGAATGATGTCGAAATCATACTCCTGTATTGCGAGAATCCATCGTGTTATGCGGGAGTTATTTAAGTGACTTTTTTTATGAAAATAAATGCTTTGTTGTCTGTGATTATCGTTAGAGGCTTACCCAGTACGTATGTCATAAATTTCTGTAAACAATGGACGACACTCAGTAGCTCTAATTCTGTAGTGAAGTAATTACGCTCAGCTCCACGTATCATGTGGCTTGTAAATGCGACCACTCCGATTTCGTTATTCTCGTCTAGTTGGTAAAGCTGTCCTCCCAGCGCATAGCGACTTGCATCCGTTTGTAGGTAAAAATGCTTGCTGGGGTCAGGATGCTTAAGAACCACTGCTTCGATAAATAACTCCTTGACCTTCTCAAAATGCTGGTCCATTTCT
Organism: Magicicada septendecula; assembly: GCA_034769895.1. Classification (NCBI taxonomy): domain Eukaryota; kingdom Metazoa; phylum Arthropoda; class Insecta; order Hemiptera; family Cicadidae; genus Magicicada; species Magicicada septendecula. The sequence continues at coordinate 621,776,533 of CM068367.1, read as the reverse complement.
TTAGTGCATTTAAACGTGGTATCCTTTTTTAATAGGTTTAGTAATGGTTGCGTAGCCTTGGCATATTTACTCGTGAATCTGTTATAAAAGTTGGTTAAGCCCAGAAACCCTTTGAGTTGTTTTTGATTCTTTGGCTTTCGAAACTCTTGAATGGCTCTTATCGTATCTGGTGCGGTGGTAATACCACCTGTTGTTAAGCGATATCCCAAATAATCAATCTCTTTACGAAACAGTTGTGATTTGTTAAAGTTGCCAGTTAAATTGGCTTGTTTTAGATCACGCAGTAATAATTTTAAGTGCCGTAGGTGCTCTTCCACGCTATCCGAGATACATAGGCAGTCATCTACATATAAGATAGTAAATGCCTTCACTTCTTCCGATAATACCCGGTCCAACCCACGAGTCAAACTTGCTAGACTAGTCTTCAGTCTGAACGGCATCACAGTGTACCGATAGCACTTGCCCTCGTACAAAAATCCAGTAAAATCTCGACATTCCTGATGCAATGGAATTTGCCAAAATGAGCTACGGAGGTCAATTGTGGACATGACCTTAATGTTTCCACATTTTGCCAGTATCTCATTAATTGGAATGGCTCCCTCATGGTCCGGAATTGTTACTGAATTTAGTTTACGGGCATCCAAACATAATCTAACCGTCTGGTCTTTTTTTATGACAGTGACCATAGGGTTGATGTATGGACTCTGGGCCCTTTCAATGATACTATGTGCCTCCATCTTCTGGATTCCTGCCTTTCACTGCCTCCTTGTATCTCATCGGAACTGGCCATCCTTTCTGACAGTAGGGTGTCCGATCGGTGACTTCGAATCTATGCTGATATGTGTTAATTCTACCTGGCGTATCCCAGAACACCGTTTTATTGTCCATTAAAATATGTTGTAGCTCGCTCCGTTCAGAATCGGTTATCTCTCTGATAGCTTGCACCTTCTGTTCAATCAATTCTTCGATATCTTCACCTGCAGATGAAAGTTCTACTCGAATTATCTCTGTTGTGGTTCCTTCCTGGTTTTGATCTCTCTGAATTATTAATCGTTTGTTGTTCAGGTCGATCACTCACCCATTTTCTTCTAATAATTCCACGCCTAATATACAGTCTTTTATTAATTCTGGTACAACTACAAAGACACTATCGACTTCTAAACTTCCGATCTGGACAGTTAACAAAACTTGTTGCGTGCCCCTTTTTGACTTATTGCCGGTCACACCCTTAATTACGGTATTTGACAATTTTAACATTTCTAAATTCCCCAACTCCCTTTTGTTGTTTATAAACCACTGTTCCAAGATGGCGTTTACCTGGCTCCCGGTGTCTACCAAGGCATACGTAGGCACGCCATTCAATGTGATTCTTACCTCCAGACATTTGTTAACTCGATATATTATGTTGACATCATCATTAACTATTAGATCATCTCTTAAATCTAGAAAGGTAGTGTTAATATACTTATTAATAGTACTTATGTCTATTTCGTATTTACGTAGCTTATCTAGTTTTTTGGCATAGCGGTACTAACTTTGTTATTATTAGCATTGCTGGTTGACGGAATAGCATCGTTTTCATCTTAAACCGGTTCTGCCTCTTGGGGTAGTGCTGTGTAGATGACCTAGTTTGACTCTCGTTAGCGCGCCCTTGTTCAGCTGTTCGCTCTCTCTCCTCTTCACCCCGCGCCCACGGCTTGTGCTCTCGCCGGCCTTCATAATACACCCAGTTCGCTGCCCTCATGTTGTTTCTCAGACTCATGAATTCTAGCAATACTTGCTCGAAGTCATCGATTGTAGCTACACCATGAGTAATTATTGCAACTTGCACTTCGTGTGGATAATGTTTAGAGATTTTCCTAATTAAATATTTATCTGGTATTGGCGGAATCAATTGGCGGTTTTCTAATAGTTTACGCTATAAATATTGGATCATATTCATTCCATTCTCTGCGTTATACCTTCCGAACTCCAGTTCATTTCTTACTCTCTCTTGAATGACATCATTCCAATATTTATTGATAAATGCATCAGTGAAACCGACGAAGTTGTTAACACTCTCTTTTACTAGTCTCCACCACACCGCGGCCTCTCCTTCAAGGTGTCTCGCTATCCACGTGATATTTCCAGCATCTTGATAATGTTCTCTGTATATGTCGTTCAGCTCATTAATAAATTCCATCGGGAAATCACCCGTACCATTATATTTTATGTCTTTAATTTGTTCATTCGTCATGCTCCGACTACATGGTGGGTTGCTTATTGACGCTAATTTAGTTCTGACTTCCTGTTTTATTTGTTGTAACTTAAGGTGGGTCTCATCCGACTTACTACCAATTTTAGTTTCCAACTCTTTTAGTTTTTCGACCTTCAATTCATTTATAGCTGCCGTGTTAACTGCACATCTTTTATTGTTTACACTTAATGTTTCAGTAATTATTTTAAAGTTATTACTGAGCTTTTCATCAAGCTCTTTAATCTGTTGTTTTGTATTGGCACTAATCTCGGTATTAATCTTATCAAAATTTTCTTGGATCTTATTATCAGTGTCTATTCTACACTTCTGGAGAAAATTTTGATTACAGTAATCCCTCGTCAACCGCGGGTTCTCTAACCGCGGAATTCATTTATACGCGGTTTTATAAACGCACAGTAGTTTCCAACCGCGGGGCTGGAATTTGCTTATACGCGGTTTGTAGTAGCATCCGCTAGGCAGCGCTTCGTGCACACATATCCCTTCAAATCGGATTGAAGTCAGTCAGTCGCGCGTTGCTCTTCTGCCGTGATGTATTGTGTGTTCTTTAGTTTTTAGTGTGCGTTGTTGTTATTATCTAGTGTTAATTTACTCTTTTATAAACTATCCTTTCGTCATAATGTGTTCCAAACGTTCGGAAAACATAATTGGCGGTGATAAGCTAGCCAAAAGGGCTAGGAATGTACTACCGCTGGAGAAAAAGCTTGATGTTTTGAACAGGTTACGGCGCGGCGAGAGTGCTGCGTTTGTGGCCAGGTTAATGGCTGTCAACGAGTCAACTATAAGAACAATAAAAAAAAGTGAAGAAACAATAAAAGCTAGTGTTGCTAGTGGAACTGCTTCTAGTGCTAAAGTTACCTTTATGCCTCGTGATCCCATTATTGAAAAGATGGAAAAGGCACTTAATGTTTGGATTAAAGACCAAACACAAAAGAAAGTTCCTTTAAGTAGCTTAGTTATACGTGAAAAGGCACTGAGAATATACAAACATTTAGGGCAAGGTGTTGGCCAATCTAAATTTCAAGCTAGTAAGGGAGGGCTTGCTCGCTTCGTCCACCGCCATAGCCTTCACAATTTGAAAATAGTGGGAGAAACAGCCTCAGCTGACCATAGCGCTGCTGAGAGTTATCCTGAACAATTAAAAAAATTAATTGAAGATAAAGGATATTTGCTAGAACAGGTATTTAACGCAGACGAAACAGGTCTGCATTGGAAGCGCATGCCCAAGAGGACATACATCTCTAAAGCTGAACACTCTGCACCAGGTTTCAAGGTCTCGAAAGACCGTATCACCCTGCTCTTGTGTGCTAATGCTTCTGGTGACCGTATGGCGAAACCAATGTTAGTGTATCAATCGCTGAACCCACATGCCTTGAAAGGAAAAAACAAATGTCATCTTCCAGTGTTTTGGCGTGCAAACAAGAAAGCATGGGTGACAGGTGCATTGTCAATGGACTGGCTGAATAACTGCTTTGTTCCTGATGTTGAACGGTATCTATCCAAGAAAAACTTAACCTTCAAGGTTCTCCTGATCTTAGATAACGCTCCAGGACACCCCGAGGCTCTCCAGTTCGCCCATCCAAATGTTGAAGTTGTATTTCTGCCCCCAAATACTACTTCACTCATACAACCGATGGACCAAGGAATTATCGAAACATTCAAGCGATACTATACACGATGCACATTCAACAGGATACTGGAAGCTATGGAGAATGACCCAAGTCTGACAGTCACTGATTGCTGGAAACTGTTCAACATCACTGACTCCATCACCATTATTAAAGACTCTCTTGACGAAGTAAAACAGTCAACTTTGAATGCCTGTTGGTGCAAGCTGTGGAAGGAGTGTGTTAATCAACGTTTGCAACACAAACTCCCAGCCGTTAAGGATATTGTAGATGTTGCAAGACGTCTTGGAGGTGAAGGTTTGGCAGACATGAAAGATGACGATGTCGAAGAACTTCTTCAGTCACACAAGGAGGAGTTGAATGAAGATGAATTGGAAGAAATAATACGATTGAATGAGGATGGGGATGATGACGAGGAGGACAAAGAAGAACAGAGAGAAATGACATCTTCTAGCCTAAGCAAAGGAATACTTTTGGCTAACAATCTCGCTGAATTTTTTCTTGACATCGTTCCCATCATGGAGCGGAGTATAAAATTCAAACGGGGTTTGGAGGATTTATTATCTCCATACAAGCAGCTTCAGAAGGAGTTTCAAAATAAAATGAAGCAGACTTCTCTTTTATGCTATTTTAAATCATCTGGTGGCAAGTGAACTGATGTCCCTCACCCTTCCACAAGTGCCGATTCCCATGCCTCGATTTAAAATTGTTTTGATTAAAATTTTGCGTTTAAATTGTTTGTGTGTTAAAAATTGTTTTTATTTTAAAATTTTAAGTTGAAAATTGTAGTAAGCTATAAAACTGGACTTACTTAGCACTAAAAACTGGCCGCTATTTTTTCCTTGTCTTAGTGGCTTTTTCGTTATAATATAATACAATATGTATTTTAAAAATTTTGAAAATTTTTATAATTTAAGTAACTGTCAGCTATTTGAAATCATTGGACTGGTTTTATACATTCGAACAGTGTAGTGTATACTGTATAATAAAGAGTTGTACAGTATTTTATATTTCTGGCTTTGTTTCAGATTCCCCTAACCTTACTTTTCCCATATAAAGTTAACTTCACCAACCGCGGATTCACTAACCGCGATGTTTTGTAGGAACCTAACCCCCGTGGTTGGCGAGGGAATACTGTATTTGCTTTTTTTTGATTAAGTTGCATGGTTACTTCGTTTCTTAGTTCTATATTTTGCTTGTGGATTTGTTCTGATATTTGTTGTATTTGCTGTGCCGTTTGTTTCTGTATTTGTTTTTGCATTTGTTGTAACGCTTGTTCTAATTTTTGTTCGTGTTGTTTTTGTTGTGTTGCTTGCTGTGCTATCTGTCGTGATGTTTTTCCGCCTGTTCTTTTGTTTCTTTCAATTGTTCTTCAATTCGTTGTGTTTGTTGTAACAGTCGTTGGAGTATTGCATATGTATCGGTGTCTTTGTCTGTATCTGGTAATGTCTGATATACCGATCTCTCTCTAACCTCTACTAGTGTCTCTTGTGTAATCTGTTGTGTTTCTGCGTTTTCGTCATTCTGTCCCCGTCCCCTGACTCTTGATTCCCCATTGAAATGTGTGCGAGCGTCTGAGGATCTCCTAGCTGGTTGTTTATATCAAACTCCATTTCGCTATCGTGGGTTGTTGTTTCTGTATTCATGTTATTGTCTACTTTGTTAGTGTTGTTCTGTGTGTTTCTGTTTTTTCTACTCTTACTCCGCGTAATCATACAACTATGTCTTATATTATTGTTATTCTTAATTCTATTTTATTCTTACTTTACTATTCTATTAGTGACTCAATAGTCCCACGTTCCAGGCGACAGAATGTAATACACTTTTAATAGGCCTTAATAAAATTTCACGTTACAATTATAGATACTACACTTGGCCTACGAGCATGTGCAAAGTAAGAGTTTATCAAGCTAATTTACTCAGTGACAATATTATAACATACTAATTATCAGCAACAGAATGAAACACTTACTTTAGTGTACCGACTCTTAAGAATTATCCCAGGGCGCCAGTAATAAATAAACACAATTTGACTGTTATTAATTAAGTTTTTAATAACTAATTTGTATTTACGTATTACAAAATTTGTAGATCATTACTTTTAATAAGTTTGCTATAAAATTTGTTTGTGCTTATTTCTTAGCTATGGATTCTTTGACTAACTGAGTCACCAAATATGAGTTACATACATTTAAATTTAATAGACAATAGTAAAATGAGTGTTCATTTTATTAGTTACTTGCATGTTGAATCCACTCTGCGCCGCGATGTAATCAATTCTGCACGTTCCAGGTGGGTCGTCCGACGTTAATCGTTGAGCAGTTATCCTTGTTAGTTTTGCACTAATTTATACACTTGTTTCACAGGTATTAAACACCATTCACTTTGACAACTTAGTGATTACACAGGTGCCGTATGCTAATAGACTTGTTGAATACACAGTATATTCTTATTTAAAGCTAAGTGCGTCCAACACCGGATTGATAACAAATACCGACCGACTGTCCCGTACTGTGATATTTAACACATTAATTTTCATGATGTATTTCGACATTCAACGATTGATGCTGTATTAAGTAAAACTTGGATATGTTACTCGATTTTAACTTATCTTCTCTAATTTCTCTGAACATTATTCTTGTAAACGATTATTAAATGTTTATAATATGTAGCTTTCACAATACTTAATATCGCGTTACCGTAACTGACTTTTTTGTTGCGATTGAAATATATTTATTTAAATTACCGACAAATTTCTTAACGCACTAGATACGAGTCTTTTAAGTGTAATATTTCTGTAGACTAACTTAAATTCCTACCACTTCGTATTTTATACATTGGTTAGAACTACCCTCACCAACTATCTACAAAATACATGCCAATTGGTCTGACATACCGCTAATTTCAAAGTTACCCAATCTGTCTAGTGAAAACGTCCCGCGTAAAAAATGACGCGTTCCGTTATTTGTCAATTATTTGCGGGTGTAGACATAGTGGGAAAACTTAGCGTCTATCTCCATCTCGCTTTCATCTCTCTCTGTATAATCTAACGGTTCCTTTGTTGAATGCACTTAACTTTTTACAATCTTAGGGCAGGATTCTGACACCCTTGAAAATAATACAATTTTATGACGGTTCGTCCGCTATGTGACTTTCATATTTTTAGCCGTCTTACAGGCGCCAACTCAAGGTCGGTCGTCTCTATGAACAACTACCGCTCCTTACTACAACATTTTAATACTTATTCCTTTGAAGCACCACCGCTCTAACGGTAGTTTTAGTTTTATTTTCTCCCCGCTTTCTACGAATTTATATTTATCTATGGGTACAACATAACTTTGTCCCCATAAATTGATGAGTGTGCAATTTTTACGTTATAGCACAAATAATGTGAAGTTTTTGTTATACTTATGTTTGTGTGATCCTTGTTAAATCTTACATTAAAAAAATATTATTATTATTAATAACAGTAGTAGTAACAATAATATTAATATTTAAACAACATTAAAAGTATAATATTAAAAATTATATTTCTATTATTTTTATTATAAAAATTGTAGGAAAAAATAGCGCAAAGTATGACCAAGTACATGCTCAGAAGGCATACGTATTTTGTAATGTAATGTACAGGAACAATTTATTTTCATTATCTAAGTAACTCGTGAAGACAAGATAAGTGGGTGCTACGAGGACTGTCAGTTTGTTGATATGTGCTCAGAACATGGGTGCTCTGAGCACGGAGCATTTTGAGCATCAGGCAGTATGTTTATCGTCAGCTATGTTGATTTTTTTTAATGTGGTGAGATACTTTATGCTTGGTGGTTGCTGCTGTTGGCTTTTGGTTGGTTTTTGTTAATTGAGGCTTATTGTTGTTATAGTGATCAGATGTGGTGTATAAACGTGTTTTTTGAGTATTTCCAGTGGTTTTTGTTATATATTTATATGTGTACATTTTCCCAGATATTCAGAAATATTCATTACATTGTCTTTGTGTGGTGTATGTTTTATTAGTATCATGTACTGATGTATGGCAATTTGTGTTCTCTATTTATTGTGCGTGCGGGTAAATTGAATTTATAAGTGTCTGGTTTTTTATGTATAAACTTACGTGTTAACAATGTTTTTTTTTAAATATTTTTTTCATCTTTCCTAAGAAAAATTAGTTACAGTTTTTCCATTCTATTTAATGTGTACATTGGTCGGTGTATCACCTTATTGTATGAGTTATTTAATATTTACGTATTGTGTTTGTTTTTTTAGTACATGGTTCTCCATACTGATATTTTGATTATCTTTTGTTAATTCTTTTTTAATATGTGAGTTTATCAGAGCCTATTTTTATAAAAATATTTGTACAGTAAATAAATATAAAAATAACAAAATGTAGGTTACCAATGTATTTCAGAGTGATGAAAATAACAATATTATTCAGTGTCTATGTTAGATGATGTTTATGACCATTAAATTTTGTTAGTTAGTTTTATATATATTGGTTGGATCAATGATAATCAATGATAATAAGTTTTTATTTCAAAAGTCAGTTATTCTTAAATTTTAAAATGTTTCCTAGTAGTGAGATTTATATTCAACTTGTCCAATTAATGCTGAATTTCTTATGCTTAATTTTAATTTTTGTTTTTGTAACGTCTTAAACAGGTAACTTTATTCTTCCCAAAATCAACAGTTTTTTGAAAAATAAAATTTTTAAATATACAGTAGCATGCTTTTGTAAATTCAGGAATAAACTTTTATCCTTTTACATGTTTTGTGTAGTTTAATTTCTTTGTGATGCTGTATGGTAAATCTTGAATTTTGGTAAAATTTTGAAGTAGAGTCCAATGCTTTAATCATAGAACCATAGGATGAAGTGAGCCTACATGCTGTCTCATTAAAATTTAGGAAGCATTTTGAAATTAGCATACTTTAATACTCAAAAGGATCTTTGAGCAGAAATTGCAAAAAATTTTCTAATAATTGTTACACACAATAAATACTGTAATTAAAAATTATGCAAAATCTATTCAAAAGTTCCAGAACTTGGTAAATAAAATTTTCAGATGTACCTGCAATCCTAATAAGCCATATGTACTTCAGCCATACCTCCTGCATTGATGACTACCGTACTTGTAATGCTATTGCTAGTTCTGGAAAGTCCTGGCAGGCCTTTTTAAGATAACCCATGCTATGTCTGCAATTTTCCTTAATGACTTTGTTCATCTGAAATTGTGTCCCTTCTAAGTTTCAGGAGATAGGGAATGTTTGCTGGGGCCAGTGCAGATGAGTAGGATGCTTGAGAAAGCACAGTTGCATTAGTTCTTTTTCTCCACTTCATAGATTAGGCTGTTCTGCCTATTCCAGACACCATCTTGTCATTGGACTTCCCACATGTCACTTACCTCTGGGCTTGTAATTCAGGGTAATTCATTGATTACACTCTTGCTGCATTCTTTCCAAATGGTTGCACCAGTTGACTTTGTATCCAGTCATTGTATTTTCCAAATTGAAAATCTTCAGTTCTTGTCTTATATTTGCACTAGCTGAATACCTGTGCTTCTCTATGGGTTAAAAAAAAAATTTTAATTTCAATCCAACTTGTACTCATTGTGTCAACTTTTACTATTGGACTTTTATGTGATTAAATAAAAAGGGCTGCAATTAAAATTAACATATCAAAATTAGGAGACAATTATTATTGTTCTATGCTTGATCGTTAGTAAATAAATGATGCAACCTAAAAAATAATTATAAAATAATCATAGAAAATGTGGTCTAATTTAACAAAAATCCATGTGAAGTTTGGAACTGAAATTATATAGAAAAATATAACAATCCCATTGTGTAAGTAAAAAAGAATATTTGTTTCACCAAAATGTTTTTTTTTTTTGTACGTGGAGTTAATAAAAATTGTGGATTTGTGGTTATTTAGATGAATAACTATGGTGGCAATTTTACCCTTTGGTTGGAGAATGTCCAGACTCTCAGCAGAGCTCACCTGACCTTAGAAGCAGTAGTGCTTTAGGTCCACTCCAACTATCTTCAGAGACTGCCCCTGAGCCTTGTTGATGGTCATGGTGAAGTAAATTTTCATGGAAAACTGGTGTAAATTTTCATGGGTGGTGTAACGAAATGAGAAGGATTTGAGGAATGAATCGGGCAGTGCTGAAGGATGGCAGTGTCTTTATCTATATATGTAACTTTTCTACCAATCTGCAAGATTTGATAGGAACTGGTTGAAAAAATTTATCATAAAGTTGATTTTTCTATTTTGGGGAGGGGAATCTACTCTGAAACCCTCGTTAGAAGTTAAATTTCTCAAAAACATTTCTTACTTAGCACGCACCTGTGACCTAAAAGGAATTTTTGTACCAAATTCTGTTTGTAGGCCTTGCAGTTTTGGAGATTTCATGACCAATCAGTCAGTCAGTGGTATTTGGATTATATGTATGTAGATTATGCATTCTGTCTATTAATGTGGAACCTTTACATCTCTGAAAATTTTACTGACATTAGGTGTTTCATTACTTTTAATCAAAAAGTCACTTTTTGATTTCTCCTAATACTTTCTCTTGGACAATTCAGCACTTCCAGATACAGTGATTCACAGTTTGTCCCTGATGCAAGAATTCATGATGCACAAAACAATCAATGTCAAAAAACTGTCAGCATGACTTTCACCTGTAATCTGACCTGCTCTGCGATTGTTTTTGTGTCAGAAGTTGTGAGACAGATTTGCAGTTACGTGATTCTTTTGTGAGCAATGTCGTGACTCAAATCTATTGACAGGTTTCACTCTTTTTGCTAATTCTTGAACTGTGAAACAATGATTGTAACATGATTTTGTGGAGTTCTGTAACATGGCATCATCAGAAAATGTTGAGTTGAGGGCCACTCCAAAGGGGGATTATCCTTTGTTGTCTGTCAACTGTCTTTAAATTGTGTAAATCATTCGTACCACCATGTATAATTTATGCATTGGTAATCATAAATGTGTATCATCATTTTATGATTCTCCACAAACGTTTTTGATGTTTAAACAAAGTTTAATGTTAATTTGCTGCTAATTAAAATCAGCCATCTTGAATATTGCAGAGAGAATACTCTCACATGGAAGCTATAATGTAATGATTAATTTATAGTTGCTTGTCTCATCCATTAGGAAATTAATTAATAAGGATTCTATTAGGCAGCCACTTACTGTGAATTTTCATGACACCACATTGGTGTGCTAGTTAATTTAAAAAGTTATGTATCTTTTTTTTTAACAGACCGTGTGAATATATATTCAATAACGTAATAAAAAAGATAAATTCATAATTTGTGTTGATACAATGCATATAGTTGTTAACCAGCTGAACTGAAATATAAAATGTCAGTATACATAATTTAATGCTAAGTAAGAAAATGAATGTTACACTATAATCAGTTGAAATAATTTTTTATAATTAATGAGTTATTGTTATATATAGTGGTACAGCATTGAAGAAGCAACATGGATATAGCAGATAGTATGAGTCAAAATGTACCACAGACAGAAACTGAGAACTTTCCTAGAACATCAGTTGAGTCAGTGCATGCGCTTGATAACATAAAGCGGAGAAGGTAAGTAAGGCCTGTATTATGTACAGGAACCAGTTTTTATAGCAGCTAGGTAATTAACATTTGCAATTAAATAGCGAACATTTGTAATGCAAATATTCTTATCAGCAGGTAGCTGTGGGGGAAAGAATATTGTGTTTGAGTAGTTCTGTTGTACTACATGTGACATTACTGTCCAGTTGTTTCATGTTAGTGGAAAGTAGGAGAGAAGTAATCAGCATATTTAGATTAGGAGATGTGAGCTCATTTATGTGAAAATGAGAGCAGTGTAAAGTACAATTGATTACTTTTTATGTAAAAGAAAAGCATTCTCATAAGTTTTATAGGAATATGAACAGGAAAAGACAGAAGTGATGGTACTTATATTACAGCTAAGATTGAGTTATATCACATACTTGATTTAAATGTTGTAGCATTGTACTGTTCATAATGTTGACACTTAAATTGTTGTTTGATTCAAATTAATATATTTCTGCTCAGTAGTTACAGAGAATATCTGTTTCAAGTATTATCTAGGCTTTATTGTGATTGTAAATTTTATCTTGCAAAAATACTCATGAAAATGTATTAATATTTTGTCACACAGCTAGCCTATCTGAAAAATGTAATTTCTTAGATACAGTTAAAAATTCAAATATTTGAGTGGCAGAGGCCTGTCTATAGATTACAGAATACACAATACATTTAATCCACTAACAATAGCCTAACACAGAGGCACACCCAGGATTTTGGGGGGGGGGGTTGAAAATTTATAAACAAGCTCAATTTTGGTTTTCCTCATTCTTTTCTTTACAAGGAGGGCTTTTTCCTGGAGAAACAATAATATGCAACTTACAAGGAGCCAATGTCGCAAGAACAGGTAGAAATTAACTTTCCTTAATCGAATTTCACTCATGTACGTTCCACCTATAATATTGCAAAGGCCCTTCTTACACATACTGCACGAGTAAGAATCATACACACAATGATTGTCAGATCATGAGTTAAAATCATGTTAAGCATAGGCTTACTAATTTGCATATGCTTATTGAATAATTTAAATTACTTAATCAGTAGATGCCGACTTTATTGAAATAATAGTAGGCTACATTAATATAGTTAAAATAATCATACATGAAGCAGTTGCGCACTTTGTAGTGGGGATAAGGCGGAAACAATGTTCTACACATAAGTAGAAAAATGCCTTTTGAAAATATTAGCCTTCTCTCTGAATGATGAGTCTACATAAGGAGGTTTTGATTTCTATTTCTATTTTGACACTACTAAACAGTACATATGGACGTTTTGTAAGACGAAACAAGCAATAGATACAACAATACCATACAAAGATTTCACCGAGTTAGAAAATGTTTTACATATAGTAGGCCTAGTGCAATTATTTTGCAAACAGTGATTTGGAATGTTGTGTCTATTCCAGTCTTTCTCCAGATCTAGTAGAGCCTAGACATTAAACAAACATTGTATTGTTACGAGGGTCTACTTGATCGTTGTAGGTACAGTGGAAACAAAATACAAGACGCCAATCAAGTCACTAATCACCAGCTTTAATTACACAATTAAACAGTTCGTAATTAACAACACAGTCTCTTATGACAAATCAAATAAAAATTGTTCACACGCAAATAAATGTCAACTAATATTACAACACAATTGTATTACAATATACCGTCTGATTATAAAACACAACACTTATAACCACTTGAACGCACACAGTAATTTTGCCCGATAATAACTCTCGAACCTCACTGTAAATATATCGCCACTATACTGAACTGAATGTTGTTGAGTACTGGTATTTATACCGCCCCAAATTACTAGATTATTCCATAATGCATGTTAACGCCAGTGTGTGCGACGTAATTAGTCGCGGCCTTAACACAGTCCGCGCTGCTGGCGGCTTCGAGAAAATTCTCACGAATGTGTCTAGAATCACATATGCGACACACATTAGAGCGAGATTCTTCTGGCATATTTGTCAAACACGTAGATTGTTCTGTGATGTCATAACACTGCCCCCTCCTTAAGTCTGTTCGTCCCGAACTGGCAAACCGTCTCTGAAGTAGTACTTAGCCAGGCGATCTGGGTGGATGACCGTGAACTTTCGCTGTCCTTCCTGTTGAATCCAATAAACAACATCGTTGATTCTTTTTTTCACAGTGTAGGGTCCTTCTCAGTTAGACTGAAGCTTAGGTGAGCGACCACGACGGTGCTTTGGATTGAACAACCAGACCTGATCTCCTTCTTGGAAACCCACACTATTGCTGCGAATGTCATATCAAGTTTTCATTTTATCACTGGCAATCTTCAGCCGTCCTCTTTCCAAGCGATTCATTTCTCGCAGTTAGTTTTCTAATTCTGTGATATGTGTGAGCCACATCTCTCGGCTTTTAGGACTGAGTCTCAGATGATCCGAACATTAAGTCCCCAGGAAGACGAATCTCCCGCCCAAACACCAATTTTCCTGGAGTCATGCCGGTTGTGTCATGTACTGATGATCTATATGCCATGAGGAATAGTGGTATACGTTGGTCCCAGTCTGTTTGGTTCTCATCAACAACCTTCGAAAGATGCTGCTCAAGTGTCCTATTGAATCTCTCAACCATCCCATCCGACTGAGGATGCAGAGGCGTTGTCCTGGTCTTTCGAATTCCGAGTAGACGGCATAATTCTTTAAACACTCCTGATTCGAAATTTCTCCCTTGATCCTTATGGATTTCCATAGGGACTCCATAATGGCATCAGAAGTTGTGAGCTAACTGCTTTGCCACAGTGGTAACCTCCTGATTTGGAATTGCGTAGGCTTTCACCCACTTAGTAAAGTAGTCACCTACAACCATGATGTAACGGTTTCCATCGTCAGTAACTGGGAATGGTCCAGCATGTCTATGTCAATTCTCTTGAAAGGCAGTCCAAAGTTATACTGTCTCATTTTCCCCTGCTTCTGCTTTATGGGCCCTTGCTTGCTGGACATATTTCACACATCCGAACCCATTCCTCTACGTCGTGGCGAAGATGAAGCCAATAGAATCACTTCCGAGTCTTGTCAAGGGTTTTGTTAATGCCAAGATGGCCTCCAGATGTTCCATCATGCATCTCCTTCAAAACAGACTGCACTTTTCTTCGGGGAACTATCAACTGCATGACCACATCTCATCCATCTGCACTTTCCCAAGCCCTTTTCAGCAATCTGTTTTCTAAGGTGAGAGATTCCCATTGTGCCCAGTAGCCCTTCAGCACTTCGGAACCATGGCAAATATCTTGCCAATCCGGGCGGCGACCTTCCTCTTTTTCTGTCAAGATCGGTCCAATGTCTTCATCAATCATCTGTTCTTGTCGACAGTCTTGTGTTGTCCAGCTGTCTGCCAGGAAATCTACAGTGATGGCTTGAACATTTCGCTTGAGTTTTGTTCTTCCTTTCTGTGGCAATGTCGGCAGTCTTCCGGGCACGGTCTTCGTGATAAGCCATCTGCATTACCATGCAGGCACCGCCGTCGATGTTGTATCTTGAAGTTGTACTCTTACAGACGTCAGCTGTAACTTTACAAATAACTACACGATACTTACCCCAATTACTGGGATCTTATTTCTGCTTGCCTTAAAAACAGAAAATCCCACAAAGCTTCCAGGGCCGCCACGATATTTTGTGGATTAAATATCGAAACCAATTACAGTAGAAGCCCGATATAGTGAGGTTGTCGGGTGACATACTTTCCCTTGCGTTATAGGCGTAACCGCGGTATATCGGAAGGTGACCTGTACAGTGACAAATGATGAGGAGGTAGGACCGGGAAAAAGGCTACAGCATAATGCACTATTATATACTGTACGTAAATTATGTCACCAAATGTAGAAATAAAAAATAAGAAAACTGTATTTTAATCCAATACGTATTTTAATCTATTTTAATCCAATGGAATATAAAATACACTATTTATACATTGCTCACTCGACCTACTGTAGGCCTAATTGTTGGTCTTAAAAAAGTCTGTAATTGTTGTTTGACGGGATAATGCACAGCGTTTCTTTTCCGCGTATTGTTTTATAAACGCGAGGTGCAGCAGATGAACATTATTAGATTCACTTTGCCTCTCTATCCACGAAATTACTTTGTTTATGTGTATTATCACTTCACTAACATTTGGAATAACTTCTTTCACTTCCACCCCATTTTCATTTCCATCATCGTCATCGTCTTCTTTTTCTTCGCAATTTGCATTTCGGACTGCATCGATGATATCTTTATCTCCTATACATTCTGTAACAGGCTCACTGTTGTCAACTTCTGCCCAGTCATTCAAGTCATCTAGAGTGAAGTTGCAATGCAGAGCACTACTCGCAGACTGTACATCACTATTAGTGAATCCGGCAACAGAGCAGTTTCCATCGGCGATGTTTTGTTCAAAGGAACATTTCTTCGAGCAATTCTGAATCGTAGCCGTACTAATACTTTCCCATGCAAGACCTATTGAATACGCAACTGTTTACAGGTTTATTGACTTAAGGTAAATTTCCATTTCCTCATCAGAATTCACGATAGCACTCAGAAGTTCACGGCGGTAATGTGCTTTAAATGCTTTTATGATGCCTTGATCTAATGGCTGGATCAGTGCTGTAGTGTTTTTTGGCAAGAACATGACTCCGATTTTCCCATCTCTTGACTGTAGCATATCAGCAGGTGGATGTGCTGGACAGTGGTCAAGGGTCAGTACAGCTTTTTCTTCGAGGTTGAGTGACCGCAGGTGGCTTCTCACAGATGGAACAAATTCTTCATGGAACCATTTACCGAAAATATCACTTGTCATCCAAGCATTTTTTGTATTACGATATGTGATGGGTAATGACGTCATGTTAACATTTTGAAAGCATCTAGGATTTCGGCTTTTCCCTATACAGAGAGGTTTAACTTTGTGGCTGCCTGATTTATTTGTGGCAAACAGGAGGGTAACTCTATCCTTATTTATTTTTAATCCAGATTTATTTATTGAATTATTCACATCCAGAGTTCTGGTAGGAAGCATTCAAAAATACAGAGCAGTTTCATCACAGTTATACACTTGATGGTCATTTAAATTGTTATCGATCATTACTTTGTTTAATACCTGAGGAAAAGTGCTGCAGCTTCACTGTCACATGATCGTGCTTCCCCTTCAATGCTTATCTGGCTTATACCATGACGAGATTTCCATCGCGAAAACCACCCATCAGATGCATTAAAGTCACTGTTGCCATGTAAATCACTATGGAATTTCACAGCTTGAGCTCTAATAACTGGTCCTGACAGTGGCACACCTTCACTTCGTTTTATTAAAAACCACCTGTACAGACACTCATCTAGTTCACTATCGTTACCTACTTTAGTCTTTTTTCTTTGCAACCCCACTTCACTTTCAACTGTGTTCACAAAACTTTTAAGTTTATCTTCTTCCTTCATCCACCCTCTAATTGTTCCTTCTGGGATGCCACACTCACGTGATAAACTTGCCTTTGACTCTCCGTTCTTCACACGATCAATTATTTTGAGTTTATCACTCACAGAATATGCGTTTCTTTTCTGCGACATCACAAAACTCTACACTATGCGAATTTAAGACAAAGACTATACACTTTGATAAGATAATATCAGAGTATAATCTTATACTGTACTGTAATATGAGGGAGAGAAGGGATTTAGTTGGCTGCTTGCCTTGGCCTGAATTCTTAGAAACGTAGAGACTGTAAATAGCTCGGGCAGTTGTTTATGTCTACAGGTACACTTGAACTGGCAATTCTGGCTGTTGTTTACAACGCCGTTTCCAACAACAAGCCTTTGTTTACAATAAACGCAATGCATTCCAATGTTGTGGCTACGGAAGTCACGATAAACAATTCATAATTTACTCACTCTCTACAAGTAAGAATTTTCACTAATAACGGGCGACATACTCTTCACCGCGTTATATCCGAATCTGCGGTATATCGGACCGCGCTATATCGGGCTTCTACTGTACACTCTTCCCTAAAGAAATTATTTAGATAATTGAAATCCCTTATGTAAAAACCTCTTCCTAGTTCGTTTAGGTGAGCTCTTGGTACAGACTAGGTTATGGTAATTTGGCGTAATAATTACACTAACACATGGTTGGATCCAAAACAAATCTTATTTTATTTTATCCAGATATACTATTAATCTTTCTCTCTTTTTTATAATATAATACAAAAATTATCAGACAAAAATTATTATACTGCAAATCATTATTCAGAAATTATTTTACTACAAATTAAAGCAAAAAATAACCCTCAAATACAAATCAGTACTTTACTCTCCTTCTCTTAACCCCCTTTTATCTCTCACACGCTGTCTCACTCTTTCTCTCTCATCTTAACCCCCTTTTTATTGAGATCTCATTTTACTATTAATGTTTTACTGTATAAACTTTTGGCCAATTAATTTGTTTTTTCACTGTTACTTATCTGCATACTTTATCCAAATCGTTGCTCCACTCGATGTACTACACCTTTTTTGACACTCAAACTAAACGGTTCAAACTGTTATAGAATGATCACTGTTGTATTTTTACCATTTTAAAAACTTCTTCACTGCTGTTACCTTTTATACACACAACATTTGGTAGGCCTACTATGATTGTTTCAGCCTACCAAAAACGCGTGAGGCCACTATTGTATTATGTCCATTCGGTCTGATGATGTGTGCTGGACTGGCGCGATGTGAGCATCACCACGCCAGATATTCATTGTATTTTTGTCTTTGGAAACTGGTTTGATGCGGTATTCCACACCTCGTCCTGTCCTAGGTGCTGAATATTTCCGTTCTTGTTCGTCAACCGGAACCTTGTGGCGACGTTGGAAGCACGTGGTGCTTGGATGATTCACGGGTGACGTGATAGTAATTAGCAACATTCCTTACCTTACAAGGCCGTCAAAGTCCCCTACTTCGTTGTTGTGTCGCTGTTGAATATTGTGTCGTGAGCCACGTGCTTTTTCTGTGACTCACCAGCTACGGATTGAAATATCATCACATGCCCCCTCCTTACACACTTCCAGCAAGATACGTTTCTCGGATTTTTATTATAAATTATTATAATAAATCCAATTAATTTGTTTTTTCACTATTACTTATCTGCATACTTTATCTAAATCGTTGCTCCACTCGATGTACTACACCTTTTTTGACACTCAAACTAAACGGTTCAAATTGTTATAGAATTGTCACTGTTGTATTTTTACCATTTCAAAAACTTCTTCTTCACTGCTGTTACCTTTTATACACACAACATTTGGTAGGCCTACTATGATTGTTTCAGCCTACCAACAACGCCCGAGGCCACTATTGTATTACGTCCGTTCGGTCTGATAATGATTGCTGGATTGGCGCAATCTGAGCGTCACCACGCCAGATATTCATTGTATTTTTGCCTTTGGAAACTGGTTTGATGCGGTATTCCACACCTCATCCTGTCCTAGGTGCTGAAGATTTCCGTTCTTGTTCATCAACCGGAACCTTGTGGCGACGTTGGAAGCACGTGGTGCTGGGATGATTCACAGGTGACGTGATGGTAATTAGCAACATTCCTTACCTTATAAGGCTGTCAAAGTCCCCTACTTCATTATTGTGTCACTGTTGAATATTGTGTCGTGAGCCACGTGCTTTTTCTGTGACTCACCAGCTACGGATTGAAATTATCACCACATGCCCCCTCCTTACACACTTCCAACAAGATACGTTTCTTGGATTTTTATTATAAATTATTATAACATTGAAAATTATTGAACATTATTATAAAGGACGGTTATACAAATTTTTTCCTGTTACAAGACCCCCCCCCCCAATCAGAGGTTTTATGTAAAAACATGAAAACTCTCATTACGTAAACCTAAGAGAATCAGTGAGGATATGGCGCCACGACCCCCCTTATTTCCTTATTAAAATTTGTGTGCTTACCCTCCTTAATCCAGTGGCTGCGGCTGCACCTGCATGACTTTACTGGACTTCCTTCCTCAGGATCCCAACACCATAAAGCCAGACAGGCACTTGGCGACCCTGCCCTGACGCATTGGCCAGCACAGGTCCGCCTCCACAGTACCACCCAGATTCTGTAACAATCAAGTAAAAACATTAACAAATGGTCTTTCATTATTCCATATCCTTAACCGATTTGGGTTCCTCCTAGATGTACTGATTTGCATTTATCAAAGTACTGATTTGTTATCTTAAATATTTTAATACACAAAGAATATATAACTCTTCAACAAGAGGTATCCTTATTGCTAACATAACACATTTTATTTAAAACACATAACATATTAACATACACTGGCAAGTCATATCAGAAACAAATTTTTCTCAAAATAATTCAAATTCCAAAAAATTATTCCTAAATCTCATTACAAATACAATTCTCTAATGATTTCATTTTAAATATTCCAATTATCTCATTCAAATATACTCAACTTCAATTACCAATTCAGATTACCACTGTTACCTTTACACAATATAAAATATGATAATACAAAAATACGTAGACAACAAAAGTATGTACTCAAATACTCCATTACAAACCATATAACACCTGTTTTACAACTACTCACAAATGCATCATATTAAAATAACCATTACAAATCTGATGTTCACATTATAACTCCTGCTCTAAATTTCTCTCAACTATTTCAATTATCACACTCTAATTATTTATGATTCATTATACAATTCTCAGATTCAGTTAGAAATTCAACTTTCTAATAATTCCAGTTTACTTTTATTATATTTCGATTCCCCATTACAAACCATATTATAAAAGTTTTATACAACCATGTTGTATAGCTCGTAAATGCATCGCCTTCAAATAAACATTACCAACCTCACATTAAACTAACCACTTCCAAATTTAAATTTGAATAAACATTACAAACATTACACAACTTTAGTTTTACTTTTCTATTGAACATTCCCATTGGCACATTCTGACTTCAGCTCTGAATTTCTATTAAACATTTTAATCATCAACTTTCAATTATTTATAATTCATTATAAAAGTCTCGAATCTAAACAAATTGTTAAAATTTATTACCAAAATTTACCTTTTAAAACATTTCAAATTAATTTAGTTCCATAATAAAATTCATAATTACTTACTGTCAATTATTCCATCAAACAAAATATTGTTATGACGGTCTACTCGATCGTCGTAGGTACAGTGGACACAAAAAAACTACAAGACACCAATTTGGTCACTAATCACACCTTTAATTTTTACAGTAAAACAGTTTGTAATTAACAACACAGTCTACTACAACAAATCAAATATAAATTGTTCACACGCAATAAAAGGTCACTAATATTAAACACAATTGTATTACAATTATACCATCCGATTATAAATCACAACACAACTAATAACCATTTGAACGCGCACAGTAAATTGCTACTATAACTCTCGAACCGCACTATCCAATATCTCACATTGAACTGAAAACTAAGGCCGCTACCCCATGTATTTATAGTCCCGCTCACACACCAGAAGCTTCCAAACTGCGTCTTATCTCTCGTGTGAACTACGTAATTAACTGCGGCCTTGACACAGACCGAGCGCCCGAGTGAAGCCTGGCACAGTCGAGAAGATTCTCGCAAAATGCGTCTAGCAGCACGTACACCACACGCTTACATTCTGGATCTCTCTGGAACGTTTGACAAACACGTAGATTGTTCTGTGATGCCGTAACAGTATTATTATTGTTACAAACTCAATCAAAACTATAAACATTGATTACACAAAATACAATGTACACACACAAAAATGTATCCTCATATCCCTACCATAACAACAACATAACCTAATACATAACACATTTAACTCCAATAGAAAATTATATACAATATTTTTCACATAAAATGTCCTTGTTCACCAAAAATCATTACAATATTCAGCCAAGTATTAACACCATTAAGCTCAAATAATTAAATGTCCATCAACAACATATGTCTAAGCCCCATTGTCAAAAATTAGTCTTACCTTACCCAAGCATGTTTCATTTTTATTTAAATTCATTATATTACCACTTTCCATATAATGACCACCTAAATTCTCATATTTTGCCATTGTACTACAATAATCAACAGGATTATTCCATATTATTATATCATTACCTTGTCAACATCGTTTATAGTCCAGTCGCCCTTAGTATTATTTGTCATAATCAAGTAAGTTACAATATCATCATTATTATCATTTGCTGCTATACCAGTTTCATCACAAGGTAAGTACTCAATATCATCAACATTATCATCATCTACTGCTGCACTAATTACATCGCAAGGTAAGTCAATTTTCTCACCTCTCTCAATATCTGAATCTGCACTAACATTTCATAACCTCTATTAACTTAAAAAATCTCTATCTCTCTCTCATCATAATACCTCTCACAACCCCCCTGAACTCTCTCACTCCACGCAAAGGGCAATACAACATACAACAGTAAATGGTACTTTTAATATGTCATGCCCCACATTGGAAGCGCCATTTACTACAGTGTAATTAAAATGCAAATCTTTTAATTACTCAGGTTGCTTACTTTATGATTAATATGTTTATTTATGTTTATTGATCAATCAATAATATAGATCGAGCCATGCGTTAGTCGCCATTACAACAATGCAATTAATTATTCTATGAATCAATTAATTAATTACCTTAATTACGTATAAAGTAGCGAATGGTATCCTTCATAAACTTCACGATTGGATGTCATTTACTACAGTGGTGTTGGTTGCACCGTATATATATTTAGTGACTTTAATGTGATTTATGTTTGTGGAGTCCCACGGGCTTTGGGAGTCATTTACTACAATGTAATTAAAATGCTAATATAAGATTCAAGAATTCTCAAGTGTGTTCACTTAGTTAATTAAATTTTAGATTATACATTAGGGTTTCTGATAATGATGAACGCATTATTTGATCTGCTTACGTACTAATTTATTATACGTTTAAACAATTGTATTCAATAACAAATATATATACCTACTCCTGGTACCTGTAAATACATCAAAACATCAAACATATACATATCAAATATAATTTCCTTCTTAATCGCTATCTGAAATACATATAACATATATGAAATATTACATACAACAAAATCAAATAATATTTACTTTACTTAATGCGTTCATTCATCCAGATGGATTTGCTTTAATAGATCATGATTATATTTTAAATGCAACCTTCATTTAATAACTTTTACTATAATTACT
The DNA here is from genome assembly GCA_034769895.1 of Magicicada septendecula. Taxonomy (NCBI): domain Eukaryota; kingdom Metazoa; phylum Arthropoda; class Insecta; order Hemiptera; family Cicadidae; genus Magicicada; species Magicicada septendecula. The sequence goes on along the minus strand of CM068367.1, from coordinate 621,753,807 downwards.
CAGGGTATAGATTCTTGGAAAGAGACAGGACAGTAGTTTAATTATACTACTAAAATCATAAAGTGTTACTTGACAATAGTTTATCCATTATACTCATCGGTGCAAGATTTCTAGGTGATGACGATTCTGGATGCGGTGTTCCATTTGATGATGATGATATCACTTTCACTGGCCATGCACTTACGCACACACGTTGTCAACAAAATAGTGTAGGTGTGTTATGTTTATTCACGATTATCCGCACAATTCATCTCGTCCCCGCGTACAACCATCATTAAGTAATAAATGCTTACTCAAGTGTTCAATGTGGTTCTTTGTGTGTGTACACTAGGTAATAGTGTGTGGTTGTAGAATAGTTCTTTTAAATAAGTGTGTCTCGATTATTGTAAATTATGAACATTACTGTGTCATTCACGCACATTGTAAATCGTTGTTCGTCATACTGTTTACTAAGTCGCAAAACGATTCTAATTTTCTAAGTTCAACAAAGTTCAATCCTAACTTCACTATGTTCGTTTAGTTCTCCATATCGCGTACCTCAAGATTTCACGGCTGATCGATATACCGATACACTGTTCGAAAATTCACGTGACTGTTCTTGATACTAGTACTGCACTTAAATAAATTATGAAACTGTCTGCAACATTATAAGATTGATCGTGAGAGTTATGTGTCTCTCTAATACTCTTACATTCCGAAAATATTATAAGATTGAGCAAAATTTATTATAAACTTGCCTCGCAAACTGCTCGGAAAATTATGTAAGACTCCCTAATTTTATTATAAGACTGAGCAAATTTTATTATAAGACTGGGACTGTCCCGTGTCGGACACTTAGTTTTTATCAATGTCTCCCTACTAGAATTTGGTCTCCAGCTTGTCCACGCCTAAGATCACCATGATAGGCTGAACAACTCTACCCTCTCTCGAAATCTTTTCCCACCATTTCGAAGTCTTCTAGTCTTCTACCCTCTGATTTGTTCTTCTCCTGGTTGCTATGGAAACTGGCTTCTCCTTCACTCTCTTCGTAAAATACTCTATTCTGATAGGTGGTTGGATACGTCCTTTGAATCGGCTGTCCAGGCGTTGCTCTCGTTCGGAGAAATGCAAGACATTGCGCGCCTGTCAGTCAACTTATTGTCTAGAGTTTTAAGCAAGGGTTGCCCTAACATCCTGGAGTATTGTTCATGTTTGTAACTCCACGTCCTGGCAATTAACCATTTTCCGTCAAGTGTCAGCTGCTGCAGCCACCACGCTTTCTTGTTGTAAATCTCAGCATGTCACTTAGACGTTACATCCCGCTGTGCAACATCGTTGCTTCTATTCACAATTTGTTGCTCGCATCGTTTCTGTAGAGTGCTATGCTTCTTCAATCCTTTGTGACCTCGCCTCGTTTTTGTCGTGATCTTGTTTCTTAGCTAAACCCTTAAATGTATCCTCGCTTCGATTCTGTGTAAACATGTGAATGAGCCCAAGTACATTGTTCGGTTTGTTTTGGTGTCATAATTCTCAGTTGGTCCTCTCCTGTCAACTTGAGTTGTCGTTCCTTTTGTTACATCGTGCTGAACACACTTCCATTGTCTGATATTGGCGTTAGTTGTCACCTTTCCCAATTAACTTTGTTTATAGCCTTTTCTTGGAGTCGTTGCCACAGCTGCGTGTGAACAGACTGGTCGAGAAGGAAAATTAAATTTTTAATTTTTCGATCGCTATAGCGTCCCCAATGTGGATTTAATGACGTGACCTCAAGGAACAATTGATTCCAGATTCTGCGCCCTGTGTTCGCCGTGCCCATCTTCGTTTGTGAGAAGTATAGCTTGATGACCTACTTCCATGATGTGTGTTGCATTTGGTATACCCCCCTTTTGGTTTAGATCAAGTATTTGAATTTATTGCCATCCATCTGGATTGTTTGAACGTATCTGACATGAACGCACGTATGTGTTAATTGTGTAAACATGTTTACATCTTATTATAAACAAATTATAAATATTCAATAAATGTTTCAACTAACTACAAAACAATTTGACATTACTTCTTAAGGAATAGACATGTAATGCGCCAATAAATGAACTAACATAAAACTTAATTATCTGAAGACTACGCTTCACGTACTGTAATAAAGAAAATCCTTGACTAAGTAGTCCAAGTATTGCTCTAGTTACCTTCATTGCATAAATACATTAATAATTTGGTTAATAACCGTCATGATCGTTGTGTTGTTACCTTTAATCTATACCACAATCGATCCTATTAACTAGACATGTAGACATATTCTTAAAGTAATCATTGAGTTATCTTAACCTAACATCAGTTCAAATTTTTAATCTAGTTATTATACCTAATTCCCTCAATTTGGTTTACTTTACATTAGAATTACTGATCTACATTGATCATTCACATCCTTTCTTTACTTATTTCATCTGTGACAATTAGATTTTTATAATGAAAATGTCTTTTCATTCACTACATTCCATACAAACAACATTAATCCAAGTGTTCACTCACGTGTATCACTTAACGTATCGTTAGTCTTTTATTCACATGTGTTATTCTTAAGGAATTACATAAATCTTTAAATTTAATTTTACAATACATATCGTGTTTTAATGGTTGGCTAGCCTGAATGAGATTCACATGTCAACAACCCTAGCGTATGTGACTCCACTCAAACAGCTAACATAACAAGATATCCTTTTATCTTCTCCCTGTAGATTACACACCATCCTTCCGTTCGTGGTACTTCTTAATTTGTCTTATATTAAATTTTCCTCGGACCTTGTTTTCATCTTCGCAGTCGACGGGTTGTTCCACCGAACAACATCCTGTTACTGGTGTCCTTGCATTTTTGACATATAGCACACGTTTTTATGTGAACTTTCACTTTCTTTAGCATCTTGTCCGTAGTGAAATGTTCTTGTAACATTTCCATGCATTTTTTCGATCCCAAGTGTCCGTACATACTGTGTATTTCGGCAATTAATTTTCCAGATACACTATCAGGTATATACTGCTTCCACTCGTTCTTGCGTCGTCTGTATAATATACCATTAACATATTTATAAAATTCACTTAATTCCTTACTTACGCTTCCTTCATTAACTTTATTAATAATAGATTTGAGCTTAATATCATTGAGTTGGTATTTTCCGATGTCTTTGATGATTCTGCTCACCTCCTTGTCCATTTTAATCGTTATATGGTTGACCAAGTATTCGTATATATCCTCGTTGACTTCTTCTGGTGTGGCGTCTGTTGGATTTCTACTTAGAATATCGTCAACAACGTTGTCCTTACCTTTGCAATGTACAATGTCAAATTTATATTCTTGTATGCTTAAGATCCATCTTGTTATGTGGGAATTGTTTAAATGACACTTGTGCATGAAGGTCAGTGCCTTGTTATCAGTGATAACGGTCAAAGGTTGTCCCAAAATATAAATGCGAAATTTCTCTAAACATCGTATGATACTTAGTAGTTATTTTCTGTTGTGAAATAATTTCTCTCAGCACCTTTAAATGTTCTACTTGTAAACGCGATAACTCCGATTCTCCCTTCTTCATCTAACTGGTACAATTGACCACCGAATGCAAAATTACTGGCGTCACATTGCATATAATACCTTTGATTGACTCGAGGAAATTTTAAAATAACAGTTTCAATAAATAACTCCTTGACTTGGGTTTAAAACAATTATTCAGCTCCGGTGTCCAAATGAATTTACATCCCCTTTTTAATAATTCAAGCAGCGGTTGCGTTGTTTCAGCATATTTATCCGTGAAACGGTTATAAAAATTGGTGAGTCCCAAGAAACCCTTCAGTTGTTTTTGATTCTTAGGAGTAGGAAACTTCATAATAGCACTGATCTTATCCTCCGTCGCCTGGATTCCCTGCGTTGTCAGGCGATATCCTAGGTAAGAGATTTCTTGTCTGAAGAATTGTGATTTTTCTAAATTTATCATTAAATTTGCTTTTCTCAAATTATCTAATAATGACTCTAAGTGTGTTAAGTGTGTTTCTAGACTGTTAGAATAACATAGACAGTCATCCACATAAATGATAGTATTTCTCTTGACCTCTTCTTCTAATACCATGTCTAATCCTCTCGTTAACGCCGCCGAACTGGTACTTAATCCAAATGGTGTGACCGTAAAGCGGTAGCACTTGCCCTCATACATAAAGGCTGTGAAATCTCGACATTCTGGCTTTAATGGTACCTGCCAGAAGCTACTGGTCAGATCGACTGTGGACAAGTATTTCATCTCACTGCATCTTGCTAATATATCGTTTATCGGTGAGGCTCCCTCGTAGTCCGGGATCGTCACACTGTTTACTTTCCTCGCATCCAGACACAATCGGACCCTTCCATCCTTCTTTATCACTTTCACGAGTGGGTTTACGAATGGGCTGTTGCAACGTTCAATCACCCCATAACGTAACATACGACTTATCTCTTCCTGAACTTTCCCCTTGTTTGCAAGTGGGACTGGCCATCCTCTCTGGAAATACGGTGTCCTGTCTGTCACTTGGAATTCGTGTGCGTATCCGTCGATTCTTCCGGGACACTCCCTGAATAAACTCCTGTTCCTTACTAAAATTTCCTTTAATCGTGTCAATACATTTTCATCTCCACAGTCAATACTTTCCACCTTTTCGTCAATATTCTGCATGATTTCTTCATCTTCTTCTCTGCTTATCACTGCCATATGCATGATTGGTATCGCATACTCTGCTTCGTCAGCTTTTCCTTTCAGCTCGATTATTCTTCTTTCTATATCAATACGGCATCCGGTTTCCTGTAGAAAACTCATCCCTAAAATACATGGTTTAACAAGATCCGGTATAATTAAAAACACACATTCACTCCTAACTCCATCTATTTCTATATCGCATAATATTTGTTTCTTAATTAATTTTGATTTGTTTCCTACCGCGCTAATTACAAGAGTGTTGGTCATAGGCAATGTTTCGTACGGTTCTATGCCCTTCTTATTTTGATTATACCATGAGTCTGACATACCGTTGATTAAACTTCCAGTGTCAATTAGAGCTAGTACAGTTATATCATTATTAAATTTTATAACAACTTCGGGACATTTTAATACACGCTGAATTATTTCCTCTTCATCATCGTACAATAGGTCATTTCTTAAATCAGGTAGAAGGATATGTACATCGTTGGTGGTGTCATCGTCCGGTAAATTGACTATCGTATTTACTAGGTTGTGTGATTTTTTTTCTCTTCCTGGTGCTACATTTTGGGTTCGTTGGCCTTCGACGTAGATGCACGTTTGTTCACAAAATTAATAGTGTTGACAGGCTGCCCCCCCTGCATTTCGGTTGTATTGTGTTCGGGCGGTTACTTTCTCACCCCAGTCCCGTTTAGGTCTATTGTCGCCTCTTTCTCGTCGACTTTCACTTTCTGTTGTCGCTGCGTACTGAAACTCTTTATTATTGCGTGGTCGAATCTGTGTGTATTCAACGATCAATGACTCGAAATTAGGAATTGTGGTGATTCCTCTCGTAATAACTGCCAATTGTACGTCTCTACCAAAATGACGCGCGATCTTTCGAATTAATTGTCTATCTGTTATCGTGGGCATCAACTGTCTGCTTTCTAAGAGAATACGCTCGATATATTGAATAGCACTAACTTGGCCGTGCCAATCGAATCTCCCATATTCGAGGTTGTCTCTAATGTCGTCTTGACGTTCTTGCCCCCAGTATTTTTGCGTAAAGGCTTCCCTGAACTCTTCAAAAGTACTACTGATCCCCGAAGTGCTATCTGATTCCTGATGACCCGCCACCAAATACCGGCGTCCATCTCCAGGTGCCTACCAATCCATTTAATATTGTTATTAGGGTAATACGTCTCTTGTAGTTCCGATAGTTCCTTCAGGAATTCCATGAGATACCTATCAGCCCCATTATACTTAAGGTCGTGGTGGTTCGGTCCATAGATTCTGCTTCCGGTCCCACACTCACCTTCAATTAATTGCCTTTGCAGTCGCTCTTGTGTTTCTTTCATTTTTACTATGTGGCACTTTAGTTCTTCTATGCGTGTAGTTTTTTCTTTAGACGTTTCGTCCAATTTCTGTTCTGTTGAACGTTGTTTGCTATCCACTTCTTCAAGTCTTTGTTTCATGACGTTTGTGTGGCCCTGCTCCTGCTGCTTCTGTCGTATAGTTTCGTGTAGTTCAGCTGCCAGCTCTTCCTGTTTCTTGTTACTGTCCTTGATGTGCGCTTCTATTTTGTTGTTAATCCTTTTAATGCTTGTCTGATTGCTCTGGATGGCCCCTTTCCATTCTTGGCAGTCTGTTTCACGTGCCTCCCGCATTTCTTCATACTTCTTGTTTGCGTCCTCTTTCAAATCTTTTACTGAGTCATCTTGTTTTTTTTGCATCTCGTTAAACTTCTCCTCCCAGGTATGTTGGTATTCGCGTAATTCCGAACGCATCTGCGCTATTTGCTCAGGTACCTGTTGCTTCACTTCTTCTTTGTATTGGTCGAGTTTCTCGCTCTGTTTTTCTAGCTTCTCGCTTATTACTTCACTCTGTTTATCAAATTTTTCGCTAATTAATGCCATTAGTGTTTGTAGGCTCACTTCTTGGGGTCTAGGCGTCGGTCCCCGCGCCCTGTCGTCTGGAGTCTCTACAACGCTGTCTGGATCGCTAGGTGTGTTGTCCTCCTCGGTATTAGGCATACCTAGCTGATTATTAACCTCGAATTCCACACTGTCCGAATTACTGGCCATCTTTGCCCTACTGCGAGTGATCATTCAAACTAGCCTCTACACTACGAATTATCTCTATCGTACTTTAGGTTAATCTACTCTACTACCTGCTCTTTGCCCGAACTTGTACGTGATACTCTATCGCGTATCAAGCCGTGCGGTTGGGTGCCATTTTACAACAGTAAATGGTACTTTTAATATGTCATGCCCCACTTTGGAAGCGCCATTTACTACAGTGTAATTAAAATGCAAATTTTTTAATTACTCAGGTTGCTTACTTTATGATTAATATGGTTATTTATGTTTATTGATCAATCAATAATATAGATCGAGCCATGCGTTAGTCGCCATTACAACAATGCAATTAATTATTCTATGAATCAATTAATTAATTACCTTAATTACGTATAAAGTAGCGAATGGTATCCTTCATAAACTTCACGATTGGATGTCATTTACTACAGTGGTGTTGGTTGCACCGTATATATATTTAGTGACTTTAATGTGATTTATGTTTGTGGAGTCCCACGGGCTTTGGGAGTCATTTACTACAATGTAATTAAAATGCTAATATAAGATTCAAGAATTCTCAAGTGTGTTCACTTAGTTAATTAAATTTTAGATTATACATTAGGGTTTCTGATAATGATGAACGCATTATTTGATCTGCTTACGTACTAATTTATTATACGTTTAAACAATTGTATTCAATAACAAATATATATACCTACTCCTGGTACCTGTAAATACATCAAAACATCAAACATATACATATCAAATATAATTTCCTTCTTAATCGCTATCTGAAATACATATAACATATATGAAATATTACATACAACAAAATCAAATAATATTTACTTTACTTAATGCGTTCATTCATCCAGATGGATTTGCTTTAATAGATCATGATTATATTTTAAATGCAACCTTCATTTAATAACTTTTACTATAATTACTCAGGGTATAGATTCTTGGAAAGAGACAGGACAGTAGTTTAATTATACTACTAAAATCATAAAGTGTTACTTGACAATAGTTTATCCATTATACTCCATCGGTGCAAGATTTCTAGGTGATGACGATTCTGGATGCGGTGTTCCATTTGATGATGATGATATCACTTTCACTGGCCATGCACTTACGCACACACGTTGTCAACAAAATAGTGTAGGTGTGTTATGTTTATTCACGATTATCCGCACAATTCATCTCGTCCCCGCGTACAACCATCATTAAGTAATAAATGCTTACTCAAGTGTTCAATGTGGTTCTTTGTGTGTGTACACTAGGTAATAGTGTGTGGTTGTAGAATAGTTCTTTTAAATAAGTGTGTCTCGATTATTGTAAATTATGAACATTACTGTGTCATTCACGCACATTGTAAATCGTTGTTCGTCATACTGTTTACTAAGTCGCGAAACGATTCTAATTTTCTAAGTTCAACAAAGTTCAATCCTAACTTCACTATGTTCGTTTAGTTTTCCATATCGCGTACCTCAAGATTTCACGGCTGATCGATATACCGATACACTGTTCGAAAATTCACGTGACTGTTCTTGATACTAGTACTGCACTTAAATAAATTATGAAACTGTCTGCAACATTATAAGATTGATCGTGAGAGTTATGTGTCTCTCTAATACTCTTACATTCCGAAAATATTATAAGATTGAGCAAAATTTATTATAAACTTGCCTCACAAACTGCTCGGAAAATTATGTAAGACTCCCTAATTTTATTATAAGACTGAGCAAATTTTATTATAAGACTGGGACTGTCCCGTGTCGGACACTGAGTTTTTATCAATGTCTCCCTACTAGAATTTGGTCTCCAGCTTGTCCACGCCTAAGATCACCATGATAGGCTGAACAACTCTACCCTCTCTCGAAATCTTTTCCCACCATTTCGAAGTCTTCTAGTCTTCTACCCTCTGATTTGTTCTTCTCCTGGTTGCTATGGAAACTGGCTTCTCCTTCACTCTCTTCGTAAAATACTCTATTCTGATAGGTGGTTGGATACGTCCTTTGAATCGGCTGTCCAGGCGTTGCTCTCGTTCGGAGAAATGCAAGACATTGCGCGCCTGTCAGTCAACTTATTGTCTAGAGTTTTAAGCAAGGGTTGCCCTAACATCCTGGAGTATTGTTCATGTTTGTAACTCCGCGTCCTGGCAATTAATCATTTTCCGTCAAGTGTCAGCTGCTGCAGCCACTACGCTTTCTCGTTGTAAATCTCAGCATGTCACTTAGACGTTACATCCCGCTGTGCAACATCGTTGCTTCTATTCACAATTTGTTGCTCGCATCGTTTCTGTAGAGTGCTACGCTTCTTCAATCCTTTGTGACCTCGCCTCGTTTTTGTCGTGATCTTGTTTCTTAGCTAAACCCTTAAATGTATCCTCGCTTCGATTCTGCGTAAACGTGTGAATGAGCCCAAGTACATTGTTCGGTTTGTTTTGGTGTCATAATTCTCAGTTGGTCCTCTCCTGTCAACTTGAGTCGTCGTTCCTTTTGTTACATCGTGCTGAACACACTTCCATTGTCTGATATTGGCGTTAGTTGTCACCTTTCCCAATTAACTTTGTTTATAGCCTTTTCTTGGAGTCGTTGCCACAGCTGCGTGTGAACAGACTGGTCGAGAAGGAAAATTAAATTTTTATTTTTCGATCGCTATAAACATTATTTAAACACATCCTGGCTTTACTAGGTACATCACAACAAAAACTTAAGGGACCACTTGGAGACACCTCGTCTCCCACATAAACTCTATAGAGGAACCTTTGTCCTCAAAAAACATTTGTGGAGTCTTTACTCCACTTACACCACAGGGAAAATTTGCCCTCTGCCCTCCATACTCACTTAAACTCTCCGTACACACTCTTTCAACCTCATCACTACCTCTACTCCTTCTATACTCTCATTATCACTACTGTTATTCAGTGTATCACTCTCTGATACCACATTTTCAATTACGTCACCATTATAATTATCACTTGTATTAACACCATCACTTACCTTATCCTCTATTACTTCATTTGCACTTAAATTATCACCATTGTTTGTCAAATTATCTTCGTTATTACCTCCACTATCAAAATTGCTTACCTGGTTTAGTTCACTTTCTTTATTCTACTTTATGTACTCCGATGAGAACTTGTATTCTTGTATTTGTTTCTCCCAGGAACTAAGACGACTGTTTAATTGCTCATCAATGGTGTTCAGGCTCTTATCAAATTGTTTTGTGACTCACTTATATCATTTAAACGCTTATTTAACTGTTTTACTAAACAGGTATTTTCGCTCATTTTTTCATTAATATTATTTTCAAATTTAGCATTTTGTTGTTTCACTTCACTAATATCACCCCTTAGTTCATTAAAATATTTTTGTGAATTTTCACTAATATTACTCACCATGTTACACAAAAAACTCATCATGTCATCTCTCGGTTTACTACTTTCTTTTGTTGACACTGGGGTTGACTGCGCCCCAGAATCACTCATTATAGTTGATTCAGTTAAACTACTTTCACCTTCTTTATTTTCCATTTTTGAATTATTTAATTTACGTAAATTGTATATTCAAATATAAAAAGAATTTTAAAATTTTAACCCAGTGTTTTACATTACCAATCATTAAAAATGACAACCTCTAATCATAATTTATACAAATACCACTTCATAACCTCTATGAATTATTTCTACAATACAAAAACGCCATTTACCAAAACCTATTTCTGTACCTCAAGCAGGCCTAACTCATATAAAAATTTATACAAGCATTCTGGCAGGGTCGCAGATTGTAACTTTACAAGTAACTACAAGATTCTTACCCCGATTACTGCGATCTTATTTCGACTTACCTTAAAAACAGAAAATCCCACAAAGCTTCCAGGACCACCATGATATTTTGTGGATTAAATATCGAAACCAATAATTACACTCTTCCCAAAAGAAATAATTTAGATAATTGAAATCCCTTATATAAAAACCTCTTCCAAGTTCGTTTAGGCGAGCTCTTGGTACAGACTAGGTTATGGTAATTTGGCATAATAATTATACTAACACATGGTTGGATCCAAAACAAATCTTATTTTATTTTATCCAGATATACTATTAATCTTTCTCTCTTTTTTATAACATAATACAAAAATTATCAGACAAAAATTATTATACTGCAAATCATTATACAGAAATTATTTTACTACAAATTAAAGCAAAAAATTACCCTCAAATACAAATCAGTACTTTACTCTCTTTCTCTTTCTCTTAACCCCCTTTTATCTCACACACACTCTCTCACTCTTTCTCTTTCATCTTAACCCCCGTTTTATTGAGATCTCATTTTACTTACTATTAATGTTTTACTATATAAACTTTTGGCCAATTAATTTGTTTTTTCACTATTACTTATCTGCATACTTTATCCAAATCGTTGCTCCACTCGATGTACTACACCTTTTTTGACACTCTAACAAAACGGTTCAAAATGTTATAGAATCGTCACTGTTGTATTTTTACCATTTAAAAAACTTCTGTACTCTGCTTTTACCTTTTATACACACAACATTCGGTAGGCCTACTATGATTGTTTCGGCCTACCAAAAACGCCTGAGGCCACTATTGTATTACGTCCGTTCGGTCTGATGATGTGTGCTGGACTGGCGCGATCTGAGCGTCACCACGCCAGATATTCGTTGTATTTTTGCCTTTGGAAACTGGTTTGATGCGGTATTCCACACCTCGTCCTGTCCTAGGTGCTGAATATTTCCGTTCTTGTTCGTCAACCGGAACCTTGTGGCGACGTTGGAAGCACGTGGTGCTTGGATGATTCACGGGTGACGTGATGGTAATTAGCAACATTCCTTACCTTATAAGGCCGTCAAAGTCCCCTACTCCGTTGTTATGTCGCTGTTGAATATTGTGTCGTGAGCCATGTGCTTTTTCTGTAACTCACCAGCTACGGATTGAAATTATCACCACATGCCGCCTCCTTACACACTTCCAACAAGATACGTTTCTCGGATTTTTATTATAAATTATTATAACATTGAAAATTATTGAACATTATTATAAAGGACGGTTATACAAATTTTGCTCCGTTACAAAGCCACCTTGCCAACTGTCCCGGATTTTTAAATCTCAAGAACCATCCCGTGGCATGGTCGGTTCGTAGTGAAAACTCTCTTCTATAGAGGTATTTATGGAAGTGCTCCAAACCTCGTACGATTGCCAGCAACTCTCTCCTTGTAACGCAATAATTTCTGACCGGTTTAAAAAGTGTCTTGCTGTAATATGCTGTTACTCGTTCTTCACCGTTTTGCACGTGAGACAAAAATGCTTCTTGACCAGTATTGCTTGTGTCTGTGTCCGCAATGTACTTCCCTTCAGAAGCTGGGAAAGTGAGAATTGGCTGCAAACATAATAATGCAATTTTCAAAGTCCTAAATGCTTGATCACACTCCCTCGACCACTGGAAGTTTCGTTTATTTTCCATTAGCTCATGTAGTGGTTTAGCAATAGTAGCGAAGCCTTTCACAAAATGTCTGTAATATGAGCATAACCCCAGGAAACCCCGAACATGTTTACTCTTCAGCACTGGCCAGTCTCTTATGGTGTCTACTTTATTAGGATCCATGCTAACACCCGCTGCCGAAACCAGATGGCCCAGATATTGTACTTCCCTCTGGAATAGAGAACACTTCTTCGGGCTCAGCTTCAGTTGGGCACCGTGAATTCTAGTTAGAACCTCCTGAAGGTTTTCCAGATGGTCTTTGAAAGTCTTCCCGGTGACTATGACATCGTCTAAATAAACAAGGCAAGTTTTCTATGTCAGGCCTCGGAGTACCAGGTCCATCAATCTTTCAAATGTTGCCGGTGCATTACAGAGTCCAAATGGCATGACGTTAAATTGGAATAAGCCACTTGGGGTTGAGAAAGCGGTCTTTTCCTTGTCTTCTTGATGCAGACCCACTTTGTCAATATCCATTCTTCAGGTCCAATGTGGAAAACCACTGCTCCGGACAATGTGTCAAGTGTATCGTCAATGCGAGGTAATGGATAGCAGTCTTTCTTTGTAATGTCATTTAACCTCCGGTAGTCTATGCAGAAACCAATCCACCATCCTTCTTCGCTACCAGCACTACAGGAGAAGACCAAGCACTTGACAAAGGTTCGATTACTTCCTCTGGCAACATGTCCTGTACTAACCGAGACATTTCCTCTTGTTTAGATAATGGAGGCCTTCATGGAGGTTGGCGTATCGGTGTTGTGTCCCTGGTATTGATGCGATGTTGCACAAGAGAGGTTCTTCCCAGTGACTGTCCCCGAACTGCAAAACAATCTTTGAATTCATGTAAAAACTGTCCGAGTTCTTTTACTTCACCATTTGAGAGGTCGTTAGAAGATCTGTTCAATAATTCTTGCAGTTCCTCTGGTAATTTGGGATTATCCGAAGCACTGGATCTTCGTTGCGTCATTCCGGCTAGGCCACAGGAGTCAATTTTCCTAGGAGCGTATTGGTTTGCTTGATCCAAAATATTCGCCACTCTAATAGGTACATTTCCAGTTTCGTCAGGTTTTACTAAACTTCTGGCAATTAGTATGCCCGGTGTGCTGACTACCTGGGGTTCGAATATAGGGCACTGGTTGCCCCTAGTATCTACCTCTGTTCTAACCATGATGATCTTCTCTGAGTTTGGCGGAACAGTTACGGCCACTTGGTTTATGACGTCCATCGATTTTTGTGCTGTCGTCGTTGTTGATAACATTACCTCTTCGCCTCCGGTTCTCAAGAGATTGTTTTTGAAGGTGACAATAAATCCGTTAGCGTTCATAACGTCCACACCAAGAATTGCTTCATCCACAATGTCTGCAACAAGTACTTGATGATTAAACTTAAGTCGACCGAGGCGTAGATGTATCTCCACTTTTCCATACACTTTTACAGGCCGTCCAGTAGCTGTTCGCAAGCTGCAAGAGCACCAGATTGGCTTGAGATCTTTAACCATGTTGAGGCGCACAATAGAAACTGTAGCGCCTGTGTCAACTGTAATCGAGGTTGGCCTTTCTTGAACAAATCTGGTAACTACCAAGCTCCCGCTGTTTTTGTGGAGATAGAAATTGCGTATTGTCTAGGGGCTTCGTTCCTCCAGTTAGTCAGCACATGCCCCGTTATACCGACAACTGCTCATTTCCCTCCTGCTGAACTCTAACCCGACAATCTCGTTGTAGATGTTCAGGTTTCCCACATCGTTAACACTTCGGTCTTCCATCCTTTCTTATTTTATTCTGTGGTGCCGACCGTTGAGTCTCTGTTCCTTGTTCTTCTTCCTCATCGTCTGTGCCGTCGCGATCTTTTAGCGCGCGCACTTTATGACTTGTCCAACCAGACGCTGATTTGGCGGCTCAAATTGCAAAGCATGTACCAGGGCGTCCACACTGTTCTGGTTTCTTGCCATTCATAACACTTGCTGTAGTTAGTTATCTTGGACACCGACAGTAAATGTCTGCATCGCAAAACTCGTTCGAAAATCTTCTGGCACTTCAGGATAGGCCAGTCTAATTAGTCTGTCGATACTTGCTTCAAACTCTTGAAGGCTCTCCCCGGAATGCTGTCGCCTTGCTCTCAACTGGGTGCAGTACACATTGCGCAAATGTTTATCACCATACTGTAATTCCAGAGCTTTTATCAATTCGGCATAGGTGTTTGGGCTGTCAGGTGGCACTTTCTGTAGTAATTCTGCCGCAGGTCCTTTTAATTCAAGAACGAGTGAAACAGCCTTGTCTTTCTCTGTCCAATTATTTGCGCATGCAGCAGCTTCAAATTGGCGGAGGTACGTTGCCCAGTGACTGCTTCCGTCAAAGGTTGGAGCTTTGACATGAACTGTCCCTACTGTAGGCAAAATGACTTTCTCTATTAACTTATTTTCTGTCTTTTTCTGTCTTTATCAATGGTACAGTCTGTTCAGAAAATTGTTTGGTTGCATCTTCAGACACTGCTCAACTTCACTTTTAATTTATTCTCTTATGTTTGCCATTGAGTTTTCTACTGATATTTTATTTGACACAGATTCTTCTATGACAGATATTTTTGTAGACATCGATTCTTCAGCAATCGAGACAGATTTTTCTACTTCAGCTATTTTTAATGTCATTGATTCTTGTACCTCCGATATTTTAGTAACTTGCTTATTAAGCTCACCTTGTAGGATACCCAATTCTGCGGTACTGTGTTCTTGCAACTGTTTCTGCATAGCTTCAAAGAGAGCTTCCGTTGTATCTGCTTGTTGGTTACGTTTTTCATCCTGTCATTTTTCTGCTTCTTTCTTGTCTTCGTTCTTCTTTTTGTCATCTTTCTGCTTCTCCGCCTCCTGCCTGTGTTTCTCATCCTGTCGTTTCTCCGTCTGTAACAGCAGCGCGTATAAATTTTCCATCATCTGACTGGCATCCATTGTTTACCGATTAATTATGAATACACTCATCTTGTATAAAGTGTCCACTGTTTCCACTGTTAACGGTTCTATCCCAGTTCTGACACCACTGTTACGACGGTCTACGTGATCGTTGTAGGTACAGTGGAAACAAAATACAAGATGCCAATCAAGTCACTAATCACCAGCTTTAATTACACAATTAAACAGTTCGTAATTAACAACACAGTCTCTTATGACAAATCAAATAAAAATTGTTCACACGCAAATAAATGTCAACTATTATTACAACATAATTGTATTACAATATACCGTCCGATTATAAAACAACACTTATAACCACTTGAACGCACAGAGTAATTTCGCCCGATAATAACTCTCGAACCTCACTATAAATATATCGCCACTATACTGAACTGAATGTTGTTGAGTACTGGTATTTTTACCGCCCCAAATTACTAGATTATTCATGTTTAAAAGGAATAAATCCCAATTTTAGTACCAAGCCACGTGTTGTTCAATCAAATATATTGCAACTCACCATCTGCGGCTTTTTGAAACAACGTCTTCACTATAAAGTTGACATGTTTCAGGACACTTGTCCCATCCTCAGAACTTAAAATATTTGTGTATCATTTAACGTTGATACAGTTGTCAAATAATTAAAATATTAAAATCCAATATAAATGTTTAAAAACGAGCGCCACGGTTAAACGATGTACATCGTACGGTGACTGACCGCGCACTGAATTACGTCTGGCTCCCACCACGACAATAACGCATGGCAGTGTCGTACAATACATTCGACTTGAAAAGCAGTTGATCATTTAAAACATGCGGCTTGGTATCAGTATTATTATACGCTTTATAAATTTCGTACTCTTCAAGGGCGTTCATATATCGCCCTTTCTTACATATGTGAATAGGTATCAAGTTAGTTTTAAAATTAGTGTAATTATGATTCTCAGAAATGAGGTGTTCTGAAAATTTTGACTTGATATTGTCCAAGCTGTGAAGGTGTGTAGGCAGCCTATGTTCTGTAAATCTTTTTAAAAAACCACGACCTGTCTGGCCCACATAAAAGGTGTCACAATCGTGACATATCAATTTGTAAACACCAGTTTTGTGTTCAAGGCTGGTAGTTCTGCGGACATGAAGATTATTCATAATATTATTAGTGGTTTTGTAAGTGACCTTTATATTGCTGTTTTTATTAAAAATTGACCCAAAAATCTTAGGCATAAGGTGTGTGTACGGTGTTGCAATGTATTTGCGTGTTGTATTCTCGCGAGTTTTATGTCCGTTAAATTCAGTTTCAATGCTTTTTCTTATGTTTTCGAAGGATGTTGTTCACCATATCGACATCATAACCATTAGTAACTGCAATGTATTTAATGGTGTCTAATTCCACATGGTATTCTTTATCACCGAGGGGCAAAGATAAAAGTCTATAAATCATACTATGGAGGCAGCCAATTTCTGGGATATAGGATGAAAGGACTTAGCATGTATTACGATATCAGTTGTTGTGGGTTTTCTATAGATGTTAAATTGTAGTTTTTTATTTATGTCCTTGGCAACAGTTAAATCCAGAAAATTCAGTTTACCATTGTCTTCACTTTCAAGTGTGAACCGCATATTGCCATTGATGTTATTCAAATAACTATGTAAACTATCAATTTGCCTTTGTGTGCCTTTGTATATTAAAAAGGTGTCATCAGCATACCTGCCGTAAAATATTATATTATTCTTGTGTCTGTTATTAGTGAAAATGAATGAATTTTCGAAATTATTTAGGTATATATCCGCAAGAAGGCCTGAAAGCGGAGAACCCATTGCTAACCCATCTTGTTGGCTGAAAAATTGATTGTTGTGGGTAAAATAGTTTTGATCAAGAACCAACTCTAAAATATACATCAATTCATTTATACTATCAATATCTAGTTTATTAGTTTTAATAAGGTTAATCTTAAGTATACGCAGGGTCTCAGCTACTGGTATATTCGTATATAAGTTTACAATATCAAAGGAAACAAGTTTGTAAGACGGTTCAACTATTAAGTTTTTAACCTTATTCACAAAGTCAACACTATTAATTAAACTATGATCATTAATTATTTGTATATTGTGTTTTATTATGTTGACTATTTTTTAGCTGTTTTATACCCCGGAGCAGTGGTGAAATTTACTAATGGTCTCAAGGGGATACCATCCTTGTGGAGTTTGGGTAATCCCGTCTATTGCTGAATTTAAAGCTTCGTCTGTTGCTGAATCAAAAACCAAAAAACATGCAGAAATTTACAGAGTTAAAGAAGAAATTAAGTCTTTATACATTAAAAAGTCAAATCTTAATTATACATTATACAAATTACATTTACAATTATTAGATAGCATGCGTCCAGCCGTACTGAATCATTATCTGGATTTTATAAACAATGACGTCAGACGAGTAGTTTATCAAATGCGTATAAAGCAATCGGATAAACTCCAAAGGTTATTAAATATTCAGTTTCCGATATCCAGCAATATCAAGTGTAAACACAAATTTTATACGCGATTGCAGAATTTAACTTCCCTTGTTTTAAATACTGATGAAACTGATTTATTGAGCAAAGGTTTGAAATATAATCTTCCCATACACAAATCGAGTTTCAATCATAAGCACATCATTGCTGAAATTATCAATGCAGAGACTGTCGTTAAAGCAATGGTTGACCAAAAAGATCGAGACAAGACACGATTCTTAATAAACGAAAAATTCAATAAAATCATTAAAAATCAGTATAATAATGTTCATTCCTATATTCCTTTAACAAATATTAATTATAATAAAGAACGGAACATTTTAATAGGATTACAACAATAATTATCTGACAATAAAGCCCTCGTCACTAAAGCTGACAAAGGTAACACTGTGGTTATTATGGACAGAGAAGATTATGACAATAAGATACAAAATTTTATTGTTAACAACAACATTAATATACTGAATTCTGACCCAACTGAAAATTATGTAAAACGATTAAATCAGTGTATAAACAGATGCATGCATTTGTTTGATGAGTAAACAACAAGATCTTTGAAACCTATAAATTCAAAAGCACCCGTTTTGACGGGATTACCTGAACTCCACAAGGATGGTATCACCTTGAGACCATTAGTAAATTTCACCACTGCTCCGGGGTATAACACAGCTAAAAAACTAGTCAACATAATAAAGCACAATATACAAATAATTAATGATCATAGTTTAATTAATAGTGTTGACTTTGTGAATAAGGTTAAAAACTTAATAGTTGAACCTACCACCCTCGCAGTTTAGAGCTAGAAAAGATATGTGTAATTTACTAATACTGAACTCTTAACTCTGCTTGATGGCGACTCTTAAAATTATCTCAGGGTATCCAAGAAATGATTATTAACACAATTAACTTGAATGACTGCTAATTTTAATGAACATCTTCATTAACATATTACAGGTTGCATACAATCTTAATGGTTAACAATAATTGAGTTTATACTTCTAATCAATTATCATTGAAAGTAGGTTCATAGACCAATTGAATTGCCAATAGTAATAGAGTTACAAAAAGACATGAATTAATCTGAGTTTAATTGTTCAATTTGGTTTACTTGTTAAGTTGAATTCCTTTTGGTTGGTGTATCCTTCCCTCGGAGTCTGCGATCTTGGAGATTGTGTTGTCGGCGATTCGGATAATCCTGTTGTTGACACTCGATGACACTAACACTTGATTACTTCGGTTTCACTTTAATTAGCACTGTTCACACCTACTCACTGATTCAGCATGTAACTAGTGTATACTAATTAATTTTGACACCTTAGTAACTATGTGATTAAACTGAGTGCTCGCAATATCAATAATTCATCCCGAATACACTCCCACGTTCCGTAATTTCCGTATGCACGCGTTCGATTATCGATACTATGAAGTTCGGTAATTATCATCAAGATATTAGTCTAACAATTACTTGGATTTGGTATACTTCGTTTACTGTAATACCGGGTTTAATATTATTTAATGCACGACTCGAATACTGTACTTATTACTTATCGCAAGTTTTAGTTATGAATTCTTAATATGTAGTGACGAGTTTGAATAGTTGTTATACTCTCCGTCGACCTTAGTTATGAAATTGTAATCCGCGATAACGAGTCTGATAGTTGTAGTGTTCGCCGTAGACTGCCTGACAAATTCTCAACTACATTTTTATACTCCCTCAAACGTTACCCATACTCAATATTTACAAATCGCGTTCCCATTGGTTTCAAGTACCGCGATATTTGATTTCCTCCAACCCAACTAGCTAATTTCGCCCGCTTAAAAGTGACGCTTTCTCCCATTCGTCAAAAAACAGCGCGTAACAAACTTTTACCGCGAAAGTGACATGACGCTACTTCGAGTTCTCTCTCTCACCCTCTCTGTCTAAATTATAACGGTACGGTATTGTCCGAGCACTCAATTTTCCCTTGATTTCACTTAACGTTATTGCTTTTTTTAATACAATACATTTTATGATTTTACAACCTGTACGTGACTTGCTGAATAACTTTCGCACCGCCAGACTGTCACCTTGCCTGGGGTGTGTGCTTTTGAAAAAACACCGCCAAGCTGGTTTATAACAGTACTTCAAGTCACATTACTTGCATTTCTTATTCTAATATACATTTAATAATCATGTTTTCTATATAAAACCAGCGTAAAATTGGGTGGCATTCAATTTTTACGTTATATTGTTCCCCAAGAGAATCGTATAAGATTTTTGCTATAAAATTGATGTCGAGTCTATTGCTGCGTCCTTCAAATGGATTTTATTTCATTTATTTAACCCCTTTACAATGTTTTTTCCCCCAAAATTCTTACACCTATTACATTCATGTTATATTAATTATATATCTACAAATGAATTTTAATTGCTTATACAGTACATTTAGTAAATTTTTTTTTACTCCATTCTCCACCCTTTACCTCTATCAGCTGTTGACATTGGCATTAGGCCACAGTTTGTTTACAAACAGGACCCTAAACTGGTTTTTGCTGCCTGCTTGTCAAAACTATAGACCGCATCGGTTCCCGCGTCCCGCTATTCACGCCCTAGTTACAAACAACTACTTCCCTTAGCCATTACATAACTTCTTGTACCCATAATCTATTTAAAAGCTTATTCTACATATACAATACAATGTTTAATTATCTACCCTCTCGACATTTTGCCAATTTAGTCTTATTACAATTTTACTTATAAATTATTACACATACATCTGTAAAGTTGTGTTCTTACAATCTGTTTATTTATTATTTTGTTGTTTAAAACCTTTCGTGTCTGTGCAGTGTGTGTACAATTTAATAACATGATTCGAGCTGTTTGATATTAACTTTTTTCGAATCCTTCCGGGTTGTTGGATGTCTACGAGTTGGTATGTCGCCACTCTGACTTCCTTACTGACCTTATACGGATCTTTGAACCTATCACAAACCCTTCCAATTACTCTTTTATTTAGGCCTGACATTGAGTATGCTCGTAATAGCACTTTGTCACCTACCTGAAACTTCGTAATTTTATCGGCTAAATTGATTTGTTCTGTCCGTTTTCCACCCTTCTCCGTAATCTTTACATAAATACTTCTGTAGTCAACTGGCTGATTTTTGCTGGTATCATTTCCTTATCTATGTACTTGGCCCAATCACGCCCTGGTTTTCTTCCTTGCTGCGGTTGGTTAAACCCGTACTTTCTTAGATTTTTTGGTCGATACCTTCTATGAAGCCTTCTTCTTCTGCTGCCAGCCCCTTCCAGATGTCTCGATACCCATGCGATGTCGTTGATGTCGTGATAATGTTCATGGTATAGTTCAGTTAGTTTCTTAATGAACTCTATCGGGAAATCACTGGATCACTTAAATTTGACTTCTCTTATCTGCTCGTTGACAACGCTTCGGGTGACGGGTGACGCGTTTATCAATGCCATCTTCGTCCGAACTTCGCTTTGTAACTGCTGCAAATTGCGGTTCGTTTCTCCCGAATGGTTATCTATTTTGCTTGCTAACTCTTTTAGCGTATCCGCCCCTATTTTGAGAGCAGCAACACTTTCGTTACAACGTTTATTGGTCGCTATTACCTTTTTGTTTAAAATTTTAATGTCACTACTATGTCTATCGTCTATTTTCTTTAGTGATTTTTCATTATCACTAAACTTATTAATTTCATTCTTAATAGTACTAGTCTCCTCATCTATCATAGTTTTGGTGTCTACTTTAAATTGTTGCAAAAATTCGTTATTTTCCTTTTTGATCTCACTGAGTTGTGTAGCTATTTCATCCTTTAAGACCTGGTTTCGTTGTGTAATCTGTTGTGATAGTTGTTGTATCTGTTCCGTCCGTTGCTCTTGTTCTAACTTCTGTTCACGCATTTGTTTTTGTAATAGTTCTGTTTGCTGCGTCATTTGTTGTGATAATTGTTATAGTAATGCATACATATTCGGTTCTTTAGGTGTTTCTGTTGTTGTTTTTTTGTGCTAATCCCGGTCTTCCCTCGTGTTGTATTTCTTGTGTTATTTGTGGTGTTTCTACTTCTTTGTGGTCCTGTCCCCGCGTCCTTGACTCTTGATCCTCCGCAGTTAGTTGGGCGAGTGTATGTTGATCCCCTAATTGGTTGTTAATATCTAACTCCCTTCGTAACTCTGAGTTGTCCCTGTTTCTGTATTCATTTTGTTGTTTATTTTGTTTGTGTTGTTCTGTATGTATTTCGTTTGCCTACTTTTGCTTCGTGTGATCATACAAAATTATTCTTATTCTCTACGTTTCTTATTCTACTTTTCTTATACTCTATTCGCAATTCAATTGTCTGTATAGCTTACAAATTAAACCTTGCAATAGGCCCCAAATACTACCTAGTATAGGATTTGGTCTTTATAAGCTCCACGGTTACTGAACTCTTAACTCTGCGTGATGGCGACTCTTAAAATTATCTCAGGGTATCCAAGAAATGATTATTAACACAATTAACTTGAATGACTGCTAATTTTAATGAACATCTTCATTAACATATTACAGGTTGCATACAATCTTAATGGTTAACAATTATTGAGTTTATACTTCTCATCAATTATCATTGAAAGTAGGTTCATAGACCAATTGAATTGCCATTAGTAATAGAGTTACAAAAAGACATGACTTAATCTGAGTTTAATTGTTCAATTTGGTTTACTTGTTAAGTTGAATTCTTTTGGTTGTTGTATCCTTCCCTCGGAGTCTGCGATCTTGGAGATTGTGTTGTCTGCGATTCGGATAATCCTGTTGTTGACACTCGATGACACTAACACTTGATTACTTCGGTTTCACTTTAATTACTCACTGATTCAGCATGTAACTAGTGTATACTAATTAATTTTGACACCTTAGTAACTATGTGATTAAACTGAGTGCTCGCAATATCAATAATTCATCCCGAATACACTCCCACGTTCCGTAATTTCCGTATGCACGCGTTCGATTATCGATACTATGAAGTTCGGTAATTATCATCAAGTTATTAGTCTAACAATTACTTTGATTTGGTATATTTCGTTTACTGTAATACCGGGTTTAATATTATTTAACGCACGACTCGAATACTGTACTTATTACTTATCGCAAGTTTTAGTTATGAATTCTTAATACATAGTGACGAGTTTGAATAGTCGTTATACTCTCCGTTGACCTTAGTTATGAAATTGTAATCCGCGATAACGAGTCTGATAGTTGTAGTGTTCGCCGTAGACTGCCTGACAAATTCTCAACTACATTTTTATACTCCCGCAAACGTTACCCATACTCAATATTTACAAATCGCGTTCCCATTGGTTTCAAGTACCGCGATATTTGATTTCCTCCAACCCAACTAGCTAATTTCGCCCGCTTAAAAGTGACGCTTTCTCCCATTCGTCAAAAAACGGCGCGTAACAAACTTTTACCGCGAAAGTGACATGATGCTACTTCGAGTTCTCTCTCTCACCCTCTCTGTCTAAATTATAATGGTACGGTATTGTCCGAGCACTCAGTTTTCCCTCGATTTCACTTAACTTTATTGCTTTTTTTAATACAATACATTTTATGATTTTACACCCTGTACGTGACTTGCTGAATAACTTTCGCACCGCCAGACTGTCGCCTTGCCTGGGGTGTGTGCTTTTGAAAAAACACCGCCAAGCTGGTTTATAACAGTATATCAGGTCACATTACTTGCATTTCTTATTCTAATATACATTTAATAATCATGTTTTCTATATAAAACCAGCGTAAAATTGGGTAGCATTCAATTTTTACGTTATAAACCGTCTTACAAACTTGTTTCCTTTGATATTGTAAACTTATATATGAGGGTTATTCGGAAAGTAAGGTCCGATTTCTTATAAAAAATAAACCATCACAGATTTTTTCAAAAAACTTTTTTTATTTATTTCCTTACATCTTTCTCTATTTTTCTACATAGTTTCCATTTTCGTTTAAACGTTTGTCATAATGTTCTACAAGCTTTTGTATGCCGAAGTCATCGAAGTCTGCCGCCTGTGAGGATAACCAGTCTTTAACTGCTTCTTTCACCTCGTCATCTGTGGTGAAGCGCTTGCCGCCGAGAAACTCCTTTAGGTAGCGGAACAAGTGAAAATCGCTCGGCGCCAAGTCTGGACTGTATGGTGGGTGGTCAATCTGTTCCCATCCAAAAGATCTGATCAGATTTTGGGTTTGAATGGCAGAATGGGGTCTGGCATTGTCATGCAGCAACAAAACTCCAGACGTCAGAAGGCCACGTCGCTCATTCTGTATTGCACGTCGAAGTTTAGTCAGGGTAGCGCAGTAAGCGGCTGCATTTATTGTTGTCCCTTGCTGCATAAACTCGACTAACAAGACTCCATGTCTATCCCAAAACATGGTTGCCATAACCTTGTGTGTTGAGATTGTCTGCTTGGCCTTGACTTTGACTGGTGATGTCGTGTGACGCCATTCCATTGACAATGTGCCGTCCCCTGTGACAACGCACTCTAATCGTTGATCACCTTCCTTATGATATCGGTCCAAAAAATCAAGAGCACAAGCCATTCTTTTCATTTGGTGTTCCTCAGTAAGCAGCCTGAGAACCCAACGTGAGCACAATTTGCGAAATTGCAAATTTTCAGAGTCAATTTTGTGCAAAGTTGTTCTACCCACATTCGGAAATTCCAATGCTAAAGTTGAAATAGTGAATCGCCGGTCTTCACGAATTTTTTCGTCCACGGCATTGACCAAATTTTCTGTGATCACTGATGGTCGGCCTGATCGCGGTTCATCATGGACATTTTCCCGTCCGTCCTTGAACACTCTCACCCACTTACGCACTTTGCTGTCACTCATCGTATTGGGGCCGTACACTTCACTTATCTGTCGATGAATTTCTGCTGGTGAAACGTTCCTTGCTGTCAAAAACCGAATCACTGAACGTATTTCACAGTCGGCGGGCTGATCAATTGTTTTAAACATTTTGAACTGACACTGTAAACAGCACACTGCAACAATACCAATGCAAATGGCGTCATTTGACGCGCAAGGCATGCCGGGAGTCGGTGCGCATTCGCGTTTCAATGTTCGCGCATCATTCGATTAGCTACGGTGATTCGGACCTTACTTTCCGAATAACCCTCGTACGAATATACCAGTAGCTGAGACCCTGCGAATCAGATTAACCTTATTAAAACTAATAAACTAGATATTGATAGTATAAATGAATTGATGTATATTTTAGAGTTGGTTCTTGATCAAAACTATTTTACCCACAACAATCAATTTTTCAGCCAACAAGATGGGTTGGCAATGGGTTCTCCGCTTTCAGGCCTTCTTGCGGTTATATACCTAAAGGTTATATACCTAAATAATTTCGAAAATTCATTCATTTTCACTAATAACAGACACAAGAATAATATAATATTTTACGGCAGGTATGCTGATGACACCTTTTTAATATACAAAGGCACACAAAGGCAAATTGATAGTTTACATAGTTATTTGAATAACATCAATGGCAATATGCGGTTCACACTTGAAAGTGAAGACAATGGTAAACTGAATTTTCTGGATTTAACTGTTGCCAAGGACATAAATAAAAAACTACAATTTAACATCTTTAGAAAACCCACAACGACTGATATCGTAATACATGCTAAGTCCTTTCATCCTATATCCCAGAAATTGGCTGCCTTCCATAGTATGATTTATAGACTTTTATCTTTGCCCCTCGGTGATAAAGAATACCATGAGGAATTAGACACCATTAAATACATTGCAGTTACTAATGGTTATGATGTCGATATGGTGAACAACATCCTTCGAAAACATAAGAAAAAGCATTGAAACTGAATTTAACGGACATAAAACTCGCGAGAATACAACACGCAAATACATTGCAACACCGTACACACACCTTATGCCTAAGATTTTTGGGTCAATTTTTAATAAAAACAGCAATATAAAGGTCACTTACAAAACCACTAATAATATTATGAATAATCTTCGTGTCCGCAGAACTACCAGCCTTGAACACAAAACTGGTGTTTACTAATTGATATGTGACGATTGTGATGCCTTTTATGTGGGCCAGAAAGGTCGTGGTTTGTTAAAAAGATTTACAGAACATAGGCCGCCTACACACCTTCACAGCTTGGACAATATCAAGTCAAAATTTGCAGAACACCTCATTTCCGAGAATCATAATTACACTAATAAAAAACTAACTTGATACCTATTCACATATGTAAGAAAGGGCGATATATGAACGCCCTTGAAGAGTACGAAATTTATAAAGCATATAATAATACTGATACCAAGCCGCGTGTTTTAAATGATCAACTGCTTTTCAAGTTGAATGTATTGTAAGACACTGCCATGCGTTATTGTCGTGGTGGGAGCCAGACGTAATTCAGTGCGCGGTCAGTCACCATACGATGTACATCGTTTAACCATGGCGCTCGATTTTAAACATTTATATTGGATTTTAATATTTTAATTATTTGACAACTGTATCAACGTTAAATGATACACGAATATTTTAAGTTCTGAGGATGGGACAAGTGTCCTGAAACATGTCAACTTTATAGTGAAGACGTTGTTTCAAAAAGCCGCAGACGGTGAGTTGCAATATATTTGATTACTAGATTATTCCATAATGCGTGTTAACACCAGTGTGTGCGACGTAATTAATTGCGGCCTTGACACAGTCGGCTGGCGGCTTCGAGAAAACTTACGTATGTGTCTAGAGTCACGTATGCGACACACATTAGAGCGAGATTCTTCTGGCACATTCGACAAACACACAGATTGTTCTGTGATGTCGTAACAGTATATTTTGGATTACATAATAGTTTGTGTATGTGTTACGATTCAGGGAAAAACTTAGTAATATAGGTAAAAATGAGGCTCTGACGAAGCTTGTAATAAGCGAAAACAAGTTCAAGCTACAAGGTAAAAGTTTAGGTCTAACAATTTTACCAATAAAAAATTGGTGTTCTGAGTCAGTTGTGATATATATATATATATATATATATATATATATATATATATAATTAGTTAATCAATGGACACGTCATGGACAACAAACTCCTGGAATATAGTCAACATTACCCTGGCAACTTACTTTGTTTGAGTAAGTAACATCAATAACAGGCTGGAATATGAAATGACTGTGTGTGTTTTAAAAAAAACAACAGATGTAAATTGTCCATAAAGAACAGGTAGAGACAATGTTAATGAAAAAATTATACCAAAACTGTTTAAATAATATAGCATTTAATTACTTACAACCAATTACAAATATTTAGCTCAATCCTTCCATCCCACTGTTTCCTTCACTGTTATTATAACTCAAATCGTCTTCACTGCTATCCCATTATTTATTAATTTTGAAATGAACTGTTACATTATACACTCTTTTGTCTGATCTCACGTAATCTTTTCAATTTCATGACATGGTCACATCTTGATGTGCAATCTATGAAAGAAATACACTCAAATTCCTTTTTTGCGAAGTTTCTAACACTGTCTATAGAAAACACGTTTTTTTAACATTCTTCTTCATGATTGCGTAAATCAGTTCTAGGATTAAGATTAGGAAGTCAGGATGATAGAGTGGAAGTCGTAAAATGTAATGTCCATGGTTTGATGGTTTACCAAAACCGTGGTTATTATAAAAGTTCTGTATGTTGGTTTACTTTGTTTAATTAATGAATAGAGCTCAGGTTAAGATAAATGGACTAAAGAAATCCAAAGAAATACATTCACTAACCAGTTAATCGTGTCTGTCTTTTTGTTAATGATGTTGCAGGTGGATTTATTTGTTCATTGAAATTTTTAGCCACATGTGTCGCTGAAAACGTCCCAAAACCAATAGGAAACTTTTAATAGAATAATACATTCATAAGTTAAGAGGAAATATACAAGAAAATTATGGCAATTCAGAGAAGAACGGCGTCTGTCAACATTTTTTTTAACTAACGTTGATTTCAGTTTTGCCTGTGTATACTATGGGCCACCGTTCTTCCCTGAATTGCCGTAATTTTCGTATATATTTTCTATTAACTTTCTAATGTGTTATTCTATTAAATGTTTCCTATTGCTTTTGACATGTTTTCATTGAAATCCCATTTGATGAATAATGTGGCTCAGACTAGATACACTACCATTATAATTAATTCATCTCATAAAATCGTTTAAATTACTTTGAATGTTGGCGTTTTCCCTTCTATGAATTGATATTAGCAAATAGTTAATCGAATAGTACACTTGTCAAAATCATCTAAATCAGTTTTTATTTCCTTTGTTGAGCATTTTTTATGGGAAGTACTGAAAGATTTTATGTCAGCCATATACGCGGATGCTTCTTTAATAATTCTAAAAACACTACTTAGAGACACTACGCACGCCTGAGCTAACCTTTCCTGTAACTTTCTTTCTGATATTCCCTTATCTTCCGATTTAATAAACTTGTACAGTTATACATTATTTTCCGACTAACTATATATGACTTTCCTTTGCACTGAAGTTGACAGGCCACCTAGATGGATCCAGTTCACTCTCCAAAACCGGAAAATATAGCAATAAACTAAATGCTATGCTTTTGATGAAAACAGGTGTTTTTTGAAAAGTACAAACACAATTATATATCATGTGCCGTTAGCAAAAGAACAGTTTATTCACGTCTGATAAACTTACCTATGCTGAATTTTAGTTTATCATTTAGTAATAGTAAAAATATTACTTTGTAAGAATATAGTAATTAACATATAAAGAAGATACTATAATTATTATGTTCTTACTGTTTGTACATACGTTGATTACAACATTTTTTCCAAATTTTTGGGGGGGTTCTATGGTATGGTATTTTTGGTTGCGCCACTGGCCTAACATACTGGTAGCATATTGTAATAAACCCTTTCTGCGGGGTGTTTACTAAATTAGTGTTTCGGTAATTTGTTCTATTACTCGTATCGTGAATGTGTGTGTGCGTGACGAGCGTTTTTTAATTCGCTCGTTGCGTTCGTGGCATAGTATAGGTGTAAAATTGAGGGTATTAATCAGTTCAGTACTTCTGTGAATGTTATTTGTATGTAGCGAGTCGAGTAGTACTTTTTCTTACCACTTACGGGCAAACCGTTTCTCTCGGCG
Organism: Magicicada septendecula; assembly: GCA_034769895.1. Classification (NCBI taxonomy): domain Eukaryota; kingdom Metazoa; phylum Arthropoda; class Insecta; order Hemiptera; family Cicadidae; genus Magicicada; species Magicicada septendecula. The sequence goes on along the minus strand of CM068367.1, from coordinate 621,724,963 downwards.
TTCGGTTTGAATATTGCCGCCTCGCCACCTGATTGGCGCACGCCGTCTTGCAGTGTCGACTTCGCTAACTGTGTTGTTTGTTGTTTTCACTTTAATAATTCTCTATATATTATCTTATTTTGTACGAATCAAACATACAGCGTTGCAGAACAATAAGATTTATTAACCCTTTAATAATTTTCAGTTATTTAATAGTACATTATTTTATATTGGTACCGGCTTTTACAATTGCTCAGTTGGCAGGCTCAGTGTTTGTATCATGGGACGCCGCTTGGCGAATAATGTTTGTTTACAATAAAATTGTCACAGGGCGTATTAAAAGTCCTTTTGACTACAAAAGTTTTGGATTAACGGCTAAAATGCACAAATTTATAATAATTCTTAAAACTAGGTACACAATATTTAATACATTAATGCATTCAAGTAAGTAATCATGAATGAGAGTTAGAATAGTTTTTGGTTAGGATTTTGACAACAAGTTATGTTTACTTAATAATTTATTATAGGTCAGTTTAAATGGTTATTAATTGATTAAAGTTCAATAATAGTGATATTATAAATACCTTCAGTTCTTGTTCAAAATAGTGATCAATGAAGTGAAAATTGTGATTTGTTATTATGGATAAAAAATGGGAATTCGTTTTTAGTGAGATTATTGTTTTATACTCATCAGTTCTCGTTGGGGCTTCCTCGATGGACATCTACTTCTTTCGGATGGATCTGGTCGTCTTCTACTCTTCGGATGTTCATCAATCTCGTTCAGATGGTTTTCCATAAAGTTCGGCTTCCCTCTCGTTCCGCAGTCGTTCGTCTTCTTCGGTTGTAGTAGATCGCTCCTTTTCTTCCTTCGGGATGAGTCGTCAGCTATGTTTCTTGAAGTCTTCTTAATTTCCACTGATAATTTTATTTTGTGAGTATTTTAATAATAATTAGTTTATCAGGTGTTCCATAGGTGGCTATTACTATCTTTCTTCCTTCTGATTTCAGTCAAAATTTACATATTTATGGTAAAATTTGGGTTGAGAGCTGCATACATCCGCCCTCCGCGTCGGGTCAATAATGGATTAATAAAAATTCCAACGGTTTTTTGGCAATAAATTTCGGTTGCTATGGTTACCTATTAAATTATGCTAATTCTCATTGGTCGTTAATTTATGTCATTGTTATATTCTAACGTTTTATTTTAGTTTAAATCTATAAAATATCTTCAAATTAAGATTTCTTTCTTATATTAGTAACTATGTTTATTACATGAATACCATTGTTCATAATTTTTGATAAGGATCATTTTGATACCCCTCATGGTTACTTTTGGGTAGCTAATCACATTTTTGTTATTTTTCTTATTTATATTTCATATATATTTTATCTAAAACTGGGTGTTATTTATACATTTTGGTATTAGGTATACCTACTTAACTTGTTTAAACATTTGGTATATTCTGATTTGATACTGGACTATTATTTGTTCTCAAATTTACAAAATTCTTCATTAACTGTTAGGCCTAGAGCCTAGATTTTCCTATACTACTATCTAACATTTCTTGTAACTCCTTACCTTTATATATGGTACCTTAAAACAATTTTTTACTAGAAACAAATAATAAACATTGGTGATTCTAACTACACCTCTCATTATAACAATAAACATTTTCTTGCCAGGTTCAAGCCTGAAATAAACTTCTCACTACATTTCTGTTTCTTACTACTATTTGTTTTAACTTATAATTCATTACATTATATTGGTTTTTTAAACACAACAAAACTCTTATTATACTCCTATTAAACTGTACTTTACAATATACTCTATTCCCTCATTCCTTCACTAGAAAACAGTGTCTATCTTTCTTGTTTACCTTTCATTCTAATGACTTAATTTCTATCTTATTTCATAATTCTTACTAACTATTGCTTAAATTAGGCACAGTATAATTAATTCCTCTTACTTGCTAGCATAAAGTTTATCACAGGTCTTTCAGTTATTCTAATACAGTCTACTAATTAAAATACCTTTTTATGTTCACCCACTACACTTTTTCCTTCACAGAAGGTTTTTTATTTATTCACTTTCACTTTTATATGTAACATGCTATAACTGCATGTCACCACTTTTGTATTAATACACTCTTTATTCCACTCACTTGATATTATTCACTATGTTGTTTATTTATGTTAACATCATCGTGTGGTTATTGGTTATGAGTATTTACTTTATTTTCCCTTCACTAATGATCACTTTTGATTATTAACTGTGGCCTTTATTTGCCTCAGGGTATGATTTACTGGTTTTGATTATTTTTATCACTATTCATTTGGGTGTGTTTATTATTAACTCCCTATCTTATATTTATAAGTACATTTCTTCATTAATAAAATATACATAACATTACTATCTATCTTATTTGTCATTATTACCCTAGGTACATCTCATCTATACTCTAATTACATTAGTGCATTTGTTTACATACATTTTATGGTCATTATTAGGGATTACAATGTTCGTTATCAATTTCTTGATTACATTTGGTTCTTGGTTCCTTCTTCCTTGTTCCATTGTTCTTTCTTGTATTTATCCAATCTATTGAGTCAAGTCATCGTCAGTTTATTAGTCATTTGTCATTTTGTCATTTGGTTATTAATCTCTGAGTTTATAAGTTCTTGACCTTTCTTTTTGTCTTCAGCTTCTTTGTTTTATAGTTAATTATCAATGTATTTTTCACTACCTTATGTCATGTTACAATATGCATAACATGGAACAGCACAATGAAAATAGTGTTACGACGGTCTATATGATCGTCGTAGGTACAGTGGAAACAAAATAAGTACAAGACACCAATTAAGTCACTAATCACACCTTTAATTGTTATAGTAAAACAGTTCGTAATTAACAACACAGTGTCTACAACAAATCAAATGAAATTGTTCATACGCAATAAAATGTCCACTAATATTAAAACTCAACTGTATTACAATTATACCGTCCGAATATAAAATGCAACACTTCACTAATAACTACTTGAACGTACACCGTAATAACCCGAACCGCTCTGTAAATATATCGCACTAATACTCTCGAACCGCACAGTCAAAAATCTCGCATTGAACTGAAAAACTAAGGCCGCAACGCGATGTATTTATAGTTATGCTCACACACCAGAAGCTTCCAAACTGCGTCTTATCTCTCGCGAACTACGTAAATTGCTACGGCCTTGACACAGTCCGAGCGCCCGAGCGGAGCCTGGCACAGTCGAGAAAATTCTCGCAAAATGCGTTTAGTAGCACGTACACCACACGCTTACGTCGAGATCTTTCTGGCGCATTCGATAAACGCGTAGATTGTTCTATGCTGTCGTAGCAATAGCTTGTGTGAAGAAAGAGCTGCTAACCATGGGAAACATTGACCTCAGAAGATGAAAAAATTTAATTAAGTTTTATTTGGAGCATGATACTGTATTTGTTTTAAGATAGAGGGTAGGGAAGAGGATTAAGTAATGAGTAGACTTTTAAGATACGAAGCTGTAACAGAATGAACAAGATTTTTTGGAGAGACAGAGAAGCAGTAAGTTAATTATGAGAAGAAAAGACAAGAAAAGCCTTAAATAGTGAATAGGTATAGCAAAGAGAGAGATTAATAGGGGAAATGGTAAGGGAAGGTTGAGTAAAATGTTCTTGGTCAAATGTTTTCTGAGATTAAGATGAAAGAATACAGCCATTTTGAACAGACAGTTGTCAGTTTATAGTAACCTGGCAACTTCAGAACGTAACCACTTCAGAATCGTTATTCTTAGTTTGTATGATAAGAATATCCAAAACATATTGCTTCAGTAGCAAAAATAATTGAGACGTACATATGTCTAACACACAAATGTGGGATTAGAGTGATTCATTATAAGGGGAAGCAAACAATATGGCTAAGAAAGCAAATCTTCTGTTACAGTTGGGCTTTGTCATATAACAGAAAATTTAAATTAAACTCAGCATTTAAGAAAAATGTTGCACTGTTTACCCATGTGAGTATGGTAAACAGAGTAAGGGTTAGTTGAAGTTATATTTAGTTATTGTTCATAGGTAGTAATATTTCAGTCTATGTTCTACCATGTATTATTTATTTAAATGTTTAATAATCAATACACATTTGATATCACACTTGATTAACGTGATTACAGTATTTCAATACAGTATTGTATTCTTGATGTTGACATTGAATGCTACTGATTTTTTTTAACCTTTTGCTGCTTATAAATCTCCTGGTTCAAGTATTAGGGGTTGCAATCTGTTTTTATAAATCTGAATTTTATTTTGTAAGAAATAATGTTTTATCTATCTTTCTCTTCATTGGAAGAGAACATTAGAAGAGAACATTGGTAAATGTTATTGGCGTATGCTGCGTTTTCTTCAAACTGCCATCCACCATTATACGAGTATGATGATACTAGTACCTTCACAGGATTTCCACCAGTGACCACTAGTTGTGATCTGGTTCTTTTATACAGTGTGAAAAGTTCCCATTCCTCTTGGAATCTGGTCTGAAGAATAATTCTTCTGTTTGATTAGTAGCTGATCTACTTCTAAGCCTCTACATATCAATGTCCACATATAACCTGTCTGCAACATAACATTCAGTCATTTGTTACTTCTGAAAGAACATGTCATTTCATACACAATACTCAGTTTATTGGATACGTTATGACCTGCTATAAATTTTATGGGATTGAGTTCCAGATGAGAAGATGGCAGTCTGAGAACACTAGAGGTTATATTGTTCCAAAATAGAGTCTATAAAAAAAACTCATAATTAGGCTCATTGGTTTTTATTAAATCGTACATTCAGGTTTATATACTCTTTTACAAGAAGGAATACTTTGTTTTGCGACCACTCTTACCATTTTTGGCTTTTGGAATTTGGGAATTAATATAATTTTTTATTGAGGTGCGAAGTGTTATCTATTAATGTAATTACTAAGAGTCGTAGATTTGGAATTAGTTTTATTTTCAGCCACTTCTCATAATTTTGTGGATTCACTCCTCATGAGAATCACAAGAATGTTGACCTTATTTAAAAAGTATAACCTTGGTTGGATCAGCGCCTGCATCGCTATGTTAATTGAAGTCTTTTACCTAAATGGTGTGCAGATCTTGATTTAGGCATTGTAAATGTAAAGCATATGGATTCAATAATTGACAGCCAACTAGTGACAAGTTACTAACTGGTAATGTAATCCCAAATTGAATATTGGTAACTGGCACTCCACCAGTATATTGGAGTAATATTTTTCTGCTCCTTTTGTATTGGAACTATTGTGTACATCAACAGTGCTTACTTAACTTTGATTAGTTAACTTTAATGTTTATTTCGTGTTTTTATCCTTAGCCTGAGTTGTAAATCCTATCTGTGCAGCCACAAATTCCAATATAACCAGTCGGATCTCCAGTTTCTGTATTCTTTGTGCTCGATGCTCACCTTGATAGGCCAAGTGTGATGTAAATAGTTAAACAGAGCTTCTAATATGCCATTCCCTTCTAGTTTACCTGTAACTTTCTTCAGTGTAATATTTAGTAAAATAGTGGATAATAAATTCTGATTCATTATAAATGTCTTAAAAGATTTCTGCCCTGTCTTTGTATATACATTAAGAGTAATTCTCACCACTTGTATGAAAATCAGTACATTCCTAGCTCACTAGCAGGTTCATACAATTCTTTTGCATCACTGTTGTATCCTAGATAAATGTCAGTAAAGGCTGTTATTTTTCTGTGTTACAGTGATAAAATATTTTCCTAAATCACCTGACCACAAAAATCTGGCCAGTTGTAGATGTGTGTGGTTAAGAACATTGCATTGTTACTGTCACACTTGAGGTCAGCCTTCCGATTAGTGTCTTGTTGAAAAGTTTATATAAAGCTCAGTGTGACTTTCCTTGGTACTTGTAACAACAGACTGTACAGTTGGTTATGAATATGTCATGTTGTCTGGGCTACTTTGGTTGTTTTCATGTCACTGATTAGTGTGGTTAAGTATCATACATTATGTTCCCCTAAAAATCCAGATTTTGAGTTTACCGTTTCAAATCAATGTTTTTTATGCAAAAATATAAAATTCAAATATTTTTGAAGTTTTGTTGTTATAGTTCTATGTATTTATACTCATGCTAATAGGTAAATCTATATTTTACTGTAAGTTTATACAAATGATATATTTTAGACTCCTGTTTTACTCTTAGTTTTACAACTACAAAAAAGTATTCGTTGGAAATTATCTACATGATTGATAGCTAGAGACGATTCCCCAATAGTTATTCCCTGGGTGACAGTGATTCATGATCTAACCATCAGGCTGTGTAATTTGTGTTGACAAAGTTCAGTAGGCCTGTTAGCCTTATGGTAAACTTCAATAAAAAGTATTTGATGTTCAACACATAAAGCGTCAAAAGCATACACAGGCAGTATGCTGATGGTCTGTGAATAACATTTACCAGAAGTATGTGCTAGTGCTTTAAACAGTGGATTTGAAAGGAGTATTAGTGTGTGGAATATCTGCACCTTTCTTGCAGCGTATATTCCCTTATCAACGTATATTCCCACTTCTACTTAAAGATTTTTAGCACATTTTCAGCCCATAAAAATACTAGCCCTGCTGATTAGTTTATGTAAATATTCAACCTTCACTATTTCTGTAATGAAATGATTAATCCCCAATCCTATGTGCTTTGCAGCGGTGTATGTACGGAGGGGGGGGAATGGGACTGGACCCCACCCCCAGAGGGTCGAAAAAGTTGACGAGGCATTTTGTTAATGTCTTAATTTTTAGGATGTTTCATTATTTATTGAGCTGTGTATTATTGTTTTGTTATGTTACTACTAATATAGTAGTAACTCTTTTTTAAAATATACAAACAGGATTATTAAGCCGCTTCCACATCCGGCCACGCTGCGCTGCGCCAAACCAAACACAGTGGCACGGCGTGGTGTGGCACATCCTGAGTGGACGGCAAACTGTGCAACTTCGAGCACCAATGAACGCGATCCAGATAGTGTTCGTTTGTGCGCGTTCTATTTGGACAGTGTTTCTCATTTACTGAATCTGAGCGGTACTGACTGTTTTTAGTTGACTCTGATTTTAGTATAGGGGACAGCAGGGTGTGGCCACCCTAAGCAAAAATTATTTTTACTCTTAGTGTATAATATGGAAAAATATTTTTAATTAAACTAGGGCAAACGTGCCTAATTTCGCAGTAACTTCACATATATGACTAAAACTGTGTGTATATGAGTTAATAAAAACAGGTTTTCTTAACAAAATATTTACTGCTACAAAAGCAAAATATATATTATAACAAAAATACAAAACACCATGGAGGTAATTATAAAAAAATTTTAAACTAAAGCTACTACACTATTCCTAATTTCGCAGCAAGTGCTCATTATTTCGTAATAGGTGTTCCTTATTTCGCACTAGTGTTCCTTATTTCGCACTATAATTTCTATATTTAATAATACATATATTTTGTAACATATTATTGTTTAAAACGCATTATAAATAATACAAATAATAAAAAGTTATATTCTTTTAATAAAATAATTTTTTTTTAATTTTTTAACAATTTTTAAAATAATTACACAAATGTAATTACAAAGCTAACATTAAAATTACAGAATTAATGGAAATTATTAAAACTAAAATGAAATAGATTACAGAATATTTAATAATATAATTAATTTGATTATAAAAATGACTAAAAATTATACTTTAATCCATAGTCAAATTAAAAGTGATGATGAAAGTTTTAGATTTTTTTTTTATTTTGTCTTTAGTCCGAGCCATTCTCAGTAATACAAATTTTACACTTAAAATTTGGTTCATATTTTTTTAAATTTTGGCACTTGTAATGAAACAGCAAAGACATTGTAGGCACTGAATCCAGTTCCCTCCTTTGTGTCCCCTTTGTACGTCACACCACAAAAAGAACAAATGTCATCTCTAGGTTTCGGCATCTTTGACGACGGCTTTTTCACAACTTGGATGCCTCAAGTTGAAGGTTGATTATTATCAATGGACCTACTGTTTTCAAAAAGTCGTGCAACTGCTGCATTACTTTTGCGTTTTTGCAATTTCTCAATTGGCTTTGAAAGCGGCAATAGAGTACTTAATGTTAAAGTAGACGGTGCTATTTTCTTTGGGCTCACTTTCTTCATCTCATTATCTTCGTTAGTATTGTCATGAGCAAGCGTAGAAGAAACAAGAGGTTCTGAAATTTTCAGGTCCTTATCTGAAATTGCGTCTTTGTTATAGGAATATATTCCAGTCTTCCTGAAACCACTGCAGATGTTTGCTATTGTAACGGAATTGAGGAAAACGTGTCCATAAAATCTTTCCTGGAAGGTTTGTAACCACAGTTTTGCAGTAACTTCTTTACTTCCTTCTTCCACAGAGATTTCATTGGGCCGAAAACTGCTATGTCTAGAGGCTGAAGTAAGTTGGTTGTGTGGAATGGAAACGTGCTTGGAAAACACTGTTGTGGCTTGAATACTAGGTAACAGTAGAACAGCTGATTCACTGTGACCACCCAATTTGAGCCTCTGTAACTAATGTTTCAATGACCGGGGATAGATAAAAAAAAACCTTCAAAAAATTTTTTTTAATTATATATTGATATCTTTCGAAAGCTTAGTCTTTGTGAATTTAATGAATATATAGTTTTTTACTAAAGAATTAATTAGGAGGGTACAGCAAATAAAAACAACTTACTTTGCAAAATTGGAAGAAAATCACAGAAAACAGGTGCAGACATCTTCTCGATACAAAAGCCTACACTCACCTGTCGACGAACAGTGGTTGTTAATGGTTCCAGATTATAAAGCAAGTGCTGCGATCTCCAGTAATTATTTAAAATGTCACATATTACCATTCCTAACTTCACAGTACTTCCAAATCCAAAATGCTGCGAAATTAGGAATACTGCGAAATTAGGCAAGTCTGCCCTATATTCAAATCTAAAACATGTAAAAATACTATTTTTACACCAACTCAATTTAATACTTTGTAATAAAGTTTTACAAAATGTCACATAATGGCCACTTTAACCTACCTAACACGAGTAAATGGTCAACAAAATACAAAGACAAATTTAAATAATGTCCAGTGGATTTACTTTTCATAAGTGTGTTACAAATTATCACCAAATTATAACTTGTACTTTCACTATATCTCCGAAAATAATAGGCAAATACAAAAAAAAGGTTTTGTACAGTTTTTCACAAGGAATTACAAAAAACAGATTTTTGACGACAGTGTGAACACAAAAAATCATCTTCGTCGCAGCCAGCACTCTTTGTGTGCCACTTAAGGCATCCAGGCATTTTTCCATCCATCGTGCGACTTTCATTTTTAATACAGTACACTACAATAAAAGCACTCTTGAGTCATTATCTTCACCTTTCTCAGAGTCATCCACAAAAAGCTTCCGCTTAGTACTGACAGGAGCTTCGTTAGAGATATGAAACTCTCCCTTTTTTACTTTAGGTTTTATTCTTGTTGATTTCATACTTCGGCTTCCTTGAGCTTCTGTTTTTCTTTTTATTTCATTTTCTGGCTCTTTTTTTTTTACCTTTTCGTTCAAACTTTCTACCTTGTAAGGGCTAGATTTGTAACTGTGTTTTGTAAACACCTATTTAATTTTGGCAAAGGGATAATTTTTCACACCAAAATCCATACTGACAACGCAGCTTTGCGCCGCGCAACGATGCTCGGCTCAGCTCAAAACTGCGCAGAACAGTGCAGAACGGAGCTTGTGGAAGAACAGCAGGTTCCACTGAGAGCACGTGCACGGTTGAATATGGAGCAAAAAATTTTAAAATTTGCAAGTGCTACTTTCATAGTTATTTATCATCTCTTGAAAGAAGAACAAAGAAAAATTTCTAGAAAACGTTGGGCCACATTGGGTCACAAGTACTGAAACGCTGGGAATTATACGGTGAAAATAATTTTTTCAGTGATTTGCTTATTGGCAATAAAGGACAGTTTGAAAATTTTTGTCGAATGTCGTCGGAAGACTGAGCATCTGCTTTCATGATTTTCATAAACATGTTTTTTATTTTTTATGTGATAATTATTGTCTTTTGGATCCCGCAATTCCGGTTTCTCTCGGTACAGATCAATCACTTTTTCGATCTCTTGATGGTTCCACTCGAAACTCATTTTCTACTTAAATCAAGATGAATATACTAACATCACAGTCAACTGTGTAACGAAACGTTTTATGTTGCCGTTATAGATGAGAATATTCCTTTTTATAGTCTGGAATTTATTTCTATCTTCCTTCTGGGTAGCGGATTCCTTCAAAATAATGTCCCACGTTTGGACGCCAGTTTGTAACGAAACCTTGTTTATTGATCAATTAAAGATAATGACATATTTTGTTTACATTTAATTTATTGAGAGAAAACAACATTTTATTTATTATTTATTAATTCTTTATTAGTTTATTATTTATTAATTCTTTATTAGTTTATTATTTATTGTATTAATCCTCTTTGTTATATTAATTCCTTTATTATTTTACTTATTTTGTTGGTGATGAATAATTTGTTTAAAGCGTTAAATAGATTATGTGATTTGAATAATCGATTTATTGTATTTGTATATTCGGTGTTTTTACTCCTTTTCGATGTCGTTCTCTTCCTTCTTGACGTCCAGGTTTCAATTAATATCTGAAATTCTTTTAATTATATACTTTGTAAAGAAATAAAACTCGAATATGGAATATTTAATTTAATTTATTGATCTTGTTGCGATTAGTCGACTTTGAGTCGAAATACTTATTCACAGCTCGAAACTCGTACTCAGGTCGATTTGGTTTCTTTTTTAAATTAATAACATTTTAAAATTAATAGGTTATTTTTACTGTTATCAGAAGACAGAAAAGGGCAATGCTGGAAAGTACCATACTTAACAACTAAAAGTTCTTACTTAATAAAATAGAAATAATATTTATCATAAAAATGTTATTAAAAATGGAATATTCGAACCACAGGCTGACGTCATCACAGCTGATTGAAGTTGTTCACCAGATTATCTCATCAAAGATGGCCAATTCCTTCACTTCGGATTTACACCAAGATCTTCTCAACGATTTTCCTCCAAATAAATGTTTATTCTTTAAGTATCCCTCATCAGAGCAGTAGTTATTAATTTTCTTGTTGTAGTGTGATGATTCAGTGTTCGTAATCTGTTTTAGTTTCGGTAATAGGTGTTAGTTAAAAGTGTCTTCGTTTCAAATAGTTCATCCAGAATGTCGTGATAGTAGTCATATTGGAAATTTCTCGATTAGTGCCTGACCTGTTCCTATATCTGGTTTATAATTACCAATCTTCATAAAAGTAATGGTTTGGTTTCTTTTATTTAACTTTGGTATGAATAACTCATATATATTTTAAATTTCCTTTCTGGAGCTTAATTCTTGTCAAAAATTTTTTATCGTTTTTTAGCTATATCATTCTGATGTGTTCACCTTGACGTTTAACAATCAACTCCCAGTTTTTTCTTCATCATTCAAAAGGTCCTGGCTGATTTATTAGTAAATTTACATTGTTTTCAGTCAGCTGATACTTAAGATTCAAGTTTGATTTTGTTCAAAAGAATGGAATTTTGTATTATATTAAAAATTACATTTTGATTATTATCTATTCTTATTAAATTCTAATTACATAATCAAATTCCTTATTTAATTCTGCATAATTTAATACCATACATGATATATTTTGTGGTATTTTGTAACTCAAAAGTCACATTTACATAATATTTGCTTGTAGGCCCTTACCTACTTTACTTTCTTACAAATTAAATGGTTTACAATTATCATTAAACAAGATCATTGATTGAATTATTATGATTTGGTTTCTTTAATTCTCAGTAATTTGATGATTTACTTAGCTAATTTGAACCGTACCTTCAATTTAGGCTTTTCTCTAGGGCCTAGTGTTAGGACACTTGCCTTTTTATAATAATATCCTATACTTCCCTTAATTATTTTCACAAAGTGTTGTTACATTTATAATAAATTGTTATTGTGTTAAATTTCACAATTTTCATTCATTTAATTTGTTTCATTAACTTATTTACTAATAATTTATAATGTTGGTGAGGTTTACAATTTGCTCTATGTATTGATGTTAGTTCTATCACTAAATTTACAATTATTTCAGATTGCTATTACCCTTTCGGACATACAATTCCAATAAAATCCTAACAACTAAATTGCCCTTACTTAATTACAACATAGTTTATGATTAATTGACATTCTTGAAACATAATAAAGATATTCTCTTAAAATAAATTTAATCCCAAGCATTCAATGCTATGGGTTCAATGAACTTCTAACACAACAAAACAAATCTGTTTTTATTTAAACAGTTTATTAAAGTTAACTTTTATTCAGTCTATTGCTGTTTTTGTTTCGATTTAGGGATTTACCCTGGTTCCCTTCACTATTCGCTGTATTCCCTAATCTTATTTCTAGTAATTTTATCTAGTCTTGGGGAATAAGGAACATCACTTTATTTGCATTATTGTTTGTCACTTTTCACTATAAAAATAAATTACACTTGTCCACCTTTAGTCATATAATCTTGTGACATAATTGCTTTTATCTTTTGTCTTGAGGTTGTCTTATATCTAACATCATTACTTACACTTAATTTACATTGTCTTTATTTTATTGTATTGTACTTTTCTTATGTTATCTTTTTGGGTTTTTATTTTTATAATGTGGTATTGTTTTTTAATAGTTATTTTTCTATTCAGTGGGTTGGTTTATCCATGGTTTTTCCTTACCTGCTCCTATTCTACCTGGGTATATCTACACTATAAGTTGGACTATCATCATCTTCCTATTATTTATTATAGATGGTATGTTTGGTTTTAATGAACTTGATTCCTAGAATTTCAGTTTACTGTTGTTCTTGATTATTTATTATAGTAATTATTCTTTATGCCAGTTTGTTTTTATTTTATATTTGCTTATTTTTGGAATTATAATAAGGTAGAGTTTCTGTCATGCTACAACTGAAATCAGCCAGTACCGCTCAGATTCAGATAGAACGCGCACGAGCAAACAGTTGCCTTTGATGTACCGACACTGTCTGGATCGCGTTCGTTGGTGCTCGAAATTGCAGTATGGCGCAGTTTGCCGTCCAAACAGGCCGTGCCGTGGCGTGCATGGTTTGGTCTGGTGCAGCGCAGCGCGGACGTGGCTTTACACAGAATTTACATATACTTTTGAAGTATGAAATATGGGAAAATCAATTCAGTGACCACAGAAGAAATTCTTAATGAAATGGACAAAAATCAAGGCGAACAGAGATTAAAAACCCTAAACATTTTCAAACAGTGTATGTATTTGATATGTAAGATTTTCTTAGTTTACTTTTTATTTCATTGAAACTGTATTTGTCATTTTTAAATGTAAAATTTCAATAAATATCTTGTAAACAATGTTTCAATAACACGTATTTTGTTCATATTTTTACCATTTACTTTAATGGGATTGATTTCAGGATGTAGCATACATTTTTTAGTCACTTTTAAGATTGTAATATTCATTAGTCTTAACTTGTTTTTTCTTTCGTAATAAACTGACATGATGTGACCCTCCCAAAGGCCAAAATCTAGATATGGCATCAGTGCTTTGTAATACTTTAGAATTTTGATGTCTACTCTTAATTTCTATTATAGCGTATTCTTGCTTCCTCCTTTTACACTTCCAAGTGCCTTCTCCTCTGTGAGTTGTTTTATTTGAACCCTATACTGTCAATTAATATTGACATTTTTTCATTTACCCGGCATTAAAAAAAGGAAGACGGTGTATAAGCTTCTTTCCATGAGTATATTCTTCTGTTTCTGTTTTTGGATGTAAGGGTTATGCAATCTTTATTAAGATCCAACTGTCACAGTATTCAATATTCAGATGTATTTATGTTTTATCTGTATACCCATATCTTTTGTTGTGGCTATAAGAAAGAGCCATTCAAATACTTCAAAATATATTATCTACATCTCTGTTTCAAGTACCCTTATTGTCTATTTACATTAATTTCTGATTCTATCCATTGTGTCTCCCATCTTTATAGAATTAAATTTCACTGTGATACATCATTTGTTTCTGAATTCACATGCATAAGAAATAACATAATGACTGTTTATAAATAAAATACGTATACAGTATTTTATTTTTTGCTTAACTTGGTTCTGTATTTTTGTTGTATGATGAGAAGAAAATAAGTACTTAATTCCTTTTGTAAATCACTTGGATCTGTGTTGTTAAAATCAGTAAACTCTGTTGTGTAATAAAACGTTACGAGTTTTATTAAGTTATTGAAATATTGAATTTTGTCCCATTTTTAGGGTACCAACTGAGGTTACACATGTTTATTGTTGGTTAAAATAAATGAAATTCCAAATCACTTACCTTTACTAAGTAAATTCGAGTTATTTACCAGGGTGTCGTCTGATGTACTTAGGCAGAGAAAAACGACAGGCAATGCAATGACAAACACCTATTTTGCAAGCACAAATAAATGGTACTTTATTTTTTGTAGCATGACAATTTTTCTGTTTACCTTTCGGTTTAAATTTACTAAAATATGCCAAAATAACATTCCGAACAATATCTGATTCACCTAGCCATACTATCAAGATTTATTAATTTGAATATATATATAAACTTACGACTAACTATAATATAACGGAAACCAGCGCTTTCACACACACACACACACACACGCGCGCGCGCGCGCGCGCGCGCACACATATCTATCCCCAGATTTTAAGAGCTCATATTTAATTTAATTCTCCCCATCTGTTCTTGTTTTATGAAAAATAATAAAATTTGATAGTTTGTGTATATCCTTGTAGGTACTTAGCTGAATTTGAGTCCGATTTTAGTCCAGAAGACGTCACATTGTTTTACGTGCGCACTTTCATTTTAATTCATAATCTCCGAACTGTTATAGTGTAAAGAAAACTGTTAATTACATTTTAAGTATGAATTTTGATTGTTAAGTCGTATTTTAAATATATTATTCACATTCTTTCTGTTTTTGCGGGCGACGTAAACTTCGCCTAAACCGGCTAGCCGGCGGACGCGACAGTTCTATGCGTCCGACACTGGTAGTTGTTATTTGCCGACTGTCTTTGTTCTGTGTGTGCCACGAAAACTGCTAGCGCTGCTACACCCACATTCTAGCGTTATGTAAGGCGCTGACGTAACATCGCGTGATGCTGTTACATCACTTGTTTACAGTTTGTAAGTCCTTGGGTGACCTTGGCACAGTTTTGTCGGTTGTTTAACTCGTTTTATAAAATATTACTGAATAATTTTCACAGTCAGTGTTACCACTGTCGCTACCAATAAAATTTACCTTTTTGTTTACGTTTTGTCCCAATTATTACATTTTACATTGTAAAATGTTGATTGCTTTTATTAAAAATACAAATGTATTTATATTATCCCAGGTAGGCCAAAATGTCCCGTTACAATACCCCCTCAATGACAGATTTTATGCCGAAGCATAAAAAATCTCATTGACACATTCATACTTGCTAAAGTGATCAGCCAGGATATGTTGCCACAACCCCCTTGATGGTTTACCAAAAAATTATATAATTAACTCACCCTTGGTCCGGTGACTGTGACCGCACCTGAATGACATTACTGGACTTCTCTCTCGAGATCCCAACACCATAAAGTCAGACAGATACTTAACGCCCCTGTTCTGACGCGCTGGCCAGCTCAGGTCCGCCGCCACAGCATCACCAAACACTGAAACAACAAATCAAATATCAACTAGTGGCCTTTTACAACACCATATCCCCAACTGATCTGTTTCCCCCTAGCGGTGCTGGTTTGCGCTAAGAAGCACTGGTTTTGTTTTTCGCTTACTTCTAACATATATATGAAGACATATCATAACATATTTAAAATTCCATAATCTCATAATTTCATTCTGTGTACTTTCTCTTGTTAACTTTGATTCCAAAATTCAAAATTATTGCTCTGATTCCCATCAGAATTTAAATAAACATTTCCCATTACCATATTACCCATTTCTCTTATACCCAATTTGCACCAAATTTTTTTTTTTTTTTTTTTAATTTCATGAAATTCTCTTAAATACTAACAAACACAATAATACATAATTCATATTGTCATTATTATTAAAAAGCGACCTGAAGTACATAAACATAACATACAGTGTGCAAAAACAGTAACGGCAGATCTTCGGCTGAACGACATACACTGTCGCTTTTTGTGGCCTGAAGAAGATCTTCAAGAGGAGATACAAAATGTTCTGAAGACATCGAGAATTCATAGCAACAACCACGGCCTAACAGGCCAAAGTAATAATTTTGAAAATACAATTTTAGTCTGTTGGTTATAACTAAAGTCATTATTTAATAATTTTACTTCATGTGAGTATGGTCTCTAAAAATATATTTTTGCTTTGTTAATTATGTATAGTCCTATTTATTATAAATGTGTGTGTGTTATATTTGTAATCAGTTATTAATTTTTTGTTATTTTGTAATTGTAGTAGTTCTCGTTCAATCAAACGAAGAAAGTTTGATGATGAGTTAGTTGAGTCTAGCCTGAATGTAGGAAGTACTGCTGGATTTGGTCCAAAAGTTGCAAGAACAAGGACTCCTTCCATGTCAACAACTTCTACTGTAGGTACGTTGAAGTGTGTTACAAAATTTTGCTGAAGGCTCTGTGGTAATGCAGAGTATAAATTAATAAACTTAATACCATATTAGTTTAAAAGAAATGTAATAAGTTTCAGATTTGAATGCACTAATTTTTTTAATTAAATGTACCTGTTTGCACTCAGAATACGTTAATTTATTTAACAGTTTTTAAGGTATATGTATTTATATATTTATAATAGTATGTTGCAGTGATGAATTCATAACAAATAAATTATGTTTTAGTTGGTACAAATATCACAGATGACACAAAGAGAAAAACATTGTTATCGTACAATTGCACTTAATTTGTATAAAAAGTTGTTCTATAGAATGAAAAGTTTAAAATTAATTTTTAAAGCAGTTCTGAGCATTTGACCTGAATTTTGAAAATATATCTAAAACGTGTGGGTGGTTATGATATTATTTGAGGTTACCATCAGCTATCATCTGAAAATCTGAAACTTGTAAAAAAAAAAAATGGCTTTAGTAAGTTGTTCATATAAAAATTAGTATGTTGTAAAAAATAAACAGTTTTCCAGACTTTTTAGTTTGTAACGTTACTGTTATTTACTACAAAATTAAACAACTCTTTCCAAACGACTTTTTAGTTTGAAAAACTCCAATTTTTAGTTTGTAAATAGACTTTATTAATATAGAATACGTTACTGTTATTTATTACTAAATTGTATAATATTCATATATAAATATTTTTTTAATTAAATAGAAAACATTTTATTAAAAAAATTAATTATTTATCAGAAAAATGAAAATACATGCTTGCTTGTCTTTTTGAAATGACATTCCACCATTTTCTTGTTCAGTACCCACTCTGTTAAAAACATGTTTTTCAGTTTTCCAATTAAAAATGATGTTACTTTAAACACAAAAATCACAATCTAATAAACATTATAAACTCTTGTGACTGACTTCATGCAATTGATGCTGACCCTAAGTAACATTTTCATAAAATCAGCAATACTAATTGTTTTATAAGGTTTGACAAGTCTGACTTGGACAAGATTGTCCCCCTCCCACACATTCTGCTCTTGGGTGATGTAAAAGAGAGGACATCACCAAGAAACTTAGATGGGTGGCAATGTTATCGGACTGAGTGCTTCTTTTAGATAACAGTACTTCATTTCTATTCTGGGATATTCACTGTTCAGTTCATTCCTACTGAACAGTTAATTCCTATTATACAGTTAACAAAAGTGGAGTTAAACTATTCTTGTTTATTACTGTGAAAATATGAATATTAGTTTTTCCATTATTTCAATAATTTCTTTTGGTAGTGAAACATTTATGTTATATATATTGAGAGCTAAAGGTACATAAATTTTGCTGTAGTTGCAGAGCTGGATTTAACGATTTGAACACATCATGCTAATAAAATCAGATGTTAAAACTAGCTGTGCCCTCAAAACTACTAAAAATTCACTATATTGATAAATTATTAATAAAAATTAGTTTGAAATATTGGAAGAAACTATTGTTACAGATTATTTTGAAATATATGAAGAACACTAAATAACCTATATAGCGTTCTTTAAGATTAAAATTTTATAGAAGTTCTTTAATAAAGCTGTGATTTACAAAAAATGATGAAAGAGTCATGCTCCTAGCTTTCTTCTGAGCGAAAGTGTGGATGATGTCATCATACTCAGAGGTGCTGAATGATTTCCCCTTCTGTAGCTAACAGTGCCATTGTTGACAGCCTTCCATTTCCACATATGATCTTAAATCGTTTTTTATGCCTCACAGAGAAGAAATTCTCTAGAGCAGTTAGTTAGTAACTAGCGTGCTCAGTGCCATTCAAAGGAATATTTCACTGTTCAGGTATACTTCTACCATGTCCATACTTTTCAGCAGCATAATGACTTTGACTATACTCAGATAAGCTTTGTCTTTTAAGACTTCGCTATTCCAGAAGTGTTTTTAAATGAGTACACTCATCAACCGTTGAAGGTTCTAGATCATCAAAGTATGCATCAGTCAGGTTTTTAGCTTTCTGAGTAATGTCAGTTATTCTCAATACCTTCAGTTCTTTCAAAAATCCAGATTTGCTGTAAATCTTATGTACTTATTACCACAAAACTTAACTCTCTGCTCCGTCAATTAGAATCACGTTAAAAGTCTTCACACAATCATTTGTCACTATGACGTAAAACTTCCCCTTTGTAGATTTTTTTATATAAAGAAAATTCTATGGCTGTTGGTGTCTGTTCTATACTCTTTGGTACACTTCTCATTAGATGTTTCTCTAAGCTAACAAAATATTTTCAGATTTCTAAAATAAACCTGCAAAAATATTTGTAGTGTTTGGACCTAACCTAATTCCATTGTCTCATATTGCAACTTAGTGTTAATTTTATTTAACCTGTCTAAAATAGTTCCCCAAAAGACAGTGAAAAATGGTGTTTCAACTGTCTTGAGTTCATTCTTCAAATCAGTTGCTCCATTCCTTTTTGGTATTCGGATTGGTGTAAAATATATTTTAAACTAGAAATCTTTAAAAAAATTGTATTTCTTGAATTTTCTCTTGGGTGTGTGCATCTCCAAGAATTCTACTCTAGGACCAGACCTAGTGGTAAATCCAGCCTGTTAGTTATTCTGTAGATTTAGGACAGCAAGATTATAAAATTCTTTTCCAGTCGTATAGAACGGAGTCATAAAATAGCATATGAACTGAAATTTATGCTTTTTAGCAGTTGAAACTGGAGTGGCAAACATGGTGACACTTCCGGTGTCTGTGTCTTCACCCTCAATACAAATTGATAACAAACCTCGGAGGTCAACTGCCAAATCAAGCAGCAGGCGCAGTCGTAAAGTGAAACAACCATATGGTTCAGCTACCAAAGACTTAGGACGGTGGAAACCAACTGATGACTTAGCTCTGATTACTAATATTCAACAGGTTTGTATGTAGATTGAAAAATGTTCGTACAAGTTATGTTGTTCACTTAAAGGTTCATTTGAGTAATGACAATACAAATACAGTTTGGTGTTTGTTTTCTAATTTATTAAGTTATAGGAAGTACAAGCAACGTTTTTTATTTTTCATAGAATGTGATTATCAGAAAGTGGTTTTGGTAATTTGTTAAAATTGTGATTGTAGTCTGTCCAACATTAACATGCATTTGTAATTTCAAAGAGTTCCAGAACATCCCTCCAACACAGATTTATTCAAATTAATGTAAAGTGCATTATCCACTTCTTTGATGCATCTGATAATTCTAAATTTGCAAATGTGTTGGCCTTCAGAAGAAAATAATGCCTTGAGTGTTTCATCAATGTTTGGTGGAAGTTTATATTATCTGAAAGCATTGTCATCATGATATTACATTGTTTTTTCTGAACCAAATGTGATACTGGAACAGATATACTGTACTGTGGTTCTACATACTTAAAACTGTGTATTTTTAACACATTGAGACCTACCCACGTACAATCCCTACATGGTGCTGCGTCCTGAGCATTTTTGTAAAAGTTTGAGGGCTAATAAAAAATTTGTCTCTTCACTTACATTCATTTTGTAAATATGCATTAAAGTATATTACTTCCATATTCCTTAAGAAATGGAAGTATGGTGATGGCAAAAAAAATCGTGTTCGAGATTATTGCAGATTCTGATTGTACTACACTCAAAACATGAAAAAAAGTCGTTTTCTGAAAAGTGTCTGTGTGTGTGTCTGTCTGTCTGTGTGTAGATTTTTTTTCTATGGCAAACGATAACAGCCGCAAATTCAAACAGAATCAAATAATTTTTTGCATACAGCCCTGATTTGTAGAGTACTCACGACCTATTGTTTTTGGTGAAGATCGGTTGAGGGAAAGGGGTAGTTTACCTGCAACGGTTTTTTTTTATCAAGGGAAATTTTTTTTTTGGCAAACGATAACAGCCGCAAATTCAAACAATTAAATAATGTTTCGCACACAGCCCTGAATTGTAGAGTTCTCAAGATCTATTGTTTTTGGTGAAGATCGGTTAAGGGAAAGGGGTAGTTTACCTGTAACGTTTTATGTTTTAACAAGGGTATTTCCTATGGCAAACGATAACAGCCTCAAATTCAAACAGAATCAAAAGATTATTTGCATACAGCCCTAAATTGTAGAGTTCTCAAGACCTATTGTTTTTGGTGAAGATCGGTTAAGGGAAAGGGGTAGTTTACCGGCAACGTTTTTTTAACAAGGGTATTTTCTATGGCAAACGATAACAGCCGCAAATTCAAACAGAATCAAATAATTTTTTGCATACAGCCCTGATTTGTAGAGTACTCAAGACCTATTGTTTTTGGTGAAGATCGGTTAAGGGGAAGGGGTAGTTTACCTGCAACGTTTTTTTATCAAGCGTATTTTCTATGGCAAACAATAACAGCCACAAATTCAAACAGAATCAAATAATTTTTTGCATACGTCCCTGAATTGTAGAGGTCTCAAGGACTTTCGATTTTGGTGAAGATCGGTTAAGGGGAAGGGGTAGTTTACCTGCAACCTTTTACGTTTTAACAACAGTAAAGTACTTGAAAATTCATTTAAACTTTTTGAAACAATGGTAATTGTTAAAAATAAAATAATTTTGTTGCCAGGCAATAAAATTATAATTTTTTCATTTTAATGTAAATTATGTATGAGTTAATATCTTTATATATATAATTCTTCTGTACGTGTGTATGTCACTGAACTCCTCCATGTATAAAATAATATCGTTCGTGGCAGGTAAGCATATCTCAGTTATGTAATGTTTACGTTTCCATTTTATTATTATGCCTACAGCAATAAAAAGGCAGGTAACACACACACACACACACACACACACACACACACACACACACACACACACACACACACACACACACACACACACACACACACACACACACACACACACACACACACACACACACACACACACACACACACACACACACACACACACACAATTCACGTTATTTCTGGCCTCACTCATGTTTATTTTCTTACATTTACACGCTTTTTAAATGTAAAGTGCCGAAACCCACACCAACATAACGTGTGCAAGCCGAAAAAATGGACATCAATTTGCTTCCTGTGGATCGCTGGGCAATGTAACTGCACGTGTTTACAGAGGAACGATTCATAGACAGACTTTTCGTCTTTAGGGAATGAACCCTCTGCAAGATGCTGAGGGTCCATGAGTGACTTCGGAGCGCTCCTTCTTTTTCACGTGTTTGTTCTGTGAAACATACACTGTAGATTCGCAGCTTTACTCTAACCAACGCTCAATAGGAAATGTTGAAAATTTTTGTCCACAGTGTACCCTCATTCACACTAAACCTGCTCTGATGTTTTAATTACGGACATCATAATATTAAAACTTTGGAAACTTGAGCACTACTTAATGGAGATCAATCATTAACTTATCCAAGCCATTAATTTTATGCATATATTTTATATATATGTGTACAACGGTATCGGCAACAAAGAAGTAGTTTTTGTTAAAATTCCTTCCCGGGATATTTGGCCGTAGTCCAATGTTTTCTACAAAACCAGACGTTTCGGCAATGCCATTGACTTCCATCATCAGTGAAAATCAAGTGCGATAACGTGAGGTGGTATACGTTAGTGACCACAGTACTGTGGTTAAGGCTGAAGCAGTAAGTAGAAAGAAGTAGTTTCTATAGTAATATTTCATTTCGAAAATGATTTTAAATATAAATCTTAGAATATGGAAGTCATGCATGGTTCTCCATACCGATATTTTTGTTATGATGTTTGTAGTTTACCTTTTTTTTACTTCCATATTCCTTAAGGAAATGGAAGTATGGTGATGGCAAAAAAAATCGTGTTCGAGATTATTGCAGATTCTGATTGTACTACACTCAAAACATGAAAAAAAGTCGTTTTTCAAAATGTGTGTGTGTGTGTGTGTGTGCGTGTCTTGTGTCTAGATTTTTTTCTATGGCAAACGATAACAGCCGCAAATTCAAACAGAATCAAATAATTTTTTGCATACAGCCCTGATTTGTAGAGTACTCACGACCTGTTGTTTTTGGTGAAGATCGGTTGAGGGAAAGGGGTAGTTTACCTGCAACGTTTGTATGTTTTAACAAGGGTAATTTTTTCTATGACGAACGATAACTGCCGCATATTCAAACAGAATCAAATAATTTTTTGCATACACCCCTAAATTGTAGAGTTCTCAAGACCTATTGTTTTTGGTGAAGATCGGTTAAGGGGAAGGGGTAGTTTACCTGCAACCTTTTACGTTTTAACAAGAGTAAAGTACTTGAAAATTCATTTAAACATTTTCAAACAATGGTAATTGTTAAAAATAAAATAATTTTGTTGCCAGGCAATAAAATTATAATTTTTTCATTTTAATGTAAATCATGTATGAGAGAAAATATATCGTTCGTGGCAGGCAAGCATATCTCAGTTATGTAATGTTTACGTTTCCATTTTATTATTATGACTACCGCAATAAAAAGGCAGGGAAGACACACACACAAAATTCACGTTATTTCTGGCCTCATTCATATTTATTTTCTTACATTTGCACAGTATTTAAATGGAAAGTGCCGAAACCCATACCAACATAACGCGTGCAAGCCGAAAAAGTGTCCAGCGTGGATAGCGATTTGCTTCCTGTGGATCGCTGGGCAGTGTAACTGCACATGTTTACAGAGGAACGATTCATAGACAGACTTTTCGTCTTTAGGGAATGAACCCTCTGCAAGATGCTGAGGGTCCATGAGTGACTTCGGAGCGCTCCTTCTTTTCCGCGTGTTTGTTCTGTGAAACGTACACTGTAGATTCGCAGCTTTACTCTAAGCAATGCTCAATAGGAAATGTTGAAAATTTTTGTCCACGGTGTACCCTCATACACACTAAACCTGCTCTGATGTTTTAATTACAGACATAATATTAAAACTTTGGAAACTTGAGCACTACTTAATGGAGATCAATCATTAACTTATACAAGCCATTAATTTTATGCATATTTTTTATATATGTGTGTACAACGTTATCGGCAACAAAGAAGTAGTTTTTGTTAAAATTCTTTCCCGGGATATTTGGCCGTAGTCCAATGTTTTCTACAAAACCAGACGTTTTGGCAATGCCATCGACTTCCATCATCAGTGAAAATCGAGTGCGATAACGTGAGGTGGTATACGTTAGTGACCATAGTACTGTGGTTAAGACTGAAGCAGTAAGTAGAAAGAAGTAGTTTCTATGGTAATATTTCATTTCGAAAATGATTTTAAATATAAATCTTAGAATATGGAAGTCATGTATGGTTCTCCATACCAATATTTTTATTAAGTTGAGAAAAATACACTTTTTAACTTATAAAAAAAAATTCAGCTTGACTCAATTCTAGGTGCAGTATGTTAATTTTAAACACAGGTTACAGCTATACAAAAATTATATTGTTTACACCTAAATATTGTTTTATCAGTATATTTACTGAATTAGTTGGAAACAAAAGACATCATTTGAGGTTAGGATACAAATCTCTTTCTCACACATGGGTTACAGTGGTTGTTCATCTATCTCACACCATGAACTTGAATTTTATATATGAAATTAACTTGTATTACTTCTGACACATTTTGAGTGTTTAATAATTTCAACTAAAAACTGAGGATTGTCAGTTATATCATTAGCTTCACCCATCACAATGTCACTTATCACCAGCACACATTACCACTAATTTCTGAATATGAATTTGATGATTTGATGTCAGAGCCAGAACTGTTTATGATTTCATTAATTTCTTCTTCTGTAAGATAATTCTTGGAATCTATTTTCAATAAACAAAAATTTAACAAAATACAACTGTCTCACACACAATCGAAGGTAAATAACAAAAATGGCTTCCCTCATCAAACACGTGTACGTAGTACAAACAGAAATATTTTCCCCCATGTCTGTTCCAGTGCATGCTGACCTCTACAGCTTAAATATAGAACTTAATATTCCACTACACGGGAACCAAGCCTGTGGATGTATAGGAGCTATCTTGTTTAGTTTAAAGTACGTCAGATTTGTGGACATACCTGGTACCTCCTTAGGATTGAGACCTACCCACTTACAATCCCTACATGGTACTGCGTCCTGAGCATTTTTGTAAAAGTTTGAGGGCTAATAAAAAATTTGTCTCTTCACTTACATTCATTTTGTAAACAATGCATTAAAGTACAGGGTCCACCAGTGAAGCGGGAAAATTAAAAGTACCCAATTTTTTCATGAAACATTTATTATCAGAATTTTTTTTTACAGATTTGAGTTGAGTAAAGTATGCCATTATTTTGCTTTTTAAAAATAACGCCGCTCAAGTGAGAGCCATTTCTTTGTAAACATTCTTCTAATCTTTACCGAAAATTTTCCATCACTCGACGAAGCAGGTCAGGTTGAATCCATGCAATTTCTTGTCTGATATTCGTTTTTAATTCCGGTATGGTGTGCGGTCTATCAATGTACACACTGCTCTTCAGAAATTCCCAAAGAAAAAAGTCGCATGCGGACAAATCTGGTGATCTTGCAGGCCACGAGATGTCGCCATATCTGGATATGAGTCCGTCCGGGAAGAGTTCTCTTAAAGCAGCCATGGACACACGAGCAGTATGACTTGTGGCCCCATCCTGCTGGAAAAAATTAATTTCCGGAAACCTAGGGAGCTGTTGCATAAAAAATGTTCTGACCATGTGTGTGTAGCGGTCTGCATTGACAGTTGTGGTGTTTCCTCTATCGTCTTGGAAAAAATATGGTCCAGTAATGCCAGATGATGAAACTGCACACCACACCGTAACTTTCGGACTATGTAATGGCTTTTCATGCAACTCACCTGGGTTTTCATAATTCCAATATCGACTATTTTGTTTGTTTACATATCCATTCAAATGAAAATGTACTTCATCTGACATAAACATGCGGTGAATAAAGTTTTCATCATCATTTACACGTCGCAATATTTCTTCGCTGAAAATCCTGCGAGCCAGCATATCGCCATCTTTCAACTCCTGGATTACTTGAATTTTGTAAGGATGAAAAGATAAGTCTTTATGCAAAATTCGTCGTAACGATGTGTCACTAATGTTTAGTGCGGATGCATGTTTCATTGCAGAACGTTGTAGACTACGCGTCAATGCTACTCGAACTCTTTCAATGTTTTCCTCTGTTCTTACAGACCTTGTTGCTCCTCTATGCTTTAAGTTTAATGTGGATCCAGTTTCTTCAAACTTTTTCACCCATGATATAATTGCATGAGCGGACGGCACTCTTCCATGTTGTGGAATATTGAAATGATTACGAAACAATCGTACAGAAGTCACCATTCTTATAAAACGATTTTACGCAGAAAGCACGCTGTGCACCGGACCACTGCTCCATGTTTTAAAACATATAATAACAAATGGCATTAAATGTAAAACAACAATCGAAAACCTCCACGCCCTCTCGTGAGCAGGAAATGAACTATTGGACTTTCAAAATTTCCCGCTTCACTGGCGGACCCTGTATATGTACTAGAGTATATGTAACCGTTTGGTTTGACTTGGATGTACTAGGTACGTCCATAGGGCTCAACGCGTTAAACGTGCCCATCTGATTGGTGTTACCCGTTTTCTGATAACCATCAGAGAATTATATTTTTGTATAATATTAACGAATTAAGTAATTTTAAAATGGCATTTTAAGAATCTGACAGCTATTAATACACAGTAGCATGTTTCCCGATTAAATACAATCATTATGTTTTTCTTTAAGCCTATTTCATGTGTTTAAAGATCTTTTGCATGTAGATTGTATGTTTTCCATAGATACAGCAAATTTACTTGCAATTATTGTTGACAAATTTAATGACGATAGTTGTGTTAGTGGTTAAAATCACAAGCAGAATGATCACTGTTGCACACCACTATATAAAAATTATTCCAATTAGCGCTTTCAAGCTTCACAGCTCATCGTCAGATCGGAAATGAAACAAATAACCTGAAAACAAACCCTTCACCCCCACCCTACCCCACCCTGCTCACACACAACAAGCTATAATTCAAATGTCCCTTCCCTACCCCCTGAGTCCTGTCCCTCCATCTGGACAGTTACATATTTTTCTAGCAAATTCCTTGAGTTTCAGTGGTGTGTGTGTGTGTGTGTGTGTGTGTGTGTGTGTGTGTGTGTGTGTGTGTGTGTGTGTGTGTGTGTGTGTGCATTCCTTTTAAACCTACCCCTCTTTCTCAACCACAGATGTGGGTCAGTCACACACCCTTATTTTAAAAACATCCAATTAGTCCTATGCAATTTAATTCTTAATCTTATCTATCTGTCCTCTATCATTTACTTCTTAATTATGTTATAAAATATTTCTTCATTATCAAATTTAATTTTAGTATTAATTAAATTGTCTAACCCTTTTTCTCTTTCATTCAATATTTCTATCTCCTCCCTAAGCTTCCTTTCAACTGTGTTATTTACTACTTTTACAATTTGGTAGTCTTCCAAAGGATTAACAAACTTATGGTTGTCTTCTATGAAATGTCTTGCATATAACGAATTGGTTGTTCTATTACCTTCTCCACGTTTGTGGTCAGACAACCTGCATACGAATTTTCGTCCTGTCTCACCTAGGTACACTTTGTTGTAGTCTTTACATTTTAATTTATAAATTCCGCTTTTCTATAATACTGGGATTTTTTCTATATTTGTATTCCTTATCTTATCAAATACTGTTTCACATTTTTTAATAGCTATATCTACTCCGTGTTTATTAAAACATTTTATAATTTTTCTAGTATGTGAACCTATGTATGTCAATGACCCTGCATAATTCTTTCTTCATAATTCTATTCTTGCAGAAATATACATGAATGATTTTGAAAAGCAATTAATAAGTTCCACTAAGTATAAAGACAATATTAAATTATGGACTAGATACGTTGACGATGTATTAGTAATTTGGGAAGGAAGCATAGAAGAAGTGCATGAGTTTATAAATGCGGTAAATAATAAGGATAAAAACTTACAATTTAAAGAAGAGATAGGAGGTAAGAAAATAAATTATGTAGATTTAAACATAGAAATTAAAGATAATGAGAAACTACAGTTTGGGATATTTAGGAAAGAATCGTATTCTGATATAATTATACCAAGAGAGTCTTACCACCCTTATAGATATAAAATGGCGGCAATGAATTCATTTTGTTGTAGAGCTCAGAAGTATTTAAAAAGAGTCCGAATCAAAAGATAGGGAGTTAAAAACGATAAAAAGAATTATAAGGAATAATAACTATAACACCAACATAGTGGATAAGGTTATGAAAAGGGTTAACATACAAAAAGCTAAAATAGAATCAGAACAAAAGAATTATGCAGGGTCATTGACATACATAGGTTCACATACTAGAAAAATTATAAAACGTTTTAATAAATATGGAGTAGATATAGCTATTATAAAAAATGTGAAACGGTATTTAATAAGATAAGGAATACAAATATAGAAAAAATCCCAGTATTACAGAAAAGCGGAATTTATAAATTAAAATGTAAAGACTGCAACAAAGTGTACCTAGGTGAGACAGGACGAAAATTCGTATGCAGGTTGTCTGACCACAAACGTGGAGAAGGTAATAGAACAACCAATTCGTTATATGCAAGATATTTCATAGAAGACAACCATAAGTTTGTTAATCCTTTGGAAGACTACCAAATTGTAAAAGTAGTAAATAACACAGTTGAAAGGAAGCTTAGAGAGGAGTTAGAAATATTGAAAGAAAGAGAAAAAGGGTTAGACAATTTAATTAATACTAAAATTAAATTTGATAATGAAGAAATATTTTATAACATAATTAAGAAGTAAATGCTAGAGGACAGATAGATAAGATTAAGAATTAAATTGCATAGGACTAATTGGATGTTTTTAAAATAAGGGTGTGTGACTGACCCACATCTGTGGTTGAGAAAGACGGGTAGGTTTAAAAGGAATGCGCGCGCGCGCGCACACACACACACACACACACACCACTGAAACGCAAGGAATTTGCTAGAAAAATATGTAACTGTCCAGATGGAGGACACGGCTAAGGGGGTGGGGAAGGGACATTTGAATTATAGCTTGTTGTGTATGAGCAGGGTGTGGTGGGGTGGGGGTGAAGGGTTTGTTTTCAGGTTGTTTCATTTCCGATCCGACGATGAGCTGTGAAGCTTGAAAGTGCTAATCGGAATAATTATTGCAATTATTGTTGTGTGTTGCAAGTGGTGTGCAACAGTGATCATTCTGCTTGTTGACAAATTGTGAAGGAATGGAATTTGAAATCGCCCGGGTCGCCACTCACACTTGATAGACGGTGTGTGAGAGCTGTATCATAATCCCTACTAGTAACAGATATGCTAAAAAACAAAAACTATTTACCAGAAGATGGAAACAACCAAGTCCATTTAAGCAAGCCCCTGAGTACAGGTTAGGTCGGAGTCAGGTGACAAAAACACTTAATCTAGCATTATTGATTTTATATTATAATCCACACAACAAATGACAAGAAAAATGCATTACATTCATTAAAATTTTCACCAGAAAACTTAAATTGCTTACTTCAATCTCAAGTTCAAGTTTTGAACGTATAAAACTCTCCACATTCACCTCTAATTTCTCTACTGACATTATACAAAAAACAAAATACAAAAGACCAAAAATCTTTATCTCTAAATCCTATACTATTAAGCGAGCAATAATTGTAGCTGTTTTTTTCTCGAAAACGGCTCTAACAATTTTCTCGAAAGTTGGTAATTAACCTATACTATTAAGCGAGCAATAATTGTAGCTGTTTTTTTTTCTCGAAAACGGCTCTAACGATTTTCTCAAAAGTTGGTACTTAAGGGTATTTTGACACCAGAAATCGATTGGACTCGGTCTCATTTTCCGCAAAATTCGTCTAAGGGTCTTTATTTTAAAGTATTGCGGGACCAATACCGATACAACAATTGAAAAAATTGCCTTTAAACAATTAATTATTGCTAGGCAACTGTAATTTCTAACCAGCTTTCTTTTACCGTACAGACAAATAAATTACAGAAACTGTCGATAAATGCAAACGGCGCAGTATCGATATGTTTATATATGAAGAATCATCATTTTCTATATAGTTAACTCGAAGTTTCTTGCAGCAATTATATAATGTTGTGATGTTATACAATTTGTTTCTTCTGAAAGAAGTGAACAGTACTTGAAGAAGAAACAAGTTGTATAACATCACAACATTATATATGAAGAAGAATAAATAGCTGTTGCAATAAATGTAAATAAACAAAATAAGAGTTGAGACGAGCAATAATTGTATACCCTATTTAATAATATTAAGCGAGCAATAACGTATTACATATTGTAACGTTACATAACCCGGTCCCAATAAATTAAATCATGATAACATAAAGGTCAGAAATGGGTAACCTATAACTAGCTCTAAATTAAAGTATATCACTAAACATGATAAACAATTCGAGTGATATACGGTGCAAAGTGAGTTATAGTGTACCCATTGAGGTAAAAAAGTGAAAGTGAAGGTAACTTATTACAGAATTGTGCTGTAGGTTTGGGCATTATAAAACCATGAGAGTAGACTATAATACTACTAACTGATTTGGTATTTTATTTATTTATTGTAATATTTATATTGTATGGACAACCAATTGTTATACCTAAGTTAATGTTATATTTTTTCAAATATTTGTGTTATAATATAAGATAACCCAGGGTTAGTTTTAAAAAACATAAAAAATTTTAAATATAAAAGGATAATAAAAAATTAAAATAATACTATGAGGGAAATGGCAACAGGAAGTAGGGCAGTGTAGAAATACTATGAGAGACTAAATAAATAATATATATAAATTTATTTAAAGATAATAAAATTATCAAATACTTATATACAAGGTCATAAGAAAATGAACAAAAACTTATTATGTAAACCAAATTGATAAAGAAACCGGAATGGGAAAGAATTATTTTTTGGTAAATAAAATATAAATTTATAATAATTACAAACTGCCTGTATAATAAAAATATTATGGGTTACTAAGAGTGACGGAAATAACAAGTATTCTTAATAATATTTTTTTTGGAATAAAACCATAGAGTTGACAAAATGATGCTACTACAATTCTAATAAAATAACCTTTCTGGAACTTTGGAGGAGTGAAAATTAGTACAAAATTAACAAGCAACATGACCACTATATAATCATCATTATTTATCAAAATTAAATGGTTATACTCTTTAAAAAACAGTGAAAGAAAACCTTCTGATGATTCAACCTAGTTTCGCCATAGTTCAAGTTGACAATAGAATATCAGCCAGACGGTAATGAAATTATAACTCCAGACGGATGTCACCAGAGAAAAAGCTTCATTCCCGTAAGAACCATACGAAGAGAGGTAATATAAACATTTCGTTTAATAGTTAACGAAGAAAACGCATTCCGAATGTTGGTATAGAAAACGAAACTAGTCAAATTTAATCACATGTTTTTTTAAAGTAAACAAATGCCCGCTGCTCTCTTATGGACATTCCTGGAACTACATACTAAACGAAAAATAAACAAATTTATTTAATATTTTTTCGGTATTTGTAAAGCTTAGTAATTATCCATTTCTGACCATCTCATAACAAAAAGAACTTACCCTGAACCCTGGGGAATTATTAAGAATTATATATTAATTGATGTTTTTGAAAATAGTGTAAAATTTGGTAAACAAAACCATATATGTTTTTTCTTTAGACAATTCCATGTTTACTCTATGAAGTCGAGATTATGTTTTATTTAAGGAAAGATCAATTGTGATACTTGTATTTTGGTGGCAGGAAACAAAAAACCAATAATATAAATAAATAATATTATTGAAAAATGATATTGAATAATAAAGTGTGTTATAATTTTTGTAGTGGGTAGTTGTAATAGATTTCAGCACAAAAACAGAAGAGATCAACACATCAGATCAGATTTTGCTATAGTGTAGGCTGGTTAAACTAGGCGTGGAAACTTGTCTCACAATCAGCTGATTTAAATCACAGCGAACAATTTGAAAAAATCAGAAATCGTCTAAACCGAGTGTAAATAATTGGTACTTACTCTCTGTTCCTCATAAGGGTGAACAACTTCCCTCCTTGACCCCAAATCACACACTCTCGATTTCTGTTTAGATTGAGTAACATTGAAAAATCCTTTATTTATTTTTTTAAAAAAACGTCAGTTATAATTCATAAGTGGCGACTGCGGAGAGGTGGAAACTTTAATATCTCAAACCGCGACGTTACAAGATTGGCGCATAACAACATTGGGAGCTTAATTAAATAAGACGAACACCCAATAAGCCACATACAAAGTTTTCGGTAAAACCTCTACAAAAACCACTACGTTACAAGATTGGCGCTCAACGTAAAAGGGCTGTAATTAGAAAAGAATTTTGATATTTAATAAAAATATATACCAAAAAAATCTAATTATCGTCGGCAGTTATGAGAAAACAAGAAATGCATAATACCCGAGGCAAATCGAAGAAGAGGGCAGAAGAAAAGGAGAAGGAAGAAGGTGGACAGGAACAAGAAATAGAATTAGTCACGGACAGTGAAATGGACCAACCGACAGGTGATAAAGAAGAAACCGAAGTAGTTATGGACCCGGAAACAGAAATAATTGAAGAGGATGCCCAAGGGGACCAACCAGAAAAAGCGGAAGCCAGAAGAGAACCAGATTGGCAAGAAATGATGAGGATGATGATGGAGAAAATTGATAGCATTAAGGAAAGCAATAAACAAACCATAGATGAAAACTCAAGGAAACAAAATGAAACCTTGAGCGAAAAATTTGATAAAATAGATGAGAATTTTAAGAAACAGGAGGAAAACTCGAAGCAAACCAATGAGGAAAATAAGGAGAATTTTAAGAAACAGGAGGAACAAAATAGACAGACCAATGAGAAAATCGATAGCATTCAGGAAAGTTTAGTCAAACAACTAAATGAAAAAATAGAGACCATTCATGGAAATATCAAACAAACCATGAATGAACAATACCATGAACTAAAAGAAACTGTTGAAGGACAAAGAGAAGAGATGAATGCAAAATTTGAAGAGAATAATGAGAATTTAAAACAAATTGAGGGTAAGATGGAGAACTTTAACAAGGAATTAAGAGAAAATCTAGAGAGTAAAATTGAACTGGTCAGTAATACGCTAAGCCAAAGGGTAGATGAATATAAGGAAGAGGCAGAGAAGAAAGTAATAGAAACTAATCAAAGATTAGATAAAACTGAAGAGAAGATGGAACAAATTAAAACAGGAGTCGAGGCACGAATGGAAAAGGAGGAACAGAATAATCAAGTTCGTGTAATGGCCATACGCCAAGAAAACAATGACCAGTTAGATAGTATCAAAAGCAGTCTAAACTGTAAATTTTCAGAGTTTCATAAAACAGTAGAGAATGTAAAAAATCAGTGTGATAGCCAAGCAGAGAAATTAGATAGTTTGCAACAAATACAAACCAATTTTCAATGTGATGTAGATAGAATAAGTTCTAGATCTGCATGCAGCAGTCCTCATGTTTATCAAGACAGTAAGGAAAGTGTAAACTTTCGGGATTATCGCAGAAACCCACTTGAATTTTTAGGGAGAGTAGACGAAATTTTGAACAGATCAAAGGAGAATCGATGGAATATGAAAAAAGGTATATTAGACGAATCGTTCAAAAATATCAATGATAATTGGTGGACAGCAATCAGGAACGAGGTGTGTGATTATGGGGGTTTCAAAACAATGTTCAAACTTAAGTACTGGTCCGAGTCAGTACAAAACATTATTCGGGACGATATTTGTCATGGTAGGTATGACCGTACAATAGGACAAACACCTACTGCTTACTTTTTGGGGAAGGTGTGTATAGCAAAGTATTTAGACCCTAAGATACCTGAAGAGTGTCTAGTGACCAAAATGGCGGATCATTTCGAAGAGAAGATCATCAGTGCCCGATTAAGTGGACAAATCAAAACTATTGGAGGCATGGAAACGCTACTAGAAAATTATGAACAGGAATCTTATTATAGGAGAAGTAGATGGAGGTCAGGGAATACTGAGGAGCGAAAGAATGAACCACCAAGAGAGAATCGACCTAGAGTCAATTATGTACATGCTAATAACAATTATTACAGTAATAGTTACCAAGGAAAACGTCCGTATTGTAACCAGAGACAAAATTATGATCGAAGAGATGAGAGAAACAACTACAACAGACAACAATGAAATGATCATGACGAATATAGGAGGTCCAGAAGTGGAGATAGAAATAGGGACATACCCTCGGGAGATCCACCAAATGACAATCAGGGAACTAATCAAGCCCAAGTAAATTATCTAATGGCTGATGAGAGGGATTCGAGGAGACCCGATGAACAGCAACAAAGAAAAGGGGACAAACGAGTTGACCGTGGGAAAAATCAAGGGTCTAATCCTGGTCCCAGTAATAAAGATGAGAGGCTATATACATACGATAATATTGAAATGTATGGTAGTGATCCGCAATGGGGCAATCCAATAGCGAATTTTATTGACAAGTTTAATCAACAGAATCCACGGGAAAAATATAAGAGTGGATCAATCCGTGTTGTGAATGATACCGAAAACGGTTAAACTAATGTTAAATGAAATCTTGAGAAAAAGTATTGAGAGAACAATACCCCAAAATTCTAAAAGCATGTAAGGACATCTTACTCAAGTTATTTTGAAACCATATAATTTAATAAAAATAATAACAGATTAATAAATAAGAGTTATGAAGAATTGATTTAAAGTGAGATAATAGGAAAAAGTAATATTTCTAATGGTAACAAACAGAAGAAAAATTAAATGAACAATAACAATTGATGGTAATGTGCTCAGATAAGAAGAATAAAGAATAATTTAATGACTCCAATGAAACTGAAGGAGGATGATAATTAATACAATAATTAGAATTTCTCGGAATTGAAGATTATATAAGAAGAAATGATACGGAGAAATATGTCAAAAGAAGTAAAGTCAAAAGAATTTTAACATAAGGCCTATCAATAATGTTATATGCTATTAGTTAATGGAAAAGAAGAAGGAATCAAGGAGAAGAAGAAATATATAAATAAATGCAAACAGCTACAGTATGAAGAATCCCAAAAGTGTTTAGTACTAGTCGCTAATTGACTACTACTTATAAGTTTTTTATTTTTATGTATTGACCGTAGAAATGTTCCGGCAATAATTTTTATGAGCAGGGATGATGTTCCCCTGGTCTCAGAAGGTGTAAGGATGGACAGAGGAGTATGGACCCAGAGTGGCCACCCTACTGGTACCACCGCACAGGATAGGGAAAAATGTTAGGGAAATTGAATATTTAAGGGAAAATAATTATAAAATAGCTGTAAAGAGTGATATTAGATTCCAGAAGTATAGATGAAGAAAATATAAGGAAGATAGCAGACCGAAGCTTAATTGATAAAGATAATTTATAGAAGTAAATAGAAACGAGTGTTAAAACAAGTTTAATATGATTAGTGTGACCAGTCCTTATCAAATAAAATGTGGAAGTACCACTACCCAGAAATAAATAATTGATGAATTTGCCTCCAAGAGAGAGAGAGTTAAGTAAGAAAACAGCAATTACCACCAGTGTGAATTACCAGTCAGTTTATAACCAGTTTGAAATGAAACACTATTATGAAGATAAAACCAAGACTATTAAGAGAATGGAAATAATCAACAATTTATTTTAATAAACAAGTAATACCAAAATAAATTTGTTCTAGTGGGGGGGGCTTTATGTAACGTTACATAACCCGGTCCCAATAAATTAAATCATGATAACATAAAGGTCAGAAATGGGTAACCTATAACTAGCTCTAAATTAAAGTATATCACTAAACATGATAAACAATTCGAGTGATATACGGTGCAAAGTGAGTTATAGTGTACCCATTGAGGTAAAAAAGTGAAAGTGAAGGTAACTTATTACAGAATTGTGCTGTAGGTTTGGGCATTATAAAACCATGAGAGTAGACTATAATACTACTAACTGATTTGGTATTTTATTTATTTATTGTAATATTTATATTGTATGGACAACCAATTGTTATACCTAAGTTAATGTTATATTTTTTCAAATATTTGTGTTATAATATAAGATAACCCAGGGTTAGTTTTAAAAAACATAAAAAATTTTAAATATAAAAGGATAATAAAAAATTAAAATAATACTATGAGGGAAATGGCAACAGGAAGTAGGGCAGTGTAGAAATACTATGAGAGACTAAATAAATAATATATATAAATTTATTTAAAGATAATAAAATTATCAAATACTTATATACAAGGTCATAAGAAAATGAACAAAAACTTATTATGTAAACCAAATTGATAAAGAAACCGGAATGGGAAAGAATTATTTTTCGGTAAATAAAATATAAATTTATAATAATTACAAACTGCCTGTATAATAAAAATATTATGGGTTACTAAGAGTGACGGAAATAACAAGTATTCTTAATAATATTTTTTTTGGAATAAAACCATAGAGTTGACAAAATGATGCTACTACAATTCTAATAAAATAACCTTTCTGGAACTTTGGAGGAGTGAAAATTAGTACAAAATTAACAAGCAACATGACCACTATATAATCATCATTATTTATCAAAATTAAATGGTTATACTCTTTAAAAAACAGTGAAAGAAAACCTTCTGATGATTCAACCTAGTTTCGCCATAGTTCAAGTTGACAATAGAATGTCAGCCAGACGGTAATGAAATTATAACTCCAGACGGATGTCACCAGAGAAAAAGCTTCATTCCCGTAAGAACCATACGAAGAGAGGTAATATAAACATTTCGTTTAATAGTTAACGAAGAAAACGCATTCCGAATGTTGGTATAGAAAACGAAACTAGTCAAATTTAATCACATGTTTTTTTAAAGTAAACAAACGCCCGCTGCTCTCTTATGGACATTCCTGGAACTACATACTAAACGAAAAATAAACAAATTTATTTAATATTTTTTCGGTATTTGTAAAGCTTAGTAATTATCCATTTCTGACCATCTCATAACAAAAAGAACTTACCCTGAACCCTGGGGAATTATTAAGAATTATATATTAATTGATGTTTTTGAAAATAGTGTAAAATTTGGTAAACAAAACCATATATGTTTTTTCTTTAGACAATTCCATGTTTACTCTATGAAGTCGAGATTATGTTTTATTTAAGGAAAGATCAATTGTGATACTTGTATTTTGGTGGCAGGAAACAAAAAACCAATAATATAAATAAATAATATTATTGAAAAATGATATTGAATAATAAAGTGTGTTATAATTTTTGTAGTGGGTAGTTGTAATAGATTTCAGCACAAAAACAGAAGAGATCAACACATCGGATCAGATTTTGCTATAGTGTAGGCTGGTTAAACTAGGCGTGGAAACTTGTCTCACAATCAGCTGATTTAAATCACAGCGAACAATTTGAAAAAATCAGAAATCGTCTAAACCGAGTGTAAATAATTGGTACTTACTCTCTGTTCCTCATAAGGCTGAACAACTTCCCTCCTTGACCCCAAATCACACACTCTCGATTTCTGTTTAGATTGAGTAACATTGAAAAATCCTTTTTTATTTTTTTAAAAAAACGTCAGTTATTATAATTCATAAGTGGCGACTGCGGAGAGGTGGAAACTTTAATATCTCAAACCGCGACGTTACAAGATTGGCGCATAACAACATTGGGAGCTTAATTAAATAAGACGAACACCCAATAAGCCACATACAAAGTTTTCGCTAAAACCTCTACAAAAACCGCTACGTTACAATATTTAATTTATAACGTGTTCCCTGTACGCTGTTGCGTTTTCTGTGTTCTCTGAGGTAAGTATTAATATACGAACACGTCATGGACAAAAAAATTCAAGGATTTGTATTGAAACATTTGAAAAAGGTTTTTAGTAAGCTAAAGTTAATAATAATTTATGGGTTTTTTGAAACTGTTGCTTTTGCTTCTTTGTGACTTAGAACAGAAAGGTACGTTTTATTACAGAGTAAAACACTCGGGTTGGTAAGCGAGCTTATCGAATAATTGCGTACAAGTTAAATACTGAAGCCATAGAAGGTAGGAATTTTCGTTTGTGGGTGCAGTGGTACAACATGGATGATATTGAGGGCTATGAAAACCAACAAAACCAAGAGCTTTTAAACATCAACGAAAATGATGCTATTGGAGAAGAGATGTACCATCTTCTTAGAGGAAGACAAATAGAAATTATCATGTACTAATGAACTACCTTGTCCCAGATGTTACTTTATTGATGGTCTTGGTGGTACTGGCAAAACGATTGTTTATAAATTGCCTGTATTAGATATTAACTGGACGAAAGTATAATGTCAAGTGCATGGCGTTTACCGAGATAGCGTCTATTCTTCTTCCTAATGGGTGAATTTTTCACAAGACTTTTGGACTTAAGGTTGTATTTTTACTGAATTCTTTCGAACTTTTCTTTTAAATTATTTAAATAATAAATGAATAAAATTTTAGTTTTTGTTGTAGGTGTCATTAAATTCTGATTCAATTTCAAATATTGAACCTGGATCTTCTAAGGCAAAAGAGCTAGCCAAAATTAATATCTTCCTGATGGAAGAAGCACCAATGTTACCTAAATATGGATTACACAATATGGATCAACTACTTCGTTCTATAGGAAATCCTAATACTGTATACCCTTTGGTGGAAAGATTGTTGTCTTTGGAGGAGATTTCTGGTAATGTTTGCCCGTTCAACCTCGTGCTAACCGCAGTGAGTTGGTAGACCTTTCGATTAAGAAAAGCAGTCTTTGGCGCTATTTTAACTTCTTTTCACTGCCAGAAAATATGCATGTGGATCCAAAGGAAAGAGACTTTGCTGAATATTTATTAAAAGTTGGCAATGGAGATTTGCCAGTAAATGCTACGGATGAGATTGAACTACCAAAGGATATTCTTTCAAACGGCAATCTTATTGAAGAAGTATTCGGAGACTGTCTGGCTAATAACAGATATGAAGATATGACGGACAGGGCTATACTAGCACCATTAAATAAAGTTGTTAATAAAATTAATGCAGAAATTATTGAAAAGCTTCCTGGAGAGTACAAGGTTTACAGAAGTTATGATTCTGTCAAAGATCAACCAGAAGGAGGTTTCGAATTTACTTCTGAATTCCTGAATTCCGTTGAAATGGCTGATCTACCACCACATGAACTGAAACTTAAAAAAAAAATACAATAATAATGCTCTTGCAAAACTTGGATGTCTCCGAAGGACTATGCAATAGAACAAGGTTAATAGTTACTGAGTTGTGCTGAGTTTTCTAGAGT
This sequence comes from Magicicada septendecula, assembly GCA_034769895.1. NCBI lineage: Eukaryota > Metazoa > Arthropoda > Insecta > Hemiptera > Cicadidae > Magicicada > Magicicada septendecula. Next base: position 621,685,838 of record CM068367.1, on the reverse strand, counting down.
AAAAAGACGAAGCAGCTTAAAAGTTCTTTTGCCACCAGAAAATCCTCACCATACACGAAATGTTGTATGGAAAGAAATACTAAATACTAGAAGACTAGAAATACTAGAAGACTTTAGTATAACTTTCCAATAATTTTGTATTATTCTATTTACTTAAATTTTTTATATATGTATAATGCAATTGCTATTATTTAAAACTTTTTATACAATATACGTATAATTTCTGTTTATGTTTACAAATTTCTGCTTATGTTTTCAAATCCTAGACAATTTAATGTAACAAAAATCAAATAAATCAATTTAAATAAATATCAAAACCGAGCAAAGCTCGGTCCCCCTATATTTTATCTCTAAAAGCCGAGAGTCTCACCAACTCTTTGGTATTTTTATACTCATACTATAATACAACCCTTTGTTTTCTCCCCCTCTCTCTCTCTCTCTCTCCCTCCCTCCCTCCCTCCCTCCCTCCCTCCCCCTTTGTTTGTAATATTTCTTTTTACTTCCATGTTCCATAAGGAAATGGAAGTATGGTCATGGCGAAAAAAATCGTATTCGAGATAATGGCAGATTCTGATTGTACTACCCTCAAAACATGAAAAAAAGTAATTTTTTGAAAAGTGTCTCTGTATGTGTGTCTGTCTGTGTGTAGAATTTTTTTATGGCAAATGATAACTGCCGCAGATTCAAACAGAATCAAATAATTTTTTGCATACAGGTCTGAATTGTAGGGGACTCGAGGCCTATTGATTTTGGTGAAGATCGGTTAAGGGGAAGGGGTAGTTTACCTTTTACGTTTTAACAAGAGTAAAGTGCTTAATTTTGATAAATAAAGTATCCTTAAAAGAAGGTCATAATAATCCACTGTAGAAAGGTAGTTGAAATATCTATAAATGACAAGGGTAGTTGAAGGAGAAGGGGGTAATTTTCTATAAATTAAAATGGTAGTTGATGAGGGAGGAGATAATTTTTTATAAGTTTTATATGTGTACTACGTTATTGACAACAAAGAAGTAGTTTCAATAGAAACATTTTATTTCACTTTGACAAAATTCTATATTTTTTTAGGAATTATCGAACCGAATTCAAGTAAATGATTGGAACTGTATGAGTACCCACAAGACATTTCGATGTTTTTAATAGGCGATTGTATCGATATATTACAGTGTAGAAAAGAAGAAGTGTACTAATTGTAAATTGCCCTATTTCTTAATGTAAAGCAAAAATACGTGTTGTTTTCATTTGGTAGTTAGGTAATAATGATTTTGGGTTTTTAGTTTAATGCTAAAATAAATAAAAGATGTGGTTGAGAAAACATAACATTAAACGTGTAATACAATGCTTATAACAGAGTAACACTTAAAATAAAGAACCTAACTTTTTAAGTTTACAAATTGGAAAAACAACAGGAAATACAAAATGAAAAATACAAATATTTATGGTTAATGAAAAAACAAAAAACACTGTATTAAGGAATGACAACATATGCTCTGCAAATTGTACATAATGGATGCTTGTTTTTTGTTAGTCACAAAACGAGTACTTGTCGGAAAACGAATTTTACCAAAAAAACGAGTTCTGCCACAAAAAGTGACATGTTGGCCTATAATAATAGGCAAGGGGTTGACCCTTGGGCTACTCCCGCTTTACTTCGAGTTGGGTTTTTCGTGGTTTTAGAAAAAAATAGTTTTACATTACACACGTATTGGTTTCCATGTATAATTTCAGTTTTCATGTTAACCTAACATAATCAATTTTTGGTGTCACAGCCACGACCCAGTGATAAATTACTACTACAGTCATTTTCCATTAAAAAATGACAAACGAAATCAATTGCAATCACCAGCCAACTACTTTGCAACATACAAAATTAAAATTTGTATAATTCTTTCACTACATAAAATTATGTGCGAAATTCACTACATATCGAAGCCCAAAAATCGCATTATCGAAATAACTGTGGGTACGCATAAAGGCAGTACCAAATGATTTTATATATAATCTGAGAACGTGGAAGTCATGTATGGTTCTCCATACTGATTTTTTTATATGGCCATTATCTTTTTACTAAATTTATTAATATGACTAGTCATACCTATTATTTAATTGTCATACTTGTTACACACAAATTTAACTTTAATGGCCGCAGTGTCCGATGTGTCCCCCTACCTGTGTGGCGCAGCTCTCCTTTGATATCATGTCTCTCCATCTCCCATTAAGCACCCTCACTCTGTCCCTCCCCACAAATTTTGTTTAGTTTTTGTCACTCTTTGCACGGATTTAATTTTTCACAACGGCTGTTTTAATTGATGTTCCCTTCAAACTAGTATATTGCTGCCACAAGGTCGCAACACAGCACAAAGATTTCTCACCTTTTATTCACTCTTTTTGACATTGACATACACCACTCTCCTCCATTGCTTATCCACTTCTTGGACACAGATTACTCGTTAAGCTTGAACTCACGTGCACCATCCGTCCTTTTGTAGCATATTTTTGTTCTACATTGGGCACGAGTGTACTCACCACCACACCATCATCAGAGAGCAAATGTAGACTACCTCTCGTTGGGTTCATATATGCGGCGTGATCTTTTTTGGATACCGTGTTTCAGCTGACAGCCTTTACTAAAAATTGGTATGGAGAACCATACATGACTTCCATGTCCTAAAATTTATTTTTAAATCATTTAAATATTAATTAAATAAGTGGATGCTTGAGTTCTGAAGAAATTACGTATCAGCTAAAATGGTACCACCATGTCAGGAGGATTAAGACTATCCTCAACCTTCGTGAGAAAGGACTGTACTTTTGGATAAAATGTCTGTAGTTGAACGAAGAGCTAGCTAAAGGTAGCTGTGATCTGATTCCTGTAATGAAATTGGACTCTCGCTGCGAGGGGCTGAGGGATGTCTAAAGTGTTATCAAAGTCTTTCCTGTCAATACTACACTAGTCTATTTCTTTTTTAAAATCGACTCTTGATTTATTTATTTCCATTTGTCTTCTGATTTCCTGAATGACTATTCTGTTCACACCCGTATAATTATAAATTTCTCAGCAAAATATTTCTTCCTTAATACGTTTGTGTCTCCTGTTTAACACCCACCATTCTGATCCATGTCGTAACGCTATATTCCACACAGGATAGTAAATAACTAGCCATCAGGGAGGTCAAAATATTTTCAAGGAGGGGCAAACAATTTTCCAAAGGAGAAAAATATTTATATATTTTTCATACATACACACATGCACACATTAGTATGTAATTCTCATATCATTGTTTGTATTCTCTCACAGATTGTATTAATTGCTTTAATACAACAACACTGCCCAGCGATCCACAGGAAGCAAATCGATGTCCACCTTTTCAGCTTGCATGCGTTTTGTTGGTGTGGGTTTCGGCACTTTCCATTTAAAAAGCGTGCAAACATAATAAAATAAACATGAGCAAGGCCAGAAATAAAGCGAATTTTGTGTGTGTGTGTCCTGCCGGCCTTTTTACTTCCATATTCCTTAAGGAATGGAAGTATGGTGATGGCAAAAAAAATCGAGTTCGAGATTATTGCAGATTCTGATTCTACTACACTCAAAACATGAAAAAAAGTCGTTTTCCGAAAAGTGTCTGTGTGTCTGTCTGTCTGTGTGTCTGTCTGTCTGTCTGTCTGTCTGTCTGTCTGTCTGTCTGTCTGTCTGTCTGTAGATTTTTTTTCTATGGCAAACGATAACTGCCGCAAATTCAAACAGAATCAAATAATTTTTTGCATGCAGCCCTGATTTGCAGAGTACTCGCGACCTATTGTTTTTGGTGAAGATCGGTTGATGGAAAGGGGTAGTTTACCTGCAACGGTTTTTTTTTAGCAAGGGTAATTTTGTTTGTTTGGCAAACGATAACAGCCGCAAATTCAAACAGAATCAAATAATGTTTCGCATACAGCCCTGAATTGTAGAGTTCTCAAGATCTGTTGATTTTGGTGAAGATCGGTTAAGGGAAAGGGGTAGTTTACCTGTAACGTTTTATGTTTTAACAAGGGTATTTCCTATGGCAAACGATAACAGCCGCAAATTCAAACAGAATCAAAAGATTATTTGCATACAGCCCTAAATTGTAGAGTTCTCAAGACCTATTGTTTTTGGTGAAGTTCGGTTGAGGGAAAGGGGTAGTTTACCTGCAACGTTTTTTTAACAAGGGTATTTTCTATGGCAAACGATAACAGCCGCAAATTCAAACAGAATCAAATAATGTTTTGCATACAGCCCTGATTTGTAGTGTACTCAAGACCTATTGTTTTTGGTGAAGATCGGTTAAGGGGAAGGGGTAGTTTATCTGCAACGTTTTTTTATCAAGCGTATTTTCTATGGCAAACGATAACAGCCGCAAATTCAAACAGAATCAAATAATTTTTTGCATACGTCCCTGAATTGTAGAGGTCTCAATGACTTTCGATTTTGGTGAAGATCGGTTAAGGGGAAGGGGTAGTTTACCTGCAACCTTTTACGTTTTAACAAGAGTAAAGTACTTGAAAATTTATTTAAACTTTTTGAAACAATGGTAATTGTTAAAAATAAAATAATTTTGTTGCCAGGCAATAAAATTATAATTTTTTCATTTTAATGTAATATAATATTTTTCATTTAATACAGCAATAAAAAGGCAGGTAAGACACAGCCTGGCTGTTTGGCTGAAAATGATTTTAAATATAAATCTTAGAATATGGAAGTCATGTATGGTTCTCCATACCGATATTTATTATGGTAATCTCAGTAATAAAACTTAGGAAAAGTAAACATTACATAATTGAGATATGCTTGCCTACCAGAACGATATATTTTCACTCATACATGATTTAAATTAAAATGAAAAATATAGAATTTTGTTAAAGTGAAATGAAATGTTTCCATAGAAACTACTTCTTTGTTGTCAATAATATAGTACACATATCAAACTTATAAATATCGGTATGGAGAACCATACATGACTTCCATATTCTAAGATTTATATTTAAAATCATTTTCAGCCAAACAGCCAGGCTGTGTCTTACCTGCCTTTTTATTGCTGTATTAAATGAAAAATATTATATTACATTAAAATGAAAAAATTATAATTTTATTGCCTGGCAACAAAATTATTTTATTTTTAACAATTACCATTGTTTCAAAAAGTTTAAATAAATTTTCAAGTACTTTACTCTTGTTAAAACGTAAAAGGTTGCAGGTAAACTACCCCTTCCCCTTAACCGATCTTCACCAAAATCGAAAGTCATTGAGACCTCTACAATTCAGGGACGTATGCAAAAAATTATTTGATTCTGTTTGAATTTGCGGCTGTTATCGTTTGCCATAGAAAATACGCTTGATAAAAAAACGTTGCAGGTAAACTACCCCTTCCCCTTAACCGATCTTCACCAAAAACAATAGGTCTTGAGTACTCTACAAATCAGGGCTGTATGCAAAACATTATTTGATTCTGTTTGAATTTGCGGCTGTTATCGTTTGCCATAGAAAATACCCTTGTTAAAACATAAAACGTTACAGGTAAACTACCCCTTTCCCTTAACCGATCTTCACCAAAATCAACAGATCTTGATAACTCTACAATTCAGGGCTGTATGCGAAACATTATTTGATTCTGTTTAAATTTGCGGCTGTTATCGTTTGCCAAACAAACAAAATTACCCTTGCTAAAAAAAAACCGTTGCAGGTAAACTACCCCTTTCCCTCAACTGATCTTCACCAAAAACAATAGGTCGCGAGTACTCTACAAATCAGGGCTGTATGCAAAAAATTATTTGATTCTGTTTGAATTTGCGGCAGTTATCGTTTGCTATAGAAAAAACTACAGACAGACACACACACAGACACTTTTCGGAAAACGACTTTTTTTCATGTTTTGAGTGTAGTAGAATCAGAATCTGCAATAATCTCGAAAACGATTTTTTTTGCCATCACCATACTTCCATTCCTTAAGGAATATGGAAGTAAAATTTACCTCCTCCATCATCAACTACCATTTTAATTTATAAAAAAAGTTACCCCCTCCCCCTTCAATTACCCTTTTTATTTATGGATATTTCATCTACCTTTCTACAGTAGATTATTATGACCTTCTTTTCAGGATACTTTATTTATCAAAATTAAGCACTTTACTCTTGTTAAAATGTAAAACGTTGCAGGTAAACTACCCCTTTCCCTTAACCGATCTTCACCAAAAACAATAGGCCTTGAGTCCTCTACAATTCAGGGATGTATGCAAAAAATTATTTGATTCTGTTTGAATTTGTGGCTGTTATCGTTTGCCATAGAAAAAATTTTACACACAGACAGTTTTCTTTTTGAAAAATGACTTTTTTTCATGTTTTGATGGTAGTACAATCAGAATCTGCCATTATCTCGAACACAATTTTTTTCGCCATGACCATACTTCCATTTCTTTATGGAACATGGAAGTAAAAAGCAGGTTAAAATATGTTACATATGTTATATTTTAATATTAAATTTAAGATCATAACTGCCCACGATCTTGTCCTATTCTGGTGACATACTGTGAAGTACTTTGCCCCGCTGAAGGACCGTCCTGCACTATTTGCACCCACATCATTGTTCTTGACCATGTGTTGATTCCATTTTCATCCAAAATTACCGCAAAACCATTACCCGTCAAAATAAATTTTCTTTATTATTTTATAATTTTATCTAACAACATTGCTCTTTTTTAGTTTCTGTTTTCTTTCTTACACACACTCACACCACAGCCTGCTTAGTACACATTTTCTGTTACCTTTTTGGCGTGGGAAGAATTTTGAATTTATACTGACACAGGTCATGTACCATTACAAAATGAAGACAGCAACTATTCCAACTTAATGAAAGCTTCCACATTATGCTGTGAAACGTTTTGTATTTTTATTTCTTGTGTATTGTCATCATTGGTGTCGTCATCATTATGGTGTTCTGCCATGTGATAGGACCTTGGACACCACTGTTGTATTAATTCTGGTTAACATCTCTCATTTTTTCTTCCTCTATTCTTTAATACATGTGTTAGATCAATATATTTATTGGTGGCTGAATTTTAAACAATTTAATAACTTGTGTGAATAACTTACCAGTTACTAGTTTTGTGGTGATGCATTGTACTAGCCATGCAACCATCTCACTAAACACAAAAGCCACGCAGTATTCCTTGGTCCTTTATGGACTGTTGAGCAGAGGTTTTATTGGTATTGTGTTTTATATCTGTGGGCTCACTGTTGTTGAATTCAGTGTATAAACAAAATAAGAGTAGTTATTTGTTAATTACTAAATTAATAGTATCATGATGGAGTAATGAAAACACTGTGATGTAATGCAAACCATTATAGATCAGTACAAACTTTGGGCTGTGTGTATGTGTGTTAATGATGTGTGAATCCCAGATAAATGCAGATAATTTGCAAGTTGTTAAAAGTAACACTGAACCTGTTTTGACAATCCTAACAGACCCTAGGCCAGTGGTTCTCAACTTGTTTTTGTTCACGGGGCACACTATTGTTTTTAGTGAGTTCCTGCGGCACACACTCATGTACAAGTTAGAACAATTTCTCCCCTACATCATTGTCGCCAGATATGACTGGATGACACATCTTATGTTGTGTCCTCAAAATTCACCATCGACCCCTCTCTAGAGAAAGAACAACATGCAGAACTTTAATCAGACTGAACACTTCAACTGGAATATGTTGAACTATCACTTTTTAAGTTTTGAATGTTATCGAGAAAAGAGGACCCAGTAATAGCATTGGAAGGAGTTACATATTTCTACCACTTGCTTGTGCAAGCTGGGTTTTTCGTCACTAACAAACATAAAAAAAATAAGAAATGCGAAAGGCTTCTCATAGTTGAAAAGAAAATGTGTGTGTGTGTGTGTGTGTGTGTGTGTGTGTTTATCTTATTTTCCACAAAAGTGATTAAGAAACAACAAGCTCAAGTTTCTCATTAATAACACAAATATTTTATTGTAACGCATAAGCCAATTAATCCCTTGTATTATAAATATGTTTAGGCTCTTGAATACGTTTTATTGTTCCATTCCCCAAGTCAATTTTGAATAAATTTATTGCAATTACTTTTATCAGTAATATCACAAAGCTTTGTGGCACACCTAGTGAATCTCGTGACACAGTTGTGTGCTGCAGCGCACCCATTGAGAACTACTGCCCTAGGCTATTGAAAAGCAATGGAACACCAGTCTACATACATAGCAAACTTAGGTATACCATTCCTTCTTACAATTTGCTCTTTGGGGTGCGATCATAAAGTACTATTCATCTTGCTTTTGTAATGTGTTATCAGAGTATTGCATTGGAACTTCTAGTGAGGCAGGAGAATAGATAGATCACACATACCACACACACGATATTCTGGTGGATCACTGAAAAAACACTCACACAGTGGTAAAAAGCAATTGGTAGTGTGAGTCAGTTACAGCAAATAACACTGACTGATTTATTTATTAAAGAAAAAGAAAACATACACTTATTAGAAAATAAACTATTTGGAAATTTTAAATTTGAATCTAGTAATGTCTGTTTGTAAATAGCTAAGTAACAATTTTAAAAAATTAATGGAAGTTTAGTTATTTAATATAAAGGTTTAATTGAGAGTAAACAGTAGTTAAATGTTTCTATGGAGTGCACATTGTTTCTCCTAATATGAGTTTTTAGTTGCAAAGTGTTCTGTTCTGATTATTTTTAAATTATTTGATATATTATTTTTCATGTTAACGAATGTAAAGTAAATGTTTATTTTAATTGTGTTAAGTTGTACATCCATTATTTAATTGACGTTAATATGATGATTATTCTATGTACTTGCACACTGTAAGAAGATGCATATGTTGTAATTTCTTTTTCTAATAATGGTAATTTTATTCTTTTTTGAATTTAAAGTAATTATTTCATTTTACGGTACTATCTCTTCTCTGCAACATTTTCTTGTATGCGATGTAGTGCTTGGCTATACTCAGATAAATTCATATCCCATGATCCAGTTGAGTATATACATAAATGTAGAGAAATATGTTTAACACATGTTTACCTGAGATTACACGCATTTGAATGTAAAATCACAGTACATATACTATTGTTCATTGACTTTTACACATTTTTTTATATTTTGTCATCAGTTATCTTATTCTACTGTCAAAGAAGTCTTCTAGTAGTGGCTCCATAAGGCCACTATTCAGTTCATCGTCACTTTCAGACTTGTGTTTCCATTACCTAGAAAACATTATACATTACTGTTGTGACAGAAAGTGCTTGATTAAAATTCGTTGATTTTGATGATGCTATATGGTGGTATTATATAGAAATCCAGGTCTTAATGGACTTAAGTAATGGCAGAACTCACCAGCTCCTTCATTTTTATAATGCTGGATTAAAAGAAAAGCTTCTACTTGCTTGCATTAGTTAATTTCTTTGGGACCTATTTGATACATATTTTGCATCATATTTTTCTGTCACATCATAAATTACAGAATCATCGAAAAATTACCTAATCCATAGATGTATGAAACAGTGAACAAAGATTTTTAAGAATGTTTTGTTCACATTGTCTACTAAATCATCTTTCATAGGTGTAGGATGACCTCTGTGCTTCTCATAGATAATGATAACGAAGGATGTTCACCCTTGTGAAAATGAGCAATACTATTGCTGATATTTGCTGTCACTTTTAACATATATGTTTAAATCTGACAAAGCTGTACATGAATATCAGCATCCACATAGCAATCAGCAATACACCATTCTTGATAACAAAACCCAAATCACAGTATGTACCTCACAGTTATTAGGATTATGTGCTATTGTACTTATTTTCAATTACTCACACACACTTCATCAGTTACAAATCCGAGTATTTAAAATGGCTGACAGCTACCTACTGAATCACACAAAGGTACTGAGCATTCACTATTGGCAGTAAATTCTATACTGGAATTTTTACAGGAGAGGGATTGACATTTGCAATGATGTCATTACCATGTTGCCACTTTGTAACCACGTGTTTCTGTTGAACAGCGAGTATAAGTTTCATTACTGCATTCACTCAAAACATACTTCGCGCAGACAAAACAAATCCAGTACGCACAGACTAAATATGTATTCACCTACTTAATAACAAATATTTATCCAGTTGTAACTACAGATAATTCATAAATTAAAAATTTGAATTCTTACGAGAATAATAAACTAGAACTTAACTAACTTCAGTGTTTTTTTAATAAACTTCAAATGTTCAGTATCTTTAATTTTTTGATTCAACGATAAATGTGACAATGTGCAGTCATCAACTTGGTGTATAAATGTGTGTAAATAAAGTAAAAATTAACAGTAATAAAAAATATAAGACAGCAAAATAAGAGTCAATGTTTTTTTTGTTACTTTTACCACAAAAACATAACTGACAATAAAGTTACTGTTACCTGTCTGTAGTTTTCTGCCTGTGTTGTTAATCTAAAGGCGTTACACCACTTATGTCGCTACCAGAGTCACACGAGTCACTGTGCCCAAATTTATTACCAGTTGTTCCACGGCATCTTCTAATATTCCTTCGTTGCTCCATACTTTGTCTGTCACTTTCTTTGTATGCATCACTGCTTTTCCCCAGTCGTCTGCAGTAACATTTGTAATACCCTTGCATATCAATTTTTCTACTTCAGTTCCTATAAAAGTCTTTTTATTTCTTGCTATATATTCCTTTACTTGTGGGGTCCCTTTACAAATTAACTCAATGGGGTTAAAACGACAATGATATGGTGGTAATCGTACTACTTTATGGTCATGTTCTTCCTCTACTTTGTCAATTACGTATTCCGGAAATCGGGGTTTACAACCTGACACCAGCTCCCAACAGCTCTGCTTTGTTCATGCTAACAGTGGTAGAAATGTTATGTTCATGAAGCTAGTGAATAATTTCTTCTTTACGTGTAGCTAATGTCGGCGCTTTGTTGTCAACCTTATCATAACCGAATGATAAGGGGCATTATCTATTACAATAGTTGACGGCACTGTGAGGTTTTTTAATAACGAGTCTGTGAACCACTTGGTAAAGTTTTCAAGAGTTCATTTATTCGTGGAAGTCACTCGTTTTCTTTGACTGAAAGGCATTAAAATAGGTTTGAAACCTTTGGATGTCCCAGCATGTACAATAATATATCTACCCCCTCCTCCTAAAGGTACTTTCATTGTTCCTTCCACAGTATCATTTGTCCAGCCTTTTTGTAAACTGTGACCTATATTTATCCATGTTTCGTCTAACCAGACTACGTCTTCAATAGATTTAGTTTGAATTTCTCGTAGAAATCTATAATGTAAAGGAACTAAACTGCCCGAAGTGTTTGTAAACTTAAAACCGATATTTTGCATTACTTTCCTAACAGATGATTTACTACCGGCCAAAAAATCAGCTGCTGCTAACAACTTATGAAGTTTATTTATTGTTGGGTGTTCTTTTCTACAATAGTAGCTATACATGTGCTGTCGAATTTCATTTTCTTGGAAAGAATCTAACTTCATAACTCTTTTGTCTATATTTATTTTTTTATTAGGAGTTTGAAATTGGGCTCTGTATCACTAAAATCAGTAAGAAGATCGTCTTTCTCTTTTCCTATACGTACTATAAGGTTCTTCCCTACTTCGCATGCGGGAGCTGTATGCTCTAAAACTTTATTCACGGAAATTAACGGCCCCTGTTTACTTTTTCTTTTTCAAAATATTCACGTACTGAACAGATAAGTTATCTTGCATATCCATTAAATACTTTCCTTTTTCTTGTCTTGCGTATAGCTGAAGTACTCGTACTGGCGTTGGACATAGCTGAATGGATATTAACTATCACTATGACTATCACTATGAACTGTTATTAATTAATTACATAATAAAAATACAAAATAAAATTGAAGAAACTTCTACTTACCATCAATCAGTAGCCTCGGATTCAGGGTTGCGTCATACGAACGTTAGGATACAGGCGTAATTTTTAAGGTTGTGTGAATGATTTACACAACACATTTTTTATGAAGAGAATTAGCATTTTAATTTAGTTTTGTATCATTTAAATATTGTTTATAAACTTTACCACATCTGAAATAATTTTGTGAGAATATGTTGCTTGGTTACATAGTCATCGCTCTTAATCTATCTTATGCTACGGCTTACCTTAATTTTTTACACACACACACACAAGACTGCCCAGCCTGCATATTTTGTACACACCCAAACACACAACAGTTATAAATCCCTTAACATTTTTTAATAATATTCCCCCCCGTCGGCCACGCGGTCTTCGCGCCCGCACTCATTGTTCTTGCAAATTTCTTGTTATTGTCCGAAAGAAAGAAAAAAAAACGATCTGAAATAACTTTGTTCCTTTAACTGACCGCGGTCACACAAATTTTCACTGTTAGTTCTTTTATTACCGGTAAAATTATGAAATTTTATTAGGAGCCTAACTTGGCTCTGTGTGCCGGCCGACACGTATAGAGTAACTGGGAATCGTCCTTTGTTGAGCGGTAGGAAGTTCGTATTCACTGCCAACAGATTTTGTCGCCGTTCATAGCTAATTTGCTGTGGGTTATTAGCTATGACTATAACACATAGTGTGTTTTTTCCTAGTGTTTGCCGATGATATTAGGCACGGCCACTCCGACGTCACTGAAAGTAGGCGGTCCTGAGCTAAGTTTCCTGTAGGTTGGCTTGTTCATCTCACAAATTGTCCGCTCCAGCGCCATTTTTTACAGCGTCGTTTGTTCCTCTTGGCGTCCCTACAGCGCGCATACTCTAGTCATTGCGTGCGTGCACCGTCACATTTATACAGAGTTCTGAGAAATTTAGGGTGGTGCATACCTTGACAGATTACACAACAGAAACTGCGTCTTGCCTTTGTTCTCAAACTGTTTCCTACTTGCCACGTGTTCTGTTTTGTTGGAATTAACGTTTGTCGGAAAATAAAACTTTCACAATATTTTTTATAAAAACCCCGAAACAATGAAATAAATGAAATACAAAGACCCCAATACTGCACTAAACAAAATGACCCACTTTTGACACGTTACAATACCCCCCCCAATGAGAATTCTTCTGTCCAAAACAGAAGAAATCTCATTGATAAACCCCTAAGAGGACCGGTGAGGAACTGGTGCCAACAACCCCCTTGTTCTTATACATCATGGGTAACCGACCCCCCTGGCTTGGCGACTATGGACGCATCTGAACGAGATCACTGGACTTCTCCGTAAGAGATCCCAACACCGAAAAATCGAACAGACAAGTACCACAGCACACCTCACCTTCTAACATGCTACCCCCCCAAAATCCTCAATCCCTGGCTTAGATTATGCCAGATCCTCCACCGATATGTTTCCCCTTATATGCAAGCTGGGCTGCCTTTAGCAGATACTGGGCTCACACACACTCACATTACATACTGACATTACATATTATAAAATTGAAAAAAAAAATTTTTTTTTCAAAAGTTCATTAAATCACAACCCATTGGTTGTTTTCATGTAATATTTTAAATTCATAAATTTTGTATAAATTTTAAATTATTCTCTTCACTGGTTTCTGTTTATATTTAAAATAAATTGATTTAAACATTTCTTATAGTTAAGAACATCCTTAACCTAACATGTGAATACTTAGCATCTAACAATACAAGTCAATACAATAAATCAATAAAAATAAACATGGTTAGTACACAAACAATAAAATAATCAAAGCTTAAAAATATCCATTAGCTGGCAGGCGCAAAATCAAGATTTTTTTTTTTTCAAAAAATATTTTCCAAAAATTTTAAAATTCAAAGAAAAAATTTAAATTTATTAAAATGTTTCCTTTACATATAGAAATTATTTAAAATTTGTTTAAATTGATCAAAAAAACAAAAGTTGAATTAACTTCTTACTACTAACTTATATGACCTCACTGTCAGCTGATCGAAACTAGGTCAAGTCCACAACCTTGACCCACATATGTTATGTACAAGTCCTATCTGAAAATACATTTAACATCTGTAACATCCTAACTTGAAACACAAAACATAATAAAATAAAACATTTAAAATTAACAAAATACTAATATAAATAACAATCAAATTGACATTAAGTTATTCAAAATAAACAATTCTTAATTTTACATTATTTCCAAATTCTATCAAAATTTTGTCACTGGTTTCAAAATAAAATTTTATATCTTTATTATAAGTCTCTCTCTTTGCTTAACAATCTGATTCTACATTACTGTGGGTGATTTGAATTATTTATAACAATTTAATTTACTACTTGCTCCGTATACATATATAATCTTTCTCCCTCTGACTCTAATCTCTAACAACTGTAACTCACATGACACCCATCTCTATCAAAACATCTACCAAAACACTCTCTAAACCTCAACTTACCAATAAACTCAATTCGCCACCTTCTCTCGATATATAAAAAAAATACTCTCTAACCCTTTGTATTTAGGATACGTGTTTCCCCCCCCAAAAAACTCATTTCCCATTATCTGGTCCCTGGATTCTACCTGAGGCGACCCCTTTCCCACTAAATCGATCCCATCCCGTCCCAACCTATCATTATGTTGCGGACTCCTACATTACACTACCCCCTACTACAAAATTGCCATCCCCAAAATCTCAATCTCATTACCTTACTACAACTGCAACAAAATAACATCATTAATTATAAACATCAATATATCGTTCAAAACTCTACATATATTCTCCATAACTACTGTGTCAACATCAATACTTCTCTAAATTCTATAACATACATTAACTCAAAGCAACATTACATTATTTTCATCTCTACTATTTCAACTTTAACTTTGACTTCAACTTGGACTGATCTATATGTCCCATAAAATATTCATCACCCTCAAACTATCTCTTATTCGCTTTCACAAATTATTACTTTACTTCTCACTTTATTAAATTACTTTTCTCCTTACTTTAAAATAGCATCTGTAATACATTAAAACATTACATTAAACATCAATTACCTGGAACATTTACAACCAATATACCAGTGACATTTTATTGCTGATCAGCTGGTCTCCTAACACAATGAAAACACATCTCAAAATTGAACCAATTACATGAAATATATATATATATATATATTTATCTATCATTACTTCTCACCTCCTTGTTTCCCCTCTTTCTGATTCTGATACTTTGTGTTAACCGCCTGCCAGACGGTTTAATTATTTACTTAGTTGCAAACATACACAAATTATATAAAACATATACTTTATATCAACTCTTATATCTGACCTACTAAAATACAATATTACCTTTAAAAAATTATCCAATGAACACCTTATAGTGAATGTATGAGCAGCTAGTTATTTAAACAGAGCACAAGCATTTTTATTGGATCAAAATTTTAGTTAGCAATTTTTTTTATGTTATAAAATTTAAATTCGTGACTCATCTGAGCCACCTCCCATCCACACACTCTATTGCAAGTTATGTAAGGCTGTGGTGCCTCCTCGCTTCCACAAAGACGGCATATTTTGGAGTAGTTTGAACTCTCCGTGTCTTTGCTTCGGCAGTTACATTTAAAGGTTATGAATATCAACATATTCTTGTCTATAATTAAACGCCCTTAAACGGGTCTACCACCTGGCCTTGCTGTTCCTCCTCGAACAGAGTGGTAGCCGCTGTTCCATAGTACCTGGATTTCCCCTAAATTTCACCCCCCATTTAATTTCTACTATATACCAATTTCAAGTCAGCTATGGTCAAGGGACTTGGTATGACCATAGCTGGCCGCTAGCCAAATCCACGATTAGTGCTGGTAAGGCAGTAATCGCCCGAAAAGTCGGGGAAATCTAACTTTTATTTCAATGCCTGTTTCATTCATCATTGCTATGTGCGACACGAGCGTCTATCATTGTACAAATTGAATTTGCACAAAAAAAAAAATGTGCCGCACATTTTCGCCATTTGGCCTCCGATGGAGGTAACACTCTCTGTTACCCCCAACCCATTTCACTACCTACGAAAGCACAGGCAACCCCCGCAATAGCAACTTACTAACTAACTAATTAAATTTTTATATACATTCTAATATAATATTTTCATCAATAATCGTTTAACTCATTTATAACTTTCTACCATTGGACTTTCTTAAAATTTTCAAAATTTATTATTAACAATTAGTATATATCATTTTCAGTTATTATTAAAATTTTTTAATTATCATTTTTATTGAACACAATTATTTCAAATAGTCTCACTATTGAATTAAAATCTTAGTTACACCTGTAAACATTTTTATTATACATGATTCATACTGTAAAAGTTCTATACTTACAGTACATTTAACATGATATACACACAAAACATATTCACCATACCACATTACTTTCACCTCACCTCTGAAACATTTAACACAAATATTAGTTTAAATCAAACAATTTCTCATTTAATTACCAATTTCTTCTCATAAAATAATTTAAATTTCTCAGAAAATTTAATTATATAACATTTAAATAATCAATCAAAATATTTAAAACCTATCAAATTGTTTTAATTAATTTAATTATTAACAACACAAATTTCATTACCATCATAACAACTATTATTAGTCAATTACTGTTTTCAAAATTAATTCGGTTATTTGTTTAAATTACACATGTTATTATTATTATTGCAACAATTACACACACTTGTTTACTTAACATTCTACAATGCACACAAATAAATTTACTACATTTTATTTACAAACTTTTGTTATTAACTGTTCAGTTTTTCCGCACTTCATTGTCCAAATCTGCCATGTCAAAACCACAAAACAAAATGTTTATAACTGTCTTTTATTGTTTTATAGTTTAGCCTCCATCGTCATAGATTAACCTTGGTTTTATATAACATTGTTCAATTTTATTACCACACAAATGACTGTTTTGTGTGTTGTAACCATAAAAACTAAATTCATTCATCTTACCAAAATACTCATTAAACCAGTCAACGTTAGGTATTTTTGTTAAGTCTCCGCCAGTAAATTCATTCATTATCGGGTTAATTACTTTTGTCAAATCATTATAGTCATTATTATTCAAATATACTTCTAAACTTTCTTTCCATTCGTCATACTTTCTCTTCAATTCATACAATTCTGTTTCTTTATTAACATACAATTCTCTACTTAAATGTCTCTCATCATAACACCAAATCACACTCTCAAAATTATTACAGACAGAGGGTACAAAATTACACAACAAAAATGAATACTTCAATTCATCTACCAACACGGGACTCTTGCCCTTCCTAAACAACACTTGTGAACACATTAAATCATCATAAACATCATAAATAATAAGGGGAAAATTTAGCCTCTGTCCCCACTCTACCACAACATTATTTTTCCTCTCTCTCTCTAACTCATAAATACACATTAACCTTTCATTATCACATTCCACAAACTCATCAGTACTTTCATTATTTATTTTCACCGTTTCGATCTCCGATACTAATTCTTCAAATACATTACTATACTCAATATTATTATTCTCATTATTTTCAACATTATTGTTATCATTTATTAACTCTTTCTCTGGTATCATATTTTTACACTTGTCATTACAATTTTCATTTGTTTTACTTTTGTTTATACTCATCACATGTACTCCCATTCGCTCAACACTCTGTTCTAACTTATTCAAACTAGTTCTTATTATTTCGTTATTATTTTCTAAACGTTTGTTAATTTCCTTAATACCATTTTTCAATTCATCAAAACGATTATCAAATTTTTTATCATTACTATCGAAACGTTTATTCAACTCATTAAATTCACTCTTCTGTTCACTGAATTTCATATCTAACATTGTTTGTATAATTTTAAACATTTCGTAATTATCGTCAGACTTTTTATCTTGGACCGGTGTCGACTGACTTTCTGTTTTATTGTCAGTGAAGCTGACTTCGTTATTATTGATCTTGCTTTCTCTATTCGATTTTGGGGTCGTTTGGATCCCCGAATCATCTGTATTATTTGATTCATTCGTGTTGCTTATATCTATAGTTTTGTCGTCTTGATCTACATTCGGTGTTGAATGTACTTCAAGACTGCTCATAACAGCTGATTCATCTAATTCAGCTGCTTCGCTTGTAACATTTAAGTCGGACAAAATGAGTTCACTCTCTGTATTTTCCATTGTTATACTTTTAAATATGTAATTTATTTATTATCTGAACAAGTATTATTTTACGTAACTTTACGTATTTTCACGTAACCTCTAAATTACGCTTGTATCTTATTTGTAGGTATGGAATTTCATTACTTTATTAAACTCGTTCCGGTTCGCGGCGCCATTGAACTGTTATTAATTAATTACATAATAAAAATACAAAATAAAATTGAAGAAACTTCTACTTACCATCAATCAGTAGCCTCGGATTCAGGGTTGCGTCATACGAACGTTAGGATACAGGCGTAATTTTTAAGGTTGTGTGAATGATTTACACAACACATTTTTTATGAAGAGAATTAGCATTTTAATTTAGTTTTGTATCATTTAAATATTGTTTATAAACTTTACCACATCTGAAATAATTTTGTGAGAATATGTTGCTTGGTTACATAGTCATCGCTCTTAATCTATCTTATGCTACGGCTTACCTTAATTTTTTACACACACACAAGACTGCCCAGCCTGCATATTTTGTACACACCCAAACACACAACAGTTATAAATCCCTTAACATTTTTTAATAATATCCCCCCCGTCGGCCACGCGGTCTTCGCGCCCGCACTCATTGTTCTTGCAAATTTCTTGTTATTGTCCGAAAGAAAGAAAAAAAAACGATCTGAAATAACTTTGTTCCTTTAACTGACCGCGGTCACACAAATTTTCACTGTTAGTTCTTTTATTACCGGTAAAATTATGAAATTTTATTAGGAGCCTAACTTGGCTCTGTGTGCCGGCCGACACGTATAGAGTAACTGGGAATCGTCCTTTGTTGAGCGGTAGGAAGTTCGTATTCACTGCCAACAGATTTTGTCGCCGTTCATAGCTAATTTGCTGTGGGTTATTAGCTATGACTATAACACATAGTGTGTTTTTTCCTAGTGTTTGCCGATGATATTAGGCACGGCCACTCCGACGTCACTGAAAGTAGGTGGTCCTGAGCTAAGTTTCCTGTAGGTTGGCTTGTTCATCTCACAAATTGTCCGCTCCAGCGCCATTTTTTACAGCGTCGTTTGTTCCTCTTGGCGTCCCTACAGCGCGCATACTCGAGTCATTGCGTGCGTGCACCGTCACATTTATACAGAGTTCTGAGAAATTTTAGGGTGGTGCATACCTTGACAGATTACACAACAGAAACTGCATCTTGCCTTTGTTCTCAAACTGTTTCCTACTTGCCACGTGTTCTGTTTTGTTGGAATTAACGTTTGTCGGAAAATAAAACTTTCACAATATTTTTTATAAAAACCCCGAAACAATGAAATAAATGAAATACAAAGACCCCAATACTACACTAAACAAAATGACCCACTTTTGACACGTTACAACTATCACTTTATATACTAAATACTTAAGTGTTACCACAGAATCACTTCTGAATATTATACTAATAATCACTAAATTTAAAAAAGCATCACTAATCTTGCAAAACGCACTAAAATATGACAATATTGTAAATTTTAAAACTGTTAAGTTTCACTCACATCAAACAAAAAGAAAACGCACTAGGCCTACTATTTAATTTACTATGCGCATGTGGTGAAGCATACACAGTGTAACAAGTACAAATTGACAACACTGCTGTATAGTTTTGGCCAATCAGACCGCTCTAAACACCTCTTCCCCACTCACTTGCAGACAAATGTCAATCCCTCTCTAGTAAAAATTTAACTGTAAGTGGACCTTATATAAAACATGGTATATGGTTATGAAGAAACTATAAATACGTAAATTATACGTACTACGAAATTAAGAAGATTTTTTTATTGTATTTTGAAACACTTGAATTTATTTGTTTTATAATATAATTGTCTTGCAAAATTAGGACTTTCAAGACAGGCAGAATCCATAACTAAAAGAAAATTAATTCATATTACAAGTACTTCACCTTTAATTATTTTAGCATTGTAGTGCACCTTAATATTTTAATATAAAATTGAATCAGCTTCGATTAAATAATTAAATGTTTTCTAAATCAGGACAAGTAAACTTGAACTTATTAAGCTAACATACTATGAATTTTAGAAGATATTTGATGGTTTAGTAATTTCTTTAGCATTCTTTTCTTTCCTATCATGTTGTTCCTGTATCTGATGTTGATCATGTTGTATTCTGATGTTGGTTGCATGGTGGCAATCTTTGTTAATGTACGTGTCAGAGTTAAAATTGGTTAATGGAGGCCCAACAGTTTTAATAAAAAGCAGGCTCTGTATGCAGTCAATACCAAGGGCAACTCTCTGTGGAGTTAACAATTAAGTTCAGTTGAAAAAACACCATTCATATTTCCTTGAAGAAATAGCTACAATATATATAATATGCTATAGATGTCTGATTGTTTTTCAAGAATTTCTTCTGGAAACTGCGAGATCGTTTCTTTTTCATCTAATCCGAACTTCTCAGATTAGAGGCAAACTTATTCCTCTCCAAACTTCTATTATTAGCTTCAGCAGGTATTTCTCCTCATACATTACATCAGCAAATCTTGACAGTTTTGAGTCTTCTTTTGCAAGAAGCTGTTAGATTGCTCAAAGCTGTTGTAGAATACACTTGAAGATATTAGTGGGTGTTCTTTGTCTGATGGAATTAAATATCACAAAATATCTCGTTTTGTGCTGGCTGTTGAGCCTGTTTGTAAGCAGTACTGGGTATCTCTTTCTGTCTTTCAAACACTTTAACAAGCACTTCTTCTGTTGTCGTGTCAGCTTTGTATATGTCCATCTTCAGTTTTTGTAGGTCTGAATTGAGTTCTCTTCTTACAGGGCATCAAGCGTCAGCCCAAAGTTCAAAACAAAGTTTGTTGAATTTATATTTCTGTACCAACCTTTATGTATACACTGAGCCTTCTTATCACAGCTCTTATCAACTCTTGCTAAGTGAGAGGCCAAAGCTTCATAGTGTGATATAGTGTGAGACAGCATAACCCGTGATATAACTTGATGACACCAATATGGTAGACAAAGCTTAATAAGTGAGTTTCCAGAAAGGAAGCACACAAAGTTCTCTTGCAGTTTGTGGTGAAGCGATATGTGGCATACAGCTGAATGTAGTGACACTCAGTGGTATATCTAGAATCGGTCCTTTGTGGGGGCTCCGGTGTTGAGTCTGCTTTATACAAAGAAAAAAACAAGTTAAGACTAATGAACATTACTATCTTTAAAGTGGCTGAAATTGGTCCCATACAGTAAAAGGTAATAACACAATAAAATACACTCTATTGAAACATTGTTTAAAAGTTACTTATTGAGTGAATTGATTTTACTATATTTCATATTTCAAACATATATGCTAATGCTGTGTATATAAATGTATCTATATAAATGTGTATATAAATCTGATTGTGTATTAAATAGTTACTATTATGCGTATACAGCTGAAAAACATAATAAAACATCCTGAAAATTAGGAGATTAACAAAATCATCAACTTTTTCAATGCTCTGGGGGGGGGTCCAGTCCCATTCGTACCTCCCCCCCTGTAAATGTACACCTGTGGTGACACTGTTAAATCCAATCAAGTTTGTGTGTATGTGTGCACACGTGTATATACTTATAAAATTTCTTTTTACAGACAAATGATATGAGAATGGTACACCGTGGTGTGAAGTTTTCATGTAGATTTACTTTACAAGAGATTCAACAGCGCTGGTATGCACTGTTATATGATGCACCAGTTTCAAGGCTAGCTGTTGCTGCAATGAGGAATTTGAATCCAGAAGTGATTGCAAATGTTGAAAGTAAAGCTTTATATAGTAAAGCTGAGGAAGAAATACTGGGTACTGTCAAAGCAGTAAGTAGTTTTTATTTATACATACTGTAACAATTATCAGTTACTGTCTTGTTGTTACTTATGTATGATCGATTTGTTGTTATTAATGATATTTGAGGATGTTTAAAAGCCTCACTGTTGGGCTTGTCAATTTGTAATGTAAAGACAAATTATTACTTTATTTGAGTATAATACAGTTACGGGTTTATCGTTAATTCAGCCCCATGGAATTAACCAATCTGTTTATGTAGACCATAGCACTGTGTTAATCAATTACTAAATGTTTACTCGATGATAATTCTATATTACATGTATTTTAGTTAATAATTTGATAATTCTCTCCAACCCTATTCAGTCCGTATTATTTAAATTAATTCAAAAGTTGCGAAGGAAACGGTAGTTCGGCAATCCCACGTTCTATCAGCTGCCTACTGCAAGCGCTGTTATTCGTAATTGGCCCACACTTATAGGTTAGGTTAGGTTAGATTAGTTCACCTGATAGTTAATCGCCTTCTTTACCTGTAAATTACTCCCCCATCAAAATACAATACCTATTCTACAATAATATAAAACCTCATTACATACAAGAAGGATTCTTTATTTGTATTACTTTTAAAATTCCAACAATGCTCTTTACGGTTATATGACCGTTAAATCGATTGTACAATGTTGAATCGATATGTCAATGGACTGGTCCTGTTTAATACAATTTAAATATAATTTTATTTATGTCTTATCCCAGGGTACGTGTGATTCTTTTAACGATTAGTAAGGCCAGGCAATGCAAAATTAAGATTACTAAGTATTACAAATTGTTATTAATTCTTAGTGTATAAAATTAAATATAAGCTGGTGTTGCCGTACAAGGCGATTCTCAAGATAGCTGTGTCTGTTTACAAACGCTTGAAGACTTACAGTTGAGGTTACTTTGGTCTAGAAAATGTGTCCAGATTACTAATAAAAATGGAAAGGTGATGTCCCGGAGGGCAACAGGAACTCTTCTATTCTTCGTTCTTCTTCACGATCCTTGTGGTTGTCGGTCCCGGTGGAATTGGTGTCGTATTATAATTTCCTTTTTGAAAGTGAGGTTTATGTCTCCAGTAACAAAGGTTCTTATGTATATTTTTGTCTATAATTCCATTAATTCAGACTTCTTATTCAGTCAATAAGTATCCTGGTTAAATGGGAGACTGGGTTCATCACTAATTCCAATGGAATTACCTTGAAGAGTGAAATAATAATTCCGCTACCTTTTGGAGGTGTATGAGTATATTTCTCGGAATCTAATTCATGAATTATTCATCAGTTTGTTTTGAAGGAATTGGTTTTGATACTTTAATTTATTAATTTTAATTCATTTTATTTTAATTTATTTCTTTTCTTTTAAATTTGTCTACTGATCTGAACTCAATAGCATATAACAATCGAATTATATAGGTTTTTTATAAATTCTTTTCTGGATTCGTATTAATTTTAACTTAACCCATTCACATGTAACAATCGAATAATGAAAATCAACAAGCTTCTTTACATTTTAGTTACCCTAACAACCATTACTTTCTGTCATTGGATAATATTTGATATCCTAGAGCCAGAATTAGAAAATATTACTACTCTTTTTTAATAAAATACTCCATGCTTGGAATTATACCAAATTACATAAAACTCTCACTCAATCTACCTTATTAAACCGTATATATTTTACTACAGTTTCATCTGACTGGACTTATTAAAAAGGTATTAATTTCCTTTTACAAATATTAAATTTAGGCCTATTGGTTTTCTTACACCTGTTATAATATTGTTTTGTTTTTAACTTAATTTTCTTACACCTGACCTACTGTACAAATAGTCACTGGTTTATGGCCACTTACCTCAATTTTAATTTCCTGGTTTTAATTCATTATATTATTTAGTTCATCATTGAACCCTTCATTATTTTTTAACATAACTATAAGAACTACTTGCCAACTTTTTAACACTTATTGCCTTCTTGGCCAAGTTTACAAACATTATTTGAAACATTTTCATTAATCAATTACAGTAAATACATTTAACGTAATATAATACCTAACACATGTACTTATACTTAATTATCTAAAGACAATTTTAACATAAATGAAAGGAGTACCACTGACTAAGTACTTCTATAAAACAACAGCTCCACTCTTACTATCCACAAAACATAAAATAAATATCCTGTAAACACTATATCATGCTACAGTACAACACCAAGTACATTTCATAACGCATTAAATATTAATTTGAATAGTATTTTATAATTAATTCCTACACATTAAACTCCTCCCATTAGACACAATGTTTATGTTTTACATCTTGTATTATACATTACTTATTTTAGATTTAGGTACATCTTTGATGTTTTAATTACTTAGTAACCTTACTATGTACCTCTAATGCATTCTTCAGGTGAGATGGACCCTCTTGTATTGAATTATAACCGGCTTCGGGCATTGTTCTAAACCATATTTACATAGTTTTTTATGTAACGTTGGGGACCTCCACTCTGTTACGTTACAATACTTATATTTAATATTAATACTTCTGATTGCATAAAGATAGAATAATTATAGGCAAAATGACAAATATTTTATGTACCTGTTTGCTAGAATTACGGATGGGTCATATAGTTGTTGTAATGGTACAGAATTGTGTGCTACCATAGTTTCAATCTAAATCAGTAAATTTTTCAATTGCCAGTATTCACCTGTGAGGTGCCCCTTGTAACCAGCAACATAGTGTTATTGTTGATGTCTGGAGACAGCCAAGCCAGACGTATTATGTAATAGCCCCAGCAGCAGTCTCTGTCTTTGTGAATCACAGTATGCAGATTGTTACCACAGTATTAACATCAGACAGTAGCAGGAAGCAACATACAGTTTGACAAGTTCGTTAATTAAAAACAGTGGCCTCGGGCGTGCAAGATAGGCCGTAAAATAAATTCGGCCTATCTAATAAAGTGCTAAAACATTTATAAAAAAGTTCTACTACAACTATTAAAGTACAAGCAGTATAGCGCGGCCAGAACATCAACCAATCAAGTGCTCGAGCAAATCCTGAAAGCCGGCCGGCTATAAAAATACATATCTTACAGTGCATAAAGTCTAAAGTAAAACATTACAGTGCATAAAGTTTAAAGTAATTCACAACAACTAAACTCAATGTAGACTAGTATTGGAGTGCGATAAAACCAAGAAAGCGTCTCAACAGGCAGTGCTGCGAATCGGACCATGGGCAGTTAAGTAAAAGCAAAAGCACATAATTAAATGGCCAAAACAAATTATAATTTTTCAATAATAAAAAAAATCTATTATTCTCAATAAAAATGTCCAGGTAAATGAGATCTCTAAAGGAACAGATAAATTACGTATTGGTTCATTATAGTTAATTCTTTACTATACGTTATGGTAATATTTAGAAATAGTTAAGGAAAGTTTCTGTGGATGTATACTCGTTTTGATTGATACTTACTTACAATTTATTGATAACAGCAAGAAAAGGTAGAGTCATAAAAAACATAATAACTTGTTGTATTATGAGTGCTAAATAAGAAAGAAAGATAATTTGTTATAATTTGAAAATTTTGGTGTTAGCATAATTATTTCATAACTCAACTCCAGATAATCCTTTCTGCAGCTGTGTTCGTCTGTACAACCTTGGAAAAGAACCCTAAGGTAAGAGTTTATTAAACAATGAAGTAATTTATATTGTTTCAGTGACGCCCGAGTACAGGGACTCGAATATAGTTTATTAATTTGATAGAAGTTATATTGTTTCAGTGGCGCCCAAACAGGGACGGCGAGTATAATTTTTTATTACATTCGCCAGACCTAATTAAGCTGCAGAACGGGTTGTTTGGAAGCGAGGGCGATTGTGTAGTTAGTAAGCTTACAAAATTGTGTATAAGTAAACAATAATATAAAAATGGAGAGTAACAGTGACAAAGTCAACAGCATTGACTTGACCAGTACAAGTACAGATAGTCAAGTAAATATGATAATAACCGAAACAGTAGTAAACGAGATAAGCTTAACCGAGTCAGTGATATTGAATGTTGTTGCGAGTCAATCGACGCCGGTTCAGGCTAAAAAAGATGATAGTTATAAAATGTTTGAAAGATTACAAGCAATGTTAGAGGTAAATTTTAACGCCATAAATAGTCGTTTTGACATGAATGATACCAAGTTCAATGAACAAAATAAGAAATTGGATGCTTTAAATAAACGCTTTGACACAAATGATGTTAAATTTGAACAATATAAAGAACAGAATATGAAATTTGAAAATAGCATAAACGTAAAGCTTGACGAATTAACTAATTCATTGTGTAGTATTGAAGGGCGAATTAATGAAATATGTAGTGAAACAAAAAGAAAAACAGATGAGTTAGGAGAGTGTGTGTGTGTGGTAGACAGTAAAACAAACATGTTAGAATCTAACCAAAATGCACTTGTACAACAAATAATTACAGTAAATGACAATTTAAAAAGCTTTACAAGTAAAGCGGGTAATAAATTTGAAAATGGGGTATCAAAAAGTGATACAGTAGATAATAGTAGTGATATTGAGAATAGAAATGTAGTTGAGGTTAGAGTATTTAGTGATCATAATGAAAGGGAGTATAGAGGTAGTTTAAATGTAGAGTATGAACAGAGGGCAAATTTTTCTTGTGATAAATGTGAAGCAGAGACTTCACAAATGTTGTTGGAGGATAAGAGTTCCTCGATAGTTTTTGTAGAAGACAAAAGGTCTTCAAAATGTCAAATAAGTTGTTTGTGTTTATCTGGTATGGCCAGATGGTGTTTACATAATTTAGTGGTTTTGCCCTCTGTGTGGAATGAGAATGTGAGATTGGGTTGGGAGAGTGATTATGAAGAGCGAGAGAGAGTAATTGAGTTATTCAGATTAAGCAGAGATTATAAAGGGTTAGTAGTGGGAATAAATATGGAAAGAAATGATTATATTATGAACAATGTAAACTTACCTTGTGTAGTAGTAAACAATGAGTATATGGATGATAAACATTTACCTGTGGGGAGAGTTAGTGTACTCGTAGTAGCAGACAATTGTGATAAAGATGTAATTGTAACAATAAATACCAATGGAGACTGGACAAATAATACTAATGTAGACATGATTTATGATAAGGTAATAATGGGGGGTTACCCTAAAAATTATTATGATGGTACATTGGAAAAAACAAAATTTTATGGTTACAACACAAAAATAGCCATATGATGAATGTAAATAAAATTGAAATGTGTTATGTGAAGATAAGACTAATTTTTGATGATGGGGGTTGAGAAATACTGAATGAACATTTAATTATGTGAGTATACTAGGTAAAATTACTTGGCTGATTTAGGTATTGAAGTGTGGTAAATAATAAATTATGACAAAAATTTGTAAATAAATGTGTTAGTGTTAAATGTATTGTGTCAAGATTATATTGTTGGAATGTAGATTATAGTTTATGTAATAATGTTTGTAGTATGTTATCATAATAATAATATGTGATTTTACTAAATAATTAACAGGAGGTATTAAGGAATTTTATTTTCTATTATGTGTTTAAATTAAAAGTGTTTTAAATAATGTGACTAAAGTAATTTTGGACTTGAATTGATAGTAACCTGAGTTCTAATGTGAAATCCAGTAATGTATTTAAATATAAATGATCGTGAATATAAGTATGAACTTAAATATATTGCGATTGAAATTGTGAAGTCAAGGGTAACTGATTACAAGAGTTATAGAAACCAAAAATTTGTAGGAAGTACATGTGTTAGTAGTGTTGTAATCAGAATGTTGAGACTGAGTTAGTGTTCATAAAACAAGCCTTGTAGACAACTGTTAATGTAAACAGGTAGATTGTTTGTTTCATGCTTGAGTTGACTACAACAAGAATGTTGTGGTTTGATGAATCAGTGATATGAGTAAATCTTATTATGAAACAAAAGAAATACTGTTATCTTACTTACCTTTTTATAAATTAATTGGTTTTGTTTATTTATATGTATTTGGGCTCTGTAGACGCCATGTTGTCGTCTGCCAACCTGATTTTTCACTCGCCAGGGTTCGAATCAGCGAACGGGAAAATCAGAACTGGTTTTTTGAAATTAAACATATTTGTTACTCTTATACTCATCTTTTTCTTTATTACCTCAAAACAATTCAATTGCATTTAAATAAACAACAGAAAAATTTTAGATGCTGTTACAACCCCATCATAAATGAAATATCCCTTCTCACTTTAAATTTTGATATCATCTTAAACAAAAATGATCATGATTACTTATTCGTATATACTGGTATTACCTTGATTACAATAGACATATTTAAAATAACACAGAAATAGTTATACCCCATTTTATCACAAACCAGTGCCTCTTAATTTTATTACATGATTATTACACACGCCCATTTACTCTCTCACGATACATATTTAAATTTCCCTTATGAGCTCATTTAAATTTTTAAAAAGGTTTCAATTTTGAATGGTTATAAATTTTTGCTTTAAATTTCTTCTTTTACTAATTTATGAATATAATTGAATAAGATAATTGATTCTCTTATCTGCCATTTCGTCCCTAAAATTCAGTCCAGCCTCTGTCCGTTTTCTATTTCTTTCACCACGCTGTGCATTTCGTTCTTTGCCGTAATTTTCGCCGGGTCACTCGAAACTGTCACTTCATAACCGTAAAACTTATTAATTTGAATTAAAATCATTTTTATTATACGGGCCCGTATTTTTGTTCCGGAACTGTTCTTTACAACCAGCCGGTTTGAGAGTAATTTCAACTGGGCGGATTGTACTGCGTTGCGTTCTTTGTTTCCATCACCCTTTCGGCCCTGGAATGTTTCGTACGTGCCTCACTCAGTTCTCAGCATCATACTCATGCACACATACGCCCGAATACGCCCCCCTCGCTGCTAACTTTCACATTCCCAGACTCTTTAATGGCTTTTGTGCAACAACAACACCTACGTACGGCTTGGCTTGGAACTGCACTGACTGCAAGGTGTAAAAAAAAAACTGTCCAGCGTGTACGATTCAAATGTTGTTCAGCTTGAGTGACCATTACATTTACATTTATTTTAGAATAAGTAAATCCCAATAGTTTGTCCCGTTACAAAACCCCCTCAATGAGAGGTTTTATGCCGAAGCATAAAAACTCTCATTGACACTCTCATACTTCCTAAAGAGATCAGTCGGATATGTCGCCACAACCCCCTGTAGTGTTTATATAAAAAAAATACAATCACGTACCCTTGGTCCAGTGGCTGTGACCACACCTGAATGACCTTACTGGACTTCTCTCTCGAGATCCCAACACCGCAAGGCCAGACAGACGCTTGACACTCGTGCTCTGACGCGCTGGCCAGCTCAGGACCGCCGCTACAGCATCACCAGACACTGAAACAAAATAAAAATATCAAATAGTGGCCTTGGATAATACCATATCCCTAACTGATCTGTTTCCCCTTAGCTGTGCGCTGGTTTGCGTTAAGAAGCACTGGTTTTTCTTAATTCTTAACACATGTATATATGAACCCTTAAACTAACATGATACATTTATAAAATTCCTTTACATCATTCTGCATATCCTTCTCTTCTCTTGTTAACTCTTTTCCAAAAATCAAAATTATTTCCCTGATTCCCATCAGAATTAAAATAGACATTTCCCATTAAAATATTACAAATACCTTCCATTACCCAAATTACATCTAAAATATTTAAATGCATTGTTAAGACTCTCTTAAACACATGATCAAAATTTAATCCGATCGAATACACTTTATCGATATCGCCCTTCTTCTACAATTCTTACCCATCTCCCATTTATATCTAAAACAATTCAAACTCATTTAACATTTTATAAAATATTATTATTTACAGAAATTCTATTTACCCGGCGCTGTTAATAATAAGCATCCCCTTTTTCTCCTCCACACACACTATTTCCCCCCTGGACTATTGCGTTCAGTTGCCTCCACAAGGACTGAGGCGGAAGGAGTAAGCACTTTTTTCTTTTCTCTCACTCCCATCCTTGCTTTAGCGTTACAAAAACTTCAGGGTAAGTACCCCTACTCATTAGCTTAATATGTGCCCCTAAGGTCTACCACCCCTATCTGGGTGAAAATAGCCTGTGTTCAAAATAATCTTAGATTCCCTTATTAAACCCCATTAAATTTCTAGGTTTGACCAATTTCAAAGGCTACCAACTGTGGTCAGTTTTTACAATTTCTGCCCACAGCTGATTGTCATCCAAAACCACGATCTGGG
Organism: Magicicada septendecula; assembly: GCA_034769895.1. NCBI lineage: Eukaryota > Metazoa > Arthropoda > Insecta > Hemiptera > Cicadidae > Magicicada > Magicicada septendecula. Next base: position 621,655,534 of record CM068367.1, on the reverse strand, counting down.
TTGGTAAGGCCGAGATCGCCCGAAATGTAGGGAATCGCAATGGTTTGACACTTAGTGTCGCATATAGTTACATTTGTAACTACCCCCAAAATCATCTATTTATACATACATACAAATTCCTACACTAATACATAATAATACACTCATAATTAACATTGCGATTATTACATTGAAATAAACAATTTACATTTAACTTTGATCACAATTTACACACCCTACATCTTTAAATTTGCATATAAAATTATAAACATTATATTTTAATTAATTAATAATTTTAATTATTAAACTTTGATTAATTAACCATCAATTATTTATCATTTACTCATCTACTATTTACTATTTATTTATCATTTAATTCTTCACAACAAATTCAAATTTATTATTAACATTCATGTTACATTATATTTCATCACTTATTACCTTTCTACTATGAATTTTCTACTTAACCCTTCACATTTTGATCATTGATTAGTCTGGGTGACTCCTGTATTCACTATAATTTGACTTATTGAATAGGCATTAACATTTATAGCCTTACTCCCTTTCTTCTAACAACCAGATTTACATATCATGACATCAATCTCTCAATTATAACTCCCTTCACTAATTCCACTTACCTCTGGCACCGCTCATCTTTGTACTAGGCTGTGTGTTCCCAATCTGGCCATATACATACCTAACCATTTGCCTCCCAAAATATCGGCAAACACTCCCTTAAACTACTCTAACACTTGCCACAACGCCGCACGCTGGTCTCTTGCCACGCCGCACGCTGATCACTCCTTACACCACTACCCTGACTACAAAATATCACCATCAACAAATATATTTACCATTCACATTACTCACCTCTCTACATATAATCACTACTACTGTGTCCCTAAAATATCTAACACCCTCTTTGTGTGTTACTGGTATTTCAAAATTCTTATTTATCTAACTCCCATTAACTCAAATGCCTTTATTTAAATAATTATCACCCATGCTCTATCCCTTGTTTAACACTCTACATTACTGTGATCATTAACAATTGCATTAGAAAATTCATCCCTCACCTACTAATAACAATACATCTCAATATCCAAATATATATTACATGCTTAATCATTTATTATTGATTAGAATCTAAATCTCATAAAATCATTTAACTTCATTACCAAAATTTATTTTGTACAACATTAATTAAGTAATTAATTTTAAATTATTTAATTCAGTTATTTAAAATTTCATCATTACTTTCCTCACTTGTTTAGTCGAAAAAACAACGTTAATTGTTATTATTAAATCAATTAAACTATAAATTCCTGTTACATACATGGTTTATATAAAATTACATGTAATACACAACATCAAAAATACACAAATACAATGACATTAATACACAAAAAATATACAATCCAACTTATTATTTTATCATTGATCAAAATCAGTTCATAAACAGTCCATTTCAAAATCACTGTTCACATATATTAATGTTCATACACAATAAAACAATCTATCCTCCATCATTGAACAACAGTCGAATCTTAGGTCTATACAACTTATTTTTTATTAAATATCTGATATTATCATTATCAATATAATATTTATTTAAATTTTTATATTCTTCCACAATTTCGTTTGAATTAATAGGCTTATTCCATATCAATTTATCATGTAACATGTCATCATCAGGCATGGTCCTGTCACCGTTAGTATTATCTGTCCTGATTAGGTGAGTTATAAAGTCATTACTGTCGTCATCACCGTTATCTACTGCTACACCCTTTACTTCACAAGGTAAGTACTCATTATTATTATTTCTCTCTCTACCTAACCTCTCTACAAAATCTTCATAGCTTCTATTTACTTTATATATCTCTATTACTTTCTTTCTCTGTCTCTCTCTCTCTCTCTCTCTCTCTCTCAATATATTTCTCACCATAACACCAAGCTACACTCTCTCTCTCTCTCTCTCTCAAAATATGCAGGGGACACTAACTCACAATTACTGCACCACCGATGAAGTGCACAAAAAACCCACGGAACTCTGTTTGTAGACATATCGTCTCCCAAATATATACCTAAGGAACTCTCGTCCTTCTTAAACACACATGAAGCATTTACTTCACCCCCATCTACAATATCAAAGGAAAATTTTACCCCCCTGCATCCCCGCTACAAATATACTTTCTCTCACATTTCTCTCTGACTCAATACACACAAACATCTCATTATCAACTTCTACTCTTTCTACAATTTCGTTATCACTATCAATATCCACATAATTATTTTCTACCACCATGTTCTTAATTATACCATTATTATTACCTGTGAACTCATTATTCAAATCATCATTATTACTCACCTTGTTATCACTAACACTGTTTTCTGTAAATGTATCGTCATTACTACCTACACTATTCTCTAACCCCATTTTATTCTTGTACTTCTCGTCTACGTTACTCTTTGGTCTATCAAATTTCTCATTTACTAACGCTACTATTTTGTCTTTCGTTTTATCGAAACGTGTATGCATTTCATTTATTTGTTGATTAAAATTAAAATTTTGCTGTTTTATATCCCCCCTCATCAACTTTATCTTATTATTTTGCATCTCAAATTTATCATTCATTTTAGTGTCACTAACATCAAGTCTAGCATTTATTTTATCATATTTAACATTGGAATCACTTTGTTGTTCATCGAACTTATTATTCATGCTACACATCATGCTATATAAACGTGTTAACATCTCATCTGTATCAGATTTTTTACTTTGGACTGGCGTTGAATGAATTTCTTCATCCATAATTTTTGACTCAGTTCCACTTAATTCAATATTCATTTGGTTTTCGTTTTCAATGTCAGTTAAGCTGACATTCTCGTTATTATCTGCCTCTTTTTTTTTGTTTTTTTCAAAATATTACTATATATAACATATACTTATTATCCAAAAGATATTTTATTTACCCATACTACACATAATCATAACATAATCTTATCCTTGTACGTCTGTTTTCACGTACCTCAAAAAAAAATTTTTTATGTTATTTCAAATAACCATTCTGTTCCTCCCAGTAGGCTGTATTTATATATAAAGTCACTGTTCAGAATCGCCAATTGTTATCTTACTTACCTTTTTATAAATTAATCTGTTTTGTTTATTTATATGTATTTGGGCTCTGTAGACGCCATGTTGTTGTCTGCCAACCTGATTTTTCACTCGCCAGGATTCGAATCAGCGAACGGGAAAATCAGAACTGGTTTTTTGAAATTAAACATATTTGTTACTCTTATACTCATCTTTTTCTTTATTACCTCAAAACAATTCAATTGCATTTAAATAAACAACAGAAAAATTTTAGATGCTGTTACAACCCCATCATAAATGAAATATCCCTTCTCCCTTTAAATTTTGATATCATCTTAAACAAAAATGATCATGATTACTTATTCGTATATACTGGTATTACCTTGATTACAATAGACATATTTAAAATAACACAGAAATAGTTATACCCCATTTTATCACAAACCAGCGCCTCTTAATTTTATTACATGATTATTACACACGCCCATTTACTCTCTCACGATACATATTTAAATTTCCCTTATGAGCTCATTTAAATTTTTAAAAAGGTTTCAATTTTGAATGGTTATAAATTTTTGCTTTAAATTTCTTCTTTTACTAATTTATGAATATAATTGAATAAGATAATTGATTCTCTTATCTGCCATTTCGTCCCAAAAATTCAGTTCAGCCTCCGTCCGTTTTCTATTTCTTTCACCACGTTGCGCATTTCGTTCTTTGCCGTAATTTTCGCCGGGTCACTCGAAACTGTCACTTCATAACCGTAAAACTTATTAATTTGAATTAAAATCACATTTTTATTATACGGGCCCGCATTTTTGTTCCGGAACTGTTCTTTACAACCAGCCGGTTTAAGAGTGTAATTTCAACTGGGTGGATTGTACTGCGTTGCGTTCTTTGTTTCCATCACCCTTTCGGCCCTGGAATGTTTCGTACGTGCCTCTCACTCAGTTCTCAGCATCACACTCATGCACGCATACGCCCGAATACACCCCCCTCACTGCTAAATTTCACATTCCCAGACTCGTTAATGGCTTTTGTGCAACAACAACACCTACGTACGGCTTGGCTTGGAACCGGACTGACTGCAAGGTGTAAAAAAAAACTGTCCAGCGTGTATGATTCAAATGTTGTTCAGCTTGAGTGGCCATTACGTTTTACATTTATTTTAGAAGAAATAAATCCCAATAGTTTGTCTCGTTACAATACCAGATGTGATGGAATGTAGGTAATATTTTTATGTAGGGTCATTTTGAAAAATGTAATTAAAGTAAATGAAATTGTTTTGAACAAATAAGATTGATTTAATTAGGATTTGAGGAATTAAATTAAATTAAATTGGTAATTCAGGCAATTAAATTACTTGAAAAGGTGAATTTTAATAATGAATTTAAACTCATTTTGATCTGAATTTTGACTGTAGTCATAAAATAAATAATAATTGATGAAAGAAATGTGAACTGATTAATGAATAAAGTTTTATTTAATTGGAAGTTTGAGATTAAAATTATAATATTAAGAAATTTTATTTAAAATTCAAAGATAATAATGCATTTTGTTTGTAGTACGTATCATATAGTAAGGTGCTATTATTGTATTTTATGTAATCCATTTTTGGTGGGCGATGGTATCTGGGTAGGAGAAATCAATATGTATATAATTTGTAGGGGATTTATGTGTACTAGCTGTAAGTAGACAGTAAGTTTATATTATCAAAATTAAAAAGAACCAGTACTTTGTCAATGAACCAGTACGACTAAGAGGGAACAAATCAGTTGTGGATATGGAGTAATGGAAGGCCCGTTGTTGATATTTTGTGTAAATGTTATAGAGTTAGGCGTTACTGTGGCGGTTATCTGTCCGAGTTTATGGTGTTAGGATCTCGAGGAGAAGTCCAGTAAGGTCGGAGGGGTGCGGCCACAGTCACCAGACTAGGGGGTAATTACCCATGATTTTAGTAAGGACTTAAGGGGGGTTGCGGCGCCATATCTTCACTGATCCTCTTCAGTTTTAGGCAGTGAGAGTTTTTATGCTTCGGCACAAAACCTCTCATTGGGGGGGTATTGTAATGGTACAGAATTGTGTGCTACCGTAGTTTCAATCTAAATCAGTAAATTTTTCAATTGCCAGTATTCACCTGTGAGGTGCCCCTTGTAACCAGCAACATAGTGTTATTGTTGATGTCTGGAGACAGCCAAGCCAGACGTATTATGTAATAGCCCCAGCAGCAGTATCTGTCTTTGTGAATCACAGTATGCAGATTGTTACCACAGTATTAACATCAGACAGTAGCAGGAAGCAACATACAGTTTGACAAGTTCGTTAATTAAAAACGGTGGCCTCGGGCGTGCAAGATAGGCCGTAAAATAAATTCGGACTGTCTAATAAAGTGCTAAAACATTTATAAAAAAGTTCTACTGCAACTATTAAAGTACAAACAGTATAGCGTGGCCAGAACATCAACCAATCAAGTGCTCGAGCAAATCCTAAAAGCCGGCCGGCTATAAAAATACATATCTTACAGTGCATAAAGTCTAAAGTAAAACATTACAGTGCATAAAGTTTAAAGTAATTCACAACAACTAAACTCAATGTAGACTAGTATCGGAGTGCGACGAAACCAAGAAAGCGTCTCAACAGGCAGTGCTGCGAATCGGACCATGGGCAGTTAAGTAAAAGCAAAAGCACATAATTAAATGGCCAAAACAAATTATAATTTTTCAATAATAAAAAAAAATCTATTATTCTCAATAAAAATGTCCAGGTAAATGAGATCTCTAAAGGAACAGATAAATTACGTATTGGTTCATTATAGTTAATTCTTTACTATACGTTACGGTAATATTTAGAAATAGTTAAGGAAAGTTTCTGTGGATGTATACTCGTTTTGATTGATACTTACTTACAATTTATTGATAACAGCAAGAAAAGGTAGAGTCATAAAAAACATAATAACTTGTTGTATTATGAGTGCTAAATAAAAAAGAAAGATAATTTGTTATAATTTGAAAATTTGGTGTTAGCGTAATTATTGCATAACTCAACTCCAGATAATCCTTTCTGCAGCTGTGTTCGTTTGTACAACCTTGGAAAAGAACCCTAAGGTAAGAGTTTATTAAACAATGAAGTAATTTATATTGTTTCAGTGACGCCCGAGTACAGGGACTCGAATATAGTTTATTAATTTGATAGAAGTTATATTGTTTCATTGTTTATATCCATAGAAATAGAATATGTATTGGAGAGTACCTAGATTTAGTTCCATAACCAGAACTGATATTTTAAATGCCATGTTGGTCTATAAGCAAATTTTTCTTATAGTGAGCTGAGTATTCTTAAGTTCTTTATTTAACTTAAAGATTGATTTTTCAATAGATTATCAAATGTAAGTACAGGTAGAACTAGTATTAGAAAACAATCACATTCTTATTTCTGTCATAAATTGTTACCTCATTTCATGAATAGGGCAGTGTTTTGTTGTTTCCAAACACTAAATAAAGAATTTTTAAGATACATTAAAAAATATAATTTTATGTTCACTGTATAGAAAAACCGTAGTTTTGTTCCAATGATTTGTAGGTAGAAACATTTCAGCACATGTTGTACGGGGCAAAACCCAGGGGTTTATGTTATTTTTCATAATAATTGTAAAAAGCAGCAGCAGCCCAAGCTGAACAACGTTTTGATCACAAACGCTTGACATTTTTGAACACCCTGTAGTCCACCTCGTACCAAGCCGTAGGAGGCACAAAAGCGATCAGCGTCTGGGAATGTGTACGAGCGCACGAGTGTGCCGCCTTTTCACAACGTGAAAGTCACGTACAAAAAATTCCATAGCCAATCATGCGATGGAAACAACGAATCACAGAGTACGAGTTGACGGAAACGCCTAATGTCTGGCGGGTAGGCAACCGTGCGCACGATGTTCACTCAGTCGTCGCCGGGCAGTTCACTACAACTAATCACACAGTACAGCCATAAATACAGCGGCCTCGGAAATTTCGGTAGGTCGAAGCGATAATAGTAGCCTAGACCTGCCGAAACGTATTACAATAATAACGAATTAGTGAGTGTGAAATAAAATGAATTCGGCGAGTGGAAAGAATCAGAACAGTGTTGAGCGGGGACAAGAGTGAAAGTGAAGTGAGAAAGATGGTGGGAATATGCGAATCGCACGTGCAGGTATTCTAAAAACAATCAGTCTGATTAACAGTTTAGTATATTTCCAATAATAAAGAGCTCTAATGAAATGGGGGGTATTAAGGAATTGTACAGAGTAAGAGTGTGTGTGATTGGGAAAAATATCCAAGTACTGGTTAGCGAAAAGAAATTAGTATAAGAAAATTTTACATAATAGAAATAAGATGAAATAATATGTTATAAGGAAAAGAAAAGTTCATTTTTGAATAACAATAAATAAGACGATTATTACTAACCTAAATATGTGTTAGCATAGTTATTTCGTCGTTACCATTTCCTAGTGTTCTGTGCTGAAAAACTCGTCTAAACGTTCCGGGGAATTTTCTGAATTGTGGGTAGTCAGATTGCAAAATTGTCCAATGTTTTAATTAAGGTAAAGTATAAAGGTCTCCAAATCTGTCCTTAAAGATATTGGTGGCGGCCCGGAACTTCTGTTGGTGAACAAAAGGTAAGTCAGCGAGAAAAGATCGCAAGGTAAGAGTAAGAGTCTGGCAGAGAGTATTATTTTGTAAAATTTATAAAAATGTTTGTTTCTTACCAATTGGCATGCCTGCGGCCAGGATATTCTTCGTATATATTATATGAATTAGACCTGTTTTGAGTCACAGAAAATAGGATTTGGGTAACGGCGTAAGTTGTGAAATTATCGTATATTTACGTTGAATAAGGTTATGTTTTGGTAGCTTTATTGTGTTTAATTTTACATTGGGATAACAATTTTATGTGTTGAGTATTTGGAATTAATGTGTGTAATTATTGTGTATTAGGAGGGTGGTAATTGTTTTATATAAAGGGTATATTATAAATAGGCAGAAGGACAGGGAGCCGAAATAGAGGCAACTAGGGAAGATAAGATAATGAGTATGTTGCGCACAATATATAGTGAGTTTAAGAGACAGGCTGATGACTTTATTAATCATATGAATAAACGGTTTGACGAGAGTGACGAAAAGTGGGATAAGTTAATAAATTCACAAAAACAAATAAAAACAAATGAATAATGATATGAAAGAACGAAATGAAAAGTGGGAAAGAGATACTGATAAACTAAATAAAAATGAAGAGAGTAAATTAAATCAGATAGTGAATAAGAAGGTAAGTGACAGTGTTAGCGATATGACGAATAATAACGAGGTAAGTAGTAATAATAGTAATGAATTTAATAGTGAAATAAAAAGTGATAACGGTGATATAATTAAAAATGTGGTGTTGGAGTGTAAAGTGGTGAATATTGATAGTGGCGATGAAGTTTTAGTGGAAAGAGAAAGTAGTAATGAGATAGCGGTTGATGAGATCGAGAGAGAGTGTGAAGAGAGGTTAGGTTGGCAAAGGGCAAATTTTCCCTGTTGTTTAATGGAGTAAAGACTCCACTAGTGATTTACGAGGACAGAGTTTCCTCCAGTAGTTATGTGAGAGACGAGGTGTCTCTAAGTAGGTCCCCTGTGTATCATGATTTCCCTAGAAAAGCCAGGATGTGTTATGATAATGTTGTGTTGCCCTTTGTGTGGATTGAGAGAGAGAAAGGAAAATGGGGTTGTGTAAGCGATTTTGAGAGAGTGAAAGAGATAGAATTATTCACGTTGTGAGAGAGAGAGAGAGAGAGAGAGAGAGAGAGAGAGAGGTGGTGTTATTTGATGTTATTAGAAGTTATGAAGAATTATTAGAGAGAATAAATAGTGAGAGAGTGAATAAAATAAAAAACTTACCTTGTTGTGAGAATAGTGCAGCAATGGATGATGATAACGTTGGTAATTATATTGAATACTTACCTGTACATAGGATGGGGATATTAATAGCAGATGATTCGGATAGTAAGGAGATGATAAAATGCTTAAATGAGACAGATAATAATACTGACGATGACAAGAGCAGAATTACTGTGGAGACAGGTTATATGATAATAATGTGGGATAATCCAGTAGATTATTATGTGGGTATAATGGAACAATTTAAAATATTGAATAGTTATTATAATGATAATAACAAAATAAAAGTAATTAAAAATGAATTGTGTTATATTAAGAAAAGATTATTGTTTGATGATAGAGGATAAAGAGTATTGTTCATGAACATTTAATTATGTGAGTGTAGTGGTTTTTAAAATGGACTGAATTATGAAATGATTTGTGGTAAATTATAACAGATAATAGTGTGGATTGTCTATACTTTTGTGATGATGTCAAATGTATTTGTGTAATAGGTTATGTTGTACTCTGTATTTTATATAAACAATGTATGTATGGAGTAGGGATTGATGTTATAATAATAGTAATAATATTTTACCAGACTAAATAAATAACGAGAATAACTGAGTTGTATAATGAAATTAACTGAATTAAAATTATTTTGAATAATGGAATCAAAGTAACTTAGTGTTTTAGAAACTGATGGAATTAAATAAATTGGAGATGAATTAATTAATTTAAAATGTTGTAGAGATGAATTTTGGTAATAAATTTAAATGATTTTTCAGAGATTTAGATTTTATAATAAATAGTAAATGATTAAATGTAAAATGTGTTTAGGTATTGAGTCATATTGTTATTATAATGTATCAGAAGGTACATATGGTTATGTACGTTATATTTGTTGCGATAAATGTTTATAGTTTTGAGTTTATGACAGTGATCATGTTTTTATTTGATTGAATGATTGACCATATGTCAGTATGAATTATATAATGAAATTGATGTTTCGAGAATGAAATTAAATGAGTTTAAGAGGTTTTAAATTAGGTGATTAAATTGATTTGAGGTAGTTATGAATTTTCTAATGTAATTTTCAATGATTAACTTACTGTAAAATGTTGTAAAAGATGGAGTTTGGGTGATGATTATTTCAGTAAGGCATTGAGTCAGTTAGAGTTAATTTTAAATGGGTATTAGACAAAACAAGAATTTCTGGAATAAAAGTAATAAAGAAACGGGTCAGTAGTAGGGACAGTAGCGAGAATGAATGTGTGTAGAGAGAAAGGGAGTGATGAAAGGGGAGAGTAAATAGGTGAGAGCAGGGTACATAAATTTTGTAGTGAGGGTGGAGGTGTAGGGAGTCCTCAACGCAAGACGTGGCGGGAGGTGAATTTTTTCAAATGGGGTTTGGCGGAGTTACCTGGAAGGGCAGGAACTAATAAGGGAATGAGTATAAGGGAAGGGAACACACATCCTATGTACAAAGAGGGTATCAAGTGCTTTGTTATAAGAGGAGAATGATTTAAATAGAGTTAGATGATGGGTTGGAGGGGGTTATTATGGAGAGATCGGTGTCACCCTATGCAAATCCGTTAGTGGTTGTTAGAAGGAAGAAGGTAAGAAAGGTTATATGTAAATGCCCGTTCAATAAATCAGATCATTATTAAAAACTGGGAGTCACCCAAACCAATTGATGATTGAAATGCTTATTGGAAATTCATAGTTGAAATTATAATGTAACAAGTGAAAGATGTAATAGAATTTGAAACTAAAGTAAAGCTGTAAGGTATGTAATTTTTGGTAAAATTTAAATCTGAAAAATGTTTGTCTTGATGTAATAAAAGCAATGTTCATTTTGAGTAGTTATTAAGGTGTTTAATGAAGTATATGGTAGATAATTTTGTGTTTGGGTTTAGATGTATTAAGTGTACTTAGAGTAAGGTTAGGTTCATATGCTGATAAGATATCAGCTGATACATGGTGTTATATGTATATTAAATTTTGTGTAATCAGTTTATAGTTGCAATTGATTTTATGATAGTAATAAGTTTTTTATTTTTTAATAATTGTCAATATATATAATTCTGAAAATTAAATTCATTTAATTCGTTTAAAAGATAGAAATGTTGGTAATAAATTGTTTTGATTAGTTTTGATTTGGAGGTTATAGAAAATGGTAGATAAATTTCATTATGAAAGTAAATAAATGCAAGAAGAAATTAAATGAAGTGAAGTTATTTTGAATAATACCATTAAAGTAATTAATTGAAAGAGATGGTCTAATTAAATTAAAATGTGAATTTTGGTAATGAACTTAGATTTAATTTGGTTTGAATTCTAAAATAAATGATAACTGATGAAAATGTAATGATTGAAATTTGAATAATTTAATTTTTGATTTGAAAAGATAATGCAAGATAAACAGTTAAAATGTTTAATTAATAGAAATTGAAATAAAATGTATAATACTAGTGAATTGTAGTTAGATGCAAAGATGAAACGTTTATGTTAACCTAAAGTTGGTAATGTTTATTTTGAGGTTAGGTTTTTGTGAAATAGGGATGTAATATGTTTATATTAAGAAGGCACATATATACGCAACCAGTACTTTGCTAAAGGCAATCCAGTATGTCTAAGACGGAAATAAATCAGTTGAGGATCTGGTTTGGTGGAAGTCCAATTATTGACATTTTGTTTTAATTCTTACAGAGCCTGGTGATACTGTGGCGGGTGCCTGTCTGACTTTGCGGTGTTGGGATCTTGGGAGAGAAGTCCAGTAAGGTCATTCAGGTGCAGCCATAGTCACCGGACTAGGGGGGTAAGTTACCCATGATTTTAATAAGGATTTACGGGGGGTTAGTGGCGCCATATCCTAGCTGGTCCTCTTAGGTTTTTTTTATGCAATGAGAGTTTTTCTGTTTCGACAGAAAATCTCTCATTGGGGGGGTACTGTAATGGGGCAAAACCCAGGGGTTTATGTTATTTTTCATAATAATTTAAAAAGCAGCAGCAACCCAAGCTGAACAACGTTTTGATCACAAACGCTTGACATTTTTGAACACCCTGTAGTCCACCTCGTACCAAGCCGTACGAGGCACAAAAGCGATTAGCGTCTGGGAATGTGTACGAGCGTGCGAGGGTGCCGCCTTTTCACAACGTGAAAGTCATGTACAAAAAATTCCATAGCCGATCATGCGATGGAAACAACGAATCACAGAGTACGAGTTGACGGCAACGCCTAATGTCTGGCGGGTAGGCAACCACGCGCACGATGTTCACTCAGTCGTCGCCGGGCAGTTCACTACAACTAATCACACAGTACAGCCGTAAATACAGCGGCCTCGGAAATTTCAGTAGGTCGAAGCGATAATAGTAGCCTAGACTTGCCGAAACGTATTACAATAATAACGAATTAGTGACTGTGAAATAAAATGAATTCGGTGAGTGGAAAGAATCAGAACAGTGTTGAGCGGGGACAAGAGTGAAAGTGAAGTGAGAAAGATGGTGGGAATATGCGAATCGCACGTGCATGTATTCTAAAAACAATCAGTCTGATTAACAGTTTAGCATATTTCCAATAATAAAGAGCTATTTAATGAAACGGGGGGTATTAAGGAATTGTACAGAGTAAGAGTGTGTGTGAGTGGGAAAAATATCCAAGTACTGGTTAGCAAAAAGAAATTAGTATAAGAAAATTTTACATAATAGAAATAAGATGAAATAATATGTTATAAGGAAAAGAAAAGTTCATTTTTGAATAACAATAAATAAGACAATTATTACTAACCTAAATATGTGTTAGCATAGTTATTTCGTCGTTACCATTTCCTAGTGTTCTGTGCTGAAAAACTCGTCTAAACGTTCCGAGGAATTTTCTGAATTTTGGGTAGTCAGATTGCAAAATTGTCCAGTGTTTTAATTAAGGTAAAGTATAAAGGTCTCCATATCTGTCCTTAAAGATATTGGTGGCGGCCATGAACTTCTGTTGGTGTACAAAAGTAAGTCAGTGAGAAAAGATCGCAAGGTAAGAGTCTGGCAGAGAGTATTATTTTATAAAATTTATAAAAATGTTTGTTTCTTAACAATGTAATAGAATAACAACAGAGAGAGAGAGAGAGAGAGAGAGACTAATTATTCATATTTACATAGAATTTAATATTTTAATAGTAGTATATTTCCATTTTAAGAAGGAGAGGAGATTGATAGAGAGAGCATTAGACAGAAAAGTAAAATTATGGCCAGAATCCTTGGTTGTATCAAACACATTACGGAAACTGAAGTAACTATGAAGTTTGACTAGATCCAATCTGTTAGTTGGAAATCCAATCTGTTAGTGGTGTGCATAACATGAAACCCCACTGTCTGTTTCTTTGTTGGTTGTTATTTTGCCTTCACGTTCTTCTGTCTTTGTCACTAGCAACTGTACCTTACACATTCCTTGGTGATTATCATTTGCTTATAACTGTTTATTCAGATAAGTGATCTGCCATCACAGTTATGTAGATTGTCGTCTTCTCATAGCTAATTCTAGGATATTATGTTCAAAACCATTATAAACATACAATGCATACAATGTCTGCAGCTAGTACATAGTTAACACTTGATTTAACACTGCCATAAATGTGCCATAACATTTCCCTGCACTTTTATAGATGCCTGTAGTTTATAATGTGGGGAAATCCCAAATTGGTTGAAGGTGACTAGATCAGGACATTCAGCAGATAGTCTGGTTCCTGTGTCAGCTATAATTAAGGCAGGCTTTTCTTAAAACAAGTCTCATGCTTCATATTTCTTCATCACCAAGCTTCTGGTTATCCTGAAATGTAGAAATTGAATGTTCTCTTATAGTTTTATTCATCTTACTGATCAATTTATGCCACAAACACATTGTTTCCTTGCAGTGGCGTACGCAGAAATCAGTCTGGGGGGGGGGCTTGAACCTTAGCAGTCCGTATATTAGCCTACTCTTCTACAACTTATAGTATAATATAGAGTACATATGCCAGTTAATGGTTAACATTTATTAGTAGCCATATTATTTTAGTAGGTTTCACATTTTCTTTATTAAAAATGTATTATTCGTGATTGGGGGACTTATGCTCATTCTATTTTTAATCAGTAATTTTAAAAACAACGCTTTTTTAATTAAGAAAGTTGTGTTAGTGGTTATAATCACAAACAGAATTATCACTGGTGCACACCACTATAGAAAAATTATTCCGATTAGCGCTTTCAAGCTTCACAGCTCATTGTCACATCGGAAAGTCTGATGTGCAACAGTGATAATTCTGTTTGTAATACTTTTTTCTTTCAAAAACTAAATATTTTTAATCGATTTTTTATGTTTATTGTAATATTTAACAACAGATTCATTTTACTTCAATTATACTACAATATTATACATTAATGTCAGTAGCACTGGAAATAAAGTTTTGCAAAGTTGGTATTTTAACAACTATATGTTTCAAAATGTCTTGCTAATAACTAATTGTGTCAATACAAAAAACAGTTTTCCATTAAACTATTATACTTCTTACTGTTATACTACTATTTTACTAATACTTTATTAATGAAAAATTACACAAGTGCATACCGTTGGGTAATATATCTGGATTGCAAGCTTGCAGAGAAGACAGAGCTGCGTCTTGAACATTCATATATGCTTCATCCACCTACTTTTGCTTCCATATTTCTGCCTCAAGTTTAAGTTCCATCTTGGACAGGCCCACCCAGAGGAATTCCAGGCACCAGGGCAAACCAGATTGTGCCCCCCCCCCAAATGAGGCAACCATCTGTTCCCCTGAAATACGTGTATATGTGGTTTTATATTGTAACATTACAAAATGTTCCATAACCATAATGAACACCAGAAGGGTGAAATATACTACTAGAGTTGTAAATGAGTAAATAAAATGAATGTAACAGAGAAGAGAAAGGACCAGCTAAGAAGAAACAAGAGGAGGGATCCCAAGAAGCAGTGATGAATCCACTACATGACACTACAACTTCAATAAACTGACTGACTATAACAAATGGACAAGCAAAGATTCACAAATAAGCTGTCAAGTAAGCCAGATAAAAACATTGATGAGTAGAGTCATACAGAACAAACAAATTAACCACTGACTTTAATAACATGGTAATGAATAACAGCATATTGGCTGATATAAATAGAACCAGTATATAGAAGTTACAAAGACCATGTACTATGCTAGATGTAGCCACTAAGTTGTAAAAGATAGAATTAAAAACAAATGTGTGGTAGTATAAACTGAGAGTAATTATAAATAGAAACATTATATGTATGTAGGCAACTTCCTAAGCAAATAATATGTATGTAAAAATAATAGTAATCAGGGAATAAACCTTGTAATAGAAATATACCCAGACCCTGCATGACCAAGTTTATGTCAATGAAATGATAGGGAGATAGAACCCCTAATTAGCATAAACTAGTAGAATATAACTATAACGAATAAGGTGTAAAATGTCACCACTTGACCGATATTATACGCTTTAGAAATGAGTAGGACATATCAAAATGTAATTGGTGAATTAGGAAAATTCAAAGTAATGTGTCGACTTAATTAGACCAAGAATTTATATTGTTTAGCTGTAGGCAGCATTTAGATTTAATAATGTATTTAATTTTAATCATTTTATAATGTTCGAATGAGAAAACAAATGTAATTAATCAAATATTAAGGAAAAGTAAATAGTCGGATTTGCACTGTTAGCAGACGACAATAGTAAACAATGTCTTAGGACAGTAAATTAATGAATTGTTAATGAAAACTATGTTTAAACTGGCCTCAAGCCACATCAAATTAAAGATGAGAAAATAAGCTATAATTTTATAGTAATAGCATCAAAAATTGAATTGTAATAGCCAAGTAATTAACGTTAGCATCATTTTTTTGGCAAGATTTAAAGAAGTTCATGTAATAATAACAACAACAACGATAACGAGTACAGAATGCGTCTCGATAATATTTGTTAATAACATTACGTCATCATGACATAATTTTATACCAATCACGAACGAGTTTACTTAGCGAAAATGAGCCCTAGCGACGATCGAGAGAATCCTATATAATCGACGAGGCGCGAAAAAGATGGCATTGGCAATTTTCTTCACAAGCTAGTCGTATGCGTTCTGCAATTGTCTATATCACATAACCGGCAACAACAGTACAGATTGAAAATTATTAAAGTAAATTTTTGAAATTAACCATTGAGAAGACGAATAATCTCACCTGAGTGCATCGAGAGTTAGTAGTGACTTTAAACAAGTAGTGCGTGTATCTGAACGAGACAGAATCATAACCTAAAAAGGGGACAACCTATTTCTTTAGTAAGAAGAAGGTTATTCTCGTTCCAAGTGTGATTTAAGTGAAGTGAATTAACGTTCACTATAATCCGATCGTTAATGTGTTTATAAATTAATCGATACGATTAAAAATGTTTTTAAATTAATCGATACGATTAAAAACCAGGTAGTACAGTGATAAAATTTATTTGTTTACCTTTCATCAGTTAATCGTAGAACCTAACACATTTTGTACTGACGCAAAAACAATAAGACAATTTGTAGATAACATTTGTAACGTAACAAAATTGTAGTTACATATAAATAATATCCAATACATTGAATAAGAATATACCACGAACATGTCTGAGCCAAAATGAGAAAAAAAAATACCTAAAGTATTAAAGCCAAGTGTGTATCCACATACAAGTAACGTCGAAACAAACCAACGCAGGAGAAGGAAGAACTATAATGATAGAAGCATCAATGTGATAAGAAGAGGAGAGTATATAAAAAGCCAAACAAATACGTTAGCAACAAAGACCCAATAGATCATACAAGTGAGGGAAAACACAATATCAGTACGACGAATTGATCATACAAGTGAGGAAACAACAAATACCCCATAAGTGAAGAACCATATATATATATATATATATATATATATATATATATATATATTGTAACATGACCAGATGTTACATAACCTAGACATATACTATCAGGTTTAATAAATACATAACGATAATGTAAATAGATAATGTAATGATAAGAGTAACCAAGAAGAGAGGAACCATTGAAGAAGAAAGAGGAAGAAGTGCCACAAGAAGCAGTAAACCTAGATACTGCTTGACACTACAACCATACTATAACTGACACAAACTAATGGACAAATTAAATTCACTTTAAGCTGTCAAGCGAGTCAGTGAATAACTTAAATGGAATATGACATGTTAATAAAAATGATTAGATAAGAATCTGAATAATGTGATATCAGAATCAGCATGTGGCTGAGAATTAATTAACTATGACTAGTAACTATGAATGCCAAGGACTAAAATTAGCTATGGCCCCAATATGAGAATGAAGCTATAGTTCAGTCTCAAATATACTTATGACAAGTAAACGTGTTTGTAAGAGGGAACCTTATACAAATAAGCTACCTCAGCAAGGTACCGAATTGTGAACTAATAAATGTTATTAAGGCAGAAATCTGATACAAACGGTATGCCTCAACAATGCATAAACCAAACAATCATCAGTAAGGTGATTAGTAGAAGGCAATATGAGGGTAAATAACGATACACAGAACAATTGTTATACTCAAACATAGCGATTAGCGTTATTAATATGTTATATAATTAATAGTTCACTTGTTAGTTAATAGAATAGAGCAAAATCATAGGAAACAAAATGTCATAGTGAGTAAGGATAGTTCATAGCAATGTATAAGTTAAGGTTTAATCATAATGTTCAGTAAATAAATATCAGTACAGATATAATAGTGTTCTAACATAGACGTTCAAGTGAAAAAACGCGATGTGGAACACAAACAAATTGGTAAGAGAGTGTAATTGTCGGTTTCGATTAGTAGACGACAGTGTGAAGCCGTGTGCCTGAACATTGTTTATTAAACAATGTCAGTAAAAGTGTAAAATAAACCAGTGTCAAACTATATCAAATTAAAGAGGACAAAATGTCCTTTGATTTGATAGCGATACAACCCCAATCGCAACTATAATAAGTGCGTGAAAGGCGTTAGCATCATTTGCACAAAATGCATAAGAAATCTGGTTATCAACACTAACAACAGCGACAGCTGTCAATCATTCCAGCGAATGTCGGTTAGAAAACCGTTAATGACGGTTGGAAAGACAATACGTCACTTTCATCACACCTGGCTAAGCCAATCAAAAAATAGCTTAGTAATTAATACAATCGCCTAAAGCTGATCAAACGATCGGGTATATAAGGAACTGCAGCGGATTACCGCCAGACACTTTTTAATTTCATTCAGCGTGGAAGGTGCGCTGGTCTCGTC
The DNA here is from genome assembly GCA_034769895.1 of Magicicada septendecula. Classification (NCBI taxonomy): domain Eukaryota; kingdom Metazoa; phylum Arthropoda; class Insecta; order Hemiptera; family Cicadidae; genus Magicicada; species Magicicada septendecula. The sequence goes on along the minus strand of CM068367.1, from coordinate 621,637,223 downwards.
AAAATTTTATTAAACTGATAGCGTCATTACAACAGTGCATCGATAGAAACATCTCGGCAATAACCAAAAATAACTTCAAGATATTCTACAAAGAACCAGTGCGTTTAAGTGCAGTATTATTTCATTTAGTGCGGGAAAAATAACGAACAGAAGAAATAAGTAAATAATGTCATATATGGTTCTTTTAGTTAGAAGCGAACCAATTTTCTCTGTTCATGTGCGTGTGTAGTGTATAACGATGATCATTATAATCCGATCATTGATGTGTTAATTGAATTTTAATCAAAAGATTAAAACACAAAGGTAACAGTGTAACAATTTATTCATTACTCCGAGCGCCATAACCTGTATGTTTTGATAAACAGATCTGTACTGACGCATAACACTGAAACATTTTTCTGTACTACACCATGTCTAAATTTATTTAATGGATTTGTCAATACTAGTTAAGTTGAATGTTAGTTATAAGTGATCTCAAAATATAACTTTGTAAATCATGAATCAAGCGTTACGAACGCATAACCTATAAAATAGGTTATTTTTATTTTTATTAGTAACCTCAAAGGCATTACTAGTCTATATTATATCAGAAAATCGTTAGCTATTGTGTAGGCATGAGCATTCTTTTTTGTGTTTCAAAGAACTTACACCTGAGATTTAAATAATATTAATGCTTAAAGTAAAGAGTATCTGGACTTAACCAGAATTATTTCTTATGCTCTGAGCCAGTTATATAGGGTACGTAACAAGATATTTGCAATTGTACATCATTGTATTCTTTTAATTATATTTGTTTGAATTCTCTATCACGGGTATGAATAAAACCCCATTATTAACAGCATAACTCGACTTAATTATTTCTAAAAAAATAGATAAATAATTATTTAATTATTATTATTATTAATTATTAAACAACCTTCAGTTGTGATTAAATACTGTTGAATTGCATTGCCATAAGGGCAATAAACCATTATTTTAATTTTTTCAAAAGCATTATTTGATTCTATTAATGGGTTTTCCACAGGATTTTCCCAAAATAAACCTGTGTGGCGCCCATTATTAAACAAGGTAACCTAACCTTGTAGATAAAGTGAATTGGTTTTGTAAACCGTCTTGGCAGCTTATTGAACTTCCAGAAAACACGAACAGGTACGTGAAAGTATATATTATATTTATTCTATTGTCCAGACATTACTAGACTTTACGTACTTAGACGACTATCGACCTGGAGGAGGAGTTTCGCAGCTAGTATCATCAAGACGGTCACCAACAGCAAGCGACCAGCTATTACACTTTATTTTTAAATTTAAGTAACTTTATTGTTTAAATAATATTAACACAACTCTTTTATTTTTTTTATCTAAGGGAATTCTTTTCAGACAATTATAATTTTGCAATTGTAAACACACTTTTAATAACCTCGAATGTTACATTTTAACTACTTTATCAAATTAGTAACTTTCAAGATTCAACAACTACAACCTTTTAATATTTCAAATAATATTTTAAATATAAACACTAAACTTTTTAATTTGTTACAAATTGGCGGCCAGCAACGTGTGGCTGGAAAAAATATTAAACGAAAATATTTTTTATATTTTAAATCAGCCCGGTAGACACAAAAGAACAGACATGCCACACACACATCAATACGATACAAGATACAAGGACAGCCGAGTAGGAGAGGTGCAACTAGATACAGAGACGTATGAGGCACAACCCACACACGAGATGGAAGTCATTACCATTAATAATATAGAAACTCGACCTGAAGAAGTACTCCATGTAGAACCGGAAGTGGAAGTGAGGGTCAACAACCAACCCAAGCAACCTGAGAGACCCGCGCCGTCAGGGGACATAAGCCTACAAGACATAATGAGGGCGATTGTGGAAAATAATAAAAACTTCGAATTAATGAAAGAAGATAGTAAGAAATCCCGGGCGGAGAATCAAAAGAATGTTGAGTTATTAAATAAAAATATGGAGTCTATTAGTAAAAATATGGAATCGCTGAAAGAAGACTTGAATAAAAAGATTGACAGTACCCACAGAGCCATAGACACGTATTTTCAGATCTCCCGGGAAAGCTTAAGAATTACCTATGTGTATTAAATTTCAAGGAACCGGTTAACTTCAACCGCAAGTCTTACCCCATCGCATACTCCCTTAAAGAGGCGGTTCGATCCGAAATCAACCAGTTGTTAAAGGACGATATAATAGAACACAGCCAATCACCTTATACCAGCCCTATTGTTGCAATTAAAAAGAAAAATGGTAAGGTGAGACTCTGTTTGGATGCGAGAGAAATAAACAAACATTTAGTTAATAACCGGACATCTCCGGGCGAAATCGAGGAGATTTTGAAAAAATTCCATGGGGTACAATTTATAAGCTCATGGGATACGGTCTGCGGATATTGGCAAGTGGAGCTGCATCCCAACAGTCGGAAATATGTTGCATTTATATTTGAGGGACGCAACTATCACTTTAAGAGGTTGCCCTTCGGGTTAATAAATTCGGTGGCAATATTCATACAATGTATGGACCAGGTTTTAGGTCAGGAAGCACTTAAGTTCACTACCATCTACGTGGACGACCTGTTAATAACATCTACAAACTGGGAAGAGCATTGTCAGAGGGTAGACCATGTATTAAATAAACTGTCAGAAAACCATATCACCTTAAAACTGGAAAAATCCCAACTTATTGCGAAGGAGGTGCAATTTTTAGGATTCCAACTAACCGAATTGGGAATAACTCCATCCACAGAAAAAATCAAAGCCATACAAAAGTTCGCTACTCCCAGAAATAAGAAACAACTACAATCATTTTTAGGGTTATGCAGCTATTATCGTAAGTTTCAGAACAATTATTCGGAACTAACAACCAGATTGTCTCCGCAGTTGTCCTCGAAAGATAAATGGACATGGGGGCCAGCTCAGGAAGTTATATTTCAACAAATTAAAACCAAGTTTTTAGAGACAGTAATATTACACCACCCAGACTTCGATAAACCTTTCTACCTTAATTGTGACGCTAGTAACATCAGTTTAGGCTCTACCCTATACCAGGAAGACGAAGATGGAAACCATCTTGTGATAAGCTTTGCGAGCCGAACTCTGAATAAATGTGAGAGAAATTATAATGTAACGGAAAAGGAATTCTTAAGCGTAGTATTTGCTTGTGGAAAATTCTGCACTTGCATATTAGGATATTTTGTTACTGTTAGGACGGATCACAAGTCCATATCCTTTTTAAAGAACTGCAAACTGAGCCATGGTCGTTTAGCAAGGTGGACCTTGGTCTTACAAGAGTACAACATTAGTTGGGAGTACGTCCCTGGCAAGAAGAACATAGCAGCCGACATACTGTCACGAGTAAACATTACCAATCAAACTTATGAAGGTGAAAAATAAACAATAGCCAAGGTTTATAACATCTTGAAGAGCCGTACAGAGTTAGAAGGTGTTATCAAGGAGATAGAATTACACCAAAAACAAGACAATAAATGAGCACAAATTTTCCAAAGATTGGATAGTCAAGATGAAAGAATAACCCCTTATTACTATGTATTTAATAATGTATTATTTGTTAAACCTAAATGTCACTATAATGTCTGGAAATTAGTAATACCTAAAGCAATCGAGAAGGACATCATAACGGATTACCATGTTCGTTATGGGCACATGGGTGCTGTTAAAGTGATAAAGGCGTTGGAGGAACACATGTACATAAAGGACATAAACAGAAGGGTGAGGAGATATATTAAAACTTGTCAGATATGCCAGATGGTGAAATGCACCAATGAAAGGAAGGAGGGGCAGATGATTCCCATAACATCTTCGGCAAAACTAGAGAAAGTTTTTGTAGACATCTGTGGTCCATTTCCCAGAAGTGGAGGTCGACGACAGTACAAATATTTGTTAATCATTTTCGACCATTATACTAAGTATGTAAAACTGTACCCAATGAATCGCGCAACCACCAACAAGATACTCAACATAGTAACACAGAATTACATACCTGAGGTGGGCTGTCCGAAAACTATTATAACGGACCATGGTACCCAATTCAAAGGACGGAGATGGAAGGACACACTGCTGGAACATGGAGTAAAAACATATAAAACTGCAGTGTACCATCCCAGCAGCAATCCCTCAGAAAGAGTGTTAAGAGAGGTTGGACGGATTCTTAGGACTTATTGTTCTAGTCAACAAAGACAATGGAGTGGGTACATCCCAGCTACGGAAGATTTTATCAATTTAGCATACCACCAGTCTATTGACACCACCCCGTACCATGCCATGTTCGAGAAGCCTCCACCCAGAGAGATCAGTGACAATTAAGTTTCCTCAGGGTCCAGAGTATCAATTTAATATGTTCCAATACCATGACAAGATCATGGAGAAATTGGAACAACGCAAAAGAAAATATAAACAGCAAGCGCCAACCCGAGTAATAAAGTATAGAATAGGAGATCAGGTGTTACTGAGAAATAGGGAGTTGCCCAGCACAATGGAGGGCATCACAAAGAAACTACTAGTACTATACATCGGCCCGTATACTATCACAAAGGACCATGAAAACAATACCTATGAACTTACTGATATGATGAATAAAAAGGTCAAAGGTACCTGCAACCAAACGTCGTTGAAGACGTACTATAATTAAGAAATTTGTTAGGATAGGTAATTACCGAGTGCCAAATATCCCAAACATGTAATACTAGAAACTGATATGAAAAAGGATACCTGTGTAACGTAATTGTCCCAAGCAATGAACCCAATAGAGTGGAAAAGCCCAATGTGACCCCAAATATGTAAACCATAAATGTGATTATTGTTAAGAACAGGATAAATTATAATGGTAGGCAACACGTACCACCGGAATATTTAGTATATAAAAATAAAAATGTTTTAAAAATAACTACTATAAACGGATTCAATTAGTGATTAGAAGAATCATGTATTATGACCAAGGTATTGAAAGTAACTAATCGCCTGTAGCGAGCCTATTTATCATATTGTGTTATAAAAGTGTGTAATATTAGTGTATAGGCCAAACTATGTGTTACCTATTAAATAAGAGCCAGATCTATCATACTAGATGGTAGAAAAAGGTGTATTGTAAACCAAATAATTTACTGGGAAGAAAGATATCAATTATATCATAAAGAACCCAAAGTAGCATATAACAAAAAGTATACCTAGGATAATGACATAAAATTATTCTAATACTCCTATGTTAGATTAATTTAAAGAGGAGATACTACTATTTTATAACTAAGATTACTATGCTATATTTAAGAAAAAAAAAAAAAAAAAGTTTATCAAATGAATATTGTATATAACAAAAATCTTTATGATATGAATATTATATACCTCTCATAAAACTAAAATATTATATAAAATCGTCCAGAATAAGTGAAAACCACCATCACTTGAAGGAGTAGAGAAGAAGAAAACCAAAGAGAGTAACATGAAAGAAGGATATTATTATGGAAAGTAGAGAGAGAGAAAAATGTTTCTTAAATGAAAAATGTAACCCTAAGAATGTCTATAAAATCAGATATTAATATGTTGTTATTATATTATCACATTGTATTGTAATTATCAAATATTGTATACTCCATAAACAAGAATTAAAATCATCCAGAATAAGTGTAAATTATCAGACACTTGAAGGAGTAGAGAGGCAGAATAACAAAGAGAGTTAATTATAAAGATGGCTATTATTATTGTGGAATGAAGAGAAAGAAAAATGTTAATTAATTACCAAATGTCGTATGTGACCAGATATGTCAGAGAACAGCTAACAAAAAAACATTTAGTATATGAATACTGTAAACCCTGATAATTCAGGATAAATATAAATTATTAACGGAAAAAAAAACTTGTAAACTATTGTGAGAATGAAATACTGTAAACTCTATACGTAAGAAACAACTGCATAAGTATATGATGATCAGTGTAAGTGTGTAATTTTAAGAATACTCAAGTAAACCCAAACAAATTGTCAACTAGTATAAAAAGGTAACAATACGGCTAATAAAAAGCATGGCCGAGAATGTCAAGTCTGAAAAGAAATAATTACCTGTGAAAAGGAAGTATATTAGAAAGTATAAGAGAAGGAAATGTGATACAAATGAAACCTCTAATACCTTGAATATTATATTGAATATATTAGATTATTGAAAGATGATATGTTATATTTTATGTGTTGTGATAGTGCAACTATTGCCAGGTGCAATTTTTATTTTTTTCTCAGACAGAGATGAGTATGCCTCTGAATCTGAGTATGTGTATTGAGGAACGGCAGAGAATGTAAGCCACAGTGAGCCACTCTGATTCCGAACCCACTACAAAAGTTAGGGAGTTATATAGTAATGTATCAAGGACTATTATTAAAGAATCTGTGAGGTAAAAAATGTAAGAACCACTGAGATTATCACCAAGATAAAAGTATGTAATGAGAAAGAAACATGTATTGTAGAGCTCAACTAGTGTAACACACTAAGAGTATGTTAGAGATCAATGTAAAAAGTACAAGACAAAAAACAGTAGTAATGTGCTGAAAATTGAAATGAAATGATAATTTTATCAAAAAATCAAATTTTCTCTCAAATTATCAATGTTGAGGGGGGAGTATATGTAACATGACCAGATGTTACATAACCTAGACATATACTATCAGGTTTAATAAATACATAACGATAATGTAAATAGATAATGTAATGATAAGAGTAACCAAGAAGAGAGGAACCATTGAAGAAGAAAGAGGAAGAAGTGCCACAAGAAGCAGTAAACCTAGATACTGCTTGACACTACAACCATACTATAACTGACACAAACTAATGGACAAATTAAATTCACTTTAAGCTGTCAAGCGAGTCAGTGAATAACTTAAATGGAATATGACATGTTAATAAAAATGATTAGATAAGAATCTGAATAATGTGATATCAGAATCAGCATGTGGCTGAGAATTAATTAACTATGACTAGTAACTATGAATGCCAAGGACTAAAATTAGCTATGGCCCCAATATGAGAATGAAGCTATAGTTCAGTCTCAAATATACTTATGACAAGTAAACGTGTTTGTAAGAGGGAACCTTATACAAATAAGCTACCTCAGCAAGGTACCGAATTGTGAACTAATAAATGTTATTAAGGCAGAAATCCGATTCAAACGGTATGCCTCAACAATGCATAAACCAAACAATCATCAGTAAGGTGATTAGTAGAAGGCAATATGAGGGTAAATAACAATACACAGAACAATTGTTATACTCAAACATAGCGATTAGCGTTATTAATATGTTATATAATTAATAGTTCACTTGTTAGTTAATAGAATAGAGCAAAATCATAGGAAACAAAATGTCATAGTGAGTAAGGATAGTTCATAGCAATGTATAAGTTAAGGTTTAATCATAATGTTCAGTAAATAAATATCAGTACAGATATAATAGTGTTCTAACATAGACGTTCAAGTGAAAAAACGCGATGTGGAACACAAACAAATTGGTAAGAGAGTGTAATTGTCGGTTTCGATTAGTAGACGACAGTGTGAAGCCGTGTGCCTGAACATTGTTTATTAAACAATGTCAGTAAAAGTGTAAAATAAACCAGTGTCAAACTATATCAAATTAAAGAGGACAAAATATCCTTTGATTTGATAGATACGACCCCAATCGCAACTATAATAAGTGCGTGAAAGGCGTTAGCATCATTTGCACAAAATGCATAAGAAATCTGGTTATCAACACTAACAACAGCGACAACTGTCAATCATTCCAGCGAATGTCGGTTAGAAAACCGTTAATGACGGTTGGAAAGACAATACGTCACTTTCATCACACCTGGCTAAGCCAATCAAAAAATAGCTTAGTAATTAATACAATCGCCTAAAGCCGATCAAACGATCGGGTATATAAGGAACTGCAGCGGATTACCGCCAGACACTTTTTAATTTCATTCAGCTGGTCTCGTCAAAATTTTATTAAACTGATAGCGTCATTACAACAGTGCATCGATAGAAACATCTCGGCAATAACCAAAAATAACTTCAAGATATTCTACAAAGAACCAGTGCGTTTAAGTGCAGTATTATTTCATTTAGTGCAGGAAAAATAACGAACAGAAGAAATAAGTAAATAATGTCGTATATGGTTCTTTTAGTTAGAAGCGAACCAATTTTCTCTGTTCATGTGCGTGTGTAGTGTATAACGATGATCATTATAATCCGATCATTGATGTGTTAATTTAATTTTAATCAAAAGATTAAAACACGAAGGTAACAGTGTAACAATTTATTCATTACTCCGAGCGCCATAACCTGTATGTTTTGATAAACAGATCTGTACTGACGCATAACACTGAAACATTTTTCTGTACTACACCATGTCTAAATTTATTTAATGGATTTGTCAATACTAGTTAAGTTGAATGTTAGTTATAAGTGATCTCAAAATATAACTTTGTAAATCATGAATCAAGCGTTACGAACGCATAACCTATAAAATAGGTTATTTTTATTTTTATTTTTATTAGTAACCTCAAAGGCATTACGAGTCTATATTATATCAGAAAATCATTAGCTATTGTGTAGGCATGACCATTCTTTTTTGTGTTTCAAAGAACTTACACCTGAGATTTAAATAATATTAATGCTTAAAGTAAAGAGTATCTGGACTTGACCAGAATTATTTCTTATGCTCTGAGCCAGTTATATAGGGTACGTAACAAGATATTTGCAATTGTACATCATTGTATTCTTTTAATTATATTTGTTTGAATTCTCTATCAAGGGTATGAATAAAACCCCATTATTAACAGCATAACTCGACTTAATTATTTCTAAAAAATAGATAAATAATTATTTAATTATTATTATTATTATTAATCATTAAACAACCTTCAGTTGTGATTAAATACTGTTGAATTGCATTGCCATAAGGGCAATAAACCATTATTTTAATTTTTTCAAAAGCATTATTTGATTCTATTAATGGGTTTTCCACGGGATTTTCCCAAAATAAACCTGTGTGGCACCCATTATTAAACAAGGTAACCTAACCTTGTAGATAAAGTGAATTGGTTTTGTAAACCGTCTTGGCAGCTTATTGAACTTCCAGAAAACACGAACAGGTACGTGAAAGTATATTATATTTATTCTATTGTCCAGACATTACTAGACTTTACGTACTTAGACGACTATCGACCTGGAGGAGGAGTTTCGCAGCTAGTATCATCAAGACGGTCACCAACAGCAAGCGACCAGCTATTACACTTTATTTTTAAATTTAAGTAACTTTATTGTTTAAATAATATTAACACAACTCTTTTATTTTTTTTGTCTAAGGGAATTCTTTTCAGACAATTATAATTTTGCAATTGTAAACACACTTTTAATAACCTCGAATGTTACATTTTAACTACTTTATCAAATTAGTAACTTTCAAGATTCAACAACTACAACCTTTTAATATTTCAAATAATATTTTAAATATAAACACTAAACTTTTTAATTTGTTACAATATATATATATCTTGTAACGTCGCGGTTTTTGTAGAGGTAATAGCGAAAACTTTGTATGTAGCTTATTGGGTGTTCGTCTTATTTAATTAAGCTCCCAATGTTGCTATGCGCCAAACTTGTGACGTAGCGTTTTGAGATATTAAAGTTTCCGCCTCTCCGCCGTCGCCACTTATGAATTATAATAACTGAAGTTTTAAAAAAATAAATAAAGTATTTTATTTAATGTTACTCAATCTAAACAGAAATCGAGCGTGTGTGATTTGGGGTCAAGGAGGGAAGTTGTTCAGCCTTATGAAGAAGAGAGAGTAAGTACCAATTATTTACACTCGGTTTAGACGATTCCGGATTTTTTCAAATTGATCGCTGTGATTTAAATCAGCTGATTGTGAGATAAGTTTCTACGCTTAGTTCAATCAGCCTACTCTGTAGCAAAATTTGATCCGATGTGTTGATTTCTTCTGTTTTTTGTGCTGAAATCTATTGCAACTACCCACTAAAAAAATTATAACACACTTTATTATTCAAGATTATTTTTCAATAATATTATTTATTTATATTATTGGTTTTTGTTTCCTGCCACCAAAATACAAGTATCACAATTGATCTTTCCTTAAATAAAACATAATCTCGACTTCACAGAGCAAACATGGAATTGTCTAAAGAGAAAAACATATATGGTTTTGTTTACCAAATTTTACACTATTTTAAAAAAAACATCAATTAATATATAATTCTTAATAATTCCCCAGGGTTCAGGGTAATTTCTTTTTGTTACGAGAGTGTCAGAAATGGATAATTACTAAGCTTTACAAATACCGAAAAAATGTTAAATAAATTTGTTTTTTTTTTGTGTAGTATGTAGTTCCAGGAATGTCCGTAAGAGAGCAGCGTGTCTTTGTTTACTTTAAAAAACATGTGATTAAATGACTATTTTGTGTTCTATATCAACGTTCGGAATGCGTTTTCTTCTTGAACTATTAAACGAAATGTTTATATTACCTCGCTCCGTAGGGTTCTTACTGGAATGAAGCTTTTTTATGTGGTGAGGTCCGTCTTGCGTTATAATTTCCTTACCGTCTGGCGCATTTTTCGTTCGTCAACTAGAACTATATCGAAACCAGGTTGAATCATCAGAAGGTTTTCTTTAACTGTTTATTAAGGAGTATAACCATTTAATTTTTATAAATCATGGATGATTATATAGTGGTCATGTTGCTTGTTAATTTTGTGTTATTTTCCACTCCTCTAAAGTTCCAAAAAAGGTTATTTTTATTATAATTGTAGTAGCATCATTTCTGCAACTCTATGGTTTTATTTCAAAAATTTATTATTAACAATACTTGTTATTCTCGTCACTCTTAGTAACCCATAGTATTTTTATTATACAGGCAGTTTGTAATTATTATAAATTTATATTTTATTTACCGAAAAATAATTCTTTTCCATTCCGGTTTCTTTATTAATTTGTTTTACATAATAAGTTTTTATTCATTTTCTTATGACCTTGTATATAAATATTTGATAATTTTATTATCTTTAAATAAATTTATACATATTATTTATTAGTTTCTCATAGTATTCCTACACTGCACTACTTCCTGTTGCCATTTCCCTCATAGTATTATTTTAATTTTTTATTATCCTTGTATATTTAAATTTTTTATGTTTTTTAAAACTAACCCTGGGTTATTCTATATTATAACACAAATATTTTAAAAAATATAACATTAACTTATGTATAACAATTGGTTGTTCATACAATATAAATATTACAATAAATAAATAAAAATACAAAATCAGTTAGTAGTATTATAGCCTACTCTCATAGTTTTATAATTTCCAAACCTACAGCACAGTTCTGTAATAAGTTACCTTCACTTTTATTTTTTACCTCAATGGGTACACTATAACTCACTTTGCACCATATATCACTCGAATTGTTTGTCATGTTTAGTGATATACTTTAATTTTGAGCGAGCCATAGGTTACCCACTTCTGACCTTGATGTTATTATGATTTAATTTATTGGGACCGGGTTATGTAACGTTACAATATATATGAAGAAGAAGAAGCCTGAACATTAGAAGAGGAGATGTGCATATTGTGAAGAAGAAGAGAAATGTATAATGAATAATGAAGAATATTTAACAAGGACAAGACAATAACATTCCCAGTGTAAGGAATGCAATACGACCAGGAAGATAATAAGGCATGTGTAAGGAATGCCAGACTAGTGAATTATAATACCCTCCAACAAGGAAGAATATAATAAAGAAGAGATAACCAAGAATCAAGTTATGACAACTTAATAAGTAGCCACAAACAATGATAGTGAATCTCTTATATGAGTGCATTGATTCATAGTAAAATAACACAACCCCAAGTAAACACCACAGACAATAAAAGTGTAATGTTTATGTAAAAGGAAGATAAAAAGTGTTAACAAGTAAAAATAGTGAACCCCAAATAAACAACACAAACATTTAGTGTATGATTTATGAACCAAGATTATGACAAAATACAAACATAGTAAGACCACAAATATACTGAAATTAAAGGGAGAAATAATTGCTCAATAACAACTGAAACTGAATATAAAATCCTTAATAATATAGTGTTTAAGTATCAAAAGAATAGAGAGTGAAAAACCAATATGTAATGTAATAATTAATGTATTGTAAATGAGACAATCTGCTATAGAGAGACAAGACAAGTTACCCAAGCCAAAATATAAGCACATAACATGTACAATTATAACAAGTAAGAATTATGTAATAATGTATGAACAAATAGTATAAAATGTGTATAAATTAGTGAGAATATTGTAATATACAATAGTAATAACATATCATAACAAAGTTATAATAATTAAGCAGAATGATGAACAGATTAGGATGTGTATTGTTGTCAAATCAGTAAGAGACACATAACCTCAACTGAGCAGGATCTACAACATAAAACCACATGTAATAATTAGAAAATTGCAATCATAAGTAATTGTTCAAATCAACAACCAAAATAGGATAAATGAGTAACCTAATGAACCCAATATGAATAGAGAAATACATCTATATAATCTGTATTATTTAAACAAACAATAGCCAGATTAACAAATCACAAGATGACCATCAAAGTTAGACAAATTACTCACTTAAACTTGATAAAAGAAAGGAAAGTAGGTTGACAGTAGCAACTAGAGTATTCAATACCTCTATGAGAACCCCTAGCAAACACTAAATACACAAGTATATAGGTAAACAATAATAAACAAGTATACATGACCCAGGAGGCTAGATGTAAAAAGCCATCTTACTGTAATTTAATGAATGTTGGACACAACAAAAAGGTGTTATACACTATAGACAAACTATGTACAAGGTCTAGGTACAAATTAATGGATTAAAACACATCCATTAACTACAATTAATGATAAACTACGTATATAAAAAATAACAAAATGATGACATGGTGTATTAAAGCCATCTAATATAAGCATATGAAAAGCAATAAGTGGAAACAAAGCTGGACTAAAGGTGTAAAAATAGTTGAGGTACAAACTAAACACCTAAGAAATGTGTTAATATGAAAAAATGTACTAGAAATAAGAGATACAAATGCAAGGACATATAGGGTTTATACGCCCAAAGAGCATTTGACAAAAGTGTAAATATTTTAATATCTAGAAATAATTATAAAGAGAAATGGACTCTAAACAGTTTAGAATAAGCATTAGAATTATGATATAGCATAATAATGTGGAAAAGACTTAATTGTGATTAAGAACCACGAAAAGTGAATTATCAAAAGTGACATAGGTTAATTTTGAACGGATTTATAGCTTGTTTGAACTCTAAATAATGAACCAAGCGTCCGAAAGACAATGAGACCATTCACGTCTTAATTCGTAAAATATTAAGAAAGATATAAACAATTGAAGGTTTTCTGTCAATTCCAGAAAGAGTTGAACGCGTCATAGCTTACTCTCGAACCCAAAGACTGACGCTAAGAAATTAAATTTTTTAACTTTATTAAGGCATATGGTGTAGAGATTATCAATTTCTCAACCAATAGGAAGAGCTGATTTCGGGAGACGCCGACAGCAGCTTCGGAAGAAAGGATTAATTGTTCTTGGACCATCAGAGCGGACGGAACGTATGTTAGTCGGTGACCAGATTTTAAATTAGTGCGCATTCCCCTCAGTACAAACAAGTATTCTGACCTAACCAGAGTGCCTAACCATTACATGTGAAAGTGCAATGAGTGATGTGATAAAATAATAACCATCGCCAGTGTATAATAAAGGCGATGATGAGTGGGAAACTAAGGGAGGACTTATTATTAACAATTTTTCTAATGCAAAAATAATGTTTACCAACAAAGTTTTTCTCGTTGGTACTACTTTAGCCAAGTACAATCGTACATGGTTAAACTAGTTTATAAAAAGTTAATTAACCAGTATTGAAATAAAAGTTCTCAATAGTTTTAATTTAAATAAGATATTATTAATTTTTAGAAGGAAATGACGAATAAAAATAACATTACAATGGATATCGATGTAAACGATGTAGAATATAGATGCTAACTTGACTACTATTAATACGAAAACAGATCATTTATTGAAAATTAACAGAGAGCAGTCAGTACAGTTAACGAACAAAATACTTGTCAGTAATAAATATTATGTATAGTTTTAAGAGTTTAAATGCAATAAAATGAATATTTTATTAAATCACTGTGAATAATAGGCAGTCTAACCTATATGGTACGAAGGTTGACTAACCATACTTAACCATGTTTTAACTCTATAATCGCTTGAATATACTCAGTTAATAAGAATTCATGAATTAATTATAATGCTTTTCATTATTAATACTTATCCAAATAATATTATTTTGACACACAACATTTGTAATCGTGTCAGACACATAACTATCTAACTGGTAATTTGATACCAGTGGTACCATAATACGATAGTTTCCAATATCGTAATTAAACTTGTTTTCTTGAATTTTGAATACTCTCTATTAAGTAATATTGTTATATTTCAGCATTTTTGTACCTTGTATCATGTTCACTAAAAGAACACACGAATTTTGGTAATTGTAAACCAAACTAGATTAACAGTTATGCTATATACAATAATCAGGATTACCAGCCCTGAGCAGTAAGATTAAAAGGATACTAACTTCAAATTAACTCATTGTTAATAAAATAATAATTTTCTTACCTTGAATCAGTTTCTTTATTTCAAAATAGGCGAAAGAAAAAATTATTTTCAGGGCAATTATTTTAAAGTGGCAGTACGACAACAGAGCGGCCAAGATTTGAATTTTTATAGCAGTATCGAACATACAGAATCAGATTATTTACTGTACATACAGAATTACACCTGTGACCGATTATAAACTGTGTTGTGACATTTCAGAGTATTACAGGGCCTATTTTGGAAGACTGACTGCAATCACCATTGGTAAGTGAACGGTAAATCTACCCAATGCTTCAAGAGAATTTTAACAGTTTTCTTTTAAACAACATTTTGAGCTTTACTTTGAACGAACCTCATTATTAATTAAAACAAATTAAACATTTTTAAAATCACTACAAAAAATATTACAACGTAACGAACCCAATGCGGGCTTGATTGATTGAAGATAACGACCTTAAAAAGAAACATTAACTAATCTACACTATAAAAGTTTTATTATACATTGTACCAAAATTTATTTAGAGGGATTAACAAATCCCGAAGTAAGAGTATATGTATTAAAATTTTTATAACTAAAATCAGTTTGAGTTTTAACAAACGAACTTCTCGTTATTCAATTGAAATTTATTAAAGGTGTCTAACCTAAATTATGATATCATACTAGTGTTTTTTTTTTTTGAAGGAAATAACGTTCTATCCTGTATCTTAAAAGAAACCACCCTTGAGGTATTTAATTAAATAAGATAAATATTTTGTTAATAAGATTAAGAGTTCTCATTGTACTCAAAACTGAGCTAGACCAGTAATTAAATCGGACGACTTGTGATCCGTAATTAATTAATTTTTGAATGTATTTGTCAACCTAATTCAATAGGTAATAAGAAACAACCAGTATTATACAGCATCAACCTTTGTTATTAATTATTTTAATAAATAATCAACAAACAGTAGTGCAAGCACCGAGGTGCATTTTAACAGTGAAATACCAAATAAACTGTTTAAATTAACATCAGTTTAAATAACCTTTAAAGATAGAATCAGTAAAGTCAATACTATCAATTATTAAATCAGAAGTTTATTTTTATGGGACATTTCTGTGGAAAAAACCCATATGGCGCCCAAGTAATATTTAAGATGTTGAAAAAACTTTTACAGTAATACTATACTGGTCAACCAAGAACTTGACAGTTTATTAATTAACTGTGAACATCTGAACATCCAGTACTTCAAACCAGGTACGTGAAGTGTAATTTATATTAATAAACTTTGTCCAGACAATATTTTGACTTACACAGACGACAAATTTAACAGAAGAGGAGTTCGACTTCAAGTGATCTACGCTTCAGTTACATTCATCAACGGATCGACAAGTTAACATTTACTCATAATAAACTAAACATTAATTAAATGACGAAAGTGTAAGTAAACCGATTTATCTACATTGAATTAGATAAATCAATAAACTAAATCGCTAATAATAACAACAAACTTTATCAGTTGTTAATAATAATTACGATACAACAGATACCCTATTAAATATTAAACGGGAGGGAATTTGGTTATTTAACAGAGTGACGCATCCAACGTGAGGCAAAACAACACGCCTTTAAACTAATAATAACCATAATATTGGGTGTTTAACAGAGTGACGCATAAACGTGGGGCTATTTACTCACACAAAGGAGGGAGTGAAAAGAAATTTAATAGAGTGGCGACCAACGAATGCGGCTTTAAAAATAAACAGAAATAGTATATTTTAATTGAACTATATTAAAGTAGCCCAGCAAGTACAGTAGAACGACCATGCCTAAACCATACGGTACCAGATCGACATCCCGACCAAGAGAAAATCGAGGAGCCGACACTGATGTGAACATGGAGGTACAGGAAGTACCACCAACAACTGAAATGGTAGTTACAACAGGCAATGCTCAGGAAAACCAACCAGAAGTAAACCAAACTGAGAGACTCACACAAACTGGGGACACTGATCTCATGGAGATGATGAAGAATATGATGGAAGAAAATAGGAAATATAACGAGTCGTTAAATGAGAAATTAAATAAAAAATTTGACGGTAATAATAAAAATATCGAGTCATTGAAGGAAGATAGTCAAAAGAATATCGAATCATTGAAGGAAGATTTAAATAAGAAGATGGACGAGATCAGCAAGAAGATGGAGGAGAATAACGCGAAAATAAACTCAAAAATAGACGGAGAAATAACAGTAGTTAGAAGAGAGATAGCGGAAGTACACGAGAGGTGCGAACAATATAACCAAGAGTTGCAGCAAACTAGGGGAGAGGTCGATGGACGAATCAACAATCTAGAAGAAATTAACGAATTCCGAATAGAGTCCCTGAAGAAGATGAATCAGGACGAAATAAAACGAGTAAGGACGGGCGTAGGAGAGAGATGTGAGGAAATAGACGCCTCAGTAAACAATATACGAAACCTGACGGTCAATAACAAGGAAAAAATTGAAGAGTTACGACAACGAGAGATCCTGCAAATACGAGAGGAACTCGAAACCATCTGTAACTGACCAGCACAGGGTCAATACCTACAAACCGTGGACAACCGCGGTAATATAAATTTTAAGAATTATAAAAAGAACCCAATCGAATTTTTGGAAAGGGTAGAAGAAAATTTGACCAGGATTCGAGAAAATAGATGGACCGTAATCCGCAGTTTAATAGACGAGTATTTTAAAGAAATACACGACAACTGGTGGACGGCAACCCGCCACGAAATTCAAAGTTATGATGAATTTAAGACGCTGTTCAGGGCCAAATACTGGTCAGAGTCCACTCAAAATATAGTGCGAGGCGACATATGTCATGGCAAGTATGACGCCAGTCGAGGGACAACTCCAACCTCTTACTTCCTTGGCAAGGTATGCTTGGCCAGAAACCTCGAACCACGAATACCAGAGGAGTGCCTGGTCACAAAACTAGCGTATCATTACGAGGAGGGAGTAGCACGATCGCGACAATGGGGACAGATAAAGACTATCCAAGCCATGGTGGCGCTACTCGAAGTCAATGAACACGAGGGTTATTACAAAAGAAGTCGTAAGAGGAACTACTATTACCAAGATAAAAATAACAATCAAGGTAGTAAAAACAACCCCAGTTTCCAGAACTACCGGAATAATTATAATAACTATAACAACAATGCGAACAACAACGGCGAAAATAATTACCGACCAAACAATCAGGGTAACAACTACGCTGGCAACAATAACAATAATATGAGACGACCTCAGTATAACAACAATAACCCCAACCGACCACAGAACCAAGGTGGAAATAACCAACCCCAACCATATAGAAGGGTTAATTACATACAAGCCAATAATGATCAGGGGAGAAGGCGATATTACCCGAGATGCCGAAGCTTTAATGGACATGATGATGAAGAGTACCAGCACGAAGACAGGAGAAATTCAAGGGGCGGACAACGAAGGAGCTGAAGTATTGAAGGCGACAGCCGAAATAACGATTGTCGACCCCAAGTACATTTCATGCCCACCAATGACTAAACTAACCATGGAGGACGGCCCGAAATGGACAAAGAGAAATCAAGCAAACACGCTGGACATACGTGAGGAAGAGAATGAACTCTCTTTAAATGCACCGCGGCAGTGAGAAACCAACTAGACCCCTCGCTGAACCATTCTATTGGGTACAATTACAGACAAAACTTAAATAAAACAATAACAATAATACGAAGTCATTATTTGAAGAACATCAGACAAGAACTGCTTGAAGAAGAAGAAATTTACCACTACCAATGTAACAATGAAATAGCATATGTGACTGCCGAAATAAACGTGACCACCACATTGATGATCGACACGGGGGCGAATGTCTCTTTAATTGATAGCACCGAGATCAACCGAATACAGAAGAATGTAAATCAGTAATACCAACCCTACCGATTAACAACATAATATTAGTGGGAGCGACTGGACGACAAAATAAAACTGTCAAAAAACAGGTCAATTTAGAAGTGACCAGTCATGGAGTCAGGATCCCAATGACATTTTTGGTAGCTGATGGATTACCCTTTTGCAGTTTAATTGGCTGCGATATCCTGCGAAAATACTCAGCAATTATTGACATGAGCAAAGCAAGAATAACTCTGAGTACAAGCAATTTGGAATGGACGGCTGAGCTAATTGGAAGAAAGGAAGCCCCTCAAGACCGCACCATTTTCCACATAAGAGAATTGCTAAGTCCTAGAAATCAGACACCTACGGAAGAAATTGAGTATCAACCAAACAATAACATTTTGTGGAACGAAAAAATCGAAGAAATCCGCCAATTTAAACCAACAAAGAGAGACAATACACCAAACCCAGACCAAATTGAAATGTTGATCAACATATACAACAGATACCGGCATGTATTCTCGGACATCCCGGGTAAGGTCAAGAATTACCAATGTGTATTAAAATTTAAAGAACCTGTAAATTTTAATCGGAAGCCCTACCCTATTGCTTATTCTTTAAAGGAGGCAGTCAAGACCGAAATTAACCAACTATTAAAAGATGACATCATTGAGTGCAGTCAGTCACCTTTTACTAGCCCTATTGTAGCTATCAAGAAGAAGAACGGGAAAGTAAGACTTTGCCTGGATGCTAGGGAGATTAATAAAAATCTAATTAATGACAGAACATCTCCTGGCGAAATAGAGGAGATTTTAAAGAAGTTTCATGGCACACAGTTTATTAGTTCATTGGACACTGTCTGCGGATACTGGCAGGTGGAACTAAACCCCCACAGCCGAAAATACGTGGCCTTCATTTTCGAAGGGCGAAATTACCATTTCAAACGATTGCCTTTCGGATTAGTGAACTCTGTAGCGATATTTATTCAATGTATGGACCAGGTATTAGGTCAAGAGGCGCTCCAGTTCACTACCATTTATATGGACGATCTACTCATAACGTCTACCAATTGGGAAGATCACTGTAACAGAATAAACCATGTGTTAAATAAGCTGTCAGAAAACAACATCACATTGAAACTTGAGAAATCACAACTTATAGCTAATGAAGTACAGTTTTTAGGTTTCCATTTAACAGAACATGGAATAACCCCGTCTAAAGAAAAGATAGAATCGATACAACAATTCCCCACCCCAAGAAACAAAAAACAGTTAGTCTTTTTTAGGCCTGTGCAACTATTATCGTAAATTCCAAAGTAACTATTCAGAATTAACCACAAAATTATCACCACAATTATCTTCAAAAGACAAATGGACATGGGAACCAACTCAAGACACAGTATTTCAACAGATTAAAAACAAATTCCTGGAGACAGTAATGCTGCATCACCCAGATTTCAGTAAGCCTTTCTACTTAAATTGTGACGCAAGTGACATCAGTTTAGGGTCTACACTGTACCAAGAGGATGAAGATGGGAACCACCTGGTTATAAGCTTCGCCAGTAGAACACTGAACAAGTGCGAGCGAAATTACAATGTGACAGAAAAAGAGCTGTTAAGTGTTGTATTTGCCTGCGGAAAATTCCAGACCTATATTTTAGGATATTCAATAACTGTACGGACAGACCACAAGTCCATATCATTCCTGAAGAACTGTAAATTGAGCCACGGTCGATTGACAAGATGGACCCTAGTCTTACAAGAATATAACATCAGTTGGAAGTACATTCCAGGCAAGAAGAATATAGCAGCAGACGTATTGTCACGTATAAATATAACCAATCAAACCTATGAAGGAGAGAAGGAAACGATTGCAAAAGTCTATCACATCATTAAGGGTCAATCAGACTTAGAAGAAATAATCAAAGAAATCGAACAACACCAGAAGCAAGACGGCAAGTTAATACAAATACACCAGAGATTAAGTGCACAGGACAATAGAATAATACCTTACTATTGTATACACCACAATCTTTTGTTCATCAAAACAAGGTATCACAATAATACTTGGAAATTAGTAATACCACGAACGCTAGAAAAAGAAATCATCACAGATTACCACATACGTTATGGACACATGGGAGCACTTAAAGTGGTAAGAGCACTGGAAGAACACCTGTACATTAAAGACATAAACAGAAGAGTACGTAACTACGTCAGGAATTGCCACATATGTCAATTAGTAAAGTGCAACAACGAAAGGAAAGATGGAATAATGATACCTATAACTTCCTCAAACAAATTGGAAAAAGTTTTCGTAGACATCTGCGGTCCATTCCCTAGAAGTGGAGGTAGACATCAGTATAAATACCTCATAATAATTTTCGACCATTACACGAAATTCACAAAGTTATACCCAATAAATCGCGCAACCACAAATAAGATACTCACTATTATCATACAAAACTATATACCTGAAGTGGGAAGGCCGAAAACTATCATAAGGGATCATGGTACCCAGTTCAAGGTAGGAGGTGGAAAGACACTCTGCTGGATCATGGGGTAAAAACCTAGAAAACCTCAGTATACCATCCCAGCAGTAACCCAGCAGAAAGAGTGTTAAGAGAAGTTGGGAGAATCCTCAGGACATACTGTTCCAACCAACAACGGAAGTGGAGTGAGTACATATCAGCAGCAGAAGATTTCATAAATCTAGCTCACCACCAATCCATTGAAACCACACCTTATAACGCAATGTTTGAGAAACCCCACCACGAGAAATCACAGACATTATTAATTTTCCCCAAAGCCAGGAATACCAGTTCAACAAAGTCCAATTTCATTCTAAGATTGTAGAGAAGATAGAAGAAAGGAAAAGAAGGTATCAAAACAAAGTACCACTGAAAATAATACAGTACCAAGTAGGTGATAAAATATTACTAAACAATCGAGAATTACCCAGTACAATGGAGGGTATCATGAAAAAACTACTATTATTGTATACAGGTCCGTATACCATCACAAAAAACAATCAGAACAACACATGAAATTTCTGACCCAGTGAGTAGGAAAATCAAAGGTACATTCAACCAAGCATCATTGAAGAAATATTATGACTGATGAGAACTATCAAATATGTAATATTACCTAATATCTAATAATATCAAAGTATACAATGCTCCATGCAGATATAAATAAAATGACTTAAACAAAATGTAATTGACCCATAATTAACCCAATAGAATGGTGAAAGTGTGAAAACCCCCAGATAATCCAAGGAAACTAAACAACCAAAGTGTTACAAACTAGTGTATGAACAATCTTAAAAATGAACTATGGTGAAAATAAAGAATAATAGAAGACTATGACATAAAGTGATGAAGAATTTAAGAATTAACTGCATAATTATATAGTGATGAAGATAAGTGTGTAATTAAAGACATTGAATAATCACAAAAAACAATTTGCAACCTAGTATTGATGAATAGCAGCAAAGATAATAATAATATAACAAATATGTCAAGTTATAACTACTAATGACCTGTGAAGAGAAATATGTTAAACGAACTGATACAGTATTAGCAGTGATAATATAATGGAACCTCTAATCCCTTGAGTATTCTAATGAATATAATGTCTTATATTGACATATGAATAATATATTATGTCTTATATGTTGTGATAGTGCAACTGTTGTTATGTGCAACTTTTTATTGTCCCAGACAGAGATGAAGATTCCTCTGATCTGTGAGTGTATAGTTGAGGAACGGGGGAGAATGGATGCCAATTAGAGCCCCTCTGACTCCGAACCTGCTATAAATGTTAGGGAATTATGATATTTCAAGGATTAAATCAACAACTATGAGGTAAATAAAAGAGCAAAGGAAAATTTCACATGAATCAAGATATGTATAATGTGAAGAAAAAATGTATTACTGCAAGAAAACAGGGAAATTGTTAAAATAAGAGCAAATGTACTTTATAACTAAAGGACCAAGAGAATAAAAACTTGACCAATACTTGTAAGCTGAAGATAGTACTAGCAGTGAACTTAGTCTACAACTAATCACCAACAGACTATTAAATCCAGTAAAGAAAGAAGCAGTAATCTTATAATTTAAACCAAGATGAAGTGATAATTTCATCAAACCACAAAACTTGTTTTCTCAAATTATCAATTTTGAGAGGGGAGTATATGTAACATCACAAAATGTTCCATAACCATAATGAACACCAGAAGGGTGAAATATACTACTAGAGTTGTAAATGAGTAAATAAAATGAATGTTGTAACAGAGAAGAGAAAGGACCAGCTAAGAAGAAAGAAGAGGAGGGATCCCAAGAAGCAGTGATGAATCCACTACATGACGCTACAACTTCAATAAACTGACTGACTATGACAAATGGACAAGCAAAGATATACAAATAAGCTGTCAAGTAAGCCAGATAAAAACATTGATGAGTAGAGTCATACAGAACAAACAAATTAACCACTGACTTTAATAACATGGTAATGAATAACAGCATATTGGCTGATATAAATAGAACCAGTATATAGAAGTTACAAGACCATGTACTATGCTAGATGTAGCCACTAAGTTGTAAAAGATAGAATTAAAAACAAATGTGTGGTAGTATAAACTGAGAGTAATTATAAATAGAAACATTATATGTATGTAGGTAACTTCCTAAGTAAACAATATGTATGTAAAAATAATAGTAATCAGGGAATAAACCTTGTAATAGAAATATACCCAGACCCTGCATGACCAAGTTTATGTCAATGAAATGATAGGGAGATAGAACCCCTAATTAGCATAAACTAGTAGAATATAACTATAACGGATAAGGTGTAAAATGTCACCACTTGACCGATATTATACGCTTTAGAAATGAGTAGGACATATCAAAATGTAATTAGTGAATTAGGAAAATTCAAAGTAATGTGCCGACTTAATTAGACCAAGAATTTATATTGTTTAGCTGTAGGCAGCATTTAGATTTAATAATGTATTTAATTTTAATCATTTTATAATGTTCGAATGAGAAAACAAATGTAATTATTCAAATATTAAGGAAAAGTAAATAGTCGGATTTGCACTGTTAGCAGACGACAGTAGTAAACAATGTCTTAGGACAGTAAATTAATGAATTGTTAATGAAAACTATGTTTAAACTGGCCTCAAGCCACATCAAATTAAAGATGAGAAAATAAGCTATAATTTGATAGTAATAGCATAAAAAATGGAATTGTAATAGCCAAGTAATTAACGTTAGCATCATTTTTTTGGCAAGATTTAAAGAAGTTCATGTAATAATAACAACAACAATAACGAGTACAGAATGCGTCTCGATAATATTTGTTAATAACATTACGTCATCATGACATAATTTTATACCAATCACGAACGAGTTTACTTAGCGAAAATGAGCCCTAGCGACGATCGAGAGAATCCTATATAATCGACGACGTGCGAAAAAGACGGCATTGGCAATTTTCTTCACAAGCTAGTCGTATGCGTTCTGCATTTGTCTATATCACATAACCGGCAACAACAGTACAGATTGAAAATTATTTAAGTAAATTTTTGAAATTAACCATTGAGAAGACGAATAATCTCACCTGAGTACATCGAGAGTTAGTAGTGACTTTAAACAAGTAGTGCGTGTATCTGAACGAGACAGAATCATAACCTAAAAAGGGGACAACCTATTTGTTTAGTAAGAAGAAGGTTATTCTCGTTCCAAGTGCGATTTAAGTGAAGTGAATTAACGATCACTATAATCCGATCGTTAATGTGTTTATAAATTAATCGATACGATTAAAAACCAGGTAGTACAGTGATAAAATTTATTTGTTTACCTTTCATCAGTTAATCGTAGAACCTAACACATTTCGTACTGACGCCAAAAACAATAAGACAATTTGTAGATAACATTGTACCAAAATTTATTTAGAGGGATTAACAAATCCCGAAGTAAGAGTATATGTATTAAAATTTTTATAACTAAAATCAGTTTGAGTTTTAACAAACGAACTGCTCGTTATTGAATTGAAATTTATTAAAGGTGTCTAACCTAAATTATGATATCATACTAGTGTTTTTTTTTTTGAAGGAAATAACGTTCTATCCTGTATCTTAAAAGAAACCACCCTTGAGGTATTTAATTAAATAAGATAAATATTTTGTTAATAAGATTAAGAGTTCTCATTGTGCTCAAAACTGAGCTAGACCAGTAATTAAATCGGACGACTTGTGATCCGTAATTAATTAATTTTTGAATGTATTTGTCAACCTAATTCAATAGGTAATAATAAACAACCAGTATTATACAGCATCAACCTTTGTTATTAATTATTTTAATAAATAATCAACAAACAGTAGTGCAAGCACCGAGGTGCATTTTAACAGTGAAATACCAAATAAACTGTTTAAATTAACATCAATTTAAATAACCTTTAAAGATAGAATCAGTAAAGTCAATACTATCAATTATTAAATCAGAAGTTTATTTTTATGGGACATTTCTGTGGAAAAAACCCATATTGCGCCCAAGTAATATTTAAGATGTTGATAAAACTTTTCCAGTAATACTATACTGGTCAACCAAGAACTTGACAGTTTGTTAATTAACTGTGAACATC
Organism: Magicicada septendecula; assembly: GCA_034769895.1. Classification (NCBI taxonomy): domain Eukaryota; kingdom Metazoa; phylum Arthropoda; class Insecta; order Hemiptera; family Cicadidae; genus Magicicada; species Magicicada septendecula. Next base: position 621,611,934 of record CM068367.1, on the reverse strand, counting down.
TGAACATCCAGTACTTCAAACCAGGTACGTGAAGTGTAATTTATATTAATAAACTTTGTCCAGACAATATTTTGACTTACACAGACGACAAATTTAACAGAAGAGGAGTTCGACTTCAAGTGATCTACGCTTCAGTTACATTCATCAACGGATCGACAAGTTAACATTTACTCATAATAAACTAAACATTAATTAAATGACGAAAGTGTAAGTAAACCGATTTATCTACATTGAATTAGATAAATCAATAAACTAAATCGCTAATAATAACAACAAACTTTATCAGTTGTTAATAATAATTACGATACAACAGATACCCTATTAAATATTAAACGGGAGGGAATTTGGTTATTTAACAGAGTGACGCATCCAACGTGAGGCAAAACAACACGCCTTTAAACTAATAATAACCATAATATTGGGTGTTTAACAGAGTGACGCATAAACGTGGGGCTATTTACTCACACAAAGGGGGGAGTGAAAAGAAATTTAATAATATACACGATTATATATACATATGTGTGTGTGTGTGTGCGTGCGCGCACGCACGCTTATATATTATATATATTATGCATCTCTCTCTCTCACACACACACACACACACACACACACACACAAGGGGTACCTTCAGATTTTCAAACGTCAACCCTCATTGAGTGACCCTTCAACTATAAGAGAGGAGTGATTCTTCTACTCATCATCATCTCTGTATTTTTAGTCAGTAATAAAGTAATGTTATCAAAGCATTCAAACACTGAACCAAAAGTGAAAAAATTAATTAAGTTTAATAAAACAGATCTTGAAAACTGTTAAAAGTAAACAAAATTTTATTTCTTATAGACACTTTACAAAATTAAGGATTACAGTGTCTAGAAAGGCAGTGATATTGTAAATTAACACACTGAATATTCTGTTGTCATATAGCTTAGAAATTTACATCTTTTGGGGTTGTAAAATGTCAGATAAGATCAAAGAACTTACAATTTTATTTTTATTAGTTAACAAATAAAAAAATGAAACAAGTAAAAAGTCATGTACAGAGTTACAATAGCCACGCATTATATTAATAAAAATGTAACTTGCAAGTTCAGCAAACAGAGAACTATATAAAATTAAAAAATCATTTTTCTTGCTTTATTGTTTGCAAAATCTTCAATGATGTCACTGAAATCAACACTATGGGTAAGATCAGCCTCCATGGCAAGAGTAGTTAGTCCACACAGTCTTTCTTGACCCATTGTAGATCTGTTGTAGTTTTTTATTCTTTTGAGTGCAGTGAAAGAACGCTCAGCTCCTGCTACTGACACTGGAAGTGTGCAAAATAAACGGATAGCTATGGAAACAGCAACTCTAGTTTTAAGCTCCTAATTTTATTTATCAACTTAAATGGTGGCAAAATAGAAGTACCAATACTGACCGTATGAACACATTTTAGGTGAATAAGTTCTTCTATTAAAGCTTCTGAGATGTCCTCTGGAAGATAGAAAGTAACTCTTGACAGGAATTGGCAATTGCAGTATTGTCTTTGTCCAGGTATTGCCACAAACGCTGAAATATGTTACTAAGCTTCCTTGCATTAGTGAATCTTTCACATAGCCCACTGGTAATAGGGTCAATCACTCTGTAGAAAACATCTATTCTAAATTCTCTCTCCACTGCTTCATGTGTCTCTGAGCCACTGTTTTGTTAAAATTCTTTATCAGACACTTCGTAATGAAAATGCTTCCTCTTCTTCTTTCTTTTTTCATCAAATTCTGTTTCTGTAGGCATTTGATTAGCCATAGACTGTGCTACGAGTTTAGCTTCTTGTAGAATAACGTCAAATTTATCTTGTAAATTGTTCATTTCCTTTATAAGGCTATCGATGTGAGACACTTCCTCATCAAGAGTGGCTTCTGTTGCTGGGAGAACTTTGTTTCGGTGATCGACTGAAACCAGTATTTTAAACCAAATTGTAGCCAGTAGTATGCATTTAAAAGATTTCAGATACTTCTCAATTCCCAAAAGTGTAGTTTTACTTTCAGCTGACATATTAAGTTTCAGACATTCAGCTACAGCCCTTTTTATACCAGGAAGATGTTTAGCGAAAGGCTTTACGGCATCAACTCGTGCTGACCACCTTGTATCTGAAAGTTTGTTGAGTGAACATTTTATTTCTTTTTGAAGAATTTCCCACCTTTGAGCGTCCTCGCATGATTCAGCTGCATTGACACCACAGGTTGAGACTATGTGCTGCACAATTAGAAAATAAAGCATAGGGGTTGATTTCAGCTATGCTAGTTTTAACACCTTTGTACACTCCAACCATGTTCGCTCCATTATCAAACCCCTGCCCCCTACAATCATTCAAAGGAATGCCATGCTTAGCCAATTCATTTACAATTTCATTTGCGATATCTTCTCTCCACTTTTTAAATTGCACTTTACAAAACTTAGGAATCTCTCTTTAATTTTATAGCCGTATTTGTTTTCTAACAAATATCTTAAAATAAATGTCACCTGTTCCTCATGTGTTATATCTGGTGTTGCATCTACTAATATGGCATAGTACGTGGCCTTTTGTCTTTCAATTAAAATATGGTTAAGAACTTTTTTCCCACAAATTGTACTAACTCATATTTATGCAAACAATAACGTCCCTAGTTCTGGGCGACATCTGTACTGTTTCTGTTAATATACACAATTATAAATCATAATTACAATCTCACCTACCTTGATTTCGGATCCAGGGTTCTCGCACGAACTGTGAATGCAAACGTGATTTTGAGGTTGTGAAAATAACACACTCGACTCGCATTGGTGTAAGACAACTAAAATTTTATTTTATTCTTTAAACTGTTTTCAAGTTATGAATTTCTTTCGCTCTCAAATCATGTTATCAATTCTTTCCAAATAATTAAGACAAAAACATTCTTTAAATATTATATTAATGAAACAATCTTATATAAATGAAATTTAAAATAAACATCTTATATTAAAGAAAGCAGCCCAGCCTGCTCACACACAACATTCATACAAACCCCCCTTTTTATTTATATAACGAAAAATATATTTTATTTAATATGTTTACATGATACTGCGGCATCGTCCACGACCGCGTGGTACCTTGAGTGTATACCCGAATGTTATTTCACCTCATTTTTAATTGTCCTCACTTCCCTCCACTTTTAATGTACGTTCCGTCGCCGCAGCCGATGTTGTTAGTCGACTGCCCGGTTTTTACACTTTTTACATGCTGGCGAAATTAAACTGTGTCCAGTCAGCGGACGCACAAACTGCTCACGTCCGGCACTTATATATGTTGTTTTCCAACTGACTGGCTGAGCGCTACCAACGTGCCTCCCTTCCACTGTTGGTCAAGACGGGAAACCAATGCCTCCTTCTGTCAAAATGTTCGTCAATTTTCACATAGTATGGATTGTTAGTACTCCCAAAGGGCTGATGATATTTTACAGCCACTTCTCACGCCACTCAAGTGGGTGTGGTTTGGCTGTACTTCCGCCCACAACCTAGCACGTGGTAAACACATTTCACAATTTAGCCATATTGGTTGAGGCGTCTTAGCGTCCTGTCTGCACGTGTGCTCCAGTTGCGTGCTTGAATGCGTAACACACAACACTTGATTTCCAGGAATGGAATTACGTTCCATGGTTACACCTTGCAAAACTATGTGACTGCGTTCTTTGTCTGACTGACACCGTTTTACGTAGGGGACTTGCTGCCATATTTATACATTGATTAAAATATGAAATAAAGTAAAACACCCATTTTGCCCCATTACAATACCCCCCCAATGAGAGGTCTTTTGTCGAAACAGAAGAACTCTCATTGCTACCCCTAAGAGGATCGGTGAGGATATGGTGCCAACAACCCCCCGTTAATTTCTTAACACATCATGGGTAAACTACCCCCCTAGTTCGGCGACTATGGCTGCACCTGACCAAGATTACTGGACTTCTCTACTTAAGATCCCAACACCGTAAACTCGGACAGATACACACCATAATGTACCTAACCTTCTATCATTCTGCCCAAAATCCAAACCCCTGGCCTTATACAATACCAAATCCTCCACCGATATGTTCCCCCTTACATGCACACTGGGCTGCCTTTAGCAAGTACTGGGTGCGTACACATACTCATTACTACGTTCTAGACAAACTCCCTAAAATATTTTAGAATCATTTTTCCAAATCAAAATATAGCAAACAAATTAAATTCAAATCATTAAATTTGGTTAAAAATTTCATTTAAGTTCAAAATCAAACTGTTATATTACTATTACTTTCATCAAAACCTAAAAAAATTTTTTACATGAATCTAGCAAATTTATCAATTTTCTTCACTACTACTCACAATCACAAAAAAAAAAACAAATTGAACATCTTATTAAAACATGAATTCACTTACCCTAACATTTGTTTACACATATATACTAAACAATGTAATTCAATAAACACACTAGTGATACACATAAACAATAATATACTTGAAACTCAAAACATCATCTATATGGCAGGCATAATTTTTTTTTTTTTTTTTTTTTTACCAAAATATCTCATTTATCAATCAGAAAAATTTTAAATCATTTAATTCAATTAAGCATTAATTATCAGAAAATGGTTCTGTCTCTAACATCAGTCATCAGCTGATCTCTCTGGGTCAAGTGAATGACCTTGACATATTATAACATTGCCAAACCCTGATCACATTTTATAAAAAAGTATGTAAAAAATGCCAAGAAACCATATATTTTGATAGATAAATGATAACGAGAATGAAAGTAGTAAATATAATCAATAGTGAAGGAGGAAGAATACAACCAAAGGTGGTCACAAAACAAGAAATACGAACTAGACTGACAGACAACTGACATTGACCCAACCCCAGAGATTGGCCAGATATCAACCAAAGTAAAGCGAGACAAGAAGACAGTGAAGAAAAAAGAAGAAAATAAAAAATTACATAGCCATAACAAGTAACTAACAAGATTGTTTTAAAAGAGCATAATTTTTTATTATTGTTAATAATTTATGTTTAAATTTTTATTAGTGGTAACTTGTAAATGACAGTATCTCAGCAATTGTTATACGTAAAAAAACCATGTGTAGATATGATTGTATGTATATCCTTATCTATAGGTGATGTGTCAGCTGTTATGTTTAAGGTTACACTCATACAGACAGGGAATAGAAATGTGTGCGTGGTTCAATCAGAGAACAAATTGTATATCCTACTATATACTTTGGAACTTTTACTAAGATTATTTCAGCGGTATGTATATTATTTCAGCATTAGGTGTTTGAAAGTATAAGGTTTTGGAGAGTTTATTTATTCGCTAATATTATTGCTGTTGCTACAGATGTAGTATGTTTCAATTAACACAATATATTTTAACATTATTGAATTGTTGTTATTATTACTAATTATGACATTTCAGACCGATTTTTATCACTTTAATGACAATATATACAAAGTTATGTTTTGTTTGAAAGGTGTATTTACAATACCATGTTGTTTGCATATTATAAAATGATATGGGACAGTCTGAAGTTAACAAAAGAGACATGAACTCAATAGATACAAAAACTTTGTAATAATAGTGAGATCGTGAGAAATATAAGGGTAATTAGAGATAGGTAGGGAGTGACAAAGTTGAACAGTGAAGTGATAAGTGTAATAAAATAAACAGCATATAATCTTAAGAAAAAAGAGTGAAACAAGTGTGACAAACCCAAAATATAAGCACATGTTAAATGAGCAATTAAGTTAAGTATATTAGACTGAAAGACACAGAATAAGTTGAATGTAAAAAACAGAAAAAATATTATCTCGGTATAAAATCACCAGGGTGGTTACTGTTATAAAAGAGATGGTGTAGATATAACACTCACCAAATTTGTTCATTTGTTAATTTAAAGAAAGAAGTTATTGGCTTAATGTTTAAGGCAATAATTACCAGAAGAAATAGTTTTACAGTAATATGTTAGTATGTTTTAAGTAAGTAAGGAATTTATAAAGAAAATAATAGCAATACCTTTATAAGAAATAATAGGCAAATTATATTAATTATGTGTAACGAAAGGGAACATGGCAGAATTATATTAAAACTTAGAAATAAGTAAATTATGTATTAGCATAGTATTAGCCATTTTGGACTAAAACATTAATACATGACTTAGACCATTCTTGTAAGATATCAAACTAATCTTTGAAAGAAAATAGAAACATCTACGTAAAGATTACAACCATTGAAATTATCCCCAAGTAAATATAGCCATTATGAAATATTTATTCAAATTAAACAAAAATTCAAGGTTTGATAACAATGGGTTTATTTTGAGATTGACCAGGTAGAATAATTACGTTACCATGGAAACTGTGGAGTAACAAGCCAAAAAATACCGTTAGATTTTTTACTGAATGTATGACGCTTTAATGAGATAGACGCTAATTTTCGAGTGACAAAAATTGTCCATTAAAACAGAGAAAATATCAGAAAAAGTTATTACTAAGTGTATGCCAAGACATAAAATAAAGACTGGAGCCAGATTATTGAAGTTGAGGCCAAATTAACGAAAAAAGAAAATAAATTACTACCAGTTAAACTGAAAAAGATGCCTGATGTCCTGAACCCAGCAAATTAAAGAAGATTATAGTATAACCCATGAATAACAGATCGTACGAATTCGCCATAACTACGGAAGTGATAAGTACATTTTAAATTACCCGAAATATATAAATAAACTCACGTTAATTATCTCACTAAAGGTCGAAATCTCACTGAACTGAAATTCATTACTTTCAAAGATTAAAAAGAAATTTAAGTCACTGACAATTTATAAACTAACCAATATAAACTGTTGTTAATGATCCATAATTTGTAAACACTTTTACGACACTGCGCTAAACAAATTCTACATACACAATATGTTAGTTAAGTTTACTTGATGTAAAGGTGTGTATTTTTATTGTTTTTAAAATATTTGTAATCCTTTGAACGTAACCTCAAGAGCCTATGACAAACGACATTAATAATTTGTATACAATTTTTAACAGACGCCATCATTAAACGTCTGGTATCAATTCAAATATCGATTGTCAAACCCTGTAATTGTCTCATATAAATAACCGGAGCATTTGTATTAGAATAATTTGTATTAAATGAATAATAATCACTAATAAAAAATGTGTAAGTATTGAGTGTAACCACGGTGTTATAATTTCATTAGGAGGTGCACAATATTTTATGTACATTTTAGCAGATGACTGACGATTTACACAGCCCACGCATCGAACTGCTGTGTGCTACAGTGAGCCTAGCTGGCGGAAATATTTGAATTATTCAAACTGCCTGAGCTGTGCTGGTCATACGCTTTTGAATTTTATTTTAATTGTTTTAAGAAAACAATTTGGCGCCACCGGGACTTTCTCACCCCTAGTGAACATCAAGACCTGGTTATTCGTACGTTCGCAACGAACGAAATATACAGAAGTTGCCCGCATTTGAACTACGGATCGAGAAGACACGTACACTCATTACACACAAATTATACATTATCCACATTTTGCAGAGTAAAACGGTAGCAGTACCAACAGACGTCCCGCGACAATATTACAATATATACCACTACACAAAGCTACACTGTAAAATACATGAAACATCTTTAAAATTCTTTACCTTCAAACATAATAAAATAGAACATTCAAAATTAACATGGTTATTATTATCTTACAATAAACAATAAAATTTACATTTAAATTGACCAAAAATTACACATTTTACAGCTTTAATTTATTTTCAAATTCTATTACAATCTGTCACTTGCTTCAATTCTTATTACATTTTGACTATGACTTTCTTTCTTTAATATTTTCATTATCAATTAGTTTGGGTGACTCAGTTATTCATAACATTTCGATTTACTAACTTGGCATTTATATATAATCTTACCCCCCTCTGACTCTAATACTCACTTAACAGCTTTAACTAGTATGACACCCATCTATCAAAACATCTACCAACCATTTTCTACCCCTAACTTACTACTCTTAACTCATTTCGCATCATTCTACCCTTATAACAAAGTACTCTGTACTCCTTTGTACTCAGGATGTGTGTTCCCTTCCCAATGCTCATTCCCTTATTTGGTTCCTGGACCCTCCCTAGGTAATCCTTTCCGGCGCATATCGGTTCCCCTCCCGCCACAACGCTTTTCGTTGAGGACTCCTTATCACACCACCCCCTTACAAAATTCCTGTATCAACTAATTACTCTCCCATTACCTCACTTTCATCTACAAAAATATCTCCATTTCACTATTACCTCAATATATCACTCATTACTCTACATATTTTCCTCATAGCTACTGTGTCACTATCAATACTCAAATTCTACATTACGTTATTCACCAGAATCTTATTCTGTTTAACACCCATCTAACTTAACTTGGACTGATTGATTCAAATGCTTTCTTTATGCTTGTCACCCAAATTCTAACATTTACCACATTTTACATTACATTAGCCATTGAAAATTCAAAACTATCTCAAATACATCTCCATCACTTACTTAAAACATTACAAGTTTATTATTGACACCTTTAATTATTGAAAAATCTGCAAATCATTTATAAGTGACCTATTACCTATATAACCCCAGCAATCAGCTGATGTTCTTGGTCAGGTGAATGACCTTACTCTAAATACATTTCAACAATTATATAAAGTACATATTTTTATAATCCTTATCCCTAACATACTGCATACAATTAATACAAATACACAAAATTACATAGTTATCCTCCTACAATGTTATTTGAATTTATTACAATTAAATCTGGTGCTTAAAATCATTTTGCTCTCATAGGGACATACATCGCTACTCATTGAGTCATAGTCATAGCAACAGTTACTGAACAGCTCTTTGGATTGTCAACCCCCAACTCTCTCTATAGAGTCGTGTTATAAGCTGACCGCCCGCTGTTTACAGAGGTCGTCACCCTCCCACTGAATTTACAGCTACCCTCCTACTCCATCATTTACTTAAAATCCCCCCTTACACCCCTGGCTTGTAACTGCCAGCTCCTTTTCCACACACACTATTGTTTCCTGGTGTTGGACTGTGGTGTCCATTTGCATTCCCAAGAACTGAAGTTACATATATAAGGTATAGACGCTGCCTACACCGTTCTTGGTTCAGCGTTATACAAAATTCGGTATTACTGATGTCCGAGGACACCAGTAATCCTACTAAAATGATTCACACACCCTTAGTACGGCACTATCGTACCCTCGACGATAGCCGCTGTTCCATAGTTATGTAGTTCCCCCTTTTTACCCCCTGTCAATTTCAAAGTTCACCAATGTTATATCTACTTACATAAATCCACGGCCAGGTTCTGGTGAAACCGTGACCACCCGAAATGTGGGGAACTACCAAAAGACATATAAGGCTCACACTGACACCGTTACTACAATTCACGGAAGGTCAACTCTTATATGTGTGGTTATTTCTTAATTACTTTTCCATTTTTACATTTTTTTATTCATATACATTTTTAATTTGTAACCATCACATATTTCATTTAAACTTTGCCATTTAAACATTGAACATTTTACTTTATTTGAATTGCATTATAAAATTCATACTTACAGTACATCACTCAAAACATATGATTCCTGTTATTGACACAAAATATAAACAACTGTTACCACCATATATACAACTCCATTTATCTTCTGAAACATATTAACATTCATAAGATTCCATAACTAAACACAATTTAACATTTATTTATTTATTAATTATTATCAAATTTAAATCTCATAAAATAATTTAAATTCATCATCAAAATTCAATTATATAACATTTTAAATCAATCAAAAATATTTTATCATCTCAAATTATTTTAATTCCATCAATTATTAAAAACACAACGTATTTCAATTACTCTACTCCAAAACAATTACAATTCATTAATTACCTTCATAATTATTCTTGTTATTTTTTTTAGTCTGCCAAAATATTATTATTATTATTATTATTAAAATTTCTACTACACACACATTGTTTACATCAAATACTTGTTACAATACAAACACAATTAATTTCACTAAAATTTATTTACAATTCTTGTCATTATTTTTCTGTTTACCACACTTCATTTCCTAATTCAGCAAGGTCATAACCACAAATTAAAATATTTAGAATGTCCATTTATTGAGTTTATAATTACCCTCCATCATCGTATAAATATCTAACATATTTAAAACATAAATCATTTTTATCGACCTTCAATTTGTTATTTTTATTATTATAATAACTATCTGTGTTCTCAAATGTTTCCATTATCCAGTAACAATGTTTTATAGGCTTACCCCACATTATTATTATCTCATACAACCTGTCTACATTTGGAATTCTGGTCTTGTACCCGTCAGTATTCTTGTCCAACATAAGGTAAGTTATTTTATCATCATATTCATTTACTATATCAATTACATCAAATAAGCGTTTATCGTCTACAACAGTATTATTAACATAACCATCCATCTCTATTTCACAAAGTAAGTATTTTATATTGTTTATCTTCACCACTTCTAACCTCTCTCTCAACTCTTTATAATTTCTCTTTAACTGATGTAATATTATCTCTCTATCTGCACACAACTCTCTCTCAAAACATCTTTCATCATCATAACACCTGTCACTACCCCCTGAACCAACTCATTCCATGCGAAGGGCACAACAAACTTACTATACATCTTGGCACTTCCAAGACCATCATAAAAAATAAAGGGACCATTTGAAGACATCTCGTCTTCCACACAACTACCGGAGGAAACTCTGTCCTCATACAACATTTGTGAAACCTCTGTTTCACCATAAACTTGGGGAAAACTTGCCCTTTGCCTTCCATACTCACCTAAACTCTCTTCACGCTCTCTCTCACTCTCATCAGCACTCGCTAACAACACTTCGTTACTAAATTCTACTTCAACCAAATCTTCCTTATCACTCTCAACATTAATCACCTTATTCTCTAATACCACGTTTTTACACATATCATTATAATTCTCATTTCTTTTACAGTCATCACTTACATTGTTATTAATTATTCGAGTTTCTTTACTTTTAATTTGTTCCTCTACTGACTCTACCACTCTCTCAATACTCTGTTCTAATCTGTTAAAGTTAGTTTCTAATATTTCATTGGATTTTCCTAAATGCTTATTAATTTCATTCATGTGGTTTTTCAACTCGTCAAATTTACTCTTTTGTTCATCAAATTTTCTATCAAAGTCATTGCTTAATTTATCAAATTTACTATTTTGTTCGTCAAATTTGGCATTGAAATTACTATTATTAATATCAAATCTATTATTATTAAGATTAAATAAGTCATTTAATGACAACTCTTTTTCTCTTATTTTAGTTGCTACGGGAGTTGAATTTGCTCCCGCCTCACTAATTATTACGGATTCATCTGTCAGGTTTGGAGTTGTCTCCATTCCTGAATCGTTAGCGTCAACATTTACTGAGCTCTCTGTTTCAACATCAGTTAAGCTGACGTCTTCCTTGTTATTTTGTTAGTATTCATTTTTTATATAACTTATTATATTTTCCTCGATATAAAATTCAGTCATAAATATACACAGTATTATTCCTATAACATAACATAAGTAACATAGTATGGCTCTAACTTACTAACTTTTATACGTCGTTAGTGCGCATGTTACCCAACCTCCAAATCATGCTATTCACTGAAGGTGCGGAATTTTAATTTCCAAAAAATTAGAACTCGTTCCAAGTTCGTGGCGCCATCTGTACTAACTCATATTTATGCAAACTATAACGTCCCTAGTTCTGGGCGACATCTGTACTGTTTCTGTTAATATACACAATTATAAATCATAATTACAATCTCACCTACCTTGATTTCGGATCCAGGGTTCTCGCACGAACTGTGAATGCAAACGTGATTTTGAGGTTGTGAAAATAACACACTCAACTCGCATTGGTATAAGACAACTAAAATTTTATTTTATTCTTTAAACTGTTTTCAAGTTATGAATTTCTTTCGCTCTCAAATCATGTTATCAATTCTTTCCAAATAATTAAGACAAAAACATTCTTTAAATATTATATTAATGAAACAATCTTATATAAATGAAATTTAAAATAAACATCTTATATTAAAGAAAGCAGCCCAGCCTGCTCACACACAACATTCATACAAACCCCCCTTTTTATTTATATAACGTAAAACATATTTTATTGAATACGGTTACATGATACTGCGGCGTCGTCCACGACCGCGTGGTACCTTGAGTGTATATCCGAATGTTATTTCACCTCATTTTTAATTGTCCTCACTTCCCTCCACTTTTAATGTACGTTCCGTCGCCGCAGCCGATGTTGTTAGTCGACTGCCCGGTTTTTACACTTTTTACATGCCGGCGAAATTAAACTGTGTCCAGTCAGCGGACGCACAAACTGCTCGCGTCCGGCACTTATATATGTTCTTTTCCGACTGACTGGCTGAGCGCTACCAACGTGCCTCCCTTCCACTGTTGGTCAAGATGGGAAACCAATGCCTCCTTCTATCAAAATGTTCGTCAATTTTCACATAGTATGGATTGTTAGTACTCCCAAAGGGCTGATGATATTTTACAGCCATTGGTCACGCCACTCAAGTGGGTGTGGTTTGGCTGTACTTCCGCCCGCAACCTAGCACGTGGTAAACACATTTCACAATTTAGCCATGTTGGTTGAGGCGTCTTAGCGTCCCGTCCGCGCGTGTGCCCCAGTTGCGCGCTTGAATGCGTAACACACAACACTTGATTTCCAGGAATGGAATTACGTTCCACGGTCACACCTTGCAAAACTATGTGACTGCGTTCTTTGTCTGACTGACACCGTTTTACGTAGGGGACTTGCTGCCGTATTTATACATTGATTAAAATATGAAATAAAATAAAACACCCCATTTTGCCCCATTACAAAATGTCAATGAATTCGTTTTGAGATCTCCAGGACAAATAATGGGCTTGTAAACGTTTTTCATTTTCGTGGGATTCTTTTACTTTTGTAACATGCTCTCGTAGCAAAGGATCATATTTAGATAATAACTCTGTAATTCCTAAGAAATTTCCATTATGGGGATCACCAAGTTTTGAGGATTCACCTCTAAAAGGAAGGCCCCTCTCAGCTATAAACAAAATCACTGCTAGTAAACGTTGCAGTAATTCCTGCCAGTACTTTTTTCTTTGGGTTAATTCCTCATCAAGATGAGACTGAATATCAGTCCCTTCTTTTACATGTCTTTCTACAGCTCGCCACTCAAAATAGCATTTTTTGTGATGAGTACTAGTTTCATGTTTCGGGAGCCTATCGTAGTTTTCACCACCCCATCTCCTTCTTCCATTCTTCCTCGCTCATAAGAACTGAACGGTTGCTATTGCTATCAGTGAGCTCACTGGGAGAGCTGAACAATCGACAAGGAAAACAATAGAGGGACTGATTTTTTGTACTCCAATCTCAGGATAACCAATCTCTTGGACGAAGTTCTCCATTTTGGGTTTTTGTCTGTAAAACTATCCGAGGGAAAACTCTTTTTCCATGATTAGGAATGTCTTCAGGAATAATTGGGCTAGGGCCTTTTCTAACAAAATTTTGAACAATATTAAAATTAGCGTTTGGGCAACCAGTTAAGTCACCTAAGTCTAAAAATTCGCTTGAATGTTAAGCCATTTTATCTGAAGCCCTATTTTCTGATTTAGTGGTTTCGGTTTTAAGATTTTTAGGCTCACCCACATTTTCTAAACTAGGCCTACCTTGAAAAGAACCAATGTGTATTTTTTCGTCAGGTGAATTTATAGTCCCTGAGGTAGATACAGTAGGTTCAGCCTCTTCATTAAGCGTTCCCGATACACCAACAGAGACAGCCTCAGATTTCTTGAGTCCAACGTCAAAAAATGTCCGTAAGCCTTTCTTACCACTCTCAAGCTTTTGCTCTATTTCTTTTCGTTTCTGCGCACCAGACTTGTGTTTATAATAGTCCATTGTGTCACACAACACTTACACTACACCTTATTATAAAACAAAACAATAAAAAATACCAGAAAACATCTAACTTGAAACAACTACACGCTGCTGACACTGGCATAACCTCAACTGTGTCAGTATACTACACAGTGGCACGGTGCACGTCGAAAGAAGTCACGTGACCCACCTAACTCGGTATGTGCGAAGAAAGCGACATGTGACAACGCGCGAAACTCGACGTTTGACAAATTCGTACGTGCAAAAATCATTTTAATAAATATCCGAACCTCGTCCCGGGCCCCCCCCAGAGGCCGGGCCCCAGGGCAGTGCCACCCCTGCCCCCCTCTCTAGGCGGGCCTGATCTTGGAAATGTCAGGGTAAATGATAGAGGCAACAGACTGCTTGATCTCTTGAGTAGTAGCCTTAATGATGAAATGAGGTATAAATACTTGAAAATGACAAATTTTATCAAACTCAGGTCCGAAACGGGTTTCTAACTCAACAACGCAGTGATCAACAAAAGGAATATGTAAATTTAGCTTGTAGTGTTGTCTCACGTCCAATTCCTGGGCAGCATTTGGTCTATGTGATTGATATGTGATAACAAGAATACTGGAATGATCGCACATAATTTGACCTTTTTTTACAGGAAATTTGTGGTCAGCCATACTTTCAGTGTGATTTTTACAAAGGATGGCATACTTCAGGTTACCATAAATTTGAGATTTATATTGTAATAATAAAATTACTAATGTCTCCTATTTTACATAATATTGAAGACTTGTTTTGTGAAAGAACATTTGTCAGAACAGCCAGGACTTATAGTTTCACTATTGTCAGAGAATTCAGAAACAAGCCCTGAAATATTGTTGCCATTGCCACAACACAAGTAGCTTGCTGAGACGATGTAGAAGTTGACAAAGGACATGCAGGCCTTTCTGCTACACTGTCACACTACGCTAGTTTAGTTTTGTTACAAAGAAATCCAAAATGCTGACTTTCCTTTTTGGTACTCTTGTCTTGTCATCAAATTTGGACTTATTAGTCTCCATCTTTGACGCAACAAACAATCAAATAGTCACTAATAAAACTACAAAAACGGCGAATTTAATAAACACCGTACTGCTAAACAAACACAAACACGACAATGGCGGACGATGACAGCAACGTGTGTACGGATGGTGTAAGTATCGCCTGAACGACTACCTCTGATCACTGCCGAAAATGACGAATATATGGAATCTTGTAGAGGATATATTATTTCATGCATGAAAACTCAAAATTTTGCACGCACGCTGTGGGGCGCGTACATGCGCGGTGTACAGGATTTTGTAGGTAGGTTATGTTTATACGTTCGAAAAATACGATATATTTTAAATAAAATATTATTAATATTTCTATAAATTAATTATTTTAATATAATAATATAGACTATATAACAATTCTATAATTTATTTCTTTTTAAGTAAAAAAAAAAAATCAAAAAATTTCATATAAATCTAAAGTGTTTTTAAAGTAATTTTTCATTATTACAGCAGCATTATTCAAGATATGAAATTAGGAACGTTATTAAAAATTTTCATTTTATTTATCGACCGATATAAAAAGAAATGCTGAATTTAACTTAAGGATTAAATAATACTTTTATGAAAAAGGTTTATGTAGACCTACTTATTCAAATTTCATAAAAACATTATTCAATACTTAAGTAAAAATTCTTAAACCGTGTTCAGACATGAAACAACATATCGTAACGCAACACCGACGCGGGGTTCACTGGTAGTGGCGTGCGTGTGGCCGCTCCGCCGCGCCGTCAAATGAGAGGGAGAGAGAGAGAGAAAACAGGTAGCTTACTGAACGTTACACTCAGCGTAATACACTGCTTAATGAACTTATAAATTATAACTGAAGTAATAATTGTTATTATAAACTATTTATTTTGTTAGTATTTATATCCCCGTCCAAATCGGCCGAAATATGCAATTTTGTAATTTTAGAAGAGGCCTAAGTAAATTTAGGAAGGCCCGTTACATTTTTGCAGTTGGGGGGGGCTTGAGCCCCCTCTGCGTACGCCACTGTTTCCTTGTTATATGCATGATTTCATATTGTACTGGCTTTGCTGATGATTTGGTTTTTATATTTGCAGAGTGTCACGCCTCCCCATCAGTTTTCCTGTAACACAGTGGGCTCCATCACATTGTGGTGTTCTGTCAGTTTCTTTTTTTTTTCTCTGTATTGCTGTGCAATCATAATCTTTTATTGAATGCCCATTGTGCTGTATCAGTTTTGAACTGATGTATATTAAGAAGAAAATTAGTGCCGTACTGGTTTGTGGTTATGGTTTATAGTATCCAGCACTATCTGTAAATGTGCAAACTTCAAATCATGTTTGGATTCTTCCTATCACTTCAGCTTAATCTTCAGCGTAATCAGCCAGTCTATGTATAACTCGAAATTCCTAAAGGCTAATCCAAAATACTTCAATTTCATATTGCACAGGGTTACCATTAGATAAATTATTGCACATTTAGTTCCTATACAAAGAAATTATTGCACATTTAGTTCCTATACAAAGAAGCATGTGAATGTTTAGGAGTTTAAAAAAATAATAGCCATTGGAAAGACACATTGCAAGAAGCCATTATATTTCAAAGTCCTCTAAAAATTCAACTGCTGTTTTCAATATTAATTGCATCATGTAGTATATTGAATCCAATTCACAAAACCTCTGGGACGAATGTTGTAAAGAAGGAATGATGATATAATCCAGCAACATTTCTCTGACAGCAGCCTATACAATTTATGTAATGAAGTATTGATAAATATTGAAGGGTAAGTCCAAGATTTATGGTAAAAAGTCAAATGAACTAGGTATGAATGGATTTCAACAAAATGACAGTTTTCATTCAGACATAAGTAGGGAAATTGAATTACAACTGCAGAATCAGCTTGATCAAGTGCTGCCAAATGTAATGTCAGAACAATGAGCTGTGTTTGATATAGTGATGGGTAAAGTAAATTCAAGTGTAGCAGCACTCTTATTTTGATGCTCCAGGTGGAATGGATAAACATTCCTTCTTAATGTATTACTTCCTGAAGTGAGGCGAAGTAGGAATATAGCAGTAGCAGTAGCATCATCGGGAACCCCCGCAATGTTACTTATCTAGTTGACACACAGTTCATTCAGTTGTTGAATTACCTTTGAATCTGTCCCAGGTAGAATAACCAAATTGTAATATTAACAAAAATAGCAAACATGCTAATATGCTTTGTAATGTAAGCTATTAGTATAGGAGGAGGCAGCAGTGTTGCACAAGTGTGCCATCAAGGCATTAAACAGGAGTGTAATTAAACATTGACACCATTCAGACATTGATGGGTGATACAGTGGTACTTTTGACCAGAGATTTCGGGCAGACATTACCAGTGATACTTCAGCTGATGAACTAAATGCCTGCCTTAAGTCCTCAAATTTATGATCGGACGTTATAACAGTGAATCTTTGTATAGATATGGAGTGCATGTGCATGGTGATGTTTTGGCAGGAATATTTTCCAGCAAGCTTATGAAAATTGGAGAGAGAAAAATTACAGCTAACAATGATGGCAGGATTCAACTTTCTCCTAATGTTTGTCATTTGGTACGACATGTAGATGAATCAATATCATGTGTTCCCAATATTAATGAAAATGATTCTTCCAATGACTGGTTATATGATAGAGTGATTTTAGCATCAACAAATAATATTGTTACAAATATAAATCAACAGATATATTATTCTTTAGACTCGACAATGAATACAGAAGAAACAACTTCATGTCCAGTGGAATTCTTAAATTCATTGGATTTGCCAGGAACCCCATCACAGCAGTTACAATAAAATAGGTGTTCTGGTCATATTTCTGCACAACTTAAATGCTCTATTAACAGGATCTTTCCATGGTCAAGAAGTACTAATACCAATGATTCCTGTTGCGCCAACAGATTTACCAATTCAATTCTAAGGCTTGCAGTTTCCTATAAAACTAACATTTGCTATGTCCATTAACAAATCTCAGGGACAAACCGTGCAAGTTGCTGGAATTCATCTAGAACCTTCCTGTTTTTCACATGAGCAATTGTACGTTATATATATTCAGCAGGGTATCTGCTTGCCGAAATTTATGTTTTCACTGAAAATGGACATATCTCTATAAAGTTGTTTATGAAAGAGTTTTAATTTAATGAAAATAAAACTTCTTAATTTGAATAAAAATGAAATTTAGAGGAAGTGTTATTCATTTTTGGGTTCAACGAAGTGCACAGTTACAGCTAGTCGAATAAATTCAATGAAATAGGTTTAGTGGACATAATGTATCTAAAGATAAATGATTAGTTTAATGATATCAAAAGATTGGATTAGTTTAACTGTAATTCTTTGAAGTATTTTGCATTTGTTTTATTGTATTTAGTAACATAAATTTACTTTGCTTGCTATATATTCTTGAAAGAATACTTCCAAACTGAAGCTTCTGGCTGAGGGGCAATTAGTTGTTCACAGTCTGAACATGAGGTAGAAACCTGTAGGTAGATAGGCAGGCTGAATTAGTAGCTTACAAAGGCTGTTACGTTAGGCTTCTATAAGGAAAAATGCAAATAAGTCTAATATTTTTCTTTTTTTCATATTTCTTTTTGTTAGAGTTCACAGCCAACACTGGAGACTTTTCAGGAGTTGCTGATTCAGAACCCACAAGTATTCTACCATACCCGTACTCCTAAGGCGTTAATGACACATTGGCATCTAATGAAGCAGTATCATTTGTTACCTGATCAATCAGGTAAGGTAATTGTTTTATAAATTTTCATATGTTTTGTATATTTGTGTACTCCTGCAAATCTAATTTGTGTTGTGTAAATGAATTCTTCATTAATTTACATCTTCTATAAAAAACATTAAGTGTATTTTTGGGTAAAAGTTATAGTGAAAGTAAATATAGTAAATACAGTGTGACAATAAGTCTATTATAACCATATATTATATGGAGATAAGGAACACAATAAAATATTAAAAACATCTGTGTTTATATTTCTTAAAATTACGTATCAATTATTCACTATGAGTCCCAAATAAATTAAATAAAATACAAATTTTCATAATATTATTATATGATATATACATATGGACATTATAAAGTCATTGTAAAGTGTAATTTTTGAAAGTATAATAAATTGAAGATATGTATTCAAAAAGATAAAATACTCTAAGGAGTATAATAGTAAAAAATACTACAGTGAAACTTCACTAATTGGGACTAATGTGGACCAAGCTCAGTCCGAATTGCTGAAAGTCCGAATTAGAGAACATTGCGAACTGATCGCGAGTTTTTGCGTGTCTATCGGTTACCGATAGCAGACAGAAACCCAATTTGTATCTACAAGAGGTCTACTGCATGTTCTTGTTAAAAATACTGTGTTTAATACTCTATTAATTAGTAGTAGAAGAGGTATAAAATAAGAAATAGCGTACAGTACCTGTTTATGTAATGTTTACTAAAAAAATTCGGTTCAGTTTTATACTGTAGTACGTAACTTACATACAAAACAAAACTTAAATACAGTACTTAAATTTTCACAGCACAGTACGTATTCTAGCAAGCCTGCAGCTTCTTAAAAAAAATCACTAACTTTTTTCTGCGTGTATTTTGTTTTTAGCTGTTTCCTCACAAAATCCTGTTTCATTTCACTTAAAACAAAAAAATATTTGCTTAAGTCGGAGTTTGCAGGCATTTCTACGAACTTCAACAAGGATTGTACATTTTTTATTGCATCACTTATTTTAACATTCTCACTTTCTTCGTGATCGTTTTCTTCCTCGTCATCATCATCGCCATTTTGATCGTCTGTCATCAGTCCCTTAGTTTGGCGACCTTCTATAGTAGCAGCTATTTCTTCTTCCGACTGCACAACGTACCCTACCTCACCAGCATCTTCATCCAGCCACTCTCGAATATTTTCCGTGTTTGTCTCATGTTCTCCTGCATTTTCTAAAATATTCCTGTAATCATCTTCTTCGATTCCATTAAAATCCTCTTCTTTGTTATCTTCAGGGTTAAGAAGTTTTTTTCAAGAATTAGCAATCGTCGTGGCTTTCACCTCCTTCCAACTTGAAGCCCAGTTAAATAAAGCATTTTTTTATGCTGTAATTTTTCATATTGATTAAAGTCTGTTCACCTAAACTGGTACTGCAACCCTCTTCATCTTCAAGAAATACGAGACAGTCTTGTAGCTGTTTCTTTCTGTACAGCCGTTTGCAACTATAGATTACTCCTTGGTCCATTGGTTGTATTAGTCCCGATGTATTTAGGAGGCATGAATAGACATTTTATTTTTCCATTATCACTTCGTAAAATGTCCTCTGCAGGATGCAGTGGAGCATTGTCCAATAACAACACTGCTTTAATTTCTTCCCTAGCAACATTTTTTTCTTCCATCTGAAATGTTGTGACTGATGGAATAAAATTGTTATGAAACCAAGAACTGAAAATTTCACAGCTGAACCACGTGTTTCTGTGAGCTTTGTAAATCACAGGAAGATCAGTCTCGTTTATGTTCTTCATTGCTCTTGGGTTTTTATATTTTCCTACAACGACAGATTTTAATTTATGTGTACATCGGAATTGGCACACAGTAATGCAGACAGCCTCATTTTATTTATTTTATGTCCAGGTGTATGGGTTTCTTTTTTACTCGATTGTGTATTTTTTGACATTGCCTTCCAAAACAATCCCGTCTCATCAGCATTGTAGATTTGCCACGGTTCAAGTTCATTATCATTAATAATCTTTTGTAATTTATCCTTATATGGTTGAACAGCTTCATGATCTGCACTTAAAGTTCACCACAAATCGATCGGTTTGCTATGCCATGTCGATTTCTAAATCTAAACAACCACCCTGTACTTGCCTTAAAATCTTGGTTTTGAAATCGAGTAGCAAAACGTTCAGCAGCAGTCTGCAATTCTATCCCACGGATCGGTACACCAGCTGCTCGTTGTTGTTTATACCACGTCCAAACAGCTTCGTCAATGTCAGACGTTTTGGCAGGAGTCACTGTTTTCGCTTAATTTCACTGGCACTATCAAAGTATCTATTCAATGAAAAATTTGTAATTGCTGATCTGCTTTTTTTAATATTGTAAAATGTCGATTTACTGATACCGAAATTGCGTAAAACACTCTGAACCGAATCACCTTTGTCAATACATTTTAAAACTTCTATCTTTTGTTCTATCGTGAGCGATTTATATGAACCATGTTTACTCATTTTTGAACACAGTAAAAGGTACGAACACTACGGAGTCAAAACGTAAAGTGACTGGCTATGGGACGAACGTTCACAATGATGACAAATGTGAAAGTCTGTATGAGTCATATCCGTTGTTATGAATTGTACATTACTGTTCCTAATTTCCAGGAAATGTATACAACACTGCTTTTCATTATCGCTGACCTACCAATTAATAATCCCAGTTCATGGAAATACACTATGTACAGTATTTCCGGCCTTTCTCTTCTCAAGTAGGCTAAATCTACACTTGATTTTGAATTTTATATATGTACATATAAATTACAGTACTGAGAACCCCAGTCCGAAGTATAGAAATTCCGAATTAGTGAAGATTATAGTAAAAAATAAAACCATAAAATAGTTTTAGTGATTTTATGGTTTTATTTTTTACTATAATTTACAATGGATTTTCACCAAGTAAAGGCATCAAGCATTAATTATTTGAATTAGTGAAGTCCGAATTAGCGAAGTTTCACTGTATTTACTTTTAAACTGATTGTGATAACACGTTTATAAGTGCATAGAAATCTGTTTTTAAACAAATGAAGTCTTTTAGAATCAAACGGTGCTTGTTGAATAACAATTATAATTTAATTTCTCATCCAGAACTCAATTTTACTGTGTATATGTCAATAATGCAATATATGATGCACCAACATACCGGTATTTAAATATATAGACATGCCTGTACCATACAATTTATTGATATTTTATCAATAAACTTTCAGTTCAAAGTCTGCCTCGTGGAGACCATGTGTTAAGTTTTACGGATGCTGAAGATATGATTAATGATGCTGAACTTGTTGAAATGAAAGATAATGCATTGGACCAGGAACTTGCTCTGGCAGACAGGTAATGTTTCTTTTACTAAGTGTTAGGATACTTTTGAAAGTACAGATGTGTACAATAGAACCATTTAACTATCAACTTCTGTCAACTCTCAGGCCTTGAGGGAAAAAGTAAATTAAAAAATGAGACCGAAAATACAACATTATAATAGAAAAAGAGCGCTAACTTTGGCTGTCAATCTGCATACACTGTTTCTTTTTGTTTCTCCCACTTCCTGCATTACTAGAAATGATGCAGCCTACCCCACTGTACTTATCGCCGGTCCACTTGGTTATTATTGTCTTCACTTTCAAGCGTAGTATGTGGTGACTTGGTGGTTAACCCAAAGAATTCAAACCTGCAACGCATCGTTTGGCGTGATGCGCCGCATAAGGAATCGCGACATTATGCTTTAAGGACGGTTACGTATGGCACTGCTAGTGCCTCCTTCCTTGCTACACGTTGTCTGGCTCAGATAGCCTACGAAAATAAATCCGACTACCCTACAGCTTCTAGGGCCATAGCCAATGATTTTTACGTAGATGATCTTATAACGGGTTCGGATGATCCGAACGTCTTAGCTAAAATGAAATGCGAGATCGTGAAGTTGCTAAGTAGGTATGGTTTCACGTTACATAAGTGGTTCTCTAACCACCATAAGATTATGACCCTTCGTGCCCAAGTATCCCATGACTTCAGCAAAGGTCAAAACGTGCGTACATTGGGAATCCTTATGTTGATAAGGATAATTTTTTATACACCGTTCGGGGTAATGATAATTTGACCGTGTTCAACAAAAGAAGCGTGTTGTCGGTCATTGCTGGGATTTATGATCCGCTGGGTCTTATCGCACCCATCACATTTTACTGCAAGCATTTCGTGCAACAGTTGTGGTTGGCGGGCACAGATTGGGACGAACCCCTATCTGGGTCATTAGCCAATTAGTGGCTAGAACTATACTCTCAATTAGTTTCCGACACTCATTTTAAGATTACGAGGTCGGTTAAGAGTTCGAACAATTATCCAATTAGTTCATTACAGCTTCACGGATTCGCCGACGCTTCGGCTAAAGGTTCGCGTGTTGCATTTATGTGCGGGCGGTCTATTCGAACGGCGCCATATCGTCAAACTTGTTGTGTGCTAAATCTAGGGTCGCTCCGCTGAAACAGATAACGCTACCACGTCTTGAACTTTGTGCTTGTTTATTGCTGGCGCAATTAACTTCCAAGGTTTTAAACGCCATCAACTACAATTTTGACGGACTATATCTCTATTCGGACTCGATGATAGCGTTGCATTGGATACATCAACAATCTTCCCGCTGGAAGGTGTTTGTGGCCAACCGTGTCGCGGAAATACAGCGTCTTGTTAGCAGCAGGGGAACTTGGCATCATGTAGTATCAACTGATAACCCTGCCGACATTTTATCGCGCGGTTGCCTCCCTCGTAGTTTGCACTGTCATACTCGATGGTGGCATGGTCCGTCCTGGTTGGCGCATGAGTCAGAATCATGGCCAGTCAGCGCTTTCGACATTAATGCTCCCTGTACTTATCCCGACCTTGAGCAGGAACGTCGCAAGCAGGTTCAAACCTCACTAATTGTCGCGTCCTCAACACATAGTTATGTTGAAAATTATTCGTCCCTTACTAGGCTCATTCGCGTCTTCGCATATTGCCGCAGATTTTTTCGCAATTCTAGGCTCCCGGTTGTTGACAGGGCCACGTCCTTTTTGTCTGCTCAAGAATTGTCTGACACACTCTTGGTTTTTGTCCGGCAATCTCAGCAGTTGCACTTCGGCGTAGAAGTTAAGGAACTTGAGGCACACCGGTGCCTTCCTCGCAGTAGTAAAATTCTTGCTCTCAACCCCTTCCTGGATGACTCAGGCATTTTAAGAGTGGGTGGACGCTTGCAGTTCTCCCTACTTAACTACGCGAGTAAACACCAAATAATTTTGCACCCGCACTCTCGTCTCACGAGATTAATAATTGAGTATGAACATATCCGTTTGTTGCACGCTGGGGTGCAATCAACTCCAGCTTCGCTCAGGCGCAAATATTGGATCATTCACGACAAATCCTATATCCGCTCAGTGATACATAAGTGTGTCACTTGTTTTCGTTTCCGGGCTAGAGGCGCGAATCAACTATTAGGTCAGTTACCCCCTTCTAGGGTCACGCCTGCTAGGCCATTTTCACAGTCTGCCGTGGACTACGCCGGTCCTGTACTTTTGCGCCATGGCGGGCAGCGCTCAAAATCCACGTCCAAGGCATACATCGCGTTATTCATGTGCATGTGTACAAAGGCCATCCATTTAGAATTGGTGTCGGATCTCACTTCCAACGCCTTTATAGCGGCTTTAAATAGGTTCATCGCGTGCAGAGGTATTCCCGCGCAGATATTTTCAGATAATGGTACGAATTTTCGTCGTGCCAACCACACCTTATATGATTGGTACAAATTTTTAACCTCAAAGGACGTTGAGCAATCTTCTCAGGAGTTTTGCGGTCTCCACGGTATCAAATGGTCCTTTATCCCCCCTTCAGCCCCTCATTTCGGTGGTTTGTGGGAAAGTGGTGTAAGGAGTGTTAAATATCATTTGCGTCGCGTAATAGGCGGTACGATCTTGAATTTTGAGGAATACTCTACTCTTCTCTCTCAAATTGAGGCTTGCCTTAATTCGCGCCCTTTGTGTGCGGTGTCCGACGATGCTAGAGACCCTGAACCCTTAACTCCTGCTCATTTCCTGGTCGGTGCTCCACTGACTGCACTTCCGGAACCCGACTATACCCAAGGCCATACTAGTCATTTGGGCAGATGGCTTCTGCTCCAAAAATTTACACAGACCATCTGGAAACGGTGGTCTAGGGATTATCTGCACCAGCTGCAGCAGCGCAACAAATGGCGCACCCCGTTAAGGAATTTGAATGTCGGACAGCTTGTCCTCATTTTGGATGATAATTCCCCCCCACTACAGTGGAAGCGTGGGGTAATTACCAATGTTTTTCCGGGTCAAGATTCCTTAGTACGCGTCGCAGAAGTTCGCACCGCACTAGGTATCTTACGCCGACCCATCCACAAATTATGCCCCCTTCCGGTGGCAACATACTAGTCGTATGCGTGCCATACGAGACGTACTAGGATTGTGAACTTGTCACATTGCGAGTGAGAGTATAGTTCTAGCCACTGATTGGCTAATGACCCAGATAGGGGTTCGTCCCAATCTGTGCCCACCAACCACAACTGTTGCACGAAATGCTTGCAGTAAAATGTGATGGGTGCGATAAGACCCAGCGGATCATAAATCCCAGCAATGACCGACAACACGCTTCTTTTGTTGAACACGGTCAAATTATCATCACCCCGAACGGTGTATAAAAAATTATCCTTATCAACATAAGGATTCCCAATGTACGCACGTTTTGACCTTTGCTGAAGTCATGGGATACTTACTTGGGCACGAAGGGTCATAATCTTATGGTGGTTAGAGAACCACTTATGTAACGTGAAACCCATACCTACTTAGCAACTTCACGATCTCGCATTTCATTTTAGCTAAGACGTTCGGATCATCCGAACCCGTTATAAGATCATCTACGTAAAAATCATTGGCTATGGCCCTAGAAGCTGTAGGGTAGTCAGATTTATTTTTGTAGGCTATCTGAGCCAGACAACGTGTAGCAAGGAAGGAGGCACTAGCAGTGCCATACGTAACCGTCCTTAAAGCGTAATGTCGCGATTCCTTATACAGCGCATCACGCCAAACGATGCGTTGCAGGTTTGAATCCTTTGGGTTAACCATGATCTGGCGATACATCTTTTCTATGTCCGCAATAAGTACGTATCGGTGGGTACGGAACCGAACCATTATCGAAAACAGATCCTGCTGGATCGTAGGACCGACCATTAGAGTATCGTTGAGGGACAGATTATTTGTGGTTTTAGCGGAGGCGTCAAATATCACGCGCAATTTAGTGGTTAGGCTGGAGTCCTTGAAGACTGCGTGATGGGGCAAATAAAAAATATCTGAGTTGTCAAGCGACAAATCGTAATCATTAAGTGGAGACATGTGACCAAGTTTCAAGTAGTCACTCATGAACTCGCTATAATGCTTGTAAAGGATAGGGTTCTGCTTGAACTTGAACTCTAGTGATTGGAACCTGCGGATAGCTCCGCGGAGAGGATCTCCCAAATAAAATTTATCAGACCTGCGGGGCAGGGATACCACGAATCTCCCATCGCGGTTGCGGCTAGTGTTTTTCACAAAATGTTTTTCACACGGCGAGTCCTCAGAGCAGGGTTCGCGACTAGAGATCTCCTCCAACTTCCAAAATTCTTTTAGTTGCGAGGAAATCTGACTATCATCCTTACAGACCATAAAGGACGAAACTGTTTTAGTTATGTCGACGTTGAAGGGTAAGTCACCGGCCAAAATAAATCCTAACTTAGTCTCCTGAATTATAGGGAAGTGCAGTCCGCACGTAAATTTAATAGGTTCATATAGTTGGAGATAATATTGAGCGCTGAGTAATACATCGACTTGCGCCGAGCAATGTAGGTGAGGATCAGCCAAGAATACGTGCTTGGGTAAATTCAAAGAGGCAAGATCGAACGACTCCGCCGGTAAATCATTAGTTATACTGGGTAGTACGGCACAATGCATGTTTAACGTGAAGGGTTTATAGCGAGAATGTAGCCTTACCTTTGTACTAAAGTCAGCCTGGGAAAGCGAGTTGTTTATACCCGTGATGGGTAGTTGCGATTTAACCAATTGGAGGCCCATTCTGCGGGCGAAATCCATTGTGCAAAAGTTCGCTTGAGAACCGGAATCCAGTAAAATCCTAACGGGAAATTTCCTACCGGCCTTATTAGCGGTCATACAGACGGCGGTGGATAACAATACTTTATTTGTCTGTGACTTTAGTGAGCATTGGTTATTAATGGAAGCTCCGTCTCTGTTGGGGACATGAATTGTGGTGTGGTGACGCTTAGCACATTTTTTGCAAGAAAATTTTGATGGACATTTTGAGCTTTCGTGTCCCGGACGAAGGCAATTTAAACAAAGTTTGTTTTTTACTAAGACGTTTCTTCTGTCAGGGATAGACAGCGATGTGAATTGTAAGCAGTCGATAATTCTATGTTCGCCGTTACATAGTCTACATAAATTGTTTCTGATATGAGAATGGAATGCCCCCCTAGGAGCGCTAATCTGTTTAACTGCCCTGCGAAAGGAGACTTATCGCTTTTATTCAACCTGCTCGTTGGGGTAGTCGTGTTATCAAGATTTTGTAGTAATTTTCTGTGTGAATTTAGAAAATTCATAAAATTATTAAAGTCAGGGAATTTATGTTCCGACAAACTCTCTTTCCACAACCGGAAAGTGTAACTATCAAGTTTTTTAGCTAAGTAATGTATGACAATAATTTCGAATGTGTTAACTGGCAGGTTGAGATTATTTAAAGCGTTTATATTGGCTGAGATTTCATCAATGAATTTAGATATGCTGACTTGGGATTCTTGTTGAACCAATTCTAGAATGTCCAGGACATTCCCTGCATGGTGGGCGGAAACAATTAGCTTACTGTCATATCTATTCTTCAACAGATCGATAGCCACCGCGTAATTCTCATGAGTGATTGGTAATGACTTTATTACGTTAAGCGCCTCGCCATATAATGACGAGTGCAAATAGTGAAGTTTCTGTATGTCCGTCAGATCTGCTCTGACGTGAATTAGTTCAAGAAAAATGTGATAATAATGTTGCCACTCAACAATACTACCCGCAAACCGTGGTAATTTGATTGGTTCCAATTGAATGGGGGGTGTTTTAAGCTGTTTACTTTCAGCATTAATTACTGGTTTCTGGTTCATATGCTCAGCTTGCTCCAGCAGGTGTTGCAATTTACACTCTATATTACAAAGATCGTCTTCCGTTTGTACCCTATCACTCGTTAAAGCAACGTCCGCTTCCTCGGATTCGATTTGGGATTGAATCTCATCGTATTTGGTGGATAATTCCATCAAATGTCGCAGTTTTATTTTCAGCGCATGATGATCGCTGGTTTCCAAATCGAAGTTATCCGCGAAAGTATTTATGCGTGATATTGAGGCTTTAATTGTGCCTCGTTTTTGTATTAGAGCCCTTACATCTGCCATTATTACAATTTAAGAAAAAAGAAAAATACTTTGAAAGAATTTGAGGATAGAGCATGTGAACCATAAATGTAAGTTTTAATAAATTTGAATACGTTGCGGTAGCTAGCGATCGTTGTTTATATGAACCTAATACTTGGTAGAACATAGGCTTACTCTCTCTATTAATCAAGCTTTGGTGGCAATTAAGATTATTAAAATTATGAATTTAAATGATAGTAACATATAATTGTATCTTTGAAGTTTGAACTCACAATGAACTGCCAACCACTTACTAAGTTGCATTGTGTAATGATGGTGTTTGTTTATACAAAGGTGTTAAGAAATAACTGCTAAATGTAAAATATTGTTGAACGTTAAATATAAGTAAAAAGTTCATAGTCACGTGGACGTTGATCCAGTCGTGCTGAAGCTGGCTTCGATCCCGTTGCTCGATCCTGTTAGGAGCTGTTGCACCTCCTGTCTCTACTGGTCAGATGACGCCTTATGTTGTAGCCCTCCATAATTTAAAGCTGTGGAACTTTTTTACGTGAAATCGCAAATGCTGTCCTGCCGTGTCCCGTCGTCTCTGGTCTACTGCTTGGCCGAATCTTGTCGTGTTGACTGCGATGTAATTCACAAAAATGGTGTCGCTCAGGACGAAAATGATGTCGCTTGTGGACGAAAATGATGTCGCTTGTGGACGAAAATGCTGTCGCTCAGGACCAAGAAATGCTGCCCGTAGGGCGAGAATAAATCCAGCTCGGTTGGACCAAAAATGATGTCGCTTTTGGGCCAAAAATATGATATCCGTCCCGTGAGGACCAAAAATGATGTGGTTTGGAAGCTCTTGAAAATCTCAAGTTGTTTCAAAAACGCTACGTAGGAAAGGCTGGATTTTTGTACGAAAAGAAGTGGACTGTAATACTGTTATTTGACATGCGTTTATTGAAATGTTAAGATGTATAGACCATGGTCGACACGTGCGGATGTATTGGAGGCCATAACGCCCATAAATTAGTTTTGAAAGAAGTCGCAGTCCATTGTAAATGGACGCAGGTAGTCTGATTAAATTAATAAGTACAATACATAATTAAGAATGATCCAGAAGCCGCGGCTGGAAGAGAGATTGTTTAACGAGAGTACAGCTCGGAGCCTGGTTAGAAAACTAAACTAACTTGTCTCCCGTCGGTCAGCTGACCGCCGGCAGCGTTTGATAAGCACGTGACGTCATCCGCCTGTGTCGCATTGCAGTAGTTACTGCACACAGCTGATAAACAAAGTACAAAGTTTGAACACTTGGGTTCTTTACTCTGGTGATTTTTCTATTCAGTAAATTTACTGTAAAGTGCTTGATTGTTTCATGAAGTAGTAGTTATGCGTTTATTGATATGGCAGAGAAACAGAGGTGTATGAGGTTGAATATCAAACACCTCCATAAAGGTGAAATTGCGACTTGTATTGCACCTATATATGGCATTGAATGGACTACTGTGAACAACATCAAAACGGATGCAGATAAGATTGAAAAGCATGCTTCTAAGATGGAATCTACTAACATCAATATTAAAGTTAGAAAAAATATGAAGCCGACAAAACTGGACCAGTTAAACACAGCTATGTATCAATGGTTTATTCAAACACATAGTTAAGGCATTCCGAATTCAGGCCCTATAATAATAATAATAAAGGCAACTGAGATCAACAAGAAGATCAGTGGAGAACCAACTTTCAAAGCACGGGTTGGCTGTATAGATTTTGGTGCTGACATGTATTTGTCAGTTGTATATTTCAGGAGAAAAACTGATTGCTGATAGTTTGGTAATAGCTGAATACTGAGAAGAACTTACGAAAAAAAAAAAATAGAGAAGCTAAAGTTAGTGAAATACCAAGTTTATAACTGACAAAATCACCCTAAATTGGAAGGCTCTGCCTAAAAAAACATTATCATCAATTTCATAAAAATCTGTACCAGGTTTTGAAATGCAAAAGGATTGCATCACTCAGGGGCAGATCCAGCAAGCCAAGGGGGGGGATACGAAATGTTAAACTATTCTTTAATGGTTTGGAGTATAAATGATAAGAATGAGTGCAGATAAAAATCTGTCTGTTCATTGTTCTTTTAATAATATTCACTTACAGTTTAAAGTACACTATTCATTTATGTATCAAACAAAAATTAACATGGTGGTAAGTTACAATTACAATTTAAAGTAATTTTAGAGAAAAACTATGTACCTACATAACGTGGACAAACGCGACTGAGGTTTTAAATTTTTGAATGAAGGTGAACTGGTGCAAAGGTTGTTGACCAAGGATGACTGCAACACTGAAGATGAAGAAGATGCTGACATCAAGGAATCATCAGACACAGTTAACCATAGTGAAAGCACAAGGTGTGCTTTCTAAGTGCACTGAATAGTTTGAACAGGAAGAGGTAGCAGACTACTCTTGTGGTATGATCAGGCTGAAGAAAATGACACTTTTTGAAAAAGATAACAGTTACAGGTGTTCACAACATGTAATTTCACTTATAATCTTATAGGCCTACATCATGTTACCTTACTGTAATTTTATTTTATCTATACTTGTACTTGTATTTTAAAACGTAAGGAAATTTTGGTTATGAATATTGTAGATGTTTTTGATTTCATTGCAGCCCAATTTATTCTATATGCCAATGAAATAATTAAAGCCTGTATGTTTAATTTACATTATAATATGCTTAGGACTAGTGGTTGTCAGTAAGGGCAAATGATGGCAGGGTTATGTATGTCCATCAAAGTAACAGTTCTGACACTGACGGATAATCAAGGTTTTACTGTACAGATAATAAGGTTCTACTTTTATTAATTGAGTGGGAATTTTTTGAAACTTATTTTTTTTGTAAAAAATTTGTTTGTTAATTTCTTAATAATAACTATTATTAAACAGAAATAATAATGATTTATTTAATGACGACTTGAAGTTTAGTTGAATATTTGGCTGAAGTTAGTTCATATTCTTCATTAATTCAATTTGTCCACATCAATATAATGTGTGTCTAGTAATTGTATGTATTTGAACAATACCACTTTTTTAGAGGAGAATATAATACATGCCTAATAAATTGTAACATATGGTAATGAAAATGTATCAGATTGTGTACTTTTTTAATATTTAGAAACTTCAGGAGACAAGACCTTGATTGAAATTAAATTATGAATTCCATGATCTGTATGAGGCAAATATTCTTAAATGCTTATCTGGAAATTATAAATAATATAATTTATAACCGTTTCTGATCTGTAGCTATTCAGGATTTGGAAAGCTAATGGTTTTATTACCAGAACTGGTCTTCAGAATCCAAATCAGAATTTTGGATCACACCTTGATCACTAGTGACCTGATTTATCTAAAGTATTTTTCCATTATGCTTGAAGTAAAAGTTGAATATATTTTCATTTTATAGCCATATTGATAGGTTAAATGGCACTGGGTCTATTTATAATTAAAACTTATTACAGGGGAAACCAGCAAATTTCCCAAATTCACTGACATCAAAATATGAGATGCTATGTCACAAAATTATTTATGAAACATTCATGTATAAGGTAGTAATGATTGTGACTTAATCATTCTTAAGTCAAAGTGCCTTCTTTATTACTTTCATGTTCCATAAGGAAATGGAAGTATGGTGATGGCAAAAAAATAGTGTTCAAGATAAGGGCTGATTCTGATTGTACTACTCTCAAAACATGAAGAAAAGTCATTTTCCGACGTGTGTGTGTGTGTGTGTGTGTGTGTGTGTGTGTGTGTGTGTGTGTGTGTGTGTGTGTGTGTGTGTGTGTGTGTGTGTGTGTGTGTGTGTGTGTGTGTGTAGAATTTTTTCTACAGCGAACGATAACTGCCGCAAATTCAAACAGAATTAAGTAATTTTTTGTATATTTGCCTGAGTTGTAGAGAACTCAAGGTCTATTGATTTTGGTGAAGATTGGTTAAGGGGAAGGTGTAGTTTACCTGCAGTGTTTTGTTTTAACAAGAGTCAAGTACTTAATTTTGATAAATTAAGTATCCTGAAAAGAAGGTCATAATAATCAACTGTAGAAAGGTAGATGAAATATCTATAAATGAAAAGGGTAATTGAAGGGGGAGGGGGTAATTTTCTATAAATGAAAGTGATAGTTGAAGGGGGAGGGAATAATTTTTTATATGTGTACTACGTTATCAGCAACAAAGAAGTTGTTTGTTGTTAAAATTCCTTCCCCGGCTGTTTGGCCATGGTCCAATGTTTTCTGCAAAACAGACAGTTTGGCAGTGCCATCGACTGCCACCATCAGTGAAAATCGAGTGTGCCAATGTGATGTGGTATATGTTAGAGACCACAGTACTGTGGTTAAGGCTGAAGCAATAAGTGGAAAGAAGTAGTTTCTATGGAAATATTTCATTTTGAAAATGATTTTAAATATTAATCTTAGAACATGGAAGCCATGTATGGTTCTCCATACCCATATTTGCTTGCCCAAGTTTAATTGCCAGCACGAGTTTAATGCTTGGAAACACTATTGAATTCATTTTCGGTCACCCTCTTGACCACATCTTGCGATACCTTTCAGATTTCCTCTACCGCATCAAACTATTTCCCCCTGAACTCCATTTTCCTTTTGTGGAAGTTGGGAAAATAAAGGTGTGGGGAATGGTAGTCATCTTTGTAGGAGTTAAAAAACACTCACATTAGCAGTGTATGTGACACCGCAGTGTGTGGACATTACCGGGAAGTTTGGTTGTTTCACATCATAGAGTGGTTCTGTTGAACTTGTTCTTGAATCTTTTCAAAACATCATAGTAGAAATGCTCATTGACTTTCTGTCCTGAAGAAAAAATTCTTTGTGGATAATTGTCTTTCATATAAAAAAAAACAAGTCTACATTGACTTCATGTTGATCCAAATTTGATGTACTGTTTTCAGTCTTGGTGACTTTCCTTGAGATGTGCTGTTTTGTTTGTACACATAAACCCATGTTTTGTTACAAGTAATGATCTGTGAAATGAAGTTTGGGTCTTTTTTGTAACAAGACTTTCAGCTCCCTGCAGTCATGAACTTGATGTTTTTTTTTTGTCTGATTGTTAACAGATGGAGCACAGATTTTGCTCAGTGTGGTGCATTTCAAGTTTTCTAACAAAATTAGTTGGCAAGTTCCATATGACAAACATACAGCTTCATAAATATAATTACAACCACTAACACACAATTATACTTTTTATAAGGGCTTCAAGCCTCTTGGCTCATCTTCAGATGGAACACAACAACCTACCTAGAAACCTTCACCCCTTCATATATCTTATCTACAATATGGAAGCATCAACTTGACAAACAAACATAGCAGGTAATCACCCTTGTTACGCCTTAGCCAGCAAACAATCAGCCAAGTCACCATCCCTTGTCCCAGTACTTTTCCATTGCTGCCTGGTAACTAAGTATCAGGCCGCTACCAACCCCTTTATGTTCTACATTTCTCCCTTCCTTAATATGTGGTAAAATATGTTTTCATTACCAATTTTCACATTTGAATTAATTAAAGTATTTAAATCATTTTTTCTTTCCTGTAATATTTCAAGTTTTTCTCTCAATTTTCTTTCCACTGAATTATGATCAGCCTTTTTAATTTCATATTCTTCTAACGGATTGACAAACTTATGGTTTTCTTTAACAAAATGCCTAGCATATAGTTACTTAGTTACCAGACAGCAATGGTGGTGACTCGCTGATTGTTTGCTGACTAAGGCGTAACAAAGGTGTTTACCTGCTGTGTTTGTTTATGTCAAGTTGACGCTTTCGGGTTGTAGATAAGATATATAAAAGGGTGAAGGTTTCTAGGTAGGTTGTTATGTTCCATCTAAAGATGAGCCAAGATGCTTGAAAGCGCTTATGGAATGTATAATTGCGTGTTAGTTGTTGCAATACAAGTTAGTTGTTGCATGGTCAAAAATTAGACTGAACCACTAAATTTTGTTAATCTTTTAAATATCGTTAATTGTATATGGACAAATTTCATTAACTTTCATGAACATTGGCACTGTTTTGGTGATACCAGTTGAAGGGTGCCCAGAACGTGCAACTTTAAAGGATGTTTTGCTATTTTTGAAACACTAAAGTTTAGCAAGTTTGAGCTAGTCTTGTAACCCCTCTTTCTATTTTTATGCTTTATAAAAAAAACAATTTTTTGTTTTTGAAAGAGGGGCCACTAGTTATTTAAAACTAGGCAGAAGGCCTAGAGAAGCAAAAATGCGCTGGGTCCAGTGAGACAGGACTTGCAATTAAAACTCGGTCGGTAAACAGCAATAACAATCTTTTATTCACTTTCTTAATTCCCATAATTCATGTTACATATATATATAATTAATTACAATTCCCATTATTGGTTTAATACATCGTAACCCATAGAAATTTCAATATCCCCTGTAAGTGCAATTATAACAATAGTCTCGATAAATAAATAAATCTCAATATATCAATAAATCAATTTCAATTATAACAATAATTAACATTCCTTCAAATTATTCACCCACATATATATATATATATATATATATATCCATCTGGTTCATTATTTTAACACATAATATAACACACATATACCTATACATCACATAATCACAGACAAATTACAATTATAAAGCCTGGCGCACCGCCTGCATATTTTATCAAATACATACATGAAGGTAGAGAATATCTGGACTTGCCATAATAACAGAAACTACAATTATAACTTGAGGTGCTAGCACAGCCTGTATAAATTTTGTAAAATTGTAAAATCTTTAATTTTATAAGAGTGTAAACATTTAAAGCAAATCTCAATCGATCATAACAGCAACCCCTTTTACATTTTTATAATGTCAGCAGACAGACTAAGAACAGTAACACTTCTTGAGACCACATTTGTAATAAGTAATGATAATAGAACAATAATACTTAATCTTGTTAACGAAATAATAATATATAATATTTAATTTGTGATGAAATATCATGATAAGTTAAACTTGCTATAATGACAGGCAAAATGTAAAACTAGTGGATTCATATAATGCACAGGACATTTGTCCTAAAAAAAGGTTAAATGTTTAGAAAGAATTCATTCTTTAATCATAATGGTTTGATAATAAGCAAAATTAAACAGACAAGTCTAGCAAGCAAAAGCCAGAACCTAAGTTACAATAACAAGTACCACCTGCATGATTTTTTAATCTCAAAATATTAATAATATATGCCTAAAAAAAAAAAATTTTTAATATCAGCCATCTGTGCATATATAAAATTAAAATAACAACATGTTGTATACTAGCAGCTGTAGGAGTGTGCCAGAATAGGCCTGACCTGACCAGGTGAGAGCAGTAGCAAACCTGCATGAAACGGCACCCACAGGTGCATCACTTGTGCCCAGAAAACCTATTTAAAAATCAACACAGAAAGGGCATGAGAAACCAAAACCCCCAGCCCTTAAAATACAGGAAAATAATTAAATATGAAACCCCAGTAACTCAGAAGACATCTGAACCCGCCGGTTCGGAATCAAGAAACTCATACCTATACTTAATTTTAAAGAACAAATTCCCCTTACAACATTTGGATTCAAAATCTATGAAAAAAGGCTCTGCCACACTCCCACAGTGCAGCTCACAATTACAGTGATAGTATGTTATAATCATGAATAATGTTCATAGTAAATGTCTTGGTGACACACCCTTGATTTAACTATCTAGCTGAATAAGCAAATTGTTCTAGCACAAATTCATCACACTGATGTTCTGCGGGCCAGGCCAAAAAATAAAAAAAAGAGTTCATATCACCTTATCTGAAGTGGCTGTACCACGTAGTCACTGGTAGCTAGCTCCCTCCTCGGCACAGGCAAGGTTTCAGGTGGTTCATGGCTGGTGAATGCGGCAGTACACCAGCAGTGGCCAGATCTCCGTATCTAGGGCGAGAACCCTAAGGATTCAAAAAGATTAAAAAACTGTCCACTAAAACTTGCAACCTAGTCATGTATTTTAAACACCAAACTGGAGCTCCCAACTAACTCAAAATAATGCAAAAAAAAGTTTTTAAATTAGTATATGAATTATTTATAACTCCAAAATAATCATGAACTCATAATAAGAATAATATGTGCGTAGTAATGAGGCACGCACACCGGCTTCGACCAGCGGCGACGTAACCATACATGTTCTCAGCCACCTCGCCACGTGGCGATACAATAATCGCAATTTTTGCAAATAATGAACACACTAAAGGCCCTCTCAGCTACATACAATTAAAAGAATTACAGCACTTCACCTAGGGTGGTCTTAAAATTTACCTTTAACTGATTTAATTAAAAGAAAGTTCACACTTCCGGTCACCAGTGCGTGTTAAAGCTTTACGAGTTAATTAAAATTTATTTATGTTGAAATTGATATTGCTCAGTTATCTTTCGTGAACTTCCAGGGTCTCGTCAGGTGTACTCATTAGCAGAGAGAAACAGGTGAACGCAAATGACCAACACACATTGATGGTTAACGAACACTTTTTATTTTATCTGACTAACTCCCATTTCGTCAATTTCTTTTATACTATTTGATTCACCTAGCCATACTCTCAAGATTTACTAATTTAAATACTTAAATACATGTATATAAACTTACGACTACTTATAATATAACGGAAACCAGCGCTTCATAATATATATACAACTAAACAAAAACCCCCACACTCTCTCACATACTACCGCAGGATCCTAAAAGCTCAACGTTATAATTTATGAAAAAAAAACCAGCATTTTAATTAATTTTGAAATGTCTACTTTCCTGTTGATGCGGAGAAGTTCGACACCTGGGGTGTCTCCTCATGGCGTACACTGTTTGCTGTTTTATAGTTCTCCTTTTCACATTTTACGGCCGAACTGTCAATTTACTGCAATTAGTCAATATTATGGATGAATATTTAGCCAAAAAACTGTTTGTATTTTGTAATATACATAAAAAATTCACATTTTGTTGTATACGGGCGCCCGCGATTTACTTTTCGAAACTTTTATGTACCACTCGCGAGTGGTGGTGGAGTTAGACTGGCAATAGGCCACCGGCACTAATTTGTGTTGTCGCCGTGGTTGTGTGTCCAATTTTTCATTGTAAAATGTTCGTATCACTACGCCAGCAGACTGCTTCGTTACATAACGGCATTCCACAACAGGGATCGTCTCTGACGTAATGTCGCCTGACGATTCGTTACATAATTTGTTGACAGTTTTTTGTGTGTCATTGGCTGACCTTGGCACAATTCAGTCGGTTGTTTACTCATTTTAGAAAATATTACTGAATAATTTTAACACAGCAGTGCTGCCACTGTCGTTACTTTCGCAACCACTGAATTTACCTTTTGTTTATACGTTTTGTCCCAATCATCGGAAAAAAGGTTATTTGTTTTAATAAAAAAAATACAAACTGCTTTATTACCCCAAAATAGGCCCGTTACAATACCCCCTGAATGAGATATTTTATGCCGAAGCATAAAAAATCTCATTGACACATTCATACTTGCTAAAGGGATCAGCCAGGATATGTCGCCACAACCCCCTGTATGGTTTACAAAAATATAATCAACTCACCCTTGGTCCGGTGACTGTGACCGCACCTGAATGACAATACTGGACTTCTCTCTCGAGATCCCAACACCGTAGAGTCAGACAGATACTTAACGCCCCTGCTCTGACGCGCTGGCCAGCTCAGGTCCGCCGCCACAGCATCACCAAACACTGAAACAACAAATCAAATATCAAATAGTGGCCTTAGACAACACCATATCCCCAACTGATCTGTTTTCCCCTAGCGGTGCTGGTTTGCGCTAAGAAGCACTGGTTTTGTTTTTTACTTATTTCTAACATATATATCAAAATATCTAACAACAACATGATACCCATTTTAAAATTCCATAATCTCATTCTACCTACTTTCTCTTGTTAACTTTTATCCCAAAATTCAAAATTATTGCCCTGATTCCCATCAGAATTTAAATAAACATTTCCCATTACCATATTACATTTCTGTCATCCCCAATTTGCATTTAAAATATTTAAATTCATACAATGGTCTTACACTAACAAACACAATATAACATAAGAAAACATAGTACACTCATAATTCACATTGTTATCCTTATCTTAAAATAAACAATGTGTATTTAAAATTTACACACTTTACATAATTAAGTTTGCATATAAAATCAGAAAATTACCTTTTAATCTCAACTTAACTTTTATTAATTCATTTCTCAAAATTTTTTTTTCTACGTTTTACACATCATTTCATTTATTATTCCCTTTCATTAATTTGGGTGATTCTACGTTATTCATTATAATTCCCTTTATCAACTTGGCATTTACCCATAATCTTACCCCTTTTATTACTCTAACGCTCCCTTACAAAATCTTTAACTAGTATGACACCTCTGATGTATTATTTAAAATACAACAAATTTTTTTAATTCGTTACCCCCCTGGATAACCTCCCTGCCACACACACTATGACCCCCCTGGACTGTGGCGTCCAGTTGCATCCACAAGGACTGAAGTTTTGGAGGAATTTGACATCTCCGTGTCCTTGCTTCTGCGTTACATTTTAACATTTGAATATCAATATATTCTTGTTTATAATTATGCGCCCTTAGACGGGTCTACCACCTGGCTTTGCTACCCCCATGCGGGCAGAGTGGTAGCCGCTGTTCCCTAGTTTGGTGATTCCCCTAAATTCCCCCTCTGTCAATTTCAAAATTCACCTTTACAACGATAACAGCTATGGCCAGTATGGTCAGCGCGTAATCGTAATGTGCCCCAACCATAGCTGTTAAAGCTAAACCAATTCCACGGTCAGGGTTCAGTGAGGCCGTGACCGCCCGAAAAGTTGGGGAATCACAAGTATAATATATTTTTTTAAAAATTAAAATTAATTTATATTACATGACATTTCTAGTCTTGGTGGTGTTTTAACCTCATACATTTCTTTCTTAACTTTCCCTACCTTGATGTTCATTTACATAAAATACATAACGTGTGTATAAACAATATAAAAATGTCTGTTTATGTATGAAAACTTTAATATCTACAAATACATCCATCATCACTCAGCTAGATAATACTTTTTTAATTGGGTCACATTATAAGTTCCTTTTATTTCTCGAGTTTGCAAATCTACTAAAACATAAGCATTCTCCATTTTCACTTGGCTAACCTCATATGGACCGTCATACAATAGGAAGAATTTCTTAATTTCTTTGTCCAATGCTGATGATTGATCGTGATTTTTTATTAATACTAGTTGGCCTACCTCATATTGTATGGGTGTTAAATTCTGGTCATGTCTCCGTTTCCGCTGTTCAGCCTTACTCAGCAGGCGCTCCCTAGCGATTACCAATTTCCTATCATGTGGTATTTCCGTCCGGGTTGGAAATTTTACTAGCTCTTCTAATATGCGTGACGGCCTTCTCTGAAACATTAACTCACATGGGCTGTAACTAGTGGATTCATGTAAACTATTGTTAATATACCACTCTATCTTGCACACAAAAGTAGCCCACAAAGAATGTTTTTTATGGCAAAAAGTTCTGAACATTCTCCCTAACTCCCGCATAACCCGTTCACTTGGATTTGACTGTGGATGATACACTGATGTATGTTTAACTAAAATATTTTCCCAACCTAAAGTTTCCCGCCAGGTGTTGCTGGTGAACCGCGAACCATGATCTGATAATACTACTTGAGGCTTACCTACTTCAATAAGGTATTCATTTACTATTTTCCTAGCCAATACTGATGAGGTTGCCTTTTTAATCGGGTACAATTTTACAAATTTGGTAAAAACATCTAATATTACAAATAAATAGTTTACACCTCCTCGACCTTTGGGTAAAGGGCCATATAAATCAACAGCAACTAATGCTAAAGGACGGTCTGGCATTACATGCTGCATTAAACCCTCCTGTTTACGATTGTTTACTTTAGCTTTCTGACAAATTTCGCATGTTTGTAATATTTTACGCACCGTTCTTTCCATATTGTTGAATTTACATGACTTTTAATATGTCACTACATTTCTTGGGGCCTATATGACCATACCTTAGATGGCAATCTCTCACTACTTCAGGTATTATAACTTTAGGGATACACAACTTCCAATCATCTCCCTGTTCATTTGCCCGATGAAATAAGTGTTTATTAAACAAACTAAAGTGTTTCTCCCACTTATGAGGTACGTTGGGTATTTGACTCAAAGCTAATATTATTTTATTAAGTTCGGTGTCTCTCTCTTGTTCCGTTGCTAAGTTACTTACTAAATTTTTCATATTTACTTCCCCCGCTTCTTTTACTATAAATATTTTATATGTATTTGCTGTGTCTACTTCGGTGTTATTATCAAAATCTGTTCTGGATAGAACATCAGCTACTATATTTTCTTTACCCTTACAATACTCAATTGTTAAGTCATATTCTTGTAATATTAGCATCCACCGCACTAACCTACCATGAGTTAATTTACAGTTCTTTAAAAACATTAAAGCTTGATGGTCGGATCTTATGATTACCTTATTTCCTAACAAGTATGTTCTGAACTTTCTACAGGCGAAGACTATTGATAACGCTTCCTTCTCCGTCGTAGTGTAGTTCTTTTCACTAGTTAATAGAGATCTACTTGCAAAAGCTACTACTTTATAGTTATCATTCCCATCTAACTGAAACAACTCTACTCCCAAAGCAATGTCTGATGCGTCTGTGTGTATATAAAATGGCTCTGAAAAATTAGGATGAGCTAATATAACTGTGTTTAAGAATTTATTTTTTATCAGCTCGAATATATTTTGCTCTTTTAAATTCCACCGCCATTGATTGTCCTTATTTAATAAATGTCCCAATTGTGCGGTTAAATATGAATATTTGTCTACAAATTGCCTATAATAATTGCACAAGCCTAAAAAACTTTGCAACTGTTTAACATTTTTTGGTATCGGAAAATTTTGTATTATTTCTACCTTCTTAGGGTCTGTACTGATACCCCTTGCTGAAATTATATGTCCTAAAAAATTAACTTGTTCTTTCAAAAATTCTGACTTCTTAAATTTAACTGTTATGCCATACTCATGCAGTCTACTTAGTACCCTATCTAACCTTTCACAGTGTGTATCAATGTCTGGTGATGTAATTACTATATCATCTACATAAACGGTTGTGAATTCTAAAATCTCTCTCCCTAGCACATAATCCAGGCATTTGATAAAAATTGAAACACTTACATTTAGTCCAAAAGGTAGTCGGCGAAATTGGCAATTCCTACCGTTGTATAGAAAAGCCACATACTGTCAAGACTCCTCTTCCAGCTCTATCTGCCAGTAGCCTGCAGTCAAGTCTAAGGTGGTGATGTATTTGGTCCCACTAAAACGTTGCAGAATTTCGCTTACTGGTTCCGGTGATTCTCTGTCTGGAACAATTATTCTGTTTACTTGTCTTGCGTCTAAACATAATCTTATCGATAAATCTTTCTTTGTCACCACTACTAAAGGGTTGGAATATGGTGATGTAGATTTTTCTAGTATACCTTCCCTCAACATTTTATTTATTTCCTCCTGTACTAAACCCCTCTTGGAGTATGGTACCGGATAGGTTTTAGGTGCAAAGGGTGTTTTTTCTTTAACGACTAATTTACCTTTAAAATTCTTTACTAAACCGGGTTCATCTGAAAAAACTGATTTATTTTTGTTTACTATTAGTACTATTTTCTCCCTGTCTTGATAGCTAAATTCCCCCTCTTGATATAAGATTTTATTCATTTTCTCCTCCCAATTATTTTCATTGTCAAATAATTCGTTACTATTTATTCTCAAGTTACAATAATTTATCATTAAGGGTCTACACTCGTTTATATCATTGTCAGCAATTAACATTCCCTTACTAATTATTTTTAAAACTCTCATTCCTACAGTTCTCTTTTGTATGAATGGTATTTCAATTATATTATTATTATTATTTAATTTCATAGTCTGTGTGTAATAGTTTAACTCTACCTTGAAATTATTTAAAAAATCATTACCTATTATAGCTCCCATATTTAGTCCTGGAATAACTAAGAAAGGTACATTTATTGTTTTCTTATTTACTTTTAATTGTAGCATTATTTGTTTAGTTACCTTTTTACTGCGAACACCCGTTACTCCTGTAACACTAATTCCCAGTACTGGTAATTGTGGAATTGTCTCTGTAGTCTGATTTTTGATTTTTTCAAACATTCTATCGTCTATAGCAGTCAGTTCACTCCCTGAATCTACTAGAAAAATGTATTTAGAATTAAACACTTCGGCTTCAAATTCTGCCATCCCGAAAGCATTATTACTCTCACCCGCTTCTTCGTCAGATAAATCATTATGTATATTGGTAATTAGTGACCCTATTGTCATGTGATTACTAGACGGCTGGGGGCTTTCTTTTTCAACCGCCCTTATTAGTTTAACGGATGTGGAGGTGGTGGTTCACTGTAAACCCCCCTACTGTTTTGATTATGAGCTGGTACTTCCACGCCCCGAGTTTCGTTTAGGTTACTAACATATCCCCCTCTACCTCTATGATTAAAATTTCCTGATACTCCTTGATTACTAGTAAAACCTCTCCCTCTATGATTCCCTCTAAATTGATCGCAACCCCTATTATAATTCTCCACTCTCCCTTGGGCACTACTCCTCGGACCCTGACACCGGTAACATTGATTCCGCGACCCATTATAATTACTAGCTCCACAACTAGGGTTGGGACATAACCACGCCCCCTCCCCTGATCTACTCACATTATTAATAAAATGGTCTGGTTGTCTTATTTCAGTATTCGTTTGATTCGATTCACTAACTCTAAACTGATACTTATTATCCTCTTCCTCTTTCATACTCTGGTATGCTTCTAATATTTTTTCTAACTCTGCGATATTAGCAAAATCCCGGGTTCTGATTGTGGACCGTATGTCCTTGGGTAAATGTTTACTAACTTATCTTATAAAAGATGAAAGAGGCATTGGTGGTTCTAAATATTTAACCTGACTATATAGTCTCGTCACATACGATGTAATACTCATGTGCTTAATATTAAAATTGCCCCATCCCATTATGATACTACGTAACCCCTCTTGTTTCTCCTCTGACCAGTACTTATTTCTAAATGCTTGCTCAAACTCATTAAAATCTACCCAGTTATCATTATGAGCATCCGCCCATATTTTAGCATCCCCTTTAAAGTACTTTAAAATTCTTACTAACTTAATCTCCCAACTTTCTTGGTTATATTTATTAAAACTTTTTATAGAGTTCAAAAATTTTATGGGGTTCACTCCCCTACTTTCATTACTAAAATATCCTAATTCTACTTCCACATTCACTCTCTCACTCACATTACTTAATTTCTGGTTAATGGTTACATTCAAATCTTCTCTGACTTTAACTATTTCACGCTCATGTTCTGCTTGTTTATTTTTTTAAACTAGTTACATTAATCTTAATTGCATCAACTTGTTCAGAGTTACTTCTGAATTCGTCATTTATATTTTCTTGTATTTCACTTGCTCGTTTGATTTGTTCACACTCAATTATTATACATTGAACATTATTAATTTTGTCATTTTGTCAATTTTGTCATTTTGCTTTTTAATTTATCATAAAATACTTGTCAATGTGTCAAATTTTTTATTTGTTTCTAACATTTTCTCTTTTTGTTTTTTGTTAATTATTTTTATATCATTTTTCATCTCAGTTTGTATTTTATTTATATCTATAGTCAATTCCTCTCTCACTCCCGCAATAGTCTTATTCTGTTCTTCTAACTTATTGTCTATTTCTCTTAATTTTTGGTTTTGTTTGTTTATTTCTGTT
The DNA here is from genome assembly GCA_034769895.1 of Magicicada septendecula. NCBI lineage: Eukaryota > Metazoa > Arthropoda > Insecta > Hemiptera > Cicadidae > Magicicada > Magicicada septendecula. The sequence continues at coordinate 621,567,694 of CM068367.1, read as the reverse complement.
TTCAACTCTATGTTACTAGCATTTATTTCTGATTTTATTTCAATCTTAAATTCATTCAAACTCGTTTTCAGATTAGCGTTTTCTGATTTGATCTCAGTTTTCAAATTATTATTTTCTGTTTTGATCTCAGTTTTCAAATTATTATTTTCTGTTTTCATTTCATTCAAACTCATATTTACGATATGTATTTCTGATTTGATCTCAGTTTTCATTCCTGACATCATCTCCATCATCAATGCTAATTGGTTAAATATATTTACCCCCTTGTCTTTACTACCCCCCGCTACTACAGTTTCGTCTACATTTGTTTCAACACTTTCATCAACAAAATCATTGGTTGTTACCATATGATCTTGCGTAATATTTAAAATAGATTCTTCTACGTTACTTTTACCTAAGTCTGCGTTCTTATTTCCCTCTGCCATTTTTCGACCCGTTTGTAAACTAATTTAATTTTTTAATTCACAAAGTCCATGTTCTACGGGCGCCATTAAAGCTTTACGAGTTAATTAAAATTTATTTATGTTGAAATTGATATTGCTCAGTTATCTTTCGTGAACTTCCAGGGTCTCGTCAGGTGTACTCATTAGCAGAGAGAAACAGGTGAACGCAAATGACCAACACACATTGATGGTTAACGAACACTTTTTTATTTTATCTGACTAACTCCCATTTCGTCAATTTCTTTTATACTATTTGATTCACCTAGCCATACTCTCAAGATTTACTAATTTAAATACTTAAATACATGTATATAAACTTACGACTACTTATAATATAACGGAAACCAGCGCTTCATAATATATATACAACTAAACAAAAACCCCCACACTCGCTCACATACTACCGCAGGATCCTAAAAGCTCAACGTTATAATTTATGAAAAAAAAACCAGCATTTTAATTAATTTTGAAATGTCTACTTTCCTGTTGATGCGGAGAAGTTCGACACCTGGGGTGTCTCCTCATGGCGTACACTGTTTGCTGTTTTATAGTTCTCCTTTTCACATTTTACGGCCGAACTGTCAATTTACTGCAATTAGTCAATATTATGGGTGAATATTTAGCCAAAAAACTGTTTGTATTTTGTAATATATATAAAAAATTCACATTTTGTTGTATACGGGCGCCCGCGTACTTTTCGAAACTTTTATGTACCACTCGCGAGTGGTGGTGGAGTTAGACTGGCAATAGGCCACCGGCACTAATTTGTGTTGTCGCCGTGGTTGTGTGTCCAATTTTTCATTGTAAAATGTTCGTATCACTACGCCAGCAGACTGCTTCGTTACATAACGGCATTCCACAACAGGGATCGTCTCTGACGTAATGTCGCCTGACGATTCGTTACATAATTTGTTGACAGTTTTTTGTGTGTCATTGGCTGACCTTGGCACAATTCAGTCGGTTGTTTACTCATTTTAGAAAATATTACTGAATAATTTTAACACAGCAGTGCTGCCACTGTCGTTACTTTCGCAACCACTGAATTTACCTTTTGTTTATACGTTTTGTCCCAATCATCGGAAAAAAGGTTATTTGTTTTAATAAAAAAAATACAAACTGCTTTATTACCCCAAAATAGGCCCGTTACAGTGTTCATGCATAATCGACAAGATACAATTCTCTCTAACGTACTTAATTTAGTTACAACTTTATATTAGGCTGAATGAACAATTATTACAACAATTACAGGCGGCATCTAAATACTATAACATCGATTAAATCTCTTAATACACACACACACACACACACACACACACACACACACACACACACGTCTGATCGAACCACGAGCATTCTAACGTTCGCGTCTGGTTGAATACATTTAAATTAAATCTTTCCTTACTACCAAATCATTGTATACAATTCTATAATGCACTTACCGGGAAGTCTCAAGCACTTAGCCTGCCATCAAAGATGAGAAGACTGTCCGATCACACGAAAACTGTCCGAGGTGAGAAGCTGCTGTTTATTCGGTGAATGGCTGCCTGCGACTGATTTGTTCAGCAGCTGCGTTACGAAACCTAAGCTTCGCCACTAGATCGCGTGCACTGCCAGACAGTGCCATACAGATATTGCCTCGCTCACTGACATTGATAACTAATCGAATTTATTATTGGAAAAATAGAATTTGTATTTCTTCGAACGCCGGGTTATGCAAACACCGGCACACCCCCACCCCAAAAGGGCAACCTGGTTGCCCCACACTTGAACTCAGGGGGTACCCTGCAGTGTACCCCCCCTTTAGCCAAAATTCAAGGGTGATCCCAGTGGTCCTTGCTTCTCAGGAGAACAGAGGAAATCTCACAACTCCGGCCATCCCCATGCGACCCTCTCCACTATGCCAACCCCACGGGACCGCCCCAACACGTCACCCTCTCCGGTGACCATCACCTACTTCTACCGGTCCCCCTCACATACCCGTCCTAAGACCAAACAAGGTTTCTCCCACCTTGGTATGTGAGTGACCGTACTACCTCTCGTCCACCTCTTGGACCGACCAGCCATATGCACCAACAACGCATCTCCATCCTTGCCATATGGCTGGTCCACATCCCTACACTAGGGCGGACGGCCCTGCTTAGCCCGACAGAGAAGACCGCATAGAGGGCACGTGAACATCATCCCTTCTCTTACTTAACTTGCTTACACACAGTAACTAGGGGGGGGGGTAACTCTCCACAGCTCCGTCTAGACAACTCTCTCCCTCAAGGAAGAACACAAATCACCCGGGGAATGCGGCATGGCTCGAACTCTACACTAACCAGCAATCAATCTACAACAATAGAAACAATGGAACAACACCACACAACTTCTCCAAACGGGGACACTGACGCTCTCCAAGACCACGATAATCTAAGGGGACACTCTCAGCAAGTCTCTAACTCCTTATCGATTTTTTTTTTTTTTTTGAGGGGTAGGAAAATCGGGAAGATGAAACGGGGCAAGGATCATTGAAGGTCAAGAGCGAGGACTAAGGGTAAGGACATGGTTCCCTCCAAAAAGGAGAATGACTGGAGAAAACCAAGGCTCGCGTGGGCAGGGGCGCAACCCTGAAGTAGACGAACACCACTGGGACTGTGGGGAACATCTACTCACTACCCGTTAACCGCTTCTTCTCACCTTTCTGTGACGGACTTTAGGTACTCGTTCCTTTCAGACACCACTCTCTGAGAAACTATCTCGCATTGAGCTGTACTGACTGGTTTCTTCGGAATCAGAATCAAGACAACTTACTTCACTACTTCCACCCCGATTTGGATTTTGCTCATCATCTAACTCCTCTACTTGTCTTTCTTCCAATCCTTCCTTCTCTTCCTCCTCTTCTACAATTTCCCCTTTTTCATCCCCATAATCCAAAACACCATCACGACACTGCACATCCTCAGCATCTTCCAGTTGCTCGTCTGATCCATCTTCAACAGCATCTTCGCCCAGCTCCTCACCAATTTCTTCATCGCCCTTGTCACCGACTCCTTCACCAACTTCTCACTAACCTCTTCTCCGATCTCGTTTTCCTCAACACATTCATCATCAACATCATCACCATCACGTCCATTACCACCATCCAAACACTGCACATCTTCATCCTCTAGTTGCTCATCTGGTCCGCATGAAACTTCTTTCCGTTCTTCGGAATCTTCTACACTACTTACAGAAGGTGTCTGCACATCTTCACACACTACATCATTCTCACTCACACACTCCACGACGCTGCCGCCAAATTCCTCCTCAACTTCTACCTCATCTACTTCTACCACACTTGCAGCATGGACATCCCCTTGTCCACCCGCAACCTCAGAAACACTTGCAGCCTGGACATCCCTGTGTCCATCCGCAAACTCCGACTCTTCAGTCTCCCTAACACCTACAACTATACTTCCCTGTGCAGCTCTTCTGCCTCTTCCTTCGATTCCACTCCTTCACCACTCTCAGCAACTACAACGTCCTCAACATTTTCCACCCTGGAATCCAGCTGTCCAGGTTCATGTGCAATGACTAAATTAATTTCTACTGGCGATGGTAAAGCTACACCATCAAGTGACTTCTCATATCCCGGCATAGGCGATGACGATATTACCGGATCTGGATCCGTCACGAACCGAGATGGAGATACCGGAACAAATTCTGCGGCATCTGGATTCAACTATGACGTCCTCTTCGAGTCCTGTAACTCAGTATCAACAGACGTTTTCTTGTCGTCTTGTGTTGATCCCCCGAAGCCATTCCGCTTTTGTTCTTCCCCTTCACCTTCTTCATCCACTACTGTATTAGGCACTTGCGATTCAACTGGAACGTCTGAAGTTTCCTTTCTCTCCAGATAGGAATAACGCCTTGCTACAGGCTCCCTACTTGCAGATGTTGGTTTACTAATATAATTTCTTCTTCCCCTGTTAAATTCATACTTATTTGCTTTCTCTACTGTAACCGTTGTTACCGTCTTCTCACTTGCCACCCCCTTGTAGCCTCCATTACTTCCGGAATATTCAGTTTTTCTGACAGTCCCTTGTGTTCTCCTCCAACCGCCATGTTTGTCCTTTTTAGCTCCTTCTAATGGACCACTTGAGTATTGGACATCTGTAGCAGCTCTTCCCCGGGACTCGTCCCCAGCCTGGACAGTACTAGAAACCACACAGAACCGGTCCAGATCCGCGAAACAATGTGGACGGTCCGTGAATATCAAACGAGATCTCTCTTGGGGATTTAGTCCTTCCAGAATTGCTTGTATTCCTTGGGTTGCTCGGGCAACCCCAACCTTAACACCCGGGCAGCCTTCCGTATATCGTGCACGAAGTCCCCTAACGCCTCTCCGTTGGCCTGTAGGCGATAGAATAACTCAAACTTAAGCTGGGCACGTCGTCGAAGGGGTAGGAAGAAGTTCAACACCTCCCCATGGAAAGCGTCAACACTGCCACCCCGACGCAGAGTGTTGGTGACCAGCTCAGCCAACGGGCCCCGGCAATACGGGTATATAAGGGACAAGACCTCACCATCGGACACCCCCGGGAAATCTGCCAACTGCAGCACCAGGTCCAAGAAAACCAGCAGCTGGTCCTCATCAACTCCATTCACCACCGGAAATTTCTGGAGAACGCCTGAAATGGGGTGGGGTAACTTCTGATAGCATACCGCCACCAGAATTGCACAATTCACAACACACAACCACAAAACATAAATTCCCACGAAACACCTAACACAAACATGACTTACAAAACTGAAAAACCCGAGTACTGTTCCTTCCTTCGAGGGACCCCCGGGTTCTATAGCGCTGCGGAGACCTGGCCTACTTCTGAACCAACTTCGTCGACACCACTGAAGAGAACAAGCAACAACCAATACGTACCTAACATACACAACACCTAACACCAATCATGACATACACGCCTCACCAATACATAGCTAACAACCATAAATCGGCTCTCAATACATGAATTAAGTCGGTGACGGTACCGACTTCCGATCGGGCCATACCGCATCCCGCTAATGCCACGTGCCATAATTCGACCTCGAATTACCAATATATTCTATCCCCCTGGCAATGCTTAAGACCCCCGGCAGTTCAACATCTCAAAATATTCTAACTACGAATACCTACCCCGTGGTGCGATCAGACTCACAAGTTGAAAAAACAACCTAACAATTATACATTGGCCTATGTGTTAATTTCTTTGATTTTTGAAATTTCATTTTGCCCCAAATGTTTTCCGAGTTTGCAAGCCCCGTCACACCCAAGGACCCAAGGGTTCGACCCTAGAATCAACCGCGCTCTGCTACCATTTGTAACCCTTCTTTCTATTTTTATGCTTTATAAAAAAAAAACAATTTTTTTTTTTTTTTTTTTTTGAAAGAGGGGCCACTAGTTATTTAAAACTAGGCAGAAGGCCTAGAGAAGCAAAAATGCGCTGGGTCCAGTGAGACGGGACTTGCAATTAAAACTCGGTCGGTAAACAGCAATGACAATCTTTTATTCACTTTCTTAATTCCCATAATTCATGTTACATATATATATATAATTAATTACAATTCCCATTATTGGTTTAATACATCGTAACCCATAGAAATTTCAATATCCCCTGTAAGTGCAATTATAACAATAGTCTCGATAAATAAATAAATCTCAATATATCAATAAATCAATTTCAATTATAACAGTAATTAACATTCCTTCAAATAATTCACCCACATATATATATATATATATCCATCTGGTTCATTATTTTAACACATAATATAACACACATATACCTATACATCACATAATCACAGACAAATTACAGTTATAAAGCCTGGCGCACCGCCTGCATATTTTATCAAATACTACATACATGAAGGTAGAGAATATCTGGACTTGCCATAATAACAGAAACTACAATTATAACTTGAGGTGCTAGCACAGCCTGTATAAATTATTTGTAATAAGTAATGATAATAGAACAATAATACTTAATCTTGTTAACGAAATAATAATATATAATATTTAATTTGTGATGAAATATCATGATAAGTTAAACTTGCTATAATGACAGGCAAAATGTAAAACTAGTGGATTCATATAATGCACAGGACATTTGTCCTAAAAAAAGGTTAAATGTTTAGAAAGAATTCATTCTTTAATCATAATGGTTTGATAATAAGCAAAATTAAACAGACAAGTCTAGCAAGCAAAAGCCAGAACCTAAGTTACAATAACAAGTACTGCCTGCATGATTTTATAATCTCAAAATATTAATAATATATGCCTAAAAAAAAATAAATTTTAATATCAGCCATCTGTGCATATATAAAATTAAAATAACAACATGTTGTATACTAGCAGCTGTAGGAGTGTGCCAGAATAGGCCTAACCTGACCAGGTGAGAGCAGTAGCAAACCTGCATGAAACGGCACCCACAGGTGCATCACTTGTGCCCAGAAAACCTATTTAAAAATCAACACGGAAACGGCATGAAAAACCAAAACCCCCAGCCCTTAAAATACAGGAAAATAATTAAATATGAAACCCCAGTAACTCAGAAGGCATCTGAATCCACCGGTTCGGAATCAAGAAACTCATGCCTATACTTAATTTTAAAGAACAAATTCCCCTTACAACATTTGGATTCAAAATCTATGAAAAAAGGCTCTGCCACACTCCCACAGTGCAGCTCACAATTACAGTGATAGTATGTTATAATCATGAATAATGTTCATAGTAAATGTCTTGGTGACACACCCTTGATTTAACTATCTAGCTGAATAAGCAAATTGTACTAGCACAAATTCATCACACTGATGTTCTGTGGGCCAGGCCAAAAAATAAAAAAAAAGAGTTCATATCACCTTATCTGAAGTGGCTGTACCACATAGTCACTGGTAGCTAGGTCCCTCCTCGGCACAGGCAAGGTTTCAGGTGGTTCATGGCTGGTGAAGGCGGCAGTACACCAGCAGTGGCCAGATCTCCGTATCTAGGGCGAGAACCCTAAGGATTCAAAAAGATTAAAAAACTGTCCACTAAAACTTGCACCCTAGTCATGTATTTTAAACACCAAACTGGAGCTCCCAGTTTATTACAGCAGTAATACAAATTAGACAGGTTTCTTATTAATATTGGTGGAGGTTACTAGGGACAGAATCTCATACTACACTCCTTTTAAGGAAGATGTTTCAGTTTTTGGAACTTCAGGGTAGGACCTTGTACCCACATATGTAAGGGGTTTAGTTTTCAGTTCTAAGACAAACTTCTGATTCTTAGAATAAGTAACTAGTGAACATTTCCTCTGTGTGTGTGTGTGTGTGTGTGTGTGTGTGTGTGTGTGTGTGTGTGTGTGTGTGTGTGTGTGTGTGTGTGTGTGTGTGTGTGTGTGTGTGTGTGTTTACTTCAATGGTGTAGTCATCATTTAAATGTTGCAGTCACGAAGCTCTTTTTAATTTAATATAACTTAAATGTTATTAGAAACTAAAGAAAGTATACGAACAAGTAGTTTCTGAGTTACACTATGTATGAAATATTTGGAAAATTGACAAAGCGAATTCGCACTTTAAGAGAAAGTAGTACTTTGTTTAAGACACCTTAAATTAGTGTAGTGCAGAAAAACTTACACAAAACAGAATCTGTATAAAGCAGAACATCTCCTATGCAGACAAATTTGTGGTCCCAGCAAACATAGGTTTTTGTATGTTATTTATTTTTTGTTCATACAGAATGTATTCACTGCAGGAAAAGAATGATAAATTTAAGGAAATCTGAGTATAATACAGAAATTTAGTTTCTAAAATGTTATGTTTTCTGAATTATCTATCTAATCATTATGGATTTCATAAATAAAATGAATAAACGATACTTTATGGTATTAATATTGTACATGATGGTTTCCCTTACATAAACCCTAGAAATTTACCCATTTGAAAGTATAGTTATGAATAAAAAAGGAATCACTTAACTACTTGTGACTAAGCCAACTGAAGTACAAAATAAAAAATAAAATATTATGTTTATTTTGTAAGATGTGTTAATATTATAAACTGGTATATGACAGTCTGAAGTTAAGGAAAGGTTTACAAGTCAAGTTAGAACATTATTATACTTGTGTTAGTTAAATACTGTACTTTGTTTCATGTTTTATAAAATGTCTGGAAGATCAACATACCTAATGTATAACTAGTTAATGTTATACATAAGGTTGTAAAGGAAAAATTATCCATAGTAAGGTTAAACAAAACTAAATATTTACAAATCAAATTAGATCATTACTATACTTGTTTTAGTTAAGGAATAAGGTTTGTGAAATAATAATGGTATGTCAATTAATAAGTTATAAACAAGTGAAATACAATATAGAAGAATGTGTAAGACAGTAAACAGAAGTTGACCTTCTGTTATTATTATGTTTTCTATTTTTATGTATTTTAAAGGAATATAAATGTTATAAAAATGAAAGTGATAAACTAGATATAATAGTATTTAGTTCAGTGTTGAAGATTAATGTTGACATGTTTAGTGGGAATGTTTGATTTTTGTTATGTAAAACTTACATTAATTTATTGTTGTAAATCTTAAACTAACTTTATTGATGTGACAGGGAATATGTTTGTGTTATAAGTATTGTATAATGTATGATAGCAGTGTGTCTTAAAAAACCAATATTGTTAAATTTTACACAAAGCAGTTTATTATGATAAATTCAGTAGGGATTTAAGAAAAAAAGGGAGGTTAACATTTCTCATAACTAATACTAGTATATAAACTTGTTTAACTATCAATGTTATATCTAATGTTTATAGCAAATGTTTTGTAGTATCATGTGTATGGGGGAAGGACTTGTTAGGCATTAATACCGAATTTGGGTAGAAAATCATAAATGAAACATATCAAAATACTTAACAAAAACCTAGCTTATGAGATATCAAATTAATCAGTATCAAACAAGGATTTCATTTATAGTAATGTGTAATGGGGTGAAAAGGGGTATTATATTTTATTGTAATTTTATTCTGTTTTATTCTATTTATACGGGCCCAAAACAGCGAGTCACCTACATAAAACGGTTCAGTGCGTTGGATGCGGTGTGGTCAACAACAGTTTAATTCACAGAATTCCAGTGCGCACATGCCTGTGCTTTCCGTTGGGGAGAAGAGTAAAAACTTTGTAGCTAACAACCAGCTACAATGGAATGCAGCGTGTGTTCGACAACGCAATTGAATTCGCAGAACTTAAGGGCTGGGTTACACACACCAACGTGCAATAACAACCAGGCGCGCGGATGGGATGCTTAGACAAAAAACCAATATGGCACGAAGTAACTAATTTTGTTCGCACGTGGTCTGAGCTGGTGGAAGTATGGATAAGTCACGCCCATTTGTGTGACGTGCAGAGAGGCAGTGAGATTTCGTCGACGTCCAACACACGGGAGTAGCATGTGTTGAATGTGCAGTGACAGGGACTTAGCACCAGAAGGCATTGATATCCGTCTTGTTCAAAAAGTTTAGAAGTGGGGTTTTCTGTTAACTCTCGTGGTAGTCCTCAACCAACGCTTCGTCTGGCGAACTACCAAATGTGGAGCTTCAATAAAATTTTAAATATTAATTAGAAAAGCCATCAGTAGTAGAATGAGGCCGTAAAATAAATAGTGAGTGTAGTTGTTGACGAAGAAGAAGGAAACAGGAAATAATAAACTTTTTGAGGACACCGCAAAGAGGACTTGGTGTGGGACGCGCCACGTGGTCAGGGAAGAGGCCACCAAAACACGTAACCATATAAAATCAAAATTATTTTTTTAATGAGATCTCTAAAATAAATAAATGGGGGTGGGGTAAATTGATGGAATGAGAGTAGAGTGTGCAGCAATCTGGGTCGTCTATAATAAAATAAGATAGTTAGGGTCATGTGTTAATAAATTTATATTTGTTTGTGTAAAATGATTCAAGGTCTTGTTTATGTTTTAAATAATAACAGTAATAATAAATGATGTGAAGGCAGAGAAGTTTAAGTCAGCAGAAAGTTTGAGTAATTTTGAGTAAAATTTAAAAGGTTGAAAGAATGGAATAAAATTTTAATTGTTTCTCTTCATAAATGCGAGTTACGTACATTATTAATATAACCTTGCAATCATCCTGGCATTTCGAAGTTCGTGTGACGAAACCCTAGGCTGAACGAGGTAAGTGTGAAATAAATAGTTTATGAAATATTTTTGTGATTTAAATGTATTCAAATGTAATTAACTTCCAAATGTAATTGAGAATGTATTTAGTATAAGACGAGAGTTTTGTAACTAGTAATCTAATATTGATTCTGTCTAAGAGGGAAGCCATAGTTGTAAACAATGTATATGATTTGGACCAATCAGAATTTAGTTAATTTTGTACCAAGAAGCTAGAAAAATTAATTAAATCACGTCATTCCATTGTTGGGACTTGATGTATAAAGATGTAATCTCTGCACCACTTTTGGTCATGAAACTGAAATTGGAGTCAAACCCAAGATAGGTTATGTAACGAAAAGAACCCAGTGAAAAATAGTTAAATGATAAACTAATCCGAGTGAACTAAGAAGAATTAATTTTGTATTAAATGTGAAATATTATATAACAAACCAGAAGAGTATCACAATTGGTGAGATTAATCCAAATTATTATTTTTTGAACGTAACTCAAACTGTGACACACGAAATTAGACTCGCTGATTATTTGAATTAAACACTATAGCTCATTGAACACTATCACCTTATGTAACCATATCACTGTTATCCATTGTTGTATTATAATTATTTTATTGCGTGTAGTAGGTAAGAAATTTATTGTAATTTGTTAAAACTGAGAACAAGCTTGTCTGCCATCTCTGTATTGACGCATGCGCAGAACTTCATTACGTCATCGAGTTGGAAATAATTTGGCATTTTAAATTAAGAGATTAAAAGATTTGTAATTATTTTGTACTTCACAAAGGGCATTATCATAAAATTAGTTGTAGTCCAAAGAACCCATGTACATTTATCTAAATTATGACTAATTCAAACCTTGTTATTTAACATACCTGAGATAGATATCAGTGTACCAACTTACGCTGAGCAAAATTATTGTTTTTATTTATTTATCATTAATTAGTCTAGAAAAATACTTAAGGAACAAATAAAGAAATTTCTTTATTTACTGTGAAAAGAAATTGTGTACTTATTTCGTCTGTTAACGAATTACTGACGGAACGACATAAGTCTAACCTTCCAAGATTCGAGACGACACCTAGTACACGTTTTGTGTACTAAAGGTAAGAAATAATATTTGAATTAAAAAACAATTCACAACTCTAATACAACCTTTAAAAAAGAACATATTGAAATAAACCGCAATCATAGTTAGAACCCCAATTTATAATTTTATATTTCATAATTGATGCAATAATGTGAGGTCAGATCATTATGTTTTTTCATAGAAATGTAATTGGTTAATTATAATCTCAATATTAATTAATAATCACTTAAATAAGAAAAATATATAAACAAAATTCTCATATTACATATTTTGGCACCCACCAAATGAGGCTTGTCTGTCAGTATTCATTAATTATTAATCAGATACACAAATAAAATTATACTTAAGAGATAAAACAAATTTCCAATATTACCATATGTATACAAAAATTGTTAAGACAACACACAATACTTGCTGACATGTTGGCAAACATCATAGATGACTCATAACATCAACATCTAACTTTTGACATCCATTATGTAAACTAGTAGGCTACAACAGATATTTATGCATCCTGTATAGGTGTTTTAATAAGAAGGTACGTTTGAGTTATACTGTGAAAACATAAAGGCTAAAAAAAAGTGCCCACTGCAAAATTGGTTCCATGCTGCTGATTCAGAGTTTGAGAAATGTTTTGTTAAAGTGGCTGGATCCTTATATATCATTATTGGTTAGTTATAAGGTCAAAATTATTGAAGCTAATGAGAAAGATAAGGTATCTTTGTGAAATTATGATGCATTTTGAGTATGAAAGACTTAAATTTATAATGTGTAAATGCATTTATAATATTTCATATATACTTTTTATTCAGATATTTTGTTTTCTGCCATGTATGGTATTTTTAGTGTTTTGGTTTCAATTATCGTATAAACTCATAATCTGAAAGGGCTGTAACTTCAAAAAGTGTCGCTTATAAATCAAATAAAGTTGCAAGGAGGACACTAGATAAAGGTTAATATTTAGTGTTTTTAGATAAGTGTTCATAACATATAGCATTGTGAGATCAATTGTAGGTGTCATGTAAACTCGTAAATAAACAAGTTGAAATCTTTGGTAATAATTATGTTGCAGCAAAAGTGTTTATAATAGGATGGAAACAACGAAGTACATTTGGAAGTTACAATTTTGTACTTGACTAATTTCTTACTTTGTGAAAATTGGAACCTAGTCCTATAAAAAAAAGGGAAAGTTGGACTTTATAATTCCACCTTGAAGAAGTTTTACTGGATAATGTTTTTGTTGCACTTTAGATGTTATTGATTTATTAATTTATTTTTAAGATGTAAGTTTTCTATATTGCACTACACCCAATACTCACTGGATGGTTGTATCAGCTATTATGAAAGTTCTAAGTATTAAAATGAAAATACTTGTTTCTGTGAATGTTCACACTTTTGTGTCTCAAGCAAAAATTATAGTTCATTTTTTTGAATTCAGTATATTAATCTGTCCCCTTTGAACTCATTTCAGACGTTCAAAGAAAGAAATCAGAACAATAGAAAATGAACTAGGACGCTGGCAAGTATTGGTAGACTCTGTAATTGGTGTAACGCCCCCAGATTTTGACAACCAGACTTTGGCAGTTCTGAGAGGACGACTCGTTCGCTACCTTATGAGATCAAGAGAGGTTTGTTGAATTTACTGTATATTGTTGTACACATGAATTACATAAAGAGGTTATAGTAATAGGACATATCTTAAATGGCTTTGTTTCAGATCACGATTGGCCGATCAACACGAGACCATTCAGTCGATGTTGATTTAACTCTAGAAGGACCTGCATGGAAAGTGTCACGTAGACAGGGCACTATTCGTTTAAGAAACAATGGTGATTTTTATCTAGCAAGTGAAGGAAAACGTGCTATTTATGTTGATGGGAGACCAATTTTAGCTGGAAACAAGTACAGGCTTAACAATAATTCTGTTGTTGAGGTGAGTGAATTTTGTTTCTTATAAAAATTGAAATTTTTTGTTCTATATATTAACCCCCCCCCCCCAACACACACACACACACACACACACACACACACACACACACACACACACACAGTGAAATCCCTATATAGAGCACCTGGATTTGCTCTGTCCCGCATTTAATACTCATTTTGTGAATTCCCACCAAAATTACCATAATACCAATACTATAAAGTCTTTGATAAAATGCTCTACTAACCCACATTTTGATGATTTTTGAGACCATGTGTTTTATGTTTTGGAATTTTAAAAGTACGGGAAATTTGTCAGTTTACAAATACTATTCTTTATTTATCTTTGTCTGTACCATCATGATTCAACAGTACTCTGCTCAAGTACCATAGAGAAAGCTCACTCTTGACAAAAAATAAACACCAAACTCATCCTTATTGAATTATGGTAAAATTTTAGGTACTGCTAATTGTCATCAACTTTCCATACCACACCCATAAACTACTTCTGTTTGTTACCTTTCAGAGAGTAGTTGAAAGTGGCTGTAGTAGAAATAATGCAATATTTTGGCTTAGTGGAACCATTCTTCAGTTAAAGTTCGTTGATTTATAAAGTTAATGTTTTCACAAATTTGTTTTATATTGTTTTGCAATTTAGCAATGATAATTATCATTTATACTGTATAACATTTAGAGGTTGGTATTAAAACGGTGCAGCTGTTATTTTATGTAGCAGTCATATAAATAGCATATACATAGCAGTCAGATATATGATTCCATAAGCACTTATTACAGCAAGCCTGTCGCCTTTAACTGATTATTAGTTCACTATAAAAATACCTGTTGTGTATCTCCAATATGATGCTTCAGTGCTAATTTAATGTTTATCAGCATTTACAATTCAATTTTAAATTTATTGTTGTATTGGAGTGTTAGTGGTCTCAAATATTTCTACTAGTAATTTTATACAAACCACTATGTTGTCTTTGGTATTGTCAGTACCAAAGACAACATAGTGGTTTGTATAAAATTACTAGTAGAAATATTTGAGACCACTAACACTCCAATACAAAATTTTAAATTGTTAATTAGTATTATTATAGACGTGTCGATCATATAAAATTATGTACTTTGTATGAGTTTGTCAAGGCATTTGATTCATCTAAAATGCAGGCAGGATATTGAAGACTGAATTTGCCCAATTCTGTAAAAAAAGACGTTATTAGTCGGTAGACTAATATTCACAAACATAGATACAAAATTAACTGCACATTTTTACTAATTCTTTCTACAACATTATGTAGATTACCATTCTGATTAATGATACTGCATTTTTAATGTAACACAACTGCATTGAAATAACGGAAATTTAGATATGGGTATTTTTAAATATTAAATGTCTAATTTTTTAAAATAATGGTCAAAATGTGATGTTCAGTTGAAAGTTATAGCCTAATTTCTGTTTTAATGTAAAGAGATTCTATAGCAGGTAGTTGTGAAAAATAATTTACATCATAGCTTGCCACTATGAGCAGTGCCACTGTTATGTTCAACAATAGAAAGATGATCTAGTTATTGAATCTATGGTAAAATTCTAGGTACTGTACCAGTTATCAAAATTTCCATACAACACCCCTAAACTACATCTGTTTGTTACCTTTCAACCAGTAGTTGAATAATTGGTTATATTGGCTTTCCATTTTTGTAAAATGCATCGATAAGGAGCAGTCAAACGAGTGCATGAGGTTTCCCTTCTCACTTCTGTTGTTAAGTTTTATGTTGTGAAAGAAGATACTTTATTATAAATCCGTGATAAGAATCTCTCTCTCTCTCTCTCTCTCTCTCTCCCCTCCCCCCACACACACACATACAAAATACAAGCACCCGCTTGAGCACAGTTACTCCCATTTTCTGTCTTTTGTTCTCGAAGCTTGAAAAGATAAATTTTACAACAAGCAAAAAACTAGGCTTATTATTTAATTGTTTTAAAACTCACTGTCTTTAAAAAGTGTCTATTCAATGCACCCAAATAACCTGCCACAAGAAATCACAGAACAGGTTACAGTGACGTGCTCAGATAAAACAACTCTTTATAAGAGTGCTTATCATACGTTTTATAAATACAGGAATGATAAAAGGGAATGAAATAATGATACTGTTACCACTGTATTTCTTACTGCAGTGTTCAGCATCAGTATGCTTAGCAATGTAGAAAAGGATAGAGATATGATCTATGCTTTCAGCCAACAGAACTTTAAGAACACAACATGTGCGTTTGCGTTGATGACACTAAAAATAGTGAACTTGACGTCATTATGATTGTGTGTAAATTTACAGGTCATAAACATTTCCACCAGTGTACATTTTGTAATTATAAACAACATATCATTAAATAAGATTGCATTTGTCGTATTATGTGCTTGTTAGCAGTATCATCATTTTTCAGAAATGTTTAGTATGGGAAAATGTTGACTTAGTGGTTTTCAACAATAACTGTGGTAAAATGGTATGTGAGGAACACTTGAGGCCAGAAACAGTAGTACTAGACTACAGCCACAAAATGTTGGATCCTGTCATATTAAGCAAGAAAGGGGAAATTGTACTCCTATATAAATTAAGTGAAAGAAAATACAAACTAGTTTTTTGTATATAGAATATCAGTTAGTTCATTTGGAATGCTTTTGTTTATGGTTAAATATGACATCTCGAAAACAAAGTTATGGGAATACATTTGGGCAGAAGAAAAACCTGCAATTACATTAAGATCAGTTTCAATTTCTACATGTGTTATTGTTAATTCCATACCAGAAGGAAATTAAGTAAAAATCATAGTTCATAAGTTTGGTTTAAAAATTCTGAACAGTGAATTACAAGACAAATTAAAAATGATATGACATTAGGATACCAGTTGTCCGGATTGACCTCTGCATGATTGAATCACAATACTTAATAAATAGAAATCTGGATAATTGGAATTCTAATATTTTATATTTTACATACTAGATATAATTCTTTATTGTATAATAGAAAATAAGACTTCTGCTATTTTTTTTTCTAATGCACTTTTTCAGATTTTCTCAACTTGTAATTTCTAACTTCCAAAAATAATAATGCATTTTCATTTTGGTAACATTTTAGGAATGTAATGATGTTGATACAATTGGTAGATACTTTGGAGTAAAATGAAAACAGGATTCTAAAACTCAGGGTAGTTTTAGAGTGGAATGACAAAAATAATTTGTCTAGACATTTATAGGCATTAATGAGACAGTACATAATACTGTCTGATATCATCCAGCTTACTGTGCACATGATTGTAGTCAGTCACTGTCTAATAAAATATTATAGAAAACAAGGTATAGTGATGTAAACCGACATAAAACTTCTGATTTGTTATTTAAATTAGTAGCACAAAGACGGAGCGTTTTTTTCTTGCAAGTGTGACCACACATTGAGCATAAAAATTAGCTAATGATGGTCCTGGGAGCATGCTCAAGTGGGCAATCATGAAAGACCTTATACCTCATACTCTGGCATGGTAGCATGTCAAGTGTGGCCACTCTCGTATAAGTTATGACAGTTTTTTTTAATGCAGAAATCCACATGAAAAACTGCAAACATGGCGTTGCCTTAGTCGAGCGCATTCTGGGATGAAAAGGGAAAGCAAATGTGACAGGAACAATAGAGATTTCACTGTGCATTAAAATGAGAATTTTAAGGTTTTCATTAGTCTTTAGTATTCAATGAATTTGAAGCATTATTATTACATTTCACAGTTAGGTACTGTATTTAATTTGTAAATGAAGAGTACCAATCACTAAAACAGTTTAATTAAATACTGTATCCTAATAGATCTACTAATAATTACTTTTGCAAACTTTTATCTTTCTTCTATTTTGTTTTTGCATTTATCATAATCATATTTTAACAGTAATACTGATTAGTTTTAAAAAATGCAACTTTTTTAGTATCTTCTGTTGATGAATATTTAGAAAATATTAATATTTATTTAAAATTTAAGAAATTCTTAAAAACTTAAAGAATATTTAACAAATTTAAAGTAGGCCTATGACAGATTGCTTCTATAAAAATATCGGTATGGAGAACCATACATGACTTCCGTGTTCTAAGATTTATATTTAAAATCATTTTCAAAATGAAATATTTCCATAGAAACTACTTCTTTCTACTTACTGCTTCAGCCTTAACCACAGTACTGTGGTTTCTAACGTATACCACCTCACGTTATTGCACTCGATTTTCACTGATGTTAAAAGTCGATGGCACTGCCAAAACGTCTGGTTTTGCAGAAAACATTGGGCTACGGCCAGACAGCCCAGGAAGGAATTTTAACAAAGAACTTTTTCTTTGTTGCCAATAACGTAGTACACATATAAAAAATTATCCCCTCCCCCTTCAACTAGCCTCTTCATTTATAAATATTTCATCTACGTTTCTACAGTAGATTATGATGATCTTCTTATCAGGATACTTTATTTATCAAAATTAAGTACTTTACTCTTGTTAAAACATAAAATGTTGCAGGTAAACTACCCTTTCCCCGTAACCGATCTTCACCAAAATCAATAGGTTTGAGTCCTCTACAACTCAGGCACATATGCAAAAAATATTTTATTCTGTTTGAATGTACGACAGTTATCGTTCATCATAGAAAAAATTACACTTGTTAAAACATAAAACTTGCAGGTAAACTACCACTTTCTCTTAACCGATCTTCACCAAAGTCAAAAGACCTTGAGTACTCTACAATTTAGGGATATATGCACAAAGTTATTTGATTCTGTTTGACTTTACGGCAGTTATTGTTCGTAATAGAAAAGTTACCCTTGTTAAAACATAAAATTTGCAGGTAAACTACCCCTTTCTCTTAACCCATCTTCACCAAAATCAATAGGCCTTGAGCCCTCTACAATTGAGGGATGTATGCACAAAATTATTTGATTCTGTTTAAATGAGCTGCAGTTATCGTTCGTCATAGAAAAAATTACCCTTGTTGAAACATAAAACATTGCAGGTAAACTACCCCTTTCCCTAAACCGATCTTCACCAAAAACAATAGGCCTTGAGTACTCTACAATTCAGGGCTGTATGCAAAAAATTATCTGATTCTGTTTGAATTTGCGGCTGTTATCGTTTGCCATAGGAAAAATTCTACACACAGACACACACACTTTTCAAAATATGACTTTTCTTCATGTTTTGAGGGTAGTACAATCAGAATCAGCCGTTATCTCGAACACAATTTTTTTCGCCATGACCATACTTCCATTTCCTTATGGAACATGGAAGTAAAAAGTATGAAAAGAATATACATTCCCCTGTAACCCTATATAGAATTTTCATTAGGGATCAAGTTAATAATTTCAGTACAATCCCAATTGCTGAAATGATTAGTAGAAATTGAATGATAGGGTTGAAGCACCTTTTTGTAACAATAACATTCTTTCTTTATTATTGTGAAATCCGTAACTAGTTTAGCATAGGAAAATATAAAAATAGAGAATAAAGTAGGCATATGAAAATATGCCTAAAAACCAAATATGAAGTTGAGTTTCGTGGAGTTATGCCCAGAATACACACTTTTGTAAAAGACTTGAACTAATATACTTGAAATTTTGTATACACAATATGAACTAACAAAAAATAAACAACATTCCAGTGGTCAGAGGAGTAAGACCAAGCTTTCAGGACTCAAAGAGTCAATTGAATTATGCTTGTAGTCAATTCTTGTATTTCCAGCTTCCAAATAGAAATACATCATAGGCAGAGATATAAGCAATACTAGCCTAGGAGCAGTTTTGTCCCAGATGCAAAACAGTGAAGCATATTAAGAGCAAGGGGCTATCCAAAGCAGAGAGAAGCATTATTGTGTCAAGAGAAATATGTTGCTGGCTATCATCCAAGCTTTGAAGCACTTTCATAAGTGTCTAGGAGGGAGTTTTTATTTTGTCATACTGTGCTAGCATGGCTTTTGAGATTTAAAAGTGTAGAAGAGCAGTTGACAAGGTGGCTTTAATGTTTGCAAGAATACAACTTCAATGTACAACATTAGTGGGAGCTAATCTACATGGTAATGTAAATGACCTATATTAAAGACCATGGTCAGAATAGCTGCAGAAAGGAAGAACAGAATGCGGGTAAATAAGTTCAAGCTTTGGCAGACAGTTGGATGGCTTTATTTGGAAGGCTTCATCTTTGTCATAGTGTTGGACCTGTGAAATATGTACTACAAGCAAGGGTCCACAAACCAGAAGCAAGGGAAAAATGAGACAGTATATAATTTTTATTCAAGAGAATTGCTTTTTGACATTGTTCGACATACCAGTGTTAGGTAATGGAAACCAGTACATCCTGGTTATTTACCAAGTGAGTGGAAGCTTTTGCTATCCAAAATCAGGTTACCACTGTAGCAAAAGCGTTAGATCACAACTTCTGTTACCATTGTGGAGTTTCTGTGGAAATCCATATGGTTCAAGAGAGGAATATTGAGTCAGACGTTTTTATAGAATTATGTCACCTACTTGTTATTGAAAATACCTCAGTCTGATGGAATGGTTGAGCTTCAATGGAACACTTGAGTAGCATGTGTCAAAAGTTGTTAGTGAAATCCAAACAGACTGGGATCAACATATACTGTACCATTATTCTTAATGGCTTGTAGATCATCAGTACACAACACAACCAGTATGACTCCAGCAAATCTAGTTTTTCAGTTAGAGATAGTCGACTCCCTTGAGACTTAATATCCAAATCATGTGACACTCAGTTTCAAGAACTACAGAATTATTCTTCTCGATTAGAGAACCAGCTGTGAGAAATGAATCATTTGGTGAAAGGATAGCTAAAGATAGCCAGTAACAAAATGAAAATGTGGTATGCTGGCCCGCATTAATAATGTGGATTTTAAAGAAGGATATCAGTTTTGGTGGTACAACACAAAGTGCTGCCATTGTAGCTTCCTGAAACTTTAATTAAACTGGGAAGGTCCATACACCATGAGAAAGACAATCAAGGTTATCCATCTAGACTGCCTAACGAAGTATTCTTATAGCCAGTTTGTGACAAACAGGATTAAGGAGGGAACTGCACTGAGACAATAGATAGATGATATGTGTGGCTGCATGATGCTTTGCACACATATTGTGAGCACTAGGATTATGCAACACTCGGTTTTTCCATTCATATCTTCCAGATGTTTGTCAATTGTTTTACCAGCATCTAGGTCAGTCTTACACATATAAACAAGGCGAAGTACAGGAGCAGTGGATCAGCAGTTATTATAAGATGATTTATTGTGCATTTAGTCTAAAGTGATTGTGATTTATTGTGTGCAGACATCTGTAATTGGTGCCTATAATATTTAGTGGGATACTGTTAATTAGGTGGCATTTGTTGTTTGTTATGTTAGTGTGTGTTGGTCAGTCATGAACTTGAAGAATTGTTGAATACAAATATTTATTGCTGTTTTGTTCATTTAAACTGTCATTAAAGTTATAAAAAGTGAATTTGCTGTTCAGTTATTCTGTGTCCATTGTTCAAACACATGCGACAGTCATAACAGATAATTGTAATAATGTAGCATGACCAGATTGACAAATCCTATTAAGATATAAGAAGTGTTGTATTTTTTATAATGAACATGAATGTGTTTAATAATACACAAACTGTTAGGAATAATGAGTTGAAATGTAAACTATACAAATAGGGTATGTTTTCATATTAGCAATAAAATTTGTGATGAGTTTTGTTTTGATTTTGAGGTTTCCAGTATCTGAGTTGACAACAGTACTAATCTGTTATCTTGTATAAGAAAGGACCAACTATATTTAATTTCCTTTATATCCAAGTTATATGAGTTAGATTTTAATATATTATATATGCCAGATAAGTGTATGAATAAGTGCCTTATTAGCCTATATTTAAACAGGAACTCAGAGAGGCTTTGGAGATTATGTCCAAAATTATGGTTACCAGTCAACATGTTCAAACATTGCCATAAGTATTATTTAATGTAAGGGTGGTTAAAATAATATATTGTTACAACGGTCTAACTTATCGTTGTATGGTACAGTGGAAAACAAAATACAAGACACCAGTAAAGTCACTAAAAACCAGCTTTAATTAACACAATTAACAGTTTGTAATCAACAAGTTATTCAACAAGATTATTCTCGTACAACAATTCAAGTTAATCTGTCCACACAAACAATAATGTCAACTGTAATAATGTCCACACTATAATTGTTTTTTACTAATACACCACTTGAAACGCATTGTGTAATTGCCCAAAGTAAACTCGAACCTCACTTGAAAAATCGTCACTTAAACTGAATTAAGCTTCGATGAATGCTTGTATTTATGCCCCGATGAGATTCCAGAATAATCCATAACACACATCAACTACTAGAAAACACTAGAGTGCAAGTGCTTGCAGCCTTGAACACAGTGCACACGCGGACCAGTATGGTCTGGAATAGTCTCGTTGCGGATGCATGACAAGTGTCACGTAATTGTCTTTCATCTCAAAGTAGCAACAATATGTACGCACACACACATTATAGCCGGGTTCCACTGGACTAGCCAAGAAACACATAGAATGTTCTGTAATGGTGTAATACTGCCTCCTCCGTAAGCCTGTTCATTCTGAACTGGCAAACCATCTCTGAAGTAATACTTGGCCAGGCGATCTACATAGCTGGTCTACTTGTGAATGATAATTCTCCGGCTCTTCGAATTCAGTCTCGTGTGACCCAAACATCAAGTTCCCAGGAATATGAATCTTCCGCTTAACCACTAGTTTTTCTGGAATCACTCCCGTTGTGTCATGTACTGATGGCCTATATGCCATTAGCTGGTCCAAGTCTGATTGGGTCTCATCAACAACCTCTTGCATAACTTCATCTTCAGCAACGTTTCCCCCGGGCGCTTCCATTAACTCTGAAACAAGCAAGAGTCTTGTCTTGACACCCATAGTTGGCTTTCCAATCACTTCTTTTGTCGTTACACTTATTCATACTTCCTCTGCTAGTTCTTCCTCCATTTCCGCGTGCAGTAGGAAGGGTTCCTCTTGACCAGACCTGTTGACTTTTTCTTTGGCCAATGCCACTTGCTTAATCGAATGGTTGGTAGACCCTGTCATTTTAGCCATGCAAAGCTTTATCTTCTCCTGGCCAACCCTCAGCACATTCTCTCTTAAGTCCACAACGAATCCAATGGCATTCATAATGTCCGTGCCAAGAATCACTTCATCGTCAATGTCTGCAATGAGCATTTGGTGGCTAAACTCGAGAAGACCCAGGTGTACACGTACGTCTACCTTTCCTAGCACGTTGATGGGGTTTCCAGTCACAGTCTGTATTGTACAAGAGCTAATTTGAGGCTGGCGGTTGTTGACTAAGTCGGGGCGCACGATGGACACTGTTGCAGCCGTGTCAACTGTAAATGATATTGTTTTACCTTTCACAAATCCATTAACGATCAAATTTCCACTGGTCTATGTAACGTGGAAACTGTGTGCTGTTCTGGGGCTTTACTTCTCCAATTGGTGCTATCACTCTCTTCTCTCATTATTTTCTTCTCCCAGCAGTCTACCTGTAGATGACCACGTTTTCCACAGTTGTAACACATTGGTCTTCTGTCTTTTCCCATCATTCAAATTGTTGCGGCGCTCTTGAGCTTCTGCAGTGTTTGTCTGACAACATTGTTTCTCTGCATTCATCATAATGGCAGTGTGATACAGGAATCTTCTGACTACAATGTGCTGGCATAAACCCATTAATGTAGCAGGACGCTGACTTGGCTGCTTTAAACTCTAGGGCTTAAAGAAGAGCTTCTGAGCTATTTCAGGTCTTGCCATTCGTAACACTTGCTGAAGTTCACAATATACGATGTCGTCAATAAATGTCTGCACCACAAACCTCATTCAAAAATCTTCTGTTGCTTCAGGATAGGCCAATCTAATCAGTCTGTCGATACTTTCCTCAAACTCTTAAAGACTCCCCAGAACGTTGTCGTCTTGTTCTTAACTGAGCGTAGTACATATCTCGCAAATGTTTATCACCATACCATATGACAATTGACATCATCTTCATATAGCAGTTGGGGAAGTTCTGGTTGTTATGGTTTCAGTTTCAGATCATATAACAAACTTCCTAAACTGAACTGATCAAGCCCCTATCCAAGATATCATTTTGAAGTGATTTTACATGGACCAATGACAACTGTGAGTAAGAAATTGTGCATTCTCTTTGGTTCTAGCAATTCATAGTCTCATGCTTTGTGTTAGGTCTATGACAGATGACGTTTTTGCAAATGAGTGTTCAAATTTTGAATTGCTTGATGTATTGGAAATTTTTCTTTAAAATTGGCTATGAAAGTTTCCTTCAAAATCAGGTTGAAAAGTGGGTTAGACAGTGTAGTGAAGACATATAAATATACTTGATGAAGCACAAAGTAGGCAACCATTTGTCATTAATGATAATTTTGTGCAGAAAATCAATAAAAAAATTCAAGTGACCAGCACATGTGCATTTTGAGATAGGAAGAGGGGTTTGCTTCTTGATTTCTTGTCCCGGGCCACAACATTAAATGCTGTATCCTGTTGTGCAGCCTTGAATGAATTGCATCACAATGTCCAAAAAAGAGGGCATGCTCAGTTGTGAAATTGTGCTACTTCATAACATTGCTTGGCCACAATAATGTTCAAAGTAAAGAGTCCATCATCTCGTTTGGCTGGGACATTTTAGTGGTTCCTGCTGGGCAGTATTATGGCAGTGTTAGAAGAGCTGTGCAACATTGGCTCTCTTCACAGGTAGTTTTATCCTGTAAAGAGGGAACATCAAAATTGATTCTACTCCATGCCCTTGACAAAGCTTTACTACTCTTAGAAACAATGTTCAGTACTGGTTTAAGGTATGAGCGTGTCTTTTACAGTAAAAATGTTTCAAAAAATATTGTCTGCATTTTTTTTTAACAGCTGAACAGTACTTACTATCTGTACATGTTGTGTATGTACGGTGGATTAAATTGATTCTTTTATGTTTTTACCTACTGTTCTAGTCCAAGCAAAACTAAGTTTTGGGTTCAGCATCAAACATGCCAGTATACTTGTAGTTATTGCTTGAGTAACACTCGACTCAATTAGGTTGTTTCTTATTACTTTATAGGCAGAAGAAACGTAAAAGCTGTTCGAACAACTGTCAGTTTTATTCATTTCACACTTAACATAATTTTATTCAATTTTAATAGGTACTTGTCAGTTTTAACTAGTGCCTACTTTGTTGCTAGACTATAGCTTGGAAACTAGATTGTAGATGGAATGACTTTACTCTTGACTCCCATATTAATGTTAATACGAAATGAATGATCAAATAAACAGCTGAATTATAATAACAGTTTATTGTGGATATTATAAGTAGTTGTAACTATGCATAATGGATGTAATGTAAAATATACTGTCAATCTTGGTTAGGTTAAACGTTAGTCAGGTTAAGGCTGTCTCAGGAAAGTTTTATTTTTAACAGTCATAAGATTTGAGCAAAAGTATAGCTTTTGTTAATTCTGAATGGGAAGGCACATATATAAAAACAAACACCTAAATCATCATATTCTTCCATTAATTTTTATTACAAATTATTTATGAATGTATTTTGTGCTTGTTAATTTCATTTTCCATATTTACAGATTGGAAGTATTTGCTTGTTTTTCCTTATCAATCAAGACCTGGTTAATGTGGTCCGTGAACGAAGTACAAATCTAAATCTTCTGCCATAACAATGCATTTTCAGATACAGTTTGTAATTGATAATTTATTTAAAAACAGTTTATAAAATTTGTATATAAATTTTGTTATTACAAATTTTTAAATGGTTGTATTGTAAAGCATATCTTATTTACTATTGTTCTTTAATGTCACTTTGTAGAAAGTTGAGTATACAAGAAACTGAATGGAAAGGAAATGTAGTTTCTGCGAGCGCGCGTGCGCACACACACACACACACACACACACACACACACACACTAGAACTACATTTTGTAAATTCTTCTCAGTGTATGTTTGTGTATAGTTTTAAATCATCATTTATTCTTTGATAAATTATAGTTTGAGATAACAGTTTTACTTTAAATCAGTTGACCAAGTAAATTTTATTATTCAGTTTTTTCAGAGTATCAATATGTACGAAAGAAAAGATTATACATGTACCAGAATACATGTAAAATTTTGGGATACTTTATGTACTGTACAAGTACTAATAAATATTTTTTAAGTAAAAAGAGTGTCTGAACTGTGTTTGGCTGTTAATAATTTGCAGTTAAACACTCAAGAAATGTGCAAGAAATTTGCTTGTTAATAATACGCAAGAAAACAAGGTTGCAGAATCCAATGCACAGAAGCATGCTTATGTATGTATCCTATTTCCGTTCTTAGTTCAATCCTGGTGTAAACAAACCCACATGGCACATCTGAAACGCAATTGGTCAGGGACATTGACACTGTTAACAGTAATGTGCAGAATGTCTAGTCACGTGAGAGTTGTACCACTCAATGTTACTGTGACAAGTTTTTTTTTTTTTTTTTTAATACACAGTAGAAGAACTTTTTCACCACTGATTGAAAATATCAGTTACAAACCAGCATTTCAGGGTACAAGTGTAATCAATGTGCCAGTACATGACTTTTTTCCGTAATTAAGACCCAACCATAAAAGAAAGCCTATTCTTAAAAGTTAGTAATGACCCCGATTTAACTCATATGGAATGTACCAGCCTCCATGGATTTTTGAAATCTGTGAGCTTGATGTAGTGAAAAATAAATTGTCTGTAATTTTAGATAGACACGACATTTCGACTGATGAAGAAATTACTTGAAATAAGTCGAGAAGTTCAAGACAGAAAATTGCCACATTTTTAATGTTAATGAGACATAAGTTCATAGCTAGTAAAGTATGGAATGAGGTTATGAGGTTAAGCTTTTCTGTCAGGTAACTGGAATAAAACCACCTAACAAAGCCAAGAGTCTGATATTACTTCATATATGGGGGCTTGCTACTGCTTAAGTCTAAAAACAATAAGGATTATCATACTGAAATGAATGGTGATGTATTTAAAAAGTGGTTTCCAGAAAGATTGTTGCACTATTACTAAACAATAGTGTAATAATAATTGATAATGTCCCATATCATTCTGTGATGACGGAACGTAGTCCAAATAGTCTGTGGCCGAAAGCTGATATTGCTGTGGGGCCCAACTTAAAAAATATACATTTTGAAGAAAGTTCCATTACAACTGAACTTTTAGAGTTAGTAAAACAAAAAGAACACAAGTTTAAACGTTCGTAGTAAATTATATTGCTGAAACATTGGGGCATGCCTTTTTAAGGCTTCCTCCTGATCACAGTGTTCTGAATCCCATTGAACTAATATGGAGGCAGTTGAAAGAATATGTCACCCATCACAACACAACATATAAGCTGTCTTATGTAAAACAATTGATAGAGAAGGCGGTAAATGGGATAACAGTGGACAGGTGACATCATTCTGTCTGCATATAATCAAGGAAGAAGATAAACTATGGCAACTCGTCCACATTACCGACATTGTTGTGGACAGTTTTAAGACACAGGTAATGTATCTACATTAAAGTTTAAGACAAAACAATAATAACTCAATATTTTGAAAATATTTAGTTTCCAGTTATTATATTGAAAAATTTAATTACTGTGTGATAGAAAATACTTTTAAATGGACTTCTTTCTATATGTTTTCTATATAAGAAATAAATTATTATCTTTCATACAGTTGGCTTAAGTGATGATTCAACTCTGACACAGATATGGAAGGGATTGCATTATTTAGTGACATCAGCTTATAATAAATGGTACACTGGCAATTTTCACGTCATGTATTTTCATTTATTTTGTTTTGTTGCAGTTTTTAAACAGTGAATAAAAAAGCGGTTAACTGGTGTTATACAATATTTCACTGTCACTCTGACACAGTACACAAATTTTACTTTGGTCAGGAGTATAAAAATGATCACAGTTTACATATATTTGTACAGTATCACCATTATGGTACCCTGTACAACGTTTCAGATGCACCATGCCTGTTTGTTTATATCAGGATTGAACTAAGAATGGAAAGAGTATATACATCTATGTAATAATCATGTGTACATATACTTATCATGTGGTTAGTGTATGTAAATTGTTAATTTATTAATACGATGCACATGTGTATATATAATTTGGTAAATCATATTATTGCTAACGCATTATAATTTTTTCTTTATTATGTATAAATTTGTCATTCAGTTTTTTCCTGTTTCTGGCTTATATGAGTCTGAAATTGTGGAAGTGGTTGTGTATATTTTCGAGCATACATGTATTACTTTACTTGTGGATTGCTTTGCTAGCCCCACGTATTGGTGCGCCATATTATTACTTTACTGGCTTTTGCACTACGTGGTTGGCGACAAATATAACCTTTTTGGGTTTCAATTGTAATTATTAATTTTACTATTAAGTATAAAATGCTGGGCGCCAGAGATAATTTGGAATCTCAGGGTGTTGTTAATAATACCTCTTACGTTCAGATGCTAAGTAACTAAGTAAAAGATATTATATTTACCATTTGAATACATTTATATATATATATATATATATATAATAATATCATTATTCAATTTGACAGGTGCATTACGTCTCACTTACTACTAACTTCTTATCCCTAGTTAATCATTAACAAAGATTACTAAACATATGAAATATTATTTATGATCAACCAGATATTAATGCACATATGAGATATTCTTTATCATTAATAAAAGATTAATTAACCATATGAAATATTATTTATGATCAACAAGATATTAATGAACTATAAAATCTCCTTCTCTCTCAACATAAATTAACATGAATCAATAACAGAACTTAATATCTAACATTTACGAAATATCAATCATCATTCAAATTTTATATTAAATATTTATTTTCCGTACTCCTATTCTAGGTCATAAGATATAAAACTCTTCAGCATCTGAACAACTCGTAGGTTCTTTTAGAATGAAACGGGTTAAACTGAGTAGACAAATATATTACATGCAATTATCTGATTACAACAATTAATGTGATACTGTTACTTGAATTCGATTATCCATTTTCCGTCTCGCTCGTTCCACACTTTGCACATCACAACACAATTTGTATTACTCTGTTTTCATCTTATTCACCACTCTCGCGATAATCATTCGTCTCCACACCCTCCGAACTTTGACTTTTCATACGGTCGCGCACATAATAAATAAGACTTCTTCGCACTTGATGCCGTGCACAGAATAAATAATACTACGTGACTGACTGATTCTCCGACTCTTGATTCTGACTTTCGATTGACGATTGTCTAATTTACTGAACGACTGAGTAATTAACTAACTAACTAGCTGACTGATTGCTTTAACTGATTTAACTGAATTCACTGACTGACTCTAACTGATTGCGACTGTTTCTTTTTATTTCACTGCTGCTACTCTTAAAATTACCATCATTGGCTAAAATTCGAACGTGTTGCCGGAAAGTTTGAAATTGTCCAGTAACCACTCGAAATAACTTCGCGCGCAGAGGTGACGCTTTTTATGATTGGTGAGATCTTATAGACGTGCACTTTTTGCCGCGAGACCGTTTTCTCGTTAAAAAAAAGAAATCTGCTTTCTCCACCACCCTCGTTTATGACGTTCCACTCATTGTATTTTGAAGGCCGAAAACACCCTAAATCTAATGGTACTGCATATTTTTTGCTGTTTTTAGCAAACAAAGCGTTTTATATCTTTACGACATAGAAAGTTGTACTTACAATACAATTTTACACTGGGTCGGCGTCAATGTGTAGCCTCGCCCATACACACCTCTCTACTTATATAACGACTACTCGGTATAATTCTCCTCTATATGCTTATTTACTAACATTACTAAAATTAATATTAATAGTCTATATCAAAATATGTAATTGATATTAGTGTGTCTTACTATACAACTAGCTGTAACCGATAGTGTTACGTTACACATGTTTACCTTTTGTACTTATATGTACATACTTTTCAAATTTGTATGTGCTATTTTGTTATTTCCTGGTTGGAAGTTGGTGATCTCTTATTCAAAAGTATCCATCATTACAGTTTCAGCAGTTAATGATTTGTCTATTATCTGGTGTTTCTCAGATAAGAATTTTGTTTTCCCCACCTTTTTTTTTTTTTTTTTTTTTGACAAAACAGTGTCCAGCACAATATGGTTTTATTAATATCAACATATTAATAGTTAACACTGTTTTTCACCTCTAGGTGATTATCATTAGTTGTATACTCATAGACTCTCATTGAGAACCTCTTTGTTGGTTACTCTCACCAAGTGAATTTTCATTGTTTTTCTGTTCAAAGAACTGACTAGTACTATCTTCATAGGACTTGTTCTTGTGTGTGTTACTTTGAGTATCAAGTAGAGTGTGTGAGAGAGAGAGAGAGAGAGAGAGAGAGAGAGAGAGAGAGAGAGAGAGAGAGAGAGAGAGAGAGAGAGAGAGAGAGAGAGAGAGAGACGCCATATCTACAAAGTGAAATGGAATCGCTAATTGCTCCACATTTATAAAATGTGGAACTAATCTATGATGTAGAGATAAAACCTGTATTATAGACATGCGTTAGGACAGAGTACTAAACAAGATTTTATTGTTTTCTAGAGTACAGTAAACTCCCGATTATCCGCGGAATTGGGTGGCGCTTCAACCGCGGATAAGCCAATTCCGCGGATAATCCACAAAATGGCCGAAAAAGGACACAAATCAACACAAAATGCTTTTGAACAATTTTTATTTACAGTAGGAGGTCTACAAATACAATTATGACTTAATAAACAGTAGTTTTATGTACTTACAAGTTTGTTGGTTTACTTTTTCACAAAAAAATCGGTCAACTGTTTTTGTTTTTTCATGATAAAACACCTCTTCTTTATTTGTGATTGAAGTTTTTTTAACAACATTTTGTCACAAAGTGATGCATCATCTTGTTCTTCCAGATATTGAATGAGCCCGTCAATGTGTGCTAAAGCTGCGTTGTGGCTCACTCACTTCTGCGTCTTATCCTCTTCTTCTTCCTCACTCTCCTCCAAAACCATACCTAATGCTCCACCTACGATTCGTTCCTCACTAAGATGTTCAAAGCCTGGATCATTGGCGTCACAATTAATCCACTCAGCGATGTTATCTTCATCGACGTTACCTCCTCCAGTAACAGATTTCGCTAAATTAGCCAAATCACAAGCAGAAACTTCTTCTTCTTCCTCTGCAGACTCTACCAAAGTATTTTCCACATTTGGTAAAACCTTCCTCCAGGACTTTACTAACGTAGATTGATTAACTGACTCCCAAGCAGTGTTTATGTTATAAATGCTGTCAAGAATTGTGTAATCTTTCCAGAAGCCCTGAAGATCATTCCCCTCTTTAATCCTTTTTTTTCAGTAAGTTTGTTCTGTATTTTTTTTTAATTGAAGCAATTACGCCCTGGTCCATGGGTTGGATAAGAGCTGTGACATTGGGAGGAAAAAACTTGATGACAAAATTTCCATTTTCCGATTTAAAAACACTTTCCCCTGGGTGGGACGGGGCATTGTCAATCAGCAATACAGCTTTCTGGGGTATGTATTGAGACTTGAGATGCTCTCTAACTTGAGGAATGAAGTTTTTTTCAAACCACTCTTTAAATAATTGTTGGTCCATCCAGCCTTTTTTTTTGTTGAAGTAGTGTACTGGGAGGTTTTCAGCCCTTGTCCCTTTAAAAGACCTCGGTTTTTTTGATTTTCCAGTCACTATTAGTTTTAGTTTTTGAGATCTCATTGCATTGCTGCACGTCATTATTGTTATGCGTTCTTTACTGGACTTATGTCCTGGAGCTTGCCGCTCGCTTTCAAATGCCAGTATTCGTGTCGGCAAACATTTCCACAACAGCGCTGACTCATCAGCATTGTACACTTGTTCGTAAGAAATTCCCTCTGACTGAAGAAACTGTTCAAAATCAGTTTTGAAATTTTCTGCTGCCTGTTTGTCGCCACTTAATTTCTTGCCGTGAAGCCCAATTTCCCTTATCCCGTGGCGTTGTTTAAACCTTGTCAACCACCCTGATGATGCGTCAGATGTTCCCCCTAAACCTAGCATTTCAAAAAACTGTTTTGCTTTTGCAGCAACAATAGGTCCTGAATTAGGAGTTCCCTCACTTCTCACTTGACTCACCCACTCTAAAAGTGCCACATCTAGTTCTTCATAAGTGCTAGTTTTCATGATTTTTCTTTTTTTCATTGATGAGGAGTTGTCTGGTGTGGATGCAAATTGCATTAATCTATCCTTTTGTTTAAATATGTCCCTAACAGTGCTTTCTCCTATTCCATACTGCAAGCTCATTTGCTTTTTCGATGCACCATTTTCAATTTTTTTAATCAATTCTAGTTTCTTTTGAATTGATAAGACCACTTTTTTCCTTTTTTCAGTCATTTTTCAATAGTAGTGTAAACTAAAATCACGTACAACAATTTAAACACACACGCGAACTGCTAGTCGACACGTGCACACAGGTTGACAGAAACGCACAAACTGATCTGTGAGTTATAAGAACTGGAAGTGGCGAGTGAAGGGGTAGGAGGGGAGGCAATAAGGTGCCGGTGGCGAGCAGTGCCAATGACCTTGGCTGATTGACTTCCACTCACCCCAACTGATGGTTGTCGCTCTAAAAATAGGTTCTGCGCCTGCCGATCGTGACTCATGCATTCTCTCTCAACGCATGCTTCCATTTCCCAACATTCTTTGTTTTCATTTACGGTATTCTATGTCTCGCTGTAACGTTTAATTGTAGGCCTAATTTTATAACTTATTCTACTGTTGTAGGTTTTCTTTTAATACCGTAATTTATCGTCACAAAAAAAAAAACAGAAAAAAAAAGGAAGACCGCAAAGGAAGGATAATCCGCAAAGCGGATAATCCTCCCGCAGTTAATCAAGAGTTTACTGTACTGTTACTTGAGCTTTTGTATGGAAATTGAAATACACTGAAATAATAGTATTTTAAAGGATACATTGACATATTGCTTATGGTAAAGACTGCAAACAAATTTCTTAAACTAAAATTTCATGGATGTTATTTTTAATTGTACTAGCAAATAGTTTTCAAGTATTTAGTATTAATGAACTTCATTATATATTCCAGTGAATTAATTGAGTTTATACAATTTGAAAGCTTAATATCTCAACATTTTTTAATAGTGTACCTTCTCTTAATGATATCTTGGTTTTCCTGTTGATTGTTCTTTCCAGGTATAACAAGCAAACACTTTAGAGACGTTTGGTACACATGAGAACAGTATTTGGATTTACTGTTATTTTTGAAAATGACACTTGTTAGTTGCTGTTTGATTTAGAGTAACCAAAATTTTTTCCAGCAAATTCATTTCTGTTGCCTAGATCAACAGATCATTTATCAACTTTATGTTTCAGTTTTGATTTGCAAACTAGGTAACCAGTATAGCTAATATCAAACAAAACTTGTCTCTTCTGTTGATTTACAGTTTTTTGTTAGAATGTTGTAATTTCATAATATTTATGTTATGGATAATTCTGTGTGCATTAAAATTAACTTAAAAATAATAGGGTGTTGAAATTTGTAAAAAACAGTATTGTGTGTGTGTGTGTGTGTGTGTGTGCACGTGTGTATTCTTAACAATATTATTGTTACAAACTTTTGACTATATATTACATGTTTGCCAAGAATGAATTATGAAGTTACTTGAATTTTAATTATGATATTACCATCCAATAATCTTTGCAGATAATATACGTGTGACAGAATTGTAATATTTTGGGAGAATATTTACCTGCCTGTGTGCATAAACTTCTGTGGGAGGAGTGATATTGCAAAAGATCCTATATGAACTTTGTCTGTTGTCACAGATGGATTTACAAAACAGGGCTGTATTAGTAATCCTATAGTGCCAGTTGACACCATTTGTTGATGTGATTTGTTGTACGTAATTTATGATTTATGTTTATTATAATGTGTCAGAATAAATGATATTGTATCTCATAGTGGAACTAAGTTTTTTATGACTTTTGTTTACAGATTGCAAGTTTGAGATTTATTTTCCTCGTAAACCAGGATTTGATTAATGCAATTCGTGAAGAGGCTGCCAAGCTCAATCTTCAAGCATCAAAATCATAGTTCTGAAAAATTTTATAACATAAATGTTTTGTTAAAATGGAAATAATATAAAACTGTACTTTAACAGATGTACAAATCGTAATCTTTCAGACATGTTACTGATGTGCCTGTATCTAATCTCGTAATGTGTTATTTGTAATAAATGTGTTCCTATGTGATCATATCTGTATTTTATTTATTGACATTTTCTTGTGTGTGAACTTGCATATTTTCTTTAAAAAGGAATTGCTTGGTATTTTTGTATCAAGAAACAATACATGAATTTTCACATTTCGTTAAAGCCATAAATTGAGAAATTAAAAGTTATGAAATGAAGTAAAAATGTACTTGGGAAAGACATGTGAATAGTTATATAAAGTTTTCATTTCAGATTAAAAACATAAGAACAAATCTAATACTTTCATGCATATTGTAACGTAACAGATTTGAGGTCCCCAACGTTACATAAAAAAACGAAGTAAATATGGTTTAGAACAATACCCAAAATATTAAGGTTACTAAGTAATTAAGACATCTGAAGTGTACCTAAATATAAAAGATGTAATAAATAATATGGGATATAAAACATAAACATTGTATCTAATTGGAGGAGTTTAATATGTAGTAATGAAGTATAAAATACTATTCAAATTAATATTTAATGTGTTGCAAATTGTACTTGTTGTTATGCTGTAACATGATTTGGTGTTTACAGAATATTTATCTTATGTTTTGTGGATAGTAAGAGCGGAGTTGTTGCTGTAAGGACGTACTTAGTCAGTGGTACTCCTTTCATTTATGTTAAAATTGTCTTTAGATAATTAAGTATAAGTACATGGTTAGGTATTATATTATGTTGAATGTATTTATTGTAATTGATTAATGAAAATGTTTGAATTAATGTTTGTAAACTTTGCCAAGAAGGCAATAAGTGTTAAAAAGTTAGCAAGTGGTTCTTATAGTTATGTTATAAAATAATGAAGGGTTCAAGGATGAACTAATTAAGATAATGAATTAAAACCAGGATTTAAAATTAATGTAAGTGGCCATAAACCAGTGACTATTTGTACAGTAGGTCAGGTAAAGAAAAATTAAGTTAAAAATCAAACAATATTATAACAGTTGTAAGAAAACCTATAGGCCTAAATTTAATATTTGTAAAAGGAAATTAATACCTTTTTAATAAGTCCAGTCCAATGAGACTATAGTAAAATATATACGGTTCAATAAGGTAGATTGGGTGAGAGTTTTAGGTAATTTGGTCTAATTCCAAGCATTGAGTATTTTATTAAAAAAGAGTAGTAATATTTTATAATTCTGGCTCTAGGATATCAAATATCATCCAATGACAGAAAGTAGTGGTTGTTAGGGTAACTAAAATGTAAAAAATCTTGTTGATTTTCAATTATTCGATTGTTATATGCTATTGAGTTCAGATGAGTAGACAAATTTAAGAAAAAAGACAAATTAATATAAAATGAACAAAAATTAATAAATTAAAGTAAAAACCAATTCCTGTAAACTAAACCGATGAATAATCAATGAATTAGATTTCAAAAAATATACCCATATACCTCCAAATGGTCGAGGAATTCTTATTTCACTCTTCAAGATAATTCCATTGGATTTAGTATTGAACTCGATTTCCCATCTAACCAGGAGACTCATTGATGGAATAAAAAGTCTGAATTAATAGAATTATAGAAAAAATATACTCAAGGACCTTTGTTTCTGAAGAAATAAACCTCACTTTCAAGAAAGAATACGACACCAATTCCACCGGGACCGACAACCACAAGGATCGTGAAGGAGAACGAAGATTAGAAGAGTTCCCGTTGCCTTCCAGGACATCATCCCTTCAATTTTATTAATAATCGGAACACCTTTTCTGGATTAACATAACCTCAACTGTAAATCTTCAACCGTTTGCAAACGAGCACGGCTGCCTTGAGAATCGTCCATTACGGTAACACCAGCTTATACATAATTTTAATATAGTAAGAACTAATAACATTTTTTTTGTAATACTAAGTAACCTTAATTTTGCATTACCTGGCCTTACTAATCGTTCAAAGAATCAAACGTACCCTGGGATAAGAGATAATTAACATTATATTTAATTTGTATAAAATAAAAAGGTAATAGTCAACTAACCAATCGATTCATCATTGTACAATCGATATAACTATATTATAACCATAAAGAGCACTGTTAGAAGTTGAATTGAAAGGTAATACAAATAAAGAATCCTTCTTGTATATGATGATGTTTTATATTATTGTAGAATAGGTATTGTATGTTGTGGGTGGAGTAATTTACAGGTAAAAAGGGTGATTAAATCAGGTGAACAAGCTAACCTAGATTCGTAAGTCAATTACGAATAACAGCGCTTATAGTCGACAGCTGGTAGAACGTGAGATTACCGAACTAGCGTGTTTCCTGCACAATTTTTGAATTGATTTACACAATACGGACTGACTAGGGTTGGAGAGAATTCTCAATTTATTAATTAAATACATGAAATATAGAATTAACATTGAGTAGACATTGAGTAATTAGGTAAAACCGTGTTATGGTCTACATAAAAGTTGTAATAACAAAATAATAATTAAACTTGTCTATTAAAATTGAGTTACAGGAGGTCACCTATAAGACTGCATAATAAATATTTTCATTAATAACAGATTGATTAAACCCCAGTACACACATTGTAACTTGTTTTATTTCAAATTGGCGCTCACAACAGTGGGGCATCATCATCTTCTATTAACATTGTTTTATTTCAGATTGGCGCTCACAACAGTGGGGCATCATCATCTTCTATTAACAGAGTTTTATTTCAAATTGGCGCATACCAACGTGGAGTTTGATTAAACCCCGAAACCTAAAATAAATCTTATTGATCTCTGATTAATTTGTTTTATTTCAAATTGGCGCTCAACGAGTGGGCTTTAGTTAAGTAAAAAATCGTCTTAATTATTACTTAACTTGAGCAGGCAACCATTAGAGGCACAGGAATGCATACGTTAGGTGTTACTAAAAGGATGGAGAAGGAGCAAGAAACAGAAGAAGATAGACAGGAAGAAGAAACAGAGGTAGTTACAGACACCGAAATGGAACACCAGGCGGGCGATAAGGAGGAAGCCAGAGGAGGCCTAGATTTACAAAAATTATGGGAATTAATTAAAGAAGATTCCAAGAAACAGAAGGAAGATTTAAATAAAAAATTTGAAGAAAACTCTGAAAAAATAGACAGTATTAAGGAAAGTACTAGTGAACTTTTAAGGCAAACCCTTAAATGAAAATAATGAACAATTGAAGGCCGATTTTAGAAAAATCAATGAAAAAATAGACAGTATAAATGAGAATTCAGAAAAGCTGGAAAATAAAATAGACAGTATTAATGAAAACTCAAAGAAACAAAACGAAATTTTGAGCGAGAATTTAATCAAACAAATGAATGAAAAGTTTGACAGGAATGACGAGAGTTTGAGACAGATTCAGGACGATAAACTAATGAACGAAAAACTTGAGGAAAACAATAAACGAATGAAAGAAGATCTTGAGAAAATCAATGAGGACAATCTTATACAAATCAATGAGAGAATTGAGCATTCTAACAAGGAATTAAGGGAAACTGTAGATAAACAGAATGGAGTATTAAGACAAGCTCTCAATAAGAAAATCGAGGACGCCAGTGAGGCAATCAGCCAGAAGGTAGGTAAGAACGACGGCGAAAGAAAACAGGAGATAGCTGAAACAAATAGAAAACTGAGAGTGACCGATGAAGCTGTTACACGAAATAGGGCTGAACTAGAGGTCAAGATAGGCCATATAGAAGAAGAAAACCGGATTCAAGTGGAATCACTACGAGCAGATTTCGGAAACCAGCATCGAAACCTAGATACGGTCGTCAACGAAGTACAGGAACAAGGACAACGTAACCAGGAGAGAATCGAGAACCTACAACGGTCAGTTGACAACCGAACGATCACTGTTCCATACACACAACATATAGACGACCGGGAAACCATCAACTTTAAGTCGTACAAGAGAAACCCAATGGAATTCTTGGAACGGGTCGGCGAACAACTAATGAGAATTGGTGAAAACAGGTGGCCAGTAATTCGTCGTTACTTGGACGAACATTTCAAGGAAACCTATGATAACTGGTGGACAGCCACCAGGCACGACATCCGAAGCTACGAAGAATTTAAAATGGCATTTAAAGCCAGGTACTGGTCAGACGCCACCCAGAACGTAGTAAGGGAGAGCATCAGCTATGGAAGGTATGACGCCAGCAGGGGGACAACACTCACCGCCTACTTCCTGGGAAAAGTGTGCTTGGCGAGACACCTTGAACCAAAAATCCCGGAGGAAATCCTCGTCACCAGGTTAGCATACCACTATGATAACGGGATATCAATAGCACGATCAGGCGGACAGATAAAAACGATACAGGCCATGTCAACGCTATTGGAAGAGCACGAGCGTGAGGTGCATTATAGAAGGAGTCGGCAGAGAAACGACCGGTACGGGAGCAGGGATATCCCAGACTACAACAACAGAAACAATAACAACCATGAGATGCATAACCGGCCGAACTATAATGGCAGGCCAGGTAATTATGGTAATGAGACATACCAACGGCAAAATAACAGCCAAAGGAACAACGGAAACAATTACGGGAATAGACAGAATATTCCAAACAACCAATATAACCGGGCGTACAACGCGAGTTACCAGAATCAGAACACAAACAACCGGAATTATGATAACAATAACCGCAACCCGAACAACCAAAATCAAAACTACAGGAGAGTTAATTATGTGGGGGCGTACAATAGCGATAACGGGAGAGCATACTACCAAGGACGTCGGAGTTTTAATAGGGACACCGACTGGAACCAAGATAACAATAACGATAGAAGAGATACTAGGACTAATGGAGGCAGGAGTCAGAGTCAGGAGGACTACCGCCGGGTTAATTACGAAGAGGACCGTCAACGGCCGGAATCCAGGTCAACGGGAAATGAAATAAATCAAACGAACCAAACCGGCAGAGGAGACGAAGAATCCGAGCCGCTTTTAAACCCCACACGGCAGTGAAAACACCAGCATGACCCTCACTGAACCACTCTATTGTGTTTAACAACATAAAAAATCACGTTAAAAATAATAATTGTATCACAATAATTTGTAGTAACTACTTAAAAAATTTAAGGGACGAATTGTTGGAAGAAGAAGACGGAAATCCAAGAAAAAACAACAACGAAATAATTTACATAACGGCAGAGATCAACAGTGTACAAACCAAAATCATGATCGACACTGGGGCTAACGTGTCGCTAATCGACGTGATAGAACTGAACAAGATACTTGAAGAAGGGAAGAAGCACATACTGACATTACCAATAAGCAACATTGTACTGATAGGAGCGACGGGACGCCAAAATAGAACGATCGGAAGCAAGCAAGGTTAGAATTAACAAGTAACAATGAAACCATCCCAATGACTTTCCTAGTAGCCAGTGGCTTACCATTTAACATGTTAATCGGTTGTGACATGCTGAAACAATACTCAGCCATCATTGACATGAACAGGTCAAAATTATTTTTAAAAATCAATCAAATAGAATGGACGGCTGACTTAGTTAACAGCGACAGCATGACCCCAACCCGAGTAACATATCATATACAGAGAAGTTTAGATCAACGAGGACAGTCACAAAGTAATAAAACCTTTTACGAGTTGGACAATGAACAATTATGGCATGACAAAATTAACAAAATCCGTAATTTTAAATGTGGCATAACTGACGTACAAAAAGAACAGTTAATTGAAGTATACAATAGATATCGCCATGTATTTTCAGATACACCAGGCAAGGTAAGAGGCTACCAGTGCAAAATAGAATTTCGAGAACCCGTAAACTTCAACAAAAAATCATACCCGGTCGCTTACTCACTGAAGGAGAAGCTGTGAGGGCCGAAATTGATAGATTAATAGACGAGGACATCATTGAACCCAGTTACTCCCCTTATACCAGCCCTATCCTCGCCGTTTGTTTAGACGCAAGGGAAATCAATAAAGTGATAGTGAATGACCGAACATCCCCGGGGGAAATCGAGGAAATACTTAAAAAATTTCATGGGATCAAGTACATCAGCACGTGGGACACCGTCTGTGGATATTGGCAAATCGAACTCCATCCAGAGAGCTGCAAGTACATGGCATTCATTTTCGAAGGCCGCAATTACCAGTTTAAACGATTGCCATTTGGACTGGTTAATTCAGTAGCCGTGTTTGTAAAAATCATGGACCAAATCCTTGGACAGGAAACACTCCAGTATACAACAGTCTATGTGGACGATATTTTGATAACTTCGACCAATTGGGATGACCATTGCCAACGAGTAGAACGAGTGTTAGAAAGGCTGTCAGAGAACCATATTACATTGAAGCTGGAGAAATCAAAGTTGATAGCGAGTGAAGTGCAATTTTTAGGGTGTAACTTGTCGGAGCAGGGAATCACACCATCCCAAGAAAAAATCTAGTCAATTCAAAAATTCCCAAAACCAAGGAACAGGAAGCAGCTCCAATCGTTCCTCGGCATATGTAATTATTACCGTAAATTCCAAGAACATTATTCGGAACTAACATCAAGATTTGTATGCCAATTATCATCCAAGGACAAGTGGACGTGGGGAGAAGAGCAAGATGCCACACTTGAACTAATTAAAACTAAATTTCTGTAGTCAGTGATGTTGCACCACCCCAATTTCAATAAACAATTTTTTATGAACTGTGACGCCAGTGACATCAGTTTGGGATCTGTTCTCTATCAGGAGGATGATGAAGGAAATCATCAAGTGATCAGTTTCGCTAGTCGAGTCCTGAATAGTTATGAGAAGAACTATAATGCTACAGAGAAAGAGCTCTTGAGTGTTGTATTTTCCTGTAACAAGTTCAGGACATACATTTTAGGATACAAAACTACCATCAGAACTGATCACAAGTCGATATTTTTAAAAAATTGTAAGTTGAATCATGGAAGGTTGACCAGGTGGAGCCTGACACTACAAGAGTACAACCTAAATTGGGAATACATCCCCGGAAAAGGGAACGTCATTGCAGACACATTATCACGAATCAATATCAGGGACCAGACGTTTGAGGGGGAAAAAGAAACCATAATCAAACTATATCATATCATTAGTAATAGATCCGATCTGGCTAACATCATAACAGAACTCGAGCAACGGCAAAAGCAGGACCCCAGATTGAGCAAAATTTTTGACAGACTTAGAGAACAAGACGACCGCATAACACAATTTTACTGCGAACACCAACAAATACTATTCATTAAGACACAGTACAAACTTAACACATGGAAAATTGTTATACCACAAACTATAGAAAAGGACATCATAATGGATTACCACATCAGGTATGGCCACATGGGGGCATTGAAAGTAGTCAAGGCACTCCAGGAGCACGTATACATCAGGGATGCCAACAGAAAGGTGCGAAACCAGATTAAACATTGTCACATATGCCAGCTCGTAAAAGTTAACAATCATAAGAAAGAAGGCAGAATGCTGCCAATAACATCATCAAACAGACTGGAGAAAGTGTTTGTCGATATTTGCGGCCCATTCCCGCGAAGCGGAGGGAGGCACCAGTACAAATATTTCATAATCCTATTCGACCATTACACCAGATTCACGAAACTACCCGATTAACCGGGCGACGACACAGAAGATCTTAAACATTATTTGTCAAAATTATATCAATGAGGTAGGAGCGCCGAAGTCCATCATTACTGACCACGGGACACAGTTCAAGGGAAACAGGTGGAAAGACACTTTATGGGAGAAGGGAATCAAGACGTATAAAACATCAGTATACCACCCGAGCAGCAACCCGGCAGAACGAGTCTTAAGGGAAGTAGGGAGGATCCTACGCACGTATTGTTTTAACCAACAGAGAAAGTGGGCCAAGTACCTACCAGCTGCGGAGGATTTCATAAACTTATCACACCATCAATTTATCGAAATGACCCCATATACAGCAATGTTCCAGAGAGATAACAGAATTAATCCAGTTCCCTAGCGGGGATGAATATAAGTTTAACAGTGTAAGATTTTATGAAAAGATAATAGAACGAACCGAGAAAACGAGAAGAAAATATCAGCAATTCCAACAAAAGCCGGAGCGATACTTAGTGGGAGACAAGATACTGTTGAAGAACCGAGAATTGCCCAGCACAATGGAAGGCATCGCTAAGAAGTTGTTACTATTGTACACTGGACCATATACTGTAAGCAAAGATAACGGAAATAATACTTACGAAATATTGGATCCCAATACACTAAAGAAGAAGGGTACATACAACCAATCATCGATGAAGCGATACTATTAAATGATTGATAACAGAATAACTGCAATGATGATAAATAGTACAGAAAAAATATGAAAAAAAAATATATGAACATTATACAGATAACTAGAAGAGACTAAAACCCCAAAATTCAAAAAATGAGTAAGAACACGTTACTATATAATTCAGAATAAATTATTTTAAACTAATAAAAATGAAAGAAGAGTTAGAAATGAGTTAAATGAAGGAAGAATATGCCATACAATTTATGATAAGGAGGAGATTCAGTGTTTAATTGCAGAAGTAAATGGGAGTGAATAAAAAATAGTAAAATACGTATGCTAAAGAATTATTAATTGACAGCACGGAACTAAGAAGAATTTAAAATGAATATTGAACAGCTTTAACTAATGTACTGGTGAATAATATGAAAAATGGAACTACAGAACAACGAGATAAAGAATTTAAGAAAAGTATTAGGATACCTCAGAAATAATAGTAATCATCCCTTGAGTATAAGTTTGTAGCGAAGGAGCTACCTTATAGGTAATAATTTTATTATATGTATTGTGTTGTGATAGTGCAACGTTTATTTTGTTTCTGGACAGAGATGAAGTTCCTCTGATCTCAGAAGATATAGTTAGGAAAACGGCAGAGTAATGGAAGCCAATAGTGCCCCTCTGATTCCGTACCAGCTATGATATTAGGGAAAAATGTTAGGGAAATATAGTATTTTAGGGATTATACACCAAGAGAGGTTATGAAATATAAAAATAATAATAAGTAATAATAGCGTAAAAAGCTAGAAGAAGTTATGAGTTCCAGAGAAAAGGACATGTCTACAACTGAGGGAGGTACCAGTAGTGAATTAATGACCAGATACACAAGGAGTATCAACACAGTTTTCCGGTGCAATCAAAAGTTTGAAGGATAGAAAGAGAAGATAACCTTATCATAGAAGAGCTATAAGTTTATTTTACTAAACTTAATTGAGCCAAAATAAACTTCTTTCAAAGGGGGAGTGTTATTTAACGTAACAGATTTGAGGTCCCCAACGTTACATAAAAAAACGAAGTAACTATGGTTTAGAACAATACCTAAAATATTAAGGTTACTAAGTAAATAAGACATTTGAAGTGTACCTAAATATAAAAGATGTAATAAATAATATGGGATATAAAACATAAACATTGTATCTAATTGGAGGAGTTTAATATGTAGTAATGAAGTATAAAATACTATTCAAATTAATATTTAATGTGTTGCAAATTGTACTTGTTGTTATGCTGTAACATGATTTGGTGTTTACAGAATATTTATCTTATGTTTTGTGGATAGTAAGAGCGGAATTGTTGCTTTAAGGACGTACTTAGTCAGTGGTACTCCTTTCATTTATGTTAAAATTGTCTTTAGATAATTAAGTATAAGTACATGGTTAGATATTATATTATGTTGAATGTATTTATTGTAATTGATTAATGAAAATGTTTGAATTAATGTTTGTAAACTTTGCCAAGAAGGCAATAAGTGTTAAAAAGTTAGCAAGTGGTTCTTATAGTTATGTTATAAAATAATGAAGGGTTCAAGGATGAACTAATTAAGATAATGAATTAAAACCAGGAAATTAAAATTAATGTAAGTGGCCATAAACCAGTGACTATTTGTACAGTAGGTCAGGTAAAGAAAAATTAAGTTAAAAATCAAACAATATTATAACAGTTGTAAGAAAACCTATAGGCCTAAATTTAATATTTGTAAAAGGAAATTAATACCTTTTTAATAAGTCCAGTCCAATGAAACTATAGTAAAATATATACGGTTCAATAAGGTAGATTGGGTGAGAGTTTTAGGTAATTTGGTCTAATTCCAAGCATTGAGTATTTTATTAAAAAAGAGTAGTAATATTTTATAATTCTGGCTCTAGGATATCAAATATCATCCAATGACAGAAAGTAGTGGTTGTTAGGGTAACTAAAATGTAAAAAATCTTGTTGATTTTCAATTATTCGATTGTTATATGCTATTGAGTTCAGATGAGTAGACAAATTTAAGAAAAAAGACAAATTAATATAAAATGAACAAAAATTAATAAATTAAAGTAAAAACCAATTCCTGTAAACTAAACCGATGAATAATCAATGAATTAGATTTCAAAAAATATACCCATATACCTCCAAATGGTCGAGGAATTCTTATTTCACTCTTCAAGATAATTCCATTGGATTTAGTATTGAACTCGATTTCCCATCTAACCAGGAGACTCATTGATGGAATAAAAAGTCTGAATTAATGGAATTATAGAAAAAATATACTCAAGGACCTTTGTTTCTGAAGAAATAAACCTCACT
This sequence comes from Magicicada septendecula, assembly GCA_034769895.1. Taxonomy (NCBI): domain Eukaryota; kingdom Metazoa; phylum Arthropoda; class Insecta; order Hemiptera; family Cicadidae; genus Magicicada; species Magicicada septendecula. The sequence goes on along the minus strand of CM068367.1, from coordinate 621,523,071 downwards.
TTCAAGAAAGAATACGACACCAATTCCACCGGGACCGACAACCACAAGGATCGTGAAGGAGAACGAAGATTAGAAGAGTTCCCGTTGCCTTCCAGGACATCATCCCTTCAATTTTATTAATAATCGGAACACCTTTTCTGGATTAACATAACCTCAACTGTAAATCTTCAACCGTTTGCAAACGAGCACGGCTGCCTTGAGAATCGTCCATTACGGTAACACCAGCTTATACATAATTTTAATATAGTAAGAACTAATAACATTTTTTTTGTAATACTAAGTAACCTTAATTTTGCATTACCTGGCCTTACTAATCGTTCAAAGAATCAAACGTACCCTGGGATAAGAGATAATTAACATTATATTTAATTTGTATAAAATAAAAAGGTAATAGTCAACTAACCAATCGATTCATCATTGTACAATCGATATAACTATATTATAACCATAAAGAGCACTGTTAGAAGTTGAATTGAAAGGTAATACAAATAAAGAATCCTTCTTGTATATGATGATGTTTTATATTATTGTAGAATAGGTATTGTATGTTGTGGGTGGAGTAATTTACAGGTAAAAAGGGTGATTAAATCAGGTGAACAAGCTAACCTAGATTCGTAAGTCAATTACGAATAACAGCGCTTATAGTCGACAGCTGGTAGAACGTGAGATTACCGAACTAGCGTGTTTCCTGCACAATTTTTGAATTGATTTACACAATACGGACTGACTAGGGTTGGAGAGAATTCTCAATTTATTAATTAAATACATGAAATATAGAATTAACATTGAGTAGACATTGAGTAATTAGGTAAAACCGTGTTATGGTCTACATAAAAGTTGTAATAACAAAATAATAATTAAACTTGTCTATTAAAATTGAGTTACAGGAGGTCACCTATAAGACTGCATAATAAATATTTTCATTAATAACAGATTGATTAAACCCCAGTACACACATTGTAACTTGTTTTATTTCAAATTGGCGCTCACAACAGTGGGGCATCATCATCTTCTATTAACATTGTTTTATTTCAAATTGGCGCTCACAACAGTGGGGCATCATCATCTTCTATTAACAGAGTTTTATTTCAAATTGGCGCATACCAACGTGGAGTTTGATTAAACCCCGAAACCTAAAATAAATCTTATTGATCTCTGATTAATTTGTTTTATTTCAAATTGGCGCTCAACGAGTGGGCTTTAGTTAAGTAAAAAATCGTCTTAATTATTACTTAACTTGAGCAGGCAACCATTAGAGGCACAGGAATGCATACGTTAGGTGTTACTAAAAGGATGGAGAAGGAGCAAGAAACAGAAGAAGATAGACAGGAAGAAGAAACAGAGGTAGTTACAGACACCGAAATGGAACAACAGGCGGGCGATAAGGAGGAAGCCAGAGGAGGCCTAGATTTACAAAAATTATGGGAATTAATTAAAGAAGATTCCAAGAAACAGAAGGAAGATTTAAATAAAAAATTTGAAGAAAACTCTGAAAAAATAGACAGTATTAAGGAAAGTACTAGTGAACTTTTAAGGCAAACCCTTAAATGAAAATAATGAACAATTGAAGGCCGATTTTAGACAAATCAATGAAAAAATAGACAGTATAAATGAGAATTCAGAAAAGCTGGAAAATAAAATAGACAGTATTAATGAAAACTCAAAGAAACAAAACGAAATTTTGAGCGAGAATTTAATCAAACAAATGAATGAAAAGTTTGACAGGAATGACGAGAGTTTGAGACAGATTCAGGACGATAAACTAATGAACGAAAAACTTGAGGAAAACAATAAACGAATGAAAGAAGATCTTGAGAAAATCAATGAGGACAATCTTATACAAATCAATGAGAGAATTGAGCATTCTAACAAGGAATTAAGGGAAACTGTAGATAAACAGAATGGAGTATTAAGACAAGCTCTCAATAAGAAAATCGAGGACGCCAGTGAGGCAATCAGCCAGAAGGTAGGTAAGAACGACGGCGAAAGAAAACAGGAGATAGCTGAAACAAATAGAAAACTGAGAGTGACCGATGAAGCTGTTACACGAAATAGGGCTGAACTAGAGGTCAAGATAGGCCATATAGAAGAAGAAAACCGGATTCAAGTGGAATCACTACGAGCAGATTTCGGAAACCAGCATCGAAACCTAGATACGGTCGTCAACGAAGTACAGGAACAAGGACAACGTAACCAGGAGAGAATCGAGAACCTACAACGGTCAGTTGACAACCGAACGATCACTGTTCCATACACACAACATATAGACGACCGGGAAACCATCAACTTTAAGTCGTACAAGAGAAACCCAATGGAATTCTTGGAACGGGTCGGCGAACAACTAATGAGAATTGGTGAAAACAGGTGGCCAGTAATTCGTCGTTACTTGGACGAACATTTCAAGGAAACCTATGATAACTGGTGGACAGCCACCAGGCACGACATCCGAAGCTACGAAGAATTTAAAATGGCATTTAAAGCCAGGTACTGGTCAGACGCCACCCAGAACGTAGTAAGGGAGAGCATCAGCTATGGAAGGTATGACGCCAGCAGGGGGACAACACTCACCGCCTACTTCCTGGGAAAAGTGTGCTTGGCGAGACACCTTGAACCAAAAATCCCGGAGGAAATCCTCGTCACCAGGTTAGCATACCACTATGATAACGGGATATCAATAGCACGATCAGGCGGACAGATAAAAACGATACAGGCCATGTCAATGCTATTGGAAGAGCACGAGCGTGAGGTGCATTATAGAAGGAGTCGGCAGAGAAACGACCGGTACGGGAGCAGGGATATCCCAGACTACAACAACAGAAACAATAACAATAACAACCATGAGACGCATAACCGGCCGAACTATAATGGCAGGCCAGGTAATTATGGTAATGAGACATACCAACGGCAAAATAACAACAGCCAAAGGAACAACGGAAACAATTACGGGAATAGACAGAATATTCCAAACAACCAATATAACCGGGCGTACAACGCGAGTTACCAGAATCAGAACACAAACAACCGGAATTATGATAACAATAACCGCAACCCGAACAACCAAAATCAAAACTACAGGAGAGTTAATTATGTGGGGGCGTACAATAGCGATAACGGGAGAGCATACTACCAAGGACGTCGGAGTTTTAATAGGGACACCGACTGGAACCAAGATAACAATAACGATAGAAGAGATACTAGGACTAATGGAGGCAGGAGTCAGAGTCAGGAGGACTACCGCCGGGTTAATTACGAAGAGGACCGTCAACGGCCGGAATCCAGGTCAACGGGAAATGAAATAAATCAAACGAACCAAACCGGCAGAGGAGACGAAGAATCCGAGCCGCTTTTAAACCCCACACGGCAGTGAAAACACCAGCATGACCCTCACTGAACCACTCTATTGTGTTTAACAACATAAAAAATCACGTTAAAAATAATAATTGTATCACAATAATTTGTAGTAACTACTTAAAAAATTTAAGGGACGAATTGTTGGAAGAAGAAGACGGAAATCCAAGAAAAAACAACAACGAAATAATTTACATAACGGCAGAGATCAACAGTGTACAAACCAAAATCATGATCGACACTGGGGCTAACGTGTCGCTAATTGACGTGATAGAACTGAACAAGATACTTGAAGAAGGGAAGAAGCACATACTGACATTACCAATAAGCAACATTGTACTGATAGGAGCGACGGGACGCCAAAATAGAACGATCGGAAGCAAGCAAGGTTAGAATTAACAAGTAACAATGAAACCATCCCAATGACTTTCCTAGTAGCCAGTGGCTTACCATTTAACATGTTAATCGGTTGTGACATGCTGAAACAATACTCAGCCATCATTGACATGAACAGGTCAAAATTATTTTTAAAAATCAATCAAATAGAATGGACGGCTGACTTAGTTAACAGCGACAGCATGACCCCAACCCGAGTAACATATCATATACAGAGAAGTTTAGATCAACGAGGACAGTCACAAAGTAATAAAACCTTTTACGAGTTGGACAATGAACAATTATGGCATGACAAAATTAACAAAATCCGTAATTTTAAATGTGGCATAACTGACGTACAAAAAGAACAGTTAATTGAAGTATACAATAGATATCGCCATGTATTTTCAGATACACCAGGCAAGGTAAGAGGCTACCAGTGCAAAATAGAATTTCGAGAACCCGTAAACTTCAACAAAAAATCATACCCGGTCGCTTACTCACTGAAGGAGAAGCTGTGAGGGCCGAAATTGATAGATTAATAGACGAGGACATCATTGAACCCAGTTACTCCCCTTATACCAGCCCTATCCTCGCCGTTTGTTTAGACGCAAGGGAAATCAATAAAGTGATAGTGAATGACCGAACATCCCCGGGGGAAATCGAGGAAATACTTAAAAAATTTCATGGGATCAAGTACATCAGCACGTGGGACACCGTCTGTGGATATTGGCAAATCGAACTCCATCCAGAGAGCTGCAAGTACATGGCATTCATTTTCGAAGGCCGCAATTACCAGTTTAAACGATTGCCATTTGGACTGGTTAATTCAGTAGCCGTGTTTGTAAAAATCATGGACCAAATCCTTGGACAGGAAACACTCCAGTATACAACAGTCTATGTGGACGATATTTTGATAACTTCGACCAATTGGGATGACCATTGCCAACGAGTAGAACGAGTGTTAGAAAGGCTGTCAGAGAACCATATTACATTGAAGCTGGAGAAATCAAAGTTGATAGCGAGTGAAGTGCAATTTTTAGGGTGTAACTTGTCGGAGCAGGGAATCACACCATCCCAAGAAAAAATCTAGTCAATTCAAAAATTCCCAAAACCAAGGAACAGGAAGCAGCTCCAATCGTTCCTCGGCATATGTAATTATTACCGTAAATTCCAAGAACATTATTCGGAACTAACATCAAGATTTGTATGCCAATTATCATCCAAGGACAAGTGGACGTGGGGAGAAGAGCAAGATGCCACACTTGAACTAATTAAAACTAAATTTCTGTAGTCAGTGATGTTGCACCACCCCAATTTCAATAAACAATTTTTTATGAACTGTGACGCCAGTGACGTCAGTTTGGGATCTGTTCTCTATCAGGAGGATGATGAAGGAAATCATCAAGTGATCAGTTTCGCTAGTCGAGTCCTGAATAGTTGTGAGAAGAACTATAATGCTACAGAGAAAGAGCTCTTGAGTGTTGTATTTTCCTGTAACAAGTTCAGGACATACATTTTAGGATACAAAACTACCATCAGAACTGATCACAAGTCGATATTTTTAAAAAATTGTAAGTTGAATCATGGAAGGTTGACCAGGTGGAGCCTGACACTACAAGAGTACAACCTAAATTGGGAATACATCCCCGGAAAAGGGAACGTCATTGCAGACACATTATCACGAATCAATATCAGGGACCAGACGTTTGAGGGGGAAAAAGAAACCATAATCAAACTATATCATATCATTAGTAATAGATCCGATCTGGCTAACATCATAACAGAACTCGAGCAACGGCAAAAGCAGGACCCCAGATTGAGCAAAATTTTTGACAGACTTAGAGAACAAGACGACCGCATAACACAATTTTACTGCGAACACCAACAAATACTATTCATTAAGACACAGTACAAACTTAACACATGGAAAATTGTTATACCACAAACTATAGAAAAGGACATCATAATGGATTACCACATCAGGTATGGCCACATGGGGGCATTGAAAGTAGTCAAGGCACTCCAGGAGCACGTATACATCAGGGATGCCAACAGAAAGGTGCGAAACCAGATTAAACATTGTCACATATGCCAGCTCGTAAAAGTTAACAATCATAAGAAAGAAGGCAGAATGCTGCCAATAACATCATCAAACAGACTGGAGAAAGTGTTTGTCGATATTTGCGGCCCATTCCCGCGAAGCGGAGGGAGGCACCAGTACAAATATTTCATAATCCTATTCGACCATTACACCAGATTCACGAAACTACCCGATTAACCGGGCGACGACACAGAAGATCTTAAACATTATTTGTCAAAATTATATCAATGAGGTAGGAGCGCCGAAGTCCATCATTACTGACCACGGGACACAGTTCAAGGGAAACAGGTGGAAAGACACTTTACGGGAGAAGGGAATCAAGACGTATAAAACATCAGTATACCACCCGAGCAGCAACCCGGCAGAACGAGTCTTAAGGGAAGTAGGGAGGATCCTACGCACGTATTGTTTTAACCAACAGAGAAAGTGGGCCGAGTACCTACCAGCTGCGGAGGATTTCATAAACTTATCACACCATCAATTTATCGAAACGACCCCATATACAGCAATGTTCCAGAGACCACCACCCAGAGAGATAACAGAATTAATCCAGTTCCCTAGCGGGGATGAATATAAGTTTAACAGTGTAAGATTTTATGAAAAGATACTAGAACGAACCGAGAAAACGAGAAGAAAATATCAGCAATTCCAACAAAAGCCGGAGCGATACTTAGTGGGAGACAAGATACTGTTGAAGAACCGAGAATTGCCCAGCACAATGGAAGGCATCGCTAAGAAGTTGTTACTATTGTACACTGGACCATATACTGTAAGCAAAGATAACGGAAATAATACTTACGAAATATTGGATCCCAATACACTAAAGAAGAAGGGTACATACAACCAATCATCGATGAAGCGATACTATTAAATGATTGATAACAGAATAACTGCAATGATGATAAATAGTACAGAAAAAATATGAAAAAAAAATATATGAACATTATACAGATAACTAGAAGAGACTAAAACCCCAAAATTCAAAAAATGAGTAAGAACACGTTACTATATAATTCAGAATAAATTATTTTAAACTAATAAAAATGAAAGAAGAGTTAGAAATGAGTTAAATGAAGGAAGAATATGCCATACAATTTATGATAAGGAGGAGATTCAGTGTTTAATTGCAGAAGTAAATGGGAGTGAATAAAAAATAGTAAAATACGTATGCTAAAGAATTATTAATTGACAGCACGGAACTAAGAAGAATTTAAAATGAATATTGAACAGCTTTAACTAATGTACTGGTGAATAATATGAAAAATGGAACTACAGAACAACGAGATAAAGAATTTAAGAAAAGTATTAGGATACCTCAGAAATAATAGTAATCATCCCTTGAGTATAAGTTTGTAGCGAAGGAGCTACCTTATAGGTAATAATTTTATTATATGTATTGTGTTGTGATAGTGCAACGTTTATTTTGTTTCTGGACAGAGATGAAGTTCCTCTGATCTCAGAAGATATAGTTAGGAAAACGGCAGAGTAATGGAAGCCAATAGTGCCCCTCTGATTCCGTACCAGCTATGATGTTAGGGAAATATAGTATTTTAGGGATTATACACCAAGAGAGGTTATGAAATATAAAAATAATAATAAGTAATAATAGCGTAAAAAGCTAGAAGAAGTTATGAGTTCCAGAGAAAAGGACAGGTCTACAACTGAGGGAGGTACCAGTAGTGAATTAATGACCAGATACACAAGGAGTATCAACACAGTTTTCCGGTGCAATTAAAAGTTTGAAGGATAGAAAGAGAAGATAACCTTATCATAGAAGAGCTATAAGTTTATTTTACTAAACTTAATTGAGCCAAAATAAACTTCTTTCAAAGGGGGAGTGTTATTTAACGTAACAGATTTGAGGTCCCCAACGTTACATAAAAAAACGAAGTAAATATGGTTTAGAACAATACCCAAAATATTAAGGTTACTAAGTAATTAAGACATCTGAAGTGTACCTAAATATAAAAGATGTAATAAATAATATGGGATATAAAACATAAACATTGTATCTAATTGGAGGAGTTTAATATGTAGTAATGAAGTATAAAATACTATTCAAATTAATATTTAATGTGTTGCAAATTGTACTTGTTGTTATGCTGTAACATGATTTGGTGTTTACAGAATATTTATCTTATGTTTTGTGGATAGTAAGAGCGGAATTGTTGCTTTAAGGACGTACTTAGTCAGTGGTACTCCTTTCATTTATGTTAAAATTGTCTTTAGATAATTAAGTATAAGTACATGGTTAGGTATTATATTATGTTGAATGTATTTATTGTAATTGATTAATGAAAATGTTTGAATTAATGTTTGTAAACTTTGCCAAGAAGGCAATAAGTGTTAAAAAGTTAGCAAGTGGTTCTTATAGTTATGTTATAAAATAATGAAGGGTTCAAGGATGAACTAATTAAGATAATGAATTAAAACCAGGAAATTAAAATTAATGTAAGTGGCCATAAACCAGTGACTATTTGTACAGTAGGTCAGGTAAAGAAAAATTAAGTTAAAAATCAAACAATATTATAACAGTTGTAAGAAAACCTATAGGCCTAAATTTAATATTTGTAAAAGGAAATTAATACCTTTTTAATAAGTCCAGTCCAATGAAACTATAGTAAAATATATACGGTTCAATAAGGTAGATTGGGTGAGAGTTTTAGGTAATTTGGTCTAATTCCAAGCATTGAGTATTTTATTAAAAAAGAGTAGTAATATTTTATAATTCTGGCTCTAGGATATCAAATATCATCCAATGACAGAAAGTAGTGGTTGTTAGGGTAACTAAAATGTAAAAAATCTTGTTGATTTTCAATTATTCGATTGTTATATGCTATTGAGTTCAGATGAGTAGACAAATTTAAGAAAAAAGACATAAATTAATATAAAATGAACAAAAATTAATAAATTAAAGTAAAAACCAATTCCTGTAAACTAAACCGATGAATAATCAATGAATTAGATTTCAAAAAATATACCCATATACCTCCAAATGGTCGAGGAATTCTTATTTCACTCTTCAAGATAATTCCATTGGATTTAGTATTGAACTCGATTTCCCATCTAACCAGGAGACTCATTGATGGAATAAAAAGTCTGAATTAATGGAATTATAGAAAAAATATACTCAAGGACCTTTGTTTCTGAAGAAATAAACCTCACTTTCAAGAAAGAATACGACACCAATTCCACCGGGACCGACAACCACAAGGATCGTGAAGGAGAACGAAGATTAGAAGAGTTCCCGTTGCCTTCCAGGACATCATCCCTTCAATTTTATTAATAATCGGAACACCTTTTCTGGATTAACATAACCTCAACTGTAAATCTTCAACCGTTTGCAAACGAGCACGGCTGCCTTGAGAATCGTCCATTACGGTAACACCAGCTTATACATAATTTTAATATAGTAAGAACTAATAACATTTTTTTCGTAATACTAAGTAACCTTAATTTTGCATTACCTGGCCTTACTAATCGTTCAAAGAATCAAACGTACCCTGGGATAAGAGATAATTAACATTATATTTAATTTGTATAAAATAAAAAGGTAATAGTCAACTAACCAATCGATTCATCATTGTACAATCGATATAACTATATTATAACCATAAAGAGCACTGTTAGAAGTTGAATTGAAAGGTAATACAAATAAAGAATCCTTCTTGTATATGATGATGTTTTATATTATTGTAGAATAGGTATTGTATGTTGTGGGTGGAGTAATTTACAGGTAAAAAGGGTGATTAAATCAGGTGAACAAGCTAACCTAGATTCGTAAGTCAATTACGAATAACAGCGCTTATAGTCGACAGCTGGTAGAACGTGAGATTACCGAACTAGCGTGTTTCCTGCACAATTTTTGAATTGATTTACACAATACGGACTGACTAGGGTTGGAGAGAATTCTCAATTTATTAATTAAATACATGAAATATAGAATTAACATTGAGTAGACATTGAGTAATTAGGTAAAACCGTGTTATGGTCTACATAAAAGTTGTAATAACAAAATAATAATTAAACTTGTCTATTAAAATTGAGTTACAGGAGGTCACCTATAAGACTGCATAATAAATATTTTCATTAATAACAGATTGATTAAACCCCAGTACACACATTGTAACTTGTTTTATTTCAAATTGGCGCTCACAACAGTGGGGCATCATCATCTTCTATTAACATTGTTTCATTTCAAATTGGCGCTCACAACAGTGGGGCATCATCATCTTCTATTAACAGAGTTTTATTTCAAATTGGCGCATACCAACGTGGAGTTTGATTAAACTCCGAAACCTAAAATAAATCTTATTTATCTCTGATTAATTTGTTTTATTTCAAATTGGCGCTCAACGAGTGGGCTTTAGTTAAGTAAAAAATCGTCTTAATTATTACTTAACTTGAGCAGGCAACCATTAGAGGCACAGGAATGCATACGTTAGGTGTTACTAAAAGGATGGAGAAGGAGCAAGAAACAGAAGAAGATAGACAGGAAGAAGAAACAGAGGTAGTTACAGACACCGAAATGGAACAACAGGCGGGCGATAAGGAGGAAGCCAGAGGAGGCCTAGATTTACAAAAATTATGGGAATTAATTAAAGAAGATTCCAAGAAACAGAAGGAAGAATTAAATAAAAAATTTGAAGAAAACTGAAAAAATAGACAGTATTAAGGAAAGTACTAGTGAACTTTTAAGGCAAACCATAAATGAAAATAATGAACAATTGAAGGCCGATTTTAGACAAATCAATGAAAAAATAGACAGTATAAATGAGAATTCAGAAAAGCTGGAAAATAAAATAGACAGTATTAATGAAAACTCAAAGAAACAAAACGAAATTTTGAGCGAGAATTTAATCAAACAAATGAATGAAAAGTTTGACAGGAATGACGAGAGTTTGAGACAGATTCAGGACGATAAACTAATGAACGAAAAACTTGAGGAAAACAATAAACGAATGAAAGAAGATCTTGAGAAAATCAATGAGGACAATCTTATACAAATCAATGAGAGAATTGAGCATTCTAACAAGGAATTAAGGGAAACTGTAGATAAACAGAATGGAGTATTAAGACAAGCTCTCAATAAGAAAATCGAGGACGCCAGTGAGGCAATCAGCCAGAAGGTAGGTAAGAACGACGGCGAAAGAAAACAGGAGATAGCTGAAACAAATAGAAAACTGAGAGTGACCGATGAAGCTGTTACACGAAATAGGGCTGAACTAGAGGTCAAGATAGGTCATATAGAAGAAGAAAACCGGATTCAAGTGGAATCACTACGAGCAGATTTCGGAAACCAGCATCGAAACCTAGATACGGTCGTCAACGAAGTACAGGAACAAGGACAACGTAACCAGGAGAGAATCGAGAACCTACAACGGTCAGTTGACAACCGAACGATCACTGTTCCATACACACAACATATAGACGACCGGGAAACCATCAACTTTAAGTCGTACAAGAGAAACCCAATGGAATTCTTGGAACGGGTCGGCGAACAACTAATGAGAATTGGTGAAAACAGGTGGCCAGTAATTCGTCGTTACTTGGACGAACATTTCAAGGAAACCTATGATAACTGGTGGACAGCCACCAGGCATGACATCCGAAGCTACGAAGAATTTAAAATGGCATTTAAAGCCAGGTACTGGTCAGACGCCACCCAGAACGTAGTAAGGGAGAGCATCAGCTATGGAAGGTATGACGCCAGCAGGGGGACAACACTCACCGCCTACTTCCTGGGAAAAGTGTGCTTGGCGAGACACCTTGAACCAAAAATCCTGGAGGAAATCCTCGTCACCAGGTTAGCATACCACTATGATAACGGGATATCAATAGCACGATCAGGCGGACAGATAAAAAGGATACAGGCCATGTCAACGCTATTGGAAGAGCACGAGCGTGAGGTGCATTATAGAAGGAGTCGGCAGAGAAACGACCGGTACGGGAGCAGGGATATCCCAGACTACAACAACAGAAACAATAACAACCATGAGATGCATAACCGGCCGAACTATAATGGCAGGCCAGGTAATTATGGTAATGAGACATACCAACGGCAAAATAACAACAGCCAAAGGAACAACGGAAACAATTACGGGAATAGACAGAATATTCCAAACAACCAATATAACCGAGCGTACAACCCGAGTTACCAGAATCAGAACACAAACAACCGGAATTATGATAACAATAACCGCAACCCGAACAACCAAAATCAAAACTACAGGAGAGTTAATTATGTGGGGGCGTACAATAGCGATAACGGGAGAGCATACTACCAAGGACGTCGGAGTTTTAATAGGGACACCGACTGGAACCAAGATAACAATAACGATAGAAGAGATACTAGGACTAATGGAGGCAGGAGTCAGAGTCAGGAGGACTACCGCCGGGTTAATTACGAAGAGGACCGTCAACGGCCGGAATCCTGGTCAACGGGAAATGAAATAAATCAAACGAACCAAACCGGCAGAGGAGACGAAGAATCCGAGCCGCTTTTAAACCCCACACGGCAGTGAAAACACCAGCAGGACCCTCACTGAACCACTCTATTGTGTTTAACAACATAAAAAATCACGTTAAAAATAATAATTGTATCACAATAATTTGTAGTAACTACTTACAAAATTTAAGGGACGAATTGTTGGAAGAAGAAGACGGAAATCCAAGAAAAAACAACAACAAAATAATTTACATAACGGCAGAGATCAACAGTGTACAAACCAAAATCATGATCGACACTGGGGCTAACGTGTCGCTAATCGACGTGATAGAACTGAACAAGATACTTGAAGAAGGGAAGAAGCACATACTGACATTACCAATAAGCAACATTGTACTGATAGGAGCGACGGGACGCCAAAATAGAACGGTCCGGAAGCAAGCAAGGTTAGAATTAACAAGCAACAATGAAACCATCCCAATGACTTTCCTAGTAGCCAGTGGCTTACCATTTAACATGTTAATCGGTTGTGACATGCTGAAACAATACTCAGCCATCATTGACATGAACAGGTCAAAATTATTTTTAAAAATCAATCAAATAGAATGGACGGCTGACTTAGTTAACAGCGACAGCATGACCTCAACCCGAGTAACATATCATATACAGAGAAGTTTAGATCAACGAGGACATTCACAAAGTAATAAAATCTTTTACGAGTTGGACAATGAACAATTATGGCATGACAAAATTAACAAAATCCGTAATTTTAAATGTGGCATAACTGACGTACAAAAAGAACAGTTAATTGAAGTATACAATAGATATCGCCATGTATTTTCAGATACACCAGGCAAGGTAAGAGGCTACCAGTGCAAAATAGAATTTCGAGAACCTGTAAACTTCAACAAAAAATCATACCCGGTCGCTTACTCACTGAAGGAGAAGCTGTGAGGGCCGAAATTGATAGATTAATAGACGAGGACATCATTGAACCCAGTTACTCCCCTTATACCAGCCCTATCCTCGCCGTTTGTTTAGACACAAGGGAAATCAATAAAGTGATAGTGAATGACCGAACATCCTCGGGGGAAATCGAGGAAATACTTAAAAAATTTCATGGGATCAAGTACATCAGCACGTGGGACACCGTCTGTGGATATTGGCAAATCGAACTCCATCCAGAGAGCTGCAAGTACATGGCATTCATTTTCGAAGGCCTCAATTACCAGTTTAAACGATTGCCATTTGGACTGGTTAATTCAGTAGCCGTGTTTGTAAAAATCATGGACCAAATCCTTGGACAGGAAACACTCCAGTATACAACAGTCTATGTGGACGATATTTTGATAACTTCGACCAATTGGGATGACCATTGCCAATGAGTAGAACGAGTGTTAGAAAGGCTGTCAGAGAACCATATTACATTGAAGCTGGAGAAATCAAAGTTGATAGCGAGTGAAGTGCAATTTTTAGGGTGTAACTTGTCGGAGCAGGGAATCACACCATCCCAAGAAAAAATCTAGTCAATTCAAAAATTCCCAAAACCAAGGAACAGGAAGCAGCTCCAATCGTTCCTCGGCATATGTAATTATTACCGTAAATTCCAAGAACATTATTCGGAACTAACATCAAGATTTGTATGCCAATTATCATCCAAGGACAAGTGGACGTGGGGAGAAGAGCAAGATGCCACACTTGAACTAATTAAAACTAAATTTCTGTAGTCAGTGATGTTGCACCACCCCAATTTCAATAAACAATTTTTTATGAACTGTGACGCCAGTGACGTCAGTTTGGGATCTGTTCTCTATCAGGAGGATGATGAAGGAAATCATCAAGTGATCAGTTTCGCTAGTCGAGTCCTGAATAGTTGTGAGAAGAACTATAATGCTACAGAGAAAGAGCTCTTGAGTGTTGTATTTTCCTGTAACAAGTTCAGGACATACATTTTAGGATACAAAACTACCATCAGAACTGATCACAAGTCGATATTTTTAAAAAATTGTAAGTTGAATCATGGAAGGTTGACCAGGTGGAGCCTGACACTACAAGAGTACAACCTAAATTGGGAATACATCCCCGGAAAAGGGAACGTCATTGCAGACACATTATCACGAATCAATATCAGGGACCAGACGTTTGAGGGGGAAAAAGAAACCATAATCAAACTATATCATATCATTAGTAATAGATCCGATCTGGCTAACATCATAACAGAACTCGAGCAACGGCAAAAGCAGGACCCCAGATTGAGCAAAATTTTTGACAGACTTAGAGAACAAGACGACCGCATAACACAATTTTACTGCGAACACCAACAAATACTATTCATTAAGACACAGTACAAACTTAACACATGGAAAATTGTTATACCACAAACTATAGAAAAGGACATCATAATGGATTACCACATCAGGTATGGCCACATGGGGGCATTGAAAGTAGTCAAGGCACTCCAGGAGCACGTATACATCAGGGATGCCAACAGAAAGGTGCGAAACCAGATTAAACATTGTCACATATGCCAGCTCGTAAAAGTTAACAATCATAAGAAAGAAGGCAGAATGCTGCCAATAACATCATCAAACAGACTGGAGAAAGTGTTTGTCGATATTTGCGGCCCATTCCCGCGAAGCGGAGGGAGGCACCAGTACAAATATTTCATAATCCTATTCGACCATTACACCAGATTCACGAAACTACCCGATTAACCGGGCGACGACACAGAAGATCTTAAACATTATTTGTCAAAATTATATCAATGAGGTAGGAGCGCCGAAGTCCATCATTACTGACCACGGGACACAGTTCAAGGGAAACAGGTGGAAAGACACTTTACGGGAGAAGGGAATCAAGACGTATAAAACATCAGTATACCACCCGAGCAGCAACCCGGCAGAACGAGTCTTAAGGGAAGTAGGGAGGATCCTACGCACGTATTGTTTTAACCAACAGAGAAAGTGGGCCGAGTACCTACCAGCTGCGGAGGATTTCATAAACTTATCACACCATCAATTTATCGAAACGACCCCATATACAGCAATGTTCCAGAGACCACCACCCAGAGAGATAACAGAATTAATCCAGTTCCCTAGCGGGGATGAATATAAGTTTAACAGTGTAAGATTTTATGAAAAGATACTAGAACGAACCGAGAAAACGAGAAGAAAATATCAGCAATTCCAACAAAAGCCGGAGCGATACTTAGTGGGAGACAAGATACTGTTGAAGAACCGAGAATTGCCCAGCACAATGGAAGGCATCGCTAAGAAGTTGTTACTATTGTACACTGGACCATATACTGTAAGCAAAGATAACGGAAATAATACTTACGAAATATTGGATCCCAATACACTAAAGAAGAAGGGTACATACAACCAATCATCGATGAAGCGATACTATTAAATGATTGATAACAGAATAACTGCAATGATGATAAATAGTACAGAAAAAATATGAAAAAAAAATATATGAACATTATACAGATAACTAGAAGAGACTAAAACCCCAAAATTCAAAAAATGAGTAAGAACACGTTACTATATAATTCAGAATAAATTATTTTAAACTAATAAAAATGAAAGAAGAGTTAGAAATGAGTTAAATGAAGGAAGAATATGCCATACAATTTATGATAAGGAGGAGATTCAGTGTTTAATTGCAGAAGTAAATGGGAGTGAATAAAAAATAGTAAAATACGTATGCTAAAGAATTATTAATTGACAGCACGGAACTAAGAAGAATTTAAAATGAATATTGAACAGCTTTAACTAATGTACTGGTGAATAATATGAAAAATGGAACTACAGAACAACGAGATAAAGAATTTAAGAAAAGTATTAGGATACCTCAGAAATAATAGTAATCATCCCTTGAGTATAAGTTTGTAGCGAAGGAGCTACCTTATAGGTAATAATTTTATTATATGTATTGTGTTGTGATAGTGCAACGTTTATTTTGTTTCTGGACAGAGATGAAGTTCCTCTGATCTCAGAAGATATAGTTAGGAAAACGGCAGAGTAATGGAAGCCAATAGTGCCCCTCTGATTCCGTACCAGCTATGATATTAGGGAAAAATGTTAGGGAAATATAGTATTTTAGGGATTATACACCAAGAGAGGTTATGAAATATAAAAATAATAATAAGTAATAATAGCGTAAAAAGCTAGAAGAAGTTATGAGTTCCAGAGAAAAGGACAGGTCTACAACTGAGGGAGGTACCAGTAGTGAATTAATGACCAGATACACAAGGAGTATCAACACAGTTTTCCGGTGCAATTAAAAGTTTGAAGGATAGAAAGAGAAGATAACCTTATCATAGAAGAGCTATAAGTTTATTTTACTAAACTTAATTGAGCCAAAATAAACTTCTTTCAAAGGGGGAGTGTTATTTAACGTAACAGATTTGAGGTCCCCAACGTTACATAAAAAAACGAAGTAAATATGGTTTAGAACAATACCCAAAATATTAAGGTTACTAAGTAATTAAGACATCTGAAGTGTACCTAAATATAAAAGATGTAATAAATAATATGGGATATAAAACATAAACATTGTATCTAATTGGAGGAGTTTAATATGTAGTAATGAAGTATAAAATACTATTCAAATTAATATTTAATGTGTTGCAAATTGTACTTGTTGTTATGCTGTAACATGATTTGGTGTTTACAGAATATTTATCTTATGTTTTGTGGATAGTAAGAGCGGAATTGTTGCTTTAAGGACGTACTTAGTCAGTGGTACTCCTTTCATTTATGTTAAAATTGTCTTTAGATAATTAAGTATAAGTACATGGTTAGGTATTATATTATGTTGAATGTATTTATTGTAATTGATTAATGAAAATGTTTGAATTAATGTTTGTAAACTTTGCCAAGAAGGCAATAAGTGTTAAAAAGTTAGCAAGTGGTTCTTATAGTTATGTTATAAAATAATGAAGGGTTCAAGGATGAACTAATTAAGATAATGAATTAAAACCAGGAAATTAAAATTAATGTAAGTGGCCATAAACCAGTGACTATTTGTACAGTAGGTCAGGTAAAGAAAAATTAAGTTAAAAATCAAACAATATTATAACAGTTGTAAGAAAACCTATAGGCCTAAATTTAATATTTGTAAAAGGAAATTAATACCTTTTTAATAAGTCCAGTCCAATGAAACTATAGTAAAATATATACGGTTCAATAAGGTAGATTGGGTGAGAGTTTTAGGTAATTTGGTCTAATTCCAAGCATTGAGTATTTTATAAAAAAAGAGTAGTAATATTTTATAATTCTGGCTCTAGGATATCAAATATCATCCAATGACAGAAAGTAGTGGTTGTTAGGGTAACTAAAATGTAAAAAATCTTGTTGATTTTCAATTATTCGATTGTTATATGCTATTGAGTTCAGATGAGTAGACAAATTTAAGAAAAAAGACATAAATTAATATAAAATGAACAAAAATTAATAAATTAAAGTAAAAACCAATTCCTGTAAACTAAACCGATGAATAATCAATGAATTAGATTTCAAAAAATATACCCATATACCTCCAAATGGTCGAGGAATTCTTATTTCACTCTTCAAGACAATTCCATTGGATTTAGTATTGAACTCGATTTCCCATCTAACCAGGAGACTCATTGATGGAATAAAAAGTCTGAATTAATGGAATTATAGAAAAAATATACTCAAGGACCTTTGTTTCTGAAGAAATAAACCTCACTTTCAAGAAAGAATACGACACCAATTCCACCGGGACCGACAACCACAAGGATCGTGAAGGAGAACGAAGATTAGAAGAGTTCCCGTTGCCTTCCAGGACATCATCCCTTCAATTTTATTAATAATCGGAACACCTTTTCTGGATTAACATAACCTCAACTGTAAATCTTCAACCGTTTGCAAACGAGCACGGCTGCCTTGAGAATCGTCCATTACGGTAACACCAGCTTATACATAATTTTAATATAGTAAGAACTAATAACATTTTTTTTGTAATACTAAGTAACCTTAATTTTGCATTACCTGGCCTTACTAATCGTTCAAAGAATCAAACGTACCCTGGGATAAGAGATAATTAACATTATATTTAATTTGTATAAAATAAAAAGGTAATAGTCAACTAACCAATCGATTCATCATTGTACAATCGATATAACTATATTATAACCATAAAGAGCACTGTTAGAAGTTGAATTGAAAGGTAATACAAATAAAGAATCCTTCTTGTATATGATGATGTTTTATATTATTGTAGAATAGGTATTGTATGTTGTGGGTGGAGTAATTTACAGGTAAAAAGGGTGATTAAATCAGGTGAACAAGCTAACCTAGATTCGTAAGTCAATTACGAATAACAGCGCTTATAGTCGACAGCTGGTAGAACGTGAGATTACCGAACTAGCGTGTTTCCTGCACAATTTTTGAATTGATTTACACAATACGGACTGACTAGGGTTGGAGAGAATTCTCAATTTATTAATTGAATACATGAAATATAGAATTAACATTGAGTAGACATTGAGTAATTAGGTAAAACCGTGTTATGGTCTACATAAAAGTTGTAATAACAAAATAATAATTAAACTTGTCTATTAAAATTGAGTTACAGGAGGTCACCTATAAGACTGCATAATAAATATTTTCATTAATAACAGATTGATTAAACCCCAGTACACACATTGTAACTTGTTTTATTTCAAATTGGCGCTCACAACAGTGGGGCATCATCATCTTCTATTAACATTGTTTTATTTCAAATTGGCGCTCACAACAGTGGGGCATCATCATCTTCTATTAACAGAGTTTTATTTCAAATTGGCGCATACCAACGTGGAGTTTGATTAAACCCCGAAACCTAAAATAAATCTTATTGATCTCTGATTAATTTGTTTTATTTCAATATGTATGTTTTGTACATAAAACTTTTAGATTCCTGAATCTTTGTTACCTCTATTTTCTGAATTTGTAAAGGCATATTTTATTTATTTTCAGAGTGTATATAAAAGGCAGCATATTTCGAAAGTAACTGCCAGTAGGCTATTAAAACTATACTTTTCAACTACCTAATGTTATTTTTACCAAACACACCATATATTCTCGACATTTGTTAGGATTTTCTATAATTGCTGAATTTTTATTGTAATGAGGAACTGATTTCTATGTCCCTTTATACTAAAAGAGAGGTGTCTATAAAGACAGCCACTTGTATAGTCCTGACATTGTTATCATTATCACTGGCTGGAATGGGTTCTTTCGAATGCAGTAATATATGAAAATGACTGGACACTAAGGTTGTAAGGGGGGGTGGGATGTGAACCACTTATTTCCAGTCAAATAATAAAGAAGGCGTGACTTTTGCGAGTAGCATGGTTGGGTGATATTCTACTTCATTTCTACTAAAATATAATAATTTACAGTATGGCCAAGTCACACAATTGTAAAGAAGTGACAGCTCTGTGAGTAAGCTACTATGTGCCTTTTGTTCTGGTTTGCATGATTTTGTTTGAAGTTTTTACTAAATTGGGTATGTTATGCCTAAAGCAAGAATTTGGCAAGTTACACTCCTTGGCTGTTCCCAGAAACTGTATGCATAATGTGAAAGTTCGATTTGTGCTTTTTTAGCAGTAGACTGTGTCATTATTTGACACTTTCATGGTTTGTTTATACTTCCTCTTTTGATTGTGAAGTCATTTAGATCATCTATATTTTACTATCACAAATAACAACTCAAGAATCCAACACCTTGCTCCCTTTAACAAGTATGAAATTTCAAAGAACTGACAGCTAGCTTTGTTGTATGGTCTTCAGAGTATCAATCATCAGCTTTGAAAGTTCAAACAATCTGATACAACTTATAAAATTAGTCATTGAAATGAGAGGCAAAGTAATGAAATTGAACCAACTCTGCCTGCCCTTGTTAATGTAGAGATTCCAACTATGAAGCACCGTGTAGTCTTCCACGCAGGTTTTGTATTGATACATGTGATGACTGTCTTTGCAAGTGAAACCACGATAAAAAACGATGAGATTATGTCGTAAAAATTTTTCATAACCCCTATTGCAAAACATGACAAGCCACTAACAGCCAGACACACTGCAACTAATCATGTACATTTTCACAACTGTATAAACTGTAAAAATTTCTTTACTGTTCCTCACACATGACATTTAACTAATTGTCATAGGTTATGATGATTTCAATAAATATTTCACAAGTGTAATATAAATTTTGTTAGTTTATGTATTCAACATAAATGAATAAAATTATATATTACTAATTACTTAATATGTCTTTTGTAGAATGAACTTTACTAACTGTTGTACATATGTGTTATCTGCATATTCTTATAACCGTCTCTGGAGTCGCATCTTTGGAGCCAGCTGACAGAAGTTTTGCTTATTGGCAAGCAGTACTTTCCAAATACACCTGATTTGCTATATTTTTTTGTTATAGTGAATGCATGCTTGAGTATTCGTAAGAACAAAATTGTGTGTGTGTGTATATTGTTACAACACAAAAAGCAACCCCAATACCAGAGAAAAAAAACAAATATAATGAATCAACTATATTAAACTAGTGAAAATAAAATGACTATGACGAGACAAATGAGTATGACCCAACCCAAGTGATTGACCCAATAAAAGAAAATAAAATGAGAAATATTAAACTCAAGTGATGATGAAAAAGGCATAAACAAATAATAAAAGTAAATGAGAAATATTAAAATAAAATAAAATAATCTCAATTAAAGTACACTAACCAGAGAAATAGATATTAAATGTTATGAATAACTCTATAATGATAAGTGAATCAGACCATGAAATTTGTTAACATTATAACTAATAATTGTGAATAAAACAATAAAAAACCCAGAAGTGAGAGATAGGTAGGAAGTGAAGGTGATTAAGTGAGTAAAGAGAAATCAATATTAGGGAATAACCACTAGTAACACTCAAGTATAATACAAAAGTGCAAAGTGCCAGTGTAAACCCAAAATAAATAGAAAACCCAACATATAGGTATAGACACCTAAACCCAGTGATTAACACTATAGTTTAATGGTGAAAAATACCAAAAAATAAGAATGTTATTGTTATTATAATTAAAAGTGATAGTAGATTAGGAATACAGTGGTATTCAGGGTAAAAACCCCATAATGATTAATAATGTTATTGTTACAATGGTTAAGTAGTAAAAAATATAGAGTAAATGTTAAAGGAAGAATAAACTAAATAATATAAGTGCAAAATAAGTAAAAGATCCTTGGATCTTAAAATATTCAAAGGGATAATTAGCAAGATAAAATAAATGGTGTTATAATGTTCTTCACCAAGATAGTTATTTGTTCAATTAAGTTTATAAGAAGGAATATGGCTGAAAAAAGTAAACAGACCATAAACCTAAATTTTTGTGTTATATTTTATAAGTAATATTAAATGATAGACAAGTTATAAAAAATGGCAATATAGATAAGTAAGGAGATAAATTCTTACAAACATAATAATACAGGAAAAGAAATTAGAGAATAATAGACAGGCCATGATTTTGTAAAGTAATAAGAATATACAATTATTATAAAACAACCTAAATTAATTCAAAAAGTAAACAAGTCATAAGTGACACCAAGCAAAACATATGTAAATGTAAAATAATCTTTAATTTGTGTAAAATAAGAAGATATAGCCAATTACTACTTAGGCCTATAAAATGCCTAACTGTATAAATCCAAAATAAACAAATTGTAAGAAATTAACTGTTGTATTAGAAAATCCAGGACAAGTAACTAGTTAAGCAAAATTAGTGAATCATATTAAGATGTCAAAGTTAAATTAAAAACAAAATAAGAAAGAAATGTAATTACATAATATTAACATTATTGTCAAAACTTTAACACATAAATAAACCCAGCTTAGTGGGATGTCAAAATGTGATCTTTGAAAGAAAATATAAACAGTTGTGATAATATCTCATACACAGATAAGAAGACAGGAGAGTAATAATAATCAGAAGATATTTAATCATTTTGAATTAAAATTCAAATATTATAACAATAGACATAAAATATGATCAGCCAATGAGAGTATAGACAGTTGCCATAACAACGGAACGTTATTTATTATAATTCTGTTAAAAAGAATTAGTTCATTATTGATGCTCAAGACAGACAGAAGCCAAACCATATTCGACTCAAAATTAAGTCAAAATTTTATAAAACGAGGAAGCAAGAAGTCTGATGAAGAACTAGTCAATTCAACAGAGACCACAGACCAGATCTTCAAATTCTAAATTAATTATTTAATCCACATTATCCGAAAAAGAAGCCAGACGTACTCCAAATCATAAATGATGGAAGATTGATGATCAAAAGGATCCAACCTAACTAGAACTGAGTAACTCTTCACCCAAATTCAACAGATTTGTTAAGTATATCTGAAATACCCGAATTTATGGAATAAATTCCCCGAATTTATGGAATAAATTCTGATTAACTTTTTTCACAACACAAATAACTCTCACTCTGAACTGATAACTAAATTTCTTTCAAGGATTAAGTGAAAATAAAAAACTAAACTTGTATGTAACCAGAAAATAACCTGTATACAAATTACGAATTCTTAACGCACACTTTTTAACACTTCAGAAACGAATTGTAATCAACTCTAATAGTATATAAGTACCATTGATGTAAGCTAATGTACTTTATTATCATCTTATTAATATTTTTTCATAACCAAAAGAACTCAGATTAAACGAACTGAAGAAAATAAACTTCGGCAACAGCCATGTCGAGTTAGTATCGTTTAAATCAACTTTAGCCAACCTGAGAAAAATAGTCTATTTATTGCCGGAGCAACTTTGCTTAATAGTATATAATTTTGTATTGAATTGAATAACTGATAATTTCACGTTATTAAACTAGTACCGAGTTGTGATAACCGTCCTTTATTTCATTGTAAATTGCATTATAAAGTTTGTGTACTTTAGCGACGAGCGAAATTGACAGCCAGCGTTAGACGTTGGCAACACGGCGAACTACTAGCGAGATTCATATGCCCGCCTATTGCGAGGGTAATTTGAATCAGCCAACACCGTCTAGAATGACCGCTCGATTTCATATTTCTTAATTATTTTCATAAACAATTTGGCGCCACCTGGGAATGAAATATAATCATTAAAGGACAGGTAAGGTTTACACTCGCGAGATATGTACTGGTAATTCGTGAGATCGCGACGGACATCGTCAGCGTAATAAAAAGAAAAAGTAAGTAAGTAAACGTAAAGTAATGACTACAACGTGTGGGGCTAACACACGTAAAAACACTCATTTTTACAGAGACGATAAGAGTCTTCTCGTTACAAATTGATGCAACAACATGTGGCTTAAAAGAGGCATACGGAACATCTCGTTACAAATTGACGTCCACAACGTGTGGCTCTAAGGAAGGTAAAAATGTCTCGTTACAAATTGGCGACCAACTAGTGTGGCTAGAAATAAAGACTAGCGGCGGTTACAAAAAATAAAAAGACAACAAGATGAAACAGAAAAATACGTCACAACAACAAACGAAGATGCCCAAACAACGGAGACAATTGAGCTACGCGGAATGGGTGACAGGGTTACTTAAAAAATTTAGCAGAAAGATGGAGTACATCAAGAAAAACACCACCGATCACGAACGAGCACAGATGAGTCGTGCGAATGTAGCAGGAACACCAAACAACAAAATGACGTTGAGAGATATTGTAACATGACAGATAAGCACATAAAAATGAATGGTGAATTGATCATTAAAATAATATAATAACATGTTTAAATCCGAAGAAAGCAATATAATAAAGAATTAATTCAGAACAACCGTGCAGTACAATCATTGATTTTAAAATATAAGTTCATATAAAATAAATGTTACAAGTGATGAATCATCAAAACCAATTTTGATAACTAAAGGTGAAAAAATTAACCCAGGAAGCTAAGGAGTAGATATGGAAGAAACCCAGAACATTACTAAACCCACAACGAAGGTAAGGAGTAGATAAGGAAGAAACCCAGAACAAGGCAAGATCCACCATAAAAGGTGATGCATTTGAAGAAACAAGAAGAGTAGGTGAAGAAGTAACCCAAAAACACTATGACATCCACAAGAAGATGAAGAAAATACGATTATAAGAAACCAGAAGAAAAGAAGACATCGATGAAGAAACAAGAAGAAGACAGCATCCACAAGAAGAAGGAATGCTCTTGTAAAAAACACCCATATCCCAAAATAAATAAAAATAATAATAATAAAAAGTATAACAAAGTATTCATGCGAAAACCCATATGTACAATAGAAATAAGACTAAAAGTGTATAGAGTAAGAGTTGAAAGTGGACCAAGGTGAAACAATAATATAATACCAAAGAACAAATCTTCATTGTAACCCACGAATAGATCTCTTGATTTTAATAAGACTATATAACCATTTAGAAATAGAATCAAGGAATGTAAAGAGAACCAGTGAAAGTTTTAGTATTATAAAAAATGAACCTTATGTTTCATTATTGGCATTTACAAACTATGTAAATGATGAAATAATACAACTTTTGAGTGACTTAATTTCTGTACAGAGGTAATATAATACATGTGTTAACAAAGAACTGCCAATCTGTTTAAATGACATTGATTAATAAAACAAAAGCAGATGCAGAATAAAAAGTGAAGTGACAGGGTACAATTACCCCAAACCCTATTAAAAACAGATAAAAACTCCTAAATAAACTTAGTATAAGGGATATAGAGAATAAGATTATAATAATTAAGGTTTTGTTTAGGTATAATAAGATATTTAAAATGTATTAGGAATAAGAAAATTTAAACAGTTCAGAACCACTAACATCCTTTAATTGTAAAATATTTGTTACTGGTATCATTGTTAATAATTAAGTAAGATGTTAGAATGGAGAAACTAAGTACTTAAATACATTTAAACTGAAGGGATTTAGATAAGGTAAACCAGAAACAAAGCCATGTAATTAGAAATATAACTGAGAAAGATTTTGTAAAATTATGGCCAGGATTATTGATAAAAATGGAAATGACAGAACTCAAAAATTTGGAGAAGGGAGTCATATATTCCAACATAATATTTTAAAACTTAACCAATTCATCTAATTGCAAGAAATTAAGGGAATATAAACCTTTTATTACAATATGAGATTTAATAATCATAAATTTAACTTGATAATGGCAGAATTTGGATAACAACAGGAAGCTAGACCTTAAAATTTACAATATACAAAATGAAGGAAAAATTATCAATTTTAGATCAAAAACTTAATAAAACGGCATTATTTGGTATCAAAATACGCCAAATGAACTGGAGGATAAAATTAAGTAACAACTAGCTAATAAATTTGAAGAATAACCAAAGTATAATCAGTTATATAATGTAACTTTATTACATGCACAGGATGCAAAATAAAATTCGAACAATGGAAGGAATAATATTGCTTTGGCTAAGGTTTTAGTCGGAGATGAAGGAAGTTAAGTTAGTTAATTATTGAACATTGTACGGGACACTTGACATGAACAATTTAAACGTATTAACCTAGTTACGAATACCGTAATGGCGAATAATTGTACGATCCGAAATTGAATATCGCGAGTTGCGGTAAAAAACATTTTACAAGTTCGACACAGCGAAATAAACACATACAAACACCGAACTAACATTATACAGCACACAACAACAGTGGAAATAACATTTAAACCCAATAAAACAGTAATATAACTTAACCAAAAATAGTGCATAGCCGACAAAAGTGAACCTGACTTATAAATACACCAATTTTCCAAATACAACACCAAAACTTAACCAGAGACACTACACCAACATCAGAAGGAAGATTTGCAGACACCAGGATGTAAATTCAACAGGAAAACATCTTTATTTGAACACCAAAACTGTGAGGTGACGATTTCTAACTTCGATGGCGGCCACTGCTGAGTAATCAACACAACTGAACACAGCCTTCTGTCTGTCTGCTGGACGGTTCACAACCTATTTACTTATTTCTACACTTTAAATTGAATATATGTACTGTTAATTTTAAGAATTTATCTTGTAATGTTATACTTTTCAATCTTTGCCCTATTTCTCTGACTTTCCCCTAAAATAGCTGTTCAAAGAACCTTTATATAAAAAATTTGTAATAACAAATCGATACCCTGAGAATCGATTTACATATCGACAAGAGTCCAAATACATAATTGTTAATAAAATAATTAATACTTTTCATATTAAAACAGTTTTTTCATTTCTAAATATAGCCATTTAACAATACCTTAATTTAAACAGAATTTACTTCCAGAATTTCACCACCAGAAGGAAGATAACCTCCAAACCGAAAATAAGCAAGGATCGATTGCTATTGGAGACAATCCTATAAGTGGCTGGAGTTCTTTAATAAATACCCAAAAGCCTATAAAACATTTGAATTAAGTGATAAACGTTTCGGAACATCACAAAACTTAATTAATTAATTGTTATTAATTAATTGATTAATAAAAGAAAAAAAATTTTAATTAAAAAAAAATTTTGTTTAATAAACAATTTTATTTTTACACGAACACATATTTATATATTTTGTAACACAACACACACTTACAACCCTATTACCACGTTTAGTTACAAATTGGCTAGCCCAACAGTGGGCCTATAGAAGAGACTGAGTAAGGACAAGAACGTTTAGTTACAAATTGGCACACAACTGAGGGGCTGTAATTAGCGATTGAAAGGCCAATACAATCTGCCCAATCCCTAATTGGAGCTTGGCAGCAGCTATAAAGCCAGAGAAAAGGAAAAATGCAACGACGTGCAACCTCAAAGAAACGGGCGGCGGAGGCCGAAAAAGAAGTTGAAATGGATATGGAAAATAAAGAGGCGACGCCAGTAGAAGATATGGAAAGGTTATTGCCACCAGTATTGTCTAAACAACCTGCACAACCAGAAGAACAACCTGAGTTGCCCACACAGACAGGGGAGGTTAATCTCCAGGAGAAAGAGGTAGAGAAAGCCAAGGTAACAGAAGAGAGTAAAATGGACAGATTAATGGAAATGTTCACGCAAATGAAGGAAGGAATGGACAAGAAAATGGACGAAAGTAGTAAGAAGCTGGAGAAGAAATTGGATTCTACAACAGAAGATTTGAAGAAGGATAACCAATCCACGAAAGAAGAATTGAGTGGAATAAATAAGAACATGGAGGAGAACAGTAAAAAGTTGGAAAACTTGAAGGAAGACAACCAGTTCTTAAAGGAAGAATTCAAATCAACTAAGGAAGAATTGATTAACAAAATTGAGAATACTAATAGGAGAATTGAAGAAAATAGTAAGAAAATGGAAGAGAATATGGGGGAGAAATTGGAAGAGTTGAGAGAGGACAACCAAATGTTAAGAGAAGACTTAAGGGAGGTCAATCAGGAGAATCTGGACAAACTAACGAAAGGATGGAATTGTTAAGAGAAGAACTGAACAAGGAAATCAACGTTAACAAGAAAGCTATGAATAAAAAATTAGAAGAAGAAAACATAATGATGAATCAACAGATCCGAGAAATTGACGGAAAATGCAACCAGACCGAAAAGGAGATTTCCAAGAATTCAAGGAAATATTAAACATCAAGTTTACAAATATCGAAGAGCATAGCCGTAGGAAAGTAGAAGAACAACGGAAGGAGACTCAGGAAGAATACGGGAGAGTATGGAGCCAAGTCGCGGAACGGTGTGATGGGATGCAAGAGGCTATGACCAATATCACGGGTCAGGTACGGCAAAGCCAAGAAGAGATGGAAGCTTTGAGGAATAGACCTACTCATTTCACCGGATTACCCATCAACGAAAACCGAGAATGGCTCAACTTCCGGCAATATAAGAGGAAACCAATGGAGTTCCTGGCGAGGATAGAGGAGTACTTCGCCAAACATAGAGGGAGTCAATGGAGCAATAACCGGGAGATACTGGACGAGTCATTCAGGGAGATGACAGATAACTGGTGGATGGCGAACCGCAGCGAGATTGCCGACTACCAGCAATTCAGGAAAATGTTTAAATCCAAATACTAGTCCGAAACAACACAGAACCTGATCAGAGACAATATTTGCAACGGACGATACAGGGCCCAAATAGGCAATACCATGACAGCCTATTTCCTAGATAAGGTGTGCCTGGCAAAACACCTCGAGCCGGCTATACCCGAAGAGTGTCTGGTGAATAAGCTGTCCTATCATTATGACGAGGATATTGTCAGGGCAAGGAGAGGTAGCCAGATCAAGACGGTACAGGCCATGACAGAGTTGTTAGAAAGTTATGAGAATGAAGAGTACTACCGCCAGAGCAGGAGGAGGAATGAGCGACCGGAGACGAGGACGAATCAGTACCCTAGTAACGGCAATAACCATCCCGGAAACTGAAACCAACAAAGTAATTACGACGGCAATAATAACCCGCCGCGTAATAACCACAATTTTAACGGCAACACGAACGGTAATAGAAACAATAATACATATCCTAATAACCGTAACAATTATTATCAGCCCCCTAACAGCCCGTATAGTCAGAGAAATCCCTACCCCGGTAATAATGAAAGACATTACCAGCCCAATAGAAATTACTATAATAATTATAATAATAATAATAGAGTTTTCCGCCCGAGCATTAATTTTATAACAGTGGAAGATCGAGGTCCGAGAAGGTACTACCAACAACGGAGGAACAGTTTCCACGGTGGAGATCGAAGATGGAGAAGTGCAGACTGGGACGGTCCACGCCACGAACATGAAAGAAGGGGTACCAGCCTGGAGGATCCTGGCCGACAACAAAACAGGGAAATAACCTTCGAACAGGATACAGTGCGGCAGGAACCGACACAGAGTTTCCAGAACGATGCCTCGGTCAGTCCGAGTCCTAACGATGACCACAATAATTTAAACGGGAGGAGGCAGTAATAAACTATTACGACCCGTTGCTGCTTTTACTTCCTGGGTTTTATAAAGATGAGTTGCAAGAAGCAACCAATTTAAAGAACATCACAATAATAAGTAACAATTATTTAAAAAATATAAGAACAGAACTTTTAGAGGAGAACGAAAAGAGCCTCAATAATAATAACAATGAAATATTGTATATAACAGTGGAGGTAGAAGGAATTCCCGCGAAAATCATGATTGACACCGGTGCAAATATTTCTATCATAAATGCAAATGAACTGGAAAGAATACAGAGAGAATGTGGGAAAACTTTGCCTATGTTACCAGTGAATAACATTGTTTTGATAGGTGCAACTGGCCGCCAGAACAAAACTATTAGGAAGCAAGTTTCCTTAAGTGTCGTTAGCCGTGATATAGCTTTAGACATGGAATTTTTGATCGCCACCGGATTACCATTTGATATACTGGTAAGTTGCGATATTCTAAGAAGGTACTCCGCCATTATCAACGTTAACCAAGAGAGAGTATCACTTTTTCCTGACGGAATAATATGGACCGCAAATTTAGTAGGAGGCGCAAATATACTTCCCAGCCCAATACACCAACAACTCGTAAAATAAATTTCATAAAGAACAGCCCACTTTATAAACCAATTGTATACAACAATGGAGGAGAGGATTTATGGTCAGTAAAGATACAAGAGATACGGGACTTCCAGTGCGGGACCAACAACGAAAAAATACCTGTACAATTAGCAGATCGTTTAATCAGTGTATATGAGAAATACAAATCAGTGTTTTCAGACGAGCCAGGTAAGGTTAGAAACTATCAGTGCAAACTTGAGTTCAAAGAAAACGTGGAGTTTAACCAGAGGTCATACCCAATCGCGCATTCGCTAAAAGAGGCCGTGAGAACAAAAATTAATAAAATGATCGACAATGACATAATTGAGATTAGTCAGTCTCCTTACACTAGTCCAATTATTGCTGTTTCCAAGAAAAACGGACAAGTCCGGCTCTGTTTAGATGCGCGCGAGCTAAATAAAACCATTGTGAATGACCGAACATCGCCCGGTGAAATAGAGGAGATACTAAAACGTTTTCACGGCACTAAGTTTATCAGTACCTGGGACACTGTATGTGGTTATTGGCAAGTGGAGTTGCATCCACAAAGCCGTCAGTACGTGGCGTTCATTTTCGAAGGGCGCAATTACCAGTTCAAGAGACTGCCCTTCGGACTTGTAAATTCTGTAGCCATCTTTGTGGCATGTATGGACCAAATACTGGGACAAGAAGCACTCCAATTTACCACAGTCTATGTAGACGATTTACTTATTACGTCAGAAACCTTGGAGGAACACTGTTATCGAGTAGAATATGTACTCAAAAAGTTAGCGCAAAATAACATAACTTTGAAGTTGGAGAAATCCAAGTTCATTGCGCGCGAAGTACAATTCTTAGGTTTCAATCTAGACGATAGAGGTATTACCCCGTCAGCAGAGAAAGTGGAGGCAATTCAGAAGTTCCCGCAACCAAAAAACAGGAAACAGTTACAATCTTTCCTCGGACTCTGTAACTATTACAGAAAGTCTCAGCACAAATATTCCGAGTTGACAGCCAAGTTTCAACCACAATTGTCTGCGAAAAACAAATGGACCTGGGGTGAGGAACAAGATATTACCTTTCGATTGATAAAAGAAAAGTTTTTGGAGAGCGTTATACTTCGTCACCCGGATTTTAAGAAACCATTCTTTGTAAATTGCGATGCTAGCGACATCAGTTTAGGAACAACTTTATACCAGGAAGATGAGGAGGGTCACCATCTGGTAATAAGCTTCGCTAGTCGCACACTGAATCAATGCGAAAAGAATTATAATGTGACCGAAAAGGAATTGCTTAGCGTGGTATTCGCATGCAGCAAGTTCCGAACATACATTCTCGGGTATCCAGTCACTGTTCGCACTGATCATAAATCCATCTCATTTCTACCTAGGTGCAAATTGAGTCACGGCCGATTGGCTAGATGGGTACTCGCCCTACAAGAATACAATTTAAAATGGGAGTATATTCCGGGGAAAAAGAATGTGGTAGCCGATGTGTTGTCACGGATAAATTTGGAAGACCAGACCTTCGAGGGAGAGAAGGAGAGCTTAGTTAAAATTTACAACTTATTTAAAACTAGATCCGATCTACAAGCTCTATTAATAAACATCCGTATCCACCAACAGTCTGACTCTAAACTGAAAAACATAATCAGTCGATTGGAAGCCGACGATGACACCGTTTCCAAATACTGCCATCTAAATAAAGGAATACTATTCGTAAAAACGGCATTGGATGAAGAAACATGGAAGGTGATAATTCCGCACCAAATCGAAAAGGAAGTTATAATCGATTATCATATAAGGTATGGCCATATGGAAGCACTAAAAGTGATACAGGCTTTAGATGAAAACTGCAAAATAAAGAAAATTAACCGAAAGGTAAGAAATTACCTGAAGTCTTGTAATATTTGCCAGTGCGTCAAGATTAACAATGAGAAGAAAGAGGGTATAATGATACCAATAACATCACACGCAAAACTAGAAAAAGTGTTCTTAGATATCTGCGGGCCATTTCCCCGTAGCGGCAGTCGACACAGGTACAAGTACCTAATAATAATCATGGACCATTATACTAAATACATAAAGCTATATCCGGTTAATCGGGCAACCACAGCGAAAGTTCTTGCGGTAATCACAGAGTTGTATGTGCCAGAGATCGGTAAACCATCTTCAATAATTACCGACCATGGTACTCAATTTAAGGGGAGAAGATGGCGAGACACATTATTATCACTTGGGATTAAAACCTATAAGACGTCAGTCTACCACCCAACTAGTAATCCGGCTGAGATGGTACTGAGAGAAGTGGGGAGAATCTTGCGAACGTACTGTCACAACCAACAGAAAAAGTGGCAAGAGTACTTAGCAGCAACAGAGAAATTCCTAAATTTTGCCCACCATCCAGCTATAGGAATTACCCCTTACTCCGCCATGTATGAGAAGCCAACTCCCCGAGAAATTGAAGAAATAATCGAATTTCCACCAAACAATGATCGTAAGTTTGACCAGGTGAAATTCTATAACAAGGTGGCTGAAGACCAAGAGAAACGGCAAGCCAAATATCAAAAGGCGGTAGGGCGTATAATAACTTACAAAGAGGGTGAGAAAGTTCTATTAAAAAATCGAGAACTGCCCAGCACCCTAGAAGGGATAACCAAAAAGTTATTATTACTCTATACAGGAC
Organism: Magicicada septendecula; assembly: GCA_034769895.1. Lineage (NCBI taxonomy): Eukaryota > Metazoa > Arthropoda > Insecta > Hemiptera > Cicadidae > Magicicada > Magicicada septendecula. The sequence goes on along the minus strand of CM068367.1, from coordinate 621,490,547 downwards.
CATATGTTGTTGTAAAGAATAATCATAATAATACGTATAAACTGAGAGAAATAGTTTCCGGAAGAGTTAAAGGTGTGTACAACCAAGCATCCATGAAAAAGTATCATGAAGAATGAATTTAGAATTTTATAAATACCAAAAAATTCTAAAATGAAGTAAGACCAACTTACTACAAACAATTTTTGAAAAGAAACATTTGGAATTAAAAAGAATTTGAATTTAGAATTATATATAATAAAAAATTCAGAAAATAAGTAAGCACACCTTACTATAAACAATTTTGAAGGAAACAATTTTGGAAATAAATGAATTACACAGAATTTGAATTTTGACAAAAACGTCAAAATTTTAAAATAAAATAAGATCAACTTATTACAAATGATTTATGAAAAATGTTATGGAAATAGATGAAAAGAAGAATTTAAATTTTGAATAAAACTAACAAAGTTCTAAAAATAAATATGTTCCATTTATAATTAAATTTAGAAGAAAATAATATGATTAATTCAGAAAAAAGAATTAAATATAATCCAGAATAAATGTGAATATCTAGCATTTGAAGGAGTAGAGAAGAAAAACAAAAAAGAGTGTGATATACAAGAGAAGGCAATAATTTGGAAACAAAGAGAAGAATCTGTTATTATAATAAAATTATAAAAATCCAAAAAAAAGAAAAACAATAATACAATGAGAACGACCTATGACTAACTACTTATGAAACGATAATGGAAACAGTTAATCAACAAAAATGATTATGATATTACTCAGTTCTGAAGAAACAAAGAAGAACAACTCATACCAAACATATGGAGAAGATGATTTTGAACAAATAATAATAATAAGACTTATATGAAACGCAAAGAGAAGCAGTACCACATGAAATATAATATAAATAAATTCATTTTAATGAATGTGAAGACGGATTAATAACTTTCTAAGAGAAAGGAAAGAACAAAATATAATCAAATAATATGATCACAATAACAACCTGAATATCAATTACAAAGAAAGTTTTGAAACAATTAAATATAATAAAATAAGACCATTCAAATAATGAATAAGAACCAAAGAGAAAATGCTATATATAAAAACCATGCTAACAATGTAATTAACCAGAAGGAAGTATAATGAGAATTCAGATGGAGAAGGAAAAGAGTTACACAATAACTAGTAACAAGAAGAATTAACAAAAGTTTCCAACCATAATTAAAATAATATATCAGACGAGTTAAGAGTTTAGAAAAATATATATAATGAGTATAATAAGAATTAAGAAGATTTATTAAAGATAGAAAATGTGAGATAATCTGAGAAACTACGAAGTGAAGAATCCAAAGATATTTTTATTAGTCGACAATGAGACTACTTTTTATTTAATTAATTCGATGACTGACTGTAGATAATTCCAGCAGCATTTGTTTTTTGAGCAGAGATGAATGTGCCTCTGGACTCAAATTGTAGAAGTGGTGTATGGCCAGCAGAGTTGTGAAGCCTACAGTGCCCCTCTGAACTGCCCCAGCCCACGTGATAGGGAACGTTAGGGAATTAATAACCCAAGGATGCAACACGAAGTTTATAAGGAAAGAAAATGTATAATAATAATAATAATATATCTCAGAAGACACTAACTATCCAAGAAGGATCAAAAATCAGATAAGTGACTATATATATAAAATTTACTAAGCTCAACTATAAAAAAGTCGATATAGAAATGGAGAGAAAAATGAAGTATAAAAAAAAAATTAATAAAATTATCATAAGAAACTATTTCATCCATAATCAAGTCTGAAATAATTACTTCTGCAGGAGAGCAACCTGTAGTATGACAGATAAGCCCATAAAAATGAATGGTGAATTGATCATTAAAATAATATAATAACATGTTTAAATCCGAAGAAAGCAATATAATAAAGAATTAATTCAGAACAACCGTGCAGTACAATCATTGATTTTAAAATATAAGTTCATATAAAATAAATGTTACAAGTGATGAATCATCAAAACCAATTTTAATAACTAAAGGTGAAAAAATATAACCCAGGAAGGTAAGGAGTAGATAAGGAAGAAACCCAGAACATTACTAAACCCACAACGAAGGTAAGGAGTAGATAAGGAAGAAACCCAGAATAAGGCAAGATCCACCATAAAAGGTGATGCATTTGAAGAAACAAGAAGAGTAGGTGAAGAAGTAACCCAAAAACACTATGACATCCACAAGAAGATGAAGAAAAGAAGACATCAATGAAGAAACAAGAAGAAGACAGAATCCACAAGAAGAAGGAATGCTCTTGTAAAAAACACCCATATCCCAAAATAAATAAAAATAATAATAATAAAAAGTATAACAAAGTATTCATGCAAAAACCCACATGTACAATAGAAATAAGACTAAAAGTGTATAGAGTAAGAGTTGAAAGTGGACCAAGGTGAAACAATAATATAATACCAAGGAACAAATCTTCATTGTAACCCACGAATAGATCTCTTGATTTTAATAAGACTATATAACCATTTAGAAATAGAATCAAGGAATGTAAAGAGAACCAGTGCAAGTTTTAGTATTATAAAAAATGAACCCTATGTTTCATTATTGGCATTCACAAACTTTGTAAATGATGAAATAATACAACTTTTGAGTGACTTAATTTCTGTACAGAGGTAATATAATACATGTCTTAACAAAGAACTGCCAATCTGTTTAAATGACATTGATTAATAAAACAAAAGCAGATGCAGAATAAAAAGTGAAGTGACAGGGTACAATTACCCAAAACCCTATTAAAAACAGATAAAAACTACTAAATAAACTTAGTATAAGGAATATAGAGAATAAGATTATAATAATTAAGGTTTTGTTTAGGTATAATAAGATATTTAAAATGTATTAGGAATAAGAAAATTTAAACAGTTCAGAACCACTAACATCCTTTAATTGTAAAATATTTGTTACTGGTATCATTGTTAATAATTAAGTAAGATGTTAGAATGGAAAAACATTCTTTATAAATAATATTTGTTATGTATTAGTATTAAGCTTTGAGTATAAAAAATGTCTGATTTGTTGAAGACAACTATTATTTGGAATTATTTGTTATATGTTAATAGTATGAAACAAATACTAATTGTTATTTTGTTTAATAGAAGAAAATGTTTAATTTATGTTACAATGTCAAAAAGTCAGAGAGGGTATAACTCAATATGTATTATTTATATAAAAATTTGTATGTAGAAACTGTTAGGAATCTAGGCAAAATGTTAAAAACTGAACATCATCAAAACTGAGAAACTAAGTACTTAAATACATTTAAACTGAAGGGATTTAGATAAGGTAAACCAGAAACAAAGCCATGTAATTAGAAATATAACTGAGAAAGAATTTGTAAAATTATGGCCAGGATTATTGATAAAAATGGAAATGACAGAACTCAAAAATTTGGAGAAGGGAGTCATATATTCCAACATAATATTTTGTTAAATTACGTTTTTCTTGAATTATTAATAAACGTATATATCTGATAATTATGTATGTTTTTATTGTATTTGGATAATCTAAACCACACCCTTGGTGGAAACATGTGCTCGGCTCATTCACGTACATTAGGCTTTTCGGGTCCAGAGTTGTGTTAAGCAGAAAGAGGCTGAGGTTGTTGGGTATAGAAATAACATAACACACCACATGATGCTAACGAATTTGGTTTTATTTTGTTAAATATGTTGCAAATTGATACATGAATAACCCACAATAATTATTACAAATTCAAAATGGCGGCGATGGTATTCCGCACTTGACCTTGTTCAAGGTTAAGTAAATATACTTGCTGATTTTATGGAAACTACTTCTTTTAGCCTTGTTACTACCATCATAAACAAAATCATAATCCTCTTTATATTTTAATAATAATAATTGTTAATCATATTTCACAAACCAACGCCTCAGGTTATATTACGTTGATCAACATAGACATGCACTCTCACTTTCTCACTTACTTTGACTTTACACATATTTGTGAAATTTTGAGCTCATTTAGTAATTTTGAATTTAGATAATAGTTAATAAAGGGCTTTCCTGAAAATGATGTGGCGTAGACTCCTCCTTAGTTGTCCATGGTGGTTGGCAGGTGTTCGGCCGGTTTTCGTGTTGTCATGTTTCCCACTGACTCTAATTTAAATACATTTTTGTTTGTTCACTGCTTCTACTGATAGTTATTGTTAACTTTTGATGCTGGTTATTTCATTTTGTGAAGTAAATGTTACATTTTTGGCATGAAAACTGCCCACTGTAAACAGCAAGCGTATATGCTCGCTGACTGCTTTAGATGAACTGGGGCGAGGCAGACACAATTATTATGTAAAACAGCGGTGTCTGATGTCATGGTGCATTGTTCTTTTCGCCAACGCCTGGTATAACACGTAATTGTTTTATGTCGTCATTGTTTGTTGATGACGATTTGTTTCAGTGGGCCAATGAAAAGTTTGTATTGTCAATTTGTTGCGCCTAAACCGCCATTACATTTGGTTAATTTCACTCGTACTCCGATGACCTTGGCTTGTCTCCCCTGTGGTGAATTTGCGTATCTACTGGGACTTGTGTAAACTAACTTTGCCCTTGTTAATATGTATGTTCACAATAAAATTTACAATGACAATATGCTCTCATACCATTATTCTGGTACAGGTAAATCTGTACTGTTACAAAACCCCCTCAATGAAAGGTTTGGTGTCGAGACACAAAAACTTTCATTGACTCATTCATACTTTTCTAAAAGGATGGGCTCAGATATGTGCCACAACCCCCTGTAGTGTTAGTATATAAAAAAAAATCTCAATCACTTACCCTTGGTCCTATAGTGTCGATCGTACCTGTCTGACCTTACTGGACTTCTCCTGAGAGATCCCTACACCATAAGGCCATGAGGCACTGCACGCTCCTGTTCTGACGCTCCGGCCAGCGCAGGACCGCGGTCACAACACCATAAAACTCTGAAACATTCAATACAAAATTTTAAAATAGTGGCCTTATTTATATACATATCCGCAACTGATATGTTTCCCCTTAGATGCATTGGTTTGTGATTTGAGGCGTTGGTTTCTTTACTCATAAAATTTCAAATAACACCATAAAATATAACAAGATTTAAGATAGATCATCCTTCTACCTTCCAACACTACCATATTTTTATCAATTGTTCTGACTCCAGTCACTATCAATTTGCTTCTTTCATCATAAGAAATTATACTCCTATACTAAACATAAAACGAATTTTTTACTCTCAAACAACAACTACAGGTACAATCTGTCATATCCGGACTAATATGGCGACCGGCCGATCCGGATATGGAAAAATCCGGATATCACAAGGTCATTTATAAATACCGTATTTTCTCGCATAATTAACGCACTTTTTTGAAGAAAAATACCGGCAAAAATTTCGGGTGCGTAAATTATTCAAGGATTTCAGATATACCCAAATTTCATTTGAAATTTATTGACATTTAAAAGATACATTAAATATACTGTATTATACACAAAATCAGTTCAACTCATTGAAGTTATCGTCGGGGTATATATAACGATTCATAATATGTCGTCATATCTGAGCGTTAATTGAAAGGGACAGACTGTGCGCTGCGCCGTAAGCTAGACAGAGAGCGTATAATAAGCAACTATCTCACTCTAACTTCCTCACAGTGAAACTCGCGGGCGGATGATAGATGAATTTTATTCAATTCATTTTTGCAGTTCAACCTGCGATAACTTCAAAACCAATAAATACACAGCAATTCTGAAAACTGCATTGTGTTCAGTAATTAAATCTCTATAAGTACCCAAAATCTCAATTAATATAATTAACAATTACAGAAGATACACAGAAGAAGAACGTGTTTTTTTAGACGTTTCTATTGGTTTAGCATTTGCATTTGTACACTGTACTCTTTAAAATACAAAAAGTAAAATTGGTTAAAAAGTTTTACTTACAGTACGCCTACATCAGTTTTTGAAAAAGTTTGTGATTCGGCTGCTTCATACAATGCACAAGTTTTTTGGAAGCCATGAAGCCAAAGTGAGTCGACCTAACGCCGCTGCCCCAGACTCAGTTGCCCCAAATAAAGTATTTCAATTGTAAAAACTTAAATATTCAAAAATAGTGAACCATATCGCAGAATGACGTAAGTGTAGTGAAGAAAAAGTGGTGATCAGCCAAAACATCAAGAGTAGTATCTTTACATCCCTAACCATTTCGCTAACCAAAATTGCAAAAATTAGTTTGGAGATACGTCCGGATATGGGAGGTTCCGGATATCACAGGTCCGGATGTGACAGGTTGTACTGTACTATTTTTATTCATTTATTTCAAATAACATCAGTATATTTAACTATCATGGCAGCACTTAAAAACTTATCTAAATTTCTTTACTCATTTTCTTTACTTTGATTTTCCCATTTTATAACAGAATCATTTCCAGAGATTTGTTACCCTAACATAAAATTTAATATTATTACCATCACTATCCTTGTAGTAACCTCCTGACCTATTGTACCATAAACATAATAAAAACATAATAAAACATTGTACATTAAACATTAAACACTAACATTGAACAATTCACATTACTTAATTCATATTTACATAACTTGCAGCAAAATTTTAATAAGACATTACTATCAACAATTCTCTATTAACTTTTATTATTTAACATTTATTATATCAGATTCTATAAAACAATTTCAAATTTATCATTACCCTTCCAGTTACGTTACCTTCCTACTATGAATTTTCCCTTTCTAACCCTTTTATCCTTATTTAGTTTGGGTGATTCTCTATTATTCATTATTTTCTCTATCTTATTTTGGCATTTGTCAACCTAACCTTACTACCCCTCTTTTCTCTACTAACAACCGCTTCTAACCATTAACATAATATGACACCAATATCTCAATAATAACCCCCTTCACAATTCCCATTTAAAACCTCTGGCAACGCTCATTTTGTTTTTTTTTATAAGGATGTATCTTACCTACCTGGCCATATCCATTCATAACCATTTGCCCTCCACCAAATATCGGCAAACACTCTAACCCAAAATTGCTCCGCCTGCCACAAAGCTGCACGCTGGTCCCTTGCCACGTCGCTCGTTGATCACTCCTTAACACCGGATCCTTACTACAAAATATCATCAATAACAACTATAAAATTACCATTCACATTACTCACCTCTACATATAATCACTAACCACTGTGTCCCTAAGATATCTAACACCTCTTTATATATTATCTGTATCTCAACTCTTATTTTCACTAACTTCCAATAACTCTATTTAACTAACTCCAATGCCCTTATTTATCACTATCCCCAAACCTCTTTACAACATTTCAACTTAATATAACACTAGAAAATCCATCACTTATCTACTAACAACAATACCTCTCAATATCCAAATATATAATCATCTACTAACCATTAGACTCTGAATTCCCTAATATCATTTAAAATCATCAAACTTCCTTAAATTATTTAAAATTCTACAATACATGTTCACATAAAAAATACATAAAATACACAACAGCAAAATTACACAAATACATTGACATTAATATACACAAAAATATACAATCCACATTATCATCTTATCATTTACCAAAATCAGTTTATAAGCAGTCCATCTTAAAAAACACTGTTCACATAATTAAATGTTTATAAACACAATTAGAACAACTAACCTCCATCGTCAAATAAGAGTCGAATCTTCAAACTATATACATGGTTTAATATTAGATATTTCGTCTTATTATTATACATATATATACCATTCGAATTTTTATCATTATTCTCAAACTCATTTAACATGTCATGATTGATCATTGTCCTGTCACCTCCTGTATAATAAGTCATAATTAGGTATTTTATCAAGTCATTATTGTTATCAACATTATCTCCTACTGCTGCTATATCAGCTTCAATCCCAGGTAAGTACTTACTATTATTTTCACTTCTCTCTCCACCTAACCTTGCTATAAACTCTTCATAATTTCTACATATCTTAAAAATTTCTACTTCTCCTTTTCTCTCACAATATCTCTCACTTTTAAAACATCTCTCATAATAATACCTCTCCCAACAACACTTCTCTCTTTACACCCACTCTTTAAACCTTCAAAACACACTATCATTCCCTTATTATTATATTCTATTCCCCATAAAATTTCATTATTACTACCAACATCCACACTATTATCTCCTATTACTATATTTTTATTTATTTTATCATCATTTCCACTACTACTTACCTTGCCATTGTTGTTCCATTCAAATTTGTCTAATTCTAATTTCTTATTTTCTGATTCTATTTTTTCGTCTAACCGTGTTTTTATTTCACTTAACTTTTGATCATAATGGCAGCTTTGGTTCTTAATTTCTTTTTTGATGTCGTTAAATTGTTCATCAAATTGGTTTAATTTACTATTCAATTGACCGTTTTGTATTTGCATTAACTGAAAGAGGTCTTCCAGTGACACTTTATTCATGATAGGCGTTGAGTTCAACACCGATGATTCTGTATTTGTATTTTCTACATTAATGTTTTCGTTATTATCTGCCATTTTGTCGTACTGATGGTACTAAATTTGTCTTATTTGCTATGTACGTCTCTTTATACTATATGTAATTTCCATAGATAACCTCTCTTGTTATGCTTGTTTCTCTACCCTTCTACCTCCGCTTTTCTGCTTATTTATATAATTTTGGTTTTATAAAAAGTCACCGTTCGGGCAGCCATCTGTTAAATTACGCTTTTCTTGAATTATTAATAAACGTATATATCTGATAATTATGTATGTTTTTATTGTATTTGCATAATCTAAACCACACCCTTGGTGGAAACATGTGCTCGGCTCATTCACGTACATTAGGCTTTTCGGGTCCAGAGTTGCGTTAAGCAGAAAGAGGCTGAGGTTGTTGGGTATAGAAATAACATAACACACCACATGAGGCTAACGAATTTGGTTTTATTTTGTTAAATATGTTGCAAATTGATACATGAATAACCCACAATAATTACTACAAATTCAAAATGGCGGCGATGGTATTCCACACTTGACCTTGTTCAAGGTTAAGTAAATATACTTGCTGATTTTATGGAACTACTTCTTTTAGCCTTGTTACTACCATCATAAACAAAATCATAATCCTCTTTATATTTTAATAATAATAATTGTTAATCATATTTTACAAACCAACGCCTCAGGTTATATTACGTTGATCAACATAGACATGCACTCTCACTTTCTCACTTACTTTGACTTTACACATATTTGTGAAATTTTGAGCTCATTTAGTAATTTTGAATTTAGATAATAGTTAATAAAGGGCTTTCCTGAAAATGATGTGGCGTAGACTCCTCCTTAGTTGTCCATGGCGGTTGGCAGGTGTTCGGCCGGTTTTCGTGTTGTCATGTTTCCCACTGACTCTAATTTAAATACATTTTTGTTTGTTCACTGCTTCTACTGATAGTTATTGTTAACTTTTGATGCTGATTATTTCATTTTGTGAAGTAAATGTTACATTTTTGGCATGAAAACTGCCCACTGTAAACAGCAAGCGTATATGCTCGCTGACTGCTTTAGATGAACTGGGGCGAGGCAGACACAATTATTATGTAAAACAGCGGTGACTGACGTCATGGTGCATTGTTCTTTTTGCCAACGCCCGGTATAACACGTAATTGTTTTATGTCGTCATTGTTTGTTGGTGACGATTTGTTTCAGTGGGCCAATGAAAAGTTCGTATTGTCAATTTGTTGCGCCTAAACCGCCATTACATTTGGTTAATTTCACTCGTACTCCGATGACCTTGGCTTGTCTCGCCTGTGGTGAATTTGCGTATCTACTGGGACTTGTGTAAACTAACTTTGCCCTTGTTAATATGTATGTTCACAATAAAATTTACAATGACAATATGCTCTCATACCATTATTCTGGTACAGGTAAATCTGTACTGTTACAAAACCCCCTCAATGAAAGGTTTGGTGTCGAGACACAAAAACTTTCATTGACTCATTCATACTTTTCTAAAAGGATCGGCTCAGATATGTGCCACAACCCCCTGTAGTGTTAGTATATAAAAAAAAATCTCAATCACTTACCCTTGGTCCTATAGTATCGATCGTACCTGTCTGACCTTACTGGACTTCTCCTGAGAGATCCCTACACCATAAGGCCATGAGGCACTGCACGCTCCTGTTCTGACGCTCCGGCCAGCGCAGGACCGCGGTCACAACACCATAAAACTCTGAAACATTCAATACAAAATTTTAAAATAGTGGCCTTATTTATATACATATCCGCAACTGATATGTTTCCCCTTAGATGCATTGGTTTGTGATTTGAGGCGTTGGTTTCTTTACTCATAAAATTTCAAATAACACCATAAAATATAACAAGATTTAAGATAGATCATCCTTCTACCTTCCAACACTACCATATTTTTATCAATTGTTCTGACTCCAGTCACTATCAATTTGCTTCTTTCATCATAAGAAATTATACTCCTATACTAAACATAAAACGAATTTTTTACTCTCAAACAACAACTACTATTTTTATTCATTTATTTCAAATAACATCAGTATATTTAACTATCATGGCAGCACTTAAAAACTTATCTAAATTTCTTTACTCATTTTCTTTACTTTGATTTTCCCATTTTATAACAGAATCATTTCCAGAGATTTGTTACCCTAACATAAAATTTAATATTATTACCATCACTATCCTTGTAGTAACCTCCTGACCTATTGTACCATAAACTTAATAAAAACATAATAAAACATTGTACATTAAACACTAACATTGAACAATTCACATTACTTAATTCATATTTACATAACTTGCAGCAAAACTTTAATAAGACATTACTATCAACAATTCTCTATTAACTTTTATTATTTAACATTCATTATATCAGATTCTATAAAACAATTTCAAATTTATCATTACCCTTCCAGTTACATTACCTTCCTACTATGAATTTTCCCTTTCTAACCCTTTTATCCTTATTTAGTTTGGGTGATTCTCTATTATTCATTATTTTCTCTATCTTATTTTGGCATTTGTCAACCTAACCTTACTACCCCTCTTTTCTCTACTAACAACCGCTTCTAACCATTAACATAATATGACACCAATATCTCAATAATAACCCCCTTCACAAATCCCATTTAAAACCTCTGGCACCGCTCATTTTTGTTTTTTTTATAAGGATGTATCTTACCTACCTGGCCATATCCATTCATAACCATTTGCCCTCCACCAAATATTGGCAAACACTCTAACCCAAAATTGCTCCGCCTGCCACAACGCTGCACGCTGGTCCCTTGCCACGTCGCTCGTTGATCACTCCTTAACACCAGATCCTTACTACAAAATATCATCAACAACAACTATAAAATTACCATTCACATTACTCACCTCTACATATAATCACTAACCACTGTGTCCCTAAGATATCTAACACCTCTTTATATATTATCTGTATCTCAACTCTTATTTTCACTAACTCCCAATAACTCTATTTAACTAACTCCAATGCCCTTATTTATCACTATCCCCAAACCTCTTTACAACATTTCAACTTAATATACCACTAGAAAATCCATCACTTATCTACAGTATTGTGCGAATTAATGTGAACACATCATAATTATCACAATTTTACTTTTTTTTCACAGTTGGCAACACTTTTATGTCAAAGTAGTGGCCATTTTGTTTTACTGTTCTGACAGTCAGTGAGTAATGAGACATAGCAAGCTACAGACGCGTTGCATTTTGTTTTCGTTTTAGAATTATTGTGTTTTTGCTGAAGTAAGCTGAACTAAGGCTTTATTTGCTTTTTATTTTTGAAGATGGATATTACTCCCAAAAAGCGCACTAAAATTGTTACTTTGAGTGAACACACATCAATGACTCAAAGAGATATTGCCAAGAAGTGTGGTGTGAGTTTAGGAGCTGTCAACAAGATTTTTAAGCAAAAAAGGGACACTGGGACGATTGAAGTGAACAGAAAAGGGAAATGTGGAAGGAAAAGAAAGACAACAGCAAGGGATGAAGCTTTTTTAATAAGGGAAAGTAAATTAAACCCTAGGAAAACCAGCCAAGAACTTCAGCAAGACTTAGCACACACTGGAGTTATTGTTCATAACTCCACCGTACGAAAATGACTTATAGAAGGAGGAAGAAAAACAGTCAGACCTAAAAAAAAACAGTTATTGACTGCTGCCATGATGACAAAACAATATGATTGGGCAAAAAAATATGTGAGCTGGACTGTTGAAGATTGGAGAAAAGTGTTGTTCTCAGATGAGAGCCATTTTTTGGTACAAGGACAACGATCTCGTTTCGTTAGAAAAAGTGATAACGAAAAACTTACGACAGCTCATATTGATCAAACAGTTAAACATCCATTAAAGAAGATGTTCTGGGGCTGCTTTTCTTATAAAGGTACCGGATGCCTTGTGCCGATCGAAGGCATGATGAACTCGCAAAAATACAGAGACTTGCTAGAACACAGATTGGAAGCTGAACTAAGAAAAGTTGATGCCAACGGTCAAGCAGTTTTTCAACAAGATTCGGCTCCATGTCACGTGTCCAAGATCATGATGAAATATTTCAAGGACAAAAAGATATTATGCCTTGAATGGCCAGGAAACTCACCGGACCTTAATCCGATTGAAAATCTGTGGGCTATTGTAAAAGCTAGACTTCGTAAAATAGATTGGAAAACAAAAACAAAACTGATTGAGGCTGTAATCCACACATGGTTTCGAGACCAGCAAATATCAGAAAACTGTAAAAAACTTGTTGATTCTATGCCAAAACATGTTGAAGAAGTTATAAAAGCCAAGGGAGGACATATTTCCTATTAAAACAATTTAAATTGTATTCTTTTCTCTTTTTTTCTTCGTCTATAACTAATAAATGTTGTTTTTTTTAAATTATCACTTGTGTTCACATTAATTCGCACAGTACTGTACTAACAACAATACCTCTCAATATCCAAATATATAATCATCTACTAACCATTAGACTCTGAATTCCCTAATATCATTTAAAATCATCAAACTTCCTTAAATTATTTAAAATTCTACAATACATAATCACATAAAAAATACATAAAATACACAACAGCAAAATTACACAAATACATTGACATTAATATACACAAAAATATACAATCCACATTATCATCTTATCATTTACCAAAATCAGTTTATAGGCAGTCCATCTTAAAAAAACAATGTTCACATAATTAAATGTTTATAAACACAATTAGAACAACTAACCTCCATCGTCAAATAAGAGTCGAATCTTCAAACTATATACATGGTTTAATATTAGATATTTCATCTTATTATTATACATATATATATACCATTCGAATTTTTATCATTATTTTCAAACTCATTTAACATGTCATGATTGATCATTGTCCTGTCACCTCCTGTATAATAAGTCATAATTAGGTATTTCATCAAGTCATTATTGTTATCAACATTATCTCCTACTGCTGCTATATCAGCTTCAATCCCAGGTAAGTACTTACTATTATTTTCACTTCTCTCTCCACCTAACCTTGCTATAAACTCTTCATAATTTCTACATATCTTAAAAATTTCTACTTCTCCTTTTCTCTCACAATATCTTTCACTTTTAAAACATCTCTCATAATAATACCTCTCCCAACAACACTTCTCTCTTTACACCCACTCTTTAAACCTTCAAAACACACTATCATTCCCTTATTATTATATTCTATTCCCCATAAAATTTCATTATTACTACCAACATCCACACTATTATCTCCTATTACTATATTTTTATTTATTTTATCAACATTTCCACTACTACTTACCTTGCCATCGTTGTTCCATTCAAATTTGTCTAATTCTAATTTCTTATTTTCTGATTCTATTTTTTCTTCTAACCGTGTTTTTATTTCATTTAACTTTTGATCATAATGGCAGCTTTGGTTCTTAATTTCGTTTTTGATGTCGTTAAATTGTTCATCAAATTGGTTTAATTTACTATTCAATTGACCGTTTTGTATTTGCATTAACTGAAAGAGGTCTTCCAGTGACACTTTATTCATGATAGGCGTTGAGTTCAACACCGATGATTCTGTATTTGTATTTTCTACATTAATGTTTTCGTTATTATCTGCCATTTTGTCGTACTGATGGTACTAAATTTGTCTTATTTGCTATGTACGTCTCTTTATACTATATGTAATTTCCATAGATAACCTCTCTTGTTATGCTTGTTTCTCTACCCTTCTACCTCCACTTTTCTGCTTATTTATATAATTTCGGTTTTATAAAAAGTCACCGTTCGGGCAGCCATCTGTTAAATTACGCTTTTCTTGAATTATTAATAAACGTATATATCTGATAATTATGTATGTTTTTATTGTATTTGCATAATCTAAACCACACCCTTGGTGGAAACATGTGCTCGGCTCATTCACGTACATTAGGCTTTTCGGGTCCAGAGTTGCGTTAAGCAGAAAGAGGCTGAGGTTGTTGGGTATAGAAATAACATAACACACCACATGAGGCTAACGAATTTGATTTTATTTTGTTAAATATGTTGCAAATTGATACATGAATAACCCACAATAATTACTACAAATTCAAAATGGCGGCGATGGTATTCCGCACTTGACCTTGTTCAAGGTTAAGTAAATATACTTGCTGATTTTATGGAAACTACTTCTTTTAGCCTTGTTACTACCATCATAAACAAAATCATAATCCTCTTTATATTTTAATAATAATAATTGTTAATCATATTTCACAAACCAACGCCTCAGGTTATATTACGTTGATCAACATAGACATGCACTCTCACTTTCTCACTTACTTTGACTTTACACATATTTGTGAAATTTTGAGCTCATTTAGTAATTTTGAATTTAGATAATAGTTAATAAAGGGCTTTCCTGAAAATGATGTGGCGTAGACTCCTCCTTAGTTGTCCATGGCGGTTGGCAGGTGTTCGGCCGGTTTTCGTGTTGTCATGTTTCCCACTGACTCTAATTTAAATACATTTTTGTTTGTTCACTGCTTCTACTGATAGTTATTGTTAACTTTTGATGCTGATTATTTCATTTTGTGAAGTAAATGTTACATTTTTGGCATGAAAACTGCCCACTGTAAACAGCAAGCGTATATGCTCGCTGACTGCT
This sequence comes from Magicicada septendecula, assembly GCA_034769895.1. NCBI lineage: Eukaryota > Metazoa > Arthropoda > Insecta > Hemiptera > Cicadidae > Magicicada > Magicicada septendecula. Next base: position 621,475,310 of record CM068367.1, on the reverse strand, counting down.
TTAGATGAACTGGGGCGAGGCAGACACAATTATTATGTAAAACAGCGGTGACTGACGTCATGGTGCATTGTTCTTTTCGCCAACGCCCGGTATAACACGTAATTGTTTTATGTCGTCATTGTTTGTTGGTGACGATTTGTTTCAGTGGGCCAATGAAAAGTTCGTATTGTCAATTTGTTGCGCCTAAACTGCCATTACATTTGGTTAATTTCACTCGTACTCCGATGACCTTGGCTTGTCTCCCCTGTGGTGAATTTGCGTATCTACTGGGACTTGTGTAAACTAACTTTGCCCTTGTTAATATGTATGTTCACAATAAAATTTACAATGACAATATGCTCTCATACCATTATTCTGGTACAGGTAAATCTGTACTGTTACAAAACCCCCTCAATGAAAGGTTTGGTGTCGAGACACAAAAACTTTCATTGACTCATTCATACTTTTCTAAAAGGATCGGCTCAGATATGTGCCACAACCCCCTGTAGTGTTAGTATATAAAAAAAAATCTCAATCACTTACCCTTGGTCCTATAGTGTCGATCGTACCTGTCTGACCTTACTGGACTTCTCCTGAGAGATCCCTACACCATAAGGCCATGAGGCACTGCACGCTCCTGTTCTGACGCTCCGGCCAGCGCAGGACCGCGGTCACAACACCATAAAACTCTGAAACATTCAATACAAAATTTTAAAATAGTGGCCTTATTTATATACATATCCGCAACTGATATGTTTCCCCTTAGATGCATTGGTTTGTGATTTGAGGCGTTGGTTTCTTTACTCATAAAATTTCAAATAACACCATAAAATATAACAAGATTTAAGATAGATCATCCTTCTACCTTCCAACACTCCCATATTTTTATCAATTGTTCTGACTCCAGTCACTATCAATTTGCTTCTTTCATCATAAGAAATTATACTCCTATACTAAACATAAAATGAATTTTTTACTCTCAAACAACAACTACTATTTTTATTCATTCATTTCAAATAACATCAACATCAGTATATTTAACTATCTTGGCAGCAATTAAAAACTTATCTAAATTTCTTTACTCATTTTCTTTACTTTGATTTTCCCATTTTATAACAGAATCATTTCCAGAGATTTGTTACCCTAACATAAAATTTAATATTATTACCATCACTATCCTTGTAGTAACCTCCTGACCTATTGTACCATAAACTTAATAAAAACATAATAAAACATTGTACATTAAACACTAACATTGAACAATTCACATTACTTAATTCATATTTACATAACTTGCAGCAAAACTTTAATAAGACATTACTATCAACAATTCTCTATTAACTTTTATTATTTAACATTCATTATATCAGATTCTATAAAACAATTTCAAATTTATCATTACCCTTCCAGTTACATTACCTTCCTACTATGAATTTTCCCTTTCTATCCCTTTTATCCTTATTTAGTTTGGGTGATTCTCTATTATTCATTATTTTCTCTATCTTATTTTGGCATTTGTCAACCTAACCTTACTACCCCTCTTTTCTCTACTAACAACCGCTTCTAACCATTAACATAATATGACACCAATATCTCAATAATAACCCCCTTCACAAATCCCATTTAAAACCTCTGGCACCGCTCATTTTGTTTTTTTTATAAGGATGTATCTTACCTACCTGGCCATATCCATTCATAACCATTTGCCCTCCACCAAATATCGGCAAACACTCTAACCCAAAATTGCTCCGTCTGCCACAACGCTGCACGCTGGTCCCTTGCCACGTCGCTCGTTGATCACTCCTTAACACCAGATCCTTACTACAAAATATCATCAACAACAACTATAAAATTACCATTCACATTACTCACCTCTACATATAATCACTAACCACTGTGTCCCTAAGATATCTAACACCTCTTTATATATTATCTGTATCTCAACTCTTATTTTCACTAACTCCCAATAACTCTATTTAACTAACTCCAATGCCCTTATTTATCACTATCCCCAAACCTCTTTACAACATTTCAACTTAATATACCACTAGAAAATCCATCACTTATCTACTAACAACAATACCTCTCAATATCCAAATATATAATCATCTACTAACCATTAGACTCTGAATTCCCTAATATTATTTAAAATCATCAAACTTCCTTAAATTATTTAAAATTCTACAATACATAATCACATAAAAAATACATAAAATACACAACAGCAAAATTACACAAATACATTGACATTAATATACACAAAAATATACAATCCACATTATCATCTTATCATTTACCAAAATCAGTTTATAGGCAGTCCATCTTAAAAAAACAATGTTCACATAATTAAATGTTTATAAACACAATTAGAACAACTAACCTCCATCGTCAAATAAGAGTCGAATCTTCAAACTATATACATGGTTTAATATTAGATATTTCATCTTATTATTATACATATATATATACCATTCGAATTTTTATCATTATTTTCAAACTCATTTAACATGTCATGATTGATCATTGTCCTGTCACCTCCTGTATAATAAGTCATAATTAGGTATTTCATCAAGTCATTATTGTTATCAACATTATCTCCTACTGCTGCTATATCAGCTTCAATCCCAGGTAAGTACTTACTATTATTTTCACTTCTCTCTCCACCTAACCTTGCTATAAACTCTTCATAATTTCTACATATCTTAAAAATTTCTACTTCTCTTTTTCTCTCACAATATCTTTCACTTTTAAAACATCTCTCATAATAATACCTCTCCCAACAACACTTCTCTCTTTACACCCACTCTTTAAACCTTCAAAACACACTATCATTCCCTTATTATTATATTCTATTCCCCATAAAATTTCATTATTACTACCAACATCCACACTATTATCTCCTATTACTATATTTTTATTTATTTTATCAACATTTCCACTACTACTTACCTTGCCATCGTTGTTCCATTCAAATTTGTCTAATTCTAATTTCTTATTTTCTGATTCTATTTTTTCTTCTAACCGTGTTCTTATTTCACTTAACTTTTGATCATAATGACAGCTTTGGTTCTTAATTTCTTTTTTGATGTCATTAAATTGTTCATCAAATTGGTTTAATTTACTATTCAATTGACCGTTTTGTATTTGCATTAACTGAAAGAGGTCTTCCAGTGACACTTTATTCATGATAGGCGTTGAGTTCAACACCGATGATTCTGTATTTGTATTTTCTACATTAATGTTTTCGTTATTATCTGCCATTTTGTCGTACTGATGGTACTAAATTTGTCTTATTTGCTATGTACGTCTCTTTATACTATATGTAATTTCCATAGATAACCTCTCTTGTTATGCTTGTTTCTCTACCCTTCTACCTCCGCTTTTCTGCTTATTTATATAATTTCGGTTTTATAAAAAGTCACCGTTCGGGCAGCCATCTGTTAAATTACGCTTTTCTTGAATTATTAATAAACGTATATATCTGATAATTATGTATGTTTTTATTGTATTTGCATAATCTAAACCACACCCTTGGTGGAAACATGTGCTCGGCTCATTCACGTACATTAGGCTTTTCGGGTCCAGAGTTGCGTTAAGCAGAAAGAGGCTGAGGTTGTTGGGTATAGAAATAACATAACACACCACATGAGGCTAACGAATTTGGTTTTATTTTGTTAAATATGTTGCAAATTGATACATGAATAACCCACAATAATTACTACAAATTCAAAATGGCGGCGATGGTATTCCGCACTTGACCTTGTTCAAGGTTAAGTAAATATACTTGCTGATTTTATGGAAACTACTTCTTTTAGCCTTGTTACTACCATCATAAACAAAATCATAATCCTCTTTATATTTTAATAATAATAATTGTTAATCATATTTCACAAACCAACGCCTCAGGTTATATTACGTTGATCAACATAGACATGCACTCTCACTTTCTCACTTACTTTGACTTTACACATATTTGTGAAATTTTGAGCTCATTTAGTAATTTTGAATTTAGATAATAGTTAATAAAGGGCTTTCCTGAAAATGATGTGGCGTAGACTCCTCCTTAGTTGTCCATGGCGGTTGGCAGGTGTTCGGCCGGTTTTCGTGTTGTCATGTTTCCCACTGACTCTAATTTAAATACATTTTTGTTTGTTCACTGCTTCTACTGATAGTTATTGTTAACTTTTGATGCTGATTATTTCATTTTGTGAAGTAAATGTTACATTTTTGGCATGAAAACTGCCCACTGTAAACAGCAAGCGTATATGCTCGCTGACTGCTTTAGATGAGCTGGGGCGAGGCAGACACAATTATTATGTAAAACAGCGGTGACTGACGTCATGGTGCATTGTTCTTTTCGCCAACGCCCGGTATAACACGTAATTGTTTTATGTCGTCATTGTTTGTTGGTGACGATTTGTTTCAGTGGGCCAATGAAAAGTTCGTATTGTCAATTTGTTGCGCCTAAACCGCCATTACATTTGGTTAATTTCACTCGTACTCCGATGACCTTGGCTTGTCTCCCCTGTGGTGAATTTGCGTATCTGCTGGGACTTGTGTAAACTAACTTTGCCCTTGTTAATATGTATGTTCACAATAAAATTTACAATGACAATATGCTCTCATACCATTATTCTGGTACAGGTAAATCTGTACTGTTACAAAACCCCCTCAATGAAAGGTTTGGTGTCGAGACACAAAAACTTTCATTGACTCATTCATACTTTTCTAAAAGGATCAGCTCAGATATGTGCCACAACCCCCTGTAGTGTTAGTATATAAAAAAAAATCTCAATCACTTACCCTTGGTCCTATAGTGTCGATCGTACCTGTCTGACCTTACTGGACTTCTCCTGAGAGATCCCTACACCATAAGGCCATGAGGCACTGCACGCTCCTGTTCTGACGCTCCGGCCAGCGCAGGACCGCGGTCACAACACCATAAAACTCTGAAACATTCAATACAAAATTTTAAAATAGTGGCCTTATTTATATACATATCCGCAACTGATATGTTTCCCCTTAGATGCATTGGTTTGTGATTTGAGGCGTTGGTTTCTTTACTCATAAAATTTCAAATAACACCATAAAATATAACAAGATTTAAGATAGATCATCCTTCTACCTTCCAACACTCCCATATTTTTATCAATTGTTCTGACTCCAGTCACTATCAATTTGCTTCTTTCATCATAAGAAATTATACTCCTATACTAAACATAAAACGAATTTTTTACTCTCAAACAACAACTACTATTTTTATTCATTTATTTCAAATAACATCAGTATATTTAACTATCATGGCAGCACTTAAAAACTTATCTAAATTTCTTTACTCATTTTCTTTACTTTGATTTTCCCATTTTATAACAGAATCATTTCCAGAGATTTGTTACCCTAACATAAAATTTAATATTATTACCATCACTATCCTTGTAGTAACCTCCTGACCTATTGTACCATAAACATAATAAAAACATAATAAAACATTGTACATTAAACACTAACATTGAACAATTCACATTACTTAATTCATATTTACATAACTTGCAGCAAAACTTTAATAAGACATTACTATCAACAATTCTCTATTAACTTTTATTATTTAACATTCATTATATCAGATTCTATAAAACAATTTCAAATTTATCATTACCCTTCCAGTTACATTACCTTCCTACTATGAATTTTCCCTTTCTAACCCTTTTATCCTTATTTAGTTTGGGTGATTCTCTATTATTCATTATTTTCTCTATCTTATTTTGGCATTTGTCAACCTAACCTTACTACCCCTCTTTTCTCTACTAACAACCGCTTCTAACCATTAACATAATATGACACCAATATCTCAATAATAACCCCCTTCACAAATCCCATTTAAAACCTCTGGCACCGCTCATTTTGTTTTTTTTATAAGGATGTATCTTACCTACCTGGCCATATCCATTCATAACCATTTGCCCTCCACCAAATATTGGCAAACACTCTAACCCAAAATTGCTCCGCCTGTCACAACGCTGCACGCTGGTCCCTTGCCACGTCGCTCGTTGATCACTCCTTAACACCAGATCCTTACTACAAAATATCATCAACACCAACTATAAAATTACCATTCACATTACTCACCTCTACATATAATCACTAACCACTGTGTCCCTAAGATATCTAACACCTCTTTATATATTATCTGTATCTCAACTCTTATTTTCACTAACTCCCAATAACTCTATTTAACTAACTCCAATGCCCTTATTTATCACTATCCCCAAACCTCTTTACAACATTTCAACTTAATATACCACTAGAAAATCCATCACTTATCTACAGTATTGTGCGAATTAATGTGAACACATCATAATTATCACAATTTTACTTTTTTTTCACAGTTGGCAACACTTTTATGTCAAAGTAGTGGCCATTTTGTTTTACTGTTCTGACAGTCAGTGAGTAATGAGACATAGCAAGCTACAGACGCGTTGCATTTTGTTTTCGTTTTAGAATTATTGTGTTTTTGCTGAAGTAAGCTGAACTAAGGCTTTATTTGCTTTTTATTTTTGAAGATGGATATTACTCCCAAAAAGCGCACTAAAATTGTTACTTTGAGTGAACACACATCAATGACTCAAAGAGATATTGCCAAGAAGTGTGGTGTGAGTTTAGGAGCTGTCAACAAGATTTTTAAGCAAAAAAGGGACACTGGGACGATTGAAGTGAACAGAAAAGGGAAATGTGGAAGGAAAAGAAAGACAACAGCAAGGGATGAAGCTTTTTTAATAAGGGAAAGTAAATTAAACCCTAGGAAAACCAGCCAAGAACTTCAGCAAGACTTAGCACACACTGGAGTTATTGTTCATAACTCCACCGTACGAAAATGACTTATAGAAGGAGGAAGAAAAACAGTCAGACCTAAAAAAAAACAGTTATTGACTGCTGCCATGATGACAAAACAATATGATTGGGCAAAAAAATATGTGAGCTGGACTGTTGAAGATTGGAGAAAAGTGTTGTTCTCAGATGAGAGCCATTTTTTGGTACAAGGACAACGATCTCGTTTCGTTAGAAAAAGTGATAACGAAAAACTTACGACAGCTCATATTGATCAAACAGTTAAACATCCATTAAAGAAGATGTTCTGGGGCTGCTTTTCTTATAAAGGTACCGGATGCCTTGTGCCGATCGAAGGCATGATGAACTCGCAAAAATACAGAGACTTGCTAGAACACAGATTGGAAGCTGAACTAAGAAAAGTTGATGCCAACGGTCAAGCAGTTTTTCAACAAGATTCGGCTCCATGTCACGTGTCCAAGATCATGATGAAATATTTCAAGGACAAAAAGATATTATGCCTTGAATGGCCAGGAAACTCACCGGACCTTAATCCGATTGAAAATCTGTGGGCTATTGTAAAAGCTAGACTTCGTAAAATAGATTGGAAAACAAAAACAAAACTGATTGAGGCTGTAATCCACACATGGTTTCGAGACCAGCAAATATCAGAAAACTGTAAAAAACTTGTTGATTCTATGCCAAAACATGTTGAAGAAGTTATAAAAGCCAAGGGAGGACATATTTCCTATTAAAACAATTTAAATTGTATTCTTTTCTCTTTTTTTCTTCGTCTATAACTAATAAATGTTGTTTTTTTTAAATTATCACTTGTGTTCACATTAATTCGCACAGTACTGTACTAACAACAATACCTCTCAATATCCAAATATATAATCATCTACTAACCATTAGACTCTGAATTCCCTAATATCATTTAAAATCATCAAACTTCCTTAAATTATTTAAAATTCTACAATACATAATCACATAAAAAATACATAAAATACACAACAGCAAAATTACACAAATACATTGACATTAATATACGCGTACACAAAAATATACAATCCACATTATCATCTTATCATTTACCAAAATCAGTTTATAGGCAGTCCATCTTAAAAAAACAATGTTCACATAATTAAATGTTTATAAACACAATTAGAACAACTAACCTCCATCGTCAAATAAGAGTCGAATCTTCAAACTATATACATGGTTTAATATTAGATATTTCATCTTATTATTATACATATATATACCATTCGAATTTTTATCATTATTTTCAAACTCATTTAACATGTCATGATTGATCATTGTCCTGTCACCTCCTGTATAATAAGTCATAATTAGGTATTTTATCAAGTCATTATTGTTATCAACATTATCTCCTACTGCTGCTATATCAGCTTCAATCCCAGGTAAGTACTTACTATTATTTTCACTTCTCTCTCCACCTAACCTTGCTATAAACTCTTCATAATTTCTACATATCTTAAAAATTTCTACTTCTCCTTTTCTCTCACAATATCTCTCACTTTTAAAACATCTCTCATAATAATACCTCTCCCAACAACACTTCTCTCTTTACACCCACTCTTTAAACCTTCAAAACACACTATCATTCCCTTATTATTATATTCTATTCCCCATAAAATTTCATTATTACTACCAACATCCACACTATTATCTCCTATTACTATATTTTTATTTATTTTATCATCATTTCAACTACTACTTACCTTGCCATCGTTGTTCCATTCAAATTTGTCTAATTCTAATTTCTTATTTTCTGATTCTATTTTTTCGTCTAACCATGTTTTTATTTCACTTAACTTTTGATCATAATGGCCGCTTTGGTTCTTAATTTCTTTTTTGATGTCGTTAAATTGTTCATCAAATTGGATTAATTTACTATTCAATTGACCGTTTTGTATTTGCATTAACTGAAAGAGGTCTTCCAGTGACACTTTATTCATGATAGGCGTTGAGTTCAACACCGATGATTCTGTATTTGTATTTTCTACATTAATGTTTTCGTTATTATCTGCCATTTTGTCGTACTGATGGTACTAAATTTGTCTTATTTGCTATGTACGTCTCTTTATACTATATGTAATTTCCATAGATAACCTCTCTTGTTATGCTTGTTTCTCTACCCTTCTACCTCCGCTTTTCTGCTTATTTATATAATTTCGGTTTTATAAAAAGTCACCGTTCGGGCAGCCATCTGTTAAATTACGCTTTTCTTGAATTATTAATAAACGTATATATCTGATAATTATGTATGTTTTTATTGTATTTGCATAATCTAAACCACACCCTTGGTGGAAACATGTGCTCGGCTCATTCACGTACATTAGGCTTTTCGGGTCCAGAGTTGCGTTAAGCAGAAAGAGGCTGAGGTTGTTGGGTATAGAAATAACATAACACACCACATGAGGCTAACGAATTTGGTTTTATTTTGTTAAATATGTTGCAAATTGATACATGAATAACCCACAATAATTACTACAAATTCAAAATGGCGGCGATGGTATTCCGCACTTGACCTTGTTCAAGGTTAAGTAAATATACTTGCTGATTTTATGGAACTACTTCTTTTAGCCTTGTTACTACCATCATAAACAAAATCATAATCCTCTTTATATTTTAATAATAATAATTGTTAATCATATTTTACAAACCAACGCCTCAGGTTATATTACGTTGATCAACATAGACATGCACTCTCACTTTCTCACTTACTTTGACTTTACACATATTTGTGAAATTTTGAGCTCATTTAGTAATTTTGAATTTAGATAATAGTTAATAAAGGGCTTTCCTGAAAATGATGTGGCGTAGACTCCTCCTTAGTTGTCCATGGCGGTTGGCAGGTGTTCGGCCGGTTTTCGTGTTGTCATGTTTCCCACTGACTCTAATTTAAATACATTTTTGTTTGTTCACTGCTTCTACTGATAGTTATTGTTAACTTTTGATGCTGATTATTTCATTTTGTGAAGTAAATGTTACATTTTTGGCATGAAAACTGCCCACTGTAAATAGCAAGCGTATATGCTCGCTGACTGCTTTAGATGAACTGGGGTGAGGCAGACACAATTATTATGTAAAACAGCGGTGACTGACGTCATGGTGCATTGTTCTTTTTGCCAACGCCCGGTATAACACGTAATTGTTTTATGTCGTCATTGTTTGTTGGTGACGATTTGTTTCAGTGGGCCAATGAAAAGTTCGTATTGTCAATTTGTTGCGCCTAAACCGCCATTACATTTGGTTAATTTCACTCGTACTCCGATGACCTTGGCTTGTCTCCCCTGTGGTGAATTTGCGTATCTACTGGGACTTGTGTAAACTAACTTTGCCCTTGTTAATATGTATGTTCACAATAAAATTTACAATGACAATATGCTCTCATACCATTATTCTGGTACAGGTAAATCTGTACTGTTACAAAACCCCCCTCAATGAAAGGTTTGGTGTCGAGACACAAAAACTTTCATTGACTCATTCATACTTTTCTAAAAGGATCAGCTCAGATATGTGCCACAACCCCCTGTAGTGTTAGTATATAAAAAAAAATCTCAATCACTTACCCTTGGTCCTATAGTATCGATCGTACCTGTCTGACCTTACTGGACTTCTCCTGAGAGATCCCTACACCATAAGGCCATGAGGCACTGCACGCTCCTGTTCTGACGCTCCGGCCAGCGCAGGACCGCGGTCACAACACCATAAAACTCTGAAACATTCAATACAAAATTTTAAAATAGTGGCCTTATTTATATACATATCCGCAACTGATATGTTTCCCCTTAGATGCATTGGTTTGTGATTTGAGGCGTTGGTTTCTTTACTCATAAAATTTCAAATAACACCATAAAATATAACAAGATTTAAGATAGATCATCCTTCTACCTTCCAACACTACCATATTTTTATCAATTGTTCTGACTCCAGTCACTATCAATTTGCTTCTTTCATCATAAGAAATTATACTCCTATACTAAACATAAAACGAATTTTTTACTCTCAAACAACAACTACTATTTTTATTCATTTATTTCAAATAACATCAGTATATTTAACTATCATGGCAGCACTTAAAAACTTATCTAAATTTCTTTACTCATTTTCTTTACTTTGATTTTCCCATTTTATAACAGAATCATTTCCAGAGATTTGTTACCCTAACATAAAATTTAATATTATTACCATCACTATCCTTGTAGTAACCTCCTGACCTATTGTACCATAAACTTAATAAAAACATAATAAAACATTGTACATTAAACACTAACATTGAACAATTCACATTACTTAATTCATATTTACATAACTTGCAGCAAAACTTTAATAAGACATTACTATCAACAATTCTCTATTAACTTTTATTATTTAACATTCATTATATCAGATTCTATAAAACAATTTCAAATTTATCATTACCCTTCCAGTTACATTACCTTCCTACTATGAATTTTCCCTTTCTATCCCTTTTATCCTTATTTAGTTTGGGTGATTCTCTATTATTCATTATTTTCTCTATCTTATTTTGGCATTTGTCAACCTAACCTTACTACCCCTCTTTTCTCTACTAACAACCGCTTCTAACCATTAACATAATATGACACCAATATCTCAATAATAACCCCCTTCACAAATCCCATTTAAAACCTCTGGCACCGCTCATTTTGTTTTTTTTATAAGGATGTATCTTACCTACCTGGCCATATCCATTCATAACCATTTGCCCTCCACCAAATATCGGCAAACACTCTAACCCAAAATTGCTCCGTCTGCCACAACGCTGCACGCTGGTCCCTTGCCACGTCGCTCGTTGATCACTCCTTAACACCAGATCCTTACTACAAAATATCATCAACAACAACTATAAAATTACCATTCACATTACTCACCTCTACATATAATCACTAACCACTGTGTCCCTAAGATATCTAACACCTCTTTATATATTATCTGTATCTCAACTCTTATTTTCACTAACTCCCAATAACTCTATTTAACTAACTCCAATGCCCTTATTTATCACTATCCCCAAACCTCTTTACAACATTTCAACTTAATATACCACTAGAAAATCCATCACTTATCTACTAACAACAATACCTCTCAATATCCAAATATATAATCATCTACTAACCATTAGACTCTGAATTCCCTAATATCATTTAAAATCATCAAACTTCCTTAAATTATTTAAAATTCTACAATACATAATCACATAAAAAATACATAAAATACACAACAGCAAAATTACACAAATACATTGACATTAATATACACAAAAATATACAATCCACATTATCATCTTATCATTTACCAAAATCAGTTTATAGGCAGTCCATCTTAAAAAAACAATGTTCACATAATTAAATGTTTATAAACACAATTAGAACAACTAACCTCCATCGTCAAATAAGAGTCGAATCTTCAAACTATATACATGGTTTAATATTAGATATTTCATCTTATTATTATACATATATATATATACCATTCGAATTTTTATCATTATTTTCAAACTCATTTAACATGTCATGATTGATCATTGTCCTGTCACCTCCTGTATAATAAGTCATAATTAGGTATTTTATCAAGTCATTATTGTTATCAACATTATCTCCTACTGCTGCTATATCAGCTTCAATCCCAGGTAAGTACTTACTATTATTTTCACTTCTCTCTCCACCTAACCTTGCTATAAACTCTTCATAATTTCTACATATCTTAAAAATTTCTACTTCTCCTTTTCTCTCACAATATCTCTCACTTTTAAAACATCTCTCATAATAATACCTCTCCCAACAACACTTCTCTCTTTACACCCACTCTTTAAACCTTCAAAACACACTATCATTCCCTTATTATTATATTCTATTCCCCATAAAATTTCATTATTACTACCAACATCCACACTATTATCTCCTATTACTATATTTTTATTTATTTTATCATCATTTCAACTACTACTTACCTTGCCATCGTTGTTCCATTCAAATTTGTCTAATTCTAATTTCTTATTTTCTGATTCTATTTTTTCGTCTAACCATGTTTTTATTTCACTTAACTTTTGATCATAATGGCAGCTTTGGTTCTTAATTTCTTTTTTGATGTCGTTAAATTGTTCATCAAATTGGTTTAATTTACTATTCAATTGACCGTTTTGTATTTGCATTAACTGAAAGAGGTCTTCCAGTGACACTTTATTCATGATAGGCGTTGAGTTCAACACCGATGATTCTGTATTTGTATTTTCTACATTAATGTTTTCGTTATTATCTGCCATTTTGTCGTACTGATGGTACTAAATTTGTCTTATTTGCTATGTACGTCTCTTTATACTATATGTAATTTCCATAGATAACCTCTCTTGTTATGCTTGTTTCTCTACCCTTCTACCTCCGCTTTTCTGCTTATTTATATAATTTCGGTTTTATAAAAAGTCACCGTTCGGGCAGCCATCTGTTAAATTACGCTTTTCTTGAATTATTAATAAACGTATATATCTGATAATTATGTATGTTTTTATTGCATTTGCATAATCTAAACCACACCCTTGGTGGAAACATGTGCTCGGCTCATTCACGTACATTAGGCTTTTCGGGTCCAGAGTTGCGTTAAGCAGAAAGAGGCTGAGGTTGCTGGGTATAGAAATAACATAACACACCACATGAGGCTAACGAATTTGGTTTTATTTTGTTAAATATGTTGCAAATTGATACATGAATAACCCACAATAATTACTACAAATTCAAAATGGCGGCGATGGTATTCCGCACTTGACCTTGTTCAAGGTTAAGTAAATATACTTGCTGATTTTATGGAACTACTTCTTTTAGCCTTGTTACTACCATCATAAACAAAATCATAATCCTCTTTATATTTTAATAATAATAATTGTTAATCATATTTTACAAACCAACGCCTCAGGTTATATTACGTTGATCAACATAGACATGCACTCTCACTTTCTCACTTACTTTGACTTTACACATATTTGTGAAATTTTGAGCTCATTTAGTAATTTTGAATTTAGATAATAGTTAATAAAGGGCTTTCCTGAAAATGATGTGGCGTAGACTCCTCCTTAGTTGTCCATGGCGGTTGGCAGGTGTTCGGCCGGTTTTCGTGTTGTCATGTTTCCCACTGACTCTAATTTAAATACATTTTTGTTTGTTCACTGCTTCTTCTGATAGTTATTGTTAACTTTTTTGTTTGTTCACTGCTTCTACTGATAGTTATTGTTAACTTTTGATGCTGATTATTTCATTTTGTGAAGTAAATGTTACATTTTTGGCATGAAAACTGCCCACTGTAAACAGCAAGCGTATATGCTCGCTGACTGCTTTAGATGAACTGGGGCGAGGCAGACACAGTTATTATGTAAAACAGCGGTGTCTGACGTCATGGTGCATTGTTCCTTTCGCCAACGCCTGGTATAACACGTAATTGTTTTATGTTGTCATTGTTTGTTGGTGACGATTTGTTTCAGTGGGCCAATGAAAAGTTCGTATTGTCAATTTGTTGCGCCTAAACCGCCATTACATTTGGTTAATTTCACTCGTACTCCGATGACCTTGGCTTGTCCCCCCTGTGGTGAATTTGCGTATCTACTGGGACTTGTGTAAACTAACTTTGCCCTTGTTAATATGTATGTTCACAATAAAATTTACAATGACAATATGCTCTCATACCATTATTCTGGTACAGGTAAATCTGTACTGTTACAAAACCCCCTCAATGAAAGGTTTGGTGTCGAGACACAAAAACTTTCATTGACTCATTCATACTTTTCTAAAAGGATCAGCTCAGATATGTGCCACAACCCCCTGTAGTGTTAGTATATAAAAAAAAATCTCAATCACTTACCCTTGGTCCTATAGTGTCGATCGTACCTGTCTGACCTTACTGGACTTCTCCTGAGAGATCCCTACACCATAAGGCCATGAGGCACTGCACGCTCCTGTTCTGACGCTCCGGCCAGCGCAGGACCGCGGTCACAACACCATAAAACTCTGAAACTTTCAATACAAAATTTTAAAATAGTGGCCTTATTTATATACATATCCGCAACTGATATGTTTCCCCTTAGATGCATTGGTTTGTGATTTGAGGCGTTGGTTTCTTTACTCATAAAATTTACAAATAACACCATAAAATATAACAAGATTTAAGATAGATCATCCTTCTACCTTCCAACACTCCCATATTTTTATCAATTGTTCTGACTCCAGTCACTATCAATTTGCTTCTTTCATCATAAGAAATTATACTCCTATACTAAACATAAAACGAATTTTTTACTCTCAAACAACAACTACTATTTTTATTCATTTATTTCAAATAACATCAGTATATTTAACTATCATGGCAGCACTTAAAAACTTATCTAAATTTCTTTACTCATTTTCTTTACTTTGATTTTCCCATTTTATAACAGAATCATTTCCAGAGATTTGTTACCCTAACATAAAATTTAATATTATTACCATCACTATCCTTGTAGTAACCTCCTGACCTAATTACCATAAACATAATAAAACATTGTACATTAAACATTAAACACTAACATTGAACAATTCACATTACTTAATTCATATTTACATAACTTGAGCAAAACTTTAATAAGACATTACTATCAACAATTCTCTATTAACTTTTATTATTTAACATTCATTATATCAGATTCTATAAAACAATTTCAAATTTATCATTACCCTTCCAGTTACATTACCTTCCTACTATGAATTTTCCCTTTCTAACCCTTTTATCCTTATTTAGTTTGGGTGATTCTCTATTATTCATTATTTTCTCTATCTTATTTTGGCATTTGTCAACCTAACCTTACTACCCCTCTTTTCTCTACTAACAACCGCTTCTAACCATTAACATAATATGACACCAATATCTCAATAATAACCCCCTTCACAAATCCCATTTAAAACCTCTGGCACCGCTCATTTTGTTTTTTTTATAAGGATGTATCTTACCTACCTGGCCATATCCATTCATAACCATTTGCCCTCCACCAAATATCGGCAAACACTCTAACCCAAAATTGCTCCGCCTGCCACAACGCTGCACGCTGGTCCCTTGCCACGTCGCTCGTTGATCACTCCTTAACACCAGATCCTTACTACAAAATATCATCAACAACAACTATAAAATTACCATTCACATTACTCACCTCTACATATAATCACTAACCACTGTGTCCCTAAGATATCTAACACCTCTTTATATATTTTATCTGTATCTCAACTCTTATTTTCACTAACTCCCAATAACTCTATTTAACTAACTCCAATGCCCTTATTTATCACTATCCCCAAACCTCTTTACAACATTTCAACTTAATATACCACTAGAAAATCCATCACTTATCTACTAACAACAATACCTCTCAATATCCAAATATATAATCATCTACTAACCATTAGACTCTGAATTCCCTAATATCATTTAAAATCATCAAACTTCCTTAAATTATTTAAAATTCTACAATACATGTTCACATAAAATACACAACAGCAAAATTACACAAATACATTGACATTAATATACACAAAAATATACAATCCACATTATCATCTTATCATTTACCAAAATCAGTTTATAGGCAGTCCATCTTAAAAAAACACTGTTCACATAATTAAATGTTTATAAACACAATTAGAACAACTAACCTCCATCGTCAAATAAGAGTCGAATCTTCAAACTATATACATGGTTTAATATTAGATTTTTCATCTTATTATTATACATATATATACCATTCGAATTTTTATCATTATTCTCAAACTCATTTAACATGTCATGATTGATCATTGTCCTGTCACCTCCTGTATAATAAGTCATAATTAGGTATTTTATCAAGTCATTATTGTTATCAACATTATCTCCTACTGCTGCTATATCAGCTTCAATCCCAGGTAAGTACTTACTATTATTTTCACTTCTCTCTCCACCTACCCTTGCTATTAACCCTTCATAATTTCTACATATCTTAAAAATTTCTACTTCTCCTTTTCTCTCAAAATATCTCTCACTTTTAAAACATCTCTCATAATAATACCTCTCCCAACAACACTTCTCTCTTTACACCCACTCTTTAAACCTTCAAAACACACTTTCATTCCCTTATTATTATATTCTATTCCCCATAAAATTTCATTATTACTACCAACATCCACACTATTATCTCCTATTACTATTTTTTTATTTATTTTATCATCATTTCCAGTACTACTTACCTTGCCATCGTTGTTCCATTCAAATTTGTCTAATTCTAGTTTCTTATTTTCTGATTCTATTTTTTGTCTAACCGTGTTTTTATTTCACTTAACTTTTGATCATAATGGCAGCTTTGGTTCTTAATTTCTTTTTTGATGTCGTTAAATTGTTCATCAAATTGGTTTAATTTACTATTCAATTGACCGTTTTGTATTTGCATTAACTGAAAGAGGTCTTCCAGTGACACTTTATTCATAATAGGCGTTGAGTTCAACACCGATGATTCTGTATTTGTATTTTCTACATTAATGTTTTCGTTATTATCTGCCATTTTGTCGTACTGATGGTACTAACTTTGTCTTATTTGCTATGTACGTCTCTTTATACTATATGTAATTTCCATAGATAACCTCTCTTGTTATGCTTGTTTCTATACCCTTCTACCTCCGCTTTTCTGCTTATTTATATAATTTCGGTTTTATAAAAAGTCACCGTTCGGGCAGCCATCTGTTAAATTACGCTTTTCTTGAATTATTAATAAACGTATATATCTGATAATTATGTATGTTTTTATTGTATTTGCATAATCTAAACCACACCCTTGGTGGAAACATGTGATTGGCTCATTCACGTACATTAGGCTTTTCGGGTCCAGAGTTGCGTTAAGCAGAAAGAGGCTGAGGTTGTTGGGTATAGAAATAACAGAACACACCACATGAGGCTAACGAATTTGGTTTTATTTTGTTAAATATGTTGCAAATTGATACATGAATAACCCACAATAATTACTACAAATTCAAAATGGCGGCGATGGTATTCCGCACTTGACCTTGTTCAAGGTTAAGTAAATATACTTGCTGATTTTATGGAAACTACTTCTTTTAGCCTTGTTACTACCATCATAAACAAAATCATAATCCTCTTTATATTTTAATAATAATAATTGTTAATCATATTTTACAAACCAACGCCTCAGGTTATATTACGTTGATCAACATAGACATGCACTCTCACTTTCTCACTTACTTTGACTTTACACATATTTGTGAAATTTTGAGCTCATTTAGTAATTTTGAATTTAGATAATAGTTAATAAAGGGCTTTCCTGAAAATGATGTGGCGTAGACTCCTCCTTAGTTGTCCATGGCGGTTGGCAGGTGTTCGGCCGGTTTTCGTGTTGTCATGTTTCCCACTGACTCTAATTTAAATACATTTTTGTTTGTTCACTGCTTCTACTGATAGTTATTGTTAACTTTTGATGCTGATTATTTCATTTTGTGAAGTAAATGTTACATTTTTGGCATGAAAACTGCCCACTGTAAACAGCAAGCGTATATGCTCGCTGACTGCTTTAGATGAACTGGGGCGAGGCAGACACAATTATTATGTAAAACAGCGGTGACTGACGTCATGGTGCATTGTTCTTTTCGCCAACGGCCGGTATAACACGTAATTGTTTTATGTCGTCATTGTTTGTTGGTGACGATTTGTTTCAGTGGGCCAATGAAAAGTTCGTATTGTCAATTTGTTGCGCCTAAACCGCCATTACATTTGGTTAATTTCACTCGTACTCCGATGACCTTGGCTTGTCCCCCCTGTGGTGAATTTGCGTATCTACTGGGACTTGTGTAAACTAACTTTGCCCTTGTTAATATGTATGTTCACAATAAAATTTACAATGACAATATGCTCTCATACCATTATTCTGGTACAGGTAAATCTGTACTGTTACAAAACCCCCTCAATGAAAGGTTTGGTGTCGAGACACAAAAACTTTCATTGACTCATTCATACTTTTCTAAAAGGATCAGCTCAGATATGTGCCACAACCCCCTGTAGTGTTAGTATATAAAAAAAAATCTCAATCACTTACCCTTGGTCCTATAGTGTCGATCGTACCTGTCTGACCTTACTGGACTTCTCCTGAGAGATCCCTACACCATAAGGCCATGAGGCACTGCACGCTCCTGTTCTGACGCTCCGGCCAGCGCAGGACCGCGGTCACAACACCATAAAACTCTGAAACTTTCAATACAAAATTTTAAAATAGTGGCCTTATTTATATACATATCCGCAACTGATATGTTTCCCCTTAGATGCATTGGTTTGTGATTTGAGGCGTTGGTTTCTTTACTCATAAAATTTACAAATAACACCATAAAATATAACAAGATTTAAGATAGATCATCCTTCTACCTTCCAACACTCCCATATTTTTATCAATTGTTCTGACTCCAGTCACTATCAATTTGCTTCTTTCATCATAAGAAATTATACTCCTATACTAAACATAAAACGAATTTTTTACTCTCAAACAACAACTACTATTTTTATTCATTTATTTCAAATAACATCAGTATATTTAACTATCATGGCAGCACTTAAAAACTTATCTAAATTTCTTTACTCATTTTCTTTACTTTGATTTTCCCATTTTATAACAGAATCATTTCCAGAGATTTGTTACCCTAACATAAAATTTAATATTATTACCATCACTATCCTTGTAGTAACCTCCTGACCTAATTACCATAAACATAATAAAACATTGTACATTAAACATTAAACACTAACATTGAACAATTCACATTACTTAATTCATATTTACATAACTTGAGCAAAACTTTAATAAGACATTACTATCAACAATTCTCTATTAACTTTTATTATTTAACATTCATTATATCAGATTCTATAAAACAATTTCAAATTTATCATTACCCTTCCAGTTACATTACCTTCCTACTATGAATTTTCCCTTTCTAACCCTTTTATCCTTATTTAGTTTGGGTGATTCTCTATTATTCATTATTTTCTCTATCTTATTTTGGCATTTGTCAACCTAACCTTACTACCCCTCTTTTCTCTACTAACAACCGCTTCTAACCATTAACATAATATGACACCAATATCTCAATAATAACCCCCTTCACAAATCCCATTTAAAACCTCTGGCACCGCTCATTTTGTTTTTTTTATAAGGATGTATCTTACCTACCTGGCCATATCCATTCATAACCATTTGCCCTCCACCAAATATCGGCAAACACTCTAACCCAAAATTGCTCCGCCTGCCACAACGCTGCACGCTGGTCCCTTGCCACGTCGCTCGTTGATCACTCCTTAACACCAGATCCTTACTACAAAATATCATCAACAACAACTATAAAATTACCATTCACATTACTCACCTCTACATATAATCACTAACCACTGTGTCCCTAAGATATCTAACACCTCTTTATATATTTTATCTGTATCTCAACTCTTATTTTCACTAACTCCCAATAACTCTATTTAACTAACTCCAATGCCCTTATTTATCACTATCCCCAAACCTCTTTACAACATTTCAACTTAATATACCACTAGAAAATCCATCACTTATCTACTAACAACAATACCTCTCAATATCCAAATATATAATCATCTACTAACCATTAGACTCTGAATTCCCTAATATCATTTAAAATCATCAAACTTCCTTAAATTATTTAAAATTCTACAATACATGTTCACATAAAATACACAACAGCAAAATTACACAAATACATTGACATTAATATACACAAAAATATACAATCCACATTATCATCTTATCATTTACCAAAATCAGTTTATAGGCAGTCCATCTTAAAAAAACACTGTTCACATAATTAAATGTTTATAAACACAATTAGAACAACTAACCTCCATCGTCAAATAAGAGTCGAATCTTCAAACTATATACATGGTTTAATATTAGATTTTTCATCTTATTATTATACATATATATACCATTCGAATTTTTATCATTATTCTCAAACTCATTTAACATGTCATGATTGATCATTGTCCTGTCACCTCCTGTATAATAAGTCATAATTAGGTATTTTATCAAGTCATTATTGTTATCAACATTATCTCCTACTGCTGCTATATCAGCTTCAATCCCAGGTAAGTACTTACTATTATTTTCACTTCTCTCTCCACCTACCCTTGCTATTAACCCTTCATAATTTCTACATATCTTAAAAATTTCTACTTCTCCTTTTCTCTCAAAATATCTCTCACTTTTAAAACATCTCTCATAATAATACCTCTCCCAACAACACTTCTCTCTTTACACCCACTCTTTAAACCTTCAAAACACACTTTCATTCCCTTATTATTATATTCTATTCCCCATAAAATTTCATTATTACTACCAACATCCACACTATTATCTCCTATTACTATTTTTTTATTTATTTTATCATCATTTCCAGTACTACTTACCTTGCCATCGTTGTTCCATTCAAATTTGTCTAATTCTAGTTTCTTATTTTCTGATTCTATTTTTTGTCTAACCGTGTTTTTATTTCACTTAACTTTTGATCATAATGGCAGCTTTGGTTCTTAATTTCTTTTTTGATGTCGTTAAATTGTTCATCAAATTGGTTTAATTTACTATTCAATTGACCGTTTTGTATTTGCATTAACTGAAAGAGGTCTTCCAGTGACACTTTATTCATAATAGGCGTTGAGTTCAACACCGATGATTCTGTATTTGTATTTTCTACATTAATGTTTTCGTTATTATCTGCCATTTTGTCGTACTGATGGTACTAACTTTGTCTTATTTGCTATGTACGTCTCTTTATACTATATGTAATTTCCATAGATAACCTCTCTTGTTATGCTTGTTTCTATACCCTTCTACCTCCGCTTTTCTGCTTATTTATATAATTTCGGTTTTATAAAAAGTCACCGTTCGGGCAGCCATCTGTTAAATTACGCTTTTCTTGAATTATTAATAAACGTATATATCTGATAATTATGTATGTTTTTATTGTATTTGCATAATCTAAACCACACCCTTGGTGGAAACATGTGATTGGCTCATTCACGTACATTAGGCTTTTCGGGTCCAGAGTTGCGTTAAGCAGAAAGAGGCTGAGGTTGTTGGGTATAGAAATAACAGAACACACCACATGAGGCTAACGAATTTGGTTTTATTTTGTTAAATATGTTGCAAATTGATACATGAATAACCCACAATAATTACTACAAATTCAAAATGGCGGCGATGGTATTCCGCACTTGACCTTGTTCAAGGTTAAGTAAATATACTTGCTGATTTTATGGAAACTACTTCTTTTAGCCTTGTTACTACCATCATAAACAAAATCATAATCCTCTTTATATTTTAATAATAATAATTGTTAATCATATTTTACAAACCAACGCCTCAGGTTATATTACGTTGATCAACATAGACATGCACTCTCACTTTCTCACTTACTTTGACTTTACACATATTTGTGAAATTTTGAGCTCATTTAGTAATTTTGAATTTAGATAATAGTTAATAAAGGGCTTTCCTGAAAATGATGTGGCGTAGACTCCTCCTTAGTTGTCCATGGCGGTTGGCAGGTGTTCGGCCGGTTTTCGTGTTGTCATGTTTCCCACTGACTCTAATTTAAATACATTTTTGTTTGTTCACTGCTTCTACTGATAGTTATTGTTAACTTTTGATGCTGATTATTTCATTTTGTGAAGTAAATGTTACATTTTTGGCATGAAAACTGCCCACTGTAAACAGCAAGCGTATATGCTCGCTGACTGCTTTAGATGAACTGGGGCGAGGCAGACACAATTATTATGTAAAACAGCGGTGACTGACGTCATGGTGCATTGTTCTTTTCGCCAACGGCCGGTATAACACGTAATTGTTTTATGTCGTCATTGTTTGTTGGTGACGATTTGTTTCAGTGGGCCAATGAAAAGTTCGTATTGTCAATTTGTTGCGCCTAAACCGCCATTACATTTGGTTAATTTCACTCGTACTCCGATGACCTTGGCTTGTCTCCCCTGTGGTGAATTTGCGTATCTACTGGGACTTGTGTAAACTAACTTTGCCCTTGTTAATATGTATGTTCACAATAAAATTTACAATGACAATATGCTCTCATACCATTATTCTGGTACAGGTAAATCTGTACTGTTACAAAACCCCCTCAATGAAAGGTTTGGTGTCGAGACACAAAAACTTTCATTGACTCATTCATACTTTTCTAAAAGAATCAGCTCAGATATGTGCCACAACCCCCTGTAGTGTTAGTATATAAAAAAAAATCTCAATCACTTACCCTTGGTCCTATAGTGTCGATCGTACCTGTCTGACCTTACTGGACTTCTCCTGAGAGATCCCTACACCATAAGGCCATGAGGCACTGCACGCTCCTGTTCTGACGCTCCGGCCAGCGCAGGACCGCGGTCACAACACCATAAAACTCTGAAACATTCAATACAAAATTTTAAAATAGTGGCCTTATTTATATACATATCCGCAACTGATATGTTTCCCCTTAGATGCATTGGTTTGTGATTTGAGGCGTTGGTTTCTTTACTCATAAAATTTCAAATAACACCATAAAATATAACAAGATTTAAGATAGATCATCCTTCTACCTTCCAACACTCCCATATTTTTATCAATTGTTCTGACTCCAGTCACTATCAATTTGCTTCTTTCATCATAAGAAATTATACTCCTATACTAAACATAAAATGAATTTTTTACTCTCAAACAACAACTACTATTTTTATTCATTTATTTCAAATAACATCAGTATATTTAACTATCATGGCAGCACTTAAAAACTTATCTAAATTTCTTTACTCATTTTCTTTACTTTGATTTTCCCATTTTATAACAGAATCATTTCCAGAGATTTGTTACCCTAACATAAAATTTAATATTATTACCATCACTATCCTTGTAGTAACCTCCTGACCTATTGTACCATAAACATAATAAAAACATAATAAAACATTGTACATTAAACATTAAACACTAACATTGAACAATTCACATTACTTAATTCATATTTACATAACTTGCAGCAAAACTTTAATAAGACATAACTATCAACAATTCTCTATTAACTTTTATTATTTAACATTCATTATATCAGATTCTATAAAACAATTTCAAATTTATCATTACCCTTCCAGTTACATTACCTTCCTACTATGAATTTTCCCTTTCTAACCCTTTTATCCTTATTTAGTTTGTGTGATTCTCTATTATTCATTATTTTCTCTATCTTATTTTGGCATTTGTCAACCTAACCTTACTACCCCTCTTTTCTCTACTAACAACCGCTTCTAACCATTAACATAATATGACACCAATATCTCAATAATAACCCCCTTCACAAATCCCATTTAAAACCTCTGGCACCGCTCATTTTGTTTTTTTTATAAGGATGTATCTTACCTACCTGGCCATATCCATTCATAACCATTTGCCCTACACCAAATATCGGCAAACACTCTAACACAAAATTGCTCCGTCTGCCACAACGCTGCACGCTGGTCCCTTGCCACGTCGCTCGTTGATCACTCCTTAACACCAGATCCTTACTACAAAATATCATCAACAACAACTATAAAATTACCATTCACATTACTCACCTCTACATATAATCACTAACCACTGTGTCCCTAAGATATCTAACACCTCTTTATATATTATCTGTATCTCAACTCTTATTTTCACTAACTCCCAATAACTCTATTTAACTAACTCCAATGCCCTTATTTATCACTATCCCCAAACCTCTTTACAACATTTCAACTTAATATACCACTAGAAAATCCATCACTTATCTACTAACAACAATACCTCTCAATATCCAAATATATAATCATCTACTAACCATTAGACTCTGAATTCCCTAATATCATTTAAAATCATCAAACTTCCTTAAATTATTTAAAATTCTACAATACATGTTCACATAAAATACACAACAGCAAAATTACACAAATACATTGACATTAATATACACAAAAATATACAATCCACATTATCATCTTATCATTTACCAAAATCAATTTATAGGCAATCCATCTTAAAAAAACAATGTTCACATAATTAAATGTTTATAAACACAATTAGAACAACTAACCTCCATCGTCAAATAAGAGTCGAATCTTCAAACTATATACATGGTTTAATATTAGATATTTCATCTTATTATTATACATATATATATATACACCATTCGAATTTTTATCATTATTTTCAAACTCATTTAACATGTCATGATTGATCTTTGTCCTGTCACCTCCTGTATAATAAGTCATAATTAGGTATTTTATCAAGTCATTATTGTTATCAACATTATCTCCTACTGCTGCTATATCAGCTTCAATCCCAGGTAAGTACTTACTATTATTTTCACTTCTCTCTCCACCTAACCTTGCTATAAACTCTTCATAATTTCTACATATCTTAAAAATTTCTACTTCTCCTTTTCTCTCAAAATATCTCTCACTTTTAAAACATCTCTCATAATAATACCTCTCCCAACAACACTTCTCTCTTTACACCCACTCTTTAAACCTTCAAAACACACTATCATTCCCTTATTATTATATTCTATTCCCCATAAAATTTCATTATTGTTACCAACATCCACACTATTATCTCCTATTACTATATTTTTATTTATTTTATCATCATTTCCACTACTACTTACCTTGCCATCGTTGTTCCATTCAAATTTGTCTAATTCTAATTTCTTATTTTCTGATTCTATTTTTTCTTCTAACCGTGTTTTTATTTCACTTAACTTTTGATCATAATGGCAGCTTTGGTTCTTAATTTCTTTTTTGATGTCGTTAAATTGTTCATCAAATTGGTTTAATTTACTATTCAATTGACCATTTTGTATTTGCATTAACTGAAAGAGGTCTTCCAGTGACACTTTATTCATGATAGGCGTTGAGTTCAACACCGATGATTCTGTATTTGTATTTTCTACATTAATGTTTTCGTTATTATCTGCAATTTTGTCGTACTGATGGTACTAAATTTGTCTTATTTGCTATGTACGTCTCTTTATACTATATGTAATTTCCATAGATAACCTCTCTTGTTATGCTTGTTTCTCTACCCTTCTACCTCCGCTTTTCTGCTTATTTATATAATTTCGGTTTTATAAAAAGTCACCGTTCGGGCAGCCATCTGTTAAATTACGCTTTTCTTGAATTATTAATAAACGTAATATCTGATAATTATGTATGTTTTTATTGTATTTGTATAATCTAAACCACACCCTTGGTGGAAACATGTGCTCGGCTCATTCACGTACATTAGGCTTTTCGGGTCCAGAGTTGCGTTAAGCAGAAAGAGGCTGAGGTTGTTGGGTATAGAAATAACATAACACACCACATGAGGCTAACGAATTTGGTTTTATTTTGTAAAATATGTTGCAAATTGATACATGAATAACCCACAATAATTACTACAAATTCAAAATGGCGGCGATGGTATTCCGCACTTGACCTTGTTCAAGTTTAAGTAAATATACTTGCTGATTTTATGGAAACTACTTCTTTTAGCCTTGTTACTACCATCATAAACAAAATCATAATCCTCTTTATATTTTAATAATAATAATTGTTAATCATATTTCACAAACCAACGCCTCAGGTTATATTACGTTGATCAACATAGACATGCACTCTCACTTTCTCACTTACTTTGACTTTACACATATTTGTGAAATTTTGAGCTCATTTAGTAATTTGAATTTAGATAATAGTTAATAAAGGGCTTTCCTGAAAATGATGTGGCGTAGACTCCTCCTTAGTTGTCCATGGCGGTTGGCAGGTGTTCGGCCGGTTTTCGTGTTGTCATGTTTCCCACTGACTCTAATTTAAATACATTTTTGTTTGTTCACTGCTTCTACTGATAGTTATTGTTAACTTTTGATGCTGATTATTTCATTTTGTGAAGTAAATGTTACATTTTTGGCATGAAAACTGCCCACTGTAAACAGCAAGCGTATATGCTCGCTGACTGCTTTAGATGAACTGGGGCGAGGCAGACACAATTATTATGTAAAACAGCGGTGTCTGACGTCATGGTGCATTGTTCCTTTCGCCAACGCCTGGTATAACACGTAATTGTTTTATGTTGTCATTGTTTGTTGGTGACGATTTGTTTCAGTGGGCCAATGAAAAGTTCGTATTGTCAATTTGTTGCGCCTAAACCGCCATTACATTTGGTTAATCTCACTCGTACTCCGATGACCTTGGCTTGTCTCCCCTGTGGTGAATTTGCGTATCTACTGGGACTTGTGTAAACTAACTTTGCCCTTGTTAATATGTATGTTCACAATAAAATTTACAATGACAATATGCTCTCATACCATTATTCTGGTACAGGTAAATCTGTACTGTTACAAAACCCCCTCAATGAAAGGTTTGGTGTCGAGACACAAAAACTTTCATTGACTCATTCATACTTTTCTAAAAGGATCAGCTCAGATATGTGCCACAACCCCCTGTAGTGTTAGTATATAAAAAAAAATCTCAATCACTTACCCTTGGTCCTATAGTGTCGATCGTACCTGTCTGACCTTACTGGACTTCTCCTGAGAGATCCCTACACCATAAGGCCATGAGGCACTGCACGCTCCTGTTCTGACGCTCCGGCCAGCGCAGGACCGCGGTCACAACACCATAAAACTCTGAAACATTCAATACAAAATTTTAAAATAGTGGCCTTATTTATATACATATCCGCAACTGATATGTTTCCCCTTAGATGCATTGGTTTGTGATTTGAGGCGTTGGTTTCTTTACTCATAAAATTTACAAATAACACCATAAAATATAACAAGATTTAAGATAGATCATCCTTCTACCTTCCAACACTCCCATATTTTTATCAATTGTTCTGACTCCAGTCACTATCAATTTGCTTCTTTCATCATAAGAAATTATACTCCTATACTAAACATAAAACGAATTTTTTACTCTCAAACAACAACTACTATTTTTATTCATTTATTTCAAATAACATCAGTATATTTAACTATCATGGCAGCACTTAAAAACTTATCTAAATTTCTTTACTCATTTTCTTTACTTTGATTTTCCCAGTTTATAACAGAATCATTTCCAGAGATTTGTTACCCTAACATAAAATTTAATATTATTACCATCACTATCCTTGTAGTAACCTCCTGACCTATTGTACCATAAACATAATAAAACATTGTACATTAAACATTAAACACTAACATTGAACAATTCACATTACTTAATTCATATTTACATAACTTGAGCAAAACTTTAATAAGACATTACTATCAACAATTCTCTATTAACTTTTATTATTTAACATTCATTATATCAGATTCTATAAAACAATTTCAAATTTATCATTACCCTTCCAGTTACATTACCTTCCTACTATGAATTTTCCCTTTCTAACCCTTTTATCCTTATTTAGTTTGGGTGATTCTCTATTATTCATTATTTTCTCTATCTTATTTTGGCATTTGTCAACCTAACCTTACTACCCCTCTTTTCTCTACTAACAACCGCTTCTAACCATTAACATAATATGACACCAATATCTCAATAATAACCCCCTTCACAAATCCCATTTAAAACCTCTGGCACCGCTCATTTTGTTTTTTTTATAAGGATGTATCTTACCTACCTGGCCATATCCATTCATAACCATTTGCCCTCCACCAAATATCGGCAAACACTCTAACCCAAAATTGCTCCGCCTGCCACAACGCTGCACGCTGGTCCCTTGCCACGTCGCTCGTTGATCACTCCTTAACACCAGATCCTTACTACAAAATATCATCAACAACAACTATAAAATTACCATTCACATTACTCACCTCTACATATAATCACTAACCACTGTGTCCCTAAGATATCTAACACCTCTTTATATATTTTATCTGTATCTCAACTCTTATTTTCACTAACTCCCAATAACTCTATTTAACTAACTCCAATGCCCTTATTTATCACTATCCCCAAACCTCTTTACAACATTTCAACTTAATATAACACTAGAAAATCCATCACTTATCTACTAACAACAATACCTCTCAATATCCAAATATATAATCATCTACTAACCATTAGACTCTGAATTCCCTAATATCATTTAAAATCATCAAACTTCCTTAAATTATTTAAAATTCTACAATACATGTTCACATAAAATACACAACAGCAAAATTACACAAATACATTGACATTAATATACACAAAAATATACAATCCACATTATCATCTTATCATTTTCCAAAATCAGTTTATAGGCAGTCCATCTTAAAAAAACACTGTTCACATAATTAAATGTTTATAAACACAATTAGAACAACTAACCTCCATCGTCAAATAAGAGTCGAATCTTCAAACTATATACATGGTTTAATATTAGATATTTCATCTTATTATTATACATATATATACCATTCGAATTTTTATCATTATTCTCAAACTCATTTAACATGTCATGATTGATCATTGTCCTGTCACCTCCTGTATAATAAGTCATAATTAGGTATTTTATCAAGTCATTATTGTTATCAACATTATCTCCTACTGCTGCTATATCAGCTTCAATCCCAGGTAAGTACTTACTATTATTTTCACTTCTCTCTCCACCTAACCTTGCTATTAACCCTTCATAATTTCTACATATCTTAAAAATTTCTACTTCTCCTTTTCTCTCAAAATATCTCTCACTTTTAAAACATCTCTCATAATAATACCTCTCCCAACAACACTTCTCTCTTTACACCCACTCTTTAAACCTTCAAAACACACTTTCATTCCCTTATTATTATATTCTATTCCCCATAAAATTTCATTATTACTACCAACATCCACACTATTATCTCCTATTACTATTTTTTTATTTATTTTATCATCATTTCCAGTACTACTTACCTTGCCATCGTTGTTCCATTCAAATTTGTCTAATTCTAGTTTCTTATTTTCTGATTCTATTTTTTGTCTAACCGTGTTTTTATTTCACTTAACTTTTGATCATAATGGCAGCTTTGGTTCTTAATTTCTTTTTTGATGTCGTTAAATTGTTCATCAAATTGGTTTAATTTACTATTCAATTGACCGTTTTGTATTTGCATTAACTGAAAGAGGTCTTCCAGTGACACTTTATTCATAATAGGCGTTGAGTTCAACACCGATGATTCTGTATTTGTATTTTCTACATTAATGTTTTCGTTATTATCTGCCATTTTGTCGTACTGATGGTACTAAATTTGTCTTATTTGCTATGTACGTCTCTTTATACTATATGTAATTTCCATAGATAACCTCTCTTGTTATGCTTGTTTCTCTACCCTTCTACCTCCGCTTTTCTGCTTATTTATATAATTTCGGTTTTATATAAAGTCACCGTTCGGGCAGCCATCTGTTAAATTACGCTTTTCTTGAATTATTAATAAACGTATATATCTGATAATTATGTATGTTTTTATTGTATTTGCATAATCTAAACCACACCCTTGGTGGAAACATGTGCTCGGCTCATTCACGTACATTAGGCTTTTCGGGTCCAGAGTTGCGTTAAGCAGAAAGAGGCTGAGGTTGTTGGGTATAGAAATAACATAACACACCACATGAGGCTAACGAATTTGGTTTTATTTTGTTAAATATGTTGCAAATTGATACATGAATAACCCACAATAATTATTACAAATTTAAAATGGCGGCGATGGTATTCCGCACTTGACCTTTTTCAAGGTTAAGTAAATATACTTGCTGATTTTATGGAAACTACTTCTTTTAGCCTTGTTACTACCATCATAAACAAAATCATAATCCTCTTTATATTTTAATAATAATAATTGTTAATCATATTTCACAAACCAACGCCTCAGGTTATATTACGTTGATCAACATAGACATGCACTCTCACTTTCTCACTTACTTTGACTTTACACATATTTGTGAAATTTTGAGCTCATTTAGTAATTTTGAATTTAGATAATAGTTAATAAAGGGCTTTCCTGAAAATGATGTGGCGTAGACTCCTCCTTAGTTGTCCATGGCGGTTGGCAGGTGTTCGGCCGGTTTTCGTGTTGTCATGTTTCCCACTGACTCTAATTTAAATACATTTTTGTTTGTTCACTGCTTCTACTGATAGTTATTGTTAACTTTTGATGCTGATTATTTCATTTTGTGAAGTAAATGTTACATTTTTGGCATGAAAACTGCCCACTGTAAACGGCAAGCGTATATGCTCGCTGACTGCTTTAGATGAACTGGGGCGAGGCAGACACAATTATTATGTAAAACAGCGGTGTCTGACGTCATGGTGCATTGTTCTTTTCGCCAACGCCTGGTATAACACGTAATTGTTTTATGTCGTCATTGTTTGTTGGTGACGATTTGTTTCAGTGGGCCAATGAAAAGTTCGTATTGTCAATTTGTTGCGCCTAAACCGCCATTACATTTGGTTAATTTCACTCGTACTCCGATGACCTTGGTTTGTCTCCCCTGTGGTGAATTTGCGTATCTATTGGGACTTGTGTAAACTAACTTTGCCCTTGTTAATATGTATGTTCACAATAAAATTTACAATGACAATATGCTCTCATACCATTATTCTGGTACAGGTAAATCTGTACTGTTACAATTTTAAAACTTAACCAATTCATCTAATTGCAAGAAATTAAGGGAATATAAACCTTTTATTACAATATGAGATTTAATAATCATAAATATAACTTGATAATGGCAGAATTTGGATAACAACAGGAAGCTAGACCTTAAAATTTACAATATACAAAATGAAGGAAAAATTATCAATTTTAAATCAAAAACTTATTAAAACGGCATTATTTGGTATCAAAATACGCCGAATGAACTGAAGGATAAAATTAAGTAACAACTAGCTAATAAATTTGAAGAATAATCAGTATATAATGTAACTTTATTACGTGCACAGGATGCAAAATAAAATTCGAACAATGGAAGGAATAATATTGCTTTGGCTAAGGTATTAGTCGGAGATGAAGGAAGTTAAGTTAGTTAATTATTGAACATTGTACGGGACACTTGACACGAGCAATTTAAACGTATTAACCTAGCTACGAATACCGTAATGGCGAATAATTGTACGATCCGAAATTGAATATCGCGAGTTGCGGTAAAAAACATTTTACAAGTTCAACACAGTGAAATAAACACATACAAACACTGAACTGACATTATACAGCACAGAACACCAGTGGAAATAACATTTAAACCCAATAAAACAGTAATATAACTTAACCAAAAACAGTGCATAAACCGACAAAAGTGAACCTGACTTATAAATACACCAATTTTCCAAATACAACACCGAAACTGAACCAGAGACACTACACCAACATCAGAAGGAAGATTTGCAGACACCAGGACGTAAATTCAACAGGAAAACATCTTTATTTGAATACCAAAACTGCGAGGTTGTGAAGTTTATTCTATCTATTTACAAATATAAATACAAATACATTATTTAATTCCACCTACCTGTTAAAACAACTTTCTTGGTCCAGGATTCGGTCGCACGAACGTAGGATGCAAACGTGGTTTACGGGTTATTGGAATAACTTACGCTACTCATTATTTGAAGAGAATTAAAATTTTATTTCTTTACTTTAGAAAAAGAACTTTTGTTAGATTATTTCTTCAAACTTTGAAATGAAATACCAGCATTATGATTTTCCGCTATTTGCTACATGATTGAGACAATTACTCTTTTATCTTACTTTAACGTCTTACCTTAAATTAATACAGACATCAGACCGCCCAGCCTGCTCATTCTCTCATTCACACTAATTTACCCCTTTACTTAGATAGGCCCCATTACTTATATACTTGTTGGATACATTACGCAGTACCCTTGTCTCTCCAACCGCGTGGCACCTCAATTACAAAATTCGTTCTATTTGTCCGAGACAATTTACGATTTTCATTTTCTTCCGAAAAACAGTTCTCACTTCCGCATTTTTTTTTTTTTTGAAAACTGTACTCACATTTACTTGATACTGACATTATTTGTTGAGCCCTGGTTGACGGGCTGCCTGCGCAGGCGAGCGTCGGTGAGAAGACTGCCAGCGTCTAACTGTTCCCCACTACTTGATAATTTTAGTCAAGGCGACGGACACCGATGCCTTCTATTTCATCGCCACCGTCGTGTCACATTCAACACACGTGGTTTTTTGTGTGTTTGACGTGGATGACATTTGGGAAGCACTGGTTGACGTCACAAAAGAGGTTGGGCTTAGACTTACATCCGTCGTTTTGAGACCATGTGCGTCCAAACTTTCGTCTTTAAGCCATTTTGAGTTTTACTACCGTGGCGTCGTCTCCGCACATGCTGGGGTTGTGCGTTTGGGCGCGGACGTCACACAAACGTACAGTTCTTAGAATTGGCGCCTCGCACATTCTTTGTAAAGGTTACACAACTGTTACTGCGTACTGTTCCTTGGTTAGCGCAATGCTTTCATTCTAACACGTGGACTGGCCACACAGATGGACAATGAATTCAAAATATTTTTTAATAAATCCCCAAAAAATTAATAAAATAAAACATCCTTTTATTTGACCCGTTACAATACCCCCCCCCCCCAATGAGATATCTTCGGTCGAAACAGAAGAAATCTTATTGCTAAAACCCCTAAGAGGACCGGTGAGGATATGGTGCCAACAACCCCCTTTAGCTCTTATACTTCATGGGTAAACAACCCCCCTGGCTTGGCGACTATGGCCGCATCTGAACGAGATCACTGGACTTCTCTGTACGGATCCCAACACCATAAAATCGAACAGATACGCACCACAGCGCACCTCCCCTTCTAACATGCCACCCCCAAAATCTAAATCCCTGGCTCATATCATGCCAGATCCTCAACCGATATGTTCCCCCTTATCATGCACACTGGGCTGCCTTTAGCAGTTACTGGGCTCGTACACACACTCATAACTACATCCTAGTCAAAATTATTGATAATTAGAAAACAAATAAATTGAACATTTATCAAAAACATGAACTTCCTTATCCTAACATGTGATTATACATATACTCTAAACAATACAATTCAATAAAAAACACTATTACTACACACAAACAATAATATAATCAGAATTCAAAACATCACTTAGATGGCAGGCACAAAAATCAAAAAATTATTTTTTTTTTCAAAAAAATTTAAATTTATTAAAATATATTTTTCTCAACATTGAAATTATTTAAATTTATTTAAATTAATTAAGAAACAAAATAGGCATCACTTCATTGCCAAAACGGGTCTAGTATAGAACATCACCCACCAGCTGATCAAACTGGGTCAAGTCAAGAACCTTGACCTACATAAGCTATACGTAAGTTACATCAGAAAGTACATTGAACACCTTTAAAATTCTATCTTTAAACACAAAAACATAATAAAATAAAACCTTTAAAAATAACATAGTATTATTATAATTAACAATCAAATTGGTATTTAAATTACTCAAAATTACTCCTTTTACAACTTTACATTTTCAAATTCTATTAAAATTGTCACTTATTTCAATTAAAATTTTATATTTTTACTACAACTTTCTCTATTTAATAATCGCATTCTCCATTAGTTTGGGTGATTTAATTATTCATACTAACTTGATTTACAACTTGATATGTATACATTTATAATCTTTACCTGTTTGGCTCTCATATCACTAACAGCTTTAACTATCATGACACCCATCTCTACCAAAAACATCTATCAAACAATCTCTAAACCCAACTTACTACTAAACTCAATTCGCATCATTCTCTCATTATAAAAAAAAAATACTCTCTAACCCTTTGTACTTAGGATGTGTGTTCCCCCCCCAAACCTCATTCCCTTAATCTGGTTCCTGGATTCTACCTAAGGCAACCCCTTCCCGCGCTAAACGGTCCCTTCCCGTCCCAACCCTTTTGTTGCGGACTCCTATACTACACTATCCCCTCTTACAAAATTACCATCCCCTAATTAACATTCTCATTACCTCACTTCAACTACAACAAAATATCATCATTTACTTATTACCTCAATATATCAATCATTACTCTACATATATGCCCCATATCTACTGTGTCAACATCAATACTTCTCAAATTCTACATTACATTAATTCACAACAACATTATTCTCTCGACTACCACTTTAAACTCAACTTGGACTGATCTACCTGTCCTAACAAAATACTAATCACCCAAAATCTATCTTTTGTTATTTTTTTTTTTCACAAATCATTTAAAAATCTTAACTATATCAATTCAGTCTATCATTCAAATAAAATCTTTTACCACATTAACATCATATTGAACATTAATTACCTTGGACATTAGTAAACAATTTATCAGTGACATTCTACTACTGGTCAGCTGACTTTCTTAGCAAGGTGAATGACCTTACTGCAAACACATTGCAAAATTATACAAATTACATGAAATACATATTTTTATCAATCCTTATATCTAACATACTACACATCATTGTTTCCCCCTTTTCTGACTCTGGTACAACTAGGTAAACCACCTGCCGGTCGGTCTAGGTATTTACTTTGTTATAACCACATTTCAAAATTATATAGCTTACATATTCCTTTAATCCCTATATTCCTAACACAATAAAATAAAACATTTATGAGACAGAATAAACATAGTATAATAAACATATGAACATCTATTTATCAAATCGTACTACGAGCGTTTAGTTAGTGCAAAAATGAGTTATCATCTCTAAGTTATAAAATTTAAATTCGTTGCTCACCTGAGCAACCCCCCAAACCACACACACTATTGTTTTGTTCTGTTGGACTGTGGCGCCCATTGGCCTCCACAAGGACGGCATAGGTGGAGGAATTGACCATCTCCTTGTCCTTGCTTTAGCATTACATTTAAATGGTTTAGATAGCAACATATCTTCGTTATATAATTACACGCCCTTAATGCGGGTCTACCACCTGGCTTTGCTGTCCCTACTCGGACAGAGTGGCAGCCACTGTTCCATAGTTTCCGGGATTTCCCCTAGTTTCACCCCCCAATAATTTCTAGTATCAACCAATTTCAAGTCAGCTATGGTCAAGGGACTTAAATTATGGCCATAGCTGACCACTAGCCAAAACCACGATTAGTGCTGGTAAGGCAGTAATCGCCCGAAAAGTCGGGGAAATCATCTTTACCTTCAAGCATGTTACACTCGTCATTTACTGCACGGCACGGCAGTCTATCATGGTACAATATACAATTGTACAAAAAAGGTGTGCCGTGCATTTTCGCCATTTTCGCCTCCGATGGGGGTAACACTCTCTATTACCCCCAACCCATTCCGCTATCTACGGGGCACATGTCACCCCAGCGATAGCACACTAATAGCTAAATTAAAATTTTATATAAAACATTATAATATGAAATTTTCATTAACTCTTTTATCCATCAACATTTAAATCATTCATCACTTTCTGCAATTAGATTCCTTAAAATTTTCGAATTGATTATTAACATTTATTTTACATTGCCCTTCATTCATTATTATTTTTCAAATTATTATCTCAAATTATTTTCATTATTGAAGTTAAAATTCTTTCATTTGGGTTAAACACCTGTAAACATTTTATTATATCTGACTTGTATTATAAAATTTATACTTACAGTACATTATTCACCTACTGACATAAACACAAAATATACACACCAATAACTCCACGTAACCTCTGAAACATTTAACAACAGTGTTATTTCATACAAAACAATTTAACATCCATTTATTTATTTCTGTCAAATTCACCTCTCGTAAAATAATTTAAATTCATTAGAAAATTCAAACATATTCAAATCAATCACCAACATTTAAACATTTCAAATTATTTTAATTAAATTAATTATTGAAAATACAAGTTCCATTGCTATCAAAACAATTACAATTCGCTAATTACTGTCTTCAAAATTAATTTTGTTATTTATTTAGATTGCAAAATATTAATATTATTATTACAACAATTACCTACATACACCTTGTTTACCTAACATTTTACAATACACACAATTAAATTCACTAAACATTTATTTACAATTCTTCATCATTATTATTCAGTTATATCACACTTCATTGTCCAAGGTTGCGAGGTCAAAACCATAAAACAAAATATTTAAAATTGTCCATTTATTGTTTTATTGTTTAACCTCCATCGTCAAAAATTAGTCTTTGTTTCAAATAACAATTTTCAATTTTATTTGCACACATATGGCTATCTTGTGTGTCATAACCATACAATTTCAGTGTATTCATTTTATCATAATAATCATATACCAAGTCAACATTATGTATTTCTGTCCAGTCTCCGTTAGTAATTATATTCATTATCGGGTCAGTTATTTTTTCATCATAAATTAAATTATTATTGTTCAAACACACTTCTAACATTTCTTTCCACTCATCATAATCTCTCTTTAATTCATACAATTCTGTCTCTCTCTCAACACACAACTCTCTATCTAAATTTCTCTCATCATAACACCATCTCATACTTTTAACATCATTCCACACAGAGGGTACAAACTTATACAAAAAAGGGAAACAACTTAAATCTTTCATTATATAGGGTCTCTTGCCCTCCAATAATAACACTAGTGAACACTCTGGTTCATCACAAATAAGGGGAAAATTTACCCTCTGCCCTACACATTCATCTACTCTTTCTTTCCATTCTTTTTCTAATTCAACAACACTAATTATTACTCCGTCACAACTTATCATTCTCTCACTCTCACTCACTATTTCACTGTCTATTTTCAACGTATCACTCTCTGATATTACAATTTTAATTATATTCTCATTTGCAACATTATTTTTCTCACTAGTTACTTGTTTATTATCATTATTAATTTTACTTTTACTCTGTTCTCCTACTGACTCTACTATTCTCTCAATGTCTCGTTTTAGTTCATTACAACTACTTTCGTATTTCATTTTTACCTCATTAATATCGATTTTAAGCTCATTGAACTTTCTACTCTGTTCATCCAATTTTATGTCATTATTATCAAAACGTTTATTTAATTCGTTAAATTTGTTATTCTGTTCATCTAATTTCTCACTAAAATCATTACTTTGTCTGTCAAAACTACTTTTAATTTCTTTGATTTCGTTTTTCTGTTCATGAATGTCCATTGATATGGTTCTTAATATACTCATTATATCATCATCTAATTTATTACATTTTGTTGAGGTCGGAGTTATCTGCACCCCTGAATCCTCCGTAATATTTGTTTCATCTGAATTATTTTTTATTTTATTCTCCCGACTCACGTTTGGAGTCGAGTGGATTTCAAAATCGCTCATACTATTTGATTCATTACAATTTTCTATATTAGTCATTTCATTTATTTCATTTTCATTATTTCCTGCCATCTCTTATTCTTTATTATTGATATTTGTTAATTTACTTTAATTCATTTAATTTATCATAATACAATTTCGATCTTATGCCAATTGTGCGTAAATGACGCACTTTTACTTCATTACTCCAACCTTAAAACCACGCTTGCATCTTTTGTAGGTGTGGATTTTATTTTAAATTTTTAATTTATAAAAAAAACCGTCCCTTTCGGCTGCGCCATTTGTGAAGTTTATTCTATCTATTTACAAATATAAATACAAATACATTATTTAATTCCACCTACCTGTTAAAACAACTTTCTTGGTCCAGGATTCGGTCGCACGAACGTAGGATGCAAACGTGGTTTACGGGTTATTGGAATAACTTACGCTACTCATTATTTGAAGAGAATTAAAATTTTATTTCTTTACTTTAGAAAAAAAAACTTTTGTTAGACTATTTCTTCAAAATTTGAAATGAAATACCAGCATTATGATTTTCCGCTATTTGCTACATGATTGAGACAATTACTATTTTATCTTACTTTAACGTCTTACCTTAAATTAATACAGACATCAGACCGCCCAGCCTGCTCATTCTCTCATTCACACTAATTTACCCCTTTACTTAGATAGGCCCCATTACTTATATACTTGTTGGATACATTATGCAGTACCCTTGTCTCTCCAACCGCGTGGCACCTCAATTACAAAATTCGTTCTATTTGTCCGAAACAATTTACGATTTTCATTTTCTTCCGAAAAACAGTTCTCACTCCCGCATTTTTTTTTTTTTTTTTTTGCAAACTGTACTCACATTTACTTGATACTGACATTATTTGTTGAGCCCTGGTTGACGGGCTGCCTGCGCAGGCGAGCGTCGGTGAGAAGACTGCCAGCGTCTAACTGTTCCCCACTACTTGATAATTTTAGTCAAGGCGACGGACACCGATGCCTTCTATTTCATCGCCACCGTTGTGTCACATTCAACACACGTGGTTTTTTGTGTGTTTGACGTGGATGACATTTGGTAAGCACTGGTTGACGTCACAAAAGAGGTTGGGCTTAGACTTACATCCGTCATTTTGAGACCATGTGCGTCCAAACTTTCGTCTCTAAGCCATTTTGAGTTTTACTACCGTGGCGTCGTCTCCGCACATGCTGGGGTTGTGCGTTTGTCCGCGGACGTCACACAAACGTACAGTTCTTAGAATTGGCGCCTCGCACATTCTTTGTAAAGGTTACACAACTGTTACTGCGTACTGTTCCTTGGTTAGCGCAATGCTTTCATTCTAACACGTGGACTGGCCACACAGATGGACAATGAATTCAAAATATTTTTTAATAAATCCCCAAAAAATTAATAAAATAAAACATCCTTTTATTTGACCCGTTACAATACCCCCCCCCCCAATGAGATATCTTCGGTCGAAACAGAAGAAATCTCATTGCTAAAACCCCTAAGAGGACCGGTGAGGATATGGTGCCAACAACCGCCTTTAGCTCTTATACTTCATGGGTAAACAACCCCCCTGGCTTGGCGACTATGGCCGCATCTGAACGAGATCACTGGACTTCTCTGTACGGATCCCAACACCATAAAATCGAACAGATACGCACCACAGCGCACCTCCCCTTCTAACATGCCACCCCCAAAATCTAAATCCCTGGCTCATATCATGCCAGATCCTCAACCGATATGTTCCCCCTTATCATGCACACTGGGCTGCCTTTAGCAGTTACTGGGCTCGTACACACACTCATAACTACATCCTAGTCAAAATTATTGATAATTAGAAAACAAATAAATTGAACATTTATCAAAAACATGAACTTCCTTATCCTAACATGTGATTATACATATACTCTAAACAATACAATTCAATAAAAAACACTATTACTACACACAAACAATAATATAATCAGAATTCAAAACATCACTTAGATGGCAGGCACAAAAATCAAAAAATTATTTTTTTTTTCAAAAAAATTTAAATTTATTAAAATATATTTTTCTCAACATTGAAATTATTTAAATTTATTTAAATTAATTAAGAAACAAAATAGGCATCACTTCATTGCCAAAACGGGTCTAGTATAGAACATCACCCACCAGCTGATCAAACTGGGTCAAGTCAAGAACCTTGACCTACATAAGCTATACGTAAGTTACATCAGAAAGTACATTGAACACCTTTAAAATTCTATCTTTAAACACAAAAACATAATAAAATAAAACCTTTAAAAATAACATAGTATTATTATAATTAACAATCAAATTGGTATTTAAATTACTCAAAATTACTCCTTTTACAACTTTACATTTTCAAATTCTATTAAAATTGTCACTTCTTTCAATTAAAATTTTATATTTTTACTATAACTTTCTCTATTTAATAATCGCATTCTCCATTAGTTTGGGTGATTTAATTATTCATACTAACTTGATTTACAACTTGATATGTATACATTTATAATCTTTACCTCTTTGGCTCTCATATCACTAACAGCTTTAACTATCATGACACCCATCTCTACCAAAAACATCTATCAAACAATCTCTAAACCCAACTTACTACTAAACTCAATTCGCATCATTCTCTCGTTATAAAAAAAAAATACTCTCTAACCCTTTGTACTTAGGATGTGTGTTCCCCCCCCCAAACCTCATTCCCTTAATCTGGTTCCTGGATTCTACCTAAGGCAACCCCTTCCCGCGCTAAACGGTCCCTTCCCGTCCCAACCCTTTTGTTGCGGACTCCTATACTACACTATCCCCTCTTACAAAATTACCATCCCCTAATTAACATTCTCATTACCTCACTTCAACTACAACAAAATATCATCATTTACTTATTACCTCAATATATCAATCATTACTCTACATATATGCCCCAT
The DNA here is from genome assembly GCA_034769895.1 of Magicicada septendecula. NCBI lineage: Eukaryota > Metazoa > Arthropoda > Insecta > Hemiptera > Cicadidae > Magicicada > Magicicada septendecula. The sequence continues at coordinate 621,434,127 of CM068367.1, read as the reverse complement.
ATCTACTGTGTCAACATCAATACTTCTCAAATTCTACATTACATTAATTCACAACAACATTATTCTCTTGACTACCACTTTAAACTCAACTTGGACTGATCTACCTGTCCTAACAAAATACTAATCACCCAAAATCTATCTTTTGTTATTTTTTTTTTTCACAAATCATTTAAAAATCTTAACTATATCAATTCAGTCTATCATTCAAATAAAATCTTTTACCACATTAACATCATATTGAACATTAATTACCTTGGACATTAGTAAACAATTTATCAGTGACATTCTACTACTGGTCAGCTGACTTTCTTAGCAAGGTGAATGACCTTACTGCAAACACATTGCAAAATTATACAAATTACATGAAATACATATTTTTATCAATCCTTATATCTAACATACTACACATCATTGTTTCCCCCTTTTCTGACTCTGGTACAACTAGGTAAACCACCTGCCGGTCGGTCTAGGTATTTACTTTGTTATAACCACATTTCAAAATTATATAGCTTACATATTCCTTTAATCCCTATATTCCTAACACAATAAAATAAAACATTTATGAGACAGAATAAACATAGTATAATAAACATATGAACATCTATTTATCAAATCGTACTACGAGCGTTTAGTTAGTGCAAAAATGAGTTATCATCTCTAAGTTATAAAATTTAAATTCGTTGCTCACCTGAGCAACCCCCCAAACCACACACACTATTGTTTTGTTCTGTTGGACTGTGGCGCCCATTGGCCTCCACAAGGACGGCATAGGTGGAGGAATTGACCATCTCCTTGTCCTTGCTTTAGCATTACATTTAAATGGTTTAGATAGCAACATATCTTCGTTATATAATTACACGCCCTTAATGCGGGTCTACCACCTGGCTTTGCTGTCCCTACTCGGACAGAGTGGCAGCCACTGTTCCATAGTTTCCGGGATTTCCCCTAGTTTCACCCCCCAATAATTTCTAGTATCAACCAATTTCAAGTCAGCTATGGTCAAGGGACTTAAATTATGGCCATAGCTGACCGCTAGCCAAAACCACGATTAGTGCTGGTAAGGCAGTAATCGCCCGAAAAGTCGGGGAAATCATCTTTACCTTCAAGCATGTTACACTCGTCATTTACTGCACGGCACGGCAGTCTATCATGGTACAATATACAATTGTACAAAAAAGGTGTGCCGTGCATTTTCGCCATTTTCGCCTCCGATGGGGGTAACACTCTATTACCCCCAACCCATTCCGCTATCTACTGGGGCACATGTCACCCCAGCGATAGCACACTAATAGCTAAATTAAAATTTTATATAAAACATTATAATATGAAATTTTCATTAACTCTTTTATCCATCAACATTTAAATCATTCATCACTTTCTGCAATTAGATTCCTTAAAATTTTCGAATTGATTATTAACATTTATTTTACATTGCCCTTCAGTCATTATTATTTTTCAAATTATTATCTCAAATTATTTTCATTATTGAAGTTAAAATTCTTTCATTTGGGTTAAACACCTGTAAACATTTTATTATATCTGACTTGTATTATAAAATTTATACTTACAGTACATTATTCACCTACTGACATAAACACAAAATATACACACCAATAACTCCACGTAACCTCTGAAACATTTAACAACAGTGTTATTTCATACAAAACAATTTAACATCCATTTATTTATTTCTGTCAAATTCACCTCTCGTAAAATAATTTAAATTCATTAGAAAATTCAATCATATTCAAATCAATCACCAACATTTAAACATTTCAAATTATTTTAATTAAATTAATTATTGAAAATACAAGTTTCATTGCTATCAAAACAATTACAATTCGCTAATTACTGTCTTCAAAATTAATTTTGTTATTTATTTAGATTGCAAAATATTAATATTATTATTACAACAATTACCTACATACACCTTGTTTACCTAACATTTTACAATACACACAATTAAATTCACTAAACATTTATTTACAATTCTTCATCATTATTATTCAGTTATATCACACTTCATTGTCCAAGGTTGCGAGGTCAAAACCATAAAACAAAATATTTAAAATTGTCCATTTATTGTTTTATTGTTTAACCTCCATCGTCAAAAATTAGTCTTTGTTTCAAATAACAATTTTCAATTTTATTTGCACACATATGGCTATCTTGTGTGTCATAACCATACAATTTCAGTGTATTCATTTTATCATAATAATCATATACCAAGTCAACATTATGTATTTCTGTCCAGTCTCCGTTAGTAATTATATTCATTATCGGGTCAGTTATTTTTTCATCATAAATTAAATTATTATTGTTCAAACACACTTCTAACATTTCTTTCCACTCATCATAATCTCTCTTTAATTCATACAATTCTGTCTCTCTCTCAACACACAACTCTCTATCTAAATTTCTCTCATCATAACACCATCTCATACTTTTAACATCATTCCACACAGAGGGTACAAACTTATACAAAAAAGGGAAACAACTTAAATCTTTCATTATATAGGGTCTCTTGCCCTCCAATAATAACACTAGTGAACACTCTGGTTCATCACAAATAAGGGGAAAATTTACCCTCTGCCCTACACATTCATCTACTCTTTCTTTCCATTCTTTTTCTAATTCAACAACACTAATTATTACTCCATCACAACTTATCATTCTCTCACTCTCACTCACTATTTCACTGTATATTTTCAACGTATCACTCTCTGATATTACAATTTTAATTATATTCTCATTTGCAACATTATTTTTCTCACTAGTTACTTGTTTATTATCATTATTATTTTTACTTTTACTCTGTTCTCCTACTGACTCTACTATTCTCTCAATGTCTCGTTTTAGTTCATTACAACTACTTTCGTATTTCATTTTTACCTCATTAATATCGATTTTAAGCTCATTGAACTTTCTACTCTGTTCATCCAATTTTATGTCATTATTATCAAAACGTTTATTTAATTCGTTAAATTTGTTATTCTGTTCATCTAATTTCTCACTAAAATCATTACTTTGTCTGTCAAAACTACTTTTAATTTCTTTGATTTCGTTTTTCTGTTCATGAATGTCCATTGATATGGTTCTTAATATACTCATTATATCATCATCTAATTTATTACATTTTGTTGAGGTCGGAGTTATCTGCACCCCTGAATCCTCCGTAATATTTGTTTCATCTGAATTATTTTTTATTTTATTCTCCCGACTCACGTTTGGAGTCGAGTGGATTTCAAAATCGCTCATACTATTTGATTCATTACAATTTTCTATATTAGTCATTTCATTTATTTCATTTTCATTATTTCCTGCCATCTCTTATTCTTTATTATTGATATTTGTTAATTTACTTTAATTCATTTAATTTATCATAATACAATTTCGATCTTATGCCAATTGTGCGTAAATGACGCACTTTTACTTCATTACTCCAACCTTAAAACCACGCTTGCATCTTTTGTAGGTGTGGATTTTATTTTAAATTTTTAATTTATAAAAAAAAAACGTCCCTTTCGGCTGCGCCATTTGTGAAGTTTATTCTATCTATTTACAAATATAAATACAAATACATTATTTAATTCCACCTACCTGTTAAAACAACTTTCTTGGTCCAGGATTCGGTCGCACGAACGTAGGATGCAAACGTGGTTTACGGGTTATTGGAATAACTTACGCTACTCATTATTTGAAGAGAATTAAAATTTTATTTCTTTACTTTAGAAAAAAAAACTTTTGTTAGACTATTTCTTCAAAATTTGAAATGAAATACCAGCATTATGATTTTCCGCTATTTGCTACATGATTGAGACAATTACTATTTTATCTTACTTTAACGTCTTACCTTAAATTAATACAGACATCAGACCGCCCAGCCTGCTCATTCTCTCATTCACACTAATTTACCCCTTTACTTAGATAGGCCCCATTACTTATATACTTGTTGGATACATTACGCAGTACCCTTGTCTCTCCAACCGCGTGGCACCTCAATTACAAAATTCGTTCTATTTGTCCGAAACAATTTACGATTTTCATTTTCTTCCGAAAAACAGTTCTCACTCCCGCATTTTTTTTTTTTTTTTTTTTGCAAACTGTACTCACATTTACTTGATACTGACATTATTTGTTGAGCCCTGGTTGACGGGCTGCCTGCGCAGGCGAGCGTCGGTGAGAAGACTGCCAGCGTCTAACTGTTCCCCACTACTTGATAATTTTAGTCAAGGCGACGGACACCGACGCCTTCTATTTCATCGCCACCGTTGTGTCACATTCAACACACGTGGTTTTTTGTGTGTTTGACGTGGATGACATTTGGTAAGCACTGGTTGACGTCACAAAAGAGGTTGGGCTTAGACTTACATCCGTCATTTTGAGACCATGTGCGTCCAAACTTTCGTCTCTAAGCCATTTTGAGTTTTACTACCGTGGCGTCGTCTGCGCACATGCTGGGATGGTGCGTTTGGACGCGGACGTCACACAAACGTACAGTTCTTAGAATTGGTGCCTCGCGCATTCTTTGTAAAGGTTACACAACTGTTACTGCGTACTGTTCCTTGGTTAGCGCAATGCTTTCATTCTAACACGTGGACTGGCCACACAGATGGACAATGAATTCAAAATATTTTTTAATAAATCCCCAAAAAATTAATAAAATAAAACATCCTTTTATTTGACCCGTTACAAGGTGACGATTTCTAACTTCGATGGCAGCTATTGCTGATTAACCAACACTCAACTGAATACAGCCATCTACTGTTGCTGGATGGTTCGCATCCTATTTACTTATTTCTACACTTTAAATCGAATATATGTACTATTAATTTTAAGAATTTATCTTGTAATGTTATACTTTTCAATCTTTGCCCTATTTCTCTGACTTTCCCTAAAATAGCTGTTCAGAGAACCTTTATATATAAAATTTGTAATAACAAATCGATACCCTGAGAATCGATTTACATATCGACAAGAGTCCAAATACATAATTGTTAATAAAATAATTAATACATTTCATATTAAAACAGTTTTTTCATTTCTAAATATAGCCATTTAACAATACTTTAATATAAACAGAATTTACTACAAGAATTTCACCACCAGAAGAAAGGTAACCTACAAACCGAAAATAAACAAGGATCGATTGCTATTGGAGACAATCCTATAAGTGGCTGGAGTTCTTTAACAAATACCCAAAAGCCTATAAAACATTCGAATTAAGTGATAAACGTTTTGGAACATCATGAAACTTAATTAATTAATTGTTATTAATTAATTGATTAATAAAAGAAAAAATTTTAATTTAAAAAAAAATTTTAATAAACAATTTTATTTTTACACGAACACATATTTATATATTTTGTAACACAATACAACACTATTAACACGTTTAGTTACAAATTGGCGCACAATTGGCGTGAGGGGCTTTAATTAGCGATTGAAAGGCCACTACAATCTGCCCAATCACTAATTGGAGCTTGGCAGCAGCTATAAAGCCAGAGAAAGGGAAAAATGCAACGACGTGCAACCTCAAAGAAACGGGCGGCGGAGGCCGAAAAGGAAGTAGAAATGAATATGTAAAATAAAGAAGCGACGCCAGTAGAAGATGTGGAAAGGTTATTGCCACCAGTATTGTCTAAACAACCTGCACAACCAGAAAAACAACCTGAAATGCCCACACAAACAAGGGAAGTCAATGTTCAGAAGGAACAATTGGGAAAGCCAACACGGATGGAGGATGGGAGCATGCAAGAGATGCTCAGGATGATGATGGAAGAAATCAAGTCCAGTAAGAAGGAAATGAGTAAGCAAATGGAAGAAAATAGCAAGAAGATGGAGAAGAAATTGGATTCTACAAAAGAAGATTTGAAGAAGGATAACCAATCCACAAAAGAAGAATTGAGTGGGATGAACAAGAACATGGAGGAGAATAGTAAAAAATTAGAAGAATTGAAGGAAGACAACCAGTCCCTGAGTAAGAAAATTGATGAAACAAATAAGAAGATGGAAGAAGAAATGGGGAAGAAGTTAGAAGAATTGAAGGAAGACAACCAATCTTTTAAGGAAGAATTTAAATCGACTAAGGAAGAATTGATCAAAAAAATTGAGAATACCAATAAGAGAATTCAAGAAAATAGTAAAAGGATGGAAAGTGACAACCGATAGTTGAAGGAAGAGTTGAAGGAAGATAACAAGAAGTTGGAAGAGAAGATGGGGGAGAAATTGAAAGAATTGAGAGAGGACAACCAAATGTTAAGAGAAGAATTAAGGGAGGTCAATCAGGAGAATCTGGACAAACTAGACGAAAGGATGGAGTTGTTAAGGGAAGAACTGAACAAGGAAATCAACGTTAATAAGAAAGCTATGAATAAAAAATTAGAAGAAGAAAACATAATGATGAATGAACAGATCCGAGAAATTGACGGAAAATGCAACCAAACCGAAAAGGAAGTACAAGAATTCAAGGAAGTGGTGAACATCAAGTTTACGAATATCGAAGAGCATAGTCGCAGGAAAGTGGAAGAACAACGGAAGGAGACTCAGGAAGAATTCGGGAGAGTACGGACCCAAGTCGCGGAATGGTGTGATGGGATGCAAGAGGCTATGACCAATATCACGAGGATTGCCCATCAACGAAAACCGAGAATGGCTGAACTTCCGGCAATATAAGCGGAAACCAATGGAGTTCCTGGCGAGGATAGAGGAGTACTTCGCCAAACATAGAGGGAGTCAATGGAGCAATAAACGGGAGATGCTGGACGAGTCATTCAGGGAGATGACAGACTGGTGGATGGCTGGCGAACCGCAGCGAGATTGCCGACTACCAGCAGTTCAGGATAATGTTTAAATCCAAATACTGGTCCGAAACAACACAGAACCTGATCAGAGACAATATTTGCAACGGACGATACAGGGCCCAAGTAGGCAATACCATGACAGCCTATTTCCTAGGGAAGGTGTGCCTGGCAAAACACCTCGAGCCGGCTATACCCGAAGAGTGTCTGGTGAATAAGCTGTCCTATCATCATGATGAGGATATTGTCAGGGCAAGGAGAGGTAGCCAGATCAAGACGGTGCAGGCCATGACGGAGTTGTTAGAAAGTTACGAGAATGAAGAGTACTACCGCCAGAGCAGGAGGAGGAATGAGCGACCGGAGACGAGGACGACTCAGTACCCTAGTAATTGCAATAACCATCCCGGAAACCGAAACCAACAAAGTAATTACGACGGGAATAATAACCCGCCGCGTAATAACCACAACTTTAACGGCAACACGAACGGTAATAGGAACAATAACCCATATCCTAATAACCGTAACAATTATTATCAGCCCCCTAACAGCCCGTATAGTCAGAGAAATCCCTACCCCGGTAATAATGAAAGACATTACCAGCCCAATAGAAATTACTATAATAATTATAATAATAATAATAGAGTTTCCCGCCCGAGGGTTAATTTTATAAGAGCAGGAGATCGAGGTCCGAGAAGGTACTACCAACAACGGAGGAACAGTTTCCACGGTGGAGATCGAAGATGGAGAAGTGCAGAACGGGACGGTCCACGCCACGAACATGGAAGAAGGAGTACCAGCCTGGAGGATCCTGGCCGACAACAAAACAGGGAAATAACTTTCGAACAGGATACAGCGCGGCAGGAACCGACACAGAGTTTCCAGAACGATGCCTCGGTCAGTCCGAGTCCTAACGATGACCACAATAATTTAAACGGGAGGAGGCAGTAATAAACTATTACAACCCGTTGCTGCTTCTACTTCCTGGGTTTTATAAAGATGAGTTGCAAGAAGCAACTAATTTAAAGAACATCACAATAATAAGTAACAATTATTTAAAAAATATAAGAACAGAACTTTTAGAGGAGAACGAAAAGAGTCTCAATAATAATAACAATGAAATATTGTATATAACAGCGGAGGTACAAGGAATTCCCGGGAATATCATGATTGACACCGGTGCAAATATTTCTATCATAAATGCAAATGAACTGGAAAGAATCCAGAGAGAATGTGGGAAAACTTTGCCTATGTTACCAGTGAATAACATTGTTTTGCTAGGTGCAACTGGCCGCCAGAACAAAACTATTAGGAAGCAAGTTTCCTTAAGTGTCGTTAGCCGTGATATAGCTTTAGACATGGAATTTTTGATCGCCACCGGATTACCATTTGATATACTGGTAGGTTGTGATATTCTAAGAAGGTACTCTGCCATTATCGACCTTAACCAAGAGAGAGTATCAATTTTTCCAGACGGAATAACATGGACCGCAAATTTGGTAGGAGGCGCAAATATACTTCCCAGCCCAATACACCAACAACTTCGTAAAATAAATTTCGTAAGGAACAGCCCCCTTCATAAACCAATTGTACACAACAATGGAGGAGAGGATTTATACGAGAAATACAAATCAGTGTTTTCAAACGAGCCAGGTAAGGTTAAAAACTATCAGTGCAAACTTGAATTCAAAGAAAACGTGGAGTTTAACCGGAGGTCATACCCAATCGCGCATTCGCTAAAAGAGGCCGTGAGAACAGAAATTAATAAAATGATCGACAATGACATAATTGAGATTTGTCAATCTCCTTACACTAGTCCAATTATTGCTGCTCCCAAGAAAGACGGACAAGTCCGGCTCTGTTTGGATGCGCGCGAACTAAATAAAACCATTGTGAATGACCGAACATCACCCGGTGAAATAGAGGAGATACTAAAACGTTTTCACGGCACTAAGTTTATCAGTACCTGGGACACTGTATGTGGTTATTGGCAAGTGGAGTTGCATCCACAAAGCCGTCAATACGTGGCGTTCATTTTCGAAGGGCGCAATTACCAGTTCAAGAGACTGCCCTTCGGACTTGTAAATTCTGTAGCCATCTTTGTGGCCTGTATGGACCAAATACTTGGACAAGAAGCACTCCGGTTTACCACAGTCTATGTAGACGATTTACTTATTACGTCAGAAACCTGGGAGGAACACTGTTATCGAGTTCAGAAGTTCCCGCAACCAAAAAACAGGAAACAGTTACAATCTTTCCTCGGACTCTGTAACTATTACAGAAAGTTTCAGCACAAATATTCCGAGTTGACAGCCAAGTTTCAACCACAATTGTCTGCGAAAAACAAATGGACCTGGGGTGAGGAACGAGATATTACCTTTCGATTGATAAAAGAAAAGTTTTTGGAGAGCGTTATACTTCGTCACCCCGGATTTTAAGAAACCATTCTTTGTAAATTGCGATGCTAGCGACATCAGCTTAGGAACAACTTTCTACCAGGAAGATGAGGAGGGTCACCATCTGGTAATAAGCTTCGCTAGTCGCACACTGAATCAATGCGAAAAGAATTATAATGTGACCGAAAAGGAATTGCTTAGCGTGGTATTCGCATGCAGCAAGTTCCGAACATACATTCTCGGGTATCCAGTCACTGTTCGCACTGATCATAAATCCATCTCATTTCTACCTAGGTGCAAATTGAGTCACGGCCGATTGGCTAGATGGGTACTCGCCCTACAAGAATAAAATTTAAAATGGGAGTATATTCCGGGAAAAAAGAATGTGGTAGCCGATGTGTTGTCACGGATCAATTTGGAAGACCAGACCTTCGAGGGAGAGAAGGAGAGCTTAGTTAAAATTTACAACTTATTTAAAACCAGATCCGATCTACAAGCCCTATTAATAAACATCCATATCCACCAACAGTCTGACCTTAAACTGAAAAACATAATCAGTCGATTGGAAGCCGACGATGACACCGTTTCCAAATACTACCGTCTCAATAAAGGAATACTATTCGTAAAAACGGCATTGGATGAAGAAACATGGAAGGTGATAATTCCGCACGAAATCAAAAAGGAAGTTATAATCGATTATCATATAAGGTATGGCCATATGGGAGCGCTAAAAGTGATACAGGCTTTAGATGAAAACTGCAAAATAAAGAACATTAACCGAAAGGTAAGAAATTACCTGAAGTCTTGTAATATTTGTCAGTGTGTTAAGATTAACAATGAGAAGAAAGAGGGTATAATGATACCAATAACATCAAACGCAAAACTAGAAAAAGTGTTCTTAGATATCTGAAGGCCATTTCCCCGTAGCGGCGGTCGACAAAGGTACAAGTACCTAATAATAATCAGGGACCATTATACTAAATACATAAAGCTATATCCGGTTAATCGGGCAACCACAGCGAAAGTGCTTGCGGTAATAATAGACTTGTATGTGCCAGAGATCGGTAGACCATCTTCAATTATTACCGACCATGGAACTCAATTTAAGGGGAGAAGATGGCGAGACACATTATTATCACTTGGGATTAAAACCTATAAGACGTTAGTCTACCACCCAAGTAGTAATCCGGCTGAGAGGGTACTGAGAGAAGTGGGTAGAACCTTGCGAACGTACTGTCACAACCAACAGAAAAAGTGGCAAGAGTACTTAGCAGCAACAGATAAATTCCTAAATTTTGCCCACCATCCAGCTATAGGAATTACCCCTTACTCCGCCATGTATGAGAAGCCAACTCCCCGAGAAATGGAAGAAATAATGGAGTTCCAACAAACAATGGTCGTAAGTTTGACCAGGTGAAATTCTATAAAAAGGTGGCTGAAGACCAAGAGAAACGGCAAGCCAAATATCAAAAGGCAATCGGGCGTATAATAACTTACAAAGAGGGTGAGAAAGTTCTATTAAAAAATCGAGAACTGCCCAGCACCCTAGAAGGGATAACCAAAAAGTTATTATTACTCTATACAGGACCATATGTTGTTGTAAAGAATAATCATAATAATACGTATGAACTGAGAGAAATAGTTTCCGGAAGAGTTAAAGGTGTGTACAACCAAGCATCCATCAAAAAGTATTATGAAGAATGAATTGGAATTTAGAATTTAGAATTTTTATAAATACTAAAAAAATCTAAAAGGAAGTAAGACCAACTTACTATACACAATTTTGAAGAACATTTGAAGGTAATTAAAAAGGTAGAATTTAGAATTTTATAAATACCAAAAAATTATAAAATAAAGGTAAGACCAACTTACTACAACTAATTTTGAGAAAGAACATTTGAAGACAATTAAAAGAATTAGAATTTAGAATTATATATAACAAAAAATTAAAAATTAAGTAACCACATCTTACTACAAACAATTGTGAAGGAAACAATTTTGGAAATAAATGAATTAAACAGAATTTGAGTTTTGACAAAAACGTCAAAATTTTAAAATAAAATAAGATCAACTTATTACAAATGATTTATGAGAAATGTTATGGAATTAAATAAAAAGAAGAGTTTGAATTTTGCATAAAACTAACAAAGTTCTAAAAATAAGTATGTTCCATTTATAATTAAATTTAGAAGAAAATAATATGATTAATTCAGAAAAAAGAATTAAATATAATCCAGAATAAATGTGAATATCTAGCATTTGAAGGAGTAGAGAAGAAAAACAAAAAAGAGTGTGAGATACAAGAGAAGGCAATAATTTGGAAACAAAGAGAAGAATCTGTCATTATAATAAAATTATAAAAATCCAAAAAAGAAAAACAATAATATAATAATGAGAATGACCTATGACTAACTACTTATGAAACGATAATGGAAACAGTTAATCAACAAAAATGATTATGATATTACTCAGTTCTGAAGAAACAAAGAAGAACAACTCATACCAAACATATGGAGAAAATGATTTTGAACAAATAATAATAATAAGACCTATAAGAAACGCAAAGAGAAGAAGTACCACATGAAATATAATATAAATAAATTAATTTTAATGAAGACGAAGGCGGATTAATGACTTTCTGAGAGAAAAGAAAGAAAAATATAATGAAATAATATGATCACAATAACAACCTGAATATCAATTACAAAGAAATTTTTGAAACAATTAAATATAATAAAATAAGACTATTCAAATAATGAATAAGAACCAAAGAGAAAATACTGTATATGAAAACCATGCTAACAATGTAATTAACCAGAAGGAAGTATAATGAGAATTCAGATGGAGAAGGAAAAGAGTTACACAATAACTAGTAACAAGAAGTATTAACAAAAGTTTCCAACCATAATTAAAATAAATATATGAGACGAGCTAAGAGTTTAGAAAATATATATAATGAATATAATAAGAATTAAGAAGATTTATTAAGATAGAAAATGTGAGATAATCTGAGAAACTACGAAGTGAAGAATCCAAAGATATTTTTTATTAGTCGACAATGAGACTACTTTTTATTTAATTTATTCGATAACTGACTGTAGATAATTCCAGCAGCATTATGTTTTTTGAGCAGAGATGAATATGTCTCTGGACTCAAATTGTAGAAGTGGTGTATGGTCAGCAGAGTTGTGAAGCCTACAGTGCCGCTCTGAACTGCCTCAGCCCACATGATAGGGAACGTTAGGGAATTAATATCCCAAGGATGCAACACGAAGTTTATAAGGAAAGAAAATGTATAATAATAATAATAATAATATATCTCAGAAGACACTAACTATCCAAGAAGGATCAAAAGTCAGATAAGTTACTATATATATATAAAATTTATTAAGCTCAACTATAAAAAAGTCGGTATAGAAATGGAGAGGAAAATGAAGTATATAAAAAAAAAAATAGTAAAATTATCATAAGAAATTATTTCATCCACAATCAAGTCTGAAATAATTACTTCTGGAGGAGAGCAATCTGTAGCATGACAGATAAGCCCATAAAAATGAATGGTGAATTGATCATTAAAATAATATAATAACATGTTTAAATCCGAAGAAAGCAATATAATAAAGAATTAATTCAGAACAACCGTGCAGTACAATCATTGATTAAAAGTATAAGTTCATATAAAATAAATGTTACAAGTGATGAATCATCAAAACCAATTTTAATAACTAAAGGTGAAAAAACATAACCCAGGAAGGTAAGGAGTAGATAAGGAAGAAACCCAGAACATTACTAAACCCATAACGAAGGTTAGGAGTAGATAAGGAAGAAACCCAGAACAAGGCAAGATCCACCATAAAAGGTGATGCATTTGAAGAAACAAGAAGAGTAGGTGAAGAAGGAACCCAAAAACACGATGACATCCACAAGAAGATGAAGAAAATACGATTATAAGAAACCAGAAGAAAAGAAGACATCGAGAAGAAACAAGAAGAAGACAGCATCCACAAGAGGAAGGAATGCTCTTGTAAAAAACACCCATATCTCAAAATAAATAAAAATAATAAGAATAAAAAGTATAACAAACTGTTCAAGCAAAAACCCACATGTACAATAGAAATAAGACTAAAAGTGTATGGAGTAAGAGTTGAAAGTGGACCAAGGTGAAATAATAATATAATACCAAAGAACAAATCTTCATTGTAACCCACGAATAGATCTCTTGATTTTAATAAGACTATATAACCATTTAGAAATAGAATCAAGGAATGTAAAGAGAACCAGTGCAAGTTTTAGTATTATAAAAAATGAACCTTATGTTTCATTATTGGCATTCACAAACTATGTAAATAATGAAATAATACAACTTTTGAGTGACTTAATTTATGTACAGAGGTAATATAATACATGTGTTAACTAAGAACTGCCAATCTGTTTAAATGACATTGATTAATAAAACAAAAGCAGATGCAGAATAAAAAGTGAAGTGACAGGGTACAATTACCCAAAACCCTATTAAAAACAGATAAAAACTGCTAAATAAACTTAGTATAAGGAATATAGAGAATAAGATTATAATAATTAAGGTTTTGTTTAGGTATAATAAGATATTTAAAATGTATTAGGAATAAGAAAAATTAAACAGTTTAGAACCACTAACATTCTCCAATTGTAAAATATTTGTTACAGGTATTGTGGTTAATAATTAAGTAAAATGTTAGAATAGAAAAAACATTCTTTATAAATAATATTTGTTATGTATTAGTATTAAGCTTTCAGTACAAAAAATGTCTGATTTGTTGAAGACAACTATTATTTGGAATTTTTTGTTATATGTTAATAGTATGAAACAGATACTAATTGTTATTTTGTTTAATAGAAGAAAATGTTTAATTTATGTTACAATGTCAAAAAGTCAGAGAGGGTATAACTCAATATGTATTATTTATATAAAAATTTGTATGTAAAAACTGTTAGGAATCTAGGCAAAATGTTAAAAAACTGAACATCATCAAAACTGAGAAACTAAGTACTTAAATACATTTAAACTGAAGGTATTTAGATAAGGTAAACCATAAACAAAGCCATATAATTAGAAATATAACTAAGAAAGATTTTGTAAAATTATAGCCAGGATTATTGATAAAAATGGAAATGACAGAACTCAAAAATTTGGAGAGGGGAGTCATATATTCCAACATAATATTTTAAAACTTAACCAATTCATCTAATTGCAAGAAATTAAGGGAATATAAACCTTTTATTACAATATGAGATTTAATAATCATAAATATAACTCGATAATGGCAGAATTTGGATAACAACAGGAAGCTAGACCTTAAAATTTACAATATACAAAATGAAGGAAAAATTATCAATTTTAGATCAAAAACTTAATAAAAACGGCATTATTTGGTATCAAAATACACCGAATGATTTGAAGCATAAAATTAAGTAACAACTAGCTAATAAATTTGAAGAATAACCAAAGTATAATCAGTTATATAATGTAACTTTATTACATGCACAGGATGCAAAATAAAATTCAAACAATGGAAGGAATAATATTGCTTTGGCTAAGGTTTTAGTCGGAGATGAAGGAAGTTAAGTTAGTTAATTATTGAACATTGTACGGGACACTTGACACGAGCAATTTAAACGTATTAACCTAGCTACGAATACCGTAATGGTGAATAATTGTACGATCCGAAATTGAATATCGCGAGTTGCGGTAAAAAACATTTTACAAGTTCGACACAGTGAAACAAAAACACATACAAACACCGAACTAACATTATACAGCACAGAACACCAGTGGAAATAACATTTAAACCCAATAAAACAGTAATATAACTTAACCACAAAAAGTGCATAACCGACAAAAGTGAACCTGACTTATAAATACACCAATTTTCCAAATACAACACCGAAACTGAACCAGAGACACTACACCAACACCAGAAGGAAGATTTGCAGATACCAGGACGTAAATTCAACAGGAAAACATCTTTATTTGAACACCAAAACTGCGAGGTGATGATTTCTAACTTCAACGGCGGCCATTGCTGTTAACCAACACTCAACTGAACACAGCCATCTACTGCTTGCTGGAAGGTTCGCAACCTATTTACTTATTTCTACACTTTAAATTGAATATATGTACTGTTAATTTTAAGAATTTATCTTGTAATGTTATACTTTTCAATCTTTGCCCTATTTCTCTGACTTTCCATAAAATAGCTGTTCAAAGAACCTTTATATATAAAATTTGTAATAACAAATCGATACCCTGAGAATCGATTTACATATCGACAAGAGTCCAAATACATAATTGTTAATAAAATAATTAATACATTTCATATTAAAACAGTTTTTTCATTTCTAAATATAGCCATTTAACAATACTTTAATATAAACAGAATTTACTACAAGAATTTCACCACCAGAAGGAAGATAACCTCCAAACCAAAAATAAACAAGGATCGATTGCTATTGGAGACAATCCTATAAGTGGCTGGAGTTCTTTAACAAATACCCAAAAGCCTATAAAACATAAAAATTAAGTGATAAACGTTTCGGAACATCACGAAACTTAATTAATTAATTGTTATTAATTAATTGATTAATAAAAGAAAAAATGTTTAATTAAAACAAATTTTTTTTAACAAACAATTTTATTTTTACACGAACACATATTTATATATTTTGTAACACAATACAACACTATTAACACGTTTAGTTGCAAATTAATCTGTAGCATGACAGATAAGCCCATAAAATTGAATGGTGAATTGATCATTAAAATAATATAATAAAATGTTTAAATCCGAAGAAAGCAATATAATAAAGAATTAATTCAGAACAACCGTGCAGTACAATCATTGGTTAAAAGTATAAGTTCATATAAAATAAATGTTATAAGTGATGAATCATCAAAACCAATTTTAATAACTAAAGGTGAAAAAATATAACCCAGGAAGATAAGGAGTAGATAAGGAAGAAACCCAGAACATAACTAAACCCACAACGAAGTTTAGGAGTAGATAAGGAAGAAACCCAGAACAAGGCAAGATCCACCATAAAAGGTGATGCATTTGAAGAAACAAGAAGAGTAGGTGAAGAAGGAACCCAAAAACACGATGACATCCACAAGAAGATGAAGAAAATACGATTATAAGAAACCAGAAGAAAAGAAGACATCGATGAAGAAACAAGAAGAAGACAGCATCCACAAGAGGAAGGAATGCTCTTGTAAAAAACACCCATATCCCAAAATAAATAAAAATAATAATAATAAAAAGTATAACAAAGTATTCATGCGAAAACCCATATGTACAATAGAAATAAGACTAAAAGTGTATAGAGTAAGAGTTGAAAGTGGACCAAGGTGAAACAATAATATAATACCAAAGAACAAATCTTCATTGTAACCCACGAATAGATCTCTTGATTTTAATAAGACTATTTAACCATTTAGAAATAGAATCAAGGAATGTAAAGAGAACCAGTGCAAGTTTTAGTATTATAAAAAACGAACCTTATGTTTCATTATTGTCATTCACAAACTATGTAAATAATGAAATAATACAACTTTTGAGTGACTTAATTTCTGTGCAGAGGTAATATAATACATGTGTTAACAAAGAACTGCCAATCTGTTTAAATGACATCGATTGATAAAACAAAAGCAGATGCAGAATAAAAAGTGACGTGACAGGGTACAATTACCCAAAACCCTATTAAAAACAGATAAAAACTGCTAAATAAACTTAGTATAAGGAATATAGAGAATAAGATTATAATAATTAAGGTTTTGTTTAGGTATAATAAGATATTTAAAATGTATTAGGAATAAGAAAATTTAAACAGTTCAGAACCACTAACATCCTTTAATTGTAAAATATTTGTTACTGGTATCATTGTTAATAATTAAGTAAGATGTTAGAATGGAAAAACATTCTTTATAAATAATATTTGTTATGTATTAGTATTAAGCTTTAAGTATAAAAAATGTCTGATTTGTTGAAGACAACTATTAGTTGGAATTTTTTGTTGAACCAGAGACACTACACCAACATCAGAAGGAAGATTTGCAGACACCAGGATGTAAATTCAACAGGAAAACATCTTTATTTGAACACCAAAACTGCGAGGTGACGATTTACAACTTCAACGGTGGCCATTGTTGATTAACCAACACTCAACTGAACACAGCCTTCTGTCTGTCTGCTGGACGGTTCGCAACCTATTTACTTATTTCTACACTTTAAATTGAATATATGTACTGTTAATTTTAAGAATTTATCTTGTAATGTTATACTTTTCAATCTTTGCCCTATTTCTCTGACTTTCCCTAAAATAGCTGTTCAAAGAACCTTTATATAAAAAATTTGTAATAACAAAACGATCCCTGAGAATCGATTTATATATCGACAAGAGTCAAAATACATAATTGTGAATAAAATAATTAATACCTTTCATATTAAAACAGTTTTTTCATTTCTAAATATAGCCATTTAACAATACATTAATTTAAACAGAATTTACTACAAGTATTTCACCACCAGAAGGAAGATAACCTCCAAACCGAAAATAACAAAAAATTTTCTGGTTCAGTTTCGATGTTGTATTTGGAAAATTGAAAGTCAGGTTCACTTTTGTCGGTTATGCACTTTTTGTGGTTAAGTTATATTACTGTTTTATTGGGTTTAAATGTTATTTCCACTGTTGTTTTGGGCTGTATAATGTTAGTTCGGTGTTTGTATGTGTTTATTTCACTGTGTTGAACTTGTAAAATGTTTTTTACCGCAACTCACGATATTCAATTTCGGATCGTACAATTATTCGCCATTACGGTATTCGTAGCTAGGTTAATACGTTTAAATTGCTCGTGTCAAGTGTCCCGTAAATGTTCAATAATTAACTAACTTAACTTCCTTCATCTCCGACTAAAACCTTAGCCAAAGCAATATTATTCCTTCCATTGTTTGAATTTTATTTTGCATCCTGTGCATGTAATAAAGTTACATTATATAACTGATTATACTTTGGTTATTCTTCAAATTTATTAGCTAGTTGTTACTTAATTTTATCCTTCAGTTCATTCGGCGTATTTTGATACCAAATAATGCCGTTTTATTAAGTTTTTGATCTAAAATTGATAATTTTTCCTTCATTTTGTATATTGTAAATTTTAAGGTCTAGCTTCCTGTTGTTATCCAAATTCTGCCATTTTCAAGTTATATTTATGATTATTAAATCTCATATTGTAATAAAAGGTTTATATTCCCTTAATTTCTTGCAATTAGATGAATTGGTTAAGTTTTAAAATATTATGTTGGACTATATGACTCCCCTCTCCAAATTTTTGAGTTCTGTCATTTCCATTTTTATCAATAATCCTGGCTATAATTTTACAAAATCTTTCTTAGTTATATTTCTAATTATATGGCTTTGTTTATGGTTTACCTTATCTAAATACCTTCAGTTTAAATATATTTAAGTACTTAGTTTCTCAGTTTTGATGATGTTTAGTTTTTATCATTTTGCCTAGATTCCTAACAGTTTTTACATACAAATTTTTATATAAATAATACATATTGAGTTATACCCTCTCTGACTTTTTGACATTGTAACATAAATTAAACATTTTCTTCTATTAAACAAAATAACAATTAGTATTTGTTTCATACTATTAACATATAACAAATAATTCCAAATAATAGTTGTCTTCAACAAATCAGACATTTTTATACTCAAAGCTTAATACTAATACATAACAAATATTATTTATAAAGAATGTTTTTTCCATTCTAACATCTTACTTAATTATTAACCATAATACTTGTAACAAATATTTTACAATTGAAGAATGTTAGTGGTTCTAAACTGTTTAAATTTTCTTATTGCTAATACATTTTAAATATCTTATTATACCTAAACAAAACCTTAATTATTATAATCTTATTCTCTATATTCCTTATACTAAGTTTATTTAGCAGTTTTTATCTGTTTTTAATAGGGTTTTGGGTAATTGTACCCTGTCACGTCACTTTATATTCTGCATCTGCTTTTGTTTTATCAATCGATGTCATTTAAACAGATTGGCAGTTCTTTGTTATCACATGTATTATATTACCTCTGCACAGAAATTAAGTCACTCAAAAGTTGTATTATTTCATCATTTACATAGTTTGTGAATGCCAATAATGAAACATAAGGTTCATTTTTTATAATACTAAAACTTGCACTGGTTCTCTTTACATTCCTTGATTCTATTTCTAAATGGTTATATAGTCTTATTAAAATCAAGAGATCTATTCGTGGGTTACAATGAAGATTTTTTCCTTGGTATTATATTATTGTTTCACCTTGGTCCACTTTCAACTCTTACTCTATACACTTTTAGTCTTATTTCTATTGTACATGTGGGTTTTTGCATGAATACTTTGTTATACTTTTTATTATTATTATTTTTATTTATTTTGGGATATGGGTATTTTTTACAAGAGCATTCCTTCTTCTTGTGGATGCTGTCTTCTTCTTGTTTCTTCATCGATGTCTTCTTTTCTTCTGGTTTCTTATAATCGTATTTTCTTCATCTTCTTGTGGATGTCATCGTGTTTTTGGGTTACTTCTTCACCTACTCTTCTTGTTTCTTCAAATGCATCACCTTTTATGGTGGATCTTGCCTTGTTCTGGGTTTCTTCCTTATCTACTCCTTACCTTCCTGGGTTATATTTTTTCACCTTTAGTTATTAAAATTGGTTTTGATGATTCATCACTTGTAACATTTATTTTATATGAACTTATATTTTAAAATCAATGATTGTACTGCACGGTTGTTCTGAATTAATTCTTTATTATATTGCTTTCTTCGGATTTAAACATGTTATTATATTATTTTAATGATCAATTCACCATTCATTTTTATGGGCTTATCTGTCATGCTACAGGTTGCTCTCCTCCAGAAGTAATTATTTCAGACTTGATTATGGATGAAATAATTTCTTATGATAATTGTATTAATTTTTTTTTTTTATACTTCATTTTCCTCTCCATTTCTATATCGACTTTTTTATAGTTGAGCTTAATAAATTTTATATATATAGTCACTTATCTGATTTTTGATCCTTCTTGGATAGTTAGTGTCTTCTGAGATATATTATTATTATTATTATTATACATTTTCTTTCATTATAAACTTCGTGTTGCATCCTTGGGATATTAATTCCCTAACGTTCCCTATCACGTGGGCTGGGGCAGTTCAGAGGGGCACTGTAGGCTTCACAACTCTGCTGGCCATACACCACTTCTACAATTTGAGTCCAGAGGCACATTCATCTCTGCTCAAAAAACATAATGCTGCTGGAATTATCTACAGTCAGTCATCGAATTAATTAAATAAAAAGTAGTCTCATTGTCGACTAATAAAAATATCTTTGGATTCTTCACTTCGTAGTTTCTCAGATTATCTCACATTTTCTATCTTTAATAAATCTTCTTAATTCTTATTATATTCATTATATATATTTTTCTAAACTCTTAACTCGTCTGATATATTATTTTAATTATGGTTGGAAACTTTTGTTAATTCTTCTTGTTACTAGTTATTGTGTAACTCTTTTCCTTCTCCATCTGAATTCTCATTATACTTCCTTCTGGTTAATTACATTGTTAGCATGGTTTTTATATATAGCATTTTCTCTTTGGTTCTTATTCATTATTTGAATGGTCTTATTTTATTATATTTAATTGTTTCAAAAATTTCTTTGTAATTGATATTCAGGTTGTTATTGTGATCATATTATTTGATTATATTTTGTTCTTTCCTTTCTCTTAGAAAGTTATTAATCCGTCTTCGCATTCATTAAAATTAATTTATTTATATTATATTTCATGTGGTACTTCTTCTCTTTGCATTTCATATAGGTCTTATTATTATTATTTGTTCAAAATCATCGTCTCCATATGTTAGGTATGAGTTGTTCTTCTTTGTTTCTTCAGAACTGAGTAATATCATAATCATTTTTGTTGATTAACTGTTTCCATTATCGTTTCATAAGTAGTTAGTCATAGGTCGTTCTCATTGTATTATTGTTTTCCTTTTTTTTTGGATTTTTATAATTTTAGTATAATAACAGATTCTTCTCTTTGTTTCCAAATTATTGCCTTCTCTTGTATATCACACTCTTTTTGTTTTTCTTCTCTACTCCTTCAAATGCTAGATATTCACATTTATTCTGGATTATATTTAATTCTTTTTTCTGAATTAATCATATTATTTTCTTCTAAATTTAATTATAAATGGAACATATTTATTTTTAGAACTTTGTTTGTTTTATTCAAAATTTAAATTCTTATTTTCATCTATTTCCATAACATTTTTCATAAATTGTTTGTAATAAGTTGATCTTATTTTATTTTAAAATTTTGATGTTTTTGTGAAAATTAAAATTCTGTTTAATTCATTTATTTCCAAAATTGTTTCCTTCACAATTGTTTATAGTAAGATGTGCTTACTTATTTTCTGAATTTTTTTATTATATATAATTCTAAATTCAAATTATTTTTAATTCCAAATGTTTCTTTTCAAAAATTGTTTGTAGTAAGTTGGTCTTACTTCATTTTAGAATTTTTTGGTATTTATAAAATTCTAAATTCATTCTTCATGATACTTTTTCATGGATGCTTGGTTATACACACCTTTAACTCTTCCGGAAACTATTTCTCTCAGTTCATACGTATTATTATAATTATTCTTTACAACAACATATGGTCCTGTATAGAGTAATAATAACTTTTTGGTTATCCCTTCTAGAGTGCTGGGCAGTTCTCGATTTTTTAATAGAACTTTCTCACCCTCTTTGTAAGTTATTATACGCCCTATTGCCTTTTGATATTTGGCTTGCCGTTTTTCTTGGTCTTCGGCTACTTTGTTATAGAATTTCACCTTGTCAAACTTACGATCATTGTTTGTTGGGAATTCGATTATTTCTTCAATTTCTCGAGGAGTTGGCTTCTCATACATGGCGGAGTAAGGGGTAATTCCTATAGCTGGATGGTGGGCGAAATTTAGGAATTTATCTGTTGCTGCTAAGTACTCTTGCCACTTTTTCTGTTGGTTGTGACAGTACGTTCGCAAGATTCTACCCACTTCTCTTAGTACCCTCTCAGCCGGATTACTACTTGGGTGGTAGACTGACGTCTTGAAGGTTTTAATCCCAAGTGATAATAATGTGTCTCGCCATCTTCTCCCCTTAAATTGAGTACCATGGTTGGTAATTATTGAAGATGGTCTACCGATCTCTGGCACATACTAGTCTATTATTACCGCAAGAACTTTCGCTGTGGTTGCCCGATTAACCGGATATAGCTTTATGTATTTAGTATAATGGTCCATGATTATTATTAGGTACTTGTACCTGTGTCGACCGCCACTTCGGGGAAATGGCCCGCAGATATCTAAGAACACTTTTTCTAGTTTTGCGTTTGATGTTATTGGTATCATTATACCCTCTTTCTTCTCATTGTTAATCTTAACACACTGACAAATATTACAAGACTTCAGGTAATTTCTTACCTTTCGGTTAATGTTCTTTATTTTGCAGTTTTCATCTAAAGCCTGTATCACTTTTAGCGCTCCCATATGGCCATACCTTATATGATAATCGATTATAACTTCCTTTTCGATTTGGTGCGGAATTATCACCTTCCATGTTTCTTCATCCAATGCCGTTTTTACGAATAGTATTCCTTTATTGAGATGGTAGTATTTGGAAACGGTGTCATCGTCGGCTTCCAATCGACTGATTATGTTTTTCAGTTTAGGGTCAGACTGTTGGTGGATACGGATGTTTATGAATAGGGCTTGTAGATCGGATCTGGTTTTAAATAAGTTGTAAATTTTAACTAAGCTCTCCTTCACTCCCTCGAAGGTCTGGTCTTCCAAATTGATCCGTGACAACACATCGGCTACCACATTCTTTTTCCCCAGAATATACTCCCATTTTAAATTGTATTCTTGTAGGGCGAGTACCCATCTAGCCAATCGGCCGTGACTCAATTTGCACCTACGTAGAAATGAGATGGATTTATGATCAGTGCGAACAGTGACTGGATACCCGAGAATGTGTGTTCGGAACTTGCTGCATGTGAATACCATGCTAAGCAATTCCTTTTCGGTCACATTATAATTCTTCTCGCATTGATTCAGTGTGCGACTAGTGAAGCTTATTACCAGATGGTGACCCTCCTCATCTTCCTGGTATAAAGTTGTTCCTAAGCTGATGTCGCTAGCATCGCAATTTACAAAGAATGGTTTCTTAAAATCCGGGTGACGAAGTATAACGCTCTCCAAAAACTTTTCTTTTATCAATCGGAAGGTAATATCTTGTTCCTCACCCCAGGTCCATTTGTTTTTCGCAGACAATTGTGGTTGAAACTTGGCTGTCAACTCGGAATATTTGTGCTGAAACTTTCTGTAATAGTTACAGAGTCCGAGGAAAGATTGTAACTGTTTCCTGTTTTTTGGTTGCGGGAACTTCTGAATTGCCTCCACTTTCTCTGCTGACGAGGTAATACCTCTATCGTCTAGGTTGAAACCTAAGAATTGTACTTCGCGCGCAATGAACTTGGATTTCTCCAACTTAAAAGTTATGTTATTTTGCGCTAACTTTCTGCGTACATATTCTAGTCGATAACAGTGTTCCTCCCAGGTTTCTGACGTAATAAGTAAATCGTCTACATAGACTGTGGTAAACCGGAGTGCTTCTTGTCCAAGTACTTGGTCCATACAGGCCACAAAGATGGCTACAGAATTTACAAGTCCGAAGGGCAGTCTCTTGAACTGGTAATTGCGCCCTTCAAAAATGAACGCCACGTACTGACGGGTTTGTGGATGCAACTCCACTTGCCAATAACCACATACAGTGTCCCAGGTACTGATAAACTTAGTGCCGTGAAAACGTTTTAGTATCTCCTCTATTTCACCGGGTGATGTTCGGTCATTCACAATGGTTTTATTTAGCTCTTGCGCATCTAAACAGAGCCGGACTTGTCCGTCTTTCTTGGGAGCAGCAATAATTGGACTAGTGTAAGGAGATTGACTAATCTCAATTATGTCATTGTCGATCATTTTATTAATTTCTGTTCTCATGGCCTCTTTTAGCGAGTGCGCGATTGGGTATGACCTCCGGTTAAACTCCACGTTTTCTTTGAATTCAAGTTTGCACTGATAGTTTTTAACCTTACCTGGCTCGTCTGAAAACACTGATTTGTATTTCTCGTATACATTGATTAAACGATCTGCTAAGTGTACAGGTATTTTTTCGTTGTCGGTTCCGCACTGGAAATCCCTTATCTCTTGTATCTTTACTGACCATAAATCCTCTCCTCCATTGTTGTATACAATTGGGTTATGAAGGGGGCTGTTCCTTACAAAATTTATTTTACGAAGTTGTTGGTGTATTGGGCTGGGAAGTATATTTGCGCCTCCTACCAAATTTGCGATCCACGTTATTCCATCCGGAAAAAGTGATACTCTCTCTTGGTTAAGGTCGATATTGGCGGAGTAGCTTCTTAGAATATCGCAACCTACCAGTATATCAAATGGTAATCCGGTGGCGATCAAAAATTCCATGTCTAAAGCTATATCACGGCTAACGACACTTAAGGAAACTTGCTTCCTAATAGTTTTGTTCTGGCGGCCAGTTGCACCTATCAAAACAATGTTATTCACTGGTAACATAGGCAAAGTTTTCCCACATTCTCTCTGTATTCTTTCCAGTTCATTTGCATTTATGATAGAAATATTTGCACCGGTGTCAATCATGATTTTCGCGGGAATTCCTTCTACCTCCGCTGTTATATACAATATTTCATTGTTATTATTATTGAGGCTGTTTTCGTTCTCCTCTAAAAGTTCTGTTCTTATATTTTTTAAATAATTGTTACTTATTATTGTGATGTTCTTTAAATTGGTTGCTTCTTGCAACTCATCTTTATAAAAGCCAGGAAGTAGAAGCAGCAACGGGTCATAATAGTTTATTACTGCCTCCTCCCGTTTAAATTATTGTGGTCATCGTTAGGACTCGGATTAACCGAGGCATCGTTCTGGACACTCTGTGTCGGTTCCTGCCGCACTGTATCCTGTTCGAAGGTTATTTCCCTGTTTTGTTGTCGGCCAAGATCCTCCAGACTGGTACTCCTTCTTCCATGTTCTTGGTGTGGACCGTCCCGTTCTGCACTTCTCCATCTTCGATCTCGACCGTGGAAACTATTCCTCCGTTGTTGGTAGTACCTTCTCGGACCTCGAACTTCCGCTCTTATAAAATTAACCCTCGGGCGGGAAACTCTATTATTATAATTATTATAGTAATTTCTATTGGGCTGGTAATGTCTTTCATTATTACCGGGGTAGGGATTTCTCTGACTATACAGGCTGTTAGGGGGCTGATAATAATTGTTACGGTTATTAGGATATGTGTTATTGTTCCTATTACCATTCGTGTTGCCGTTAAAGTTGTGGTTATTACGCGGCGGGTTATTATTGCCGTCGTAATTACTTTGTTGGTTTCGGTTTCCGGGATGGTTATTTCCGTTACTAGGTTACTGGTTGTTCCTCGTCTCCGGTTGCTCATTCCTCCTTCTGCTCTGGCGGTAGTACTCTTCATTCTCGTAACTTTCTAACAACTCCGTCATGGCCTGCACCATCATATCGTCGTCGTAATGATAGGACAGCTTATTCACCAGACACTCTTCGGGTATAGCCGGCTCAAGGTGTTTTGCCAGGCACACCTTCCCTAGGAAATAGGCTGTCATGGTATTGACTATTTGGGCCCTGTATCGCCCGTTGCAAATATTGTCTCTGATCAGGTTCTGTGTTGTTTCGGACCATTATTTGGATTTAAACATTTTCCTGAACTGCTGGTAGTCGGCAATCTCGCTGCGGTTCGCCATCCACCAGTTATCTGTCATCTCCCTGAATGACTCGTCCAGTATCTCCCGGTTATTGCTCCATTGACTATGTTTGGCGAAGTACTCCTCTATCCTCGCCAGGAACTCCATTGGTTTCCTCTTATATTGCCGGAAGTTCAGCCATTCTCGGTTTTCGTTGATGGGTAATCCGGTGAAATGAGTGGGTCTATTCCTCAAAGCTTCCATCTCTTCTTGGCTTTGCCATACCTGACCCGTGATATTGGTCATAGCCTCTTGCATCCCATCACACCGTTCCGCGACTTGGCTCCGTACTCTCCCGAATTCTTCCTGAGTCTCCTTCCGTTGTTCTTCCACTTTCCTACGGCTATGCGATATTCGTAAACTTGATGTTTACCACTTTCTTGAATTCTTGTTCTTCCTTTTCAGTCTGGTTGCATTTTCCGTCAATTTCTCGGATCTGTTGATTCATCATTATGTTTGCTTCTTCCAATTTTTTATTCATAGCTTTCTTGTTAACGTTGATTTCCTTGTTCAGTTCTTCTCTTAACAATTCCATCCTTTCGTCTAGTTTGTCCAGATTCTCCTGATTGACCTCCCTTAATTCTTCTCTTAACATTTGGTTGTGCTCTCTCAATTCTTCCAATTTCTCCCCCGTCTTCTCTTCCATTTTCTTACTGTTTTCTTCAATTCTCCTGTTAGTATTCTCAATTTTGTTAATCAATTCTTCCTTAGTTGATTTGAATGCTTCCTTGGTTGATTTGAATTCTTCCTTTAACAACTGGTTGTCTTCCTTCAATTCTTCTAATTTCTTCCCCATTTCTTCTTCCATCTTCTTATTTGTTTCATCAATTTTCTTACTCAAATCTTCCTTCAAAGACTGGTTGTCACTTCCCATTTTCTTATTATTGTTACAGAATTATCACTTAATTCGAATGTTTTATAGGCTTTTGGGTATTTGTTAAAGAACTCCAGCCACTTATAGGATTGTCTCCAATAGCAATCGATCCTTGTTTATTTTCAGTTTGGAGGTTATCTTCCTTCTGGTGGTGAAATTCTTGTAGTAAATTCTGTTTAAATTAATGTATTGTTAAATGGCTATATTTAGAAATGAAAAAACTGTTTTAATATGAAAGGTATTAATTATTTTATTCACAATTATGTATTTTGACTCTTGTCGATATATAAATAGATTCTCAGGGATCGTTTTGTTATTACAAATTTTTTATATAAAGGTTCTTTGAACAGCTATTTTAGGGAAAGTCAGAGAAATAGGGCAAAGATTGAAAAGTATAACATTACAAGATAAATTCTTAAAATTAACAATACATATATTCAAGTTAAAGTGTAGAAATAAGTAAATAGGTTGCGAACCTTCCAGCAAACAGTAGATGGCTGTGTTCAGTTGAGTGTTGGTTAACAGCAATGGCCACCGTTGAAGTTAGAAATCGTCACCTCGCAGTCTTGGTGTTCAAATAAAGATGTTTTCCTGTTGAATTTACGTCCTGGTATCTGCAAATCTTCCTTCTGGTGTTGGTGTAGTGTCTCTGGTTCAGTTTCGGTGTTGTATTTGGAAAATTGGTGTATTTATAAGTCAGGTTCACTTTTGTCGGTTATGCACTTTTTGTGGTTAAGTTATATTACTGTTTTATTGGGTTTAAATGTTATTTCCACTGTTGTTTTGGGCTGCATAATGTTAGTTCGGTGTTTGTATGTGTTTATTTCACTGTGTTGAACTTGTAAAATGTTTTTTACCGCAACTCGCAATATTAAATTTCGGATCTTACAATTATTCGCCATTACGAATCAATTATTCGCCTACAGATTCTGTAACATGACAGATAAGCACATAAAAATGAATGGCGAATTGATCATTAAAATAAAATAATAACATGTTTAAATCCGAAGAAAGCAATATAATAAAGAATTAATTCAGAACAACCGTGTAGTACAATCATTGACTTTAAAATATAAGTTCATATAAAATAAATGTTACAAGTGATGAATCATCAAAACCAATTTTAATAACTAAAGGTGAAAAAATATAACCCAGGAAGGTAAGGAGTAGATAAGGAAGAAACCCAGAACATTACTAAACCCACAACGAAGGTAAGGAGGAGATAAGGAAGAAACCCAGAACAAGGCAAGATCCACCATAAAAGGTGATGCATTTGAAGAAACAAGAAGAGTAGGTGAAGAAGTAACCCAAAAACACGATGACATCCACAAGAAGATGAAGAAAATACGATTATAAGAAACCAGAAGAAAAGAAGACATCGATGAAGAAACAAGAAGAAGACAGCATCCACAAGAAGAAGGAATGCTCTTGTAAAAAACACCCATATCCCAAAATAAATAAAAATAATAATAATAAAAAGTATAACAAAGTATTCATGCGAAAACCCATATGTACAATAGAAATAAGACTAAAAGTGTATAGAGTAAGAGTTGAAAGTGGACCAAGGTGAAACAATAATATAATACCAAAGAACAAATCTTCATTGTAACCCACGAATAGATCTCTTGATTTAAATAAGACTATATAACCATTTAGAAATAGAATCAAGGAATGTAAAGAGAACCAGTGCAAGTTTTAGTATTATAAAAAATGAACCTTATGTTTCATTATTGGCATTCACAAACTATGTAAATGATGAAATAATACAACTTTTGAGTGACTTAATTTCTGTACAGAGGTAATATAATACATGTGTTAACAAAGAACTGCCAATCTGTTTAAATGACATTGATTAATAAAACAAAAGCAGATGCAGAATAAAAAGTGAAGTGACAGGGTACAATTACCCAAAACCCTATTAAAAACAGATAAAAACTGCTAAATAAACTTAGTATAAGGAATATAGAGAATAAGATTATAATAATTAAGGTTTTGTTTAGGTATAATAAGATATTTAAAATATATTAAGAATAAGAAAATTTAAACAGTTCAGAACCACTTACATCCTATAATTGTAAAATATTTGTTACTGATATCATTGTTAATAATTAAGATGTTAGAATGGAAAAACATTCTTTATAAATAATATTTGTTATGTATTAGTATTAAGCTTTGAGTATAAAAAATGTCTGATTTGTTGAAGACAACTATTATTTGGAATTATTTGTTATATGTTAATAGTATGAAACAAATACTAATTGTTATTTTGTTTAATAGAAGAAAATGTTTAATTTATGTTACAATGTCAAAAAGTCAGAGAGGGTATAACTCAATATGTATTATTTATATAAAAATTTGTATGTAGAAACTGTTAGGAATCTAGGCAAAATGTTAAAAACTGAACATCATCAAAACTGAAAACTAAGTACTTAAATACATTTAAACTGAAGGTATTTAGATAAGGTAAACCAGAAACAAAGCCATGTAATTAGAAATATAACTGAGAAAGATTTTGTAAAATTATGGCCAGGATTATTGATAAAAATGGAAATGACAGAACTGAAAAATTTGGAGAGGGGAGTCATATTATTTCAACATAATATTTTAAAACTTAACCAATTCATCTAATTGCAAGAAATTAAGGGAATATAAACCTTTTATTACAATATGAGATTTAATAATCATAAATATAACTTGATAATGGCAGAATTTGGATAACAACAGGAAGCTAGACCTTAAAATTTACAATATACAAAATGAAGGAAAAATTATCAATTTTAGATCAAAAACTTAATAAAACGGCATTATTTGGTATCAAAATACGCCGAATGAACTGAAGGATAGAATTAAGTAACAACTAGCTTATAAATTTGAAGAATAACCAAAGTATAATCAGTTATATAATGTAACTTTATTACATGCACAGGATGCAAAATAAAATTCGAACAATGGAAGGAATAATATTGCTTTGGCTAAGGTTTTAGTCGGAGATGAAGGAAGTTAAGTTAGTTAATTATTGAACATTGTACGGGACACTTGACACGAGCAATTTAAACGTATTAACCTAGTTACGAATACCGTAATGGCGAATAATTGTACGATCCGAAATTGAATATCGCGAGTTGTGGTAAAAAACATTTTACAAGTTCGACACAGTGAAATAAACACATACAAACACCGAACTAACATTATACAGCACACAACAACAGTGGAAATAACATTTAAACCCAATAAAACAGTAATATAACTTAACCAAAAATAGTGCATAACCGACAAAAGTGAACCTGACTTATAAATACACCAATTTTCCAAATACAACACCAAAACTTAACCAGAGACACTACACCAACATCAGAAAGAAGATTTGCAGACACCAGGACGTAAATTCAACAGGAAAACATCTTTATTTGGACACCAAAACTGCGAGGTGACGATTTCTAACTTCGACGGCGGCCATTGCTGAGTAATCAACACTCAACTGAACACAGCCTTCTGGCTGTCTGCTGGACGGTTCGCAACCTATTTACTTATTTCTACACTTTAAATTGAATATATGTACTGTTAATTTTAAGAATTTATCTTGTAATGTTATACTTTTCAATCTTTGCCCTATTTCTCTGACTTTCCCCTAAAATAGCTGTTCAAAGAACCTTTATATAAAAAATTTGTAATAACAAATCGATACCCTGAGAATCGATTTACATATCGACAAGTGTCCAAATACATAATTGTTAATAAAATAATTAATACTTTTCATATTAAAACAGTTTTTTCATTTCTAAATATAGCCATTTAACAATACCTTAATTTAAACAGAATTTACTACCAGAATTTCACCACCAGAAGGAAGATAACCTCCAAACCGAAAATAAACAAGGATCGATTGCTATTGGAGACAATCCTATAAGTGGCTGGAGTTCTTTAACAAATACCCAAAAGCCTATAAAACATTTGAATTAAGTGATAAACTTTTCGGAACATCACGAAACTTAATTAATTAATTGTTATTAATTAATTGATTAATAAAAGAAAAAAAATTTTAATTAAAAATAAAATTTTTAACAAACAATTTTATTTTTTACACGAACACATATTTATATATTTTGTAACACAACACACACTTACAACCCTATTACCACGTTTAGTTACAATATTTATGATGAAATGTGGAAACTAGACGCCAGGTGCGATAAAGAAGAGACTATCGGGAAAACCCACGAAAATAACAATAAAAATGTGGAAGGAATGACTGAAGATGATTGGGAAAAATGGTATGACAATTGTACACAGATGAAAAATGAAAGAACGGGAATATACGCACAAGTGACAGAGGAATATACACAGGAGGAGTATGAACAAATGAGACAAATAATAAGACAACCAGAGGAACCAATACAAACGGAAAATGCAGAATTAAAGGAATGGATAAGGGTTATGTTTGAACTATGCAGAGAAGATATTTGTAAATGGAGGAAGGACCATAATAGGTTGTTAATAGAAGAATTCAAAGAAATACCAAATAGTGAAAACTTGAAAAAATCAAATAGAAGAAGAAATAGTCAAAGACGTCGAAGTGAAGCAACAGAAGAAAATACCAGAACTCACACAAGAAGAGATGCAGGATATGTTGAGAATTATAATGGAACAGTATAAACAAATACATAAGCAAATGGACGATTTCAATAAGAAACTGAATGATGATCAGAAAATAGAAAGGAGTAAGGAAACAGAATGTACAGAAGACAAAGATGCATCATTATCTGAAAATATAAATAATAACAACAAAACAAATAATAAATACATGGAAATGATGACAAAGAAAATGAGACAAATGCATCAAAAGAAACTAATAAATACAAGAGAAGAATTGGAGATGATGAAGAATGGACTAATTAATGTGTTTAATTTACCGATGACCGACCAGAATGGAATAATGAATTTTATGGAGTGTAGGAGAACTCTAAAAGAAATTCTAGAAGGGGTTAACTACCAACCAGTGAGAAGAAACTTAAGAAAAACTATACTTAAATGGAAAATACCCAAAATTGAAAGGACTCACAACAAAACAGTGGGTAACAAATTAAGAAGGTCTATAAGAAAAATGAATGCACCAGAAATAGACATGTATAATCAGATATCAGTGAGAGCATCAATGATGGATATAACATTTACATATTTGTTTTATAAACAACATAATAAAGTGATCGAGGTAGGCATTGATACTAATGAACACAGGGTATTAGAAGAATGGCTGTACCAGGTAGAAGAGACCTATTTCACAAGGACGGAAATAGTTCTACACATCAGAGTGATCCGAACGACAAGTGAGGATGAAGTCATGGACCATGAGTAAACTAAGTGCAAATGAACACTGAAAAATGGGACTGAGTTTCAGAATAATGACCAAGCAAACCAATGGAAAAGAAGGAGCATTAAATTGATTAAACCAATTAATAATCAAAAGAAAAAACATAAATGATATTTAAGGAAAAAACTTAAGAATAATTGACAAGAAATGACTAAACGACCAAGACAAAGTGACTGAGAAGAGCTATCAAACCATAATAAATAAGTTTACGAATTATCCAGAATAAATGTTAACCATCAGACATTTGAAGGAGAAGAGGAGAAACTCACCAAAGAGAATTATATAGTGAAAGTTATAAGAAATTATCCAGAATAAATGTTAACCATCAAACATTTGAAGGAGAAGAGGAGAAAATCACCAAAGAGAATTATATAGCGAAGGTTATAAGAAATTATCCAGAATAAATGTTGACAATCAGACATTTGAAGAAGAAAATCGCCAAGGTGTATTATATATTAAAGGAAAGAAATGACCTGGAAGAGATAGTCAATGAGATCGTACAACAGCAGAAACAAGATACCAAATTAGCCAACATACAAAGGAGAGTAATGGAATCAGAAGAAATTATTAACAAATTTTATTGCATACATAAGGATGTGTTATTCATTAAAACCAAACGGAATCATGGAAATTTGAAGCTAGTAGTTCCAACATCTCTAGAAAATAAATTAATTAAGGACTACCATGTCACATACGGACACATGGGAGCTTTAAAAATAGTCAAAGCATTGGAAGAAGAAATGTTTATTAAAAGTATAACACGAAAAGTGATTAAAAATATCAAAACATGCATTATATGCCAAATGGTTAAAACCAATAATGAAAGAAAGGATGGAATGATGATACCCATCACATCAAATAATAAACTTGAAAAAGTGTTTCTTGATGTATGTGGACCATTCCCATGTAGCGGAGGGAGGCATAGATTCAAGTTCATTGTAATTCTATTTGACCATTACACTAAATACACCAAATTATACGCTATCAACAGAGCAACCACAAAGAAAATCTTGGAAATAATTAAAAACAAATACATACCTGAAGTTGGAAATCCATATACAATAATAACCGATCACGGAACACAGTTTAAAGAAAGAAGATGGAGAGAGAAACTATTGGAAATAAATATAAAAACATACAAAACGTCCGTATACCACCCAAGCAGTAATCCTGCGGAAAGAGTATTGAGAGAGGTGGGACGCGTTTTGAGAACATAATGTCGTGATAAACAGAGAGAATGGCAAAAATATTTAATATCAACAGAAGAGTTTTTAAACATAAGTTACCACCATTTCATTGAAAACGCCCCATATTCAATGATGTTTGGAAGAAAGCCACACCGAGAGATACAGGATTTGATAGACTTTCCAACCAACCCAGAAGACCCGTGTGAAGAAAAGAAATGCTACAACAGGATAATGGAGAAGATAGAAAAACAAAAAAACAAATATTCACAGAACCAGACAAAAATAATTAACTATCACTTAGGAGAAAAGGTCTTAATAAAAAATCGTGAACTACCTAGTACATTCGAAGGTATAGCCAAGAAACTACTACTGTTATATGTAGGACCTTATGTCATAACAAAAGACAATGGCAACAAAACGTATGAAGTAAGCAATCCAATAACTAAAAAGATCAAAGGAGTATATAACCAAGTTTCCATCAAGAAGCTCTACGAGGAAGGATGGACAATCATAATAATAAACTACAAAATTCAAAAAATATGTAAGATCACCTTACGCTATTATTTAGAAAACGTATGAGTAAAATAAAAAATAAATTACAAAATCAAAAAGAATAAGTAAGATCAACTTACACTACCATTTAGGAAACATATGAGATAAGAGATAAAATAAAGGAATAAACTACAAAATTCCTAAATAGTAAGTACAACCAACTTACACTAATATTTATAAAATATGCGAGATAAAATAAAATAAACAAATGAAGTGAAAACAAGAATTAATAATACAAGAGAATTAGAAAAGAGACCAATTAAAATAAATAAATATAAAACCAAGCAAGAACTGCCAAGACAAATACATAAAATTGCAAAGAATATAGAACATTCAGAAAAAAAGAGAACTGGTACAAGAAAAAAAAATATATAAAGCAAATATACAGCAAGTGGCTAAAGCAAAATAAGGGTAATCAACAAAGGAAAAGAAAAGAAAAAATGTCTGAAATAATTAAAATGATCACAAGAAAAGAAAAGAAAAACAAACTAATTAAAAGTTAGAAATAATGAAATTAACAAATAAATAAATAAAAACAATCAACTGTGTGAGTATATAACAGGATATAGCAAAGGTACAGCAGAAGGAAGAATGAGTAGAAAAAAGTTAAAATGATCTAAAGAACCATGAAGTGGACAATCCCCAAAATATTATTATTAATGAAAGTCACAAGATGACAAAAAGGTATTTAAGATTGACTGAGAATAGGTCCAGCATCAATTAACTGAGCAGAGATGATGTTCCTCTGATCTCAGAAAAAAAGGTAGAATGGATGAAACCAGCTACTAAAAGTTAGAGAAATTGTATATAAAAGGGAGAACGCACTAATGGAAATAAGTAAAAACAGATCTAAAAGATAACTAAATAAAAAGGAGTGGAACAAGTAAGAAGAGAAACAAGAAGGAACAAATAAACAAGAAGAAAAAGGAAAAAATTATATATAACTGATAATTCATAAAAAACTATGCTAGTGTTTTACCAAAATGATCAATTTTGATGGAGAGGCATTATGTTACAACACATAAAGCCACCCCAATACGAGAGAAAAAAAACAAATATAATGAATCAACTATATTAAACTAATGAAAATAAAATGACTATGACAAGACAAATGACTATGACCCAACCCAAGTGATTGACCCAATAAAAGAAAAGAAAATGAGAAATATTAAATTCAAATGATGATGAAAAAGGCACAAACAAATAATAAAAGTAAATGAGAAATATTAAAATAAAATAAAATAATCTCAATTAAAGTACACTAACCAGAGAAATAGATATTAAATGTTATGAATAACTCTATAATGATAAGTGAATCAGAACATGAAATTTGTTAACATTATAACTAATCTACTTAATAAAACTCTAACACTGACTGACAGACAACGCACAGCCTAAACCGGTGGGTCTAGAAGCATGAAATTTTGCACAGTGGTTCCTTATATAATGTAGGTGAGCATTAAGAAAGGATTTTTGAAAATTCATCCCCTAAGGGGGTTAAATAGGGGATGAAATTTTGTATGGAAGTTCATCATTTTTGAAGTTAGAAATATGGAAATTGGTGTTTAGGCTTCTGTTAATAAATAAAAGTTAGTTGTATCAGCGTTTTTGGAAATTCATCCCCTAAGGGGGTAAAATAAGGGACGAAGTTTGTATGGGAAGTGCGTCATTTTTGAAGTTAGAAACGTAGAAGTTGGTATTTAGGCTTCTGAAGAACTTCGAAAGTAAGTACCTAATAAAAACATACGTTTTGACTGATTTAAGGGTTGATTTATCAAAAGGGAAATGTCACGGATCGACCTGAAAATAAAAGTACAAAACACGCATAGAAACTGACAGGGAAGAAAGAGATTCAGAGATA
This sequence comes from Magicicada septendecula, assembly GCA_034769895.1. Classification (NCBI taxonomy): domain Eukaryota; kingdom Metazoa; phylum Arthropoda; class Insecta; order Hemiptera; family Cicadidae; genus Magicicada; species Magicicada septendecula. Next base: position 621,398,136 of record CM068367.1, on the reverse strand, counting down.
TTTATGTTGAAACACATGTAATGTAATAAAATATTGAAGTAGTAACTTTAAATAAATATTCTTATTCCAAAAATTAGACGTGCTTTTTTCTGTCAATATATTTTTGTCAATGTTAGGTTCATGACAATGAACAATTTCATAGCTTAGTTATATGTAAGTTTTCAGGTTTATTCATTTGTTTTGGTTTAGCATTTGAGTAATTTTGAGTTAGGTTTTGTTTTGTAAATAGGGATAGTTATTTTTTTGTGCTAATTGGACTTACTTTCATTGTATTTATTTAAAATGGTTGTGGAAATTTTGATGATTGAGGGGCAGAATGTCCCACAGACTGTTGTTCCTATTGTAGGAGATGGAGCCTGCTTATTTCGGGCCTTATCTTTTTTTATTAATAAAACCCAGGAATGCATAATGATGTGCGTGGACAGATCGTTAGGTATGTTGTAGATAACTGGATAGAATTTTCTATTGTCATGTGACGAAAATGGAGATAACTATGCCACATCGTCTGATTATAACAACGATATGATAAAAACATCAACGTTTGGTAGTTTATGTGAGTTGGAAGCTGCTGGGCGAATCTTTTCGTTTGTTTTCAAAGTCTATCGAAATGGTACGTTTTATGTGAAAACAGGAACTGAGTGTCGACCTGTTAAGCGGCTTAGGTTTACAGCAAGTCTTTCAAGTGGGCATTTTGATGCATATGCTTCACAAGAAAATTCGGTTTCACAAGTTTTGGACACAGGTATTCCAAAAGTTATTACTGCTAAAAAAATAGCAGTGCAAAGAGTAGAAATACCAGTAACTCCGTCGCCTGAGAGTCAGTCCCTGTCTTCATCTTCGTCATACCAAAGCTTAGAACAGATTGCTCCAAGTCTAACACAAAAGTCAAACAAAAAACGAAGGGCTCGATACACAAATAAAACCCGAAAAATTCAGAAAAAATCTTTCTAAAATAACCCTACTGCGCATCAGAAAGCGGTAGCAAAATATCAGGAATCACATCCTGAAGTACACCGACAAGCTGTGGCCAAGTATCAACTCATACATCCAGAGGTCAACAGAAGAAGAAGAAACCTGAAGACTGCATATGCCACCAATTACGATGACAGAAAACCATCTCTCACAGTAGGATCAATGTCTGACCGATGTCATGACTGCTTGGTAAAAATGTTTCCTGGGGAGAGAGTCACAGGCGGATATTTTTCCATGTGCTGTGGCAACGGAAAAGTCGAAATGCCGGATTCGCGGATTGTCAGATCTGTGCCCAAGGAATTAGAAGAACTCTTTGTCAGCCAGTCCTCAGAGGCCAAAAACGTCCGCGAGTACATTCGCAGCTACAACAGCGCATTGGCTTTTGCATCCATTGATGCCAAGGTGGACCACAGTTTTGCCGGAAGAAGAGGACCAATACCGTACAAAGTCTCGGGAGACGTACAGTTCATGACCTCTCACTTGATGTCAACCGACAGACCTGCATATGCCTGTCTCTATTACGTCGACTCTCAACAAGCACTCGAGGAGAGAATGGGAAGATCTGAGAATGACAAATGCTTGGGGACTGTCATGAGCAAGTTGGACACTGTGTTGCGGCGATCCAATTTGTACGCACAGGCTTACAAGATGATTAAGGATGTTGTTGCCCAAGTTGGAGAGCCTGAAATAGTCAAGCTCATGTTTTTCAAAGACCCGGAGAAGGACAAGAGGAGATACAACGGACCGAGTGCAAACGAGGTTGCGATCGTCTTTACGGGAGAAAGCGGAAACCCTCCTCAGAATATTGACTTTACTGTTTTCCATAACCAGCATGGACTCCTCAAATACTCCAACATGAGCCCCCCATTGATCCGATGGCCTTTCCTCTGCTCTTTCCCCGAGGTGAACTTGGATGGGATCCAAACATGACTCACACGGGACGAAGACAAACTGCATCTCACAACAGGCTAACAATGCAGCAGTTCTACAAATACAGGCTAATGGAGAGAGACAACCATGGATTCACTCCTCTTCATCATGGCTGCGAGCTCTTTCAGCAGTATTTGGTTCTCTCCTACGTGAGATATGAGTCGAACAACCTCTTCTATATTCGTCAGAATCAAAGCAAACTTAGAATTGAGAAGTATCAAGGACTTATGGATGTCCTTGGTCAAGATGCAGCTGATCACCATAGACCGATTGGAAGAGTCTGCATATTGCCTTCGACATTCCACGGCGGTCCAAGGTATATGCAACAAAATTACCAGGACGCCATGGCAATCGTGAACCGGTACGGAAAACCTGATCTTTTCATCACGTTCACCTGTAATCCAAACTGGCCTCAGATAACAAACGAACTGAAGCCTGGACAAACTCCTCAAGATCGACCAGACTTGATGGCGAGAGTGTTTCACCTCAAACTCGAAGTTCTTTTAGACATGCTGAAAGATGGTCATTTTGGGAGATGTCTTGCCCTCATTTACGTTGTCGAGTGGCAAAAACAGGGTCTTCCACATGCCCACATCTTGATGATGCTGAAAAGTGATGACAAAATCAGAGGAAGAGAAATGATTGATGAAGTAGTCTGTGCTGAGATACCTGACGAGACTGCTGAATCAAATCTTTACAGCATCGTGACCCAGCACATGATTCATGGACCGTGTGGAGAACTTAACCATGACTGTGTTTGTATGGAACATGGCAAATGCAGGAAGGAGTTCCCAAAGAAATTCAACCCTGAGACTCAAGAGAATGTCGATGGCTACCCTCTTTACAGACGAAGAGATGGTAATTCTTTCATGAAGAATGGAGTCAGGATTGACAATCGATGGGTAGTTCCGTACAACAAGTTTCTCCTCAAAGAGTTCAATGCTCACATCAACGTGGAGATTTGTGCCACTGTGAAGGCGACGAAGTATCTTTACCAGTATGTATACAAAGGTCATGATTGCGCATAGATGGAAATCACCTCCGAAAACAATGAGCATGATGAAATTACTCGATACATTGATGGTAGAATGGTGACGGCTCCGGAAGCGGCTTGGCGACTTCTTGGATTTAAATTGCACTCTCAAAGCCACCACATTGAGAGATTGGCAGTTGATTTACCTCATCAACAGAATGTTATGTTTCTGGAAGGTCAAGAACGTCAGGTATTAGAGAACGCTTCCTCAAAAGATACAACTCTGACTGCATACTGCAAGCTGTGTCAGTCAGACCCTGATGCAAGAGAGCTCCTCTACACAGAAGTCGGAGAATCATATCGATTCGTTAATGGAAAATGGCAAAAACGAGTGCATCGTTTGGATACAATTTCTCGGATGTACGGCGTCAGCCCTTTGGATCATGAGCAATATTTCCTGCGACTTCTCCTTCTAAACGTTCGAGGGCCAACATCGTTTGAGAACCTGAGAACTGTGAATGGCATTACATGTGGAACATTCGAGGAGACAGCAAGAGCCAGGGGATTGCTTGAAAACGATGAGGAATGGTCGAGATGTCTTGAGGAAGCTTCAAGATATCAGTCGGCAAAATCTCTGAGGGATCTTTTTGCCATCATTCTGGTGTTCTGCAATCCTCAAAATCCTACACCTGTTGAATTATTTGATCGGCATCTGGAAAGTTTAAGCGAGGATTTGAGAAGGGATCACTCGGCTGATGTTTCCAAGGATAGATGCCTTGCAGGAATCAATGATATCCTGAGACTTCACGGAACGAAGAATTCTGATTTTGGACTTCCTGATCCAGTCTTCCGCGTTGATCAAGATGAAAGTTACGACCAGGAGGAAGAGAAGAGACTTGGCGAAGATTGCTATGCCAAATGCAATCGAGAGCAAAGGCACGTTGTTGACAGCATTCTGCAAGCCTGTGAAGGAAGAGGAGACAACAAACTCTTTTCTATTGACGGTCCTGGTGGAACTGGCAAAACTTATGCCTACAACACTTTGATGCATATTTTAAGAGGAGGTGGAAAGATCGTAATTCCAGTAGCCTCAACAGGAATCGCAGCGACATTGCTGAGAGGTGGAAGGATGGCTCACTCAAAGTTTAAGTTACCGGTACCGCTTAACGAAACATCAACATCACTCCTGACCGAAGGCCAAAAAGCATATCGTGAGTTGGAGGCTGCCAGCTTGATTATCTGGGACGAGGTAGCGATGGCACAAGGACGCGCTCTTGAAGTTCTCGATCTGCTTCGGGATATGATGAAAAGTAAAATTCCATTTGGAGGTAAAATCATTTTGTTGGGCGGAAACTTCAGGCAATGTTTACCTGTTGTTCCAAGAGGAGGTCGAGCAGCAATCGTCGGAGAATCTCTCAAGCGATGCAACCTCTTCTACTCATTCAAAGAATTCAAGCTCACCCAAAATATGAGAGCAGATCGCAACGAGAAAGTATTTGCTGAATGACTTCTGAAACTTGGAGAAGCCCGTCTGCCACATGCAGAAGGTTTTGGTGATGATAGCTTCCAGATTCCTGAGCCTTGCATCGCTAAAAAAGATCTGGTAGAGCTAATTTTTGGAAACGATCTTGACCCCTCATCCTGTGAGTCATTCAAAAATGTTGCGATCCTGACACCGAGAAATGAAGATTCACTTGAGATGAACGATAAGATTGTCGACAAAATCCGCGGAGAAGCCAAAATTTAAAGCAGCATCGACAATATCGAGTGTGATGATCCAGAGGAACAAAATAATTATCCAATGGAGTTCATTAACTCGCAGACTTCTTCAGGAATGCCTCCGCACATACTGAGACTGAAGATAGGATCGATCGTCATGCTGCAGCGTAACTTAAACACAATTAAAGGATTGTGCAATGAAACACGCCTGATTATCCGAAATATGGGTGAACATATTCTTGATGCCGAAATCCTTACTGGTGATCATGCCGGTGAACGTGTGTTCATTCCTCGGATTAATCTATCTCCAAGCCAAGCTGAGCTTCCATTCCGGCTGAGAAGGCGACAATTTCCTATTAGGCTGTCGTTCGTCATGACAATCAACAAGTCCCAAGGTCAGACCTTTGACAAAATCGGACTTTATCTTCCAGCTCCAGCTTTTGGACATGGTCAAATTTATGTCGCCTTTTCTCGAGTCAGGCGCTTTGAAGATGTGAAAGTTTTTGTGGCAGATTCCGTGAATCAAGGACGGATTGGCTCCCAAGTCTGGACTCAAAATGTGGTATATCGTGAAGTCCTATAGGTGATTCTGAGATGTAGAATTCCATATCCCTACTAAAATGTAAATATTCAAATGGACTAACTGATATTAATATACTTATGTATACACTATTTGTATTATTCTATATGAATAAACAATTCATCTAATTGTGTTACTGCATGTTTGTAAATATCTACCAAATTATCAAATTTTGATTTTACATATCGAGGAAACATGAATGATTGATCTATTGCTTCGCACTTTTTGGATATTCATAACTTACAATATAAGAATATTATTAATATAGATGTACCATTAGCAATTTACCAACTCGACAGTTACCACAACAATCATATACAAATATTCGCGTGCGAAGCTGCGGGTACCTGCTAGTAATTTGTATAAAATAAGAAAAAATAATCAATGGCTACTTAGGCCTAGGAAATGCCTAACTGTCAATAACAAATAACTGCAAATTGTATAAAATCAACTAGGAAATAAACAAATTCAAGGCGAGTAAATAGCCAAGAATAATTTGGAAATCATTTTAAAAGAAAAATGTTAGTATAAGGACTTAAATTAAAGGAGAAATGTAATTACCAAATATTAACATAAATGTACAAACATTAATATTTTGAAGAAACCAACCTTAAGGGATATCAAAATAATCTTTGAAAGGAAATAATAACAGTAGTGATAATACTTAATATGTAGGGAAGAAGACAGAAGAATATAAGCAATTAAGCATTTAAATTTGCATTTGGTCTATTATCATTTTCACTTTCACACGAATATATATTACTTGTTCTTTGTCTCTCACTGCGACCCGTCAATGTTATACTATTTACACTATTTAAATTTGCATTTGGTCTATTATCATTTTGACTTTCACGCGAATATATATTCCTTCTTCTTTGTCTCTCACTCCGACCCGTCAATGTTCTATGTCGAGGCATAATGGAAGTAGGTGCGAATATCTGAATGTAAAAAAAAACATGTAATGAAATTACTGAAACTAAGATTAGACAGGGTTTCATTTAAAAATAATAAAATGTACTCACTTTTTTGAAACCACCAATAATAATTAGGCGAGAGTAAGTCAATTCAAATTGCTGCTACAAAATTTTCCTTTTGCAACAGGTGTATATTAAGCAAGCTGTATTTCACTTTCAACTGCACATTAATATATAAAACACAGATATCTAATATACAAAATATAAAAATATCGGTATGGAGAACCATACATGACTTCCATATTCTAAGATTTATATTTAAAATAATTTTCGAAATGAAATATTACTATAGAAACTACTTCTTTCTACTTACTGCTTCAGCCTTAACCACAGTACTGTGGTCACTAACGTATACCACCTCACGTTATCGCACTCGATTTTCACTGATGATGGAAGTCGATGGCATTGCCGAAACGTCTGGTTTTGTAGAAAACATTGGACTACGGCCAAATATCCCGGGAAGGAATTTTAACAAAAACTACTTCTTTGTTGCCGATAACGTTGTACACATATATATAAAATGTATGCATAAAATTAATGGCTTGTATAAGTTAATGATTGATCTCCATTAAGTAGTGCTCAAGTTTCCAAAGTTTTAATATTATGATGTCCGTAATTAAAACATCAGAGCAGGTTTAGTGTGAATGAGGGTACACTGTGGACAAAAATTTTCAACATTTCCTATTGAGTGTTGCTTAGAGTAAAGCTGTGAATCTACAGTGTATGTTTCACAGAACAAACACGCGAAAAAGAAGGAGCGCTCCGAAGTCACACATGGACCCTCAGCATCTTGCAGAGGGTTCATTCCCTAAAGACAAAAAGTCTGTCTATGAATTGTTCCTCTGTAAACACGTGCAGTTACATTGCCCAGCGATCCACAGGAAGCAAATTGATGTCCATTTTTTCGGCTTGCACGCGTTATGTTGGTGTGGGTTTCGGCACTTTCCATTTAAAAAGCGTGCAAATGTAAGAAAATAAACATGAGTGAGGCCAGAAATAACGTGAATTGTGTGTGTGTCTTACCTGCCTTTTTATTGCTGTAGGCATAATAATAAAATGGAAATGTAAACATTACATAACTGAGATATGCTTACCTGCCACGAACGATATATTATTTTATACATGGAGGAGTTCAGTGACATACACACGTACAGAAGAATTATATATATAAATATATTAACTCATACATAATTTACATTAAAATGAAAAAATTATAATTTTATTGCCTGGCAACAAAATTATTTTATTTTTAACAATTACCGTTGTTTCAAAAAGTTTAAATGAATTTTCAAGTACTTTACTGTTGTTAAAACGTAAAAGGTTGCTGGTAAACTACCCCTTCCCCTTAACCGATCTTCACCAAAATCGAAAGTCCTTGAGACCTCTACAATTCAGGGATGTTGCAAAAAAGTATTTGATTCTGTTTGGATTTGCGGCTGTTATCGTTTGCCATAGAAAATACGCTTGACAAAAAAACGTTGCCGGTAAACTACCCCTTCCCCTTAACCGATCTTCACCAAAAACAATAGGCCTTGAGTACTCTACAAATCAGGACTGTATGCAAAAAATTATTTGATTCTGTTTGAATTTATGGCTGTTATCGTTTGCCATAGAAAATACCCTTGTTAAAAAAACGTTGCAGGTAAACTACCCCTTTCCCTTAACCGATCTTCACCAAAAACTATAGGTCCTGAGAACTCTACAATTTAGGGCTGTATGCAAATAATCTTTTGATTCTGTTTGAATTTGCGGCTGTTATCATTTGCCATAGGAAATACCCTTGTTAAAACATAAAACGTTACTGGTAAACTACCCCTTTCCCTTAACCGATCTTCACCAAAAACAATAAGTCTTGAGAACTCTACAATTCAGGGCTGTATGCGAAACATTATTTAATTCTGTTTGAATTTGCGGCTGTTATCGTTTGCCAAAAAAAAAATTTCCCTTGATAAAAAAAACCGTTGCAGGTAAACTACCCCTTTCCCTCAACCGATCTTCACCAAAAACAATAGGTCGTGAGTACTCTACAAATCAGGGCTGTATGCAAAAAATTATTTGATTCTGTTTGAATTTGCGGGTAGTTATCGTTTGCCATAGAAAAAAAATCTACAGACAGACAGACACACACACAGACACTTTTCGGAAAACGACTTTTTTCATGTTTTGAGTGTAGTACAATCAGAATCTGCAATAATCTCGAACACGATTTTTTTTGCCATCACCATACTTCCATTTCCTTAAGGAATATGGAAGTAATAAACGCTTTTTTGCCTTGACATACACTCCACAGACTATTGTTGCCTGGCAACAAAATTATTTTATTTTTAACAATTACCATTGTTTGAAAAAGTTTAAATGAATTTTCAAGTACTTTACTGTTGTTAAAACGTAAAAGGTTGCTGGTAAACTACCCCTTCCCCTTAACCGATCTTCACCAAAATCGAAAGTCCTTGAGACCTCTACAATTCAGGGATGTTGCAAAAAAGTATTTGATTCTGTTTGGATTTGCGGCTGTTATCGTTTGCCATAGAAAATACGCTTGACAAAAAAACGTTGCCGGTAAACTACCCCTTCCCCTTAACCGATCTTCACCAAAAACAATAGGCCTTGAGTACTCTACAAATCAGGACTGTATGCAAAAAATTATTTGATTCTGTTTGAATTTATGGCTGTTATCGTTTGCCATAGAAAATACCCTTGTTAAAAAAACGTTGCAGGTAAACTACCCCTTTCCCTTAACCGATCTTCACCAAAAACTATAGGTCCTGAGAACTCTACAATTTAGGGCTGTATGCAAATAATCTTTTGATTCTGTTTGAATTTGCGGCTGTTATCATTTGCCATAGGAAATACCCTTGTTAAAACATAAAACGTTACTGGTAAACTACCCCTTTCCCTTAACCGATCTTCACCAAAAACAATAAGTCTTGAGAACTCTACAATTCAGGGCTGTATGCGAAACATTATTTAATTCTGTTTGAATTTGCGGCTGTTATCGTTTGCCAAAAAAAAAATTTCCCTTGATAAAAAAAACCGTTGCAGGTAAACTACCCCTTTCCCTCAACCGATCTTCACCAAAAACAATAGGTCGTGAGTACTCTACAAATCAGGGCTGTATGCAAAAAATTATTTGATTCTGTTTGAATTTGCGGGTAGTTATCGTTTGCCATAGAAAAAAAATCTACAGACAGACAGACACACACACAGACACTTTTCGGAAAACGACTTTTTTCATGTTTTGAGTGTAGTACAATCAGAATCTGCAATAATCTCGAACACGATTTTTTTTGCCATCACCATACTTCCATTTCCTTAAGGAATATGGAAGTAATAAACGCTTTTTTGCCTTGACATACACTCCACAGACTATTGTTGCCTGGCAACAAAATTATTTTATTTTTAACAATTACCATTGTTTGAAAAAGTTTAAATGAATTTTCAAGTGCAAATGAATGTTTTATTTTATTTAAATTAATGTATTTGTAACACATATTATATATAAATTTTAGCTTTCTGCACTCCTTCTCCATATAAACTTTAACTATGCCAAATCTCACACTCCTCCGTGCGCGCAATATGCTTAAAAAGGGGTACAAAGTTTTCTCTTCACGTATTAATATATATAGATGTTTAAATATCAAGAGAATAGAGAGTAAAACCAATATATAATATAATTATTAATGTATTGAGAATAAGACAACCTGTCATAGAAAGACAAGGCAGTTTACCCAAACCAAAATATAAACACATTATATGTATAACAATAACAAGTAAGAATTAAGTAATAATGTGTAAACAAATAGTACATAATGGGGATAAAATAATGAAAATATTGTAATAGATAATAGTAATAACATATCATAGTAAAAATATAATAATTAAGCAAGATAATGAACAAATCAAGATGAGAATTGTTGTCAATTCAGTAGACACACATAACCTCAACTGAACAGAATCTGCAACACAGAACTACATATAATAATTAGAAAAATGCAGACAAAAGTAATTATTCAAATCAACAACCAAACTAAGATAAATGAGTAACATAATGAACCCAGTATGAATTGAGAAACACAATTATACAATCTATATTATTTAAACAAACCATAGCCAGATTAACAAAACACAAGATGACTATCAGAGTTACACAAAATACTCACTTAAACTTGATAAAGGAGAGGAAAATAGATTGACAGTATTAACTAAAATACTCAATACCTCTATGAGAACCTTTAACAGACATTAAATACATAAATTTATATGAAAATAATAATAAACAAAAATATACATGACCAATGGGACTAGATGCAAATAACAATCCTACTGAAATTTATGAATGTTGAACACAGCAAAAAGTATTATACACACTAGACAAACAATGTACAAGGTCTAAGTACACATTAATGGATAAAAATACATACACAAATACACCTGTGACATATTATAAACTGTGTTGTGACATTTCAGTGTATTACAGGGCCTATTTTGGAAGACTGACAACAATCATCATTGGTAAGTGAAACGGTAAATCTACCAGTGCTTCAAGAGGATTTAAACATAAACCTTTTTTGAACTACATAATTATAATCAAACACACTCAACGATAATTACGAAGAGTTGAGTAGAACTTAAACCTTTTAAACAAATCTTGAACTTTACTTTTGAACAAAAATAATAACATAATAATAATTAAACAATTAAACATCTATACAATTACGTTTTATTACAACGTGGCGTCCAACGTCTGAGCAGCGAATTAGGTTGATAATACCTAGCTAAATAAATAAATACTGAATAATATTAAACCTAATTCGAACAGCAGTGACATTACAAGGCTACAAAAATACATAAGAGAGCGACTTCCAAGAGGCGAGCGGCGGAAGCCGAAAAAGAAACTAGGATGGAAGAGAAGGAAGCGACATCAGCTGAAGATGTGGAAGAAATTTTAACCACAGTGGAAGATAGACGACCCAAACAGGTGGAGGAACTCCAGCAACCAGAAAACCAACCGGAGGTAAAACAACCTGAGGGACCCACACAAACGGGAGACATTAATATCATGGAAATGTTGATAAGTATGAGGGAAGAAAATAGAGAAAGGATGGAGTCAATGAATAAGAAAATGGATGAGAAAAGTCAATCCACAAAGGAAGAATTAAGTAAGAAAATAGACGAAACAATAAGAAGACTGAGGAATCAATAAACAAGAAGATGGAAGATGGCCAGAAGAAGACGGAAGAATTATTGACTAAAAATATAGAACTAATCAAAGAAAATTTATCTGAAGAATTGGGAAATAAGATCGGAGAAACCAATAAGAAAATAGATGAATTGAACGAACAACTCAACAAGAAAATCGAAGCAATACAATTCGATAACCAGAAAATATGGCAACAGATGGCCGATAATAACAGCAGGACAGAAGAGATTGCTAAGACAACCATCGAAACGATAAACAAGAAGATGGAAGAAAATAAGGAAGCAACGGAGGAAAAGATGGAGGCGACAGTAACAGAAATCAGAAAGGAGATATCTGACATACACCAAGAATGCGAACTAAATAAACAAGAAATCACGCAGACTAAAGCAGACATCAACGACAGAATAAATATTATTGAAGAAATCCGAATGAGGCAGCTAGAAGCAGTTGAACTTAGACAAGCAGACCTGGCACTCACACACACAATCTTAGGGGAAAGTGTGAAGAAATAAAAACAACAGTAAATGCAGTAAAGGACCAGGTGAACAGTGACAAGGAGCGGCTGACCGAACAACAGCAGCGGGAGTTCAACAATCTCCGAGATGAGATAAATAATATTAGAACATATCCAGTTACGATGACAGGAGTACCGCACATTGACGACCGAGAGAGCATCGACTTCAGGACGTACAAAAGGAATCCCATAGAATTCCTGGAAAGAGTCAATGAGACGCTAACTAGAAATAGAGAAAATCGATGGACGGTCATCAAAGGAATGCTAGATGAATACTTCAAACATGTCTACGATAACTGGTGGACGGTGACCAGGCACGAAGTGCAGAGCTACGCAGCATTATTCAAAGCGGCCTTCAAGACAAAGTACTGGTCCGAGTCAACACAAAATATTGTCCGGGACAACATCAGCAATGGAAAATATGATTACAGTACTGGGCAGTCAATGACAGCATACTTTTTAGGAAAGATATGCCTGGCCAGAAACCTGGAGCCAATAATACCAGAAGAGTGCTTAGTGACCAAATTGGCGTATCACTTTCACGAAGGAGTATCATAAGGGAGATTAAATGGACAAATAAAAACAATCCAAGCAATGTCCACGCTCCTAGAGAACCACGAACAGGAACGATATTACCAAAGAAATCGACAGAGGCCAGGACCATATTATGACCGGAGTGGACCCGGTAATAGTAACCACAATAATAATGATAGGCCCAACTACAGGGGAAACTTTAACAACCCAAACCGGTTCAATAATGATCAGAATCCGCGAACAAATAATAATAGTAGTAATACTAATAACAACGGTCGTGACAATAATAACCCCAGGCCAAATAACTACAACGGTAATAATAATAATTATCGGCCAAATAATAGTAACAACAACTACAGACCTAACAATAATTATTACCGGCCTAATAACAATTATAGTGGCAATTACCGGCCAAAAAAATGGAGACAACAGCGGTAACAACAATTACAGAAGAGTACATTATGCCCAGGCTAGTCGAGACAACAATGGGAGACCATATTACCAAGGTCGTCGAAGTTACCAGGGACATAATAGCAGAAGCAGCAGCGACGGTGAGAGACCTGAGTCAGGGTATAACACCAACAGGAGCCATAGCAGTGAAGATACTCAACGGGGACCAGACCATGGGAACGAATACCACGCTGGAAACAGGCCAGAACCACAGGAGCAAAACGCACCCAACTCTACAGACAGGAACACTGAAGATGGTGACCTGCATTTAAATGGACAACAGGAGTGAAAACCATAAGATCACCCTCACTGAACCGATCTATTGGGTCTAACGTAGTGAATAACAACAAGAAACCAATTATAATCATTCAAAATAATTATCTGAAGAACATTAGAAAGGATTTATTAGAAGAAAAGGACAATAATGTCGATGATACCAATAACAATGAAATAGCTTATGTAACAGTACACGTCAATGGAATAAAGGCGACTGCGATGATTGACACTAGAGCAAATGTCTTGTTAATAGATAAAGTCGAACTAAATCGTATACAGGCTGAGAATAAGACCGTAATACCTACATTACCAATCAACAACATAGTATTAATTGGAGCAACGGGTCGACAAAACAAGACCACACGGAACCAAGTACAGCTAGAGATCTCCAGCAATGGTGAAACTATCCCCATGATGTTTTTGGTAGCAAGTGGGTTACCTTTTAATTTATTGATTGGCTGTGACATATTGAGAAGATATGCGGCTGTAATTGACATGAGCAGAGCCAAGGTATCTCTGAGCTCAGGTGATATTAGATGGACGGCGGAATTAATTGGAAGCCGAGAAGCCCATCCCGACCATATAATATATTATATTAGAGAAGATCATGACCAGAGGGGACAAATATCAACCAGTGGAAGAATTCACCAAGACAAGAGAGACACCTTATGGGTAGAGAAATTAAATGAAATCAAAAGGTTCCAATCAGCCAGGGTCGACAGAAATTTAACGGATGACCAAATTGCAAAATTAATAAACATCTATAACCAATATAGACACGTATTTTCAGACACACCAGGGAAGGTGAAGAACTTCCATTGTGAAATAAAATTTAAAGACCAAGCCGAGTTTAAAAGGAAGTCATATCCTATAGCTTTTTCTTTAAAAGAAGCAGTACGTCTGGAAATACAACACCTAATTGAAGATGATATAATTGAATTGAGTAACTCCCCATACACAAATCCAATTGTGGCGGTACCTAAAAAGAATGGTGCGGTAAGAATCTGCCTAGACGCCAGGGAGATAAATAAAACAATCATCAATGACAGGACAGCGCCTGGAGAAATCGATGAAATACTCAAGAAATTTCATGGGATAAAATATATCAGTATATGGGACACCGTATGTGGGTATTGGCAGGTGGAATTACACCCCAATAGCAGAAAATACATGGCCTTTATATTTGAAGGGCGTAACTATCAATTCAAAAGGTTACCCTTCAGCCTAGTAAATTCCATAGCCGTATTTGTCAAATGTATGGATGAGATTTTAGGACAAAATACACTTCAATTCACTACAGTGTATGTCGATGATTTGCTCATTACCTCCAACAATTACCTGGAACACTGCACCAGGGTGGCACAAGTATTGAGGAAATTAGATGAAAATAACATCACCCTCAAATTAGAAAAGTCCAAACTCATAGCTGATGAGGTGCAATTTCTTGGATTTAATTTATCTGAAACAGGAATAACACCTTCCCAAGAGAAAACGGAAGCTATACAACGTTTTCCCAAACCCAAGAACAAGAAACAACTACAATTGTTTCTTGGCATTTGCAACTACTATAGGAAATTTCAACGTAATTACTCTAAACTAACTTCTAAATTCGCACAGCAACTTTCATCCAAAGATAAGTGGAGATGGGGACCCGAACAGGACACTGCTTTCCAAATGATAAAGGAAACATTTCTAAGCACTGTGATGTTACTACCACCCAAACACTACTACTGTTAAGCACCACCCAAACTTTAATAAAGCCTTTTTTATGAACGGTGACGCAAGCGATGTAAGTCTGGGATCCATATTATACCAGGAAGATGAGGAAGGCAATCATCTAGTAATCAGTTTTGCCAGTAGGACACTCAATAAATGTGAACGCAATTACCACACGACGGAGAAGAAACTCCTCAGCATAGTGTTCGCGTGTGAAAAATTCTGAACATACATTCTAGGATACCAACTGACAGTAAGAATGGATCACAAGTCAATCTCATTTTTGAAGAACTGCCGATTAAAACATGGAAGGCTAACAAGATGGACTCTAACACTTCAAGAATACAACATACAATGGGAATATGTTCCTGGAAAAAGCAACATTGCAGCCGATGTATTATCCAGGGTGAACATACAAGACCAAACGTTCGATGGAGAGAAGGAGACCATTGCCAAGGTGTATCACATTTTAAAGGACAAAACAGAGTTAGCAAATATAATAACAGACGTTAAACTACATCAACAAAATGACCCCAAAATCAAAAACATATTGCAAAGATTGGTAAAACAAGTCGACAAAATTACCCCATATTATTGCATACATGACAATCTACTGTTCATAAAAACAAGACAGTCAAATAACCAGTGGAAGATCTTAATACCAAAAAACACAGAGAAAGAAATTACAATAGACTATCACATAAGGTATGGACACATGGGAGCCATAAAGGTGGTTAAAGCACTAGAAGAGCATGTGTACTTCAAAGACATGAATCGCAGAGTAAGAAAATATATCAAACACTGCCATCTATGCCAACTGGTAAAATGCAATAATGAGAAAAAAGAGGGAGTTGTGATACCTATTACCTCTGCCGAGAAACTAGCGAAAGTGTTTGTGGTTATTTGTGAACCATTCCCGCGTAGTGGCGGAAGACATCAGTACAAATACATAATAATAATTTTTGACCACTACACCAAATTTACCAAGCTCTACGCTATAAATAGAGCCACTACAAACAAACTATTGGAAGTAATCATACTAAAATACATCCCAGAAGTAGGAAAACCTCAATCCATAATCACGGACCACGGGACACAGTTCAGAGGGAGAAAATGGAAAGATACATTACTTAACCATGGTGTAAAAGCATACAAAACCTCTGTATACCATCCTTACAGCAATCCTGCTGAAAGAGTCCTACGAGAGATGGGAAGAATATTGAGGACATACTGCTACAAACAACAACGGAGATGGGAAGAGTATTTATCCCCAGCAGAAGATTTTATAAATTTAGCATGTCATCAATCGACAAACGAAACACCCTACACAGCTATGTTTGAAAAGAAACCACCCAGAGAAATAACCGAGATGGTTAATTTTCCGCAAGGAAATGAATATGAATTTAATCAATTAAAATTCTATAATAATGCAGTGGAGCGAGCAGAAAAGCTCAGAGTTAAATACAAAAAATTGCAACCTAAAATAATCACATACAAAGTGGGAGATAAAGTATTATTGAGAAACAGAGAACTCCCAAGTGCTATTGAAGGAATTGCCAAAAAATTATTACTGCTTTACACGGGCCCATACACTGTAACAAAAGATAACATAAATAATACCTATGAATACAAGACCCTATGACAAAAAGAATCAAGGGTAATTACAATCAAACCTCACTGAAGAAATATATTGAAGATTAAATAACATGAAAAGCCAGAGTATTATAGTGATAAATACTTAATGACGATATTAATTGTGAAAATGATAATTATAAATATAAAAATGAGTGTTGACAAACTACTAATATAATAATACAATAATGTGTACCCAAAGAAATAATGTATAATATGATGAATAATGTGTTTTAACAGAATATCCGTACTTATTAAAAAATGAAAAATACAAGGCCGACACATACCAGTAATTACCATCTTACCCGTACTTAATAAAAAATGAAAAATACGAGAACGACACACTCCATCTATGGCACGAATTAATATTTCCAAGAGCCAGTCAACCAGTAAATACCATCTTACCCGTACTACATAAAAAATGAAAAATACGAGAAAGACACCTTACCACTATGGCATAAATATAAAAATTTCCAAGAGCCAGTCAACCAGTAATTACCATCTTACCCGTACTACTTAAAGAATTATAAAATACAAGGCCGAAACCTCTTTTCTATGGCAAAATAAAAATTCCAAGAGCCAGTCAACAGTAAATAACATCTTACCCGTACTTAATATAAGAAATATAAAATACGAGGCCGACACCTACCACCTATGGCAAAATACAAAAATTTCCAAGAGCCAGTCAACCAGTAATTACCATCTTACCCATACTACTTAAAGAATTATAAAATGCGAGACGGACACCCAAGATCTATGGCATAAATAAAATAATAATTTTCAAGAGCCAGTCAACAAAGTAAACACCATCTTACCCGTACTATATAAGAAGAAAAATACGAGACAGACAATTAACACCGATGGCAAAATATAAAATTTCCTAGAGCCAGTCAACCAGTAAATACCATCTTACCCGTACTATATAAGAAGAAAATTACGAGAACGACACACTCCATCTATGGAACGTAAAAAATAATTCCTAGAGCCAGTCAACAGTAAATAACAGCTTACCCGTATTATAAGAAAAAGAGATGACCTACAATGAGATTACAAGAGAAGTAGGAAGACAAAAGTAAATGAATATTATTATAAAATGGATATACAATATACGAGGCATGACACAAAACCAAACGAGAGCCTATTAAGTAAAATATGACACAGATATGTGGGTAAAGAAGATACAGAAGAATATAAAGTGATATAAAGCAAACTACCAAGAGAAAGATTAATTAATACTGAAGAATAATGAAAATAACATACTAAAGAAGAGAATCATGAGAAGATACCAATGAAGAACTGTAAACAGAATTATCCAGAGAAATATATGAAGATTAAGTTAAGATGAATCAAGAAGAGAAGAATATAATTATGTATAAACAGCAAATGCGTGAAGTAATCCCAAGAATGTTTATTATTAGTCGGAAGATTTACTACTTTTATTTGTAATATGAATTGACTGAAGAATTATTCCAGCAATCATTTGTATTTTGAACAGAGATGATTTACCTCTGAATTTATTTGATGTTAGTATGGCCAGCAGAGAATGTATGCCACAGCGAGCCACTCTGAGCTGCCCCAGCTAAATATGTTAAGGACTTAGGGAATTAAATAGTCTAGGGAAGACAATTACAAGGAGAAAAATATAATATATGATTCATAAAAGAAAATGGAAGGATATAAGAAGAACAGAAGATTCAATATGAAAGAGAGTACAACAATTGATAAATTCTTCATGAAACTAGTATAAGGATTCAGAATTAATCAATTCTTATAGGAAGGCATATGTAACATAACAAAATTGTAGTTACATATAAATGATATCCAATACCTAGAATAAGAACCTACCACATACATGTCTAAGCCAAAATGAGAAAAAACCTCTAAAGTATTAAAACCAATCGTGTATCCATGAATAAATAAAGTCAAAGTAAGTCAACACAGGAGAAGGAAGAATTATAATTGAAAGTATCATCACTATGATAAGAAGAGGAAAAATATAAACCAAACAATTACGTTAGCAACCAAGACCCAATAGATCATACAAGTGGGGGGACGTATCAAATAAATTAAACAATTTATTATACAAGTGAGACAAAATATCATATATGTGACACATCATACAAGTGAGGGAAAATACCCTATAAGAAAAAAAAAATATATTGTAACAATAAGTTCTGTTACGGGTGTATTTGTGAGACTTAAAGCCCACGTTGGATGTGTCAATCTATAACGTTTAATTTGTAATGTTACGGGTGTGTTTTATGAACCGCGGATAACGAACTAAGTTACCCTTCAAAACTTGGTTGTACTCGTTAATCGGTTCGTAAATGTCCTGGTGTTGTGACTATTATTTATATTAGTTGTTTTGTTATCGTTTACAGTGTTGTTTTTCAGTATTCGTTGATTAGCAACGATTTTATAGGAACGAGAATTTAGTGTGTCACAGTCCGTTTGAAATCGGCACGTGAATAATATTTGTTCAGTAATGGTCAAATAGATCGTGTAAGCAGCCCACTGGATCTACTTTCGTGTCTGGATGTCCTTGCGCCCACTTCAAATTTTCTCTTCTGGTTCCTGTAATTAATAGTCTTTATAATTACTTTATTGGAATAAAATAGGACTGGTAAGATTGACAAATTATATCTTTTATTCGTAATTTCTTTGAAACATTGGTCAAATTACCGTTTCATTAGTCGAGGATTTACAATTGGATGAGTTCATCCGCCGTAACAAATAGTCCGTAATAACAAAAAAATTCACAATATATATATTTTATGTTTCTCAGGTAATGGGTACTTGGAGTTGCTAGGAAAGATAGGAAATATGCTTCCACTTAAAAATACAATGCATTACAAAATATATTTACTTCTTATCGACTAACAAAATGTATATAATAATGTTTTCCAAAATTGCTCGCTTTCAGTTTGCAACAGTGCTTTCAGTAATACAACATGGCGGACTATCGAGTTCTCACCTCAGAAAAATATGTTTTTTTAAATTCCAATTAAAGTGTTTTAAATAAAGTCTTAGTTATAGTAGTTTATAGTAATAGTTTGTATATAGCCTCCTTTATCTGGAACAGCTATGTTTTTTAGTGGAAATTGTGTTGTGATGTTATGTAGTATTCTGCTGGAATTAACCAAAATTTCTCACCGTTGCCTTCGTATATACGGAATGGACGCTTTTGAGTTGGGTATCTATTTTCTCAGATTCTCGTTAGTGTGTTGGTTTTTCTTGGTTCTGGTGTCGTGTCATGTGTTGTCGATCTTTTTGGTATTACTTTTATCGGAATCGCCTCTCCTGGAGTAAGTTTTCACTCTTTTAATATTAATTTTTTACTGCCAGCAATATGCTGTTGAAGTTTTCAGTTTTATATCTAACAATCAACTGTCTCTCTAAAAATATTTAAATCTCCTTGGTGACCTAGCTTTTTGGTGTTTTTGATTGGTCTTGGGCCTTGACCCCACGTCACGTGACTAAGTTATTTTTGAAAATTGGCGTTTTTAATTTTGTCACCTCAGATTACGTTTCATTTATTTTGATTTAAATTTATTTTTAATTAGTACCATTTTATTGTTCATTAAAATTAAATAGTTTTGATACTAATCTCGCCCCATTTTGGCCTCTTATCTACTGTTTTGGCAGGTTTATACTTTTGTGTTTTGAGGCATTGACCTAATCTTGTTTGACATTTTTGTTGTATGTCTTACAGATCTAATATCTTCTAATATTGTTATTCTTACTACTAAATATAATTCTGAGTATTTCTGCTTTACATACAATATCATTAATTTAAATACCTGTACCTATTTTTCTGACAATAACAATAATACTGAAGCCATGTCAGCTTAGTGGCTTACTAAACACTTTACAATTATGTTCATTATCTATATTATGATAGCAATGGATGGTTTATACATCTCCCTCCATTAACATCTTTATTTTTTATCAAAACCAAGCTTTTGTTTTTAGTTTTAATTCTGGTTCTTTGCCTCTTCTCATTTCTTCTATTCAATGTTGATTTTTCTTGTGATATTCATAGTCGCCCGTTTCATTTTTCTTTTATTATCAGTCCATTTGTAGTTCGTGTTATTGTTCATATAGGATCTGTTCATGCCCCTCACCTACCATAACTATTGGGTTTTGTCACGTTATTAGAAATTTTTGTCTGTTTGTTCTTTTCTGAATTTCCTTTTATAACTACTGTTTCTTATATAATATTAATATAATCTTCTTTGGTTACTTTTGTTGGATGTTGGAATTGATAATTTAATGTTAGTTACATACTTTTTAATAAGTTTTTTCCCTTTCATGGCTTGTGCTAGTACTTGTTATTTATATCTTATCGTGATAATATATCTTATACATATGTGATGAGATGTACCATCACAATATGTATATATATATATATATATATATATATATATATATATATATATATATATAAGAAGAAGAAGCAATCTGAATGTGAGATGAGGAAAGGTGTATATAATCAAGAAGAAGAAAAATGTATAATAAACCATGAAGAATATTTAACAAGGATAAGACAATAACATTCGCAGTGTGAGGAATATACTACGACAAGGAAGATAATAAGGCATGTGTGAAGAATGCCAAATAAGTGAATTATAATACCCTCAACAAGAAAGAACATGAAGAAGAAAAGGTGACCAAGAACCAAGTGTCGACAAACTAATAAGTAGCCACAAACAACAATAGTGAGTGAATTATATAAGTGCATCGATTAATACTAAAATATCACAATCCCAAACTAAACAACACAAACAATAACAGTGCAATGTTTATGGAAGAAGAAGATAAGAAGTGTTAACAAAGAGAAATAGTAAACCCCAAATAAATAACACAAACAATTAGCGTGTGATTTATGAAACAAGATTATGATAAAATACAAACCTAAAAAGACCACAAATATACTGATAATAAAGAGAGAAATAATTGCTCAATAATAACTGAAACTGAATGTAAAATCCTTAATAAGATATACTAGTGGTCACCCAGTGGTCGAAATTCGACCGTAATTCATTAAATTTTTAAGTTTGAACGTTATTGAGGTTCTTTTGTCAAAGAGTATACATCTATAATCATTGCATATAATTTTTTGAATTTTGTTCTATAACGTCAGCTGCGAGCGTGTACAAATACGTCATTAGCGTGTGTTGTTTGCCTTAATTCCCTGCAATACCTATGAAATCTAAAATTTAGTGTTAGTAACAGTTGAAAAAAAAAACACAATTACAGCTTGTATTCGTATTTATTTTTTGATATAATTCATTGTCAGTTTTAATTTTTTCATGTTGTTATTGAATCAAATAAACGCTAATAAAAATGAGACTTGACATTCATAGAAGTATAAGATACATTGTTTTCAATTCCAGTGGATTACATTTCATTTTTGGTAAGGTACAAAATTCGAAAACAGTTTGAAGATTATCTGCTACAAAGCTTATATAATTTTTTAATTTGTTTTTCTATGCATTAATTTTCGAGTTATTTGAAAAATATGAAAGATAGGAAAAATGAGGTTTAGCTTGGCTAAGCCATATTTAAAAAGCAATAACGCATTTTTTGACATTTCCTTGGGTTTTTTTTATTGCCATACTGACCAGGTTTCGCCAAGGCTACACAGTTATTTTGCCTATCTTTTTCGAATTATATAAAATTTAAATAAAAAATTAATACAAAATAAAAAATGAAAAAAAAAATACGTGCCTCGTATTTATTCATATATTTTTCATTAAATCAAAAAAACCGGGCAGTTAAAAAAATAAATGTTGTCCATTGAACTTAAAATAGTTTGAAAGTGAATTTAATGATTCAGAACTTCTGTGTAAACGATGTTTTTTGTAAAAACTCTTTCATCATTTGCTAAATGCCCTTGGCCATTATATTCGGAAATATAAAATCTCAAACCATCGAATGATCGAACTCTACTTGCTGCGACGTACAATTGACCATGTGTAAAAACTGGCTGCCTCAATAAAATTCCAATTTTTTCAAATGTTTGTCCTTGAGACCTATTTATTGTCATCGCAAATGCAGGTATAATTGGAAATTGAGTTCTTTGAAAGTTAAATGGTAAAACAGTACCGGAATATGTTAAATTTATACGTGGAATCAAAATTCTCTTATTGCGTGCGGTTCCAGTTAAAACATCGCAATCAATAGCATTACGATGCATACACTTGATGCGCATTCTTGTTCCATTGACTAATGCTTCCTTTATATTTAAGTTTCTGATCAGTAAAACGATGCAATTAACTTTCATTATGTGGTGGCACTAATAGTCAAAGAATTCAAAAACTCTACTGGATAGTTATTGATTTCATTGTCATCATCACAAATTATTTTATCGTAGCTATGATATGTTTTCTGTTCACCTGGTATTCGATTAAGTATATCAGTATTAATAAAAGTACAATCATCATTTTTAGGTGCTAAAATAACTGACTTCAATATGTTATCTGAGAGTATGTTTTCGGAAATATTTCCATACACCTCATTAATAATATTATTTTCATCTCCTATTAATTGCTGAGGTATTTCAATAATATTTTCACCAAACTGAGGGAATTGTGGGGCTTCATCATTACCAATTTTTTTCAAGAATTCGACAAATTCTATTTCACTTGGTAAGGCTCTCATATTTTGAGTAAACGTTACTTTATGAAAATAAACAAATTTATGCCAACTCGTGACACAATTTTCAATTAAAGTTGCACGTGATCCATGTGGGACAACTGGTAAGATTTGCCAAAAATCACCGCACAGAAGTATTGTTTTCCCTCCAAATGGTTTATGTTTATCATTTTCATCGCATAGATCCTCCAATAATCTATCTATTATTTTCAACACTTGCAGTGGGCACATACAAATTTCATCAATAATTATCAATGATGATGAATTTATGTAACGTCCATAGCTAATATTTGCGGTAATATTCGCTACAGAATTTTCCAAAATGGGTATAGGCAATTTAAACACATTGTGTAAAGTTCTACCTCCAAGTAATAGAGTTGAAGCTATGCCACTGAACGCTGTTGCAATGCAACTAAGATTAAGCGAATTTAATTTGTGAATGATTGCTGTTTGTGTGAATGTTTTTCCACAACCTGCATGAGCGGTTAAACAAAAAACATTAGATCCAGTATCATGATGCAAAACTTCACGAATCACACGATCAATTAGATTACGCTGTTCAATATTTGCAGTTTCATAATGCTCAGAAAACAGAAACTCTTGTTCTATTGGATCAATAGCATTTGCTTCATCTGTTCTCTGCGAATACGTGGGAACTGGTAAACCAAGTTCTTGACATGACAAATTATGAACATTCAAAATATCTTCAATTTCTAATAGAGCTGTATTAAAGGATACTTCTTCGTTGTAATCTCTCAAAAAATCTTCACTAAGATATACTTTAAATTCATTCCATAACGCCAATGCATTGGCTGGCACATTTAATGCACAAATGTAACCAAATAAATTTCGCATTTGTTTTGGTGAATGTAATTCTTTTGCTTCATTTAAACATTGGCGCCATTCATTATCATTTGAAGCAATGCCGCGAGCATGGCACGCTTCAACAAAAGAAGTGTGTATAATTCCATTGTATGTTCTAACATCCTCAAATGATTTTGGACCACAGACATGTAATAAAAGCAATCGTAAATGGAAAAGTTCGATGTCTTTTGGTGATACTACATATATGTGTAATGATTTTATCACCTCCACGCCTTCTCTTCTTCCATTTTTTTCGAGAATTTTCCCGCACATAATGCAAAGGAATTTCAATATACTTATATTCATGCGCTGATGGATCTGATCGATTCAATTAAAAAAATGCTAATAATTTTGTTTGTCTTGTATTTTCAATTGCTTGACGTTCTTGCCCTTCTCGAAAGTAAACATTCTGTCTATGTGGTAAATGAATGTCAAGGCTAACGATGACATGTGATTGAAAATGCATTGGTAATTCATAGATGCGCCATACAGCTTCAGTTGATCCGACATAACGGCCATTTAAAAAATTTTTAACTTCATCAATTTGTATTTCTTGACCTGGTTCATTTCTCTCTTAACCTAATTCAACAGATGCACTGTCATAGCCTTTATACACGTTTTTATAAATGTATTTAACACTTTTAAATGTAGTGCATACTTCAACATTTATATGGCAATTAAATTTGGCAAGTAAATACGGATTGTATGGTACAACATAACGATTGTCGAGGCAACTACCGCGAACTTCAGCATTAATACCGTTATCACGCCTTCTGTATAATGGATATCCATTTAATGATTCACATGTAAATTCATTAAATCGTTTTGGATAATCTTTTGTGCATTTTCCATCTCTCATACATACAGAATTTGGATTAAGTACACCGCATGGACCATGCATCATGTGTTTTACAACATATTCATGTAATGTAGGATGTGTTTGAATGTTAGGAATCTCCGCAGATACAACTTTATCAATATTGGTAGCGTTAACAATTTTATCTTGCTCATTTAAAGAGAGTAAATGTGAGCATGAGGCAATCCTCTCTTTTGAAACTCAATTGTATAAATGAGTGCTTCAACTTTACCGAAGATTTTTTTTAGTGTAAGGCCCTCAATTAATGCTTTCAGTTTGGACTTGAATACACGCACAACAATATTAGGTCGAAAATTAGCTGACTCACCTACACCAATATTGCTAACTATTTCAGGCCAACTTGGATTGCAAGTCATTGTAATAAACAAAGAAGGCTTTCCGAAATGTTGTACAATTGACATTGCATCTAAATAATTCTGATACATATTTCTTGGAGATCCATTGAATGAAGATGGTAAAATTACTCTACGGCCAACATTATTGGCATTGGGGTTCAATTCTAAATAATCTGTTAAATTGTTGTAAACTTCAGACCTAAGACTTGTTTGATTTTGTCGAATGAAATGTAACCTTGTGCCCTCTATTCTCACATACATATCAACTATCCACTGCAGAAATAATTTTTGTGAATGGTGCAACATGCTAAAATCTTCTCTAATTGCAAGTCGATAAGCTGCATACTGAAGCATGGTTAATTTATTTCTGGGCGCTCTTGAATTAGATGTAGTTGGTACATTATGAGAAATATTGATATGCCACCCAGTATCACCATTTGGAAAAAGTAATGGATACGCTAAAGGGTCCAATGATGAATCCAAAACAGAGATATTTTTAATGGTACCATTAACTTTTGAAAACGAAACCATATTTCGTTCAAAGGGTGGCTCACCATCAACTGTACTAAATATTACTGCTACATCAGTTTGAACTGCATCATTATAACGGCGTAGATCTAAATCACGATTTACTTTAATGAGCATACAAATTTCTTTATTTTGATTTTCAACTCTCTGACAATGATCTTTCATTGCAATGAATGACCGAATGAAAGGATTAATGCGTTCCAATTCAAGAGAGATTTCGCGCATTATATTGTTATTGCATGTTTGATTGCATGTTCATGTAATCTTTAATTGACAGCAGTGTCAACATCATAAAAATATAATTGCGCATAACATGGTGAGCGACCATATCCAGCAGTCATTGGACCTGATCTGTGATAAAAAACATCATGTATTTTAAAATGATACACTCCACGCGTAACTGTATCCGAAATTTTAGCTTCTGAGCTAACCATAGCAAATGATGAATTGTATTTACGAATGTTTTCAAAATAATTTTTTGACTTTCTTTTTATTGAAGGTTCATTTGAAGTAAGTCCATCATACAATGATTTAAAGTATTCATTTTGACTTAAGGCCGGTAATATTGCTTTACCCTTATGACAACATGAAGTGAATGCAGTCCTTCCACCTAAAGTGACCTCAGATTCGAAATGTTTTGCATTGCAAAACCTGCATTGTAAATGCATTAATCCACAATCAAAAGTATTAAAATTTCTTGGAATGACATTCAGTGCGCATTTAAATGTATCCCTCAAAATAATTTCATCATTTTGTATACTATTTACACTATTTAAATTTGCATTTGGTCTATTATCATTTTGACTTTCGCGCGAATATATTCCTTCTTCTTTGTCTCTCACTGCGACCTGTCAATGTTATACTATTTACACTATTTAAATTTGCATTTGGTCTATTATCATTTTGACTTTCACGCAAATATATATTCCTTCTTCTTTGTCTCTCACTCCGACCCGTCAGTGTTCTATGTCGAGGCATAATGGAAGTAGGTGCGAATATCTGAATGTAAAAAAAAACATGTAATGAAATTACTGAAACTAAGATTAGACAGGGTTTCATTTAAAAATAATAAAATGTACTCACTTTTTTGAAACCACCAATAATAATTAGGCGAGAGTAAGTCAATTCAAATTGCTGCTACAAAATTTTCCTTTTGCAACAGGTGTATATTAAGCAAGCTGTATTTCACTTTCAACTGCACATTAATATATAAAACACAGATATCTAATATACAAAATATAAAAATATCGGTATGGAGAACCATACATGACTTCCATATTCTAAGATTTATATTTAAAATCATTTTCGAAATGAAATATTACCATAGAAACTACTTCTTTCTACTTACTGCTTCAGCCTTAACCACAGTACTGTGGTCACTAACGTATACCACCTCACGTTATCGCACTCAATTTTCACTGATGATGGAAGTCGATGGCATTGCCGAAACGTCTGGTTTTGTAGAAAACATTGGACTACGGCCAAATATCCCGGGAAGGAATTTTAACAAAAACTACTTCTTTGTTGCCGATAATGTTGTACACATATATATAAAATATATGCATAAAATTAATGGCTTGTATAAGATAATGATTGATCTCCATTAAGTAGTGCTCAAGTTTCCAAAGTTTTAATATTATGATGTCCGTAATTAAAACATCAGAGCAGGTTTAGTGTGAATGAGGGTACACTGTGGACAAAAATTTTCAACATTTCCTATTGAGTGTTGCTTAGAGTAAAGCTGTGAATCTACAGTGTATGTTTCACAGAACAAACACGCGAAAAAGAAGGAGCGCTCCGAAGTCACACATGGACCCTCAGCATCTTGCAGAGGGTTCATTCCCTAAAGACGAAAAGTCTGTCTATGAATCGTTCCTCTGTAAACACGTGCAGTTACATTGCCCAGCGATCCACAGGAAGCAAATTGATGTCCATTTTTTCGGCTTGCACGCGTTATGTTGGTGTGGGTTTCGGCACTTTCCATTTAAAAAGCGTGCAAATGTAAGAAAATAAACATGAGTGAGGCCAGAAATAACGTGAATTGTGTGTGTGTCTTACCTGCCTTTTTATTGCTGTAGGCATAATAATAAAATGGAAATGTAAACATTACATAACTGAGATATGCTTACCTGCCACGAACGATATATTATTTTATACATGGAGGAGTTCAGTGACATACACACGTACAGAAGAATTATATATGTAAATATATTAACTCATACATCGTAATTTACATTAAAATGAAAAAATTATAATTTTATTGCCTGGCAACAAAATTATTTTATTTTTAACAATTACCGTTGTTTCAAAAAGTTTAAATGAATTTTCAAGTACTTTACTGTTGTTAAAACGTAAAAGGTTGCAGGTAAACTACCCCTTCCCCTTAACCGATCTTCACCAAAATCGAAAGTCCTTGAGACCTCTACAATTCAGGGACGTGTGCAAAAAAGTATTTGATTCTGTTTGAATTTGCGGCTGTTATCGTTTGCCATAGAAAATATGCTTGATAAAAAAACGTTGCCGGTAAACTACCCCTTCCCCTTAACCGATCTTCACCAAAAACAATAGGTCTTGAGTACTCTACAAATCAGGGCTGTATGCAAAACATTATTTGATTCTGTTTGAATTTGCGGCTGTTATCGTTTGCCATAGAAAATACCCTTGTTAAAAAAACGTTGCAGGTAAACTACTCCTTTCCCTTAACCGATCTTCACCAAAAACTATAGGTCTTGAGAACTCTACAATTTAGGGTTGTATGCAAATAATCTTTTGATTCTGTTTGAATTTGCGGCTGTTATCGTTTGGGTAAACTACCCCTTTCCCTTAACCGATCTTCACCAAAAACAATAAGTCTTGAGAACTCTACAATTCAGGGCTGTATGCGAAACATTATTTAATTCTGTTTGAATTTGCGGCTGTTATCGTTTGCCAAAAAAAAAATTCCCTTGATAAAAAAAACCGTTGCAGGTAAACTACCCCTTTCCCTCAACCGATCTTCACCAAAAACAATAGGTCATGAGTACTCTACAAATCAGGGCTGTATGCAAAAAATTATTTGATTCTGTTTGAATTTGCGGGTAGTTATCGTTTGCCATAGAAAAAAAATTAAGACAGACAGACACACACACAGACACTTTTCGGAAAACGACTTTTTTTCATGTTTTGAGTGTAGTACAATCAGAATCTGCAATAATCTCGAACACGATTTTTTTTTGCCATCACCATACTTCCATTTCCTTAAGGAATATGGAAGTAATAAACGCTTTTTTGCCTTGACATACACTCCACAGACTATTGTTGCCTGGCAACAAAATTATTTTATTTTTAACAATTACCATTGTTTGAAAAAGTTTAAATGAATTTTCAAGTGCAAATGAATGTTTTATTTTATTTAATTTAATGTATTTGTAACACATATTATATATAAATTTTAGCTTTCTGCACTCCTTCTCCATATAAACTTTAACTATGCCAAATCTCACACTCCTCCGTGCGCACAATATGCTTAAAAAGGGGTACAAAGTTTTCTCTTCACGTATTAATATATATAGATGTTTAAATATCAAGAGAATAGAGCGTAAAACCAATATATAATATAATTATTAATGTATTGAGAATAAGACAACCTGTCATAGAAAGACAAGGCAGTTTACCCAAACCAAAATATAAACACATTATATGTATAACAATAACAAGTAAGAATTAAGTAATAATGTGTAAACAAATAGTACATAATGTGGATAAAATAATGAAAATATTGTAATAGATAATAGTAGTAACATATCATAGTAAAAATATAATAATTAAGCAAGATAATGAACAAATCAAGATGAGTATTGTTGTCAATTCAGTAGACACACATAACCTCAACTGAACAGAATCTGCAACACAGAACCACATATAATAATTAGAAAAATGCAGACAAAAGTAATTATTCAAATCAACAACCAAACTAAGATAAATGAGTAACATAATGAACCCAGTATGAATTGAGAAACACAATTATACAATCTATATTATTTAAACAAACCATAGCCAGATTAACAAAACACAAGATGACTATCAGAGTTACACAAAATACTCACTTAAACTTGATAAAGGAGAGGAAAATAGATTGACAGTATTAACTAAAATACTCAATACCTCTATGAGAACCTTTAACAGACATTAAATACATAAATGTATATGAAAATAATAATAAACAAATATACATGACCAATGGGACTAGATGCAAATAACAATCCTACTGAAATTTATGAATGTTGAACACAGCAAAAAGTATTATACACACTAGACAAACAATGTACAAGGTCTAAGTACACATTAATGGATAAAAATACATACACAAATACACCTGTGACATATTATAAACTGTGTTGTGACATTTCAGTGTATTACAGGGCCTATTTTGGAAGACTGACAACAATCATCATTGGTAAGTGAAACGGTAAATCTACCAGTGCTTCAAGAGGATTTAAACATAAACCTTTTTTGAACTACATAATTATAATCAAACACACTCAACGATAATTACGAAGAGTTGAGTAGAACTTAAACCTTTTAAACAAATCTTGAACTTTACTTTTGAACAAAAATAATAACATAATAATAATTAAACAATTAAACGTCTATACAATTACATTTTATTACAACACCTACAACCCATAACGGTTACTTTGTACTGACACTCTGTATTTCAAATCCCACTGAGGAAGACGGACACCACGTCGAAACGTTTGGGACATAAAACCAAAATTAAGTGTTCACTAGTGAAAGTGTTTGTGTATATGTGTATATATATAATATTGTCATTTTGTACAAATAATATACACATATACATAAATATATACAGTAACTACATTCACACAACACAAACATATAAATTCAATCGGAATTACAGTCCAAATTTGGCTCTCTGTCATTGACAAAACTATTTTAAACTCCAAATTTATACCAGTGAACTCAAGGTTAGGCCCACCCATTTTATAACCTGGACCACCCTCGGCCCACCCATGTGACCTATGCTAGAGCCACCACTGGGGGAGGGCCAACAACTTGTATAACTTCTGCCATGTTTCTTTCCTCATTGATTTTAGAGTTCTCCTGATGGTCCCACATTTATTCTTCACCATGTCATCGTTTATAGTATGAGATATATTACAGCCCAGATATTCAAAATTACTGACCTGCTTCAGAACAGTACCATGTACAACAATTTTTGCTGATATGGAGTCAGCTCCATGAAGAGGCATCATCTTCATCTTCAATGTGGAGGTCTGTAATCCAGAATCCTTGCAGATTTGACTCAATGAGAGTGTGGCAGTAGTTCGTAGTACAATTAATGAAGCTTTGCAGATGAAACTGATGAGGAGTGAGTGGGTGCATTGTCTTGTTGGGAAGGCACATTTTTCTTTTCTAAGTACAGACATTCCACTTCAGTTGTTCTACATATTTTCTGAT
Source organism: Magicicada septendecula (assembly GCA_034769895.1). Lineage (NCBI taxonomy): Eukaryota > Metazoa > Arthropoda > Insecta > Hemiptera > Cicadidae > Magicicada > Magicicada septendecula. Next base: position 621,366,945 of record CM068367.1, on the reverse strand, counting down.
TCAGTTGTTCCACTAATACTCCATAGTACACTGCTGGTAGTGTTGCCTTTTTCTGAATAATCTATGAACCCCACATCCTGCAAATCCCCCCCCCCCACAGATGCTATCACTTTTTTGGGTGATGGAACAGTTTTTGCCTTCTTTAGAACACTTCTACCTGCTTTCAAACAGGTGGAAATACCTGCTTCTACATTGCCTGGACTACTCTTTTGTCTCTGGTATGTAGTGACGAGTCCATTTTTCACCAGCACTGATAAATCAGCCCAGAAACTTAGTTGGAGTATGTTTATACTTGGTCAGGCACTTGAGAAACATTCATTCAAATGAGTTTCTGATCAACTTTTAGCAAATACGGAACTTATCATGTTGAAAGCCTTTTCAAGTGATCATGTAATATGTTGTGGACACAACTTACCGAGATCCTCACAATGTCAACAAGCCATGCATTTGCACAAGTCAATCATTTACCACAGCACTGTAGATTTTTTCAATATTTTTTAGTAGTTATAGAAGTTTTCTTGTGACCTGAGTGTTCATTGTCACAAGTGGACGAACGACCACATTTGCATTCAGCAGCCCGATTGTTCACTGTTATAACCATGGTGAAGGGTCTCTCAAAGTGGAATCCAACTCATCCTGCCACTGAACATTTCATAACAAAGTTCTTTATTACTGCTCAACATCTGATATTATCCGTTGTTTAAAAAAACCTTAGGTTTTCTATTTTATTTACTCACAAGAATCAAACTAATAAATACAGCTGTTTTATTATGTTATGGTACACCATTTGAGGGACTGAATTTATAAACAATCATTTGCAAACAAACACTCAGTTTGCAACAATTATTTACAGCTATAGGATAGTCCTGGGACTATCTCTGTGCCAGGCAGAAAACTACACTATATATGCTTCTAAGCATAATTTAAGATGAATAATTTATTCAGGTCACAATGATCACTAGGGAAGTATCTAACCTGAGCTTATCTTCTTCTTTGAGAACAGAATCTGGTGTTTCTTGTCATAAGAAATGCAACTTTGGAAGTGCATTCGTATTCAGAGTTTCAGAGGTGTCACAATTTCCAGTGATTACTGCTGTAGATTTTTCAAACATTTCAAAACTGTCCCTTTTCCTCAGTGTAGCATTTCAAATATCTACAATGTTTACTGAAACTGATAAATACATTTGTTTGGTATCCTTAGTAATCAAGGACAGTGATGTGTTGGAGGAAATAAGAGCAAGACTCATAGGAGTGAATAAAGCATACTGTCTTTTAAATCATTTAAAAATAAGAATACAAAAATCATTTAAAATAGGAATGCAGAATTCATTATCTACAAAACCCTGGTAAGATGCATATTAACTTATTCCTCAGAGAATGGTCAGTATCAAAAAAATGATGAGAACTAGGTAAATGTGTTTGAAAGAAAGGTCTTGAAGAGAATTTTGGGGGCTACAAATGAGAATGGCCTGTCTATCATTGAGGTGTTTTAGTATAGAACTATTTGAAATATATAAAGCCCCACTGGCAACCCAGTTTATATAAGTGGTGAGGAATAAGTGGATTGAACAAATTGTCCATATGCAGGAGAGATCCATCAAAAAGGAAAACTATGATGGACCACCAGATGGATAAATGGAAAGAGGCAAGCAGAAGTAAGGCTAATAAATGGGATTATGCAGTGAAAATTCATCTTAGAGAAGGGCAAGGCTGATGTAGGGTTATAGCACCAGGTGAGGAGAAGTGTACAGCCAAAAGTAGGTTTTTGTAACACTCCACTAATACTTTGCAGCATAAGGTACCATGTACAATTGGTAAAGTCTGCTTCAAACTATCCTGTATTTTTCAAGCTCCCAGCTACTTTTTGGTATTAACTGATTATATTGTTGTTCGTATGATCTGATTTTTGATTTTATACCTTTTTAACTTTGTCCCAATAAATCACATACAAAGAATGTATCCCATATGTTAGATGATGCAGGAAAAAATTATGCAGCATGGATACAACCAAATATCTATGAAATGTCTACATTACATTTGTCAGCTACTGAACTATATTTAATAAATGTGAACAGTATGGTATAAATTTTGCAACATTCTGTAATGATTATACCCCTCCCTTTAATGTGTGTTTTCAAATCAGGCACACAGATGATAGTAGACATCTTAAAAATCTGCATAAATTTATATGAATAAAATATGTATTTCGGTTATATTTTTCTCTCAGTGTACACATTTGGCTAGAAATATGGTTAGTTCACAACCAGAAGGTAAGATTCGCTTCCAGGGCAAGGCATACATCAGCCAGTGTATCTACCTACAGTGAAATACACCCTGAAGATTTATGGGAAACAGTGGTGCAGCAAGGGGGTGTGGATGGTTACCCCCCTTCACCGAAGAATAAAGCATTTTATATATTAAAGAGGAAAAAGTCAAAATTAAAAAAAATTACTTGTAAAAATTTGGGAAATTGAGTGACATTGAATAATTAGAATTACACTAATTCATGGTGTGTACAAATATTTTTAATTGTAGTAGCTAGGCTTTGTAAAATGTTATGGCTGTCTTGCAGGTTCAAAATTTCACTTTATGTAAACATTGTCTGTCTGGTGGTTGAAGGATGATTCAAATTTTTATCTTAGCTTTTGAGTTACGTCCTCTTAGCGAGTAGCAAAGAGGTAACCTTGGAATATCTATTCAGCATGCAGTGTATCCAACTTCTGTTTACACTATTTATAATACAGTAATTTATTCCTCAGTAAGTTATAAAATTTCTATATTAAACATGTTTTGTGTTTGTTTGATACATGGTTAATTTCAAATGATCATGAACTAACGAACAAAGACATAAAATTGTATATTTTTATATGTAATATTTTTTCACTAATCCATTTGACCAGTATAATCAATATCAATGATTTGCTAATCACATGATAGGCTGTATATAACCTCTTCCAGTGATGACTTGTAAAATGAATTGAAATAATTTATAAAATTAATTAGATAAATTTGTAAGTACATTTGAGCCATATAAATGTGCCTTGGAATATATAAATGCTGAGTTTTTAAATTATAGAGTAGAGGTAACATTTCTTTTTATTTCAGTGCTTTAGTTTACCATGAAAACTGCAAGTAAATAACACTGCTTTGAATACTAAATTTACAGACTACTTTAATTTACTAAATTATAAAACCAGCAAGGATACCAATTTGAGGAGTTACTCTTAGTTAGATACATATCTAAATATTGGCAAATATAAGAAATTATTACAGCAGGAAACGTGTGTTATTACAGTTTATAATAAACAGATAAAATGGAAAAATAAACACAGGTACATAGAACACATTTAACAAGACATTATGGGGATGTCTTAATCAGATATATCCAACACACGTATTTTCTGTATAAGATACATCATATGAATAGTCAGTTCTTAAAAGAAAAGTTCCCACCATTACACAAACCTGTCAATAACAGCAAATAAATAGGCAAGAGTTATTGAAGATTTGAGGATGAAATGCCAGTGGTAATATTGTATAGAAAAACCATTTCTCTATGTGAAGTTGTACAGAAAATTACAAAATCCATTTCATTAATCAAATTATGCTACAACACCATTCAGCAACACACAACACATAAAATATGCATATTGTCAACAATGTATTTTGAAACACTTGTCATTCAAGAAAAATTAAAAACCTTTAGTCTCAATGAAGAAATTTAACAGAAAAACTGTAACGCCCATAATTATACAAATGGTTTTTAAAAAATAATTATTGGGATTTTTGTTGTAGCAGAATCCTTTATATATTGTAGGATAACATTCTCATATAGTTTACATGTTGCATAGTGTTATACATCACTGGCGCTTAAAATATTAAAAATTTCAGTACTTAGAAATGATAACAAACTTGTAAAGTTGATCTTTATAAAATTTTGTTTACCAGTATATTTGTAAAAGAACAACTTCTATCTTGATGAAGAATATAGGTAAACTACATTTTTATTATAAATTGTAAGTTACCATTTGTTGAAAGTGACATAATTTTATCTTACAGACATTAACTATGAATTTAATAAAATTGTTGGTGTATTAAATTAAATATAATGAACAATTTCTGTAATTGAAAGAATTTCAATAACTCAATAGAGAATTTATAGCTTATTTATTTATTAATGAAGATGAGAGAAACCAAACCTCTTTTAGGTGATGAGGGTTTCAGATCTATAAATACACTTACAATATAAGTTATCAACATATTAACATTAGCATATTTTGTAAATAATAAAATCACAATTATATATGGATGAATTATAAACCACATAATTTTATTAAATATGGAGATAACAGATTAATAGTTTACATGTTCAAACAAAATTTACTTATATATTTATTTTTTATATAATTTTGTTTACCGTTTGGTGAATAGCTTATTGTTGTTACAAAACCTAACACAGAGAAATAAATTTGCTATTAATTAATATCAACAATAATTTAAATTATTAAAATTATTTTTCTTCACTTTTAATATTTTTAAAGTATATCGTTTTAAAATTCTGACGGACCTACGCTATTCCTGTTTTCATCTCGTAGTTCATTTACTTGCCACTGGGAAGAGCCACAGTACATTTCATCATTAGTTGCAAACCAACATGGCTGCACAAAACCTGGAGGACCAAAACAACTTGGAAATAAAGACCAAAAGTATAGAACAAACTCTCCTGCCATTAGTTAAACAGGTAACTGTACACAGAATAATGTAATGTTTTTCTACCAGTTAAATTATAACAACAGTTATCAATGTAATTAAAGATATTGTTATACGTTTAATTGTATGCAATTATGAGTAGGACACACCTCTATGTCAGTGTGGTTACGAACTAAAGATATATTTTTAGTGAGTGCTTGATATTATCGCTACGATCAGTTTGCCCGGCTAAGTGTGTCTTGTTAATCTACTGCTCGCCGCTTGTGAATAGGTCAATTAAACAATTCATGGATGCCATGTAAAAACCGGTTTCAATAATTTGAATCGATAAAGTGTTCAGGATTACGTACATTTAGTTAAAAATTTTAATATTATTTTAAAACTTAGTAGCTAGGCTTTTCCCAAAATTTATAATCATGTTTTCGCGGGAACATGTTGAATTTATTTGCTTACATTCCGGTAGATAACGCTTGGTCTCGGTAATACATTATTTTGCCGACAGTCACCGCTGGCAGTCAATGTGAGTCTTCCGAGGCAACAGTTTCTTCATTTTCCTATTGATCACAGTCGCGAGCGGGTTCGCATGCGCCGTATTCAGTTTCAGCAAACCGGGGAGTCCGCAATACGAAGTCTTCCTTATCCATTTTCGTGTATTTGAAAAAAATATGTTATTGTAATGTTTCTGCCTAATGTTATAATTAAAATTTTTGTAGCGTAATGAGTGTAATATTTTGTAGTTTACAATAAATAAGTACAAATGGCAACCTTATCAGAGAGACAGGTAGGTGTCAAATATTCTGTGTTTGAGTGTGTTGAGTAGGAGTTTGGAAACGGTATCAAGATAAAAATCATATTTAATCTTTAATTTAATCATATTTACTCATATACATGGATGTACATCTATAAACTATTAAAGCAGGTTACAATTCAATTTTGTTATAATAGTAATATAATAATAATAATAATAATAGAAAATTAAAACATGTTTACAGTAGTGATTGAACAGATGAACAGAGTAATTATTACATCAGTTAGACAGTTATCTAATGGCATTATTTTTGAAAATATTACAATTTAAACAGTGGGTGTGAACTAAGTTTCCCCAGTTTATAAAAATATAAACATCTGCATGCATATAGGTCAGGTATGGTCTTATGTTAAGGCAGTTTTGTTGGTTCTGTCAATTGATAGTGAGAAATGGGATAAAGTGCAGGAATCTTTTGTAATTTATTGTTATAAATAAGTTAGTTTTTATGATTACAAATGTTCATGACAAACTGTAAACAATTCACTTATTACAAAAATTCCAAATGTTGATTTTAACCCCAACAAAAATATAATAATCAATGAAAAGGAAGGTTCAGTTTTGGGCATTTTAATGAGAATTAATACAGTGGTCTTACACTGATGAAAGCTTCAGGATAGGCAGTGATAAAATGTGTTATCAGAAGAGTAATTTATTAACAAACATTTAAACCAACTAACTCCTTTAGTGGTAAAAAAATGATTATTTAAAAAATTCTTCCTTTTTATTTAAAAATAGGATACTTTTTAAAATATTTTAGTTCGTAATATGTGGTATTAAGATTTTTTAAAGTAACAAAATGAAAATATACAATTTTTGTACTTACAATTTAGAAAAAAATGTTGACTTATATTCTTATTAAAGTTTGGGTAATGTGAAGATTCTGATAATAATTTTTCTTTTTTTTTTAATTCTGAGGGCATTAGAATAATTTTGTAGCTCTGAAAATTTCATTAATTTTAGTAATGTTGGAAAACAAAAATTGTAAAATTTGGTAGTGTTTTTCAGACAGACATGTATAATGTAGGTATGTTGTATATTTCTTTGCATATTGTAAGTATGGTTTGTGTTTTAACTGAAGCAAAGTTAATGTTTACATTGAAATATTAAAGTGACAAAAGAAGAATGTGTAATTTATATAAAATATTTGTAGAAAGAAAAGAAAATTTGATTATTTTTGTTGATTTAGGTAGTTCTAGATGTGTAAACTCAGAGAATGAGATATTGTTGATACGTGGTAACCTCTCTTCTACTTGGAAAATGACAAAGATAGTATATGTAGATAAGTCATATTATAATCACTTGCAAAGGGAAAACCATGAACGTCCATTTTAAAAATTCCAAAAAATTAATACTAATGTCCAGTGAAACAAAGAAAAGCAAAGTATGCTCAAGTGTTTAATAATTTGTACTTTCCTCATTCATTTGTACAGTTTTTCATTATACATGATTTTACTATATTAATATGAAAATAAATTTAAGTGACCTGGTTGATGTTTATGGCTTAGGTTGATGTTTACATTTTCATGAATTTTCTCAACGCATGTTATAAACTGGATGTAGTTTGACAGACAACAATATGTGAGAAGAGACAAGAATTTAATATAAAAAGCAGTAATACTTTAGAATTTTAGCTAGCATATTTATCTGATAGCTATTAAACTATCTAAAAATAAGTTAAAATTATTTTATAAGATGTACCGGTACATGTAAAGAAGGACAACTTTCTGATTTTCTGTTATTTAATGTATGCAGTTGAAAATTATAAAATTAAACTGCATTAACACATTTATAATTTGTTACTGCATTTATGTACAGTGACTATCTAAGTGTAGATAATAATGAACTGTCAAGAAGTAACAGCAATGCTTTACATAAAAAAAAATTAGCACTGCTATATAAAAATATTAAATAATAGCAGGCCTATTTGTATAATTTACAATATTTTAATTGTTTGGGTAATAACAAGTAGGATACTTTACTGTTTGAGTAGAGTATTAATTTGTTGACGAAGAAAGGGGACACAGAGACTATTCATGTTTACATTTAAATTATTTCTATTCAGTTTTTAAGTTTTATCTATGGCACTTTACTAACCCAATTCTTCATTTTTCCTTTGCAGTTCTTTTTTTTGTAAATAGTTTACAACATTAGGCATGTGTGTAGTTTAATATATTTGGTGCATTTATTTGATAGTTCTTCTGCTGCTTTGTTTCCATGAATTACAACATGAGAAGAAAGAAAGGTGTCATTATATTACTTAAGCACAATAGAATGGTAGTTACTGTTGTTTGTCTATATGATTTGATAAGCCAGTAATTTTACTAGTCACGTTTATGTAATTGCTAAACATCTATTAAATGTTAATTAGATAAATAATGTTGTATCAAAATAACAAGACCTAACAAACATTAGAGACTTACAGAAAATTTCAGAGGTGCGTGTCTCAGTTGTAATTAGATCATATCTCAGTTACTTAGGGAATTTCATCTGATCTCAACACTCAGATTCTGCATCAGTAATGTCTTCCAGAACGTTTTAAGGTTCATTTTTTCATTTTCACGTGTCAGACATCATCATAAAATTGTTAAAATTTTTGATAACTTCAATTTCATGTGATCTCTAACATTTAGAATTCTGCATGTGTAGCATTTATAGGATATCTGAATATCTGATATGGAAGTGTGTGTGTGTGTGTGTGTGTGTGTGTTTGTTTTAACAAGAAAGACAGGAGTGAGAAAGTGTGAGTTAAGGAGTGAGGAGAAGCTTGTCAGAATATTAAGATGTGTGTTGTTCATACAATTACAGGCCGTGAGGCGAGTGATGAAACTGTCTTGGTGGTGCGCAGTGGCAAAGAGAAAGAATGCGCATGCGCGGGACAGCGGCTAGGGACAACAACCCATCAGTTGGCTTAGGTCTCCGTGCGTGGTGATTGTGTTATTGCCTTTCTGAAAACATTTCAGTGTATTTCCAGTGTTGTGTAGCTGTTGTCTCCAGGAATGTCTGGGCCGTCATCGTCACATCATACAACGTCAGCAAGTAAGTCTGTTGAGAGAAAAGTGATCCACAGCCAGAGCAGGCAGATTATTCACAATGTTTACGATTATATGAAAAAAGAAAATGGCAGCTTAAGTGAAAAAGCTTTACAAACTAAAGTGGCCGCTGCTTGCGGTGTATCTTTTAGTAGTGTTAGAAGAATTATCAATGAGCATAATAAAAAGTCCGGTACATCATCACCTATGTTCAGTACTCCAAGAAAAAAGAGGCCTAGAAAAAATTTGAAAACTACATTCGATGATTTCGATTTATCTTTAATCCGCAAGACAATTCATGATTTTCATCTAAGTGAGGGTGAAAGGCCTACTCTCAAAGGAATACTACGTGTATTAAAGGATAAAATAGATTTCAAAGGAAGTGTTTGGTGTGTCCAGAAGGTTGTAAAAAAATTAGGTTTCCGCTGGAAGAAAACAGAATCCAACAGAAAATTACTTGTTGAGAAAAGCGATATCTGAAATTTAAGGTTAAACTACTTGGTGAATGTTGACAGATATAGGAAAGAAAAGAGGCAGATCGTATACATGGACAAAACATATTTCCATAATCAACAACGACTGAGAAAACCTGGACGGACAGCACAGTTGGCGGGCTAAAGAAATCAGTCAGCAAAGGATCACGAGTAATTGTTTTACATGCAGGAGGCGAGGAGGGATTTGTAGCCAACGGTTTATTAATGTTCAAGTCTGGATTAAAAAAGGGAGACTACCACGGGGACATGAACTACGATAACTACGAGAAGTGGATCAAGGAACAACTTATCCCAAACCTGAAGCCTAACAGTGTGTTAGTTATCGATAATGCACCGTATCATAACAAACAGGTCAACCCGGCGCCAACCTCATCGTGGAAGAAACAAGATATGCAAAAATGGCTGACTGACAATGGAATTCCTTACTGTGAAAGTATGCTTAAGCCCCAGTTATACTCACTAATTAAACTGAAGAAACCTCAGTTAAAAATTTACAAGATCGATGCAATCTTAGCCCAGCACGGTCATTCTGTACTCAGACTACCCCCTTACCATCCGGATCTGAATCCAATCGAGTTAATATGGGCTACAGTGAAAGACTACATAAAACAAAAAAATGTCAAACTGTGTCTGCAAACCATCCAGCTTGCAGCCAAGAAATTCGCCCAAATCACTCCAGAAGACTGGAAGAAGTGATGTGAACATGTGAAGAAAATAGAAGAGGACTATCTGAACCGTGAACATGTTATCAACCAAGCGACTGAGCGTTTTGTTATACATGTGGATGATAGCAGTGATAGTGACAGTGACAACAGTGACAATGATTCAATTGCCAGCGAAGAAAATATGAGTGGAATAGAAGAACTAGACTAAAGCCCAATTGACTCAACCGTGTAAGTGTATGACATGACAAACTGTGTTTTTTGCTTTTTAAATGTTCCGCAATGCTATTAGTAAATTTTAATGTGTAAATAATAAACATTTTTTTTTTATTTTTGTAACACAATTACTTATTATTACTGCTTCAACTGATATTTTTAACAACTTAATTAGTCGCATACCATTTATTTTATAAAAACATTTCTTAACCTAATGTTAAGAACAAATATAAGACTTTTATTAAGCATACATTTTTGTAATCGTATGTGAATAATTACAATGAATAATGTTTCACTTGAACAAGTTTTGCAAAAATGACGTAAATTTTAAGGCATACTAATCAGTTCTAAGAAATATTTATGACAAATTCGGTAGTAAACATATATTCCCAGTTTATTACCATACAAGGATATGTAAAAAAATTAGTTCAGAAAGTCAAAAGAAAAAAGTTATAAGTTTATACAAAAGGTATCTGCGAAAACGCGGTTTTTTATTAAAGAAATTAAATAAAATCATCACTATCATTCAGTGCTTATACATGAAAATGAATCTTTAGTATGTCTTCTTTCTATACCTTTTAAAGCAGTTTTAATATTTTAAAACTGCATTAAGTACCGGTTGTCCACTTCTGTTATCTTCAATGCCTCTATGGGGCACTAAAAGGACAAACAATAGAACCATCGAAACTCTGTTTGTCGGTGGTGTGTGGGTTAATTCTAATATTTTTGTGTACATTTTTAATAAATTTAGATACTTATAAATAAAGATACAACAAAACACTTGAACTTTCGAGAAAAGTCCTCTGGATGAAATTAAATCTCCAAATGTTTTTGTAGTATAGGATGTCGGTGGCATCGTACGGGCTGATGTTCGGCGGGTGGCTAGTACAACACTAGCCACCGGCTCTGGGAGGGGAAGCCTTCCTGGGCTGATGTTCGGCGGGTGGCTAGTACAACAATAGCCACCAGCTCCGGGAGGGGAAGCTTCCTCCCCAACCTGCTACCTCCCCTCCTACGCGCATAGACAGTTTCATCACTCGCCTCACGGCCTGTAAGGTTGTCATGTTAAATTAATATATTCAGACAGAGCCCTACTTTTTGGTATAGCTTGGCGTTTTTTGATATAGACCTACTTGGTATTTTTAGTATTTGTAAACACACACACACAAAACTCACACTTTCCTGAACATATTCAGTATTTATGTAAAATTAGTCGGAGTCGTAATTTTTCCTTCTGCATTTAATTTTTTTATTTGATTTTGTTAATTGTATTTTTCTGAGTAGTGCTTGTTCGTATACTACAATAGTTATACTGACACAGCTTAATATATTTATTAAGCAGTGACATACCTGCTACTGTTTGCCATTACTGTGGTAGTGATTGTTATAAATTACTTCAGTATTTCTACCCTTCAGTTTCATAAATGTAAAGGATTTATAGTTTATATTGAGTTCATACTACAAAGTGAGAAATTGTAAAAGACACTCTTATTCAGATTAAAAAATACCTATTTTTATTTGAATAAAATTTATCTGAATTTGACTATTTTCGTTTTGATACCATTCAAGTACAATGCTTATTGTGTACATGAAGATGTATGCACTATTTTGTAAGACTTTTTTTTATTAACAACAAATATTTTAATCTTTCTTCCAGTATTTTTATTGAAAAGATGGTCTGTAATGTATATGTAGTCTTGACTAATATTAGTGCTTTCAGTGATTAAAATATAACAAAGTATGTTGTTATTATATTAATATAACTTTACATGATTAAGTTTTTTATTATTACATTATAAGTAGGCCTACACATACACATTAAAAAACATGCCAATTTAATGGTCAGTCAACATGTATGTTATTATTTTGGATCACTTTTGTTTCACAGAATGTTGCCTTCTTTCACCTCTTATTAGCGTGTTAAATGAGCTTTCAGTATAAAAAAAAGTGGGTTTTGTTATATTTATGGGCTTTCATTGTTATATGTCTTTTTAAAGTGTGCGTTCACCTTTACATTTAGTGAGAAAACATCGTCTACATACAGTAAAGTTCACTAGACATGAATCAACCTTTTTCGTGCTAACAGCGCATGTAACGAATTGCGCATGCGTCAGCAGAGAAACAAAACTCAGTTGCCTCCGAGACGGCTGTGGAGATTATTATGTGCGTACTTTTCAAAAAACATCAGTATTCATCAGAAGTGTAGCATTTATTGCATTGTAATTGTTGCATTAATATTGTCTCCACTGTTATTTATGGATAGTTTACATCTGCTTGTTTAAAAAAACACACGCAGTCATTTCACATGTGAGGCTGTTGTTGATGTTACTTACTCAAACAAATTAAGATGCCAGACCAATGTGGATCATATATTACTACGTTTTTTCGTGATCGTAACATGTACACAAAGTGTACACATTCCAAAATGTACAACTATTGTTGATGTCTAGGCTCGACTTTGGAGAAACATTGGAACAGACAGAACAGGCCAAGTCACTGTTTACAAAATAATTTAAGCATTTTATAACTGTGTGAAAGCTTTATTACATTGTCCTTTCTGTTGTGTTTGACGCTTGTTTCGTCTTAAAAAATGTCCACGTTTACTTTCTGGTCGTGTCGTAATCGAAATCAGAACTTACCTACAACCAAATTTTTTGTATTTAGTAACTTAGTAAAAAAGTAGTGAATTAAATATAAAACATACTAAACTGTAAAAACAATTAAAAGAATAACAAAACAATTTTAAAATTATAAGAATAATTGGTTAGTAAAAAGTTAGGTAAGTTAGTAAAAAGTAAGTTACATGTGTGTGTGTGTTGGTAGGGCTATAAAATTTAGTTGGGTAAATTTGGTAATATAGTTAAAAATGTAGCTAATGAAATGTAGAAAACAATAACCCATAAAAACGTTACAAATTAAAAATAAACAATTGAAAGCATTATAAGAATGCATAGACAATGCAAAATTAAGTAAATAAAGTTATAAAAATAATAAAAAGTAAATTATTGTGAATCGACAAGGCAGTATAACTGCTTTATTTCAGCTGTCATTATAAGCGATATCAGTTTTTATTAGTACTTTTACAGGGAAAAACGTAAATTTTACCTAAAGATGCGTAACTTCGGCACAATAGGTATAAAAAGTTAATCCATCTCAAAATAGATTACTCATATCACACATGCGTCTCATTCACAATAATTGAGAGAGTAGGCCGATATTTTCAACTGCGTTAGTAGACATTATCCTCTCTCGTGGGTTCCACCGCTCCTGACTTCTCCCCACTACAACCTGCGCGTTGCTTCATGTCTATTTAATATTACTGTACAAAGCATAATTTTTTTTTTTTAAAAAACCTTGTTAGAGTTTGTTTCAGCTTGTATCTGAAATTCAGAACCATACACTGCAAAAGTATTTTGCATTAGGATTCACTTTCATTTCTGATAGAATAAGCAATTATAGCAACAGCCGAGGTCTGTAAGGGAGCCAGGTCGCTGATAATGATGGCTTTAAAATGAATATTCATGTGTTTCAGATGGATCAAAGCAGTGTTGCTGTACATTAATATTTATTACTGGTCTCATATTTTCTGTCATTTTTGATCCCATATAAAAAAAAATCGGTATGGAGAACCATACATGACTTCCATGTTGTAATATTTATGTTTAAAATAATTTACTTGAATTCGGTTTGGTAATTTCTAAAAAAATAATTGCCCACCCTCAAACTAATTTCACTATTTATAGATATTTTTGTTATTATGGGGTAATCGTTTAATATAATGTTATTTTCAGTCACTTTATCCATAAAAATTAGGTGGGCTTACTTTATTCTTATAAAGAAACCGAACTACGCAGATAATCATCCCTCCTACGAAGTGCTCCGAAGTCACTCATGGACCCTGAGCATCTTGCAGAGGGTTCATTCCCTAAAGATGAAAAGTCTGTCTATGAACTGTTCTCTGTAAACACGTGCAGTTACACTGCACAGCGATCCACAGGAAGCAAATCGCTATCCACGCTGGACACTTTTTCGGCTTGCACGCGTTGTGTTGGTGTGGGTTTCGGCACTTTCGATTTAAAAATCGTGCAAACGTAAGAAAATAAACATGAGTGAGGCCAGAAATAACACAATAACATGAATTGTGTGTGTGTGTGTGTGTGTTGCCTACATTTTTATTGCGGTAATCATAATAATAAAATGGAAACGTAAACATTACATAATTGAGATATGCTTGCCTGCCACGAATGATATATTTTCTCTCACACATGAATTAAAATGAAAAAATATAGAATTTTGTTAAAGTGAAATGAAATGTTTCCATTGAAACTACTTCTTTGTTGTCAATAACGTATTACACATATAAAACATAAAATTGACTTCCTCCATCATCAACTAATATTTTAATTTATAAAAAAAATTACCCCCTCCCCTTCAACTACTTTTTTCATTTATAGATATTTCATCTACCTTTCTACAGTGGATTATTATGACCTTCTTTTCAGGATACTTTATTTATCAAAATTAAGCACTTTACTCTTGTTAAAACGTAAAACGTTGCAGGTAAACTACCCCTTTCCCTTAACCGATCTTCACCAAAAACAATAGGCCTTGAGTCCTCTACAATTCAGGGCTGTATGCAAACAATTATTTGATTCTGTTTGAATTTGCGGCTGTTATCGTTTGCCATAGAACAAATTCTACACACACACACACACACACACACACACACACACACACACACACACACACACACACACACACACACACACACACACACACACACACACACACACACACACACACACACACACACACACACACACACATTTCAAAAAATGCCTTTTACTTCCATGTTCCTTAAGGAAATGGAAGTATGGTGATGGCAAAAAAAATAATCGTGTTCGAGATTATTGCAGATTCTGATTGTACTACACTCAAAACATGAAAAAAAGTAATTTTTCGAAAAGCGTCTGTGTGTCTGTCTGTAGATTTTTCTCTATGGCAAATGATAACAGCCGCAAATTCAAACAGAATCAAATAATTTTTTGCATACAGCCCTGATTTGTAGAGTACTCAAGACCTATTGTTTTTGGTGAAGTTCGGTTAAGGGAAAGGGGTAGTTTACCTGCAACGGTTTTTTTTAAATCAAGGGTAATTTTTTTCTATGGCAAACGATAAAAGCCGTAAATTTAAACAGAATCAAATAATTGTTTGCATACAGCCCTAAATTGTAGAGTTCTCAGGACCTATTGTTTTTGGTGAAGATCGGTTAAGGGAAAGGGGTAGTTTACCTGCAACGTTTTATGTTTTAAAAGGGTATTTTCAATGGCAAACGATAAGAGCCGCAAATTCAAACAGAATCAAATAAGTTTTTGTATATAGTCCTGACTTGTAGAGTACTCAAGATCTATTGTTTTTGGTGAAGATCGGTTATGGGAAAGGGGTAGTTTACCAGCAACGTTTTATGTTTTAAAAGGGTATTTTCTATGGCAAACGATAAGAGTCGCAAATTCAAACAAAATCAAATAATATTTTGCATACACCTCTGATTTGTAGAGTACTCAAGACGTATTGTTTTTGGTGAAGATCGGTTAACTGGAAGGGGTAGTTTACATGCAACGTTTTTCTTATCAAGGGTAATTTTTTTCTATGGCAAACGATAACAGCCGCAAATTCAAACAGAATCAAATAATGTTTTGCATACAGCCCTGAATTGTAGATTTCTCAAGACCTGGTGGTTTTGGTGTAGATCGGTTAAGGGAATAGGGTAGTTTACCTGCAACATTTTATGTTTTAACAAGGGTAATTTTTTCTATGACGAATGATAACTGCCGTAAATTCAAAGAAAATCAAATAATTTTTTGCAAACATTCCTAAATTGTAGAGAACTCAAGGCCTGTTGATTTTGGTGAAGATCGGTAAAGGGAAAGGGGTAGTTTACCTGCAACGTTTTATATTTTAACAAGGGTATTTACTATGGCAAACGATAAGAGCCGCAAATTCAAACAGAATCAAATAATGTTTTGCATACAGCCCTGAATTGTAGAGGACTGAAGGTCTATTGATTTTGGTGAAGATCGGTGTAGAGAAGGGGTAGTTTACCTGCAACTTTTTATGTTTTAATAAGGGTAAATTTTTTCTATGACGAACGATAACTGCCGTAAATTCAAAGAAAATCAAATAATTATTTGCAAACGTTCCTAAATTGTAGAGAACTCAAGGCCTGTTGATTTTGGTGAAGATCGGTAAAGGGAAAGGGGTAGTTTACCTGAAACATGTTATGTTGTAACAAGAGAAATGTTTTCATGACGAACGATAACTGCCGCAAATTGAAACAGAATCAAATATTTTTTTGCATGCATCCCTGCATTGTAGAGGACTGAAGGTCTATTGATTTTGGTGAAGATTGGTTTAGAGAAAGGGGTAGTTTACCTGCAACGTTTTATGTTTTAACAAGAGTAAAGTACTTAATGTTTATAAATAAAGTATCTTGATAAGAAACTCATAATAATCCACTGTAGAAACGTAGATGAAATCTATAAATGAAGAGGTTAGGTGTACGGGGTGGGGGTAATTTTCTATAAATGAAAATTATAGTTGAAGGGGGAGGGGAGAATTTTTTATGTGTACTACGTTATCGGCAACAAAGAAAAAGTTCTTTGTTAAAATTCCTTCCCGTGCTGTTTAGCCATAGTCCAATGTTTTCTGGAAATCCAGACTTTTCGGCAGTGCCATCGACTTCCATCTCAGTGAAAATCGAGTGCGAAAACGTGAGGTGGTATACGTTTAAAACATTGTTGGTAAACAGTACTGTGGTTTAAGGCTGAAGCAGTAAGTAGAAAGAAGTAGTTTCTATGGAAATATTTCATTTCGAATATGATTTTAAATATAAATCTTAGAACATGGAAGTCATGTATGGTTCTCCATACCGATATTTCATGTTTTGATGGTAGTACAATCAGAATCTGCCATTATCTCGAACACGATTTTTTGCGCCATGACCATACTTCCATTTACTTATGGAACATGGAAGTAATAGTATTTGCACAATATACTGGTAACATTACACATAATGTTTGTTTATAATCAGTGATCATTTTGGTAGAGTGTGTAGATAATTAATTTTAGTTCAGAAACAGTTTATTAAATGGATATTATAATAATAAATTATTTTTGCCTTTTATTTATGAAAGCTTTAAGAAGTAAGGATAATTTTGTTAAATATAAAAATATATAAATATAAATTTTGTAAGGAACTTTAAAATATTTAAAATCAACTGATTCTTCATTTCATATCACTGCATATCATTGGGGCTTGGAACATTATGAACATGTGATGTGGTAGGAATATTTATGTGCAGATATTTATTTTATACTTTTGTTTTATTCTTTTATATATTCTTGTACCAGTGTACACAGCTGGAGTTACAAAACTGGGATAAAAATCCCGTGTCTGTAGAAATGATTCTAATACTTGCACAGTAACTTTTCTTCTTACTTTCCATTTTAATTGTTTATTGTTCTTAAGGTATACTATTCAGTTTATTTCTTTTGATGTGTTTAATTAATAAATGTGTGTGCATGTGTTTTTTTAATTATTTTGGTAAAAAACAAGTGTCAGCGTAATTCAATAACAGATTTCAATAAATGACTTCAATAAGTGTTACAGAATATTAATTAAGTTGATATATTTTTGTCAGCTCAAAAATATTCAATACATATAGAATACTGTATGTCGCTAACATTATGTATAAGATTAGTTTAACATTTGAATTTAAATTTGTATTTTAAATTATGGTAAAAAGGATATGTAACAACTTTTTCTAGATTTCCACACTAGTAAGCCATAGAGAACGCGCGTTATGTTCAGAAAGGTCAATACGTGCTGTAGCAAGAGTAGGACAGGCAGTTAATTTGGCAGTAGAACGTTTTGTTACTGTAGGAGAGACAATTGCTGATGACAACCCTGAGATTAAGACTGAAATGTACCAGGCTTGTAAAGAAGCCAGAACTGCAGGTATGTTATTTTTGCATCCAAGTAACTGCATCATGACTATATACTGTGAAGGTAATTATAGTTGACTTAAATCACTTCATGAGGTTGATTTAGTATATAGGGGTAATTAATACTAAAAATTGATTGTTGAGAATAAGGGAGACAAATATAATACAAAACATATTAAAGTGGCTGATGTATTTTATTAATTATAGTTCACTGTGGTTCTGGAACAGAAACCACATACAGACCATAGTAGTTATGTATACACAGAGATTGACCATGAAATTAGAATTCAGACATCAGTGTTATGTAATGTTGAGAATGACTAGAACACTGTTTAATCCATTGAGCTATGTCAGCCCCCAAGTATAGACTGGTGTGTCAGTATTGGTATATGGCTTAATATAAGTCTTTGTCTTATTGCAATTGATAATAGGTAATGGTCCAAGTATCTGCTTTCGGGTGAAACGGTGTATCATTCATTGAACCAGAGTGTGAAATATTAACACAGTGTACTAACAACAAAATGTTTACAAGGAGTGTTTGTGTCATAAAATAAAATCTATACTTGCGGTTATAGATATATTCCATTCAAGCTTATATTTCCTATAGATAAGAAGCCATTTTCTTTTTGTAATCTTTTTGTCACTGTACAGTCAACATAATGTAATCCTATATTTGTCACTTTACTGTGATTTGAAGTGCATGCTGTGTAACTTATTGCAGCGGGTCAATTTTTGGGTATTTTTTATTTTAACGGTTTGGGGCACATTTATATAATTTTATTCATTTCGTTTTTGGTCGGGATCCTTGTAAAATATGGCGAAATAACTGTATTATTGTGCAACGTATAACAGTCAGTGTAACAGAACAGTGAAACAAAGCAATAAGACGCAGGTTGTTGTTGAGAAATGCGGCAGAGGAATTCGCACCTCCACCAAAATTCGCAGAACTCTGTAAATGTGTGTCAACGCTCAAGCGCAACTAGACCTGCACGCGCTCAAAGGACGCTCTCGGCTAAAACTCAAGATGGCCAGAGCGTAAAAATATTCGTCGTCTTCTCTAAGACCTCCCGGAAGTCGCATTAAACTCCGCCTACTGTTGGTGACATGACCAGAGCCAAGTCTAATATTAAGCTCTGGTCACACACATATATCAGCTCCATTCCATATATAAAATGGTTACCCAACAGCATATGAGCAATGAGCGACGACGAAAACATCGTGGCAGTAAAGAACCAGCTTCCCTCCAAAGGAACAAGTACCTGTTACGTTCCCCGTGACGGCGGACTTTAAGTAGAGACGCCATACAGTCAACAGGACGCCAACACCGCTACAGACAATTACAGTTTCGTTTAGGACCCGGTTGGTCGAGTTGCGTAAATGTAATTAATCCAGTAGGACCGACCGGGACCCGAGGAATTGACTATGTTATAGACGAGTGCAATGCAGTGGCCGTTGAAAAGCAGTTAATAACGAATAATGTAACCGGCAAGGCACGTGTTCGGTCGACCTCGCGCCATATAAAATGAGACGGGGACTTGTAAAGAATAAATATTTCGCTCGTGTATCTAATATTGGTTAAGGGTGTTTTAATAAATTAAAATAAATATATGTGAGAGTGAGTGAATTGCAGGCTGGGCAGTCTAGTAGTAAGTAATAATCATTAAGTGGCATAAGTTTATAATTACATTCTAACCAGACAAAACATAGGGAAAAAGGTACTAAAGTTTTCAAGCAATATACTAAAAATTTAACTGTACAAATGTTTGTTAAATAATCGCTCATTAAAAATAATGGTTACTTCCGATAAAATGTGTTAGACTAAGTTATTTCGTCATTACCACTGTCTTATTTCTGTGTTGATAAAATTCATCTAAACGTTCCGGAATCCTTCTGAATTATTAATTGGGTGGGTCAGATTGCTAAATTGTCCGTTTTATTAAGGTGGAGTGTAAAGGTTTTCGATATTTTATCCTATATAAAAAATAATCGTGGCGACCTTGGTCTTCTGGTAAAATTTCAATAACAGGTAAGTGTTGTAATTGCGTGCAGGTAAGTTCTGGCAGGGTATTTTATGTATTTATATATTTCGGCTCTCTTTTATTGTTACATTATGTTCACTTGTGTTCTTCTGCAAACCTCATGTCACACGCTCATAGGTAAATTGTACCCTCTCTCATTACAGGATTCTTTCTCATTGTAAACATAAATTGTGTTCCATTATAATTCATTATTGTGTGGAATGGTTTTCTAGATAATGTTATATACAAAACATTACTTCTTATATATTTTCACTTTGTTTATGTTTGAGTATCTTGAAAGTAGGGTTACACTGTTAAATTACTGTTTTCAATGTAAAGTATGTCCTGGTTTATGAGACACTTGACTGCTTAGAAAGAAGTGACAATACCTGTATACCTTATATCTGTTAAACATTACATTATATCTATAAAGAGATAGATAGCCTCTTACAATAGTAAGAGATATAATACAAGGGATATTGTCTGCAATAGAGTTGTGGTAGAAAGAGCGAGACTCAAGATGTAGCCAGATTTATTAATATGACCAAGAAGCTAACTGAGTGAGTGTATGGAATGAACAAGTGATAACAGGCTAGCAAAGAGAAAAGTAGACAACATGAGCATTAAAGAGATAGAGATAATGTTGTATATCAGGAGACATCTGGTATTGATAAAAAGAGATAATGTTGTATATCAGGAGACATCTGGTATTGATAAAACTGAATACAAATCTATGTACATAAGAATTATAATTATAACTGTGTGCAGCAACATGTTGTGCATGTTGTTACAGACGGAATTTACTGTTTCAACTATAGTGTTAATATTTTTAGGTTCCTTCTCATGAAAGATCATGTTTGTGATAACTATAACATTCTTTAATATCATGAAGAAATAATAATTAAATGTATATTGTAGGGACTGCAATAGAAAAGTTATGTGAAGCAGCATTAGAGGATTCAGTGACAGATCGTAGCGCAGTTGTGAGAGCAGCAAGGTGTCTACTTAGTTCCGTCACCAGAGTCCTTCTGTTGGCAGACATTGTTGTTGTGAAACAACTGCTTCTTGCTAAGGATAAGGTACCACTTATTTGACATGTGTTTGGTATTTTATTTGCTGTATAAAATTACTTTTGACATGGAATCCATAGGTATGTAATGTCTTACTCGCACGTTTCGCGAAAATCGACCGTTATGTTTCAAATGTACTTTCGGCATACCACTATCTCACGAACCGCTCAACCAATCCCAGCAAACCAGGTGTCAGGTGATCGAGTCACTCGGCCCCCTTCCACCAGTAGTACTGAGAATTTTGACAACTGACTTCAGTCGCCTCTAGGCTTTGTCTGCGTGAGGGTGTTTTTACGCCGAAAATTTCTAAATTGCTCCACTAAAACTTAAATATCTCGGGAACTACAAGTCCAATCACGAAAATACAAAGTGCGTTATGATCCTCAGAACTAAATCTCTCCAATAACACCAATTCCAAGTACCATAAGCACTCACAGAAAATAATAACAACACTTGAACTCAAAAATTTGAAATGCCTCGACCTAAAAATCGCGATAAAACTCGAACCAAAAATTTCAAACCGAAAACCGGCAAATCCTATGCAGAGCGTCAACAGGCCTATCGTTTGAGACTAAAATCAAAGAAATCGGCCGAGAACTTAGACAATGGCAACCATTTGAAGATTGACGAAACACCGTCAGCGCCCAAGCGGCCCGCATCTCCGATACCTGGGTCATCCGGCGTGCCCCCAAAGCGACTCAGATCGAGCGTACAGCTAGCTAGCAAGAAAACAGACGATGAGAACATTAATAACTTGTGCTTCGACAACATTGGACCCTCGATGCTCTGCGCAGAACAGCCCGGTCCAAGTCGCCGCTTCAAAGGAGTAGACGAGGAATTCTCTAAGCACTTTATTAACAATCCGTTCGGCTCGGTGTGTGGGATCTGCGATCGCTTGTGGTTCAAGAGTGATCTAAGACCGTGCGTACCATCATACCTTTGTATCATACTTCAGCTACCATCGCTCCATATTCCATCAACTAGCGTTAGGTGACTCTGTAAATTCTGAAAATTCTGAATAAATAAAATACATTGAAACTTATGTAGCTGTTTATTTAACCAACCCTTCATTCCTTCCCAAAGCACAAGTTTGCCCATGATTCCATGTCTACCGGTAGTCCCACGACTACCAGGTTTAAATTTTTTGGACAATATGTGTAAAAGTTTCTTTTATATTTCATTGTTTACTGTAATGCTGAAACAGGGTTTGTGTATTTTGTAACTACTGTGAAACGTAAGTGGGTAGTGTTTTTGTGGCCATAGGTATGAATAAAAAAAAAACTGCTTCGTATCAGTTGTTAAAATTCTTGACGTTTTTGACTATACCGTATTAAGATGATATATCCTCAGTCGTAAGAAATGTACCTCTTGTGATGTTAACGTTCACAATTTTTATTAAGAATGTGATAACACGTCAGTTGTGTCACTTTACTAAACAATGTGTTATAATAGCAGGTGCATAGTATAAGCTGATGTCAACAAAGTAGTCATTGTTTAATGGTACTATTTAATTTCTATTAATTAAATTCTATATATTTTTACTAATTTTTATCTTTTTGTAAACATCGAGGAGATAGTTTTTATATCTTTTATAAGATTAATAATTTCTTGGATTTTGTTATCCATGACGTGTCCGTTGATTAACTAATTATAAGTGTAATACTACTGACTTGGAACACTAGTGTCTCGAGTCAGTAGTATTATACTTATAATTAATTATAATTTATATAGATTTTTTTGTACATTGTAATCCCCACCATTGTTCGTGATAATTGTGCAGAAGAAATCACATTTTTCCTACATACTGTGGAATAAATTAATAGCTGTATTTATTTATTTAAACTGAAACAAGGAAGAAAATTATCAGAATTTATATAATAATAAATTTTGGTTATTTGTAATAGGGTGTATCAAACTGTTCGATGAAAATGAACATGTATGATTAATACAAATAAAGAATTTTAGTATAACTAACTTAATACAAAAATATTTATATATTTTTCAATTCACTAGTATATTGGTTGTACATTAATTAATTAATTCTCACATTTGTCTTTATGTGTGCCATACAAAATTACATGCCATATTCAAAAAAAAGAAAAAATATTGAAACAAATATAGAAATTTTTAAATTTTTGGGCACTTTTTTATGCCACCATATATTTGTAAATCATGCAGTTTGTTTTTTTAACATTGAAAATGTTTATAAGGATGTGTCGCACATTTGAAAATGATTGCTGGTGCGTTATCGAAAATGGGAACCAGTGAGTTTCCATAGAAACTACTTCTTTGTTGTCAATAACATAGTACACATATAAAACTTCGCTTATGAATGCGACTACATTTAACTTATAACCTCCTGTACATTGGTAAATGAAGAATGAATTCATTGATTGGTGAATGAACATAAATATATATATATTTTTTAGATTTATTGAAGCATTTTCACTGCCTTTCTCTGTGCAGTGCATTTGTGCAAAGCCTGTAAATTTTTTAACATGGGCTATAGAAGGTTCTTTAAAGTGTGAAAATTGGGTACAGAAATATAAAAAATATTTGAGGACAGTGTATTTATTCTGATATTGTTAATATATTTGCGAAGTATGGTCTTTGAAATAAGATTTTTATATTGTTTTCCATTTACCAGAAAAGTATTACATTATACTGGATATATATAATAATTTTTGTTTCAGGTAACAAGAAGCCTGAGCAGATTAGAAAGTGTAACAAATTTTACAGAATTTGTGAAAGCATTTAGTCAGTTTGGAGCAGAAATGGTAGAGTTAGCACATCTGACAGGTGACAGACAAAATGATATGAAAGATGAGAGAAGAAGAGCACAGATGGCAGCAGCAAGACAGGTCCTAGAGAGATCCACCATGTTGTTATTAACCTCATCCAAGGTTAGTGTCCTATTTCTTAGTAATTAGTCTGCTTTCTAGTGGAAGATGAGTGTAGTTGTAATTTGTAAGAGATAATCGCAATTTGGGTTTTATTTAACATATTTGGTTTTTATTTAAAAAAGATAAAGAGTGTGTGATGTAATAAGCAGCTTAGTCATTACAGAGGGGTTCATTGTAGATTGGAAATCATTTTAAAAAGATAGATGGATAGACAAGTGTGTGTGTGTGTGTGTGTGTGAGCAGCTGGGCTCTAAGTCCATGCAACAAATGTGATTGCTTGAAAAGTTGTACATGATCTAGGAATATTATCATACCATTCTTCTGGACACAGGATGACGAAACAATTTAGCCTGATAACATTGTGTATAAGTGCGACTTGTACTGTCCAATGTCAGAAAACAAATGTTTTTTCAGAAGGTGTTGAAATGCACAGAAAAAATATGAACTAACAAACTGTTCGATTATCATCATATTTTTTATTTTTCATGGTCAAAGTAACTAAGCAATTAGCTTACATCAACTAATCTAATAATTTTTCATGTATATGTTTTCTTTTTTAATTATATTTAAGTTTGCTGGAAACTCTAGTTTAATATTTGTAACCAAAACAAAAAATATTTGGCTATTCATAAAAAAACCAATGTAAAAGAATAATGAGAATTACTAGTTTATTTCTTAAAAGTATACTGTGAGTATAAAAGAAAGTGTTCATTACATAAGTTTTTCTTCATAGTGTACTTTCCCACCTATGGAACAGTTTTTAGGTAAACTTTTACTGAAATTTTTATCTCTACCTCATGTAGCTTCACTTTTATTAAGCTTCATCAGAGGTGGCCACTATGAGCACTGTCTTCCCACCTATGGAACAGTTTTTAGGTAAACTTTTACTGAAATTTTTATCTCTACCTCATGTAGCTTCACTTTTATTAAGCTTCATCAGAGGTGGCCACTATGAGCACTGTCAGTTTTGATGCAGAAAGTTGTAACATTGTTTTTTAAATGATTGTCAGGTCTTTGTTTTTATGTGATGTGTTCAGAGTATGGGTGATCTAAATTGTGTATGTTCATATAGGATATTTTTTCTGTATTTTGTTTTATTGTGCTATAAGGAAACAAAATGATAACGTGAGATAACTCATGTTTTGGATGTATGTCTTGGTGACTGGTTTTGCCCAGGCATGTGTCTCACATGAACTATTCAAGCAAATGCTATTCTCGTACTGATTACGTGACATCAGCATCAATAGCAATACATGTTAACAATAGTGTTACCACCACTGTCAGATATTCCCTCACAGCCTAGAACAGATTAGAACAGTATATAAACACTGTATCTTATTAATATTAGGAAAAAATCCTGTGTCTTAAGTAATTAAAAAATTCTGCTAATTGAAACTGTTGATTTTAAGTTAAAAAAAAAAATCAGTTGAAAGAATGTTACTTGGTATGGTTGTTTTTACTGCTAAGTGTGTTATTTCAGACTTCTGCCATAATTACAATATTGTTAATTAAAACAATGTTTCAGCCACTTTAAATCAGTGTTCAGTCTTCAGGAGCGTAAATGAGAATTACATTAAAACAAACTATCTGTTGTAAAGTAAAAGATATTGCCATTTGAAATAACAATAACCAAACAAATATAATGTGAGGATAAATAAACGTACCATTTACAGATAAATCAATTATAATAAATACATTAGGATAATAAATTATAAATTTACTTACCAGCTACAGAGTTTGTCAGTCTGAATGCAAGAGGTGTCACTACAGAGTTTAAAACTATAACAAATGAAGGGAGCTTACCTACACTTAAATAGTCTTACCTGAACATGGTGGTGGGCCCACCTGTGTGTTTCTGTACTCACTGTGGGGAGTAGTACCTACTATAGGGTAGGCAGAGCCTTTCCAACACATGCTTAATTTTTACTACAATCCAAATATACTCGAATGTTCCTGTGCTAATTGATAAACACCTCCTTACTGGCATGGGTCAGAGAATTCATATTGTTGTCGATAAAAGATGCCTCTACCATTTTTTGCTTGAACATGTTTGTTTCCCTCCCAACAATTTCAACAATGTCCCATAAGATTCTACAGAATTACAAAGTCGTCCCACAAACATGTTACAGCAAAAAGATAGTACACACATCTTTGATCATCAGTCAGTGGCGTGTGGTCAAGGTCAAGATTGATGACACACTAACTGGAATTATTTAAATTAGATATTATTATTTAATTGAATCTAATTTGAAGTAACCAAAATACAAATTTATTGGCATTCTCAAACGTGACTAAGTAAATAGACTGATGTTACACGCTGGCACTGCTATGGTAGGAAGCACATTTGTCACAGTGTGAGTTAGCCTGGTGTAGAGAGATGCACGTGCACATAGAGTGAGATAGAAAACCACCTCTGGAGTGGCCGGTAACTGATCCTAGCTTGAGTTGGGTTGGACTGCATGTGTTGTGTATGTAAGTGTTGCAGTGTGTGTTATGTTTTATGTAGTACCATATTTAAAACATATGTGTTATCCATTTTTAACATTAAAGTTATAGTTATATCTTTTTAAATATTGTGTCTTAAGGTTTATTTACATAGTATTTAAACAATATGTATTATATTTGAAGTTATAGTTATATATTTCGGAATAGTTTCAGTGTTGGTTTAAATGCTTTCTACAATGTCAGTTGCCAATAAAAGACCTTTTGGCAAAACCTTTTCCTTCCAGTCATTTAACAAAAAAACTGAAATTATAAAAACTGGTAGGCTGACCCTGAATCTTTCAAACTTAACCCAACAATCTGGAAAGTTTACTAGGAATTTCCAGTCTAGTACTTACAGCAAATGTGAGGTTGGCTTGGTAGTGCTGAACTAAATGCACTATTTTGCTGGTATCGTTTGTTGTTTGGAAAGGATAGGAACACTAGCTAGACCAAGACCGAATTCAGATATTTAGGAAACCTTGTTAAATCTGTTGCTGGCCATGAAATTACTGTGAATCATCTTCTCTCATCATTGTGTATTATTGCTTTCAGTCAGAAGAATAGAAACTGCGTGAAAAGACCAACTAAAATCAGAGATATTAGCTCACAACCAGAAGGTTAAACCCAATAGAGACATTCTTAGGAGACTAATTAATGCTGTTTGTTTTCTAAGTAAACAAGAATTAGCATTTCAAGGACACGGTGAAACAGAAAAGTCAGTTAATTGAGGCAGTTACATAAAACTTCTTAAGTACACAGCTGAATATGATCCTGGTCTTGTGGGACATATGGAAACATGTACTATATTTAGAGGTCTGTCTAATCGAATACAAAATGACTTCATTGAAGCGGTTAGCTCAGCTCTTTTAGAGGCTATAAAAAGTGAGGTAAAGGAGGCACACTTTGTAGGTGCAATGAAACCACAGATGTTTCAAATAAAGCACAGTTCTCTATATTTTTGTGTATAATGGAGAAGTAAAAGAGAGATTTTTAGGAATCACTGATGTAAGTTGCAGTCAACGTGCCCAGGCTGTTACAGAGTTCATTCACCAGTTTTTGACTGAATTTGAATGCAGTAAAAAACTAGTCATTCAAGCGTATGATGGGGCAGCAACAATGCCAGGAAATTTAAATGGCGTACAGACCATAATTAAAAGTACTAATCCACAAGCTCTCTTTGCCCATTGCTATGCATTTGTTTTAAACCTTGTTATGTCTCAAAATGTCAGCCAAATACACAAGTGCAAAGTATTTTTTAGCATACTTAGTGCTATTGCAACATTTTTTTTTGAGATCTCCGAAATGCATGGAATTTTTAGACGAGTTTGTGCAGCAGTGACTTCCCAAAGTGCTTCCAATGTGGTGGAGTTATTCCTTTAGACTTGTAAATACTGAGTACAGGAACAAAAGTCAATTGTGTGATGTATTCAGTGGTATGTTAGATCAGTTTGAACAGATCGAGTCTGATGTTTTAGCTCCTGTTAGTGGATTTTTGTCAGTGTTAGAGGGCTTCAAGTTTGTGTTTTCCCTCATTCCTTTTGACAAAATATTTTCATATACTGACATGCTATTTAATATTCTTTAGAGTCAAGCCAGTGACAGTTTGTACTCCTGAAAGAAAATTGCAGAAACTCGACAAAGTATAGCAACTCTCTGTGATGACTTTGAAAACGTTTTCAGCAGATTCTATCTGTTGTAGGAGAGCCATCAAAGAGAAGGAATGTGGACTGCAAACAAATTTACTGTGAAGTGTTTTATAACATTGACAATCATTTGGATACATGGTTTAAAGATTGCTCAAACTCCAATTTTTATTTTATGCTTGTTTTCAAATGAAAATTGAGGGCATAATAAGACAAATTTTCCTGAATGTCCTTTTCAAAGTCTTTTGAAAATATGCCAAATTCTTTGACAGCAGCAGTTTAAAAAACAAACGTATTGTGTTTTAGAGTAGTGAAGAGTTTGAAGGAACATCTTATTTTTAAAGCTTTTTTAAACTCTAATACAATGTTTAAAACTTGTTTTCCACAAATAACTTTGTTGGCGTCATTAGCATACACAATTTCTGTGAGTATAGCCCGTGTAGAAAGATCCTATTCGGCACTGAAATGAATAAAAATCTGTGCTAGAAATACTACAGGGAAAAAGATACTTTATAGTTTAGCTATAATATCTACTGAACCTAGACTTCTAGAAAAAATAAGAATTGAGGAGTTTTTCTGCGAAGAAGTCGTGAACAAATTGATATCTCACGAAAGAAGAATGGACTTCAAATTTTGTAAATTTTTGTCTATATAAAGAAAACATGTTCGGATATAGGATAGTTGTTATTATGTTTTAACAATGTATTAGTGTGTTTATTCATAAAAAATTGATATTCACAGAGTATATGGTGTATGTATTCTGCATTGTATATAATATTTTATCATGCTATAAAACATTAAGATATTAGCCTGGATAATGGATCTTATACCCAAAATTAAATCATAATCATGTGTGCCGCCTGCTAACAGGAAGACAGATTAAAAGGTAATTTAAACATTTTATTTGCCTCCAGAAACGGTTGAGACTATAAAACAGGTTAATTACCTTCTATCGCGTTTCTCTGAATCCAATTGCGGGATTACTCGAGTTTCGACACCAATAGTGTCATCATCAGATCCAATATGATTAAGGTTAAAACTTCATTTATCGATGTATATTCATCTCGTCAAATAATAAAAAACAACACATACATTGCACAAAAATAATAAATAATTAACACATATTAAAACGAAATAACAACAAATGAAAAATAACATGCGGCTGTTACAAACCTGTACAGGAACGCTCCCACAGTAAAACTAATCAATACCGGCTTGACCTTCGTTCAATTTTATTGATCTGATATAGCCGATTTCTCGTTCTTATGATTAATTCTATTAAACAAAATATTATTTGTATGTACTGATTTTTCATTTAGGACGCGATTGTAATCCTCCTTTATAGCTTTATATATCTCAACCGTTCGAGAGTATCTAGCCTTAGTGATTTCTTACATTTATATAAGATGTCTAAATTATCCCCAATACTTTTTATGTTATGGTCATGTAAGCTTAAATGTTCAGCAAATGTAGATTTTCCTACATTTGACTTGGAGCTTGGGATGTGTTCTTTAAAGAAGGTCAAGCCAGTATTGTTTAGTTTTACCGTGGGAGCGTTCCTGTACAGGTTTGTAACGGCCGCATGTTATTTTTCATTCGTTATTTCGTTTTAATATGTGTTAATTATTTATTATTTTTGTGCAATGTATGTGTTGTTTTTTATTATTTGACGAGATGAATATACATCGATAAACGAAGTTTTAACCTTAATCATATTGGATCTGATGTTGACACTATTGGTGTCGAAACTCGAGTAATCCCGCAATTGAATTCAGAGAAACTCGACAGAAGGTAATTAACCTGTTTTATAGTTAAAAGGTAAGCCACCATAATACTTAATTTTAATTATAAATTGGACTTCTGCCATGTTTTTAAAACTGAAGTACAATATTGAATATAACTCAGCTTCACCAAAAGTTTTACACACCGCAGATTTGAGAATATTTGGGTCATGGTAAAAAGTAGAATGTGTTGGGATAGGCTCTGCCTGCCTTGTGATAAGTGATACTATCCCACAGTGAGTACAGCAAGACATCAGTAGGCCGTGTGTCTCCATCATGTTCAGGTAAGGTTATATAAGTGTGGTTAGGCAGGTCCCCTTCATTTTTGTTGTGGTTTCCAACTGTGTAGTGAGAAATCTCACCTCAGATGAATGAACTGCTTGGGTGTAAGTTTTGTAGTTTATTTATCCTCATGTTATATTCATTTGGTTATTATTATTTCACATGACAATCTCTTTGTTTTAAATGTAATTCTGATTTACACTCCTGAAGACGACCATTGATTTGTAATAGTCAAAATGTTGTGTTGATTACAATTGTAATGATAGCAGAAGTCTGAAATAATACTCTCAACAATAATTTCAAACCATCGAGTATTAGCTGTAGGAATCATATTTGTTTTTACTGTTATAAAATATATTGCTTATTTTTTACAGGCATGTTTGCGACATCCAGACAGTATGTCTTCCCGAGAAAATCGAGATACTGTTTTTTGCCAGATGCGCAGGGCCATGGACTTAATACATTATGTAGTGAAAGATGGTATATGTGATGGTGTCATAGGGGACAGTGGAGGAGGGGGAGGGAATGAAGGAGAGGACTGGGATGCAGGCCGGACAGTTTGTGTTGCTTTACGGCATTTCGAATCTATAGTGGAAATGACCCGTTTAACGCTTCTCACTCCTGCAACTAAAGAGAACCTAAGTGCGGCGTTAGATACAATTGTAGAAAGAACACAAGACTTTACAGATTCTGCATACACTAGTCATGAGCACAGGGAAAATATATTGTTGTTATGTGATCGTGTAAAATTAGAATTGAATCAACTGTTGCGTGTTGGTGTTAGTTTGGTAAGTTAACTTTTATATCAAAATATACGTGTCTTACAGTTAATCTCCTAATTTTGTTTTGAGTGGCTCATTGAAGACATCTCAGTGTCTCAAATTATGAATTGGCAGTATGTATATGTATAGTTTTGCCTTAAGGCATGAATCAATCAGGAGGCTGCTGTATGTTTTTGGCAGAAGTTGGTGTTGAATGACTTTGGAGAAATCTATGTGGTGCTATTTTAATGAAAGTTGCTTCAATTCAGGAGTATGGTGATAAGCTCAGATTTAATTCCTAGTTGCAATAGAGTTCTCTTCATTATCTTCTTCTGCATAATGTGTGAGAAGTGCGAGCACAGAACTTAACTGATTTTTTTTGTGATTGTCTGTTTACATTCTGGTCACTTGACATGAACAAAATTTTGTATCCTTTTTTTGTTCACAGTTTCATGAATTACAATCTTAGTCACTTCTGGAATCATCTCATGTGTTTTTACCACAGTGACAAACTGTGCATAAGTTTCCTTCTGTTTTTTTTTCTTAAGAATGACACCACTTTGAGACTTTTTGGAGTCGTAATGTCACATTTAACGGCTGTGATTTATCCATTAATCGCCATTTGGTATTACCTTTATTATTTATAAAGTCTTATCATAGAACAAACTGTACATTTTGCAGGACTGTGTATCTACACTGCCATTTTAGTAATGCAGACTCCATGCATCTATTCAAGCAAACTCTATTCTCTTACTGGTTATGTGCATCAGCATCAGTGCCACAATAACCATGCCATTACCATCACTACCAAGAAAATCTCATGGGTTAGATATGATGTATCTTCACTTCACAGCAAACAAAAATACAAGTAGTGACATACAAGTGTGCATCTTTCCTTTTCTGCATATAATTCATTTTTATTGGGATTCATAGGAACAGATATTTATTTCCAGTTTCACTTAAACTGTAAGACTATATACTCCATCCATTAGGATAAGAATAAACAGTTGTTAAATGTCCTTCATTGAAAGAAACAGTTGTAAGTTATATATGGTGAATATTTTATATACACAAAACAATTGTTAGGATTTTATTCGCAACAATTAATAACATATTAGAATACAATTCATGTATTGTTTAATTGGTTGCTTTGTTTCAACACAGTCTGCTATTTATAAAACAATAACAGTATACACACACAAATACAAAATGTATTTGTTAAGTTCTGAAGATCCTCCAGAGTTTGTGTACTTATGTGTACCTACCAAGAGACTGACTTGTTTGCTCTTGTTCCCTTCTGACATGTTCCAGTACATTTTTTTTTCACTGACTAGGATGCCTTCTTAATTTAGCGTATTCAGTAATAACTATTCAATCTAACCTGGTACAACTCTTGAGGAAGATTGTGTGCATGAGACTGCTTGAGACAGTGTATGATGGAATTGTTTGTGAACAAGTTAAGAAGTTCATATTTTATTGAACGTATAGACAGTCTTCTATGAATTAATTAATTAAATTGTGTATGTGTTTATTGTTGGTGTTATATTTTGTATATTAATTTATGTAGGTAATACTTTTTTCCCATAAAAGTACAATCACAAGAGACAGTTTGTCTTTAGTGATGTAACATATAATAACAATGAATAGTGAATTAAAATTTTTCTTCATGAAGGGAAACAAAGAACATAATGAGTCACATAATGAAAGAAAAATACTAATCATTTGGACACGTACAATGTTTATTATCCCAAGATGTAGAAAAGTGTATAATACAGAAAAAATCCATGGTAGATTTCATGTTAAGAAAAGAACTTTAAGACTTAATTTTTATTAAAATTGCCAATTTTTTGTAAACGTGAATGCCTTGAAAACACAAGCGGAGGGTTTGAAGCATATAAGTACTGAACATTTTCAATAACTTACTTATATACACCCAAAAGTGTAACTGTATAGCACTACAAATAAATAGTCTTATAATATGCAAACATGAAATTTATAGAGTTTTGCAGTTTGTTATTATACAGTTGTAAGCCTTAACAAGAAAGTAGTAAGTATACAAAACAAAATACAAGCTCATGACATAGTGAGATACAAGCAACCAACCGTACAAGACTTAGATAGCAACCTCACATACAAGTTAGCGACAAAACTAGTACTATTGTAGTCCTAGTTACTGGTACACTGTGTCAATACCAATGTCACTGCTGCCAAGTGGAATTACAGGTTTACATTGTACCACATGTAATCCAAAATTGCTTGATGTACTGCTATTTTGTTGTAGTTTTTTTACAAGTAAAATATTAAAAAAGTTTCTTTCGATGACATGAAGAGACTTCATATGTTAAATATGAGAAAACATTTACTTATATAGTAATTATTCATAGAACAGCACCCATTCAAATAATAGAGATAAAGCAAACTCAGTGGAAACCAATTCTGCTCAAAGAAAATGGTGTGGTCATGATGTCAATCTGTGCTTCCGACACAACTTAAAAATAGAACATGAGTTAGAAAACTTTACTAAGTACAGACTTATGGTCTGTAAAATCGTATGAAACTGTTGCTGTGTGAATGTTAACATAATGTTTTTTATTATATAATGTGTATTGAATATGACCTTATTGTGTAATATTATAGTGATAGTAAGAGTGTGTTTAGTGTCTTGGTAACATTGTAGACGGACAGACGTTTATGCAACACAGATAAGTGTAAGGTTTCACAGTCGGTCAATAAAGTTAAACAGTGTGTGTGAGGTTTCTCTAATATCATGTAATAATCTGTTTTGTGTAAACTGTTATATAATATTATAAGCACAGTGTTTGGAGGTCATTTATTTTTGTGTTCAATTTGAAAACATTAATTGTTGATTTAATTAATTAAATGATTAATAATTACATGGCACTCCTCCTATGATGCTATGCAAAATTGAGCATGGCCTCATCTATCTTGACCTCACTGTATTTGTACATACAGTAATATCCTATATATTTATATACGAGGTTTAGTTGAAAAGTTTGCAGAGCGACATCTGTATCGTAGCCGTAGAACTAATATTTTTAGTGTGTTATAAGATTCATATTTCATGTAAACAGCTATGAATTTTCAAATCTATATGGCAATGTATTCATTGGTTAACAGCTGTGTGAAATTTACACATCACGTGTGTTTTGAAAAATGGACAAAATAAAACATCGTGCTGTGATTGAATTCTTTATGGAAATAGGTCTAGTGCCAATGAAAATTTACAATGAAATGTCAGATGTGTTAGGAGATGCTGCATCTTAAAAAATTTATGTTTTGTAAGTGAGCACTTGAGTTTAAACGTGGTCGTAGAGGCATTAAAGGTGATCCCCGCAGTGGACACCCAAAAAGTGCAACAACTTCGGATATCATTAAAAAAATTTCATACACAGTTGTGGAAGACCAGCGACTGAGAGTGGATGACATTGCCGAGATTGTAGGCATCTCACACGAGTGTGTATATCACATTTTAACTAAAGAACTTGGTATGAAAAAACTTTATAGGCGGGTGCTGCATTTGTTATCAAGTGACCAAAAGACAATGAGAAAAAAAGTTTCTGAGAAATGTTTAGAGCATTTTATGAAGAATAGGATTGATTTTGTTCGTAGATTTGTTACTGTGGATGAGATGTGAGTCCACCACTACACTCCAGAAACGAAACAACAGTCAAAACAATGAACTCTAACTGGCGAAAGTGCTCAAAGAAAGCAAAGGTGGTCCCACCAGCAGGAAAGATCATGGCATCGATTTTCTGGGATACAAAAGGCATTTTGCTAATTGATTATCTCGAGAAAGGCCAGTCAATAACCGGTGAATATTATTCAAACTTTCTGGAACAACTAAATAAAAAAATTTGTGAGAAAAGACCCGGTTTAGCAAAGAAACAAATTTTTCATCAAGACAATACCCCTGCGCACAAAAGTGTTTTGGCGATGGGTAAACTGTGAAATTTGAAAGTACGAATTATTAGAACATCCACCATATTCACTAGATATAACACCCTCCAATTTCTGTCTATTTCCAAAACTTAAAAAAATTTGTGGCTGGAAAGCGTTTTTCATCAAATGAAGAGGTAACAGCACCTGTAGAGGGGGTATTTTACAGATCTTCCAGAATCTTACTTCAAGACATGGATCGAATTATTAGAGAAGTGCTAGACCAAGTGTATTAAGTTGGGGGAGATTATATATAAAAATAAAGTCATTTTTATAACAATTAACTTGTTTTTTCATTGCCATTTCATGAACTTTTCAACTATTCATGAACTCGTATACATGAATACTTTTTACACAAGATGTTTGGAAGTATTGTATGCTATTCCATATGAAACATAAATATTTTAGATGAAAATTTTTGAAATTTGTATGTTATTGCCTGAACTAGCTTTTGTTCATTGCATGCTTCATTAGAGGCTGCTGCTAGGAGTGCTGTTTCTCCTGTTTTTGGTGATGGTGCTGTTGTTCGAAAGATTGTTGTGTAATCTGTTCAGAGAGTATATGTGATACAAATTGTGTCTGTTCTCTTAGGATATTTCCATGTGTTTTCATGTATTTGTATATTTCCAGTTGTTCAAATGTGTCTAGTTTTCATGTGTACGTGTAAAATTTCCATGTTGTTTTTGATGTTTTTGCATGTGTGGTCTGTATCAGTAGGGTGGTTTACAAAGGCGAATTCAGTGGTAAAGTGTAATGCTTTTATGTGTTCAATAAGACGATGTGAACAGCTACTAACCCACATCATCCACAAAAAACAACTTTTATTGGTGAATACGAAAGCAGCAATGGAATAAAGTTCCTAAATCTTACCATTACAAAATTGGAACACAGACATACAAATTCATTGTATACAGAAAACCCACTACTACTGACACACTGATACATAACACCTTCAGTCACCCCATACAACACAAACTATCTGCTTTCAGATCCATGATACACAGACTAAATAGCATTCTACTAAATCCCTTTCTAGAATGTTGTACAGATAGTCTAATACATTTAAATATTTAGTAGAAGCCAATGGATACAGTAGAACAATAATTAACACACTCCTATATAAAACAAAGAACAGACAAAGACAGAAAACAACAAATTTATATCACGTAAAAAAAAAAGAAAAAACTGCCTGCAAATTTAAAAACCTAGGATGCAGAATTGCATAGAAACAAAAACAATACACACAAATTGCTAAACAGATTTGATTTACCTGGCATTTACAAATTATACTGCTCAGAATGTAACAAAATCTACATAAGACAGACAGGACGCAGCTTCAAACAAAGGTACGTTGACTGCATAAAAGCATTTCACTCGATTACCAAATCCACCTTTGTAAACCATCTCACTGATGCAGTCCACCCATGCACAAACATCAACAACAACATAAAAATTCTACACATATACACATACAAACCTGACATACTTGAACAACTGGAAATATACAAACAGACGAAAACAACATCCTGATGAACTGACTAATAATTTAAATCACATGACTACTTGATACACACCCACCCACATACACCACCACCAACAACAACAGACAACAACGATCTTACAAACGATGGTAAAAACAGTAGAGGTCTGTAGGTAAAGGTGTGCACATGCGTGTGAAGTTTTACAGAAATTGGTTGATGCGTTCAAAACATTATCATGTACATACCCTAAATAGACAGACAGACATATGCAAATGGTTGAGTTAAAACTCGGAAATTTTTCACAAGTTCAATAATGGGTTTACTCATTGTAACTAGTACTGGTGTGTGCTGTGATATACATTAAAATATTGTAGCGGCAGCACTACACACAGATAACATAATTTAATATCTAAATCCATCAAAATGCTTAAGACACTTTTTCTGTGTTGTGACTTACTTCTCAAGTATTTCTATAATTAATATAATTCTGTAAAGGGAGGAGGTGTAAGTAAAAGAAATTGTTGAATGCGTCAATCTGTGAGCAGAGTCGGATGCGACCCGTTTATTTCAAAAACATTACGAGCCTCTAAGTTTATCTAATTATGTGCCAGTCAGCAACGGTCAGTACTGAGCTAATTTTTTCTGAAAAACTGAATATAGAAAATGTTAAATGCTAAATATGGGGGTGTCGCATAAATCAATGCTAGTTTACAAAATAGTGTTCAGCGTACACGCTGTGATCTACTTATAAATTTCTGACACTGTTATTTATCGCAAAAGTTTGTATGATTGTTTCAGACACTTATGATAAGCAACTAGTTTGTCTCGCTTTTGCTTCGTGATTATGCAACACTTGCCACCGTAAGTTATTAAAGGTAAAAATGTTACTTGGCAATCCAGACAAGTCCTTTTGCAACCTGCTGTATCCGGTCGCTACGGCTGTGTGTTCCTCAGTACCTGGTTTGAACCACTGCTATGTCTGTGCTGGAAGATCGTGTAAAAACTGTACGAAGTTCGTGTTTTCGTGTCTTCGGTCCGGAACGTTGAACCAAGTTTCGAACTGAAAGTTTTCACATCTTTTAGTACACTTTTATACCCACATTGTTCGATTAACACGCACACATGCATTCATGCATTGCGTGTTACAATTTACAATATTACAAAATAGCATTACAAGGTTATGACTTTAAATTACATATATAACGAGTACTGACACTGAACCTTATATATTTTAGGTCTTTTCATCAAGTTGACTGACTGAAATTTAAATTTAGGCGAGGCTGACCTTTACAGACAAGATACATCTTGGTTAACAATCTTTTTACATCTATTACAAGTATTTCTTTTTTGTTACAAACGTAATACACAAAATTATTACCCACTAGCATTGATTTACGATAGCTCAAAAAACAATCATAGTTACCTTGGTTATTGAGGCTCCCATACTTGACGAAAGTCCGGCGACGGGCCGCTCAGCTCACAGCGTTTGATGGGAGACTGACGAGATTTAACAAGGTGAACGACAGGGTTAGTAAAAGGGAGGGCATGATGTCAGTGCGTCGGGCAAGGTACAATTCGCGGATTGTTGCATTCGGCGGAAGACGAATGATTGCAACAGACTCCCCCCCCCCAAAAGACAAGCGTCGGGTGCAGGAGCGACGGCTGTCCAGGGTTAAATTCAGCAAAATTAATCGGTACGGTCAGTGTAGCCAAACAGAGTTGAGTCAGGGAAACCGCATACCTTATGTACGTAAATGGGAAAATTCATATACTAGTGCGGCACTAACCGCCATCTGGAAACAACTCAAAGGGCTACCTTCTGTCACCTTGGAAACGTTGCCTGCGCGCAGCAACGCTTCCTCCCTGAAAGCGAACGACGAGGGGGTGATCAGTCCCCGCGCCGCTCACCAAGCAAGGCGACCGAAAGCGAAGTTACAAATTAATATTTTGATGAGCATGGAACATGTTCACGCCCGAACATGAGGACTGCGACTCAGTATGTGAGGGTACAACAGACTTGAGTTACAACAAGAGCCGAGAAGGAAGATTGGTCAAGAGCATCGACAACCAACCGCGCGACTGAGAGCGAGAGATCAAACTGGATGGGTCACTCACCTTGAAAGCGCTTTATAACCACAGCAACTTCTCTCTACGGCACACGGACGACAAGTTGGAGAGCACATCTCTCCCTCGTCCGATCGTGCGAGGTGAGATAAAGGGGGTAGGACGCACCATTACCGCTACCTGGGTACATGGCTAAACTGCAACCGGGGGGCACACCAGACTACATTCACTGGCAAGGGGGGTACGCCAGACTACATTCACTGGCAAAGGGGGGGTCACTCACCTTAAAAGCGCTTTACGACCACAGCAACTTCTCTTTACGGCACACGGACGACAAGTTGGAGAGCACATCTCTCCCTCGTCCGATCGTGCGAGGTGAGATAAAGGGGGGTAGGTCGCACCATTACCGCTACCCGGGTACATGGCTAAACTGCGACAGGGGGCACACCAGACTACATTCACTGGCAAGGGGGGTACACCAGACTACATTCACTGGCAAAGGGGGATACACCAGACTACTCACTGGCAAAAGGGGGGGCACGCCAGACTACATTCACTGTCAAAAGGGGGGGGTCACTCACCTTTAAAGTGCTGTATGACCACAGCAACTTCTCTCTACGGCACACGGACGACAAGTTGGAGAGCACACCTCTCCCTCGTCCGATCGTGCGAGGTGAGATAAAGGGGGTAGTCGCACTATTACCGCTACCTGGGTACATGGCTAAACTGCGACAGGGGGGCACACCAGACTGCTTTCACTGGCAAAAAGGGGGGTACGCCAGACTACATACACTGTCAAAGGGGGGGGTCACTCTCTTTACGAGCCTTTTTTCTTTTACGAGTTTCTTTCCTGACCTCTCTCTGTCTCAGCGCGAAAGTTTTGCACTGTCGCTTATTACGAAGTCATCGATTCATTATAAAATAGTTTACCATGACAAGGAAATGCTAGTTGACACGACTTGACAGTCGGGTTCTGTTTTTCTGAATGCCGCGTATATTAATTCGTAGTTGACGCAAACCAATTAACATGAAACAGGGGATAACGTGTGTGTGACTACTGACAACGAACATTTTCCATTACTAAAAGGCTGCTATTTTATGAAAAATTTTAATTTTGATTTTTCTTGTAACACCTTCCACGAAACAAAATCGGATTTACTGAGATGCGCACGTTTCTAAATAAAATTTACCACATTAATAGAGTACGTCACTTTGTACAAACAACAGATGTACTAAACATATTTTGAATAACAACACAATGGGAGGCGATTAGCGAGCTGGACAATCAGACATACAGCACGGTGAGCAAGGTACGGGGTTATTCAGCCGAGTATGTGGAGAAAACCAAAACATTCAAAGCGCACGATAAGGAGCAGCTGTTCGGTGGAATGTAGATAAGACGTGCACAGGTTAGCCTTATCTGCCAGACAAAGTTCACCTAGCAGTTTTCTACTCGCGAGCGAATAATTTGAACGATCTGATTTCATGACAACTTACAGCAAAGACCTACTCGTGACAAAATTGTTAACTACGCATATAACATTTAAAATACCTCTCACAAAATCCTATACAAAATTTCACGTGACCAGTACCGTGCAATACAAACAATACAAAATTTTAACACACACAACATCAACAAAATTACTCTTGATAACTATGGCTTATAACCCATTAAATTGAATTAAATGCCTAGTAACCCATGGACCAAGGAAAACCCAAAATAATCACGCTCTGCTACCACTTCTGCAGCAGCAGCACTACACACAGATAACATAATTTAATATCTAAATCCATCAAAATGCTTAAGACACTTTTTCTGTGTTGTGACTTACTTCTCAAGTATTTCTATAATTAATATAATTCTGTAAAGGGAGGAGGTGTAAGTAAAAGAAATTATTGAATGCGTCAATCTGTGAGCAGAGTCGGATGCGACCCGTTTATTTCAAAAACATTACGAGCCTCTAAGTTTATCTAATTATGTGCCAGTCAGCAACGGTCAGTACTGAGCTAATTTTTTCTGAAAAACTGAAATAGAAAATGTTAAATGCTAAATATGGGGGTGTCGCATAAATCAATGCTAGTTTACAAAATAGTGTTCAGCGTACACGCTGTGATCTACTTATAAATTTCTGACACTGTTATTTATCGCAAAAGTTTATATGATTGTTTCAGACACTTATGATAAGCAACTAGTTTGTCTCGCTTTTGCTTCGTGATTATGCAACACTTGCCACCGTAAGTTATTAAAGGT
This sequence comes from Magicicada septendecula, assembly GCA_034769895.1. NCBI lineage: Eukaryota > Metazoa > Arthropoda > Insecta > Hemiptera > Cicadidae > Magicicada > Magicicada septendecula. Next base: position 621,326,327 of record CM068367.1, on the reverse strand, counting down.
AAAAATGTTACTTGGCAATCCAGACAAGTCCTTTTGCAACCTGCTGTATCCGGTCGCTACGGCTGTGTGTTCCTCAGTACCTGGTTTGAACCACTGCTATGTCTGTGCTGGAAGATCGTGTAAAAACTGTACGAAGTTCGTGTTTTCGTGTCTTCGGTCCGGAACGTTGAACCAAGTTTCGAACTGAAAGTTTTCACATCTTTTAGTACACTTTTATACCCACATTGTTCGATTAACACGCACACATGCATTCATGCATTGCGTGTTACAATTTACAATATTACAAAATAGCATTACAAGATTATGACTTTAAATTACATATATAACGAGTACTGACACTGAACCTTACATATTTTAGGTCTTTTCATCAAGTTGACTGACTGAAATTTAAATTTAGGCGAGGCTGACCTTTACAGACAAGATACATCTTGGTTAACAATCTTTTTACATCTATTACAAGTATTTCTTTTTTGTTACAAACGTAATACACAAAATTATTACCCACTAGCATTGATTTACGATAGCTCAAAAAACAATCATAGTTACCTTGGTTATTGAGGCTCCCATACTTGACGAAAGTCCGGCGACGGGCCGCTCAGCTCACAGCGTTTGATGGGAGACTGACGAGATTTAACAAGGCGAACGACAGGGTTAGTAAAAGGGAGGGCATGATGTCAGTGCGTCGGGCAAGGTACAATTCGCGGATTGTTGCATTCGGCGGAAGATGAATGATTGCAACAATATAATTTTAATTACTGGAATTATTGTGTGTGCATGTGCGTACATATAAATTTCTTTCATATTTTCTTAACAGGAACAAACAGATGGATACTCACCTACTAGGGAGATGGAGAATGCTGTTGTTAGTTGTCTAAAGGCTACAAGAGACTTACGATCACAATTAAATGCAACTGTGAAAGAACAGACTGTAGATATTGCTACAGTTACTAGAACAGGTTGTGATTTAGTAGCAGTACTCAGGAATACAGCACTTTCCTCTGATCAAGACAGGCTTGATGAGGCAGGCAATAGATTTCATGAATTTGTAGAACACGTTTTAGAGGTTAGTGTTATATTTTAATTTACTCATTTGTTTATTATGTAGCATACACTATTTTGATCTCACTAAATAGATATATATAAAATTATGTAATTGAATTATATGATGAGTTTTCTACAAATTTTGTTTTACGGATGTCTTTTGTGTGTGTGTCTTTACAGATACATATTGTGTGTTGTGTGTTGTGTGTGTGTGTGTGTGTGTGTGTGTGTGTGGCACGTGTACATGCATACGTGTATATGAATACAGGGGCAGAATGATGAAAATTGTTTTGTTTTTATGCTATGAATTATTTCAAATTTTATAATTAGGCACTGAACTTATTTTGTCTGTAATTTATATTTTGTAAGTCAGAGTAAAAAGTCCATAGTGTTGTTGCAAGCTGTGTAATGATCACTTGTGTAAACAACCTGCAATCATATAACCTGTCTACAAGTAACACATGTTATTGATTTTTTATGTAGTTAGCTAAATTATAAAACATGTCACATCATAATGTTTTTGTAGATGTGTAAACTAATGAGGCACATAGCTGCATCTGAGAACTTGCAAGTATCAGCTAGATACACTGAAATAAATTTGCGTATATATGGTCCTCAAGTTGTCACAGCTGCTCACACTCTTAATCAGCACCCCACTTCAAAAATTGCTAAAGAAAATCTTGAAGGTATGCTTCAGTTTGTACTAAAATGATGTAAATATTGGCATTTGAGTTTTTAATGAATTATTAACATGTATTATCTATCCTTGGATGTTTTTGAATCCTTAAAACAACTTAATTAAAAAAATGTTTGTTAAATACTTTTTACATCAAATTATTATATGAGAAGATTTGTGACATATTTAAGTAAACTTATATTATTATTTTATTATAAATAACTTTTATTGTAACACAGTTTGAAACTACTTGTTTTAATCAAGGTAATAGTATGATTTGATGAAAATTAAAGATTGAAGTTATTTACCTTTGTAACTGTTTAAAATTAACTAAACTAAATAAGAACTTTTAATAAAGGGGATACACAGTTAATTTTTATATTTTCCATTCAGATTATATTTAGTTTTTACAGACACTTGACCTTCCTGTAACTTCTCCACCCCCCTCCGTAATCACATCCCATACATGCCCTAAACATAGGTTCACCATCCTAACATCCTTTGTTTAGTTTAGTTTGTTCACTGATATCCTTGTCAATAGCTTAATAGCTGAAACAGCTGTCAGAGTTAAATAAAAACTGTGAAACATACCAAGTGTTTATATATTTTTTAAAAACCTTATGGCTATATGTTGTTAGATTGTGTTTTATGTTGTGAATAGTATTATTCTGTTTTTTTTTAATATGCTGGTTATATGTTTTGATAAATTTTATAATTTCCATTGAGGCTTCTGTTCTTATTTTATCTTGTTTTTCATAGTCTATATTATGAATCTGTTTCTGTTTCAAACTACAATATTTTATATTATAAATGTATTTACATTTTTAAAATTTGTTTTATTTGAGGTTTCTAAAGTCGCTATTTCGCTTTTAGTAAAGTTAACGTTAGATACATTTATAAATTTAAGGTAAACAGTGTGGGTATTGTTTAGTTTTTGTAAATTTTGGGTATTTTCATTAGGTTTATTATTTTTTAGAAGATTGTGTTTTTTATTGATAGTATTAAATTTATTTGTTTTGTGTTTATGTAGGATTGATAATATATTAGTATGTTTATTGTTCCAACTGTGATAGTCAAGTGTGTTGGCTAAAAGATGTAAATTAATTAACTGTTGATTAAGGTAGCCTAGTAAATGAACAAAATAATGTATTTGTTCAAGTTTATTGTTTTTGTAATTTTTAACAATTATTTTAGTTAAAATATTACTAATTCTAATAATAATATTCAGTTCTAAGCATTTTTTTTGAAATAGATGTTTCCAAAGCAATTACTTAATCGTTTTTTATGTCTAATAAATAATTATAGAAATGAGTTACATCACCTCTGTATAGTGTTTTCATTAATTTTTCTTTTGTAAGTAACTTTAAGTATTTCTTGCAGGTTTTTATATTTTAATTAAAAGAAAATTAAATTGATCATTTCTTTTATATGATTATCCGTTATTTTTTAGATTGAAATCGAATCAATTCAATTGTTTGTTTATTCACTAATAAACCTCTGATGATGCTGATTTAATCAGCGAAACATGCGTAAGGTGATAATACAATATAATTTTACTTGCAGAAATAGTTATTATTTGAAGAACTGTTCATAATATTTAGAACTATGCATAAAATAAGAAAATGGGCATTGGCTGGGAGGATACAACAGTAATTTTTTTATCTCTATGAAAACAAATTGCAAGAAAGTATAAATTGTAATGAAAAAACTTAGCAGTTTGTACCATCAGAATTTTGGGGGGGGGATAACATTGAGGCTATTATAGAGTTGTTTTTTCACATTTCCCTTACACCATTTAAAAGCTTATAAAATATTTTAAAACTCAGAGTTTTTATAATAAATGTTGAAGATTGAAAGAAAGTAAATAAAATTTGCCGTTGAAAGCTAAAACAAAGCAGAGTGAAGGCAAATTGTCAGGTAACAGTGAATAAAGGAACTGCACATCTGAATAGAAATCATAGATTACGAAACATATGAGGAATATCCAGAAAGTAAGTTCTGTTTTAAAATATTGTTTGTGGTATTCTTGGAGTCACGCTGTTGCCCATGTTTGGCGTGTTTGTTGCTTCATTGGCAATGTAACAATGCTATTTGTAAACAACTGGGCATTGAGTAAGTTTGGTTGGGAGTATTCATAATGTCGAAGAAGATCCAGATGCCTGCCACATGTAATAGCAGGTGTATCATTCGTATGTTGAGTGGAAATTAAACAGACTAAAATTCACCATCAAAATTTGAAGTTTGTGGAGAAGTAGCAATGAGTGATTCAGTGATATGAAGAAGGGTATGTATGTGTTTTTAATGAAGGATGCGAAAATGTTCACGAAGATGAACAGAGCGCGGGACCATCTTTATTGAATGGCGAGAAGTGAATGACTGTCTTTAGTAATGCAGGCTGTTGAAGATTACAGAGAATAGACAGTTCTATGTCATGTCACTCTCCCCGTATCTTCCAGAAATTTCACGTTCACTTGTTCATGAAATTTTGATAAACTGTGGGAAATTATGTGGACCCTGGGTTCTGAAAATGCTTATGAAACAACACAAAATTAAATTGTGGGACAGTACAATGGCTTTTTTGACATGATTCAGAGAGCTGGAAACTCCCAACCAGCTGGGAAAAATTTGATCATTTGCTGTACAACCTACCGTCGTACCAAGCACGTATCACCTTTTCAAGCAATCTTTCCTTGGTGGCCAGCAGTTCTATAACAACCACAATGTCAAACAAGCCTTAATAGATGCTTCAAATCACATGTGGGAAATTTCTACCACAAAGGTATACAGTGCCTGGTGCCCCGCTATGAGAAGTGCTTCAACAATGACAGAAATGATGAAGAAAAGTAGTTTAAGAGTGTGCACTTCAAATAACAATAAAAATGTTTTGTAAATATATTACTTATTTGATTTAATAATCTATCAGAACTTACTTTCTGGATATCCCTCATATAGTGCATGCAGTGGCATGGCGTGGGTATATAACAGCTGTTGCCGGTTGCTGTTCGGCCTAACATTGTAATAGTATATATCTTCACAATAAAGTTAACAACAAGAGATAAAGAATGAAGCACTCATAAACTAACACCAGAACACCTAAGAAAGGAATGATAACCGAGTAACTGTGTACAAAGTATTATATAAGGTTCAAGAACTCAATAAAACAATTAATGTAATTAACTCAGTAAACCAAAGAACAATAAGTAGTGATAAAGAAGAAAGTATAGAAGACAACTTAGTAACGTGATAAACCCAATAGATATGGTAAGTGAGAGGTATAAACAAGTTTAACAACAAAACCACGAATTAAAATAAAAACATGCTAAGCAACAAGACAGTGAAGACCACATTAATTACCAAATAACTTAAATGCATGAAGAACTGAAAAGAAACAAAATTAACAAAAATAGTCATTTTTTAATAGAGGTCCGACTATTTCACCTCACAGAGTCCACCAATTAAATGAAAAGCCTTTTTCTATGTCAGACAATATATTACTTAAAGATAATTAATATTTTCAAGGAATAAAAAGGAATCGAAACAAAAAGGGAAATATTATCATAAATAAATCATTGGGAAATAGGGAAATAGAGAATGCAAATTTAGGAATTAAATAATGCAATTAACCTGACAAAACAATAACTGATGATGACAAATACCCAGAAGAGACGTTCAAATGACAAAATTGTAAATAGTTATTAGTAGACATAAATATAACGTACAAATGTTCAACTTAGTATGTAAGAAATAAGACATTGAGTATAGCCTTAGATTAAAACTATGAGGAGGTCTGCGAACCTTAAACAGTTATTTTGTATAAGTGAACTACAGACTGTAAGTCATATAGAATTACAAATATAATAATATTGAACAACAATTGTAAAAATCAGGTAGTGTAACAGTGTAAAAAGGTGAGAACAACAGTGATAGGCTTTAAAAAGTAAAAACAGTGTATAGTGTAAGTGAATAAACATATTTACAATATGAACATTGTAACTGTAACATTTAAAATAGAGGAGAACCAGATTGGCAAAAAATAATGGAAGTAATGGCCGAACAAAGTAGACAAAATAATGAAAGTTTGTTAAAACAAATGAACGAAAAATTTGATGGCATTAAAGAAGATAGTAAACAAACTCATGAGAATTTTAAACAAATGAATGAAAAATTTGACAGCATTAAAGAAGATAGTAAACTAACTAATGAAAATTTTAAACGAATGGAGGAACAAAATAAACAAACAAATGAGAAAATAGACAGTATGGAGGAAAGGATCAATGAACACTCGAAGAAACAAAACGAAACTTTGAAGGAAAATTAGATAAAACAGATGAATGAGAAGTTAGACAGTACCAATAAAAAGTTATAAAGTAAAATAGATGGTATTAAGGAGAGTAATAGTGAAACTTTAAGGGAAGCTATAAAGGAAAATAATGAAAAAATGAAGAACGAGTTCAGACAAATAAATGAAGAAAATTTAAAACAAATAAATGAAAGTATTGAAAATGTCTTTGAGGCAATTACACAAAAAATAGGTGAGTGTAATGAAGAAAGAAAACAAGAAATCGCCGAAACAAATGAAAAAGTAGAAGGGACCAAGGAAACCATTGGACAGGTCAGAATAGATTTGGATACCAAGATAGGTCAAGTAAAAGAGAGTAGTCATGCCCAAATGCAATCAATAAGAACGGACTTCGGAGATAAATGTCGGGACATCGATAAGGCCATAAGCGAAGTACGTGGACAGGGACAACGTAACCAAGAGAGGATCGAGGGACTCCAGCGAACAGTCGATAATCGACCCACTTCTATTTCATACATCCAACCCATGGACAACCGGGAGGCTATCAGTTTCAAAATGTATAGAAGAAACCCGATGGAGTTCTTAGAACAGGTCAACGAACAGCTGATTAGAAATGGAGAGGACAGGTGGCCAGTGATACGGAGTTATCTAGACGAGCACTTCAGAGAAATTAGTGATAACTGGTGGACGGCTTTGAGACACGACCTTTGGAATTATGATGAATTTAAAGCGGCGTTCAAAGCAAGGTACTGGTCGGAGGCCACACAGAACATTGTAAGGGATAACATTTGCCACGGGAGATATGATGCTAGCAGAGGGACCACGCTCACCGCGTACTTTCTTGGAAAAGTGTGTTTGGTGAGAAACCTGGAGCCAAAAATCCCGGAGGAAAGTCTTGTCACCAAGTTAGCCTACCACTATGAGGACGGAGTATCCAGGGCACGAACAGGAGGGCAAATTATGATGGTACAAGCCATGTTGGCGTTGTTAGAAGAATACGAACGAGAAGGGTATTATAGGAGAAGTCGGCAGAGGTACGAAACCAGGAATGTGCCAAGCAACGACCACCAGAATAGCAACGGAAACAATCGGCCAAATTTCAACAACGGGACAAATCACAATAACGAGGTGTGACCGGCCGAATTTCAACAACCACGGAAATAACAACAACGAGGCGTATTACCGACCAAACAACAACAGCCCAGGAAATAACAGAGGCAACCACGGAAATCGATCAAATATCCCAACTAATCAATACAACCCGAACTACCGCCAACAGAACAACAACAGCCGAAACTACCATAACAACCACAGCCCGAATAATCAAAACCAGGCCTACCGAAGGATCAACTATGTGTGAGGAGAGGATAATGGCAATGGGAGATCACATTATCAAGGACGCCAGAATTCCAGCCAGGACACCTACTGGAACCAAGACGACCATGACAACAGAAGGGGTGCCAGGACCAACGGAGGTAGAAGTCGAAGCCACGAGGGTTACTGGCAAAACAACTACGAAGATGACCATCACCAGCCAGAACCTAGACCGACGGTGAATGATACACGCGTAAACCAAAACGGCAGGCGAGACGAAGAGTCTGAGCCGGCTTAAACGCCATGCGGTAGTGAAAACACCTAAGGGACCCTCACTGAACCAATCTATTGGGTTAATTAACGCAGGACATCACGTTCAAAATATGAAAAAAGTTATTACAATTATTCGAAACAATTATTTAAAAAATTTAAGGGAGGAACTGTTAGAAGAAGAAGACGCGACTCCAAATAAAAGTAACAATGAAATAATCCACATAGCGGCGGAAATCAACGGTGTACAGACCAAAATAATGATAGACACTGGGGCTAACGTCTCATTAATCAATGGGATTGAGCTAGACAAGATCCAGGAAGAAGGTAAAAAACAAATACTAACGTTACCGATCAGTAATATTATACTAGTAGGGGCAACGGGACGCCAGAACAAGATGGTCTGAAAACAAGTGAGATTGGAACTAGTAAGCAACCACAAAACAATCCCAATAACATTCCTAGTAGCCAGTGGTTTACGATTTCAAATGTTGGTCGGGTGTGACATGTTAAAACAATATTCAGCGGTCATCAACATGAACAAATCTAAATTATTTTTGAAAACAAACGACGTAGAGTGGTCAGCTGACTTAATTGACAGTGACAGCGCAAATCCAAACCGAGCAGTATATCACATTCAGGGAAGTCCAGATCGACTGGAACCGACACAAAACAGCGAAATCTTTTACGAGTTGGACAATGAGCAATTGTGGAACGACAAAATTGATGAAATCCGTACTTTTCAAAGAGAGAAAACTAACGCTAACTTAAATAACGTGCAAATCGAACAACTGATTAAAGTATATAACAGATATCGTCATGTGTTTTCAGATACGCCAGGCAAAGTAAGAGGATACCAATGTAAAATTGAATTTAAAGAAACTGTAAATTTCAATAGAAAGTCCTACCCAGTCGCCTACTCATTGAAGGAAGCCGTGAGGGCGGAAATTAACAGGTTAATAGACGAGGACATCATTGAACCTAGTTACTCCCCTTACACCAGTCTCATCCTAGCCGTCCCAAAGAAAAATGGAAAAGTGAGAATCTGCCTGGACACGCGAGAAATTAATAAGGTGATAGTCAATGATCGAACATCCCCAGGAGAGATCGAAGAGATATTGAAGAAGTTTCATGGGACCAAGTTTATCAGCACGTGGGATACTGTCTGCGGGTATTGGCAGGTTGAACTACACCCAGACAGCCGCAAGTACATGGCATTTATTTTTGAAGGCCGGAATTACCAGTTTAAACGGCTACCATTTGGACTGGTCAATTCAGTAGCCGTATTCGTCAAAATTATGGATGAAATCCTCGGAGAAGAGACCCTCCAGTACACAACGGTCTACGTAGATGATATTTTAATTACTTCAACCAACTGGGATGATCATTGCCGAAGGGTAGAAAGTGTGCTGGAAAGACTATCTGAAAACCATATTACGCTCAAGCTCGAAAAATCAAAATTGATAGTGGACGAGGTACAGTTCCTGGGGTTCAACCCCATCCCAAGAAAAAATTGAATCAATACAGAAGTTCCCAACACCCAAGAACAAGAAACAGTTACAATCCTTCCTCGGTATATGTAATTATTACCGTAAGTTCCAGGGGAATTATTCAGAGCTAACATCAAAATTCGCCCGGCAGTTATCATCAAAGGACAAGTGGACATGGGGAGAAGAACAAGATACCACACTTGAGTTAATAAAAAATAAGTTCTTAGAGTCTGTGATGTTACATCACCCCAACTTCAATAAACCGTTTTACATGAACTGCGACGCCAGTGACGTCAGTTTAGGGTCCGTTCTATACCAGGAGGATGACGAAGGAAATCATCAGGTAATCAGTTTCACCAGCCGAGTCCTGAATAGCTGTGAGAGAAACTACAATGTAACTGAGAAGGAACTCCTGAGCGTCGTATTCGCTTGTAACAAATTCCGTACATACATTTTGGGATACAAAACTACCGTTAGGACCGACCACAAGTCAATCTCGTTCCTAAAAAATAGTAAACTAAACCATGGAAGGTTGACCAGGTGGAGCCTAACACTACAAGAATACAACCTCAATTGGGAGTACATCCCCGGCAAGAAGAACATCGCCGCAGACACCTTATCCCGTATTAACATCAGGGACCAGACATTTGAAGGGGAAAAAGAAACGATGATTAAGTTGTACCATATCATTAGTAGTAGAGCCGACTTGGCCAATATCGCAAGAGAACTTGAGCGACAACAGAAACAAGACCCCAAATTGAGCAAAATTCTTAAGCGACTCGATGAACAAGATAGCCGAATAACAACATTTTACAGCTTACACCAACAAATTTTATTCATCAGGACTCAGTACAGATATAACATGTGAAAGATTGTAATACCCAAAGCCGTAGAAAAGGACATAATAATGGATTACCACGTCAGGTATGGCCACATGGGGGCGTTAAAAGTTGTAAAGGCACTCCAGGAGCATGTATATATCAAAGATGCAAATAGAAAAGTACGAAACCAAATTAAACACTGTCACATATCCCAACTCATAAAGATAAATAATGACAAGAAAGAAGGTACCATGATGCCCATAACCTCAGCAAGCAGATTAGAGAAGGTATTCGTTGATATTTGCGGCCTATTCCCGCGAAGTGGCGGGAGGCACCAATATAAATATTTTGTAATATTGTTCGACCACTATACTAGATACACAAAACTGTACCCAATCAACCAGGCAATGACGCAAAAGATTTTAACCATTATTCTCCAGCACTATGTCAATGAGGTAGGAACACCTAAGTCCATTATTACTGACCATGGGACGCAGTTCAAGGGTAACAGATGGAAAGAGACACTACGGGAGAATGGAATCAAGACATATAAAACATCTGTATACCACCCGAGTAGTAACCCGGCCGAACGAGTTTTAAGGGAAGTAGGAAGGATCCTAAGAACATATTGTTTCAACCAACAGAGAAGATGGGCGGAGTATTTGCCAGCTGCTGATGACTTCTTGAATTTATCATACCATCAGTTTATTGAAACAACCCCGTATACAGCAATCTTCCAGAGACCACCACCCAGAGAGATAACCGAGTTAATCCAATTTCCAAATGGAGAAGAATATAAGTTTGATGAGATAAAATTCTATAACAAAACACTAGAACAAACTGAGAAAATAAAAAGCAAATACCAGAGGCTACAACCAAAGCCAGTACGATACCAAGTTGGAGATCGAATCTTATTGAAAAACAGAGAGCTACCCAATACAATGGAGGGTATAGCGAAAAAACTATTATTGTTATACACCGGACCTTACGCAGTAATGAAGGATAATAATAATAATACGTACGAGATCATGGATCCCAGTACACAGAGGAAAAAGGGGACTTACAACCAGTCATCCATGAAAAAATACTATTAAACAATTAAAAGAATGATCATTGAACCAAATAATGAATTATAAATGTGTTAAAAGAAGAGTGATAAAGAAAAGTAAGTTTTAATATAAATAGTAAGAAGTAAATACAAATAATACCCATCAACAATATTGTGTCAATAAAGAGCTAGAGAGTATGAGAAAGGAAATCAATAATGAAGGAAGATATAATGTAATCTATACAATGATAATGTGAAGAATCCCAGAATGTTTATTATATTTTAGTCGCACTAAGACTACTTTAAAGTTTTTTTTTTTTTTTGGTGATTGACTGTAGAATGATCCAGCAATCATATACCTGAGCAGACGATACGTTCCTCTGAACTCAGAAGGTGTAAGATGGATAGCGGTGAATCGGAGCCAAAAGAGCCCGCCCGACTGGTGCCAACGCACATGATAGGGAAAATAATTAGGGAAATTAAATGTTTAAGGGATAAAACACAAAGAAGGAAGATAACATTCTAAATAAAGCAAGGAGATAGTGAATTACATGAAGAAGAAAAGGGAAAATTGTAAAAAATCAAAGAAGGAAGTTCAAGTAAAGAAGTGATTAAACTAATAACATGGTTGATAATTTCATCAACACCTGCACAATATTTGCTGAAATGATCAAATTTAGCGTTGGGGCAATATGTAATAGTACATATCTTCACAATAAAGTTAACAACAAGAGATAAAGAATGAAGCACTCATAAACTAACACCAGAACACCTAAGAAAGGAATGATAACCGAGTAACTGTGTACAAAGTATTATATAAGGTTCAAGAACTCAATAAAACAATTAATGTAATTAACTCAGTAAACCAAAGAACAATAAATAGTGATAAAGAAGAAAGTATAGAAGACAACTTAGTAACGTGATAAACCCAATAGATATGGTAAGTGAGAAGTATAAACAAGTTTAACAACGAAACCATGAATTAAAATAAAGACATGCTAAGCAACAAGACAGTGAAGACCACATTAATTACCAAATAACTTAAATGCATGAAGAACTGAAAAGAAACAAAATTAACAAAAATAGTCATTTTTTAATAGAGGTCAGAATATTTCACCTCACAGAGTCCACCAATTAAATAAAAAGCCTTTTTCTATGTCAGACAATATATTACTTAAAGATAATTAATATTTTCAAGGAATAAAAAGGAATCGAAACAAAAAGGGAAATATTATCATAAATAAATCATTGGGAAATAGGGAAATAGAGAATGCAAATTTAGGAATTAAATAATGCAATTAACCTGACAAAACAATAACTGATGATGACAAATACCCAGAAGAGACGATCAAATGACAAAAAATGTAAATAGTTATTAGTAGACATAAATATAACGTACAAATGTTCAACTTAGTATGTAAGAAATAAGACATTGAGTATAGCCTTAGATTAAAACTATGAGGAGGTCTGCGAACCTCAAACAGTTATTTTGTATAAGTGTGAACTACAGACTGTAAGTCATATAGAATTACAAATATAATAATATTGAACAATAATTGTAAAAATCAGGTAGTGTAACAGCGTAAAAAGGTGAGAACAACAGTGATAGGCTTTAAAAAGTAAAAACAGTGTATAGTGTAAGTGAATAAACATATTTACAATATGAACATTGTATGAAACATGCAATTTATATGAAACAACAAGGTAACTAATATAGTGAAATAAAACCAAGGGGAAATAATTTAAAAAAATAAAGAATCCTCCGTTACAAACTTATAATATAATAGTGAGATTCTATGGAATCATATTAATTATAAATTGAGAATCGAACCTGTGGCCCATAAACGTATCATTACCAAGACCTGAAATGAATGAATTAGTGTTTTAATAAAAAGGAAGGTATTGTTGGAAAAATATTGAAACCAGACAGAACATGTCAGTTTTACTGCTGGATTTTATACAAATTAAAGACAGATGCGAGACGAAATAATACAGAAAAACTATGGAAATAACTAAAAGAAGGATGTTTTAATCGATGGCACAAAAAACTTGAAGTCCAGGAGGGAAGGATCAAGAAATAAGCGTGTAAAGAAAACTCCAAGATTGGTGAGATTACTCCAATGATCAACCAAGATATTTGAAAACATTTTAACATTTAAAGATCGAGTTACAGCGATATACTATCACAAAAACAATAAAAACTTTATAATAGTGAATACTAATTGTACACAAATAATTATTAGTATTAAGAGTTTCTTTTTTCAATTGTTCATTTTTTCTTTTGTATGATCCAAAGAACCCACTGATACACAACATACATCAACATCACCTAATTACCAAACATTATTTATAAATATTATGTTTTATGATATGTTTACAATTTGTAGTATACTTTGACATGACTAATCAATGAACCCTGAGATTGAGATTTTTCATGCTCTACAACAGAAATGAGTTTCGAAAAGAGTAAATAAAAATAATTGAATACGAAAAAAAAGAAAGTAAGGAGTTTGAGTATTTATTTTATTTGTAAAGAGTCTTTTTACAACATATAAGCAAAAAATTATTTGTACCTTATCTTAGAGTTGTATTTGTAGTCTACTTGCACTGCAGCTCGATTCAGCAATCTTCTCTAGAAAGAGGTTTATAAAAGTGTCATAAAATGCAGTCATTTTCTCTAGGTTTTGTAAAAGAGATTTTTCAATAAATTGAGATAAGGGGTAGTCCATATAGGCTGTTCTGGTAAGTATGTATTCTCCTCAGGGCTGAAAAATTACCGTCTTGTAGAAGCACTTGTAACAGGAATTGTAAGTAACAAAGCGCACAGTTTTGTAATTTCCTGTAATACTTTAGTAAGTCTACTGGGATGTAATTTATCATATATCGACTTGTCTCTAAATTGTTGGAAACGTGTACATACAAAAGATCATTTTTCAGACGGCCCATATTAAAGATTCTACCTTAGTTTTTTAATAACTCTTAAAATGCTTTGTTTGGAAACTGTTTTTTAAAAATTTCCATAATTTTTGCAATCTAGTACCGTACACTGCAAGAGTTTCGAGTTTATCAATATCTGAAAATTTAACAGTAATTTGGCCTTTCAGAACATTAATTATTTCAAAGAAAAGCCATCTGGAGGAAACTTTTTCATCAGCAAAAATACTAGTTTCATTTACTCAAGTCCATATTGTGTATGATGCTTCGCCCAGTTCATTTAAAGTTTCAATCTTATGCCAAACTTCATCAAAACTATCATGCAAAAATAATGAATAGCTTAAACATTTACAGGTTTTCTTGTTACACTAGCCTGCATCTATTATATTTTCCTGAGAAGTGTTAAACAAAACATCTGACTTCGGAAATATAGCAGAAAGCTTTTCAAGTAAAAATGTAAAAGCAAATGTTGCAAATTTCTGATAAGAACCAACTTCACAAACTAATGTTTCGGCATTCTACTCCTCACTGTCAACTACAGACAGTCCTAAGGTTATCCGTGTTACCAACACCGTCAATATTCCATGCACTTTTTTTCTGTTGAAAAAAAATACAGCAGAAATCTTTCATCAACTTAGTACACTCACATAGCCAAGAATATTCCGTGCATCATGCAGTGTTAAAATGGCGATCATAACCGCCAGATTATTTTGATTTTAAAGCGTTTATATTAGGAGTAAATCTACCATTATTAATAATATCACACATTTCCAACAACGTACGCGAACCAAAAGTTTTTTTAGTGTGGTATATTTTCCATTACGCAATAAATTCACTGGCAGAAGAAGACCATTGTTCAATGGAATCCAGAGACCATGATACTTACACAAAATAAATTAGAACATAAATAATCGAATTAAAAATAATACAGTAACACAGAGAAGCACATAACTAAATGAACAAAACAGAAATAGATGCAAGTAGGAATCGGTACACACTGCTGAGCATTTTGCCGGTTTATACAGCGGCAACAGATCAGGCGGATGAACGTGACTGCTTCAGTAGTATGTACAGTGACAACTACTACAAGGTCAGTGACCAATTGCAGTCGAATGTCTCCAACGTCTGATCTGGCAACACAACATTAAAATGACAGTGCAAACACCCAGCGGTACAAAAGCTATACTACGATTTTCTTCAAGTTTCCTTACAAATATTGTTCACATTTCAAATTAATCAATAACTGACATATTTACTCTTTGATATAATTAATTTTATTTTCTTTCATTTCCTGTACTGTTGCTACTGGCAACAGCAGTTACATGGATACCATACTACTGTATGCGCGTATAAGGTGGTGGCATGCCAACTGACTACAGAATGAAAGAAGGATGTGTTTTTGCCTGCCAGGAAATTTTGCAATACTCTGATATGGAAAGCTTCTTATAAAAACGTGTCTCTTTTCTAAGTAGAGTACACTGACCATCCTGTCATTAGCTGTTCTATTTCAGAGTTGAGTAGTGAATAATTTTTTTGACATCCTCATCCACATGCTCTTCTGTTCTGCCTAGTTAGTTGTTGCGATTATCCAAGTTTTACCTTCTGCGTGTCTGTCGTATCTTCCATAGTCACCAGACCTTGCCCTTTCCATAAATTTCACATCTTTCAATCATTCAAAGAGGCAATAAGAGACATTAGGTGCCTTAGGTCTGATGAAGAGGTGAAGCAGGTAGTGCTGAAGTGTTTGGAGTGGGTATTACATGACCACAATTAAGAGAAAAAAGTTATTGAGAATCTGTGAGTTCAGTAAAGATCAAGATAAAATCATTTAAGATTTTCATTTAATTCTACCTCATATTTATTAAGAGGCAGGGAGAAAAGTGGATTATATTAAAAGTACTTGAAAAATATTCTTTTTTTTATGGTCCACTGGTTTAAAATTGCTTTATGCCTAGAATTTGTTCTTATCACTTTCCAGGTCTGTGATCTGTTCATGTTAAATATTTATAGCACCCTGTGTATAAAATTTTGCTGGACAGCTTGGATAAAGTATTAATAATTGTGTATTTTGTACAGTATTTGCTGACATGTGGCAAGCTCTGATGAATGATGTGAGCACACTCTGCAAGGAGGTGATGGAAGCTAACAGACAACCTGAGAAACAAGTGTATATGTCGCTACCAAGACCTGGGGTATGCTAGAAACCTTTCTGATTTGAACATGTGGAAAGTAGTGGAATTCAGTCTTACCTTGTTTCTACTATAGTACCACTCACTATTCTTTGTAAATTAATTGTAAGTTTGTTTATTTTCTCAGGGTGAGTAATGAAAAGAACAATGTAGGTGACGCCTCCCTCTTTAACATTTCCCCATTGTGATGTATTCCCACTGTGAGTGTACAACAAACATACTCTAAAATCCTAGTATTATATGAATTTTAAACAAATGTCTGAAACATTGGATGACATGCAAAACCATTTTATCTGGTATTTTTAATTATTTTATTAGCCCTTTATCCATGGGCTGAATGACTGATGTATCATTCATATGGAGGGAAAATCTTACACTTTTATACTACGGTACTTAATTTATTTTGCCTACAAATCTGTTTATCCATAGCTTTGTCATCTACTGAATAAAACTTCACTAGTATTTCATATTTTTTGTTAAAAGCAATTGATGCCTAGACATTTAACTCCTTGAAAACACCATGAAGTTTTACTGACTTTGTGTTTATTACTGGCTGGATATCCATGTTAAGCTGGCTGGCTGGCTGGATAAGCAATTTAATATCAGCCAATAATAAAAAGAAATATATTGTATAGTTTGAAGCCAGGAATACAGTTTATTCTTTGTTCACATTGTCTACCACCAAAAACAAAATTACTTTATAAGTCAGTGTTCTGTTGTACTTACTCTTGGTTTGGAAACTTGATTTATACACAATTCAAAATTCACTCTTCTTATATTTTTCCATAAAGTTTTCTCAAATAATCTGTATGTAAGGTGGGCTTGCTTTCTTTTTAAATTTAGTTGTTTTCAATTCAAAATTCTTCTTGTTATATTCTTCTTTCCAAATAGTTTCTTTCAAATAAATTGTATGTAATTGTCTTACATTGTTTTTAGAATTTAATGGTTTTTAAATTCTTCTCTTATATTCTTGCCATAAAGTTTTCTTAAATAATTTTTATGTAAGGTGGGCTTACATGTGTTTTAGAATTTGGCTGATTTTAAATTCTAACTTCTTTTATATTATTGCCATAAAATTTTCTTCAAATAATTTTCTTGTAAAGTATTACATTGTTTTTGGAATTTTGAGTTCATTTCTAAATTCTTTTTGTTATATTCTTACTTCCAAATAGTTTCTTTCAAATAACTTGTATGTAATTGTCTTACATTGTTTTTAGAATTTTGAGTTTTTTATTTCTAAATTCCGTTTATTCTTTCTCATGATACTTTTCATAAATAATGGTAATAGTTCTCTATATTATGTGGTAAACATATCATATTAGTTTCATAAATATTGTATGACTCTTTTCTTGTCTTTATTCAAAAGTATTTCTTATTATTATATTTCCTTTTATACCCAGGTGTATGATTTTTATTAGGTTGCACAGTTGCTCATATTTCTTTTGTAAGGTGTAGTTTCTTAATTAATTTCTTTCTTAAAACCCCGTTTTGGTTCTTTGTCCATTCTTCTTCTCATTTTTCGTCAGTGGTAATTATTTTCTTCTTTATTGTGGTTTTTGCCGTTGTCGGTTATCATGACATCAGTCCCTTTTTGTGGAGGTGTGTGGTATTTGACTTAACCATAGTCTGTCATTTCGGTTGCTCTCATGGTCCGGATGACCATAGTCTTCATACTTGTTCCGGTACCAGTGACATGTTTAGCCTTTGCCTTGTATTTCATTCTTCTAGCCGTTATTCCTTGGTTGGCCACAAAGCTTATGTAGTTTCCTTTATCATATTGTTTTATATACCAATATGTCTCTGGTCCATATGTGGTATTGTATGAAAAATATCTGTGAGGATCTCCATCTGAGTTATCAACTATTTGTTTATTTGAATCCCCACAAGCTGGTTCACCATCACATATCCATCCTGAATGTATACATTTTTGTGTAATTGTACACTGGAATAGTCCTGGATGGCGCACTAATGGAACACACTCTGGTGATTCACCTGTGCCATCGTCACAGTCCGATAAGATGTTATATTTCCATCTTTCTGAAATACACTGTCCAGTCCAGCACTGAAACTGATCTGGTCCACAAGTCGTATTCCGTTTACCTCTGGTCCTTTCCCATTGGTAAACTACTGTCTGTTGGTACATTATTTCTGAGATTACTTTTAATCTCTTGCCGTGATTTTTGGAATTCCTGATTTCTTCATGGTCGGTAATTGGAATATTATTGACATCCATTAAACCATGGTTCATCATTTCCATTTCTTCCTTTGTTTTCATTAATTTCCTTGGAAGCGTTTTCCTCCTTTCCTTTGGTTCCACTTCCATATCTTTAGTATTTTCTTTGTTCCCGTTAGTTTTCTTCTCAGGTAATACTACTATTTGTTCCAAGGTTTTTTCGTTTGGTATTTCTTCTGGTTCTGGTTTGCTATCATTTTTTATTTCTTCGGTCGTCTCCTTTCTCAATTCTTCTCCTTTTAATCTGTCCTCTCTCCTTTCTTCGGCCCAATCATCCAGTTTCTTGTTAGTGGATTCTATATTCTTATTGATGGAATCCATTTTATTATTCAAGTCTTCACTCAGTTTCTTCCTGTTCTCATCCATCCTTTTATTCAATTCTTGATGGGACCTTCTGTTCTCGTCCATATATTGTTGGAACATTTCTATTAATTTGTCACACTTCTCTTCCATTGTAAGTTCTGCCATTTTGATTTATCGTTGTTGCCCTTCTTCCTGACTGTATAACCGCTGCCAGGCTTATCTTATCAAGCCCTCTAAGTTGGACGCCACTTTGTAACGAGACCCTGTATGCCGGTCCTTACAAAAATAAAATAGTAGAGAAAAATTTTATAAAAAATTAAATTTTCAATAAAAAAAATTTGTTTATGTTAATCAATGTGTGTAATTAAGAAATAAAGCTGGTTTAAAGGTTTTGTAAAAATTTTAAGAATTAGGAAGGTATTTATTAACTATCGAGCACTTCTGGAAGATTTGAACCCAGTCTGGAGTTAAATAGATTAACTCCAGTCAGCAATCGATCGATGATTTTTCTTGCTGGTCCAATATCTCACTCAAAAAAAATATTTTCTTCTTCTTGAAGTCCCTTACCCTTAATAAATAACCTTAAATTAGCCTGTGAAATAATAACAGATAAAAAACAATTGAAATAAATGGATTTATTAAACAATTTAATAAATAATCGATTTTTTATCGATTGAGAACAATTATCGACTCCGTCTCAGGGAATTATCGATTGTGCATACAGTATAAAAATTATTATAGGTATTATATAAAGGACAGACAGGTTCTTTGAGCGATTAAATTAATAGTCAGAGAAGGGTGACGAGAAAGTATAACATTAACAATTAAAATAAATTCAATAATTATTATTTAACAGTATTTAAATAATTCTGATATATAATGTTTAAGAAAATTGTTTTGTCAGACCATATGTAGCTTCTATGACGTCACTTGATGATGTAAGCAGATTTGTAAATTTCAAAGATGGCCGCTACTAGTTCTGGCGAAGTCACGGAAAAAGTCGTCTTGTTAAAAACTCAACAAAATTATCTTCATGAATGTTTGAAATGTTCCCGCACTGGTGTAATCTGTCTATTAGGTAGTTTGGTGTGTTCTGAAGAAGTGTTCCGTGTATATTGGTGTTAATTAAGTTATTTGGTATGTGTTCACTTCTGTGGGTTAAGTTTCTCAAAATGTGGTTAGGATTTGTAGCGTGAATTAGATTAAATATATTGTTTTACTGTTTTATATCACTCGTATCATGAAGTTAGGTGTTATTTTTCACTATTGTCATTAAAGTTTTGGTAAATTTAGCTAAGAAAGTGTTCAATTTATCTAACTCTCGATGCACTGATATTAATGGCAATTTGTCGTACCATTTTCTACTCGGTTTTAAGGAACGTTTTTTCACACAACTATTCAGCTTGATATTCAACAAAAGACTATTTTAACTTGGTCAAAATCTGGCCCAGTTAATCTTTGAAAAAGTATTGTTAACATATTTCGATTACCCATACACATGATACAATATTAGATTATATATGGAATTTATTTATTTTATTCATCACTTTCATGAATTATGAACCTTATCATTGGTTTAATTATCTCATTCCTTTTAAATTGATATATTATAGTCCATATCTGTGGACATATTGTGGAAATTAACAAATTTCTTTCCCTTTTGGAAATATAGGCTCAAAATCTGATTTCCGCCTTCATACAATTTTTCTTCCATTTTAATTGTTATTAATACTATTATAATAAATTTTAATTAGTCATATTTCTCTTCCTTTCCTTAAATACATATAAATTGAACCTTTGAACTGGTTTTTTGTGTTAGTCTCTGAATTTGACATTGCTTTTTAAAATTAATTAATTTATATATTTTGAAAATTTACAATATTTTAAGGTATATTTCCTTATTATCATTTTAACTCATAGGATCATTTCCAGTAGTGGTTAACTGATTTACCTTATCTAAATCTTGCTAGTTTACAGGATTTATAAGTGAATTATACTGGTTTATATGGTTTCTGTGAATTCACCAAATGGCCTAGAGTTTAGAATTTTACATTTCTGTCTTTCTCAAATAAATTTAATTCTACCACTCCTCTGACTTTACATAGTTACTATTACATGAAAATAAAATGGTTTATAACTTATTGTGTGGTGTAGTATTTAATTAACACTACTGTTATAAAAAAATAATTATGAACATGATTTAGCCATCTATACAATTGAACTTATTGCTGACATGGTTTGAACATATACATTTAACTCCTTTTGAATTAACACAGCATACCTACTGAAACATTATTAATGGTATGTATGCTATTATTTAGCAAACATTATTCATTTTAAACACATAATATAAATCTTATTTTCTAATAACTCTTACAAATACATTGATTTTATGGCTGTGAACAGACAGTCTATTTAAACATTTTAAACCTATGAATACTAAATTAATGCCAGTCCTTTCTGGTCTAAACCATTATTATTTATGATCCCCTTCATCAGTAAACATGACCACCCATACTCTAGTTATTAGCATTTTTTACAAATGTCTTGTAAACAAAGAGTTACATTAAAATAATAAAATACTGGAAATCTTCCATTTTATTATTTTATTATGCTGTTTATTATTGGATATTAAAGTTGTTATATAGCATATTGATAAGTCATAGTATCACTAACTTTAAGTTTATTGCATTTCCAAAAAACACTTCCACAAATTCACTTTCACTGGTGGTTCTGATATTTTGAGTCTCACTATCTCAGACCAGACCTTTAGTAATCATGGACTGTTAAGACTTGTCTATTTTCTTATCACACAATAGCTTTAGTCGGTTCACTTCTTATAATACTATACAACACTTTAGGTTTCTAAATAATTACATTTTTATAGGATTTTGGTATGTTATATTTTCTTTTTAATCGTTTTGGTGGGTTTGGGGTTGATGGTAGTTAATAATAATAATAGGTTTTACAACGGTGTTTCCTTCATACTATTTCTTCCTCTCCTTCTTCTTATCTTCTTTCTTGTCCTTCTTCTGGTCTTCTTGTCTTCATTCTTGAGTAAACCAAGGTACTTTGTGTTATCTCGACTGATGTTTAGTTTGGAGCATCTAATTTATTGACTGATACGGACCTTGCTTTTCTCTAAAGGTTTCAGGGTATTGTTTTCTTCCTGATCACAAACTTATTCTTCCTTCTTCTTGTCTTTGGGGTATTTTGGTGTTCACCACTCTTAAACTGATTCTCTTTCTTCTTGATATGGTGTTATTTAATTTGTTTACTGCTCCTAACTTCCTGGGTAAATTCCTGATCTTATAATATGAGTTGCTTTTAATAATTTCTTTGATATTTAAACAGTGGTTTTTATATAATGTAATGAGGATTTTTATTTTATTGTGGTTCATTCCTTTGATTTCATTAAATCTCATTCAATATTATTTTAACATATGTGGTGTAATTAATTTTTATGATTTTATATGACTTAATAAGTAGTGGATTTTCTGTCGCGCTACAGAATGCCCTTCTCCAGAAGTAATTTTTTCAGACTATACTTGCTTTGTCTGAAACAATTGCTTATGATAATTATTCTAGGTTTGTTATTATTCTGGACTTCCTTCCATTTTAAAAATTTTCTTATTTATATTTGAGTTTATGTCCTCCTCATTCTCACTTGATCTTCCTTGATAGTAATAGTCATCTGAGTTTCATATTTATTATTTCATTTTCATATTTCTTCTTAGCATTTTCTCCTTGGGATATTTCCTCCCTATCGTTCCCTACTTTGTGAGCTGGTTCAGTTCAGAGAGGCACTGTACGCTACTTCCTCTGCTGTCCAATACTTCACACATATTTGAGTACAGAGGCAAATCATCTCTGCTCAAAAAACATATTAATACTGCTGGAATTATCTACAGACAGATTAAAAAATTATTCAGAATAGTACACATTTGTTACTATTTAAAAAATATCTTTGGGATACTTCACTTATTACTTATTATATTTCTCAGAGATTTTAATATTCCTATCTCAGTTGTTCTTCTGACTCGTTAACTGGATGTTTCATTCATTTGATATTATGGTAGGAAGCTCTTCTATTATTACATTTTTCAACCTTTCTTATCATATAAAGCTTTTGGTTATAAATTCTTTATTACCTTCTGGTTTTTTTATTATAATCTGCATTGTTTATAGTTGCATATCTTTATGACATTTTTATTTTATTGCTCTGTTTTTATTATTTCCACTTGTTCTATGTTCTAGAACTTTTTTTATAACTGTTGTTATTATAATTGACATTTAATTCATACATCATTTTATATTAATTCGTTTAATTACACATATCTTTGATATTATTCTCACATTATTCCTGTCATGGTTATTATCCTTTCGAATGAATGTTTTTTATTAATTTTATAATGAGGTCATATTTTCTCCTCATACCACTTCAAAGTTTTATTATCTCATAATTCCACATAAGTTTTTGTATTTTATTATATTCAATCACTCAAATCGTATCAACTCAAATCGTATCACATTTTTTTTTTAATTTCCTTTGGCATCATTTTATGGAAAGGTTTTTACTCTTATATTGAAATTAGACATGATCATACTTTCCAGAATTATTTGTTTTAATTCTAAAGTCTGTTTCCTTTATTCATCCCCTTATGATCCTTTATAAACATGGTAAATATATTTTATGCTTACCATAAATATGGTATTAAATCTCTTCTGTTTATTTCACCCAAGTGTTTTATTAATAATTGGTCGGTAAGTTGTACTTACTCTTGGTTTGGAAACTTGATTTATACACAATTCAAAATTCACTCTTCTTATATTTTTCCATAAAGTTTTCTCAAATAATCTGTATGTAAGGTGGGCTTGCTTTCTTTTTAAATTTAGTTGTTTTCAATTCAAAATTCTTCTTGTTATATTCTTCTTTCCAAATAGTTTCTTTCAAATAAATTGTATGTAATTGTCTTACATTGTTTTTAGAATTTAATGGTTTTTAAATTCTTCTCTTATATTCTTGCCATAAAGTTTTCTTAAATAATTTTTATGTAAGGTGGGCTTACATGTGTTTTAGAATTTGGCTGATTTTAAATTCTAACTTCTTTTATATTATTGCCATAAAATTTTCTTCAAATAATTTTCTTGTAAAGTATTACATTGTTTTTGGAATTTTGAGTTCATTTCTAAATTCTTTTTGTTATATTCTTACTTCCAAATAGTTTCTTTCAAATAACTTGTATGTAATTGTCTTACATTGTTTTTAGAATTTTGAGTTTTTTATTTCTAAATTCCGTTTATTCTTTCTCATGATACTTTTCATAAATAATGGTAATAGTTCTCTATATTATGTGGTAAACATATCATATTAGTTTCATAAATATTGTATGACTCTTTTCTTGTCTTTATTCAAAAGTATTTCTTATTATTATATTTCCTTTTATACCCAGGTGTATGATTTTTATTAGGTTGCACAGTTGCTCATATTTCTTTTGTAAGGTGTAGTTTCTTAATTAATTTCTTTCTTAAAACCCCGTTTTGGTTCTTTGTCCATTCTTCTTCTCATTTTTCGTCAGTGGTAATTATTTTCTTCTTTATTGTGGTTTTTGCCGTTGTCGGTTATCATGACATCAGTCCCTTTTTGTGGAGGTGTGTGGTATTTGACTTAACCATAGTCTGTCATTTCGGTTGCTCTCATGGTCCGGATGACCATAGTCTTCATACTTGTTCCGGTACCAGTGACATGTTTAGCCTTTGCCTTGTATTTTATTCTTCTAGCCGTTATTCCTTGGTTGGCCACAAAGCTTATGTAGTTTCCTTTATCATATTGTTTTATATACCAATATGTCTCTGGTCCATATGTGGTATTGTATGAAAAATATCTGTGAGGATCTCCATCTGAGTTATCAACTATTTGTTTATTTGAATCCCCACAAGCTGGTTCACCATCACATATCCATCCTGAATGTATACATTTTTGTGTAATTGTACACTGGAATAGTCCTGGATGGCGCACTAATGGAACACACTCTGGTGATTCACCTGTGCCATCGTCACAGTCCGATAAGATGTTATATTTCCATCTTTCTGAAATACACTGTCCAGTCCAGCACTGAAACTGATCTGGTCCACAAGTCGTATTCCGTTTACCTCTGGTCCTTTCCCATTGGTAAACTACTGTCTGTTGGTACATTATTTCTGAGATTACTTTTAATCTCTTGCCGTGATTTTTGGAATTCCTGATTTCTTCATGGTCGGTAATTGGAATATTATTGACATCCATTAAACCATGGTTCATCATTTCCATTTCTTCCTTTGTTTTCATTAATTTCCTTGGAAGCGTTTTCCTCCTTTCCTTTGGTTCCACTTCCATATCTTTAGTATTTTCTTTGTTCCCGTTAGTTTTCTTCTCAGGTAATACTACTATTTGTTCCAAGGTTTTTTCGTTTGGTATTTCTTCTGGTTCTGGTTTGCTATCATTTTTTATTTCTTCGGTCGTCTCCTTTCTCAATTCTTCTCCTTTTAATCTGTCCTCTCTCCTTTCTTCGGCCCAATCATCCAGTTTCTTGTTAGTGGATTCTATATTCTTATTGATGGAATCCATTTTATTATTCAAGTCTTCACTCAGTTTCTTCCTGTTCTCATCCATCCTTTTATTCAATTCTTGATGGGACCTTCTGTTCTCGTCCATATATTGTTGGAACATTTCTATTAATTTGTCACACTTCTCTTCCATTGTAAGTTCTGCCATTTTGATTTATCGTTGTTGCCCTTCTTCCTGACTGTATAACCGCTGCCAGGCTTATCTTATCAAGCCCTCTAAGTTGGACGCCACTTTGTAACGAGACCCTGTATGCCGGTCCTTACAAAAATAAAATAGTAGAGAAAAATTTTATAAAAAATTAAATTTTCAATAAAAAAAATTTGTTTATGTTAATCAATGTGTGTAATTAAGAAATAAAGCTGGTTTAAAGGTTTTGTAAAAATTTTAAGAATTAGGAAGGTATTTATTAACTATCGAGCACTTCTGGAAGATTTGAACCCAGTCTGGAGTTAAATAGATTAACTCCAGTCAGCAATCGATCGATGATTTTTCTTGCTGGTCCAATATCTCACTCAAAAAAAATATTTTCTTCTTCTTGAAGTCCCTTACCCTTAATAAATAACCTTAAATTAGCCTGTGAAATAATAACAGATAAAAAACAATTGAAATAAATGGATTTATTAAACAATTTAATAAATAATCGATTTTTTATCGATTGAGAACAATTATCGACTCCGTCTCAGGGAATTATCGATTGTGCATACAGTATACAAATTATTATAGGTATTATATAAAGGACAGACAGGTTCTTTGAGCGATTAAATTAATAGTCAGAGAAGGGTGACGAGAAAGTATAACATTAACAATTAAAATAAATTCAATAATTATTATTTAACAGTATTTAAATAATTCTGATATATAATGTTTAAGAAAATTGTTTTGTCAGACCATATGTAGCTTCTATGACGTCACTTGATGATGTAAGCAGATTTGTAAATTTCAAAGATGGCCGCTACTAGTTCTGGCGAAGTCACGGAAAAAGTCGTCTTGTTAAAAACTCAACAAAATTATCTTCATGAATGTTTGAAATGTTCCCGCACTGGTGTAATCTGTCTATTAGGTAGTTTGGTGTGTTCTGAAGAAGTGTTCCGTGTATATTGGTGTTAATTAAGTTATTTGGTATGTGTTCACTTCTGTGGGTTAAGTTTCTCAAAATGTGGTTAGGATTTGTAGCGTGAATTAGATTAAATATATTGTTTTACTGTTTTATATCACTCGTATCATGAAGTTAGGTGTTATTTTTCACTATTGTCATTAAAGTTTTGGTAAATTTAGCTAAGAAAGTGTTCAATTTATCTAACTCTCGATGCACTGATATTAATGGCAATTTGTCGTACCATTTTCTACTCGGTTTTAAGGAACGTTTTTTCACACAACTATTCAGCTTGATATTCAACAAAAGACTATTTTAACTTGGTCAAAATCTGGCCCAGTTAATCTTTGAAAAAGTATTGTTAACATATTTCGATTACCCATACACATGATACAATATTAGATTATATATGGAATTTATTTATTTTATTCATCACTTTCATGAATTATGAACCTTATCATTGGTTTAATTATCTCATTCCTTTTAAATTGATATATTATAGTCCATATCTGTGGACATATTGTGGAAATTAACAAATTTCTTTCCCTTTTGGAAATATAGGCTCAAAATCTGATTTCCGCCTTCATACAATTTTTCTTCCATTTTAATTGTTATTAATACTATTATAATAAATTTTAATTAGTCATATTTCTCTTCCTTTCCTTAAATACATATAAATTGAACCTTTGAACTGGTTTTTTGTGTTAGTCTCTGAATTTGACATTGCTTTTTAAAATTAATTAATTTATATATTTTGAAAATTTACAATATTTTAAGGTATATTTCCTTATTATCATTTTAACTCATAGGATCATTTCCAGTAGTGGTTAACTGATTTACCTTATCTAAATCTTGCTAGTTTACAGGATTTATAAGTGAATTATACTGGTTTATATGGTTTCTGTGAATTCACCAAATGGCCTAGAGTTTAGAATTTTACATTTCTGTCTTTCTCAAATAAATTTAATTCTACCACTCCTCTGACTTTACATAGTTACTATTACATGAAAATAAAATGGTTTATAACTTATTGTGTGGTGTAGTATTTAATTAACACTACTGTTATAAAAAAATAATTATGAACATGATTTAGCCATCTATACAATTGAACTTATTGCTGACATGGTTTGAACATATACATTTAACTCCTTTTGAATTAACACAGCATACCTACTGAAACATTATTAATGGTATGTATGCTATTATTTAGCAAACATTATTCATTTTAAACACATAATATAAATCTTATTTTCTAATAACTCTTACAAATACATTGATTTTATGGCTGTGAACAGACAGTCTATTTAAACATTTTAAACCTATGAATACTAAATTAATGCCAGTCCTTTCTGGTCTAAACCATTATTATTTATGATCCCCTTCATCAGTAAACATGACCACCCATACTCTAGTTATTAGCATTTTTTACAAATGTCTTGTAAACAAAGAGTTACATTAAAATAATAAAATACTGGAAATCTTCCATTTTATTATTTTATTATGCTGTTTATTATTGGATATTAAAGTTGTTATATAGCATATTGATAAGTCATAGTATCACTAACTTTAAGTTTATTGCATTTCCAAAAAACACTTCCACAAATTCACTTTCACTGGTGGTTCTGATATTTTGAGTCTCACTATCTCAGACCAGACCTTTAGTAATCATGGACTGTTAAGACTTGTCTATTTTCTTATCACACAATAGCTTTAGTCGGTTCACTTCTTATAATACTATACAACACTTTAGGTTTCTAAATAATTATATTTTTATAGGATTTTGGTATGTTATATTTTCTTTTTAATCGTTTTGGTGGGTTTGGGGTTGATGGTAGTTAATAATAATAATAGGTTTTACAACGGTGTTTCCTTCATACTATTTCTTCCTCTCCTTCTTCTTATCTTCTTTCTTGTCCTTCTTCTGGTCTTCTTGTCTTCATTCTTGAGTAAACCAAGGTACTTTGTGTTATCTCGACTGATGTTTAGTTTGGAGCATCTAATTTATTGACTGATACGGACCTTGCTTTTCTCTAAAGGTTTCAGGGTATTGTTTTCTTCCTGATCACAAACTTATTCTTCCTTCTTCTTGTCTTTGGGGTATTTTGGTGTTCACCACTCTTAAACTGATTCTCTTTCTTCTTGATATGGTGTTATTTAATTTGTTTACTGCTCCTAACTTCCTGGGTAAATTCCTGATCTTATAATATGAGTTGCTTTTAATAATTTCTTTGATATTTAAACAGTGGTTTTTATATAATGTAATGAGGATTTTTATTTTATTGTGGTTCATTCCTTTGATTTCATTAAATCTCATTCAATATTATTTTAACATATGTGGTGTAATTAATTTTTATGATTTTATATGACTTAATAAGTAGTGGATTTTCTGTCGCGCTACAGAATGCCCTTCTCCAGAAGTAATTTTTTCAGACTATACTTGCTTTGTCTGAAACAATTGCTTATGATAATTATTCTAGGTTTGTTATTATTCTGGACTTCCTTCCATTTTAAAAATTTTCTTATTTATATTTGAGTTTATGTCCTCCTCATTCTCACTTGATCTTCCTTGATAGTAATAGTCATCTGAGTTTCATATTTATTATTTCATTTTCATATTTCTTCTTAGCATTTTCTCCTTGGGATATTTCCTCCCTATCGTTCCCTACTTTGTGAGCTGGTTCAGTTCAGAGAGGCACTGTACGCTACTTCCTCTGCTGTCCAATACTTCACACATATTTGAGTACAGAGGCAAATCATCTCTGCTCAAAAAACATATTAATACTGCTGGAATTATCTACAGACAGATTAAAAAATTATTCAGAATAGTACACATTTGTTACTATTTAAAAAATATCTTTGGGATACTTCACTTATTACTTATTATATTTCTCAGAGATTTTAATATTCCTATCTCAGTTGTTCTTCTGACTCGTTAACTGGATGTTTCATTCATTTGATATTATGGTAGGAAGCTCTTCTATTATTACATTTTTCAACCTTTCTTATCATATAAAGCTTTTGGTTATAAATTCTTTATTACCTTCTGGTTTTTTTATTATAATCTGCATTGTTTATAGTTGCATATCTTTATGACATTTTTATTTTATTGCTCTGTTTTTATTATTTCCACTTGTTCTATGTTCTAGAACTTTTTTTATAACTGTTGTTATTATAATTGACATTTAATTCATACATCATTTTATATTAATTCGTTTAATTACACATATCTTTGATATTATTCTCACATTATTCCTGTCATGGTTATTATCCTTTCGAATGAATGTTTTTTATTAATTTTATAATGAGGTCATATTTTCTCCTCATACCACTTCAAAGTTTTATTATCTCATAATTCCACATAAGTTTTTGTATTTTATTATATTCAATCACTCAAATCGTATCAACTCAAATCGTATCACATTTTTTTTTTAATTTCCTTTGGCATCATTTTATGGAAAGGTTTTTACTCTTATATTGAAATTAGACATGATCATACTTTCCAGAATTATTTGTTTTAATTCTAAAGTCTGTTTCCTTTATTCATCCCCTTATGATCCTTTATAAACATGGTAAATATATTTTATGCTTACCATAAATATGGTATTAAATCTCTTCTGTTTATTTCACCCAAGTGTTTTATTAATAATTGGTCGGTAAGTTGTACTTACTCTTGGTTTGGAAACTTGATTTATACACAATTCAAAATTCACTCTTCTTATATTTTTCCATAAAGTTTTCTCAAATAATCTGTATGTAAGGTGGGCTTGCTTTCTTTTTAAATTTAGTTGTTTTCAATTCAAAATTCTTCTTGTTATATTCTTCTTTCCAAATAGTTTCTTTCAAATAAATTGTATGTAATTGTCTTACATTGTTTTTAGAATTTAATGGTTTTTAAATTCTTCTCTTATATTCTTGCCATAAAGTTTTCTTAAATAATTTTTATGTAAGGTGGGCTTACATGTGTTTTAGAATTTGGCTGATTTTAAATTCTAACTTCTTTTATATTATTGCCATAAAATTTTCTTCAAATAATTTTCTTGTAAAGTATTACATTGTTTTTGGAATTTTGAGTTCATTTCTAAATTCTTTTTGTTATATTCTTACTTCCAAATAGTTTCTTTCAAATAACTTGTATGTAATTGTCTTACATTGTTTTTAGAATTTTGAGTTTTTTATTTCTAAATTCCGTTTATTCTTTCTCATGATACTTTTCATAAATAATGGTAATAGTTCTCTATATTATGTGGTAAACATATCATATTAGTTTCATAAATATTGTATGACTCTTTTCTTGTCTTTATTCAAAAGTATTTCTTATTATTATATTTCCTTTTATACCCAGGTGTATGATTTTTATTAGGTTGCACAGTTGCTCATATTTCTTTTGTAAGGTGTAGTTTCTTAATTAATTTCTTTCTTAAAACCCCGTTTTGGTTCTTTGTCCATTCTTCTTCTCATTTTTCGTCAGTGGTAATTATTTTCTTCTTTATTGTGGTTTTTGCCGTTGTCGGTTATCATGACATCAGTCCCTTTTTGTGGAGGTGTGTGGTATTTGACTTAACCATAGTCTGTCATTTCGGTTGCTCTCATGGTCCGGATGACCATAGTCTTCATACTTGTTCCGGTACCAGTGACATGTTTAGCCTTTGCCTTGTATTTCATTCTTCTAGCCGTTATTCCTTGGTTGGCCACAAAGCTTATGTAGTTTCCTTTATCATATTGTTTTATATACCAATATGTCTCTGGTCCATATGTGGTATTGTATGAAAAATATCTGTGAGGATCTCCATCTGAGTTATCAACTATTTGTTTATTTGAATCCCCACAAGCTGGTTCACCATTACATATCCATCCTGAATGTATACATTTTTGTGTAATTGTACACTGGAATAGTCCTGGATGGCGCACTAATGGAACACACTCTGGTGATTCACCTGTGCCATCGTCACAGTCCGATAAGATGTTATATTTCCATCTTTCTGAAATACACTGTCCAGTCCAGCACTGAAACTGATCTGGTCCACAAGTCGTATTCCGTTTACCTCTGGTCCTTTCCCATTGGTAAACTACTGTCTGTTGGTACATTATTTCTGAGATTACTTTTAATCTCTTGCCGTGATTTTTGGAATTCCTGATTTCTTCATGGTCGGTAATTGGAATATTATTGACATCCATTAAACCATGGTTCATCATTTCCATTTCTTCCTTTGTTTTCATTAATTTCCTTGGAAGCGTTTTCCTCCTTTCCTTTGGTTCCACTTCCATATCTTTAGTATTTTCTTTGTTCCCGTTAGTTTTCTTCTCAGGTAATACTACTATTTGTTCCAAGGTTTTTTCGTTTGGTATTTCTTCTGGTTCTGGTTTGCTATCATTTTTTATTTCTTCGGTCGTCTCCTTTCTCAATTCTTCTCCTTTTAATCTGTCCTCTCTCCTTTCTTCGGCCCAATCATCCAGTTTCTTGTTAGTGGATTCTATATTCTTATTGATGGAATCCATTTTATTATTCAAGTCTTCACTCAGTTTCTTCCTGTTCTCATCCATCCTTTTATTCAATTCTTGATGGGACCTTCTGTTCTCGTCCATATATTGTTGGAACATTTCTATTAATTTGTCACACTTCTCTTCCATTGTAAGTTCTGCCATTTTGATTTATCGTTGTTGCCCTTCTTCCTGACTGTATAACCGCTGCCAGGCTTATCTTATCAAGCCCTCTAAGTTGGACGCCACTTTGTAACGAGACCCTGTATGCCGGTCCTTACAAAAATAAAATAGTAGAGAAAAATTTTATAAAAAATTAAATTTTCAATAAAAAAAATTTGTTTATGTTAATCAATGTGTGTAATTAAGAAATAAAGCTGGTTTAAAGGTTTTGTAAAAATTTTAAGAATTAGGAAGGTATTTATTAACTATCGAGCACTTCTGGAAGATTTGAACCCAGTCTGGAGTTAAATAGATTAACTCCAGTCAGCAATCGATCGATGATTTTTCTTGCTGGTCCAATATCTCACTCAAAAAAAATATTTTCTTCTTCTTGAAGTCCCTTACCCTTAATAAATAACCTTAAATTAGCCTGTGAAATAATAACAGATAAAAAACAATTGAAATAAATGGATTTATTAAACAATTTAATAAATAATCGATTTTTTATCGATTGAGAACAATTATCGACTCCGTCTCAGGGAATTATCGATTGTGCATACAGTATACAAATTATTATAGGTATTATATAAAGGACAGACAGGTTCTTTGAGCGATTAAATTAATAGTCAGAGAAGGGTGACGAGAAAGTATAACATTAACAATTAAAATAAATTCAATAATTATTATTTAACAGTATTTAAATAATTCTGATATATAATGTTTAAGAAAATTGTTTTGTCAGACCATATGTAGCTTCTATGACGTCACTTGATGATGTAAGCAGATTTGTAAATTTCAAAGATGGCCGCTACTAGTTCTGGTGAAGTCACGGAAAAAGTCGTCTTGTTAAAAACTCAACAAAATTATCTTCATGAATGTTTGAAATGTTCCCGCACTGGTGTAATCTGTCTATTAGGTAGTTTGGTGTGTTCTGAAGAAGTGTTCCGTGTATATTGGTGTTAATTAAGTTATTTGGTATGTGTTCACTTCTGTGGGTTAAGTTTCTCAAAATGTGGTTAGGATTTGTAGCGTGAATTAGATTAAATATATTGTTTTACTGTTTTATATCACTCGTATCATGAAGTTAGGTGTTATTTTTCACTATTGTCATTAAAGTTTTGGTAAATTTAGCTAAGAAAGTGTTCAATTTATCTAACTCTCGATGCACTGATATTAATGGCAATTTGTCGTACCATTTTCTACTCGGTTTTAAGGAACGTTTTTTCACACAACTATTCAGCTTGATATTCAACAAAAGACTATTTTAACTTGGTCAAAATCTGGCCCAGTTAATCTTTGAAAAAGTATTGTTAACATATTTCGATTACCCATACACATGATACAATATTAGATTATATATGGAATTTATTTATTTTATTCATCACTTTCATGAATTATGAACCTTATCATTGGTTTAATTATCTCATTCCTTTTAAATTGATATATTATAGTCCATATCTGTGGACATATTGTGGAAATTAACAAATTTCTTTCCCTTTTGGAAATATAGGCTCAAAATCTGATTTCCGCCTTCATACAATTTTTCTTCCATTTTAATTGTTATTAATACTATTATAATAAATTTTAATTAGTCATATTTCTCTTCCTTTCCTTAAATACATATAAATTGAACCTTTGAACTGGTTTTTTGTGTTAGTCTCTGAATTTGACATTGCTTTTTAAAATTAATTAATTTATATATTTTGAAAATTTACAATATTTTAAGGTATATTTCCTTATTATCATTTTAACTCATAGGATCATTTCCAGTAGTGGTTAACTGATTTACCTTATCTAAATCTTGCTAGTTTACAGGATTTATAAGTGAATTATACTGGTTTATATGGTTTCTGTGAATTCACCAAATGGCCTAGAGTTTAGAATTTTACATTTCTGTCTTTCTCAAATAAATTTAATTCTACCACTCCTCTGACTTTACATAGTTACTATTACATGAAAATAAAATGGTTTATAACTTATTGTGTGGTGTAGTATTTAATTAACACTACTGTTATAAAAAAATAATTATGAACATGATTTAGCCATCTATACAATTGAACTTATTGCTGACATGGTTTGAACATATACATTTAACTCCTTTTGAATTAACACAGCATACCTACTGAAACATTATTAATGGTATGTATGCTATTATTTAGCAAACATTATTCATTTTAAACACATAATATAAATCTTATTTTCTAATAACTCTTACAAATACATTGATTTTATGGCTGTGAACAGACAGTCTATTTAAACATTTTAAACCTATGAATACTAAATTAATGCCAGTCCTTTCTGGTCTAAACCATTATTATTTATGATCCCCTTCATCAGTAAACATGACCACCCATACTCTAGTTATTAGCATTTTTTACAAATGTCTTGTAAACAAAGAGTTACATTAAAATAATAAAATACTGGAAATCTTCCATTTTATTATTTTATTATGCTGTTTATTATTGGATATTAAAGTTGTTATATAGCATATTGATAAGTCATAGTATCACTAACTTTAAGTTTATTGCATTTCCAAAAAACACTTCCACAAATTCACTTTCACTGGTGGTTCTGATATTTTGAGTCTCACTATCTCAGACCAGACCTTTAGTAATCATGGACTGTTAAGACTTGTCTATTTTCTTATCACACAATAGCTTTAGTCGGTTCACTTCTTATAATACTATACAACACTTTAGGTTTCTAAATAATTACATTTTTATAGGATTTTGGTATGTTATATTTTCTTTTTAATCGTTTTGGTGGGTTTGGGGTTGATGGTAGTTAATAATAATAATAGGTTTTACAACGGTGTTTCCTTCATACTATTTCTTCCTCTCCTTCTTCTTATCTTCTTTCTTGTCCTTCTTCTGGTCTTCTTGTCTTCATTCTTGAGTAAACCAAGGTACTTTGTGTTATCTCGACTGATGTTTAGTTTGGAGCATCTAATTTATTGACTGATACGGACCTTGCTTTTCTCTAAAGGTTTCAGGGTATTGTTTTCTTCCTGATCACAAACTTATTCTTCCTTCTTCTTGTCTTTGGGGTATTTTGGTGTTCACCACTCTTAAACTGATTCTCTTTCTTCTTGATATGGTGTTATTTAATTTGTTTACTGCTCCTAACTTCCTGGGTAAATTCCTGATCTTATAATATGAGTTGCTTTTAATAATTTCTTTGATATTTAAACAGTGGTTTTTATATAATGTAATGAGGATTTTTATTTTATTGTGGTTCATTCCTTTGATTTCATTAAATCTCATTCAATATTATTTTAACATATGTGGTGTAATTAATTTTTATGATTTTATATGACTTAATAAGTAGTGGATTTTCTGTCGCGCTACAGAATGCCCTTCTCCAGAAGTAATTTTTTCAGACTATACTTGCTTTGTCTGAAACAATTGCTTATGATAATTATTCTAGGTTTGTTATTATTCTGGACTTCCTTCCATTTTAAAAATTTTCTTATTTATATTTGAGTTTATGTCCTCCTCATTCTCACTTGATCTTCCTTGATAGTAATAGTCATCTGAGTTTCATATTTATTATTTCATTTTCATATTTCTTCTTAGCATTTTCTCCTTGGGATATTTCCTCCCTATCGTTCCCTACTTTGTGAGCTGGTTCAGTTCAGAGAGGCACTGTACGCTACTTCCTCTGCTGTCCAATACTTCACACATATTTGAGTACAGAGGCAAATCATCTCTGCTCAAAAAACATATTAATACTGCTGGAATTATCTACAGACAGATTAAAAAATTATTCAGAATAGTACACATTTGTTACTATTTAAAAAATATCTTTGGGATACTTCACTTATTACTTATTATATTTCTCAGAGATTTTAATATTCCTATCTCAGTTGTTCTCCTGACTCGTTAACTGGATGTTTCATTCATTTGATATTATGGTAGGAAGCTCTTCTATTATTACATTTTTCAACCTTTCTTATCATATAAAGCTTTTGGTTATAAATTCTTTATTACCTTCTGGTTTTTTTATTATAATCTGCATTGTTTATAGTTGCATATCTTTATGACATTTTTATTTTATTGCTCTGTTTTTATTATTTCCACTTGTTCTATGTTCTAGAACTTTTTTTATAACTGTTGTTATTATAATTGACATTTAATTCATACATCATTTTATATTAATTCGTTTAATTACACATATCTTTGATATTATTCTCACATTATTCCTGTCATGGTTATTATCCTTTCGAATGAATGTTTTTTATTAATTTTATAATGAGGTCATATTTTCTCCTCATACCACTTCAAAGTTTTATTATCTCATAATTCCACATAAGTTTTTGTATTTTATTATATTCAATCACTCAAATCGTATCAACTCAAATCGTATCACATTTTTTTTTTAATTTCCTTTGGCATCATTTTATGGAAAGGTTTTTACTCTTATATTGAAATTAGACATGATCATACTTTCCAGAATTATTTGTTTTAATTCTAAAGTCTGTTTCCTTTATTCATCCCCTTATGATCCTTTATAAACATGGTAAATATATTTTATGCTTACCATAAATATGGTATTAAATCTCTTCTGTTTATTTCACCCAAGTGTTTTATTAATAATTGGTCGGTAAGTTGTACTTACTCTTGGTTTGGAAACTTGATTTATACACAATTCAAAATTCACTCTTCTTATATTTTTCCATAAAGTTTTCTCAAATAATCTGTATGTAAGGTGGGCTTGCTTTCTTTTTAAATTTAGTTGTTTTCAATTCAAAATTCTTCTTGTTATATTCTTCTTTCCAAATAGTTTCTTTCAAATAAATTGTATGTAATTGTCTTACATTGTTTTTAGAATTTAATGGTTTTTAAATTCTTCTCTTATATTCTTGCCATAAAGTTTTCTTAAATAATTTTTATGTAAGGTGGGCTTACATGTGTTTTAGAATTTGGCTGATTTTAAATTCTAACTTCTTTTATATTATTGCCATAAAATTTTCTTCAAATAATTTTCTTGTAAAGTATTACATTGTTTTTGGAATTTTGAGTTCATTTCTAAATTCTTTTTGTTATATTCTTACTTCCAAATAGTTTCTTTCAAATAACTTGTATGTAATTGTCTTACATTGTTTTTAGAATTTTGAGTTTTTTATTTCTAAATTCCGTTTATTCTTTCTCATGATACTTTTCATAAATAATGGTAATAGTTCTCTATATTATGTGGTAAACATATCATATTAGTTTCATAAATATTGTATGACTCTTTTCTTGTCTTTATTCAAAAGTATTTCTTATTATTATATTTCCTTTTATACCCAG
Organism: Magicicada septendecula; assembly: GCA_034769895.1. Lineage (NCBI taxonomy): Eukaryota > Metazoa > Arthropoda > Insecta > Hemiptera > Cicadidae > Magicicada > Magicicada septendecula. The sequence goes on along the minus strand of CM068367.1, from coordinate 621,289,077 downwards.
GTGTATGATTTTTATTAGGTTGCACAGTTGCTCATATTTCTTTTGTAAGGTGTAGTTTCTTAATTAATTTCTTTCTTAAAACCCCGTTTTGGTTCTTTGTCCATTCTTCTTCTCATTTTTCGTCAGTGGTAATTATTTTCTTCTTTATTGTGGTTTTTGCCGTTGTCGGTTATCATGACATCAGTCCCTTTTTGTGGAGGTGTGTGGTATTTGACTTAACCATAGTCTGTCATTTCGGTTGCTCTCATGGTCCGGATGACCATAGTCTTCATACTTGTTCCGGTACCAGTGACATGTTTAGCCTTTGCCTTGTATTTCATTCTTCTAGCCGTTATTCCTTGGTTGGCCACAAAGCTTATGTAGTTTCCTTTATCATATTGTTTTATATACCAATATGTCTCTGGTCCATATGTGGTATTGTATGAAAAATATCTGTGAGGATCTCCATCTGAGTTATCAACTATTTGTTTATTTGAATCCCCACAAGCTGGTTCACCATCACATATCCATCCTGAATGTATACATTTTTGTGTAATTGTACACTGGAATAGTCCTGGATGGCGCACTAATGGAACACACTCTGGTGATTCACCTGTGCCATCGTCACAGTCCGATAAGATGTTATATTTCCATCTTTCTGAAATACACTGTCCAGTCCAGCACTGAAACTGATCTGGTCCACAAGTCGTATTCCGTTTACCTCTGGTCCTTTCCCATTGGTAAACTACTGTCTGTTGGTACATTATTTCTGAGATTACTTTTAATCTCTTGCCGTGATTTTTGGAATTCCTGATTTCTTCATGGTCGGTAATTGGAATATTATTGACATCCATTAAACCATGGTTCATCATTTCCATTTCTTCCTTTGTTTTCATTAATTTCCTTGGAAGCGTTTTCCTCCTTTCCTTTGGTTCCACTTCCATATCTTTAGTATTTTCTTTGTTCCCGTTAGTTTTCTTCTCAGGTAATACTACTATTTGTTCCAAGGTTTTTTCGTTTGGTATTTCTTCTGGTTCTGGTTTGCTATCATTTTTTATTTCTTCGGTCGTCTCCTTTCTCAATTCTTCTCCTTTTAATCTGTCCTCTCTCCTTTCTTCGGCCCAATCATCCAGTTTCTTGTTAGTGGATTCTATATTCTTATTGATGGAATCCATTTTATTATTCAAGTCTTCACTCAGTTTCTTCCTGTTCTCATCCATCCTTTTATTCAATTCTTGATGGGACCTTCTGTTCTCGTCCATATATTGTTGGAACATTTCTATTAATTTGTCACACTTCTCTTCCATTGTAAGTTCTGCCATTTTGATTTATCGTTGTTGCCCTTCTTCCTGACTGTATAACCGCTGCCAGGCTTATCTTATCAAGCCCTCTAAGTTGGACGCCACTTTGTAACGAGACCCTGTATGCCGGTCCTTACAAAAATAAAATAGTAGAGAAAAATTTTATAAAAAATTAAATTTTCAATAAAAAAAATTTGTTTATGTTAATCAATGTGTGTAATTAAGAAATAAAGCTGGTTTAAAGGTTTTGTAAAAATTTTAAGAATTAGGAAGGTATTTATCAACTATCGAGCACTTCTGGAAGATTTGAACCCAGTCTGGAGTTAAATAGATTAACTCCAGTCAGCAATCGATCGATGATTTTTCTTGCTGGTCCAATATCTCACTCAAAAAAAATATTTTCTTCTTCTTGAAGTCCCTTACCCTTAATAAATAACCTTAAATTAGCCTGTGAAATAATAACAGATAAAAAACAATTGAAATAAATGGATTTATTAAACAATTTAATAAATAATCGATTTTTTATCGATTGAGAACAATTATCGACTCCGTCTCAGGGAATTATCGATTGTGCATACAGTATAAAAATTATTATAGGTATTATATAAAGGACAGACAGGTTCTTTGAGCGATTAAATTAATAGTCAGAGAAGGGTGACGAGAAAGTATAACATTAACAATTAAAATAAATTCAATAATTATTATTTAACAGTATTTAAATAATTCTGATATATAATGTTTAAGAAAATTGTTTTGTCAGACCATATGTAGCTTCTATGACGTCACTTGATGATGTAAGCAGATTTGTAAATTTCAAAGATGGCCGCTACTAGTTCTGGCGAAGTCACGGAAAAAGTCGTCTTGTTAAAAACTCAACAAAATTATCTTCATGAATGTTTGAAATGTTCCCGCACTGGTGTAATCTGTCTATTAGGTAGTTTGGTGTGTTCTGAAGAAGTGTTCCGTGTATATTGGTGTTAATTAAGTTATTTGGTATGTGTTCACTTCTGTGGGTTAAGTTTCTCAAAATGTGGTTAGGATTTGTAGCGTGAATTAGATTAAATATATTGTTTTACTGTTTTATATCACTCGTATCATGAAGTTAGGTGTTATTTTTCACTATTGTCATTAAAGTTTTGGTAAATTTAGCTAAGAAAGTGTTCAATTTATCTAACTCTCGATGCACTGATATTAATGGCAATTTGTCGTACCATTTTCTACTCGGTTTTAAGGAACGTTTTTTCACACAACTATTCAGCTTGATATTCAACAAAAGACTATTTTAACTTGGTCAAAATCTGGCCCAGTTAATCTTTGAAAAAGTATTGTTAACATATTTCGATTACCCATACACATGATACAATATTAGATTATATATGGAATTTATTTATTTTATTCATCACTTTCATGAATTATGAACCTTATCATTGGTTTAATTATCTCATTCCTTTTAAATTGATATATTATAGTCCATATCTGTGGACATATTGTGGAAATTAACAAATTTCTTTCCCTTTTGGAAATATAGGCTCAAAATCTGATTTCCGCCTTCATACAATTTTTCTTCCATTTTAATTGTTATTAATACTATTATAATAAATTTTAATTAGTCATATTTCTCTTCCTTTCCTTAAATACATATAAATTGAACCTTTGAACTGGTTTTTTGTGTTAGTCTCTGAATTTGACATTGCTTTTTAAAATTAATTAATTTATATATTTTGAAAATTTACAATATTTTAAGGTATATTTCCTTATTATCATTTTAACTCATAGGATCATTTCCAGTAGTGGTTAACTGATTTACCTTATCTAAATCTTGCTAGTTTACAGGATTTATAAGTGAATTATACTGGTTTATATGGTTTCTGTGAATTCACCAAATGGCCTAGAGTTTAGAATTTTACATTTCTGTCTTTCTCAAATAAATTTAATTCTACCACTCCTCTGACTTTACATAGTTACTATTACATGAAAATAAAATGGTTTATAACTTATTGTGTGGTGTAGTATTTAATTAACACTACTGTTATAAAAAAATAATTATGAACATGATTTAGCCATCTATACAATTGAACTTATTGCTGACATGGTTTGAACATATACATTTAACTCCTTTTGAATTAACACAGCATACCTACTGAAACATTATTAATGGTATGTATGCTATTATTTAGCAAACATTATTCATTTTAAACACATAATATAAATCTTATTTTCTAATAACTCTTACAAATACATTGATTTTATGGCTGTGAACAGACAGTCTATTTAAACATTTTAAACCTATGAATACTAAATTAATGCCAGTCCTTTCTGGTCTAAACCATTATTATTTATGATCCCCTTCATCAGTAAACATGACCACCCATACTCTAGTTATTAGCATTTTTTACAAATGTCTTGTAAACAAAGAGTTACATTAAAATAATAAAATACTGGAAATCTTCCATTTTATTATTTTATTATGCTGTTTATTATTGGATATTAAAGTTGTTATATAGCATATTGATAAGTCATAGTATCACTAACTTTAAGTTTATTGCATTTCCAAAAAACACTTCCACAAATTCACTTTCACTGGTGGTTCTGATATTTTGAGTCTCACTATCTCAGACCAGACCTTTAGTAATCATGGACTGTTAAGACTTGTCTATTTTCTTATCACACAATAGCTTTAGTCGGTTCACTTCTTATAATACTATACAACACTTTAGGTTTCTAAATAATTACATTTTTATAGGATTTTGGTATGTTATATTTTCTTTTTAATCGTTTTGGTGGGTTTGGGGTTGATGGTAGTTAATAATAATAATAGGTTTTACAACGGTGTTTCCTTCATACTATTTCTTCCTCTCCTTCTTCTTATCTTCTTTCTTGTCCTTCTTCTGGTCTTCTTGTCTTCATTCTTGAGTAAACCAAGGTACTTTGTGTTATCTCGACTGATGTTTAGTTTGGAGCATCTAATTTATTGACTGATACGGACCTTGCTTTTCTCTAAAGGTTTCAGGGTATTGTTTTCTTCCTGATCACAAACTTATTCTTCCTTCTTCTTGTCTTTGGGGTATTTTGGTGTTCACCACTCTTAAACTGATTCTCTTTCTTCTTGATATGGTGTTATTTAATTTGTTTACTGCTCCTAACTTCCTGGGTAAATTCCTGATCTTATAATATGAGTTGCTTTTAATAATTTCTTTGATATTTAAACAGTGGTTTTTATATAATGTAATGAGGATTTTTATTTTATTGTGGTTCATTCCTTTGATTTCATTAAATCTCATTCAATATTATTTTAACATATGTGGTGTAATTAATTTTTATGATTTTATATGACTTAATAAGTAGTGGATTTTCTGTCGCGCTACAGAATGCCCTTCTCCAGAAGTAGTTTTTTCAGACTATACTTGCTTTGTCTGAAACAATTGCTTATGATAATTATTCTAGGTTTGTTATTATTCTGGACTTCCTTCCATTTTAAAAATTTTCTTATTTATATTTGAGTTTATGTCCTCCTCATTCTCACTTGATCTTCCTTGATAGTAATAGTCATCTGAGTTTCATATTTATTATTTCATTTTCATATTTCTTCTTAGCATTTTCTCCTTGGGATATTTCCTCCCTATCGTTCCCTACTTTGTGAGCTGGTTCAGTTCAGAGAGGCACTGTACGCTACTTCCTCTGCTGTCCAATACTTCACACATATTTGAGTACAGAGGCAAATCATCTCTGCTCAAAAAACATATTAATACTGCTGGAATTATCTACAGACAGATTAAAAAATTATTCAGAATAGTACACATTTGTTACTATTTAAAAAATATCTTTGGGATACTTCACTTATTACTTATTATATTTCTCAGAGATTTTAATATTCCTATCTCAGTTGTTCTTCTGACTCGTTAACTGGATGTTTCATTCATTTGATATTATGGTAGGAAGCTCTTCTATTATTACATTTTTCAACCTTTCTTATCATATAAAGCTTTTGGTTATAAATTCTTTATTACCTTCTGGTTTTTTTATTATAATCTGCATTGTTTATAGTTGCATATCTTTATGACATTTTTATTTTATTGCTCTGTTTTTATTATTTCCACTTGTTCTATGTTCTAGAACTTTTTTTATAACTGTCGTTATTATAATTGACATTTAATTCATACATCATTTTATATTAATTCGTTTAATTACACATATCTTTGATATTATTCTCACATTATTCCTGTCATGGTTATTATCCTTTCGAATGAATGTTTTTTATTAATTTTATAATGAGGTCATATTTTCTCCTCATACCACTTCAAAGTTTTATTATCTCATAATTCCACATAAGTTTTTGTATTTTATTATATTCAATCACTCAAATCGTATCAACTCAAATCGTATCACATTTTTTTTTTAATTTCCTTTGGCATCATTTTATGGAAAGGTTTTTACTCTTATATTGAAATTAGACATGATCATACTTTCCAGAATTATTTGTTTTAATTCTAAAGTCTGTTTCCTTTATTCATCCCCTTATGATCCTTTATAAACATGGTAAATATATTTTATGCTTACCATAAATATGGTATTAAATCTCTTCTGTTTATTTCACCCAAGTGTTTTATTAATAATTGGTCGGTAAGTTGTACTTACTCTTGGTTTGGAAACTTGATTTATACACAATTCAAAATTCACTCTTCTTATATTTTTCCATAAAGTTTTCTCAAATAATCTGTATGTAAGGTGGGCTTGCTTTCTTTTTAAATTTAGTTGTTTTCAATTCAAAATTCTTCTTGTTATATTCTTCTTTCCAAATAGTTTCTTTCAAATAAATTGTATGTAATTGTCTTACATTGTTTTTAGAATTTAATGGTTTTTAAATTCTTCTCTTATATTCTTGCCATAAAGTTTTCTTAAATAATTTTTATGTAAGGTGGGCTTACATGTGTTTTAGAATTTGGCTGATTTTAAATTCTAACTTCTTTTATATTATTGCCATAAAATTTTCTTCAAATAATTTTCTTGTAAAGTATTACATTGTTTTTGGAATTTTGAGTTCATTTCTAAATTCTTTTTGTTATATTCTTACTTCCAAATAGTTTCTTTCAAATAACTTGTATGTAATTGTCTTACATTGTTTTTAGAATTTTGAGTTTTTTATTTCTAAATTCCGTTTATTCTTTCTCATGATACTTTTCATAAATAATGGTAATAGTTCTCTATATTATGTGGTAAACATATCATATTAGTTTCATAAATATTGTATGACTCTTTTCTTGTCTTTATTCAAAAGTATTTCTTATTATTATATTTCCTTTTATACCCAGGTGTATGATTTTTATTAGGTTGCACAGTTGCTCATATTTCTTTTGTAAGGTGTAGTTTCTTAATTAATTTCTTTCTTAAAACCCCGTTTTGGTTCTTTGTCCATTCTTCTTCTCATTTTTCGTCAGTGGTAATTATTTTCTTCTTTATTGTGGTTTTTGCCGTTGTCGGTTATCATGACATCAGTCCCTTTTTGTGGAGGTGTGTGGTATTTGACTTAACCATAGTCTGTCATTTCGGTTGCTCTCATGGTCCGGATGACCATAGTCTTCATACTTGTTCCGGTACCAGTGACATGTTTAGCCTTTGCCTTGTATTTCATTCTTCTAGCCGTTATTCCTTGGTTGGCCACAAAGCTTATGTAGTTTCCTTTATCATATTGTTTTATATACCAATATGTCTCTGGTCCATATGTGGTATTGTATGAAAAATATCTGTGAGGATCTCCATCTGAGTTATCAACTATTTGTTTATTTGAATCCCCACAAGCTGGTTCACCATCACATATCCATCCTGAATGTATACATTTTTGTGTAATTGTACACTGGAATAGTCCTGGATGGTGCACTAATGGAACACACTCTGGTGATTCACCTGTGCCATCGTCACAGTCCGATAAGATGTTATATTTCCATCTTTCTGAAATACACTGTCCAGTCCAGCACTGAAACTGATCTGGTCCACAAGTCGTATTCCGTTTACCTCTGGTCCTTTCCCATTGGTAAACTACTGTCTGTTGGTACATTATTTCTGAGATTACTTTTAATCTCTTGCCGTGATTTTTGGAATTCCTGATTTCTTCATGGTCGGTAATTGGAATATTATTGACATCCATTAAACCATGGTTCATCATTTCCATTTCTTCCTTTGTTTTCATTAATTTCCTTGGAAGCGTTTTCCTCCTTTCCTTTGGTTCCACTTCCATATCTTTAGTATTTTCTTTGTTCCCGTTAGTTTTCTTCTCAGGTAATACTACTATTTGTTCCAAGGTTTTTTCGTTTGGTATTTCTTCTGGTTCTGGTTTGCTATCATTTTTTATTTCTTCGGTCGTCTCCTTTCTCAATTCTTCTCCTTTTAATCTGTCCTCTCTCCTTTCTTCGGCCCAATCATCCAGTTTCTTGTTAGTGGATTCTATATTCTTATTGATGGAATCCATTTTATTATTCAAGTCTTCACTCAGTTTCTTCCTGTTCTCATCCATCCTTTTATTCAATTCTTGATGGGACCTTCTGTTCTCGTCCATATATTGTTGGAACATTTCTATTAATTTGTCACACTTCTCTTCCATTGTAAGTTCTGCCATTTTGATTTATCGTTGTTGCCCTTCTTCCTGACTGTATAACCGCTGCCAGGCTTATCTTATCAAGCCCTCTAAGTTGGACGCCACTTTGTAACGAGACCCTGTATGCCGGTCCTTACAAAAATAAAATAGTAGAGAAAAATTTTATAAAAAATTAAATTTTCAATAAAAAAAATTTGTTTATGTTAATCAATGTGTGTAATTAAGAAATAAAGCTGGTTTAAAGGTTTTGTAAAAATTTTAAGAATTAGGAAGGTATTTATTAACTATCGAGCACTTCTGGAAGATTTGAACCCAGTCTGGAGTTAAATAGATTAACTCCAGTCAGCAATCGATCGATGATTTTTCTTGCTGGTCCAATATCTCACTCAAAAAAAATATTTTCTTCTTCTTGAAGTCCCTTACCCTTAATAAATAACCTTAAATTAGCCTGTGAAATAATAACAGATAAAAAACAATTGAAATAAATGGATTTATTAAACAATTTAATAAATAATCGATTTTTTATCGATTGAGAACAATTATCGACTCCGTCTCAGGGAATTATCGATTGTGCATACAGTATAAAAATTATTATAGGTATTATATAAAGGACAGACAGGTTCTTTGAGCGATTAAATTAATAGTCAGAGAAGGGTGACGAGAAAGTATAACATTAACAATTAAAATAAATTCAATAATTATTATTTAACAGTATTTAAATAATTCTGATATATAATGTTTAAGAAAATTGTTTTGTCAGACCATATGTAGCTTCTATGACGTCACTTGATGATGTAAGCAGATTTGTAAATTTCAAAGATGGCCGCTACTAGTTCTGGTGAAGTCACGGAAAAAGTCGTCTTGTTAAAAACTCAACAAAATTATCTTCATGAATGTTTGAAATGTTCCCGCACTGGTGTAATCTGTCTATTAGGTAGTTTGGTGTGTTCTGAAGAAGTGTTCCGTGTATATTGGTGTTAATTAAGTTATTTGGTATGTGTTCACTTCTGTGGGTTAAGTTTCTCAAAATGTGGTTAGGATTTGTAGCGTGAATTAGATTAAATATATTGTTTTACTGTTTTATATCACTCGTATCATGAAGTTAGGTGTTATTTTTCACTATTGTCATTAAAGTTTTGGTAAATTTAGCTAAGAAAGTGTTCAATTTATCTAACTCTCGATGCACTGATATTAATGGCAATTTGTCGTACCATTTTCTACTCGGTTTTAAGGAACGTTTTTTCACACAACTATTCAGCTTGATATTCAACAAAAGACTATTTTAACTTGGTCAAAATCTGGCCCAGTTAATCTTTGAAAAAGTATTGTTAACATATTTCGATTACCCATACACATGATACAATATTAGATTATATATGGAATTTATTTATTTTATTCATCACTTTCATGAATTATGAACCTTATCATTGGTTTAATTATCTCATTCCTTTTAAATTGATATATTGTAGTCCATATCTGTGGACATATTGTGGAAATTAACAAATTTCTTTCCCTTTTGGAAATATAGGCTCAAAATCTGATTTCCGCCTTCATACAATTTTTCTTCCATTTTAATTGTTATTAATACTATTATAATAAATTTTAATTAGTCATATTTCTCTTCCTTTCCTTAAATACATATAAATTGAACCTTTGAACTGTTTTTTTGTGTTAGTCTCTGAATTTGACATTGCTTTTTAAAATTAATTAATTTATATATTTTGAAAATTTACAATATTTTAAGGTATATTTCCTTATTATCATTTTAACTCATAGGATCATTTCCAGTAGTGGTTAACTGATTTACCTTATCTAAATCTTGCTAGTTTACAGGATTTATAAGTGAATTATACTGGTTTATATGGTTTCTGTGAATTCACCAAATGGCCTAGAGTTTAGAATTTTACATTTCTGTCTTTCTCAAATAAATTTAATTCTACCACTCCTCTGACTTTACATAGTTACTATTACATGAAAATAAAATGGTTTATAACTTATTGTGTGGTGTAGTATTTAATTAACACTACTGTTATAAAAAAATAATTATGAACATGATTTAGCCATCTATACAATTGAACTTATTGCTGACATGGTTTGAACATATACATTTAACTCCTTTTGAATTAACACAGCATACCTACTGAAACATTATTAATGGTATGTATGCTATTATTTAGCAAACATTATTCATTTTAAACACATAATATAAATCTTATTTTCTAATAACTCTTACAAATACATTGATTTTATGGCTGTGAACAGACAGTCTATTTAAACATTTTAAACCTATGAATACTAAATTAATGCCAGTCCTTTCTGGTCTAAACCATTATTATTTATGATCCCCTTCATCAGTAAACATGACCACCCATACTCTAGTTATTAGCATTTTTTACAAATGTCTTGTAAACAAAGAGTTACATTAAAATAATAAAATACTGGAAATCTTCCATTTTATTATTTTATTATGCTGTTTATTATTGGATATTAAAGTTGTTATATAGCATATTGATAAGTCATAGTATCACTAACTTTAAGTTTATTGCATTTCCAAAAAACACTTCCACAAATTCACTTTCACTGGTGGTTCTGATATTTTGAGTCTCACTATCTCAGACCAGACCTTTAGTAATCATGGACTGTTAAGACTTGTCTATTTTCTTATCACACAATAGCTTTAGTCGGTTCACTTCTTATAATACTATACAACACTTTAGGTTTCTAAATAATTACATTTTTATAGGATTTTGGTATGTTATATTTTCTTTTTAATCGTTTTGGTGGGTTTGGGGTTGATGGTAGTTAATAATAATAATAGGTTTTACAACGGTGTTTCCTTCATACTATTTCTTCCTCTCCTTCTTCTTATCTTCTTTCTTGTCCTTCTTCTGGTCTTCTTGTCTTCATTCTTGAGTAAACCAAGGTACTTTGTGTTATCTCGACTGATGTTTAGTTTGGAGCATCTAATTTATTGACTGATACGGACCTTGCTTTTCTCTAAAGGTTTCAGGGTATTGTTTTCTTCCTGATCACAAACTTATTCTTCCTTCTTCTTGTCTTTGGGGTATTTTGGTGTTCACCACTCTTAAACTGATTCTCTTTCTTCTTGATATGGTGTTATTTAATTTGTTTACTGCTCCTAACTTCCTGGGTAAATTCCTGATCTTATAATATGAGTTGCTTTTAATAATTTCTTTGATATTTAAACAGTGGTTTTTATATAATGTAATGAGGATTTTTATTTTATTGTGGTTCATTCCTTTGATTTCATTAAATCTCATTCAATATTATTTTAACATATGTGGTGTAATTAATTTTTATGATTTTATATGACTTAATAAGTAGTGGATTTTCTGTCGCGCTACAGAATGCCCTTCTCCAGAAGTAATTTTTTCAGACTATACTTGCTTTGTCTGAAACAATTGTTTATTATAATTATTCTAGGTTTGTTATTATTCTGGACTTCCTTCCATTTTAAAAATTTTCTTATTTATATTTGAGTTTATGTCCTCCTCATTCTCACTTGATCTTCCTTGATAGTAATAGTCATCTGAGTTTCATATTTATTATTTCATTTTCATATTTCTTCTTAGCATTTTCTCCTTGGGATATTTCCTCCCTATCGTTCCCTACTTTGTGAGCTGGTTCAGTTCAGAGAGGCACTGTACGCTACTTCCTCTGCTGTCCAATACTTCACACATATTTGAGTACAGAGGCAAATCATCTCTGCTCAAAAAACATATTAATACTGCTGGAATTATCTACAGACAGATTAAAAAATTATTCAGAATAGTACACATTTGTTACTATTTAAAAAATATCTTTGGGATACTTCACTTATTACTTATTATATTTCTCAGAGATTTTAATATTCCTATCTCAGTTGTTCTTCTGACTCGTTAACTGGATGTTTCATTCATTTGATATTATGGTAGGAAGCTCTTCTATTATTACATTTTTCAACCTTTCTTATCATATAAAGCTTTTGGTTATAAATTCTTTATTACCTTCTGGTTTTTTTATTATAATCTGCATTGTTTATAGTTGCATATCTTTATGACATTTTTATTTTATTGCTCTGTTTTTATTATTTCCACTTGTTCTATGTTCTAGAACTTTTTTTATAACTGTCGTTATTATAATTGACATTTAATTCATACATCATTTTATATTAATTCGTTTAATTACACATATCTTTGATATTATTCTCACATTATTCCTGTCATGGTTATTATCCTTTCGAATGAATGTTTTTTATTAATTTTATAATGAGGTCATATTTTCTCCTCATACCACTTCAAAGTTTTATTATCTCATAATTCCACATAAGTTTTTGTATTTTATTATATTCAATCACTCAAATCGTATCAACTCAAATCGTATCACATTTTTTTTTTAATTTCCTTTGGCATCATTTTATGGAAAGGTTTTTACTCTTATATTGAAATTAGACATGATCATACTTTCCAGAATTATTTGTTTTAATTCTAAAGTCTGTTTCCTTTATTCATCCCCTTATGATCCTTTATAAACATGGTAAATATATTTTATGCTTACCATAAATATGGTATTAAATCTCTTCTGTTTATTTCACCCAAGTGTTTTATTAATAATTGGTCGGTAAGTTGTACTTACTCTTGGTTTGGAAACTTGATTTATACACAATTCAAAATTCACTCTTCTTATATTTTTCCATAAAGTTTTCTCAAATAATCTGTATGTAAGGTGGGCTTGCTTTCTTTTTAAATTTAGTTGTTTTCAATTCAAAATTCTTCTTGTTATATTCTTCTTTCCAAATAGTTTCTTTCAAATAAATTGTATGTAATTGTCTTACATTGTTTTTAGAATTTAATGGTTTTTAAATTCTTCTCTTATATTCTTGCCATAAAGTTTTCTTAAATAATTTTTATGTAAGGTGGGCTTACATGTGTTTTAGAATTTGGCTGATTTTAAATTCTAACTTCTTTTATATTATTGCCATAAAATTTTCTTCAAATAATTTTCTTGTAAAGTATTACATTGTTTTTGGAATTTTGAGTTCATTTCTAAATTCTTTTTGTTATATTCTTACTTCCAAATAGTTTCTTTCAAATAACTTGTATGTAATTGTCTTACATTGTTTTTAGAATTTTGAGTTTTTTATTTCTAAATTCCGTTTATTCTTTCTCATGATACTTTTCATAAATAATGGTAATAGTTCTCTATATTATGTGGTAAACATATCATATTAGTTTCATAAATATTGTATGACTCTTTTCTTGTCTTTATTCAAAAGTATTTCTTATTATTATATTTCCTTTTATACCCAGGTGTATGATTTTTATTAGGTTGCACAGTTGCTCATATTTCTTTTGTAAGGTGTAGTTTCTTAATTAATTTCTTTCTTAAAACCCCGTTTTGGTTCTTTGTCCATTCTTCTTCTCATTTTTCGTCAGTGGTAATTATTTTCTTCTTTATTGTGGTTTTTGCCGTTGTCGGTTATCATGACATCAGTCCCTTTTTGTGGAGGTGTGTGGTATTTGACTTAACCATAGTCTGTCATTTCGGTTGCTCTCATGGTCCGGATGACCATAGTCTTCATACTTGTTCCGGTACCAGTGACATGTTTAGCCTTTGCCTTGTATTTCATTCTTCTAGCCGTTATTCCTTGGTTGGCCACAAAGCTTATGTAGTTTCCTTTATCATATTGTTTTATATACCAATATGTCTCTGGTCCATATGTGGTATTGTATGAAAAATATCTGTGAGGATCTCCATCTGAGTTATCAACTATTTGTTTATTTGAATCCCCACAAGCTGGTTCACCATCACATATCCATCCTGAATGTATACATTTTTGTGTAATTGTACACTGGAATAGTCCTGGATGGCGCACTAATGGAACACACTCTGGTGATTCACCTGTGCCATCGTCACAGTCCGATAAGATGTTATATTTCCATCTTTCTGAAATACACTGTCCAGTCCAGCACTGAAACTGATCTGGTCCACAAGTCGTATTCCGTTTACCTCTGGTCCTTTCCCATTGGTAAACTACTGTCTGTTGGTACATTATTTCTGAGATTACTTTTAATCTCTTGCCGTGATTTTTGGAATTCCTGATTTCTTCATGGTCGGTAATTGGAATATTATTGACATCCATTAAACCATGGTTCATCATTTCCATTTCTTCCTTTGTTTTCATTAATTTCCTTGGAAGCGTTTTCCTCCTTTCCTTTGGTTCCACTTCCATATCTTTAGTATTTTCTTTGTTCCCGTTAGTTTTCTTCTCAGGTAATACTACTATTTGTTCCAAGGTTTTTTCGTTTGGTATTTCTTCTGGTTCTGGTTTGCTATCATTTTTTATTTCTTCGGTCGTCTCCTTTCTCAATTCTTCTCCTTTTAATCTGTCCTCTCTCCTTTCTTCGGCCCAATCATCCAGTTTCTTGTTAGTGGATTCTATATTCTTATTGATGGAATCCATTTTATTATTCAAGTCTTCACTCAGTTTCTTCCTGTTCTCATCCATCCTTTTATTCAATTCTTGATGGGACCTTCTGTTCTCGTCCATATATTGTTGGAACATTTCTATTAATTTGTCACACTTCTCTTCCATTGTAAGTTCTGCCATTTTGATTTATCGTTGTTGCCCTTCTTCCTGACTGTATAACCGCTGCCAGGCTTATCTTATCAAGCCCTCTAAGTTGGACGCCACTTTGTAACGAGACCCTGTATGCCGGTCCTTACAAAAATAAAATAGTAGAGAAAAATTTTATAAAAAATTAAATTTTCAATAAAAAAAATTTGTTTATGTTAATCAATGTGTGTAATTAAGAAATAAAGCTGGTTTAAAGGTTTTGTAAAAATTTTAAGAATTAGGAAGGTATTTATTAACTATCGAGCACTTCTGGAAGATTTGAACCCAGTCTGGAGTTAAATAGATTAACTCCAGTCAGCAATCGATCGATGATTTTTCTTGCTGGTCCAATATCTCACTCAAAAAAAATATTTTCTTCTTCTTGAAGTCCCTTACCCTTAATAAATAACCTTAAATTAGCCTGTGAAATAATAACAGATAAAAAACAATTGAAATAAATGGATTTATTAAACAATTTAATAAATAATCGATTTTTTATCGATTGAGAACAATTATCGACTCCGTCTCAGGGAATTATCGATTGTGCATACAGTATAAAAATTATTATAGGTATTATATAAAGGACAGACAGGTTCTTTGAGCGATTAAATTAATAGTCAGAGAAGGGTGACGAGAAAGTATAACATTAACAATTAAAATAAATTCAATAATTATTATTTAACAGTATTTAAATAATTCTGATATATAATGTTTAAGAAAATTGTTTTGTCAGACCATATGTAGCTTCTATGACGTCACTTGATGATGTAAGCAGATTTGTAAATTTCAAAGATGGCCGCTACTAGTTCTGGCGAAGTCACGGAAAAAGTCGTCTTGTTAAAAACTCAACAAAATTATCTTCATGAATGTTTGAAATGTTCCCGCACTGGTGTAATCTGTCTATTAGGTAGTTTGGTGTGTTCTGAAGAAGTGTTCCGTGTATATTGGTGTTAATTAAGTTATTTGGTATGTGTTCACTTCTGTGGGTTAAGTTTCTCAAAATGTGGTTAGGATTTGTAGCGTGAATTAGATTAAATATATTGTTTTACTGTTTTATATCACTCGTATCATGAAGTTAGGTGTTATTTTTCACTATTGTCATTAAAGTTTTGGTAAATTTAGCTAAGAAAGTGTTCAATTTATCTAACTCTCGATGCACTGATATTAATGGCAATTTGTCGTACCATTTTCTACTCGGTTTTAAGGAACGTTTTTTCACACAACTATTCAGCTTGATATTCAACAAAAGACTATTTTAACTTGGTCAAAATCTGGCCCAGTTAATCTTTGAAAAAGTATTGTTAACATATTTCGATTACCCATACACATGATACAATATTAGATTATATATGGAATTTATTTATTTTATTCATCACTTTCATGAATTATGAACCTTATCATTGGTTTAATTATCTCATTCCTTTTAAATTGATATATTATAGTCCATATCTGTGGACATATTGTGGAAATTAACAAATTTCTTTCCCTTTTGGAAATATAGGCTCAAAATCTGATTTCCGCCTTCATACAATTTTTCTTCCATTTTAATTGTTATTAATACTATTATAATAAATTTTAATTAGTCATATTTCTCTTCCTTTCCTTAAATACATATAAATTGAACCTTTGAACTGGTTTTTTGTGTTAGTCTCTGAATTTGACATTGCTTTTTAAAATTAATTAATTTATATATTTTGAAAATTTACAATATTTTAAGGTATATTTCCTTATTATCATTTTAACTCATAGGATCATTTCCAGTAGTGGTTAACTGATTTACCTTATCTAAATCTTGCTAGTTTACAGGATTTATAAGTGAATTATACTGGTTTATATGGTTTCTGTGAATTCACCAAATGGCCTAGAGTTTAGAATTTTACATTTCTGTCTTTCTCAAATAAATTTAATTCTACCACTCCTCTGACTTTACATAGTTACTATTACATGAAAATAAAATGGTTTATAACTTATTGTGTGGTGTAGTATTTAATTAACACTACTGTTATAAAAAAATAATTATGAACATGATTTAGCCATCTATACAATTGAACTTATTGCTGACATGGTTTGAACATATACATTTAACTCCTTTTGAATTAACACAGCATACCTACTGAAACATTATTAATGGTATGTATGCTATTATTTAGCAAACATTATTCATTTTAAACACATAATATAAATCTTATTTTCTAATAACTCTTACAAATACATTGATTTTATGGCTGTGAACAGACAGTCTATTTAAACATTTTAAACCTATGAATACTAAATTAATGCCAGTCCTTTCTGGTCTAAACCATTATTATTTATGATCCCCTTCATCAGTAAACATGACCACCCATACTCTAGTTATTAGCATTTTTTACAAATGTCTTGTAAACAAAGAGTTACATTAAAATAATAAAATACTGGAAATCTTCCATTTTATTATTTTATTATGCTGTTTATTATTGGATATTAAAGTTGTTATATAGCATATTGATAAGTCATAGTATCACTAACTTTAAGTTTATTGCATTTCCAAAAAACACTTCCACAAATTCACTTTCACTGGTGGTTCTGATATTTTGAGTCTCACTATCTCAGACCAGACCTTTAGTAATCATGGACTGTTAAGACTTGTCTATTTTCTTATCACACAATAGCTTTAGTCGGTTCACTTCTTATAATACTATACAACACTTTAGGTTTCTAAATAATTACATTTTTATAGGATTTTGGTATGTTATATTTTCTTTTTAATCGTTTTGGTGGGTTTGGGGTTGATGGTAGTTAATAATAATAATAGGTTTTACAACGGTGTTTCCTTCATACTATTTCTTCCTCTCCTTCTTCTTATCTTCTTTCTTGTCCTTCTTCTGGTCTTCTTGTCTTCATTCTTGAGTAAACCAAGGTACTTTGTGTTATCTCGACTGATGTTTAGTTTGGAGCATCTAATTTATTGACTGATACGGACCTTGCTTTTCTCTAAAGGTTTCAGGGTATTGTTTTCTTCCTGATCACAAACTTATTCTTCCTTCTTCTTGTCTTTGGGGTATTTTGGTGTTCACCACTCTTAAACTGATTCTCTTTCTTCTTGATATGGTGTTATTTAATTTGTTTACTGCTCCTAACTTCCTGGGTAAATTCCTGATCTTATAATATGAGTTGCTTTTAATAATTTCTTTGATATTTAAACAGTGGTTTTTATATAATGTAATGAGGATTTTTATTTTATTGTGGTTCATTCCTTTGATTTCATTAAATCTCATTCAATATTATTTTAACATATGTGGTGTAATTAATTTTTATGATTTTATATGACTTAATAAGTAGTGGATTTTCTGTCGCGCTACAGAATGCCCTTCTCCAGAAGTAATTTTTTCAGACTATACTTGCTTTGTCTGAAACAATTGCTTATGATAATTATTCTAGGTTTGTTATTATTCTGGACTTCCTTCCATTTTAAAAATTTTCTTATTTATATTTGAGTTTATGTCCTCCTCATTCTCACTTGATCTTCCTTGATAGTAATAGTCATCTGAGTTTCATATTTATTATTTCATTTTCATATTTCTTCTTAGCATTTTCTCCTTGGGATATTTCCTCCCTATCGTTCCCTACTTTGTGAGCTGGTTCAGTTCAGAGAGGCACTGTACGCTACTTCCTCTGCTGTCCAATACTTCACACATATTTGAGTACAGAGGCAAATCATCTCTGCTCAAAAAACATATTAATACTGCTGGAATTATCTACAGACAGATTAAAAAATTATTCAGAATAGTACACATTTGTTACTATTTAAAAAATATCTTTGGGATACTTCACTTATTACTTATTATATTTCTCAGAGATTTTAATATTCCTATCTCAGTTGTTCTTCTGACTCGTTAACTGGATGTTTCATTCATTTGATATTATGGTAGGAAGCTCTTCTATTATTACATTTTTCAACCTTTCTTATCATATAAAGCTTTTGGTTATAAATTCTTTATTACCTTCTGGTTTTTTTATTATAATCTGCATTGTTTATAGTTGCATATCTTTATGACATTTTTATTTTATTGCTCTGTTTTTATTATTTCCACTTGTTCTATGTTCTAGAACTTTTTTTATAACTGTCGTTATTATAATTGACATTTAATTCATACATCATTTTATATTAATTCGTTTAATTACACATATCTTTGATATTATTCTCACATTATTCCTGTCATGGTTATTATCCTTTCGAATGAATGTTTTTTATTAATTTTATAATGAGGTCATATTTTCTCCTCATACCACTTCAAAGTTTTATTATCTCATAATTCCACATAAGTTTTTGTATTTTATTATATTCAATCACTCAAATCGTATCAACTCAAATCGTATCACATTTTTTTTTAAATTTCCTTTGGCATCATTTTATGGAAAGGTTTTTACTCTTATATTGAAATTAGACATGATCATACTTTCCAGAATTATTTGTTTTAATTCTAAAGTCTGTTTCCTTTATTCATCCCCTTATGATCCTTTATAAACATGGTAAATATATTTTATGCTTACCATAAATATGGTATTAAATCTCTTCTGTTTATTTCACCCAAGTGTTTTATTAATAATTGGTCGGTAAGTTGTACTTACTCTTGGTTTGGAAACTTGATTTATACACAATTCAAAATTCACTCTTCTTATATTTTTCCATAAAGTTTTCTCAAATAATCTGTATGTAAGGTGGGCTTGCTTTCTTTTTAAATTTAGTTGTTTTCAATTCAAAATTCTTCTTGTTATATTCTTCTTTCCAAATAGTTTCTTTCAAATAAATTGTATGTAATTGTCTTACATTGTTTTTAGAATTTAATGGTTTTTAAATTCTTCTCTTATATTCTTGCCATAAAGTTTTCTTAAATAATTTTTATGTAAGGTGGGCTTACATGTGTTTTAGAATTTGGCTGATTTTAAATTCTAACTTCTTTTATATTATTGCCATAAAATTTTCTTCAAATAATTTTCTTGTAAAGTATTACATTGTTTTTGGAATTTTGAGTTCATTTCTAAATTCTTTTTGTTATATTCTTACTTCCAAATAGTTTCTTTCAAATAACTTGTATGTAATTGTCTTACATTGTTTTTAGAATTTTGAGTTTTTTATTTCTAAATTCCGTTTATTCTTTCTCATGATACTTTTCATAAATAATGGTAATAGTTCTCTATATTATGTGGTAAACATATCATATTAGTTTCATAAATATTGTATGACTCTTTTCTTGTCTTTATTCAAAAGTATTTCTTATTATTATATTTCCTTTTATACCCAGGTGTATGATTTTTATTAGGTTGCACAGTTGCTCATATTTCTTTTGTAAGGTGTAGTTTCTTAATTAATTTCTTTCTTAAAACCCCGTTTTGGTTCTTTGTCCATTCTTCTTCTCATTTTTCGTCAGTGGTAATTATTTTCTTCTTTATTGTGGTTTTTGCCATTGTCGGTTATCATGACATCAGTCCCTTTTTGTGGAGGTGTGTGGTATTTGACTTAACCATAGTCTGTCATTTCGGTTGCTCTCATGGTCCGGATGACCATAGTCTTCATACTTGTTCCGGTACCAGTGACATGTTTAGCCTTTGCCTTGTATTTCATTCTTCTAGCCGTTATTCCTTGGTTGGCCACAAAGCTTATGTAGTTTCCTTTATCATATTGTTTTATATACCAATATGTCTCTGGTCCATATGTGGTATTGTATGAAAAATATCTGTGAGGATCTCCATCTGAGTTATCAACTATTTGTTTATTTGAATCCCCACAAGCTGGTTCACCATCACATATCCATCCTGAATGTATACATTTTTGTGTAATTGTACACTGGAATAGTCCTGGATGGCGCACTAATGGAACACACTCTGGTGATTCACCTGTGCCATCGTCACAGTCCGATAAGATGTTATATTTCCATCTTTCTGAAATACACTGTCCAGTCCAGCACTGAAACTGATCTGGTCCACAAGTCGTATTCCGTTTACCTCTGGTCCTTTCCCATTGGTAAACTACTGTCTGTTGGTACATTATTTCTGAGATTACTTTTAATCTCTTGCCGTGATTTTTGGAATTCCTGATTTCTTCATGGTCGGTAATTGGAATATTATTGACATCCATTAAACCATGGTTCATCATTTCCATTTCTTCCTTTGTTTTCATTAATTTCCTTGGAAGCGTTTTCCTCCTTTCCTTTGGTTCCACTTCCATATCTTTAGTATTTTCTTTGTTCCCGTTAGTTTTCTTCTCAGGTAATACTACTATTTGTTCCAAGGTTTTTTCGTTTGGTATTTCTTCTGGTTCTGGTTTGCTATCATTTTTTATTTCTTCGGTCGTCTCCTTTCTCAATTCTTCTCCTTTTAATCTGTCCTCTCTCCTTTCTTCGGCCCAATCATCCAGTTTCTTGTTAGTGGATTCTATATTCTTATTGATGGAATCCATTTTATTATTCAAGTCTTCACTCAGTTTCTTCCTGTTCTCATCCATCCTTTTATTCAATTCTTGATGGGACCTTCTGTTCTCGTCCATATATTGTTGGAACATTTCTATTAATTTGTCACACTTCTCTTCCATTGTAAGTTCTGCCATTTTGATTTATCGTTGTTGCCCTTCTTCCTGACTGTATAACCGCTGCCAGGCTTATCTTATCAAGCCCTCTAAGTTGGACGCCACTTTGTAACGAGACCCTGTATGCCGGTCCTTACAAAAATAAAATAGTAGAGAAAAATTTTATAAAAAATTAAATTTTCAATAAAAAAAATTTGTTTATGTTAATCAATGTGTGTAATTAAGAAATAAAGCTGGTTTAAAGGTTTTGTAAAAATTTTAAGAATTAGGAAGGTATTTATTAACTATCGAGCACTTCTGGAAGATTTGAACCCAGTCTGGAGTTAAATAGATTAACTCCAGTCAGCAATCGATCGATGATTTTTCTTGCTGGTCCAATATCTCACTCAAAAAAAATATTTTCTTCTTCTTGAAGTCCCTTACCCTTAATAAATAACCTTAAATTAGCCTGTGAAATAATAACAGATAAAAAACAATTGAAATAAATGGATTTATTAAACAATTTAATAAATAATCGATTTTTTATCGATTGAGAACAATTATCGACTCCGTCTCAGGGAATTATCGATTGTGCATACAGTATAAAAATTATTATAGGTATTATATAAAGGACAGACAGGTTCTTTGAGCGATTAAATTAATAGTCAGAGAAGGGTGACGAGAAAGTATAACATTAACAATTAAAATAAATTCAATAATTATTATTTAACAGTATTTAAATAATTCTGATATATAATGTTTAAGAAAATTGTTTTGTCAGACCATATGTAGCTTCTATGACGTCACTTGATGATGTAAGCAGATTTGTAAATTTCAAAGATGGCCGCTACTAGTTCTGGCGAAGTCACGGAAAAAGTCGTCTTGTTAAAAACTCAACAAAATTATCTTCATGAATGTTTGAAATGTTCCCGCACTGGTGTAATCTGTCTATTAGGTAGTTTGGTGTGTTCTGAAGAAGTGTTCCGTGTATATTGGTGTTAATTAAGTTATTTGGTATGTGTTCACTTCTGTGGGTTAAGTTTCTCAAAATGTGGTTAGGATTTGTAGCGTGAATTAGATTAAATATATTGTTTTACTGTTTTATATCACTCGTATCATGAAGTTAGGTGTTATTTTTCACTATTGTCATTAAAGTTTTGGTAAATTTAGCTAAGAAAGTGTTCAATTTATCTAACTCTCGATGCACTGATATTAATGGCAATTTGTCGTACCATTTTCTACTCGGTTTTAAGGAACGTTTTTTCACACAACTATTCAGCTTGATATTCAACAAAAGACTATTTTAACTTGGTCAAAATCTGGCCCAGTTAATCTTTGAAAAAGTATTGTTAACATATTTCGATTACCCATACACATGATACAATATTAGATTATATATGGAATTTATTTATTTTATTCATCACTTTCATGAATTATGAACCTTATCATTGGTTTAATTATCTCATTCCTTTTAAATTGATATATTATAGTCCATATCTGTGGACATATTGTGGAAATTAACAAATTTCTTTCCCTTTTGGAAATATAGGCTCAAAATCTGATTTCCGCCTTCATACAATTTTTCTTCCATTTTAATTGTTATTAATACTATTATAATAAATTTTAATTAGTCATATTTCTCTTCCTTTCCTTAAATACATATAAATTGAACCTTTGAACTGGTTTTTTGTGTTAGTCTCTGAATTTGACATTGCTTTTTAAAATTAATTAATTTATATATTTTGAAAATTTACAATATTTTAAGGTATATTTCCTTATTATCATTTTAACTCATAGGATCATTTCCAGTAGTGGTTAACTGATTTACCTTATCTAAATCTTGCTAGTTTACAGGATTTATAAGTGAATTATACTGGTTTATATGGTTTCTGTGAATTCACCAAATGGCCTAGAGTTTAGAATTTTACATTTCTGTCTTTCTCAAATAAATTTAATTCTACCACTCCTCTGACTTTACATAGTTACTATTACATGAAAATAAAATGGTTTATAACTTATTGTGTGGTGTAGTATTTAATTAACACTACTGTTATAAAAAAATAATTATGAACATGATTTAGCCATCTATACAATTGAACTTATTGCTGACATGGTTTGAACATATACATTTAACTCCTTTTGAATTAACACAGCATACCTACTGAAACATTATTAATGGTATGTATGCTATTATTTAGCAAACATTATTCATTTTAAACACATAATATAAATCTTATTTTCTAATAACTCTTACAAATACATTGATTTTATGGCTGTGAACAGACAGTCTATTTAAACATTTTAAACCTATGAATACTAAATTAATGCCAGTCCTTTCTGGTCTAAACCATTATTATTTATGATCCCCTTCATCAGTAAACATGACCACCCATACTCTAGTTATTAGCATTTTTTACAAATGTCTTGTAAACAAAGAGTTACATTAAAATAATAAAATACTGGAAATCTTCCATTTTATTATTTTATTATGCTGTTTATTATTGGATATTAAAGTTGTTATATAGCATATTGATAAGTCATAGTATCACTAACTTTAAGTTTATTGCATTTCCAAAAAACACTTCCACAAATTCACTTTCACTGGTGGTTCTGATATTTTGAGTCTCACTATCTCAGACCAGACCTTTAGTAATCATGGACTGTTAAGACTTGTCTATTTTCTTATCACACAATAGCTTTAGTCGGTTCACTTCTTATAATACTATACAACACTTTAGGTTTCTAAATAATTACATTTTTATAGGATTTTGGTATGTTATATTTTCTTTTTAATCGTTTTGGTGGGTTTGGGGTTGATGGTAGTTAATAATAATAATAGGTTTTACAACGGTGTTTCCTTCATACTATTTCTTCCTCTCCTTCTTCTTATCTTCTTTCTTGTCCTTCTTCTTATCTTCTTTCTTGTCCTTCTTCTGGTCTTCTTGTCTTCCTTCTTCATTCTTGAGTAAACCAAGGTACTTTGTGTTATCTCGACTGATGTTTAGTTTGGAGCATCTAATTTATTGACTGATACGGACCTTGCTTTTCTCTAAAGGTTTCAGGGTATTGTTTTCTTCCTGATCACAAACTTATTCTTCCTTCTTCTTGTCTTTGGGGTATTTTGGTGTTCACCACTCTTAAACTGATTCTCTTTCTTCTTGATATGGTGTTATTTAATTTGTTTACTGCTCCTAACTTCCTGGGTAAATTCCTGATCTTATAATATGAGTTGCTTTTAATAATTTCTTTGATATTTAAACAGTGGTTTTTATATAATGTAATGAGGATTTTTATTTTATTGTGGTTCATTCCTTTGATTTCATTAAATCTCATTCAATATTATTTTAACATATGTGGTGTAATTAATTTTTATGATTTTATATGACTTAATAAGTAGTGGATTTTCTGTCGCGCTACAGAATGCCCTTCTCCAGAAGTAATTTTTTCAGACTATACTTGCTTTGTCTGAAACAATTGCTTATGATAATTATTCTAGGTTTGTTATTATTCTGGACTTCCTTCCATTTTAAAAATTTTCTTATTTATATTTGAGTTTATGTCCTCCTCATTCTCACTTGATCTTCCTTGATAGTAATAGTCATCTGAGTTTCATATTTATTATTTCATTTTCATATTTCTTCTTAGCATTTTCTCCTTGGGATATTTCCTCCCTATCGTTCCCTACTTTGTGAGCTGGTTCAGTTCAGAGAGGCACTGTACGCTACTTCCTCTGCTGTCCAATACTTCACACATATTTGAGTACAGAGGCAAATCATCTCTGCTCAAAAAACATATTAATACTGCTGGAATTATCTACAGACAGATTAAAAAATTATTCAGAATAGTACACATTTGTTACTATTTAAAAAATATCTTTGGGATACTTCACTTATTACTTATTATATTTCTCAGAGATTTTAATATTCCTATCTCAGTTGTTCTTCTGACTCGTTAACTGGATGTTTCATTCATTTGATATTATGGTAGGAAGCTCTTCTATTATTACATTTTTCAACCTTTCTTATCATATAAAGCTTTTGGTTATAAATTCTTTATTACCTTCTGGTTTTTTTATTATAATCTGCATTGTTTATAGTTGCATATCTTTATGACATTTTTATTTTATTGCTCTGTTTTTATTATTTCCACTTGTTCTATGTTCTAGAACTTTTTTTATAACTGTCGTTATTATAATTGACATTTAATTCATACATCATTTTATATTAATTCGTTTAATTACACATATCTTTGATATTATTCTCACATTATTCCTGTCATGGTTATTATCCTTTCGAATGAATGTTTTTTATTAATTTTATAATGAGGTCATATTTTCTCCTCATACCACTTCAAAGTTTTATTATCTCATAATTCCACATAAGTTTTTGTATTTTATTATATTCAATCACTCAAATCGTATCACATTTTTTTTTAAATTTCCTTTGGCATCATTTTATGGAAAGGTTTTTACTCTTATATTGAAATTAGACATGATCATACTTTCCAGAATTATTTGTTTTAATTCTAAAGTCTGTTTCCTTTATTCATCCCCTTATGATCCTTTATAAACATGGTAAATATATTTTATGCTTACCATAAATATGGTATTAAATCTCTTCTGTTTATTTCACCCAAGTGTTTTATTAATAATTGGTCGGTAAGTTGTACTTACTCTTGGTTTGGAAACTTGATTTATACACAATTCAAAATTCACTCTTCTTATATTTTTCCATAAAGTTTTCTCAAATAATCTGTATGTAAGGTGGGCTTGCTTTCTTTTTAAATTTAGTTGTTTTCAATTCAAAATTCTTCTTGTTATATTCTTCTTTCCAAATAGTTTCTTTCAAATAAATTGTATGTAATTGTCTTACATTGTTTTTAGAATTTAATGGTTTTTAAATTCTTCTCTTATATTCTTGCCATAAAGTTTTCTTAAATAATTTTTATGTAAGGTGGGCTTACATGTGTTTTAGAATTTGGCTGATTTTAAATTCTAACTTCTTTTATATTATTGCCATAAAATTTTCTTCAAATAATTTTCTTGTAAAGTATTACATTGTTTTTGGAATTTTGAGTTCATTTCTAAATTCTTTTTGTTATATTCTTACTTCCAAATAGTTTCTTTCAAATAACTTGTATGTAATTGTCTTACATTGTTTTTAGAATTTTGAGTTTTTTATTTCTAAATTCCGTTTATTCTTTCTCATGATACTTTTCATAAATAATGGTAATAGTTCTCTATATTATGTGGTAAACATATCATATTAGTTTCATAAATATTGTATGACTCTTTTCTTGTCTTTATTCAAAAGTATTTCTTATTATTATATTTCCTTTTATACCCAGGTGTATGATTTTTATTAGGTTGCACAGTTGCTCATATTTCTTTTGTAAGGTGTAGTTTCTTAATTAATTTCTTTCTTAAAACCCCGTTTTGGTTCTTTGTCCATTCTTCTTCTCATTTTTCGTCAGTGGTAATTATTTTCTTCTTTATTGTGGTTTTTGCCGTTGTCGGTTATCATGACATCAGTCCCTTTTTGTGGAGGTGTGTGGTATTTGACTTAACCATAGTCTGTCATTTCGGTTGCTCTCATGGTCCGGATGACCATAGTCTTCATACTTGTTCCGGTACCAGTGACATGTTTAGCCTTTGCCTTGTATTTCATTCTTCTAGCCGTTATTCCTTGGTTGGCCACAAAGCTTATGTAGTTTCCTTTATCATATTGTTTTATATACCAATATGTCTCTGGTCCATATGTGGTATTGTATGAAAAATATCTGTGAGGATCTCCATCTGAGTTATCAACTATTTGTTTATTTGAATCCCCACAAGCTGGTTCACCATCACATATCCATCCTGAATGTATACATTTTTGTGTAATTGTACACTGGAATAGTCCTGGATGGCGCACTAATGGAACACACTCTGGTGATTCACCTGTGCCATCGTCACAGTCCGATAAGATGTTATATTTCCATCTTTCTGAAATACACTGTCCAGTCCAGCACTGAAACTGATCTGGTCCACAAGTCGTATTCCGTTTACCTCTGGTCCTTTCCCATTGGTAAACTACTGTCTGTTGGTACATTATTTCTGAGATTACTTTTAATCTCTTGCCGTGATTTTTGGAATTCCTGATTTCTTCATGGTCGGTAATTGGAATATTATTGACATCCATTAAACCATGGTTCATCATTTCCATTTCTTCCTTTGTTTTCATTAATTTCCTTGGAAGCGTTTTCCTCCTTTCCTTTGGTTCCACTTCCATATCTTTAGTATTTTCTTTGTTCCCGTTAGTTTTCTTCTCAGGTAATACTACTATTTGTTCCAAGGTTTTTTCGTTTGGTATTTCTTCTGGTTCTGGTTTGCTATCATTTTTTATTTCTTCGGTCGTCTCCTTTCTCAATTCTTCTCCTTTTAATCTGTCCTCTCTCCTTTCTTCGGCCCAATCATCCAGTTTCTTGTTAGTGGATTCTATATTCTTATTGATGGAATCCATTTTATTATTCAAGTCTTCACTCAGTTTCTTCCTGTTCTCATCCATCCTTTTATTCAATTCTTGATGGGACCTTCTGTTCTCGTCCATATATTGTTGGAACATTTCTATTAATTTGTCACACTTCTCTTCCATTGTAAGTTCTGCCATTTTGATTTATCGTTGTTGCCCTTCTTCCTGACTGTATAACCGCTGCCAGGCTTATCTTATCAAGCCCTCTAAGTTGGACGCCACTTTGTAACGAGACCCTGTATGCCGGTCCTTACAAAAATAAAATAGTAGAGAAAAATTTTATAAAAAATTAAATTTTCAATAAAAAAAATTTGTTTATGTTAATCAATGTGTGTAATTAAGAAATAAAGCTGGTTTAAAGGTTTTGTAAAAATTTTAAGAATTAGGAAGGTATTTATTAACTATCGAGCACTTCTGGAAGATTTGAACCCAGTCTGGAGTTAAATAGATTAACTCCAGTCAGCAATCGATCGATGATTTTTCTTGCTGGTCCAATATCTCACTCAAAAAAAATATTTTCTTCTTCTTGAAGTCCCTTACCCTTAATAAATAACCTTAAATTAGCCTGTGAAATAATAACAGATAAAAAACAATTGAAATAAATGGATTTATTAAACAATTTAATAAATAATCGATTTTTTATCGATTGAGAACAATTATCGACTCCGTCTCAGGGAATTATCGATTGTGCATACAGTATAAAAATTATTATAGGTATTATATAAAGGACAGACAGGTTCTTTGAGCGATTAAATTAATAGTCAGAGAAGGGTGACGAGAAAGTATAACATTAACAATTAAAATAAATTCAATAATTATTATTTAACAGTATTTAAATAATTCTGATATATAATGTTTAAGAAAATTGTTTTGTCAGACCATATGTAGCTTCTATGACGTCACTTGATGATGTAAGCAGATTTGTAAATTTCAAAGATGGCCGCTACTAGTTCTGGCGAAGTCACGGAAAAAGTCGTCTTGTTAAAAACTCAACAAAATTATCTTCATGAATGTTTGAAATGTTCCCGCACTGGTGTAATCTGTCTATTAGGTAGTTTGGTGTGTTCTGAAGAAGTGTTCCGTGTATATTGGTGTTAATTAAGTTATTTGGTATGTGTTCACTTCTGTGGGTTAAGTTTCTCAAAATGTGGTTAGGATTTGTAGCGTGAATTAGATTAAATATATTGTTTTACTGTTTTATATCACTCGTATCATGAAGTTAGGTGTTATTTTTCACTATTGTCATTAAAGTTTTGGTAAATTTAGCTAAGAAAGTGTTCAATTTATCTAACTCTCGATGCACTGATATTAATGGCAATTTGTCGTACCATTTTCTACTCGGTTTTAAGGAACGTTTTTTCACACAACTATTCAGCTTGATATTCAACAAAAGACTATTTTAACTTGGTCAAAATCTGGCCCAGTTAATCTTTGAAAAAGTATTGTTAACATATTTCGATTACCCATACACATGATACAATATTAGATTATATATGGAATTTATTTATTTTATTCATCACTTTCATGAATTATGAACCTTATCATTGGTTTAATTATCTCATTCCTTTTAAATTGATATATTATAGTCCATATCTGTGGACATATTGTGGAAATTAACAAATTTCTTTCCCTTTTGGAAATATAGGCTCAAAATCTGATTTCCGCCTTCATACAATTTTTCTTCCATTTTAATTGTTATTAATACTATTATAATAAATTTTAATTAGTCATATTTCTCTTCCTTTCCTTAAATACATATAAATTGAACCTTTGAACTGGTTTTTTGTGTTAGTCTCTGAATTTGACATTGCTTTTTAAAATTAATTAATTTATATATTTTGAAAATTTACAATATTTTAAGGTATATTTCCTTATTATCATTTTAACTCATAGGATCATTTCCAGTAGTGGTTAACTGATTTACCTTATCTAAATCTTGCTAGTTTACAGGATTTATAAGTGAATTATACTGGTTTATATGGTTTCTGTGAATTCACCAAATGGCCTAGAGTTTAGAATTTTACATTTCTGTCTTTCTCAAATAAATTTAATTCTACCACTCCTCTGACTTTACATAGTTACTATTACATGAAAATAAAATGGTTTATAACTTATTGTGTGGTGTAGTATTTAATTAACACTACTGTTATAAAAAAATAATTATGAACATGATTTAGCCATCTATACAATTGAACTTATTGCTGACATGGTTTGAACATATACATTTAACTCCTTTTGAATTAACACAGCATACCTACTGAAACATTATTAATGGTATGTATGCTATTATTTAGCAAACATTATTCATTTTAAACACATAATATAAATCTTATTTTCTAATAACTCTTACAAATACATTGATTTTATGGCTGTGAACAGACAGTCTATTTAAACATTTTAAACCTATGAATACTAAATTAATGCCAGTCCTTTCTGGTCTAAACCATTATTATTTATGATCCCCTTCATCAGTAAACATGACCACCCATACTCTAGTTATTAGCATTTTTTACAAATGTCTTGTAAACAAAGAGTTACATTAAAATAATAAAATACTGGAAATCTTCCATTTTATTATTTTATTATGCTGTTTATTATTGGATATTAAAGTTGTTATATAGCATATTGATAAGTCATAGTATCACTAACTTTAAGTTTATTGCATTTCCAAAAAACACTTCCACAAATTCACTTTCACTGGTGGTTCTGATATTTTGAGTCTCACTATCTCAGACCAGACCTTTAGTAATCATGGACTGTTAAGACTTGTCTATTTTCTTATCACACAATAGCTTTAGTCGGTTCACTTCTTATAATACTATACAACACTTTAGGTTTCTAAATAATTACATTTTTATAGGATTTTGGTATGTTATATTTTCTTTTTAATCGTTTTGGTGGGTTTGGGGTTGATGGTAGTTAATAATAATAATAGGTTTTACAACGGTGTTTCCTTCATACTATTTCTTCCTCTCCTTCTTCTTATCTTCTTTCTTGTCCTTCTTCTTATCTTCTTTCTTGTCCTTCTTCTGGTCTTCTTGTCTTCCTTCTTCATTCTTGAGTAAACCAAGGTACTTTGTGTTATCTCGACTGATGTTTAGTTTGGAGCATCTAATTTATTGACTGATACGGACCTTGCTTTTCTCTAAAGGTTTCAGGGTATTGTTTTCTTCCTGATCACAAACTTATTCTTCCTTCTTCTTGTCTTTGGGGTATTTTGGTGTTCACCACTCTTAAACTGATTCTCTTTCTTCTTGATATGGTGTTATTTAATTTGTTTACTGCTCCTAACTTCCTGGGTAAATTCCTGATCTTATAATATGAGTTGCTTTTAATAATTTCTTTGATATTTAAACAGTGGTTTTTATATAATGTAATGAGGATTTTTATTTTATTGTGGTTCATTCCTTTGATTTCATTAAATCTCATTCAATATTATTTTAACATATGTGGTGTAATTAATTTTTATGATTTTATATGACTTAATAAGTAGTGGATTTTCTGTCGCGCTACAGAATGCCCTTCTCCAGAAGTAATTTTTTCAGACTATACTTGCTTTGTCTGAAACAATTGCTTATGATAATTATTCTAGGTTTGTTATTATTCTGGACTTCCTTCCATTTTAAAAATTTTCTTATTTATATTTGAGTTTATGTCCTCCTCATTCTCACTTGATCTTCCTTGATAGTAATAGTCATCTGAGTTTCATATTTATTATTTCATTTTCATATTTCTTCTTAGCATTTTCTCCTTGGGATATTTCCTCCCTATCGTTCCCTACTTTGTGAGCTGGTTCAGTTCAGAGAGGCACTGTACGCTACTTCCTCTGCTGTCCAATACTTCACACATATTTGAGTACAGAGGCAAATCATCTCTGCTCAAAAAACATATTAATACTGCTGGAATTATCTACAGACAGATTAAAAAATTATTCAGAATAGTACACATTTGTTACTATTTAAAAAATATCTTTGGGATACTTCACTTATTACTTATTATATTTCTCAGAGATTTTAATATTCCTATCTCAGTTGTTCTTCTGACTCGTTAACTGGATGTTTCATTCATTTGATATTATGGTAGGAAGCTCTTCTATTATTACATTTTTCAACCTTTCTTATCATATAAAGCTTTTGGTTATAAATTCTTTATTACCTTCTGGTTTTTTTATTATAATCTGCATTGTTTATAGTTGCATATCTTTATGACATTTTTATTTTATTGCTCTGTTTTTATTATTTCCACTTGTTCTATGTTCTAGAACTTTTTTTATAACTGTCGTTATTATAATTGACATTTAATTCATACATCATTTTATATTAATTCGTTTAATTACACATATCTTTGATATTATTCTCACATTATTCCTGTCATGGTTATTATCCTTTCGAATGAATGTTTTTTATTAATTTTATAATGAGGTCATATTTTCTCCTCATACCACTTCAAAGTTTTATTATCTCATAATTCCACATAAGTTTTTGTATTTTATTATATTCAATCACTCAAATCGTATCACATTTTTTTTTAAATTTCCTTTGGCATCATTTTATGGAAAGGTTTTTACTCTTATATTGAAATTAGACATGATCATACTTTCCAGAATTATTTGTTTTAATTCTAAAGTCTGTTTCCTTTATTCATCCCCTTATGATCCTTTATAAACATGGTAAATATATTTTATGCTTACCATAAATATGGTATTAAATCTCTTCTGTTTATTTCACCCAAGTGTTTTATTAATAATTGGTCGGTAAGTTGTACTTACTCTTGGTTTGGAAACTTGATTTATACACAATTCAAAATTCACTCTTCTTATATTTTTCCATAAAGTTTTCTCAAATAATCTGTATGTAAGGTGGGCTTGCTTTCTTTTTAAATTTAGTTGTTTTCAATTCAAAATTCTTCTTGTTATATTCTTCTTTCCAAATAGTTTCTTTCAAATAAATTGTATGTAATTGTCTTACATTGTTTTTAGAATTTAATGGTTTTTAAATTCTTCTCTTATATTCTTGCCATAAAGTTTTCTTAAATAATTTTTATGTAAGGTGGGCTTACATGTGTTTTAGAATTTGGCTGATTTTAAATTCTAACTTCTTTTATATTATTGCCATAAAATTTTCTTCAAATAATTTTCTTGTAAAGTATTACATTGTTTTTGGAATTTTGAGTTCATTTCTAAATTCTTTTTGTTATATTCTTACTTCCAAATAGTTTCTTTCAAATAACTTGTATGTAATTGTCTTACATTGTTTTTAGAATTTTGAGTTTTTTATTTCTAAATTCCGTTTATTCTTTCTCATGATACTTTTCATAAATAATGGTAATAGTTCTCTATATTATGTGGTAAACATATCATATTAGTTTCATAAATATTGTATGACTCTTTTCTTGTCTTTATTCAAAAGTATTTCTTATTATTATATTTCCTTTTATACCCAGGTGTATGATTTTTATTAGGTTGCACAGTTGCTCATATTTCTTTTGTAAGGTGTAGTTTCTTAATTAATTTCTTTCTTAAAACCCCGTTTTGGTTCTTTGTCCATTCTTCTTCTCATTTTTCGTCAGTGGTAATTATTTTC
Organism: Magicicada septendecula; assembly: GCA_034769895.1. Lineage (NCBI taxonomy): Eukaryota > Metazoa > Arthropoda > Insecta > Hemiptera > Cicadidae > Magicicada > Magicicada septendecula. The sequence goes on along the minus strand of CM068367.1, from coordinate 621,255,960 downwards.
TTCTTTATTGTGGTTTTTGCCGTTGTCGGTTATCATGACATCAGTCCCTTTTTGTGGAGGTGTGTGGTATTTGACTTAACCATAGTCTGTCATTTCGGTTGCTCTCATGGTCCGGATGACCATAGTCTTCATACTTGTTCCGGTACCAGTGACATGTTTAGCCTTTGCCTTGTATTTCATTCTTCTAGCCGTTATTCCTTGGTTGGCCACAAAGCTTATGTAGTTTCCTTTATCATATTGTTTTATATACCAATATGTCTCTGGTCCATATGTGGTATTGTATGAAAAATATCTGTGAGGATCTCCATCTGAGTTATCAACTATTTGTTTATTTGAATCCCCACAAGCTGGTTCACCATCACATATCCATCCTGAATGTATACATTTTTGTGTAATTGTACACTGGAATAGTCCTGGATGGCGCACTAATGGAACACACTCTGGTGATTCACCTGTGCCATCGTCACAGTCCGATAAGATGTTATATTTCCATCTTTCTGAAATACACTGTCCAGTCCAGCACTGAAACTGATCTGGTCCACAAGTCGTATTCCGTTTACCTCTGGTCCTTTCCCATTGGTAAACTACTGTCTGTTGGTACATTATTTCTGAGATTACTTTTAATCTCTTGCCGTGATTTTTGGAATTCCTGATTTCTTCATGGTCGGTAATTGGAATATTATTGACATCCATTAAACCATGGTTCATCATTTCCATTTCTTCCTTTGTTTTCATTAATTTCCTTGGAAGCGTTTTCCTCCTTTCCTTTGGTTCCACTTCCATATCTTTAGTATTTTCTTTGTTCCCGTTAGTTTTCTTCTCAGGTAATACTACTATTTGTTCCAAGGTTTTTTCGTTTGGTATTTCTTCTGGTTCTGGTTTGCTATCATTTTTTATTTCTTCGGTCGTCTCCTTTCTCAATTCTTCTCCTTTTAATCTGTCCTCTCTCCTTTCTTCGGCCCAATCATCCAGTTTCTTGTTAGTGGATTCTATATTCTTATTGATGGAATCCATTTTATTATTCAAGTCTTCACTCAGTTTCTTCCTGTTCTCATCCATCCTTTTATTCAATTCTTGATGGGACCTTCTGTTCTCGTCCATATATTGTTGGAACATTTCTATTAATTTGTCACACTTCTCTTCCATTGTAAGTTCTGCCATTTTGATTTATCGTTGTTGCCCTTCTTCCTGACTGTATAACCGCTGCCAGGCTTATCTTATCAAGCCCTCTAAGTTGGACGCCACTTTGTAACGAGACCCTGTATGCCGGTCCTTACAAAAATAAAATAGTAGAGAAAAATTTTATAAAAAATTAAATTTTCAATAAAAAAAATTTGTTTATGTTAATCAATGTGTGTAATTAAGAAATAAAGCTGGTTTAAAGGTTTTGTAAAAATTTTAAGAATTAGGAAGGTATTTATTAACTATCGAGCACTTCTGGAAGATTTGAACCCAGTCTGGAGTTAAATAGATTAACTCCAGTCAGCAATCGATCGATGATTTTTCTTGCTGGTCCAATATCTCACTCAAAAAAAATATTTTCTTCTTCTTGAAGTCCCTTACCCTTAATAAATAACCTTAAATTAGCCTGTGAAATAATAACAGATAAAAAACAATTGAAATAAATGGATTTATTAAACAATTTAATAAATAATCGATTTTTTATCGATTGAGAACAATTATCGACTCCGTCTCAGGGAATTATCGATTGTGCATACAGTATAAAAATTATTATAGGTATTATATAAAGGACAGACAGGTTCTTTGAGCGATTAAATTAATAGTCAGAGAAGGGTGACGAGAAAGTATAACATTAACAATTAAAATAAATTCAATAATTATTATTTAACAGTATTTAAATAATTCTGATATATAATGTTTAAGAAAATTGTTTTGTCAGACCATATGTAGCTTCTATGACGTCACTTGATGATGTAAGCAGATTTGTAAATTTCAAAGATGGCCGCTACTAGTTCTGGCGAAGTCACGGAAAAAGTCGTCTTGTTAAAAACTCAACAAAATTATCTTCATGAATGTTTGAAATGTTCCCGCACTGGTGTAATCTGTCTATTAGGTAGTTTGGTGTGTTCTGAAGAAGTGTTCCGTGTATATTGGTGTTAATTAAGTTATTTGGTATGTGTTCACTTCTGTGGGTTAAGTTTCTCAAAATGTGGTTAGGATTTGTAGCGTGAATTAGATTAAATATATTGTTTTACTGTTTTATATCACTCGTATCATGAAGTTAGGTGTTATTTTTCACTATTGTCATTAAAGTTTTGGTAAATTTAGCTAAGAAAGTGTTCAATTTATCTAACTCTCGATGCACTGATATTAATGGCAATTTGTCGTACCATTTTCTACTCGGTTTTAAGGAACGTTTTTTCACACAACTATTCAGCTTGATATTCAACAAAAGACTATTTTAACTTGGTCAAAATCTGGCCCAGTTAATCTTTGAAAAAGTATTGTTAACATATTTCGATTACCCATACACATGATACAATATTAGATTATATATGGAATTTATTTATTTTATTCATCACTTTCATGAATTATGAACCTTATCATTGGTTTAATTATCTCATTCCTTTTAAATTGATATATTATAGTCCATATCTGTGGACATATTGTGGAAATTAACAAATTTCTTTCCCTTTTGGAAATATAGGCTCAAAATCTGATTTCCGCCTTCATACAATTTTTCTTCCATTTTAATTGTTATTAATACTATTATAATAAATTTTAATTAGTCATATTTCTCTTCCTTTCCTTAAATACATATAAATTGAACCTTTGAACTGGTTTTTTGTGTTAGTCTCTGAATTTGACATTGCTTTTTAAAATTAATTAATTTATATATTTTGAAAATTTACAATATTTTAAGGTATATTTCCTTATTATCATTTTAACTCATAGGATCATTTCCAGTAGTGGTTAACTGATTTACCTTATCTAAATCTTGCTAGTTTACAGGATTTATAAGTGAATTATACTGGTTTATATGGTTTCTGTGAATTCACCAAATGGCCTAGAGTTTAGAATTTTACATTTCTGTCTTTCTCAAATAAATTTAATTCTACCACTCCTCTGACTTTACATAGTTACTATTACATGAAAATAAAATGGTTTATAACTTATTGTGTGGTGTAGTATTTAATTAACACTACTGTTATAAAAAAATAATTATGAACATGATTTAGCCATCTATACAATTGAACTTATTGCTGACATGGTTTGAACATATACATTTAACTCCTTTTGAATTAACACAGCATACCTACTGAAACATTATTAATGGTATGTATGCTATTATTTAGCAAACATTATTCATTTTAAACACATAATATAAATCTTATTTTCTAATAACTCTTACAAATACATTGATTTTATGGCTGTGAACAGACAGTCTATTTAAACATTTTAAACCTATGAATACTAAATTAATGCCAGTCCTTTCTGGTCTAAACCATTATTATTTATGATCCCCTTCATCAGTAAACATGACCACCCATACTCTAGTTATTAGCATTTTTCACAAATGTCTTGTAAACAAAGAGTTACATTAAAATAATAAAATACTGGAAATCTTCCATTTTATTATTTTATTATGCTGTTTATTATTGGATATTAAAGTTGTTATATAGCATATTGATAAGTCATAGTATCACTAACTTTAAGTTTATTGCATTTCCAAAAAACACTTCCACAAATTCACTTTCACTGGTGGTTCTGATATTTTGAGTCTCACTATCTCAGACCAGACCTTTAGTAATCATGGACTGTTAAGACTTGTCTATTTTCTTATCACACAATAGCTTTAGTCGGTTCACTTCTTATAATACTATACAACACTTTAGGTTTCTAAATAATTACATTTTTATAGGATTTTGGTATGTTATATTTTCTTTTTAATCGTTTTGGTGGGTTTGGGGTTGATGGTAGTTAATAATAATAATAGGTTTTACAACGGTGTTTCCTTCATACTATTTCTTCCTCTCCTTCTTCTTATCTTCTTTCTTGTCCTTCTTCTTATCTTCTTTCTTGTCCTTCTTCTGGTCTTCTTGTCTTCCTTCTTCATTCTTGAGTAAACCAAGGTACTTTGTGTTATCTCGACTGATGTTTAGTTTGGAGCATCTAATTTATTGACTGATACGGACCTTGCTTTTCTCTAAAGGTTTCAGGGTATTGTTTTCTTCCTGATCACAAACTTATTCTTCCTTCTTCTTGTCTTTGGGGTATTTTGGTGTTCACCACTCTTAAACTGATTCTCTTTCTTCTTGATATGGTGTTATTTAATTTGTTTACTGCTCCTAACTTCCTGGGTAAATTCCTGATCTTATAATATGAGTTGCTTTTAATAATTTCTTTGATATTTAAACAGTGGTTTTTATATAATGTAATGAGGATTTTTATTTTATTGTGGTTCATTCCTTTGATTTCATTAAATCTCATTCAATATTATTTTAACATATGTGGTGTAATTAATTTTTATGATTTTATATGACTTAATAAGTAGTGGATTTTCTGTCGCGCTACAGAATGCCCTTCTCCAGAAGTAATTTTTTCAGACTATACTTGCTTTGTCTGAAACAATTGCTTATGATAATTATTCTAGGTTTGTTATTATTCTGGACTTCCTTCCATTTTAAAAATTTTCTTATTTATATTTGAGTTTATGTCCTCCTCATTCTCACTTGATCTTCCTTGATAGTAATAGTCATCTGAGTTTCATATTTATTATTTCATTTTCATATTTCTTCTTAGCATTTTCTCCTTGGGATATTTCCTCCCTATCGTTCCCTACTTTGTGAGCTGGTTCAGTTCAGAGAGGCACTGTACGCTACTTCCTCTGCTGTCCAATACTTCACACATATTTGAGTACAGAGGCAAATCATCTCTGCTCAAAAAACATATTAATACTGCTGGAATTATCTACAGACAGATTAAAAAATTATTCAGAATAGTACACATTTGTTACTATTTAAAAAATATCTTTGGGATACTTCACTTATTACTTATTATATTTCTCAGAGATTTTAATATTCCTATCTCAGTTGTTCTTCTGACTCGTTAACTGGATGTTTCATTCATTTGATATTATGGTAGGAAGCTCTTCTATTATTACATTTTTCAACCTTTCTTATCATATAAAGCTTTTGGTTATAAATTCTTTATTACCTTCTGGTTTTTTTATTATAATCTGCATTGTTTATAGTTGCATATCTTTATGACATTTTTATTTTATTGCTCTGTTTTTATTATTTCCACTTGTTCTATGTTCTAGAACTTTTTTTATAACTGTCGTTATTATAATTGACATTTAATTCATACATCATTTTATATTAATTCGTTTAATTACACATATCTTTGATATTATTCTCACATTATTCCTGTCATGGTTATTATCCTTTCGAATGAATGTTTTTTATTAATTTTATAATGAGGTCATATTTTCTCCTCATACCACTTCAAAGTTTTATTATCTCATAATTCCACATAAGTTTTTGTATTTTATTATATTCAATCACTCAAATCGTATCAACTCAAATCGTATCACATTTTTTTTTTAATTTCCTTTGGCATCATTTTATGGAAAGGTTTTTACTCTTATATTGAAATTAGACATGATCATACTTTCCAGAATTATTTGTTTTAATTCTAAAGTCTGTTTCCTTTATTCATCCCCTTATGATCCTTTATAAACATGGTAAATATATTTTATGCTTACCATAAATATGGTATTAAATCTCTTCTGTTTATTTCACCCAAGTGTTTTATTAATAATTGGTCGGTAAGTTGTACTTACTCTTGGTTTGGAAACTTGATTTATACACAATTCAAAATTCACTCTTCTTATATTTTTCCATAAAGTTTTCTCAAATAATCTGTATGTAAGGTGGGCTTGCTTTCTTTTTAAATTTAGTTGTTTTCAATTCAAAATTCTTCTTGTTATATTCTTCTTTCCAAATAGTTTCTTTCAAATAAATTGTATGTAATTGTCTTACATTGTTTTTAGAATTTAATGGTTTTTAAATTCTTCTCTTATATTCTTGCCATAAAGTTTTCTTAAATAATTTTTATGTAAGGTGGGCTTACATGTGTTTTAGAATTTGGCTGATTTTAAATTCTAACTTCTTTTATATTATTGCCATAAAATTTTCTTCAAATAATTTTCTTGTAAAGTATTACATTGTTTTTGGAATTTTGAGTTCATTTCTAAATTCTTTTTGTTATATTCTTACTTCCAAATAGTTTCTTTCAAATAACTTGTATGTAATTGTCTTACATTGTTTTTAGAATTTTGAGTTTTTTATTTCTAAATTCCGTTTATTCTTTCTCATGATACTTTTCATAAATAATGGTAATAGTTCTCTATATTATGTGGTAAACATATCATATTAGTTTCATAAATATTGTATGACTCTTTTCTTGTCTTTATTCAAAAGTATTTCTTATTATTATATTTCCTTTTATACCCAGGTGTATGATTTTTATTAGGTTGCACAGTTGCTCATATTTCTTTTGTAAGGTGTAGTTTCTTAATTAATTTCTTTCTTAAAACCCCGTTTTGGTTCTTTGTCCATTCTTCTTCTCATTTTTCGTCAGTGGTAATTATTTTCTTCTTTATTGTGGTTTTTGCCGTTGTCGGTTATCATGACATCAGTCCCTTTTTGTGGAGGTGTGTGGTATTTGACTTAACCATAGTCTGTCATTTCGGTTGCTCTCATGGTCCGGATGACCATAGTCTTCATACTTGTTCCGGTACCAGTGACATGTTTAGCCTTTGCCTTGTATTTCATTCTTCTAGCCGTTATTCCTTGGTTGGCCACAAAGCTTATGTAGTTTCCTTTATCATATTGTTTTATATACCAATATGTCTCTGGTCCATATGTGGTATTGTATGAAAAATATCTGTGAGGATCTCCATCTGAGTTATCAACTATTTGTTTATTTGAATCCCCACAAGCTGGTTCACCATCACATATCCATCCTGAATGTATACATTTTTGTGTAATTGTACACTGGAATAGTCCTGGATGGCGCACTAATGGAACACACTCTGGTGATTCACCTGTGCCATCGTCACAGTCCGATAAGATGTTATATTTCCATCTTTCTGAAATACATTGTCCAGTCCAGCACTGAAACTGATCTGGTCCACAAGTCGTATTCCGTTTACCTCTGGTCCTTTCCCATTGGTAAACTACTGTCTGTTGGTACATTATTTCTGAGATTACTTTTAATCTCTTGCCGTGATTTTTGGAATTCCTGATTTCTTCATGGTCGGTAATTGGAATATTATTGACATCCATTAAACCATGGTTCATCATTTCCATTTCTTCCTTTGTTTTCATTAATTTCCTTGGAAGCGTTTTCCTCCTTTCCTTTGGTTCCACTTCCATATCTTTAGTATTTTCTTTGTTCCCGTTAGTTTTCTTCTCAGGTAATACTACTATTTGTTCCAAGGTTTTTTCGTTTGGTATTTCTTCTGGTTCTGGTTTGCTATCATTTTTTATTTCTTCGGTCGTCTCCTTTCTCAATTCTTCTCCTTTTAATCTGTCCTCTCTCCTTTCTTCGGCCCAATCATCCAGTTTCTTGTTAGTGGATTCTATATTCTTATTGATGGAATCCATTTTATTATTCAAGTCTTCACTCAGTTTCTTCCTGTTCTCATCCATCCTTTTATTCAATTCTTGATGGGACCTTCTGTTCTCGTCCATATATTGTTGGAACATTTCTATTAATTTGTCACACTTCTCTTCCATTGTAAGTTCTGCCATTTTGATTTATCGTTGTTGCCCTTCTTCCTGACTGTATAACCGCTGCCAGGCTTATCTTATCAAGCCCTCTAAGTTGGACGCCACTTTGTAACGAGACCCTGTATGCCGGTCCTTACAAAAATAAAATAGTAGAGAAAAATTTTATAAAAAATTAAATTTTCAATAAAAAAAAATTTGTTTATGTTAATCAATGTGTGTAATTAAGAAATAAAGCTGGTTTAAAGGTTTTGTAAAAATTTTAAGAATTAGGAAGGTATTTATTAACTATCGAGCACTTCTGGAAGATTTGAACCCAGTCTGGAGTTAAATAGATTAACTCCAGTCAGCAATCGATCGATGATTTTTCTTGCTGGTCCAGTATCTCACTCAAAAAAAATATTTTCTTCTTCTTGAAGTCCCTTACCCTTAATAAATAACCTTAAATTAGCCTGTGAAATAATAACAGATAAAAAACAATTGAAATAAATGGATTTATTAAACAATTTAATAAATAATCGATTTTTTATCGATTGAGAACAATTATCGACTCCGTCTCAGGGAATTATCGATTGTGCATACAGTATAAAAATTATTATAGGTATTATATAAAGGACAGGTTCTTTGAGCAATTAAATTAATAGTCAGAGAAGGGTGACGAGAAAGTATAACATTAACAATTAAAATAAATTCAATAATTATTATTTAACAGTATTTAAATAATTCTGATATATAATGTTTAAGAAAATTGTTTTGTCAGACCATATGTAGCTTCTATGACGTCACTTGATGATGTAAGCAGATTTGTGAATTTCAAAGATGGCCGCTACTAGTTCTGGCGAAGTCACGGAAAAAGTCGTCTTGTTAAAAACTCAACAAAATTATCTTCATGAATGTTTGAAATGTTCCCGCACTGGTGTAATCTGTCTATTAGGTAGTTTGGTGTGTTCTGAAGAAGTGTTCCGTGTATATTGGTGTTAATTAAGTTATTTGGTATGTGTTCACTTCTGTGGGTTAAGTTTCTCAAAATGTGGTTAGGATTTGTAGCGTGAATTAGATTAAATATATTGTTTTACTGTTTTATATCACTCGTATCATGAAGTTAGGTGTTATTTTTCACTATTGTCATTAAAGTTTTGGTAAATTTAGCTAAGAAAGTGTTCAATTTATCTAACTCTCGATGCACTGATATTAATGGCAATATGTCGTACCATTTTCTACTCGGTTTTAAGGAACGTTTTTTCACACAACTATTCAGCTTCATATTCAACAAAAGACTATTTTAACTTGGTCAAAATCTGGCCCAGTTAATCTTTGAAAAAGTATTGTTAACATATTTCGATTACCCATGCACATGATACAATATTACATTATATATGGAATTTATTTATTTTATTCATCACTTTCATGAATTATGAACCTTATCATTGGTTTAATTATCTCATTCCTTTTAAATTGATATATTATAGTCCATATCTGTGGACATATTGTGGAAATTAACAAATTTCTTTCCCTTTTGGAAATATAGGCTCAAAATCTGATTTCCGCCTTCATACAATTTTTCTTCCATTTTAATTGTTATTAATACTATTATAATAAATTTTAATTAGTCATATTTCTCTTCCTTTCCTTAAATACATATAAATTGAACCTTTGAACTGGTTTTTTGTGTTAGTCTCCGAATTTGACATTGCTCTTTAAAATTAATTAATTTATATATTTTGAAAATTTACAATATTTTAAGGTATATTTCCTTATTATCATTTTAACTCATAGGATCATTTCCAGTAGTGGTTAACTGATTTACCTTATCTAAATCTTGCTAGTTTACAGGATTTATAAGTGAATTATACTGGTTTATATGTTTTCTGTGAATTCACCAAATGGCCTAGAGTTTAGAATTTTACATTTCTGTCTTTCTCAAATAAATTTAATTCTACCACTCCTCTGACTTTACATAGTTACTATTACATGAAAATAAAATGGTTTATAACTTATTGTGTGGTGTAGTATTTAATTAACACTACTGTTATAAAAAAATAATTATGAACATGATTTAGCCATCTATACAGTTGAACTTATTGCTGACATGGTTTGAACATATACATTTAACTCCTTTTGAATTAACACAGCATACCTACTGAAACATTATTAATGGTATGTATGCTGTTATTTAGCAAACATTATTCATTTTAAACACACAATATAAATCTTATTTTCTAATAACTCTTACAAATACATTGATTTTATGGCTGTGAACAGACAGTCTATTTAAACATTTTAAACCTATGAATACTAAATTAATGCCAGTCCTTTCTGGTCTAAACCATTATTATTTATGATCCCCTTCATCAGTAAACATGACCACCCATACTCTAGTTATTAGCATTTTTTACAAATGTCTTGTAAACAAAGAGTTACATTAAAATAATAAAATACTGGAAATCTTCCATTTTATTATTTTATTATGCTGTTTATTATTGGATATTAAAGTTGTTATATAGCATATTGATAAGTCATAGTATCACTAACTTTAAGTTTATTGCATTTCCAAAAAACACTTCCACAAATTCACTTTCACTGGTGGTTCTGATATTTTGAGTCTCACTATCTCAGACCAGACCTTTAGTAATCATGGACTGTTAAGACTTGTCTATTTTCTTATCACACAATAGCTTTAGTCGGTTCACTTCTTATAATACTATACAACACTTTAGGTTTCTAAATAATTACATTTTTATAGGATTTTGGTATGTTATACTTTCTTTTTAATCGTTTTGGTGGGTTTGGGGTTGATGGTAGTTAATAATAATAATAGGTTTTACAACGGTGTTTCCTTCATACTATTTCTTCCTCTCCTTCTTCTTATCTTCTTTCTTGTCCTTCTTCTTATCTTCTTTCTTCTAGTCTTCATTCTTCTGGTCTTCCTTCTTCATTCTTGAGTAAACCAAGGTACTTTGTGTTATCTCGACTGATGTTTAGTTTGGAGCATCTAATTTATTGACTGATACGGACCTTGCTTTTCTCTAAAGGTTTCAGGGTATTGTTTTCTTCCTGATCACAAACTTATTCTTCCTTCTTCTTGTCTTTGGGGTATTTTGGTGTTCACCACTCTTAAACTGATTCTCTTTCTTCTTGATATGGTGTTATTTAATTTGTTTACTGCTCCTAACTTCCTGGATAAATTCCTGATCTTATAATATGAGTTGCTTTTAACAATTTCTTTGATATTTAAACAGTGGTTTTTATATAATGTAATGAGGATTTTTATTTTATTGTGGTTCATTCCTTTGATTTCATTAAATCTCATTCAATATTATTTTAACATATGTGGTGTAATTAATTTTTATGATTTTATATGACTTAATAAGTAGTGGATTTTCTGTCGCGCTACAATATTATAGTTACACATTTTAAAATTAAATCAGAATTTTTTCTCAATTATTGTGAGTGCCTTGTGAATACGATATTTTGGATTAGTCTTTCTTTCTCATACTTTTGTCGACTTTCTGTATCATATAAATTTTTTCTTCTCAAACAGTAGGCCTACATTTATTTTCTCTTTGACATACTGCACATAATGCCACAAAGTGGTTACATCAACATGGAGATAAATCAGAGGGGTTTTGGTATTCAGACACCTCCAAAATTTCCCACTCAGCTAAAAACAAAAACAAAAAAAAAACAAAAACAAAAAAATTATGCCATTTTATTGTCCTTTGAATGTAGGTCTAAATAATATCTATAATAAGTTTTAATAAATAATTTTATGTCTATGTATCTACAGAAATGTTGTTATGGGATGGATGATGTAATGATGTATACATCAATGGATACAAACTAGTTAAATTTTCATACAGAATGGCCTAGTGTATCGTGTACTATTAATAGAGTGGTTTTACATAAAAAATAAGATACTGTTGTTTATTACTATATCTGCAATGCCTGTTCCCATGTCAAGGGGAAGGAATAATCTTTGTATGAAGACAGTAAAAATTTTATATGTTTTGCCATACCTTCTAGATAAAATCAGTTAAAAATTTTTCAAGTAGGTCTACCGAATCTGTAGAATTACCCACTATCAAGTGTGAATCCAAATTGGTTGTATCGTTAGTACAACAAAAACAAAAACTAAAAGCAAGAATTTCTTTCCCATTTTGATATTAAAAAGTTTGAATGTTTGTTGTATGGTGGTAATTTGTGTATATGTAGTGTGTGTGTGTGTGTAAGGGTTGCATAGAATAAGCAGTCGAGTATTAAGTTTTATTTACAGTACCAAGCCACTTGTATGACAATCAAATAAACTACATTACTCACCGTCAGAGGCTTAATTCTTATACTTGCGATGTTATATTATACTCAACATGTTTCGGGACAGCTTGTCCTATCTTCAGGAGTAAAACACATACTCTTCAACCTCAATTGAGGATGAATCGTCAAACATTATAAAATATTAAAATCCAAAACACACATTGAATAAATTAATGAAACTACAACATTAAGCGCACGTGTAGGCTCCAAGGTGCACACCTCACGCCGGCTGAACGTGCACTAAGTAAAATCACTCATCGCCCAAAAGATGTCGCAGTGCAGTATCATATAAAACATTCGACTTAAAGTTTAGTTGATCGTTCAAAACAAATGGCCTGGTGTCACTATTATTATAAGCTTTGTAAATCTCAAATTCTTCGAGAGCGTTCATATACTGTCCCTTATTGCAAATATGGAGGGGGACTAAGTTAGTCTTAAAATCAGTATAGCCATGATTTTCATCGACAAGATGTTTAGCAAAACTAGATTTCATGTTTTCAAGGGCACGATAACTGGTGGGTGGCCTATGTTCAACGAACCTTTTTAAAAAACCACAGCCGGTCTGTCCCACATAAAACGCGACGCAATCATCGCACATCAATTTGTATACCCCCGTTTTCTTCTTGAGGACTGTAGGTTCATGAGTGTGCAAGATATTTAAAATGTTATTAGTTGTTCTATAGGCAGTGATAAGATTGCCATTATTTTTCAGAATAGGTGCTACAATCTTGGGCATAAGGTCTGTGTAAGGAGTCAGGACATATTTATGCGTTCCCTCACTAGGTGTTCCACGTGTGTTAGTATCCTTATGTTTCTTACGTTTTCTGAGAATGCTGTCTATCAATGATTCCTTGTAACTGTTAGAGGACGCGATGTGTTTAATGATACTCAACTCGTTGTAGTAATCGTGCAAGCTAAGGGGTACTGACAAGAGACGGCTGATCATATTATGAAAGGCGGCCATCTTATGAGTCACCGGATGATGGGATGTAGCATGAATAACGATATCAGTAGCAGTAGGCTTCCTGTATATACCAAACTGAATCTTATTTCCATGCCTACTGACAGTAAGATCCAAGAAGTTTAATTTACCGTTATCTTCGACATCTAGTGTAAACTTCATATTGTCATTGATGCTATTCAAATAATTGTGTAAAATGTCAATCTGACGGTGTGTGCTATTGTAGATCATAAAAGTATCGTCAACATAACGTCCATAAAACACTATGTTAGATTCAAATCTATTGTTAGAAAATATAAAAGAATTTTCAAAATAATTTAAGTAGACGTCAGCCAAAAGGCCTGATAATGGGGATCCCATTGCCAAACCATTGAGTTGGCTGTAGAATTCCTTGTTATGTGTAAAGTAATTTTGATTGAGAAGTAAGTCTAAAAGGTCCATCAACTCCATAATACATTCAGCGCTTAATTTTTTTGCGTTAACAAGGTTATCCCTAAGGACCCTGAGGGTGTCAATAACTGGAACATTAGTGTATAGGTTGACGATGTCAAACGAAGCCAACTTGTAGTGAGGCTCAATTGTGTGTTGCTAACAACACAGATTTCATTAATAAAATAAAAGATTTAACAATTGAGCCTCACTACAAGTTGGCTTTGTTTGACATCGTCAACCTATACGCTAATGTTCCAGTTATTGACACCCTCAGGGTCCTTAGGGATAACCTTGTTAACACGAAAAAATTAAGCGCTGAATGTATTATGGAGTTGATGGACCTTTTAGACTTACTTCTCAATCAAAATTACTTTACACATAACAAGGAATTCTACAGCCAACTCAATGGTTTGGCAATGCGATCCCCATTATCAAGCCTTTTGGCCGACTTCTACTTAAATTATTTTTAAAATTCTTTTATATTTTCTAACAATAGATTTGAATCTAACATAGTGTTTTATGGACGTTACGTTGACGATACTTTTATGATTTACAATGGCACACACCGTCAGATTAACATTTTACACAATTATTTGAATAGCATCAATGACAATATGAAGTTTACACTAGATGTCGAAGATAACGGTAAATTAAACTTCTTGGATCTTACTGTCAGTAGGCATGGAAATAAGATTCAGTTTGGTATATACAGGAAGCCTACTGCTACTGATATCGTTATTCATGCTACATCCCATCATCCGGTGACTCATAAGATGGCCGCCTTTCATAATATGATCAGCCGTCTCTTGTCAGTACCCCTTAGCTTGCATGATTACTATAACGAGTTGAGTATCATTAAACACATCGCGTCCTCTAACGGTTACAAGGAATCATTGATAGACAGCATCCTCAGAAAACTTAAGAAACATAAGGATACTAACACACGTGGAACACCTAGTGAGGGAACGCATAAATATGTCCTGACTCCTTACACAGACCTTATGCCCAAGATGGTAGCACCTATTCTGAAAAATAATGGCAATCTTATCACTGCCTATAGAACAACTAATAACATTTTAAATATCTTGCACACTCATGAACCTACAGCCCTCGAGAAGAAAACGGGGGTATACAAATTGATGTGCGATGATTGCGACGCGTTTTATGTGGGACAGACCGGCCGTGGTTTTTTAAAAAGGTTCGTTGAACATAGGGCACCCACCAGTTATCGTGCCCTTGAAAACATGAAATCTAGTTTTGCTAAACATCTTGTCGATAAAAATCATGGCTATACTGATTTTAAGACTAACTTAGTCCCCCTCCATATTTGCAATAAGGGACAGTATATGAACGCTCTCGAAGAATTCGAGATTTACAAAGCTTATAATAATAGTGACACCAGGCCATTTGTTTTGAACGATCAACTAAACTTTAAGTCGAATGTTTTATGATACTGCACTGCGACATCTTTCGGGCGATGAGTGATTTTACTTAGTGCACGTTCAGCCGGCGTGAGGTATGCAACTTGGAGCCTACACGTGCACTTAATGTTGTAGTTTCATTAATTTATTCAATGTGTGTTTTGGATTTTAATATTTTATAATGTTTGACGATTCATCCTCAATTGAGGTTGAAGAGTATGTGTTTTACTCCTGAAGATGGGACAAGCTGTCCCGAAACATGTTGAGTATAATAAAACATCACAAGTATAAGAATTAAGCCTCTGACGGTGAGTAACATAGTTTATTTGAAGCAGTCGAGGCAGAGGTTATTGGAATGAAATGGATATATTAATGATGCTATTAATTTTTTAGACAGTCTACTGTGCCTTTAATACAGTTTACAAAAATTACTTAATTTGTCTCTGTTGACCTTCATAACACAAACTAAAATTTAATTTTTGTACACTGAAATAATTTGCTACTTAAAAAGTTCTCGTTGTCTTAACTATAAAGTCTCTACTGATGTAAGTGGTACTAGAGTCTTTCCTTTTAAATAAGTTTTTATAAGTGTACATAAAATAATATAAGTTCACTGCCCTGTAATGTTGACTGTGGATCCTTCAGACAATGGGTTGATATTATCTGGAGTAATACGTGGGTCAGTTTACTCTGTCCAGCTGCAGGGTCACTTCCGGGTGAGTAGATACTTCTCGCAGGGATGGTTACATACAATTCACAACATGAAATGGTACTGTTACTGGTTAACTGGTGTATTAGGCTTACACCTTTCCAGATAGCTTGAAGAGTCTATATACTCCTAAATGGACTATCTTGCACTTTGCGGATAGCACCCAATTATAATAACTGTAACTGGAATTTTATAACTTGCGTTCATTACAACTGGGAGACCAGATGTCATGGACCAGTGCAGTGTTTACTCGTTATCAATTTTGAAGAGAGACTGATGGTATGCCACAGTCTTATTTTTGAGACTGAATTTTTTGTAATTTGACTGGTTCTTTGGTCATCCCTTCTTATGATCTTACCAATAATAGATTTTCCTGTACAAGAAGGTTTCGGAACAGAACAGTTAATGTTTAAAAAACTTGAAATATTTTATTACCGATTTTATAGGCTATAAAACCTTTTTATGTAAAAATGCATACATTCAGTTACTAATTTTTAAAACAACTATATTTGTCTGGTTTTTATTACGAGTATTTTGATATAAGCCTATCTCAACATTTCCCACATTCTGATAGTTATTTAAATTAATGGGTGTTTTTTTTTAAGAATATCCCTTAAAATAATTATGTATCCTAGCACACATGCACTACACACATGGCTAAGTATCATTACGCACCTTTTCGCTGCACTTAAAGTTGTTTTACAAGTCAAAAAAAATTAAAACTAACATTTTTCACAATGTTCCCTATCAACTACTTTACAGTGTTCAAACCTGCAATCTCTACTTACTCATATACCTTATTTATGTTTACCTACATTGATGTTTATATACATGGTGTATATCATATACCATATTGTTTGCTACATTCCATATGCAGTTAGATTATCCATTGCAATATATATGTATATCAAGGGTGCATCAGCTAAATCCAGACAAAACAAACAGTTTATTAAAACAATAATAGAACAATAATATTTAATCATTTATTATTTATATAAAACAATAATATTTATTCGATATAACCCCCGTTTGCTGTGATCACTGCCTCGATTCTTGTTGTGCTGAAGTGCAAGCACGCTCTCTTCAACTGGTCCTTGCCTAAATCCGCGAATGCTGCCTCAATACTGGCCTGAAGGGTTGCCATGTTGGGGTGCCTGGACTTGTTAGACACCCTTTCAGTAACGCCATAACATAATAATCAAGGGGGTTTAAATCAGGATTATTGGGAGGGTAGAATTCCTTAGACCAGAATGCGTTCACGTTATCGGAAAGCCAGTTCTGACGCTTAAGATGTGAACACTGGCCGGAAACTTTGTCCTGGAAACTTCGAGGGGACACCCTCGGGATCACGCGCGAGCCAGTGGTCATTTCTTCAGTTCACTTTCGCATCAACAGTAAAAATCTTTTCATCAGAAAAAAAACTGAGGCGACCCGCAGCTTTGTGCTTCAATGAACAAAGAAGCAAATTGCAGCGAGCAACTCTCTTGACCTTGGCAGCCTCAGACAGCATTTGTCATACCTTGAGCACATAAGATGTGTATCTCAGGTCCTTTTCTATGATTCGTTGCATGGTGGCCTCACCCACCCCAAGTGTGGTGGACAATTTACGAAGTGGCACCCTGGGTCTTCTGAAATGAGCTCTTGAGCCCTTTGGACGAGATTTGGGGCCCTAGCAGTCTTCTCTCTTGAATGGCTTTGCCTTGCAGGGTTCATGGAAACTTCTTTGGACTTCTCCGCATCTGCATACTTTTGCGCGATGTCGTAAACGGTCAATCGTGGGTACCCGAACAAGCGAATAATTTCAGTCGGCGCGAAGCGCTTCAATTACTGCCGCTCGTTGATTATATTCCGCACTCGATCTCACAGACTCACCCATTTTGGCGTTATGTGCGTCTTACACATACAGCTGGCTTACCTAAACGCCAACAATCGACTACTGCTGAAGTCAAATGTGGTGGGAAATTCAAATTGAATTTTGTCCAGATTTAGCTGACACACCCTGTGTATACACATCTTAGTAAAATGTATATTGTACACAGAATAATGACACGGAGAATTTTTGTTACCAGAAGTTCAGATTATAAATAATTATAGTTATAAAAGTTACCTACATTACATTTTTTGTCTCAGTTTTCTAAAATTTGGATTCTTGAACATAAATTTTGTTGTTTTGCAGAAACATGGCACTACCAGTAAACCTCTGAAAGCAGTGAGACTGGATACAGAAGTAAGCATTTACAAATTAAATCTGATGTTTAAGTTTATTTGTAATATGTTTATGTTAATCTCTCTCACACACACACACACACACACACACACACACACACACACACACACACACACACACACACACACACACACACATGTTTATATTCAGTGTATCAGGATTATTATGAGAGTAATAATATGTACTTTTGTATGTAATAATGTGTGCATATGTACAAATAATATATTGCAACACAACCACACAAATTGTTAATTTAATTTAATCTAATTGTGAAGTGTTAACACTCATTTAACAGTACTGATACCGTTGTTTATATAAATTGGGGTTCAGGTATAATCATAATAAGAGTAATCCTTTTAGGAATCGTAATATGTTTTCATTTATTTATTTAAACAAACAAACAAAAATAAAATAATAATATTTACTTCGCCATAAAATATTCATTATCTATGGTTTCAATGTTTCTTTGCTTGCCGTACTCTCATCATAAAAATAGATTTTATATCTTAGGTTTTATATTAGCAATTCTATGTAAAACAATTCTTCGTTATGTTATAATTTCTCGACTACTTAGTCTGACTGTGTGCTTTATAAATTTGTTAATATTTACATTCTTATTTTATCCTTGACATACCTTTTACGGCTTTATAATCATTTTAACGAAACTAATTGCATATTTCCAATTAATTTACTTTATATGCTTTCAAGGTAAAGTTTAAATAAATTAAATTAATTGTTAATTCTCCAAGCAAGGATTTAAATTATCTTTAAATTGACTGTTCATCATTAAAGAAAGATATCAAAGAAAATATCATTAAAGAAAATTCTGATTACAAGTAAATTACATTCTCTTATCTCTACCTACATAATATTTCTTTAATTTAAAAAATGTTTTTATTAATGTCTTTCAATGTCTTTATTTCTTTATAATTATAAATTGGTTTTTCGTCACCTCAATTCTGCAGATTTGTCCCATGTCCTCCAGTGATCTCTCGGTCCTCTCCTACTGGATGTCCTCTTGCATTTTCTGGTTCCACTGGCCGTCCTCCCGTCTCTCGTCCTTCATGATCCCATCGGCTGGCTGTAGAATGGAATGGCGTGTTGCTCTGGATCGGTTGCTGTTGTGACAGAAACCGCTTCTATTGGTCTGCGTATCGTTCCTCTGCTTGATGTTCTCTCGCCATCTGTCTAGCACGTAGATGTTTGTAGTTGTTGACTATTTGTAGACGTTCGATACTTGAAGTTACAGTTCTCTTTTTTCTTACTTTAGCTAACACATTTTCAGTAATACTTTATAGTTTATAATAAAAGATCTTGTTGATGTTGGCCATAGCGTCTAACTATGTCTGAAGTAATTAAAAACTTTTGCGTTTCTGATGGACATAGCGTACCGCTGCAATTGAAAACTGATTGAAGAGTATTAAAAATTCTCGTCGCTGACGGACATAGCGTACCGCCACGACTGAATACTGATTGAAGAGTAAATTTGGCTCTCCTGGGCTCGTATTTATATTCACCAAAAATACCACACCTGTCGCTACAGAATTCTGCAGGTCCAAAGCTGTTCACAGCGTCTGTTCCCCCACTCTCGTCTCATTTCACATATTCGCACAGTTTCGCCAATCGCAATGTTTAATGCGGATTTCAAGGTGATCTAACATTGTCTAATTTAATTACACACATTATACATAATTATCATAATTATCGCATCATTATTGTAATTACTATGCTTTAAAAATCGCACAGAATTCACACTGATCGTCAGAATTACATAG
This sequence comes from Magicicada septendecula, assembly GCA_034769895.1. Lineage (NCBI taxonomy): Eukaryota > Metazoa > Arthropoda > Insecta > Hemiptera > Cicadidae > Magicicada > Magicicada septendecula. The sequence continues at coordinate 621,236,367 of CM068367.1, read as the reverse complement.
AATTCGCACTGCTTATGTGTCTGATTTTTACACATTTCTAGAAGTCTTTACACTCTTTCTAATATTTATGGTTTGCTTAAAATTAAATAAAATCTTAATTTAGCATTTATTTGGGGCGAGATTGCAAACTTTCAGGCTCAAACAGGCTTCACACACACACTCTATTTATTTGTGTACACACTCTCAGTGGCAATCACGTGATGTTCCTGTTAATTCATGTTTATAAGCCAGCTTCCAATTTCACACCTGCTCGTCTATTACATATTACTAAAATTAATTTAAATATTTATTTTATTTCATATGTGCGCATTACAGCATATGCTTGTATTGTCACATTATTCCTCTGCTTGGTAAAACAAAATTTTGTCTTTTTTAACAAATTTATTTATTAAAATTTTTTTTTTCTATCATTAGACACATTATATTTTTATATTTCATATTACTTATTTTTATTTGTATTTATACACTACAATCAATAATAATGAATATTAATTGTTCAATTTCCCTTAGTTGGAGGGTAAAGCAAGTAATGTTCCCTTCTCCCCCCTACAAGTTTTGCTAACAATGCGTAAGCGTAGCTACTCTTTCCATTGTTCTCCTTTAATCTGGTCTCATTGACCTATTTATTTTTACGTGTAGAACGTCCTACATGAATTTGCATGGTACTTGCACTGGTAAACATTCTGCCTCTTAACATATTATGCCATTCTTCAATCTGGAATTTTACATTACCTTAATCATACATTCCTACCTTCGTTTCTTAACCCTTTTCTTAGCCTATTATTCCAATCTTTATTCTTACATTTCCTTTCTGATCACTAATAACTTTCTTCATTCTTACCCTGTGTTGTAATACACTTTAGTAACAGAATACTCTTTTAGCTTTGTAGTGTGTCACATGATCGGTTAAAGATGAACTGCCTTAGAAAACACATCGATATTTTATTCGTAGTCTTAAATTCTAAATAGTCTCTGCCCTTTGACTTTTCACTATCGCTTTCTTCTGTGTCCTTGCATTTCCCCTAAGGTATGAAGATTTCGCTTGATCAGCCGTTCTGACAATTATACATTTATTTCTCATTTCCAATCCTTTCTTCATATTAATAACAACATCGCTAATAACATTCCTTAACATATTTTTAACACATTAACATTCCTTACCATTTCTTACAAACATAACATTCTTTCTATTTCTTATTTTTATTTAGCATAACATTCTTTATTATTTACTTCCTTAACATTTTCTTAAATATAATTTCTAACTTTTTTTTTCTTTTCATGTATTATTTCTTATTATTTAGCTCCTATTCTTATTAGCAATCAGCAATATTATTTTTCATTTAAAAATAATTATTCATTCCAATAGAGCATTGAGTGCGGTGTCGTTTGATTTCCACCCCTCTCATATGTAACAATTGCAGTGTATTGTTTGACCAGCTGCTGGACATTGTTTCCTTTGCCATATAGTCGCCGACATATAACAGTTTCCGCTGCTTATCACCCTCCTTAACATTCCATTGTAACGTTAACTCTGCGTGACTGCATAACTCACCTGTTTGTACGGCAAGAATTTGTTTCTTAGCTGCGACGAATAACCTCTTTCTCTTCTCTCAGTACATTTCACAATTCTCTCGTCACTAATGCATTGTGTAAGGTCAGTCCGTTTGAAGCCTATATAAACAGCTGTCGACGGTTTTTTTATTCGTCGTTTATGATAATACTCACCGTCGTTTTTATAATTACAGTTATAATTATCATTCGCTTTATACTTCTCGTGTGTATACTTAACATTATAATTATCACAAGGTTGCGTAGTGTTTTGTATAGATGATTTATTAGTACGTTTCTTTTTACAGTGATACTTATTGTGTGTTAAGTGTTTTTTCTTGCCGTAAATGTGATGCCTTTAAGTGTTTCACTGTGTTTTTATCTTATGTGATTTACTATTGTGTGTGTAACTTGCAATTTGGATATTCCTATCAATAAGGTATGCTTTCTTAATCTTTATTTTTCTTTCTTCCTTGATGTTAATTATTGTATTAGAATTATCGTTATTAATTATGAACGTATTTTCTTTTGTATTTCCAATTATTATATTTTCTTCCCAAATCATTGTTTCACATATTTGTTTCGTTTGTTTAACATTTATTTCACATACATTTTCTGTGATATTGTCAATACATGAGTTGGTATCAACAACTTTTTCTGTTAATTCTTTCACCTTCTTTGTTAATTTTAAAGTTCCTGTTTAAAATTTTCAGTCTGTTGTTCTAGTTTAGTATTTATTTCGTCCTTCAGCTGGACATTGTCTTGTCTTAGCTCATTTAAACTTGCTGTTAGATTTTCTGTTTGTTTTGTGCTTATCTCATCTACCCAAGCACGCATCATGATTTGAAGTGCTTCCATGTTCAGACTTTCTGGTGCTGCCATGGTGATTTATTATTAAAATATTTATTTATAATTTATTATTAGTGAACCGTATGCGAGCTTTTATTAATTTATTGTTTAATTATTATTATTTATTTAATTGTATCTACTTATATTACAATTACACCTGTTTGATGGGGTGGGCGCCAGTTGCATTATTACAATACAATACACACAACAAAATTAAACAACATATAAAAATATTCATTAATAAACATCAATTATTATACATAAATCCTATGCACACATTTAACAGTAGAGCATACATTTATTTATTTAAATGTAGGCGTGTCGTGCTCCACGTTCATGGGTGACAAAATGCAACACTACAAATACAAATTTATTTAATATAAATTATGTTTGTGGAGCCCCACGTTCTTTGGGATGCCAAAATGCAACACAACCACACAAATTGTTAATTTAATTTAATCTAATTTGTGAAGTGTTAACACTCATTTAACAGTACTGATACCGTTGTTTATATAAATTGGGGTTTAGGTGTAATCATAATAAGAGTAGTCCTTTTAGGAATCGTAATATGTTTTCATTTATTTATTTAAACAAACAAACAAAAATAAAATAATAATATTTACTTCGCCATAAAATATTCATTATCTATGGTTTCAATGTTTCTTTGCTTGTCATACTATCATCATAAAAATAGATTTTATATCTTAGGTTTTATAATAGCAATTCTATGTAAAACAATTCTTCGTTATATTATAATTTCTTGACTACTCAGTCTGAATGTGTGCTTTATAAATTTGTTAATATTTACATTCTTATTTTATCCTTGACATACCTTTTACGGCTTTATAATCATTTTAACGAAACTAATTGCATATTTCTAATTACTTTACTTTATATGCTTTCAAGGTAAAATTTAAATAAATTAAATTAATTGTTAATTCTCCAAGCAAGGATTTAAATTATCTTTAAATTGACTGTTCATCATTAAAGAAAGATATCAAAGAAAATATCATTAAAGAAAATTCTGATTACAAGTAAATTACATTCTCTTATCTCTACCTACATAATATTTCTTTAATTTAAAAAATGTTTTTATTAATGTCTTTCAATGTCTTTATTTCTTTATAATTATAAATTGGTTTTTCGTCACCTCAATTCTGCAGATTTGTCCCATGTCCTCCAGTGATCTGTCGGTCCTCTCCTACTGGATGTCCTCTTGCATTTTCTGGTTCCACTGGCCGTCCTCCCGTCTCTCATCCTTCATGGTCCCATCAGCTGGCTGTAGAATGGAATGGCGTGTTGCTCTGGATCGGTTGCTGTTGTGATAGAAACCGCTTCTATTGGTCTGCGTGTCGTTCCTCTGCTTGATGTTCTCTCGCCATCTGTCTAGCACGTAGATGTTTGTAGTTGTTGACTATTTGTAGACGTTTGATACTTGAAGTTACAGTTCTTCTTTTTTCTTACTTTAGCTAACACATTTTCAGTAATACTTTATAGTTTATAATAAAAGATCTTGTTGATGTTGGCCATAGCGTCTAACTATGTCTGAAGTAATTAAAAACTTTCGCGTTTCTGATGGACATAGCGTACCGCTGCAATTGAAAACTGATTGAAGAGTATTAAAAATTCTCGTCGCTGACGGACATAGCGTACCGCCACGACTGAAGACTGATTGAAGAGTAAATTTGGCTCTCCTGGGCTTGTATTTATATTCACCAAAAATACCACACCTGTCGCTACAGAATTCTGCAGGTCCAAAGCTGTTCACAGCGTCTGTTCCCCCACTCTCATCTCATTTCACATATTCACACATTATCGCCAATCGCAATGTTTAATGCGGATTTCAAGGTGATCTAACATTGTCTAATTTAATTACACACATTATACATAATTATCATAATTATCACATCATTATTGTAATTACTATGCTTTAAAAATCGCACAGAATTCACACTGATCGTCAGAATTACATAGAATTCGCACGGCACATGTGTCTGATTTTTACGCATTTGTAGAAGTCTTTACACTCTTTCTAATATTTATGGTTTGCTTAAAATTAAATAAAATCTTAATTTAGCATTTATTTGGGGTGAGATTGCAAACTTTCAGGCTCAAACAGGCGTCATGCACACACTATTTACTTGTGTACACACTCTGAGCGGCAATCGCGTGATGTTCCTGTTGATTCATGTTTATAAGCCAGCTTCCAATTTCACACCTGCTCGTCTATTACATATTACTAAAATTAATTTAAATATTTATTTTATTTCATATATGCGCATTACAGCATATGCTTGTATTGTCGCAATATGCATTTGACACTATTAAGTTGTAAATGGCATTTCAATAAATCAGTACTTTTCAGCATGCATGTATACTGTAATCGAAATTAAGGGATTATGGGTATGAATCTCTTAGTTTGTGTAGTTCTGGACTTTAGAACAAAGTATAGGTCTGTGAGACTTTGATGCTTTTTGTATTTTAACGTAGGTACTGTAAGCTACAAAGTTGGACATGAGAGAATCCGTAGGATATATTTTTATGTAGATATGAAGCGTTTAATGAATTCTCAGGCTCCAAAGGTAATAAAGTGACACAAAATTAGAATCATTTATATTGTTACAACACAAATGAGCCACCCCAATACTAGAAAAAAAAACGATGAATTAACTATATAAAAATGATTAAACTAAAGAAAATAAAATGACAATGACGCGAAAAACACTACATGACCCAACCCAAGTGATTGAATCAGTAGATAAACCAAATAAAATGAAACCAAATGAGAAGGGGAAAACCAAAATAAAATGAAATTGAAGAAGAAGGAAAATGAAAGTAAAACAAACCAAGTATAAAGGAAATAAAATGAAATCAAAGGATAAAACACAAACGAATGATATAGAACAAAAAAGGAGAAATGTTACACTCAAATATAATAATGAAAAAGAAACCAATAAATAACAAATGTAAAAGATAATTATTAGTATCGACCAAATAATCAATGTAAATGATAATTGATAAAACCTGATAAAGTAATGACAAACTAAAAGTACACTAACCAAAGAAATAGAGTTTAAATGTAATAAAGGACTCCATAAGGAACTGTATAACTAACCTTTGTGAAGAGAGAGATAGTGAGATAGTGAACATAAGTAAGTGACAAAGAAAATGTAATGTTAGGGATTACCCACTAATAACACTTAAAATAAAATATAAGAAGTGCAAAGTGACAGTGTAAAACCCCAAAATAATAAAAAACCCTATTGATAGGTATAAACACTCAATAATCTGTGATGAACACTAAAGGTTTAATGGTGAACATTATTATACAATAAGAATTTTGTTAATGATAGTATTAAGATTAATTGTAAAGGAGGGATACAATGGTATTCAGGGAAGGAATCCCATAAAATGTCAAAAGTTAGTGTTACCATGGCTAGAGAGAAAAGTTTATATAAGAAAAAATATAGTAAAGAAAATAAAAGCAAAATCAATAAACACCGTATATTCTAAGGGATAGTCAGTTAAGGAAATTTGAATGGTGTGATGATGTTTATCACCCAAAAAATAATTAAGAATGAAACAAATTGTAAACAAACATTGCATAATAGCTGTTAAAGAATTGTTCGATTAAATCTATGAATAGGAATATGGCTGAAGGGATTACACAGACCATAAACCTAAATGTTATATTATATTTTATAGAGAATAGTAAATAATTGCCAAATAATAAACACTGGCAAAATAAATAAGAAAAAAGATAAAGTCATATAAATCTAATAATACTGAAGGGCAGTTAGAGAATAATAAACAAACCATAATGTAGAAACTAATGAAAACATTCAATTATTTTAAAACAGATCCAAAACAAGTCAACAAGTAAACAAATCATTTATAATACCAACACAAAACATGTATGAATGCAAATTAATAAGTAATTAGTATAAAATAAGTAAATAAGGCCAATTACTACTTAGGCCTATGAAATGCCTAACTGTATAAAACCACTAACTACAAATTGTAAGAAGTTAACAAGGAAATTAGCAAATCCAAGGCAAATAACTAGTCAAGGATAATTAGTGAATCATATTAAAAGATAAATGTTAAACTAAGGACATAAAATAAGAAAGAAATGTAATTAGATAATATCAACATAAATGTTCAAACAATAATATATAAGAAAACCCAGATTTGTGGGATGTCAAAATGATCTTTGAAAGAAAATACGAACAGTAGTGATAATATTTAATACATAGAGAGGAAGACGGAAGAATAATAGCAATCAGAAGATATACATTAATTTTGAATAAAAATTCAAATATGATAACAATGGTCTTAAGTCAAGTTCAGCCAATAAGGATCTATCAGTTACCATGACAACTGAAACGTTATTTATGAATTTTCCATTGGAACCTATTATTCCATTCTTGATGCTCAACAGGAATAGACACCAGGCCGAAAATGACCAAAATTTTAATATAAAACGTTTAAAAAGTAATCCAAATTCGAAAAGATGAAGATGTAAGAAGCTGATGAAGAACTAGAACATTTAATTGATGCTAAGGACCAATTTAACAAATTCCAAATTAATAAATTTCAACAACTAATACGAAAAAGAAGCCAGACGTACTTAAGTTCCAAGATAATTGAAGAATGAAGACTATTGCAGACCCTAACCCATTTCAGCTGAATGACAGTACACATCAAGTCGACTGAGTTGATAAGTATTGCTAAATTACCCGAATTTCTGAATTAAATTCTCTTTAAATTTTTCTCACAGCAATCTGAACTCTCACTATAAACTGATGATATTATTTCTTTCAAAGATTAATAAAAAAATAATAAAAAAATAATAAAAAAATAAAACACTAAACTTATGTTAACTAGAAAAATAACCTGTATGAAGATTACGAACTTTTGAAACACACTTTACCACACTTCAGGAACAAATTATAATTACATATTATATTATGTAAGTACAATTAATGTAAGGTAGTGTACTTTATTGTAATCATTATTAATATATTTTTCGTAATCACAAGAATCCAGAATCTGAACGAAATAAACTGTAAACAAACGATTTCAGTCACCATGTCTGACTGAATAATTCGTTCAAAGTCACTTCGCCAACCTTGAGATTTTTGTCTTATAATAATTGCCGGTGCAAATTTGTTGAATAACAAAATATAATTTTGTATAACACTGAATAATTACCAATCACAATTAAATAAACTAGTACAGAGTTGTAACCACTGTTCTTTATTCCATAGGAAAGTGTATTATAATATTTGTGTATTTTAGCGAAAAACAAGGGTGACGGTAAGCGCTCACGTCGGAAACTCGGCGAAATAACCGCTCGATTAAGAAGGTCGAACGAAGGCTGGAGTAAATTTGAATTCTCCATACCATCATAGCTAAGAACGCTTAATCGTCCTATTTTTTAATTTAATTGTTTTAATTAAACAATTTGGCGCCACCTGGTATTTATGAACACCTATTGAAGAACAGGTAAGGTTTCCACTCGCGTGTACTGGTAATTCGAAGTATCGCTACGGACATCGTCAGCGCAACATATAAGTAACGACCATGACGTGTGAGGCAAACACACACAAAACGTATACTTTTACACAATTTTACAGAGACGTAAGGATCTCGTCGTTACAATATTCATGAATCTTGTGCTAAAAATAGCAAGGTTTAGAGACTGGATGAGTCATGGAAGTGACAACAAAACCCCATCTCAAAACACCACCACTGGTTTTGTTGTCAGCCCACTGGAAGTTACACTGATTGAATGAAATATTTCAATAAATATTTAATTTTTGTGTAGGTATATATTTTCACATTTGCTGCTCACAGTCTTTGTGCTTTATGTTTGTCATGATTATGTTCACTTTTGTGCTACTTTTTTATATGATGGTGCAGTTTTAAATACATTTGACTATAATGTTTGAATTTTGCTTAAAATTTTTTTTATTGAAATCTATATGTAAAACATATGTGGAACATTATTATTGAAGTGTGGACATTTTTTAATAAATATGCTGCATATGTGTAATTAAAAAAATGTATGTTATAATAAATAGATTATAAACTATATGATGCAAATTATAAATTGAATTAATTAAATATAATTGAATGTATACATTTTCCTTACACTTAAATAAAATTCATTGATGTACAGGGTGTAATGTAAAAGATGTCCTCACTCTACGTATTTGGAATCCATGCATATATTTAAGAAAGAAAGTCCTATAAACATAGGTCCAGCAACATCTTGTTTTCATCTGGCCACCATTTTGTGTTTAAGATATGTTAGTGACATATGGTACTCATGTTTACCTCAACGCTCTTTAATAAATAAGAAAATCATGGTTATCTTGTGATGTCAAATTTCAAAATGGTCACTTTTATTTTTTGATTACTAAAAGCTGTGTAAATTTTAATTTTATCATTCATAGTTTATTCAGTAAAATATTAAGAATATTATAACATCTTGTTTGCACAAATCTGATACCAAGTAACTGAGTTATAGGAGGAAACAGCCTACCCATAAATTCTGACTATTGCATTTTTTTTGTGCCGGACTGTTTCATTCAATATAGGAAAAATTTATGTAAAATTTTATTGTTTTTTAAATTATTATCTTTTTTCAAATTAACTCAATAAAAGTAATTTATAACAAAGTAAAGGATTGATTTTTCAATGAAATGAATAACTTTAACAAATTTAACTACAATTATTTACACATTATAATTTGATCAGAAAAATTAAAATTTTTGGGATTCATAGAAAATGATAATGGCATGTTTTGTTGTGTAAAGATATTCTCATACATGAGACGCATACCTGACATTTCAGCAAATATGTAATTATTCATTTTTGACAATTCCATGATAAACAATGAGTGTAGAATCACAAGCAAATGATTTTAAGAAGTGTCTTTAAGAAAAGTAAATAATAATACAACTGAATTCACTGTATCAGTGGAGGGTGAATAAGGTAAAAAAGTGATTGATTCTTGAGTGAATCAAACAAGTGTTATGCGTGTATTGAATTGACCTTCTAACCACTTCAAATCAGCTTCTCTACATGCAGATTCCAGATTGCCTCTACAAATGTATTCAGGCGTTTTCTGAACAACATGTGGTTTAATAATTGTGTTGTGGTTTGTTATCAGCTAATTTTCAGTGTTTTTCATACTGGTGGCTGGGTGCAAATTTAGCCATGGATCTCCTCCCAAATTCTCCTTAAAACAAACAACAGCCTCCTCACATTGTAGAGAACACCATCTTAAAGTTCAAAAGATACATATTTTTATCAAACTTGATGTAAATGTACAAGGTCAGCTTATAATTGTAACCTTAAAAGCTAATTAATTAGTTGTAATAATGTTTCTTTATTATTCAATGTTATTTATCACAAGGTATGGTGAATAAAGCTTGAAACTGTCTTCCTACATGGCCTTGTAAACCAGGTTTGCAGTCATGAACAAATGCTGACCTTACTAACACAGATAAATACACATACATAACAGCATGATATGAATAAAGAGTACAAAATGAGTATTGATGGTAGCTTGTGCCAAATGTCAATTGAGACGATTCATACAGGCAAAGTCCTGTAGGTTGTTGTAATTATAGGCATGGTATTTTGTCATCTCATACTGACAGATTACATACAAACTTGGCATCTTCTTCTGTTCTTGGAAAGAAACTCATTGCATTATATGAGGCAAATGGTTTTGTTATTATAGTCTAACCATTATATTATTATTATTATTATTATAACTCGTTGATTTACATAGTTTTTTTTTTATTGACTTAACAGCATACTGAATAAGCAACAGAAAAAATTAATATGAAAATTTTTAACATAACCATTTCTGTACTACTACTTTCTGTAGTTATTTATCATTTATGCCTCAAATTAAGTATTGTCTCGCCAAAGATAGGAGTCTAGTGTCCTTCAGAACTGGAGTCATCAGAACTAGCTGTGTTGATAATAAAGCTATCAGTAAAGTGTGTAATGTTATCAAGTCTCAACTGTTTATTTTCCTCTTTCAGTACACATGGAATGCAATGAAATAATTTGTTTTACACCTCGCACTGCTGTCTGTTTAATCTTGTGTGACTTATATGAGTCCACATTGAAAGCTATGACTTCAGGATTCACGTTTTCTTCCTAGTCATAACATTGTAGTTTGCTGTTGATATTTGAGTAAATATAAATTCAGTAACCGGTATTTTCAAAATTTAACAGTAGGAGTCTGGGAAACAAGGTAGTTGAAAATATGCAATTCTCTCCCCCCCTCACCCCCCACACATTTTCTTTACATTCATCCTTTTTTACTGAATGAATTTGGGACCTGTGTAGTAGGGTGGGCCGAAAAATAAAAAAATTAATATTTTGAAGTGCTATACCACAGAAAACTTGCCTCTAGAACAGTTATGTGTAAATAAAAAAGGTAAATTATATTATCTTACACCTGGTGGTAGCGCATTAGCCTGAAACTTTGAGAAAATATACAAATTTCGTACTTTTTCCAAAAAATAAAGTAGAGATAAGAACTCCTGGTACAATCAATTATCGGCTCATTTTAGTAGGACAACATGTAGTAAGGATAAATAAATTGAAAAATAATACATTTTACTTTATTTTATTAGTACATTAAACTTCAAAAACAACATAAAAAACCAAAATTGACATATTTTAAAGAAACAAATAAAAATTTATTTTCTGTCACTTGGAATGTTTAGTTTGTAAGGCAATGTAGTTTTTACTTGTCTTATTCAGTTAGTTTGAATTTAGATTTGCTTGAAAAACTTGGCATTGATGATCTTGAAAGAAGTGTCGTTCTTATAAAACCATCTCTTGAACTAAATCCAACCACCTTTTGAGATGCCTTGGTGACAAGCTTGACGCATCGTTCTACTGCTTGGGTATGACATGGGAATTTGTTAAAGTTCCATTCAGCTGCTGTTCCACTTGATTTGACCTTAGACCAAATCTCTTGATCGGTGACTCTTCGCAGCAAAGGTGGTGGTGAAAGTGTAGTAGTGCCCCAGTGAATCATTTCGATGTGGTCCTTAGCTTGGAAATTGATTTTGGGTGTTTGGAAACTCCTGATTGACTTCCTTTTAGAAGCTACGTTTCTAGCCTTTATAATTCTTCTATAACCCAACTCTCTTAAATGATCCCTTTTATCTACTACTCAAGTTTTCTGGAAGGAATCTTGATGATTTTATAACTTCAAATACATGTTCTGGTCCATTTGTGAAATATTTACTTGTTTTAATTTGAAACCATACAGGCATATACGATTTTAAGATGAAAGAAGCTAAGATCTTGTGTTCATCTGTTGGGTTTTCGATACTTATATACAATCGGAGAACTCTTTTCGCTGTTGTTAACCACTTTGAGTGGGAATGTGGGCCAGGTTCACGAGCAGATAAATCTTCAGGGCAGTTACCTGCTTTTATAGCACAACTAATGTCTTGCAGGTACTGTTGATCTCTGCTTAGTATTTTTTGGTCAATATCTGGAATCTCACACTCAATACTGTCAAAATTTACTACCGGGAGTTTTTCACATTTACTGAGTTGTGTGCCAATCGGACCACTAAATGATTTTGGTCCCGTTGTTTCACCATCTAAAGCTTGAAACAAATGCCGGAATGGCAATTCATTAAAGTGTAAGAGACACACCCCCCCACTGTAGTGGTCTTTTAATGTGTTCTTCGATTTTACGAATGACACCTGTTTTCCAACCCGTATTAGTAACTGTGCCATCACATCCAACTACGTCCAGTTCCTGAAGTGAAAATCCAGTTTCAGTTAAATAAGAGATAATGCTGTTAGCAATGTCTTCAGCAGAACCAGAAGACGGTGAAACATGGCCGATGTAAACAGAACCTGGTTCTTTTAAAATCGTGTAGTGCTCCTCTTTTATTGTTCTTCGAAACTGCTTTGAGTTAATTTTTTCAATCACGAGAGTGTTATCCTTCCTTCCATCAAAATACAGTCCTTGAAGGGGGTTATGCTTTTCCTCGTTTTGCATTTGAAGTACTGAACGGTTAACACTTTTTTCCCGTCTAAGTTTATTTTTGTCAACAGCATAGGTGTTGTCTTCATCAGTTACAATACCAAAATCCCGCAACAGACTTGAAGCCACAGCTGCCGTTGCTCTATCTGACAATCCAAAGCGATCACTAGTCAGCGCAGTATTTTTCAATGTAACGCGCATCTGCCATGGTGACTTAATTTCAGACTTTGGTAATTTAAAATCTTCATCGCTGTCATTTCAGTGTCTTCAGACGAATTACTTACTACCTCTTTTGGCAGGCAAGTTTCTGTATCTGTTTGTTTTGAGCAAGATGGCTGTGCTATCGCGTCAATTGTGGAATGAGTTGTTTTATGTTCGATTACCTTTCTTTCAAGTCTTTGAGTAATTTTTTTTTTTTTTTTTTTTTTTTCATTTACGTCCACACTTCCAATTTTTCCTATGCCATGTTTTCTTTGCAAGTACATGAATTTTAGTTCAATGACTGGTATTTTTTTTTTGCTTTTTCACACGTATAGGTAATAGACACAGGGCACTCACAAACTTCAGTGGCCTTTTGGCAATTGCAGTCTAAAGTTATTTTGCACTTACAAGCAGAGATATCAAATACAGGGTGATTCAGATAAGTCAGAACTCCAACACTTATTTACCAACATCATTTAATATCAATATCATTTAATACAGTTTTAATGTATTTAATACATTTAAATACCTTTATAAAAGATGCTGAAATTGTCCTCCATTTTGTAGTAAACACATATCGACTCGATGGCACATGTTTTCAGATACTCGTCTCAGTACATCAACTGTGACTTCCCTTACAGCAGCGGTAATGTTATTCTTTAAATCCTCCAGCGTTCTCGGATTATTGCAGTACACCTTCTCCTTAAGATGGCCCCACAAAAAGAAATCTGGGGAAGTCAGGTCTGGTGAGCGTGGGGGCCACAGATTGTTAGAGATTAATCGATCATCGAAGAACTCACGAAGCATCGTCATCGTGTCATTGGAGGTGTGACACGTTGCACCGTCTTGTTGAAACCAGCAATAACGTTCATTCACTTCAAGCTTGGCTATAAATTGCTGTATGATGTCTGCATAAACAACTGAAGTAACAGTTGTGTTAAAAAATATTGGTCCAACAATTCGCTGCCTAGACATAGCACACCACACTCCAATTTTTTGTGGGTGAAGTTGGGTCTCATGCAATGTGTGAGGATTATTGGCAGCCCAAATGCGAGTGTTCTGGCTGTTAACATATCCATTTAAGTGGAACCATGCTTCATCACTGAAAAACGTATTGTTCAGCTTATTATTCACATCGTTAAGAGTGAATCTCTTAAACCACTGACAATAGGCGACACGCTTTTCTGAATCCAAAGGACGCAGTTCTTGAACTACTCGAACTCTGTATGGCCGCAACCTCAGACGTTTAGTGGCTCTGTGGCAGGTTGAATAAGATGCTCCAAGCTGTTGAGACAACCGAAGAAGTGATTTACCGGGAGATCGCAGCAGAGACTGCTGAACACGCTCCGTAAATTCCGGTGTTAACACATCTGGCTGACGGCTTCGAGACCTTTCATTAACACTTCCTGTTTCACGAAAACGTTTCACAATGTCATAAACTGTTGTTTTCCCTGGAATAGGGACATCAGAGAACTTCTCGTGGAACAACTCAATGCACCGCTTGTAAGATCTTACCGCGAAGTAAGCTTCCAATAATGCGACCCTCTGCTTTTGCGTGAGCATCGTGGCGGACTGACTAGCCGCCACCTAACACCAGCGCGCGAGTGGGGGAATGATGCATTACTACACAACGTTTCCCAAGGTCAAGGTCAACGCTATGAATAACAATCTAACAATCAACAATCAACAACACAGAGAAATCATTATTACTTTTAAAACAAACTGCATAAACATTTACGGTTCAGTATTAAATGATGTTGGTAAATAAGTGTTGGAGTTCTGACTTATCTGAATCACCCTGTAGTAACAAAGATTTCTGCTTGAATTCCTCAACTCTCTTTTTGAACTTTTCCTTTTCCTTATCCCGCTTATAAGACTTCATAAGATTATGATAACTGTTATGGTACGCATTAATTAACTGAACAATTCTGTAAAGCGTAACTGTTGGTATTGAAGCTTTATCAAACACGGCTTTAACTTGTGGTGCCACAATATTCGAAACTTGAGAAAAACTTATTGACCTGTTGTTTGCTTTCAATGCCAAATTGTAATGTTCATTGAAAAAACACTTGAGAACGTCTTCATATGTCGGAAGTTTACTCGCAGATAACTCCTTTGGGTGACCGAATAACGGACAATTAAACTCGCTGCGAGTAATTTTCTTAGACACAGCCATTAGGACACAGTAATAAAATAATGTTATAAACAAACACATATCAGTTATAAACTAACATTATTGAAGCAAACACTACTGAAACACACCGTCACGGTCATTGCCTGGCTCAACACTGACAGATACTGTTGTGTCACGGAGCTCACAAATGGCGGGAGGCGCGTGCGCTGTGCATTGCATTGTGGGTAAATTCCATAGCAATGGTGGGGCGGGGGGTGCAGTACAGGTGCAGAGCGACAACCGGAACTCTAGAAGTGGTGACGGGCTGCAATAGACACCGTTGCGCGTCGCATACGGTTCGTAAAAAAATACGTTAAATTACAGATTTGTAATGCTTTGCGCTACCCAGACTAAAGTAATTTTTATAGTTATCTTAATCCAACGTGTTTTTTTGCATTCCTTTTAAAGCTTTTTCAATATAGCAATTTTTTATCTTGTATTTTTTAGGTCCAAGATAACCTTGTATTTTTCAATAAATTTCAAATATTTAAGCACAATGCGCTACCGATAGATGTGATATTTTTTTTTAATTTCATCTGCATTTTACTTAGGTGCCCTAGAGGCAAGTTTTCTGCAGTATAGCGTTTCAAAATAAAAATATTATAAAAATTCGGCCCACCCTACTGTGTAGCAACACCATCACATACACACTTTATGGCACTGTTGGACAGGGACACTATCTTTGAGAGTTGTACCTCTAAAGGTTTTTGAACAGCTTAATTATAATCTTTGCATGAATTGTCTTTACCTTCACTCTTACATTATTTCAAGTTGTATGTTGTTTAACTTTTGTCACAAACATGATTATATTATTTATAAAAATAAAATGTTTGTTTCACCTTAAATGACTAGCATATTTTAATTAACTTTTGTTTGTGTTTTCATCAACAATAATATCACCATCATTAAATATTTATAATTACTGATATAACAACTGTCTGCAGGAGCAAGAAAAAATTGCAAAAGCTGGCTTGGAAATGAAATTGGCAACATCTGAGATGGATGCTGAAACAGAAAGGTGGCAGGAAGGAATCCTGGGAGGTGCTGCAGGTGCTGATGAAAATAATGACATAGTTAAACGGGCTCGGAATATGTCTAGAATGGCATTCAGCATGTACCAGTTCACACGGGGTGATGGCCCTCTCAAGACTACACAGGATCTCTTTACTCAGGCTGAATATTTTGCTGAGGAAGCAAACAGATTATATAAAGTAGTTAGACAATTTACATATCAGGTAAAGGCCAATTTCTTACCAGTAAAGCTAATTTAACTTTTTCAGAAATTTAAGACATAATTTAGAAGACTGATTCAATTCAGTATTATGTGTTTATAGTCAATTCCCTTTTCTATTGGTCATTTTCGTTCTTCTCTGTCGTTTTGTTACTACTTAACTCGTTTAGCAAGAGTATATTATGTTAATGCCTGTAACTACTTATTTACAGTAGAACAGTTTATCTTAGATCAAATTGTTTAGATTACTACAAGTGCAAAATTGAAAAACATTTTCAACGTTCTGATTCGAAATTCAAATATAAATCACATATGAGAATAGATAATACGTAATTTATTATATATTCTCATATGTGTCGTTGCTAATAGAATTTTTGTTATTAGCAAAAAAAATTAATTTTTGTTGCTTTAACATTTTTTGTCACTCACAAAACCTCTGTTATATTTATAACAAATTTTTGACAGTGTACTATCCTCACCATAGCTTATCTGTATTTTTCTTCTTTTGTCTCTTGATTGCTTTGAACAATATACCAGCGTTGTGTATTCTATATTAATCTCTTCAATTCCACATAAATATAATCACTTCTGTATAAATAATTATGTGTCTTGGGAGACACTCGACAGGTCTTGCTTATAAACTTTTGTGATATTCACTATTAATAACATCTGTTTCCTGGTTTACCTCCTGTTTTATTTATCAGCACCAGGCATTTCACCCATTCTATAAGCCATCGTCAGTCAAACCATGGTGCTGAGAAAAATAAACAAAGCATGATAAACTCTATAGGTTTTTGATTTTATTTGTGTGTGTGTTTTCTATATAAACTTATTTGCCAGTTATGAAAATATATTCTTTTCTGATGTCGCATCTGAGCAGTCTTCCCCAATAGATGATATTGGGGTGATATTTTATATCTGGAACATTTTATCCAAGAGAAGGTCGTCATAACCACTTTTTCAGTCAATATTTTAGACACATAGTTTCTGTTTGCATTCTGTGCCATTGTGGCTGTTAGGAGAGACAATTTCTCAAGGGCAAGAGGGCACCGTGGGACTCATCCCAGTTAAAATCTGCTCTCTGACAAGAGCATGGGGACATTTGGAGTCAAGGAGTCTCTAGTTTGTCTTTACTACAGTGAATAATCCAAGAGATAATCGCAAATACTCAAAGTGTATAATTTTTATTTAATGGTGGTCGATACCCATAGCTCTATGTACATTATACATAAAAAATTGATACTTAGTAAGTTAATTATTACCTATTAATACTTACATACATGTCATTTGTAAAAAGTATAAAAATATACTTTTATGAAAGTTTGAAATAAAATGTAAATGTATAAAAAAGATTACTTATGATAAGATATACACACTTCCCATGTTTCATTATATTTAGCTGTTGGTAATTTTTTCAGTTAGTTTTTGTTATAATTATTAATATTCAAATTGCACAGCTCTCTATGATTTCTGACTCCTTTCACTTAATCAGTAAAAAAAGTTAGTCTGTTATCTGGGAAACAGTGAGAAGTCTGAGCTTATTTTAAAAGAACAGGTGAATTTAGTCATACATTATTTATGTACAGGTACCACTAGGATCTCATAAAAAAGAACTGCTGGAGCAGTTGGACAGGGTGCCTACATATGTACAGCAGCTGCAGTTTACTGTCAAGAACCCTACAGTTGGTAAAGCTGCTACATTCACTAAAGTAGACAGTGTAATTCATGAAACAAAAAACCTAATGAGTGTAATATCCAAAGTTGTTACAACATGTTTTGTCTGTGCAACTAAGGTTAGTATTTCATACATATTAGTAGCTGTTGTTTGAACTAATTCATATACAGATGTGCATGGACTGTATACATTTACTTTATCTTTACAGTAAAAATAAAATTAGTTGCATATAGTTCTTGACAGTAGGAATAGTCACTGACGAGCATTTTTAAATATATAAGTAAAATTATAATTCATTTGCCTAAATACATATAGTTCAGTCCTATTCATACATGTGCAAAAACATTCTGGTGTGTGTGTGTGTGTGTGTGTGTGAGAGAGAGAGAGAGAGAGAGAGAGAGAGAGAGAGAGAGAGAGAGAGAGAGAGAGAGAGAGAGAGAGAGAGAGAGAGAGAGAGAGAGAGAGAGAGAGAGAGAGAGAGAGAGAGAGAGAGTTGAAATAAATAAAATTATTTTTTAAAGAAAATAATACATTTAAAAATGTGACATTTATTTGTATTAAAGCTGTAATATTTTTAGTAAAACATTACAAATATTTGTATAAGTATAAAAAATATGTTAATGTTCATAAAGAATATATCTTTTTGGTATTATATAATTTTACTGTTAAAGAACCCATCACTTAAAATTTGGTGTAGAAGTGTGTTAGTTGACATATCAAGGATGATATGCAGTAAACAGTAGTCATTGTTCTAACAAACGAAGGACTGTGTCATTTGTATGAGTATTGAAGGGAAAGAAGATATAAAATGAGAAGTAAAAAGTTTATATTATTAATCAGAATTTGAAGTTAGATAGCTAGCTTATGAAATTAGAAAACATTGTATAGATTACATAATCGCATTATTAAAGATAAAATGTTGGGTAGTCTTAGTTATCAGTCCAAACCCAAATAAATAATTCACTTCAGTTTTAATTTTCAAAGAATTGTCACAGAGTAGTTTGTCGTATGTGGATACTAATGCTTATAATGTCTGGCTCTCTGCATTTTAAAATGATTTTTCTGCTCATTTATGGAATATTCATATGTTTTATAGAGTATATTTTTAGCAGAATTACGTAGTTATTTTCTGAAAAGTGTATAATAGATATTCAATTTCAAAAGCAGAGGTCCTGTTAAAGCAGTTTAAATATCCATTTGTTCCGTAATAGCAATTATAGAGTTTCAATGTAAATCAGCAGACCATTATATTTTCAACCAGTATACTTACATATAAGCTTGAACATTCTAGCATTTACGTACAGGGTTTCAGGAAAAAATACCATGTAAAACTTTTAACACTTTGCACCCTACAGAGGTGTAGCTTGTATTGAGGGTTGTGCTCCACACTTTACAACTGTTGTTTGAGTGGAAAGGTGAGGAATGTCTGTATGCATGGTTCAGCTGTAAACGTAACATGCTGCTTTAAGTACCGCAGCAGACATGACATTTGCATTTTTTGCCACCTTTCTTGCAAAGTCTTTTGTGATTTTCAGTTTTTTGAAGTTATCGACAACAGTTGTTTGTTGTTTACAGCATTTCCCGTGACTTGCGAAATATATGTCTTTTTGTTCAGAGTATGCATAAATATATATTGAGAAATTAAATTAGCATTAATGTTTGGAAAAGTCATCAAGAATTACAATGATTTGAAGCAAAGTAATCTAAATAATACATTTACTGGGCTCAGAACTTTAGTATAAGTCTATGTATAAAGAATTTGAATAATTTGTGTTGTAAATTATACCAATAAAAATTACATAGGCGATATATGACATTAGGCACTTCTATTCTTTGAAAAAGAGGGGATTTTTTGTTTTCTTTACCTCATGATAATTTGTATTTTAAAGAATGTAATTGCCTTATGGAGTTTGTAGTAGTCTGTAATCTTAATTGACAAATCATTTTGCTAAGAAAGCTAAAAAAAATATAGTAATATTATTTAAAAAGTATGTGCATTCTGTATGGGAAAATAACATAACAAATTCCAGTGAAATGCGTGAATATCTTTTATGTGACATTAAAATAAGGAGACGACAGATAGGTACCCCTTTGTGTAAAGTGAGTAAAAAAATGAGATCAGTTTGGTTTTTGATATTCTAATGTTACTTTTCTTTTTAAATTTAAAGTTTACTTCCAGTTTGTATATAAATTGAATAAAATATGTTGTGTGTATGCAGTATGATCTGTTGATGCCAACCCGTGTTCCTTTGAGAACTTTTATGGATCAGTTAAATGTGCCTTCCATGTTGCCAGTATCAGCAAGATGCCGAACTCTTCCGCGGTAGCTGATTCCTCTATAATATGTGGTAGAAATGCTCTCTAGGATTTCATTTTTGTAGTTACAACTAACAGCTTGACATTTGTGTGTTGATTAACTAAATATTTGTGCTTTTATGTTATGTAGATTTGACCGTAAATACAAAATATTAAATGTTGTTTCGTGTGCTTTGTGTTGCTATTTTACAGCAGTTTTGATAGCTGTTTATATTAATTTCTGTGTTTTTCAGTTTTAAAAGGGATCAAGTTATCCACTTAGGTTTAGTATCATTTTTTACTTCCATATTCCTTAAGGAATGGAAGTATGGTGATGGCAAAAAAAATCGTGTTCGAGATTATTGCAGATTCTGATTCTACTACACTCAAAACATGAAAAAAAGTCGTTTTCCGAAAAGTGTCTGTGTGTCTGTCTGTGTGTCTGTGTGTCTGTCTGTCTGTAGATTTTTTTTCTATGGCAAACGATAACTGCCGCAAATTCAAACAGAATCAAATAATTTTTTGCATACAGCCCGGTTTTGCAGAGTTCTCGCGACCTATTGTTTTTGGTGAAGATCGGTTGAGGGAAAGGGGTAGTTTACCTGCAACGGTTTTTTTTTAGCAAGGGAAATTTTGTTTGTTTGGCAAACGATAACAGCCGCAAATTCAAACAGAATCAAATAATGTTTCGCATACAGCCCTGAATTGTAGAGTTCTCAAGACCTATTGTTTTTGGTGAAGATCGGTTAAGGGAAAGGGGTAGTTTACCTACAACGTTTTTTTAACAAGGGTATTTTCTATGGCAAACGATAACAGCCGCAAATTCAAACAGAATCAAATAATTTTCTGCATACAGCCCTGATTTGTAGAGTACTCAAGACCTATTGTTTTTGGTGAAGATCGGTTGAGGGGAAGGGGTAGTTTACCAGCAACGTTTTTTATCATGCATATTTTTATAGTGTATTTTGACACGGGTATTAACAAGGGTATGTTAATAACCTTTATTAACAAGGGTTATGTTTTAACAAGGGTATTTCCTATGGCAAACGATAACAGCTGCAAATTCAAACAGAATGAAAAGATTATTTGCATACAGCCCTAAATTGTAGAGTTCTCAATACCTTTTGTTTTTGGTGAAGATCGGTTAAGGGAAAGGGGTAGTTTACCTACAACGTTTTTTTAACAAGGGTATTTTCTATGGCAAACGATAACAGCCGCAAATTCAAACAGAATCAAATAATTTTCTGCATACAGCCCTGATTTGTAGAGTACTCAAGACCTATTGTTTTTGGTGAAGATCGGTTGAGGGGAAGGGGTAGTTTACCAGCAACGTTTTTTATCATGCATATTTTTATAGTGTATTTTGTGATAGTAAAAAGACTAGGAACTGCACTGAGCCCCCAAAAAATGTAACACAAAAACCCAGAATTGTCGAATACATTTGTAGTCAGTATGAAGTAACTGTATAGAACATTTGTAGGTAATCCATAATTTTAAAACCATCCAGATCTGTTAGGTGAACACACTGGTTAGGAATAGATAATAGTGTTACGTGGCATTGAAATAATGTTAACATAGTATCATATTAACACACATTTTATTGTGATTAGTTTATATTCAGATATTAATAGCAGTTCTAATTGTTTTACAAAACCTTGTTATATATAATTTTTAATTCCAATACCTGGGCTTACACTAACGCACAAAAGTTAAAATTCACTGTACATTATTTATGTGACAGTATTAATACTTTATCAATTATGTTGAAAAATTTTCATAATCTTATTATATAACTGTTAATTTGAACACTTTGTTTTCCAACAACACATAAAAATTGTAATCCTTGAATGGATTTCTGAATTGCAATACACTTCACTGACAACCCAAAAATAACAGTTGTAATAAAATTCACTAATTTTAGTTCAATTCACTAAATTAAAAGCCCCATTATGAGTCCAAAGACAACCTCTTACAAGACAAAAAATTGGCATGTTACAATTAAAGTTTCTACTGAACATATGACTGAAGGTAATAGCTATAAATTTGATCAATTTGGTAACAAGACATACGAATTTTGATTTAAGGGTGAGTGTTAGTCATAGATGACTAGATGTTAAGCGATTTAATTGTCCTTATTAACCCCAAAATGTTTTATATTGTTTTGTCAACCTGGAACCAATGCCAGAAGTTTGTCTGTTGAAAAAAGTAATGACAAATTATTTATATATATAAAAGAGAAATACCACTGACTCACTGACTGATTCATCACGAAATCTCCGAAACTATAACACCTAGAAACTTGAAATTTGGCATGTAGGTTCCTTATGTGATGCAGGTATCCGCTAAGAAGGGATTTTTGGAAATTCGACCTTTAAAGGGGGAAAAGGGGGGAAGTTTGCCTGACTGACTGACATAGAATCAACGTAGAGCAAAAACTACTGAATGGATATCAATGAAACTTTGAACATAGCTTCATCATAGGTCTTAGGTGCTCACTAAGAAACGGTTTTAAAAACTTTCACTCCTAAGGGGCAAACCCCCCCCCCCCCATTGTATGCATGTTCCACATCTCCTCCTAAACCACTGGACCGATTTCAACCAAACTTGGCACAAATATTTTACGCGACGGGAGAACCAACATAGGATAGGTGTTTTCTTCTATGGGGTCCTTTGGGGGTCTTCCACATCTCCTCCTAAATCACTGGACCGATTTCAACCAACCTTAGCACAAATATTTTACGCAACGGGAGATCCAACATAGGATAGGTGTTTTCTTCGATGGGGTCCTTTGGGGTCTTCCACATCTCCTCCTAAATCACTGGACCGATTTCAACCAACCTTGGCACAAATATTTTACGCAACGGGAGAACCAACACAGGATAGGTGTTTTCTTCGATGGGGTCCTTTGGGGTCTTCCACATCTCCTCCTAAACCACTGGACCGATTTCAACCAAACTTGGCACAAATATTTTACGCGACGGGAGAACCAACATAGGATAGGTGTTTTTCCGATACTATCCTTCGGGGGGTCCTTTGGGTCTTAAAAACTATTAGATCTGGTTACTATGGCAACCCAATAGAATAGATTCTGGTTACCATAGCATCGGTGGAAGTCTCCCACGTAGGAAATAGCACGGGAGTTGTCCGATGGGCCTTCCCCGGAGTTCATCCACGGAACCCGGGGAGTCTAGGGTCGGATCCCGCAAAAGACGGCGGGGCCAGAGTCCACGGTTTTTATAAATAAAGATATAGGTTATGATATCGAAGGTGGTGTATGCATCTTAAGAAACTTCTTAATAGTGTGTGAATTCAGAGTTGTTTCAGTTTGAATTTAAAAGTGGATAAGTTAAGATCGAAGTAAGTTATAAGCGAGTATAAAAAACAAAGTTTTGATAGCGAATGTATTCAGATCATAGTGTTCACACAATATAAATGTACTTGCTTCAGTTTGAATTTAAAAATTGATAAGCTTAAATCTATAGAGGTATTGTATTGTTAGAATAAGTTTAGGAGACACTAATTTAACAAATGCCTTATTTCAACATTAGCACAATGAATTATAAAACGACAGTTAAATACGCAGCGCGTGCAAGTACTGTAGACATTTTATTGAAAACTAATTTAGCTGTTCGCCCTCTCCCAGAGTTAGAAATCGAGCAGGAGCATCACGCGCAACAGAATTCTTCTCCAGATATAAGAATACAGTTTATGACATGTTCTTAAACAGGTGCGCTACAGAGTATTCCTCCAGTGAGAATGCGAACGTAACAATATAAGGAAGATTATACAATATACAAGTAATATAACGTTAGAACAAGAATAGGTGCCTATGAGCCTATGAATAAATTATGAACCCGAGCAACGCTGGGTAAATCGGCTAGATATAGGTATCTATACAAGCCAAATACCACTGACTGGCTCACTGATCACGATATCTCTGAAACCACTGAATGGATATCAATGAAACTTTGAACATAGCTTCATCATAGGTCCTAGGTGCTCACTAAGAAACTGTTTTAAAAACTTTCACTCCTAAGGGGCAAAAAACCAAATACTGAAATTTATCGCGGGAATTGCATACTTTGTAAATGAAGTGGTTGACATCTCAGTTTACTGGAAACCCCGAATACATTTAGTCCTGAGTTTTTACTCATTGTTTTAAATTGCAAAAAACTTCGTTGTTTGCAGGTTCTTATAGTCGAGAAAATTTCGAAGTTCAATTAATTAATAAATGTATGTCCTTTTTTTTCTCGGAAACGGCTCTAACGATTTTCTCGAAATAAATAATAAATAGCTGTTGCTATGAATGTAAATAAACAAACTAAGAGTTGAGAATTTGTACAATCTATCTAATCCTATCCTATTAAGTGAGCAATAATTGTACAATTACGTACAACGTGAAACTCCGTAGCGAAGCACGGGTTTTTTGCTATAAGTGAATAAAAGCAAATATATTACTGAAGTAAAGGGATAGACACAGCTGAAAAGTAAAATTGTGAAGAAACTACAGTAAACTCCCGATTATGCGTGGAATTGGGTGGCGCTTCAACTGTGGATAAGCCAATTCCGCGGATAATCTGCAAAATGGCCGAAAAAGGACACAAATCAACACGAAAATGCTTTTAAACAATTTTTATTTACAGTAGGAGGTCTACAAATACAATTATGACTTAATAAACAGTAGTTTTATATACTTACAAGTTTGTTGGTTTACTTTTTCACAAAAAAAATCGGTCAACTGTTTTTGTTTTTTCGTGATAAAACACCTCTTCTTTATTTGTGATTGAAGTTTTTTAACATTTTGTCACAAAGTGATGCATCGTCTTGTTCTTCCAGATATTGAATGAGCCTGTCAGTGTGTGCTAAAGCTGCATCGTGGCTCACTTGCTTCTGCGTCTTATCCTCTTCTTCTTCCTCACTCTCCTCCAAAACCATACCTAATGCTCCACCTACGATTTGTTCATCAGTAAGATGTTCAAAGCCTGGATCATTGGCGTCACAATTAATCCACTCAACGATGTTATCTTCATCGATGTTACCTCCTCCAGTAACAGATTTCGCTAAATTAGACAAATCACAAGCAGAAACTTCTTCTTCTTCCTCTGCAGACTCTACCAAAGTATTTTCCACATTTGGTAAAATCTTCCTCCAGGACTTTACTAACGTAGATTACTTAACTGACTCCCAAGCAGTATTTATGTCATAAATGCTGTCAAGAATCGTGTAATCTTTCCAGAAGCCCTGAAGATCATTCCCCTCGTTAATCCTTTTTTCAGTAAGTTTGTTCTGTATTTTTTTTAATTGAAGCAATTACGCCCTGGTCCATGGGCTGGATAAGAGCTGTGACATTGGGAGGCAAAAACTTGACGATAAAATTTCCATTTTCTGATTTAAAAACACTTTCCCCTGGGTGGGACGGGGCATTGTCAATCAGCAATACAGCTTTCTGGGGTATGTTTTGAGACTTGAGATGCTCTCTAACTTGAGGAGTGAAGTTTTTTTCAAACCACTCTTTAAATATTTGTTGGTCCATCCAGCCTTTTTTTTTTTTTGGTCGAAGTAGTGTACTGGGAGGTTTTCAGCCCTTGTCCCTTTAAAAGACCTCGGTTATTTTGATTTTCCAATCACTACTAGTTTTAGTTTTTGAGATCCCGTTGCATTGCTGCATGCCATTATTGTTATGCGTTCTTTACTGGACTTATGTCCTGGAGCTTGCCGCTCGCTTTCAAATGCCAGTGTTCATGTCGGCAAACATTTCCACAACAGCCCCGACTCATCAGCGTTGTACACTTGTTCACAAGAAATTCCCTCTGACTAAAGAAACTGTTCAAAATCAGTTTTGAAATTGAAATTTTCCGCTGCCTGTTTGTCGCCACTTAATTTCTCGCCATGAAGCCCAATTTCCCTTATCCCGTGGCGTTGTTTAAACCTTGTCAACCACCCTGATTATGCGTCAAATGTTCCCTCTAAACCTAGCATTTCAAAAAACTGTTTTGCTTATGCAGCAACAATAGGCCCTGAATTAGGAGTTCCCTCACTTCTCACTTGACTCACCCACTCTAAAAGTGCCGGATCTAGTTCTTCATAAGTGCTAGTTTTCATGGTTTTTCTTTTTTCATTGATGAGGAGTTGTCTGATGTAGATGCAAATTGCATTAATTTATCCTTTTGTTTAAAAATGTCCCTAACAGTGCTTTCTCTTATTCCATACTGCAAGCTCATTTGATTTTTCGACGCACCATTTTCATTTTTTTTAATCAATTCTAGTTTCTCTTGAATTGATAAGACCACTTTTTTCCTTTTTTCAGTCATTTTTCAATAGTAGTGTAAACTAAAATCACGTACAACAATTTAAACACACACGTAAACTGCTAGTCGACACGTGCACACAGGTTGACAGAAACACACAAACTGATGCGTGAGTTATGAGAACTGGAAGTGGCGAGTGAAGGGGTAGGACAGGAGGCAATAAGGTGCCAGTGAGGAGCAGTGCCAATGACCTTGGCTGATTGACTTCCACTCACCCCAACTGATGGTTGTCACTCTAAAAATAGCTTCTGCACCTGCCGTGACTCATGCATTCTCTCTCAACACGTGTGCTTCCATTTCCGTACATTCTTTGTTTTCATTTACGGTATTCTATGTTTCGCTTTAACATTTAATTGTAGGCCTAATTTTATAACTTATTCTACTGTTGTAGGTTTTCTTTTAATACCATAATTTATCGTCGCAAAAATAGAAAAAGAAAAGGAAAGGAAGACCGCGGATAATCGAGAGTTTACTGTATGTCCAAAAATTCTTCCTTTAAGGGTAGGCTTGAATGTATTTAGACTTGTAACTCAAAGGCAAATACAAAAATCAAACTTGTCAATGAAAAATCCTATTGTTTAAGGTAGAGTATATAATGAAGTCTTACTTGTTTATATAATATTATTCCAGAGATTCAGTTTTTATAAAGTTGAGTTGAAATAATATTAAATTCATAAATGATAATTGAAAAATACAATACAGTAAATCACAAAAATGTCTTAAAATTACATTTTTTATAATATACAACTTTTGTTTTGTATAAAATCTTTAAAATATTTTAAAACAGATTTGTATGATTTCTTTTCATATTAAACTATGTGCAACACTTTTTTTTTTGTTTTGTTGTGTATTAAGTGTCAAACAAAAACTGGTCCTGATGAAATAATGACAACACTGATTATAAACACCAATCAAGATTTTATTCTTGATATGTGTCTTATTTAATATATGAATAATCACAATAATGTAATCATATTGACAGTTAATCTTAAATGTGTAACAATTTCTAACAAAATATGAATTTGAATGTTACTGATAATATATTTTAAATAATATTTAGTCCATATATGTTTACAATCCTTTGTTAAATGATTTTAATGTATAATTATAAGGCAGAATTTATATATTAAATGAGTAATAATTCACTCATATTATTGTAAATTGTTAATGCTTGACACCTTATAGTTACAGCTGAGATTCTCAATTGTGGGATCTTTCAAATAGGGAAGTGACTTTCATGCAAATTAAATGATTAATAATAAACAAATAATAATGACCTTAACTAATTGGTGTGAGTGTCTCTCCTACTTGTGGGCCCTAATTCTCAGTTTGATGCACCTTGCCAATGATTCCTGACAAGTTGATTGACTCACTAAATTTGTTTACCACATTCATGATATTGACACACACAATTTAGTTCGTACTCAAGGAAACTAACTTTAAGTAGAAGTAACTTTTAAGTAGAAACTGAATATAAAAGTTGATTTCACTGTAATTTTTCGAAGTTGACTTTATAAATGTGTCTCTAATTATTGAAAGATAACTTCCTCAGGGTCTCAAACTTGACTTGTTAAGCGTATGAAGTATGACTGTATAAAAGAGCTAAAAACTGACTCATGAAGAATGACTATGTCAGGAATAACACTGACTATATAAGGGGTGAAATTTATTTATCCTCTTCAGTATATTCCTGACTTTTGTTTTCCCTCCATCAATAAGAATATTCCTGTGACTACTTCTTCTCTGTCCTGTATGTAACGTCCTCTCTGATTGATCAGAATTTCTTCCTCACTTGCAGAATTCTCGGTATCCAAGTCCAGGCCTTGAAATGATCTGCATTTCCGTGAATAACCCTTCATACTTCCTAATTTCTCACACTATTGTTACAACTGCCAAGTACTTTACCACCTGCCAGTAAAAAATTACCTAAGGTTTCTGATAGAGAAACCCTAATTTGTAAGCTATCAAACATCAGTATTATTTACTAAATTGTTTTTTTTTTTTTGTAACAAAGGTTGTTTGTCTGCTAACATATTGTAGCGTGACAGATATAAGCATAATATTGAATGGCAATTGATCATTAGAATAATAAAGTTATACTGTTTAAATTTGGAAGAAAGCACTAAGTTTAATATAAATAGATTAATTCATAGCAACTGTGGAAAGAAATCATTATTATAAAGAAAATCCAAGTTCAAGTAAAAGGAGTTACTAGTGATGAGTCATCCAAGACCAGTCTCATAACCAAAGGTTTTCAAGGTATAACCCAGGAAGGTAAAATAATAAATAACAAAGCAGTACACAATATGACCAAACCCACAACGAGGGAGAATAAATAGAAGAGAAACCCTAAAATAAGCCAAGATCAACCAATACAGGTTGTGTATTTCTGAATTAAAGAAGAAGATGGAGAAGATCCCAAGAAACCTGATGGCATCAAGAAGAAGATGAAGAAGATACCAGTCCCAGAAGGCAGGAGAAAACAAGACTGAAGAAAGAAGAAGAGGGCAGCATCCTGAAGATGTCATGCTCTTATAAAAGACACCCAAATCCCTATATCCCCAAAATAAATATCTAAAAATAAAAGTATAACGAAATAAAAACCACATGTATATAAATTTAAGAGAGAGGAGTGTATAAAGTAAAAGTTTCCTGTGAACTAAGATGAAACAATAATATAGTACCCATGGAACAAATCTCCATTGAAAAAACGCTAACCAATTTATTATGTTAATAAGACTATACGACCATTTAGCATTAACATAATATATAAGTGCAAAGTGAACCAGTGATAGTTTTGGGTATTATAAAAAATGAACCTTGTGTTTCATTCTTAGCAATCACAAACATTGGATGCAATGAAATATGCATTTTTCAATGACTTAAAGTATGTACTGTGACAATATGTTGTTCATAAGACATGAATCTGTTTAAAATAACATTTTGTTTTACATGAAAAAAGAAAAACAGAGTTCATAATACCTTTTGAACAATTAATACTATTTATTTGTTAATGACAGGGTACAATTCCCCAAAGACAATGTAAAAGACGGTATAAAAACTGTAGAATCCTACTTATAATAATAGTTAGAAATAAGAATATAAATATAAGGTTTTTTATGTATATAGTACAAGAATGTTTAAAAATGTTTTAGATATAAGGCCATTTGTTTGGGTCTGATACAACTAACATCAGAACTATAAAAATAGTTAATACTTGTAAATAGTAGAGGGCAATTAAGATGTTAGTTAGTAAAAAACCTTTGTTGTAAACCATATTTCCATGTTGGAAATGGGTTTTTGTTGCAAAATGTCTGACTTGAAGACAACCATTTATTTAAAAAAAAAATATTCTTAATTTTGTTTAACTATTATTTGTATTGTGGCCAATACTAGTTGTTTTTGTGTAATTTGAAAGCATGTTTAATTTATAATACTATTTGTAAAAGTCAGAGAGGGTATCACACATCATATATTGTTTGTAAATTGTTTTGTAAGAAAAATTGTTAAAAAATCATAGGCCAAAAGAATGGAAACCAAACTTCATCAAAACAGAGAAATTGCTCAATTAAATGCAAATAAATAAAAGGGGTTTAGACAAAATAAACTTGAGATCATGCCATATAATTGCACATACCATTTAGAGAGATTTTAATAAATTATATTCAGAATTATGAATAAAAATAAAAATGACTAAACTCAGAAATTTAGACATGGGAGTCATATATTTCAGAATAATGTTTCAGAATACAACTAATTCAATTAATTACCAGAAAATAAGGGAATAGGAACCTTTTAATACAATATAGAATTATTAATATTAAATATAACTGATAAAATGGCTGAATTTATATAATAACAGGAAGTAAATTTTAATGTTTTGACTTCCAAACAGTTTGTATACCAAACTGAAAGTAAAATTACTATTTTTTGGACAGAAAACACTATAAAATGGCATTATTTAATCTGAAAATAACCAGAATGAACTGAAAGATTAATTTAAATCAAATCTAGTGAATAAAATTGACAAATAACCAAAGTTTAGGCATTCATATAGTGAAATAGTAAAATGTACACAGGATGTGAAAATATTTTTGAACAATGTTAAGGATAATATTATATGGGCTAAGAGTTTAATTGAAACTGGAGGAAACAGTTAGTTAATTATTGGTTTTTGAACGGTTAACATGACATACGTTTGGTAACGTGCATAACCTAACCTATAATAGACATACCAAGCGAATGTATAGTACGTTATTGTGAAATCGCGAGTGACTTGTGGAATACTTCTAAAAACTATCATATTATAACAGAAACAATCAAGAAACACTCCATAAACACAGAACAATACATATCTACTCTGAAAAACACCACAAAACACTAGAAAACTGTGTAATACATTAACCCAAATTAGTGATGGAATCGGGGAAAGTGTTTGAACTAATAATTATACGGATACACTAAATACAACTCAGAAACAGTACACTAGACACTACACAACATTTTACAAGAGATTCGCAGACATCAGAACAGGAATACTACAGGAAAATCTTTTATTTGGAACGTCCAATATACGAATGACATCTCACTAACTTCACGGCAGCCATTTGCAATATTGGTTATCATTGCCAGAACCCCGCCTTCTAGTTCGACACAGCTGTTGGGTGAAAACAATTATTATATTTACAATTTATTATTCAATGTCTGTGTTTATTAATAACTATTAATTTGATTGTAACGTTATACTTTTTAAATATTAGCCCGATTTCTCTGACTTTGGTAATAACTGGCTGTTTAAAGAACCCTATATAATTTTTATAACATATACTTGTAACTTTTTTCGATATCCTGAGAATCGATACTAATCGATAAGAGTCAATATTGCTGTTACTTAATAAAACATTAATACTTTTCAATACTTAATAGTTCTTTATTTCTTCAATAATACTAATTACCAATAATATAATTCTAATTGATAATCTACAAGGACTTTACCACCCGTAAGTGAAGATAACCTAAAAAATAGAAAGGTAAACAAATATCGATTGGTTTACAGACAGTCTTATGAGTGGTGATAGATTATTTAAATTATACTAAAACTTTAATAAAAATTTTCAGAAGAGCATTACACTGTTTAAAACTTCACAGCCCTATATTAATTAATTGATCCTAATTAATTAATTAATAAAATTAAAATTTTTTTTTATTATTTTTTTTTATAAACATAATTTTTTTTTTAATTTTCTTCAAAACAATAATTTTTGTTTTGAAACTTTCGGTGAAGCTGAGCATATATATTTCTTCATCAACTTTACGCTACTCGACC
Source organism: Magicicada septendecula (assembly GCA_034769895.1). Lineage (NCBI taxonomy): Eukaryota > Metazoa > Arthropoda > Insecta > Hemiptera > Cicadidae > Magicicada > Magicicada septendecula. Next base: position 621,204,717 of record CM068367.1, on the reverse strand, counting down.
GGTCTTGCTACCATTGGGACTCGACCAGCTGGGAAACTTAAGGAAGTGTTTCAGGCCAGTAAGACGTCGAGAGCCACACCAATTAAACATATTACATTGGACTTGATTACATCGGAGTCACATACTCCATAATAAGTATATCATCAACACACGCTCATTTATTATTTTATTACAAATTGGCGCACAACTTTAGGGGCTTTAATTAGCGATTGGAAGGCCAATACATTCTGCCCAATCACTAGTTGGAGCTAGGCAACAGCTACAAAGCCAGAGAATTTCAAGGGAAAATGCAACGACGTGCAACATCTAAGAAACGGGCGGCGGAGGCCGAGAAAGAAATAGAAGTTGACATGGACAACAAGGAAGCAACACCAATAGACGCGGAAAGTTCGTTGCCACCAGTGTTGTCCAAACAACATGAACAACCAGGGGAACAACCTGAGATGCCTACACAGACAGAGGAAGTAAATGTCCAGGAAAGACATGTAGAAAAATCCAAAGTAACGGAAGAGGATAAAATGGACAGATTCATGGAAAGACTTCTACAAAAGATGGAAGACAAAATGGAGGAGAGTAACAAGAAAATGGAGGAGAATAGGAAGAAGGACACACAGTCTTTGAAAGAAGGATTAAGTGGGGTGAACAAGAACATGGAAGAGTTGAAGGGAGATAACCAGTCCTTGAAAGAAGATTTAGGAAATAAGAGCTGGAAGAGAGGATGGGAGAAAAGTTAGAAGAATTGAAGAAGGATAACCAATCCACAAAAGAAGAGTTGACTGGGATGAACAAGAACATGGAAGTATTGAAGGAAGACAACCAGTCCCTGGGTAAGAAGATTGATGAAACCAATAAGAAGATGGAAGAGAAGATGGAAGAAAACAGCAAGAAGATGGAAGAGAAGATGGAAGAAAACAACAGGAAGTTGGAAGAAGAGATGGGGAAGAAGTTAGAAGAATTGAAGGAAGACAACCAATTGTTCAAGGAAGAATTCAAGTCGACCAAAGAAGAATTGATTAATAAAATTGAAAATACTAATCAGAAAATCGATGAAACCAGGAAGAAGATAGAGAAGAACAACCGACAATTGAAGGAAGAGTTGAAAGAAGATAACAGGAAGTTGGAAGAGAAAATGGGGGAGAAGCTGGAAGAATTGAGAGAGGACAATCAAATTTTGAGAGAAGAATTAAGAGAGGTCAATCAAGAGAATTTGGACAAACTGGACGAAAGGATGGAATTGTTGCGAGAAGAACTGAACAAAGAAATCAATGTTAACAAAAAAGCGATGAATAAGAAGATGGAAGAAGAAAATATAATGGTCAATCAACAGATTCGGGAGATTGATGGAAAGTGCAACCAGACCGAAAAGGAGGTGAATGAGTTTAAAGAAGTGGTGAACATCAAGTTCACAAATATCGAAGAACATAGTCGTAGGAAGGTAGAAGAACAGAGGAAGGAGAATCAAGAAGAATTCGGAAAAGTACGCAACCAGGTCACAGAACGATGTAATGATATACAAGAGACCATGGTCAATATCACCGGTCAGGTGCGACAAAGCCGAGAGGAGATAGAAGCGATTAGAAACAGACCGACTCATTTCACCGGATTGCCCGTCAACGAAAGCCGAGAGTGGCTCAACTTCCGGCAGTACAAACGCAAGCCGATGGAGTTCCTGGCAAGGGTAGAAGAATATTTGACCAAGCATAAAATTACCCAATGGAGCCATAGCAGGGAGATATTCGACGAGTCCTTCCGAGACATTACAGATAATTGGTGGATGGCCAACCGGAGTGAAATTTCCGACTACCAACAGTTCCGGAAAATGTTTAAGACAAAATACTGGTCTGAGACCACCCAGAACTTGATACGTGACAAAATTTGTAACGGAAGATACAGGTCACAATTAGGTAGCAGTATGACGGCATATTTCTTGGGGAAGGTGTGTATGGCAAAGCACCTTGAGCCAGCAATCCCAGAAGAATGTTTAGTGAATAAGATATCTTATCACTATGATGAGGACATTATCAGGGCCCGGAGAGGTAGTCAGATCAAGACGATCCAGGGAATGAGTGAGTTATTGGAGGGATACGAGAATGAAGAGTATTATCGGCAGAGCAGGAAGAGAAATGAGAGACCAGAAGCAAGGCCAACTACTTACCCCAATAACGGCAATAACCATACAAATAACCGGAACCAGCCCAGTAATTACGACGGCCCTAACAACCAGCCGCGTAATAACCAGTTTAACGGAAATTTTAACGGCGTGAGAAATAACAACCCCTACCCAAATAATCGAAACCACTTTTATCAACAAAATAATAATGTTCTATACAGTCAGAGAAATCCATATCCCAACAATAATGGTGACAGACCTTACCCACCTAACCGAAATTACTATAATAATAATATTAGTAATAATAATAATAGCAATAGTAATAACCGAGTGTCGCGCCCTAGGGTAAATTTTATAAGAGCAGAAGATCGCGGACCCAGGAGATACTATCAACCGAGGAGGAGCAGCTTCCACGGCGCCGACCGAAGATGGAGGAGTGCGGAACGAGACGGCCCAAGATACGAACAGGAAAGACGAAGTACCAGCCTGGAAGATCTTGGCAGACAACCGAACAGGGCGTTAAACATTAACCAGGGTACAGAACGTCAGGAGACAAACCAGAGTTTCCCGAACGATGCCTCGGTCAATAATAACTCAAACAATGAACAAAATACTTTAAACGAGAGGAGGCAGTAATCAACAACGATGACCCGTTACTGCTTATACTTCCTGGGTTAGAAAAGGATGATTTGCAACAAGCAAACAATGATAAAAACATCACTATTATCAGTAACCATTATTTGAAAGACATACGAACTGAACTTTTGGAAGAGAACGAGAAGAGTCTCAGCAACAGTAATAATGAGATAATTTATATAACAGCGGAGGTGGAAGGAGTTCCCGCTAAAATAATGATAGACACAGGAGCTAATATTTCAATAATAAACTCCAATGAGTTGGAGAGAATACAATGTAAATGTGGAAAAACCTAACATTTGAAGGAGTAAGAGGAGCTAACCATCAAAGAGCGACATTTAGAAGAGAAGGCATTTATAAGGAAAGAAAAAGAGAAGATCAACTTACAAAAGTATAAATAATATGGGCCAGTGTAGAGTACAATATAACCCCATATGTTGTGGTAAATGATAAGCATAACAATACATATGAGTTGAAGGAAATCGTTTCAGGAAAAATCAAAGGAGTGTACAATCAAGCTTCTATGAAGAAATATTATGAAGAATGAGTTGTGAGTTTTAGAATTTTGAATAAACATTTTATAAAAATTCGAAAATAATGTAAGTACATCTTACAACCTAATATTTTGAGAAGAACATTCTGGAGAATTATAAGAAGAAGGAATTTAGAATTTATATTTTGAAAAAATTCAAAAATAAGTAAGAACAACTTACAACCTAATAATTTTGGAACAAACTTTATGGAAGAAAGAAAAAGAAAGACTTTTGAATTGAAATATAATTATAAAAATTTTAAATTGAGTAAGTACTTCTTACTACAACCTGATAATTTAGAACAAAACTTTATGGAAGAAAGAGAAAGAGAGAGAATTTGGAACTTAATTTTACAAAAAATTTAAAAATAAAGTAAGACCAACTTACTATAACTAAGTTTGTGAGAAAACTTTATGGTAAATAATTAAGAAGAATTTGATTTTGGAAAAATGCCAAAACATTCAGAAATAATAGTAAGATAACAGTACTATAAACATTTCTGAATGAAACAATTCTGGGAATAAATGAATTAAACAGAATGTGTATGTTGATAGAACGTCAGAACTTTGAAACAAGATAAGATCAACATATTACAAGGATTTATGAGAAATATTTTTCAATTAAATAAAAAGAATAGTTTGAATTTTACATTAAAACCAACCAAGTTCCAAAAAATAATTATGTGTCAATTATGATTGAATTGAGAAGAAAATAAAGTGATTAATTCAGAAAAGAGAGTTAACGTTAATCCAGAATAAATGCTAGACATTCACAATAGCATTTGAAGGAGTAGAGAAGAATAACAAAAAACAGTGTAATATGCAAGAGAAGAAAAAATTTGGGTGCAAAGAGACTAATTACCTATGAAACGATAATGAAAACAGTTAATTAAGAGCAAAGAAGAACAACTCATACCAAACATATGGAGAAGATGATTTTGAACAAATGATTATAATAAAACCTATATGAAATGCAAAGAGAAGAAATACCACATGAAATATAATATAAATGAATTAATGCTAATGAATGCGAAGGCGGATTAATAACTTTCTAAGAGAAAGGAAAGAACCAAAATGTTTAAACAAAATGGTCAATATAACAACCTGTATATCTAATGTAAAGATACAATGTTAAAAAAAAATTAAATATAACATATTAAGACCATTCAAATAATGAATACGAAAGACTATTTATAAAGACCATGCTAATACTATGAATAACCAGAAGAAAGTATAAAGAGAATTCAGATGAAGAAGAAAGAGAGTTACACTGTAAACAGTAACCAGAATTATTAAAAGAAAGGTTTTCAACCATAATTAAAATAAATATATCAGACAAGTTAAGAGTTTTGAAAAAATATATATATAATGAGTATAATAATGATTATGAAGATTTATTAAGATAGAAAATGTGAGATAATCTGAGAGACTACGAAGTGGAGAATCCAAAGATATTTTTATTAGTCGAAAATGAGACTACTTTTTATTTATTTATTCGATGACTGACTGAAGATAATTCCAGCAGCATTATGTTTTTGAGCAGGGATGGATATGCCCCTGTACTCAATTTATAGAAGTGGTGTATGGCCAGCAGAGAAGTAGCGTACAGTGCCCCTCTGATCTGCCCCAGCCCACGTGATAGGGAATGTTAGGGAATAAATATCCCAAGGATACAACACGAAGTTGATATAGGAAGAAAATGTATTACAATTATAATATATCTCAGAAGACACTAACTATCCGAAAAGGATCAGTAGTAAGACAAGTAACCATATATATAAAATTAATAAAACTCTAATATAAAAAAGTCGATATAAAAATGGAGAAGAAAATGAATTATAAGAAATGATGAAATTATCATAAGAAATTATTTCATCCATAAACATGTCTGAAATAATTACTTCTGGAGGAGAGCAATCTGTAGCGTGACAGATATAAGCATAATATTGAATGGCAATTGATCATTAGAATAATAAAGTTATACTGTTTAAATTTGGAAGAAAGCACTAAGTTTAATATAAATAGATTAATTCATAGCAACTGTGGAAAGAAATCATTATTATAAAGAAAATCCAAGTTCAAGCAAAAGGAGTTACTAGTGATGAGTCATCCAAGACCAGTCTCATAACCAAAGGTTTTCAAGGTATAACCCAGGAAGGTAAAATAATAAATAACAAAGCAGTACACAATATGACCAAACCCACAACGAGGGAGAATAAATAGAAGAGAAACCCTAAAATAAGCCAAGATCAACCAATACAGGTTGTGTATTTCTGAATTAAAGAAGAAGATGGAGAAGATCCCAAGAAACCTGATGGCATCAAGAAGAAGATGAAGAAGATACCAGTCCCAGAAGGCAGGAGAAAACAAGACTGAAGAAAGAAGAAGAGGGCAGCATCCTGAAGATGTCATGCTCTTATAAAAGACACCCAAATCCCTATATCCCCAAAATAAATATCTAAAAATAAAAGTATAACGAAATAAAAACCACATGTATATAAATTTAAGAGAGAGGAGTGTATAAAGTAAAAGTTTCCTGTGAACTAAGATGAAACAATAATATAGTACCCATGGAACAAATCTCCATTGAAAAAACGCTAACCAATTTATTATGTTAATAAGACTATACGACCATTTAGCATTAACATAATATATAAGTGCAAAGTGAACCAGTGATAGTTTTGGGTATTATAAAAAATGAACCTTGTGTTTCATTCTTAGCAATCACAAACATTGGATGCAATGAAATATGCATTTTTCAATGACTTAAAGTATGTACTGTGACAATATGTTGTTCATAAGACATGAATCTGTTTAAAATAACATTTTGTTTTACATGAAAAAAGAAAAACAGAGTTCATAATACCTTTTGAACAATTAATACTATTTATTTGTTAATGACAGGGTACAATTCCCAAAGACAATGTAAAAGACGGTATAAAAACTGTAGAATCCTACTTATAATAATAGTTAGAAATAAGAATATAAATATAAGGTTTTTTATGTATATAGTACAAGAATGTTTAAAAATGTTTTAGATATAAGGCCATTTGTTTGGGTCTGATACAACTAACATCAGAACTATAAAAATAGTTAATACTTGTAAATAGTAGAGGGCAATTAAGATGTTAGTTAGTAAAAAACCTTTGTTGTAAACCATATTTCCATGTTGGAAATGGGTTTTTGTTGCAAAATGTCTGACTTGAAGACAACCATTTATTTAAAAAAAAAATATTCTTAATTTTGTTTAACTATTATTTGTATTGTGGCCAATACTAGTTGTTTTTGTGTAATTTGAAAGCATGTTTAATTTATAATACTATTTGTAAAAGTCAGAGAGGGTATCACACATCATATATTGTTTGTAAATTGTTTTGTAAGAAAAATTGTTAAAAAATCATAGGCCAAAAGAATGGAAACCAAACTTCATCAAAACAGAGAAATTGCTCAATTAAATGCAAATAAATAAAAGGGGTTTAGACAAAATAAACTTGAGATCATGCCATATAATTGCACATACCATTTAGAGAGATTTTAATAAATTATATTCAGAATTATGAATAAAAATAAAAATGACTAAACTCAGAAATTTAGACATGGGAGTCATATATTTCAGAATAATGTTTCAGAATACAACTAATTCAATTAATTACCAGAAAATAAGGGAATAGGAACCTTTTAATACAATATAGAATTATTAATATTAAATATAACTGATAAAATGGCTGAATTTATATAATAACAGGAAGTAAATTTTAATGTTTTGACTTCCAAACAGTTTGTATACCAAACTGAAAGTAAAATTACTATTTTTTGGACAGAAAACACTATAAAATGGCATTATTTAATCTGAAAATAACCAGAATGAACTGAAAGATTAATTTAAATCAAATCTAGTGAATAAAATTGACAAATAACCAAAGTTTAGGCATTCATATAGTGAAATAGTAAAATGTACACAGGATGTGAAAATATTTTTGAACAATGTTAAGGATAATATTATATGGGCTAAGAGTTTAATTGAAACTGGAGGAAACAGTTAGTTAATTATTGGTTTTTGAACGGTTAACATGACATACGTTTGGTAACGTGCATAACCTAACCTATAATAGACATACCAAGCGAATGTATAGTACGTTATTGTGAAATCGCGAGTGACTTGTGGAATACTTCTAAAAACTATCATATTATAACAGAAACAATCAAGAAACACTCCATAAACACAGAACAATACATATCTACTCTGAAAAACACCACAAAACACTAGAAAACTGTGTAATACATTAACCCAAATTAGTGATGGAATCGGGGAAAGTGTTTGAACTAATAATTATACGGATACACTAAATACAACTCAGAAACAGTACACTAGACACTACACAACATTTTACAAGAGATTCGCAGACATCAGAACAGGAATACTACAGGAAAATCTTTTATTTGGAACGTCCAATATACGAATGACATCTCACTAACTTCACGGCAGCCATTTGCAATATTGGTTATCATTGCCAGAACCCCGCCTTCTAGTTCGACACAGCTGTTGGGTGAAAACAATTATTATATTTACAATTTATTATTCAATGTCTGTGTTTATTAATAACTATTAATTTGATTGTAACGTTATACTTTTTAAATATTAGCCCGATTTCTCTGACTTTGGTAATAACTGGCTGTTTAAAGAACCCTATATAATTTTTATAACATATACTTGTAACTTTTTTCGATATCCTGAGAATCGATACTAATCGATAAGAGTCAATATTGCTGTTACTTAATAAAACATTAATACTTTTCAATACTTAATAGTTCTTTATTTCTTCAATAATACTAATTACCAATAATATAATTCTAATTGATAATCTACAAGGACTTTACCACCCGTAAGTGAAGATAACCTAAAAAATAGAAAGGTAAACAAATATCGATTGGTTTACAGACAGTCTTATGAGTGGTGATAGATTATTTAAATTATACTAAAACTTTAATAAAAATTTTCAGAAGAGCATTACACTGTTTAAAACTTCACAGCCCTATATTAATTAATTGATCCTAGTTAATTAATTAATAAAATTAAAATTTTTTTTTATTATTTTTTTTTATAAACATAATTTTTTTTTAATTTTCTTCAAAACAATAATTTTTGTTTTGAAACTTTCGGTGAAGCTGAGCATATATATTTCTTCATCAACTTTACGCTACTCGACCGGTCTTGCTACCATTGGGACTCGACCAGCTGGGAAACTTAAGGAAGTGTTTCAGGCCAGTAAGACGTCGAGAGCCACACCAATTAAACATATTACATTGGACTTGATTACATCGGAGTCACATACTTCATAATAGATAATATCATCAACACACATCTATATTCATTTATTATTTTATTACAATATATATTTATAGGTAGAGTGGCATATGGAATATTTCTTCATAAATATTTGCTATAGACATACTGGCACCATGTCTTCTTTACAAGAAACTAATTTGGTTGTTTTTTCAAAGGATTTCTTTAAAAAAAGGTGTTGACTGGATGATAGCTTATGTTGACAAAGGATGATAAATATATTTGTGTGTCAGAATGAACAGTTATTTTGTTAAGGCATGCTTTTAAATTAGCAATCCCCTGTGTATGTAGTAACTGTCTTGAAACATTATATATACAATAGAGTTAGTTCCGTAAAGGGACATTTTTACAAGCTCATCATACCTATACACTTGCCATTTTCATTATATTATATGAAAGTAATGTATTAAATATATGATATAAATGAGTTTTTGAAATGACAGCTAATGATGCTAGCTGTGTAAGATACTGAATATTTAAGAAGAGTAATATTGAAAAGTATGGTAAACTCACATTATACTTGAAACTACATGTATTATAATTATTTTGTGAAAACAACAATAAGGTTATTTTACACACACGCACAGTGTATTTATGAAAACAATAATGCAATAAAAAAACGTGAATACCCTTCCACCCCATTTGAAGTACTGTTATTTGAAATGTATACAACATTTTTGGCAACTCGGAAATATGACTTAAGCCTTTCTTTAAGAATACTTATTTTGAATATACTTTTCTGTGTACCTCCAACAATTTGATTTTGTAAATATTGTTAGAAAGGTAATGGTTTAGTTTCTGTTTCGACCTGAAAAAGAAGAGAAAATACTAGAAGTTAAGAGATGATGAATGTGTGGCATGATAGTAATCAGTAGTGTTTTTTGAGTGTATAAACACATTTGCTTCTTGTACCATGAAAAAACGTTTTTTCGTGGGACTTCCTTTCAGGTGATTCCTGTAAGGGAAGTCCCCTTGGAGAAATTATAAATAGTGTCTAATGAGACTAATTATATTTTTGATTTTTATTTTTGTTTGGAGTAATTAAGAAAAGAGTTTGAATTTTAAAGTACTTCCGTACTTAAAAATATGGTATTTATGTTACTTAGAACAGAATATTCTAAAATGTAAAAGTGTCTAATGCTCATAACTAAACAATAAATCAGTAATGAGTGAGGACAGTTTGTTTTTAGAGGTGATATGTTGCACTTGTGCTTTATGCAGTGTCTTGCATAATTTATTAATTTACACTTAGCACGTACACTAATATATAAAAACTTGTACACAAGGGTTACAGTATTTTAATACTTCTAGTTAAATACTTTGTGTCAGATATGACATTCAATAAACATTGTGCATTTTAATGTAAAGTTTTAATCAAGAAGTACAGAAACAAATAAGCATGCATTAACCATGGAATGCTTACCTAATAACAAATTTGTTTACTTCATTATTAATATATTGGTAATTCTGATTGTATTCAATTAAACTTTTTGAGGATAATTTGAACAATGCAATGACATTAAATAATATAAATGTATGAGAAAATTTGTAAGGAGATAGACTTGAAAAAATGTAAGTTTATAATTTTTGATATTAGCTGGTATTAGTAGTTAATAATTTTTCTTAAAATTATTCAGGATGAAAGAAGTTATATAAAATATTCCATATGAGTGATTATATATAACAGAGAATACACTTTAGAGGAGATATAATGAAATAAGTTCATCATACATTGCGCCTAGGACCTTGTAAAGAATGACAATAAATTTTAACTGTTAAAACCATTTCAGTCACATTGGCTGGGGAATTTCAACCAGATACCTGAGCAGTTATACCTGTACTTAACCGTTGTATAGTTGTTTTGATATGTTTAATAATAATAGTATCAATAAAACATCTTGTTAATATTTTGTACTTTTGTTAATAATCTGTATTTTGTATTTTCATTATGCAGTAGGAATACAAATGTATCGGAGTAATTTATCTTGACAGAGTAATTCTGTGTGCAAAATGAATTTATGTAAGCCACTTGTAAAGCAGAATGTTACAGTGAGAAATGTTACAATGCAGAATTTATAAACAGATATAATGTTTCCAATGAACATTGTTGGGTTTCATTTCAGAGTATGCAGGATGTATGAATAAGTTAGACTGGTAGCTGTTCTCTTGGTTTACTGTTTGCTATAGGTGTTTCTTATTATTTTGTAAACATTTGTATCCAATGTTTTGAAAAGTGACTGGTAATTGGACATCATGTAAAACAGAATTTGATAGTTATGATGTACATTTATTTTAAATTAACGGCGGTTTCATTTTACTTGTTAATTGCATAATATTATTTTTAGCATGTTTTTTTTCTCAATTAATAGTCATATTGTCAAGAGAAAACTTATAAATTCTAATTATACGAGGTGCTACCCAAACGTTCGGGGAATTCGCCCATAAAATTAAAATTGCTTACCATAACTCCTAGTTTCTACTGTCTCCTTCAAAATAGTCCCCTTAGGCATGGATACAGCGATTCCAGCGTTTTTTCCATGATTCCGTGGATCGCTGGAAGTCGGCAAACATAAGCATTTGAAGCACCTTCTGCGATTCGGCCTGGATGTCCTCAATTGTGTCAAAACGACGGCCTTTCAAGTGAAGCTTCATTTAGGGGAACAGGAAAAAGTCGCACGGGACGAGGTCAGGCGAATAGAGTGGATGGGGAATCACTACGGTGTTTTTGGAAGCCAAAAAATGCTGAACAGCTAACGATGTGTGGGTGGGGCACATTGTCGTGGTGGAGAACCCAGCTGTTGTTCATCCACTTTTCTGGACGTTTGCGCCTAATTCTCTCGCATAGCCACTTCAAAACTTCACAATGAAACTTCCGACTGTGTCCAGGGGGGACAAATTCCTTGTGATAATTCCTTTGATGTCAAAAAAAAAAACATGGACTTCTTATTGCTACGAACTTGACATGCTTTTTTTGGCCACGGGGATGTGGTGACTTCCACTGCGACGACTGCTGCTTAGTCTCAGGGTCATAATCGTAAACCCCTGACTCATCACCGGCTATGACATTGGAGATGAAGTTGGGGTCATCTCTTGCTGCAATTTTCAATTCAGTGCAGACGCCACGCGATGTTCTTTTTGTCGCTGCTCAGCAGTCTCGGTACATTGCAGCAATGCGTCTCATGCCCAAAACGTGTGACAAGATGCGTTGCACGGACCCGTACGACATTTCTATGATCGCGCAAACATCGTGGATTGTTTGTCTACGATCTGCAACAATTGCCTCTCGCACTTTCGTGATGTTTTCCGGTGTTGTGCTTGTCGATGGTCATCCTAACCGCTCATCATCGTCAACAGACTGTCGTCCATCCTGAAAGCGTTTGTACCACAAAAAAGTTTTACTTTGACTCATAGCATTGTCACCAAAAGCTTCCACAAGCATGCGATGGGTTTCTGCAGCAGTTTTTTTAAGTTTTAAGCAAAATTTTATTCAGGTTCTTTGCTCCGTGAAATCTGCCATTTATAAAATCACCACAACACTAAAACACAACGTTACAAAAACGCACGAAACTCAAGAACATGACCTCTCACCGTCACAACTTTTGGCACACTAATTCACAAAGGGTACTATTCGCACACTCTAGCGGCAGCAGGTCATACCAAAACGGTTCGTGCGTGGCATTCAAATTCCCCAAACTTTTGGGTAGCACCTCGTAAAATAAAATAGTCATAATTGAGAATTTATTTATTGGTTATTTTCTTTCTTTCAGTATAACTTGGATTTTCGAGGCTTGTCATCTCATGGTTCTGCTGGTGGAAGTCTCCGTGAAGATGAGGGGTCAGGGTCAGGTGCTGGAGGAGACGGAAGTAAGATTGGTGGTGGCACTGGCTCTGACCCATCCATATGACAGTTCGGAATGGCTCGAAGGGCCAAAGGAGATGCTCGCCGCACAAGGGTGTCTTTCCTTCTCTTCTGAGCCATTTACTTCAATAACAAAACCTTTACAGATGTTCATACATCTGTTATTCTAATATTGTGATTGGAGATTAGTCAACATAATTTCAAATATATCAATAAGTAAATAAATGGTTCATTTAAATGTTAGCATCACTCTTCAAGTGGAAATAATAAATAAATATTACATATAATTATTGCTGAAATAAATATATATTGGTAATAAGAAGGTTCAAATGATGTTCAGTCTCAAACATTTCATATTTTAAATATATGAAGTTGTTAAATATAATTTTTGTATTAACAAACATTAATTTATTAAATTATATGTACTATGAATGTATGTGTATGTGTACAGAACCACACATCATATACACGTTTACATACTTAATGAAATATGAGCATTCACATAGGTGTTAACATACAGCTAATTATTTGTACATGTAAAGCGATAAAGTAGTTATGCTTTCAAAGAGTATGAACCTATAAAAATTCTGATACAAACAAACTTGATTATAGACAGTATCATTAGCATTTGTCTTCATAATGACCAAGTTCTTCCATACATATTCTTCCATGTGTTGGTATGTTTCTGACTTTAAATCAGAGGCAGATCTTTTTTTTAATTAAAACATTATAATTTTTTGACATCTCTTCACAGTGTGTAAACATTTCATGTTGATAGCTTCAGTGCATTCAATAATATTAAGGTCATGATCATATTACAACTGATGATATTCTAATTAAAGGAGTCATTACTTGAATTTAAAGCGCTTAATTTCTCTGTTTTGTTTAGAAAACCGACTGTTGAAATTAATATTTAAAAAAATTAGACTAGGGGGATAATACGCCAATGCATTAATTTTAAAAACGAGGCTATTTTTTTAAGTAAGAACCGTTTTGCTACATAGCCAAGAAAACTTTATTGATAAATAAAATTACAAATAAACTACAACATTACTCTACTTTTCTATGTAGTCACCATTAAGATCCAAGCACTTGCTCAGATGTGGTACTAGTTTATTTATAGCATAATCAAAGAAATCTACTGCCTGACTGTTCAACCAAGTAGTGACAATTGTTTCAATTCATCATCGTCAACCATTCACTTCCCCCCTAAAAATTCCTTCAGATTTGGGAAAAGATGGAAGTCTGAAGGTGCAAGATCAGGACAATAAGGCGGGTGATCAAGCTTTTCCAATCCAAACTGGTCCAGTAGCGCTGTTGTCCTTGCCGCAGTATGTGGCCGAGCGTGGTCATGAAGGAAGCAGATGCCACTTGAAAGCAATCCACGGCGGCAGTTTTGAATGGCCTACCGAAGCTTAATGAGTGTTTCACAATACACTTCCGCATTTATTATCATTCCTTATGGAAGGAAGTCAACCAGAAGAACGCCTTTCTGATCCCAGAAGACTGTAGCCGTGATTGATTTTTTGGGCTGATAGAGTCTGCTTGGATTTTTGTGGTTTTGATGGTGATCGGGAATGATGCCACTCTGAGGAATATCGTTTGGTCTCTGGTGTATAGTGACAGATCCATGTATCATCTCCAGTCATAATATGGTTCAAAAACTCATTGCCGTCCTTGTGATACCACTCCAGAAACGTCAAAGAGTGGGCCATACGCTTTTCTTGTGCTCTTCTGTCAGCATTTTTGGCACCTATCGTGCACACACCTTTTTGCAGTGAAACTTCTCAGTAACAATGCTGTAAATGACAGATTGTGATACGTGAAGAAATGGCAGGTGCAACTCGTCAATAGTGAATCACCTGTTTTCACAAATACAGTTGTTGAATTTTGATCAAATCTTCAGTCGGGACAAGAGGCCATCCAGGCCAGTCCTCATTGTGGACATTGGTCCTTCCTTCATTGAATAACCTACAACATTTACGCACATTTTCATCGATCATGACATTGTCCCCATACACTTCTACAAGCTACTGATGAATTTCAGCAGGACGGACATTTTTTGCATTGAAAAGTCTAACTACAGCATGCACTTCACAATCGGCAGGATTATTGATCAACATGGTGGTGGCGAACAGTTGCTGCATAGCCAAACAACTAACGCACGCAAACACTTGAAACTTAGTGGCTGTGTAGTGGGGGGCCTGCTGACCTCGCATGACCTTACCACTACCGCTGCCATCGGCCTGTGTGATCAAGACGCTCAAACAGTTCGTACTTAAAAAATGAGCCTTGTATGTATAGGAAACACCAGAAACGTCCGATTCAATTTCTTGTGTAAGGACTGATTGCTACAAAATTACAATAGAATAATAATTAAACTGATCCCTGAACACCATAACAATTTAATTTACTGACAATGCTGTGTGTGACATGTGTTATATACTCAGTTTTTAAATAATAATAGTGAACCTTGCATTTCTTCTGTAAAGCCATTTCTTCTGTCTCATTTTTTGGCCTTCCTTAAAGATTTTAACATACTAAACATTTTAACTCATCACATACATGATATATATTCGTAGTCCTTCAGCCTTTCGACTGGTTAGTACCCTCCCCGCATATACCCGTGGTGCGTGTGGTACTGAGTATGATATATATATATATATATATATATATATATATATATATATATATATTCACTTTGTGAAAAATTTCAGTGTAAGGTGAATTTTTTATCAGAGCATATTATTTTAATTTAGAATTATGGAAAGCTAGTCCTAACAGTCCAGCATACAAAATATTGAAATTTATAAGTTCTGTTACACTTTTAAAATTTAATTAGTTTATCAAACATTGATGGTATGGTATCATATAACTGTGATTTTAATGCATAATGTTCGTTTTTGAATAAAGTTTTTTATTAATTGAAAGACAATATGAGCATATTTGTGTGTGCGCATATTTTAAATGCATTTTCTTTCAGTTCTTGACAAATAAATTACTTAATACTATAAAATACAAACAAGATGATTTTTTTCTTGACTGAGACATGTTTTAAACATTTATAATGTTCTTGTTATCAGCCATGTTGGTTTTACAAATACACTTTGCCATGTCAGCAAAATACAAATCAGTCCAAAATATGACACAATATTTAAAACATTAGACATTGGAAATGCTCATAGAACAAATTTGTATACCATATCAAATCATAGTAACATAAAAAAATCCAATTAACAAAAACCAACCAAAAGCCAACAGGTGCTAACAGCAGCAATCGACCTACACAGAGATACTTCACCAGATGAAATCCCAGCATGGCTGACAATTACTTTATGCTGAAATGTGTCTCAAGTAAGACAAAAAAATTTATCTTTTTGTGTATTAATACTAAAACACAAACACACATTCGTTCTAAGATACGATTTAAACACAAGTGAATATACAGATATATAAAGGTATACTGAATGTTTTCAATAACCGTTTCATATAATTCATCAATTAAGCAGTATTCCAATTCATATATTTAAATATTCATTAAAACTTGGTGTTAGTGATGTCGTTATTTAAATGTAAAGTATGTACTCCAGTCACGCATTAGTAATTATTAAGGTGGTTGAATATAGTTACCTGTTCATTTACATATTTACAGTTAAAGGCAAGATCTGTTGGTATTTAAATGTTTTATAATTATTCTGTTTGTGTACAATATTTCTACTTTTTACAAGATTGGTCTTAACTCTTCATAGTTATGTAATTATATTTTTTAGAATGTGGTGACATATTAAAATTTTAAAGATTATTGTGTTCTTAAGCATATAGGTAGTCCTCATAGTTTAAAGACGTATCTGGAACTGAGGTCTGAATATAGTGGTCTGAATTCTGTCTGTAACTGGTTAGTGTATGTTGATCCACCCATAATACTGTTTTTTTTTGTCAGTATATATGTGTGTGTTTTTCTCATTCATATCAGAATCTGAGAATAAACGTGTGTTGATGAATGTTTTTACTGTCTTAATTGATCTTGTATGTATTCATGTGCATATTAAAGACTGTGTATGTACATGTAAGTTACAGCATATCTGATTCCTGCAGCACAGTATTCCTGCAGCAAATTATGTCTCATATCAGGTCATGATATATAGGGATATATTCGATAGTGTTTTGTATGTGCTAAAGATAATTGCTCTTTTGTGTTACAGCAAGAGCATTTTTTAACACCCCAAGCTGTAACAACCTTCCATCAGAGTCATTAGTTCTGAGATTACACAACTAACCTTCATAATTTTAAAGTCGTTATCCTTCCATTAAAAAAACATACAGTGCATCTAAAAATCAACATTAAAATTACAACAAACAGTGAGAAAATGTACAGTTCAGAGTAGAGTTGCATGTTCTTAGAGCTAGATGTTATCTGATATACTTATTTATATTAGAAAATACTTCTACTAATTGTTTGTTTTCGAGTAAACTAAAGCTGATGAAGAGTTAGTTACCCAGTTGTGTGTATAACAGTTCACAGTCTACCCTCCTTGAATTGCAGGGTAGTGTGAGAAATACATTCAGTTCTAAAATTATAATCCATAAGTTCATTGGGTACATAAGCTGTGGTCTTCTGCTAAGTATTAGACCACAGCTTATTGACCATGTATTAGTTATTTCATCATCCTCATAAATGCCAATCTGACTGTACTGCACCTCCGGTCTTAAATAGCATAGAATACTACTTTTTTTTTATAAAACGGTTAGCAATTTTATTTACTTACATTGATAAGTACTGACTTCCAAGTGTTAATAACTTTTGCAACAGCGTTATCTGAAAAGGATTATGTGTTAGTGAAAAGTCTGTGTAGGCCAATAAAGTTGTTTCTATAATGCGTAAAAGGAAAAACTAAGTTTTAAAAAATATTAGGTTCATAAAAGTATTCTTTAAAATAATTTAACAGATATGATTTTTTTAGAAGAAATTTGTAGGAACAGAACTTCTTTTAGTGTGCAGTAATATAAGTATTCACCATTCTTCTGATAACAACTTATATAGACTCAAAACATGTGTAAAAAACATGCTTGTAATGCTTGTATAGACTCAAGTAATAATCTACATATTATCTTTTTTTTGTTGTAAAATAGATAAAATAAATTTATCTGTTACTGACTAGACAGAACATTAATTTTCTAAAGAGTTAAAATACATTTTATTACAACTATAAAACTGTACAGCATAAAATATATAGTATAAACACTCATAAAAATGTTAATGAAATAAGCACTGTAAAAATATGGTTAGTGTCAATATAGATATGGTGTAGTTTACAAAAACTTGATTCTTTTGGAAGCACAGGTAGCAGAACATTGTTATGTGTTCTAAAACTTGTAATCTAACACCAATTTCAGATGCAAGGCATAATAGAATTTTTTCCAAAAGTTGGTAACATAAAGGACTTCTGTTAAATTATTTTTTTAACTAACTATACAGTTTAATGGAACGTGTAATACACTGAATAACATATTTTAATATTTTAAAAATAAATACTAAATACTGATATTTTATGTAATTTATATGGACTATCATGTTGTCTCTTGAATTTTGTATGGTATGTTATTAAATTAATGAATGTACTATATAGTAAATAAAGTAACTTATATTCATTCTGTCTGAGTGTGTGTGTGTGCGTGTGCCCGCGTGTGCATGTGCATGTGCGTGTAGACACGTTTCACTGTGATGAGTAAATATGAGTCATTATTCTAATATAGATATTGCTAACAAAATTGTCTTCAAAACTGATAATATTTTTTCACTTGAATGAAAACTTTTTCACTTTTTCTAGTAACTTTTATATCTCATGCAACCATTTTTAAAGGTTTTTAACATCTAGTAAAAGTATCAGCATTTTTTAGAAATTTAGATCAAAATTTCTTCTGTTGGAGTGATAATAGAGATGTAAAGAATTTCAGATAGTATGTTTTTTATTCTTGAAATCCAAATGTTTGTAGTTCAAATGTTTAAAAAGGAACACACAACAATTAATAGGAGGTAGATGCGATATTAGTCTTGCAGTTATAGTATGGAAATTGTTGACTTTCCTTTTACAGCAATATGGTTAGATTAACAAGTAATAAGAGTGTTTGAAAACTATTTTAATGATCTTGATACACTTTTTTTAGAGGAAGAATTGTAGATATAGACTTCATAGAATATTTATCTCCATCATAAAAGTTAAGATTGGAACTATGTAAATACTGAATTAAGGGAACAAAGACAATTATTTAATTTTATAAATATGAACTAAAGCTTGAAAGACATTTGAAGTACACAGCATTTTTGGATGTGTACTTAGTTTAAAAATAATATGTCGATAACGTGTTATGTTCATATGCATAATTTGAATGTAAATGTACATTTCCTTCTTTCAATACCTATGAATGTGTGAATGTGCGTCTTAAGTTATACTGCATCTGAATTTGTGTGTGTGTGTGTGTGTGTGCATTGGATAACAAAGTTAAGGTAATTATACTTTTATTTCCAACTTTTTGTGTATGATCTGCCTAGTTCAGTTTTCTGGTTCATTGGTTACTTGCATTTTGCTAACTGATTTTGAGACAGAAAGAAAAGTGTCCACAATATTGTTGAGCTGTGTGTGGTACCATTCAACTGTCAGTTTTTGATTTCATTATTACCCGTAGATCCATCACATAATGGTTGAGTATGCGTAGAATGCTTGATAATTCATATTCAGTTTCACCTTTTTTTTAAGAGAAATATTTTTTATTGTTTCCATTCAGTCTGAATAATTATAAATATATTGATTATAAGCATGTAAGTGACAGCTGACTACATTATAAATCGAATGTAATCAGTAGAATACATTCTCACCAACAACGAATGGTACGTAGGTTGTAAACTTCTGCTAAGAGCACATTAGGATCAGGACACCCTACTTGACGGCAGCTATGTAACAGGGAATTTGTATGCACTAATTGGTTAACACTACTCAGTTGTGCAGTGTTTGCAATATGTGCAACATTTTTGTATTACAGTAACTACTTTGTATTGTACACAAAATGTGTGACTGCTTTAATGTGCTGCCCATGCAGCTCTTCACACAGAATTGGGGAGTTTAATAACCATTTTAATACTAATCTCAGAAATATTAACTACGGTACTGAAAATCAAATCCAGACAAAGTTCTCTGTATAGGTTTACATTAATTAATTACTAAGTATTTTGGAATGTTAATTTTAAATATATACTTTTTTCAAATATAATAATTATAAAACTTTTTATTATATTAAAAATTGTTATAAAATGCTAGTTAATACAATATGTTTTAATTTGGTAGCATAGGCTTTTATTAAATGTGAAAGATACAAATTTTATGAAAAGGAGTATGTACAATCAGAAAACTGAGCTAAACAATATTTCTTAGGTTCACTATAATATGAGTTATTTAGTATAGAAACAAATGATTGCAGTGTTTTACATTTGAACTTTGAAGTTTAGTACTTTCTGAAGCTTAGTATTCAGAACAAGATTGAGCACTGACTTAAACAGAATTGTCTATATAACTAGATGTTTTCAAGTAATCAGTAGTGGTACAAAAATTAAATGTCACCAATACATGGATAGTTCTGTAACATGAAAACATATTTTGTATTGTGATGTGTGTTTACAACTTACTAACTTTTACTTGATAAGGATAAAATACACGACTGACTTTTACTGATAAGGACACAGATATATATACAGTTACATTAAAATAACCATAGAAATGACATGTTTACATCATAGAGACAGATGCAGTTACATGTTTTTGAATTTGTTATCAGTGTTCAACACAAGGCTTTTTTGCCAATTTACATACTGTATTAAGTATAGATATGATTATAGATAAAGAAGAATGATGATAAACTGTCAGTTGTTTGCAAATAACTGGTTTTCTAACTGGATAGTTCAGACTTCATGATAATATTTTGTAGTGTGTGTGTGTGTGTGCACGTGGAAACTTGGAAAATTCTGAAGTTTATATTTCATTATGTCATATTTATTTCTTAAATGTTATCAGGGAAATCAAAGCTAGTAAGCTAGTTATTTTAGTAGATCAGCATGAGTAAAAAACATGCCTTTTTGTATTTTACTTGTATATGATAATAATATTATAGTCAGTATATTAAAAAGAAAAATGTATATATGTATATTATGTATTTGTTAAGCAATGTTGAAATAGTTAATTAAATTAAATAAACCCCAGTAATAGTGTATTCACTGTTATGGCCATTTAATTCAAATATTAATTGATATACTATAAACTATCCTTATGTCACTGTTGTATTCGTCATATAGATGAAATTAAATGTTATTATTGTGATTAAAGGTTTGTAAAACTGTTAATTGTTGAACATTTGGAATAAATGGTCATTTCAGAGCACAAGTTAATGAACGCACAGTGTATTATGAAATCAAGGGCTGGGATTCATTTGATTTATGGAGTTGTATATTTAAAAAAAAATGTATTTGTTGTGTTTATAAAGATATGAATATATGTACATGTGTTCCATATTCCAAAAGCATCTACAACATAATCTAGTACTTCCAAAATGGCTCATAGACACTTCCAAATATAATTGTATTCCTGTTTTTCAGTTTACACAACTTCCCAGATGTTACATTTATATATTAAATAAAAAGATGAGTTAACAAAAGTGATTTGCTATATTTTCACCTTCATAGTCGGTGCTTCTTCAGAAATATCAGCCTCAGTGAGAGGTACCATTATAGTAAATTGGAAATGTTGCCATATTATTGTAATTAAGACACATGTTCTTACAACATCTGGTCATCACTTTGTATATCCCTTCTTTTTGCTTCATAGTAAGAGACAGATATGTAGATAGCAAGAGGGGGGGGAGAGAGAGAGAGAGAGAGAGAGGTTATATTTGTTTAGTAAGGTTTTGTGTCATATCAATCGATAATCAATTTGTAAAATGTTTTATACCATTTGCGTGCAATTTTTTAATGAACATGTGTTATGTGTGGAACTTAGTAGATGAATTGGTATGGCACCTGGCAACTGTTCTAAACATACCAGGTTCAATTCTTGGACAGCAGCATTTTGTCAAGGTGGCTTTTAAGTCCCAGTGAACTTCGTCTGTATAATGAATACCGAGGGTAAGACGTCTAGTGTCTGAAGCTGTACTATATCTGGTGTGCTACAATGCCTTCCTTGTATGCTGGACATAAGATGTCAGCCTATCCTGTTTCTCTCTCTGTAACACCAGTTTCATTGAAGTCTAGTAAAAAGAGGCTCATTATTATTATTTGTACATTGTGTATATTTATTTCAACTTGTTTGTATGTGTTTTGATTGAAAACAAGTTGAAGCGCGTGTGTGTGTGTGTGTGTGTGTGTAAAGATTCAGAATCACATGGTTGTAGGTGCATTTGTTCTGAACACATCATGGACCTTTTTTTGAATGCAGTGTATTCTAAAAGTAAGGAAATTAATCACTTAAGAATTTCTGCTGCTAGCAGTATGCACTGTGTACTGCCTTAGAATTCTTAAATTGTTAAAAAAACAAGCAACCATAAATGGAGTAATATGCTGTGTTATTATTGTTGTTGTTGTTGTTGTTGTTGTTATTATTATTATTATTAATATACTTATTAAATAAGTTAAATACTATTTTCCATAATAATTAAAAATATAGAAAATTATATATATTAAATTAAATCACAGAGTTATCCATTGAGTTTTAATGATTTAAACCAAAGTATGAGAAATGGTTTTTGGTTATTTTGAAACATTTTATAATATAAAAAATACAGAGTACTACTTATTGTACTGGTATATGTAGCCTACTAATAATTCTGCATGTGCATAAAATCAGTTTCAATAATCCTATGAAATAATATTCATATACGTTACACTTTATGTGAACTATGAAGTTGTATTTATATGTAATAAAGATATTTTGTTTTGTCATCTCTTCATAACTAGAATCTCAGCCCTTGTAATGTTACTGTTGTATTTATTATGTGCCAATTAAGAGACTGTTTAATTGTTTGTAGTCTGTAAAACAATAACATATATATATATATATTGTAAGTTCCTTTGTTACCTGTAGTTATTTATTACTGAATGTGTACAAATTTTGTCATGTAGTTTAGTACATTTATATGTATATTTATTGTACGGGGATGTGTACTTAATTTTTTAATTTAATGAACATGTAGAAAACAAAATATGCGCTTTCATAATTCAAAATATCTTTAATTTGACAATCAAGACAATAAAATTACATTGTGTCCTTAATTTGTATATGATAAGGATACAGAATAACTTGTAATAAAAACAGGTATGTTTATATATGATCTAGAAAACAAGTGATTTCACATCAGTAATATAAACAACTTAAAGTACCCATAAACAGTGCATGGTATAAATGTTACAGAAAAGAGTTTAGGTTCAAAAAACTGCGAAAGATATTTTCACTACTATGTATGCACTTTTTCAACTTCGGAACTCTAATTTATGTATGTATATGTATTTAAGTTTATGCGAGCTTGAACCGTCTTTCACTTGTGTGTAAGTTTTATTAGGAGGTACTTATAATGATGTTTATATACGAGGAAAAGCCGGCTCATACTGAAGCAAAATTAGAGAAATATATAACAATTTGAACTATTTTTGTTCTGAAGTCAGGAAAAGTGCATTGTTTAGTATGTGATACACAGATGAGTCATGCACAACAAAATCCGAAATATTTCTGCCGTTTCTGTTGTAAATTATACCTAACAAAGGTATTTTATGTTCTGGTATTACAATTAAGGGATTTTTAAACTACAGTTTTGTAGAACTTGTTTCTGAATTTCAGCATTAACTCATGAAGTAAGATAAGTGTTTGATTTGTGTATCAAAGTTTAAAAGTATGTAAACGAAGTATTTGAAGTCTGAGGTATGAGAAGAAACATTTGGCATTTATTATACTTCATACAAAATGATCAATTTGGTTATCACTGTAAATACAAGCAAGTTTGAAATATCCTACAGGCTTGTAAACTGCTGTGGGATAAACATGAATATGTAGTGCATAAAAAATTTTCTTCATTATCATTTCTATGACAGATTAGGCCTTATAACCTGTACCGGTTCCATGGACTGTCTTTTCCTCTTGTGTCCCTTGTTCCATTTCCCATTCAGATTGTACTCAAAGGATCATGTTGGTTATGTGCGTTCGTTCTTCCATACAACTGACATACAAATGCTCTTTCCATTCAAGCCTGTATTGATTAGTTTTTGTATTTAGTGAAAAGATGCTTAATTCGCCTCTTATTTGTGCATTCCTAACCATATCAAGTCTTGTACAGATATCCCATCAGACTCCTCAAAAACGTCACTTCAGCATCTTGTATTTTATTTGTATTTTTCTTGTAAGTACCCATGCTTCATTACCATATTGAGAGCTGGCACTACCATTATTTTATAGAGTTTTATTAAAGTTTCCTTTGTACACTGTTTGCTAAGAGTTCTTTTTCTTATACTGCAGGTTCTTGAAAAGTTTACATAGGGCATAGGAGTACTGGAAATTTATGGTGTTATGAAGAAAAGCCGATACTTTTGCATCATTCAAAACAGTTAGCTCCAATTAGTAGTTCAAATATGAGTAAAATTCGAATATAATTTTATAGCCAGTGTATCGTTTGCAGCAACTTCAAAACGCTCAATTTTATCAGTCTTATGGTATTTTGGAATTTCACATTTCTTTGTCATTATCCTATAGTGTATTGTTCTGTTGGGTGATATTCAATGAACAATGACTATTGTAGTTTTATGGTTGATCAGTAGCTATTCTAAATAGCCTGAGTGGCCAGATGAACTGTGAAAAAACAAGATAATTGTGTTTTGTATCAAAAGTTAATGTGTGGAGCGAGAGCACAT
Organism: Magicicada septendecula; assembly: GCA_034769895.1. Lineage (NCBI taxonomy): Eukaryota > Metazoa > Arthropoda > Insecta > Hemiptera > Cicadidae > Magicicada > Magicicada septendecula. The sequence goes on along the minus strand of CM068367.1, from coordinate 621,180,301 downwards.
CTGAAGGCATAATCTGTGGATTACAGAAGCAAAAGAAGAATGTTATACTTGTTATCAGAATGTATGTTATTGATATTTAATGTATCAAAAGATACAACAACAGATTAAATTATACATTTAGCTAACTCGAGTTTTTGTTTCAATCAGTTGTAACTGACGCCAATCAAGAACGAACAGACAATCGCATTGTTATTTGTGATTATTTGTAATGTCTGACATTCTAGGTACATTACAGCTGAAATTCGAACTCTTAATAATGCAACTTGATAAGAGATAGCTGTAAGTTTTTACAGCACTATGTTTAGTATCAGTAGTCACATTTGTATGGTAGTAATTTACATATTTTGTTCATAATAAAAGAAAAGAATAGCTTTGGCTGTGATTTTTAATTAGCAAGAGTACTAACTATTTAATTTTGTATATACAATATAATATATAGTATATGTCTATAATAATAAGTAATCAGCCCATAAAATATCAGACATTGATTTTTTTAATTATACAGTAGACCTCTGGTTTTATGGATATTAGAAGTGAGATATAGCGTTTTTTTATATTAGAGGTTGTACTTTTTTTGTATAAAGTTTGTACAAAATTTGGGGTAAACATTTTTTAAATAGAAACAAAGCAACAGTGAAAATGTGTTTTTTTTTTTGTTACAAAATTGAAATTAATTTGTTGGATTTATTATTATGTAAGATTGCCAGACTCAACATATTATATTTGAGGCATTGTCAGACGTCTATAATCATTTTTGTATTATAATGTAATTTTTGTTCCCATATATGGCATTTTATGATTACAAGAATATGACAGGTAATATGTAAAGTTAAATGTCTACTGTAAGTTGTGTGCACATCCCCTTGCTGTGTACAATTGATTATTACATTGAAAATATTTTCTACTTTATTAGTTAGATATCACCCTTTTCCCATCTTTGAACATTGTGAAAGTAAAAAATTCTTATATTTTAAAATTGTGAATTTGTAATGAGAAAAGTCTTGATGTGAATTTTTGAATTTTATTGTTATGAAGAAGATATTATCATCTGTATAATTTGATATAAGGTTAAAAGTGTATATTTGTGATTATAAACGCAGGGTGTTTTAGACAAACAATCAAGTGATCTTTGTCCCTTTTGTACTCTTAACTGTTATCATCCTATTGTTGTCTCTGTATTGATGTTATTAATGATGATTACCTTTTCATTGTCTGTGGATAATATTAAATTACCTTTTCAAAATAAGAAATAATAAAAAAAAAATATTAAATGAAACCGGATAGATGATATTTTATAGAAACACCAATAGCTTGGACAGAGCAAAGTCAGTTCCTTGTTTAACAAAATATATGTTGATGTTTGTTGCAGTATCGTTGCAATCTTCAGATACATTAGTTGAAAACAATTTGTTATTAATTGATATACAGTATTATATGTACTTTACACATGTATTTTTGTTGTTTACTGGTAAAAATTTTTTTACGTGTTTCATATAAAGCACTGTTGTAAACTAAAGGGGCCATTATATATGTGATTGATGTTGTGTACTTTAAAAGTCTTCCACATTAAGTTATTTAGTAAACAGTGTTTGTAAACAAAAGTCTCTCTCATCATGTACAGTATGAAACAGTTCTTTCAAAATTTAGCTATAAATAATTTAACAATTTTTAATGCAAGAGTATATTTATTAACGATAATATATATATTTCAGTAGTTTATACTCACATTGTTTAATAGTATGAATACATTTGAGGATGCTAACGTGAACTATTGAAGTACGTATAATATTTTTTTGTCAATTGAATATATTCTTATGATAAAAAGTGTTCACTTATTTATTTACAAAACATAAACTAGACAGTGTGTGTGTGTGTGTGTGTGTGTGTGTGTGTGTGTGTGTGTGTGTGTGTGTGTGTGTGTGTGTGTGTGTGTGTGTGTGTGTGTGTGTGTGTGTGTGTGCATGCGTGCGTGTGTGAATTCTCTCAATAACAAATCTTGATTTTGTCACTTCACTGTGCTTGTGGTATCCCTCCATATATAAAAGCAGCATATAATTGTAATGTGTTTATGATTTTTAGTCTTCAATCTGGCAACCTCATGATCTTTTGTCTTCTTTTCATGTAGATCACCTCTCACCTCTATGTTGTTTTCTAAATTCCATTAACCTTAGAATGTATTCTTAGCTGGGCATCCATTTGAATGTTTTCATGTTTTGCTGTGTTATTCGTAGAATAATCCTTTCCATGGTTCTCTGCACTGCCTGCATTTTTTGTATCATTCTTGTGTTCATTGTTCATGGTTATCAGTGCAGGAAGCACACAATGACTGAAACTTTCCTTTTCGAACAGAATGACAGTTTGCTACTGCGTGCCTTCCAAAGGCAATCCACCTAGATTATTCTATTTATGATTTCAATAGGAATTTATCTCTTTTATATGTTTATAGTTGTTGCAAAATGTAATATACAATTGTCAAAACCTACCACAAATATTCATTTCCATACCTGATACAGCCTAAAGAAACAATATATTAGTTTTTATGCTCCTATTTTCTCAGCTCAAGCTTTGCCATTTTCTGACTGAATTTATTTATATCTTTTGTGTGAACTGTAATTTTATTAAACAGCATTACAAAATCTGCAGATATATAATTTTGTGTACATATTTATCATAAGTGTAGCATATACTGTTTGTTTCATGGAAAAAAATAATTTGGTTTTGTAAATATAGTGTAATAACCATATGGAATTATAAATAGTAATTGAAGTCATGTAAGCTGTTACATGTGAGACAACGATTGTGGATGAGCCCCTTTAGTGGAACAACTAAACTCGTAATAGATGTATTGTATTGTTCTCAAAACATATCATTTTTTGATATTTTAAATGTGTAATATAGTTTTGTTGGAATGGAAACTAGTAGTATGTTCTATTTTATAAAGTTATTTATGGTTATAAAAATATATAGGTGTATGTGATATATATATATATATACATATATGTATGTGCATACACATGCATATAAAAAATATGTTAGACAGGGCAATAAAGTCATATTTTAATTAGTTTCGAAATTGTTTGATTAATTTTTATTCCATTATATCTGTTATCTGTGAACTATTCTAAATGTTCATTTTGTAGGCAAGACTTTTAAATAAATATCACTATAATATTGACGACTCGGAACACTAAGTTTTTTATAAGTAAAAACGTAAAGTTTTACCTTACAGCCTAAACCGGCTTTCACCTATAGAAGGCTTCATCAGAGGCTGTCGTTAGTAGCGCTGTTCGTCTTGTTGTTGGTGACGAGATAGTTTTTCGAAAGATCGAAGCTGTGTGTGTGTGGTGAGATGTGTTCGAATAATGCGTGCGATTTGAATTGTGTCTGTTCGTTTAGGATGTCGTTTTTATTTGTTTTTGTGTGTTTGTATATTTCTAATTGTTCTAGAGTGTCTAGTTTTCGGCCTTTTGTGTGTACGTGTAGTATGTTCATGTTATTGTCGATGTTTTTATATGTGTGGTTTGCTTCAATGAGGTGGTTTGCGAAGGTAGATTCTGTAGTGGTGTGGAGTGCTTTTGTGTGTTCAATGTATCTCTGTTTGAAGCTACGTCCTGTCTGGCCTATGTAGAATTTATTGCAATTTGAACAATTTAGCTTATATACACCGGGTAGATCGAATTTGTTTTGTGCTTTGGGCATGCGTTTTGATAGTGTGTGTTCTGTTTTGTTAGTAGTTTTGAAAGCGATTCTGTATCCTGCTTTTTTGAATTTGTGGGCGATTTTTTCTGTGTGTTTGTTGATGTATGTTAGTGTTATGAATTTGTTGTTTTCTGTCTTTGTCTGTTGTTTGTTTTGTGTAGGAGTTTACTGACTATTGTTCTGTCATTACCGTTAGATTCTGCTAGATATTTTATCGTGTTTAGTTCGTCTTTGTAGTCTATTTCATCTAAGGGGATGTTGTTAAGTCTATGTATCATGGTTCTAAAAGCAGCTAGTTTGTGTTGTATTGGGTGATTGGAGGTGTTGTGTATTAGTGTGTCAGTTGTAGTTGGTTTTCTGTATATACTGAATTTGTGCCTGTGTTCTAGTTTTGTGATGGAGAGGTCTAAGAAGTTTATGGTATTGTTGTGTTCGTATTCGGCAGTGAAGGTTATGTTTTTATGTATTTTGTTTATGTGCGTTAGTAACTGTTCACATTGTCTTTTGTTTCCCCTGTATAGTATTAGAATGTCATCAACGTATCTGTGCCAATATAGTATTTTATGTGAGTGTCTGTCATTGTTTGTGAGTATTTTAGTTTTTTCTAAGTGTTGGAGGAAGACTTCTGCTAGAATGCTGGATATGGGGGAGCCCATGGGTAGGCCTTCGTTCTGTGTGTAGTATTTATTGTTATAAGTAAAGTAGTTTTGTTTTGTGATAATGTTCAGAGTTTCTGTTATTTCATTGATAAGTTCGTCTGGTGTGTTGTTCTGTTTGAGTTTGTTTTGTAGGATGGTGATTGTTTCAGAGATGGGGATGTTTGTGTACAGGTTTTTAATGTCAAAGGAGGCTAATGTGGCGTTATGGGGGATGTGTATGTCTTTTATTTTTGTTACTAGGTCAGTGTTGTTTTTTACTGCAATGTTGTTGTCTATTTGTGTGTGTTGTCTAATAATTTTGTCTAGATATTTTGCCAGTTTGTGTGCAGGGGCATTACGGTAGTTGATAATGGGGCGGATCGGAATGTCTTCTTTATGGATTTTGGGAAGCGCTTGGAGTGTAGGTGCTGATGGTCGGATTTGTTTCATGTAGGGCTTTTGTTTATGTGTCATAATGTGTTTGGCTTTGTTGACTATTTGTTTTATTGAGTTTTGGTATCTGTCGGTGGGGTCGTGTTTTAGTTCTGTGATGTTGTTCTGTTCCATGACGTTTTGTACTTTTTTGTGTAGGTTGTCTGTGGGGATAATTACAGTCGTGTTGCCTTTGTCAGCTTTTACAAATGTGATGTTGTGTTTGTGTGCCTTTTCCCTCAGTTTGATGGCTGTGTGTATTTCTGAGTTGTGGTTGTTGTTGTCTGGTGTCTTATGTACTCCTATTGTGTTGTTTATATTATGTCTTAATGTGTCTTGATGTTCTGGTGCTGAGTTTGTATATTTGTTTCTGTGTCAATTATGAGCTTTGTCAGTGTTTGGTTGTTATGTTTGTAATGTATGTTATGTTTTAGGCCTTTATCAAGGAGTGTTTGTTCGTTTTTTGTGAGTGTGACGTTCGTGAGGTTTACTGTACGTGGGTAGAATTTGTGCGAGGGAATTATATCTGTTTTGATTGGTGTCAGGTTTTTTATTTTTCTGTCGTGTTTTGTCTGTATGTTATGTATTTGTTTTTTTGTCCATTCATTTGTGTGGACAAAAAAAACAAATACATAACATACAGACAAAACACGACAGAAAAATAAAAAAACCTGACACCAATCAAAACAGATATAATTCTCTTGCACAAATTCTACCCACGTACAGTAAACCTCACGAACGTCACACTCACAAAAAACGAACAAGCACTCCTTGATAAAGGCCTAAAACATAACATACATTACAAACATAACAACCAAACACTGACAAAGCTCATAATTGACACAGAAACAAATATACAAAACACAGCACCAGAACATCAAGACACATTAAGACATAATATAAACAACACAATAGGAGTACATAAGACACCAGACAACAACAACCACAACTCAGAAATACACACAGCCATCAAACTGAGGGAAAAGGCACACAAACACAACATCACATTTGTAAAAGCTGACAAAGGCAACACGACTGTAATTATCCCCACAGACAACCTACACAAAAAAATACAAAACTTCATGGAACAGAACAACATCACAGAACTAAAACACGACCCCACCGGCAGATACCAAAACTCAATAAAACAAATAGTCAACAAAGCCAAACACATTATGACACATAAACAAAAGCCCTACATGAAACAAATCCGACCATCAGCACCTACACTCCAAGCGCTTCCCAAAATCCATAAAGAAGACATTCCGATCCCCCCCATTATCAACTACCATAATGCCCCTGCACACAAACTGGCAAAATATCTAGACAAAATTATTAGACAACACACACAAATAGACAACAACATTGCAGTAAAAAACAACACTGACCTAGTAACAAAAATAAAAGACATACACATCCCCCATAACGCCACATTAGCCTCCTTTGACATTAAAAACCTGTACAGAAACATCCCCATCTCTGAAACAATCACCATCCTACAAAACAAACTCAAACAGAACAACACACCAGACGAACTTATCAATGAAATAACAGAAACTCTGAACATTATCACAAAACAAAACTACTTTACTTATAACAATAAATACTACACACAGAACGAAGGCCTACCCATGGGCTCCCCCATATCCAGCATTCTAGCAGAAGTCTTCCTCCAACACTTAGAAAAAACTAAAATACTCACAAACAATGACAGACACTCACATAAAATACTATATTGGCACAGATACGTTGATGACATTCTAATACTATACAGGGGAAACAAAAGACAATGTGAACAGTTACTAACGCACATAAACAAAATACATAAAAACATAACCTTCACTGCCGAATACGAACACAACAATACCATAAACTTCTTAGACCTCTCCATCACAAAACTAGAACACAGGCACAAATTCAGTATATACAGAAAACCAACTACAACTGACACACTAATACACAACACCTCCAATCACCCAATACAACACAAACTAGCTGCTTTTAGAACCATGATACATAGACTTAACAACATCCCCTTAGATGAAATAGACTACAAAGACGAACTAAACACGATAAAATATCTAGCAGAATCTAACGGTAATGACAGAACAATAGTCAGTAAACTCCTACACAAAACAAACAACAGACAAAGACAGAAAACAACAAATTCATAACACTAACATACATCAACAAACAAACAGAAAAAATCGCCCACAAATTCAAAAAAGCAGGATACAGAATCGCTTTCAAAACTACTAACAAAACAGAACACACACTATCAAAACGCATGCCCAAAGCACAAAACAAATTCGATCTACCCGGTGTATATAAGCTAAATTGTTCAAATTGCAATAAATTCTACATAGGCCAGACAGGACGTAGCTTCAAACAGAGATACATTGAACACACAAAAGCACTCCACACCACTACAGAATCTACCTTCGCAAACCACCTCATTGAAGCAAACCACACATATAAAAACATCGACAATAACATGAACATACTACACGTACACACAAAAGGCCGAAAACTAGACACTCTAGAACAATTAGAAATATACAAACACACAAAAACAAATAAAAACGACATCCTAAACGAACAGACACAATTGAAATTGCACGCATTATTCGAACACATCTCACCACACACACACAGCTTCGATCTTTCGAAAAACTATCTCGTCACCAACAACAAGACGTACTAACGACAGCCTCTGATGAAGCCTTCTATAGGTGAAAGCCGGTTTAGGCTGTAAGGTAAAACTTTACGTTTTTACTTATAAAAAACTTAGTGTTCCGAGTCGTCAATATTATAGTGATATTTAGTTAAGTAACGGACACGTCATGGACAACGAAATCCAAGAATTTAACTTTTAAATAGTAGGTCTAGTCAGTCTGCCTTTAGGCTGTTCAAATTTGTCATGATGACTAATTTATATAGTATTATCTCCTTGCTAGAAGAATGTTAAGAAAACTTGAAAACAGCCATTACTTTAAATGAAATTAGTGAGAATGAATATGAAATATTGGAAAAGTTCTGGAATTGTTTTTCTCGGTTCTGTATTTTAACTGAGAAATCAGAGAGTAATTCTAATTTTATTTCTCTGAAGATGATATGACAGAAAGTATGAAGTTCGAAAGCATCCTACTAAGAGGGTTTTTGACTATATTAATGAACCTAGGAGAATTGTATATAATGCCAATTGTAAACAGCACATATGTCATTGTATAAGACCATCATTAGAATGGTGTAGTTTCATCTAAAGACCTTAAATAGGGATTTCACCTATCGCATTTGATATTCTTAAAATATTTGGAAGCTCTTCTTGGAAAATGTAAAAAAAACCTAGGAAGAATAGGAATCCTTATAGAGATGACTAGTATTGTACTTGATTTTTGTGGGTGATTGTGTTTGTTTAATTAAATAGATCATTTTTGACCTGAGAAGGTGTAAAGAATGGAACACTGAAAATGAAACTGAAGAAAAAATTAAAAACTGAATTTAATATATAACTAATCATGAAATTGTTTAAAAAATCAATTTAATGACATATTTGTGATATAGCCTATTTAATGTGACGTCTTTGTACCCTTTAAGTTCAAATTTGATGTTATCTGTCTTGAGATGCACAGGAATACATGTGTAGGTATGGATTCATAACTCAGTAAGCTGGTTTTTAGTTATGAACGAAATTTTTTTTAAATTTCCAACAGGTTAGTTATTGATGATTAAAATTGTAGTTTTGAGATTATTATAAAATTATGGGTCAGTTATTTACAGAATGCGTCTAGATTTAAAAGATTTACAACTATATATTATATGGAATTCACTAGTTGAAGTTTGTAATCGTGTGAAAGTAAGACGCCATACAATGAAGTTACGAGAGTAAGGTGAATTCCGCGTTGAATGAACTGCACCTAAATTATTTTCATTGCCTGTTGACAGATTTCATTAGCTAAAGGATTCTCCAGGACATTTACCACTTTTACGTACACTCGAGTTGGCCAAATGTAAATAAACACAGAAGGAATTTTAATTATAACGTTGCCAAGTTGGAGTGGTACCAACGCACGACTCTTTCCCCCATTTGTCCATGTTATGTTTTGCAAAAGTGTATATCTTCTATAAGGGTAGGGTAGATACAGTGAGTATAGCGAATCTGGTGATTAGACGGTGAACTAAAGTGTTGTAGGTTAATTTTGTCCGCTGCGACCGCGGGAAGCGTCTATCGCAGCTCTTCAGGCGCTTTTCGAGGACCTTAAATAACAGTGTTACTGCTCGTACTGTTCTGTGTAAGTAGTGTATGTGTTTCTATGTAGGTATATATAAACATTAGTGTACCGTAACCCAAGGTTTACAGTGGCAGTAAGTAGATGATTAATGAATATTCTGCTAATATTTGAACTGTGATAACAATTCTCCCTTTTTATGATGACAAAGTAAATGCATAAAATCTGTTGTGGAAGGTGTCGGAAAATTGATCAATTGTTGATTGACTGAATTTGCTACGCACCTTTTAATATAATTTATTATCAGTACTTTTTTTCTTCTCCAAGAACAAACTATTATTTACCATGTAACGAGACTATAAAACATAAGTTAAGATTATGTGTTCATTCGGCTGAATTTCATTAATTCGCATTAGAGAGAAATTTACTGTACAACTGGCTCGTTCGTGCTTGCCTTATTATAAAGAGGACATATATTTTGTTATTACAAAATTGTACGTGCGAATTTTGCCTCCTGATAACTATCGCTTTCAAATTGGTAATAGTTTGCTCCATAAAATAAAGGCTTTGCGATCGGCGTACAGTCGTATTTATTCGAAACACACAAACTGTTGATTGACCAGTTTAATAATGCCCTATAAATTAAGAATGCATAGTAAACGTGGGTCTTAAGTGCATTTGTGTGTTTTTGAAAACAGAAACAACATTATCTTTGAAAACTACATAGCGCCGCGCGCGAGTCTATTAATGAGCGAGGGAGAGAGTAAATATACTTAAAATGTTCTATGAAATAACTATGTGCTATAAAGTATGTACAGAAATGAGTGGTGTGTAAAAAAAATAACGCGTCGAAATTTTGACAGCCGTAATATAAATAGCTGATCAACTATAATATCAGTTAGGCAGAGCAATTTTTCGTCTAACAAAGGGTCTTATCAATAATTACAGTCTCCAGTTAACGTTTCTGTGCTGCTGCGTGTAGGTATACGAGATTCTTAAACATCGCGCAATTGTGTACTGTCAAACACTGTGCTTACAAGTCTCGTACCTGCCGCAGCGGTAGGTGTGACGCAGTTAATAATATATTTATATTTTAAATTTACGAGAAATGGAATAAAGAGTTAAAACCAATAATATGTTTTATACCAATAACGTACGTTAGTATTTGTTCCTGTCCTGTAGTAATCAAAATCATTGGAAACTTTGACTCCGTTGAATCTTCGACATTTGATGCGCCGTCTTTTGCAAATTAACGTTTAGTGGCGCAAGATATATCGGGCAACCGTGCAGGGGAAGTCCTAGCCGTGTAATATACGTAAATACGTTATATCTGTCACGTGTTGTGAGGGAATGGAAACTTTTTGCTTGCATCATTCGCCAATCTGATATCAAAATATGGGATTGACATTGTTGTAGCAACACGTGAATGCAGTAGGCCTATATCAAATTTGTAATTTGCAGGGAAAGTAAATAATAACATTATGTAAATAAATGTATGCCTACATGCCAGTAATATCTCTGAGCTGCAGAACTCTTTCACTATTTTGAACAAAGTTTATTTATTATTACATGAATTCCGATAGCCTACTAGATAATTTGTCAAGTATGCTCCTAATATTGAAGGTTTCCAGGTTACCAGTGTTTTTAGAGTTTACGTCTTTCCAGGAAGATCGATAAATTAGTTATCGATGTCAATGTTAATAATTAATTAATAATCGATATTAAAATAACATCAACTGTATATTATGATATCTCTGTCGTTCTGACGTTTCTACGGGAAAATTAGTCTTCTATACTGTGTGCGATTTTGACGTCTAACTCTATTATTTAATTGAAAAACAGCGAAAAAAGATCTGTACTGTTGGTCACAGATTTTTCCCTTGTTAACTTATAATTTAAAGTTACTGAGATATAAATAGGTACTGGGATACGTTTATCAACTCCGATTGACTTCATACATAAGTTATGTTATTTCGTTTATTTTGGTGTAGAAACAAAAGAACTAAAGAACAATTAGAAAAATGTCACAAACTCATGTTTTCAGAAAATACATCGTACATCGAAAATACCTTATCGTACACTCTCCTGTCACCACTGTCTGTACTGATAACGTATTTCGTGTTTTCTTTTTGTGATTATTTGTGTGAGCAATATACTCGTACACCTCCATGCAACTTGTAGAGCACGTGTGAACAATGGTGGTGACTTCTAACGACTGCTTGTCAATTAACCAAGTTCAATTGAATTGTATTACGTACAATTTATTATTATTATTTTTTGTTAGTGACTTTAGCGTAAATATTACCCATGGCTTATCTACTCCAAGAAATCAGCATTTGTTTGAATTGAGTTATAACGTCGAATATATATGGATCGAAAAAAATTAATAAAATTATTTTAAAAATCCAGTAATTGGTTGTTGGATTTCCTTTAAACATTATGCATTCAACTGTATCAACAAGTGTGGCTGACGTATGTAGCCACCAGATGTATGCGTACCGTACGTAGGAATACAACACATTGCAAACCGAAATTAGAACTGGCGCTTCTCTAATATTTACTAGGTTTTCTATTTGTGTCCATAATGCGTTGGTGTTTCGCCAGTATGACTAATTTCAATTTAAATGCCGGTTGAAACTGTGAAGAACACCATTTTTTTTTAATTATAGAGACTAATTTCTACATTGACCAAAAGTATCTGATTTTGTTCTGGTGTTTATGTCACGATAAAAAGTTTCGGCGTGAAAGGATTGGAATGGAATATAATTGGGTAGCAAATTAAATTAATCGAGAGAACATGAATTACATAAGTGTGACATATAACAGAAATCAGCTTGGCGGAACGGCTCTGACATGTGACAACTGTGGATTATCATGTAAACAACAAACGGATCGTTTGTTAAAGTCGAATTATATCTCTTACTAACGAAATTAATATTTTTGATAAATAAAACAATTCTGACTTACTTTCTTTCAAGGTTTTGGGACTTTGAGCCATTTGTTGGAACCATTTAGTTTTTTTGCCAGTGTGTTTATTTGCCCTTAGACCTTTCCTCTTTTCCTAATCGCTTGTGTTATGGCATTTCCCATACTTTCCTCAGTCTATCTCGGGATGGTCTTTTTTCACATGTTACAATCGATCCACGATAAATTGACTTTGATGAATTTTTTACTCAATATCGAATTAACTATTCAAACAAATTACCTATTCGTCATTTTTAGCATGTATGTGCAAAATGAACTTTAGTCTCATGTGTACAAGGTTCCGTGACAGTTGCTCCCGGACAAATGTTACTTACATTTATGAGATTTCGGCTCTTCTGAGTAATGATTCCGTTTTTTTGTCCTCACACTTCAAATAACTTTCTTTCTAGACATAGAATACCGCTTTGCGTTTGCAAGGTATATTTAATGTTTGCTTTAAGTGTTTTCTTAATCAATGTTTTAGTTATTTTATTTTTTTCACAAGTGTTTGTAATTTATGAAAACGATGTCTTCCATTTGGACACAGCAAGGAGGATAAGACAATAGTTGGGGAGTATGACCAAAGGAATATCTCAGATTACTTGCGCGGAATCACGTTTAACTTTCAACTCTAAACCTGTCAAGTGAATCAGCTATTAAAGAATGATCATGATATAGCAAGTAATGCAGAAAAGGAACATTAAAAAACAGAATTTTAAAATTAAACTGAAATAAAATCTTAGAAACACAAATAAATAAAGTCAATAAACTGACGACACAGGACTAAATGTTATGAAAAAAAAATTCGGGTTCGCTTGATCTGAGAAAATTTTAAGTTATTGTTTTCTTTAATCATCAAACACTTATAAAAAAATGACATATTTAAAACACTTGATTAATTAAGCCATGGCAGTCGCAACTTCGCTAACACAGAGTGGTATTTTTTTGTCTAAAAAGGAAATTATTTGAAGAAGAACCCTGTACGGTATTCCATTGAGTTGGTTGTTTTAATTGTCAGTTTTCTGTTAGTTCCAGTTACTCTCATATTCTTCGAGTTCTTCTATCCCGTCTTATCTTTTCTGTGTAAAGTCTTAAATACTTTGTCTTTGCAAAATTTTTGACATCACTCTTAAAAGTGTAATTAGTTTGTATGTGATATAGGGGCGAACCTAGGGGGGATATGGGGGATATATCCCCCAAAATCTGAAAAAATTAAAAATGAATCAACAAATTAAACTAGTTCCGTGTTTTTTGAAATGTAATTAATTGTCTTCCAAGTTTTGCCAATTTAAAAAAATTACTATTTAAGTCAATGACAAGTTTAAATAATCTACAATAATAGATTAACAGATTCTCAATAATAATAGTTTAGTATTCTCAATAATAAATATAACAGATGAAAAGAAATGGTGAAAAATGAAAAGAAGTTGAGTTGAAAGAGAATAGGAGGACACGATTTTCCGCTGGTTATAAGCAACGTGAAATATACGATTCATGTGACGACGTGCTTTACACTATGCTTGAGCCATGTCAGCTATTTTAATTCCGCAACGAAGGAACTGTTTGATTTTACCCGCTAGTTGGCCGTAACCGAGGCCTATGAAAAAGACAGGCTATGGAGCATACGACGATTTTTGAAGTCATGTGACGTTAGGAGTTGAACAATTCCAGTGTTATCCTATGTACTCGCGTAATTAACGCGCTTTATTTGACCAAATTTACTTAAATATTTCTGATCTTTTTTAATTAAACATGTAATAAACATATAATGAAACGTGTAATCCACATATTTTTTTAAATATCAAGAAGGATAAATAAAACACTTATTTATTAAAGTGTATACTAATATTTTTTCTTCGTTTTTTACCTTTCTTTCTTTTTCTATTTTTCCTTTTGAAGAAGACTCAAAAGGATATATCATTATACTCATTAGATTCAAAAATACCAACAAAAAATTGTCATGCTGTAAAATTTGTATCTACAACCCTGTTATACACATTATTTATATCCACAGCATTCATATAGCCTACATGCTGTTAACCCTCACTTTCTTAATTTTAAGCATTCCACTTAACTATGTATATTCCACATACAGGTATTATTAAGCTTCCAAAACAAACTGTAAGCCTATCTGATGTATGTTTTTAATTGATTTTAATGAAATTAGTAAATCACAGCTATTATTTACCCATTAGTTTTAATTTATTTGTACGATTTTTATTATAATATGAGAAAAACAATAACCTAAGAAAACGATATGTGGTTAAAAAAATCCCCCCCCCCGAAATGAAATCCTAGGTTCACCCCTGATGTACCTACTGTACTTAAAAGAGGTACAGTAGTATCGATGAGATAGGCCACTGACTAAATTTGTTACTTGAGGAAGACTCGAGAGAAAAGAGATGTGGGCCCTACTTCAAAAATTTAAATTATATAAAATTTCTTTTTCACAGACTTATAAAACATGTTTGGTATTACGTTGAAGATAATGGTAGTAACTCTCATGGCTTGTTTTCACTCCTCTCTTCCCTTTTTACACACACGGACACACGTACACATTCGCTGAGGCTTTTTAACGAACGTTCTTGCCTTGTTTCACACATTTTCACTATACTTTTCAGTATTCTTGAAGTAAATTTTGCACTAATTTAAACCACTTGCAAAGTTGTTTAATTTTGCAAACCGCTTTTGAGGACCGGTCTTATCCTATTCATCAGTGCAACCAGTTTAAAATTAACGTAAGCGTTTTACAAAGTTAAGATTAAGTTTTTTAAAAAATCTGTTTACTAAATGAGTTGTGTTATTTGTTTTCAAAATGAATTCCACGAATGGAAATTTGTTTCTGGAACTTTCCTTGTCATCGTGTCATCCCCTGCTGGAATCAAATGAATGGATTCGAGTGGGGAAAGAATTGGTAGCCTGCAGATCGTTGAGGGGTATCTACCAAGATATCGCGAAAACTCTTTCGGGAACCCGAAGAAAACTCCCTTGTGGATTTCACCTGAAACAACCCCTCCCCACACACAACTCCTTCTCCTGAACACAAACTTGCTGACCAAAGTTCTCGCCTACTCTGCAAGGACTTCTAATATAATCTGTGCCCACTCAGCATTGTAATGCCAAATGAATAGCTGGGATACAGAGAGGGTCAGAATTAGGAAACGGGTTTGTCCCATACAGACTCACAGATAAAATATTCCCTTTCCGACGTTTATAGTTTTCCGACGACTTCCCGTTTTCTAGTTTCCAACTCTCTCATTCCACATACTATTCTCTAGTCCTGTATATTTTTGTCTTCATCTGTTTCTTCTCCCCAACTCTTTCTTCAATTTATCTGACTTATTCGCCGCATAATATACAGAATCCATCATTTATTTCTTATGTTGTCAATGATAATAATAATAACGCCCGCTCTCGAATATGCGTATGATGATACTATGCCCGTATATATATATATATATATATATATATATATGCTTGATAGTTTTTCTTTGTGATGTTCTTATCGTATGGATTGTTACTTTCTCTACAGTTGAGTTGTTAACCTCTGCAATACAATTAAAATATCTGTTAGTCGACACAGATTCTCAGGATACGAAGACTTCTGCATGTATCTCTTATTGCCATAAAGGGGCGAATATCATAGTTAAAAGTAATATGCCTACACACACCTACATGGATGCAAATGTTTGGTGCTGTAGGATCCGAAAAGAAACAGGAACAAACAACTAACGTATAATAAAATCACTGTATGGTAGAAAAATTATTAAAAACAAACTGAAAGAAATAATAGAAAAGAGGTTCTGAAGCGGGTTCAACAGTTCTACCTACCAGTTCGGTAAAACAATTGACAGAGACTTTTAATAAAATGGTTATGCAAGACGATTTTGTCCGAATATATGCGGGAATTGCATTGTGGTAAACTTTTAAATACTGGTAAGTGAAGAAGGAAAAGGAAAGTCATTTGTGAAAAAGTATCAACTTAAAAGTTTTGGAAGCGGTTGATCGACTCAAGTGTTAAAAGGTGGCCGAATATAAGGCAATATTTTTGGTAAGGAACATAAGCTATAATGGTACACGTAAGTATCATTGAGTAGCAATATCTCCGTGCACTAAAGTATGTCCACAGACATTTCAGTAATTTTATGTCAAGGTTCAGCTGACTGTATTCATACGGTACAGATAGGTTGGCCAAACGAGAGACCGAGGTGATTAGTCAACAAGACATCTCACCTTTGTCTCGATGCTACTTGACTACCAGACAGTTAAAATATATTCACGTGATCTGAAATTCTTCTTCCGGTGAAAACAGAAGCACTTTCGAATGCTTTTATGAAAATTATCTTGTAAACGTTTTCTGTGTTATTTCGTAAGTAAATAATGCAGTTGTAATTAATTACAGTATATTCAACTAACTTAACATATAACAACACTAAAAGGACACAACTAATGGTAATACAGTAGAGTAGATATGGTAATAGGGAAACATTTCTTATCTGTATAAATGAGGTGCACTTACTGAGAGAATGACCTTAGTGAAAAGTTCGGTAGACGGTGAACGAGACTCTGAAAACCTTGAAAATAAGATTTACTTTTCTTTTACGTTTACCTTTTGTTCGTTATAAAGGTGCACTTGTATCCTTGTCAATCAAAATATAATATTTCTTCGAATATTTCTATCAGTATTAAACAAAATTCAATGGTTTTTAGATTAAAGCAATTATGATCAAACACATCAGAAGTAACACAAAATGGGTTTTGAAGTGGTTTCAAGTAGTAATAACTAGTCAATTAGGTAAGAAATTGGCAGAAACTTTTAATAAATGCTGACCCCAGACAATATTGTTCTAATATATGCAGAACATATATATGTATAATAAATATATGTTATAATAAACTGTATATGTTTGTACATTTCGAACACAAGGTACATTTTTAAACAATGGTAAGTGAAGAGGAATCTATTTGTGAAAAAGTATCAACTTAAAAGTTTCGGAAGAAGTCGATCGAGTCGCATTTGTAGTCGTAAATGTTGAAGCTACAGTAAATTATGGAGTTCGAATCACGAAATCTAGAGCTTCTAACAAAACCCATACCGTCGTTCGAGACTTTTACTGTTTTCATTTACAGTAGCACACACGTTTCTAAGAAACGACTGCCTCTTGTAGGAAAAACTGTATTCCTCCGATTTAATAATAATTTTATAAAATGCGATGCGTCTTGTAATTGTTGTCAATGCATGAGCGTATGCAGAATTTCTTGTATGGGGAGGCTCAACAAAAATTGGAGGTTATAAATATTATGATCACGCATCTACTAACAACATGGTTGTAGAGGTATACAATTAATTATTGTTTTTATAAATAACATTTAGACTTACTACACTTTAAATGGACAATAAAATTAATCTATTTGTATTGTTTTTACTTCCATGTTCCATAAGGAAATGGAAGTATAGTCATGGCGAAAAAAATCGTGTTCGAGATAATGGCAGATTCTGATTGTACTACCCTCAAAACATGAAAAAAGTCATTTTTCGAAAAATGTCTGTGTGTGTGTGTGTGTGTGTGTCTGTGTAGAATTTTTCTATGTCAAACGATAACTGCCGCAAATTCAAACAGAATCAATCAATGTTGTGCATACAGTTCTGAATTGTAGAGGACTCGAGGCCTATTGATTTTGGTGAAGATCGGTTAAGGGGAAGGGGTAGTTTACCTGCAACATTTTACGTTTTAACAAGAGTAAAGTACGGTACTTAATTTTGATAAATAAAGTATCCTTAAAAGAAGGTCATAATAATCCACTGTAGAAAGATCGATGAAATATCTATAAATGAAAAGGGTAGTTGAAGGGGAAGGGGGTAATTTTCTATAAATTAAAATGGTAGTTGATGATGGAGAAAATAAATTTTATTAGTTTTATATGTGTAATACGTTATTGACAACAAAGAAGTAGTTTCAATGGAAACATTTCATTTCACTTTAACAAAAATTTATTTTTTTTCATTTTAATTTCTGAGGAAGGGGTTTGATTCCCCAAAACTCCACTCTGCTGCGCCCAAGTGTTAGTATATAGTATGATTATTACACAAAATTCCTTTAAGCAACTAACACACTATACGGTTCGGTACTCGATATTCTGTCGGAAAATCTCGACTACGAACATAATTCAGGGAGTGACAAATATGATTCCAATTTTGAAAATGGTGAATCAAATGACTGATATTTAGAGTGTTTATCTGTTGATACTAAATTATACTAAATTAAAACCATTATTATCATATGTAGTTTATATTTTGGAAATTATAAAGCCCTAAGACAGTTTGTAGTTTTCATTTTTAAGCAATAGTAATAGGTAATGATGACAATTATATCCATCATTATATATCCACGCAAAGGAGTTTGAGTGGTTACACATTAATTTCAAACCACATTAAATGCGAGAAAATTTGAGGGCGAGTTGTTGACAATAGAACAATAGCTTTTCAGTGACTCTACTAATTAATCAGTGTTTTGCACATAGGCCTACATACAATTTCAACACACATGCATTCTGGATATAGTACACGGATGCGAACCTGTGTGTCGCAGATCGTAAGTTTCCAACAACGTTAACAAACGTGCCTTTTTAACAAGGACATATTTTGAGTATTTTCGTTGTCTTGTCATTTTAACACATTTATTGCTTTGTTTCTGAATACAGTATCTGTGTTGTAAATTCTTAGTATGTAGAAGGTGTTTACTTAATAAAGTTCAAAGTTAATGCCGGCAGTGCCAAAATGCAAACTATATATAGAAAACTTGAAATACGAAGTAAGACAAGCCTGATCGCGTACGTTTATTAGCAGTGCGCATTTCAAGCGTTAGTCATATGCCGAATACTGAGAATGTTGTGGGCTGCTTCAGGGAATTCGGAAAATGCGTCGTTTTAGTTCTACAAGTTCTCGTTTTTCACCCTATTTAGTGACGCATGAATAGTTACAAGTTTTCGTTACAAATTAAGGTTTTTACATACAAAATTATACTGTTATAAGCAGTTCTCACGATCTTATTAATAAATAGGTATGCACAATATTTCATATTAGAGAGATATAATTATTAATAACATATTAGTACCTGTGTGTCTTGTTCTGATGTAGATATTCTTCTTCTGCGATATTCTTTGTTTAAGACTGTATGCTACCTACTGAACAAAATTAAACTACTGGACACTGACTCTCGTCGTTCTTATAACATCGTTCATTAGCAAATTTGTCAGTGTTTTAACTCGCTCAATAAAAGTTTTAAATTCCTATCAATAAAAGTTGACATGAAGGTTACAAACAACAACAAAAATAATTTATTATGTATTACAAACAATTTATTTTTAATTTATATATCATTTGTATTATAAATTTTATATATCGTTTTACTGTATTTGTGTACATACATACATACATACATACAGAGAGAGTGAGAGAGAGAGAGAGAGAGAGAGAGAGAGAGAGAGAGAGAGAGAGAGAGAGAGAGAGAGAGAGAGAGAGAGAGAGAGAGAGAGAGAGAGAGAGAGAGAGGGAGGGGGAGAGGGAGGGGGGGGAGGGGGAAAGTAGACAATCAGGCAGACAAATAATTAGGTATCGGCAGAGTTGAATGTAATGTTATACAAAGGCATTCATGGTAACAATAAATCAAATTTATGAATCCTACATTATCCTATTGTACGCAACGTGCTACATCTTACTATACGTGCTATGAAGGGGGTTTGGCACCATTGGAAAAAATGACAGGCATTGCACAAATGCAATGCATCAATGCACAGAGAAGGGCATTGAAAATTCTTCATTCAATAAATCTAAAAAATATATATATTTATTTTTCTTCATTTACCAATGTACAGATTATAAGTTAAATGTAGTCCCATTCATAAGCGCGCACGCATTCACCAATTATCCGTGTAGTTTTTCCGCCAAATTAGTTCCTTCTATAATCGAATCGGTGGAAGTCTGAGCCGTACTTCCACTTGCTTCCTCCTGATCCATCGCTCCGTTATAAATTCTTGTCTGATGTACTACCTTACGACAGGGGCGGATCCAGAAATTTGCTCAGGGGGGGGGCACATTCTGGCAGTTTTGGGCCCCTCCTCTCCAGGGGGGGGGAGGTGTTGTTAGAAAAAAATCTTACTATCAAAGTGTCTGTTGAATCAAACGATATAAAAATTAATATAAATAAATAAATAAATAATTAAATATATTAATATAAATACAAAAACATTAGTTTTTTAACATAATTTATTTATTATTGTATTATTATTATTTGAAAAATAATAAAACAACCTATTTTGATTTTAGAAAGTGTAATGTATTTGTACAATTTTGAAATAATATAAAGTAAACTTATAACAGGAATTTTTTATTTAATCTATTTAAACTTTCTTTAGAAATTTGACTTTCATTTCATTTATAAAACTAATCTAATTTTTACACCATTACTTACTCTCGATACAATAAGAATAAGTGTTATCAATAAGGAAAGTAAAACATCTAAATAAAAATAAGCACAAATACTAATATAGAATTATAATTTACAAAAATACACATATTCATTATCAATATTCTGATCTAGAAATATTAGGTGTGAACGTATTTTATATAATAAAAAATTATAAATTAAAAATAAAATTGCGATAAAAAATAAAATATAGTAATTGTTGTAAAAAATTCGGGTTTCAAAGGGTTAACTAACTGAAAATATCATAATTGCACTAGCTACATAATTCATTTTATCCAGTGTATTTTCGAACCGTCTGGGGGGGGCACGTGCCCCCGTGCCCCCCCTTGGATCCGCCTATGCCTTACGATAAATTTAAGGGGATATGGCATTTAAACTCACCAAAAAATTCAAAATTTTCTACGTTATTGACAACAAAGAAGTAGTTTCTATGGAAACTCATCGGTTCCCATTTTCGATCACGCACCAGCGATCGGCCGCAAATGTGCGACACGTCCTTATAAACATTTTCAATGTTAAAAATAATCGAAGGCTTTCATTTAGTGTGCGCTGTCGTATACACCGGTATCTTGCTTAGAACGAATTTGAATTTAGTAAAATACGAAATGTAAATTAAAATAAATGTTTGTCTAGAATCTTTTTGTAGAATGTTGTTTGAACTTGAGTCTGCAAGTGCTTTCATACATACCTCCACACACAAACACGCGTGCCCGCTTAAATACAAGTCTTATCAAGTTACTAAAAGTCTGAAGAAAGGCGCAATCGTCCTAAAACAATACCGTAAATGTAGACTCGTGTTAATGATGATTTATACCGCAGTGTCCGTACGAAAACTAACAATATAGGTCATCATCGTGTCGTTTTGCCGCAGCTAACCAACCTAGAGGCCACCGCCATTGAGGTCCACGGAGCTCTTGGCGGCGTCCTCGTGGTTTCAGCATACAAGCCCCCACAAGCTGAACTCCTTGTCGGCGACCTGGACGTCATCTTCGATTCCCACCGAAGGGTAATTTTGGCCGGCGATCTGAATTGCAAGCATCGCGTTTGGAATAGTCGCTTGACTACTCCGAACGGGAGGCGCTTGCTCAGTTTTGTTGAATCGCGCCGGGCGATGGTAATTGGTCCAGCGCAACCCACGTTCTTTCCGACACTACCTAACGCGGTCCCGATGTTCTGGATATTGCGGTGACCCAAGGAATTGTCTGCCCGGTCGAGGTATTCTCACTTACGGAGCTGACATCCGACCACAACCCTATCTTGGTCCACGTCGCTACCCAGCACGCCTATGTACGTTCTGACAAGAAGAAGGTTATCGATTGGGATCGCTACGGCCCGGCCTTGTGCCGTAGATTGCCACCAGCGGCCCCACTTGATTCCGTTCGCCTCCTAGACGAAGCATTAGCGGGAATCGAAGAGGCAATCATCTCGGCTATAGGCGTGTCTTCACGTACGCGAGCTGGTTTCACGCCTCACTACCAACGCATTCCTGAGGAAGTCTCTCTTCTCGCTCGCGAGAGGAATTACTTCCGGAAACGTTGGCAGAGGACCCGTGATCCAGCCGATAAGGCAGCATACAATCGGCTCACCAGACGACTGCGTGGCAGTCTGAAGGCGTTCCGACGTAGCTGTTGGGAACTCGACGTGGCCCGAACGGGGGATGCGGACCCGCAAAGTCACCCGTAGAGAATACCTTCCGCATTGACGGGACGGAGGCGACGACCTCCACTCCCCGCCATTGTTGGACCGTTCGGACGACTCCTGGGTCGCCCGGAGGAGAAGGCCGAGTACTTGGGCTTGTGTTTCGAGCAACAGTTCGCTCCCAACCCGCCCATGGACTGGGACTTCTACGAACAAGTCGAGATGGCTGTGGAAGACTTTCTGTCTCTTCCGATCACGGCGGAGCCCGAACCCATCTCTTTGGAAGAGGTCTCAGATCGGCTCGCTGAACTTCAGCTAAGAAAAGCTCCAGGCCCGGACGGTGTTACGAACACCGCTCTACGACTTCTTCCCGAGCCTGGAGTTCAATTCTTGACTGATTTGTTCAACGCGTGTCTCAGACTGGCCTACTTTCCCAAGAAATGGCGAAAGGCGACGGTCATCGTGATCCCGAAGCAGGGAAAGGATGACACCCGCTCTGACAACCTCCGGCCTATCAGCCTACTCTCCGCTACGTCCAAGGTTTTTGAGCGCCTCGTGCAGCGTCGTGTACGAGAACATCTAACCAACTTTGACGTGCTGGTCCCCGAACAGTTCGGCTTTCGTGTGGGGCATTCGACCAATCATAGAATGGTGGAATGCGTCACGGAAGCCGGGTGTCGGAGAGAACGGACCGTTGGCTGTTTCTTAGATGTTGAAAAAGCCTTCGACAGCGTATGGCATGATGGCCTATTATTCAAGCTTAGGGAAGTCCAGCTCCCGGACTGCTACCTCCATCTGGTTGCTAGCTTTCTGACGGAGAGGACCTTCTGCGTGAGAGTTGGAGATTCAGTCTCTTCCGAGAGACGAATCACAGCCGGCGTCCCTCAAGGTAGTGTTCTAGGCCCCCTTCTGTTCTCGATCTACGTCAACGACGTGCCGAGACAGCCTGGAGTCCAGATGGCCCTCTTCGCGGACGACACGGCCGTATTTACGGCCGATCGTCATGTGGAAAGGGCCGTCTTACGACTGCAGTGCCAGCTCGACACGCACGTGGACTGGACTGAGAATTGGAGAGTGCAGCTCAACGCTACCAAGAGTGTAGCCGTCGAATTCTCTAAGCGACGGAAGAACCCTGTTAGGCAGTTACGTATCGGCAGAACGTACTTGCGCTGGTCCAAAGAAGTCAAGTACCTCGGATTACACCTCGACCGTCGGCTCACCTGGCGTACCCACGCACAGACAGTTCTTAAGCGAGCATTCGCTCGTCTGTGCGCACTGTTTCCACTCCTGATCAGCTCAGCCATGACCAGGAAATTGGGCAGGATGATCGTCGGCGCGTATCTGCTGCCGGTCATTACCTACGCCTGTCCGGTCTGGGGTTACCTCGCCGTAATGCATAAAAAGAAGTTGCAGGGCGTCCTCGTCAGGGGTCTTCGGCTAGCCGCCAAAGTCCCCCGTCGTTTTTCATTATGCCTTCTAAGGAGAGGACTTGGCGTCCGCTCCTTAGACGAAACTTTCAGGCGGCTTGCACGCAAATTTTATGCACGTGCGGCGAGGTTCCCAGACAATCCTCTAGTGGCTGGGCTGGGAAGGTACCGTATACGTCCAGGTGATCTCGGTGTATACTGCGCTAGTGTAGGCTAGCACAACAGCCGAGAATCGGCCTGCTATAGAGCACACGCCCTACTTGGGCAGGGCCACGAGGCAGGAGCTCCAGAAGGTAGCTCGGAACTCAGATGACAACTCAACTCGACGCACAACCGCACAGCCCAGAGGGAAAAAAAACGAATTTTAAATGGTAATTCAAATGGTGAAAATCAGGAGACAGTGTGTGAGAGTCGCGCGCGCGCGTGCTTTGTAGCGCAAACATGTGGCATTCTTGCACCGCGGTACAGGTTGGCGTTGTCTAGGCAACTACTGTACGCGTATATCAGCTCGCGTTGTCACCTTGCCAACGTACCACAGTTCATGTCCGTCACGCACTGATCCTGCCTTCAATTTGTCTAACTATGCAAGTGTAGAGGTACGTTTTATAGTTGTTGTCTTTACAATTTTATTTACTCTGGAAATATATTGCCTTCTGACTCTGGAACTGTTGTTGCTTTGATTTATGAATTTAGTGAGTGGGCACTGCAGTCATTCACAGTGCATGTCTTACTGGAATATTCAAATATCTGTGCCAGCCTGAACGATTGTTATAAGTTTTTGCAACTAAAAAATTTATTCACATAAACACTGCCGTGAAGACAACAAAGATTTGATTCGATTTATTTACTTCAATAAATTTAGCTGCATAATATTTCGAAGACATTTGAAGGCAAAAAGCAAAGACAAAATTTTAAAAATTAGCGAGAGTAAAGCTTTGAGGAAATTTACGTGGGCGTAGATAATCTATAGTGTGAGAAAGGGATAAGTTGTGTGGATCTCAGTCTCTGTCACTGTAACTGTTATAAGCAAATTTTGGAACAGGTCCGAAATTATTAGCCACGGCACGTTGCGAACATTGTAAGCTATGGATTCTGCTTTAATTATTTAATTAATAAAGTTGTGTTAATCACAAACAGAAATAACTGTGTTATTTCTTGTTGAGAAAACATTTTATTCCGACATTGGATACGAGGCGCGGTGCGGATCCACGGGGGGATGGGGTAAATGTGTCCCCCAAGTGGTTACTTCACACAAAATGTTTTAGTCGTTTAGTGACTGTAGAATGGTTTTGTTATTGTGAATATGATCAAAATTCATATCAGGTTTTGAAGGTTCATACTTTTGTTCTAAAATTACTTAAAATTGTAACTGTACCTTCAATATGTTAATTTTTGTTTCATACATACGACAAATGAGTAATGTGTATTTTAAACTGTAAGTTAATATTATTAAAAGAACAGTTAACTGACAAGCACAGATATTTTTTATACTTGTTCATTTGTACTGATAAATAACACACTGTAATTTTATCTTCACTCAGTACTATCATTTATACTTTACACCTTTAAAGAATCCCCCCCCCTTAATTTCTTGCTGGATCCATCCCTGTTGGAGACGCTATTATTATTTTATTTTATGAAAAACTTATATCAGCTTTTAAAAGAAACAGTAAAGATTACGTAAAATCGATGCAAATGAGAACTGAATAGGGAGGTTTAAATTAACAAAAATAAGTTTGTTGTGAAGTTTCCAAAGTTTGATAAATTGAAGCTTTCCCGGAGAACGAATTAATTACCCATTAATTAACCTGCTTTTACAGGTTAGTTAATACAATTTTTTATTTTTGAAATTGTTAATTACAAGACAAAAAAAAAATGTTCCCAATTCTTTCCGGCTTAATGTGAAATGAGAAACATTAAATGATTTGTGATTTGTTCGGCAATACGTAAGAATGGTTACTTTCTGACGACCACCGTGTGTGTGTGTACTACTAATACAAATCAACTCATAAACTTACAAATAAATATATGAATTTAAGCGTAGAATCCAAAGAATAAGCATTAGGTCCGCCACCGAATAGACTCTTGGTGCTTTACTCAACTAAATTCAGCAAAAACGTTACCTCGTTTTGCACAAAGGTTTCAAAAACTTTTGTTGCGGTTTTCTGTATCTCTCTCAGAGCATGATACAGGATTCACTATATATAATTTCAGCAACATACATCAGTGTCACACACCTATAAACCTAATGCAGTCTAATGTATGTCTACATACAAACATTGACGTACCCAATTTCACATGACTTAATATTCGCAGTAACTATGTAAATGTAGTAAGAAGATCATTTATTGTCAGCGAGTGCTACAGGATAAGGAGGATTCTTAAATCTCGTATATTTCATAGTTGCTATACTTATTACACACATGTACACATTACATACGCTACAACATAGTACACATATTACACCTATACTATCTTCTTTTCCTTCTGTTTTCTCAGGATTAGGCAAGATGCCTCTTCAGCTTCACC
The DNA here is from genome assembly GCA_034769895.1 of Magicicada septendecula. NCBI lineage: Eukaryota > Metazoa > Arthropoda > Insecta > Hemiptera > Cicadidae > Magicicada > Magicicada septendecula. The sequence goes on along the minus strand of CM068367.1, from coordinate 621,154,259 downwards.
CATCGGTCTCGTAACTCATCTCTTTTCCAGCACACTCTTCTAAAAATTAAAGCTTTCTGTAGTATTATTTATGGAGAAATCGCATTACATTCTCCGTCCATCTTTGTCCATACTGTATTATTACTTCTGTTACTGATTGTTTTCTTAATTTTCGTTTGTCTTATGCTATCTGATGTTATGCCGCCCTATGAAAATTGATCACTGACCTTCCATTTGTCGGAAAACTCCTTTCCTTGGTGCTTATGGTTTAGATGCTTACAGTAAAGTGGGAACAACCTTCACTTTGTAATTTTGTAAAATATTACAGTATCCTCAAGTCACTGAACCTCTTTAGAGTTTGTCTTTATAGTGCCACGTATTCCCTGATAGCCGTTCATTTTATTGAGAATATTCTTACATGTATGAGATATGCAACCTGCGTCATACGTATGTGTACAAGGTCGGCATTGATGTAGTATACATCGACGTTTCCAGTATTTCCTACACGCCTCCGTATCATCCAGAAAGCGGTAGATTCGTCTTGCAGCGAGGTATAAGTACAGGATTCAGAAGCGGTCATCCGTTGGTTTAAGACTGCGATTCAGTGTGCGTTTCGTGTAAAGTGATTAAAGTGAATTATTGTATGCGGACATCGTTAATTAGTGACGCGTGTTATTTATTGCGACAATGTTAATTAAGTGACATTTATTCTTCGATACGTTAGTCTGTGTTGGACAACTGTAAGCTTGGAGAAGTGCTTTCATACGACTGTTTATTGCTGTAAGTAAATAGCAACTTCTCTGGTGTTCGGTTACTAGTACTCGCTGATCATCCGTGCCGCCATCGTAACAATTTTTTTTGCCTCATTTATATGTAACCTACTTTATAGGCCTATCTCTAGATCGAAAATAAAAGTAAGCAGTTCAATAGTAAAACAGGTTGACTGAAAGATTTAGACTTTAAACTAAAAATAAATACGTGTATTTACAAGTAAATAGGAGTGGATGGGATTTATTCTTCTTTAGGAGTGGATGTTTCAGTGTGTCGCTATTAATGCCTTCAGAGTGCACTGTGGCAAGCATTCAGGGCACTGAACATCTAGCCAAAGTTGTGAACTATATATTTTACTGTCCTGACGGAAGTTGTAGGTTGGGCGGTGACGCGTTGATTCGATCTAAATACTTTTGATTTTGTTCAGTAAGGTTTTTCTTCACTTCAAGACACAACCTACAATGAAGTAAGTTCGGAGTAACCTATGTTTGGATATACGAATTTATATTCAACATGTACAATAAAAATAAGTAAATAAATAAGTAAAAATATTTTTGTATTTGTACATATATTATAATCTTACATGTAGGCTATACGTAGACGCATAACGAGTATGGAAATGTAAGTAAAATTTTAGAACAAATTAAACTTAATTTGCTATTCACCTATTCACAATTTATATTACAAATTTACGTCTCAAATAAATATTTTTGAAACGTATAAATTTAATTTTATAATATTTATAAATCGTACTGTTATACATTATCTACTGCAGAAATAAGATTTAGGTCCAAGATTCCATTTTTGATAAACCGACAGGAACTTATAATTATAACTTGATACTATCCTATGTAAGATTATAAGTTATTACACTGAAAGGTAGTGATCACGTTCATACCAGCTATATATATTGTATATTTGTAAGAATATTAGCCAGTTAAAGTTATAAACGGCTATAGCTTTTTATATACTGTTGTGTGTTTATGAACGTGATCGCTGGTGAAGTTACAGGAAAGGGGAATTCAAGACACGCAAATGAGGTTTCTTAGACTCTCATATGTGACATCAAGGGAATAGATATATTTTTCTTTCCGCACTTATAAAAAATGTGACCCTAGAGAGGGGTAAAGAAATGTTTTAAATAGCTTATTAATTAGAAAAAAAGTAAATCTGAAAACAGGCTTCTTACCAGAAGGGGGTGTGATGAAAATACAGAGTTATATTTTCTCTGTAACCTTGTTTAATACGATATAATGATGGTGCTACGGAATAGAAGACAGAGTTAAATTCTGATTTGTGGAAAAGCTTAATATTGCAGTGATTAGTATTTCGAATGTTTGCCTGTATTACAGATGGAGTATGATATCATCTCGTATTACATAAGTAAATAAGAAAGTTGAGCCAGACGATTGTGAATTGCAGAGAAAGACTAACAGGGATTATAGTGGGTGTTTATGTAACACAGTTTGTTAATGTCAACGAAAGAACTCCAACGATCGGAACCCGAGTAGGCCTTCTCAATCACGAGTTAACTTCTGAATTTTAGCAGTACTATTCTTACAGAACTACAGAATAATCTACAGAAGATTTAAACTCCTTTGTATGGATTTTTCTCGAATTCGTGAAATTGTGAAAATAAATTATGAGTACTTTTGAGATGTTTTATTTGTTATAGTGTACATTATGTACACGATGTGGACACAAATCAGTTGATTATTACGTTCTCAACACGGGTCTTCTTCTAGCCATATTCTACACAAACGTACTACAAACTCACAATAGGATTCCTTGATCCATCAAGTAGAAGAAATGCTGTGCGATCGATGCGTGATACCGCGAAGCATGTAAAGTCGGTGTGCATAGACTGAATGCGTCTATGGTAAGTATTGAGCGGTGGTACCATACAGTATGGTACCATACAGTATGGTAGAAATCGGTGTACAGTATTGAGCCTGAATGCGTGGATTTGATCATTTCAGACTTTCTAGACTCCGTCAAATACTCTTAACTCCCATAAACGTAATCTGACGCAATTTATCTGTCATTCGAGTTGCAGTCAAAACCTAAGGTTTGTAGGTTTGTACACCGGTAATCAGATATAAACTTGATTATGTTACAGATTCGAAATCAAAGGTAAGGGACAAGTTTTGTTCTACAAAGCTGTACATCCAGTTAATGTTTATTTTTAATCATTTCTTATAGTAACTCTACTTCTTTCTTTCCTCTTACGTCTTTATACCTTTATATACGAGGTATTATTTACACTTTCGTACTTACACTTTCTTTAATATCTACTTGCATGTCCCTTGGTTTTATTCCATCCATTCTCCGACAGCCCCCGGGGAACATTCTTATTTTTCCCCGAGTACCTGGTAAGCTTACATGGCTTCTACTTCACGTATCAAGCTCAATGAAAAATATTCATAGTTTGATATTTCTTTCAATGTATTTCACGGTTATTTGATTTATTTGGTTTCCGATAGATTTGGTACTGCGTCCACGGTTCGGTTGATCTTCAATGCTTGAATCGACGTTGGTAATCCCGTATTGTCATTTTAGCGTGTGGTTTTATTCTTTTTAATAGAAGAAGGTATTGTAATGGGGCATCGTGTAACCAGAAGTTACAATTGGCATCGTATAACTAGACGTTATCACGAAGACACCGGAGATGAAGCTTATATTACAAATTTACATATTATCCTCTTGCAGAAGAGTAAATGAAAAACGTTACTAGATAAGTCAAGACGGGAATACGAAGACAGAATTGATAATTCCTGCGAGCGGGGGTGAATGTACAGTATGTATAACTGTATTTAACGTAGTTTATAGATTTGTTTTGAAAGCAATGCAGTAATGCAAACAAAGACGCAGTACAGACAGACGTATGTACAGATTAATAAAACAAGTGGATTGATAGTAAACAGCGCTTTAATTACGATTAGTACTTGGAGCGAGTACAACTTGCAGTTGGCCCCGACCGATTCTTGATCCACATTTAAAACAATTTGTGTACGGTACTTCGATGCGCTTTAAAAATCGTTTTTACCAAGGGCGTATCAGTGCAGTTAGCCAATACTGGCTCTTATTTCTCGAATAGACTGAACATCACAACTGGCTCGTATTGTTATACATTTGGAGACATTCCAAATCACATTATTATACTTTTGCCGATATTGCTAGATTTTACGATAGTAGTTTTAAATTTCATGTCTGTTATAAAGTAGTTTTGTTGCTCTTTATTGTTCATGCAGTTTTAAAGCCAGATTTTTTTGTACGATGGCAGTATACTAAATTTATTGTGTCCCAGTACTAAACTGGCACAGTACTGGACTGAGCTATGCGCAACTGGAATGAACTGAACGATGAATAGTTGAAATTTGTACGCTACTTCTTGAGATTATGTTCTCTTAACGAGTAAGAAAGAAGTAGATTTCGAATAACCCTACAACCGGCAGTGTATTCGACCTGGTTTTATTTGTAGCGTAGTGGTATATTCCACAGCAACTTACGAAATTTCTATATTAAAAACAGTATTTGCTTCCTATTCGAATCTTCTACAGCTGTGTTAATTATTGTAAACGGTTTTCGATCTGTATTTAATAATTTTTTCGCATTTTATAGTTTAACGCTTTATTACCATCTTGAAAACAAAACAACAAATAAAATCTTGTAACATGTCCGTTATTCCGTACGTAGTTAAACCTAAGACTGACAGTGGGGTATCTTTGGCCTTTGGGGGGGGGGGTTGGAATCTGTGGTCATGTCGGCTTCATACAAAAGAGAAAGCAGGTTAAAACTAATCAACATTACTATCTTTAAAGTGACTGAAACGCGTACTAACATCCTGTTAGCAGTCCCACTGAAGTAAACGGTAATATTACAATAAAAATACACGTAATTGAACCTTGTTTACAAGATACTTATTGTTTGAAATGATTTAAAATTGAAATCATATTTCAAACGTATACGCTAGTGCTGTGAAATAAACCTGTTTGTAGGCATATATTTAAAAAATAATTACTACTATATTAGCATACACAGCTGAAAAAATAATAAAACAGCTTAAATATTAAGAGATTAATAAAGTTCGTCAATTTTTTTTGACCCTCTGGGGGTGTCCGGTCCCGTTCCCCCCCCCCGTAAATACGCCCCTGAAGACTGAACACCTAAGACTGATGTTCGGAATGGCGCCTGTTTACAAGCGCTTCGTAGCATCTAGCAGTGAACTGATGTGTACGCTAACTTCAACTAAATTTGCGGCCAACTATGTATAGGGCGATTTTGGAATATTTGATTTTTAAGCACTGTAGTGCCTATTTTTGAAAATATTTTATTAATTTCTGTGGCAAAATGAATAGACCGATTTAATTCCGTTTTCTGCAAATATTTACAGAAAGCGTGCTCACTAAGGCGGACGTTTAAAAAATTCGTACAGTGTTGAATACTGTTAGCGTCTGAAGAAGGTGGAAGAAGATTTATGGCAGTTTTTTGTATCGTTTTGTTTATTTATATTGTAGTGTAAGATCTTTATTATTTTATGACTTTGTTAAACTTGAAACATTTCTTATTTAACCTTCATGTTTCCACATGTTCCTTCCTGGATACAACGAAATAAATAGGAAATAATGAGTGATTTTAATTGTTGGACACAAAAACAAAAAGCCTTGGATTTTGTTGTCCATGAAGTGTCCGTTGATCAACTAATTATAAGTATATATATATATATATATATATATATATATATATATATATTATAACGTTGCAGAAATCAGACCCTATACGGTATCAACAAGTATTAGATAAATGATAACAGGTAAAATAATTTAATGAACAATTATCAATAATTACGAACTAAAACTGATTAACTTTTTTCACAATATATAACTCTCACTCTGAACTTTGAACACCAAATTCTTTCAAGGATTAATAGATCATATTTATTAACACTGTATGTAACTGTAAGATAACCTATGCCCGAAACCTATAAAACTGACTCACACTTTTAAACAACAGAGTTGAATTTCATGTAAACCTTCTTAGTATTTAAGTACCACAAATGTAAGGTGGTGTACTTTATTTAACATCTTGTTTTAAAACTTTTCGTAACCCAAAGAACTCATTGGCAAATTAACTTGTGTAAATAAGTACGCACGCCAGCCATTGTGGCGTCACACTACTGCTGCGCTGCCACCTTTACTCTCCGCTGAGTGAAAATTAATTTGTTGCCGAGGCTAAACTTTATTATAATACGATCTATTGTACAACAGTTATCAAAAACTAGTGAATTTTGAATCAAATAAATAAGTACGAATCATTACTAAATGTCCTTTGTTTTTATTGAAATTGTATTATATAGTTTGTGTTCTTTAGCGGAGAATAGGATTCCTTGCCAAAAATTTATGTTGGCAACACGTCGAAGAAACAAGCGAAATTCGAGTTCCCGCCAGTCTGCGAGGTAATTCGAATTCGTCATCACCGTACAGGAGACAAACTGATTTGAATTTTTTAATTGTTTTCTAAAAAACAATTTGGCGCCATTCGGGAAATAAATATATAACATAAGGACAGGTAAGGATATCGGTACTGGTTATTCGTGCGTTCGCGACGGACGTAATCTGCGTGAGATACGTTTAAAAGCGACGACGACTTGGTAAGACCTTGAGAGTACTCAGAATACCTTTACACTTTTACAGTATACGACAGAAACTTCTTTTTATAATATATATATATATATATAAGTCATATAAGTACGTAAAAAGTTCACATTTTTACCAATAAAAAACTTTGTGTTCCGAGACAGTAGTATTACACTTATAATTAGCATACAACCCTTCATAATCTATTACCATCTAGAGTCTATTTTAATATTATTCTTTGGTATTTATAAGATAAGGATGTTGTGAAGTAATCATACGATAATTTTCGTTTCCATTATCTGCAGGCGCTCATCGTAAATGAGTATATTCTGATGTAATTTACATAGGCTTACAAATCAGAATCAAAATTTATCTTGTAAATTTTTTCGCTTACAAGCACACAAACATTTCAGTTACAAAGTGAGTTTTGTGTTATAAAAAGGTTGCTAATTGATGTATTGCGACAATGTTGTTACTTCCGACAGTATACTTAAAGAAACAGAGAAATGTGGATTTGATTGTATAGAGAAAAAAAAGACGACTTGTGTTTGATCAGATTTGAATACATAATTAACGATTATAGTATGTTTCATATTTGGAAACAATAGTAAGATAATTTCTCAATAATTATATCTGTACTACAGTTTCGATGTTTTGAGTGCGCGGTAGTAGTTTTGAGTACCGGTACTAAATGATGTGAAGAAGAAGTGTACCAATTGTAAATGATTTATTGCTGAATGTAAATGTGAAGTAACCACGTTCTCTCTTCGGAGAGGCCTATTACCGCTGGTGTCCCTCAGGGAAGTGTACTTGGGCCTCTCCTGTTCTCACTGTTTGTCAACGACACGCCCCAAGTTCCTGGAGTAAAATTGTCGCTGTTCGCGGACGACACTGCGGCTTTTGCCTCAGAGCCGAACGAAAGTTATGCGGCAATCAAGCTCCAGCGCCAACTCGATGCGTATGTCGGGTGGACCGATGACTGGAGAGTTGCCGTCAATGTTTCCAAGAGCGCCGCGGTAATATTCTCGCGCAAACGCAAGCGGCCTAGGCCGCTTAAAGTAGGCCCCGTCGAGGTGCCCTGGACCAATAGCGTCAAGTACCTCGGGCTCCACGTGAACTCCCGACTCACCTGGCGAACCCATACACAATACATCCGTCAACGCGCTTCGGCGCAACTCAGTAGACTCTAGCCCGTGCTATCTAATCCGGCAATGACCCCCCCCCCCGCTTGGTAAGCTCATAGTCAACTCGTACGTGTTGCCCGTGATTACCTATGCCTGTCCTGTTTGGGGATACCTTGCTCGATGTCGTAGAACGCTCCAGCGCGTTCTCGACCGGGGACTGAAGCTTGCGTGTAAAGTCCCCCGGAGGTACTCTTCTCGTCTTTTGAGGAGAGGACTCGGTGTCCGCTCTTTTTATGACACCGTGAGACGCCTGGCGCGTAGATTCTATGTTCGATCCGAAAGTGTGACCCACAATTCCCTCATTGCCGGACTTGGTAAATACACCCCGCGACCAGGTGAGTCCTGGAAGCGACCCCGTTTATTAGCCCCGGTGGTATAATCCACCAATCGTGGGTCGCTTCAGGCCCTCCATAAGTAAAAAAAATAATATATAAAGAACTCAAACTGACCCAGTGGCAGGAGTCCTAACTGAGACTCGGGACACTGCACAACTCGCGACTCGCGCTTCCCGCGAGCCGCACAACCCCCAGTCGTGTGAAGTAAATTATAACACATGTTTTATAAATTATAATAATAATAATCATATGAATTACTATAATATATTATAATTTTTATAAACTGTAAGTATATAAATGTAATAACACTGTAATGTAAATAAATATAAATATAAGTATATATTATTATATTAAATATATTTAATGTTAATAAAATTATTTATATCCATATAAATATGTATATTTATGTAAATTATAATTTATATAATTTTGAAAATATTAACGAAAGTTTGGAATTCATTTTCATATGTAACATTTAATTCATACCAAATTTCTATTGCCGACATCAAACGCAAAATGGAGACATAATATAGAACTTCAACAATTTTGTGCTGTTTCTATAGGCTAAATAATGCTCTGTTTCAGGAATGTATGTTAATTTTATTCCGAATTAGGTTGTTATCCTAATGTCATTTCATTAACACCCCTTGGACCTGGTTTATAAATGCTCGTTTAATCGACTGTTCTATTATACCTAATTGAGAATGGTCACTGGTATATTAATTTCCACGGCCGGTAGCAGGCCACACTCTTGACATCCAGATCATCTGTGGTCCCTGCGGCAGGAGCTCTATTTGAAGCTCGGGACGGGTGACGGGCATGCCCTTCGTCCCGCACAGCCCCACTTGTAGGTATATTAAATTGCATATATATTTTGTTTTGAATACACACATGATGAATTGACAACAACATAGCCTACAAAAAGCGACAACAGTTTTTTTAGACCATATGTACATTTGTTCGTATGAACAATCTGAATTTGCCAATTTGCACGTTTAGTAGCACAAGCACACACTATGGCGGAATTCGTGTGCTTCAATTGTGTACGCCGTTGGTGGGACTGCAGCCATACCGTGTTCAAGGCTCGGATGTGACAATAAGCGTTTTCTCCTTCTTAATTCATAAACATGCTGAGCCCACATTTAAAATGTTGTTCAACGGATGTACTTTGTTACTATGGGACTTGAACCTAACCCAACGAACCTAACTTTGCGAACGAAAACATTACATTTTTTGCAAACGTGTTGTGATTAAAGCAGGATACATCTTTAAGGAATTGTATTGTAACCGTGTACACGATATAACATAAACATTTTGAAAACATTATAAATGTTGTACGGGACTAGTGAAAAGCGAGAACCACAAATAGACTTCGTCGACAAAAAACTTGTAAAACTTACTGTTTAAAGCGAAAACCGACTTCTGTCATAAACATGTATAAAACCGAGTACTATGTTGTAGGTGTACTGATTTTTCTGAGTCCTTTCAGTTTAACTGTTAATCTAACAGAACCGAGTTTTGCTGCCACGGGCGCAGGTTTAACCTATAATATTGCTAGAAAGGTCAATGGAAAACGTTTACATTCGGAAACAAACAATTTTATAACATAAATAAATAAATTAACACGCTTTCTATTATTTTACTAAAATTACATGGGATATTTACTACGTATCGATACCGACTATCGCATAATCGAAATATCGTTTATTGGGAAAATACCGAAAGAATAGAGAAGAGTTAAAACAGATGAAAACGTTCGAAATTAGATTCCGACAGGAGAACACAAGAAGGAATGGCGAAGTTTACCTGCGTACAGGGTTGTGCTCTTCAGAAGCAGTTCTCAAACCGCTTAAGAAACTGTTTAAACTTATTCTTAAACTTAGGCAGAAGCAGTGCTTAAACTGTTTCTTTAAACAGGGCAGTGCTCTTCAGAAGCAGTTCAAGAAATAAGGGAGTGCTCCTCAGATGAAGTTTAAAAAGAACTATGAAATTTCTGTTGGTTGTAATATTCGATAGTGAGCGTGGAACTTACCCATTATATTTATTAAGAATTATTATCTGACTGGATAAAAAAACGTCTAAAAATTCACTGTCAATGCGTTTTTTCAACATTTGTAACATTTTCTTTCTTACACAGATTCTAGTTTTTACAGCTAATCTGGTTTAGTCACTTCGTGACCTACTTAAACTCACTTAAAGGTAAAGACAGTAAACCGTACAGTTACGTTAATCCTTATAATCTAAGATATCCTTAGATTAAGTAGTATGCGTTTGTCTGATATTCTTCTATTCTTCCCGTACCGCACACGTTGAACAAAACCTACGTGCAGTAGTCAGTTTATATAGTGTTAGTGACCATGCACTTGTCCGCTTTGCAATTTTTGTATCCCTATGAAATGAGACTACAATTCTACAGTCCAGTATAAATAGTAGTTCTTGCCAACTTATATGAGTTACCGTACTATACACATGGCAACAAACTTTGTAAAACAAGAACTTGGAATTTGGTGTAATGACAACATCTAGCATACATTCATTTTACTTTGTAGAACCTGTGACATACGTAGAGGTGGAGAGACCATGAGTTTATTCCGTTCAATGGTTATATTCTACATTCGGGGATAAAATGTAAGCGATTCATGCTGTCTGAATCCATATGGTCATGTCATATGTGAAGAGAGTCTTTAACGTTCAGTAATCTCCTGCATTTCTTCATTATTATTTATCAAACTTTCACTGGTTTTTGATAGATGTGTTTATCGGAGGCTTATTTTTATTCCGAGTTACAATCTTCGGCTACCGGAGCGGTGAAATAACTACGTCCATTAACCATCTCGAAATTTGTGATCAGATCGAGGCCGTGCAGCCACAAGCTGATATATGATATACGATCGTACATGTGTACTACTGAGAATGTGAAAGTTTTTCACACTCTTCATAGTAGATAAATGATTTTCTCACAAAACGCAAAGGAAATTCATTTGACTGAAAAATTGAGCAAATGTCCATTGACGAGTCTGGGGGTCTGAGTGGATAGGTGCCTTCTATATCCCACATCTGAGATACGGGGTTAATGGAGTAACTAGAACAGGAGTAACTAGAACCGTACTATCATGCGGGCAATAAAGGGCGTTGACTGGAGCGGTACGCGTACGCTGTCATGCAAAGACCCATAGCTCCCTCCCGCAGGAGTCATTTACACAGCAACCTGATAAATGAAAAATAAAATAAAAGTTCAACTTGGCACTGAATCCTGACGCTTCTGCAGCTCGTTCTGAATTTTCACTCTGGATATTTACTAGTGTTACAATAATAGCTTCAATTGTCTTCTTCACAGCCAAACATGTAGCGTACTGACAGGCCCATCGGGTGTCACTTAACTTTTTCAATTCCACTTTTCCTATCTCCATTTTCATTTGTGTATCTATAAACATTTGATTAAATGCCGACCCACTCATGAAAACATACAGTCCCTGCAGTGTCATAAAAAAATCTGTAGCTGACTTGATCCCTCTACATGTTGCCACTATAACGAGATTCAATTTATGGTTCATACAGTGTGTGTAGATGGCTTGTGGAAATTCCCTGCTTAAAAGAGCTTGAACACCTGCACAAGAGCCACTCCATTATACGTTTGTGCAACACAGTAGTTTAAATCAACTCCACAGTTTGCTAGTTTTTGTTTAATACAAATTAATAAAGAATAAGCATCCAATTTTTTTGCAGGTTCAAAGCCTAGAAATCTTTCATATATATTCCTATCTAAATAGTAACGAACCATTATTGATAATTGCTCAGTTTTTGAACAATCTTTTTACTCGTCAACCATTAGAGCAAAATACTGAACTTTTTTTACTTCATCTGTTATATGTTCTAGTACAATATTGCTCATGGTGCTAAGAATTTCATTTTGAATACCATGCTGAGTGTATTTTTCTCTTTTATATTCAAGCTTTTTTTAACAGTTGGATCTTTTTTCCTTATAAGTTCCATTAATTCTAAAAAATTTCCCTTGTTTTCACTCTGTTTCGATTCATCATGACCTCTTTGAGCTATTCCTTGTAGGGCTGTGAATCGGAGTACATCAGCAATTGTTTCAATGTATCCTCTATTTTCTTTAACTTCAACAGCATACGTATCATCTAGCAAAGCAGCAATTGATGCTTCCTCCCCACACTTACTTTTTAAATTTTTGAAAGCCTCCCAAGCAACTAAAGAATGTTTGTGGGATGAGCTTAAAACCGGAATTAGATTCTGTTGCTCTTTTCCAATTAGTGTAACCTTCATTTACAAAACTAAGCAATTCATATTTTGTGCCTTGAGTTTGGGGACGAAAAAATCGACAAGCAAAACAAAATGCAGCATTTATAATACTGTATTCAACCCATGGGTGGATTTTGTACCAACCTGGCTGGAAATTCCTTTGTCTATCTTCAAACTGGCGAAAAGGAAAATGTCGTAATAGTGGTTGTTTTGGTTCATCAGTAGGTTTCCTAGCTATATCACTAATTGAACCAGATGGATTAGTGCTGCTGGTGCTACTGCTAGGAATAGAAAATAAATCAGTACCTTTATTTTCACCGAGTTCTTCTTCATTTTCTGACTGTTTTCCTTCTTTCCCTACTTCCATATCATCATCATAGAACACAATTTTTTCAGGTTCTGTTTCGGTATCCTGAAAACTAACCTCAGCAGTTACAGGTGTAAACGTTGTAGGCGTTGTAATGTCCTCTTTATTTGGTTTAACAATTTTTTGTTGTAGAATGAAGAAGTATGAAATGCTAGGACGTTTTGCCATTTTTATTGTCACTTTTCCACATTCACTTTCAATAAGATGCACAATATTCTACACAAACGGTCAAACACGAGACACAGATTACTGTCATGAGACCTTTTATTGTTTATATGCAAATTTACCTCAAACGTATTGAAACGTACATAACATAAAAACCGAAAGAATGAATCGAACATGAGACAAACTGCTGTCCATATTTAAATAAAATTGGCAGTTAAACACGTTAACTCTGCTTATGCAAACCACAAAACCACAGACACAAAAATAGAATCGTTGACTTAACGAAAACGAAAGTAGACCGCAGACCGAGAAACCAAGACTTATTTATTATTTATATGCAAATTAACCTCAAACGTATTGAAACGTACATAACATAAAAACCGAAAGAATGAATCGAACATGAGACAAACTGCGCTGTCCATATTTAAATAAAATTGGCAGTTAAACACGTTAACTCTGCTTATGCAACCACAAAACCACAGACACAAAAATAAAATCGTTGACTTAACGAAAACGAAAGTACGACCGCAGACCGAGAAACCAAGACTGACCGACCGACAGTTTGTGTACACTCTGACGGTTGTTTGTTTCATGTTTCCGTTCTAAAGATCTTTTAGTTTCGTTCTAAACACGTGGAAAACATATTTCTTGTTGAATTTTATAAAAGATAGTTTGACTTTGACCTCTGAAATTTCTCCGTCTTATCTGGGTGGGCCCGGGCCCACCCTGGCCAACCCGTAGCGCCGCCACTGTCATACTGCAGGTATCCTGAAAGGATCCGGAGCGTACGGTTTTGAAATAATTTCAGCCTACGCTCTTTTAGCGTCCTTTGAGCTGGCCATTCACAGCTGTACGCTGCTGTGTAGACGGTGTTTCCAGTAACGGCAAATGTTGCCAGTTCGTACTACCAACAAACAATCATGTCACTGCTTGTCCCCGGGAAAAATGAATGGCTTCAGTTGGATATTCTTCCGGAATGCGGTGGCGATGTGACGCATAGCGATTAACACTTACAAATCCAAAGGGACTGTTTTACGCATAAATCAGTTTCGAAATATCAAGCCTGTTTGAGGAGAATGGGGAGGTCGATACAGTTGACCAAGATAGCTCAGAGAAAGCAAGACGTGCCCTAGCAGTACTCTTGTATCTCGGAGTGATTCCCTGGAGTGACCATCAAGCGAGCGCCGTACGTAAACACCATGTACAATGATATTTTGGTTCGGACAGCCAGACGGCTGTTCCACGAAAGCACGGGGAAGAGTTTAGCTCTGACGCCTCGAACGACGTGGTTGTTGAAGTTCAGGGATTGACGTTTGAAAGTGGACGTACGTGTAAAACAGATTGCTTCGGACTTGTGCTGCTTGCTGCCGACGCTACAACACGAGATCCTCACTTCTCAGCACAATCGCATAAATTACATTACAGAGTTCAGTATTAACTTTTTACAACGACTAAAATTTATTTAAATCAAAATTAAAATAAATAGATAATATAGACTAATTAATTTTAAGTTAGGCCTAATAACAACTAGCAAATTAAATATTTTTAATGTGGTTTTTAGCGAACACTGCGAAATTTTAAAACATTTCGTATTTTTTAAATTATGATTTTCAGTACATAATTTGAACAAAATTTTCCACAATAGAATATAAGAACAAAAATTCTGCTGGTAAAAACCCTGTCGACAGTTTTCATTGTTCTCAGAACATATTTGTAATTAAATCAAAATTAAAATTTTAATAGTTTTTATTGAGACATCAATTTTCACAATTAAAATTGTTTTACAGATTTTGTAAATCTTTCACAAAATCTGCGCGCGCGCGCGCGCACACACACACACACACATGTAAGTGAGTGTGTGTTGTAAAGCAGCATGATGTGGGGGGGGGGAGCTGCCAGGCGCCTACCATCTGTGCAGACACGGCAAGATAAATTTCACAGAAAGCAAATTAAAAGCAGTCGCATGCTTAGTCTCAATCGCTTGAACAGACACTACTTATAATTAATTCTGTTAACACATTATAATCGTTTTCTCCCTTTCGCCTGTTGCATGTAGAGACTGCAAGGATACCAGTATTTAGCAATCGATGAGTATTTTTAGCGAGCACAGACTAGCTATGAAAAATTCCTCTCGGGCCAACGGTATTTGTTAGTGGGCAGGTTCAAACAAGCTCTCTGTCTCTGTCAGTCACACTCACGTGAGAGCATGCGCACACACGCGCGCGCACTACTTTAGTGCAACGTTTTTTAAGCGTTTGTTGAGGATAAATTGCGTTTCCTGTGTGTGTGTGTGGGGGGGGGGGGAGTTAGAGTGGTCGGCGTAAACATATAGCGTAACAGATAGCCTGAGTCTCTCCGACATTTAGCCTATGTCCGAATGTGGTGTGGGAGAACCGAACAGTTTGAAAAAACTTAAATTCTTCACATTGATTATTTTTAGAGTATTCAACAGATAATGATTTTATTGGCACAGTAATCGTACGGAAACGATCTTGAAACAGTTGTATAGAACTCAACACTCACAAATTTTAATAACACAATTCGTACACAACTTTCGCATTACCAACAGTTCTCCAAGTTATGCAGTTATTCAATACACACTATACGCAAACAGTAGCAAAGTACCAAAATTGAAATTAGTCCGCAACATAAACAAACAATTCGCCTCATAACATGCGATGAATGAAATCGTCCTCAGAATTCTCACTACTATTTCCCAGAGTTTACAACTTAACTGTCTGCAGAATTTACGCAGCATGCCTTTTGTATAAGCAGACTAGGTCACCTATTGCATACCCACGCCCAGCAGTACCAAGAGAGCGTCGGCTCGTCTGTGCTCAGTGTTTCCGATACTCGCAACAAGACTATGATCCGTAAGCTGGGTAAGTTGATCATCACTTACACTGCCCCGGTCTGGGAGCGTTCTTGGCAGACAAGATGCTTCGGCTAGCGGCCAAAGTCCCTCCCTCCTTGCTTGTCGAAAAGCGGACTCGTTGTAGGCTCCTTGGGCAACTTACACGTAAATTTTACGTACAAGTGGCGAGAGCCAAAGACAACCCCCCTCATAGACGGCCTTGACAGGTGATTCTTAGAAACGGACATGGCAAATATTAGCAAAGTATGGTTGCAAACGTTTTCTTATTGGGGCCATTACTTTCTTATTTTAGTCACCTAAGGGAAGACAACATTTTGAGCATTTTTTACGAAGGCATATTGTCCCCCCTTAAAGTCTGGCGCCCTGGAACAACTTGTTCAACAGCTTTCACTCTACAGTAGTTACGCGGATGGTTTTTGCAATTAGTACTCGTGATTTATACTACAACATTACCATGCAGTACTGTAGTGCTCAGCAAAGCAAGATAAATGACAATAATCTCGACAGCAGTTCACATAATTTTTGTTTAATCATCACGTTATTAATTGAGGAGAAATTTATACGCGTAACTGTAATTTAACTAAAACTATTATATGCTCCATCAGTTTATGTAATCAACGATGTTCTGTTTGTACGTGTGTCCTATTACGTTTTATTAATTCTATGTTGTATTTTACATTTTTTGCTAACGGAGGTTTAATAAAATAAAAATTAATTTTAATTCAGTTATGTTTAATAGCCAGTGCTGCGTATAACGAAGCGTTTGTACAGCAATTTGGCAAAGCCGGTTGGCGTAGTCTGTGCGGATTGGTATAAACCGTAGCCGCGATGAAAATCATACACTTTTGTCTTGAAATACATGTAGAAAGCAAGCCAAGTTTTGATAGATGTTTATGATATGCTCTTGGCAGCCACCATTCGTTTGCTGACATTTTATAAAAACCAGTACTCTGCATTAGCATATAAAATGCAAACAGTCGCATGTAAAGTAAATTTAAAATTATCACTGTTCACGTTCGATTCAATGCGGGTGCTGTGTCCGCAGTCACGACTCAAGGGGGGGGGGGGTATGGTGATCTGTTGACATATTTACATATTGTATTTACATATTTACTCGTACTGTACATCGTATTACGGATAGCATTTCAACTTTTCTATCGCACATACAAACACACACAAACTCACTCACTCTCTGACACACCTTTAGTTTTTGTTTATGTTGAAAAAAGAGTCAAAAACGTCTTCGTAATACATATGTAACATGTTGAAAGAAGGGACAACAATGTTTTCATACATATTGTTTGACTTTATGGTAGTACATCAAATTTTAACATAGAATAAGTTATTGTGAAAGAAGACTTATCGTTATTTCAAAAATTATGCGGTTTTTAGAGTACTTAATGCAGTTAGTTTTATGTTCTGACGATATTTTATTTATATACCATAGAATGCTTTCGTTATTGATTGTTAAAGTTTTAATGTTACTAACCAAAGAAGCTTTATTAGAAGATTCAGTCATATGATTAGCGGATAGTTTAATGTGTTGGTCAAAACAGCGGCCATTAATGTAGGCCTAACCCTAATGCACTTCCTGTCTCAAAATAGCCTTGTCGATGTGTCAGGTCCGCGAGCTTTCTGACCGCTTTCCTCGTAAATTTTATATAGTGACGTCAGTAATGTTTGCGGCATGCAACAGCTGTGTTTTACGTTACATCATGTAGCAGACGGACACAAAGTGGAGAATCTAGGATCTTATATTTGCACTATGCTATTCAGAGAAAATGCTTCTGCGCTGTTTGGACGGAAGAATTAAATCGCTTTCGGTATCGTTTGAAGTCGAACAAGTCATAGTCGAGCAAAGCTGTAACGCTTTCTTTTTGGATTCTCGTCCCCTACTGTCATCGTCACATACAATCTTATCATATCAAACCACAGTAAAAAGTGTACAAGTTCACTCAACTATTTTTTAAGTAAAGTTATTTTTTGATGATACTGTGTTTGTATTTATATTTTGGTTTCTAAACGTTTTAACTTAAACGAGGTTTGCACCACGTTTTGGGCGTCCAAATATAGCTGAAACGGAAGTCTCAATCCGTTTTTCTGGCGTTATATTTGTAACTATTTAAGTTTATATTATTTGATGTAATAATATTTGTGTTTAAAATGTATAAGATGCTGGGCGCCAAAGATGTTATGTGATCTCAGGGGGTTTTTTGAATAAAAACTCTGCAGTTAAGATGCTAATAACTTATAATTATTACTAATTTTTGTAAGACACATACAAAAATATATATATTCATTTCATCTTGACGAGAAACATATCTCAATTTATTACTTCAAGAACTAATCATAAATCATTCAAATTATTGAATTATTACAGATAATTTACTTTCTATACCAAACATAAATTCATATCATAAATCTAAGCACATAAAATACATAAATCAAGACTTCGTTATTACTTGTCTATTTTACTATAATTGTTGCATTTATGAGTTTCAAACTAGAAAAACATATATATATTCAATGCCTTAATATTAACAAGATATTGACTTCTGACAACCATCAGATATATTTAATGCAACTCTGAATTTGTCAATCGTAATTTACATTAATTAAATTGAGCATTTCTAAAGTCATAAAGGGTAGAATAATATTACTAGCATCCAACTGCTCGTCGGTTCTTTTAGAATGAAACGGGATGTTTAGGGATTTAGACGATACGACTACATAGAATATTAGTTAATACATAAGTACAATGGAACTGTTACTTGTGTTCAGGATTATCCATTCCATCTGCCGACATTGCCTTGAGTGAAGTGAACATATATCACAATTTCACTTCGCACCGTACTTTGCTTTAATTACTTTCACAATTACTTTCGTCGATTCTTTACACACATCTGAACTCCGATTAAATACTCCACTCGACTTTCGCGCACAAGACAAAATATACTGTGTTCGTAATTACTTCAAGTTCACAGATTTAAATAAAACTGCTTCTTACTTGCTGTACGCACTAATTAAATGATTCACTCGCGATGAAGATTCCTCTCATGCTTGTCTTTGCTGTAAAAATAACGACTGTCGCGATCTTCGACTAACACGCACTCAAATACTTCAAGACTTATTAAAGTATTTTGATAGTTTCTTTATTTCATAATGAGATTTTAATAGACACGAATAGTTTTTCTGTACACTCCGATATATTACTTTACATGATAGTTAATCAAGCTAATATACTTTAACACTTATTAAAAGCGAAGTTAAAACATACTATGAGCGTTTTAAAATATACTAAGAGCGTCTTTAACACATACTAAGAGCGTCTTTAACACATACTAAGAGAGCCTTTCACATACTAAGAGCGAGTTTAGCTGTACACGGGGTATTATTTATAGGGCTCACTATTTCTCTTTTCCCACCCGTTCTACTCAAATAATTCCGATAGGCTCATGATTGATTTCCTTGCCGGGAACTTCAAATTCGTCCATTCAAGAACCGAAAAAAACTCGCGCTCTAAAGTCACGCTTCTTCTCATTGGTGTCTGTGGGGTGCGCGGGTATTTTGCCACGTGTTCAACTGCTACACCAAGCGATGCGACTTTCAACAGAGTTTCTCCTTTTTTTTATCGCCTGATCCATTGTTTTCCCAAGGTTGTCGTTCGTCAAAATCTAACGGGACTCAACAGTTTATGATTTTTCGCGAACAAAGCATTTCCTTCTTTATGACTTTAAAAAGCTGTTTTTTTGTACAAAGCTCTTTTATTTTGTTGCCGCCAGACTGTCGCCAACTATAACTTACTTACAATATTTATGTGAGACGTTATTTTGCCTCAATCTTCTTATCAACACATTTAATTTGCTTAATAATAACTAAAAACATACATTAAATGATTAATTACGTTAATTACATTATATAGGTTTACGTGATCTACATTCGCGTTATATTAAGTCCCCCAAATTGATTTGATCATGACCGATATTCGAATTCATGGCAAATCAATTTGTACGCCTCTGAAAGTGCTCAGTTTATTATTCACAAAGCTTGTTTACGTCTGAGGTTGTTGCCTTTCCAATACAATAATAGTGTGCAACCCTCGGCTTTTTGTGCACTTTCACTTCTTGCCTGGGGAGAGCTTGCCCCCTCCCTCTCAAACTTGTTTGTTGGCAGCTGTTTACAATTCATTTTGTTGTTTACAACTGGCCTTACATGCATCACATGGCTTACTATTATATAACTTACTACACATTGGTTTAAGTTTATTTACAATGTTTGTTATCAGTGTTAAGGAAATTTAAATTTATCAAAGGTTTGAAATTTCTTTTTCCTTCTGACTGATCTTATTTACTGTTTTACTGTTACTCGTGGTGGCTTCAACTGTCGCACGTTGAAAATTCCACGAATCGATCCTGGTTTATCCACATCCGCCATTTCGTAAGTTGCATCTCCTTTTATTCCTTTTACGACGTACAGTTCACAGAATTTCGCTGTGACTCTATTCAAAGCATCTGAAATTAGATTAGTCTTTATTAAAACTAAGTCTCCTTCCTTGAATTTCACCTTATCGACGCCTTCATTGTTTTTCTTTGCTCGACGTTCACCCTTTCTTTTTAATCGTCGATATATTACCTCTCGGCAAGCCTTAACGTCTTCCTTCATTAACTCTCGGTCCACATACACCTCCCATGCTCTTCTTGGCCTTCGACCCCATTGTGCCTGAAATGGTGTCATTTCAATCGTGTCGTGGTGAGTCTCATTGATACATTTTTCAATTAATTTAATATATTTGGCCCATTTGGTTTGGTGTCCGTTAACCATCACTCTGAATATGTTACCTAATTGGCGGTTAACCCTTTCAGCAAGATTGGTACACGGGTTACGGATGGCAGTGTACTTGGGCTTGGTTTCGAGTGCCTTTAACTGTGTCACCCAAGTTTTACTTGTAAATTGTGCGCCATTATCCGTCAATATAGCTTTGGGTTTTCCAATTTCTTGGATGTAATTTTTTAATTTATTAAGCGTAACAGCTGTAGTTGCTCTTTTCATCGGGTATAACTTCACATACTTGGTGAAATTATCGACGATCACCAGAATATACCTCACACCACTGGTAGACGATATCAAAGGACCGTAATAATCCATGCTAATGAGTTCACCTCTCTCCTTTGGCAGAACTGGTTTGGTCTGTCCCATGCATTTCTTGAAATGGTCTTTACATTTTTGACAGGTATCACATGTCTTAATTAACCTCTTAAGATATTTGTAGAGATGATCGCCTATAAAATGTTCCTTAAAGACGCCATAGCTTCTCCTCACACCGCAGTGTCCATACATTACGTGAATCTCCTTTAATAACGCCTGTCCAATTTCTTGTGTTACTACCAATTTCCACCTTCCGTTCTCTTACGATATAAT
This sequence comes from Magicicada septendecula, assembly GCA_034769895.1. Lineage (NCBI taxonomy): Eukaryota > Metazoa > Arthropoda > Insecta > Hemiptera > Cicadidae > Magicicada > Magicicada septendecula. The sequence goes on along the minus strand of CM068367.1, from coordinate 621,133,266 downwards.
TTATTATTATATACTTGGTATATCTTACTGAGTTTGTCATTTTTATTGTTGTGTAACCGGTCGATGATATTATTTAGTTTAACGTTGTTCATTTGGTGTAGTGTAATGTTTTTCAACTGATTTTTTAATTGTTTACCCAGTTTGATGTCAATTGCGTAAATTTCAGTCTCCTCGTCTCCATCTGGTATTATATTTTCTAGTACATCTTGAGGGTTTGACTAAGTACATCTGCTACGATATTGTCACTACCTTTGCAATGCACTATCTCAAAATCATACTCCTGGATAGCCAGTATCCATCGTGTAATTCGGGAACAGTTTAACTGACATTTTTGAATAAATGTTAGTGCCTTGTTATCTGTGATAATGGTCAATGGTCGACCTAACACGTAAGTTCTAAATTTTTTCAAGCAATGGACTACACTGAGCAGTTCTACTTCCGTAGTAAAATAATTTAATTCGGCACCTCTAAGCACACGACTGGTGAATGCAACGACCCCTATTTGCTCGTCTTCATCTATTTGATAAAGCTGACTCCCAATTGCATATTTACTTGCGTCAGTCTGCAGGTAAAATCTTTTATTTGGGTCAGGATGTCGTAGCATTACTGTGTCCACGAATAGTCTCTTGACCTCATTAAAATTATTTTCTATCTCTTCTGTCCATTTAAACTTTATGCCTTTTTTCAGTAACTGTAGCAGTGGTCTTGTTTTTTCTGCATATTGGCTTGTGAATTTATTGTAAAAATTAGTAAGGCCAAGAAATCCCTTTAGTTGTTTTGGATTCTTTGGTCTAGGGAAATCCATAATAGCGGAGATTTTTCCGTGGAAGCGCTGATACCTTTTGTAGACAGCTCATATCCCAGGTAACTAATTCTGTCTCGAAAGAATTTGGACTTCTTTAAGTTCACTGTGAGGTTCTCTCTTTTGAGGTTGTCCAACAACTTGCGTAAGTGTTCCAGGTGTTCTTCAATGTTTTCTGATACACATAAACAATCGTCCACATATAATATGGTGAATCTTTTTACTTCTTCTGTCAAAACTTTATCCAATCCGCGGGTTAGACTTGCTAAACTCGTCTTTAGCCCGAATGGTGTTACAGTGTACCTGTAGCATTTGCCTCTGTAGAGAAAGCCAATGTAGTCCCGGGAACCTTCAGCAAGTGGGATCTGCCAGAAGCTGCTGGTGAGATCAATACTACTCATGACTTTCACTTTTCCGCAGCTCGCCAACACTTGATCAATTGGTATTGCTCCCTCATGATCCGGAACAGTGACCGCATTGATTCTTCTTGCGTCTAAACACAGTCGTACAGTCTGATCTTTCTTGACTACAGTCACCATTGGGTTAATATATGGACTGTTTGCTCGTTCTATTACGCCGCATCTTTCCATCTTTTTAATCTCTCCTTCCACTGCATCTTGATATTTTAGTGGAACTGGCCACCCTTTTAAGCAATAAGGGGTTGTGTCAGTTACCTTTAACCTGTGTACATATTTATTGATTCTACCTGGTTGCTCACGGAACACTTGTTGGTTAGAGTATAAAATGTTCTCCAATTCTTCCTTTGTTTTAGAATCGATACCGGTTGTTTCTTCCAGTTTCTCTTGAATCATATTAGGAATCTTTTCTCCGTCTTCCTCGAGCTCTAATGCCATTATTTCCGCACTTACGGGTTCTTCACTGCTATTATGATTATTTTTAAAGGTAATTTTATTATCTGGAAGGTTAATTACACATCTACCTTCTTGCAATAAGTTAATTCCAATAATACACTCCCTGATTAAATTAGGGACAATTATAAACACAGCATCAGTCACATACTCTCCGATTCTTACTTCGAGCGTCATCTGTTGGGTTATCTTATTCAATTTCTTCCCCACTGCTCCTTTAATAACTAAATTAGTAATTTTTAATATAGGTACATTGCCCATACGTTTTTTATTTAGCTGATACCACTCCGCAGACAACGCATTGATTTGGTTGCCAGTATCAAGTAGTGCTATTATTGGTATACCATTAAGTTGTATCTTCAATTCAGGACATTTAATTTTATTGATTTCTTGATATTCCGACTTCTCTTCCATCAGAGTGTCCCTAATATCAATAAAAGTGGTACTGATTATCTTACAATTATCGTCTAATCCTACCTTATCTCTAAAATAATTCTTAACTAGTTTTTTGACTGGGCAACTGTTCAGACTTTGAACTGTTAAACTTGTAATATAATTACTGCACTGCCATACGCACAGATGAGGTCACATTTTTCTTATCTGCCGCCGACAGCAGGTACTGCTGTGCGGCCTGTAGCAAAATTTTCGTTAGTTCTAACCAATATAACGTTCCGGGCTATGTTATAAATCCAGGGAACCCGTGATAATTGACGCTAGCCAATTATACAGGCTGCCTACGTTGTAACAAACTGAAAATCAACACAACACTTAGAACAATAATAATTACTATAATCATAGGACACAAGGGAAGGTATATTCACTGATTTATGCACTCACTTCAATATGTAATAAGATGACATCTCTTTATTAACAAATGATATATATTGATCCCATTATATAAAAATTTTTTATACTGAAATAGTTAAAAAGGGTTTTCTGTCAAACAAAGGATCAAACTGATCATGTATTTTACCTCGGATCCGAGTCTCTTTAAATCTAGTAAAGACGTCTGAAATTTACTTTACTTATCAAGAAGGTTGCATTGTTACATGAACACCATTTGAAGAATGGTATTATTTAGTTAAGCGATTAAAACTTATATCTCAAGATTAATGTTACAACGTATGATTTTAGAAATTACTGGTTACATTTCTTTTAAAACTTAATGCTTAGAGATGATTATTGTCTTTTAAAAGGTCTCTGGCATGTATGAAAACTTATATTTTAAATGTACATAATTCTCGGTAGACAAGCCACCGAGTCACCTCTTAAATACGCTTTTGCTGTCCGTGTCCTGGGGCGTGAATCCTCGATACTCTGGTAGTCGGGGTAGTCATCTGGGTCGTGTTTCCGGTGAAAGTCCTCTAGGTGTATTAATGAGGAGATGGATGTTATGCTGCGTGACGTCGGGCTAATCCTCGGCGGTTCTGGTAAGTGTTGTTTAGGTGGTAGTCGTCCGTATCTGCAGTTGTGCACGTCACATATTTACTGGCAGCGTAGTACTGGAGTTTGCATCTTCTTCTTTTACATTACTATCTGAATTACATCACTCGAACAATATTCGAGAGTTCGTTTTTTAATTAACTTGAGACATCACCTTATATGCGAGTTCTTTTTTTTTACATTACCACATTTCTTTAACAAATTCCTCACTACATCTTATATATATATATATATATATATATATATATATATATTGTAACATAACCAAATATGGCAGTTACATAAAATGAGCCTAAAGGACGGCAAGTAAGATAAAAAATATGAATGTAAATCTAGATAAGTAAATCCATGTATATAAAGTGTGTATCTACAAATGTGTTAATATGAAAATCCAACTATGAATAAGATAATATCAACCTAGTGACATCAACTACGAAAAATAAGAAAGAAAATGAAATGAGCCAAAACAAAATACCAATTATAGACCCAATAGGATCCAAAAGTGAGGGGAAACGACGAAATAAGAATTAACAAACTCCAAAAGTGAGGGGAAACGACTAAAGAATAATGACTACAATGAAAATAACAAGAAAGAAGAAAGAAGAAGGCCAAGAAAGCTGACTCAGAAGAGAGAAGAAGGTGAATAAATCATACCAGAAATCAACATAAACCACGTGCACCAAAGACTAATTAAGTGACAAGTGAAATAATGATTATCAAATGTGAGGATGAAAGACAGTGATTAGCATTTAAGGAAACACAAACAATAACAGTGCGTACTTAATAGATGTGAAACATGTGAATAACCAACTATTTCTACTAATAAAACCACACAAACAATTATAGTGAGGAAGTTTATAAGTATATGAAAATATGTTAATTCCATGATGAAAACAACAAGATGTTAAATAAGTCAAATAGACACGAACAATGAGTGTGACGCATTTAATAAAGTTGTGATTAACACAGATAATCATAAGTCCACCAAAATGAAACAAAATAGAACAATATAACTATGTTTTATTTTTGGTAAAGAACTGACAACATCCAAAAGTGAGGGGAAACGACTAAATAAGAATTAACAAACTCCAAAAGTGAGGGGAAACGACTAAAGAATAATGACTACAATGAAAATAACAAGAAAGAAGAAAGAAGAAGGACAAGAAAGCTGACTCAGAAGAGAGAAGAAGATGAATAAATCATACCAGAAATCAACATAAACCACGTGCACCAAAGACTAATTAAGTGACAAGTGAAATAAATGATTATCAAATGTGAGGATGAAAAACAGTGATTAGCATTTAAGGAAACACAAACAATAACAGTGCGTACGTAATAGATGTGAAACATGTGAATAAATAACTATTTCTACTGATAAAACCACACAAACAATTATAGTGAGGAAGTTTATAAGTATATGAAAATAGGTTAATTCCATGATGAAAACAACAAGATGTTAAATAAGTCAAATAGACACGAACAATGAGTGTGACGCATTTAATAAAGTTGTGATTAACACAGATAATCATAAGTCCACCAAAATGAAACAAAATAGAACAATATAACTATGTTTTACTTTTGGTAAAGAACTGACAACAATATAAAAAACCATTGTATCAAACAAAAGGGATTGAATTGAATTCAACCTATGATTAGAAGAATATCATAAATAATACAATAAGATATGTATTAATGTTTAAGAAGGAATGTATAAACATGTGTCACAAAATAAGTAAAATATTATTGTGAAAGACCATACTGATACCATGTAGGTAGTAGAGACATACTGCATTAAAACAGATGGTACATTGTTACATAACCCATAGAGAAAGTACCTGTTAAACAGAAAACCAAAAATATCAATGAAAATAAATGATTATCAACAATGATATCGATTAAGGAATTGTTATAAATAACAATACATCCTAATAGACAATGCATTATAATGCAACCATGTAAATAAAACCAATCAAATGCAATGGCAGACAGCTATAGCAAAGATGCAACAAATATGCCAATTCAAATAGGCAAAGTGCAATACCAAAACCAATACTAAAGTGAATAACCATATTACCAGTAGTAAGACTAATATCTGGTAATGGTTTGAGAACAGATCTTTAACATAATAACAACAGTATTATAAACAAAATGATGTAAACTAACTAACCATGTACAAACAATCAGATGTAAGATGGACCACTGTATGGCCCATTAGTTAAGGAAAATAGTGTATTAAAGCTTAAATACAGATTGTTCACAATACTACCAGTAGTTAGAGGGAAAATCAATACAACTTTGAGAACAGATTAGAACTATAAAAACAGTCAGTATATATGCAAATAATTAGAAACCAACTGACCGTAGTGACAGAAATCATATATAAACCAACCATGTTAAGTAAGTTACTTAGGTAAAATATGACATATAAATTTATCTAAGAGTAAATGAGAACATTACCAAAAGTAGGAGTAATGTCTAATACCAATGTAGAAACACAAACATAACGTAACAATAACAGTTTAAATATTGTTTTTATGAAAAATAAATGACCATTATGTTGAGACACCATAGGAACAAACCCATTATTAGAGAATTGAAGGGTTCTAAACTAGCTAGAAGCTAACCAATATATGTAATACATTAGTACAATGTATGTACACTAATGACATTTAATACATAATATAATTCACTTAGAAAAGACTAAAATTATATTGACAATTGTATGAGAAAGGTAGAAGAGGAAGAAGACAATATGTGTATTATGTTTAATACAATCATGTGAGGATATTTAAGTGTGAAATCATGTACATAATCGTTTTAGTATTATTAGATTGTAAGATTACTTGTATTAGATAAGGGAAATTCATTTTAAATACTTTTATATAAAAACCAAGATGGACGCCTAATGACGCTAAAATAAGCTATTGTTAAGGAAATAATTATTTCCAAATAACAAATCAAACCAAGTGAGAAATGGACTCCAAGTGTTTATTTAGAAAGTGTTTTTATTAAAAATAATTAAATCTGGTGTCAAAAACTTATAAATATAAGAAACACCAAGATAATTAATAAAAACATTATTTTAAGAGAAGCAATGTAAATAAAATAGTGTTGTTTAGACTTAAATTAAAGAAGAAAATGTCTATAATTCAATGACATAACTCATGTAACGATAGGACGTTCAATAAGGAAGTTATTGTAATTATTAACTTTTCAAGTATTTTTTACACTAGTGCTTACGTCACATAAACCAGGACCCAAAGTCGAAATTTGGTAAAACACCAAATATTTTAATAAAACATAGGCCTTTGGGGTGAAGACTATAGTGATTACAGCCAATCAAATCAACGCATTTTGTCAGACGCGAGAGAGACGCTTCGGCAAATTGTAACAGTCTACGAACAGCTTCCAGACGAATAGGTCACGCAACTCAATGCCATGAAAAAGTATTATTTTCAAATTTGTGCGCGTACATTGACATTAAGTTGATATACAGACATAACCTTGACACAACAAATACACTTCCGAGTGATATGTGCGGGATTACCGAACAATGTAAGTACGATAGTGTATAATCCCGATCGTACTCGCGTGTGTTGTGATAATAAACAGGGAGTACATTATTTTATTTAAATAACTTTGATTTTCAGAAATAATATTTTTGAAATAGACATTTTGATACTACGCGAGTCATTACTAGCGCAGCATCAAACTTATAATGGAATTATTGGAATTTCAAGAAATGTCAATTTTGACTTATTAAAATATTAAATAAATATTTTAATTAATTTTATAATTATAAAAAGTATGTTTAAAGTAATTATCATTAATTACAAGAGTTTACATTTAGTCACTCTTTTGACTAAACTTGTTTTGATTATTCGATGTTTTGAAATAAATAACATTGACTTACGTAAAAAGTATAAAGCAATTTTAATAGTAACATGTTAAAAGGTTACTAATATTATGTTCAGAAATATAAATTAAGAAATATTAACCAGTAAGAAATCATTTTCTGTAATAGCATTACCTGTGATCGCTAACCTCAAATTGGTAGCGGTAGCTTATTAATTTAACTGTTGCATCTGTTCTCAAATAGTTTCCAAACTAAATAGAAATCATATCAAGAGTTTTTTTTGTATTTTATTAATTTTTTCTCTTGAAAATATATATTTATCAAATTCATTGTTGAAAATAAAACGATACATTGAAACTGTACAAGCCACGAGTCTGACGCTTGCTATAGAATGTTATAAGGTGCGTGCGCATCCAGACGTACGATAATTACATACTTACCATACATATGGTATTAAATTTCATTGTTTTATATTTATTCGTTATTTTTTAACCATTGTTTAATTTTATTGATTCTATTAATAGTACATCTTGACACTGATATCATGTATCCTCAAAGAACCTAACAACCTGATAATATATTAACAAGAAAACATAACCTTCTAAGTTCAAATTATTGTACTAAAGACAGGACTACCAGCATTGAGCCTGGATAGAATTTTATGTTAAAATTAATCAATTGTAATTATTATTTAAAGGGTTATTAGCCCAAATGATTGTTAATTGTTTTTTTAAAATTCGCCATTTTAAAATTTGTTAATAAACCTTCACTTATTTACCTATGAACAAGAGTATCATTTCAAATAGAAATTAAATTATTTCTTTTAAAGCAGTTCTACCAAAGGTGGCGGAAGAATTCAAACAGAGAGTCATTTAAAGTATTACCTATATGTGCTAGTTCATTCATATTGTGTGTACTAACTGTTTTGAATATTCAAATTGAATATTTGTGTGCATTTTAAATGTATGTATTTCAGCAACAACCGTCACAGAACAGGACTGAAACGAATACTTGTGGTAAGTGAGGGAGGCATACAACAAAAAGTGCGCGAAACTTATTTAAATCGAAAGAGTGAAATCTTCATAAACACTTATACAGATCAAACAATCACACTAATAACTCCTAATAATTATAATTGGAGCAGTTTTTATAAAAACAACATAATAGCAGATACCGGAGCGTATCTGCAAGCACACTACAACTATAGATACAATTATATACTTACACGGTATTACATCATCATCATCATCATCATCTATAATATTACATTATAGATGGGCTAGCCCAACAGTGTGGCTTTAAGGAGAAATACAAGACAGTATCATATCTTATTTACATCATCTATAACTTAACGTTATAATATATATATATATATATATATATATATATATATATATAACTAGCTCTCCACGCTTTTAGTGGAAGGTAACACTCAATTAAAAATTTAAAAAACAAACATTTTCTGAAGAGCCCTCGCTTGGAGGTGTTTACAGTCTGAACGCCGCATCGTAACTCTTACATTGTTACAACTGGTAGATTGCAACGACGCGGAGTGAGTACTCCGCCATAATATAGTTCCAACTCTTTATTTTAAATACATTCTTATAGTAAGACAAAATAAATTATCTAGACTTATCTAGTTTACAGGGATTATTATAACTACTACTTGTGACTTCAAATTATTAATTATTTACATTATGATTTACAGATATTTCTAATTTACTGCCGGTTCGGTATGCACGTTGTGTCCGGAATAGGCAGGTCAACGCATGATAAATTTACTAAAGGGTTAACTGTATTATTCTTAACTTTTACATTACGATTTTTTAATTACTTATTTAGTTAGATTTTTTTAATTTAATTCTCATTACTATTATGAGTTAGTTCAGGGGTATTTGGTTTAATCGTGCGATTTAAAGTACTTACTTACTTTCGTTTTTTTTTAATATTTTTATTATTAATTTTTTTTTATATTTAAATCGTCACATACTCCGCCGCTTAAAATCGACATGGGGAATCTTAATAGGGAAAATTCGAAAGTGGTGTACCGGGAGTATGCTTGCCGTTACTGTGTGGAATTTTTCTCCTCCTTTTCCCTTTTTCTTCTTTTTCTTTCACTTAGTTATTGGCATGTGTTATACACATTTATTTCTTCTGAGTATAAACAATATACATATATATATTCTTACAAACTACCTTTTTTTATTACATAAAATTCACACTTACGGTCTACATTTTAAAACACAAAACTTCTTCTTATTTCTACTACTTAAATCTACTACCGGTTTTTTATTTGGGTTTTGGTTACTCTCGTCCTAGAGTTACTTTCTAAATAATTTCTCATTTAGTGGTCAGTTAGTGGTCAGCTGACTACTCATTTTGCTCATCTTTCGCTGAACAGGATCTAAGGTTGATCAGGCCTCATTCCCAATTCTACGTTTAACACTTAGCATGGTTACTGAGGTACAAGATAATTTGTCTACCTAGTATTACTTTTTTATTTTAGGCGATGCTATTTCCTCTTTTCCTTTTATACAATTTTATCTGCGAAATATGTGTTCTTCGTACATATTCTCGAGTCGCAGGTTCGTACAGGGCTACGGTAACTGGGGTTAAGTACTTCTGGATTTGGTAAGGACCACACCATCGGTATGATAGTTTAGAGGTGGTCTTATCAATTGCACTACTAGTCGGGTGTGTCTTGTACATTACTAAGTCACCGACTTGGTACTTAACTAAATTGTTATTGTTATGAATATTTCTCTCGTGGTATTTTCGGGATTTCTCTAAGTTCGCTCTTAAATTTGCGCGAGCTTTATTCCAGATTTGTTTAATCTGCTTATCCATTATTTGCGGAGGTAGCAAGTCATGTATTTTCCATTTTGTGGACCAGGGGTGGTTTGGTTTGTATTTATACAGCAACTCAAATGGGGTAGACTTATGTCCTTCGTGATAAGCTGAATTAAAGGCGTATTGTATCCAGGATAGGTTCTGGTCTCAAGACGTATGATCGTTCGCATGGTAGGCGATTAATGTAGATTTGAGGTTTCGCAGATACCTTTCAGCAATATTGCCCTGCGGTCGATACTCAGTCGTGGTAATATGGTCTATTCCTAACTTGAAACACATATTCTTAAATTCCTTCGCCTTAAATTGTGGTCCGTTATCTGACACTATACTTACAGGTGTACCATAATCTTTAAATAATCTCTCCTGTAATATTTTTTACAGTCGTCAACGCTAACGCTCGCCGCATGGGATACATCCAAACAAATTTGGTGAACGAATCTACACATATGAGTAGCATAGTATTACCTGATTTAGATCGTGGGTAGGGACCTGAAAAGTCTAAATAAAGTTTAGAGAACGGGGTAGTAGGGATTTCTGAAATTAATTGGCTTTCCTGACTGTTTCTTGCCGGTTTACTGAGAGCGCATAAATTACACCTTTTTACAAAACTAGCTATTTCGCTGTTCATATTTTTCCAATGATATTCCTTACGAATGCGATGTATTGTTTTATTGATTCCCATATGGGCTCCAATGGTGGATGAATGGAAATACTCCATCAGCACGGGCTTAATCACATCAGGGGCAATTATCCTTAATTCCTTTCCATTTACTATTTTGTGGCATAGTATTCTTTTACTTAATACATATTTCTCTGATTTAATTCCTTGCTCAAGTTGTTCTATAATCGGTTTCAGAAGAGGGTCTTGTTGTTGATATTGAGCAATGTTGGTAAAAGCAAGGAGGAATTCAGTAATTACGGTGTTAACAATGGGTGTCTCCAGACTCTCCTTGTTTTCGGGAGTATTAGAGGGCGACTGGAACATACGGGACAGGGTATCAGCGACTACGTTTTGTGTACCTTTAATGTGCTGCACTTTGAAGTTGTAACAGTTTAACCTCAATACCCATCTTCCAATACGTCCTAACTGTTTAGGGTGATTCAGTAACCAAGATAATGCTTGATTATCAGTTTCCAAAAGGAATTCTTTATGTTCTAGAAAGGGTTTAAACTTCTCAAACGCAAAAACAATAGCTAAACATTACAATTCATATGCGGAATATTTTCTTTCTTGGTCATTCAATGTTCGTGAAGCATAACTAATCGGTAGTCTACTGTTTTCTATTTCCTGCTAGATGACTGCACCTAAAGCTACACTTGAACTGTCGGTCTGAACTACGAAAGGTTTCGTGAAATCTGCTATTTGTAATACTGGGGGAGATATGATGCTTTCTTTTAGTTGTTCGAACGCATTTTGGTGTTGTGCAGTCCATTCAAATTTCGCTCCCTTCTTTCTTAAGGCATTCAGCGGTGCTGCTATTTCGGCAAGATGGGGAATATACTTGTGGAAATAATTTACCATTCCCAAAAATCGGGCTATACCTTTTGCATCTCGCGGGGGTAAAAATTCTCTGATTGCACGGGTTCGTTCGGGGTCAATGCTTACCTTTCCGTTGGCTTTCACGATGTGACCTAAAAACGAAAATTGTGGGACTGCAAAATTTACCTTTTTGGGATTAACAGTTAATCCTGCTTTTTGTAATCGAGATAACACTTCACGTAGATGTTTAAGATGTTGTTCCATCGATTCGCTATAGATTACGATGTCGTCCAAGTAGTGATACACATATTTAAATTTAATATCATGAAATATTCTTTCTAATAGTCTACTACATACGGAACTTCCTTGAGATATTCCAAAGGGTACTCTAGTAAATTGGTACAGGTTGAAAGGAACAGCAAACGCAGTTAGACGTTTGGATTTCTCCGAAAGGGGTATTTGGTGAAATGCTTGATTTAGATCCATTACCGTAAAGACTTTCGCTTTTGTGAAGTAATGAAAAGCACTATGGATGTCTGGAAGCGGGATAGATTCAAATTCTATTCGTTTGTTTAATTGCCGGTAGTCCACAACTAGTCTATGTTTGTCGCGACCTTTTGGTACTAAAAAGGAGGGTGATGAATACGGAGACGTAGAGGGTTCAATGACTCCTTGTTCTAACAACTTGTTGATATGGTTCCTCATCACTCCATCTTGGGAGGCGACAACTTGTATGGGGGTAGGCGTATTACTTTGTGATCGCTCAGATTGATCTTATATTCTATTAGCTTCGTAAGTCCTAGCTTAGGTGTAAGAACGGTGGAAAATTCTTTTATTAATTTCTGCATTCTCAGCCTATCTCTATTTACTAGATGAGATAATTCAGACTCTTGGTGTACTATGTGTGTAGTAGATGATCTAGTACTTTCTTGTTCGTCAGTTTTACAATCGAAATTATACTTCCGTGTACGGTCGAATCTAAAGTAATATTTCTGCTCATGGATATCAAGAATCATTCCCGTTTTACTTATGAAGTCTGCTCCCAATATTAAGTCGGGTCCTAAATCATTACATACTAACATTGTAAAAAACCATGTTAGATTCTTGATTTTTACTTTAATGGTGATGCTAAGTTTTATCACTATATTCTGTTTATTGGCTGTAGCACATTTTATATTCACAGCTTGACTGCGTTTCACTAGGTTGTGTTCGAATAATTTATCTGCTAACTTTTGACTGATTAAGGTTCTAGTAGATCCAGAATCGATTAATGCGATGGTGGAGGTAACACCTAGGTCAATTTGAATTAAGGGCAATAGACTTTTAGTCCAATTACATTTAGTTATCGCGTTACATTTTTCGATAAACTTTCTAACATAGGGATCTATTTCTCTAGTGTTTCTTTTCCTTCCTTTTTTTTTTTATATGGTCGTACATTTCTTTGGGTTTACCGGATCTCAAGTTGCTGCGGAAGACACAGGATTTCGGGTCTCCCTGCCTTACATGTTTTTTGGATTAGGGTGTTTACGTTCGTATTGCTTGTTGTTACAGTTTCTACTTATGTGTCCATATTTACCGCAGTTGTAACACATATTCTTATTACGAGGTGGGTACCTTGCTTCCGTTTTAGGTTGTGTTTCATTTGATTTCCCAGGGCTGTGCAAATTGTGAGGTCTATTGAATACTCGCCTTTCACGCTGGGTTGTCACATCGGGCACTAGGGCTTGCAATTCATTTCTATTCGCTTCGGTTGATTTCATCGCATGTCTGTTCTGATCTGAGTACCATACATTCGAAGAGTGGATACTGCATTGTTCTAGATCCGCAAAGGTTTTGGGTCGATTTATCAACGCTAAACGAGATCTTTCTTCTGGAGACAATCCTACTAAAATGGTCTCGACCATCTGTCTCTCATTCCAATCTACTTGTAGTAGTCGAGAGGACTCCCTGATGTCTGAGATGTAATGGGCCAATCTCTCGTGATTTCCTTGTACTCGTAGTACGGTTTTTCTCTTAAGTTCCTCATAAATGCCGGTGGGAATAAAATATTTTATTATTGTGGTATGCAGTTCTTCTACTGGAAGGGTAGAACTTAATGATTCTAGCACACGATTCTTTAACGGGGGTTTACATTTCGGTAGGAGGACTTGTAAAATTTGCCAGTCATTTAGCTGCTGTAGATCTTTTATCTGCAGGAGATATTTGATGAAATTCAGTAGTTTAGTGACATTTAAACCATCGGTGTATGGGATTTCAGCTAAAAGTTTTTCTACGGGATGAGTGATTTTTCCATAGAGGTCAGCGTTATAATTCACGTGTGGCATCGCTTTAGGAGGACCAGATGCTGCGTTCGGGGTTGTCAATTCGTGCACTCCGGGGCGAATCTGGAAACCATTGGGAGGAGGGGCTTCAAATATAGTCGGGGTAATTAAATTTTTATTTGGGTATTGCTCTCGAGTAGGTTGTATTTGCGATACGGCGGGTGAGTCCCGATCCGTGTTGGGTGGAGGGTGTTCTACCGTAGGGGATTGAACTGGGGAGATGTGTAGTTTCTTCAAGGACTTCTCAATTTCATCCATTGGGAACGAGTCGGATTTTCTTCGTAATTCGTTGATAAGAGTGGGTAATTGACGTAAAGCTTCATCTGCAAAACTTTGGACTTCAGGAGGTATTTCCGTAAGGTTAGGCCAGTTCAATAAATTTTTCATTCGCCGGGTTAAATGTTCTATTCTTTGAGTTGTCCGCAATATTACCGCAGGTGATTTCTCGTCTTGGAGGGTTTGGGACAATAAAGTCAACTCACTATACTTGGCATTACACGTTTCTCTCTCGCTCTCATAATCGAGTCCGCTTAGGTTGCTTAACTGCGCGGGTGTATCAAATCCACTTTCGCGTATAGACTTGCGCAATTCCGCGACTGTTACATTCGCATGGGGTAGACCACGCAAAAGAGCTTCATAAGACAGCTCGTCTTTTAATAGCAAATCTGGATTAAATTGTGCCATTTTTACCTTATTTCTAATACACTAAAATTTACTTAAAATATATTTTACTACACTATACACTTATTACATAGACAATTTAATTCATGGTTAAGGCATTTGCATTGTTCATAAGAGAGTAACCTCTCTTCTAAGAGAAAGACAAAAATTCCACACAGACGTCATTGTAAAGTCAACGATCAGCTGTTCGCTGGAATGTAGGTCAGACTAGTTTACTTTGTAAACAATGGCATACGTGTTGTATGTGTGGGAACGCGAGAAATACACTTGGGTATTGTTCTCTATAACAAATGCTGACGGCTATCTTTATCGACCGGTTTCAACTGGGGGAGCCAGATTCAACAAGGGGTGAGTCCGATGCAATGATACACGCTTTACAAGTTACAGCCCGTAATAAGCTGAGTTTAGTTATTAATTGTCTTACGTTCTAATTTTAATTTCTGTAATTCTATCGATTTATTTTTTTTATTTTTACTTCTCTCTCTCTCTAGTAACAAAATTAAACATGCGAATTTATTTACACGTAATTAACCTGGTCTACTTTAGTCAAGAGTTTATATGTTTCACCGTGACGACAGACATACAACTTACATTCTATGCAGGCATATTCAGGAAACTACAGGTCTTGAATTGTCGCAATATAAACCTGTTAAAGACTGAACAGATTGACAAGCACTAAAATTCATGTAGGTACTTGCATTGGTGTAATACAATGATAGATTGTATTATTTTGCGTATGTTAAATAAATTATACACAAGTTTTGCGTAATCTTATACAAAATAAATTCACAATTGTAAATTAATACTGTGTAATAATCTATTAATGGTAGCGACAGTATTAATCGCTAATTTTTTTTTTTACTTACCCTTTTTTTGGGGTGACATGAAATACATTAACTGAGTGCATAGATCAGCAGAGAGTTATCTATTTGTTTTTACTACGTAACAATTATTTCACACGAAAGCAGAGTGCCGCAATTCTATATGTGACACTCTGTACACGATAAATTCTTTTGTACAAAAACAGCAGAGTGGCGCAACTTTATAACGTTCCGGGCTACGTTATAAATCCAGGGAACCCGTGATAATAGACGCTAGCCAATTATACAGGCTGCCTACGTTGTAACAAACTGAAAATCAACACAACACTTAGAACAATAATAATTACTATAATCATAGGACACAAGGGAAGGTATATTCACTGATTTATGCACTCACTTCAATATGTAATAAGATGACATCTCTTTATTAACAAATGATATATATTGATCCCATTACATAAAAATTTTTTATACTGAAATAGTTAAAAAGGGTTTTCTGTCAAACAAAGGATCAAACTGATCATGTATTTTACCTCGGATCCGAGTCTCTTTAAATCTAGTAAAGACGTCTGAAATTTACTTTACTTATCAAGAAGGTTGCATTGTTACATGAACACCATTTGAAGAATGGTATTATTTAGTTAAGCGATTAAAACTTATATCTCAAGATTAATGTTACAACGTATGATTTTAGAAATTACTGGTTACATTTCTTTTAAAACTTAATGCTTAGAGATGATTATTGTCTTTTAAAAGGTCTCTGGCATGTATGAAAACTTATATTTTAAATGTACATAATTCTCGGTAGACAAGCCACCGAGTCACCTCTTAAATACGCTTTTGCTGTCCGTGTCCTAGGGCGTGAATCCTCGATACTCTGGTAGTCGGGGTAGTCATCTGGGTCGTGTTTCCGGTGAAAGTCCTCTAGGTGTATTAATGAGGAGATGGATGTTATGCTGCGTGACGTCGGGTTAATCCTCGGCGGTTCTGGTAAGTGTTGTTTAGGTGGTAGTCGTCCGTATCTGCAGTTGTACACGTCACATATTTACTGGCAGCGTAGTACTGGAGTTTGCATCTTCTTCTTTTACATTACTATCTGAATTACATCACTCGAACAATATTCGAGAGTTCGTTTTTTAATTAACTTGAGACATCACCTTATATGCGAGTTCTTTTTTTTACATTATCACATTTCTTTAACAAATTCCTCACTACATCTTATATATATATATATATATATATATATATATATAACTAGCTCTCCACGCTTTTAGTGGAAGCTAACACTCAATTAAAAATTTAAAAAACAAACATTTTCTGAAGAGCCCTCGCTTGGAGGTGTTTACAGTCTGAACGCCGCATCGTAACTCTTACATTGTTACAACAGGTAGATTGCAACGACGCGGAGTGAGTACTCCGCCATAATATAGTTCCAACTCTTTATTTAAAATACATTCTTATAGTAAGACAAAATAAATTATCTAGACTTATCTAGTTTACAGGGATTATTATAACTACTACTTGTGACTTCAAATTATTAATTATTTACATTAGGATTTACAGATATTTCTAATTTACTGCCGGTTCGGTATGCACGTTGTGTCCGGAATAGGCAGGTCAACGCATGATAAATTTACTAAAGGGTTAACTGTATTATTCTTAACTTTTACATTACGATTTTTTAATTACTTATTTAGTTAGATTTTTTAAATTTAATTCTCATTACTATTATGAGTTAGTTCAGGGGTATTTGGTTTAATCGTGCGATTTAAAGTACTTACTTTCTTTCGTTTTTTTTTTATATTTTTATTATTAATTTTTTTTTTTTTTTATATTTAAATCGTCACACCAAGACTCCGAGTTGTTCACTCGTATCAGTAACGGCCGCGGCTACTGGCTTTCAATTTTTTAATTATTATTATCCAGTGCAGCATGCAATAATTATACATAGCAAGCTCGCTTCATTTATCATGTCTTTTGACTTCTATTATTAATCAGATACGGACGTCTTGTCGCGTAAACTTCTGCGCGTGTCCGCAACAGTATTCAATTTCAGCTATTCTCAATAAATGATTATTATACAAATTCATACAGTCCACTTCTATTTAATTCAAAACCAGCCCTCCTCATTCAGCGTCTTCTGGAATAACTCGAGAAGACTTCAAGAGCTTCCAGCACGCAACATTTGGTCCTCACGGGCATGATATCTTAGTTTTGGTCCTTAAGCGACCACATCCTTTGTCCACAGTGACAACATTTTTCCATCCACTATTTCAAACATGTCATTTTATTGGTCACAAAGGCCTGTGTCCCAAACAAGCGTCAAAAGTTAAAACATCTTCAAATTGAGATTGCTGGCAGTGGCATGTCCGTTGTTGCCGCAAAAAACGACTTACAGAAGTTTCACCAGGCTACAACAGGAAACCGCAAGACAGGTGTTCAACAGCAGTAATTCCACAACGGTAAATCACGCTGACATACGACGGCAATCGTCATCCAACCAGCACGAACAGGCGAGGCAACAACATCACAGGATTCACGAACGGGATCCGAGCGGAATCAACAGGACCGAAGCAGTTCGGAACACGCCAGGATTCCACGTGACTATAAACTTTCATTTATCAGTTCATTTATGACTTTCACTTATACTTGTTCATATAACACATGAATATACAAATTGACCAACATTTTATATTCAGTATACTATTATTAATGCCTTATGCACACATATATAATTACAATATGTACATATTGTCATAAATACTTAATGGCTCACTGAGAGTTCAAGTGTCCACATAATGCTATACTATTATTGTTCAAATGCATAATTTCAATATCGCTGATGGCTGTTTGTTGATGGAAATAATGAGAGCATGTTATATTGAGTAATGTGTTAAATGATGAGATGATCAATGGCTCCGACATTATATTAAGCTTTATCAAAATTACTTCAATTATTAACCTGCTTTGCGCATACATTCTTTCAAATTACTTTTCTCTTCAATCGCAATCATGGCCGATGTCAAAGCCCTGATAAAGAAGCGGGGCACTATTAAAGCTTCCATGTCCCGCGTAAACACGTTTGCAGATAATTTCGACCCGGAAAACAGCGACCAACACGCGCTAAGAATAAAGTTGCAACATTTAATGGAGTTATCCACTAAATACGATGACATTCAATCTCAAATTGAATCCGATGACGCTGATTTCGCGCTAGTAAGTGATAGGGTCCAAACTGAGGTCGATCTTTGTAGCATTGAATGTAAATTGCAACACTTGTTGGATCAAGTGGAACAAGTGAATCAAAAACCGTTGGTTAGTACCGAGAGTACGCCTCTTAAAACCCCCCCCCTATACAATTGGAACCAATCAAATTACCTCGGTTTTCGGGTAACGTAATTGAGTGGCAGCACTACTATAATATATTTTTCGAATTGGTGCATGCCAGAATCGATCTGACGAATATTCAGAAGCTACATTACTTGCACTCGTCATTAAATGACGAGGCGCTAAACGTCATAAAATCGCTGCCAATTACTCATGAAAACTATGTCGTAGCTATTGATCTATTAAAAAACAGATATTACAGTAAGTTGATTGTCTCAGCCCATCATGTGAGGAATGTCCTGGGTGTTCAATCGGTTCGACACGAGTCCAAAATTGATATTTCCAGATTTATCGACGAGATAACAGCTAATATCAATGCATTAAACACATTAAATTTGCCCGTGAATACTTTCGAAATTATTCTTACTCATTATTTGTCCCAAAAACTCGATAGGTATACGCTTAGATTGTGGAAGGAAAGTTTGTCTGAAGAACGACTTCCCAACTTTAATAATTTTATAAAATTTCTAAATTCACGGAGACAGCTTTTACAAAATCTCGATAGCGAAACGGCTCCCACAAGCAAGATAAATGGTTGCGATAAGGCTCCTTATCGCCGAGCAATTAAAACGGTGAACACGGCCAAGGCCATATTTCACTCTCATGTCGGAAATAATCTCTGTCAGCTGTGTAAAGATAAACACAGAATTATTAATTGTCCACAATTTACAACGCTTACTATACATGAGAAAAAAAACGTTATAATTAAAAATAAACTCTGTCTAAATTGCTTTCGCCCAGGTGACGATAGCGTCCGCTGCCCATCCAAATTTTCTTGTAGAAAGTGCGCTAAACGTCATCATACCCTGATTCATATGCCTGACAAAGCCGAATCGTCCACCAACAACCAGTGTTCGCTGAAATTACAAACAAATAAATCCATATTATTATCTACAGCAGTCTGCATGACTACTGACCGTTCAGGTAGAAAGCAACCGGTTAGAATTTTGTTGGACTCCGGTTCGCAGGCTAACTTTTGTACCATGGATTTCGCCCGCCGTATGGGTTTGAAATTAATCAAATCTCAATTGCCCATAACGGGTATAAACAATTCGTTATCCCAAGCGGACTTCAGCACCCGAGTCAGGTTACAGTCTCGCTATAAAAAATTTGGTTTAAACATACATTGCGCTGTCCTTCCTAGCATCACCAATAATCTCCCGGCGGAATCATTTGATGTCACATCTTTAAATTTACCCAAGGGCATATTTTTAGCCGACCCGCAACTCAACTTCTCGTCGCAAGTCGACTTATTACTTGGTGCCCAATATTATCTGCAGTTAATTGAACCTACTAAATTTATCCGTGGCCCACATTTTCCCGTAATTCAGGAGACAAAACTAGGTTTCATTCTCGCAGGTAACTTACCGTTTAATGTTGACATGACGAAACCGATTTCATCCTTTATGGTACGTGATAATGATAGTGAACTTTCCTCGCAGCTAAAGGAATTTTGGAAGTTGGAGGAAGTTTCTGTTCGTAATACCTCCGCTGAGGATTCGGACTGTGAGAATCATTTTGTGTCAAATACCGTCCGCAATGACCATGGCAGATTTGTGGTATCACTGCCTCGAAAGGCAAACAGGTCTCATTTGGGTGATTCTCTACGCGGAGCTATCCGCAGTTTTCAGTCATTAGAACTTAAGTTCAAGCAGAACCCTGCCCTTTACAAAGGCTATAGCGAGTTCATGCGTGAATATTTAAATCTTGGTCACATGTCGCCACTTAATGAGTACGATTTGTCGCTTAACCATTCAGACACCTTTTATTTGCCTCACCACCCAGTCTTTAAGGACTCCAGTATAACTACTAAGTTACGGGTTGTTTTCGACGGCTCCACTAAGACGACAAATAATTTGTCCTTGAACGATACCCTGATGGTCGGTCCCACGATCCAGCAGGACCTGTTCTCTATTATGACTCGATTCCGAACACACCGATACGTCCTTATCGCTGACATTGAAAAAATGTATCGACAAATTCTAGTTAATCCGAAGGATTCTAATTTGCAGCGTATTGTCTGGCGAGACGCCCCGCATAAGGAGCTCCAACATTACGCTTTGAGGACAGTCACTTACGGGACTGCAAGTGCCTCCTTTTTGGCGACAAGATGTCTGGCTCAAGTAGCCCAAGAAAATAAATCCGAATGCCCTATAGCCTGCTTAGCCATAGCCAACGACTTTTACGTGGACGATCTCATGACGGGTTCAGACGACCCGAACGTCCTATCTAAGATGAAATTTGAAATCACAAATTTGCTAAGCCGTTATGGTTTTACCCTACATAAATGGTTTTCAAATGACCAGACAATTATGGCCTCTCGCGCTCACTTTTCCCATGATTTTAGCAAAAACCAAGATGTGCGCACATTGGGCATTCAATGGAACGTCAATGAAGACAGTTTTCTATATAACGCCCAGAGAAATGTCAACGTCGCGGTGGTAAACAAAAGAAGTGTGTTATCGGTCATTGCTGGGATCTACGACCCTTTGGGCCTCATCGGCCCTATTACATTTTGGTGCAAACATTTTGTACAACAATTGTGGTTAGCGGATACCAGTTGGGACGAACCCTTATCAGGCTCATTGTCTGAGCAATGGCTAGAACTCTATTCTCAATTGGTCGCGGACACTCATTTTAAAATTTCGAGGTCTGTTAAAAGTCTAAATAATTATCGAATCATGTCATTACAGCTTCATGGATTCGCTGACGCGTCAGCAAAGGGTTACGCGTGCTGTATCTATGTGCGGGTGGTCTATTCAAACGGCGCCATATCGTCAAACCTGTTGTGTGCAAGGTCCAGGGTCGCTCCGCTGAAACAGATAACGCTTCCCAGGCTTGAACTTTGCGCTTGCTTATTGCTGGCACAGTTAGCTTATAAAGTAATATACGCCGTCAACTACAATTTCGACGAATTATATTTTTATAATTTTATATTTTTATCACTTCAATGGAAGCGAGGGGTAATTACTAATGTTTTTGCGGGTCAGGACTCTATAGTGCGCGTTGCTGAAGTTCGCACCGCACAGGGTATCCTACGTCGACCCATCCATAAGTTGTGCCCCCTTCCAGTGGCATCAGACTAGCCGCATGAGCTTTCATACGGCGCGTACCAGGAATGTGAACTTGTCGCATTGTCTTGTATTACTCCCGGGACATTCCCGGGGCGATCATACAATCTACCTTTATTATTATTGTTATTATTATTATTATTGTCGTGTAGCTATTATTGCTATTATTGTAGTAACAATGCCATTATTATATCAAGCATGATGTATTTGTAATTATATTATTATATGATTGTGTATTTTTAAACCTTTTGGGAATGATTATTGTAATCTTATGGTATTAATTATTATGTATTGTCATTATACCTTTAATGGTTATGTATTGTTGAATTTTTCAGGGGATTGTTGTTTCGATATTATGTATGTAAGTTATTGCATCTTTTTATTGTATTATTACTTGTTACTTAGTACTGAATTCGTTGTGATCATTTGTGGTACTATGTGAGATAAATTAATGCATTTACTTAATTATTTTGTTGTTGTTCATTACGCCATGTTTTTATGTATTGGGTAATTTGTTGTCAGCTTTCTTTATGACTACAATTTTGATTCATCATGTATTTTGTAATTATCTCATGAATCTGTTATGTCAGCCACATATTATTATCAACGTTCAAATTGTCATTGCTCTGTATTGAACACGCTAAATTGTTATGTCATTGTTGTATTAAGATGTAAATTCAATTGTTGTGTATTATTAACCTTAAGGCATAAATTACAAAATCGCCCCGATTTTGAGCGGGCAGTATGTTCAGACTTTGAACTGTTAACCTTGTAATGTAATTACTGCACTGCGACACGCACAGATGACGTCACGTTTTTCTTATCTGCCGCCGACAGCAGGTACTGCTGTGCGGCCTGTAGCAAAATTTTCGTTAGTTCTAACCAAGACTCCGAGTTGTTCACTCGTATCAGTAACGGCCGCAGCTACTGGCTTTCAGTTTTTTAATTATTATTATCCAGTGCAGCATGCACTAATTATACATAGCAAGCTCGCTTCATTTATCATGTCTTTTGACTTCTATTATTAATCAGATACGGACGTCATGTCGCGTAAACTTCTGCGCGTGTCCGCAACATTATTCAATTTCAGCTATTCTCAATAAATGATTATTATACAAATTCATACAGTCCACTTCTATTTAATTCAAAACCAGCCCTCCTCATTCAGCGTCTCCTGGAATAACTCGAGAAGACTTCAAGAGCTTCCAGCACGCAACAGCAACATTCTTTGTATGTGTGTTTGAACTACTTGTTACCTGCGAGGTTCCTTGAGTGCCGCTCGTTGACGCTAATGTATTCATTTGGGATTCGTACACCCGTTTCTGCGGTGCTCTTTCTCTCTCGTTTGCCTCAGCTGTTTTCTCTCCTTGTCGCCACGGTGCCTTGTGACGTGGGGGGTTACTCCGCTCTGTCCTATTTTCCGACCAGTGATTAGCATTATTTACGTTCCTTTCCTGCTTGGCTGGAACTGTATATTACCCTCGCCATTCGTTCCATTCTTCTTTTGTCGCAAGGCTGCGAATTCCATTAACAGGTTTTGAAAGTCCATAATGTTATTCACACCCCTCGTAATGCAGGCAACAGCAATGTCGTGACTGTAGTGGTGTGCAAGTTTTCGAATTAGCTGTTGGTCTGATATCGGCGGTATTAATTGCCGGTTCTGTAAGAAGCACCTTTCCATATATTGCGTCATACTTAACCCACTCTCCGGGCGATATTTTCCAAATTCTAACTTATCACGGACGGTCTCCTGGATCATTTGATTCCAGTATTTGGATGTGAATGCGGTCTGAAATTGCGCAAAAGTGTTTACCTCATTACGTTTCAGCTTCCACCATATGGCGGCTTCTCCGTCTAAGTGTCTTCCTATCCAACTCACCTCTTCACCTGGGTAGTATTCACGGTGTAGGCTATTTCTTCTAGCTCCTTCACAAACTCCATCGGATACTCTCCTTCTCCATTGAAGTTCACATTTTTAGTGTGTTCAATTATCACTCCTTGCTGCCTAGGTGTGCGTTCGATCTGGGCGATTTAATTGCGTACATCTTCTTTGATTTTACTTATCTTCCCGTCGATTGTAGAACAGCTATTTTCGTAACATTCTTTCAGTTGTTCTATCTGTTCTTCATTTTTCTTCTTGTGCGTAATCATTTTATTAGTTATGGATCTAATGTCATATGCGACACTAGCTTGGTGTTGTTGAAGCGACTCTTCACACTTCTCCCAATGTTCTTTCGCTTCTGATCGTACTATTTCCACCTCTTCTCTCACGACTTCTTTGACTTCTGTACGTAATTGTATTGCTGTTTCTCGGTTTTCGTCTCGGATTTCTTGTATTTGTTGTGCTATCTGTGTTTTGTGTTCCTGTAGTTGTTGTGTATGTCTTTGTTCCATGTCATCTATTCGTTTTTCTATACGTGTAATGTTTTCTGTTATTTGCTGGTTATTTTCTGCTAACTGTTGTGTGAAAGTTTGTTTGATCTGTTCAGTGTTCTCTTCATTTTTCTTAGTATTTTCATTTAATTTTTCTGTCATGTTCTTTTCTAATTGTTGAGTGTTTTCTGTCAGTTTTTGTTCTATTCTGTTGATGTTTTCAGTCATTTGCTGATTATTTTCTATTAATAATTGTTTAGTATTTTCTGTCATTTGTTGTGTAAACTGCTGTAGTAGCCTACTGATATCTATGTTTGTAGCTGTTTGTTGGGTTTCAGTCTGTGATTGTGTCTGTTCTTTTTCGGACCGTACATCGTCGTTTTGTCGCCGTCCCCTCGCCTCTGAAGAAACCTCCGGGCTTTCACTTTCCGTGGCCTCTTCCCATCCTTTCTCTCCCATCTGATTGTTAATATAAAATTCAATGTCGGACCCACCGTTATTTTCGTTACTGTCAGCCATTCTACTATTTGTAATACTAACCAATTTAATTTCCTTACTTTACTGCGAGTTAACATTTAATTTTTACCATTTACTTATTCTAGCACATATCTTATTCTAATTGCTTATCGTCTATCCCGTTTCATTCTGCCGAGCTCATTTACAATCAAGCTCCACAAAGTTGGGCGGCAAATTTAACTTAAACGAGGTTTGCACCACGTTTTGGGCGTCCAAATATAGCTGAAACGGAAGTCTCAATCCGTTTTTCTGGCGTTATATTTGTAACTATTTAAGTTTATATTATTTGATGTAATAATATTTGTATTTAAAATGTATAAGATGCTGGGCGCCAAAGATGTTATGTGATCTCAGGGGGTTTTTTGAATAAAAACTCTGCAGTTAAGATGCTAATAACTTATAATTATTACTAATTTTTGTAAGACACATACAAAAATATATATATTCATTTCATCTTGACGAGAAACATATCTCAATTTATTACTTCAAGAACTAATCATAAATCATTCAAATTATTGAATTATTACAGATA
Organism: Magicicada septendecula; assembly: GCA_034769895.1. Lineage (NCBI taxonomy): Eukaryota > Metazoa > Arthropoda > Insecta > Hemiptera > Cicadidae > Magicicada > Magicicada septendecula. The sequence continues at coordinate 621,108,264 of CM068367.1, read as the reverse complement.
ATTTACTTTCTATACCAAACATAAATTCATATCATAAATATAAGCACATAAAATACATAAATCAAGACTTCGTTATTACTTGTCTATTTTACTATAATTGTTGCATTTATGAGTTTCAAACTAGAAAAACATATATATATTCAATGCCTTAATATTAACAAGATATTAACTTCTGACAACCATAAGATATATTTAATGCAACTCTGAATTTGTCAATCGTAATTTACATTAATTAAATTGAGCATTTCTAAAGTCATAAAGGGTAGAATAATATTACTAGCATCCAACTGCTCGTCGGTTCTTTTAGAATGAAACGGGATGTTTAGGGATTTAGACGATACGACTACATAGAATATTAGTTAATACATAAGTACAATGAAACTGTTACTTGTGTTCAGGATTATCCATTCCATCTGCCGACATTGCCTTGAGTGAAGTGAACATATATCACAATTTCACTCGCACCATACTTTGCTTTAATTACTTTCACAATTACTTTCGTCGATTCTTTACACACATCGGAACTCCGATTAAATACTCCACTCGACTTTCGCGCACAAGACAAAATATACTGTGTTCGTAATTACTTCAAGTTCACAGATTTAAATAAAACTGCTTCTTACTTGCTGTACGCACTAATTAAATGATTCACTCGCGATGAAGATTCCTCTCATGCTTGTCTTTGCTGTAAAAATAACGACTGTCGCGATCTTCGACTAACACGCACTCAAATACTTCAAGACTTATTAAAGTATTTTGATAGTTTCTTTATTTCATAATGAGATTTTAATAGACACGAATAGTTTTTCTGTACACTCCGATATATTACTTTACATGATAGTTAATCAAGCTAATATACTTTAACGCTTATTAAAAGCGAAGTTAAAACATACTATGAGCGTTTTAAAATATACTAAGAGCGTCTTTAACACATACTAAGAGAGCCTTTCACATACTAAGAGCGAGTTTAGCTGTACACGGGGTATTATTTATAGGGCTCACTATTTCTCTTTTCCCACCCGTTCTACTCAAATAATTCCGATAGGCTCATGACTGATTTCCTTGCCGGGAACTTCAAATTCGTCCATTCAAGAACCGAAAAAAACTCGCGCTCTAAAGTCACGCTTCTTCTCATTGGTTTCTGTGGGGTGCGCGGGTATTTTGCCACGTGTTCAACTGCTACACCAAGCGACGCGACTTTCACCAGAGTTTCTCCTTTTTTTATCGCCTGATCCATTGTTTTCCGAAGGTTGTCGTTCGTCAAAATCTAACGGGACTCGACAGTTTTATGATTTTTCGCGATCAAAGCATTTCCTTCTTTATGACTTTAGAAAGCTGTTTTTTGTACAAAGCTCTTTTATTTTGTTGCCGCCAGACTGTCGCCAACTATAACTTGCTTACAATATTTATGTGAGACGTTATTTTGCCTCAATCTTCTTATCAACACATTTAATTTGCTTAATAATAACTAAAAACATACATTAAATGATTAATTACGTTAATTACATTACATTGGTTTACGTGATCTACATTCGCGTTATAACGTTTATGTAAGTAGCGAAATATGCCATTTTACTGGTGTAAAGAAACACTGAACAAATCACATTCAGCCATTTGTAAACACATATAAAAATTTTATAATCCGATAATTCAGTTAAATATGAGAACACAAGGGTAAGATTGGATTGGACTCCCATAAATTCGGCACAAAAAAGCATATGTAAGATGGTTTTTATGTTAATTATAAAGGTTTACTTCGGATTGTTTTATCACGTTGTACTGTCTTATTGAAAATCGAGACGTTTCCTACTCTGACAAATGAAAATTTTATTCTTTACAGTGTTCACTAAATTAAATTTCAACATTATCTATTACCAGTTAGATACTCAATAACATGGATAAGAGGAATATTAACAAACAGAGTTTATTCATGTTTTAAATAGACTAAAAAAAAAGTAGCGGTCGGTTCGTATTTCTGTAAATACTCATTCTGTTCTCTTCGGATTAAAAATACTATTCTATGCTATTTTCTACATGACAAAAAGTTTTTCCTTGACTTAATAATTGCATGTTAATTCTATAATAATTAAATCATTTATATTATTTAGTGATAGACTCATATTTATTAAATGCGTGAAAATATAATAAAATGTTTCTTAAAACACTAACAAGATATTTGTAATTTGGGCTACGTTAAATATACGATTGTATTAAATTTTGAAATTTTTTGAAGATATAGTACTTTACTAATAAAATTCAGATGCTGTAGCTTTGGACCTCATGAAAAACCTTTATAATCACACATACTCTTTTATTTACAGGTTCATCTTAATTTCAAGGGGAGGGAATAAGCAGTCAGTACTTTAGTTTATAAATGTTTTGATTGGGAGGTGGTTAGAATAATTTCTGATAGCATTTTTGTTCTCGTGGGTAAGATATCAAAGATGACCTCGGAGTACGGATTAGTCAGTGAAATGGATCCTCGTAGAGGGCACAGAGTGAAAGTGCTGAGGGATTTTGATAGTCGATAGTTTTCAGACTGGCGAGTCGCTGAAGATAAGTTCAGACATAAATATTTCTCGACAGGTGTTTCCTGTTCTATCTTTCTATTTTGAGGTTATGAATCAGTTTTGCTCCCAATTCAATTTCTTTGTTTTCGAAATTTCTTTGAATTTGACTCGAAAATATCATACTGTCTTAACAATAGTTGTTACTTAACTTTCATACATCTGTTCATATTATGTCTGTTTCGTTTTAATGACAAAAATTTTCTACTTTTACGATCGTTATTATGTGTGTTCATTTTTGTGTCTCTAAGCGACCTTTTCTACCTGTCTTTATTATATATTTTACAGTTTTTTGTTAATAGTTAAATACATTTTACGAGAGCCTAGGGCCGGAGGGAACTACCATCGTAGCGCACAGCAGGGTTTAATTTTTGTTCGCTATGTACCAACAAACATGTCGAGAAGCAACCTGCCGTCTCTCCCGTCCTTTGGGCAAAAGCAGAAGGAAACACTACAGGCACGCAAGTATATCACGACGATCGTAAAAACATTGGTTATCTTCGGAGGCTACACCAATATGCCCGCTGTAGACAATAATGAGTCTCACCATTTGTCACTTTTTTAAATAAACAGAAACGGAAATAAAGATTTTTTATAAATAAAGAAATAAAGTTTCTTTATTTTTTTAACAGAAAATTTGTCACTTTTTTTCCTTCCCATAGGCTTGAAACGATCTGTGGGAGATTTAAGAATACAAAGTCAATGATCTCTACAGTTCACATTGTAGTCGTTCCCGAAAAGAAAAGGCCGACCTTCTTCTACAGTTTCTTCATGAATGCAAAGCATTAAAAACTTCTCAGTTCCATTAAAATGCAATTTTTGTACAAAATCGTTTGTCACACTGGTAAATTGTTGTAATCACAACGGGATTGCTCACTTATTTTTGCTCTACTACTACTTGCATGAATTCTTAAACATTTGTATAGGTTTAACAATCTCTTCAATAATTCGATATTTGTGAAATCTCTTGCCCGTTTAAGATCGATGAGATTTATTAATAGGATGGGTCTACATAAAATAATCACCTTTATATGGTGATTTCTATAAGGAAATTTCATTCAGACAGTGAAAGCTGTCCTTTCTTTGTCTTGCGCTGTACTCTGTACTGGTTAAACAGTTGATTGTTCGCCAAGAATGACAATGATGCATGCGCCTCCCCAGTAAAGTGCTGCAACAACGTGGGAGAAAAACAATAACGTGGCTTGACATTTGGTGATCTTACAACAGATTTAGAACAGGGTTACGAACAGTAACGTGTTTTGTTTATTAGGAGTGGCATCATTTCTGATTCACAGTCGTAACAGATTTCACAATTCTTTTCTGGACCGTTTGTAACGCTGAAAATTTCAAGTTTTTCAATAGATGTGCTTCAAGAGCCTTATCGCTTTCAAAAATTGTTTTTATAGGCTGTTTCTCCAAAATTTATTTTGAATCTTCTGTAGAAAGAAATATTGCTAAGACTTATGTAAATTACACTGATAAATGCTTGCTTTTCTTCTTCTATTTCGATCGCATTATCAGACAAGAGAATTCCTTAACATAAATGAGGAAATAGTCAGTCCTTGAAGCAAAAGTACAGACAAGTGGACTTTATGAAAGTTGGAGTTTGGTGAACTTTGAAAAATGGGGTAGTAGGGAAACATATACAATGTTAATCTCTCGGGACACCTAATACTGTCGAACTAACACTATTTAAATAATTAACAGAACAGTGATCGGGATTATTCCATTGTTTTGTTAAACCCATTCCAAGTGAAGCTGCTATTGATTCCTAATGATTTTTCTAGATCGAATTTTTAATAAATTTTGCAAAGAAAGTATACATTTGAAGTTTTTGGGATAGTATATATATAAGACACAGTAAACAAGAATTCGGTAAAGATGAAAATGGTAAAGTACTAATAGAGGATGAAATTGAAGGAATGCACTGAAAACATACTGTCAGGCGAAATAACAGGTCTTACACGGCAGAACCTGAAGATATTCCTCCTGCCCTTGAAGAGGTGTCATACGTAATTAAGTCCTTGGAAAATCACAAAGCTTCAAGAACAGATGAAATAACGGCTGAGCTATTCAAGTGAGGAGATGAAGATTTCTGAAAAGCATAGAACATCTAATTACTTTAAATATTTTGGAAGCAACTTATAATACCAAATGGCTGGCTAGTGGAGATTATACAGCCTATATACAAGAACGCAGACAAACCAGAATGCTCCAACTACAGGCTTAACGTTACTCAAAGTTACTTAAAAAGTTCTATCAAGTGTATATAGGCTACGTTAGTGGAATATGCGGAAGAATACCAATGTGGATTCCGACCTAGCCGCTACACAACGGATCAAATATTCACCATCAGACAAAAACAGGAAAAGACGTATGAGTACAACAAACATTTATATAGACTTCAGACAAACCTTTAACAGTATTAACAGAGGAAAGATGTTGGAAGATCACGTGGTATCACGCGGTATCTCAAAGAAACTGGTACAAATTGTGGAAGTGACTATGGCTGGTTCCAAAGCAGCGATACGAGTTGGCGGTCAGTTCACATCCACATTACCATTTGCCAGTCATTAGACAAGGGGTTGCACTGTCCTCTTTACTTTTTGACGTAGTTTTAAAATCCGTAATCAACACTATGGAAAATGGGGAACGTAGAGGAACTAAAACTACACAAATTTTTTCTTACGCTGCTGATGTAGCCAGTACAAGTAGAAACAAAAACTCTTTGAAAGAAGCTGTTATTAATATAGATAGCGGGGAAGTGGAAAGAGGTCTAAAATAAATGATAGAAAAGCTAAGTACGTGGAAATAACAAGAACACCGTTCAACAGACAACTTCTATAATGCGAAAATCCTGAATTTGAACACGCAAGTTTTCCTGCCTAGAGTCACAGATAAAACTACACTAACGCCACAAGCAATTATATCTAAGCGGGAATCCTTAGAGGTAACCGATAATATTCAGCTTACTCAAAATTAATAATGTCGAAAGCATTCATCAAATCATCAAAATTAAAAAAAAAATATAACCATAATTACACCAGTCGCAACACATGCATGCGAAATCTGTGTGTTAACGCAAAAAAGACAAATAGTATCTAAGAATATTCGAATGAAAAATACACAAACAATTTTTTGAACCAGTGTAAAATAACGACGGCTCATGGAGAATACGAAGGAAGCACGAAATAAATAATATAATAACGGAGCTGATATATGAAGGTTTATAAAAGTAGAAGGACAACCTGGCTGGGACACACAACGAGGATGGAACAAGACATAATTTCCATAAAAATCCTATAATGGAGACCAGTAGGTACATCAAGAGGAAGACCAAGGAAGAGACGGATCGAGGATGTTGAGGAGGGTCTGAGGTCAAGAAGATGGAGGAGACTAACCAAAGAAAGGTCTGAATGAAGAAAAATCATTGAAGAGGCTAGGCTGCAACGCCGGTAGAAGAAGAAGATATATAACACCTATACCCATAATAGAAGACAGACCGGATGCTCTATTCGTAGAATGATTAGTAAATCTTATTTTGTACTGTCACACGTTAATAAGTTGAAGAGCTCCAAAGACTCTCAATGCCTATTTAGAAGTCAAGGAAATTAGTAGAGTAACATACAGAATCTTCTTAAAGATCTGTAGAAAATATTGCCTTTAATGATACATCTGAGCAGTGGCGGCTGGTAATGTTTTTGACTGGTGGGGGGGGGGCAAATTTTTTTGGACCCATATGTAACAAAAGTCACCAGTAGAAACAAAATTATTGCTATTATCATGAAATAATTGTAAAATTGAACCTTTTGCTTTACTACTAAAAGTATTGTTAATATCAAAAACCTACCTTGCAAACTACCAATATTTAAACAGTGTTTGAAACTGAAATTATTTATAACCCTAAGCAGTTCACGTTCCTAAACTTAAATACTTAATAAATTATGTTATTAAATGCATGCATTGCTAAATAAAATATATTTGTTACCTACCCTATTTGTTTCTAATAAATACGCACAGAACACACAGGCTCAGACCTACACAGAATAAGTTACACGTTTATGTACACAAGGTTCGACAAAAACACAATCTTACACAGAATACACTGCCTAATAAAGAATAAATTATTAGAACATTACGTTTACACAAAAAAATACAACAAGAACACAATCAAAACTACTGTATATAAAACACAAGAGAAAATATATGCCCTTAAACAGCAACAGAGAAGTTTTGAACAACGCTCCGGTTCTCTATAGAGATGGACTCGTGAACTGATTAAAAGAACTTGTTCGCTTTACTGAGTGAAAAGAACTTCTCTATGAAAAGAGCCGCTAAATTAGACAGCGGGCAGAGCCCCTCCTATAATGGCTGCTGCTGATTTAAGAGGATAGATATGTGTACACGTCCTCTTGCTCCGCTCCCCGCAAGACCCACCTATGCAGGGAGGGCGACAGCGAAAGCGTCCGGCTGCGGGACCATGTCGAAAACATCGGGTGATCGCTATTAGTCGCCTCAAAAATATCTTTCACATAAGGATACTACACATTATAGTTATATTATTGACAAGTTTAATTTGCAAATTTAGTGGGAGGGCTGCGCCCTTTTGCCCTCCCTATACGAGCCGCCACTGCATCTGAGTATCAGGTTTTTCATAAACAAAGTGTTGTCGAAAAACACTCATTAAAAACTCTAGATCAATACGTCAAAAGTCAAAAAAAAGTTATTGATTTGATTGAGACGAACCAGATTACTAAAGACATATGATTAATCAATAAAAGAGAAATGCAACTTAGACGTGAATATTTATAAAATATAGATGTAAACGACATGTTACACTTACTAGCAACAAGTAGAGGAAGCACTGCGAGGCTTAAAGGACAACAAGCCGGTGAACATATAAAAACAAAATCAGAACTTATTTAAATAAAATTGAAGTCGGTAAAGATTAACAGGAAAACTTAATGACAGCATAGAAAATGTTTCTCCGATAGACAGTTCCTGAAAGATGGTGACTGATACAAAAATAAGGGACTAGTTTTCTGAAAAGGCAATATGTAATTGAATGTTCAGCAAAACAAACAGGGATAAACTTTCCTGAAAGAATGTTAACATTCCTTATGACAAAGAATTATTATTTTATCATCTTGTGATATGTTACATTTATTATATAATGAAGTGTTTAGGAATAAAAGGATTTGCACAGATTCTGCTTATATTATGAAACGAGTTGTATAAGTGCCAATTGAATACATTAAACTTAAATACCCCACTTAATGCTGTAATTTGTAAAAAGCGTTTGTCCAAACCACAAATCAGGTTACTACATGTAACCTACTCACTCTACTACAGAGGAATACGGAGAAATATAATAAGAATTATAGACAATTAATGACAATTGTAGGATTTTATTGATGACAATTTGGTGTAAATGACTGGTGTACAGTTGAGCGTACAGTATTTAATATTAAAACCAATAAGAACATTTTGGAAGCTGAAGGTAAAACCAAAAATAAAATTAAAATATTATGCTGCCTATGTGATGCTGTACTTACTGTAGAGAATGAAGATAAATCAGAAATATTTGTCACATCTGTAGTACAGTAAAGAAGATCTAAATATGATAACTGTTGAAAACTATTGAAACTGTTCAAGAGTCACTTCAAGTCTTCTTTAACCAATGCAAATATTACTGCCGACGGATAAAACAACATGTAAAAACCGATGTAAAAGCGAAGGCACAAAAGTATCAGGGCATGGAATGTTTTACAATCTAAGTTGAAGAATAAGTAGTAACACGAAATAAGTGTCTAAGCCAAGACAGTAGAAGCTGCTACAAGAACAATACGAGTCACTACAGCAGAGACGTCAACGATTGTGGTTAGACAAATATTAATATTTTAAAGACGGAAATTAAACTAATAGACACAATTCGTGTAAAGAACTGATGGTTGGAAACGCAGTGAATCTGAGGAGAAATTCGGGCCATGCTGGTAGAAATTTATTCAGTAGCGAGTTAGTCACATTAGCAGAGAGAAGTTAGTCACATTAGCAGAATGATGAATGGCTGCAAATAACAGGCATTTGCAAGAGATGAGATTTGTGGAAAGCATAAGTATGAAAAGCGTTTGAGATATACCTCAGCGTCCAGGATAGAAGAAAGTACAGATTAAGAAGCAAGTAGAAAGAGAAGGTAGAGGCCTAGAAACCTGAAGAGATAGCGACGAAAATTATTTAGAGCGATAGAATAAATCTGATAAACCAAAACTTAAAAATTATACGCGAAATGGTGAATGTAGACGTTTTAATATTAGATACCAGTAAGCCTAAATGTACACTGTGGTACGAACATTAGCCAAAAAAATGTATGTATAGAACGTCGAGAGAGGGGCAGATCCGAGGTAAAACAGACAGAGGGTTTTATGAATTTGGCAGGAATTTATTAGCTAACCTGGAATACAAGCAGCGCGACAGCGGCTAGCTTATAACATGACGATAATACATTGTGGTATGATGACAAATTTTTACAAAATACACGACACATACTGTTAAGGTATCGTGTATTAACTGCATTCTGTGAAAGACGTGAGTATTTTGTTGATGATATGAATATAAATATTTTAAAAACTCAAGACTACAATCACTTTTAATAAAACACTCCAACTTAAAAGGACGCGTTTGATACCACTGTTCGTCAATATTGTTTCAGTTAGTGATTTAATAATTTCAGACCCTTCTGGTCGATAATTTTCTGTTCGATAACCGATTAAATTCTTCTGTTATTAATTTTCTGCCTTAACTAAGCTGACCAATAGTTTGAGCCAAAATCGTGGACTTTATTCAGGAATTACTTTTTACATCAACATTTTTTTCAATTATTATACACATTATTAGACTATTGCTATTAGTATTAAACACATTTATATTATCATTATTATTGTTATTATTACATTGATATTATTATAAAATTGTTATTAAGCTTGTTATTACCCCCTCTCACAACACACAACACAACACACACACACACACACACACACACTTGAGCTTATAATGTTGCAGGCTTCAACAGTCAGTACTTTTGAGATGTGCCAATGTCTTTTTAGAAGTAATTTTCAGGAACATATTATAAAATTCTACTGTTATTTTGGAATATGTAGAGCCATGAAGAATTCTAGCAAACGTGTTAAATTGTACCCTGCTTTTGTCGTCAGTTAGACAAGACAATATAAGAATGTCTGTTAACATTAATATTAGATATTAATGTTAAAAACATAAGAATATTTTTTCACGATGGCGTTGTGAAATGTTATTGCGAATAAACAGTAACACAGTTTTATAAGTTCAGAGTAAACTGTTCTTTACCTTAACAATTGAAAAACAAATCTATTCATTTACCACGACTAATTTCTTTTTCCTTTCCTTCATCATCAAAACAAAAGCGCATTCTTTACAATATTTATGGTCTGGGAAAAATCAGCATCCTGGTAGTTCACTCTAGGGGTAGGTTAGTAGTAGCGGCATGGGAAAATATTTTCCAGAGGGGGCAAACGTCTATACATTATTCATTATAAATACACATAGGTGGGTACATACTTACACAGATTAATTTGTAATTCTTCTATCGTAATAGAAATATATACACAGATTGTACTTATTTATTAAGATATTTATTGCACTGAATTATTGACTTTCACAATACATTTATAATTATATATAGGCTAGTTAAAAGTAACGTTTGATCTCCAGTAGATAATGCTTAAATCTTCAAAGTTCTAATATAATCGCCGTAATCAAATCATCAGAGCAGGTTATCGGTGAGTATGGGGTCTACCGTGGACAACGATTTTCAACACTCACTATGGAGCATTGCTCAGAATAAAAAAAAATCTACACAGTGTACGTTTTACAGAACAAACACGCGAAAAATAAGGAGCGTTTTAGAGCCGCTCATGAACCCAGAGGGTTCGTTTCCTAAAGATGAAAGGCTGTCTGTGAACCGTTCCTATGTAAACACATACAGTAACACTGGCCGGCGATCCACAGGAAAGAAACCTCTGGCCACGCTGGACACCTTTACCGATTACACGTCAATAGTCATGTGTTTGTGTAGATTATGGAACTATCTATTTAAAATGCATGCAAATGTAAGAAAATTAATAGGGTGACGCCATAAATAACCCGAATTGTATGTGTGTGTGTGTGTGTGTGTTTGTTCTGGCCTGCCTTTTGATACAGGTAATCATAACAATAAAACTTTGGAAGCAAAGACAGGTAATGGAGATGATATACTTGCAGGCCAGGAGCAGTACGTCTTCACGCGTCGACGTTTTAAATTAAAATGAAAAAATGTAAATTTATCACCTAGTAACGAAATTATTTTATTTTTAACAATTACCATTGTTTGACAAAGTTTAAATGTATTTTACTTCCATGTTCCATAAGGAAATGGAAGTATGGTCATGGCGAAAAAAATCGTGTTCGAGATAAGGGCTGATTCTGATTGTAATTGTACTACCCTCAAAACATGAAGAAAAGTCATTTTTCGAAAAGTGTCTGTATGTGTGTCTGTCTGTCTGTCTGTCTATCTATGTGTAGAATATTTTCTATGGCAAACGATAACAACCGCATATTCAAACAGAATCAAATAATTTTTTGCATACATCCCTGAGTTGTAGAGGACTCTATTGATTTTGGTGAAGATCGGTTAAGGGGAAGGGGTAGTTTACCTGCAACCTTTTACGTTTTAACAAGAATAAAAGTACTTGAAAATTCATTTAAACTTTTTCAAACAATGGTGATTGTTAAAAATAAAATAATTTTGTTGCCAGGCAATAAAATTATAATTTTTACTTCCATATTCCTTAAGGAATGGAAGTATGGTGATGGCAAAAAAAATCGTGTTCGAGATTATTGCAGATTCTGATTCTACTACACTCAAAACATGAAAAAAAGTCGTTTTCCGAAAAGTGTCTGTGTGTGTGTCTGTCTGTGTGTCTGTCTGTCTGTGTGTCTATGTGTAGATTTTTTTTCTATGGCAAACGATAACTGCCGCAAATTCAAACAGAATCAAATAATTTTTTGCATACGTCCCTGAATTGTAGAGGTCTCAAGGACTTTCGATTTTGGTGAAGATCGGTTAGGGGAAGGGGTAGTTTACCTGCAACCTTTTACGTTTTAACAAGAGTAAAGTACATGAAAATTCATTTAAACTTTTTGAAACAATGGTAATTGTTAAAAATAAAATAATTTTGTTGCCAGGCAATAAAATTATAATTTTTTCATTTTAATGTAAATCTGTACATAGTATAAAGTAACGTCGGTCCGTTTTCTCTCTGTGTTTGAAATCGCTAATCTCAGGAAGTACTGAACGGATTTTATTCAAGTTTTCGCCAATAGATAGAGTGTCTATCGAGGAACATTTATGTGTATAATTAATACATATATGTTGTACATTAGCTTAGCTATCACGGTTTATGTCAAGTAAGTGGTATAGTTTACATCTTATATATAAAATGAATGTTTCTTTGTTTGTCCCGTATGCGTTCCTATACCATTCATCCGATTGCGATGAAACTTCGGTGAGTTGTTGTGCGCATGTCCGCGAAGGTTTCTTCCACATCTCCTCCTAAACCACTCTATCGATTTCATCCAAACTTGGCACAAATATTTTACGCAACGGGAGAACCAACATAGGATAGGTGTTTTTTCGATGGGGTCCTTTTGGGGGTTCTTTGGGGTCTTCCACATCGCCTCCTAAACCACTGGACCGATTTCAACCAAACTTGGCACAAATATTTTACGCAAAGGGAGAACCAACATAGGACAAGTGTTTTTTTCGATACGATCCTTTGGGGGGTCCTTTGGGGTCTTCCACGTCTCCACCTAAACCATTGGACCGATTTCAACCAAACTTGGCACAAATATTTTACGCAACGGGAGAACCAACATAGGACAGGTGTTTTTTTCGATACGATCCTCTGGGGGGGTCCTTTGCGGTCTTAAAAAACTATTAGATCTGGTTACTATGGCAACCCAATAGAATAGATTCTGTTCTAAATATATTATCGCATTAAATTGAAGACCACGCGAACGAAGTTGTGGGCAACAGCTATTTATTTTTAAGAAGCCTACTTTAATTAAACTTTATTATTAATTAAACTAACATTTTCATTACGTACAACGTGAAACTCCGTAGCGAAGCACGGGTATTCTGCTAGTCATGTATAAGAGAAAATATATCGTGCGTGGCAGGCAAGCATATCTCAGTTATGTACTGTTTACGTTTCCATTTTATTATTATCACTACCGCAATAAAAAGGCAGGGAAGACACACACACACACACACACACACACACACACACACACACACACACACACACACACACACACGCACACACACACACACACACACACACACAATTCGCGTTATTTCTGGCCTCATTCATGTTTATTTTCTTACATTTGCACGGTTTTTAAATGGAAAGTGCCGAACCCATACCAACATAACGCATGCAAGCCGAAAAAGTGTCCAGCGTGGATAACGATTTGCTTCCTGTGGATCGCTGGGCAGTGTAACTGCACGTGTTTACAGAGGAACGATTCATAGACAGACTTCTCGTCTTTAGGGAATGAACCCTCTGCAAGATGCTGAGGGTCCATGAGTGACTTCGGAGCGCTCCTTCTTTTCCGCGTGTTTGTTCTGTGAAACGTACACTGTAGATTCGCAGATTTATTCTAAGGAACGCTCAATAGGAAATGTTGAAAATTTTTGTCCACGGTGAACCCTCATACACACTAAACCTGCTCTGATGTTTTAATTACGGACATCATAATATTAAAACTTTGGAAACTTGAGCACTACTTAATGGAGATCAATCATTAACTTATACAAGCCATTAATTTTATGCATATTTTTTATATATATGTGTACAACGTTATCGGCAACAAAGAAGTAGTTTTTGTTAAAATTCCTTCCCGGGATATTTGGCCGTAGTCCAATGTTTTCTACAAAACCAGACGTTTCGGCAATGCCATTGACTTCCATCATCAGTGAAAATCGAGTGCGATAACGTGAGGTGGTATATGTTAGTGACCACAGTACTGTGGTTAAGGCTGAAGCAGTAAGTAGAAAGAAGTAGTTTCTATGGTAATATTCCATTTCGAAAATGATTTTAAAAATAAATCTTAGAATATGGAAGTCATGTATGGTTCTCCATACCGATATTTTCATTTTAATTTAAATCATGTATGATTGAAAATATATCGTTCCTGGCAGGCAAGCATATCTCAATTATCTAATGTTTACGTTTCAAAATTTTATTTTTTAATTACCACAATAAAAAGACAGGCAGGACACACACACACACACACACACACACACACACACAGTTCGCGTTATTACTAGCCTCACTCATGCTTATTTTCTTACGTTTGCAAGCTTTTTAAATGAAAAGTGCTGAAACCCACACCAACACAACGCGTGCAAGCCGAAAAGGTGTCCAGCGTGGACAGCGATTTGCTTCCTGTGGATCGCTGGCCAGTGTTAACTGCACGCGTTTACAGAGGAACGGTTCATAGACAGACTTGTCGCCTTTAGGGAATGAACCCTCTGCAAGATGCTCAGGGTCCATGAGATACTTCGGAGCGCTCTTTCTTTCCCGCGTGTTTGTTCTGTGAAACGTACACTGTACGGTAGATTCGCAGCTTTACTCTGAGCAAGGCTCCACAGGGAATGTTGAAATTTTTTGTCCACGGTGTACCCTCATACACATTAAAACCTGCTCTGATGTTTTGATTAAGGACATCATAATATTAAAACTTTGGAAACTTGAGCCCTACTTAATGGAGATCAAACATTAACTTTACTAAGCCTTTAATTTTATGCATATTTTTATATACTACATTATTGGCAACAAAGAAGTAGTTTGTTGTTAAAATTCCTTCGCGGGCTGTTTGAACAAGGTCCAATGTTTTATGAAAAACCAGACGTTTCGGCAGTCCCATCGCCTGCTATCATCAGTGAAAATCGAATTTTCTAACTGGAGGTGGTATACGTTAGTGACCACAGTACTCTGGTTAAGGCTGAAGAAAGAAGTAATTTCTGTGGAAATATTTTATTTCGAAAATGATTTTAAATATAAATCTTAGAACATGGAAGTCATGTATGGTTCTCCATACCGATATTTTATTTAAATCGTCAAACGTAATTAATCAATAGAAACGGTGAACAAATGGACATATTAGAAACTCTTTGTATACAGACACAACAATTATAAAGTCACTAGAATAATACCTGAACAGACACAAAGAAACATCAAAAACAATAATACACTTGTTGCAATAATAAACTTTTAATTTAACAATAATAAGTTAACATTCCCCCTCACACAAAACACACACTAGTTTGTAATTCTTCCATCATCTCTCATGACCACCTTTGATCTATGAAATATGAAAAGGGTACAAATAAGTCTAACTTATAGATGAAATAACCTATATGTCCGTTATAACTGTAATAAACTGAAAGACACTTCGAAGATTTCCATAAAATGTGGTAGGCATAGGCTACTTGATAACCTTAATGTTTTTCGTGTTGACGGATAGACAGATGTTGCGCAGGGCGTCTTAGCGCCCTGGTGAGTGTTCATTGTTCATGTACTCACGGTACAAGGACGTTAGGATGCAATTCCCCTTTACTCGATAGGGGATGCAAGTAGGGACTTGGATGTTTAGATAGCCATAGTATGTCGTCTACCTTGTATCAGGCAACGGATCACGGGAGCTTAGGAAGGTTGTGATCGATTCTTTCGGAGTTCATGTGAAAATTAGCCTATAGTGGATCGTCAAATAGCGCCAGAGGGCGGTGCGTCGTCCATACTGCCTGCTGCTGGATATGCGGGAAGGAGGATTCTCCACCCAATGCAAACAAATAAGTTGCCAGGGTTCGGATGAAGTCCCCTAGAGACTTTGGAATGTCAGCCTACCCTTGTTGGTGGCCGACAGTAGATCCATCAAGCGGGAGTAGCGTGCATGAATGATGTCCGCAAAACAGCACATAAAATGATATTTTGGTGCCGACTATAAGGTGGCTGTTTCATGAAAGTGTGCGGAATATTTTGGTTCTGACGTTGGTCCAAACACGTGGTCATTGGAGTTGAAATGCTAGTCTAGCCGAACGCCCAAATACTTCACCAATTCGATTCATAGGACGGTATCCCCGGATTGCGAGAATAGACTTATAGCAAGACAGGTCGCTTCGCTTTATAGGATGGTATCCCCGGATTGCGGGAATAGACTTATAGGAAGACAGGTCGCTTCGCTTCATAGATGGTATCCCCGGATCGCGGGAATAGACTTATAGGAAGACAGGTCGCTTCGCTTCATAGGATGGTATACCCGGATTGCGGGCGGTTTTCCACTGGCGGGGAACTACTGTAGTCTCTTCATGTTTATAACTTTAAGCAAACAAGATACAACACTACCTGCTTCATGTTCAATTCAAGTTTCCTAGTTTAAAAACAAGCGTAGGCTACATCCGTACCGGTAAAAGATTTCGCAATTGCCCGAGTCACATTCACTCACCGCACTAATAAAAACCATCACCATACTTCCATTTCCTTAAGGAACATGGAAGTAAAAAATTGCACACCTTCTAACAACATTAACGCTATTCCTATTCTTTATTCCACAAAGAACAAACACAGCAAAACACGTCTACACTATCGCAAACATAGGCTGTATGATTTAACCGTGGCGTCAATTCTGCAACGTACCTGTAGACCTATAGATTACACTAGTTCAAGCAGCGGAAACTTCGTTTATTTCTCTGCTAAAATAAAAAAACAAATTTATTTCGTAGCTTTTTACATAATTTTTCACTGATTAATTCATCATGGCGAAGAATGATTAATTCATAATTATTGTTTATAAATACTGTAGAAATTGGCGAAGAATTAAAAAAAAAAACTTTATGACGGGCGCTTGCGTCCTATCGCCCCTTGTTGAGGCCAGGGGGCCTGTCTCTAAGGGAAAGAGTTAAAAATCCGGAACGAATCCCGCCTTCCCGTCATCTATCTTAAGTGATAAACGCCGTTCCGATTTCAAGAGTCAGCAGGAGCCCTGAGTACGTCTTTGTATATGGCTTCGCACAAATCAAAACCTCTGAATCAGAGGTGTTTTTGCAATTGTTGTTTTACGAACAGTTACACCAGCGAATTCATTATGTTGTTCACAGCTCGTTTTAGACATTCTAGAGGTTACGACAGAGGTTATGTCTCTAAAAAGGATTAAAATCCGATTGAAACAAGTAAAAACGGAATTTTCTTCAGTTTGATTGATGGCGGTAAATTCTGTAACCGAATTACTGATCTGATAACTATAAGAGGTGGTCTCTGTTAGTAATTGCATGTCGGTTTCACACACGTAACACGCAGTACACAAACGCCGCGCCACCGGCCCAGACAGCTGCTGGCCACACAATAAATTCTCACTCGTGTTTACGCGCCGCCAGACGGTTTGGTCTGTCTAAATGTTGACAGCTAGTGAAAACATACAACTGCGCATTACACACTGACCGTAAAACATGCAGCACTCGTTGCATTCTGTCATAAATTTTCCTCAAGTAACAACAAAAACAAACTAGTTTCAGATGCAATAGTATTTATTTTTACTTTAGGCTATATTGAAAACTGGCTCAAATTGTCCTCGACAGTCTGTAGATTGGTCTTTCCATTTTACGCACAGTTTCGCGATAAATAAGTAAAAAGTAAAACTGAACTTGTCTCTTGTGGAGCAGAGTTCGCCTTGGTAAACAATTCGCAGCAGGTTCATTGGTGCAGCCTTGAAACTTCAAACACACCCCAGCTACTCTTGCTGTCACCGTTTAGTAGTATACCTAGTTTTTTGTATAAGAAATATTTATTTACTTTACATTAACAAATAAATTAAAATTGTTAACAAAATAATTTATTAATTTTGATTTATAAAAAGCAAACACTACAATAAATCTGGATTCAGTACTTATTTCTAGAAACATAGAAGTAAAATATGGAAACTATTTTGTTATAAATAACTTACCTCATATTCTTAAAACAAATAAGATTAAATTTTATATAAATTCTGAACAGAATTTTGTTAAGAAAGAGTGAACAACTGTGTAAGAAATTTCTAGAGTATTAAAATTAAAAAATAATTAATTTACAGGATCAGTAAAATTTCACACGCGTTACTTACTTTTGCTAAAAATATTTCAAGTAATTTTTTAAGAACTTTAAAACTAAAGTCTTATCCAAGAAAATAAGGGTCACTCTAAAAACTTTGTGGCTATTTAGCTATATTTATTGATTATTATTTTCAAATGATCAGTAACTGGTAATTTTATATATGACGTACTGTGATCGAGTATGTTATAACGGGAATTCTGGTATCCCTATTTAAGCGCAAAATTAGAGGCTTCCGCGCTCTGTGACTTTCTACCATCGTTGACGGTCTTCTCCAGTTACAATCTCCAGTACCCATTTGTAACGTAATTATGACACATAGACAATAGCATTTTGTCTGCACGTTTATCATAAACTGAATGGTTACTTTTAGTTATGTAAAACCAAAATGATTCTGTTAGTACAACTGTAACCGAAATTGAAACCGCATGATATTGAAACCGAAATTATAGTTCTTAACATATTACATTATTTTAGCATGATTTCGTTATTTTTATTCTTTATAGAAAAGAGAACACCTAATGCATAGACAGAGCACATGTGAAGCATATACAAGTCGATAGAGTGAAGTCGACCTAACAGTCACAACAGCAAAAAATCCAGAATTATTATTCAAGATATAGGTGACAGTTTAAATTAAAAATTCATACAGGTTGTCGTAGCGTATAGAACCTATGAATAACATGCAGCCTATGTTTTGAAGAAAGCCTATGTAGGCCTATAATTGTACAAGCCAGGCAGCGATCATATTTTCATTTTTCTATGAGCTAAACATAGAAAAATTTGAACTATATAGACTTTGCTAGTGAACTATTTTGTACGCTGCTTTCTAATACGGTCAGCCTCTCAGGGAGCCACCAAAATTTCAATGACACACGTATCTAAACTTCAACGAACTAGAAATAAGTCAAGACGAGTGAACGGGAATGACGGAATGTGTTAAAGTGGCTGCAAACATTTGTATCCGTATCAGAGAATACGGAAATTCTCTGTATTAGTGATCTAAAAAATATTTTTGGCGACAGACTAGTAAACCTGTCGTGGTCTGATAATTTTGTAACGTTATGGTAAAATTTCTTGTCGCATTATTGGAGTCCACAAAATTATCTACACGTTCTGCACAGTGTTATTTGTATTTGCTGTTATAAATGCAAACCGTTCTGATATTTTTCGACATAAAAGAAGATTAAACAAAAGTAATTTCGTAAAAAGGTTTCAATTTCTTAATTAGTCATTCTTACTAGAACTTCGTATTTAAAGTAGTACAAACTTTGGGTCCCAAAGCATTGGAATATCAATTCATCGTGGACTTCGACTACGTCAAAGATAACACAGTTGGTTACTAAGCCAAAGTTGATCTTCAGTGATATCCAAAACTGGATATTTTTTAATAAAAGCACTAAACACTCAGAATTTAAAATTCAGAATGTAAAAATGTACTTTCATGTTTCATGTTTCAGGCAGTGTAAGGAAGACGCTGGACATTCAGTATTTCATCACTTACGTATAAATATTTGACCAACAACTACTATCAATTCCGATGACCGATGACCAACAAATGCAATATTACGACGGCGGCGGTAGTTCATTGTTATAAGATTGGCTACTCTCTTCTTATATTCACGTTCCCTCCCCACATATGCTTTTCACATATTTGAACATACTTTCAAGACTTTAGCGTCTTTTATCTGTGTTATTATCCAAATGTAGCTTGTAGTAACGTTACAGCACAAATTCCAAGTAGGCCTACATACATTTCGTACGCAATCTGAGTTAACTGTATGAAAATGCAATAAGTACACGATTAAAGTTTTATTTTTTGGCAATTCCTTTTGCAACGATTTCGAACAATTTTTCCAGCGAATATAAAAAAATTATAACATCTGTTTTTAAAATATAAGTGATCTCAAAATAATTATAACAGGGTATGGCATAACACTACGGACTGTTGGAAGGTAATTACTTATGGATAATAAAGAATAAAAGGTGTACAAAAAGGAATAAAGATGAGCATAACATAAATGTTTTTCGGTATTCTTAGATTGAAAAGAAATGAAAAGTTCCACTGAGACTTTGTTGTGGGAGATGGCTAGAACTATATAGCCTACAGCTGAAGGCCATGAAAGAAAAGGTAAATAATCTTCTTCATTATCGCCACCTTCTTCTACATTAAACTGAAAACCCATTCCTTATTTGGCCTGACGTCTAAGTGGTCGATATCTCACACGATGTATAGCACTGACACTTCGGCAGTTCTAATTGTTTAGAAAAATTGAATGCATGAAACTACCTCTCGTATTGATTTGGCAGCTGATGTTACTGTCACGAAAAGACTTAGTGTTCTCGCATTTGACGTACGATTTCCCAGCTACAAACCACTGGAGCTGTTCATACACAAGCAGATACAGAAATGTGATATTGAACGATCCAAATGATGGCCATCACGTGGGTGTCAGCGTGCAGCGGGGTTGTGAGTCACTTGACGCGTACGAATGCAGCAGGTGGTGTAGTGACAGTCCCGAAATACCGCGCTTCTCTGACGTAGCCATTACCTACCTTACTATGACTGTCACTAACTATAATCACATTTTACTGTGAGCCGGAGCTATTTTCGGATAAACTTGTCAAGTAATACCACACCGTTCTTTTCTTGTGACGTAATTTATTTTATTTACTAGTAGACAGTATTCAACATTTTGTTTACGGTGCACAATAAGTAAACACAACATTACAATTAGAGAATGATTTATTACTCCATTAATCATGCCAAAAAATATGCAGAAAAAACGTCAGGGGTTTGAGTACTGAAATGTAAAGATAATAGAAATCTGAAGATCGTTATTGTATACCTAATATAAATAAATACGATGTATTTCACCTCGTATCTGGTCAGTGAAAATGGAGCCTTGAAGTACAAAGTGAAACTAGCGATATATCGAACAGTGATAATCTAACGTTCAAAAATCCCAACGCATTTTGAGTAAATTATAATAAACTACCAAGCGACATAACCAAATAACAGATTTTCACAATGACTTGTAAGCTACCTAAATTCGCTCACGTTTTGAACGGATTACATTTATTATTTGATAAAACTGAACGGTAAAACTGACCGTACAAAGATGACAATACAGTATACATGTTCAATCGAACTTCCTACATCCTCTACCGACTTGTCGCCTTGGATATCATGACCGGATTTCAGCAGTACTAAAAGGAAGGTCGCGATTACGGTACTATATAAAAACAGTATAGGATGTACGCTTATACAGTAAATACGTTTAACTCAGTAAATATACGAAATTTGTTTTGATGATTCGACAAAAACATTAGCAGGCAGCTAAGATTCATATCAGTGATTCAGACACCGTAGTTCTCCACGGAAAAGACACTACGTCTCAACGCATAGTAATTTATAAAGTGACGGTAGGGACTGTAATCGTGAGTCAAGTAAAGAAAAAAAACTTTTTAAGGCAGTAGACGCAGTAGAAACTTTAACAAATTTTTGAATAGCACAGGTTTGAATTTAACAGAATAATTACTTTAAGAAATGTGAGGAGAGAAATAAAGAAAATATCCATGAACAATAAAAAACTTAGTGTACAATTAATTAACCATTAGTGTATTTCTTAATGTAAATAAGTTTCGTTCATTTGTATATACTGTGGTACATCATTAAGTCAGTTGATATTTGTTGGGTCAAAACGTGTATTTGTGTTATAAATGAAGACCCAACTGCAGTGTAGTGTACCCAACTACTACTGTACACAATGAAACACTCCCGCCATTCTCCCTGGTAATTCTTTGGAGCTCGCTTCGGTGGCGTCAGTAAAACACGCATATTCTGTTATCCGTGTTTTGAATAAAATTCCCAACAACCTGATGCTTCACATAGACTTTTACGATGTTTACAAAATTTCTATTCAATTTTTGGCCCCTCCTGTCCTTGAAGTTCAAAAACATTCTCAAAGTGAACACTACATTCGAATTTCGTTAAAGTTTCTTTAGACTGATACCAGACATGGATTTAAAAAATTTTTGATCCTGTTTTTTGTGCCTTAGCATCCTAAATTTTTAAAACTAAATACTATACTCCGATTTTAGTTAAAATCTCTTGAATGTGAAATTTCACATGGATTATTGCATTGTTTTTCAAAGGTTTCCTGCTTTATGTTTTTGTCGCCCATTCTATTACTTTTGGGGTATAGGGATTTTGGGGCAATTATATGGATGGATTACCAAACAAAAATCGGTTGGTCATTCAACAGTTATCGTGAGACATCCCAGAATAGACAGACAAGCGGATGCAGACACGATTGAATTAAAACTGATAACTCACATCGCTCGTTCAGTAATTAGAAAAAATTGTATGTAATTTCAATAAACTGATCAAAAAAATAATAATGTAAATCGAGAAAATGTAGAGAATACTGTAAACATATGGGCTAAATTAATTTTGTTGGTACTTGAAATTATATCATTCTTATTGAACGACTTCATGTTTTTTTCCAGGATCGCATTTAATGGCAGTGAGCAAATAACAACATGGCATCCTTCACAAGTAAAACTTCCTCTATTAAACGAAAAGATGGTAAGTAATTTTTGCATACAGATATCTCGATCATTTAATTAAGTAGTTTTTTTTAACATTTGAAAGGAACTTTGTAGCATTTGAAGAATTACAAGTGTGTATTTCAGCAGGTTTATATGTTTATTTTTAGAATTAATATTAGGCAATTACCTGCATTAACTTCCGTCTTGTGACTTATTTGGTTTTTTCTTAAAACGACGCGTTTCGGGAATAAATTCTCATCACCAGGTTCAAATTCTATAAAAACATCAAATTCACCCAAAAGGGGCCGTCTACTAGTTAAAATACACAAACACAAAAACACCACACATAATCTAACACCGACACAGTCACGGCACAGTCCGATGCGCATCGTCTCGTTGCCAACGACCAACTGTTGCACTTTGTCTTATACGACCGTTATCATTGCCTGCTGACCCATCGATATCGATGGCCGTGTTGTACACCAGATTCGATCGGAACGAAACTTTGTCATTAAGTAGCTGGTCCGTTTGTAACTTAGAAGCCCTGTATATCTCATATTCCTCCACAGCGTTCATGTATGCACCCTTTTTACAATTATGAAGCAGTTTAAAGTTTGTGTGGAAGTCTGAGTACTTATGATTATACAGCATTAAATGCTGAGCGTAACTGGATCTAGTTTTCGAGATATCACTTTTGGGCAGGTGTTCTTTAAAACGTTCGGCTGACTGCCTGCCCGTTTGTCCTATACAGAATTTGTCATTCTGACAAATTCTGTGACAAATTCTATATAGGACAAACGGGCAGGCCGTCAGCCGAACGTTTTAAAGAACACCTGCCCAAAAGTGATATCTCGAAAACTAGATCCAGTTACGCTCAGCATTTAATGCTGTATAATCATAAGTACTCAGACTTCCACACAAACTTTAAACTGCTTCATAATTGTAAAAAGGGCGCATACATGAACGCTGTGGAGGAATATGAGATATACAGGGCTTCTAAGTTACAAACGGACCAGCTACTTAATGACAAAGTTTCGTTCCGATCGAATCTGGTGTACAACACGGCCATCGATATCGATGGGTCAGCAGGCAATGATAACGGTCGTATAAGACAAAGTGCAACAGTTGGTCGTTGGCAACGAGACGATGCGCATCGGACTGTGCTGTGACTGTGTCGGTGTTAGATTATGTGTGGTGTTTTTGTGTTTGTGTATTTTAACTAGTAGACGACCCCTTTTGGGTGAATTTGATGTTTTTATAGAATTTGAACCTGATGATGAGAATTTATTCTCGAAACGCGTCGTTTTAAGAAAAAACCAAGTAAGTCACAAGACGGAAGTTAATGCAGGTAATTGCCTAATATTAATTCTAAATATTTAGTAACGTGACTTGGAGACAATTAAAACAAAATGAATTTATATGTTTGTCTAGGACGTGTCTACTTGTCCTATTAGGTCACTGGATATGATTTCGATAAATATGACTAGTAAGCCTACAAAGAATTAGTACTGTAACACCTATCCTAACGTTACTAATATTAAAAGGTTGGAAACCATAAAGAGATAGTCCAAGAAGTAGGCCAAAAATTATGGAAAAGCAGGTAATTAAGGACATAAAAATGGGATAATATCAGGATGGGAATATAAAATTAGGTAGGAAGGTTAGGTAATAACAGAGAACATACAAATTACTATACAAGAGAAGAGGCAAAGAAGAAAATATGCAGTGACTTAACAACAAGAAATAGATTAACAGAACTCGAACTATAAGAAGGTATAATTTAAAATATAAATGTAGTGATTCTCTTAAATGCGTTCGACTCTCACGAATTAAAAAAACTCTCGCTCTTCAGGCGTCGCTTCATCCTGGCACCGCTCTAGTATGGTTCAAGTGGCCTCTGGTATGACCATGAAAGCTTTTTCTATTTTCTTTGTTGCTTTAGTTAAGGATGTCACTCCTGCACTCTCTCTGCTTACCTTTGAGAGTCTCTCGACGTCAACGCGGTTCCTGTGATCTTCAACCGCGAGCATCGTCCTTAATATGGTGTTCGAAATGTTGTCGATATCTCTTCGTCTTCGTCTTTTGACCATCTGTCTTCTGTATTCAGAGAATGTATATTTGTATCTAATGTACTGACACACGGCTGTGCCCGGCGAGGAACTAGTTGAGATAATAATTTACCTCCCATTTTTTCGCTCTGTCCAATTCGCCACGCCAACGTTCCTGACACCGACGCGTTAAGAGCTTCTTGCCCGCTCCGTCGCCGCCTACCTCCTTGCTCATCTCTGCTTTTCTTAATCCATTTACTCTCTTCTGCCAGTCGCTCCTGCGACCACCGGTACAGTCAGCTCTGAGACTGCTCGGTACGAGTCCGAGATCCGTAATACCGCCTTCTTCTTCTTCTTTGAGCACATCGGCCATATTCAGAGATTCGAGCGGGTGTATTATATGACTAGCTTAAGTAGTCTTGTCTGTTAGATAATGGGGCTCCAATATTTGCTATGAGAAGTGACTCTTTCGGCCTTCACGGACGAAGAATTGATCTGCTGCCAAAATGTCAGTTTGGTGCTTAATCTTCTTCCGAAGTACAGGTGCATTTTACCGCCTCTTTTGTGTATATAGTGTAACCAACTAGCTTACGTGTGTTTAAAAAGTTTTATAAATGTTTGTATTTAGTATTGAAAATTAAAGTTAAGTTATAAATCGATTAGAATTCGATTATGATGAATAAAAGTTATAACTAATTTACAAGAACTCTTTTTTAAAAATAATTGCAGTAATACTGTTTGAATAGTAATGTTGCTCAATTTAGTGAATAAAGCGTACTCGCTGGTCGACTGATGAAGGTAGCCGTCGCGTCGATTCTGGCAGCGAAACTCCTCCTCCAGGTTAACTGTCGTCAAAGTACGTAATGTCAAGTCACGTCTGGACAAAAAAATTTATAAAAATATACTTCCACGTACCTGGTCGTGATTCTAGAAGTTCGGAAGTTCACTTATAGTAATTAATAAGCTGCCAAGACGGTTTCCAAAACCAGCTTGCTTTACTGACAAGGTTAGATTACTCCTTGTTTAATAAGGGCGCCACACAGGTTTATTTCAGGAAAATCCCGTGTAAAACCAATTAATGAGATTAGATATTTGCTAATTTTCTTTAAAAACTGGTGTTGAAGCTTATTGCACTTACGGCAATTCAAATTTAACAACATACAACCTCTAATCAGAGTTACTATTGTTATTCAAAATTAATTATTCATTCACTTCTTGAAATAAATAGAGGCAAAGTTTATGCTGCTAATAAATGGGTTTTATTGTTACCCTTGAGAATAAATTTAAACAAACATAAGTATGATAGATACATTAATATACAATTGCAATTATTTCGTTCCTTTACCCTACAAACTAGCTCAGATAACACAAACAAATCTTCTGGTTATTCCCAGATTAACTTTTAATTTAAATATTATTTTTATATATCTCGGGCGTAAATTCTTTTAAACACAAGAGATAACTACTATATGCCTATACAGAAGTTAATTATTTAACAGAAAACAATATTTACTAATTCGGCCTCTTTGTTTTAAAAATCGTACCTATTACTAGGTTATGCGTTCGTCACGCTAGCTTAATTATTCACAAATATTTTATACCACTTAAGACTAAAATAAATCTTACGTAGGATTAACAAATCCACTAAATAAATTCAATCACCGGTGTAACATATAGAAAGTTTTGATGTTATGCGTCAGTACAAATTTTGTGTTGAAAAAATATAAGTACACACAGATTCATGAAATAAATTGTCACAATGTTACCTTTTTATTTTAATCTTATAGATTAAAATTTAATTTAAACACTCCAGCGGTCGGATTATAGTGACCCTGGTTTATTACACTGCACACGCACTAAGAACAGAGAATAATCGTCCTCTTCTAACAAAATTCGGACTAATTTAACTACTGGTTAATTATCTTTCTCTTGTTCTAATTATCGCGCACAAAATAAAATAAATACTTTACTTCGATGCACTGATTGTAGATAAACTGTGGTGTAGTTATTTGTTTTGACGAAATGGTTTAATGGAAGAACTGTTTACATGATACTCTAAGTTATTAACGTATTTTGCGGTGACGAGCGACACCTTCTCGCTCTCGCTGATGACAATAAAGTGTAACGGTTCCGCTTGGATTCCGATTATATACCCCCTGGCTTCATGGGGCTTAGGTGATTAATTCATTTAATAAGCTATTTTTTGATTGGCTCCACCAGACGTTACAAAAATGACGCATTGTTTTCTAACCGTCATTAACCGTCATTTGGCGAAGTTGATTGACAGTTATCGTTGTTGTTAGTGTTGACTAACGAATTTCTCACTTTATATTTACAAATGATGCTAACGCATGTTACGCACTTATTACAGTTGCGATCGGGGGTTTATTGCTATCAAATTAAAGAACAGTTTATTAGCTTTAATTTGATATAGCTTAATACTGGTTTGAATCGCACTTTCTCTGACATTTCTAAATAAATAACGTTCAGATACATGGTTTCGCACTGTCGTCTGCTAGTGACGCCAGACACGATTCTTCCTTATCTATTTATTTTTTGTGTTTCACATCACGTTTTCTTTTAAACGTTTTTGTCGGAACACTAATACATTCGTCTTTATACTTAATATCTATTTAGTGAATACAATATCAAATCTTAGCTAACTAGGGCGATACATTACTATGAATAATCCTTACCTTCTAATTACATTTTGTTTATCCTGTTCAACTCTATGATACCCATTAATAATGGAGTGGTTACATTCATAATATATTAATAATATTCACTGTTACATTTGGTATAATGATTGTTCAGTAGGTTTTATTTACACTAGTAGTCCTTTCTACTTATCAATACACTGGCAATCGTTTGTTTAGGCGTAGCCTAGGCATACCTTTCACATCGGTTTATGCCTTAATAATGGTCATTAGTTACATTTGGTACATTGAGGAAGTAACTTATTCATATAAGGTTTCCTCTTACAAGTATTCTTACTTCTTAAGATTACATTTGGGATTGTAATGTAAGTTTCAATTTTACATTGTGGCCATAGCTAGTCTTAGTCATAGGCATTGTTATTTACTGGTCTTGGTTCATTTATTTTCAGCCAAATGCTGTTGCTGATATTATATTATTCTTGTCATTCTTTAATTACTTTTATAAACATGTGATATTACATTTATGTCATTGACTGGCTTGTTCGACAGCTTATAGTGAACTTGGCTTGTCCATTAGTTAGAGTCAGTAATAGTATTTGTTGTAGTGTCATGCAGTGTATTCCTTACTGCTTCTTGTGGTACTTCTTCTTCTTTCTTCTTCGTTGGTCCTTCTCTTCTTCGCTACTTTCATAATTATTTATTCACTTATATGACTTTCGTGTACTTATTGATTCTATTGGTACATGTCTAGGTTATGTAACACTTGGTCATGTTACAATAGTCTCTGTAGCAAGCTGCACATCCACGATCAGTCAGCTGTGACTGACTATCTCTTTCTATTCTATGGCTAGGTGTTTCTCCATCCAGAGACATACCCATCTCAATATTTGATTCAGGTTCCTCTGGGATTCTTCGTCTCTAGCGACGATGACTGCAGCCATGTCACCCTCGTAGCCAACCAAAAAGATATAATCCGGCATTTTCGTACGGAGATTCCTGTTATAAGCAACATTCCACAAGTCACAGCTTAGGGTGACCTCCTTCCGAAGAGGTTCTCCATGAACTAGTTCACTCCAAGAGATTAGTTCACTGAGGTACTCCAAACCACCTGAAAAATATTTGCGGTGTTCTGAAGGTGTATTTGAGGTCATGTAAGACATTATTACACCTAGCGGAGTTAAATACATTTTTCACATCTAATGTGAGCGTTACATTTGAGCTAGGTGGCAGCTCTGACATGCTCCTATCGCGGAGTAGCTTTTACGGAATCCATGCTGTTTCTTCGACAGACCACCCACTTGTTGGACGGACGGAGCTAGTCGTGACTTCAGCAAACTTTCCCGTACTGTCTAAGATTCACAGAGGCCTGAACGCTGACGGAATGTGAAGGTTGATCTTACCTTTACTTATTAGTATCAAACGTTGTTTTTTCAAGGCTTTATGGAAGATACAACCATCAGTTACACGCGAGTGTTCAATTACAGTCGAGGGCGAAATTCCTACAATAGCTTTCTGTGTCTCTGTTGGCGTAGCATCAGGTTCAGGCGCCTTCTTATTCTGCAACGAAAGCGCTGCTACCTCGGGAGGAAAAGAAGCTCCTAATGTGTGTGGGAGGGAGGAACATTCTGTTCTCTGAGCAGTAAAGAGTACTTCCATAATGTTCTTAATTTCCCCTGCATTCAGAATTGGGCTAACTGTCCGCCCACCGATCTTCCAAATAGTCCACTCCCAAGGGATCCGCCGGAGATCTTCCAAAGTTTGCTTTTTGCTTTTATCAATGGATGTTTTGAGCTCCCTTTCGCTGGTATCTATGTATTTTTTTCCCCTGGTGACCTTGCGGCTGAGATGTAGACGTCTCTTTCTACTGGCCGCAATTTCGTCCGTCCATCACGCTGATTGGCTGCAATGTTGCATACCTGAATCCTGGTTGCCTGGTGGCCTACATTTTGGGGCGTCGAGGCATCGCACGTCCGCCGGATGAGCCGGCGGCGTGACTAGTATTATATTATAATATATAATATGTAATATATCTATTACATATTATATATATTTATAATATAATATTATTATAATATTATATTACATGATGTAACATGATAATAACTACTTGGAACGATAACCTGTCGTGATAATGGTTGGATGTATTTTTTTCTAATTCGTTGACTACAACCAACAGATATGAATGACTACTAATGGAATTTTAGAGCAGTTAATGAAAATTTTTAAAAATACTGATACCAACTGTTCAGAATATAAATTGGTCGTGGTGAGAACTGATCAGATTCCACAGATCATTGCCTTCACCTGTTGTGAATCCTGCATTTATGCTTAAGTGTTAGCTTGTAAGTCGTATTCAGTACTTGGTTTGATAGTGGAATTCTCGGAAACGAGTTCTGCGATATGTTCACAATTTGTCGTGATGATGACTTTATTTTTTCATCGCTTTGCATAAGCGTATGTATAAAACAGTTCTTCCTGCTGATCAGCTATAAGGTGTCATTCATACTTGTTTGTTACGCGTATACACAGTTAAATGTCGCGAAGGCCAGTTGTCGTGTTAAATCAGTTGGTTTACAAGTTACAGACAGTCATGTTCAAGTCTTCCTAATATTTTAGGGGGGACATGTCCGTTTTTAGTTTTGTCCCTTAATAATTCAACACAAAAATATAATTAAAGCAGAACATAAAATTAGGATATGGTTTGAACTTATGAGGAATTGGGAGTAAGACCTAGGGTAGTAATCCGTTGTCAAACTAACAAATTAAAAATTTACTGAAAATTTGATTGCAGTCTACTTTCGTATTTTAAAATTAAAAATTACAAAATGTAACTAAAGTACAATACTAAATACTAATTTATGTAATCTTCTCTTGTCAGTGAAAGTATCATATCGGTTGACAGTTCGAGCAATTAAACGTTATGTCAAGCAAACATTTTGGAAATATGATTTATTTTAAAACATTTTTTTTTGCTAGTTATATTGAAGATTCTATATAATATGAGGTCTGTGTTTGCATTTGTGGTTGGGGTTTGCCTTTTATTATAAAGTTTTAATTAAAATTTTTATGTACCTGTAACTGACTAGCGAATATAATTTATATACCCAAAGTATACAATGAAGAACCTTCCAGTGTATAACTACGCGTTCAATCTTACTAGTTTTTACTCCCTAAATTCGTTCTTACTATTATTTTTTATGTTACTGTAAAGCGGTGGATATGTTATTAGTTAACATGTTCTTAACGCATAAAAATTATGATGATCCTAACAAAAATATTCGATTGCCTGCACAACCTATGTTTTACTATTTTTGAAATGAACGATTTTTCTAAAAATAAAATCAATAGTTATTTTTATGAAAATGTTTTTAGGTCGCTGGGCTTTTTAGAAGGAAATGTCAGCAGTAAAAAATGTTACAGATCTGGAGTGTGATGTTCGATATGAGAAATACATATTTTGCATTAAGTGGGCGAACCACTTGAGACTAAATTATGTTGTGAAGGGACAGAGAAGTTCTGTTTTATGAAATATTTTTAACTTTTTGTGATGCAGCTAAGTAGTCCCGCATCAGTTCTGTAAACAGTAAACAGTGAGTGTTTATTGGTCAAATAAAGTGTTTCAGCGGCGCGTGACAGTGTGTGTGTGTGTGTGTGCTACTATTAATAAACGATTGCTGCCGATTGTCTGGAGGGAGGAAGACTTGCCAAAACAGAAATTTATTTAAAAAAAAAGACAAGGGAAAATGATTTCTTACTAGTTAATCCTGACATTTTGTTGGTTTTCACCTGAGTACGTAAGTAGCTACAATAGGAGATAATATAAAAGCGATGCTGTACTTCTTCCATGTATACGAACAAATGAGTGTGTGTAACTTATCCCCATAATTTACTTATAATTTATGTATTTTATTATATTTTATAGTTTTATCTTTTATGTGTACTTACTATTTTTTTTCCGCTCTCTTTATACTACTATTACTTTCTGAAGCATTTTTACTTTTCTGTCGCTATAGCTTCTTTTTTCAGAATTTATCTTGCCATTTAGCAGAGTTCTGTGCACTCAACTTGGCATCGTTACATCATTATATTAATTTCCTTCACTTTCTGCATTAGTAATTTTCATTCATTTTAGTTTCTATTTAAACTATTTCTTTATTAGTCGCCATTATTGTTTCGGAGATTTGGTTATTGACATCTTTAATGTTTATTCTATCTTCAAATAGCTTGATACTTATTTTGCATTTTCATAATTTTTTTTTTTAATTTAACACGTTTATTTTTACTGACATCTTCTTGTTTCAGTATGTTTTTATCATCATTATCTGTACACTTGCCTTCTTTAATTTTTATTAATACTTTTGCTTTTTCAAGTCTACATATGTTAATAATTTATGCATATTTAAATTTGTTTTAAGTCAACATAATGGGACAGTCCCATTATTTTCCATATCTTTTCGAGTTTTCAATTTCACTATCTGTCATCCTTGCTCTTTAAAATGTATAGGAGACAGCTCTTACGATGCTACAATATATAAGCTTGTTTTCATTACTCTCTGATTTTGTCTTCTCACAAGTGTTTGAATTCTCTACCGCTTATTGGATTCTATACATTTTTTATATATATTTAAATAAATTATATATGTATATTTTTATATTTATATATAGCTATATACATTCAACTTCTTCAATCGTTTTAGTTATTGTAAAACAATAAACTGGGTTCTTTTGTGTACAGTCATTTCTACAGTCCTTTCTTATGTACGTATATTAAAATTCTGTGTCTTTTCTTTATTGGTATTTGTAATAATTTAAATAATTTCTACACCTCCAGAGCATCTATATTAACTCATTTTGTGTATACTGTAATTAATTATATGTTTCTTGCTTTTATAGCATTTTATATAAATGTTTATGAATTGGTACCTATATATTTTTTAGGTACGGTACTTATGTTTGTGTCACAGAGAAATGTTGGTGTTTCAGCATTTTCTGAGGAACTCAGTGCTGTCCTCGGCAAACGCGGAAAGGTCACGACAACAGAAGAAATGACCACAACCTACTGTGAAGTCACTTCCCAGGTCAGTTACGACTTGTTATCATAGTTTATGTGTCGTGGCTGAGGCGGACGCGATGCAATCGTGGCTCGGCCACGGCGTCCACCATGAAAGTAAAAGCAAATTATCACTTTATCGATAGTAAAAATATGAACTTTGACAACGTCTGGTAAAAATGAGGTTTAGACTGTGTGATACTACGTCTTGTGTTAGTGACATATATATTTAGTTTTAAATTTATTTACGTAGTTATTCCTCAAACACTATATAAGCAAAAACTAACACGCATGCAGTCCAGTGTTTGTTGTATGTCTTTGAACACCCAGGTTTGAGTTACACAAACCGGTATTATCTCACTGCTGGACCATAAGTAGCTATACGTTAGTAATTACATTTTAAAAACATATATACTGTCAAACTTATCCAGAACTCAAGTCCAAGGTGTATATTTATTAATGTTATCTAGTATTGTCTTGTGTCTCGAACTTAAGAGCTGTATCAAATAAATAATGTGATTTGAAAGATAACTGATCATTTAAAACAGTATGAACTGGACCTCCATACAGTGCGCACTGTGCAATGTGAAAAGCCCTACGTTTGTAGTGTAAATTATGTGTATGTGTGTCACTGTGTCATTAATTTTTAACGTTTGAAGACGGAAGAGTGATTATCCTCTGAAGATGAAACCTTAGGTTTTGAAACGCGTCAGGACAAAATAAGGAGAAGTCGCAAGAGGTTTATTAAGTTAATTTTTAATTATTAACATTTACGCGACTTGGATACCAAAAAACATGTTTACAAAGAGTCTTGTAATTTTGGTAATTTTGATGTAATGGCAGGGTTTTTCTCATTAGATTGTTACTACCACAACGTTTTGGATGCTGTGTTGTTTGTTTCTTTTAGTATTACGAAATAATAAAAATTGTTGACTTATCTAGCCATTAAGCTTTCACTGCGATCAAATACTCTATAGGGCTATGTCTTACTCTACAGTTAAAAAACACGATAGCCTTATCATGTTCTGTTATAAGAGCATTCGCTATTTAACAAAATGAAAAATTTGTAAGGGTTTCTTAGGTCTTTAGTTTTCAGTTCATAAGAGTGAAGGGAACAGAAAAACACACACACACACACCGCAAGTAAAAAATATCGGTAAGGAGTGAACATGACCTCCATGTTCTAAGATTTATATTTAAAATTATTTTCGAACTGAAATATTTCCATAGAAACTAGTTCTGTCTACTTCTTTCTTCAGCCTTAACCACAGTACTGTGGCCACTAACGTATACCACCAATGTTAGCGCACTCGATTTTCACTGATGATGGTAGTCGGTGGCATTGCCGAAATGTCTGGTTTTGCAGAAACCATTGGACCACGGCTAAACAGCCCGGAAAGGAATTTTAACAATAAACTATTTATTTGTTGCCGTTAACGTAGTACACATAAAAAATTATCCCCTCCCCTCAACTATCATTTCATTTATAGAAAATTACCCCCTCCCCCTTCAACTACCCTTTTTATTTATAGATATTTCGGGTAGTACCGAACTGGTCCGACGGTCAAAACATTCCAAAGATATTTTTGTTCCATAACGAAAGGTCGCGGTTGAACTGGTCCGACGGGTAGTTGATAGGTAGAGGCAGGAATTCCCGAATGGGTTACTAACCTAACCCCCCACCCCTCAACAACTGCCTCAGTGTCAGTTCTCAGTCTCAGTGCAGCGTAGTACTAGTAGAAGTGTACAATGTTTTCCATGTTAAGTGAGAGGGGCTTTAAGTTAGTCGTTTTTGAGGGATTTAAATATTCAAAAGGTGATAAGACACAATCGGGTCAAAAGTGGCGATGTTCTAGAAGAAAAGGGTGTTCGGCGCATTTGTTCACAGATGACGCGGGTGACATTTTATTAAATACTGTTGGTGTGCATAACCATGAACCATGTCCCGACCTAAGTAGACATTTACATTTCTAACAGTGTGAAACGCAAGGCAAGTGAAACATTACTGGAACCTCCTGCAAAATTGATAAGAAGAGAGATTGCGTCCGCTCCCGATTCCTTGGCTGACAATATCACTCGTGATGATGTCGAACGAGTAAGGAGAAACTTGAACTATGCTAAAAGAAAAAATCTTCCTCCTCTTCCGAAATGTGCTGGCGATGTCCACGAAGCTCTTGACAGCTTACAGATCAAGACTAACAAAGGTGAGGATATGTTGTTACTGAATATTGCCACTGAAAATATTATCGTTTTCTGTCCTAAGAGTAATGTGGAGTATCTAGTAAAAACTGATAAAATATTTATTGATGGGACATTTACTTTTGCAGCTAAGTACTTTTACCAATTTTTCACAATACATAGTGTAGAGAATGGGAATTACATACCGCTTGTCTTTTGCCTTTTACCTGACAAGAAAGAAGAACTTATAGAAGCCTTTTTAAGCATTTGATAAAAAAATGTGAAGAAATGAACCTAACTTTTAAACCTAAGACTGTAACAGCCGACTTCGAAAAAGCAATACACAATGCAGTTGAATCTGTTTGGCCTACAGTAGAAGTAATTGGGTGCAGATTTTACCTGTCTCAGGCCTGGTGGAGGAAGATACAACAAGTTGGGTTGAGCGCTGAGTACAAAAGTTCTACATCAGACATTGGAAAATGGTTACACTGGGTTTTTGTTGAGTATGAGTTTTTGTAAGTATGTTGAGTCATGAGGAAGTAGGAGACGCATAGTGGAAGATCTTGAGCCAACTCAACCCTTATCGTCACTATTTAATATATGAGCGGACGATAAGGCTTTTCGATCCAAGGAAGAAGTTATAAGTTATTTGACAAGGCCGAAAGGTTTGATATTTTAGCGTCGGACCAGTTCGACCCCACTAATTGGTTGATCTCCAAATTCCTATAACCATCGGACCAATTCAACAACACCCAGATATTTCATCTACCTTTCTACAGTGGATTATTATGACTTTCTTTTCAGGATACTTTATTTATCAAAATTAAGTACTTTACTCTTGTTGAAACATAAAATGTTGCAGGTAAACTACCCCTTCCCCTTAACCGATCTCCACCAAAATCAATAAACCTCGAGTACTCTACAACTCAGGCACATATGCAAAACATTATTTGATTTTGTTTGAATTTGCGGCAGTTATCGTTCGCCACAGAAAAAATTCTACGCACAGACACTTTTCGGAAAATGACTTTTCTTCCATGTTTTGAGGGTAGTACGATCACCATCAGCCCTTATCTCGAACTAGATTTGTTCGTGATCACCATACTCCCATTTCCTTACGGAACATTGAAGCAAAAAATAAAAGTACGTTAGTACTGAGAATTAAGAATTAATATTGAGAATTAAGTTAGTATTTTACACAAACTATTAAGAAATATTTAAATATTTAATAGTTAAATATCTAATTAAATAAAACAAACATTCTAAATACTAAGTTCCTCATGTAACCAACTTAAAAAATGCTTTACAGAAAAAGTTTAAATATTAAAAAAATGCATGACCTATATTTAGAAGTTTATCCGGACAACAAAGTGTCCTATGCGACTTACAGGGAAATATTTAATTTCAAATTTAACATAAGTTTTGGTTACCCATGAAGAGATATTTATAGTCA
This sequence comes from Magicicada septendecula, assembly GCA_034769895.1. NCBI lineage: Eukaryota > Metazoa > Arthropoda > Insecta > Hemiptera > Cicadidae > Magicicada > Magicicada septendecula. Next base: position 621,072,539 of record CM068367.1, on the reverse strand, counting down.
GTATGACGAACTTAACTCGAACATTAAACGAATCAAAACTGAAATAAATCAAGGAGGAGGAAGTTTAGAAAAATTAAATTCTTTAAATAATGAAAGAAAAGTTTTAGAGACTGAGAACATGGTGCACAAGAGGAGAGCTGAAAACTTTTATGAAATAAAAAGAACACCTAGAAAAAACTACCACTTAATATCTATAAATAGTGAAAAAAGTTTGACGGTGAGGGATATTTTTGTAGAAATTAGAACATGGAAGTAATGTATGGTTCTCCATACCGATATTTTCTATACGAGGGTTGTCTAAAACAGTAACGGGACTGAATTATTTCCACGTAGTGGCAACACTGTGAGACTAAAAATGCAAACTTGATAGTTATAACGTTTGTTTATACTCATAAAAATTTTCTACTTCTTAACTCTACGAAATTTGGCTACGCCATAGTTTTCGTAAATGTGTGTTTTGTCTCACATAGCAACGTATCTAAAATGTTACTGTTACTAACTTCTAAAATTATTTCCCTACTTAATATGATGTCTGTCGTACGGTCAAACTCGATGTTTATACGATATTTATAAGCCATGATTTGAGTGACTGACCTCACATCTACATGCAGTTGAGTCCGCGAATAGGTTACTATATTATATTTGTTGTTAGTAAATACGAGAGCTTGTTGTCAAGGTTACTTTGAACCTATGTACGTAGTCTTGGGAACAATTCCAACAACGTTAATGTTTGCGCACATAACACGGAAATTATACGTTCTGGTTAAATTCTCACCTCATAAACACGTCCAATTATTTTCAGAACGACAGTTTTACACCACATATTTTTGAATTCTACATTTACTGCGTCATACAAGAAACGTTATAATTCAAAATTCATAATTAGAATACATCGTATTTCAAACTCAGGTGTGTGTCACGCGACTATTTACTACTAACTAAAAGAAGGGTGTCTCGTACATGCTAGCCTATCACATTTGCATAAATTTTATTTCATATTTTAGCAACTAATGATTTTCTGCCTAACACAATTTCGTCGGTTAGATCAACACAAACGATATTAACAGAAACGCCTAAAACATGTTATTAGACATGTTTACACACACACACACACACACACACACACACACACACATATAGATAAATATATTATTACTAGCAATTTATGAGGAGTTAGTCAAGATGCATTTTCATTTAAATGAGATACTTTTCGGGTAGTAAATACTTACCCATGGTTAGCTATTTGGACTGTTTTCTGATTTAGTAATTATGCGAGGGCAGGTTTTTGTATTGTTACGTAATGACGGGGCATGGTAAAAGTAATGTGAAATCACGAAAGCAACATTTGCCCTGTAACAGAAACAGGAAACCGTCTTTTGACAAATAAAACAAAACAAAACAAATTACATACAAACTCCACTTAAGTAGAGAAACAACTTACCGCTACAAGTAAAAAGCGGCGCATTCTCATCGAAAAGTAGGAAATGCTTACTTACTGAAAAGCACAGTTATAACTATTATATATATACTCAAACTTTCACTAGTGAACAACTACTTTTGGTTTTTATGTCCCATGTTATAATTGTCTTGTTGATACATCATCTTCATTCACTTTTTTAAATATTATATACAGGTGATTGGGAACTGCACTCTGATCTCTCGGTAAATTACTCTATAGCTGAAAGTAAGGAAAAAAGTTGGTATAAACAAAAGTCCAAAAACGCTTCGTTAGTGAGTTACGACTAGCGAAAGATTTCGCTAATATGCAGCCATATTTAATTTTACCGGTCTGAAAGTTCGATGCAAATTTCTTTGTTCTATACGTTTTTTTTACCTGAAAAATTGAATAAAACAGGTCGCAGAACTGTAACTCTAATAGTTTTTAAGTTATCTGACATAAAACACAAAAAAATTGAACTCTAAAAATACACTTTGTTACGTTTGGAGTAAAATAACTTTATTAAATGGCTAATAAATGCATTACAGTTTCAAATTTAATTCTGAGTTAATTGGTGTGATTAAAGCCAATAAAAAATAAATACAAGTCCAAGAAATCTTAATTTTATTGAATGAAAAACAAAACAGAAATGATTAAATTATGTGAAAGTAACCTTACATTCAAAGTAATTGTTCGATGTGGCCACCATTCTGTTGAATGTAGCATTTAGCATGACGAATCCAAGCTTTTATAACTTTGCTTAAAAAACGTATAGAACAAAGAAATTTGCATCGAACTTTCAGACCGGTAAAATTAAATATGGCTGTATATTAGCGAAATCTTTCGCTAGTCGTAACTCGCTAACGATGCGTTTTTGGACTTTTGTTTATACCAAGTTTTTTCCTTATTTTCAGCTAGGCCTATAGAGTAATTTACCGAGAGATTAGAGTGCAGTTCCGAATCACCCTGTATATACTCAAACTTTCACTAAGTGAACACTTACTTTTGGTTTTATGTCCCAAAAGTAAGTGTTCACTAGTGAAAGTTTGAGTATATATATAATATTTAAAAAAGTGAATGAAGAGGATGTATCAACAAGACAATTATAACATGGGACATAAAACCAAAAGTAAGTGTTCACTAGTGAAAGTTTGAGTATATATATAATATTTTAAAAAAGTGAATGAAGAGGATGTATCAACAAGACAATTACAGTTATAACCTTATGTTGTATACGTATAAGCTCCATACAAGTTAATATTTATTTTCATTACTACCTTACATATAATATATGTTGGTTTTGGCTCATGTATACAATGCTTTTAATTAAATTGTGAATTAATTGAATAATTACTTTACTTATTTATAGATTAACAAAATGATATCCTTCATTAGCCTTGCGATTGGTACCGCCATTTACATTGATATCAGTTAACAATAAATATTGTGGATTCAATCAAATCACTTAGCAAAAAGACTCTTAGAAAATTAATTTATGTTTTCAAAGATTAATTTAACATGTGGGTTATCTGTAATAATGAACGCATGTGTAAAATCAACTTAAATAGCTAATTTATTAGGCCTATTCATTCATAAATTATAATCATACATATAAAAACGTCGTCGCACCTGTAAATACATACATATTTCAAAAAACAAGTTCTAGTTTATATATTCGCTGAAAAAGACATACATACATAAATCATAGAATACAACAATTCAAATACTAATTATTGATGCGTTCATTAATCCCAGATAGTCTTTGTTAACATATTCGTTATTTATAACTTTTAACTCTAATTGTATTCTTTACATTTATTTATAACTTCCCAGGGTAGGAATTCTTTGAAAGAATCAGGTCAGTAGTAGTTACTTAAAGTAATAATTTAATAATGGTTACTTGAGATTTTAGAATATCCATTTAGTGTCCAGCGATGTCCGGTCCTTGTGGTGGTGATGACAGAAAGACACATCTTGTTGACTGCCGTCGATAGTACAAACACTTGTATACACCCACGAGAACTCGCGTCGAAATAGAGTTGTATTTATGTGTTATGGATTTTGTGTAATGATAGTTGTAATGATAGTTGGATAGTAATGGATTTTGTGTTAGTTTGAATAATTAATTCTAAAGTAAGTGTTGTGTGTTCATTTTGCAACATTAATGTTTATATCCGTTCGTCACTTATTTCACTTTCTATCAATGTATATATGATTAGATTAGTTCGTTCAAATGTTTCATGTTCAATTATGTTTAATGTGATTTAGTAGCACTGACTAATTGTAAGTTCGTCTATTCTGTACAATACACTAGTAATGATATTTGTACGTGTTGAGATTGTATTGTTCACTTGATTGATTAATACATGAGTCCGTTAAATCGCACTTTGAATTCCACTATTAGAAAATCACTAAGTCCGAATATTATGATATGACGATGTCACTAAGTCTGTTAATTTATATGAAACTGAACACGGTAATACCGCGTCAAAATAAATGTTCACAAATTGTAATCATACTCATACTGATGTTTGACTTGATACTAAGACTGAGAAATACCGATTGGTACAAAATATACTGAACTTGAAATTTTAAAATATACTAGTCGCAAAATTGTAATAGTCTAGCTTCCACAAATTAAGATCTACTAGCTACTAGCCACTTGAAAATTTAAATATACTAGCTTCCACGAATTAAGATCTACTAGCTACTAAAATCTAAAATATACTAGCTACGTCTCTGTGTTAGACACATAGTTTTATCAGCTTGTCCCTACTCAAATTTTGTCTTCTGGTCTGTCCACGCCTTTCCTCACTTGTGATAGGTCAGCTCATAGTTTTCTCGGAATATTTCGTCCCTCTACACCAGGGTTTTTTGGTTTCTATCTCCTGATACGCTTTGGCTTTTGGTTGCTATAGAAACTGTCCTCTCCACCGGTGTTCTTCGCACGAGTTGTACTCTGATAGGTTGTCAGACATCCCCAGATTTTTCCTGTTCGAACGTTGACCTATTTCGCAGAATTTCTAGCGATTAAGCGCCTGTCGATCACTCTTTTGTGTGAGATATACGCAGTGTTTTTCGAAGTCGCCTTCATCTGTTCTTGGGTCCTTCTGAAGCATTGTTCTCTCTTACACCCCTTTTTTGTAACAATTAATAATTCTTGACATATGTTGGCTGGTGAAGCCACCCTGACTTTCTAATCGTAAATTGCGTCTGTCACTTAGACGTTACCTCGAGCTGTGCAGCTTGGCTAGAGTCCTGTCAAGTATCCACTTCATACATTGTCTCTTAAAGTGCTGTACGTACACTCCTTTGTAAACATCTTGTCCCCCTTTTTGCAGTACCTCGTATTCTGACGTAACCTGACTGAACGTATGCCTTATTTCTCAGTACACGTGTGAGTGTCCTTGCCTGCTTTGTGTCGACTGTTGTGGGTAATAATTTTTAGCTAAATTTCCCCTGTCATCACGTACATCCAATTTCTATTGTTGAGTAGAACTTAACGTCTTCCTATTGTCTTGTTAGCGACGCTGTTCTGACATCTTCACATTATGTTTTATTTATTGCGTCGACCAGATGTCGTTGACACAACTTCGTGTGAACAAAATCCGTCGAGGAGAAAATTTGAAATTTTTAAATTTTTGCTCGTTATATGTATCATTCACAAGGAACTCTTATCATTGGATCGTAGATTAGGGTTTATGTAATTTTTTGTTGTTTTATAATTTTTTGCCTGAAGACAGCTACCGACTACTAGTGTAACTGAAACGTGGCTTTTATAAAACACTTAAATCAGAGAGAGTTATGACCGTTTATTTGTGAAAATTTAAACACAAATATTCCATTAGTATTAACGTTTAAAGGTATGGATAGGTATGTCTTTTTATAAGTTTTCTAACTGTTAATGTTATAACTACTAAGCTCCCTGAGCTGCAGAACTCGCTCATTATTTTGAACGAAATACGTTTTTTATGTATTTCTACGTTAGGTAAATTTCAACATTTGATAATTTTTTAAATATAATAAAAATTACAGAAACCTTCATTACTCTATTTTACAAATGAAATAAGAATAGCAATCAAACAGTAAACACTAAACATTCCAATAAACTACTGAATTGCTTCTTTTAGTTAAATTTATAACATAATGCTTAAACGACAAATAAATTAGTCATAGCTTTTAAATTTATACATGTTCCCATAGAAATCTAAGGTCTGTATCTGAATTTTCCATAAATATACTGCAACAAAACAAATATAAGGCATAGTATTAAAAACACAATAATAATAGAGTCTTTTATCTGGAGTAAGGTATATATATTTTAGACAAATTAAAATGGTCTGTGATTGACAAAAATTATTTATTCTAATTTACTAATGTCTGTAAATGATTTAAAAGTTTTTTTTAATGTCTATTTTTACTTGGTCGTTGAATTCCTTTTACGACACCGTTGAACCGACCTCCTCTCGCGGGTTTCACTGTTGAATCTGCTACCTCTCGCTGCCTGATGAAATCTGCTGCTCTGATGACACGTGGACACTTCGCTCACACGCACGCACGCCGATACACCGATAGCGTTTATCTCTTTACTCAGGGCTCGATAATGGGTTTTAATTTAAATTAATGTAGTTCGGTGTATTGTACGTACACCTTCCCGAGTCTTGATGTGTCCTCGCGTTCACACAGATGTATTCCGGTAAATACACCTCATCCTATGAGGATATCTTGACTCTCGCGAGAATAGCACTATTTAATTAATAATTCAATTTTATTATTTGAGTTCTAGTACTCAATAGAATTTTAGCAAACGGGCAACTCGTTGCTAAGATTCCGTACTCGTAACCCTTATATAGATACATATACTGATACGAAAAACTCGCACAGAGAGAACGTCTGTTAAGGTCGAGCTAATAGGTCGAACTGACTGAAACTTCCTTCGCGGAGACCCAATCTGAATGAAAATAGGGGCCTCTGATTGGTCAAAACCCCTAGCACGTGATTGATGGGTTAAATTGATAGACAGAAGTCCTGCTCAAATTGGCTGAAAACTGCAAAAGCAGCTATAGATTTTATCAAAAAGTTTTATGACTTTCAGAAGATAAGGATTCTTTAGAAAGATGAATTCTGTTAAAAAATACATATTAAAATAATATGTTTTGAGTCTTTGATATTGTCCAAGTCTCAATTCAATACATTAATTTAAACCAGAGTTGTTCATGTAAATACGAATAACACGCGCACTCGCGCAATAAATTTGCACTGAACATGACATGTGAACGTTTCATGTTCGACGTTTACATTTAGCAGTTTTAATGGGTAAATGATACAGCTGTTTCAGTGTACAGTAATCCGCACGATGTAATCACCGGTGTCTAAGCTTTGTACATGAATATTTGAGGGATTCACAGCGTAGAACAAACAATCACACAATCTCTGCGAGAAACTGGCTGTATTTAAAACAAGGCCGAGCCTCGTAGTATACATACGATAAATAATTGGGCAGCTAACGTTGGTGTGTTATATATAGTTGTACGGCACGGTGAGGTGAATCAGTATTAGTCTGAGACGTATAGCAAACGCTACACAGATATAAATACCCGGACCGCACTACTGAACTAGAGCAGGGCAGACGGCAACGGTAGTAACTTAATGAAAACTGCACACCCCACCGCCAACTCGCAAGCGCCGTTTCCGTATCCCTCGACTGTTTACACATTCAAGAAGTCTGCTCTTTTTACTTCCATATTCCTTAAGGAATGGAAGTATGGTGATGGCAAAAAAAATCGTGTTCGAGATTATTGCAGATTCTGATTCTACTACACTCAAAACATGAAATAAAGTCGTTTTCCGAAAAGTGTCTGTGTGTGTGTGTGTGTGTGTCTGTGTGTGTGTGTGTCTGTGTGTCTATAGATTTTTTTTTCTATGGCAAACGATAACTGCCGCAAATTCAAACAGAATCAAATAATTTTTTGCATACAGTCCTGATTTGTAGAGTACTCACGACCTATTGTTTTTGGTGAAGATCGGTTGAGGAAAAGGGGTAGTTTACCTGCAACGGTTTTTTTTTATCAAGGGAAATTTTTTTTGGCAAACGATAACAGCCGCAAATTCAAACAAAATTAAATAATGTTTCGTATACAGCCCTGAATTGTAGAGTTCTCAAGACCTATGGTTTTTGGTGAAGATCGGTTAAGGGAAAGGGGTAGTTTACCTGCAACGTTTTATGTTTTAACAAGGGTATTTTCTATGGCAAACGATAACAGACGCAAATTCAAACAGAATCAAATAATTTTTTGCATACAGCCGTGATTTGTAGAGTATTCAAGACCTATTGTTTTTGGTGAAGATCGGTTAAGGGGAAGGGGTAGTTTACCTGCAACGTTTTTTTATCAAGCGTATTTTCTATGACGAACGGTAACTGCCGCATATTCAAACAGAATCAAATAATTTTTTGCATACGTCACTGGATTGTAGAGGACTCAAGGCCTTTTGATTTTGGTGAAGATCGGTTAAGGTAAAGGGGTAGTTTACCTGCAACCTTTTACGTTTTAACAAGAGTAAAGTACATGAAAATTCATTTAAACTTTTTCAAACAATGGTAATTGTTAAAATAAAATAATTTTGTTGCCAGGCAATAAAATTATAATTTTTTCATTTTAATGTAAATCTGTACATAGTATAAAGTAAAGTCGGTGCGTTTTCTCTCTGTGTTTGAAATCGCTAATCTCAGGAAGTACTGAACGGATTTTATTCAAGTTTTCGCCAATAGATAGAGTGTCTGTCGAGGAACATTTATGTGTATAATTAATACATATATGTTGTACATTAGCTTAGCTATCACGGTTTATGTCAAGTAAGTAGTATAGTTTACATCTTATATATAAAATATCGGTATGGAGAACCATACATGACTTCCATATTCTAAGATTTATATTTAAAATCATTTTGGAAATGAAATATTACCTAAATATTCCCTAAAGACGAAAAGTCTGTCTATGAATCGTTCCTCTGTAAACACGTGCAGTTACACTGCCCAGCGATCCACAGGAAGGAAATCGCTATCCACGCTGGACACTTTTTCGGCTTGCATGCGTTATGTTGGTATGGGTTCGGCACTTTCCATTTAAAAACCGTGCAAATGTAAGAAAATAAACATGAATGAGGCCAAAAATAACGCGAACTGTGTGTGTGTGTGTGTGTGTGTGTGTGTGTGTGTGTGTGTGTGTGTGTGTGTGTGTGTGTGTGTGTGTGTGTGTGTGTGTGTGTGTGTGTGTGTGTGTGTGTGTGTGTGTGTGTGTGTGTGTGTGTGTGTGTGTGTGTGTGTGTGTGTGTCTTCCCTGCCTTTTCATTGCGGTAGTCATAATAATAAAATGGAAACGTAAACAGTACATAACTGAGAAAAAAATACATAAATGAAAAAACTATAATTTTATTGCCTGGCAACAAAATTATTTTATTTTTAACAATTACCATTGTTTGAAAAAGTTTAAATGAATTTTCAAGTACTTTACTCTTGTTAAAACGTAAAAGGTTGAAGGTAAACTACCCCTTCCCCTTAACCGATCTTCACCAAAATAAAAATTCCTAGAGTCCTCTACAATTCACTGACGTATGCAAAAAATTATTTGATTATGTTTGAATTTGCGGCTGTTATCGTTTGCCATAGAAAATACGCTTGATAAAAAAACGTTGCAGGTAAACTACCCCTTCCCCTCAACCGATCTTCACCAAAAACAATAGATCTTGAGTACTCTACAAATCAGGGCTGTATGCAGAAAATTATTTGATTCTGTTTGAATTTGCGGCTGTTATCGTTTGCTATAGAAAATACCCTTGTTAAAAAACGTTGTAGGTAAACTACCCCTTTCCCTTAACCGATCTTCACCAAAAACAACAGGTCTTGAGAACTGTACAATTTAGGGCTGTATGCAAATAATCTTTTGATTCTGTTTGAATTTGCGGCTGTTATCGTTTGCCATAGGAAATACCCTTGTTAAAACATAAAACGTTACAGGTAAACTACCCCTTTCCCTTAACCGATCTTCACCAAAAACAATAGGTCTTGAGAACTCTACAATTCAGGGCTGTATGCGAAACATTATTTGCAAGAGTACGGCGCGTGTTGTCTTGCAAGGCACACCGAACATTTTTAAAACGAATTTATGTACATAGTTTAATTACCGTATTGTGTTTTAATATTTTGACAAATGTCATTTTTTATGACATAGATTGATTTTATAAGTTCTGATGATGAGGCAAGTGCCTTGAAACATGTAAACTGGACAAAACATCACGGAAAAAAGCCATAGACGGTGAGTGCAGTGTATTTGGTTATTTGATTCTGTTTGAATTTGCGGCTGTTATCGTTTGCCAAAAAAAAAAAATTTCCCTTGATAAAAAAAAACCGTTGCAGGTAAACTACCCCTTTCCCTCAACCGATCTTCACCAAAAACAATAGGTCGTGAGTACTCTACAAATCAGGGCTGTATGCAAAAAATTATTTGATTCTGTTTGAATTTGCGGCAGTTATCGTTTGCCATAGAAAAAAAAATCTATAGACACACAGACACACAGACACACACACACACACACACACACACACACACACACACACAGACACACACACAGACACTTTTCGGAAAACGACTTTTCGAAAATGAATGTTTTTACTTCCATATTCCTTAAGGAATGGAAGTATGGTGATGGCAAAAAAAATCGTGTTCGAGATTATTGCAGATTCTGATTCTACTACACTCAAAACATGAAAAAAAGTCGTTTTCCGAAAAGTTTCTGTGTGTGTGTCTGTCTGTGTGTCTGTGTGTCTATGTGTCTATAGATTTTGTTTCTATGGCAAACGATAACTGCCGCAAATTCAAACAGAATCAAATAATTTTTTGCATACAGCCCTGATTTGTAGAGTACTCACGACCTATTGTTTTTGGTGAAGATCGGTTGAGGGAAAGGGGTAGTTTACCTGCAACGGTTTTTTTTTATCAAGGGAAATTTTTTTTTTTTGGCAAACGATAACAGCCGCAAATTCAAACAGAATCAAATACTGTTTCGTATACAGCCCTGAATTGTAGAGTTCTCAAGACCTATTGTTTTTGGTGAAGATCGGTTAAGGGAAAGGGGTAGTTTACCTGTAACGTTTTATGTTTTAACAAGGGTATTTCCTATGGCAAACGATAACAGCCGCAAATTCAAACAGAATCAAAAGATTATTTGCATACAGCCCTAAATTGTAGAGTTCTCAAGACCTATTGTTTTTGGTGAAGATCGGTTGAGGGAAAGGGGTAGTTTACTTGCAACGTTTTTTTAACAAGGGTATTTTCTATGGCAAACGATAACAGCCGCAAATTCAAACAGAATCAAATAATGTTTTGCATACAGCCCTGACTTGTAGAGTACTCAAGACCTATTGTTTTTGGTGAAGATCGGATAAGGGGAAGGGGTAGTTTACCTGCAACGTTTTTTTATCAAGCGTATTTTCTATGGCAAACGATAACAGCCGCAAATTCAAACAGAATCAAATAATTTTTTGCATACGTCCCTGAATTGTAGAGGTCTCAAGGACTTTCGATTTTGGTGAAGATCGGTTAAGGGGAAGGGGTAGTTTACCTGCAACCTTTTACGTTTTAACAAGAGTAAAGTACTTGAAAATTTATTTAAACGTTTTGAAACAATGGTAATTGTTGAAAATAAAATAATTTTGTTGCCAGGCAATAAAATTATAATTTTTTCATTTTAATGTAAATCATGTATAAGAGAAAATATATCGCGCTTGGCAGGCGATATTAAGATTTAAATATAAATCTTAGAATATGGAAGTCATGTATGGTTCTCCATACCGATATTTTGTTTGTCCCGTATGCGTTCCTATACCATTCATCCGATTGCGATAAAACTTCAGTGAGTTGTTGTGCGCACGTCCGCGAAGGTTTCTTCCACATCTCCTCCTAAACCACTTTACCGATTTCAACCAAACTTGGCACAAATATTTTACGCAACGGGAGAACCAACATAGGATAGGTGTTTTTTCGATGTGGTCCTTTTGGGGGTTCTTTGGGGTCTTCCACTTCGCCTCCTAAACCACTGGACCGATTTCAACCAAACTTGGCACAAATATTTTACGCAAAGGGAGAACCAACATAGGACAAGTGTTTTTTCGATACGATCCTTTGGGGTCTTCCACGTCTCCACCTAAACCATTGGACCGATTTCAACCAAACTTGGCACAAATATTTTACGCAACGGGAGAACCAACATAGGACAGGTGTTTTTTCGATACGATCCTCTGGGGGGTCCTTTGCGGTCTTAAAAAACTATTAGATCTGGTTACTATGGCAACCCAATAGAATAGATTCTGTTCTAAATATATTATCGCATTAAATTGAAGACCTCGCGAACGAAGTTGTGGGGAACAGCTATTTATTTTTAAGAATCCTACTTTAATTAAACTTTATTAATTAAACTAACATTTTCATTACGTACAACGTGAAACTCCGTAGCGAAGCACGGGTATTCTGCTAGTCATGTATAAGAGAAAATATATCGTGCGTGGCAGGCAAGCATATCTCAGTTATGTACTGTTTACGTTTCCATTTTATTATTGTCACTACCGCAATAAAAAGGCAGGGAACACACACACACACACACACACAATTCGCGTTATTTCTGGCCTCATTCATGTTTATTTTCTTACATTTGCACGGTTTTTAAATGGAAAGTGCCGAACCCACACCAACATAACGCATGCAAGCCGAAAAAGTGTCCAGCGTGGATAGCGATTTGCTTCCTGTGGATCGCTGGGCAGTGTAGCTGCACGTGTTTACAGAGGAACGATTCATAGACAGACTTTTCGTCTTTAGGGAATGAACCCTCTGCAAGATGCTGAGGGTCCATGAGTGACTTCGGAGCGCTCCTTCTTTTCCGCGTGTTTGTTCTGTGAAACGTACACTGTAGATTCGCAGATTTATTCTAAGCAACGCTCAATAGGAAATGTTGAAAATTTTTGTCCACGGTGAACCCTCATATACACTAAACCTGCTCTGATGTTTTAATTACGGACATCATAATATTAAAACTTTGAAAACTTGAGCACTATTTAATGGAGATCAATCATTAACTTATACAAGCCATTAATTTTATGCATATTTTTTATATATATGTGTACAACGTTATCGGCAACAAAGAAGTAGTTTTTGTTAAAATTCCTTCTCTGGATATTTGGCCGTAGTCCAATGTTTTCTACAAAACCAGACGTTTCGGCAATGCCATTGACTTCCATCATCAGTGAAAATCGAGTGTGATAACATGAGGTGGTATATGTTAGTGACCACAGTACTGTGGTTAAGGCTGAAGCAGTAAGTAGAAAGAAGTAGTTTCTATGGTAATATTTCATTTCGAAAATGATTTTAAAAATAAATCTTAGAATATGGAAGTCATGTATGGTTCTCCATACCGATATTTAATGTTTGCTTTACAGAAATGTAGTGTTGAGATATGTTCTGAGAAGGATATGTCGCTAGTCTATCGATTTCACGTGATTGTACTTACGAATTTGGAAAGTTATATAATGCCTCAAATGTATGTAATTTTTTTACCGATCAGGTTTCATAGGAGTTTCGTAGCAGATGCTTGAAGCTGTAATAAACTATGATTTATGACTTTCCTTACTCCGAAGCAATTTCTTATTTTTAAGTATCGTAAGTTAACAAAGTAGTTAGTCAAACAGATTTTATACATTTTAATTTAGACGTATCCAGTAACAAAAGATATTCTTTCCTTTTCAGTAAATATAAGATATGTTTATATTCCTAATCTAGTCTTTCATAAATTTCGACCATAGGCTACCAGAACTTTACGTTGATGATTAGTGATGTGATTATTAGGGAATCACAATGAAATACGCCTATCATTAGTAACCTTGAACTCCTGTGTACAGTAACTGCACATAGCATGCGTGTAAAATTGTTATAAGCTTATTAAGTGCTTGATGGACGGACGTCAATTTACAGAGTGCTTAATCGTAGTTTATAGAAATACATTAATGATTACCTTCATCCAGTAATATTTATGAAATACAGTACATACTTCAATCTTCTGTTTAAACTTTTCGGGTTGTTTTCACAGTTTGAAAACGATCTGTGAAGTCTAGTCCTGTTATTTGCTACGCTGTAAATTAAATTTATATTTTCAACGATTTCCATGTTTATTTTCAATAAATAAAAGATTCAGATACATTCATGATTAACACATGATCATATTATATATACATGATTCATGATTACAGTAAATTCAGATAGTTTCATGATTAATGTGATATATTTACTTACCGTGATCCTTTCAAGGTTCCTGCTAACAGAAGATTTACAAGGATGCGAAGAAAATTTCAGAAGGGGTTGAAGTGGATTATGTCCTTGAACAAAAATTAAACCATGTTAAGTGTAGTTATTAATTACGTTGGTCAGCTTGCTGGAACCGAATAGGACCTTTTAATGCAAACAATAGAATCAGAGTCAGAGAAATAAAAAGTGAAACAGAAAAAGTCCTACAGAAGAAAACATTTGTACATCATTGAAAGCAGGAGAAAGAAGGAAAACTCGAAAAATATTAAAATACTATTTCCAATAATAATTATAAAACAGTTTATCCTGTTGTATTCATTTTTTTTTTTAATAATAATAATAATAATATTTATTGCCAATTTTCCTTTACATATAATAAAAATTATACAAAAAAAGGACCTATAGGGGGCATAAATGCCCGTACATAGGTTGGTCCTTAGAATTAATATTTATATACTTAATACTAATTGTGAGTTTTACCTCACCGACCATAGTAATATATTAAAAATAAAGTATTTTTCAATTTCAACAAAATTTTAGTTTGTATTATAATACAATTCAATAAATAAATGAAAAAAAAGAGAAAAAAGTTCCATATCATAATACGCTGTTTTTTTTTTATTAATCAATAACAATGTTCCTAATTTTTTCTTTGATTTTCCTCTTTAGCACTTTTATATTTACACTTAGATTTTTCAGTTCATTAGGTAATTCATTAAAATATTTTATGGCATAATACACATAACTTCTTTGCCCAATACTTAAAAGGTGTCGCGGCAATATAATACTTTTATACCGTGTGTTGATTTGATTTTGTAAAAACTCACTTTTTAGATCACTGTATTGATAAATTATAGAATTCACTACAAACACTTGTTTAATATTTAATGGTTTATTCGAATCTTGTTCATTGACTCCTATAATTTTAAGAATACACTTTTGCAGCCGATCCAATGCGTCTAGAGATGATTTATATAGACCCCCCAGCCTATGATAGCATACCCTGCCACACTATGGACAGTCCATAGTATATTTGTAGTAGTTGCTTTTTTGATAATATTTGTTTAAGTCTGTAAAAAACGTAGACTAAGTATTTGTTTTTTTTTACAATGTTAGCCACATGTACATCCCACTTCATGTTAAAGTCATATGTTATTCCTAGATATTTACTAGTTTTAACTCTTTTCAATTTTTGACCATTTATCTTGATTTCTAAGTCATGCGGAACAGAGTCTCTATAATTTCCAAAGGTGATAAAGACAGACTTGTTTATATTGAGTACTAGATTATTGTGCTAGAGCCAAGAGTATATAATATCTAATTTAGTTGACATATCTGTTGCAAGTTCAGGCCATTTTTTTGCTTTCATTGGTACTGCTGTATCATCAGCATATGCTATTAATACATCTTGTAACACAAGTAAGTCATTGATATATAAAATAAACAATAAAGGTCCTAATATAGAGCCCTGGGGCACTCCAACATTTGTTTTAATAGGCTGACTTCTAGTCCCATTCACCTTTAC
Source organism: Magicicada septendecula (assembly GCA_034769895.1). Lineage (NCBI taxonomy): Eukaryota > Metazoa > Arthropoda > Insecta > Hemiptera > Cicadidae > Magicicada > Magicicada septendecula. Next base: position 621,057,229 of record CM068367.1, on the reverse strand, counting down.
AACTTGTGTCCTGTCATGTAAATAACTGGCTATCAGGGATAAGCTTACACCTCTTATTCCCATATTATGTAATTTGGATATAAGTATGCCATGATCGACAGTGTCAAAAGCTTTGGAGTAGTCCAAAAGAGTTACAACAGTTGGTATGCTAATACTTAGATTTTCATAAATAAATTTGCTAAGTAGGGCTATAGCATCATCTGTACCTTTCTTCTTGAGAAAGCCAAATTGTTTAGCACTTAACAGGTTATGTTTCTTTACAAAATTAAATAATCTGGCAAAAATAATTTTTTCAAAAATCTTAGCTAAATTTGATATCAGTGCGATCGGTCGATAATTGTTAACCAAACTTTTTAAACCTTCCTTATATATAGGACAAATTACAGCTTTCTTAAATTGATATGGACATGTACCTTGTATCATAGCAGTATTAATAATGTGAGTCAAAGCAGGAGTTATGAACGGAGCAGCTAGCTTAACTGTATAGGCATGAATGTCATCACACCCTCCAGATTTATTTTTGAGTTCACGAATAGTTTGGTAAACTTCTGACTCATTTGTTGGTGTTAGAAACATAGTATGCTGATTAATTGATATATCTGGTATTTCATGCTCCAGAATAGGAGGAGTCGCACTTTCATTCAGCCTAGATACTATTGTGCTGAAAAATTCATTAAAATAATTAGCCTTTGTCCAATCATTGCTGTTTAGTTTATTATTAATCAAAATATCATTTATTTGTCGATTTTTTGAATTATGATCCAATTTTAGATGGACATATCTCCACATTTTTTTAGAATCAGCGTTTTGTAGTTGTTTTTCTTCATGCCTATTTTTAGCAGTCCTAAGTAATGAATTAAGTCGTTTTTCATAATTTAAGTACAGCTCTTTTTTTAGCAAGTCGTCTTGATTATTCGTCCAGGCTTTATATAATTTGTTTTTGTTATTAACTGAATTAATGAGAGCAGGGGTAATCCAGGTCTTTCTGGCTTAGTTATGTGTGAAAGTTCATTGATAGTTTACGGTGTATATAAATGCAAATTATTTGCATAAATTAATAGATTACCCTAATGATATAAAATATGACTTTAGATAGCCCCGTGTTGTGGGAGCGCCAATTCTATACGGGTTATTGGGGTTTAATTAATATTTGTAATTTCTTAATTGTTAATGATGTAAGGGTTAATGAGTAGACCCTTCATCAGCTAATTACCACCACATAATTAAGGTACAAATCTACTAATTTACTTAGGTTGCTTCTTTAATATTAAATTATAATAGTGATGTGACTTGTGAATAACACAGGGTTTACTGAGAATGATGAACGCATTATTGATTGATTGCTTAGGTACTAATTTATTATATGTTAAACATTTTGTATTCAATAACAAACATATAAATATCTTCATGGTACCTGTAAATACATACAACATACATCAAAACATAAATTCCTCCTTAATTGCTTCCTGTAAATATATACAACATATAAAATGCATACAACAAATCAAATAATATTATTCTACCTAATGCGTTCATTCACCCAGATGGACGGCTTTAATAGAACATAAATATATATACTGAATGCAACCTTCTTTTAATAACTTTTCTCATATTTGCTCAGGGTAAGATTCTTGGAAAGAGACAGGACAGTAGTTAATTATGTTAACAAGATCATAAAGAGTTACTTGGTTTAGTTAATCCGTTAATCCATCGGTGCTATCTCCAGGTGATGATGATCGTTGGAAATGTTGCTCCATTGAATTGCGATGGTGATGATCACTTTCACTTGTTATTCACTCGCGTCGTTAACAGAATAGTGTTTTGTGTTATTCTATGTTCACACGCTCCAAATTGTCTCCGCGCATATCCATGTTTTATTAAATGTTCTGTGTGTTATTTGTGTGACTACGCAAAGGTATTATTGTGTGGCTAATTAATATTTCCTTTGAATAAAAGTGTCTTGGTTATAGTGATTTATAGATATGATTACAACGTTCACGCACATTGTGAATTACTGTTCGCTATACTGTTTTCTAATACGTAAGCGATTATATATTCTTAGTTAAAGAAAGTTCAGTTCCCATTCGCGTGAATGTTCTTAGTAGAAGTACGACACTTAGTAAACTTGCGAGATCGTTTATAACATCATAAAGTTAATTACGAGAGTTATATGTCGCACAAATACTTTTGTAGTCTGATTGAATATAAGACTCTTCGCGAACTGTTTGGTAAATTACGTTAAACACTCAAAGTTTTTATATAAGACTCCTCGTGAACTGTTCGAGAGTTATTATAAGACTTTCAACGTTATTTATCACTGCCGAAAATTGTAATGTGACTCCCGAAATTTGTAATAAGACTGCTGAAATTTAAGACTGCTGAAATTTATAATAAGACTGACTCGTCCCGCGTTCGACACTTACTTTTTATTAACGTCTCCCTACTAGAAATTTGGTCTCTGGCTTGTCCACGCCTAAGATTACCATGATAGGCTGAAACTCTACCCTCTCTCGAAGTCGTTTCCCACCAACTCGAAGTCTTCCAGTCTTCTACCCTCTGATTCGTTCTTCTGTCAAGTTGCTATGGAAACGGGCTTCTTTTCCGCTCTCTCTCGTGAAATACTTTGTTCTGATAGGTAGCTAGAGATGTCCTTTGAATCGTCTTGTCCAGGCGTCACTCTCGTTCTGGGAAATGCAAGCCATTCCCCGCGTGTCAATCAACTCATTGTTCGAGTCTCCAGCAAGGGTTCACTCTTAATATCCCGAGTATTGTTCGTTACTGAAACTCTGTGTCATGGCAATTAACAGTTTTCCATCCTCCACGCTTTCTCGTTGTAAATTTCAGCTTGTCACTTAAGCGTATATCCCGCTGTGACTTGACGCTGGTTCTCTTCATAGTTTGTTGTTTGGATCGTTTCTAAAGACTGCAGTACGTCCTGAACCCTTTGTCTCTCGTCTCGTTTTTTGTATAGTGACCTCGTTCCTTAGCTGCACCCTCAATGCACGCTCGCTTCGATTCTGTGTAAACGTCCGGCTGAGCCAAGTACATTGTTCAAATTGTTACGGTGTCATAATTCTCCGTTGGCACGCTCCTGTCAACTCAAGTCGTCACTTCTTATTGTTGCCTCGTACTGAACGCGCTTCTATTGTATGATAGGGCGTTAGTTGTCACCTACCCCTATTACTTTGTTTTATGGCTCTGATCTTAGAGTCACTGCCACCGTAGCGTGAGAACAACTGGTCAAGCACGAAAATTAAATTTTTAATTTTTTGACTGCTATATCGTCCCCAATGTGGATTTAATGATGTGACCTCAGGGAACAATTGAATCCACATTCTGCGCCCTGTGTCGCCGTGTCCACCTTCGTCTATGAGGAACGTCTCTCGATGACCTACTTCCATGATGTGTTGCACTTGGTATACCCCCCTTTTGTTTAGATCAATTGTCTGAATTTATTGCCATCCATTTGGATTGCCTGAACGCATTTTACATGAACGCTTGCACGAGTTATTTGTATAACCGTGTTTACATCCTATCATAACAACTTATAAATACTCAATAAATGTAGAATTAGCTACAAAACGATTTGACATTGTTTCTTAAAGAATAGACATGTAATACATCAATAATCAAATAATATAAAATTCAATTATTTGAAGACTTTGCTTCACGCAATATATTAAAGAAAATACTTGATTAAGTGGTCCAAGTATTCCTCTAGTTACCTCCATTACATAATAGCATCACGATTTTGATTGATAACAGTGATGATCATTACAAGTGTTATCTTTAAACTACACTACAATCGATCCTATTAACTAAACATGTACATATATTCTTAAAGTAACCATTAAGTAATCTTAATCTAACATCCATTTAAAATTGAGTCTAATGATTATACATGACTTCGTCAACATGGTTTGCTTTACATGTGAAATATTGATCTACGTTGATTGTTCGTATTCTTTCTTACATTTATTACACCTGTGACAATTTATTGCCGTGTAATTAGATTAGAAATTTATAATAAAAATGTCCTTTTATTCACCAAATTCCATTATAAACAATTTTAACCAAAGTGTTCACTCACTTGTATCACTTAACATATTGTTAGTCCTTTTCACATATATTATTCCTAAAGACTTACATAAAATATTTTTAAATTTAAATTTACAATACATATTGTGTTTTTATTTATGGTTGGCTAGCCTGAATGAGATTCCCACGTCAATAGCCCTAGCGTATGTGACTCGACTCATCAACTAACACCACCAGATATCCTTTTATTTTTCTTGTCGATTATATCTCATCCTTTCGTTCATGGTATTTCTTGATTTGTTTTATGTTAAATTTTCCTCGGACCTTGTTTTCATCTTCGCAATCGACGAGTTCGTACGTTGCGTCCCCAAGAATCCGGTGTATTCTATATGGTCCACTATATAGTTCGTAGAATTTATCAATTTTCTTTTGAATTGCGTCGGATTGATAGTAAGTTCTTATTAACACCTTCTCTCCGACATTAAATTTAGTAATCGTTTTACTTTCATTAATTAGCCTTGATTGTTTTTCTCTTTTGTTCTTTATTTTCATGAATATTTTGCTATTATCGGTTTTTTCAACTCCGATAATATCTTGGTCTAAATGTTTCTTCCAAGCTCTCGTTGGTTTCTTGCCGAGGTGTGCTTCATAAGGTGTTACCTCTATGGTGTCGTGGTAGACCTCGTTGATGCAGCTCTCGATTATTTTGACGTATCGTGACCATTTGGTATGCTGTTCATGAACAAAGATTCTAAATAAATTGCCAAGTTGCCTGTTGACTCTTTCAGCTAAATTAGCACACGGGTTTCTTATAGCTGTATATTTAGGTTGAATGTTCATCTCCCTCAGCCCATTCACCCATCTTCTGGAAGTGAACTGAGTTCCATTGTCGGTAAGTACCGCCTTTGGATAACCCATTTCTTCGCAGTATTGTTTCATTCTCCTTAATGTAGTTGTCGTGGTCGCTCTTCGGAGTGTAAACAATCTGACGTATTTGGTAAAGTTGTCAATGACTACAAACAGGTATTTAACTCCGGCAGCCGCAGTGGGCAAAGGTCCGTAGTAATCAGCACTAACGAGCTCACCCTTCCCTAACGGTGTAAACGCTTTTGTACCGCCGAACAAAATCCGGTTACCAGTGTCCTTACATTTCTGACACACATCACACGTTTTTATGTGAACCTTCACTTTCTCTTTCATCTTGTCCATAGTGAAATGCTCTTGTAACGTTTCCGTGCATTTTTTCGCTCCTAAGTTTCCGTACATACGATGTATTTCGGTAATTAATTTTACAGATACGCTATCTGGTACATACAACTTCCAGTCGTTCTTGCGTCGTCTGTATAATTTTCCATTTACGTATTTATAGAATTCACCTAGTTCCTTATCTACACTTCCTACGCTAATTTTATTAATAATGGTTTTAAGTTTGTTATCGTTGAGTTGGTATTTTCCGATGTCTCTAATAATTCTACCCACCTCCTTGTCCATTTTTTCATTATTTATTAAATTCACTGTTATTATTTTTTCATTTTATATTATTAATTGAAGACTGCGTGCAATTCATAGTTTAGTATTGTTAGAGTTCTACAAGATTACTTTATAATCCATTCACTGCAGCATATAGAATGTTGTGTTGGATTTTTTAATCTGTGAGTAGGCCGAAAGTTTTGCTTTTCTTTTAGCATCGTGATCCCACACATTGACATTTTATTTAGCTTGTCATTATTCGGAGTCCAACTAAAATTTTTCCTTCATTTTTGCTTATAAGATTCTATTGACGACCTACCCAATTGGGGGGGGGGGTAACCCTCCGTAGCCCTTCGTAACCCTCCATAGCTGTATCACTGATTCACAATAAATTTAATATCGTATGAATTCATTGTAAATACATTTTTTAAGCCTAGAATTTACTACATTTTTGCTATCTGACCAGCCAAAATTTATTTATTTTTGTATGTTTACTGCTTTGTTATTTGTACAAATGGTTTTACAAACGCATGTACTTTTTTCCTCCCCGCCAAAAATTTTTCTAAGCTCTTGAGATAGTAAATAACAATTCCCCCACCTTCTTTGTATTTATCAGTTCACTGTCTGTTTATTCCTTTGTATCATCGTCGTCTGCCGTTATTTTCGTCTGGACCGTTACTTTTCATGTTCTGAATAACGAATTGGCAGACTGTCTACATCACGCAACTGATAAGCCGTTGACAATTTCTGCTCGTACACTGAACTGTTTTTATTCAAGACCTGTTCCTCTGTCACGTTCAAATGATTCTTCAGTTTCTTGTAGAGCAGATTTTTCCATTCTTTTTAAACAGTTTAAAATGATTTTTTAAAATCCGTATTCGAGGCTTTTGCTGACCATTTGCAAAGCATCAAAATCGTGATCTTCTTTGCAATATCAGTCGATGTTTTCCACAATTTTCTACCACCTCAATAACTTTTTTTTTTTAAGAATTCAGATGAATAAATTCTGAACATTTAATTATGCCTTGATCGCGTCAGTAAATAATGGATGCAGTATTTCGTAGTATGAACACTAGCCTGATGTTTTCCCAAAAATACAGTTGAGTTTGACAAAAAAACTGAACCATTTCTTGATTTGGCAAGTTCTGTAGTAAAATTCCGTTTCGTAAGTATTGTCACTGTTCTCTGGTATGTACATTACCAATACAGTTTCCCAGTTTTTTTCCTACCCAGTTTTCATTGGATTCATCAGTCCATTCAAGAATACCTTCATCGGCTGGGAAAAAGAACTGTTGTCAATTTCCGTGGACTGCTTTTATTGACTTAAACATTTATTACACACAACATACACTACGAAAATTCAGTTGCCGCCCTCTGTCAATAATTATAATTTGTAAATCGGTGTTTAACCTTGAACATAGAAACGTAAAATATTAGATGGTAAAAACCGGGAAGCTACATTTATCGATTAGATGCCTTGTTTTTAATTTGTTCGTAATATCGGCTGATCAGATTAACCATTGAATGCAATATCTAGCAGTCACTGTGTGTATAGTCTATATTGTTACGGCGATCGCGTAGTCATAATCTTACAATCAGTAGAATAAGTAACTTGACGCTAGAGAAATCAATACCACAATTTATTTAAACAATTGTGACAGAGCAATAATACAATTGTTTTCTAAAACAATAACAGTTGTATGGTTATTACAGTAGTTATGGTTACATGATTGTCCAATACGTATAACATAAACAATAATGAATGTCACTGAAATTAAAGCATAATTACAATAGGCCGCATACAAATACATAATTTAACGCTTTACGAATTTACTCGTACTACCGTAGTGACCCGTCTAAAAGCACGGGTTCACGCAACTGACTGCGGCGGACAGGTTTCATCTTTGTAGCCGTCAGGGATAATTGTGCGAGGAGTAATAATGTTACGAGAGAGTTCTACTATGGTCCCGGCGCCTGGAGAATAATTGGCTAGTCGGAAGGTGCAGAGACACTAAGCGTCTAGGGGATCGACCTGGTGCACTGGATGATGTGGTGGGGATCAATGTGAGTTGGATGAACACAATACCAGTATCTGAGAAAGAGTCGTATCCTAACCATAATTGATAACACGACTTCTGTTTTCGATTGTGTTTAGTGAAATTAATTTGGTACTTTCCTTGGTAGTTTTTAAAAATTAATTTTTAAAGTGGTACTTACCCCACCTTAATAAAAACATTAACTATAACATTAACATTAATTAAAAAAACATCATAACAAAATATATATCATTCTAAAGAAGGAGACGTGATGATGGCGTATTATCCCACGTAAACGGGAAAGTAAAAAATAACCTTCATGAAACATGAAAGTAAAAATGATTACTACAGTTTTACGGTATATGCATATGTGTAATTTCAAAGAAACGTGTTAAGAATTTAACTGTAATGTGGAATTTAACAAAAATTCTTAATTCAATTTACCACTTTTATAGAAGTAATTGAATCGTGATTTTCCGTTTTTATTCTTCGCTCGCATCCTTGTTATAGTTATTAGTTTTATTCTTTTTAGTTATAAATATTCTTTGTTTGCTAATGTTTCTGGTGGCACGCGTTTTATTGCACGTAACCTGGAAAGTAAAAAAAAAGTCATACGAAGGGTCAACAGAGGGGAAGCAGTATAATAACACAAACTATTCTTTATGATAAAGTTTTGATTTTTTTACTCTATTTTATGAATGACTGTATATTATTTTATATATAATATTAATTTATATTTAACAGATTTATTTTCTGAGTAATTCAATGGCAATTTTTTCCTTCTTTTTCCTACATCTACAATCCTACATCTGTTTTTTTTTTTTTTTATTCCTTATGTTCTTGAACTACGATGGTCAGTTGAAAAGTACGCGGAGACATCTATAGCTCAGTGGGAAAACTAAAATCTTTCGTGTGCTGCAAGACGTATATTTCGCGTGAACACCTGTTAATTTCCAGATATATCTGTCAATTTATTCACGTTTTACCAGCTGTTTGGAATTTCCCTGTCACATGTGTTTTTAAAATGCACAAAATCAAACATCGTGTTGTGATGAATTCTCTGTTAAAAACTTTTTAGCGCCAATGGAAAATCAAAACGAAATTGCAAATGTGTTAAGAGATGCTGCGCCTTCAGAAACAACGGTAAATGTGGCACACTTGAGTTTAAACGTGGTCGTGCAAGCACTGAAGACTATCCCAGCAGTGGACGTCCAAAAAGTCCAACAAAAAATGACATTATTGAAAAAAATGTCATAGGGTGTTGGAAGACCGCAGATTAAGGAGTGGATGACGTTGCTAAAATCATAGAGATCTCATATGAGCGTGTGCATCATACTTTAACTCAAGAACTTGGTGTGAAAAAGCGTTGTGGAAGATTGCTGCCGCATCTGGAGTTGTTGCATTTTTTGGGCGTTCAGTGCGACGACGTTTTCAATGCTCGTACGACCACGTTTAAACTCAAGTGCCTACTTACAAACCGTTGGTTTTGAAGTCGCAGCATCTCCTGACACATTTACAATATATTTCGTTTTGAATTTGCGTTGGCGGTAAACAATTTTTAACAAAGAATCACACCACGATGTTTGATTTTGTCCGTTTTTTAAAACACGCATCACACGTCAATTTTTAAACAGCTTCTACACAATGAATAAATTGATAGGTAGATTTGGAAATTAACAGGAATTCACATAAAATACAAATCTTGCAGCATACGAAACATTTTAGTTTTACCGCTAAGCTACAGATGACGTTCCGCGAACTTTTCAACTAGAAGAGCTGTTGGGTTGCGCGTCGTGAGACGACCCAATGGGTTCCTAGTACCGAGCTTCCGGGTTCCTAGGGGCTCCTGCCTAGTGATCCTGTCCAGACGGAATATTGATTAATTATTTAGTGGCCGCTACAACGGCATGCTTGTACTAGGCCATCCTAGTACAGTATTTCCCGAGGCCGTTTCCAAGAATCACCTGGACGTGTTCGGTACTTGCCAAGGCCAGCTATGAGAGGGTTTGTCTGGGTCCTCGCAGCTCGGACGTAAAATTTACGTGCAAGTCGCCTTGCGGTGTCTTCCAAGGAGTGGACACCGAGTCCTCTTCTCAAAAGTCGAGAAGGGAATCGATAGGGGGCTTTAGCCGCTAGCCGAAGACCCCTATCGAGAACGCTTTGCAACTTTCTTTTATGAACGGTTGCGAGGTAACCCCAGACGGGGATAGCGTAGGTAATGATCTGCAACAGGTACAGCTTGCGGGTCATAGCCTTGTTGACAAGTATCGGAAACAGTTGCGCGAGACGAGCGGACCCTCTCTTTCGCATCGTCTCAGCGTGGGCACGCCAGGTGAGCCGACGATCAAGGTGGACACCGAGGTATTTAACCTCTCTCGAACAGGGCAAATACGTTCTACCGAGTCTCACTCGTCCTCGTGGTTCTTTCCGGCGCTTTGAGAATAGCACCGCGGAGCTCTTGGTTTCGTTGACGGCAACTTTCCAGCTCTCTGTCCACGTCGAATACGCATCGAGTGCGCGCTAGAGTCGTGGGATAGCCCTCTCAGCGTTCCGATCAGCGGTATAACCGCCGTGTCGTCGGCAAACAGGGCCATCTGGACTCCAGGCTCTCTGGGTGCGTCGTTGACGTACACGGAGAACAGAAGAGGCCCTAGCACGCTACTTTGAGGTACCCCGGCTGTAATGCGTCTCTCGGAAGAGACATGGTCATCTATTCTCACGCAGAAAATCCTCTCCGTCAGAAAGCTAGCAATCAAGCGAAGGTAGCAATCTGGGAGCTGGATTTCCCGGAGCTTGAACAAGAGCCCGTCGTGCCAGACACTATCAAAGGCCTTCTTCACATCTAGGAAACAGGCGACAGTCTGCTCATTCCGACAGCCGGCCCCCGTGATGTATTCCACCAGTCTCATCAGCTGATGAGTGGTGGAATGCCCCACACGGAAACCGAACTGTTCGGGGACCAGAACATCGAAGTTTCGTACTTGGTCTAGGACTCTCCGTTGTACAAGACGTTCGAGGACCTTTGACGTGGCTGACAGTAGACTAATGGGCCGGAGGTTGCCGGGACGGGAAGCGTCCTTTCCCTGCTTCAGGATCACTATGACCGTCGCCTTACGCCATTTCTGGGGAAAATAGGCCAGTCTTAGACACGCGTTGAACAGCGCAACCAAAAAAAGTACTCCTTGCTCCGGGAGTCGAGTTAGAGCGGCGTTCGAGACGCCGTCCGGGCCAGGAGCTTTTCTCGGTACGAGTTCAACGAGCCGATCTGTGGCCTCTTCCCTAGTAATGGGTTCGGGCTCCGCAGTGATCGGAAGAGACAGAAAGTCTTCCATTTCGTTCTCGACTTCTTCATCGAAGTCCCAGTCCATGGGCGGTTTAGGAGCGAACTGTCGCTCGAAACACGCGCCCAAGTACTCGGCCTTCGCCTCCGGGCGAGCCAGGATTTGACCGAAAGGTCCAGCAATGGCTGGGATACGAGGTCGGCGCCTCTTCCCTACCAACGCCGAAGGTATCCGGTAAGGGCTACTTTCGTCCGATCCGTCCCCTGCTTGGGCCACGGCGAGTTCCCAACAGCGTCTTCGGTAGGCCTGCATTTCACGACGTAAAATGCCGGTCGCCCAGTTGTACGCTGCCTTGTCGGCCGGATCACGGGTCCGCTGCCAGCGTCTCCGGAGACGATTTCTATCGCAAGCGAGAGCACTCGTCTCCCCTGGGATCCGCTGCCAGTGGAGCGTGACGCTAGGCTTCATCCTGTAAGACGCGTCAACCGCAGATACGACAGCCTCGTCAAACGCGGCAACTGCCTCGTCGACTTGGCGGACGGTTTCGAGTGGTCCCGCCTCTGGCAATCGGCGACTTAACCGGACCATAGCGGTCCCATTCTACCACCTTCCTGACATCTCTGCGTACGACGTGCTGGGTAGCGACGTGTATCAAGATGGGGAGATGATCGGACGATAGTTCCGTTAGCGCGGACACAGGGACCGGGCAGTCAATTCCTTGGATCACCGCTATGTCCAAGACATAGGGAGCCGCGCGGAGTTGCGAGGGGTAGAACGTAGATTGGGCGGGCCCAATCACTGTCACCCTGCGTGAATCTGCAAACCTGCGTAGCGCTTCCCGTTTGGGGCAGTCAAGCGACTGTTCCAATCGCGATGCTTACAATTCAGGTCGCCGGCCATGATGACCCTCCTGTGTGCATCGAACGCGACCGCTAGATCGGGGTGAAGGAGCTCTTTTTGCGGCGGTTTGTACGCCGCTAGCAAGAGTACACCGCCTAGAGTGTTTAACATCTGCACAGCGGTAACTTCCAGGTGAGTCGTTGCAGGCAAGAGGACTCGGTGATGCTCAAGACTGAGCCTCACCGCGACGGCAGTACCGCCACCAGCAGTGTCCGGCCTGTCGTTTCGATAGCACACATAGTTGGCCAGTCGTAACCGGTTCGCAGGGGTCAAGTAGGTCTCATTGAGAAGTACTACATCGGGTTTGAGTCGAGCCAGTAATTCTTGGAGATCTTGGATTTTGTTAGTCAAACCGTTGGCGTTCCACGAAAGAATGGAGAGGTCACGTTTGAGGACCCGACTCATAGAAGTCCTACACAAGTGGCGGGTTCCACCAAGAACATGAACCTCTCGGTTATGTCGGCAGTCTCCAAGCGGGAGCGGATAGACCTGAAGGTCTGGGCAACTTTGCGGAGGTCAAATTCCGCAAGGAAGTCTTTGACGACCTGGTAGTCGTCAGGTACGGCTTTTGAGGCAGAGTGCCTGGAGATTGTTCTCGCATAAGAGCGCCGAGACTTATCAATCGGGGGATTGGTGGAAGCCAAGGGTGTTACAGGGGCAGGTGTAGCGCCTCTAGCGGAGGTGCTAGGAAGAGGGACAGATGCGATTGCGTCGGTCTTTGTAACGCGATGCGCAGCCTGTCTTTACTGTGCGGCTGGGTTGGCAGGAGCCCGGGAGCGAGCGCCACGGGGCTTACGATGCCTGAGGTAGGGCAGGGGCCTGAGAAGGAGCCTGAGTTGGGGTTGCCTGTGCCACAGGTGATTGCTTCGGGCCTTCGCTTCTCTTTTGTTGTTTGTTAACAACAGTGGCGAAAGTCACGGCAGCCGTAGCAGGAGGGGGCCTGGCTGCTCGGTTGCAGGTCTGGAACCAGCTTCCGGGTGCCTCGGCGGTGGCAGGGGCCCTTTTGGCTTTGGCCGCTCGAGGCCCGGTAGTTGGGGGGTGACTTCCGCCACAGTTGATGCACCTTTTAAATGCCGGTGCGTCGCAATGTTTACTGGGGTGAGGCAAAGAGCACCTCACGCAGGGAGGAGCGTTAGAACAAGTATCGGAATGATGCCCGAAGCGTTGGCACCTGTAGCATTGAGTCAGAGCCCCGGGAACGCGGCTTCGTTCCACTTTAACGCGGAACCCAAAAAGCCGCGTTAGAGAGAGTAGGCTTGCACCTGCTTTGCTGTTCTCCGCCATTATACGGACCAGGGGAATTGGACGCTTTGGTCCGGTTGGAGCAAATACCCGATGAACCGAGCGAACCGGATAGCCCAGATCGCGCAGCTCATCGAGGATTTCCTCGAGAGGTGAATCCACGTCCAAGCCTCTGAGCACGAAGGACAGAGGCTTCACGTGCTTGGGGGAGAAGGTGTGGAACTGCAGCTGGGCGGATTCCACGAACGCCATGACATTGCGATACAGTCCATTCCGCGGACAACGATCTTGACTGTGTCGCCCCCAAGGAGCTTCAAGTCGACGTTGGCCGGGGAAAGTCCGGGAGCCGCTATCAGTCGCCGGTAAAAACCGGTGACGTTGTTCACACCGTGAACGAACACGGGCGGGATGCGACCAGTGGCCGGCGGTGCTTGGGTATCGCCGGGCACAGTCGGCACCGTGCCGGATTCGCCATCGGCGGGGACAACTTCCATGGCGGACGCCGAGGAAGAGGTAGAGGAGGACCGGTTCCGCCTCGGTTTCTTAACCGGGTACCCCCGTGGCCCAACCGCCATGAAAGCGTCGGTCTCGTCACCGGGGAGCGGGACCGTCCGGGGAATAACTTGATCCGCAGGCATTGGCGGAGAACTCGGCGAGTCGCTCGAGTGGGGCAAGGCAGTGGCGAGCGACTGCGTGCTCGTTGACTCGCCCGTACCGGGCATGTCCGTCAACGAGCGGGAGGTTCGCAGACCAGAGGCAGCCAGGCTGCCTCCGGCGGTAACCAGGGACCTAGGGTCCGGCCCGAGCCGGACCTCGAGAAGCTGAACTGGAACGCTCAGGCTGTGTAACAAGCTGGGCTAATGACCGGCTTCGTTGAATACCTCTCCTTACCAAGAGAGGTGTCCACCGGCCTCTTTACCCTGGCGATATACAAGCTCGCTTACCACTGGTGGGGGCTCACAAGGATCGTCCGGGGCAGCGCTACCTATGAGCCAGAGCGTCAGCGAATTAGATGCGCTGCGCAAAATAGCTCTGGCAGGCTAGTCTCCTCTTCAGCGGCGAGATGTTGGCCCTGAGAAGGGTCGCTCGGCTGGTGGCCCTTAGAAGGTCCGATGAAACTCAGCTGTTCTTGTGCTGGCTACTCAGTTCACCAGCCAGCTGAGTTGCTGTCTTCGGTCTTCTTGGAGCCTGATGAATTCACAGCAAGCAGGGCAGCAGATGTAGTACTTTTCAACTGACCCTCGTACCTCTGCTTAATAATGTTTATGTTACCAGGACATAACCTGGAAAGCAAAAAAAAAGAAACTACAAATAAAAACGATTTACTTCAATTTTATGTTATGTGTAATTTTAAATAAGAATGTTAAGAATTTAACTGTAATGTGAAATTTAAAAAATTGTTAATACGACTTACGAAATTTAACCAACTTAATGGTACAGTTAAAAAAAAAAATAATTTACTTCATATTCTTATATGCCATATTTCAAGTTTTACTAAAATAAAGTACTCATTCGCCATCAGCCTAATACTGTATTTCTTCTCTTTTAATACGAAGACTTACTCTCCAAAAAATTCGGCTAATGATTTGCTCCTTTATTTTTGAGAAATTGTGTAAAGAATTACCAAGTTTAATTCTCCTCCGACTTGCCGTCTGGACTTAAAAAATTTATTACGGACAAACACGCGGTTGTATAAGGGTTCACAGACATAGCTAATAGAATATAAAAATCCGTTCAAGCTTTCTTATTATTCAACATTTTATTGGAGAGCACAATTAAAAATGAAGATATTGGGTACTTTAAGTTTTAACGTTTTGATGTATCGACTATCTCCGGTAAAATGATCCCCAGTTTTCAAATTAGAAATTTGAACCTACTCAAGCAAATTTATCAAATATAACAAATTCAACATTTGAACAAATCTAAATATACCAAGACCCTGAGTTACCCGAGAGATGCGTTCCTCGGCAGAATCGACTTACTCTAATAAAACGCAGGAAACTGAATACCGGTGCTGTATTGTAAAAGTAGGCTAAGTTGTCAGAGTATGATAGAATCATATCATACGTAAACACTTTATTAAAAGAGAAACGAAAATCTCACTGCGAAAATCTATATTTTAGTAACTAAAAGAAAGTAAACAAGTCGGAATACCTTTTCAATATCTTGTTCAAACTACGTTATAGACGGGTGGCATAGGATGGAAATTAAAACATCACTCAACTGTTTGTCGCAGTAGGCGAGAATCTAATTTCTATTTTTCTTTTATTAATTTTTGTACGCAAACATTTGTTGGTGTTTCCACGCGTATGTATGTATGCATGTACGTATGTCTCTGACCATTAGTCTCCTCGTACAGAGGAGAGGGCTCCAGACCCGCTCCCGGACGTATCCGGTGGACGGGGAGCGGGGATTTTTCCTGGCTGCCTTCCCGGTTGTGGCGAGCTATTTAGTGGGTAAACGGGATCTGGTATAAGGGCTTGCCCCTGGGGTATGGTTGGGTGTAAATTACATTTATGCATGTATGCATGTATATTATGTATGTCAGATTCAGAATGAATGACTAATTAGGTTCCCGCCTGTTGCGACAAAAAGGCCCGTTTTCCTAGGAGCAGGTTTTTTTGCGTCGCGCGAACCGGGTAGGGTTCTATCACGTCGGCAGGAACGTATTCAATTATCACGCTGCGCGTTTCTGTTTTCCTAGCCGGACGCATTTCAGCTATTCAGTCGACGTAGGCTGTACTAGGTGGTAGTGGTTATAATTCAGAATGTTAGTGTTCCCTATCGAAATGAATCGTTTGGAGCAAAATAAAAAGAGACTTGTTGCTTTGCTTATTCTCAAGCACATCCATATGGATGATGAAGATGAGGATTATCTCTTGTCTACGGCAAAGAGCAGAAAGTTAATCAACAAAATGTTCTTAAAACGCTAAGATGAAGGTGTTTTCAAACCATTGATTAGCAAATATTTACACGACGAAGAAAAGAGATTCAAGAAATATTTTCGATTCACCCGTGAGCAGTTTGCTTCGATTTTACAGTGCATTGAAGACGACCTGTGAAATCCCAGTTACAATCGTTCCATAAGTATGCCTGACCAGTCGTTGCTTCAATTAACTGATCGTCATCCGAAGCACTGAAACGCACTTGAGGCATTTTGATACACAATTTTTGAAAAACAAAATCCAGAAGTCAGCTAAAACGCGACGTAGAACGCAATAGACTCCTCCAGAACCAGTCGGCCTATCACGCCGAACGCACTACGCTGGCGTACTACGTGTGCGCTCTGGAGGAAAACAGAACCATTATTACTTCCACGTTCCATAAGGAAATGGAAGTATGGTGATGGCAGAAAAAAATCGTGTTCGAGATGATTGCAGATTCTGATTGTACTACCCTCAAAACATGAAAAAAGTCATTTTTCGAAAAGTGTGTGTGTGTGTGTGTGTGTGTGTGTGTGTGTGTGTGTGTGTGTGTGTGTGTGTGTGTGTGTGTGTGTGTGTGTGTGTGTGTGTGTGTGTGTGTGTGTGTGTGTGTGTGTGTGTGTGTGTGTGTGTGTAGATTTTTTCTATGGCAAACGATAACAGCCGCAAATTCAAACAGAATCAAATAATTTTTTGCATACAGCCCTGATTTGTAGAGTACTCAAGGTCTGTTGATTTTGACATAAGGTCAAAATGATTGTTGTTCAAGGTCTGTTGTAAATGACCTGAAGATGGCTTGACTGCCGAAAGCGCTCGTCAATACCAAAGACAACATAGTGGTTTGTATAAAATTACTAGTAGAAATACAGTTTTTGCACACCTTCCTGATTTGTAGAGTACTCAAGGTCTGTTGATTTTGGTGTAGATCGGTTAAGGGAAAGGGGAAGTGTACCTGCCACCTTTAATGTTTTAACAAGAGTAATTGTTTATATGACGAACGGTAACTGCCGCACATTCAAACAGACTCAAATAATGTTTTGCATGTGTCCCTGAATTATAGAGGACTCAAGACCTGTTGATTTTTGTGAAGATCAGTTAAGAGAAAGGGGTAGTTTACCTGCAACGTTTTATGTGATAGCAAGGTTAATTTTTTCTATGACGAATGATAACTGCCGTAAATTCAAACATAATCAAATACGTTTTCGCATGCATCCCTAAATTGTAGAGAACTCAAGGCCTGTTGATTTTGTTGAAGATCGGTTAAGGGAAAGGGGTAGGTTACCACCAACATTTTATGTTGTAACAAGAGAACGTTTTTCATGAAGAACGATAACTGCCGTAAATTGAAACAGAATCAAATAATTTTTTACATATGTGCCTGAGTTGTAGAGGACTCAAGGCCTATTGATTTTGGTGAAGATCGGTTACGGGGAAAGGGTAATTTACTAGAAACATTTTTTGTTGTAACAAGAGTAAAGTACTTAATTTTAATAAATAAAGTATCCTGATAAGAAGATCTTAATAATCCACTGTAGAAACGTAGATGAAATACAGTATCTATAAATGAAGAGGCTAGTTGAACGGGGTGGGGGTAATTTTCTATAAATGAAAATTATAGTTGGAGGGGGAGGGGATAATTTTTTATATTTGTTATCGGCAACAAAGAAGTAGTTTGTTGTTAAAATTCCTTCCCGTCCTGTTTGGCCGTAAACCAATGTTTTCTGCAAAACCAGACGTTTCGGCAGTGCCATCGACTTCCATCATCAGTGAAAATCGAGTGCGATAACGTGAGGTGGTATACGTTAGTGACCACAGTACTGTGGTTAAGGGTGAAGTAGTAAGTAGAAAGAAGTAATTTCTATGGAAATATTTCATTTCGAAAATGATTTTAAATATAAATCTTAGAACATGGAAGTCATGTATGGTTCTCCATACCGATATTTTTTCTAGTGTCTGAAAAACGGCGTGTTGAGTTCGGCGTATTGCGTCCTACGCGGCGCAAAAAAACCTGCTCCTAGGAAAACGGGCCTTACTAACTGATCGATAGTTTAACCGTCATTCTATGGCTATCGATACTGACGTCATTTGCACAAGTTACTGACAAGATTTTCTGGATTGATTTGTTCGTTTTAGTCATTAAACTGTAAATTTTCGCAGTAGGATATTTGTTTCTTTTTAATAATGTATTTTTGACAGTCGAATTTTTGTTATATTTTAATAATGTATTTTTGTTTTAGACTTTACAGTGTTGTTTTTACTTTCATTTCTTGTTAAGTTCTTCTGATAAGCGATCTTTCTGATCGCTACTTTCACATGGAGAACACGACATAGTTATGATCTGACAGAATTTATGTTCGTACAGCGTCTCATCACATCTGTCAGAGAAGTTTAGATTTCGTAAACGAATCCATGTACTTAAAGAATTTTCTCGTGTTGCTGTTTCGATAGCTTTCTGGATTCCAGCGAAAAGATAGCTAAGACGGTAAGTGCCTTGACTCACCTCAGGACTATGTAGATAGGCTTAACAAAAAGTTTATGATAAATTAATGGCCTTAAATCTTCGCGCGAAAATTTGCGAGGTTAAGTCTACTACAGCACCATTCAACGGTGTCCCTTGCAACATGTGCACCGCCAAACAGAGGATCAGGGGCTTCGATTACACTGTATTGTGTAATACGTCAGGGGGGACGTTACAACTGTATTGTGGATGACTCCGTACGGACCCAGTCACCTTGCAGGTTACCGATTCTCAGTTTAGTAGGAATGCCGCCGGTTTTCTTTGGATTATCGGGAATGAGCTCAGTGTGAGAACGAGGTCGTCGGTTTGGTTTCAAGGGAGACATCCACCGCTTGTATCTGGTACAGTTTTAAATATTTCCTAAGCTCAGCAGTCATTGTATTATATAGCATTGTATTTTATATCATTGTACACATCTACTTGTTTCGTGGTTGGGAAAATCCTCATTGCTTCCCCCATCGGCGAAGGGCCCTATCAGCGGGATTTCGTGACTGTCCAGGATTACAGTTGATCCAAGGTCAGCTTTCTGACGCGCGGTTGTTGAGAATGTTCACAAAGATGGTGTCATCCGTCTGTCTCATGTTTTGCGGTATCTCGCAGACGCAACACAGGTCCCAGGCTTTGCGATATACGGCGGCTGAGGAGATGCTATTGGTCATGGACAGCGGCGGAAGCAGCATCAGGCCACTGAACAAAAGGACATTGACACCACCGAAGTAACAATACTTCTGGTTTACCGTTGCTCATTCTCATTCATTTTCGTTGATTTCAATTTTTCTTCTTGATTAAGCGCTTGTCCCTGTGGGACTACATTTGTCGCATACTCCTAAGGTCGCTTCTGGTCAGGTTTTTGAGGTACCATTCTCGGCAACGACAGTCGGTACCAAGTTCTCAGCTACTATGCTACCTACGGGTTCCTGAATTTCATTTTCTGCAAGACAGCCTTCAAAGGTTTAGAATGCTCTCTTGCCGTATCGTATTTTTCCAATAACACTTCCTCTGCCCAGAACGGTATACGGATCACCAGCAGCGAGAAATAATATATTTCTCAATTTTTCGCTTAATTGAAGTATCGGGCGCATAAAATAACTGGGCGAGCTCGTTTTATTATCCCCCCCATTAAACAGCAAATTTATAATTCAACGGGTTGGGTTCTCTTCTTAAGCGTAAGAATCTCCAGCCGGTTGTCAAATGCGCAGACTCATTCTGGTAGAGCCCCTTATTCAACAACACAGCCTGTAAAGAACTCATATCCAAATTGAAACACGGACAAGTCTATAGAATCAAAGGTGGACATGCCTATATAATTAAAGTTAATATATAGAATTAATTTATATATTAATTCTTATATATACTTATACATTAATTATAAAAATGTTACACTATGATAAGACTTACTAAAGTCCACATAGGCCTGTGTGTTTGCAGATTATAAGCTAACGTCTTCTTGTCAGCTTGTTTAAGAATGAATGAATAACAATCGACACATCTGTCTGCTCGTAATACATTCGGCTCTTCAATTTCTTTCATTTCTTCTTCGCTTCTGTTAGTACTCTCTCTGTAAACTCTAAACATAGAGACATTGTAAACATAGGGTCTAATAGTTTGTAAAATTTTGTCGACCTTCAAAATTTTTTATAATATTTCTTATGGATGCCTGTGCCCATTCCGGTGGAAGATGTTCCCCTCGTAGAAATAGGGTAAATGTATAAGATAGTAGTTTCCATAGACGTTTTTTGAAACTATTTCAGTAGATCCGTCAGGATGCATTTAGGAAACAATGTCTATCATTTTTTATAGTAGCAATCAAGGTTTCAACGTCTTCTCCAGTTATCCAATTCTTTTGTTATCGTCATCATATTCATCACAAATCTGCATCCTCTTCCTGCATGTCATCATTTACCAAAAGAATTGTTTTAATTAATTAACCAGTACTTTACATGTTAACTAGTAAATATAAAATTATTATTTATTAAATGAATACTAAATATTAACCTTCATGCTTCGACGTAAGCTTAAATGTATAAATGTATTATCTTCGGAAATGTTTCGAGTCTTGTAAGTTTATCGTTAAGCATCCTGATCGATCAAATTAATCAAATTTTATTTTTAATTTGACATGGACGTTACGTATTTCAAATTAATAAAGTAAATTCAACATTTAAGACGCTAGGTTTTCCTAAAGCGGCAAGACTAAATACTGAATGGCCAAACACTAACTAGAAATAAAAAAGAATTAACTACGGTTGCATGAAAACCTTCTATGTGATAATTACAATATTTAGTATTTTTGCGTGGGTTCGAACTTTATAAACCAGTGTTTCCGTACATAAAGTGTGATACAGCTAAACTACTGAGACAATGTAATTTCTTTTTTATATATATTTTGTGTGTTAAGCGGGGGGGGGGGGTTGTGAGTTAAATGTTTGAGACAAAATAAAAACGTTTCTTGCCTCACCTCATTTTGCTTTACGAAATTCTGCAAAGTTTGGATATTTAATTAGATGATAATTTTGATATTCGAATGAAGGCCATTTTATTAGGTAAAGACTAATTCTACAGATAAAGTACATGTACAGACCGAGCTACGATCACCACTAATATTTACGGATAGATAGCGACCTCAAGTGATACTTCTATTCACGTACAGATAGAGATAGTAGTACAGGCCAGAATTTTAGGCGACAGGAAAAGAGTGTAGCACATGTTTGCTACACTTTCTCACAGATGGCGCAACATGTTTTGCAACTGATATGTAAAAAGTAGATTTATTGTACTGTAATGAATTATTCCTGTATTATTTAATCAGATTTTTAACTTTCATTGTATTATTAATATCCTTGTTATTAATTACTTTTATTATTCTAAATAATTTCAACTTTCTTCCGCTTAATGTAATTTCACTGCTAGAAAATGGAAAGCCACTATAACTATAACTATAACTATATTTTTTAGTATAACTATTTCCTTATTAAAATGCTACATTCTGTTTTTTTTCTGTGTGGTTGGGGGATAAACTACAGAATTTTGTAACAGTAGAGGGTACGCTTTTAATTTAAAAACCACACGTTTGCAGTATATTGTATTGTTAAAGAAAACATTAACAATGTTTATATAATAAGCGGAAATTTGTTAACAAAATTTGTTATTACAAACATTTCTATACGTATACGTATACGTAATATACACATTGTTCACTTATAATATTGTGTATATTATGTACTTAAAAAACTGTTTTTTAAATTAAAGATTAAAGAGTTTTGCGTCTTATTACAAAACAAAAGACGTCTATTCAGAGATGGGTAAGGATACTGGTACTAAAGTTGTACTCCCGTATTATTATTTTTATTTACACATATATTTTATTACTAGTAGTAACTTTATGTATTGTCATTCTACAGAATAAACATAATTTCCTTCATTTAAACTAAGAAACATAATGCAGTAAAGCATAACTTTATTGTTTGCATTAGGAAAACGAAATTTTTTTGTTAAACAAAAAATTAAGAAATTAAAACGCTTTAGTAACACACACACACACACGCTCTGCTCCTAGGTACATTTCACTGAACATATCTTAATTTTAGACAGTGAGTATGTTTACAGCTGATGCATAATGGTTGCCTTTGTATGGGACACTACTTAATTTTCACTTCTTCAGTTTATATTAAATTATTTAACCAGTAAATATGGTAGTAACTGTTGTTTGGCCCAGTTGAATCTAAAGCCACTATAACAGAACTTTAATTCCATCCTTGATTAATAAATAACTTGAACATGAAATTATTAATTTTTTTCTTCAGCAACTTGTGTAATACTGTTCCACGATACTGTATAATACTGATACTGGTTAACGATGACTATGCAAAGGCCTTACAAACGATAAATTCTAAAATGGAATACTTTGATTGAGTGCTAATCTTGAAGGAAACTCAGTTTTTCTTTACATAACAAAACACAATTTGGTGTAACAAAAATTTACAATATAATACAATGAAATTCCTTTATAAAAAACTGTCGGGACATTTTAATTTTCTTCATAAAAGATTTTTTTTCAATGGATTATTATCTCCATAGTAAGTACAGTACCTAAACTAGAGGAAGGAATATATTTTTATGTAATTGGTTACTAACCCCTTACGTAAAAGTTACAATGGGTTACTTTGAGAGAACAATTAAATGTATATAATTCTAGAATTAATGTAATATTAATTTTTTTCACATTATAGTTTCATAAAAATTTTAGCTGTTTACATCATAACAACAAATGAATAATTTTTTTTCAATTTGAAATTTGAAACATAAAACAAACAAAACACAAGTGAAAAAAGAACACAGAAAACTACAAATTTTATTTTGATTACCACACATATTACTGAATGATGTCAGTAAAATTACTGAATTCTTACCTTAAAAATACAGGACATTTTTCACACAGTCAATGTTAATTACAAATAGTCCAAATTCTTGACTATTACAAGTGTGTATGTGTGTGAAACATACAATATTAATAATTTCATAGTATTAAAATGTTAAAGTAAGACAATATTAAAATACGATTGAACAAATTTAATTTCCGTTTCTGGTATGACAAATGATTGATTAAACTCACCATCTGTTCACAAATATTGCTATTCATAAATATTGATAGAAGAGTTATTCCAGATCAATGCTGTTTTATTTTGTTATAATTTATATGCCTATTAATGTTCTATATATTTCAAAACTTTGTATTTTTAGTCCTAATTGTACGAAGTTAGTTCGTGAACCTGCCTTCGTTAAAGTACAGTACCTGTTATTTCCTGTGTTTTGTATGTTCCGTAGCACATAAAATATTTTACACATAATTAAATATACACTTCTGTTTAGTTTAATCCTTAAATTGTAAAATGCATATTAGTTCTTGGTATCCAAGTCACGTATGAACAGTAAATTATTATAAATAAATCACCTTATATCCATCGTGTGACTTCGTTACGTCGATTAAAATGACGCGTTTCGGAACATCTGTTCCATCATCAGATAAAATCGCTCTATTGAGGTTGTTAAACGTTAAAAACACATGTTACACATAATTGTCCACTATGTAATTCACTTGCTTCCTAAATGGAGGCTTCCTAAATTGAGTAAATCCTCAATAGAGCGATTTTATCTGATGATGGAACAGATGTTCCGAAACGCGTCATTTTAATCAATGTAACGAAGTCACACGATGGATATAAGGTGATTTATTTATAATAATTTACTTAAATTGTAGACAGAAGCCGTTCATATTTTCAAGGGAACATACAAACATTTACCTTAATATTCTGTCACCAGCTCTGATGCCAGCTTACCACTAGGAGCAGTAATATCGCACCGATTGCATTTATATAACATACAGAGCTTTGTGAATCTTTGTTTTATTAGTCTGTGATTACAGTAAGCGGTAATGAACATTATTTACTTTTTTCTAAAACATTTCTTCCTCATCTTCTTCAATATACCATATTATCACAAGCGTCTGATGTTAAATCTACTGCTTACTCTGAAACTAAATGCCTCTTTGATATTAAAGTTCTACATTTGTTCTGAAACTAAATCTAACAGAATTTAACTAAGCATTTGAGTTCTGTACTCATGTTTCAATGTGAGAATAATGCCCAAACAAGAGACTCAATATTCCTGTAATTAGGTGGCGGATATTCAACCCAGATGGTTTCTAAGCTCCAAGTAACATTTGGAGCAGTGTTCAGCACTCACTAAACGTTGGATGCCCCAATGTTTCCTCAATATTCGCAAGAACGCGCATTCACTGATTAAAACACAATGCTGATTATTAGTTATTTCAATAACTAAGGATCTCAGTTTTTCAGTACAAGCCGCATTGCAACAAATACTGCATTTAAATAAATGAAGACTTCTTATCAATATTGCAGCTGTCTCTATTTAGAACATGGGACGTAAAGGAATGTCATTTGCAAGGTCAGATTAATTTTTAATTTTTTCTCCATTCATTAGCTTTTTCAAAAAGAGGCATCCTTTATTTGTCGATCCGGATCTTTTATCGCGTTTTCCGGACCTATTTAGCCACATTTAAAAAATTTAAAATCCATGTATTGGGATATTTTTATTTAACGTAAAACAAAGCAGAAATATGCACATTTGTCAATGGCCTCATGTAGAGTAATTTATAAATTTTGTTCTCTGCAGCGCTAAATTTTATTACGTAACGTTTCTTCTGTTCTTTTGCAATTTTTTATTATGGGTGAAAGAGTTAACACTCTTCTGTATTGAAATTATTACTCACTTTTTACAGCTAGACAGCACTTTCAATAATTTACCTTCTTTTCTAATGGAAATTGACGACCCTTTTTGTCATATTTCCATAGATGAAACAATGGTAACTTGACAAATGATACACAACATCGAGAAAGTTTAATTACTTGTTTAAACCGTAGAAAGCACATGTACGTAAGTAGATATGTTTTTTTTGGCAGTGGGGGGGGAGCGGGGGTTGAATCCCTTCAAAAATTTCCCGTACAGCCAGAGGCATGGTCAAGGGGATTACACCTCCTGGGGGTACTCGCAAAAGTAATGTTATAGGACAAATCTACAGACAGGTGGGGTAGTGTCAACTCGCTGGAAGCTTTGATTCATCACGCTTTAGGCTAATACTGACAAATCTTCTACTACTGTAAATATCTTTCTCCCATTACAGAAAAACCTTGTTTTTAACGCTCCTGCCATTAAAAAATCTTGTCAGTAACACCCTCATGAAAAACATTCTGCTGTAATTGTACATGGCTAAAAAACTGTAATAGTTAATTTTTCTTTTAAGGTAGATCTAAGTATTGTTTATGGTAAACAGTAATAGTCACTTCAAGCATCTGTAATAGTTAATTCCTGTAGTTTGTACAGGAATATTATTAAGAAACGTGTGACCATAGAATTTAACCTGTAATTTGGCGTACACTCGTGCTGTACATATAGAATAACCAACCAGGCTCCAGAGCACTGAATGTAGATGTTTACAATACTGTAAAGCATTGTGAACCATCGCTTAGGTAAACAAGCGTAACATAAATAAACATTTTCTAGAAAGTATAGAATTAACACAAATAACTAATCACGTTGTAGTGATAAACTTCCGACAGTCTAAATTTGTTTTCATCAATTTACTCTTAACAACAAACTTTTTAATCGCTGAGCGAGCCAACCAGATTTTCTTAAAATTTTGTTATATTGAAATTTTGTTACATTGGAATTTGCTGTAAAGAACTTTCACTGTACATAATAGCTTTAATTAATTAAAACATTCTTGAGCTTTGAGGAGGTATTGTTGTTGGCTGTATTTGCAGTTGTAAGGCATTCATGGAACAAATAAATTTAAAGTAATACATGATTTGTGTCTTGAAATAGAAGATTGATTTTTATTGTTTGAAATTTGCTATTCATATATGTTGTACTACATTTTTTTATACGATTATTTGTCTTATTGTACTATCATGAATATTTTTAAGATCAGATTTACTAATTGCAGTAACGAATCTTTATTATATTATTTTAACTTTCACCAAACGTTTTTACAATTTACTAAACACATGTGTACATTTTAGATGCACGTTATTTTCTGTACGTATTATCTGAATTGTACACATTTTACTTATATGCAATTTTAAGTAGCCTTTTTACAAGTAGCAATTAACAAATTTTACATTTTAACAAAATATTTGTACAATTCATTTAAGTATCATTTGTATCTACATATAATTTAGAAAAGCTAGCTACTTATTGAATTTCTCTGGTATAGGCCCACTGAATTATATACATGATATGACAGTGGTATTTTACTTTTTTAATTGTGTCTACTAAAGCTGAAAACTCTGTGACAAAGGAAGATTTACAATTTAAGCACTACAGACTCGTTTCAGTTTTGTTTTAAAGATTCTCTATGAGCGAAATGCAATGACTGTCAGTCATAACTGAGAATATCCAAAGTTGTCTTCATATTTTCTTAACATATTTTCTTTATACAAGTTCTGAAACCATCTCAGATTTCTCTCTACAGTGTCCCTCTGTTAAAAGTCTTTTAATGGTGATGGCTGCATTGCAGTTACTTTTAATTTGTAGATTTATAAATATAGTCACCTGTAAGCCTTAAGTGCACTTTATTATCCTTTCCTATGATTTCCTTCATACTATACTAGTTTTGCGATTAATAATTTGTTCAGTCTCTGCTACGAATCTTCGCGGTAGGAATGTCTGATTTTCACTGTATGCCGTAAACTTAATTGAATTATTTTTTAATTCCGTATTTAGGAAGCGGTACGAGAAAATATGGAAGCGGTTAAACAACTGTTCTTATACAATTTTGTTAAGAACGTTGCCACAACTGTAGCAGAATTAGTTATCAAGACGTTAATATCGACTTTTAATTTATAGGCCTATGCCTAATGTTGTGTTGACTTTTATTTTTTAACTAACCAAAGAAAACGACCCTTGTAGTTAGCTAAACAGCAAAAAAAAAAAATTTTTTTTTATATTTAAAATATTGTTTAAAGTAAAAGTTTACACCTAACAAATTAACCGCTTAATTGATAACTTTAATACTTGACTTATCAAGTAATACAAAACAACTATAATAATAAAAAATATTATTATAATACTTTTCAACCTGAATAATCTTTATTAATTTTAAATTTATATTTTGTTGATAGCCATTCTACAAGTATTTAAACATAATACTACTACATGTTAGGTAAAAAAACTCTTAAAAACTTGTACAGTTGTAAGATGTTTAGTTCCCTAGTAAATACTAGGGAAATTAAATCAATTTTCGTTCATGTTTCTTCTGATCAATTATAATAAATTATGTATTAATCTGAAGGATTTATTATAAAAAAGCAATCGTAAATTCTTTAAAATCGTACATAAAAAAGTAAAACCTATTGCTTCGTGATAGCCTACAACTTTACATCAGTGAAATGTTACTGGCCACTGCATTGTTACTGAGTCAACACCAGTAAACTCTTGACTTGATATCATTACCATGCTATTGCTAGGCACGCAGAGCGTGCGTTTCTTAACTGCTACACTATTAAATTTATGAGCGTACATATGTGCACTGTTTTTCAGATAATTATTTTAAATAATTTACTCACTTATTTGTATCTTTCTTGTTAATAGCAAACGTGTGTACACTGCGCATTTCTACTTACGACTTAAACTCGTCTGCAGACACACAGTTTCGATTTGACTTTACAGTATCAACTTGTCTATAATGCCTAGAATTAGGCATCGTTAAACATACCAAAGTGAGACATCCAAGTTTACTATCGTCTCTGTCAGATTTTTCCTGTACTTTATTCATTATATTTTTTTACGTGTTAGGTTAAACAGCCCATATGCATCATTGTGTAAAGAACTGATGCGGATCATTTGATATGTTGATTGTAAGTGTAAATTCTTTTAAATGTGTAAACTTATTGTGAAGGGACAAAACTTCAGGGTCTCTATAATAGCCGATTATATTCCAAATGTATTATTTGAAGTGTATTATTCAAAAATTAAAATTATAAACGTATTCATTTACAGGAAATTTTTCCAATTGTTTTGTGTGTTTATTTATATTAGTACTTTTTCTTCTACTAATGATGTTATTAAATTATATTGTAACATGGATATAATATTTTCTTTAAGTTATAAAAATAAACAAATCACTATTATTTTGAACGTCTACAATATAATAATTGTCAACAATTCATTGACGGTATACCCAGTATGGCGTCACTTTACCGTGGGAGCAGAAATCAGGGCGAACTGGTTCTCGAGCCATAACTCGTTAACGAACGTTTTCAGACCTATGTTTATATGTGCGTTTTTTTCTTATATTTAGCTATAGAATCAGGTTTCGAGAGATTGCCGTGCAATTTTGAATCACCCTATATACATATATAAACACAGTTTATATATATAAACCTTAGAACACAGTGTATAAGATGTGATACTAAAAATCATTTGAATTCATGAATATATGAAATAAATTAAATTAAACTTATAAGAAATAATCTTAAGAATTACGTTATAACAGAGTAAAATATAAACATAATTCAGTAAACGTATATTTCTTGTGTGTGTGTGTGTGTGTAAATATATAATAGAGGAACTTCTTGTAGTATGGAACATCACCTTCTGATCATAACATAGCTTTAAACTTGATATTAATCTAAAACTCAAGTATACGTAGTTTTAACAATGTATATGTAAATCTAAAATCTTTAACAATATAGTATTACATTTTCAAATCTATATTGAATTGAGATACACACTAAAAAAACACACACTAAAATATATTCATTACCATAGCTAAACTTACTGAACAATTATTACAAATTTGTACTTAAAATTTTAAAGAAATTTTTGTATAATTAAATTTAATTATTGACAACGGTAATCAACTTTTTGAGATTTTTCAGCACTGAGTAGTCATTGTGGATTTATAAGAAACAGGACTCGAATAAGTTTTCATTATTCTTGTTCCACACTTTTTCAGTGTCAACTTGTTTAGCAGCATGATCAGCATCTAGTTAATTTTTATATACCT
Organism: Magicicada septendecula; assembly: GCA_034769895.1. Classification (NCBI taxonomy): domain Eukaryota; kingdom Metazoa; phylum Arthropoda; class Insecta; order Hemiptera; family Cicadidae; genus Magicicada; species Magicicada septendecula. Next base: position 621,028,235 of record CM068367.1, on the reverse strand, counting down.
TAAGAACTGATAATTTCCCTGAATTTCTTTCGTTATTCACTGTTTTTTTCAGGGGTGGAAAGGGAGGAATCTAGCAAGGTAAAACGAAATTTTTGAAGGAGTTTTTGAAGAATAATTAACCGGTTCAGTCGCTGTAACTTTTTCAGATTTGCTAAACGATATTACGATATTAACTCATGTCGTGGCCCCGCCCCGAAGGTGGGGGCCTGGGGGTTGACACTCTGAGGGAGTGTATACTCCATGTCCTGTGGATTCTACTTCTGCCATTTCCTCTTTCTACTAGTACCAGTGATTTTGAAGACATTGAAGTAAAAGTGACTGAAATAATCGCCCAAATAAGCACGTTCAAAGAGTTCCAAAATATCAAATACATTTAATGGACAAGAACTATGTCTCAAAAACATACGCATCTCCTTGCTACAATGAATTTTCAAAGAATGTCTAGAAGGTGAAGCTTGTTTGATGTATTTGGCAAATTATATACTCGAGAATGAAATAGATTATATAAGTAACGAATTATATTGTTACAAAGTAACTTACATTATTATTATTACACTATTATATATAATTACTTATTACAAAATGATATTGTACTTAATTATATTTGGTAAACTAAAACAATATTTAGTATATTCAGTACATTAAAAGAATTACTTTTTAGCCTACTATTTAAAATGTAGACAACATTTTTTGTAGTGTAAATCTGTCAGGTAATACAGAATACTAAAACTTTATGTCAGGTATTATGAAATACTAACTGTATTCCGTAATTACCCGAGTTACCCAAAATAAGGTAATTAACTGTAGGTCTATATTACTCGAATCGCCATCTTCACAAACAAAAATTCTTGTAACCTCACTATAGATGAAAACTAGTAAAATGACTAACAGTGTGACATAAATGACTCTTTAAATTTTTAATTGCATTAGGTGTGAATCTACAAGTCAACATTGTAATAATTATTAGAGGTTTTCTTAAACTTACCTGCAAAAATTTCTGAAATGAAGAAATAAACTCGTCTTATAACACGCGATAAATTGATATTCCAACTTCACAAAACTGATTGCACAGCATCGTGGGGGTATTTAGAAATAGTGGACCGCTCTACATTAAACTAGCAGTTCATGGGTCTGACATTTATATATTTCATGCATACCCAACTATTTCATAGTACCCAAGATACATTCCTTTGTTGTAAGACATGAAAGAATAACAATAAGAAGAAGTGCATTATACAAAAACCATAAAAATGTGAAGATGCCATGAACATTCTAGGTTGATTTTTTGAAAAGCTTGAACTCTAAATTTATGAAGTTTTTTTTTTAATATTTAACTTGTGACAGTGGAAAGGTGTGACAAAATGATACTTACGTATCAGTCTCAACCATGTCAATCTCTCAGATCAGATAAGCAAAATTATTCTCATATTTGATTTTGATATATCTAGTTTTGGTTACATTTTGTTTTTATATCATAAGACATTGGTAAGGAATAATTGATCTGTAAACAGCTAAGATGGTTTGGAAATGTGCAAAGAATGCCGGATAATCGACTCCCCAAGCAAATTTTGGGATGGACACCATATGGTCGTTGGCGAAGAGGAAGACCTAGGTTGAGTTGGAGAGAAGGCATCAATCGGGCAATGAGAGACCGGGAATTGGAAGAAGAATCTTGGTTGGATCAAGACCAATGGAGACTAGGGATTGGAAGACGTAGGATAACATTATGAACCGATTTATATATATATATATATATATATATATATATAATTGATCTGTTTATATTAGAACGCTTATTTTTTACATGTTACTTATAATCTAAGACAGGTTAAAAAGATCAGACTATTTGTGTACTATATTTAATTTTTTTGTCGTTATAAATTCAACATGTGTTAAAAATAATTTCAAGGTCTAGATTTATATTTGTGTTAATAATACTTTTTGTGAACATAATTCACAAATATGTGAAAATCAGTCACATATTCACAAAGTGATTATAATACTTTTCGTGAATACTTGTTGTTGGATATGTTTGTATTTTTATTTACATGTAATATATGGATTTTTACTGGATATTAATCGTTGTAAATATCAATGACTTAAATAATTTATTACAGACGATTAAACCGTCTTTCCAAAGTGAGTGACAAAACGATCCCGAGACCATTTTTTCTTTTTAATATTTTTGACAATTTGTAGTAATATTTCATAGTTATTACAAGCACTTATTTTGTAATGAAAATATGCGTTAATAAGAGCTTAATTGTAGCTGATAAAGAAATGTATGAGGTAAACGAGGAAAGCTGTTTGTTTTCATTTTTTTATATGTGTGTTTTGAACAAGGTGGTTTCAATCAGGATTATAAAACAATTTCATAATACAACAAATAGGTAATTATTTATTTTTTTTATAATATGGACCAGAGCGATAAAGGAATCAATATCAGAATAGTGTTGTTATTACCACAAATATGAAAGTATCAATATTCCCTTCGGTAATTCATCTAATACGGGTGAATGAACCTAAAAACGTGGTTAATGTTTGTAAAGATAAGTCGACATGAAAAAGCCATTAGGCAGACCAAGAAGAAGCTAGCAGCATAATATCAAAATAGAATTACAGAATATGTAACATACAGTTGAGTGCAATAACTCTGAGCCAGGCAGTTTTGTTAACTTGGTATGGACTCATTAATAATAATGAACGTGCAGCAAATAGCAGTTTTCTGTTTCTATCATTATTGATAATAGTAATATTTAGAAATGCAGCATTACATAGTATTATATGCTTTATAATATTAACAGACTGCCATTTGAACCAAAATTAAATCTTGCAACTACTATAGGCTTGTCAGGACATACCATTTACCTGCTCAGTTTAAGGAGATCCCTGGATTTTAAGATTTTAGAAAATCTTTAGGATTTAAGATGTAATAAATTGAATAATTGTATAAACTGTTGTATTATAAATTAATACAATTTTGGAATTATCTTAAATTTTTTTTCTTCAATCGTGTAATTTTCAGATGTTTGGCTTTTTTGTTATTATCCTGGAGGGAAACAAACACATCAATGTGAGATTTGTTTGTTGTCTGTAAATAATTTATAAAAATATTGGATAAAAATGTTTTCTTAACGGTATTTAAGATATTGTTTAGAAAAGTACGGGAGTTGTACTTAAAGTAATGCCTGTCTGCAGGATCTATAATATTGATGCTGTATGTCAGAAAGCATTCCTCAACATGCATTCTGACTGACAATTTTTCTTTGTATTCATAATTATCGAACAATTGATGTGAAAAATAGTCAAAGGATAGTAATCGAATACTTATCTAAAGAGGAATGTACTGTTGCAAGCATCCATGGTTGGCTCAGAAACATGTACAGGAAGGAAACAACGCTTGAAGATGGTTAATAATTTTCAGGTGGGAGAGGCTTCTATAGACGACAAACCACATAGTGGAGGCCAGCGACTGTACTGACTGATGACAACCGGCAGATGACATGATTCGTGCAGAACGACTAATTTGTTGTGAGCTTAAGTTGTGGACACGATGCTATGCAAAAGATTACAGGGACCTAAGCTACAGGAAAATGTGTGCCTCATCAATTACTATCCGCTTTGAAAGCGGATATCGACACAAGGGTGGAAGTACGTATCCATGTTTAAAACCAGTGAACAGAATTTTTTTCAAATTTTGTGACTGAAGGCGAGACTTGGGTGAATCAATGCGACTCAAGACAAAGAGGCAGTCAATGGACTGGCGACACAGTATTTTATCTAAGTCTAACTAGTTCAAAAGTCAAAAACCCATGGCCAAACTGATGGTCCTTGTTTTCTGGGATAAGAGAGGAGTCATTTGGTTGTATTTTCTTGAACAGGGCTCAGTAGTGAACAGTGAGCTATACATTGCGTCATTCAAAAAATTCTGAGAAGCCATCAGGAAAAGGACTTCAGAAATATCTTTATGCCATTATACTGCATCATGATAATGCTAGGCCTCACACGTCTCTTGCACAAATGGAGTGGTCAGTAGTTCCCCATCCTCCCTACACCCCTGATCTTTCAGCTCTTTATTGCCTTCGGGGTATCATATTGAGTGACACAGAAGAGGTGAAAGATACCATTAGGGCATGGGTCAAAGACTTTTCCAAAGTGGCTGCAAAAAGGAGTGCAAACATGTTATAAATACCTCTTGATTACCCCTTTTGTTCGGAGTGCTAAATTAAACAATTTTGAAGACAGCACTTCGTTTGGGCAGTAATTATAATGATTTATAATATTTATGAATTAGATTTTAATATCTGTGTTACTAAATACATCCATTCATTATTATATCAATCATTAATTCGGTTGGGCGCCAGAGCAGAGTATCTCAGGGTTTATTAATAAATAATAACTCATTCCATTCAGATACTAATATTCTATATTATTTCATTCTTATTACAAACATGGCATCTGAAATTTGATCATAAACATTATGGTTTCTAATATAATATCATTGAGATGCTTGATACACAATTTTACAACTAATTTCAAAGTATTAATATTCACTTGATTACTATTCTTCAAGATTACCATTATTTAAGTATTCTTCGGTCTAGCGAGTTGCAATATTATATTTTATTCACCTGACACCTATATATATTAAATACTCTAATTAACATATAGCATAATATTTTCTTAACTAACATGAATTTTCTTAATAATTATTATATGCAAGTATTCGACTCGTACTAGAATGCTATTCTTATTATATTTTGTTTCATTCACTTGATTATACAATAGTTCTACTAAATATCCTTTCTAGCATGTCATATCACATAAACTGAATTGTTAGTATCTGAACTAGTGTGGGTTTTTTGAGAATGAGATGAGTTATACTTATGGTAGACATTAATTTCTATGTCACCAAACATAATTGATTTTGTATTCTTAACTTTGTATCACACGCTCACGTTGTACTTAACGTCACACACATAAAATAAATATACTTTCTTGATTCAACTTTACGCACACATATGAAATATCTTCATAATACGTACTTTACGCGCACCAATAAAATATTCTTCTTTATACCTTAACTTGTTCCTTCTCGACTTTTTTTTACCGAGCTAATCTATACATTTTAAACAAAGCTAGTATAACGTTCCGTTATAATTATATTATTGAATACTTGTACAGAGTAATGCAGATTTCCCGTGCTTGTCTTGAAATTTAAACTTTAAAAAACTCCCTTTTTCACTTGCTTCTCTCTTTTTATAGTTTGTCTACTGATTCCCTCACCACCGTCCTGGTTGATGACACTTTCATTGGCCAAGGTTTGAAATATTCCCCGATGAATTTGAAATTCTCCATTCCTGTATCGTTATTTTCTCGCGCGCTGGACTGACGCTATCCGCCATTGGCTGAAACAGTGCGGGTGAATAATGTACGCGCGTAGCCGTTATGCTGTTAAAAAACGACGCTACTTTCTAAATTTGCAATAAATATTGGGGTGTCATCTTTTGTCTTCTGAAGGACACCGACCTGCTTTCCTAACGGTACTTGCTCGTTTTTTGCTGTTTCTTATACACAAAACATTTTATGTGTTTATGACATACTAGGTACATTGGGTATATTATTCACTATGTCGGCCGACGCCGGATTGTCGCGGCAAGCCGAACGTTGTACTATTCAAATGGCTATCTTACATATTACATACATATACGGTATGTACATTACAAATTCTTATACTACCATATCTCTATAATTACTATTAATAATTGAGTTTTTATTTATACTGTACACATATTGAATTAATTTATGTGTTCCACAGTAGGCCTAACGTTATAATGTCTAGTACAACGGAGATTAGTTTGAAATGAATTGTCACTTTTTCTTGCTAAAAGGTTCAGTGTATATACGAGTACGTGTATAATTTCACCTCACAACTTCTGTTAATAGACAAACTACAGGCCAACATTCATTACTTTCCGTACACACCTCGTACATTGTAGATATTGTCAGAAAGATTTACAATTTCTACTTATTTTATTTTATTATATAATATTCATTAAAAAATTGATTTATTTTATTAAAATATTTGTACACCGTTAAAAGACCCAAGTGTTTTTATGCAACACATGCGGAAATTATGATTGAATATCCAGTTTATCTTAATAATAATAATATTTTTTTTTGTTTAAGAGGGAGAAAATGCTTTAAGCACCGTCAGATAAAATCGCCTGCCCCATGTGTGTGGGACTCTCACCCACAAAGAAAAAAAACCACCTCTAATTCAGGCATTATTATCCATCCTGGAACCACTTAGCGTATTCCTTTAGATGGAGCCTATTGCGCCCTTATCGGGCTGCTTCTAATTGTCCCTTACGTGCTACTGTCCGTTGGGTGCATGTTGGGCCTGTATTTTCTTTTCTTATAGAACCTACTGAATAATTGTAGAAATGCGGTCTCATTGCTCTCAACTATACCCTCGGGTGTAAACTCCCCGAGCTCCATCTCTACTGCCATCCTTTCTCTTTTGAATCTGCTACACTTAAAAAAGGTGTACAAGGTATCTTGACAGGGAGAGTCACTGTACTGGCACGCTGGGCTTTGCACCTGTCCCATTCTGTGGAGGTAGGCGTTAAAATTGCCCTGACCATTGAGGAACTGTGTTAAATGGTAGTTAACCTCATCGTACTGTCAGTCAATCCATTCCCTCAAGTTCGGTATGACCCTTGCGGTCCATCTTCGTCTGTCCTCCCTGTTCCAATGATCTTGCCTGTGCCGAAGAGTGAGTTCCGTGCCTCATGTCTTCTTTCAAAATAGTGCTTACAGTCTAAAGCCAAAAGGCTTATGGGAACCACTTCCTCTATTACCAAGACTATGGGACTGTCCGATAAGAGGATGCTAATTTGAAGGCTCCTCTTCTCTGCACCGATACCATTCGTTTCCTGTATTTCTCCATCTTTAGTGTATTGGCCCAGATTTCGCAACCATAAAGCAGGATGGATTCCGTGCCTGCAATCAACGAACACCACTTGCTTGCAGCTACATTGGCCATAAGCCTGCTGAGCTGTGTCTTGATGTGCCACGAAATTAAAAATTAAGAAACATTAGGAATCAGAGTGCTGATTGTATTTAACTGATGCACAGAAGTCAGCACAACACCCCTCTATGTTGGAGCTTCACTTCCGTTCAGCGATTGTAGATTACATACACTACGTAGTATTGTATACTGAGAAATCAAAGGCATCAAACGGAGTGGGAAACGCGTTTGTTGTTCAGGATGCCTCTTACCTATGGACAATGCCGAAGACAGCTAGTGTGAACACCGCTGAGTTATATGCCTTTTGACAGGCTTTTCGGTACTGTGAACACTTTGATATGAGTGCCAAGCCACGTAGGTACCAAGGGTGAAGAAGTCGCTGACTCTGCTGCACGAATCACAGCGGACAGTCCAGAAATAGACGTCGTTCCTATATGACGACAAACTGCTGATTTGAAGGTAGCAGCCACATCAGCCACCTCGAGCAGGAAACCCACCAAACTGGAAGTGGTAAAACAGATGGTAACATGAGGAAAGTGTAGTCTACGTGAACATGTTTGTCTCTTATCGACATCGTACATTGTCGTACCTGCTACAGCCTGAACAACAAAGTACATGTGACAAAGTAATCACAGTCATATGCATAACAGAGGAGTGCTCCGCTCTTCGAGCCTTAAGACAGATACAGAGTAAGGGTGATCTGAGATGAAGTGACCTCGCCGATGAGACAATGATTTACAAAACTCTGCCATTCTTGAAGGCAGCTGACTTGATGAACCGGCTACCGGCATCAGGCTACCTGAAAAAATACCCCTGAGAGCAAAGGATAACATTTATAAAGAGCTACCCTAAAAATATCAGAGCAGCAGTAGCTGAAAAATAAAATAAAGAAATTACAACAGACAAGGTAGATTAAAGCATTAAAAGTAACGTCAATTCTAAAAAAAGCTCCGAGGCAACAGGAGTTTTTAAAAGGTGACCAAGAAAGCAATTGTAAAACATCCATTTGATAAATGCACCATTTCGAGTAAAGCGTCTGAAAAAAAGGTGATGTTACTGTAATTTATAAAAAAGGAAAATAACCTAGTGAAATAACATCATACCGATCGATACACTTATTGCCAATAAGTTTATTCGAAAAATTACTCTTATAGTAATTACTCTTGCTCATTGAGAGCAAGAACCTGTACATCACTTCGGATTTAGGAACAAATATGCAACGTCTTATTAACTTCCCAGAATTATAGGTATAAACGAAAAAGCTTATGAAGAGAAGAAAATATGCTCGTCTCTATTTTTAGATGTGCCTTAAGTGTTTGATAATTAAATTGAAAAATACATAATCTATTTTTTTCAGAAATTTATTGAAACAAAGAATCTTATATTAAAGGAAGAATGATCCTCCCTAAGCAACTCCTTAAACATTGTTCTGTAAGTAACGTACTTGTTTCACCCTGTAAAACACGAAAAATAATATTCAAAATGAGGGAAAATAAGGCAGTATCTTGGAAATGATTCTCTGTCTGCTATAAAGGTAGGACGTCCACAAACTGAAAATCAAATAAACACCTTTGTTGATGATGCAGTTATTTTTCTAGCGAAATAGTAGCGAATACTTTCATGAAAGTATTTGTATAAAGAAATGGAAAATTAAGAGCAATTAAAGTAAATCGATACACACTGATTTCGCATATAAAAGACATGACCATGTTGCAGTGAGAATTCAACATGAAGAAAATGTAAAAAAAAAATCTTGGAATAAATTTTATTTTGAGTTCCGATGGAAGTAGATGTCAAAAGAAAAGAAACGAACTCCATCTTGAGAATAAAGAAAGGTTCTGTCTTACAGGAAAAATATCTCAATTGTCAATATATAACAAATTATAAACAAGTCCTAGAGGACGGAAGCGGGAAGGAGATCACGAAAGAAGACATACTCGATGAGATGGGGGAAAAGAGCGAGAGACGGCATAGCGGATAGATAGATAAACAACATATGGATGGATCTGAACCTGTGGGATTGTGCAATAAAGAGTCATACTAACATAATTTTGATTTCCTAGTAGCACGTTTACAAAGGTATTTCCATTCATTGACATCCATACAGATGTCAGTAGTGATAGAAAAAATCAAGAGGTTGTAGCGAACATGAGAAAAGACTTCACGCTCGCACGAATACCGAGCTGCTGCAACTTCTCGACATTGTCGACCTAAGCGAAAGCCTTGAAAGGATTGTATAATGAACGCCTTGAAACTTGTACAATGATTTTGTGAACAACGCAACGAATTTCATTTAAGACTAAAGACAACCAAGGGGAATCTGCCTTTCATTAGTTTTAATATTTTAGTAACAATTACAGCGACTGGTGGATATTAAGGCTGGAAATAATATTTAAAATACAAATAAGACAAGTTTCATTCTTAGCAAGAGCAGAAAAATGCTATCAGCTGTTAGGCACAAGAAGCACGAGCACGTCTGATAAAATAAGAAGCGTGTCCCTGGTAACATGTGGGGACCATCACGCATTTTGATGGACAGTGACATATTATGCAGCTCTTCAAGCCAACTCGTACTGTTTTCAATTTTGCGTCAGTGCCACACTTTTCATTGATAGTCAGCGCATTTGTACTTATATTGTTATTGCATTTTCGCCGTCGTTGTAATATTACGGTATTATTGCAACACTATCCTAATCGAATCAGTTAACTCTAACCATATGTGTCTGTGTGTTTATTATTAGCAGGATACTATTCAGACTTTGCTAATTTTATTTGAGTCTTACATAAGAAATATTTTGCATCATAGAAATATATTTGTATGAATTGTGTTATAATAATACCGTAGCTGGTATGAACTTGTCATTCCGACTAGTCGCGTATCGCAGTTCTATACTCCAGTGTAACGAGGAAAATATTTTGAAACGGCATCAACATTGTTGAAGGTTGTACTTAAAGTTTCGTTTTTAATGTTTTGTCCGTAGGTATCAGTTATGCAGCTACAACAGTCAGTATAATTACAAACAACGGGGTCGTACAGAAACGTGATACGGAGCGTACCGCGTCCAGTCTGCACATTGTTGTGTTTATATTTAACAAGTGACAACGACCTCTCACTGCTCGGCTACACTCCACACTACTAGTTTTTAACAAAAAACTGATTAACGTAATGTCCACTTACGAACCGTCCTATAGCTTTTTTAAATTCGTTGTTTAAGTAAAATTTAAGAAAGTGGAGAATAGGCAAATTGTATAAAGAGTTTTGTTTTTAACAAGAAATAGAAGGCCTAATAATAAATATGAATATAAAGGGTCCAAAATAAAGTGCTCAGTTGACGAAGAACCGCAGATTGAAATACCTCGTCGCACTAAGCTTTCGTAATTTCAGTATAACTACAAGATTATCGTGTAAGCCTGTCAACACCTTGTCATCTGTGCTGCAGACAGTCCAGTAAATTTCTTTTACTGTTCACTGCTCACATCATAACGTATACATATTTATTTAATGATAAAAACTGTAAGCAATATGACCCACCTAATCTTCGCGATTATTTTTTTTTACTTCGAGTCCAAAATTGAAAAAATGGTGGTCAACCCCCCCCCCCCCAATCGGGAACATCAAATGACAATATAACAATTTTTCAAACGTTTACACGAGTCCAGTACAAAAAAATAAGAAAAAATAGATTGTACTGGTTCCATATGTACGCAATACGGCCTTGTTATATATTTTTTTCTTTCACTGAATAAATGCTAAATAAATGGAAATAAAATAGGCCTATTCAATATTATTTTTATTGACCACTTATTATTTTTATAATTGGTATACTGACGTTTTTATTGAAACGTAAGACTTTCTAATAGTCTCTGACACAGAAATGTACACAAGGTTAAACAGCGCTAAATTTTTTGTCAACAGTACATTAACGAAAAACTTCATTTATCTTAAAATTTTCCTTCTTAGGGCTACAGAAACGCAGTTAGGGAAAAGAAGAGGCCTTTTTCTTATTTAATCAGTCCCACCTTACAGATTGTTTATTTTTTTGTTAAGAACAGAACGTTGTGGCAAACACAAAAATAAAATACAGTTCGTAATGTAGAAATAATGAGTTGCGAAAATTACTAACCCTAACTTGATAGGTACAGGAAATAAGTTTTAAATAATAGGACTTAGTTTTAAATATTAGATCGTGAGGTAGGCCTACGTAACACGTCACGTCCTGACTTGGGTTACCGGTCGGTTAAAACAAGCCTCGTAGATATCCTGTACGACAAATTCGCTGTCTATAGAGTTCACAACTAATTGACTGCCTTCTAAATTTAAGCCATATAGGAGATTGAATCATAATTTTTAAAATTATTGTAAATGAAAGCTTGTTATTTTTAGTGGATAATTTATTTTCTTGCTTAATATTTTTTAGAATACGTTATAAGTGTCACACACGGATGCAAAAACCAACAGTGTTCTATGTTAAACAGTTCCAAAAACTTAAAACCCCTGTTTGTAGCAATTATCTATAGATTTAACATTCTCATTACCGTAGAAAACACCACCTTGCAGGACAAACGGCTTACCTCCTCTTATTAAGTTCTCAAATAGTTTAGGTAATCAGAACAAAAATTTCCGAGTTAGTTTTAATGCAAACAAACCATATAAATGAATCTTTGCCTGTTTGCAGTGTTTAATATAGGCCTAATACTGTTATGTCTACAATGTTATACCCTGATTAACGAAAGAAAGTGACTGGCGGAGCGGCCGCGCGGCGACCGAGTTTGTAGTAAAAACATTCCACTTAATAACCTCGTGGAAACGTAAAATACAGGGCTAGAAATGTCTAATGAACTGTATTTTAATCATCAATTAAAGACGTTTTTAACAATTCGAATTTTGAAAAAAAAACAATTGGTTGACGTTTCATTGATGTTTGTAATTGACGATACAATTTTGGAATAAAGGAACTAAAGATTGGTGTGTTATTCGTAGTAGCTTATAAAAGTCAGCCTGTGTTTTTATTTAAGGTAAGCTAAACGTACGTTGTGGAAATGTGTTGAACGCTATACACGTCGCCATGACGTATTTCTTTTTGTGTTCGCTACGTTGTGCTTGTAGTACGCTTGATATGTGCAATGTAATAGTTTTCTCTTATGTAGTCCGGCTTAGTTTACTATATAAATCTGTAATAAACCATGTAATACTAAACTAACGTTAATTTGTGAACGTTGTAAATCCAAAATAGATTCTCATCCACATTAACCGTAGTTAGATTTACGGGAAATCGCAACAGAAGTGAGTGACGATTGACCTACCATTGAAGTAAGTGATATTCTTGTACTGTTGAGTAACATACTATTTGAATCTTCAGTTTTCCGCTAACGTTTTTTCCAGTGTGTGTTTTGAATCATTAAAGAAGAACGATTCACACGTTACTTAATTTTTATTTTTTTTTACCATTTTTTGTGGCGTTTAACCTTGTCATATTTGAGCCTTTTTCCGCGTTTCGTAACGTAATTCTGTTCCTGTTTCTCTTTCTCATTTTTTTTTTACAGATCTAGGAGTTCTTACGGCTCTCATATTTAACTGACTAGATGTATTATCTAGTATAAAGACCATAAATTGAAACCCACTGTCCATCACTAGATGACATGGAAGAAACCACGTACAATGTCATTTTCGACTTACGTATCTCTCGTTATTGATACTTAGGCTACGTGTTGTCTAAAGTATGTTAAGTTTCCCCATATAATATTGGTAACTGAGAGTTTTATAATTACACTTGCCTTTAATTATACTTGTCTTTGTGTTAAATCAAGTAAATAAAATGTGTTGCCTGCTTTATTTTTCGTTATCACTAATAGTTTTATACTAAATCAGCCTGAAAATGGTATTGTTTAGCTTCTGATAAATTACAATTATAGTAAATACAAATATTAAAATTTCTATCATTTTAAACTAATTTTTAAACAGTAAATTATATGATAAATTATAGTTTCATTAGAAAAAATTAAGAATCGCCGTAAAGAAGGAAAATGTCATTTAGCAGTGGCATAGACTATACCAGTTATTACGAACAGGAAAATCACATAATTACTACGCTCCTGTCCGAAACCATGTCAATTACATGAGCTGTTTTCTCCAGTAGGATTCTAAAGTATATCGGAATGGACAGTTTTCATGGTCAGCAGTATTTAATTTCCTAAGAGAACGGCAAACCCCTCTGTGTTTCGCACTGGCAGAATACTACTAATGTTGACATTCTTATCTATTTCTCCCAAAACATTTGGAACCTGTACTTTGATTAGATATAAATCTTGTGTCGGAAGTAGTCGTTACTTAGGTCAATGTTTGTAGATTCTATACTTCTACTGCATACGTGTACCAGGTTGGCCGTGAAATGTGTTCATATCAGTCAGCTTCAGCACTCTCTACCGTCTGAGTGTGGACACGTTCATTGGCAACAAAGCTTTGACTTTTCTGATCATCACATTCTTTCATACGATTAAGAATTTCCTGCATACGTTTGCGCTTATGCACAAACATGTGTAGACATATGGATAGATAAAGACGGGGGAGAGAGAGAGAGAGGGGGGAGAGAGAGAGAGAGAGAGAGAGAGAGAGAGAGAGAGTGAGTGAAAGCGCAAGCGAGGGGGAAGTCACCAACTGATTGTCAATAAGGGAGAGGGGTTATTATACCTATAAAATTGAAGAAAGTGATTGTAAAAGTGAAAGGAAAAGTAATTATCGTTTACTGATACCTTTGTTACTAAGAACACAGAGTGAGAGTAAGGAACAGGGAACAGTGTGTACTGTAGAATGATTAACAAGACGGTCATTTACCTCTATTCGACGGCGGAGTTTATTTTCTTAAACCAAACAAAGTGTGTTTAACGATTTCATTGCCATACTCACAGTACTCCAATAATAACTACCGAATAGAACTCTTTATTGTAAACTGCCTGCTCGCACTAAATTACGCTAACAAACGAGTAAAAAAAAAGAAAATTTCAAGTTTGAAAAGACTGAAACGGAGCGGAAATCAAAGCAGCGGGTGGACGCAAAACACAAACATGTGACTGTTTCAGGATACGGTTTGGATTGACATGTCAGCGAGCAGCCACGCAAACAAAATTGGCCACGGCTAAACAGTGTAGGCTATGTATCTTAATTCGCTAACAAAGTGAACAAACACGCGGTTTCGCCGGATTTATGCGTGTTTAGTAGGATCACTAACCTGTAACGGTTTGTAAAAACTAAAGAAGAAAACATTTCACTTATAGACATGAACAGTAATAATCAATTATTTGATTCTGTACGGCCGAATTATGAACCTTTTGTCTTAGTACAAGCTTTTCTTAAATTAAGTTTCATCAGTTTCATAATTGTTACTGTTTGTAGTACAATGATTACATAATTACTAAAAGAAGGAGATGTTATACATACAGTATTATTTGAATAAGATGCACAATAATCACATTTTTAATCTCACTTTTTACACATACATATTCATTAACCACATACATATGCGTATGCTATTAACTATATTTATATTCACACTTACTTATGATAAACTGTCTATCAGTCTTTGTTTATCTATCTGTCTTCACGTATACGCGCATAAGTATATATGAAATTTTCGAAAAACTACGAAAGAATTGTGGTGATCAGGAAGTGTCGAAGCTTTGCTGCCAAGAACAATAACGTTTCTCTGAAATTAGTCACGGTCACGGTCACTCTGTGTCTAGTTAACACAGAGGCCTACAACGTTAACAATAACAGTGTTAATTTATTAAGTGTTAAATGGTTAAGTATTAACTTTAATTGTCAAGTAATAAAATAATATTATGGAAGTACGTATACTGAAATCGACAGGTTGAGTGGTCTTATCTTAGAATAAATTGCAAACCATAATATGGCTACATTATGCTGACCATATTGCAGATCAATATGGTGACTGCTACTTTTATTGATACCATAAAAGTAGCCAGGTTAGGGTGACATTATTTTTGTTTACTAAGTTTGCTGCATGTATTTGATTATTTATTATTCAACAACTTGTGCGAACCCTTTCACTTTGTCACTTTCATATGCCTCATTAGTGTTGCAACCTTCATTACTGTTTAATTAATAACCCATTTATTGTTTTTACCCGTTGTGTGTACTGACTTACTCTTTTCCGTACGTCTTTTAGCCATCCGTAGTTTCTGTATTACTTCAGCTGTCAGCGTTTATGTCTCCGGTCCATACGTTGTTGGGTATAACGTACATAGCGAGACACCGGTTTTGAAATGTGCGCGCGCGCGCATACACATTTACACATATTCATTTATATACATTTAGACATTTGTTTATTGAATTGAAAGAGCATTAGAACCATCCACCTTTTAAATAATAATGACACCTGAATAGTGGAAAATGACTTCACTACAGTTATATGAAACATCTTCAACAGAGACAGCCAAACGCTGGTCAATTTAGAAGTACTTAACAGCTCATAAATACCATCAAATTCTAATGTGCACATATCCTATATACTCATCTATACATTGTACATGATTTACACGTTTTCTTTACACGTTTGGTCTTGTTTCTAGCTAAAGCTGAATTCACTCGGGATACATAGCTACAGGCTACGTGAATCAGTCTTCACGTATATCATGTCTATAGATACTATAGTGTGCTCATAGTCGCATTTCTGCTTTTGGTATTATTTGTAAGATAACTGACTTCCTTATTTATTTCGTTTATGTAACAAATTTATAAATTTTGTTACTTTGGTGTGTAATTTATGGGGCTCTGCGTGTGCGTAAAATCACAGATCCAAACACAGGTATTGGAATTTGCCGATTCAGAGAATGGTAGGCGCAGATGAATGTTTACAAAGTCTTGAACACTTATTACAGGAAACTGATATTTATAACTTATTAATATAGTTTTCTTCAGAATGAAGTATCCGGTTATGGAACATACAACAATGGCATATATTTGTGTACATATAAATTTTAGTTCTTTACTCAAAAAGTGATTTTAAAAGCCAACATTCCTAGTTTAATTTTCTTTCGTCTATTGCTAATTTGTATCATTACATATTTCAAATCTTAATCTTTAATATATTCTATGTTACGCACAAGTTTATAACTGATTTATGCATACAGTTTTAGTCTTTATATCAAGATACTAATTGTGGTTTCTGATGTGTAGATCATATTTTGTAGGTTTTGAAGTGTTTTTTCCACAACTTGAAAAAAATTCATCCTTATTGCCTTTTGTGACCGTTTTAGTTTTCAGATACAGCATCCTAAACTAATGTAGTGTGGTCTATGGAAATGTTAGCCACTATGGAAATATCGAATAGTACACTCGTAGATGTAAACGTGAGTTGTCGTCATTTACATTGTGATTGTTGTATTTACGTAGATATGTAATATTAGATAAATAGAATATATTACCACCAGCGAGGTGAATTAGCTTAGTTTTATATGCAAGTTAAAAAAAATTCCTACCACGACAGAAATATAAAACTAATCCACATAGACTGTTTTTGCACCGATAACATTCGTTAACATTGGGCATTTCCGGAGATTATATTTTTGGTATAAATCCAATCACGTCGAATGTTTCAGAAACTTTGCCTCTGGATTTCATAACCTACATAAATCACGCCACAGGTCAGTGGGCCAACACATCTTGACGAAGGTTTTATGCATCATTGTACAAGTACTTTTATTATTGATCGATACGTTTACCACGGCAATCCAACACGCTCCGATCAGATGTTCGTATGCAGGAATGTATAAAAATAAAACAGGCGTCCTATATGACTGTACATTTCGGCGACTCCGTCCACCTGTTTTGAAGAATTGATGATGCGAAGACGTAACATGAATTCGAGCCACATTCACATTGGCGAATGAACGCCGTGAAACTTTAATTAGAAGACGACAAAAACTCGTTACTACCCGTTCTCTGTGGATTAATTTTGACACACATAACAAATGATTTATTTGTCAACCTTACGTTACTCTCCAACTGTGCCGTATTTAAAATGCAGTCCACTTTCTATCCTCTGAACTATTTTCGTCGGAAGGGTTCCTTACTTTACGTGTTAACCGAACTGTTCTTAAAGTGCAGTCAGTCAGTTTTTTTGTCTTGTGAACTATTTTGGTCGGAACAGTTAATCCTTGACATAGAAAAAAACGTATGTGTGCTTGCGCAGATGTGTGTGCGGCCACGCTATTACAGCGTGGGGGACTTGTTTTGACTACCTGACAGTGTTTTAATATTGAATAACGCTCAAGGAATGTGCCAGCGCAAGCAATAAAGTTAAATACTAATGTTTATCAAATATTAAACAAGCTAAGAATTTTTATTTACTTAATTAAAATGAAATGAAATGTATTCACATTTGAATAGTAAATTATTTATAAATACATTTTACTTACCTTTAATAGATTTTGGTTCAAAATTGTGTATATAAAAATTGTTTATACCTTTTTAATTTATATTAAATTTGTAGGCTATAAATATTTTCTCACGGGTGCATGCGTACGTGCAATAAAATTGATTGTACTTATGCAAGTCTTTTCGCAGCGTTGACAAAAACTTTAAACTGCAACGATAAACTTTTAACATCCATTAAGATTTTATTTATTTACATCCAGTAACTTTTTATAATATTAACATCCGTCACATATTCCTACAAACAAGGGTATTTGACTTTCTATATTTGACTTTTTTATGCTATTATAATACATATTATAATATATTAGTTCTTTCAAGCTTTTAACTTTTAACTTTTTTGATGTTTGTTTAAATAAAATGTAAAATGTAACATTAAAAAAGTAAATGTTTACAAACGTAATATATTTTGTAATAAACACTTCTTAATAAATATTAAGGAGGGATTACTTTCAGTAACTAATTATTAGAATATGCAGTAGGTCTACAAGTCACAGTCACAGTAATATTTCAAAAAAATTGACTTTAAAAAACTTTGTGACAGATAGCTACAGGAAACTGAGTCGAATGGCAACTATCGTAAATTACTTTTAGTACCTGGAGATGATTACTTGTTTGTAGACATTAAACGTGGACTACTTAGAACAGTACAACGTACAACCACAGTGATATCTTTGCGACGTGCGTGGGATACACAAATGAAATCACAAATTCTGTATACGCAGTCAGCGTGGTTTATTCTTGAAACTGTTGCCGTATGTTTGGGAAACAAACGTAATAAATTTATGCTGATGTAAAGTAAAACGAAAATAGTTTTACTAAAGCAGAATTCTCATATATATTTTTCTAAAAATATTTATATTTAGAAAGGACGGCCATTTAAATGTCAAGCTGCGCTAACGGTCGGATTGAGTGATGCAGCGTTTGGCACGAGTGTAACAATTGAGGTGTTCGATAGGTTGAGGTAAGTGAGGCACGCACGTGCGCATAGTGGCGGCCAGTAGCCAACCGTCTCTGACTGGGACCGTCACACTGTCAGTCCGCGCCGCGATGTGATGTGCGTACGAGTACTAGTGTCTCTGTGCGTGACCGTCCGATAACGATGGGTGACGGCGACGTAACTCTGTGCTCTGTAGCGATCGATTGCTTTATCAGTGAGTGACTTAGGTTGACGCGTTAAACTTTTTTATGTGATACAATTTTATAATTACCGGTGTGATTTTTTATTAATTTTAATTTTTAAATATTGAATTTTTCTATTATTTAAACAAAATGTCGACTTTCTGTAGAATTACCGGTAAAAGCAAAGGTCTGCCCAAACCGAATTATTTTCCGCTGTTGCCGCCAATATCTCCTGCAGACGCCAAGAGGTTTTGTCGTATTACTGGAAAAGCTTACGGGCTGCCTACTCACCATTACATCCCCGTGCTAGTCGGGTTGCCTGCGAGGAAACAAACACCGTTTTCGCCCACACAGCTACCACACGAAACGAATGGATTTACTTCTAAGAAAAGACACGTTATGCTGGCCGATTACCGCTACGTGTTTCCCTGCTACGAGGAGTCTAACGATCTCATACAGCTGCTGGCCACAAAGAAGACAGAAAGTACAGCTCATTATGTGTACAAAGTAGCAGAGAGGAGATGTAGTCTTGTGTTCACCGCTCAGATGGAGGCTGCAGTTAGGGATGGTGACATCAGAAATGTCATGCTCGCTAAGGATTCAGACACTTTATTATTGAAATTGAAACGCGGAATAGATGTGTCGGTAGATGTAAAAGAAATGTCAATTGAAGGTTTAGAAGTATACGACGGAGAGGGTCCAAGCGAGGAAGTGTTAAGTAAGAGACCTAAAAGAAAAAAGGCTGGTGGAACTGATTTAGTAAGAAAAATATTTGAGGACAAAGAAAGAGAGGCAGAAAAAGAATTTGTCGAATCTGAGTCAAAACGTCCGAAAATGATGAAGCTCAGTGGCGACAATAATACGACCAAAGAGAAGGCAGTCACCAAGTTGATGGCAAAATTCCAAAATGTCCAGAACTTTAAAGCAGAAGATAGTAAAGTTGTCACAGTTGAGAGCAGTGCTGATCTGAAATCTTCCTTAGAAAACGTAGACTGGAATAAATTAAGTACAGATTCGGCAATACCATCGGGTAAACCGTTGTCCTCTACAATGCCCAGTCCTTTAGAAATCCATCCAGAAAATGTAAACCTTGGATCTTCGCTTCCAGGAATTATTCATCAGCCAAATTACTCTTTAGAGAATACAACAGGAGTTGAAACAACAGCAGCGGTGTCTCCACTAAAACCTCTTGTTGCAAAACCAGATGACAATGTACAAGAAGCAATAAAGAACATGAGTGCTGAAGACTTAGATAAAACATCCGACGTTAATGCCGTATTTGGCGAAGATGGACAGAAACTAGACTTGCTGCCGCGTCCAGAAGAAATTCCAGAAATAGTGAACAATATGAAATGCGGAGTTCCATCAGTTGTTGATCGCGACGGTAAGAATGTTCACGGACTGAAAGTTGATATCGAAAGTGCTCAACGATTAGTTGTTGGTGTGTCACTGGAAACAGCTAGTGGTTCAGTTTTTATGCCTGGACAAACTATAAACACTCCAGCGGGCGATGTATTTGTTCCTGGTGTCACAGTGCGTACTCCGAACGGCCCGCGACTTATTCCAGGTCAAGTAGTTGACGTTGATGACACTAACGGTCAGAAGACGCCAATGTTTGTTGCTGGACAGACACTAGTTACTCGTGACGGTGAAATGTTTGTTCAAGGCCAAAGCATTGAGACACCTGAAGGAGTAAAATTTATGCCCGGTCAGACAGTTTTGTCTGAAAATATCCCCAAATTCGTACCGGGTCAAGTTACAATGGATGAAGAAGGCCAACATCGTTTTGTGGCTGGTAAAACGGTTTCAACGCCTGATGGTCAACACTTTATTCCAGGTCAGATGCATACATCTGCCACAGGGGAATCTTTGTTTGTGCCAGGACAGAGTGTGCAAACTGAACAAGGCTGGGAATTTGTGCCAGGAAAGAACATGGTGTTTGAAGAAGGTGAGGTCAAATTTGTCCCCGGACAGGAAATAAAAACCGCAGAAGGGCAGTCTTTTGTTCCAGGCCAGTTTGTAAACGGTGACGGCAATACTACGTTTGTTCCTGGTATAACGACAGAAAACGAACAAGGATTAAAATTTGTTCCTGGAGCAACGGTAAACACGCCATACGGACAAAAATTTGTTGAAGGTCAAGTGTATAAGTCGGACAGTGGAACCTTAAGCTTTGTTCCCGGTGTAACAACAGCAGCAGACGATGGAAGCTACACATTTGCAGCAGCGACAAGTCTAAAAGACGTGGTGTTCCGCAGCGACATGTCTGTGGGTATTTCGGTCGAGTCAGTACACATGAATGGGGACGTAAGTGATGACGTAATTTACGGTCATATGGTGCAAACGTCACAAGGAGTCGAATTTTTCCCTGGAGTGGCTTCCGGTCTTCCTGCTGGAAAAGTTGTGCCCGGAAGATTAGTTCGAGGCAAAGAAGTTAAATTTGTTCCCGGATTACTGATAGATGGTAAATTTGTTCCTGGCCAAGTTGTGATGACAGATCACGGAGAACAGTTTATCCCAGGACAAGTGGTTGAAACGAAAGATGGACCCAAATTTGTACCTGGTCAAATAATCGAAACGAAAGCTGGGCCTAAATTTGTTCCAGGTCAGACAATACAGACCGAAGAAGGTCCTAAATTCGTTCCTGGACAAATAGTTGAAACGAAAGCAGGTCCAACTTTCATTCCTGGCCAAATTATATCTACTGATGAAGAGGGATGCCGATTTGTTCCTGGGCAAGTTGTGGATACCGCCGAGGGACCTAGATTCGTTCCTGGACGAGTCGTTGAAACAGGTGATCGAGTCACTTTCATACCGGGTCAAGTTGTTCAGACCAGCGAAGGTTTAAAATTCGTCGCACCTGATTATCAAGACGACCCAGAGGGTGGTGTCGAATTTACAGTGCAAGGATTTTCTATTACACCTGAAGAACTCAGTTTACTTAAGAATAGAAGAAATTCCAAGGCAACAATATCTGCAGCATCAGGAGAAGCAGCGATAGATTCTCGTATGATGAGACAGTTATCTGAGGCAGGGATGTCAATAGGAAGACAAGTTCCAGCTGACGTACCACTCGTTGATGTAAGAACAGTTCCTGCTATGGGAATTGCGTGCAGTTTAGCAGACAAATTAGGATTAGACGCAATTTCTACTATAAAACTCAGCCACATATTGGCAGCAGTTTCAGATCTAAATTATGAAATTCCTATAGTCGGCCAGTCTCTTGAAAATCTGGAGGAAATACAATTGCTTCAGTCAATGCTGAAAGCGGCGTCTAGAGCAGACAGTGAGTTCAGTTTGTATAATGAAATATGTAGATTTTTAGAAAAAGTATTAGCTAGAAAACCTGACGAAATGATTGAAATAATTGACAAATTTCATAAGTTCGTTATTAATTCTGAATTATTGGCACCTCTACGTAGAGAGAATAAGCTTGTTACTTTGAAAGATGTTGTACAAAATGGAACGGATGAAAATGCTGTTGCAAAGTTAACATCTGTGTTAAGTGACGATCAGGCGGGACTGTCTTCAGCTTTTAAACATCTTATCGATGGCTGTCCCGAGTTAGTGGACAGTGTTGTAAAAGAAGTATCAAAGACCGTTAATGAACTGAGGAACGAAAAGGCCGCGGCTGATTCGCTACAGCGCGCAATCGTGAACACTGTTCGTGAATCAAGTGAAATCAGTGTACAACAGATGTTGCGGGACGTGGAAGGGTTTGGATTACAAACTTTGTTATCAGAAGCCGTCGGTTTGGCAAGGGCTTTGGGACTGAGGGACGTTGCATCAACTCTAATGGCTATTATGAACGATCCGAACAGTACTAAGTTACTGGAAGGTGACAGAGTGACGCTAGATATACTTCGCAGGCTGACGGTCATGAGGCAGTTAGCGGAAAAACGACCTGACTTTGCTTTAGCTTTGAGGAAACTACAGAGCGATCCGGAGCTGGCAAGATCTGATCCATTTATTAGGGAGCTAGTAAGAGAAAGTGGATCATTATTAATATTACCAGACGACGCGCCACTCCTACAAAATTCTTCAGATGTCCCCATGTCTCTTCTTCAAAATGACAATAGTTTAGCGATGGAAGATTTCATGCTGCGTTCACAGAAACACGGAATTCTTCTCATCATCAAACATGGATTGCAGGCAGTCGTGCCAAGGGAAGCGGCTAGGGCCGTTCTCACCGGACAAGTACCGTACACTGTCCTCGATGAGACCGGAATCCATCACTTTGCCCCGCTTCATGTGTTCTCAGCGCTGCACCTGCCACCCATTTCCACTCACAGGTTCTCCATGTACTCCATACACACCGAAGAGGATGCCGCAACGTTAACGCCAGCCACGAGTACCGACGACTTCCGAAAACTTAACAACCCTTCGGTCTGTACGAATCCTGAGCAGTGTCTGTCAGAGGTTTGTATGTTTGTGTGAGCATGCCAGCGTAACTTATCCTGTCATTGGCGTTTTACGTTTTTGTTTAACTTAATTGAAGTACCAAACAAAATAAGATAAAATCTACACACACGTCAGCGTGGTATATCAGCAGTCTGTCGATGTAGTTGATATGCTACATTTTTCAGACAATTATTACCAAGCATGTTAATTTATTTTATTGTAAAAATGTGTAGATTTTTTTGTCGAAACAGTGTAAAAACAATTTAAAAAATATTCTTGTTTATAAAAATACAAAATATTATTTATTATTAATTTAAATATAAGAATAATATGAGTGAGTATGAATATATGTAGATTTATTAATTAATAAATAATATTTGTTTTTTACAAGAATATATTTACTTATAAAAGATGACAGTTGACCCTGTTGAAAAAGTATAAATATACATAAAACATATAAATATATTCTTATAAAAATATTATTTATATACTATTAGAAATAATTAAACAAGAATAATGTGATAAGTTATATATATATATATAAAAGTGTGTGTGTGTGTGTGTGTGTGTGTGTGTGTGTGTGTGTGTGTGTGTGTGTGTGTGTGTGTGTGTGTGTGTGTGTGTGTGTGTGTGTGTGTGTGTGTGTGTGTGTGTGTGTGTGTGTGTGTGTGTGTGTGTGTGTGTGTGTGTGTGTGTGTGTGTGTGTGTGTGTGTGTGTGTGTGTGTGTCGAGGGGACTATAAATGTTATATTTTATATACAAATAATTCTATATATTTCAATAAAATATTTGTACATAGTATACATACAATGTTATTATATATACTTTATTGTATATAAATTTATTATTTAGTCCCATAATACTATTACATAAACCTGAATCTTCAGTGATAGTAAACTCCCCAATTATCATCTCTTCCGTTTCACATTGTAATTTATAACGTACTTTTACATGAATTTATTCACATAGTGATGAGCACGTACTTTCACACACATAGCCTACACATATGTGCATGCCTATGACATTACTCCACTTGGCAGTAGAAAAATCATTCAGGTTTCAGTTACATATATTTGGATGGAAGCAAATTTATCTCGTCAATCAAATCTTCAGATAAACAAATCTAAAATCTATAAATCACATTATTTAGAGAAATATTATACAGTAATATATTATATTTTCGTATTATTTTCGTATACGCTCAGCATATTTTATCATATCGTGTACTCTTAAAACACTACTGTAAAGACTGTCTGCTAGTAATATAATAAAATGCTCTTGGAGATGTATTAACATTCTGTTTTTTACTTCCATATTCCTTATGGAATGGAAGTATGGTGATGGCAAAAAAAATCGTGTTCGAGATTATTGCAGATTCTGATTCTACTACACTCAAAACATGAAAAAAAAGTCGTTTTCCGAAAAGTGTCTGTGTGTCTGTCTGTGTGTCTGTGTGTCTGTAGATTTTTTTCTATGGCAAACGATAAATGCCGCAAATTCAAACAGAATCAAATAATTTTTTGCATACAGCCCTCATTTGTAGAGTACTCACGACCTATTGTTTTTGGTGCAGATCGGATGAGGGAAAGGGGTAGTTTACCTGCAACGGTTTTTTTAATCAAGGGTAATTTTGTTTGTTTGGCAAACGATAACGGCCGCAAATTCAAACAGAATCAAATAATGTTTCGCATACAACCCTGAATTGTAGAGTTTTCAAGACCTATTGGTTTTGGTGAAGATCGGTTAAGGGAAAGGGGTAGTTTACCTGTAACGTTTTATGTCTTAACAAGGGTATTTCCTATGGCAAACGATAACAGCTGCAAATTCAAACAGAATCAAACGATTATTTGCATACAGCACTAAATTGTAGAGTTCTCAAGACCTATTGTTTTTGGTGAAGATCGGTTAAGGGGAAGGGGTAGTTTACCTGCAACATTTTTTTAACAAGGGTATTTTCTATGGCAAACGATAACAGCCGCAAATTCAAACAGAATCAAATAATGTTTTGCATACGGCCCTGATTTGTAGAGTACTCAAGACCTGTTGTTTTTGGTGAAGATCGGTTAAGGGGAAGGGGTAGTTTACCTGCAACATTTTTTTATCAAGCGTATTTTCTATGGCAAACGATAACTGCCGCAAATTCAAACAGAATCAAATAATATTTTGCATACGTCCCTGAATTGTAGAGGTCTCAAGGACTTTCGATTTTGGTGAAGATCGGTTAAGGGGAAGGGGTAGTTTACCTGCAACCTTTTACGTTTTAACAAGAGTAAAGTACTTGAAAATTTATTTAAACTTTTTCAAACAATGGTAATTGTTAAAAATAAAATAATTTTGTTGCCAGGCAATAAAATTAAAATTTTTTCATTTTAATGTAAATCATGTATAAGAGAAAATATATCGCGCTTGGCAGGCGATATTAAGATTTAAATATAAATCTTAGAATATGGAAGTCATGTATGGTTCTCCATACCGATATTACTAACTTGTAACGTTAATTATTGAAGGGTTTGGGAAATAAAATCAATCTTCTACAAATTTTAATTGATGCTTCTTGAATTATATTGTAGTTGCTGATAACTACTGATGGACTTGAATTACTTCTAGAAAATGTTTTTTGAACTTCTTCGGTTTATTTCTGTAATTTTTAAATAGTAGCATCATTTCAAAAGACAACCTAGCGCTGTGTGTGTGTGTGTGTGTGTGTGTGGTATATATTTAAACATTCACATTCAAAAAGAAGGACGTGTACTGCGTATGTCCATCGAGGTCAACACTCTACCCTGGTGTGACGCCTTCTTCTTCTCACATGTCACGTCTCAGCTGTCAAGCCTCGTTGACATTTTGTTTCTAGCTTCCCATTATGTTTTTCCCCGGTGACGCACATACGCTATATACTGCTACTGTGTACTTTTTTTGCAGAATTCTCTATTAATACGTACAATCGTATTTAAAATAGACAGTTCATAGAAAAATTAAATTATTTTCAGTACATTGTTTTTGGATATAAAGTATATCAAATTTTTAATGAAATTTGTATAATATTATGAAAACGTATGTAACAGTCATAGGAAGATGCTAGCGCATTCACAGAAGTAAGTGAAAAATGTGAAGAAATTAATTAAAAGGTCGAAAACGATTAAATGTTTATGACGCTGTCCACCGACTATAGGATTCAAGTTCGATCCAACCCACGTTTACTTTGATTATAAGCTAAAAGAGCCATACTAAAAGAACTCGCCCACTTGACTCTTTGCTTATAAACTGAAAGGATCTGCCACCATTATGCGGGCCATAAATTTTCAATTAAAAATTGTAATAACGTTCGTACGTTCCTTTTTCACACTGAGGGCTGGGATAACGGAGAAACATATGTTAGATTAAATTTAGTTCAGTTTAATTTAATTAAAAAATTAGTGTGTGTTGAAATTTTAGTTACATATAGTTTAACATCTTCTGTTGAAATTGTCTTTTAATGTAAATAAAACTACACCACATCATCATT
This sequence comes from Magicicada septendecula, assembly GCA_034769895.1. Classification (NCBI taxonomy): domain Eukaryota; kingdom Metazoa; phylum Arthropoda; class Insecta; order Hemiptera; family Cicadidae; genus Magicicada; species Magicicada septendecula. Next base: position 621,001,724 of record CM068367.1, on the reverse strand, counting down.
CACAGACATAAGTATGCAACGTCTAACACATCGTTTCCATCATATTCAGTTAACCCATGCATGTATTACGTGCATAGTGTGCCGTCAGTAAAACAATGTTATTAATAGTGTAGGAAGGAGATTAATTATGTGTTGAGGTCAGGTTACACAAGGCATTAGTAAAACAATACTAAATCAGGCTTCCGTAAATAAAATAGTAAATACATAAGTGACCAACACTGGAATGTAACTTCATTGATTAATCATGCAGTTTCATCAGATCTGTTAGTTTTTAATGAACAGTTTACTATAATTATGTATTTAATTTAGATTAAATAAATTATATTTATATTTATACGTTAATCTAATAAATACTGATCTTCACGTTTCAGAAACTAGGACAAGTATTTTGTTTCTATTTCAGTCTTTGGCTCTTTCCCTAATATTTATCTACCTGGCAAAAAAATGAAAGAATTTGTTTCTGATATTATCGTAAAATGACCAAATTTCTTGTTTTGCATGACCAAATTTTGTAACGATGTTGTCATGTAGGTCCTATTTTAAAATTAGTTGTAAAACATCCTGATACTTTTTTGTTAGCGTATCGTTCATACCTAAAAGCCTCTCCTTTTTTGTGTGTGTTGAGTTGAGATGGAATTATGTGGAACATTTGTTATGTTTTTTGCCCGGCAGGAGAGCGGTGAACTCATCTTCACAGCGAACCAAGACTTCATAGCGGACGATATGGATGCGCTGACTCTACATCGAGGCGAACAAGTGATCCTGTTGGATACTGGGTGCGATCCGTCCAAGTAAGAACCAGTCTAGTGACTAACCTCCGGATGTAGAATAGGGTAGTGAATCCTACGTGAATGTCTAACTGTGCTGTACACAGACAGATAGAGAGAGCATGATGACGGACGTATTTGTGCGCACTTGTGATATTTAGTCGTGTTGACTTTTTCTTGTAGAAAACTGTTTTGTACACCATTAACTCAAGTGTAATCGTTTTGTGTTTATACTACATCTTAACGCATGCGAAGTGTTTTTGAGGAACTGACTGTGCAACATATAGACGTTTTTTTGAACAAACCTTAACAGTTGGTTGTGCTCCTTTTGAGTTGTACATTATAATCAAATAAAAAGAAGGTTTTTTTATATTTATTACTTATGTAGAAGTAAACGCATTTATTTGTTTATTATTTTCATACAGAGGCAATGTTAGTAAACACTATTGTTTTATATAAACACCGAATAAAACGAATGGTGAACACCTGGAATGGTGTTTTCATAGTTTTATTAAATTTCCTTAACTCGCTGAATAGGACATCCTCTTAGGCAAGTAGCACATTTGACATAGAGCAAACGTGATTAATTTTTGCACTTTGGTTCAATATGTATGCCTACAAAACACGTGTATATAGAGAATTAACATGACATGTAGATCTATTTAAAAATTCATGCGCGGATGCAAGCGCGCGCACATTTCAAACACACACGCGCACGCACGCGCACACATATAAACTGATATACACATAAGCTAAAAGAGCCAAAGAACTCACAAAGAGTCATACTAAAAGAACTCACCCACTTGACTCTGCTTATAAACTAAAAGGATCTGCCACCGTTATGGGGGCCTTAAATTTTCAGTTAAAAATTGTAATAACTTTCATAGGTCATAGTTTTACACACACACACACACACACACACACACACACACACACACACACACACACACACACACACACACACACACACACACACACACACACACACACACACACACACACACACACACACACACACACACACACACACACACACACACACACACACACACACACACACACACACACACACACACACACACACACACTATATATATATATATCTTTAATCATCCATTAATTTAATATTTATATTTTTACACTGTAATGACCATGAATGCCTCCGCTAATAAATATAGAAAAAAAGATATTTTGTATTAATTGCTTATGCTCAACAAATCATCATATAAATATCACAGTTCCTAATTTCAATTCTAAATCAATTCTAACTTTCTATAGTGTAGGGCTGTAGTGTAGTGAAACGTACCGTTATAAGTAAACCGCATAAATATATAAACGTTTTTTTGTGAATTTATTTAATTGCATTTACTTGTGATTTGAAATTTCGTTGCCTTTCGCACGGTGTCTTTAACGGAAAAACATCTTGATTGGACCTGCGTAATATATGCAAACAGACATCCAACGTATACATTTACATATGATAACACTACATTCCTCCATTTCCGAATCCATTCTAAATTTCTTTAAAATACATTCTTAAAATTGATTAAACACATTGTTTTGTCTAAATGCCCTTCTCTACGTTGCGATTAACTTTGTCAAGTGCTTATTTGTTTTTGATTAAACTCATCTGATTAAAGAAGTAGCCAAATACAAAGGAAAGAGTCAACTTTTTTGTGCGGAGGAAATCTTAGTTGATGGATGTTACCCAATCAAGTATTACTTTCAAGATTATTCCGTATACTTTAAACAAAGTATATTAAAATGTTTAGTAATTACTAAAATTTTTAGTAATTAACTGTAGAGTAATTCTAGCTTACCCGATCTATTATTTCAGTCCGTATTATTATATAAATGCTAAACATAGCTTCTAAGCATAATATGGCGTTCTAAGTTTAAATAAATATTACGTTAAAGTTGACAATTTTATATTTACAGTACTTTTTTAAAGCTTTGTAAGTATCTCTGTTAGTCCATTCCCTTGTTTCTACGATATCAGAAACAAAAGAGACAAGAACTCTTTTTGATCACCCTTAATAATACAAATCACGGATGCCATAAAGATAATTAATTTCTATTAAATATTATATTATACATTTATACTGATACTACAAACTGAGGTACGTTATGTATGGTATATGATATATATATATATATATATATACATATGTTTGTATATGAGATGAGTATATTTTAATGTAGACAATATCTAATATCTTTATAAATTTTAATTAAAATTTTGGAAAACGAGTAAAAATAGTTGAGGAATTAAGAAAATTACAAGGGAAAGGAGAGATGAAGATAATGGATAACAAACTCTATTTAGCTGAGAATCCGGGGTTTTGAAAATGAGAAGAAGAAGAATTTTAATTTTTCTATAGTTGTATGCTCGTGCATAAAGAACGTAATACAATGTTTGTATTTAATAAATATGAAACAATTTGTATTTTATATTTTAAGTGTTACATTCACAAATCCACAGTATCCTTTCAGTTCACAATACCCACTTTGTCTCTCCTTTATCCATTCTATTATTATCCTAAGCCCGATATTTTGAAAAGAACGACAGACCAAATTAGTAGTGGTGCAGTTGATCTCCTTTGTGATCTACGCTAAAACCAATAGGAATGGCAAGAAATTTATGGAACACACACACACACACAAATAATTCCCTCTCTTCCTACGTGTTTGTGTATGTATATGTTTGTATACAATGTGTTAGAGAGAACGTCTGGAATCTTATAACTTAATTTTGTTCCTTAATACGAAAATAAGTGTTTCAATTTCACAAACTTGAATATTGTTTCAGTTAAATGTTTTCATGTTTTTCAACAGAACAGCACAAAATGTTCTAAACTCGATAAAAACTACGTTCGACGAGAAGGTGTTGTTCGTGTGTAAAGCGTGCTTGTACCCTAACTTTCAAAAGGTCTGATAAATTTCCTATATGTTACGTGTATCTTCACAGAAAAACGATATTGTCAGGGTTGAAGGAGGAGAGAGAGATGAGGATGTATATTTAAACGTAAACGTATATTTAAGTAATTTAAACGTATTTGAAAATTTCTACATTGAGAATATCAGTTATTACAAACAAAAGTGCTGTACTAAACAACCAATACTTTAAAAATATTTTATAGATATCAAAAACATTTGTTACTTAAGCGATGGGCTTTTGAGTGGAAATCAGAAGTTTGAGGAAGAGTATTTGCAGTACGGGAGAGACTTAATCAAAAGTAAAACGAAACAAGTTGAGGAACTTGTTTCAGACAGAAATATGTAAAGGGAAATTACACACAAATAAAAAATACACACGTGTCTTTAGAGTGCGAGTAAAGTGTAATAAGTCTGAAAAACAGGAACTACAACTGATATTACAAACTATAAAGTTTAGCATGGGATAGGTCAATTAACGTTTGTAAATTTTGAAATGGGGTAGCAACTACCATGCAATATCTTTTCTGTCCATAACAGTGATACATTTAATGGTAATGAGTAACTGATATGTCATAAAGTAAATGAAAATGAAGAGTTAGATAACGTACGACGAAAATGAAGAGACAGATGTACGTACGACGAAATTACGTATATCTATGAGTAGAGGCGAAATTAGTAAGTTTTGTCAGCTGACAGAAACAAATAGTCTCTATTTAATTTCATCCAGTTGATTTTTTTGAACAGTTGTCAATAATGAAAGATTAAATTTTTATCCACATAATGCATATCGCTTCTATTTACAGTTTGAAGGTAGCAGCAGCGAAGTTAAATCTAAAATTTGAACCTGACGTTCTGATGTGAATAACAAAAGTTATTATAGTCATACACATTTTTTATACTTTTTCAACAAATGAGTACATTTTATTTATTCATCTTTTCTTTGTAGGCAACTCTTAATTGTTTCTTGCAGGATTTTTATGCTATATATATGTTTTTAAATAATAAATACTTTTGCAAGTAGCCTATATCAAGTAAATATATTTCGTAATTTTACCTGACGCATGTTTCACAGAGTAATTTGAATCATCAGAGGTTTCTGTATAAATTATTTATATTATTTAAGTTATAAGTTATTGTTATAAATTATATATATATATATATATATATACATATATATACAAATTAGATGATAAGGATTAATTCTGTGAATGTGCGTCAGGTAAAAATACAATGACAATATATTAACATAACATACTTGCAAAAGTTTTTATTATGTGAAAACATGTACATTAAAATATTATATTCTTTATTGTAGTTTATAACCACTCTCTTTTGTTTTGATCACTCATTTCCACTAATAGGTTCTGATTACAGTTTTTATAGTTTTGAATTTTAAGTTGCTGTAAACGCTTAAAATGATGTCACTGTCTTGAGAACACGAAACCTCACAATTGTGGTCGCTTACAAGTTTGTGGCAAGGTTTCAGACACGAACATTTCCCTTCCATAGCTTTAGTTATGGTACATTTGGCCGCAAATTACCGTCTTCGCTTTTATTGTTTTTTGAGGCCGAGTGGCAGCCAACTTGCAGTAAACACCATACTACATTATGTTCACTGTTCACATTTGGCGGCGTTACAATTTACTCTACGATATTATACTGTAATTGTTACATTATTTCTGTACTAGATTGTTCTGAACGTGAAAGTTGTAATCGTGTTTTCGTGTTACATGTTCTCTGTTCATTCTGTTATTTTGCATTAATCGGAAAAGACGTCTTGTGGTAGGACACACATTAGTCAGTCATTAGGGGTTCTTACATTCCTATAAGATGGAATTATTACAGATGTACACACATAAATACACGTGTTTAAGATGTTTGTGGTTACAGTAGATTCTTATTCTATCAACAATATTTCTAATTCTTATAGAATTCAGTATGGTTTTACGATTTTACGAGATAAATCTTCAATACAGTTACAAACGGAAGTTACGTATCATTGTAGCAGTTGAATATAAAATATCGTAAGACATTTACGATTAAAATGGACACCTATATTAATTAACATTATTCATTACATGTTGATGATTATTGACTGATTTAACTGACAGCTGGTATGGTTTAAATGATTTCTATGTGTTTATTAACTGATAGATGGCCAAGACAGTGGAAGCCAAAGGAGAATGAGAAGGAGGAGGAGGTGTAATTCTTAACTCGTTTTATTCGAAACGATAACTCGTTTTAACTCGTTCCTTGTGTCCGAAACGATGTTGTTATCCTCTAAATTTCTTCAATATACTGTTTTTTCGTATCTTTTCTGTTGAACATATTACATGCATTTCTAATTAAAAAAAAAATACATTCTGTAATGATGTGACACGCATAAACTGTCTTGTCAGTAATAAGTCGTGGAGTCTTCTAACCTACAATAAAACGTTCTGTAATATCAATTTAATGACATAAGAGAAGGTGGGTGAAACGTTTTTTCTCATTTGTCTTGAGATTCTCAATTTGTGCTTAAACTTAATTGTAGCATTGGAGTTAAAATGTTACATTATTCAAAGGTCTTAAACAGTATAATAAGTAAGGTAATGTGAAACCGTGCAGAGTAAGTTCATTTTTTACTTATTTTCTGACTTAAGTTTTTCGAGTGTTGTAAAGAGAAAGCAATACGTTTTTAAAGTCTCATACTCTAGCGACGGCGACTCCAGAGGCTGCGAAGACAAAGGGCAAGCCCGTCGACCGCGACCATTAGGCCGCGCGTCTCGAGCTTCAGATGAGCTCCGACCGCGAGGACAATGATAATTGGTGATTTCTACAGGCCGTGGGGTTTCAATTAAAAAGTGTCTAACTCAGGTTAGACAAGCTTCGCCGAGGTTCGACTTCCAAGATTCACCTGGCACAGATGGCTGTTGGGCAAGGGCGCCGATAAGGTGATTGCTCTGGAAACAAAGGACAGCGGCGGTAGAACTTTCTGAGAGGGTATGTATGGTGGCGTTCAAGGAACGGACATAGAGGGCGGTGTGGGTGGTCTGGTTTGAAGTTTGGTGCAGGCCCAGCACAAACCTCGGTCCATGCAAGACCGGAGCTTTCGCTTGTGGGTCTTTGCCACTTAACCCCATATTGGGAACGCATAGGTAACCATCTGTATATCAGCTAGGCTACGCGCGAAACATTGAATTGTTGCAAAGCAGGGATCGGATGACGGGTTGTTTTCCTGCCTGTTTTGTTCGGAATGCGTCTGTCTGTCATGCTGAAGTCTCATACTTCACACCAGGAGACCAAGTGAATCGAGTGTCACCTCTGTTGAGTTGGAGAAGACTGCAGGCCTGCTCTTAGCCATGGCAACTTAACGTATGCTTCTAGCTGTAGTTGGAGGCCTTTTTAGCACTTCGAGAGACAGCATATACCGCCAGTCGGGTTTCAGGTAACTTGGGTTCGTCATTGAACAGGGGCAGAGAAAAACAGGGACCTAAACGCTGTCCAGCGGTAACAGCTCTATTCGACGAAAGAACGCTGTCCACTATCGCGCGGAAATTCTTGTAGTCATCAAGAAAGACGGCAACAGACTGTTTCCGTGAGTAGCCGGCCTCGGGAACTATCTCCACGAATACATCAATTGATGCGTCGAGGAGTACTCAGAACAAAGCTGCACTAATCGGGGGTCAGAATATCGAATCGTTTTAGTTGAATCAGTACTTCCCGCTGTACCAAGCTTTCGAAAACTGACGTTGCTGACAGCAAGCTGATAGGCCAAAGATTGTCGATGTGCTTGGGGAACATCGTGACAGCCGCCTGGCGCCATTTCAGAGGAAAGTATGAGAGCCGAAAGCTTATATTTTACCAACGATCATTCCTTAATACATAATAGTTTCTACACGAACACATTTTGGTCTGACTGTTCTAGTCAGTTTTTACTTCCATGTTCCATAAGGAAATGGAAGTATGGTCATGCGAAAAAAATCGTGTTCGAGATTATTGCAGATTCTGATTGTACTACCCTCAAAACATGAAAAAAGTCATTTTTCGAAAAGTGTCCGTCTTGTGTGTGTCTGAGTGTAGACGTTTCTGTGGCAAACGATAACAGCTGCAAATTCAAACAGAATCAAATAATTTTTTGCATACAGTCCTGAATTCTAGAGAACTCAAGGCCTATTGTTTTTGGTGAAGATCAGTTAAGGGAGAGGTGTAGTTTACCTGCAACGTTTTACGTTTTAACAAGAGTAAAGTGCTTAATTTTGGTAAATAAAGTATCCTGAAAAGAAGGTCATAATAATCCACTGTAGAAAGGTAGATGAAATATCTATAAATGAAAATGGTAGTTGAAGGGGGGAGGGAGTAATTTTTTTTATAAATTAAAATGGTAGTTGATGATGGAGGAGGTAAATTTGTATAAGTTTTATATGTGTACTACGTTATTGACAATCAAAAAGTAGTTTCTATGGAAACATTTTCATTTCATTTTAACAAAATTCCATATTTTTAATTTTAATTTAAATCACGTATGAGTGAAAATATATCGTTCTTGGCAGGCAAGCATATCTCAATTGTGTAATGTTTACTTTTCCAAAGTTTTATTATTGTGATTACCGCAATAAAAAGGCCGGCAGGACACACACACATACAAAATTCGCGTTATTTCTGGCCTCACTCATGTATATTTTCTTAAGTTTGCACGCTTTTTAAATGGAAAGTGCCGAAACTCACACCAAAACAACGCGTGCAAGCCGAAAAGGTGGACATCGATTTGCTTCCTGTGGATCGCTGGGCAGTGTTGTTGTATTAAAGAAATTAATCTGTGTACTTATTTCTATTATGATATGAGAATTATAAACTAATATGTGCATGTGTGTATGTATGAAAAATATATAAATATTTTTCTCCTTTGGAAAATTGTTTGCCCCTCCTTGAAAATATTTTGACCTCCCTGATGGCTAGTTATTTACTAGATTGTGTGGAATATAGCGTTATGACATGGATCAGAATGGTGGGTGTTAAACAGGAGACACAAACGTATTAAGGAAGAAATGTTTTGCTGAGAAATTTATAATTATACGGGTGAACAGAATAGTCGTTCAGGAAATCAGAAGACAAATGGAAATAAATAAATCAAGACTCGATTTTAAAAAAGAAGAATGACTAGTATAGTATTGACAGGAAAGACTTTGATAGCACTATAGACATCCCTCGACCCCTCGCAGCGAGAGTTCAATTTCATTACAGGAATCAGATCGCAGCTACTTTTAGCTAGCTCTTCGTTCGACCTACAGACATTTTATCCAAAAGTACAGTCCTTCCTCACGAAGGTTGAGGATAGTCTTAATCCACCTGACATGGTGGTACCATTTTAGCTGATACGTAATTTCTTCAGAACTCAAGCATCCACTTATTTAATTAATATTTAAATGATTTTAAATATAAATTTTAGGACATGGAAGTCATGTGTGGTTTTCCATACCGATTTTTATTTTTTCTATAATTATTACAACTTTGTGCGTTCTCTGTGACTCTATTTTGCTCCCCCCCCCCACACACACACAGAAACACAGAAGTAAGCAACAGGCAGTGGTAGAGAACACAAGTACAAGTATTTTCTTATGTTGATTTTTGTTTCTGGATCTTGATTTTCAGATAATTTACAACAATCTTAGATGCGGCAGCAGTTCCCCCATCTTGGAAAAAATTTCCAAGTATGTTATTGTGTTTTTTAGGGACCCAACTGTCTGGATCGTTATGAAAGTCCTGTCTCCTTTCATTGTATATCTATAATGTTTGATTCATGTCTAACCCCTTCTCTCTTAGCACATAATATTCTTTATTATCTTTCAAATGATTCAAAATGCTGTCTAACTTCTTTTGTATGCGAAACAAATTCGTTTATAATTCTAAAGACATAACAGAGACTTGTTTTACTTCACCGCTCTTAGAAAACTGTAATACGGAGAAGACAGTACACATTACATATGTAACATAATCAGAAAATAGTTTTCAAGTTAAGTAAGATATTCCAAACATAAACAATACGCAAACAAATACGTAATTTACCGCTGTGTTTGTGTGTAGTGTGTCGGAACTGATATATTTCGTCAATAGCTGCCGAGGAATCTAATCTAATGAGTTACTAGTTACTATTAATTTGTCTCTAGAATCGAGGCATGCTGTTTTTTTAAATTGATGCGATTGAAAACTCCCTTTCAAAATTTCTTTCTGAATTAGACGAAATTTACGAAGATTGCACGAGAATAAAAGGCATATTAATAAAAGGCGAATTAGCCCAATAATAAGTTATTGACTAACTAATAAGTTAGAAAGTTAATAACTTAGCTAGAGATAAATCAAATTTTTTTATTTACTTTCTGCTAATCACCTTTAAACTAAAGAATACAATCGCATTCTATTCTAAGAAAAGTTATTGTTATTATTAAAAAAGAAACTTTAATTGACCTAAACAATCATATATATTTTTCTTATTTTTAATCAGGTTTTTTAGTTACTCAAGATTTACTTATTTAAGATTTAAATACTTTATTTTATTATTGAAATAGACAATCGCTGAGAAAGTCATGGAATTTTTGAATCTAGTGTATTTTCCTTATATCCATTCTTTTATGAGTAAATTTCAAAAATGTTAATAATAATAAGCTCCCTGAGCTGCAGACCACGCTTACTATTTTGAACGAAATATCTTTTTTACTAGGTCAGTTTTAGTGTTAATTAATTTTTCAATTATCAGAAAAGTTACAAAAACCCCGATAACTATATTATTTGTTTAGTAAAATAACAATTGCAAAGCAAACATCCATGCAATAAACACGAAAAATTTCAAACTAGTGCATTAGGTTTTTGCTAAATGTAATGTTTAAATAATAAATAATACAGTCCTAGCTTTTCAGTTTATGTGCATTTTCATAGATACCTACTAAGCTTATTTAGTCGCTACCTTTTACATAGGCTGGCCTATATCTAATACTTTACACAAATATATATAGCTAGTAACAGTATATAACTTTTTGTTGTAATTATAGTTTTCAAACGTTTTGAAGGCGATTCGATATTTGTAAGAAGTGTTGATAGATATTAATTCTCTAAAATATTAATGATACCGAGTTTGTATTTTGAATATAATTCCTCATACTTGGATCCTGCACATAGGCTTTTACAATTTTCCGTTCCATTTTTGGTCCGTGATGACCCTATAATTTAATAAAATTCATAGTAAACGCTCTTGGGTCAAAATTCCCTATAGCCTGACATGTGGTTTTACAAAAATTCCCTATAGTTTTATAATTTTTCGAACTTTTGATCCCTTTTTTTGGATTTTGGTGACCTAAAATTTTGAAATTTCCTATGCTATACTATATATTGTAACGTACCGCTTTAATAGAGGCATTCACCACTTCCTAGTGTATTGCAATTACAAGCTTCGTTAATTCCGCCCCACAGTTGTACGCCAATTCTGTAACGTGCTGTTTCTGCGAGAGGCGGGTGTTAGCGAAACGTCCTTCTCATTCAAGCCCCAAATGTTGGGTTCGCCAATTTGTAACGTCCTGCTTATTTTTTCGTGAGGTGTAATGGAAGTGTTATTATATGCCTCACGCAGTATGCGTCACTTTTGAATTATACTAACTGACGTTTTAAAAGGTATAAATAAAGGATTTTGTTTATCTTGTTTTACTCAGTCTAAAAGAAATCGAGAGTGTGTGATTTGGGGTCAAGGAGGTAATTTGTTCAGCCTTATGCAGAAGAGAGAGTAAGTATCATTATTGCCCCTCAGTTGTGACGATTTCTTCTGTATGTTGTGCTGAAATTTTCATTAACTACCCACTACAATAAATTATAACACGTTATAATTCAATATTAATTTTCAATAACATTGCTTTATTGATTATTGACTTTTGTCTCCTGCCACCAAAATATAGGTATCACAATTAATCTTATTTGAAAAAAAAACATCATCTCGACTTTACCGAGTAAACATAGATCTGTCTAAGGAACAAAACATATATGTTGTTATTTACCCAATATTACGCTATAATAAAAAACATCAGTTATTACATAATTCTTAATAATTCCCCAGGGTTCAGGGTGAATTCTTTGTGTTATGAGAGTGTCAGAAATGGATAATTGCTACGCTTTACAAATATCAAAAAATTAATAAATAATTTTGTTTATTTTTCAAATATTACGTAGTTTCCGGAATTGCCGTAAGAGAGCAGCATGTATTTGTTTACTTTGAAAGAAACATATGATAAAATGAATATTTTTTGTTCTATTTCACTGTTAAAAAACGAGTTTTCTTCTGGACTTATTACGAAAAAATGTTTATATTACATCGCTCCGTGTTGTCCTTACTGGATTGAAGTTTTATTCTGTGATGAGGTACGTCTTGCGTTATTATTTCCTTTTCGTTTGGAGTATTTTCTAATTGTCTACTGGAAGTAGGCCGAACTATATTGGATCCTCAGAATGTTTTCATCCACTGGTTTTTAATGTATATCACCATTTAATTTGGATTCCTCAGGTATAATTAGTTAGTATTCACTTTGTTTATTACTGTTGCGTGAATTTCGCCTCCTCCAACGTCCAAAAAAGGTTATTTTTTTTATAATTTTTGTCGCATCGTTTCTTCAACTCTCCGGTTTAGTTCAAAATTTTTATATCTTATTAACAATACTTGTTATTTTTCATCACTCTTAGTAACACATAGTATTTTTATTATGTAGGCAGTTTGTGATTATTATAAATTTATATTTTATTTATGGAAAAATAATTCCCTTCCATTCCGGTTTCTTTACTAATTTAATTTACATAATATGTTTTGGTTAATTTTTTTATGATATTGTATATAAATATTTTATCATTTTATTATCATTAAATAAATTTATATATTATTTATTTAGTCTCGAATAGTGTTCATACCCGGTACTACTTCCGGTTGCCATTTCCTTCATAGGATTATTTTAATTTTATATTATCTTTGGTAGTTAAAATTTTTATGTCTTTTAAAATTAACCCTGGGTTTTCTTACAATCTAACACAATTATTTGAAACAATATAATATTAACTTGGGTATAACAAATTGTGGTTCATACAATATAAATTACAATAAATAAATAAAATTACAAAAATCAATTAGTATTATTACATACTACTTCCATAGTTTTATCCTATCCAAAACATACAGCACAGTTTAGTAATACATTAATTTCACTTTGGTTTTTCACCTCAATGGGTACACTAGAACTCACTTCGCACTATATACCACTCGAATTGTTTATTATGTTGAGTGATATAATTAAATTTTGAGCGAGCTTTAGTTTTACCCATTTCTGACTTTTATTCTCATGATTTACTTTATTGGGACCGGGTTATGTACCGTTACAATATTCAGATTTTTTTAAATTCTCTTTAATCTAATACTACACATGGTCTTTTGCGATTTTTATCAAAATTTTGACTCATTTTGTTTTGGTCTTGGAGTCCCAGAATTTAAAATTTTTTAGAAATGAACATTATATTCAGATGTTTGTTAAAATTTCCTTTAATTTGGTACTCCAATAGTTTTTTGATATTTTTCACCATTTTGCCTCCTGCTCCCCTTCTTTTTTGAAGTGGGAATAAATCTCAGAAACAATAGGGGGTCAGTAGAGGTGAAGTATGGACATCCAAGCCACGATTTACGAAAATCGGGTGATGCATCAAAAAATGATGTCGTGTTTAAAGCATATCCCAAACGGATAGACCATTGCCAAACGCTCGAATTAAAACTCGCGCGTTCAACTAAAATTTTATATTATATACTACAAAAATTAATACTTGTTTACGCCGCTTTCAATCAACGCAACGTGCAATCACTATACTATATGACGCAAATATGTTTGTGACTAGTTTCAGTTAATTACATTAAAACTAAATAAAGGATATGTTGATATTACACTCAGTATTAAAATAGATATGCGTGGACGGACTTTACAGTTTCAATCAAGAACTAAACCTTTAGTGATGCATAGTTGGAAACGTTTCTGATGGAAGAAGAATAAGGGACATTCAACAACTTACTTCCTGTTTACGCACACTTTATCATCATAATGTTTATGGCATTAAATGGTTTCAAATTAATTTAATATTTTTAGCTGTGAAGACGAGTGTAGTTTTACTACTTTGTTTACTTGATAATGTCGACCTCTAATGCCGGGACACGCATCAGCGGTCACAGTCACTTCGAACGCGCTGTTTGATCTCGGCAAGCTGTAGCTTTTTCAAATGGATTTTGCAAATGCAATACGAGTCTCACTAAAGTCCTAAGTAGGCCTATATAAGGACTGGTATGACATGCCTTTGAAAGCAGTAAGGTGTACAAGGATAATGGCACCACTCCAAATCAACACATTGGTTTCCTTCGCAATGTACCCTTGCAGAGGAAAATATAGGGACACACACAGTATTATGATTGCGTCAGTATTATATTTATTAGCTACTTTTATTGAATCTAGCACATAATATAGATAACAGTAGCATGAAACTGTTATTGAAATTAAAAATTATAGTATCGAGATTTTCAATTCATCAATGAAAGCAGTTAGAGTAGTACTGATTAGTTAGTGGCGTTGTGAGTAAATATCATAATAGTGACTTATCGTCGGTGCTTTCAGCTGTATTTGCTCGTTTATAAGAACCGAAAATTTTTGTTTACAATTATTAAATCAAAGCTAATCATTTTGCAGACAGTTTAGAAAGTTAGCAGTCATTGTCTGGCTACTATTTACATTTCATGAACATACGGTTTCCTTCTGGATCGGTGTTTGTGTAGCTAGTAGTAAGCCGGTGGTTTTCCGACGTGTTACGGAAGATTCCGTATACGTTTTTTTAAAAATAATTCGTTGGAATACTATTTTTAATTGTTGCGTAATCATCAGCGACACAGACAAGGTTGTGTGTGCTTTTTCAACGTTTTCTGATTAGTCATTTCCAAGTTATTTTGAAATTCTCTGAGTTGCACGCCGTATCTGTTTTCTGCTGCGGGCTTAGATGACAAAGGTCAAAGCTCAAGCGGATAGTATATCCTTATGAAGTAAAACGCAGCGTAACCAAGTGTAATTATAATTATTACACAAGGCACTTTCCTGTTCATTTAAATGTAAAAGTTGTTACTTATTTTTATTATGATAAAGCAAGAAAAGGCTAATTCTTTTATATACTGATTATTTTACTACGTTCAGAGTATTTATTTATATTGCATACAGCTATTTTACTTTTCCTAAAAAACGAAGATATCGCAGAGAATTGTACATAGATGATGATTTATACTGGAAACTGTAGACATTTCCTGCACGTTAGACTGAACGAATAAAAAAGGGAATAATTTAAATCAATTAAGTTTGCGATTTATAAAAGTAAAGAGGAATTTATAATAAAATTTTCTTTATATTCTCAGAAGACGAAAACGAGATTGTTCAAATTACATTGACACAAGAAGAACAAACTGGAAAAGGAAAGCAAAAATACAAAATCCAACAACCAGTTAAATACTTAAATGTTGTAGACGAACTGAGTGTATTAGTTCATACACACAGATGTTGTAGACGAACTGAGTGTATTAGTTCATACACACAAATGTTGTAGACGAACTGAGTGTATTAGTTCATACACACAAATGTTGTAGACGAACTGAGTGTATTAGTTCATACACACACACACACGCCTGTAGAATAATACTGTATGTTTTAAAGGTTGAAGTATAAACATTATTTCTATCTTTCCATTTCTCAAAAATCGTGGAAACTTTGAGCTTCTCTGGAAAGACTTGTTAATGGTCAACAGGACGGTGTGTAATCGGTAGACTTTGGAATTCTTCGAACATGGGAAACCCATGAAACATTGAAATTGTAAAGATTGAGAAGCATTATTTAAATTGAGATCATTTCGAATTTCTACGGTTTTTTATATTTTTTAAGTACTATGTAATTACAAATAAAAAATTGAGCTAGTGAATAATGCATTAAATATAATTAATAATAATTAATTAATATAATTAAATATAAAAAGCAATTTTTAAAAGCAGTGAAGTAAGACATGGTAACGATGAGGGAGCAAATTGAAAATATAGTGCCAGGCATTCAAGTTTAACATTATATTTCTCTTACATCCCAGACGGAAGGAGAACCGAGTAGGAAATTATGGCATATGGAAATTATGAGTAGGATTAAATTTACCCTTATTTTTTAAATTCAGGATATTCTAAATTGGAATGTTTATTGTTATGGAAAAGTAATCTTGTTACTGGGCAACAAAACCTTGAAAATAATTAACCGAATATGTATGTGTTGTGTATTATTAACTGAATGAACAAGTGCAATACGTCACTTTGCACTAAATGCTAGTTTTCTTCTGTTCGTTTGTTGTTTATAATCAGCAATCAAGAAAATGGTTGATTATTATGGGCGATGTCACCATTAGTCCGTTTAAAATTGGTTTGATTAATAGAAGCCTATTTTTAATCACGGATTTTATTCAATTTTTCAGATTAATAAATTTTAAACGTTTCGTAAGTGTACTATAAAATATATATATTATATACTATTATATATATTATATATATATAAAATATTATATATTCGGTGACAATTCGATATTGAAATTTATTGAAACGGTCGCTGCTATTCCACCGTATTGTCTTAGGTACGTAGGTTTACAATAATAACCAAATTTATTGCTCGTTTCTTCAAACAAATTAAATTATTCTATTTTCTTACGTAAGTCAGGTGATGTGAATTGTTTTTTTGTTTAACTTCTTGCTGTAACGTTCCGGCACTTGAAGTAGTCGTTTGTAGCTGCCTCTTGTTTGAACACAACCTTCACGTCGTCTTGATAAGCGCTTTACGGATTCTAAAGTGTTCAAGTTACCTATACACACAGCACACAACAGAAAGGGAAGTTTTTGTCTCAGTAGTGCCGTTGAACTATATCAGGTTCGATAATTTTACCACGCGTGGTAATCGCCTCGTGCGGATCTTAGCAGTAAGCAGGAACAGCAAGTCGGAACAGTTTAGTTGATCCGGCCATATGACGTAATCAATCTGGCGTTCCGCTGTCGTGAATTGACACGCCACCTTGCACTAAATGCTAGATTTTCTATTTTCTGTTCTGTTCTTTTTCTGTTCCTTCGCTGTTTACAATCAGTAAACAAGGAGATGGTTATTATGGGTGTCATGACCATTAGTGTATTTGAAATTTGTTTGATTAATAAAAGCCTATTTTTAATCACAAGTTTTATACAATTTTTCGGATTAACGAATTTTAAACGTTTCGCAATAATGTATTATAATGTAATAATATAAAACGGTTCGTTTTCTTTAGTCCGAAAATTGTCTTGAACATTTGATGCGATAAATGCTTGAAAACAGACAGACCGAACTGTATGATTTTAAAAACTTTTAGCAGCACCTTTAAAAGTGTGTACAAATGTTTACAGATTTTCCTAAACAAGCAGAGGCAGACAGATTCTCGCTAAGAGACGACGGATAAAAAATATATATTTTACAATAAACATATATTTGTTATACACCAACAAATTAATTTATATTTAATCTAAACTGTAAACATATAAGTTGCAATATCAGAACTTGGCTTTGTTATGTTATGACCATCATCATATCAAATACTCCATACCTTACTTACTTATATCTTTTATCATTTTGATTCAATTCAAATATTTCTACAGTTAATTTTTACAAACAGAATTATCACTGTTGCATACCACTATAGAAAAATTATTCCGATTAGCGCTTTCAAGCTTCGCATCTCATCGTCAGATCGGAATTCATTTTTATTTTCCTGACAATTGTTTCGTCAGTTACGGAAGCTTCAGAGGTTAGATTAGAACTGACAAATTTGAAATGTTTGTTAGGCGGGGGAGACAACAGTAGCACACGCATCTTTGTAAAACCTCTTACCGGAGACTTTACAATACACCCTTAGTCATACATGACCTGCAACCCTTCCCCGCCTAACATACATTTCAAATCTAATCTTTGAAACTGCCGCAGCTGGTAAAACAATTGTAAGGAAAATAAAAATTATTGTAGAACTATACCAAATGTTTAATTATTGTAGAACTATACCAAACGTTTAATTATTGTAGAACTATACCAAATGTTTAATTATTGTAGAACTATACCAAACGTTTAATTATTGTAGAACTATACCAAATGTTTAATTATTGTAGAACTATACCAAATGTTTAATTATTCAATTAAAGTGTTAATAAAATGTTCTACCATGTGCCGAGCGACCATTCGATCAGTGTAATCAAAGATTTCATTATAGAGTGAGACGGGTTTAGACTCGTATACAGTACATTAAAATTATACAATACATGAAACATTAACACATCAGAACTATTAGAAACACGATTCACAGCACTTAATTGTAAAACAAATTCGTAGCTTTCGTAGTGCTATTTACAAAAAGCCAAACTGACTCCCGGTAGCCCTATTTGTGTTCACTAACACCTAATACATGTTTTGTGTTTACAAACAAATTAAAAGTTGTTGATAAACAACGCTATATAAAATATGTAATTAAATAGCGTACTGAGACTTGGAATGTTAATGTAACTAGTTTAAAATTTTCAATTATCCCCATCATAATCATCGGATTTCCCCATTTTTATCGATAAGAGTAAACGTAATCGGCGTTAGGAATTTTACTTATGTTAAGCATATGAAACATTTCGTACAACTTGAATTCCTACAACTGTACAAGACTATACAACAATTTTACCTTCTACTAACATTCACTGTAATCAGATATGACAAACTAGTATAACTACCTAAAACTGAAACACTTGTGTAGATGGATCATGAAAAGTTGTCACGAATTTTTTTTGTTTTCTCTGTTTTTTATGGCTATATCTCTCCATCCATTCTGATTGCTATGCGTTGTCCATCCCTTTTCATTCATTTCCTTAATGCTTTATTTTGTATTTTTAATTCTTCATCTTTTTTTCATCTTTTCACCAAAACCTATTGCGCAATTTTTCATCTTTTCTTTTTTTGTTTATTCTTTTGGATAAAATGTGGAAGCCGCGTAAGATTTCACGGTTTTAAACAATTTTCTAAGACTTATAAATTCGGTTTGTAGTGAGGAAAACAATATTGGAAGAATTACTCTACTGTTTTTTTTTTTTAAAGTAACAACTTATTATAAGACTATATCTAATACTTTTCACAAGTATACATAACTGATTGCAATATGTTAAAGTCTCTTTGCAAACATAGCTTACAAACGTTTTGAAGGTGATCCAAAATTTGCAAGGAGCTTGAGAGATATTAAATTCTTTCAAATGATTAAAAATACCGAGTTTGTGTTTTGAATAAAAATTCTTCATATCTCGATCCCCTGCATAGACTTATAATTTTCTTAAAACTTAACGTTTCATTTTTGGCCCGTGGTACTCAAGAAGTTAAATTATTTTAATAGCAAACGCTACATCGGATTTGGGTTAAAAGTCCCTTTATTCTGACATGTGGCTGGATTTTTTCAGTTAAAACAAAATTTAATTTCGTTTTTGGGTGCTGGTGTACTAAAATTTTGGAATTTTCAAAACTGTCCATTAAGTTATATCATGTTTTTTCTAAAAATCGTCTCTAATTTGGTACCCATATGGATTTTTACGATTTCTTGAAACGTTTGACACCGACGTCCCAAAATGTTGAAATTTTTAAAAATGAACACTTCAGTCAAATTTTGATTAAAATCCCCTTTAATACCCTACATGGATTTCTCGACTTTTTCACAGTTTTGACTCTCTCACATTTTTGGGGGGAGCAGTATAAAAACAATAATGTTCTGTATGATAAAAGTATTGACACGTAGGCCACGTTTTACGAAAATCGGTTGACGCATTCAAAAGTTATCGTGAGACATACCTCAAGTACACAGATAGACAGATAGATTGATAGACACACAGACAAATGCCAAACGGTCGAGTTAAAACTGAGAACTCTCTTCGATCGTTGAATAAGAATACCACAAATCCTATTCTTTAAGCCCTAATAAAATTACTAAAAATTTCTGCAGCAGCAGCAGTAGCAGCAGTAGTAGTAGTAGTGGTAAAAGTAGTAGTAGTAGTAGTAGTAGTAGTAGTAGTAGTAGTAGTAGTAGTAGCGAAACACTTGTGGGTGCTGACTAGTTGTGTTATTAAGACTATACATACCGTAACTGATGCATTATATTATTTTCGTTTTCGCGTCTTCCAGAGTGACAAGTCACGCCTGAGAGTTAAACAATTTGTTTTAGTCAGTGGCACGTAACGAGCGGAAACAAGCTGAAGTTGTATGGTTTTCCGAGTCGTGTTACGTGGTCAAAGCAAACGGACTGAACGTCATCACATGATGGATGGAATCCCTGTCCTTCAGTTAAGAATAAGAGCGATCATGTCACAACACCTGTTTCGCCTCTGTGCACCGTGTTTGAAGTGCGACACCATCGCATGCATAGTACAGTCTGTTTGCTCACGTCATTGTTCACTTATTTAATAATCAAATCTTGGAAATACATTGTGGCGCACACGTATTTAACTGATAAAAAGCTTTTACAGTTTTTTCTGTAACTACGATTCAAACGAATCGTGATTTCACTTACGATAAGTATTCTACTGCGTATATAACTTTAATGGTCGGCAACTATGGATAAGTGACGGACCCTTCGACTCCCTAAAAATTAACAATAATTTTTTCACAAAAACGGTTAATAAATATCGAGAGAATATTAAACGATTATACACGATTTTAGTTTTCCGATTTAGAACTCTGTTTCTAAAATATAAATTATAAACTTATATTTATTATTATTTTTATTTATATATTTATATATATATATTTATATTTTTTTATTATTTATATTATTATTATTATTAAAATTATAAGAGATCATAATGTTGAGCTTATGATTCTAGCTAGACTACACTGTTCATTTGCACCTCTGTCTTTAGGTAAACTTATAATATTGAAATATAAAAGTCTGAAATAGATTATATTTCCTATCAAATGGATATAAAATTATATCTCCACTTGTGAAATGGATTACTCTATAACTCGATTAACATTTTACCATTATTTGTTATAAGCTTTAATTTCAAATGAAAAGTACACACGTTACTTTGTCACCGGACACTACTTTTCGCCTATTAGTTTCTGAACTGCATATTCAATCTGGAGCGTTCATGTAAGTCAGGGACAAAGCCTAAGGCATGAAGGTGAAGGAACTGCCTTTACACGTACCAAAAGAAACTAAGTAAGTTGTGGTAAAGACAATTTCTGTCTTATCTTCCCTGTAGGGAGCAACCTGATATATGTGTAGACTCTTACTGTTATATCAATATCTAAAGTAAAATAAAATAATTTTTCATAAGAAATCTAATTATTGTTCCTTAGTTCTATCATAAACTATACTATGAAGTTCATGAGAGAGTAGGCGAATGATATTATAATAAAATTTATCTTAAAGAGCTTTAAATAAACACAAAGCCTTTTTAAGTAATATGTTTTACCAAGTACAAAATAAGTCTTCAATTTAATATCGTGAAAAATTTACCTTCTACAACTGCAATGATTTTCAGTAGAAGGAACCCATCCAAATGCTCCATAGAGACCAGTACGAATACATTACGATATTATGTTAGGCAAAATTTTATTTTATCTAGTTTGATTGGTAAAATGGTTTTGCAAATTTAAGTTTAGGTGTTTTTTTGTGCAATTGTGGATCTTGAAATGGAGTTTTCGATTCATGTCAATCGTATTGTAAAGTTTTAAATCCAGTAGTGATCCATTTTATTTAGTTTCAAACAATGATTTGTTGAGTGTATTTTTCGACGAAATCGCCCATACGTTTCAGGATCTATTTTTGCTCCAAAAGGAGGAACAGAAAAAGTTAAATGTGTGTGTCTTGTTCCGTATAAGGAAGTTAATTTTATTATTTCTGTTACTATTATTTGACCAATTTAATCTTATTTAGTAGTGACTCGAAATTAATAAATTTGAATATAATTTATTAAACCGGAAATAATTTTAAAATTGTGTCTAGTGAATTGACAAACCTCAGTAAACCTTTCATTATTTAGCATTAATCGTAGTAGTCTAATACATTATACGTAGTAGTCTAATTTTTCATTTTATATCTGACCATCATTGTTATTTGTCATTTCCTGGGTATTTTAAAGTTTGGTAACAGATCTTACTCTTCCCTGTATTCTCTGCCACAGTTAGTTTATTTATTCTCGCTTATCTCGTCTGTGATGTTATTATCACATTAATCGGTGCGTCCTATTTCTTTATTGCCTCGTGGATACATTTTTGGTCGTGTAGGTCTACACTATTACACACCATTCGATTAAGGGGAGTCGGTAGGTTCTATGCTGGTAATGTTAAATTACTCAAATTTAGGTACACTTTTCTGAAACCTGATAAGATAGAGTCTTGAAATTTTTCTACGTGTTTTGTTTATATGTTCCATGTCTACTGAAGCAAACAAAAAACAATTTCCACGTCCACAACAAGACTTATATTTATTTTAATTTTATAATCTTTTTTCAAGAAAATTAATAAAAGTTTATTTTTACAGTACGCAAAGTATCACCTTAGTTCCACAATTCTACTTCAATAGATAGATAATGGTGACTCATATCAGCCCTTAAAATTTCAACATCCTTCGTAGCAAAGTCTCTGAGAAACATGGGTTTTCAAAAAACGCGTTACAGATATATCAGTGGGAAATAAACAAAAACTCAAGTTCATGATGAAACACTATTTTCACTCACAAGAAAACAAAACATGCATGTTGACATCAAAGTTCCCAACGTGAAGTACAAAATATCCCCTTTTACACGCTGAAAACTATATGATTTTACGTTAAGCTGTTTAGAAACATGTACAAATGAATCGCGTACAAAATTGCAATGATTTTTCTGTGTGCAGATGTACTTTAGATTATTGATAAAACGTGTTTCTGAGTTTATTTATTATTCCAAAAATCCGAAATTTTAAGAAAACAAACATTTTTAAAAAAGTGAAAATTTAAAAAGGTTTGCCTTCAGAGATCCTTTTAATTAGGTCAACGATTTAATATCACATGTGTATTCAGTTCCTAAACGATAAGTATCACTTTGGCATTCGGAATATTTTTCTTTCTGAAGAATGGAGTACAGCCTCATTATATTTCTACTCGTCATGAATAATTGTGTAACTTACTCCTCACTTCTGAAAAACGAAGAAAGTCCAGAATGATAATCAGATGTATTTAATATCAAGTATGCTGCAAATTGTTTTACAAAATATTTATTCTGTGAAATTAGATCAACCTATCGTGTATTTACGACCTGCTTACAATTAAGAATGTTCTTTCACTTTTTTGTCATTGCAAGAAATAACTTTAAATGTCTTACAGTTAGAAGAACGTATCACTTCCATTATTGAAATGAAACCGCTGGAATACTTTGAAATATTAATTCTTGTTTCTCATTTATAATTTTCCTAATTAGCACTTTTGCATGACCGAAAACGGGCTTAACAAATCTCATTGACTTATTTCATAGGCGTCGTATTAAAGGATACATTCTGAACAGTAGGAAATGCAAAGAGTATAAACAAAACGTGGACGTACGCAGTTGTCGACAGACGTTATGATAAATGCCATAAACGAGTAAGACCGCAATAATTCATAGCGGTAACAGAAGCGGACAATTAAATTGAGTCGTCTGGGTTGGCAGCAGTAAGTTTTCTTTGTGGACGGTTAGGCTTTTTGGCAACAGCTTCGCTGTCTAAAGTGGGCATTGAATGATGGCACTGAGCTGACGCAAACAATTGATTGCTCTGCCAAATTGATTGCTTTCACAACACGTAACGTACGGCGACTCATAAAATTAATTACATCACGTTATGAAAACTCTGTGTTTACTATAGATTTTGGGCAAAAATAATGTATATGCGTATGCTACCGCTCAGTTGGTAACCTGCATACCTGGCTTGTGTTCAACCGTTAACTACTTCAACGGTGTTTAAGTAGTTAACGTTAGCATTACAAAAATGTGGTGCAGTTGCCAATTCAAATCTGGTAACGGGTAGCGAAGTAGGATTTTGTGGCAAACAGTGAAAGCCGTTTTTTTTTAGTAAACTGCTTGTCATAGGTCACAGATTCCATTCAATTTATAGCATAAGATCTAAAGTATAAACTATTTAACTAGATTTAAATTATGACAAGTTAACAAGTGTAACTTGTACGTGTGTGAAGCGTTAATAACGTTTTGATATTAACAACATCCACCCGAACTGGGGAGCGCGTTACACACCTCTGTAATCCGTCTGAACACGCATGTGAGAAGGTAAAGGCAAAGCCAGAAAACGGTTACATTTTGCATTTAATTAATGTCAATACTTTGAAGTTATTGAAATATTAAATGTTTAATTCTCTTGTTTCGTTGCGCCCACTTTATCGACAATAACATCCAACGATCTTTTTCTGTCATATAAAGGCGGGAAAGGATTAAACATATATTAACTACAAGAGCCCCTTTTAAGAGGATTCTTTAGATCACAAAATTTTAAAAGTTAGTAAAGCTAAGGAAAATTAGTAGAAGAGAGTGGTGAAATTATAAGAACGTCATCACACCAAGTGCAATTTCACAATTTCGTTATTTGCGGGTTACTAACTGACGCATGAGTCTACAGTCAAATTACATAATCTGTTACATTAATTCTGATAAGTTTGTTCAGCCAAGGTGAAAGTTAAAGTTGTCACTGTTGTAGAGTGTTTATAATATAAACATTTGTAACTGCCCATTTATTTGTTTAGCCAAAATCTGGCTGTTTTAACCAAGACACTGGATTTCAAAATAGATTAAATTTAAATGACATTAATGTTTGAACCCGAAAATGTTAAATATATATATATATAATGCCATCAGTGAGATTCGAGAGTAGTACTCACATTTCCAATAGCCTGAATTATTTCTATTTAAGGAAGAAAGTTTCGCTACATCTAACAGGCGCCACCTACGGACTGCTGTCAGAAGTTAGTCCGCCCTCTACGTAGGAACCCGTGCCACGTTGAAACTTGAAACTTAATGTGTTACGCTTGTAAATTTGGCTGCAGTTTAAATCCCACGTTGATTTTGTTATTTTCGTTTGCTTTAGTTTTAGTTCACAAAAAGGAATGAAATACACTAACTATCGACCATAAGCTGTTTCATGTAGTCTAAACGGGGTCGTCCTCTGTGATTCTTCCCTTCAATTGTTCCTTCTATTATTCTCTTAACCAACCCATTGTGTCATAGAATATGCCCTATAAACTTAGCTCTTCTGCCTTTTAAATTTCGTAGAAAGCTCTTCTCCTCCTGAGCTCTTCTAAAGACTTCCTCATTCGTTATCTTCTCCCTCCAGCTTGTCTTGAATATTCTTCTGTAGCACCAGGTCTCAAATGCTTGGAGTCTTATCTTGTCCCTTTCTCCAATTGTCCAAGATTCACTCCCGTATAGGGCAACACTCCACACGTATGTCTTTACTAGATTCTTCCTTATTTTTAGGCTGATAGTGTTTGAAGTGAAGAGATTTAAAAAATACATAAAATGTATAAATAAGAATATGAAATTCCATTGGCGATTACGTCCTGATCATGAATACAACTCAACAAATGTGATTATTCAACTGATTTTACGTCTTTTATGTTGAAAAATTATCATTTTTTCTTCCACATAAAGAATCATAACACTACCGTACCAAACAGTTACACTGAGGCGTTTACTAGTTTTGATTTTGTAATTTATTTTTTTACCGAAAAACATGGTGTAGGGTTTTCTATCATTTCAGTCTGAAAGGACTGTTTAGACAGAGGTATGTTTACTAACGCAAAAGAAAAGAGCTAAATTCGTATAATTAAGATGACTCGACAAATATCATAGTCATCCCAACGATTAAGTAGGTTAAAGAAGGGCGTAGATAGTGTTGCCACGACTTCAGAATTTTGGAGAAGAGAAGCGTATGAAATCATTTTATAATGAGTCGATTTCTGAATGCGACCATTCAGAGGAGCCGTGACAACACAAACGCTGGGTGTCAATTGTTGAGGGAGATTTCCAACAGTGATTGTCAGTTGTTATCGGCAAATCAAATTGTTCCATATAAGCCAATGATAATAGTTTGTTTTAATTAATCTGTTCGCAGTTGCAACAGACGTTAGGAACGTACGGACCGGGACACAGTTGGGTTTAACGCTAGCTCTTACGACGTCACTTGTTTGTCTTTCGTGTATGACGTTTTAGTGTATATGCACGGTTGACTGCTGCAGTCGTGTAAGTAGAGCCAGCTTGTTCATAACACATCGTAATTTACAAACGAGGACTAGCGAAGAGTTATGTAAAAGGAACGAATCAAATTTTCACAGTTTTTTGAACTTTCAAGACAGTGACTTTAATATTCGTTACTTCGAAAGTAACAATCAAGCCTGACGCAAGCCAGCAAAAAATAAAAATAAATCAGTCAACCTGCGCAGATCACTCAGCATTGCGAAAACCGGCTGCTTGGATGACGCAGAACAGCTTGAATACTATCGCGATTGTATTCATGTGACAGGTGCCTACTTTGCTGAAAGATGAAGCGTATAACACTTGATATAACGCAGATTGTCGAATGCATATAAACGAACTAATTTTGTTAAATGATAACATCTTTTTGTTTTCAATTAATGCCTTTTTTCGAGTTAATTTCAATATTATATGCTCCTTGTATCCCCAAATCGTATTGTCTCATCTGTCTTTGATTTGCTCCCAATTTTAAAGCGGTTAGTAAAGTTTTTTAACTACAGTATTATCTTTTACGTACACGCATACGTAACACAGGGTTTCTCTTGAATTGTTAGTACACATATTACAGTTCTACGGCGCTATTGCGAAGGCTAAAACTGATAACCATAGTATAATGAATAAATGTAAATGTAATAAATTAATCTCAGCTCCTTAAGAAATTCCATGGGGAATCTGTCAGTACCGTTATATTTGAGGTCGTTGTGGTTAGGTCCATTAATTCGATTCATCGTGCCACACTCACCTTCCATTAATTGTCTCTGTAGTCTCTCCTGGTTCTCCTTTACCTTTGTTAAATGGCATTTCAATTCTTCTATTCGCTTCGTCTTTTCTTTTGTGGTTTCGTCCAACTTCTGTTCCGTTGAACGCTGTCTGCCGTCGACTTCTTCCAATTTCTGCATCATTTGTTGTTTGTTTCGCCTTGTTCTTGTTGTTTCTGCCGTATGGTATCATGTATTTCGGCCTTTAACTCTTCATGCTTCTTATTGGCGTCTTTGACGTGAGCGTCAAATTTATTATGGATCTTTTTAACAGTTGTTTGGGTATTGTGGATCGCTACCATCCATTCTTGACGATCGGTTTCTCGTGCTTCCTGTATCTCTTCGTATTTCTTGTTCGCATCTTCTCTCAACTCTCTTACTATATCATCTTGTTTCTTTTGTAATTCATTGATCTTCCTTTCCCAGGCCTGCTGGTATTCTCGTATCTCGGACCGTATCTGCGTAAGCTGTTCCGCTGACTGTCGTTTCATCTCTTCCTTATGCTGGTCGAGCTTTTCATTTTGTTTTTCTATCTTTTCGCTAATTAATCTACTATTTTCTTCTTGTTTCTCTAGTTTTTCGCTAATTAATTTACTGTTTTCTTCTTGTTTCTCGCAAATTACTCTGATATTTTCTTCTTGTTTCTCGCTCTGTTGTCGGATGAACTCCATCAACATTTGTAGACTCACGTCTTCTGGTTTTGTCGTCTGTCCTCGCGCCCTATCCTCTGGACTCTCTACAGCGCTATTTGGGTCGCTAGGTGTGGTATTATCTTCTGTATTTACCATACCTAACTGGTTATTAACGTCGAACTCTACGCTATCGGAATTGCTTGCCATCTTTGCCTTCCTACGCGTAATCATTCAAACTGACTTATGACACTAATACTTATTTTTATTTCTTATTCTATAATGCTACTTTGTCTACTTCTACTACTGCCTGATCTTTGCCAAACTTGTACGTATCAATTACTTTTATTACTACGTATCATGCCGTGCGGTTGGGCGCCATTAATATATATAATGAATAAATGTAAATGTAATTTACATTTGTGGCAATTAATTATTTAATTGTGTTTGCCTTTGAATAATTACTATAATTATTTATAGATTAACAAATGATATCCTTGATAAGCCTCGCGATTGGTATCGCCATTTATATTGATATCAGTTAACAATTAATATTGTGAATTCAATTAAATCACTGAGCAAAAAGACTCTTAGAGAATTAATTTATGTTTTAAAGATTAATTTAATATGTGGGTTATCTGTAATAATGAACGC
This sequence comes from Magicicada septendecula, assembly GCA_034769895.1. Lineage (NCBI taxonomy): Eukaryota > Metazoa > Arthropoda > Insecta > Hemiptera > Cicadidae > Magicicada > Magicicada septendecula. The sequence goes on along the minus strand of CM068367.1, from coordinate 620,973,625 downwards.
ATGTGTAAAATCAACTTAAATAACTAATTTATTATTCATTTATAAATTTATAATCATACGTATAAAAACGTCGTTGCACCTGTAAATACATACATATCTCAAATAAACAAGTTCTAATTTAAATATTCGCTGAAAAGACATACATACATAAATCATAGAATACAACAATTCAAATACTAATTATTGATGCGTTCATTAATCCCAGATAGTTTTTGTTAACATATTCGTTATTTATAACTTCTAACTCTAATTGTATTCATTACATTTATTTATAACTTCCCAGGGTAGGAATTCTTTGAAAGAATCAGGTCAGTAGCAGTTACTTAAAGTAATAAATTAATAATGGTTACTTGAGTTTACAGAATATCCGTTTAGTGTCCAGCGGTCCAGCGATGTCCGGTCCTTGTGGTGATGAAGACAGAAAGACACATCTTATTGACTGCCGTCGATAGCACAAACACTTGTATACACCCACGATCACTCGCGTCGAAATAGAGTTGTGTAAATAAGTAATGGATTTTGTGTTAGTTTGAATAATTCATTCTAAAATGAGTGTTGTATGTTCATTTGCAACATTAATGTTTATGTCCGTTCGTCACTTAGTTCACTTTCTATCAATGTATATATGATTAGATTAGTTCGTTCAAATGGTTCATGTTCTATTATGTTTAATGTGATTTAGTAGCACAGACTAATTGTAAGTTCGTCTATTTTGTACAGTACACAAGTGATGATATTTGTACGTGTCGAGATTGTATTGTTAACTTTGATTGATTACTACATGAGTCCGTTAAATCGCACATTGAATTCCATTATTAGAAAATCACTAAGTCTGAATATTATGACATGACGATTTCACTAAGTCTGTTACTTTATATAAAACTGAAATTTACTGATATATACTGACTTGAAAGTTTAAAATATACTAGCTTCCGAAAATTAAGATATACTAGCCGCAAGATTTAGATATACTAGCCGCTTGAAATTTAAAATATACTAGCTTGAAAATTGAGATATACTGGCCTGATAATTGGGATATACTGGCTTCCCCCCTGTGTTAGACACATAGTTTTTATCAGTTCGTCCCCACTCAAATTTTGTCTTCTGCACTGTCCACGCCTTTTCTTACTCGTGATAGGTCAGCTCATAGTTTTCTCGGAATACTTTGTCCCCCTACACCAGGGCTTTTTGGTATCTATCTCCTGATACGCCTTTTGCTTTTGGTTGCTATAGAAACTGTCCTCTCCACCAGTGTTCTTCGCAAGAGTTGTATTCTGATAGGTTGCCAGACATCCCCAGATTTGTCCTGTTCGAACGTTGACCTATTTCGCAGAATTTCTAGCTATTATACGCCTGTCGATCACTCTTTTGTGTGAGGTATACGCAGTGTTTTTCTAAGTTGCGTTCATCTGTTCTCGGGTTCTTCCGAAGTATTGTTCTCTCTTACACCCCTTTTTTGTAACTATTAATAATTCTGGACATATGTTAGATGGTGAAGTCACCCTAACTTTCAACTCGTAAATTGCGTCTGACACTTAGACGTTACCTCCAGCTGTGTAGCTTGGTTGGAGTCCTGTCCATTCTCCACTTCACACATTGTTTCTGAAAGTGCTGTACGTACGCTCCTTTGTAAACATCTTGTTTCCTTTTTTTTTTTGCAGTACCTCGTATTCTGACGTAACCTGACTGAACGTATGCCTTAATTCCCAGTACACGTGTGAGTGTCCTCGCCTGCTTTGTCTCGGCTGTTGTGGGTAATAATTTTTAACTAAACTTCCCCTGTCATCTCGTACATCCAATTTCTATAGTTGAGTAGAACTTAACGTCTTCCTATTGTCTTGTTAGCGACGTTGCCCTGACATCTTCACATTACGTTTTATTTACTGCGTCGACTAGAAGTCGTTGACACAACTTCGTGTGAACAAAATCCGTCGAGGAGAAAATTTGAAATTTTTAAATTTTTGCTCGTTACAATATTTTACCTTATAATAACCACATGCTTTTTGGTTTCTGAAGTTATCAGTTTGTGTCTGTAGTTGTAAAGGAAACGCGCTTTTTTATTTCTCTATCTTTACGGTTCGACACAGTTTTTGTGATTTTCTGTTTGTTTAGTCTATTAGACAGAAAAAATCTTCAGTCAACTGAAGATCTTTCACATCCTTAGAATTAAAATTTTCATCTTAACATTGTTTAATGAATTATATTTCAATATTAGGCGACAAATTATATTTCAATAATTATATTCAATAAACGACAAATTAATTTTCGTAACAAATATTATAAGGAAATTTAATAAGACATTTTATGGAATGTGTAAAAGGTTTGCTTTTAAACTTTTACTTTTTGCAGTTAACTATAATTACATACATTTTCTCAGAATTAAACGATGTATAAATTTTGTTTTCAGTTGTTGTTTATTGGCAATTTAACAAAGTAAATTTACACGAAACCTACAATATTGTTTTTTGTCTTCAATTTTTTATGCTTTACAACAATGCTCTTGGAAACTACTAGAGATACAGGTTTAGGACAATTAAAACAATTTCAGATCAGAAACCGTACAAAAACACCAATTTTACAGCAAAATTGATGTACCAAGAATTTTAGTATAGCCTCATTTTTCCGTTAGTGCAGAAGACAGGGCGACATTTTTCGTTAGTCAGAAACAAAGCGTTTCCGAGTGTATACCTATGTATGCGTATGTAAACTTTTTTAATTTTTACCAGTAAAACATATTCTGAATGTATTTCCGTTTCTACGTGAAACATTCTGAATATAATTGACGACTGTATCGAAGATGTAGACAATTACAGATCACCGTAGGAAGTCGATTAGGATAAACCCAACATTCAGATTTAAAATAGTCGACTGCACTATGCAGACTCTTGTCATTTTGTGTGTGTTTGTGTAAAGGGAAAAAATTATAATATTTATAGAATAACAACTGTAATATAAAAAGATCAGTTTATAATATTTAAACTCAGCGGTTGATTTTGACATTGTAGTGAATGTGTGATTAATTGTTCTAAAATTATTATTTTATTTTAAGCTACATTTGTATTTTGAAGTTCTTGACGCTTCTCTGGATGTCCTATTTTACACGTCCAGCAGAGATCAACAAAATGTACATACAAAGAGTTTTTATTTTTTATTTATACTTTCTTACGTCATTTAGTCATCAGAATAAACTTTTGATTTGATCGTGATTTACTTGAATTCGTTGATCTACTGTTAGAAGTGGGCGAGTACTCAATGTTATTATTAATTCTCATATTTTTTCTTAATTCGCATAGTTCTTATAGTTAAACACTTACATTTTTGTTGTACGATGTCATTTGTGCATCGGAGATTTGAACGAAGCAACATATCGAATGTGCGTTTTGGGTTTCCAGAGAATACCTGCTTACACCTGAGCAACACGTATTTTGGTGGAGTTGTTTATTCTGATGAATCTGATGGCTGGTTATAGTTCTTATTTATGTTTGAATTGGCAAATTGACGTAATCAGCACACACACAAAACAGTAAATCAGTGATCTGTGAGGTAAGTTTATGTTGCACGAAATTAATAGAGTAATACGGTAAGAAATACCGCACTTCTGCCAGAATCCAATATTTCTTTTCTGATGTTTATGTTTGCTGGCAGGCGACAGAAATATTTAGTGTCTTCTTATTGTTACATGTTTTAGACCCACGTATTATGTCTCGGGAGACTCCGTGGTTTACACGAATGAACACAGGCGTACGTTGATATACGTAGTATATACAATCTATTTGATTTCAAACTGAATAATGTGTAAATTATTCATATGAAAATTAAAATTAATATGAATAAGGTATAAATCAACCAACTGCATAATTTTAACCAATTTAAAAATACGTGTAGCCTATATTATTTTTATCACTATGAAGAAAACAGACCACAAATATGAATGATAACATGACTTCAAAGTTATATTTGTTCAATCATCATTTGTCAACAGAAACAATTTTGCTTTCTGTGAAGCTGGGGTCGGCAAACGTTTTGTCAACAGTCCAGACTTCAACATTTACTTGTCTTTGCGCGCACGCACACGAACACTTTGCTTAATGAACTATGAACGTTTTACAACTAGAATTTGTCCAACATTTTATATACGAGTAATAAAAATAAACTCAGCTTTCAACAGTTGCTTTGGAACCGATGTTCAGTTCATTTATGTTATTGCGAAACATTTTACAATATGTTCCAGAATTTACAAAGCAAACATTTAGAATTATTTATTTTTACTTTGCCGCAATACATAAGTTTGCCGCCCAATATTTGTATAGTTTTGTAATTAATCGGTAGTTTTGTGTAAAGTAACATTTTGTCTATATACCAAATAAGACGTTATAAACAATTTTAAATTCTGTGTAATACTTTTTTGTTTAGTTCTGTGTGTGATGTATTAAAACAAACACAGAGTGCGCAACGATTCCTACTTAATGACGAAGAGACTTAAACAAGAAAGGCCACATTACTTCTCTCTTCCTCCACTGAGATTGTTAAATGAAACCATCAGTTTTATCAGTTATTTTGCTTGTAATAAGGAGAACGAGATGTACTCAACCGCACAGGCCAAAAATCTGTATAATTACGGCAAAATTAGGTCTAGGTTTGACACGCTAATAAGTCGGTCGTCCGCTACGGTTACAGCTTCAGATGCACTGTTTGGTTTCGTTTACCATGACACCGTTTATATTTAGTCCCACACTGTGCCTGAAACTCGACTGAATTTTTTCCAAATTCGCTTGGATAAGTGCCATTTTTTGGCATGTAACTACTGTCATACCGACCCAAACTTCCGCCTAATTCTGCGTTTGATTTACTGGTTCTTGTATTTAGAAGTACTTGCAGTCATCTGCTTCTAACACCGAAGATTTATTTGAACCTTAATAAGAGAGAACGTATAGCTAAATATTTAATGAGATACACGCTTTTTCAGTGATAATACAGTATCAGTACACAAACAGTACTCCCTGTCGTTGACAGATTCTAATTTAAATAATGTTTGCCAAATTCTGATTGCAAATAATAACGTCTTATTTTAACAATGGCTTTTCTTTTGTGACGTCATTACTATTACATATTATGTTTTAACAAATTACAATGTGACTGTTGTTTTATCGTGATAATAGTTAAACTGCTGATCAATGTGTAGTGAAGCTGAAGATGACATATAATTTTAATTATATGACATGCGATATGTCTCGTATTCTTTACAATGAAGGTAAACACTAAAGTGGCAAAACGTAGGTACACGTGGCAAATAATGCACTATATATGTAAGCAAACAATACTACACTATCAAAACATCGGCAACTGTAAAACACACACACACTCTCTCTCTCTCTCTCTCTCTCTCTCTCTCTCTCTCTCTCTCTCTCTCTCTCTTGGTAAGCAGCTCGCAGGCTAGTCTCGCCATTCCTCTTGCTTCTCTGCTTTCCTTTTCAGTTTGCATTACAAGGTGCAGGTCTGTGATACAATACTGAATAGAACGTGTAGCCAGAGACAAGATTGATAACAAGCAAGTTGTACACTTCTAGCCAATAACGCACACTTCTAAAAAGGTTTTATTTCTTCCTTGTGGAAGGAATCAAATATAGGCCTATAAACAAAATAACGGAACAATAAATGAAAATAAAACGAAGTGCTGCGAGCACCTAGGAAAAATGTCAAATGAGACATTCTGTTTTAGTGTGTATGTGAGCGCGTGTTGTATTATTAAATTATAAACTAAAAGAAACTGATGATCGAATTATAATTCACGAGAATGAAGGTGACCTTCAAAGGTGACCTTTTTTGTAAGTTTGCTTCTGACTATAACATGAAAAGTTCTACACCTAAACTCAAGGCGATAGCTTTTAGAGGGAAGGACCCCTGTCAGCTTAAAGATAATAAAAAATGCTGCAACAATTGAACAAGAAAGCAGGGACGTAGACGCTAAACTTGCTAGATTCAAATCAACATGCCTCTACTACGATATGTAAATCTGAGAATTGGGTAATCGTTACAAAGAGATATGAGTAGGATTCAAGCTTCCGAGACGAGTTTTCTGTGTTCTGTGAAGGCAGGTAATGAGGAGATACACCGGTGTCTACATATTTCACTACCAAGTAAACAGTTCGGAAAATATCGGAATCGCTGGTAATATAGACCGAATGACGGCGGACAGGTTCCCCAGGTAAGTACTCTTCCGTAAGCCCAAAAGGAAGCGACCTCCAGGAACACCGAGGAAGAGATGGTTTGATATGATAAGAGATGCTTATTACCTAATCCTTGTAAGGAAAAGAAGAAGATAGAAATTATGATTACCGGAATGAGTTTGTCAGGCCTAATCCTCGGCAGTACAACAAAATTGTACCAAACAGTAAATTCCAGCTATATTTTGGATTAGGAAAATAAACATTTCAAATAATGATGTTAATAGTTTAAAAATTGTTTTAACAAAACGTAATTTACAAAATATCACGTGGAAATAAATGTTGACTTTTCAGACTAGGTAGCCCAAAAATATCCTTTAGATGAGCACGTTTCGCACGTACGCACGTCAGTGAAGGTTTTTTAATAGCGAACATTTAGTTGGATTTATATAACAGATGTACTCAGATGTCGATGTATCCATCTGACACCAGTTTGTCATGTACAATCACTGCCAAATCTGTAGTGGATTCTCGATAATTTTACTGTAGAGAGAATAGGTTGTCTATATTTTTTGAGTTTGTCTTAAATCGATAGCAACTATTCTACGGAATACTGTTAAAATATAAATTGTTTCAAAACATTAGCTTTCCAAGTAAAAATGTAAATAAATCTTCAATTCGTAATAAAAATTTAGGAATTATTTGTTGGCTTTAGTTATTTTTATAATTAATGAATGGGTATCATAATTAAATGATAGCGATAAGAAGATTTCAATAATGGAAACTGTCGTGGAATATTTGTGTTGTTTTGTTACCTAATGAAAAGAAGAAATTATGCTTTCTAATAATTTCAATGAACAGAAAATATGTCAGTCATACTACTTACCGGATTTCTAAAAATACCAGATCTTCAAGAGTTTTTAAAACGTCTAAACGATATTTTATTATTTTAGTGAAGAGTCAGACTAATCAGATGGAAGATAGCGTAATTATACTAACTGTGTATTAAGTAGGCTATGTTTAATTACAAACGACATAGGCCTAATACTAATAATTATCACACGATTAAGTAATGTGAATAAATTATACATGAATCAAGCTATTACATTTTCGACAGTACTGTAATAAATACTTCACTACTAGAAGTAAAAAATACATATCATCCTATACAACAAGTGTTTATACAAAAACAGGTTTTCAAACTAAAACCGATCATATCGGCTGATTCTTCTGATGCCGCTAATACCCGTGTAAATTTAAAGCAAAGCAATTTGTCGTTATTAATACTAGATTTGTATTAATTACTCGAGTTCCGAGTTTGATTGTTACAAAATTTTCAAATTGCGAACGTCACAGTCGCCTACATTTGTGAGGCTTACTCACATATTTCCGTGACGTGTCCGTCCTCCATCAACCATCTACATTCAATTCACCTCACATATTATCCTAAACACTCCGTTTGAAACTGCTGTCCATGTATTTTGGATGGGTAAATCATATAGGATAGAACAGTTTTGCGCAAATTCCATTAGCTTCTCGTCATTCATTTTTGGTTCGAAACGTTCAGGGAATATCGACATCGCATCGCCATCGCCATAACGCGTCCGTGAATTCGTAAAAATATCGTTTGCGACAATAACGGTATCAAGGAACGGACAGGATACGGTACTGTACCGGACACGTGTTAACAACCCGATTAAATTGCCAGAAATAATATTATTTATCACTGATCCTGACGCTATTTCACGGACTGACACGTCACGCTATGTGTGAATAGGACGTGCAGCGGACTTCCCAATTTAGAAGCCAACAAACACGTGTATTTTGATTAAATTTGATTTTGTTTTTTGATTTAAATATTATTACTGGGACCTTCTGTTCACCTGTATTTTATTAAGAGTACTAAAAGAGGCAACATGTCTTATTTTTTAAGTAAGATCTGTAAATTATTGAAGTGTTATTTATACATTTCCACAGGTAAATATAAGTAAGTTTAGTGACAACGTTGTTGGTTCTTTATTAATATCTAATTCTATTATGTGCAATTCATTTCAGATAACTTTTTTGAATTTTTTTTGTATTACACTTGTATTTTTAAAGTTCTAATGTCTTTTTCTATTCATCTTATTTTTTTAGAGTATCTTTTGTCATTCAACTTCTCTTGTTATATTTTTTGAATCTTTGTTGAAAATTTTCTTCTTATTAACTACTACTTCTACCACATTTTAGAAATACTTTATTCTAGTGTTTTATATATCATTGACTTACGTAGTTTTGTTTCTAGTGGCATGTAGTAACTGCTTTGATCATCTTGTCTGTTCTAGGCTTTTTTAGTCCTTTATATCGTGGAGGGATTTTGTCGAGTCCATTTTGCCTTGGAATTCTCTGTAACAGAACAAATCGACGTGAAACTTTTGGTAATATCTTCTACACAGTGCCTAGATAAAAGACCTTTCTTTATTACTGAATTTAATTCGTATTAAAATCTACCCAGCAAAGGTAATCAGTAATGTTAATGATCTAGATAAAGGTTGAAAAGAAAGTTTAACGAGGGAAGGTGCTCTCCCTCGGGGGTGTTTTCCACCCTTCTCAGAAGGTGAGAAATAAAAAAAGTAAATAACATCTGTAATTGACATATCTTTGAATTGTAAGAAAAAATGGTAGTATGAACTTTTTCATGAAAGCCAATGGTTATGGCTTTGCTTATCTTTTTACTTCTGTAGAACTAACACTTCACAAGTCATTTCTGTTTAAAGATGGCGCTTTAATTTACTTTACCCCCCTAAAAAGACAATTCTTGACTTCAAATAAGTCGAAAACCATACGTCTAATGAAAACAGTACTCATATATTAGTTTAAAGACCTTTATATTGTCTTTCAAATAGGTCTGTATTACCACACGAAGTAATGATCAAAAAACAGTGTGCGTTTTTCATATTTTCTTTGAAAAATTGGAAATATTCCTAAAGTAATTTATTATTAAATTAAAATTAAGAAAAAGTCTTAACAGGTAAGTTTCATTATTTTGATCACGGTTAATTTTTTTTAAGATTTTTTCAACTATTATTTGTTTAAATATTAGACTGCGAATGTTGGGTTAATATAGTGAAGTCATTGAAAAAATTTGTATTTTCCCTAAATTACCAAAAAAATATTCAATTTAAAAAAGAAAAGTAGACATATTAAATGAGGCTTATTACCAAATAAGTTTTTAAAAAATTTTTTTATAACTAACACTTTGCGAGATTGTTTAAATATCATTTAAATTAACTTCAAACTACCACGTCACAGGTGAAATGACATAAGGAACGGTTTTGTACCTTGGGTCACTTATAAAATACTAAACGGTATGTAAATAAAGTTGTTTAACTATATCCTTAATTGAGACCATATCTTGTTTTATCTGTCTCGTTACATTAAACTATCGTAAGTAAAGTGAATTTAAAAAACATATTTTGTTAATTTTACCCCCTCCCGCATTAAATTGTCTATTTTGACTTCCCTGTGTTTTACAATATTCTTGACCTTACTTTCTCAAAAACTGACGTATATAGTTTTCAAAAATTTATTAAATAATTATTCCTAATAGTTTACTATGAAAGAAATTTCCGGCGTTTAGAGGTGATTTCAACCCTGTTGTGTCTAATTTAACAATAAAAGTGTGACCACCATGTTTCTTACTTACCTTTTTACGTATAATTAAAATATCGTAAGGAAAAATTCAATATATTGTTATTGTGTACATTTTAACTTCCTTTCAAATTATCCGTTTTGTTTCTCTGCATTCTGTACTACAACTTTAACCTTAAATTCTTAAGCCTCAGCGGCCTCAAAAATATAACTGTACGTAGTTTCATCAATTTATTCCGAATTGTTTATTAAAAAATAATTTTCTGGCTTTTTCACCCTTCAGGAGTGAGAATATCAACAACTTGTTTTTAACTTTTATCTACGTAGACGACATTACAAAAAAGTTGATGTTGATTCATTCTACTGCAGAGAATTCCGAGGTTTGGTAGTTTTTCTGGCATCAATCAACTATTTAAGATACCGCCAGATCTAGATATTTAAATGACAGATACTTTTAATAGTACTTTAATTTTCTTCAGTTTAAGAAAGTAAGTACCTACTAATTTTCTTCACCTTAGGGTGTCATCACTCGTTCATCTGCGAAACAAGTTTAGTGGACTTCACTCTTTTGTCATGTTCGTGTAATGTAAATTTACTTTTCATATAATATAGTTCTACGTCTTCTGTAGGCGATACATCTCACATTTCTTCAATACTGATAATACTATTGCATCATTCCAGATTGTTATTAGGGACAAATGTTTCTCCGTATATAATTTTCTCAAATTTCTGTAAAAGCTTTAATTCCACACGATATTCAGGATTTGTTGTTTTTCATTAATTTCACTTATTTCATGTGTTTGTATAAAAGTACTGTTATACAACGAATTGATAGAGGTATCCTTTCAATTAGGTATAATACGTAATAAGTCACACGTTGTAATACTATGAGTGTAAAGACGTTTTAATTGTTATTATCGGTAGCTCAAAAGGGTTTAAAAAGCTGAAAACAATGTTTAAATTCTCCTCTCGAACACTGGTGAATTTACCTGTCACTTACCACTTATTTATTGGCGTCAATCTTCCAAAGTAGATCCTGTAATGCACTAAAATGACATAACACAGTTCATACAACATTTATCACTAGTGTACATTTGGATATAAATTAAAGAAAATTGTTTTGTATTTGTGATACTGTTTTGAAGTTATTCAACTCTGCCGCTGGTTTGCCGTACTGCCACTTTATAAAATAAATGCTCTGTTATGGTTATTAATTTAATCTACCTTGAAATGACAGACTGACACGGTTATAATTAAAATGGTAGTTTATTAACAATAGTGAATTTTCATTCGAAACCCTTTAAAACATTTTATAAACCATAAAAATTAATTCAACTCGTTACAGAGATTCTTAAAGCTCAGGGCTGGTAACACTGATTATTTATATTGTACTGTGCTAACCTCGTTTGGTTAGACTTTTATTTATAATTACCAAAAAATCGTGAATTCTTTTAGTATACAAAATACTGGCTACAAAAATGCTTAAATACAACAATAACGTATTATGGAGAGTGATTACAAAATATAAAAAAGTTTTTAATTATAATATTGGAAACTATCTTATCAGGCACGCCTGCTATGAACTCCACAGGTTAGGTTAAAGTATGTGCGATACGATTAAAATTGTTGAGTATCGAAATAATATTCCTTTAATGGTTGTAAAAAACAAAATATAAAGATTAATTTATAATCTCAGTGCAAGTTAAGTATATTTATACTTTCTTTATGTGAAAACACAGTACTGCATTATTTGTGTACCTTTCGTAACAGGTAGGTTAGAGTGTCAATTCCTCTAAATTAATGATTAAAAATATTTAAATTGATTTCCTTAAAATCTTATAATTACACATAGTAAATGTTAATGATACTGTTATTATTCATTAACCATATTGACGGTTCTCAATTATTGTTTAGAAATGAATTGTCTTTCGTTTTGATTAAAGTCAAATGAGCATCTATGTTTGCTCACACCAGTATGGGTTAAGTAGTAAATTCAATTTACAATTCCTTTTAAAAATTAAATAATATTTCATAAAGAATGAATAAATAAAATTGAGAGCTTTAGTTCAATAACTTGTTAATTAATAATCATTATGTAGGTTAGTCATGTATAAGTGTACTTGACTAACGTGGTATCAACACAGAAATTTCTTATTTTGATAAACATTTAATATTCAATAAAATGTCGCTACATCTAAATACTCCCTTGTTATTTCACTCATCATTGCCGATATTATACACTGGCAATGGCTTGTTCACTTTTCACATCACTGATAGCACTTCACTCGATAGGGGTTATTTATACAAAAGTTAGGTTATATTTAATTGTTTACCCACTAGGGAACGCGCACATTTTAAAAATATACTCTCGTCGGAGACTCCTTCCGTCTGCGTTGATGATCAGTTATTTAATGATGCTATCTTTCGCTGTTCCGCTCGGCTTCTGTCGAAATCAGCTCTTCTTATTGGTTGGAAATCGGTTAATCTCGTACCCATATGCCTTAATAATTTAAGAAATTTTATTTCTAAGCATCTGACTTCGGGTTCGAGATTACAGAAATGACGCTATCAAATCTTTTAGATTTGTTGGAAAAATTATAATCGTCTATAACTTTTTTAATATAACTCGGATTTGGAAACTAAGGGTATCACTGTATTGCGGATGCTCTGCTCTTTAATTTGAGTCCACTCAAGCACTAATTCCGTCCATAATTAACCTATTTACCCTTCAGTCGAGGCACTATTTGTTGTTCTTAATTAAATATAAGTTTTTTCCACTTCATCGTATCATATGGTACTTATATCATTCACTGTTGATAGTTAGAGTCATTATCTCTTATCAGCTATTCCTTAAATATTAAATATTTACAATAATTCATAATGAATTTTCAGGCGAGTGTGCCCTAAATGTCCATGCATTGATTCTTATCAATTCTAACATATATTTTGTTCTAATACAATTATTTTGTCCTTAGTTTGAACATCAAATGATATTACATCTTGTGTGAAGCTTTGTATTCACTAATATAGCTTCGTTTATTTACACTGAGTGTTTTTATTACATCATGTAATGGGTCCTGTCATATTGATACTCTCATTTTACATTATTTTTGTATTAGGGATGTATTTTCATCCATTAGTAGGTCTTTAGTCTTTGTCTACAGCTTATCTTGGGTCTATCATATTCCCTGCTGTGTTAATTATTTACAATTCTCTGTTGGATTGCTACTTACATCTAGTTCCACCTGACATGTATTATTGTTTATTATTATTATTATTAACTAAATTTATGTAATTAATGTTTGTTAATGGTTCTCAAAGAGGTATTGAGTATTCATGTAACTACTGTTATGCTAATCTCCTCTTCTTGATTAGTTTTATCTGAGTTTTTTATGTAATTCTGTCAGTCACTCTGTGGTCTGTTAAATTGGCTATGATTTGTTTAAACAATATAGGGTATATATTTGTGTTCCTTATTTCATACTGGGTTTATTCTATTTACTATTTATTCTAGTTTGGTTATTGGTTCCTGTAAAAACTTTCATTAGTGTTTTTCTAATTGTTATTTGTGATTCTGTGTTGCAGATTCTGTTCAGTTGAGGTTATGTGTATTCTACTGAATGACAACAATGCTTACATGTCATAGTTTAGTTTCTTGCTTATTTCCATATATATTTACTATGATTATTTTTACTATTATCTAGTACAATAGTTTTCTTTATGTTATTTCTATTATTTACTATTTGTTCACATATTGTTATCTAATTCTAACTGGTTATTGATACACATTCGATGTTTACATCTGGTTTGGGTATACTGTTTTGTTTTTCTAATACAAGTTGTCTTATCTCTGATATACTAGTAATCACTTTCTGTATTGATTTTACTTTTCACTCTCCTGACATTTAAAATTATATTTAGTAAGGATATCATATTCAATGTCAGTCATGGTAGCTACTGGTAAATAGTTTCATTTATCTTCATAGTTGAGCAATTATTTCTGTACTTATTTTAAGTATACTTGTGGTCTTTATTTTTCTTTACTTTATTATATTTGTGTCTCACAATTAATACACTGATTGTTTGTGTTATTTAATTGAGATTATTGTACATCTTTGTCACTACTTATTATCTTCACTATCTATAAACACTACACTTTTATTGTTTGTGTTATTTTGTTTGGGATCATGGTATTTTGGTATTGATTAATTCACCATAAGTAATTCACTATCATTGTCTGTGGCTGCTTATTATACTGTCAACACTATGTTCTTGTTCACTTCGTTTTCCTTCAAGTTCTTGCTTGTTGGGATATCATTATTCACTTGTTTAGTATTCTTCATACTGGTAGTATATTCTTCTTATTCTCTGGGTATTTTCTTCACTTATTAAATGCTTTCCTTATTTATCGTGTCTTCTTCACACTGGTAATGTCATTTCCTTGTTCCTTGTTAAATATTTTTCATTATTTATTATACATTCTTCCTCTTCTTATAATTAGGTTTCTTCCTCTTCTTATAATTAGGTTTCTTCCTCTTCTTATAATTAGGTTTCTTCCCCTTCTTATTATTTTTCTCCCACTTATATGATATTTTCCCTCATTTATATGGTATTTTCTCCCTCATTTATACGATATTTTCCCTCATTTATAAGATATTTTCCCTCACTTGTATGATCTATTGGGTCCTGGTTGCTAACGTAGTCGTTTGGTTCATTCTTCCTCTTGTGACAATATTGATGGTTCATGCAATTATAATTTCTTCCTTCTATGGTGCTTATATTCTTCAACATTATTTATCCATGGATATATGTTTGACTTCTACATTTTAGTGTCGTTTTTCATTTTGTTGGCGTTTCTTGGGTATATTGTCTCAGATATGTTCATGGTATATTTCATTCTGGGTATTTGATATTATTTTTATGTAGCGATAATTTTGATACGTTACAGTACATATTTTTCGAATCATGTTACTCAATGTTTAAAACTAGACAAACTAAATAATTATTTCACAAAGGTTATTAGAAACGCAGAACTTAAAAAAGAATTAGTAACAATTAAGCGTTAAAAAGCACTTTAACCCAAGGAAGAATAAAATAATATTCGTAGGCATTATTAGAAGCCGTTCGAGTTTTTGATTACCTTAACTGTAGACACAGCTCGTCGATTCTGTATGGAGCCAAGCTCTTGAAATCCAATTGATATCGAACTATGAGGCTGTTGTAAAGCATTCAGTACATTATTAGTGGCAGTAAAAATTAGTACTTATACTTCCGCTTCGAATTTGAATATTTTAGAGTTTTCATTTTCAATCGAGGTGTTTCACGATGAGATGTAATTTGTCTTCCTGGCATATATGTAACAAATCAAATTGGTTTTAAGCAATAAGTAAATCAGTTAGTTCTCTTTACCGTTTCTTTTACATTTTATATTACACAGTTAATAGTGCTGGAGTGAAGCAACGATTATTTACCCAGGATACACGCGTGTACGTACAATGCCTATATTCCACAATCTATGTACAAATCAACACTACTCACTCTAAAACTGTTGTATTTACACACTGATGACGTGCACACTACACAACTGTAGTTAAATCAAATTGAATGTGACATGTGTTTGAAACAAACTTCTGATCGTCCAAAGCCTTCTGTTCATTTATCAGTCTGCGTCTTCATACTACAGAAATTGCGCCGTTACAAATGTTTTCAGTTTCATTTACATTCTTTAATAAAACTGAGAAATGTCATACTGGTTGGAAAACTTCCACGCCAGTGTCGACACCTTTAACAACGTGTAAATACAGCACAGTTTTGCTGTAAACAGTTTACATAAGGTCGTAAGGCCATTACGCCGTTACGCGTTGGCCATTTTCATGTAGCCACCTTTTCAATTTATAAATATCTTCTGTAATTACCAGAATTATCTTCTGTTCTAATTCTGTTTACAGCGTTACTTAGCTGTAATTACAGTTTTACATAATTTAAACCTTTACTTAACACACAAAAGGAGGGGATATGAAATGATTTATTTGCTGGCATCGACTCCATCCTCACCACCCGAAGAAAATCCTCAAACTATACGTTCTCAATCTGCAGTTTGTAATAATGAAACATTTATGACAATAAAGGGAAACCCCATTAAAATTAGGTCAATATATTCTTCGGCTCCCGGGTTTCCTAACCACACTTTAGCTCTGAAGTTTTTCCTTCTTTTTCTTTAAGTATGTTTAGCGTTTTCAGAGTTAACTCTACCTTGTGCATTCTGCATCAACCATCGCTATTAATCATTTGACGCAATTTAGATTACATTGCCAAAATTTGTGTTACCTAATTTCATCAATTAGTGTGTAGTTGTCTTTAGTTCGTCTTTTTATGTCAAGCATGGTATTTTAACTTAAATATTTCTACAAACGTCAATCCGCTGAATGTAATTCTAGATTTTTGAAACACACGCCCCATAGCTCACAGAATTATCGGAAAATCCGCAATTTTAATATAGGCTTACCCGGTTGTCTTATTGTTTTGTCTTGTGCATATAAGACAAATACACTTGCCATAACTTAGATATCGGACGTAATCACATGATACGTTCGGCTTGAATTACTAAAATCTTTCTTACTGACTTACTGAATTCTTACTGAATTACAACCAACAGCTTATATGGTTGGAAAACATGGCAAAAGGTTCAAAACAGACATGAACATGTTAATTTCATTCTGGGAGTCCTAAAGTGTTTTCAGATTTCAAAGTGAAATACAAACCTTTTTGAGAACGGAATTTCAAAATAGTCAGTTAACGTTTGCAGAAGTGTTATTAATAGCTCAGAGTCTTTATTTAAATATCACATTTAAGAGTGTGAAAGACTCTTTTCAATTATTCAGTGTTTCTTGCTTTTTAAAAACTTGAGGCGTTTTTACAAATTGAACGACCACGTTAACTAGATATTGTGTACAGTGCTACTGTGGGTCAACGGTAGAAGGAATAATTCTCATTGTGTCTCATAATAAAACGTCACGACAAACCAACAATTAAGTCTTCTATAACATCAGCACGTACCAAGTATAGTAAGATCGGCGCAAAGTTTTGAAAACCTGTATAAATTTTCATTGTTTCAATGTGAAATGTATTCGATTGCTTATGTTAATTACTTTTTTCTAAAGATGTTAGTATACATTAAGGTATCTACAGAAAAATCTCAATATTTCGTAAAAACATTTTCATCACTTCCTACGTTTTACTTAGTATTCAAATGGAAATGTATGAAGTCTGTATGATGTTATCTTACAATTTGGAAGCTCTTCACTAATGGTCCACAGTATTTTTGTTATTTAATTCTAATTTTTTCTAGTGGAAAATTCTGTATACAATCAGCATAATAGTACTATAATTCTCTCAGCACAGTGTACGTTGTGTACATGTAACTCACACACATAATGTTTTTTTTTAGTGAAACAAATGCTAATAGTATGTTTTCTGCCAACCACATGCGACCGTTTAATGAAAATCCATATTAACTTAACGTAAATGATTTAGAGGATAAGTTTTTTAAGGTTAATTTTATTTGTTGCCATATTACTGTACGATAACACAAAAAGCCAAATAACACAATAGAAGGTAGTAGAAAAAAGTAAATATCTAGAAGATCTAGAACGTCTTCCCTTGGCCTCTGTGATGCAACTGGGTTGATTAGTGTGAAAGGCCAGTTAAATTTTGTATGTCTACGGTCTAATTACCAACGAACGGTCTAAATACCTGTGGGAAGGGACGGAATGAGACGTAAGACAGGCGAATTCTCCATAATTCTGTAACTGCGTGCGTAATTGCGTTACAGACGACAAACAGACTGTACCATTGTAACGAGAGACGTAGCTTTTGTTAGTGACTGTAACTGAAGTGTAATCAAAGCGTACCAAGTAAGAAGACAATATTTACTGGCAAGCGTGAAATTTGCAGCAGAAAAACGTTTTAGATAAAAAACGGACAATGGCAATGGTCTAGGGATAGAAGCAGAAGGAAGAAGAAACAATAAAGAAAGAGTAGTGACGATGGAAAAGAGACTCCAAATCGTACAGCGCCTGGTACTTCAAGAAGGAACAGGTTAACTGACTTTAAAATATTAAGATTTTTATTTTATTTGTGATATGATCAAAACTACGTAATGTAAAACTGTCAGATCAGGATGAATAGGTTAAAGAAGAAAGAAAAGAGAAACATGAGAATATGAAAAAAATAATAAATACGTTACTAAAAACTCACTACTAATTAACATATTTTACCAATAATATTATTGTAAGCTTTATGACACAGGCGTGGGGACTTCATACACATAAAGAAAACAATACCATTTGCATTAAAACAAGTACTGCAGTAAACCGTCATATATACTTAACCCTTCGTGTTTATAATATTTTAATATTAGCATGTCGTATACGTCATTGATATTCAAATCACTATTTGAACAGTATTTCGAGATACTTTTCCACTTTCCACCCTTCATGGCAATCTTAATTCCCATATATTCTTTTGTAGTTTTGTTGCGTGTTTAGAACAAGTTATTTAACAGAAACAACTTGTTCTAAACACGCTACATGAACGAGCGTTGTCGTAATCTTCCTTTGCTTGGTCACAAGATCAATGTCATGGCCTACTTTCCATTGCTTAATCCTGTCCAGTCATGGAATTCCCTTATAACTTTATTCAATAAAAGCCAGTTTGTTTTTACTGTAGACAGTTTTCAGCATACTATAAATACAATGCAGAACTGAAACTATGAGATGTTTTAAAATTGTAATAAATAGTTTGTAGCAATTTAATCGGTCCATTAAAGTACCATAGATATACGGCTTTTGTCTTCGGAGCAGGTGCCAAGTGAGCAGGACTGAATTGTTTACCTGCCCACTGGTAAGCTGCCAGTAACAGTGTGTCAAGGTCTAAAAAATGTTATCTGTTAGTGGGTCTATATAACATTCCTGGTCAAAGGATTGTTATAGCTTTCCGAAATTATAGTCGCGGTGTGGCGAGCAAAATTGTATTTTGATACTACAAAAATGTGGAAAATTTTGTTTTCATTCAAGTTTGTTTTAATCTCACTAACTCTAGTGATATTTCATACATGTTAAAAAACAGTATTGATTTTATAACTTTTCATAAATAGCTTAATACAAAAGACCCATACTTCAAAAGTATGAAAACTAATTTTACTTACAACGTACCCTAAGTAAATGTTTTATCATTTCACATGTGATGCCCACTATAAATACCAGTTATTTGTATCACTGGATAATTGAATTATCTACTTTACTGAATCAACCTTTAAATCTCTAATCATGGTTCATTATTTTATTCACGCAGTGTTTATTGAATCGGCCGCGATGTGATCATTTGAAAGATCACCCTGGTTAGAACAAGAGACAGTTAATGTCTGAGAATTTAACTCTTATATGAAAACTAGTTTCTAGTTTGTATTAAAACGCATGAATGTCAATACTGAAATAAGGAAAAAAGTATGCCATTCCCACTTAATGAAGTCATAGTTGTAAAACTTAATGTAACATTGCAGAATTTGTGGATTTCAAAAGTAAGGAAGTGCAGTGTGATGCAATATTTCTGGCCTCAGGAAATTTGACTGTTATTGTTGTATATAACGCATTACTACTTTCGTTAATTAAATTTATTATTAATTAATAATACAAAATATATAGTAATGAAGTGTGTCTGTGCGTGTTATATTCGAGATACTGTTCCACTTTCCACCCTTCACGGTAACTCTTCATTCTCATATATTCTTTTGTAGTTCTGATAATAACTTGTTCTAAATACGCCACATGAACGATCGTTCAACCAATTATACTACCACTTATTTACAAGCAAACAAACCAAACCCATACTGAGATTTAAAAGAATCACTATTACATTAACAAAATGAATATTATTAAAATTAAATCCTTAAATTCGTAGTGACCGTCAATCAATGAATTTTTCAGTGAAGGGTTAGTGAGGATCGGTCAAATTAACACAAATTTTAACTTATTTGTGTCGATGTTTTGACACTGTTTATTGTCATCATCAGGACAATTGTTGCTGACGCCAAACACACAACTGTGACGCAATAAATAAGTTAAAATTTGTGTTATTTTTGACCGATCCTCACTAACACTTCACTGAAACAATTATTAACATTGTAAAAAGACCCTTGATGGCTGTAATCAAATCAAGTCCCACTGTTTGGACTAGCCACTTGGTCACCAGACCGCTGTATGCCGGTCGTTACAAAAGAATAAAATGTATACGGAAAATTCAATAAAAATAGAATTTTCAAATAATAAAATAATTTTGTTTATGTTTATAGAGGTATGTATAAGAGATAAATCTGTTTTTTTTAAAAGGTTCTGGTAAAATTTTAATCACAGGTAGGTATTTATTGACCGTCGAGCACTTCTTGAAGATTTGCACCAAGTCTGGAGTTAAATAGATTAACTCCAGGTAATAATCGATTGGTGACTTTTCTGACTGGTCCAATATCTTGTTCAAAATAGAATGTATTCTTCTCACTTAAGTCCTTCAGCCTTATAAATACCCTTAAATTACCCTGTGAAATAAGTACAGATACAAAATAATGGAAATATAAAGATTTATTGACAATTTTAAATAAATAATCGATATTTTATCGATGGAGAGCAATTATCGACTCTGTCTCGGGAATTATCGATTATGTCATACAGAACAAAATTTATGATATTTAATATATTATAAGACAGGTTCTTTGAGCGATTAGAATTAATAGTCAGAGAAGGGTGACGAGAAAGTATAACATTAACAATTAACACAAATACCATAATTATTATTCAATAAAATTTAAATAATTCTAATATGTAATGTGTATGATCGTTGTCGTACCATACGCAGACGATGACGTCACTGCCAGATAAAGAAGGCCGGCTCTGTAGAATTAAAAGATGGCCGCTACTAGTTCTGGCGTAGTTAATGTGAACTCGGCATGTCCCAAAATCACGACAAAATTACCTTCGTCAAGGTCTAAAATGTCCCCGCACTGGTGTAATATGTCTGTTAATCTATTTGGTGTATTCTGGTGAAGTGTTCTGTGTAAACTTGCGTTAGTTAGTTTATTTTCTATGTGTTCAACTTCTACAGTTAAGTTCTCAAGTTATTGGTTAGGATTTGCAGAATAAATCAGTTGAAAAATAGTGTTTTACTTGTTTCTATCACTCGTATTATGTAGTTAAGTATTTGTTTTCACTATTGTCGTGAATGTATGAACAGCTTTAGCTTTAAAAAGTGTCTAAACCGTTTAACTCTCGTTCACTGATTTCAATGGCTAAACGCTAGTACCATCTTTCTCGATTTTTTAAAGAAACGTTCTTTTACACAACTGTCCAGCTTGATATTCAACAAAAGACTAATTAACTTGGTCATAAATCTTGCCCAGTTAATCCTTGAAAAAGTATTGTTAACATTTTTCGACTTCCCATACATATGATAAAATATTACATTATGTATGGAATTTATCTATTTTATTACTCACTTTTATGAATTATTAACCTTATTATTGGTTTAATCATCTCATTCCCTTTAAATTGATGTATTATAGTCCATATCTGTAGGTATTTTGTGGAAATTAACAAATTTCTTTACTTTATGGAAATATAGGCTCAAAATTGGATTTCCGTCTTTATACAAAATCCCCTCCATTTAAACATTATTAATACTATTATAATAAATTTTAATTAGTCATATTCCTCTTCCTTTCCTTAAATACATATAAATTACACCTTTGAACTGGTTTTTTGTGTTAATCTGTAAATTTGACATTGCTCTTTAAAATTAATTAATTTATATATTTTGACAATTTACAAAATGTTAAGGTATATTTCCTTATTATCATTTTAATTCATAGGATCATTCCTAGTAGTGGTTAATTGTGTTATCTTATATAAATCTTGGTAGTTTACAGGATTTATAAGTGAATTATACTATTTTATATTGGTTCTCTGATTTCACCAAATGGCCTAGATTTTAGAATTTTATATTTCTTTCTTTCTCAAATAATTTAAACTTAATTCCTCCTCTGACTTTACATAATTACAATTATATCAAAATAACATGATTTATAACTTATTGTGTTGTGTAGTAGTTAATTAACACTACATATTTAGAATAAATAATTATGAACATGGTTTAGCAATCTGCACAATTGAACATATTGCAGATATGGTTTGAACATATATCTTTTAACTATTTTTGAGCTAACATAGCATACCTATTAGAACATTATTACTGGTATGTAGGTTATTATTTATCAAACATAATTCTTTTTAAAACACATAACATAAATCTTATTTTCTAATAAACCTTACAAATACATTTATTTAACACATTGATTTTAGGACTGTGAAATAACAGTCTATTTAAACATGTTACACTTATTCATACTATATTAGTACCAGTCCTTTCTGGTTTAAACCATTATTATTGTGATCCCCTACATCAGTAAACATTAACTCCCATACTCTATTTATTATCATTTTTTACAAATGTCTTGTAAATAAAGATTTACATTAAAATAATAAAATACTGGAAACCTTCCATTTTATTATTTTATTATGCTGTTTATTATTAGATTTTAAAGTTGTGATATAGCATACTACTAAGTTATAGTATCACCAACTTTAAGTTTATTGCATTTTTTTTTTTTAAAAACAACACTTACACAAATTCACTTTCACTGTTGGTTCTGATATTTTGAGTCTTATTATCTCAGACCAGACCTTTAGTAATCATGGACCGTTAAGACTAGTTTATTTTCTTTATTACACAATAGCTTTAGTCGGTGCACTTCTTACAACGCTATACAACACTTTAGTTTTCTCAATAATTACATTTTATAATATTTTGGGTATGTTATACTTTCTTTTGCTTAGTTTTTGCGGGTTTGGGGTTGATAGTAGTTTATATAATAATAGGTTTTATAACGGTGTTTCTTTCATACTATTTCTTCCTCTCCTCCTGTCTTCTTTCCTGTCCTTCTTCGTATCTTCCTTCTGGTATTCAATCTTGTCCCTCTTCTAGTCTTCATTCTTGTCCCTCGTCTAGTCTTCACTCTTCTGTTCTTCCTTCCTCATTCTTGGGTAAACCAAGGTACTTGGTGTTATCACGACTGAGGTTTAGTTTGGAGTATTTAATTTATTCACTGAACTGACTTTATTCTTCTATACAGGTTTCAGGGTATTGTTTTCTTCCTGTTCACAAACTTTATTCTTCCCTCTTCTTGTTTTTGGGGTATTTTGGTATTCACCACCCTTTAATTGAGTCTCTTTTTTCTTTGATATGGTCTTATATAACTGGTTTACTGCTCTGAGCTTCCTGGCTAACTTACTGGTATTATACTATGAGTTGATGAGTTGCTTTAATACTTTCTTTGGTTTCTTTTAACAGTGGTTTTTATATATTATGTAGTGAGGATTTTTATCTTATTGTGGTTCATTCCTCTGATTTATTTAAATGTCATTCAATATTATTGTAACATTTGTTGCTGTAATTAAACTTTATGATTTCATATGACTTAAAATGTAGTGGATTTTCTGTCACGCTACAGAATGCCCTTCTCCAGAAGTAATTTTTTCAGACTATACTTGCTTTGTCTGAAACAATTGCTTATGATAATTATTCTAAGTTTGTTACTATTTTGGACTTCCTTCCATTTTAAAATTTTCTTATTTATATTTGAGTTTATATCATTCTCACTTGATCTCCCTTGATAGTAATAGTCATCTGAGTTTCATATTTATTATTTCATTTTTATACTTCTTCTTAGTATTTTCTCCTTGGGATATTTTCTCCCTATCGTTCCCTACTTTGTGAGCTGGTTCAGTTCAGAGAGGCACTGTACGCTACTTTCCTCTGCTGTCCAATACTTCACACATATTTGAGTACAGAGGCAAATCATCTCTGCTCAAAAAACATATTAATCCTGCTGGAATTATCATCAGACAGATTAAAAAAATTATTCAGAATAGTACACATTTGTTACTATTTAAAAAAAATATCTTTGGGATACTTCACTTATTACTTATTATACTTCTCAGAGATTTTAATATTTCTATCTCAGTTGTTCATCTGACTTATTATCTGGATGTTTCTTTCATTTGATATTATGGTAGGAAGCTCTTCTATTATTACATTTTTTCAACTTTTCTTATCATATAAATCTTTTGGTTATAAATTCTTTATTACCTTCTGGTTTTTTCATTATAATCTGCATTATTTATAGTAGCATATCTTTATGACATTTTTAGACTGTTTCATCGTTCTTAAAATTTCCACTTGTTCTATTTTCTAGAATTTGTATAACTGTCATTACCATAATTGTCATTTAATTCATAAATCATTTTATATTAATTCATTTAATTACATAAATTTTTGACATTATTTTCACATTATTCCGGTCATTGCTATTATACTTGCAAATGCTGGTTTTTTTATTAATTTCATTATGAGGTCATATTTTCTCCTCATACCACTTAAAGTTTCATTCTCTCATAATTCCAAAGAAGTTTTTGTACTTTATTTTATTCAATCACTTAAATCGTATTAAAGAATTTTTTTCTTTTTTATTTCCTTCAACACCATTTTACGGAAAGGTTTTTACTCTTCATATTGAACTTAGACATTGTCATATTGTTCAGAATTATTTGTTTTAATTCTAAATCTGTTTCCTTTTATTCATCCCATTATGATCCTTTGTTACCATGGTAATTATCTTCTATGCTTACCATAAATATGGTATGAAATCTCATCAGTTTATCTCACCATAGTGTTTTATTTATAATTGGTTGGTAAGTTGTACTTATACTTGGTTTGGGAAACTTGATTTATACATAATTCAAAATTCACTCTTCTTATATTATTCTGTGAAGTTTTCTCAAATAATTTGTATGTAAGGTGGGCTTACATGTGTTTTGGCTGGTTTTATTTCTCTAAACTCTCTTGGTATTATTGTCAAAATGTTTCTCTTCAAATAAATATTTAGTAATCTGTCCTTACTTGTTTTTGACCTTAGATGGTTTTACTTCTAAATTCTCTCCTTCTTTATTATTATATTATAGCCATAAAGTTTTTCTTCAAATATTTGTTATGTAAAGTGGGCTTACATTTGTTTTTAGAATTTGGTTGGTTTACATTCAAAATTCTGTTTTATATATCTTCTTCCAAAATGTTCCTTCTCAAACAAATTGTATGTAATTGGCTTACATTGTGTTTAGAATTTAGAGGTTTTAAATTCTATCTTTATATATCTTCTAGCCATACAATTTTTTCACATTTTCCTGGTATGTAAGGTGAACTTACATTTTTTTTTAGAATTTAGAGGATTTTTATATTCTATCTTATTCTTATGCATATCTTCTAAATGGTTTCCCTTCAAATAATCTTTATGTAAGATTGGCTTACATGTATTTTAGAATTTTGAGGATTTTAAATTCTATTTGGCTGTATTAAGTCCAAACCCTTATTATATTATTCTTCTTTTCAAATAATTTCTTTCAAATAATCTTTATGTAAGATTGGCTTACATGTATTTTAGAATTTTGAGGATTTTAAATTCTATTTGGCTGTATTAAGTCCAAACCCTTATTATATTATTCTTCTTTTCAAATAATTTCTTTCAAATAATCTTTATGTAAGATTGGCTTACATGTATTTTAGAATTTTGGGGGTTTTAATTCTAATTCTTCTGTATTCTTGCCATAAAATTTTCTAATAATTGTAGATAATATGTGTTTATATCTTTTTAGAATTTGGCTGTTTTAAGTCCAAACCCTTATTATATTATTCTTCTTTTCAAATAATTTCTTTCAAATAATCTTTATGTAAGATTGGCTTACATGTTTTTTAGAATTTTGAGGATTTTAATCATAAAATTTCTTCATGGATGCCTGGTTAAAGACACCCTTGACTTTACTTGAACTTATTTCTTTGATTTCGTAGGTGTTGTTGTTATTGTCTTTTGAGACGATATAGGGACCAGTATACAGGAGCAATAACTTTTTTGTTATCCCCTCTAGGGAACTGGGTAATTCCCTATTCTTCAACAACACCTTCTCTCCAACGGTATAATGAATAACCTTACCCATGCATTTATTGTATTTGTTCCGCCGTTTCTCCTGATCTTCGGCCACCTTATTACAAAATTGAATTTTATCAAATCTATATTTATGTTCTCTGGGGAACTCCAAGATATCTGCAATCTCTCTAGGGGGTTGTCTCTCGTACATTGCGGAGTATGGGGTTATTCCTATGGCTGGATGGTAGGCCAGGTTGAGGAATTCTTCAGTGGCCTCCAAGTATTCTTGCCACCTTCCCTGCTGATCATGGCAATATGTTCTTAATAGGCGCCCCACCTCTCGCAAGACTCTTTCGGCCGGGTTACTGCTTGGGTGGTATACGGATGTCTTGTATTGTGTGAACCCCCATGGACAGCAGTGTATCCCGCCATCTCCTCCCCTTGAATTGCGTTCCGTGGTCGGTTATGATCGATACCGGTTTTCCGACGGTTGGGAAGTACTGGTCGATCAGGATATTAAGAACTTTCTTCGTAGTCGCCCGATTTGCTGGGTATAGCTTTACGAACTTAGTGTAATGGTCCATAATGATGACGATATATCTGTATCGGTGGCGGCCTCCACTGCGGGGAAATGGCCCGCAGATATCCAGGAATACCTTCTCAAGTTTAGACTGCGATGTTATTGGAATCATCTGCCCTTCTCTTTTCTCGTTATTAGTTTTTACGAGTTGGCAGATGCGACAGTTTCTAATATACCTCCGTACCTTCCGATTGATGTCCTTTATATAGCAGTTTTCTTCCAGGGCCTTTACCACCTTTAAAGCGCCCATATCGAACATGATAACTGATCACTATCTCTTTCTCGATATGGGTTGGAATTATTACCTTCCACTCCTCCTTAAATAATGGTGGTTTGGAAAACAGGATTCCCTTATGTATAGTGTAATATCGGGAGATGGTCTCATCTCCTGCTTCCAATCTTGAGATAATAGTAATTAATTTCAGGTCAGCTTGTTGGTGTGTGCTTAGTTGTTCTAGAACTGATTGTAGACCGGCGCTGCTGCTGAGAATATGGTACACCTTCAGAATACTCTCCTTCTACCCCTCGAACGTTTGCTTGTCAATGTCAACTCTAGACAATACGTCCGCGACGACATTCTTCCTTCCGGGGATATACTCCCACTTAAGGTCGTATTCTTGCAGCAATAGTATCCACCGCGTTAATCTTCCATGGCTCAGCTTACATCTCTTAAGGAACGAGATAGATTTATGGTCTGTCCGGACGGTAACGGGATAACCCAGAATATATGTACGGAACTTTCCGCACGCGAACACGACACTCAATAACTCCTTTTCTGTCACATGATAGTTTTTCTCACTCTGGTTCAGAGCTCTGCTGGCAAAACAGATTACAAGATGCTCGCCCTCCTCATCCTCTTGATATAAAGTAGTGCCAAGGCTGATGTCACTGGCATCGCAATTAAGAAAGAAAGGCTTGTTAAAATCTGGATGACGGAGTATAACGTGTTTAAGGAATTTTTGTTTTATGAGAGTCAATATGTTTTGTTGTTCATTACCCCAGATCCATTTATTTTTAGATGACAGTTGCGGCTGGAATCTGGCAGTCAGTTCGGAGTACTTTTCCTGGAACTTGCGGTAGTAGTTACAGAGTCCCAGGAACGACTGTAACTGCCTTCGATTCTTTGGTGTAGGAAAGTTCTGAATTGCTTCGACTTTTTCAGCCGACGGTGAGATTCCCTTATCATTTAATATGAAGCCCAAGAATTGTATCTCTTTAGCAATAAAATGAGACTTTGCTAACTTCAGAGTAATATTGTTTGCTGCTAGCTTCTGTAAGACGTGTTCCACACGGTAGCAGTGTTCCTCCCAAGTTTCTGAGGACACTAGCAAGTCATCGACGTATACGGTGGTGAATTTTAGTGCTTCTTGGCCAAGTATTTGATCCATGCAGTGCACAAAGACTGCGACTGAGTTTACCAGTCCGAAGGGCAACCTCTTAAACTGGTAGTTCCGCCCTTCGAATATAAAGGCCAGATACTGGCGACTCTGTGGATGTAATTCCACCTGCCAGTATCCGCACACCGTATCCCAGGTAGTGAAGTATTTGGTACCGTGGAACCGTTTTAAGATCTCCTCAATCTCACCGAGCGAAGTCCTGTCATTTATGATCATCTTATTTATTTCGCGCGCATCTAAACATAAACGGACTTGTCCGTTTTTCTTAGGAATAGCCACGATAGGACTTGTGTAAGGGGAATGGCTACTCTCTATAATGTCACGGTTAATCATTTGCTCTATTTCAGCTCTTACTGCCTGCTTTCGTGATTGCACAATGGGGTAAGACTTCCGGTTAAAGTCTACAGTGTCTCGGAATTGTAGAGTACACTGGAAATTCTTCACTTTACCGGGCTCATCAGAAAAGACTGATTTATATTTATTGTATATGTCTATTAATTTGTTCGCTTGGTTCGTTGTTAAACCTTCGCCAGTTATTCCGCTCCGGAAATCCCTGATCTCCTGGATTTTTTGCGACCATAAATCTTCATTGGATGTGTCGTCTATTTTCTGTTCAATTATGGATGTTGGTTGGATGTAATTAATTTTTTGGATTTGCTGATGGATACTATCGGGAACGACTTGGTCACTATTCACCAAGTTCGCCGTCCAAGTATGTCCGTTTGAAAACAGCGACAATGTTTCAGTTCTTAGATCAATGATGGCGGAATTCCTCCTAAGCACATCACACCCGACCAGTATATTAAATGGCAGACCGCTCGCCACCAAGAATTCCATGTCAATCGCTATACCACAGCTCATCACACTGGCGGAGACTTGTCTACGTATAGTTTTGTTTTGTCGGCCGGTTGCTCCCAACAAAACAATATTATTCAATGGCAATGTTGGTAAAGTTCTCCCGCACTCTTGCTGTATCCTCTCCAGTTCCGTCATACTTATTATTGATACGTTTGACCCAGTATCGATCATTAACTTGCCTGGGATGCCTTCTACCGTGGCGTCAACATGTATAATTTCATTATTGAAGTTATTGGTGGGACTCCTGTTATCCTCTTCCAATAACTCCTGTCTGATGTCCTTCAGGTAGTTGCACCCGATGATTGTAATACGATTGTGATCATTCTCATAATTTGCACTCATTAATATTATCATACCCA
This sequence comes from Magicicada septendecula, assembly GCA_034769895.1. Classification (NCBI taxonomy): domain Eukaryota; kingdom Metazoa; phylum Arthropoda; class Insecta; order Hemiptera; family Cicadidae; genus Magicicada; species Magicicada septendecula. The sequence goes on along the minus strand of CM068367.1, from coordinate 620,944,559 downwards.
GTAGTCAGAGGCAGTAACGGGTTCTGGTGATTTCTTACTGCCTGGGACCGTTTAAAGGCTCGGCATCATTGTTTCTTTGAGCCATATTATTCGATGCCTCATTCGGGATGCTCAGAGTGGTTACTTGCCGATCTGTTCTATGGTCTTCCGGTCGTTCATGGTGCGACCTCTGTTCAGTGTTGTCCAAACTATTACTCCTACGCGCCGGATAGTACCTCGGTTGGTCCCGTTCTAGGCTCCTCCGCCTTTCTTCGTATCTTCGGTAACTGCTTCGTCGATTGTGGTTGAATCCTCGCTGTCTTCCTTCTGTGGCTTGTATGAAGTTCACTCTAGGGCAAGGATACCTATTATTATTAAAATTACTATTATTGGGACCCGCACGATTAGCATTATTAGGGTAAGGACGATTACCATAATTGGGGCTTCTCTGACTATTTACGTTATCAGGGTAGGGATTACGGTTACCCTGATAACCATTAGAGGGTCGATTCGGGTTTTGCTGGTTGGGACCCGTATTATTATTGTCATTGTAATTGGTATTATTTACATTATTTCCATTATTATAATTGTTATTTCGCGGGTATGCCCGACCTCCTTGGTACCCAGTAATTACGTGGTTCGCACCCTGGTTATTATTCTGGTACGTCCTTGGTTCGGGCCCATCACTTCTCCTACGACTCTGCCTGTAGTAATCTTCGTTTTCATAATTCTCTAGGAGTTCTGTCATTGCCTGGATGGTTTTTATCTGGCTGCCCCTCCTAGCACGAATCACCTCCTCATCATAATGGTAAGACAGTTTGTTTATTAGGCATTCCTCCGGTATGGCTGGTTCTAAGTGCTTGGCCATACACACTTTGCCGAGGAAATAAGCCGTCATTGAGCTGCCGACTTGTGGTTTGTAGCGGCCGTGGCATATATTATCTCTTATGAGATTTTGCGTGGTCTCTGACCAGTACTTGGCTTTGAACAGGCTCTTGAATTGTTCATAATTGTCGATGTTGCTCCGGTTGGCCATCCACCAATGGTCATTCACCTCCCGAAACGACTTGTCAAGGATCTCTCTGTTCTGGACCCATCGGTTCCCTCGGTGTTTCTCAAGGTACTCCTCTATTCGTGCCAAGAACTCCATAGGCTTCCGTTTGTATTGCAGGAAATTGAGCCATTCTCTGTTCTCTGACATGGGGAAACTGTGATATCCCGATGGTCTGTTTCTTATTGACTCTATCTCCTCCTGGCTTTGACGCACCTGTCCGGTTATGTTCACCATAGCGGCTTCCACACCGTCGCATCTTTCTGTTACTTGGGTCCTCACTTTATTTACTTCCTCCAAGGCAAATTTCTTGGTCTCCTCCAATTTAGTTTTCTGTTGTTCTTGGACCTGAGTAATCTCCTTTGTTGTTACTTCCCGAACTTCCAGCACTTCGTTTTCGGTGTGACGACACCTTTCGTCTACTTCTCGGATCTGCTGGTTAACAACCACAACTTCCTGTTCTAATTTCTTTACAATGGACTTCTTCGTCTCAGTTATCTTTTTATTTATCTCCTCTTTGGCTAACTCAATCCTCTCGTCTAACTTATTCATGTTCTCTTGGTTAACTTCCCTTAATTCTTCTCTCAGCAGTTGATTGTCCTCTCTCAATTCTTCCCTTAATTGTTGGTTGTCATTTTCTATTTTCCTACTGGTTTCTTCCATTTTCTTATTCATAGATTGGTTATTTTCCTCCATTTTCTCTTCTAAATTCTTACTCAGATTCTTACTGGTTTCTTCAATCTTCTTATTGGTATTTTCTATGCTTTTATTTATTCCGCCTAAGTCTTCCTTGGTAGAATCCATCTTCTGGTTAGTGGATTCTATATTTTTATTTACCCCTTCCATTTTCTTATTCAAGTCTTCACTCAACTTCTTACTTCATTAATTCTTCATTACTTCATTCAACTTCCATTATCATTTGCCTTAGGGCTTCCTGTAAATTAACCTCCCCTATTGGTGTCGGCACTTCAGGTTGTTCCTCTGGTGGTACGGGTTATTTATCTTCCACCGGGGGTAGTAACACTTCCGGATCTTCAACAGGTGTTGCCTCCTTATCCCCCATGTCAATCTCTTTTTCGGCCTCTGCCGCCCTCTTTTTCGATGTAGCTCGTCTTTGCATCTTTCTCTGTCTCTATTTATTAATCGCTGCCAAGCTTAGATTATTAAGCCCTCTAAGTTGGACGCCACTTTGTAACAATTACGAGACGTCTGCCTCGTTCAAGCCCCGCGATGGAAGCCACTTTTTAACAAGACGCTTTATGTGGCTGTAATCAAATCAAGTCCCACTGTTTGGACTAGCCACTTGGTCACCAGACCGCTGTATGCCGGTCGTTACAAAAGAATAAAATGTATACGGAAAATTCAATAAAAATAGAATTTTCAAATAATAAAATAATTTTGTTTATGTTTATAGAGGTATGTATAAGAGATAAATCTGTTTTTTTTTTAAAAGGTTCTGGTAAAATTTTAATCACAGGTAGGTATTTATTGACCGTCGAGCACTTCTTGAAGATTTGCACCAAGTCTGGAGTTAAATAGATTAACTCCAGGTAATAATCGATTGGTGACTTTTCTGACTGGTCCAATATCTTGTTCAAAATAGAATGTATTCTTCTCACTTAAGTCCTTCAGCCTTATAAATACCCTTAAATTACCCTGTGAAATAAGTACAGATACAAAATAATGGAAATATAAAGATTTATTGACAATTTTAAATAAATAATCGATATTTTATCGATGGAGAGCAATTATCGACTCTGTCTCGGGAATTATCGATTATGTCATACAGAACAAAATGTATGATATTTAATATATTATAAGACAGGTTCTTTGAGCGATTAGAATTAATAGTCAGAGAAGGGTGACGAGAAAGTATAACATTAACAATTAACACAAATACCATGAAGGGCTGCCGGGAAGAACAGGCTCAGTCACATTTTGCAAATTTTTCAGGAGAGCATTTTAGGTGCTTAAATCTTATCAGGCTCAAAACAAGAATGCTTAAATTAACTTTTTCTTACCGAATTAGTTAGCAAACATGTTTCAGTAAGTTCCTGAGGTAGTTTTGCATAAATATTTGTTAAAATAAGGGCACGTTGCGAGATAGAACGAGCTTGGTCCATGGACTGAGCCTGTTTTTTCCCAACAATAAATAATAAGAACTCACAGAGCACAATGAAAACCATTACTTTATTATGAGCAGAGCACAAAACATAAGTAAGTAATTAAAAAATAATGTTAAAAGCAATAGCTACAAAGATAGACGTCTACTGGTAGGTCAGGGTTTCCAAGTATCTTTGCGCTTCTGGTCGACAAAACTTCTTAAGAACTTGTAAATCGTCGTACTTTGGCTTTGAAATTGGTAAGTCTCCTACGAAACAAAAAACAAAGTGAATTAGGCCTGTGATTTCTGTGAGTGTTTTTTCAGCTAATTTTAATACAGAAACGTACAAATTATTTTTCTGTATTATACAACTACCTAATATTATGAATGTACTTAATCCATAATCAGCCTGTTTTACGATTTAGAACTTTACTTACCATCATACGAATAATCTGGCAAAGAAAACTCTCCTCTGAAAACTTCTGTTGGAACAGCTGTTAGCACTTGAATCTTTACCCAAGCTCCATGGAATGTATTTCTGTATTTTACAAAGTTTTGAATTTCACTGGAGCCTTCATCTCGCTCAATAAGAACTTGTGGCACTGGTCGGGTTGGAAATGGGCACTTTTTCTTATAATATGGTGACAAATGAGATTTCCATTGACAGAAAGAGTCAATATTCGCTTTATGAACAGTAAATGGACATGGTTTTGTCCTTGCATGCCTAAAAACGTCAAGCCAGTCGTCGGGAATTTCAGCCCGAGATTTTTGATTTATTATGCCCAGGTTCTTATCTGTTTCTAGATAAGAGTGCCCTCTTATAGGGAAACATAATTTGACATAATTAAATCTTTTTTCAATGTGTACCAAGTTATGGAGGAACCTAATCAGGGTATAATTTTTATTCTGCCCTGAGCAGCCATCACAAAATATTTCAAGATTTTTTACTGAATTGTCGAGATATTCGTAACAAAACGTATGCAACATTGAGCATACGTCATCACTCCCTTTTTTGCCACTACACTCTGGGTACATAAAAAATACACTCTCACTGCTTGACAAAACGTGTATATTAAAACTGTACACAGACAACTGCCTACGGTAGTAAACGTCGTTCGTAGGCACATTTGGGCACGACAAGTTTTTACTAAAATCCATGCAAACGGCTTCAAACTCGCTGTCATTTTTGGCTTTCAATCTAGCTTGTTTTTTATTTTCATAAAACTGACTCGCTTTTTTCTTGTGCAAACGATTCTCAGTTTTTAAACGTTTTATGTCTGCATCAATTTTTATTATTTCATTTGGATCTGTGCACTCATTTCTTTTAATCTCTTCTGCTTTTAATTTAGCACTAAATTCATCGCACTGACTACAGGTGTCCGTGCGTGGGTAGCCAAATGAAATGTTAAATTCAGTGTCAAATATTTGCCTGTAGCTTCCATGAGATACTTTTATTGTTGGGTAGTTCTCTTTAAACATATTATACATTTTCATAACATTTAATTCTTCAGGTAGGTACACTTTCTTAGAGTCTTTCAAGCCATAATGGCTTCCACGACCTTTAAATGAGCTTATATGAGTTCTAACAGCTTCTCTAGTTTCATCTGGAAGTCTCCACGGTCTGTTATCATGTTTTCCTCTTTTGTCTAGAGGAGAATGTCCAGTTGACAAAAGGTTCGAAACAAGATACTCGATTTTCCCTTTACTAACACCATGAATTGAAATAAAAGCTTTGCGACAAACATCTATTTCCTTCACAATACCATCAATATGTGCCCTTACTCGGTATTTATAAGCTGCTCTGTTTTGTCTGGCACCTTCTGCTTTCCTAGGCCGCCTGCGAGCAACAGGTAGAACAGCTATTAAACCGCTCAAATAGGTATTTTGCATGTCAACAGATGCCATAGAGTTAAAGTCTTTTAAAATAGCCTTACGAGATTCTGCAGGAACATTATCAAAACATTTTAAAGAACACTGGTAATCATCACCCATTTCATGTGAACTTAGGTTAAGTTTTTTCTTTACCTCAGACATCCTGCCTAGCCTTTTTCTTTTCCTACTACTTCCATTCTTCACGGAGTAATGTCTGACTGATCTTGAGCCTCCATTGAACTGTGTGAACTTTGAAGTACGTACAGCTCTTTAGTTAAAAAGTATTAACACAACACTAGCTAAAACATGATGAAATCACAGACAGTATGACAGAACGTAAACAATGGAAGCACAAACAGAACCTGATCTAGCGCTCCGGGTGGCCTGTAAACAAAGTAAGGCCTGTGACTCAGCCGGTTGTTTCCCACAATGGCGGGACTGAGCCTGTTCTTTCCCCCTGCACGTATTCTTTTTGTTGTTTTTCCAATGGACTGAGCCTGTTTTTTCCCAAAACTATTATACCAACATGTGCTACTCATGATAGGCTATGATGTGAACCATTAAAACAAACATCACAAATTTTGGACTGAGCCTGTTCTTTCCGACAGCCCTTATTATTCAATAAAATTTAAATAATTCTAATATGTAATGTGTATGATCGTTGTCGTACCATACGCAGACGATGACGTCACTGCCGGATAAAGAAGGCCAGCTCTGTAGAATTAAAAGATGGCCGCTACTAGTTCTGGCGTAGTTAATGTGAACTCGGCATGTCCCAAAATCACGACAAAATTTCCTTCGTCAAGGTCTAAAATGTCCCCGCACTGGTGTAATATGTCTGTTAATCTATTTGGTGTATTCTGGTGAAGTGTTCTGTGTAAACTTGCGTTAGTTAGTTTATTTTCTATGTGTTCAACTTCTACGGTTAAGTTCTCAAGTTATTGGTTAGGATTTGCAGAATAAATCAGTTGAAAAATAGTGTTTTACTTGTTTCTATCACTCGTATTATGTAGTTAAGTATTTGTTTTCACTATTGTCGTGAATGTATGAACAGCTTTAGCTTTAAAAAGTGTCTAAACCGTTTAACTCTCGTTCACTGATTTCAATGGCTAAACGCTAGTACCATCTTTCTCGATTTTTTAAAGAAACGTTCTTTTACACAACTGTCCAGCTTGATATTCAACAAAAGACTAATTAACTTGGTCATAAATCTTACCCAGTTAATCCTTGAAAAAGTATTGTTAACATTTTTTGACTTCCCATACATATGATAAAATATTACATTATGTATGGAATTTATCTATTTTATTACTCACTTTTATGAATTATTAACCTTATTATTGGTTTAATCATCTCATTCCCTTTAAATTGATGTATTATAGTCCATATCTGTAGGTATTTTGTGGAAATTAACAAATTTCTTTACTTTATGGAAATATAGGCTCAAAATTGGATTTCCGTCTTTATACAAAATCCCCTCCATTTAAACATTATTAATACTATTATAATAAATTTTAATTAGTCATATTCCTCTTCCTTTCCTTAAATACATATAAATTACACCTTTGAACTGGTTTTTTGTGTTAATCTGTAAATTTGACATTGCTCTTTAAAATTAATTAATTTATATATTTTGACAATTTACAAAATGTTAAGGTATATTTCCTTATTATCATTTTAATTCATAGGATCATTCCTAGTAGTGGTTAATTGTGTTATCTTATATAAATCTTGGTAGTTTACAGGATTTATAAGTGAATTATACTATTTTATATTGGTTCTCTGATTTCACCAAATGGCCTAGATTTTAGAATTTTATATTTCTTTCTTTCTCAAATAATTTAAACTTAATTCCTCCTCTGACTTTACATAATTACAATTATATCAAAATAACATGATTTATAACTTATTGTGTTGTGTAGTAGTTAATTAACACTACATATTTAGAATAAATAATTATGAACATGGTTTAGCAATCTGCACAATTGAACATATTGCAGATATGGTTTGAACATATATCTTTTAACTATTTTTGAGCTAACATAGCATACCTATTAGAACATTATTACTGGTATGTAGGTTATTATTTATCAAACATAATTCTTTTTAAAACACATAACATAAATCTTATTTTCTAATAAACCTTACAAATACATTTATTTAACACATTGATTTTAGGACTGTGAAATAACAGTCTATTTAAACATGTTACACTTATTCATACTATATTAGTACCAGTCCTTTCTGGTTTAAACCATTATTATTGTGATCCCCTACATCAGTAAACATTAACTCCCATACTCTATTTATTATCATTTTTTACAAATGTCTTGTAAATAAAGATTTACATTAAAATAATAAAATACTGGAAACCTTCCATTTTATTATTTTATTATGCTGTTTATTATTAGATTTTAAAGTTGTGATATAGCATACTACTAAGTTATAGTATCACCAACTTTAAGTTTATTGCATTTTTTTTTTTTAAAAACAACACTTACACAAATTCACTTTCACTGTTGGTTCTGATATTTTGAGTCTTATTATCTCAGACCAGACCTTTAGTAATCATGGACCGTTAAGACTAGTTTATTTTCTTTATTACACAATAGCTTTAGTCGGTGCACTTCTTACAACGCTATACAACACTTTAGTTTTCTCAATAATTACATTTTATAATATTTTGGGTATGTTATACTTTCTTTTGCTTAGTTTTTGCGGGTTTGGGGTTGATAGTAGTTTATATAATAATAGGTTTTATAACGGTGTTTCTTTCATACTATTTCTTCCTCTCCTCCTGTCTTCTTTCTTGTCCTTCTTCGTATCTTCCTTCTGGTATTCAATCTTGTCCCTCTTCTAGTCTTCATTCTTGTCCCTCGTCTAGTCTTCACTCTTCTGTTCTTCCTTCCTCATTCTTGGGTAAACCAAGGTACTTGGTGTTATCACGACTGAGGTTTAGTTTGGAGTATTTAATTTATTCACTGAACTGACTTTATTCTTCTATACAGGTTTCAGGGTATTGTTTTCTTCCTGTTCACAAACTTTATTCTTCCCTCTTCTTGTTTTTGGGGTATTTTGGTATTCACCACCCTTTAATTGAGTCTCTTTTTTCTTTGATATGGTCTTATATAACTGGTTTACTGCTCTGAGCTTCCTGGCTAACTTACTGGTATTATACTATGAGTTGATGAGTTGCTTTAATACTTTCTTTGGTTTCTTTTAACAGTGGTTTTTATATATTATGTAGTGAGGATTTTTATCTTATTGTGGTTCATTCCTCTGATTTATTTAAATGTCATTCAATATTATTGTAACATTTGTTGGTGTAATTAAACTTTATGATTTCATATGACTTAAAATGTAGTGGATTTTCTGTCACGCTACAGAATGCCCTTCTCCAGAAGTAATTTTTTCAGACTATACTTGCTTTGTCTGAAACAATTGCTTATGATAATTATTCTAAGTTTGTTACTATTTTGGACTTCCTTCCATTTTAAAATTTTCTTATTTATATTTGAGTTTATATCATTCTCACTTGATCTCCCTTGATAGTAATAGTCATCTGAGTTTCATATTTATTATTTCATTTTTATACTTCTTCTTAGTATTTTCTCCTTGGGATATTTTCTCCCTATCGTTCCCTACTTTGTGAGCTGGTTCAGTTCAGAGAGGCACTGTACGCTACTTTCCTCAGCTGTCCAATACTTCACACATATTTGAGTACAGAGGCAAATCATCTCTGCTCAAAAAACATATTAATCCTGCTGGAATTATCATCAGACAGATTAAAAAAATTATTCAGAATAGTACACATTTGTTACTATTTAAAAAAAATATCTTTGGGATACTTCACTTATTACTTATTATACTTCTCAGAGATTTTAATATTTCTATCTCAGTTGTTCATCTGACTTATTATCTGGATGTTTCTTTCATTTGATATTATGGTAGGAAGCTCTTCTATTATTACATTTTTTCAACTTTTCTTATCATATAAATCTTTTGGTTATAAATTCTTTATTACCTTCTGGTTTTTCCATTATAATCTGCATTATTTATAGTAGCATATCTTTATGACATTTTTAGACTGTTTCATCGTTCTTAAAATTTCCACTTGTTCTATTTTCTAGAATTTGTATAACTGTCATTACCATAATTGTCATTTAATTCATAAATCATTTTATATTAATTCATTTAATTACATAAATTTTTGACATTATTTTCACATTATTCCGGTCATTGCTATTATACTTGCAAATGCTGGTTTTTTTATTAATTTCATTATGAGGTCATATTTTCTCCTCATACCACTTAAAGTTTCATTCTCTCATAATTCCAAAGAAGTTTTTGTACTTTATTTTATTCAATCACTTAAATCGTATTAAAGAATTTTTTCTTTTTTATTTCCTTCAACACCATTTTACGGAAAGGTTTTTACTCTTCATATTGAACTTAGACATTATCATATTGTTCAGAATTATTTGTTTTAATTCTAAATCTGTTTCCTTTTATTCATCCCATTATGATCCTTTGTTACCATGGTAATTATCTTCTATGCTTACCATAAATATGGTATGAAATCTCATCAGTTTATCTCACCATAGTGTTTTATTTATAATTGGTTGGTAAGTTGTACTTATACTTGGTTTGGGAAACTTGATTTATACATAATTCAAAATTCACTCTTCTTATATTATTCTGTGAAGTTTTCTCAAATAATTTGTATGTAAGGTGGGCTTACATGTGTTTTGGCTGGTTTTATTTCTCTAAACTCTCTTGGTATTATTGTCAAAATGTTTCTCTTCAAATAAATATTTAGTAATCTGTCCTTACTTGTTTTTGACCTTAGATGGTTTTACTTCTAAATTCTCTCCTTCTTTATTATTATATTATAGCCATAAAGTTTGTATTCAAATATTTGTTATGTAAAGTGGGCTTACATTTGTTTTTAGAATTTGGTTGGTTTACATTCAAAATTCTGTTTTATATATCTTCTTCCAAAATGTTCCTTCTCAAACAAATTGTATGTAATTGGCTTACATTGTGTTTAGAATTTAGAGGTTTTAAATTCTATCTTTATATATCTTCTAGCCATAAAATTTTTTCACATTTTCCTGGTATGTAAGGTGAACTTACATTTTTTTTTAGAATTTAGAGGATTTTTATATTCTATCTTATTCTTATGCATATCTTCTAAATGGTTTCCCTTCAAATAATCTTTATGTAAGATTGGCTTACATGTATTTTAGAATTTTGAGGATTTTAAATTCTATTTGGCTGTATTAAGTCCAAACCCTTATTATATTATTCTTCTTTTCAAATAATTTCTTTCAAATAATCTTTATGTAAGATTGGCTTACATGTATTTTAGAATTTTGAGGATTTTAAATTCTATTTGGCTGTATTAAGTCCAAACCCTTATTATATTATTCTTCTTTTCAAATAATTTCTTTCAAATAATCTTTATGTAAGATTGGCTTACATGTATTTTAGAATTTTGGGGGTTTTAATTCTAATTCTTCTGTATTCTTGCCATAAAATTTTCTAATAATTGTAGATAATATGTGCTTATATTTCTTTTTAGAATTTGGCTGTTTTAAGTCCAAACCCTTATTATATTATTCTTCTTTTCAAATAATTTCTTTCAAATAATCTTTATGTAAGATTGGCTTACATGTTTTTTAGAATTTTGAGGATTTTAATCATAAAATTTCTTCATGGATGCCTGGTTAAAGACACCCTTGACTTTACTTGAACTTATTTCTTTGATTTCGTAGGTGTTGTTGTTATTGTCTTTTGAGACGATATAGGGACCAGTATACAGGAGCAATAACTTTTTTGTTATCCCCTCTAGGGAACTGGGTAATTCCCTATTCTTCAACAACACCTTCTCTCCAACGGTATAATGAATAACCTTACCCATGCATTTATTGTATTTGTTCCGCCGTTTCTCCTGATCTTCGGCCACCTTATTACAAAATTGAATTTTATCAAATCTATATTTATGTTCTCTGGGGAACTCCAAGATATCTGCAATCTCTCTAGGGGGTTGTCTCTCGTACATTGCGGAGTATGGGGTTATTCCTATGGCTGGATGAGTATGTGTGAGTGTATCATACACGTATATTAATTTTTAATTTTCGCACACACACACACACACACACACACACACACACACACACACACACACACACACACACACACACACACACACACACACACACACACACACACACACACACACACACACACACACACACACACACACACACACACACATGCATACTTACAAACAATAAATAGAAACTAAAGGTAGTACACAAACCTACCCCCCAAAACACACGCTTTCTCTCTCTCTTAAACATACTCTTCTAAGCAGCGTCAGGGAAGATGTCTTATAATATCTTTAGTAGTTCTTCACGTAGTATGTTCAGCAGCTCTTCCTGTGGATCTTCAACATGTCTCTCCTTGAATCCAACATGTACGAGGGTAAGTCAAAAAGTAAAGGCAAATTTTTAAAAAGGAACTTTTTATTGTGAAACCAAGATGACAAGTAACATCGTTTCTCTACATAATCTCCCTCAACTTCTATGCACTTGGTCCATCTCTTGACAAGCTTCGTAATTCCGTCCTGGAAGAAGATTTGTGGCATCGTGCACAGCCACTCGCGCACCGCCTCCACAACCTTGTCATCCGACGAAAACTTGGATTCATGCAGGTGCTCCTTCATCGGACCAAAAAGGTGAAAATCACTTGGAGCTAGGTCAGGACTGTACGGCGGATGCTCCAGCAGCTCAAAACCAAGATCTTGAATGCACTGGATCGTTTTCCCGCAGTATGAGGACGGGCATTGACCTGAAGCAAAAGCACACCTTTTGAAAGTTTTCCTCGCCTCTTTGTTTTGATTTTGGGTTTCAGATCTCGCAGTAGCTCACAGTAGCTGTCACTATTCACTGTTTGACCTTTAGGAGTGTAATGAATTAGAAGTGGACCTTTCATATCCCAAAACACTGTCATCATCAACTTTCCTGCAGAATCTTGTCTATTGAACTTTTTTGCTGTAGGCGAGGATGGATGTTTCCACACCATACTCTGCCGCTTACTCTGTGGTTCGAAGTGATGGACCCACGTCTCATCAACGGTTACTATGCGACTGGGAAAGTCTTCTCCTTCCTCTTCTAAACGCCTTAAATGTGATTTCAAAATTTCCAAACGTTTCTGTCTGTGCTGGTCTGTCAGTCAATGTGGTACCCAACGAGCACACACTTTGCGATAATTTAGTGATTCGTGGATGATTGCAACTGCTGAACCGTGGCTAATGTTCAACGCATGCGCAATATCATCAATTTTAACACGACGATCATCATGAATCATTCGCTCAACTGTCTCGATGTTCTTGTCCGTCTTCGAAGTGGATGGCCTACCTGAACGCTCTTCATCGCAGATAGATACACGACCATTTTTAAAGCGATTTATCCACTTATAAATTTTGCGTTCACTAAGACAGCTCTCACCGTACTGCTGCTGCATTCTGCGAATAATCTCCGCAGGTTTAGTCCCTTCAGAGTGCAGAAAACGTACCACTCCCCTCATTTCTTCCTTGGTGCACACGGGCAACGAGGCACTCATAATAAAATGCCCTGAAATCACTACGAATGGAGCTGAGCACTGAAACAACACAGCTATAGAACAAAAAAACTTTGAGGTTATGATATGTCATTGTTCAGTCAGTGCTGCCATCCATTGCAGCAGGGAAAATAAAATTTGCCTTTACTTTTTGACTTACCCTGTATGTGCATATAGAAATCTATAGTTTACCGAAAATCATTAAATGTGTATATTTTAGAAACTGTAATTGCATAAAACACAGTAATCCATCTTTGTTTCGAATGTAAAATGGGTAAAATGGAAAGTATCAAACTAACTAACTGGAAAGTGTCCAGTAGCTAACTAAAAAATCGGTATGGAGAACCATATATGACTTCCATGTGGTAAGATTTATGTTTAAAATAATTTACTTGAATTCGGTTCGGTAATTTCTAAAAAAATATCGCCCACCCTCAAACTAATTTCACTATTTATAGATATTTTTGTTATTATGGGGTAGTCGTTTAATATAATGTTATGTTCAGTCACTTTATCCATAAAAATTAGGTAGGCTTACTTTATTCTTATAAAGAAACCGAACTACGCAGATAATCATCCTTCCTCTGAAGCGCTCCGAAGTCACTCATGGACCCTGAGCATCTTGCAGAGGGTTCATTCCCTAAAGACGAAAAGTCTGTCTATGAACCGTTCCTCTGTAAACATGTGCAGTTACACTGCCCAGCGATCCACGGGAAGCATATCGCTATCCACGCTGGACACTTTTTCGGCTTGCACGCGTTGTGTTGGTGTGGGTTTCGGCACTTTCCATTTAAAAAGCGTGCAAGTGTAAGAAAATAAACATGAGTGACGCCAGAAATAATGCGAATTGTGTGTGTGTGTGTCTTGCCTGCCTTTTTATTGTGTAATCATAATAATAAAATGGAAACGTAAACATTACATAATTGAGATATGCTTGCCTGCCACGAACGATATATTTTCTCTCATACATGATTTAAATTAAAATGAAAAAGTATAAAATTTTGTTAAAGTGAAAAGAAATGTTTCCATAGAAACTACTTCTTTGTTGTCAATAACGTATTACACATATAAATATCGGCAGTACTGTGGTCACTAACGTATACCACCTCACGTTTCCGCACTCGATTTTCACTGATGATGGCAGTCGATGGCACTGCCGAAAAGTCTGGTTTTGCAGAAAACATTGGACTAAACAGCCCGGGAAGCAATTTTAACAAAAAACTACTTCTTTGTTGCCGATAACGTAGTACACATATAAAAAATTCTCCCCTCCACCTTCAACTATAATTTTTAATAATAGAAAATTACCCCTACCCCGTTCACCTAACCTCTTCATTTATAGATATTTCATCTACGTTTCTACAGTGGATTATTATGAGCTTCTTATCAGGATACTTTATTTATAAAAATTAAGTACTTTACTCTTGTTAAATCATAAAATGTTTCAGGTAAACTACCCCTTTCTCTTAACCGATCTTCACCAAAATCAATAGACCTTCAGTCCTCTACAATTCAGGGATGCATGCAAAAAAATATTTGATTCTGTTTGAATGTGCGGCAGTTATAATCGTTATATCGTTCGTCATGGAAACATTTCTCTTGTTACAACATAAAATGTTGCAGGTAAACTACCTCTTTCCCTTAACCGATCTTCACCAAAATAAACAGACCTTGAGTTCTCTACAACTCAAGAAAGTGTGCAAAAAATTACTTGATTCTCTTTGAATTTTCGGCAGTTATCGTTCGTCATAAAAAATTACCCTTTTAAAACATAAAACGTTGCTGATAAACTAACCCTATTCCCTCAACCGATCTTCACCAAAATCAAAACGTTGCGAGAACTCTACAATTTAGGGCTATATGCAAAACATTATTTGATTCTGTTTGAATTTGCGGCTATTATCGTTTACCATAGAAAAAGTAAAAATTACCCTTGATAAAAAACCGTTGCAAGTAAACTACCCCTTTCCCTTAACCGATCTTCACCAAAAACAATATGTCTTGAGTACTTTACAAATCAGGGCTGTATGCAAAAAATTATTTGATTCTGTTTGAATTTGCGGCTGTTATCGTTTGACATAGAAAAAAAAAATCTACAGACAGACACACACACACAGACACTTTTCGAAAATTGACTTTTTTTCATGTTTTGAGTGTAGTACAATCAGAATCTGCAATAATCTCGAACACGATTTTTTTTGCCATCACCATACTTCCATTTCCTTAAGGAACATGGAAGTAAAACTTATAAAATTTACTTCCTCCATCATAAACTACCATTTTAATTTATTAAAACAATTATCCCCTCCCCCTTCAACTACCCTTTTCATTTATAGATATTTCATCTACGTTTCTACAGTGGATTATTATGACCTTCTTTTCAGGATACTTTATTTATCAAAATTAAGCACTTTACTCTTGTTAAAACGTAAAACGTTGCAGGCAAACTACCCCTTTCCCTTAACCGATCTTCACCAAAATCAATAGGCCTTGAATCCTCTACAATTCAGGGCTGTATGCAAAAAATTATTTGATTCTGTTTGAATTTGCGGCTGTTATCGTTTTCCATAGAAAAATTCTGCACATAGATAGATAGATAGACAGACACACACACAGACACTTTTCGAAAAATTACTTTTTTTTCATGTATTGATGGTAGTACAATCAGAATCTGCCATTATCTCGAACACGATTTTTTTCGGCATGACCATACGTACTTCCATTTCCTTATGGAACATGGAAGTAAAAAGTAAAAACAAAAATTAAAGAATTCTTTAGCAGGAATAAGCCAATGTGCTTGTTCTTGAATAAACCAACGAGAAGTAAAAGGGTCGATATGGAAAAGCAAAAATATGGAAAAGCACTGATTTCAAAATATTCCGTCTTAATTAACTGTTATTAAACTAAAGATAAATATCGGTATGGAGAACCATACATGACTTCCATGTTCTAAGATTTATATTTAAAATCATTTTCGAAATGAAATATTACCTTCTTTCTACTTACATCCTTAACCACAGTCACTAACGTATACCACCTCACGTTATCGCACTCGATTTTCACTGATGGTGGAAGTCGATGGCATTGCCGAAACGTCTGGTTTTATAGAAAACATTGGACTACGGCCAAACAGCCCGGGAAGGAATTTTAACAAAAAACTACTTCTTTGTTGCCGATAACGTTGTACACATATATATAAAAAATATACATAAAATTAATGGCTTGTATAAGTTAATGTTTGATCTCCATTAAGTAGTGCTCAAGTTTCCAAAGTTTTAATATTATGATGTCCGTAATTAAAACATCAGAGCAGGTTTAGTGTGTATGAGGGTACACCGTGGACAAAAATTTTCAACATTCCCTATTGAGCGTTGCTCAGAGTAAAGCTGCGAATCTACAGTGTACGTTTCACAGAACAAACACGCGGAAAAGAAGGAGCGCTCCGAAGTCACTCATGGACCCTCAGCATCTTGCAGAGGGTTCATTCCCTAAAGACGAAAAGTCTGTCTATGAACCGTTCCTCTGTAAACACGTGTAGTTACACTTCCCAGCGATCCACAGGAAGCAAATCGCTATCCACGCTGGACATTTTTTCGGCTTGCACGCGTTATGTTGGTGTGGGTTTCGGCACTTTCCATTTAAAAAGCGTGCAAATGTAAGAAAATAAACATGAGTGAGGCCAGAAATAACGCGAATTTTGTGTGTGTGTGTGTCTTCCCTGCCTTTTTATTGCAGTAATCATAATAATAAAATGGAAACGTAAACATTACATAATTGAGATATGCTTGTCTGCCACGAACGATATATTTTCTCTCATACATGATTTACATTAAAATTAAAAAATTATCATTTTATTGCCTGGCAACAAAATTATTTTATTTTTAACAATTACCATTGTTTGAAAATGTTTAAATGAATTTTCAAGTACTTTACTGTTGTTAAAACGTAAAAGGTTGCAGGTAAACTACCCCTTCCCCTTAACCGATCTTCACCAAAATCTAAAGGCCTTGACATCTCTACAATTCAGGGATATATGCAAAAAATTATTTTATTCTGTTTGAATATGCGGCAGTTATCGTTCGTCATAGAAAAAATTACCCTTGTTAAAACATAAAATGTTGCAGGTAAACTACCCCTTTCCCTTAAGCGATCTTAACCAAAAACAATAGGTCTTGAGTACTCTATATATCAGGACTGTATGCAAAAAATTATTTGATTCTGTTTGAATTTGCGGCTGTTATCGTTTGCCATAGAAAAAAATCTACAGATAGACACGCACACACACACAGACACTTTTCGAAAAACGACTTTTTTTCATGTTTTGAGTGTAGTACAATCAGAATCTGCAATAATCTCGAACACGATTTTTTTTGCCATCACCATACTTCCATTTCCTTAAGGAACATGGAAGTAAAAATGTCATGACATTAGAAATCGCTTTAATTCTAAATTTGTATTCTTAATAGATTTTGTGAAAATGAGCCTTTCTAAGGATATTTTGAGAAATCCCAGTTTTATTACCCCTTCGACTTTAATTGAAGAATGTAGGAATGTTTTAAGCAACTTATAGTCCGTGTTGTAGTACATTATATTTGATATAAAATCCATCAATAAAAATCTCCTCTTTTTTCCGAATAAAGTCAAGAAACTGCTAGTTTACCTATGGAAAGATGATTGTTCAAACCATAGCGGCGTTAGAATAAAGGAGTCATGCCGTAGACTACCCTGTAAGTGGAATTGTGTCTGGGCGAAAATGATAAAGGTCGCCTATTCTGACTTTATTTTATTAAGTTACAAATATTTTAAATCCTTTTATTTATACAATTATTTATAACCCTGATTTTAAAATACGAAACTGGCTTAGAATTAGGTCTACGTTAAGTGATTATAGAATTTTGATGAAAGTTTTTAATAGCTTTGGGGTGTTGATCCCGTAATTACGCCATTGTCTTTTACTATATCCGATGCCATCTTGGCTATCAAAAAGCGCTTGTCTCGGAGTTGATTATGCCGTATTTGTAGCCTTCAGATATGAAAGCCTTCCTTAACAGATACATGTCATCACAATGTTTGAGCCACGGCAGGCACACTTCATGTCTCGAGTTTCGTGTTTCGAGTGGAATAACATGTATTACATAAGTATAAAGTAAATTTACTGTACTTTCCAATTTTAGCTTTGCTTTAGTTGTTACACCTTACATCAAACTCATTTTTGCTATAAATTTATTAATGCCAGTTGTGAGTTAATAGTTTAACAATATTTCGTGTTCCCAAACGTTGCCTACACTGAATTATACAGATTTTTTTCAGGTTATTAGAAAGATAAGGAAATTGAATGATAAGACATACTTTATAACTGCCTCCTTATAAATTTTATTGTTCTCATTACTTCATTAAATTCAATTTTAATTATATAACTCAAAGGCAATGAATCCCCAAACATTTGCTGTAATAAAATGAACAAATTGCAGCATACCTTGAGTTAATTATAAACATTTTACAAATAAAATATTCATTAACAGTATTTTATATGACTGTCACTTCATAGTTTACTACTGTCTTTTTTATTTGAAGTTTTACATAAAATTATAAGAAATATTTTTGTCCTGAAGAGTTAACGAGTGGTGATTCTGATCCAGCTCCAGCTCTGATTTCAGCGTCTCATCAATCATGGATTGTAGCATCTTACCGATCATCAATGGACGTTATTCATTAGATCTTTGCTGTCTGGTACCGATGACCTTGTAATGAAATCTTCCCAATGAACTGTTTGTTCCGAGTTATCGTAAACTGATGACAGTCGCTTGTTGTTCACAAACCACCTTTATCTACTCTAAGTTCTTTGAATAAAATGTATCCTTTATTTCCGCTTTGTAAAAATATTTAATTAAAACCACAAGCAAAGTGAATGCTCATTTTCGACTTCCAGAAGAATTAACCAAATACCACGTCTTCTTAAAGTTAATACTACCATATACTCTAATGCGCAATTCATACTATTATTATTTAAATATGACCTCTTTAGTAAATATTATTGATTGTAATTACATCAATCTGCATCAATTTTAATAATTTTAAATTTATAAGCGTGTATGGCAGGTCGATTTACTTTTAATGTGTGATGCCACGATTTCACACATATTTCATACTCTGTTCTCTCACTTGCACTTGACAATTTTATTGTATTAACTAGTGTATAAGTGTTGTAATTTTAATTATGATATTGCGTTTTTACTTTTATTTACAAATAAATTCTTTCTAAATAATTACGCCCTACATGCACAATATCTTTATCGGAATTATATTTTCAGCATACAAATCTGGCAAATCAGGAGGCGTAAAAAGTTCGTCTTATGGTGTGTGTGTGTGTATGTGTGTGTTCACTGAATTCGATTCATCACAGAGTTCAATGGTAAAGAACCTCAAATCGTCTGTTGTCACTAAATGAAAAAAAAAAAATAGCAGACATACCTTGATTAATGATAAACGTTTTACACACAAAATGTTCGTTAATCATTAAAAGTTACTTTACGCGTATATGAGAGCAATTTTACAATTTACTACTGTTGTTATAAGCGCTAATTATTGTTTTAAATACTTGTAACCGATCTAACTCTTTGTGTACAATATTCTGCCGTGAATCGGGCAAAAAATCGATTAGGATCAAGTAACGATTTAATTAATTTGTAGTTAAAATTTCTAATTAATTTGTAATTAAAAGTAACTTTTATCTTTTGTTCTAAAGATGACAAAGTGTCAGTCCCAGAAATATCAGCTACACTTGTAAAGACAATAACAAACCTAAAGTCTGTTCTTCAAACATTAATGTGTTTTGATAAATGAATGTAAGCTTTCACGGACGGTGTTTACATTATTACAGTTTTCCGGGTTGTTAGGCCAAGGTCTAAGTTTTCCATGTTTTTCACCGGACGTCCATACCGATGATGGACATCATCAGTGGCGCGGGAAACAGATTACAACACCCGCAATCTGTGTTTGTGTTTACACTTGTTCAATCAATTGTAGGGGAATTGAAGACACGGATTTTACAATATGGTATGAAGTTGTCACCTGCATAATTAAAAAAACCACACTGGCACTTCCTGGCAAATGTCCAATTTGGAGAAAAATTATTCTTTGGCAAGATTTTGTTGGAACAGGAAACTTGTTTTAATTATTTAGGCTGAAATATATTCATATTATAAGCATATATAATTAATTTTCAGACAAATTCCTATTCTTTGATGTGAAAAATTATAAAATAACTGTAGCCAGAATTCTCCAAAAGGTTAACAGCTATGATAAGTAATTAGTGTTCAGAAATTAATAAGGTTGCACTAGATCGTATGACATAACAGTGTGGAGATTGATTCAATTCACGCCACAAATGTCAATCAAGTGTATTTTGGAGGGAGGATACTAGATATCTAAGAGACGATTTAAAATTTTAAACAACAACAATTTTGGTACTATTTATGAAAGTGTTACAGTGATCACGGTATCACTAATCACGGTATATACTAATTTTGAGAGACTGACGATATTTATACAGAAAATAATAACTTCTGTTTTTTAGTAACCGTGGTATGAGTCTCCAGTTGATGGATTAACATTGCTTTACAGTTATAGCAAACTAGACATTATATTAATAGGCAGTGGCGGATTTATGCATAGGCAAAGTAGACATTTGCCTACGGGCGGCAAATTTTGGAAAGGTGAAATTTGACAGCCGTTATGTTGTTTTATACCTAAGAGATGTTTCAACGGCCGCTACATTTCGTCCCAATATGATAAAAAACTTTCAAAAATATATATTGTTTAGTAACTAGGCTTATTACATAATGAGAATAATTCGTCATTTACTTCTGATATGTATATGAAGTACATCGTTGTTTCATAATTATATTTACATGCATTATCTATTATCTACTTTCATTATATTAATGAATTATTTAACTGTTAATTCGTTTTCATTCAAATTTCGAACATCCTTTACCGACTCTGTAATTTGAAGTGAGTGATGTCAATAGGTGCCACTAGCTGCTAACATACATAGCGTAGCATAATTTCATACCCAACCCTGACTGGCATCGCGTAAATTTCTTGGCGTGGTGTGTACCCTACTTCTGTTTAAAGTGTGAGTCATCTGGTCACTTTTCTTTACCCCACCACCATCCCTCTTGTGTTTTTTTACTTATTAATACATTTCCTTCAGTTATTATTCTTTAGTTCTTTGAGTCGGATTGCGGACGAAACATAGGAAGTAACATTAACAGTTACTTTTGCGCACGTCGTTTTTTTATTGGTTGGTGTTTATAATAATATTCATCGTAAAAAGTATAACATTTAAACATCCTTCAACACAACACAGTGTAGTGAACACAATTTTGAGGTTACTTGACGCTACTTATTTTCATTTTTATGCGACGCATAAAATAACGCTAAGTAATTCTAATTTATGTGTAATTTTGTTACTCTATCATAGCATCATACCGCATGTGTGTCTGTCGTTCAGTGTCATCTGTCAGACTGAACTCAGAATAGGTAAAAGTTTTCTAACTTAATTTTGATTAAAATTTAAGACGCAAACAAAGTTTCTCTCTTTATAATAACAGTGTAGATATTGAGGAATTTTGAAAAATGGTATTATAAACAGTGTTTTTAATGTGAATCTTTAGAAATGACTGACGGAAGAAAGTGATTAAGTGGCAGACAATATTTAAAACTGAAAAAAGAAAAAGAAGCTAAAATGGAAACTATTATAAATAAAAGCCGTAAAAGTGATGAGCAACCGCAAGCATGTGGAAGTTCTGATTTGAAGTTTAATGATGTCGGTACCACTAATGTCAGTAGTGGTAGTGTAAAAACTACTGAAAGTGATCATCGAGAGGTTTTAGTTGTGGGCAATCCAGATCAAATTGAGAAACGCGTATCTCTCTATGTAATACCGAATTGTGGGTTAGTTCCATAAACCGAGCCAAGCTTAATATTTAAGGAATCGAAGCATTATACCGACAGTAGCTGTGATAGTAGTGAAGGTAAAGATACTGTCCACAGTGTTCAGCCAGAAAGATCCGTTGTGGAGGAAACTTCATTTTTTGAAGACTCAAGAGCCAGTTCACGTCAAAAATCATGATGTAATATCATCAAATCAAGTAGGAAAGGTCTAAGATTCTGATCCTATTAACTGGCAAGTGAACGAGAGCACACCGCGGTTATGTAGCAAAGTTTGGATTTAAACAGAACACTAGTGCGGACTTAATAAAATCGAAGACTGAATATAATGATGGCACAGTTAGATACCTTACCTCAAATATGTTTCAGCGTAGGTTTGCTAAAGGTGAAACATTTCCTCGAACTTAGCTAGTTTATTCTGAAAACACTGATTGTGTTTTTTGTGGTGCCTGTTTGTTCAAGTGACTAGGGACAAAGTTTTCCGCGGGAGGGTTTAATGTCTGGAAGAACGATTTTTCTAAATTTAAAAAGCACGAAAATTCTATAAACCACAGGAACATTCTTGTCACACTTAATGGAAGAGGGCATTTAAAGGCCGCATAGACAACAGTTGGCAGAACAGTTGGAAGCGGAAACTAATTAATGGAAGAACGTTCTTCATCGTGTTGTCGTTGTAGTCAAAACATTAGCATCATGTAGCATGTCATTACGTGGGGACGCAGAAAAATTTGGAAGTAGTTGCAATGGAAACCATATGATGTTACTTGAAGCCATAGCAGAGTCTGATACGTTCCGCTTCTCATATAGCTAAGTTTGGCCACCCTAGGAGTGGTAAAACTCCTTACTTATCAACGATTGCTGAAGAGTTTTTATTTATCATAGTTAAGGCAGTTACAGACGAAATTATTTCTGAAATTACAAAAGCAAAGTACTTTTCACAAATTGTTTATTCTACACCTGACTTTTCACATACAGACCATCTGGCTATAGTTATCAGGTATGTTAAAGAAGATGGTTCACCTGTTGAGAGGTTTCTGACATTTTTTCCCAATACAGGCCACAAAGCAGTAGAAATGTTTGATGCTGTTTGTAAAGTCCTTAACTCTCATGATTTGGACATTATAAATTGCCGGGATGGTCGTACAACAATGGGAGTAACATGTCTGGAGTATATTGAGGTCTCCAAAACACTAATCAAAGAACTGAATAGTCACGCTGAGTTTATTCCTTGTTCTGCTCACTCACTCAATCTTGTCGGAATATATGCAGATGAATGTCGTAATTTGGGCAGTCATTTTTTTTCTTTTTTTGCAAGAATTGTATAACTTTTTCAGTTCGTCCATCAGCAGGTGGGAAATACTTCAGAACCCCGTGTTTGTCATGGATATTTATACACATGCCCATTCACATGGACATTTATAAATTTTCTACACTGAGTTTGGTTTGCAATACAAGTAGGACAATGTAATGAATCTGCTACTTAGCTCCATATTAAGCTAGGTTTAAATCAATAACAAAGTGCGATTATTCACATGCTAAGCTGTTTTCTTTCCTATATGCAGAGCCTTATAACTTTCAAAGAGTAATTCAAGTTACTCACTACTCTGACAGAGGGCAGTGTCAAATTTAAAATTGCCATTGTAGTAATTGTAAATACAAATTTATAACTGAAGTTTGTTTCATATAAAATTTGTAGTAATAGTGTAATGGATCATAATAGAAAAGATAGGTTGCATATGTAACAGATGGCTAGATAATCGTAAAAATCATGACACATCTACAGTTATCGTTGAAAGCAGCAAATGATTTACATACAAAGAAAATTGTCAATGACTTCTGTTTTCAGAATCCGAATATTAGCTAAAAAATATTCACATATTTTCTATACTGTCTTCATTTTTGTAATAATGTAGCGTAATGCTTTATTTTCATCATAGTATCAGACATGTTGCGAATAATATATGAAAAGTATTGTACTTTCTTATCACTGTAAAACCTTGTTAAAAGGCAACCCTAATGAAAACAGTTTGTTGGAAATAATTTAGCAGTATATAACAAATGTTTCCTCAATTAACTATATTCCAACCAAACTATTCGTGAACTCAAAAATAAACCTGGTGGGTGTGATGAAATTCATGCCTATATAGTTAAGCTAGCTGCTCCGTTCATAACTCCTGCTTTGACTCGCATTATTAATACTGCTATGATACAAGGTACATGTCCATATCAATTTAAGAAAGCTGTAATTTGTCCTATATATAAGGAAGGTGTAAAAAGTTTGGTTAACAATTATCGACCGATCGCACTGATATCAAATTTAGCTAAGATTTTTGAAAAAATTATTTTTACCAGATTATTTAAATTTGTAAAGAAACATAACCTGTTAAGTGCTAAACAATTTGGCTTTCTCAAGAAGAAAGGTACAGATGATGCTATAGCCCTACTTAGCAAATTTATTTATGAAAATCTAAGTATTAGCATACCAACTGTTGTAACTTTTTTGGACTACTCCAAAGCTTTTGACACTGTCGATCATGGCATACTTATATCCAAATTACAGAATATGGGAATAAGAGGTGTAAGCTTATCCCTGATAGCCAGTTATTTACATGACAGGACACAAGTTGTAAAGGTGAATGGGACTAGAAGTCAGCTTATTAAAACAAATGTTGGAGTGCCCCAGGGCTCTATATTAGGACCTTTATTGTTTATTTTATATATCAATGACTTACTAGTGTTACAAGATATATTAATAGCATATGCTGATGATACAGCAGTACCAATGAAGGCAAAGACATGGCCTGAACTTGCAACAGATATGGCAACTAAATTAGATATTATATACTCTTGGCTCTATCACAATAATCTAGTACTCAACATAAGCAAGTCTGTTTTTATCACCTTTGGAAATTATAGAGACTCTGTTCCGCATGACTTTGAAATTAAGATAAATGGTCAAAAATTGAAAAGAGTTAAAACTAGTAAATATCTAGGAATAACATATGACTTTAACATGAAGTGGGATGTACATGTGGCTAACATTGTAAAAAAAACCAAATACTTAGTCTACGTTTTTTACAGACTTAAACATATTTTATCAAAAAAGCAACTATTACAAATATACTATGGACTATTCCATAGTGTGGCAGGGTATGCTATCATAGGCTGGGGGGGTCTATATAAATCATCTCTAGACGCATTGAATCGGCTGCAAAAGTGTATTCTTAAAATTATAGGAGTCAATGAACAAGATTCGAATAAACCATTACATATTAAACAGGTGTTTGTAGTGAATTCTATAGTTTATCAATACAGTGATCTAAAAAGTGAGTTTTTACAAAATCGAATCAACACACGGTATAAAAGTATTATATTGCCGCGACACCTATTAAGTATTGGGCAAAGAAGCTATGTGTATTATGCCATAAAATATTTTAATGAATTACCTAATGAACTGAAAAATCTAAGTGTAAATATAAAAGTGCTTAAAAAAAAAATCAAAGAAAAAATTAGGAACATTGTTATTGAATAATCAAAAAAACAGTCTATTATGATATGGACCTTTTTTTCTCTTTTTTTCATTTATTTATTGAATTGTATTATAGTACAAACTAAAATTTTGTTAAAATTGAAAAATAATTTATTTTTAATATATTACTATGATCGGTGAGGTAAAACTCACAATTAGTATTAAGTATATAAATATTAATTCTAAGGACCAACCTATGTACGGGCATTTATGCCCCCTATAGGTCCTTTATTGTATAATTTTTATTATATGTAAAGGAAAATTGGTAATAAATATTATTATTATTATAACTCAGTCAGGGAAAAGGAGGTATTTTTACATGAATACAATACTACCTAAACTAGATAAACCCTAAACTATATTAAACAATAGTAATTTAATAATAATGTGCAGAGTTTAAAAGATACACACACGGTACAAAGATAACCATGCTTTATACTATGTAGCCTACATAACTGAATAGTACAGTATATAGTAGTGCATTTCCTATATTATATATATAGAATGTGTACAGAATACATGTGTGTGTGTGTGTGTCCATTTGTACACACAAAATGTTCATTACGCATAAGTACAGTATGATTACAATCATAATTAGACAAATTGAGATCAAATTGTATACACAGTATTGTTTATTGAAAAATACAATTTTATATAATTTTAATATGATTTCCTAATTATTGTAGGCGTCTGAAATTAGACCCTGATTTGGATTTGGGAACGGATGTTGGGTCACTGCTTGACAATACTGCTGCACGTCATAAAATATCTGTACGGCCACGCAGAAAGCATGCAGACTCCAGACAACGAGCTACTTTAAGGGATGAAAGGTAAGCCTGAGCTAAAGAATACGCTTTAACTCTGATTTTTTACATTCATAATCTGTTATTATAAGATTTTTGTTGCTTTTTTTTATTGGAACTTATTTTTTTAAACACTTTCTTGTTAACATCATTTGTTCATTAATATATTTTCTTACAGTTTTGTATGTCATTTTTAATATTTTTTAAATTTATATTTTGAAAATATCAAATAACAATATTTATGATCACTTCTAGCTGTCCAAGGAAGTGTTTCCAGTAATCTTCTATGTGAAGAGCATCCTTGTACATGCTTGTTGTTATTGTCTAGACGTTTCAAAGAATATCCTTTGACCAATAGGAGCTTTGAGTCCAGTAACCAGAGAAACCCTACTCTTCTTAAAAACTTAGGGACAATAAAAAAATGACTGAAGTGGTTTGTAGCTGGATAAGATCAGCTGATAAGAACAATGATGATTATTATTATGATAACATCACTAATAATAAAACAACTACATGACATAATAAAGTAACAAAATAGCAATAACTAGTAATCTCTCTGGGCTGCAGAACTTGTTTACTGTTTTGAGAGAAATACATATAATTTTAGATAGATTTTAATACTAGATGACTTACAAAAACACAATTACTGTTTCACTAAACTAACAATTGTAAAGCAGACAAACATACAATAATAACTAAAAATTCTCAACTGTAAGTACTGCTTTTTTTTAGTTAAATTTTAACCATAATATCTAAATGACAATGAATAATTTGGTCATAGCTTTTAAGTTTATGTATGTTTCCAGAGGGGATTTCAGTTAAAATTTTCTTTATTCTTGTATCCACCATGGATTTGTACAATTTCTTCAAAATTATGTTTCCTTCTGAATAGAGGCCTGTTCTCGTAAAATTCTGGAATTTAAAAAATTGAATTTATATTCAGATTTTTATAAAAATTCTCTTTAATTTGACACCTCTCAAGGATTTCTGCAGTTAAAAAAATTTGAACACACATTAGTCGCTCTCACCCCTCTGTGTTAGGGGGATCAATCTCAAAAGCAACAAGAATGTGTGGGATTAATGTGTCGACGTAATTGTCAGGTTTTATGAATGCATTTGAAAGATATTGTGAGATATACACAAATGGATAGACAGGTAGATAGACAAACAGACAAATGCTAAACAGTTGAGTTAAAACTGAGAATTCACTTAACTAATTCAATAACAACAGTAAACTATGGTACTTATATTCAGTATCATTGGGTAATTAATTTCCTTTTATAACTTAAAAAATTTTCCACATTAACAATTTACATTATGCTTAAAGAAAAATCATTCACATAGCCTATATCACAATCTTAGAACTAATAGATATTTTTGTAATGTGTAATCATTTTATCAGTGTTTATTATGGAGAATGGAGAAACATGATGGATGGGGGAAAAGATGAGGGATGTATGAAGTGAAGGACTGTAAAGACCTCCACAAATCTGAAACTAAAACAAAACCATCCATACTGTTGGTAGTAATATGGGAACGCTATTTACATCTAAGTAACAGTTAGTTCTCTATTTATTAGTTTCTTAAATATTCCGTGCAGGTCAAAAACATAAAAAAAAATAATGTGAATTTTTGCAGATATGATACTTTACCTTAACAGAGTAATGTTTTAGTAAAATCTATTATCAAATTTATTTCCTATTTTTTTTTTTACATGCAATTCACTTTCACAAATTAGGTTCTAACTTGATTACAGTTAGGCCTATTTGTAAATTCTTAATCTTGGGATTTTTAATTTACATGTTTATGACATTTTTGTTACGGTAAAAATAATTGTTGTAAAATATTTTAAAATGTAAAAAGGATAATTTAAGGCTAAAATGTCTAACAAGAAGAAGTATTTCAGGGAACAAGAAAGGTCTATTAAGAAAATTACGAGACACATTAAAACCACAATTAACAAATCCAGGATGCAGAATTACAAAAATCAGAATGTAGAATTACAAAAATGGATGAAGTCCATCAGTTACTTGTGGCTGACAGGATAACATGAGGAATAATAAATGAGGCCGGCCAGTGACTTCATAAGCAAGTTTATTTTGCATACAGACAGATTTACTGTTTACTGTTTTAGCTACACTAAACTTTCAGCTCTGCTGTTTGTCACAAATTCTTCAAATAAACAATATGAAATTATAAATAAATATAAAATATAATATAAAAATTATTCTATATTAAATTAAAAATGGATTGTTCATAGTATAGCTAGTAAACCAACAAATTAATTATTTGAGTTGTCATCAACCATGGTTTACATAAAGAATAAAGTAGAATAAAGAAGTAAATATTTTGTCTTAAATAATTGAGTTGCATTTAATTGATTATAAAAATTTATTTCTAGCATCCAAGTTAAAAGTGTTGAGCTACAAAGTTGAATTTCTAGAAAACATGTAATTATAAGATCAACCAATTAAGTTTTATACCAGACTATGGTATCCAACTTTTGGATAAAAAGAAAATTTGTAGCTTCTTGCTTGCAAATTAATAGACTGCAATTTCATTTATGTTATTGATCAGTATGACTGTAACAGTTCAAAAAATTAATAGAATTGAAAAATTGTATTCATCAAGATGTTTATGGAAACAGGAAACAGTTTTTAAATAATTCTGGAGAAATAAAGTGTCAATGTAATAAATTTCTATTAATAAACTTTGATTTTTAAGACAGTGACTGTTTTAAACTGAGCAAGATTAACTGGCATTCTACTTCTGTCTGTTGGCACTGTTGCAATACGAATGTTGTCTGTGCTATTTTTTTCTCATTTTTTACTCCTTACATAGCTGAGAGCACATAGAAACATCCATTATTGCTGTTGCTTTATATCACGTGTTATGTTAGATTTATGTGTCTGTTAAATATGCTTGTCTCAGATGAAACATGGTCAGTGCTTCTTTATCTTGACCTACTACAGGAGAACCGTTTTTACTATGCTACACATAATTGTTAAGAGCTTAAGAATATTTTACACATGGTTGCATGCTCTTGTAAGTTTCATACTTTATACATTTTTTAATTTTTAAATTCAATTTTATCAAGTAAATTGAATTATAAATTTTAAACATGAGATGAAAATTCTGAAAAAATAAGTAATGAATTGTATACCAGAATAATTTCTAGTAAATAAGATTTTTTAGCAGTCGTGTCTTTCTCAGACTAGATGACAGTCAATTGCAACTATCATTTGCTTAAAAAAATGCTTGGAATATTTTGTTTAATAAATGCCCTACAAATATCTGTTTTTTCTTTATCACTGCTGTGATAGATGTTGATTGTACATTTGGTATTTTGAACCACTTTTGTATTTCCAGAGTGTATTTTGTATTTGTATTTGAACCACTCTGTATCTTATTCATCTATAAATCCCTTGAAATTTGTATCCTGATATTTCAATTTGATATTTATTTAAGTTTATTGACCTCATAGCTCAAGAAAATTAGCACTGTCCTATTTTCTGG
This sequence comes from Magicicada septendecula, assembly GCA_034769895.1. Classification (NCBI taxonomy): domain Eukaryota; kingdom Metazoa; phylum Arthropoda; class Insecta; order Hemiptera; family Cicadidae; genus Magicicada; species Magicicada septendecula. The sequence goes on along the minus strand of CM068367.1, from coordinate 620,915,124 downwards.
AACACAAATTTTACCTTCTTTTTCTCCTTTTTTTGTTGTTAATTAATATCAATGTGGTCATATTTTATACATTTTCAGGTGCATTGTTGTATATTACAAGGTTCTTATTTAATGATTACTACAGTATGCTACATATAAATATTGTAACTTGATTGAAAGGTTTTTGGCTTCCAGTATCATGATGCATTATGGTATCTAAAACACACACACACATTCAGTAGCTTTTTCCCTATAGAGTGTAAAGGTAAAACACATTTGTAATGAGAGATAAACAGTGTATTATAAAATTGATTAGTTACAGTGTTTAAATCATCAAGTTTTGTTTTGTTTCTTCCTTTAGTTGTCTGTTATCCACTGATTTTATTACACCAGTCTTGTTACTAAGACTTTTTTGCTTCTTTCTTTCTCAGAAACTGTAGGTCATGGAATGTACAGAAGAAAGTGTGTTTTTTTTATTTTAAACTGCTACGTCATGTCAATTATTTCCTCTATATCTTATTTCAACCCCTTTTCTGTTTACTTATTGCAGTCAGAATGATCTGGAACTACAGTACTGTAACACTATGGAGAGAATTTATTTTTAATTCGTGAACTTTTACTTCTTTTCTCATGTTTTAATATTGCAGAGCACAATTTCCTATACAGTGGATGGTAACTGTAAATTTATAAACTTTTTGTTATTGCCATCTTATCTCATCTCATTGCCATCTAAATGTTATTTTTAAAAACCAATTTCTTAAGTATCTTTCCTCATAATTTTTAAAATATTAAAATATAATGAATATAACACACACGCACACAAATTTAAGTGAATGGCTTTCTTGAATTCCATCAGACTTCTCCTGTATCTTATTCCAAACCCATTTTTATTTACTTATTACAATGAGAATGGATTGGAGCTCCATTACTCTAAAACTTCTGACAATATTTATTTTTGGTTTTGAGAAATATCAAAACATCTATTATATAAAAGACAGGTTATGGAGAATATTAATAATTTGCACTAATATCAGAAATGATTTACACACACTGTTTTGCAATCTACTTTGCAGATGTACAAAGAACAAACAAATTAAGAAGAAAGGTACTTAGACAGCTTTGAAATGTGGTTGTGGTGAAGAATAATTAAGGTAAAATGGACTGATGGAGTAAGAAACAATGAAGTATTAATGAGATTAGGAGAGAAACGAAAACTGCTGAAAGTAACAAGAAAGAGAAAACATCTTGGTTGGGGTATATATTGTGTAGAAACTGTCTGCAGCTAAGGGTCATAGAGAGAAAGGTGGAAGCAGACAGGACGGGAAGAAAAAGGGTTGGACTGGTTGATGGCATCAGAAACAGAAGGAGCTGTAGTCTGATGAAGACAATGCACAGGGCTGAAAAAGTGGAAAGCATTCAGTTAAAACCCGTTGTTTTACTAAAAAAGAGAAGATTGCAAATGTATTTGTTCATGGATTATTTGATACATAATGATGACAGTAGTGCAACACATTCATTCATTACTGAACAAAACAGACTCTATCTATAAACAAACTCACGTGAATATTTACCACACACAATTTCAAAACATGAGAGGACACATTTATTTGAACCCAGTGAGAATGAATCATATCATAAAAATGGAGTTCACTGGTTCTATAATTAGATAGTTCTTTGGTAGTTATGCCAGATCATACTATCAACATAGCATATGGTCTGTAGTAAACTCAAAACTACCACACATACACAAACACACACACATCTTTGACACTTACTGGGCATATTAAAATGTAAATTATGATCACACCAGCATTCTGTTACCTTACACTTTTGTAAAATGTACTTCATGTGTCATGTTTGTATATTTACTAGAAAATTTAAGCAAACTTACTTATTTATGTAAGTATTTATTTTAATTAACTAATTATCACAGGTAAATTAACCTTTTTGCAAGGCTAATTTGGAAAGTAGAAGGCATTTACTGTTGGAGTTCATTAAAAATGGTGTACTTACAAAATTCTTGGGAAAACACTCTTAAATTAGAGTATGAAGAGGTAAAAATCTGAGTTCCAAAAATATTGTTACACTGACAAGATAGGAAATATGTATCATTTACATGATGCTTTACATGTATTGTGAGAGCAGCAGGGTTATATGCATTTTCTCAATATTTATGCACCTCACAGAGATGCTCAATTGTTCTGCAGGCATCTACATAATCATGGAACTCTCTGACAATGTCATATTTATTACTTCTGATTATAAATACAGCAACCCACAATGCAGGCCAGTCAGTCATATATTAAGAAGCGAAGCAACAAGGATTTGCAGAGTCAGTTATGATTTTGCTATCACAGTACATTATCAGGCAGTGGTATTTTGCATAAAGTCATAATTTTGAACTATCGTGTGCGGACTTCAGTAATTGATGTCTTTTATTATTTATGTCACAATGTTAATTGTGTTGGACAATTAACGTGTGTTGGACAATTGTAATACTGAAGAATTGTTATATATGAGTGTTACTTTTGTATATTAGAACTGTAATTAAAGTTGTAATGAATCCTCTGGTGTTCAATTATGTCATTCCATTGTTTTTTATGGGATGATCTGTAAGGCCACTGTAACAGTGGTATCAGAAGTGTGAGTTGGGAGCTTTTAACAATGGAACTAGCAGTTATAACATAGAAGAGTTTAGTGCACACAAAAAATTATTTTCAAGCATGGATAATAGTCAGTTAATAGAAATTTTCCTTTCACTATTACTTCCCACAGGAAGTTCAGGATAAGAAAGCGAAAGAGCAACAAAGAGCACTGTTGTTGGAATCAGAGGAATGTACGAAGGAACCAGAGAACATCTGATTGACATAGATTGATTTCAAAACAAATCAATATCTGATTTAGAAAAAAGAACGTAAAACAAAACACCTGAAGGTGAAGCAGCATTTTGTAGCTGCTACAATCACAAATCAGTGGAAATAGAAAGAGAAAACAATTGCACTCATTCTCACTTTTAAAGATCCCATTGCAGATTTATTACAGAAAGTGCCACCTGACAGCCAGAACATATATGCCAAATCAGTAAAAGCTCAGGAACTACAGAACAGTAGTGAGTTTCTAGTATCTGCACAATGTACACTGTGTTCAACTGACAGCAACACAATAGCATTCTGGAAAGAGTTTTCAGTAGTTTGAAGAAAGTATTGACAGACTGATTAGATGGGTCTATCCTGAAACACCAGAGGATTTTTTAATATACTTTACAATGCAGATATTTAATGATGGGTTTATAAACAATGAATTACAACAAGCATTGTGAATTTCAAGACACCAGCATATCTCAGACACTCTTATCCATGCCCTAAAGTGTGTAGCTGCCAAGTCAGCATTCTCCTGTATCAATGAGTTTATGTCATCACATGGAAAAAAGATAGAAGATGCAAGTGGGGAAACTTGGCTATCTCCTAGTAGATTGTTGGGAGACCAAAAAGCAGAGAAAAGGGCATGGAACTGGATGAGTAAAGCTCCTGAACAGAATGCAGTCTCCATGCTGTGAATTAATTTGTTACTATCTCTGGTTTAATACGTTATGTAATATCCATTTACATTTTAAACTTTTAACTGGAAGAGTCATAAGCAGTGTTCATAATATTTCCAAGCTGACAGTTATAGTTAACAAGTAAAAGTGGCTGTTTACTATAGTACCAAAGAATATAAACATAAATTATATTCTTGGATTTCGTTGTCCATGACGTGTTCGTTACTTAACTAAATATCACTATAATATTGACGACTCGGAACACGAAGTTTTTACTCATAAAAAACTTAGTGTTCCGAGTCGTCAATATTATAGTGATATTTAATAAATTATATAATAAAACTATCCATATGTTTATATCACTGTTTTTAATATTCTTAGTTTGTACCTTACATTTCTTTACCTTCAGTTATTACAAATAGAGAAATTGTATCCATTATACGCTCCATCAGCATTTGGTTGTACAAATTTCAAGCAAAGTAAATTCTAGTAGATTTAGTAGGCCTACACAGGATTGATTACTGTGTACTAATTATTATTATCTGTTTAAAATGTCAACATGATCAAACATTAAGTTAAACACATCTTAAGTAAAAGTTAAAGAACAAGTATATCAGAAATAAAATAGAAGATTTACAGTAAAACACAGTTCAAGAGATCTCTCACTAACTTCCACAAATTCGTTTTCAATCTGATTTTGTTTAACAACTAATAAAATGATTAATTATTTAATAGTTTATAAAAGTTTAATAAATAATAATTATTAATATTATCATATTATTTATTAATATTTAATTATAAATAATAAAATGTATGTACCTAGGAAAAAGACATGGTCTTTAATCTTTACCATTTCAACCATTTATACTACGCTAATAAAATAAAGAAAACATGGCCATTGTGGAACAGGCCACATTTCTATTTTTGAATCAAAAACTTCTATGAGGAACCAGTTTTTAATATTATAGTATTAGTATGATTATATTCTTAAAAACATGTGTTGATTTAAACCTGCCTAAAGTTTGATTTTCATCTACATTCATGGTTAATTTTTATTAGTATCTTATCCCTATTTGCTTATATCAATCTCTACAAATTAAAATAGTACATCTACACCATGTCATATAATATCATGGACAATATATTTTAAGGAACTTTTATTATTATTATTTTATACTTCTTTGAAACTGAATTTAGATTTTACTTTTTGCAAATATCCATCTATTTGCTCATTAAGTGATAAACAAAATTTAACTCTATACATGTGTACTTTACAGACAGTCAATAATAGTCAATAATATATGCATTGATTAATACATACATTAAATATGTGTACATAAATATATGTATTAAATAATATAACATATATGTACTAAACCAAATTAACTGTTACTGAATGTATATAGAATACTCCTTTTAAACTCCACGAATACAAATAAAAGGGGAAGTGAAAAATAAGATACAGTTTAACTTTTTTGCACATAATTTTTTTAAATATTATATATAAATAAATATATATATATATATATATATATATATATATATATATATTGTAACGTAACAGAAATACGGTCCTTGACGTTACATAAATAAAATGATAAAATTAGAATAGGGAAGAAAATATATTAATTTTCCACACTTATAAAAAGGTCAGAAATCCAACCCATAATTGTTTAAATGTAATAAGAATGCAAGGTAATAAAAAAAAAAGATAAGCATATAATAATGTTAATAGTAATAAACCTCAAAGTTCAGTGAGAGGTAAATAACAGACATTGACACATATTGTAAAAAAAAACTAATGTTGACTATTTCAGAATAATTGATGTTTTTAAAATAGATGAGAATGAGTAAATAGTGTATGACCTAAGTTACTCAAAAATACTTGTTATTAATTGTATCATGTTATATTGTTATCATGACCGTGATGTTATATTTTGTGTTATCATGTGAAAGTTTTCCTGTTGATAGAATATCAGGTAATTAAATATTATGTATTATTAATTTACCGTTGTGGAGCTGTGGTTGAACTCAGTTATTGAGTACTAATTAATTTCATTTTTATGTGTTATCCATAGGTCAAGATAAAGTTGTTGTTAGATATTATAAAGTTAATTATTTGTATACATGTACTTAGATAATAAGATAATTATAATTGTAAACTTGGATAAAAAGGCTATAATTGTTAACAAGGTACCAAAGGAGTTTAATACCACCATATCATAAATAGATAAAAGGTTCTATAATAGTGCAGATAGTAACAAGTTAAATTCAGAAGTAGATCAAGGTATAATGATAGGCCTAACAACCAATCACATTATATAGTAAGTTAGATCAGAAAGGTTAGGTAAAGAAATTAGTAACAAATACTAAATACAATCTAATGAATTAGTAGAAGTTAATAATAATTAATAATAACAAATAAATAAACTCAAATTAAACAAATTATTATAATGCCATAGTGCAATGATACCGATAGATAATGTTTGGTAACGGAAAAATAATATTTGTTAAAATAAACAGACTAAGAGTAAAAAGACAGCAAAATATATAAGAGTTAGTAAACAAGCCATAAGTAAGATTATATTCGGATATAATGGAAATTTAGAAAGGGATTATTTTGATGAGTGGAAGAACTTTGTATGAAAGGATTATAAAATCAGATAATATCGAATAAGAATAAAAAATGGTTGCTAGGGACGACAAAATATATAGAATTTGTTGATTTGACTATTGAATAATTTGACATGAACGAGGAGAGTTTAACTAAGAGAGATGCTCAATAAAAAATTGATTTAATATAAAATACCAAGTACAGAGAAAGTTAAAATAAATGAATGATAAATTGCAATAGTTTGGTCCACTAACAGTTAACCATATTATATAATTGGACAATATAAAAACGATACACAAAGTAACTAAAAATAAAGGAAGAACTCGGATTGCCAAATTCCTGATAATGAACAAATGTTAAATTAACAAAGTGATGAAACCAGAGAAATAACTACCGGCATAAAGATATAATCCTCTAAAACAAACGAAACTAAAATAACCACCAAATTACATTGGAACTTGCAGTTTACACAATCTGATAGAAAAATGAAATTGGATTCGAATTTCGTCGAAGCACGTAACCACAAAACTCGGACATTGGTGAACAAAAGGAGCGGTATTTCTGCATCATCCAAGGACCAAGAATTCCACTTTTATTTCAACTTTGGAGAGAAGACGGACGAAGATAAATTCATCTGCATTCGCTATTGACCAAACACTACCAGAGGTTAGCTGTACACAGCCTCATTGAGTTGCGATGTCGAGCGGACGGTAAAGCAACAATTATTTAAATATTATTTAATAAAATTTAACTCTATATTGTAATACCTTGTATTCCTATTTAAGCACTTTCTGATCTTCCTAACAGTTGAAAGAACCTTCACACCCTGTATTTAAAGAATTATAAGAACCATAACTGAATTTAATATAAAACCTTGAATCCGATCGATAATCGATTACTTCTGACTTATAGCCTTTCGTATCTAAAGTAAGAGAACAATTTTGTTGGACATTAAATATTAAATATTAATAAAGAATCATTTCAAAATTTAAATATCTTCTCATTTTTATAAGATTTAATGGAGTGTGAATAGGAAATAAGATAGGTAGAGAGTATAACCAATAATCACCATAGCGGTGGGTTAACCTACAATATTCCCTTGTCTGGGAACCACAGCGCTATTCGCGGACTTCTCAGGTATTAAAGAGAGGAGAATTCAATAAAAATTTCTGCCATTCTCTTCAAAACAGAATAGGCTTGAGCGGAATTTTCGAATAACACCCTACACACATAATTCTCACTCACATTAACACCATTATATTAAATAGAGAGATAAAGGAGATATAATTAACAATATCACAACACCTACGAAATTAAGATACATAAGAAATTGGCACATTAACAAAAAGAGAGGAAGGAGGTACATTATAAATTGGCTTCCATCGCGGGGCTCGAACGAGACGTACGTACCCGGTACATTATAAATTGACGAACCCAACAGTGGGAGAAACCCGAAAACACAGGGTAAGTAATAAATTGACAAACCCAACAGTGGGGCTTTAACCGTAACACAGTAGGCACATTATAAATTGACGAACCCAACAGTGGGGCTTTGACCGGAACACAGTAGGCACATTATAAATTGGCGCTCAACTAGTGTAGGGCTTAAGTTAAGTAAAACCATAATTATATAAATATTACTTAACTCGAGCAGGCAGCTGTTAGAGACAGAGAAATGCAATAAAGAGCTATGATACCAAAGGAAACGAAAATGCCCGAACAAGAAAGACGATTAAGTTACGCGGAATGGATGACGGTGCTATTTAAAAAATTCAGCAAGGATATGGAGTATATTAAGAAGAACGCCACCAATCATGAAAGAGTGCAAATGAGTCGCGCGAATGCAATGGGAACACCAAACGACAAAATGACTTTGAGAGACATTTATGATGAAATGTGGGAATTAGACGACAGGTGTAATAAATAAGAGACTATAGGGACAACCCACAAAAAAGACGATAACAATGTGGAAAGGATGACTGAAGAAGATTGGGAAAGATGTGACGATAATGAAGCACAAATGAAAAACGAAAGAACAGGAGTATACGCCCAGGTGACAGAACAATATACTCAGGAAGAATATGAACAATGGAGACGAGTAATAAGACAACCTGAAAACCCAATACAAACAGAAAATTATAGTAAAAAATAAAACCATAAAATAGTTTTAGTGATTTTCACTCGTCAATTTATTAAAATTATAAATCCATGACAGCTGTTTCGGCAGCACAGTGCCTTCATCAGATGGTGTAAGCTGACTAATTTTCGTACAAACAATACAGAATATAAAATATAATACAACTGTTGTATAGAAAGCGATAGTAATCTCGTGTCGATAAGATTTAATACACATTACACAAACATATAACATAAAATAAACCAAATCTATTTATACAAATTAAGCAGAGGCGAGCTATTTAGATCTAACTGATCATTTAATAATACATTTAAATATTTGTGTTTATTAATTTCAAGGGTTTCTAATAAATCAAGCTTTGGGCCCTTATCAGATAAATGTAAAATTTCAAAATTGTCATTATAACTATGGTCTTTTTCTAACAAGTGATTTGCATAATTTGATTTGCCATCATTATATCTAAAACTATAATTGTGACCATACATTCTTTTTTCGAAAGATCTACCTGTCTGTCCGATATAAACTTTATTACAAGACCCACAGGATAATTTGTATACACCAGACTTTTGCAGTTTATCTGTTTTACTCTTATTATTTTTAATATATTTTCCCAAAGAAGACTGCGTCTTAAAAGCTATATTTACATTCCTTTGTGTGAAATATTTACCAATATTATCAGAAGCAGAACCTATGTAAGTGAGAGTGTGATATCTTTTAATCTGTGTTGAGGGAGGGTAAACTAGTTTTAAAGCTTGTGAATAAAATTTTTTGTTTAACAAGTGATCTATGAGGCTAGGTTGGTAACCATTGTTGACAGCTATTTGTTTAATAATGTTAAGTTCTGATTGGAAATTTGAGTCTGATAATGGAATACTAACTAGTCTGTGGATAGAACTGTGAAACGCAGCCAATTTATGTGAGTATGGATGTGTGGAAGTAATGTGTATTGTCATATCTGTATGTGTAGGCTTATGAAAAATACCGAAGTCTAATTTATTATTGAATTTTGTTATTGTAAGGTCTAAAAAATTGATACTATTGTTATCTTCTAATTCTAAGGTAAAGCTAATATTTTTGTGTAAATTGTTAATAAAATTAAGAAAGATCTGTAATTGTCTACGTGTACCTAGAAAAATTGCTAAAATATCGTCCACATATCTATACCAAAAAATAAACAATTTGAAATAAGGGTGTGCTCTAATTTTAGTTTCTATGTAGTCCATAAAGATTTCAGCTGCCAAAGGGCTAAGTGGATTTCCCATTGCAAGCCCTTCTTTGCCAATGTAGATCTTACCATTAAATTCAAAGTAGTTTTGATTAAGGCAAACCTTCAGTAAATTCAAGATATCCTCTCTCATAAAGGGGTTATTACAATTTTCAATTAATAATTTTTCTACAATATCTATTACATCAGTCGGTGGAATACTCGGAAACAAATTCTTCACATCAAATGATAATAAAATAGCTTTGTCTGGGATATGTGAATCTTTAATTCTGTTAATTAAGTCTAGTGAATTTTTAATACTATGTGTTGATTGAAATTTGCATTGTGTTTGTATAATCTTAATTAGTCTTTTAGATAATTTAACAGAAGGAGCAGTTACATATGATACCACTGGTCTAATTGGATGGTTATCCTTATGCAATTTAATTAAAGAGTAAAGCTTTGGTGGCTGAGGATTCATTACTGATAAAAAATCCAAATCTCGATTATCAAAGAAAGAACAATTCTTTATAACCTGTTTAACATCTATTTGAAATTTAAAAGTCGGGTTAATATCAATGGGTTCAAAAGAGTTCAAACATTCAAGTGTCTTGTTTACATATTCGCCTTTGTCGATAGCAATAACAGTATTGCCCTTGTCAGCGCGGGTAAATATTATATTATTAACTACAGATTTTCTCTTAATTGAATTGATAGCTAGTCTATTTTTATTGTTAAATGGTAGAGTCTTAACTTGTTTAGCATAAAGAGAAGTTAATTTATCCGCTACAATGTATTTGTTCAATGGTATTGATTCGGAATTTTCATGAAATTTATTGTACTTATTTTTTAGACCTTACAATAACAAAATTCAATAATAAATTAGACTTTGGTATTTTTCATAAGCCTACACATACAGATATGACAATACACATTACTTCCACACATCCATACTCACATAAATTGGCTGCGTTTCACAGTTCTATCCACAGACTAGTTAGTATTCCATTATCAGACTCAAATTTCCAATCAGAACTTAACATTATTAAACAAATAGCTGTCAACAATGGTTACCAACCTAGCCTAATAGATCACTTGTTAAACAAAAAATTTTATTCACAAGCTTTAAAACTAGTTTACCCTCCCTCAACACAGATTAAAAGATATCACACTCTCACTTACATAGGTTCTGCTTCTGATAATATTGGTAAATATTTCACACAAAGGAATGTAAATATAGCTTTTAAGACGCAGTCTTCTTTGGGAAAATATATTAAAAATAATAAGAGTAAAACAGATAAACTGCAAAAGTCTGGTGTATACAAATTATCCTGTGGGTCTTGTAATAAAGTTTATATCGGACAGACAGGTAGATCTTTCGAAAAAAGAATGTATGGTCACAATTATAGTTTTAGTAAATATCACTATAATATTGACGACTCGGAACACTAAGTTTTTTATAAGTAAAAACGTAAAGTTTTACCTTACAGCCTAAACCGGCTTTCACCTATAGAAGGCTTCATCAGAGGCTGTCGTAAGTAGCGCTGTTCGTCTTGTTGTTGGCGACGAGATAGTGTTTCGAAAGATCGAAGCTGTGTGTGTGTGGTTAGATGTGTTCGAATAATGCGTGCGATTTGAATTGTGTCTGTTCGTTTAGGATGTCGTTTTTATTTGTTTTTGTGTGTTTGTATATTTCTAATTGTTCTAGAGTGTCTAGTTTTCGGCCTTTTGTGTGTACGTGTAGTATGTTCATGTTATTGTCGATGTTTTTATATGTGTGGTTTGCTTCAATGAGGTGGTTTGCGAAGGTAGATTCTGTAGTGGTGTGGAGTGCTTTTGTGTGTTCAATGTATCTCGTCGCCAACAATAAGACGAACAGCGCTACTTACGACAGCCTCTGATGAAGCCTTCTATAGGTGAAAGCCGGTTTAGGCTGTAAGGTAAAACTTTACGTTTTTACTTATAAAAAACTTAGTGTTCCGAGTCGTCAATATTATAGTGATATAATAACTAACGGACACGTCATGGACAACGAAATCCAAGAATATAGTTTTAGATATAATGATGGCAAATCAAATTATGCAAATCACTTGTTAGAAAAAGACCATAGTTATAATGACAATTTTGAAATTTTACATTTATCTGATAAGGGTCCAAAGCTTGATTTATTAGAAACCCTTGAAATTAATAAACACAAATATTTAAATGTATTATTAAATGATCAGTTAGATCTAAATAGCTCGCCTCTGCTTAATTTGTATAAATAGACTTGGTTTATGTTATGTTATATGTTTGTGTAATGTGTATTAAATCTTATTGACACGAGATTACTATCGCTCTCTATACAACAGCACTTGTATTATATTTTATATTCTGTATTGTTTGTACGAAAATTAGTCAGCTTACACCATCTGATGAAGGCACTGTGCTGCCGAAACAGCTGTAATGGATTTATAATTTTAATAAATTGACGAGTGAAAATCACTAAAACTATTTTATGGTTTTATTTTTTACTATAATTTACAATGGATTTTCACCAAGTAAAGGCATCCAGCATTAATTAGAAACAGAAAACACAGAATTAAGGGAATGGATAAGGGTGATGTTTGAACTATCCAGAGAATATATGTGTAACTGGAGGAAGGAACATAATCGAATAGAAGAATTTATAGGAATGCCAAATCATAAAAACTTAGAACAATCAAATGTGCAACAAGAAATAGAAATAGTCAAAGTGAAGCAACAGAAGAAAATGCCAGAACCCACACAAGAAGAAGAGACGAGCATGAAGGAGATGATGAGAAGGATAATAGAAATACAAAATAAAATTAATGACATACAAAATGAAACCTTAAACCGAATGAGAGAATATAACAAGAGACACCATGAAACATTAATGAAACCAATGGATAGTGATTTAGAGAATAGGAATGAAACAATAGACAGCACTTCCGAAGGTATTAAAACAAATCCAAACACAGAAGAGAATATCAAGAAAATAAGAAAAATAGGTAGAAAGAAATTATTAAATACTGTTCAAACTTTGTACTTTATTTATCAGCTGTGTGCCGTGACCACTGCAATGCGACATGGGCGGATGACGTCACTTACTTATCAAGCGCTGCCGGCGGTCAGCTGACCGATGGTAGACAAGTCAGTTTAGTTTCTAACCAGACTCCGAGCTGTACTCTCGTTAAAAAATCTCTCTTCCAGCCGCGGCTTCTGGATCATTCTTAATTACGTATCGTACTTACTAATTTACTCAGACAACCTGCGTCCATTTACAATGGACTGCGACTTCTTTCAAAACTAATTTTATGGGCGTTATGGCCTCAAAAACATCCGCACGTGTCGACCATGGTCTATAAATTTTAACATTTCAATAAACGCATATCAAACAACAGAATTACAGTCCACTTCTTTTCGTTTAAAACCCAGCCTTTTCTACATAGCGTTTTTGGAACAACTCGAGATTTTCAAGAGCTTCCAATCCGCAACATTTTTGGTCCTCACGGGACGGATATCATATTTTTGGCCCAAAAACGACAGCATTTTTGGTCCAACCGAACCGGATTTATTCTCGCCCTATGGGCAGCATTTCTTGGTTCACAAGCGACCGCATACTACTTTGGCCTTACGGGCATTTCTTGGTCCTGAGCGACCACATTTTCATCCACAAGCGACACCATTTTCGTCCTGAGCGACACCATTTTTGTAAATTACATCACAATCAATACGACAAGATTCGGCGGAGCAGTAGACCAGAGACGACGGGACACGGCAGGACAGCATTTGCGATTTCATGTAAAAAAGGTTCCACAGCTTTAAATTATGGAGGGCTACAACATAAGGCGTCATCTGACCAGTAGAGACAGGAGGTGCAACAGCTCCTAACAGGATCGAGCAATGGGATCGAAGCCAGCTTCAGCATGACTGGATCAACGTCCACGTGACTACGAACTTTTTACTTATATTTAACGGTTAGCAATATTTTACATTTAGCACTTATTTTTTAACACCTTTGTATAAACACACACCATCATTACACAATACAAGTTAGTAAGTGGTTGGCAGTTCATTGTGAGTTCAAACATCAAAGATAAAAATATATGTTACTATCATTTAAATTCATAATTTTAATAATTTTTAATTGCCAACAAAGCTTGATTAATAGAGAGAGTAAGCCTATGTTCTAGCAAGTATTATGTTCATATAAACAACGATCGCTAGCTACCGCAACGTATTCAAATTTATCAAAACTTGTAAGTTTATGGTTCACATGCTTTATGCTCAAATTCTTCCAAAGTATTTTTCTTTTTTCTTAACTTGTAATAATGGCAGATGTAAAGGCTCTAATAAAAAAACGAGGCACAATTAAAGCCTCAATATCACGCGTAAATACTTTCGCGGATAACTTCGATTTGGAAACCAGCGATCATCATGCGCTGAAAATAAAACTTCGACATTTGATGGAATTATCCACCAAATACGATGAGATTCAATCCCAAATCGAATCCGAGGAAGCGGACTTTGCTTTAGCGAGTGATAGGGTACAAACGGAAGACGATCTTTGTAATATAGAGTGTAAATTGCAACACCTGCTGGAGCAAGCTGAGCGTATGAACCAGAAACCATTAATTAATGCTGAAAGTAAACAGCTTAAAACACCCCCCATTCAGTTGGAACCAATCAAATTACCACGGTTTGCGGGTAGTATTATTGAGTGGCAACATTATTATCACATTTTTCTTGAACTAATTCACGTCAGAGCCGATCTAACGGACATACAGAAACTTCACTATTTGCACTCGTCATTATATGGCGAGGCGCTTAACGTAATAAAGTCATTACCAATCACTCATGAGAATTACGTGGTGGCTATCGATATGTTGAAGAATAGATATGACAGTAAGCTAATTGTCTCCGCCCACCATGTCGGGAATGTCCTGGACGTACCATTGGTTCAACAAGAATCCCAAGTCAGCATATCTAAATTCATTGATGAAATCTCAGCCAATATAAATGCTTTAAATAATCTCAACCTGCCAGTTAACACATTCGAAATTATTGTCATACATTACTTAGCTAAAAAACTTGATAGTTACACTTTCCGGTTGTGGAAACAGAGTTTGTCGGAACATAAATTCCCTGACTTTAATAATTTTATGAATTTTCTAAATTCACGCAGAAAATTGCTACAAAATCTTGATAACGCGACTACCCCAAAGGGCAGGTTGAATAAAAGCGATAAGTCTCCTTATCGCAAGGCAGTTAAACAGATAAGCGCTCCTAGGGGGGGCATTTCATTCTCATATCAGAAACAATTTATGTAGACTATGTAACGGCGAACATAGAATTATCGACTGCTTACAATTCACATCGCTTTCTGTCCCTGATAGAAAAAACGTTATAGTAAAAAACAAACTTTGTTTAAATTGCCTTCGTCCGGGTCACGAAAGCTCAAAATGTCCATCAAAATTTTCTTGTAACAAATGTGCTAAGCGTCACCACACCACAATTCATGTCCCCAACAAAGACGGAGCTTCCATCAACAACCAATGCTCACTAAAGTTACAGACAAATAAATCAATATTGTTATCCACCGCCGTCTGTATGACCGCTAATAAGGCCGGTAGAAAATTTCCCGTTAGAATTTTACTGAATTCCGGCTCTCAAGCAAACTTTTGCACAATGGATTTCGCCCGCAGAATGGGCCTCCAATTGGTTAAATCGCAGCTGCCCATCACGGGTATAAACAACTCGCTTTCCCAGGCTGACTTTAGTACAAAGGTAAGGCTACATTCTCGCTATAAACCCTTCACGTTAAACGTGCATTGTGCCGTACTACCCAGTATAACTAATGATTTACCGGCGGAGTCGTTCGATCTTGCCTCTTTGAATTTACCCAAGCACGTATTCTTGGCTGATCCACACCTAAATTGCTCGGCGCAAGTCGATGTACTACTCGGCGCTCAATATTATCTCCAACTAATTGAACCTATTAAATTTATGCGCGGACCGCACTTTCCTATAATTCAGGAGACTAAGTTAGGATTTATTTTGGCCGGTAACTTACCCTTCAACGTCGACATAACTAAAACAGTTCCGTCCTTTATGGTCTGTAAGGATGTTAGTCAGATTTCCTCGCAACTAAAAGAATTTTGGAAGTTGGAGGAGATCTCTAGTCGCGAACCCTGCTCTGAGGACTCGCCGTGTGAAAAACATTTTGTGAAAACCACTATCCGCAACCGCGAAGGGAGATTCGTGGTATCCCTGCCCCGCAGGTCTGATAAATTTCATTTGGGACATTCTCTCCGCGGAGCTATCCACAGGTTCCAATCCCTAGAGTTCAAGTTCAAACAGAACCCTATCCTTTACAAGGATTATAGCGAGTTTATGAGTGAATACTTGAAACTTGGTCACATGTCTCCACTTAATGATTACGATTTGTCGCTTGACAACTCAGATATTTTTTATTTGCCCTATCACGCAGTCTTCAAGGACTCCAGCCTAACCACTAAATTGCGCGTGGTGTTTGACGCCTCCGCTAAAACCACAAATAATCTGTCCCTCAACGATACTCTAATGGTCGGTCCTACGATCCAGCAGGATCTGTTTTCGATAATGGTTCGGTTCCGTACCCACCGATACGTGCTTATTGCAGACATAGAAAAGATGTATCGTCAAATCATGGTTAACCCAAAGGATTCAAACCTGCAACGCATTGTTTGGCGTGATGCGCCGCATAAGGAATTGCGACATTACGCTTTAAGGACGGTTACGTATGGCACTGCTAGTGCTTCCTTCCTTGCTACACGTTGTCTGGCTCAGATAGCCTACGAAAATAAATCCGACTACCCTACAGCTTCTAGGGCCATAGCTAATGATTTTTACGTAGATGATCTTATAACGGGTTCGGATGATCCGAACGTGTTAGCTAAAATGAAATGCGAGATCGTGAATTTGCTAAGTAGGTATGGTTTCACGTTACATAAGTGGTTTTCTAACCACCATAAGATTATGGCCCTTCGCGCCCAAGTATCCCATGACTTCAGCAAAGGTCAAAACGTGCGTACATTGGGAATCCAATGGAACGTTGATAAGGATAATTTTTTATACACCGTTCGGGGTGATGATAATTCGACCGTGTTCAACAAAAGAAGCGTGTTGTCGGTCATTGCTGGGATTTACGATCCACTGGGTCTTATCGCCCCCATCACATTTTGCTGCAAACATTTCGTGCAACAGTTGTGGTTGGCGGGCACAGATTGGGACGAACCCCTATCTGGGTCATTAGCCAATCAGTGGCTACAACTATACTCTCAATTAGTTTCCGACACTCATTTCAAGATTACGAGGTCGGTTAAGAGTTCGAACAATTATCCAATTAGTTCATTCCAGCTTCACGGATTCGCCGACGCTTCGGTTAAAGGTTACGCGTGTTGCATTTATGTGCGGGCGGTCTATTCGAACGGCGCCATATCGTCAAACTTGTTGTGTGCTAAATCTAGGGTCGCTCCGCTGAAACAGATAACGCTACCACGCCTTGAACTTTGTGCTTGTTTATTGCTGGCGCAATTAACTTCCAAGGTTTTAAACGCCATCAACTACAATTTTGACGGACTATATCTCTATTCGGACTCGATGATAGCGTTGCATTGGATACATCAACGATCTTCCCGCTGGAAGGTATTTGTGGCCAACCGTGTCGCGGAAATACAGCGTCTTGTTAGCAGCAGGGGAACTTGGCATCATGTAGTATCAACTGACAACCCTGCCGACATTTTATCACGCGGTTGCCTCCCTCGTAGTTTGCACTGTCATACTCAATGGTGGCATGGTCCGTCCTGGTTGGCCCATGAGTCAGCATCATGGCCAGTCAGCGCCTTCGACATTCATGCTCCCTGTACTTCTCCCGACCTTGAGCAGGAACGTCGCAAGCAGGTTCAAACCTCACTAATTGTCGCATCCTTAACACATAGCTATGTTGAAAATTATTCATCCCTTACTAGGCTCATTCGCGTCTTCGCATATTGCCGCAGATTTATTCGCAATTCTAGGCTCCCGGTTGTTGACAGGGCCACGTCCTTTTTGTCTGCTCAGGAACTGTATGACACACTCTTGTTTTTTGTTCGGCAATCTCAGCAGTTGCACTTCGGCGTAGAAGTTAAGGAACTTGAGGCACATCGGTGCCTTCCTCGCAGCAGTAAAATTCTTGCTCTCAACCCCTTCCTGGATGACTCAGGCATTTTAAGAGTGGGTGGACGATTACAATTCTCCCCACTTAACTACGCGAGTAAACACCAAATAATTCTGCACCCACACTCTCGTCTCACGAGATTAATAATTGAGTATGAACATATCCGTTTGTTGCACGCTGGGGTGCAATCTACTCAAGCTTCGCTCAGGCGCAAATATTGGATCATTCATGACAAATCTTATATCCGCTCAGTAATACATAAGTGTGTCACTTGTTTTCGTTTCCGGGCTAGAGGCGCGAATCAACTATTAGGTCAGTTACCCCCTTCTAGGGTCACGCCTGCTAGGCCATTTTCACAGTCTGCCGTGGACTACGCCGGTCCTGCACTTTTACGCCATGGTGGGCAGCGCTCAAAGTCCACGTCCAAGGCATACATCGCGTTATTCTTATGCATGTGCACAAAGGCCATCCATTTAGAATTGGTGTCGGATCTCACTTCCAACGCCTTTATAGCGGCTTTAAAAAGGTTCATCGCGTGAAGAGGTATTCCCGCGCAGATATTTTCAGATAATGGTACGAATTTTCGTCGTGCCAACCACACCTTATATGATTGGTACAAATTTTTAACCTCAAAGGAAGTTGAGCAATCTTCTCAGGAGTTTTGCGGTCTCCGCGGTATCAAATGGTCCTTCATCCCTCCTTCAGCCCCTCATTTCGGAGGTTTGTGGGAAAGTGGTGTAAGGAGTGTTAAATATCATTTGCGTCGCGTAATAGGCGGTACGATCTTGAATTTTGAGGAATACTCTACTCTTCTCTCTCAAATTGAGGCTTGCCTTAATTCACGCCCTTTGTGTGCTGTGTCCGACGATGCTAGAGACCCTGAACCCTTAACTCCTGCTCATTTCCTGGTCGGTGCTCCACTGACTGCACTTCCGGAACCCGACTATACCCAAGGCAATACTAGTCATTTGGGCAGATGGCTTCTGCTCCAAAAATTTACACAGACCATCTGGAAACGGTGGTCTAGGGATTATCTGCACCAGCTGCAGCAGCGCAACAAATGGCGCACCCCGTTAAGGAATTTGAATGTCGGACAGCTTGTCCTCATTTTGGATGATAATTCCCCCCCACTACAGTGGAAGCGTGGGGTAATTACCAATGTTTTTCCGGGTCAAGATTCCTTAGTATGCGTCGCAGAAGTTCGCACCGCGCTAGGTATCTTACGCCGACCCATCCACAAATTATGCCCCCTTCCGGTGGCAACAAACTAGTCGTATGCGTGCCATACGAGACGTACTAGGATTGTGAACTTGTCACATTGCCTGGACTACGCCCGGGACATTCCCTGGGGCGAGCATACAAGTCAATTGTATCATAAACGTTGTAAGTATTATTTACGTGCCGATAGCTATTATTGCAATAGTGACTGTGTTTTCAGTGTACTATCAATTATTTATGGTTGTTGTTGTATTGTCGTATGTTTACATATTCAAGGTTCCGAGAACTACAAGTGTTACTTATGGTATCAATTATTCTATGTATGTATTGTATTTTCTAATGGTCATATATTATGAAATTTATTGGGGTTTGTTGTGTCAATATCTTGGTGCAATTATTATATTTTTTTATGGTATTATCACTTGTTATTATAATGCTTTGCAAATGTCAATGGGTATTATTTGGAAAAGATCAATGTCTACTTAATCATTGTATTATTATGTGTATTGTGTTACTATCATGTTTGGGTAAGTTTACTGTCAGTTTGCCCTTGCTATTTGCATAAGGGTTGATTTCTTGTATACCTTGTAATTGTTAATTGAATTTATCATGTTAATCATATTATGGTTATTATGTCATTGCGCTGTAGCCAATACGCCAATTGTTGTATTATTTTTGCCATGTAAGTCCAACTATTATATTATTAATTTAATGTTTAATTTACAAAATCGTCCCGATTTTGAGCGGGCAGTATGTTCAAACTTTGTACTTTATTTATCAGCTGTGTGCCGTGACCACTGAAATGCGACACGGGCGGATGACGTCACTTACTTATCAAGCGCTGCCGGCGGTCAGCTGACCGATGGTAGACAAGTCAGTTTAGTTTCTAACCAGACTCCGAGCTGTACTCTCGTTAAAAAATCTCTCTTCCAGCCGCGGCTTCTGGATCATTCTTAATTACGTATCGTACTTACTAATTTACTCAGACAACCTGCGTCCATTTACAATGGACTGCGACTTCTTTCAAAACTAATTTTATGGGCGTTATGGCCTCAAAAACATCCGCACGTGTCGACCATGGTCTATAAATTTTAACATTTCAATAAACGCATATCAAACAACAGAATTACAGTCCACTTCTTTTCGTTTAAAACCCAGCCTTTTCTACATAGCGTTTTTGGAACAACTCAAGATTTTCAAGAGCTTCCAATCCGCAACAAATACAAAAGAAGAATTGGTGATGAGGAAGGGTGGATTAATTAGTACATTTAACATCCCAATTAATGAACGAAGGGGGTTAAGTAAGGGTAAGAGTTATAGAAAAATTTTAATAAAATCATCAAAAATAAACCACCATAGAATAATAACAAAAAACTTAAATAAATTTAAATATCATTTAAATATATCGACGATCAAAGAGTATCTGACAACATCATTTATATTGTTAATACGGAAGATACCCGTAAAACATTTGGTAAGTAATACAGAGGTCAAAGGGAATGGAATGGTAGCATATATGAGTGATTACGTTAGGTTAGAGGAGATACAATACCTGCTAATTAAAAAGGATATAACTATGACAGAAAACCGTGACTTCAATGAAGACTTTGTGTCAGCCGAGTTACAGTACCAGATACACGAGAGGTATGTAACGAGGACAAAAATCATTATGAACTTTACAGTAATCCGAGGAAAAGGAGTACCTGAATTAATGGACCATGGTTGAAACAAGAAATCGTAAACCAGAAAAATGGGACTGATTTTCTGAAAACCGACCAGGCAACCACTTGGAAAGAAGAAATAAATAATTAATATTAAATAAGGAATAAAAAATAATATGTTAATAGAAACACTAAGATGAGATTTAAGAAAAAAAACCACAAAATTCAAAAAGAAGTAAGAACATCTTACTATTTAGTATTAAGAAGAAATTATTTGAAGATTTAAAAATAAACCACAAAATTAAAAAAAAAATGAAGTAAGTTCCTCTTACAACCAAGTATTCAAGGAAACAATTTATGAGCAATATAAAAAAGAGAATTTTGAAGATAAAAACCACAAAATTCAAAAAGAAGTAAGAACGTCTTACTATATGGTTATAAAGAAATTATTTTGAAGATTTAAGAATAAAACCCCAAGATTAAAAATTTTATAACAAGAAAGACTTAAAAAAAAAAAAAAAACACAATATGATTTAAGATACATGCCAAAATGCCAAGAGAATTGAAGAACAAATTAAATAATTGTCTATAACCAGTATAATTTTAAATGGAACAAGAAAAAATGTATGTCAACATAATTAGTGGTAATGTGACCAGACAAGATAGTAAAATAAGCAGAACAATGGATAATTTAATGACTATAATTACACTGAAACTAAGTAATGATGATAATTAAGGCAATTACAATTTAGAATTTCTTGGAAATGAGAATAACAAATGAAGAGATAGTACTTAGAATTGCTGTCACAAAAAAAAAGGATCAAAAATAGTTACAAATAATGACTGTCACAAATGTTATCTGAAAATAGTTAATGAAAATAAGATGGAATCACGAAGGAAGGAAAATATGAATAATTAAATATAAAACGCGACAGCGTAACGAATCCCCAAGATGTTTATTATTAATTAAATAAAAAGATTATTATGATATTATTGTATTTTTTATAGCTGACTGTAGATTATATTGAAGTGTAGTGTGGGCAGCAGAGTATGAAGCCAAACAGTGCCTCTCTGAACTGTACCAGCTCACCTGTTAGGGAATGTTAGGGAAATTGAATATTTAAGGGATATTAGAACCGCTGCGAAGAATGACATCAGATTCCAAAAAAGTATGAAGGAAGAAAACAGAAGGAAGATAGTTGACAGAAGAATAATGGAGAAACGCATTGATAGCAGTAACTGGAAATAGGAGAAAAGTCAAACTAAGTTTTACTGATTATTGTGACCAATCATTGGCAAGTAATGTTTAAGAGAAACAAGCCAAGAATATTAATATGATTAATGAATTGTCATTAAATAGAGAAAGGTAAATACAAGTCCAAAATGTCACGTTGAGAATTCCATCATTGACTATTGAAAATTTAATATGAATATAAGGAGGATATTCAAGGGCATGGAAAAGATATAAGTTTATTTGACCCAAATTATATTCAGGTAAATTAAACTTCTTTAGGAGGGGAAGCATATGTAACGTAACAGAAATACGGTCCTCGACGTTACATAAATAAAATGATAAAATTAGAATAGGGAAGAAAATATATTAATTTTCCACACTTATAAAAAGGTCAGAAATCCAACCCATAATTGTTTAAATGTAATAAGAATGCAAGGTAATAAAAAAAAAGATAAGCATATAATAATGTTAATAGTAATAAACCTCAACGTTCAGTGAGAGGTAAATAACAGACATTGACACATATCGTAAAAAAAAACTAATGTTGACTATTTCAGAATAATTGATGTTTTTAAAATAGATGAGAATGAGTAAATAGTGTATGACCTAAGTTACTCAAAAATACTTGTTATTAATTGTATCATGTTATATTGTTATCATGACCGTGATGTTATATTTTGTGTTATCATGTGAAAGTTTTCCTGTTGATAGAATATCAGGTAATTAAATATTATGTATTATTAATTTACCGTTGTGGAGCTGTGGTTGAACTCAGTTATTGAGTACTAATTAATTTCATTTTTATGTGTTATCCATAGGTCAAGATAAAGTTGTTGTTAGATATTATAAAGTTAATTATTTGTATACATGTACTTAGATAATAAGATAATTATAATTGTAAACTTGGATAAAAAGGCTATAATTGTTAACAAGGTACCAAAGGAGTTTAATACCACCATATCATAAATAGATAAAAGGTTCTATAATAGTGCAGATAGTAACAAGTTAAATTCAGAAGTAGATCAAGGTATAATGATAGGCCTAACAACCAATCACATTATATAGTAAGTTAGATCAGAAAGGTTAGGTAAAGAAATTAGTAACAAATACTAAATACAATCTAATGAATTAGTAGAAGTTAATAATAATTAATAATAACAAATAAATAAACTCAAATTAAACAAATTATTATAATGCCATAGTGCAATGATACCGATAGATAATGTTTGGTAACGGAAAAATAATATTTGTTAAAATAAACAGACTAAGAGTAAAAAGACAGCAAAATATATAAGAGTTAGTAAACAAGCCATAAGTAAGATTATATTCGGATATAATGGAAATTTAGAAAGGGATTATTTTGATGAGTGGAAGAACTTTGTATGAAAGGATTATAAAATCAGATAATATCGAATAAGAATAAAAAATGGTTGCTAGGGACGACAAAATATATAGAATTTGTTGATTTGATTATTGAATAATTTGACATGAACGAGGAGAGTTTAACTAAGAGAGATGCTCAATAAAAAATTGATTTAATATAAAATACCAAGTACAGAGAAAGTTAAAATAAATGAATGATAAATTGCAATAGTTTGGTCCACTAACAGTTAACCATATTATATAATTGGACAATATAAAAACGATACACAAAGTAACTAAAAATAAAGGAAGAACTCGGATTGCCAAATTCCTGATAATGAACAAATGTTAAATTAACAAAGTGATGAAACCAGAGAAATAACTACCGGCATAAAGATATAATCCTCTAAAACAAACGAAACTAAAATAACCACCAAATTACATTGGAACTTGCAGTTTACACAATCTGATAGAAAAATGAAATTGGATTCGAATTTCGTCGAAGCACGTAACCACAAAACTCGGACATTGGTGAACAAAAGGAGCGGTATTTCTGCATCATCCAAGGACCAAGAATTCCACTTTTATTTCAACTTTGGAGAGAAGACGGACGAAGATAAATTCATCTGCATTCGCTATTGACCAAACACCACCAGAGGTTAGCTGTACACAGCCTCATCGAGTTGCGATGTCGAGCGGACGGTAAAGCAACAATTATTTAAATATTATTTAATAAAATTTAACTATATATTGTAATACCTTGTATTCCTATTTAAGCACTTTCTGATCTTCCTAACAGTTGAAAGAACCTTCACACCCTGTATTTAAAGAATTATAAAAACCATAACTGAATTTAATATAAAACCTTGAATCCGATCGATAATCGATTACTTCTGACTTATAGCCTTTCGTATCTAAAGTAAGAGAACAATTTTGTTGGACATTAAATATTAATAAAGAATCATTTCAAAATTTCAATATCTTCTCATTTATATAAGATTTAATGGAGTGTGAATAAGAAATAAGATAGGTAGAGAGTATAACCAATAATCACCATAGCGGTGGGTTAACCTACAAATTTCCCTTGTCTGGGAACCACAGCGCTATTCGCGGACTTCTCAGGTATTAAAGAGAGGAGAATTCAATAAAAATTTCTGCCATTCTCTTCAAAACAGAATAGGCTTGAGCGGAATTTTTGAATAACACCCTACACACATAATTCTCACTCACATTAACACCATTATATTAAATAGAGAGATAAAGGAGATATAATTAACAATATCACAACACCTACGAAATTAAGATACATAAGAAATTGGCACATTAACAAAAAGAGAGGAAGGAGGTACATTATAAATTGGCTTCCATCGCGGGGCTCGAACGAGACATACGTACCCGGTACATTATAAATTGACGAACCCAACAGTGGGAGAAACCCGAAAACACAGGGTAAGTTATAAATTGACAAACCCAACAGTGGGGCTTTAACCGGAACACAGTAGGCACATTATAATATATATATATATATATATATATATATATATATATATATATATATATATTGCAACGATACAGCCATACGCTGTATTAGGCATTAATTTGAATAAATATAAAATTTGTAGAATTTGTATAAGTTATGGGTAAATGGACAGGTCTGAGATTGTAAAAATATTTCATTGTTAGATTAGGGGAGAAATTAACCTGTTCCGACAGGCAGTGAACACCTGCTCAATTGTATGTGTGTTACACGTGTATCTTGTGTGTGTTGGTGATGCATGCAAAGACAGGAATCTTAGCAACCCGCCCCAAGTAATTAATAAAATAATTATTTTAATTCACTGTGCGAAAACTAATTAGTGTATGAACAAACCAAAGGCACCAAAGTGTGTGTAAAATTTATAGTTATCCCCAGTGAAAAGATGACGTTAATAGAACACGCTATGCGAAGACAGTGCAAAATAAATGTGCCAAAAAATACGCAAATTACCCTAAGGCGCTCAAATTAATATAGTTAGTGCTTAATCGAATTAGCTATGATTTGTGCTATCTCGATTCCGTGCAAAACATTGCTATTTGCTAATAATTGCAAATAGTTGAAAAGGTTCGGGAGTGGGGGCTATCACGCGATATGCAGGTATCGACAGGACGATTTTGGAGCCAACTGGCGCGGAATCTCGAGAGGGTATAAATTAAGGGTTCGACCAAAAACCCTTCTCTTCATTTCAAGACACAGTTGCAGTCAGACATGCTGTCCGTCAGCAGAACAGTTTTATTTTTATTTCTATTACAAGTCGCAGTAACGAAAGAATACAACGTTCGTTAAATTCTTGACAATATTCCGAAAAAAGTAAATACCAAAATCGTAAGTCTACCAAGAGTATATATGGAAAAGCTACCAGAGCGACGAGGGATGCTGGACATTAGAAGATGTTTAAGATCTACCTTGCAGCAGATAACAACTCTCTGATGAGGACCACACTGCTGTAGAACGACGCTGGACTCTAGATGTATCCAGGAACACACATGCTGCTAGAGAGCGATGCTGGAATCTAGACGTATCCAGGACCACGCCAGGACAGGAGGAATGGAAAACTAACTCTGGACAACGCTGGACCCCCGACAACAAGTCGTAAGATCATCAGAACTCGAGGTGACATGCGTAATGCATTTTAAATGATTTTTTAAAAAGAGCTCATAAAGACTATATCAAAAGACAATAAATTAAAACAAAGAAAAATTTATACTTAGTAATAATATTTTAGAAATGTAGATAAATGTTTATTCGTAAGAATGAGCGATCGCATATAAAGAAATAATAAATAAAAAGAGAATTTAAAGTTGAGACAGTAGAGTTTGTTATCAAAATAAATAGTTAAATTGATTTGATAATTGAATTATAGAAAAGAATAATTTAAATTTGAATATTAAAACAAATGCCAGTCTAAAAGTAATTAATATAAATTTAAATTTAATTTTAAACATTGGTATAGACTGAGCGAGTTGAGGTCAAATCTGAATTAAGAGAATTCAATTCCAATTACATTTTAATTTTATATTTTATTAGTAAATCAATTTATTAACATGTCTAGATTAAGATTATTAACATGTCTAGATATAAGAGGTTTTTAAATATGTGTAACACTGCATATTATAAGATATAAACATTTAATAATGAGCAATATCGTGACCGACGATTATTAAGGATGTTTATGATTATTTATAAGATTGAGTAAACAATAAATATGAATTTTAAATACTCATAAATACAACACTCTTATTATAATTACACCTGAACCCCAATTACATATACAACCTACATTTACAGTATTGTGCGAATTAATGTGAACACAAGTGATAATTTGAAAAAAACAACATTTATTAGTTATAGATGAAGAAAAAAGAGAAAAGAATACAATTTAAATTGTTTTAATAGGAAATATGTCCTCCCTTGGCTTTGATAACTTCTTCAACACATTTTGGCATAGAATCAGCAAATTTTTTACAGTTTTCTGATATTTGCTGGTCTCAAAACCATGTGTGGATTACAGCCTCAATCAGTTTTGTTTTTGTTGTGCAATCTATTTTACGAAGTCTAGCTTTTACAATAGCCCACAGATTTTCAATCGGATTAAGGTCCGGTGAGTTTCCTGGCCATTCAAGGCGTGATATCTTTTTGTCCTTGAAATATTTCATCATGATCTTGGACACGTGACATGGAGCCGAATCTTGTTGAAAAACTGCTTGACCGTTGGCATCAACTTTACTTAGTACAGCTTCCAATCTGTGTTCTAGCAAGTCTCTGTATTTTTGCGAGTTCATCATGCCTTCGATCGGCACAAGGCATCCGGTACCTTTATAAGAAAAGCAGCCCCAGAACATCTTCTTTTCGGATGTTTAACTGTTTGATCAATATGAGCTGTTGTAAGTTTTTCGTTGTCACTTTTCCTAACGAAACGAGATGGCTGTCCTTGTACCAAAAAATGGCTCTCATCTGAGAACAACACTTTTCTCCAATCTTCAACAGTCCAGCTCACATATTTTTTTGCCCAATCATATCGTTTTGTCATCATGGCAGCAGTCAATAACTGTTTTTTTTTAGGTCTGACTGTTTTTCTTCCTCCTTCTATAAGTCGTTTTCGTACGGTGGAGTCATGAACAATAACTCCAGCGTGTGCTAAGTCTTGCTGAAGTTCTTGGCTGGTTTTCCTAGGGTTTAATTTACTTTCCCTTATTAAAAAAGCTTCATCCCTTGCTGTTGTCTTTCTTTTCCTTCCACATTTCCCTTTTCTGTTCACTTCAATCGTCCCAGTGTCCCTTTTTTGCTTCAGAACCTTGTTGACAGCTCCTAAACTCACACCACACTCCTTGGCAATATCTCTTTGAGTCATTGATGTGTGTTCACTCAAAGTAACAATTTTAGTGCGCTTTTTGGGAGTAATATCCATCTTCAAAAATAAAAATCAAATAAAGCCTTAGTTCAGCTTACTTCAGCAAAAACACAATAATTCTAAAAAAAAAACAAAATGCAACGCGTCTGTAGCTTGCTATGTCTCATTACTCACTGACTGTCAGAACAGTAAAACAAAATGGCCACTACTTTGACATAAAAGTGTTGCCAACTGTGAAAAAAAAGTAAAATTGTGATAATTATGATGGGTTCACATTAATTCACACAGTACTGTATGTACATATATCGTTGTATAGAATGGCTCCCAAAGAACGTGGGGCTATACAAATTAAATTACATATAAATTTGTACACATGTATCGTTGTAATATATATGTATTCAAACACTTGTTGCTATAGTTTCTCTCTTGATAAGTAAATTAGTTAATATACAGTACTAGTTTACATTCAAGATGGTTTTTCTTTCTTGGAACATGTTTCGAGCATGAGGCATTTTGGTCATTGTGAAAACAAAGAATGCCACATAGTCAAAACATGTAGCAAGTAAGACAAAAAAATTTTAATTTACTGTTATATACTAAGTTTTGTGTTTAAGTGTATATGTACATACAGAGGCGTAGCTAGGGGGGTGGCCAAGGGGGCAGCCGCCCCGGGCGGCATAGCCAGGAGGGCGGCAAAGTGAGCATGACTTGAAAAAATTGTTTTCAGTTTATAAAACTACAAACAACTTGATTCTTTGATATGACTATTGCTTAAGAACTACAGGAATATAAGATTTTCTTAATATAAGATTAAGAACTACAACAAGTTCCAAAGAGTTTATGAAGTCTTTTATTAAAGGAAAATCGAGTGTCAAAATATTACAACTAACAAGGAATCAACTTGCGATCATAAAGTGGATGTTATTAGCGACGAGGCTGTTGATAAATACAGTAAAGTTAATGATGTGAATGCTTCAAACTGTGTAAGTATCAAAGTACAGTACAAGATTCAGTTGGTTCTAGTACCATGGATTATGTTGCATCATGCAGTATTGAAATTACAGGCGATGAAGGACAGAACATTACTAGCAACAATGTAGATCGTGTTCCCAGTGCTGCTCTACAAGATATGGGAGCTTGGCCAAGCGAGAGATCTCAATCTTTTCGAGATATAATGGTGAATAGAAGAACAAGTCAGTTGCAAAACAAGGACAGCCATTTTCCTGAAGATGAAGCTGGACGATCTTTAAACTAGTATTGACTTGATAACATCTTGCAAAATGGTGAAAAGGTAAATCGCACTTGGATGTGTTTTTCTCCAACTAAAAAATCTCTATTTTGCTTTTGTTGCACCTTATTTCCACAAAAGAAACTATCAAAGAAGCCATTTTAATAGTAAAAATGGGTTTTCGTCGTGGCAAAAGTTAAATTGCCTTATTAAGGATCATGAAAATAGTCCTCATCGCTCTGCGTTTTTTGAATGGAAGGAATTGGAACGTTCTTTAAACAAAGGGGGACTCATTGATTATCTACTTCAGGAACAAATGAGTAAAGAAGTTAAAACATGGAAAGAAATCCTCGAACGGGTCATTGCCACAGTAGACTCTTGCACAACAAAATCTGGCACTGATAGAACATCGAGAGTCAATTACTAACGATCTAAATCTTGGAAACTTTCTGGCTTTGTTAAAATACTTGAATACATTTTTAATGTATAAAAATATACTTTGTGCATAACGTGTTAAAATACTTTGTTATGATTTAGATAAATAAAGCATTTACACTTCTGGAGACGCTAACGAACAAATTAAAAGTTTGGAGGAATGAGCTGTGTGACAGTGTCATTACTAAGGCAGATCAGGTATGTAATAAATGGAGTGTCAGTATAACAAAAAGATAAGAAGGAAGCGCACGATGCCAGGGGAGTATGCAGACGATTCTTCATTAACCTTTTGGCAAGAAATGCGATGTTGTCTAATAGAAATTTGGACAAACTGGCAGTTAAAATTTCAAGCTGTTTCTCTAACATAAAGGAGTTAGAAAAATGCTTTGGGTTCCTATGTAAATTTGAGGTGTATGTACATAATGGGAATATACATTTTAAGGAACAGCTTTCCCAAATAAATATTAAGTGCACAGTGCTTACAAAACTGTATCCACTTAACCTAAACAGTGAAGACTTGTTCAGTGATTTGAAAGACGTCATACTTTTATTTAAAAGGGAAAAAGTTAACGGAGAACAAAAAGACTTTACACCTCTACAATACATTCTTCAATGAGATTAGAAGCCCACAAAACACTACCAACAGCTTTAAAAAATTTTCTTACTTTACCAGCGTGTGTGTCTTCTTGTGAAAGATCGTTTAGTAAGGTTAAATTGATTAAATCATACCTACGATCAACAATATCTCAAGACAGGTTATCAAGTCTAGCGATACTTTAAATTGAAAACAACATTCCTTCGTCTTTGGATTATAGTGATTTAATAACCCACTTTGCAGCAATTAAGACCAGGAGAGTTACATTTTAAAATGTCTCGTTTTAAATATTTATTAAATATTAAAAATACAGTAAATATTAAGTGTTTATTAATAGATGACAGAACCATTAATCTGTAATGGTAAGTGATTTATTTTATTACTTTTAATGTAATTCTTTGTTTAACTTTATGTTGCTTTAGGATATTGTTTTGACGATGCGCTTTAGACCTAAAAGGAATTTGCATGTTTATTAGAACATGTTTTCGTTATATTTTTTTTATATTACTACATTTTTTATAGTCTACATTTGTTAATAATAAAAGTATACAAACTGAATACCAGTAATATTATAATATGTAATTTCTTAATTTTGACTTAACAAATATTGTTAAGACGTTTGCTGGACATGCTTTCATACAAAAATCTACACATTTGCATTTATTAAGTACTTTGTTCACTGGATGAGCCTTCATTTTTGCTCTTTTGTCCCTCTTTAATTGTGAAGATGAGGCGGCCGACTATCTCCTTGCCCCGGGCGCCAAAAAGCCTAGCTATGCCACTCTGTGTGTGTGTGTGTGTGTGTGTGTGTGTGTGTGTGTGTAATAATAATTAATAAATACTCTGTAATAATTTATTAATTTGTTTCCTCAGTGGCAGAATTTATCTACATTCAGTAAGCAGTTTAATAAAATATGTGAAATATTGGGACATGTCTTTAAAGATATGTTACTAGTCTGCTAAAGAACAATGGTACCGTACCCCAGTCAAGTACTATCCCCTACAAAATTTGTATACTATAAGACTGTAGCAATGTGGACCCAAATTCGACATACTTTTTTTGGGTTGTTTTATTACAACTTTACAATACATGGAAGTACTGTAACTTTAGTCTTTAGTCTTTTAGGTAGTAAAAATATAACTATAACTAACAATAAAGTATTTATTATATAAGTTAGTTTATATGGTAATATATAGTTAATATAACTAACTACAAACTATAAATATAACTATAAAAATATTGCATTACTATTGTAATTTTACTTTAAAGCAGATTCGTATGTTACAGATGGTTAGTACAGTGTTGTGATGATGTTATGCGGCAAGGGTGGGTGCCTTCATACATTCTTACAAGCCAAAAGAGTTTTGCAGAAGCAGATTCACCCACTGAAGCAAAATATCAGAGAGAGTAAGTGATTTCATTTATATAGGTTGTAAATTACACTATTGTCTTAAGTCACAATATTATCTTAGTTACAATATTAACACTGATAATATTAAGTACTTGTTACTTTTAAAAAAACTAGAAAATATTAAAATGTATATTCCCATTTACATAATCTCTTCAATTTAGATCGATGGTTAAATGTGTGTGTGTGTGTGTGTGTGTGTGTGTGTGTGTGTGTGTGTGTGTGTGTGTGTGTGTGTGTGTGTGTGTGTGTGTGTTTTAATATGAGTTAATGCATATCGATGGCCTAGTTCAAGACAGCAACAACTAAAAAAAAAACACGATTCTGAGTTATTGCTTGATAGGCATTGTTCACATGCTGCTCAACATATTTCAATAAAGAACCAAGTCAAAACATAAATATTGTGGGCCAGAAAAGCGTTAATTCACTCTAGAAATGTTTTGTGCTTGCATAAACCTAGTTCAATACAGCAACATTTAGACATGTTTCTGTTTAGAACAGAAACTACACTTCAACTTAGTTCCATACCGAAACATTTCGAGTTGTTTCTCTATGGAAGTGTATACTTGAACATTTTCCAAAGTTATTGCCTCTTCTATGGTCGGCAGCGCTGTGTCTAGGAAAAGTGTAAACCCTCTTTAACTTAGACTGGTAAAAAAAAATTTTTTTTTTTTTTTTTTTTTTTTTTTTTTAAGAGGGGCCACAAGATAATTAAAACTAGACCAAAGCCTAGAGAAGCCAAAAATGCGCTGGATCCAGTGAGACGGGACTTGCAATCAAAACTCATAAAATTAACAATCGATAAAATCCTTTTATTATTCTATCTCCTTTCTGTTACCTACAAAAACAATAAATATAACATTCAGAATCTATTTTCCCCTTAAAAACTGTTAATTAAAATAATTTATATTCTTTAAAAAGGTTACATGAAATTATTAATAAATATAAAATTTATTTCCTATCTTCTTTTTAAAAATGAATTGAAAATTAAAACCATTAACTGAGATAAAATCTACATGCCCCTTAACAATGTTAATTCAAAAAATAATTAATTCTCTTCACCAATATTAATTAAAAATTAATGGAGATAGAATCTGTATACTCCTTAACAAAACTCTTGTGAAATTAATTATTATCAATACTTATTCTCTCTTTCCAAATTGTCATCCGAAATTAAATGTATATATATATATCCTAAGTTTTATATTTTCTTTTTATAAGCCCTATATCTAACTCCACCAAAAATACACCCAAATGTACAATACATATAGAACCCCACAAAAATTCACACACGAATATACAATACATCTACATGTTCCACAATACATCTCATGTACCCCCATGAGGTACATCATTAATAATTTATGAAAATCCATGTCAGGTTTTAATTCTTAATATGTTGTAGCGTGACAGATATAAGCATAATATTGAATGGCAATTGATCATTAGAATAATGAAGTTATAATATTTAAATTTGGAAGAAAGCATTAAGTTTAATATAAATAGATTAATTCATAGCAACTGTGGAAAGAAATCATTATTATAAAGAAAATACAAGTTAAAATAAAAAGAGTTACTAGTGATGAGTCATCCAAAACCAGTCTCATAACCAAAAGTTTTCAAGGTATAACCCAGGAAGGTAAAATAGTAAATAACAAAGCAGTACACAATATGACCAAACCCACAACGAGGGAGAATAAATAAAAGAGAAACCCTAAAATAAGCCAAGATCAACCAATACAGGTTGTGTATTTCTGAATTAAAGAAGAAGATGGAGAAGATCCCAAGAAACCTGATGGCATCAAGAACAGATGGAGAAGATACCAGTCCCAGAAGGCAGGAGAAAAGAAGACTGAAGAAAGAAGAAGAGGGCAGCATCCTGAAGAAGATGTCATGCTCTTATAAAAGACACCCAAATCCCTATATCCCCAAAATAAATATCTAAAAATAAAAGTATAACGAAATAAAAACCACATGTATACAAATTTAAGAGAGAGGAGTGTATAAAGTAAAAGTTTCCTGTGAACTAAGATGAAACAATGATATAGTGCCCATGGAACGGGTCTCCATTGAAAAAACGCTAACCAATTTATTATGTTGATAAGACTATACGACCATTTAGCATTAACATAATATATAAGTGAAAGTGAACCAGTGATAGTTTTGGGTATTATAAAAAATGAACCTTGTGTTTCATTCTTGGCAATCACAAACATTGGATGCAATGAAATATGCATTTTTCAATGACTTAAAATGTGTACGGTGACAATATGTTGTTCATAAGACATGAATCTGTTTAAAATAACATTTTTGTTTTACATGAAAAAAGAAAAACAGATTTCATAGTGCTTTTTGAACGGTTCATACTATTTATTTGTTAATGACAGGGTACAATTCCCCAAAGACAAGGTATAAAAGACTGTATAAAAACTGTAGAATCCTACTTATAATAATAGTTAGAAATAAGAATATAGATATAAGGTTTTAATGTATATAGTACAAGAATGTTTAAAAATGTTTTAGATATAAGGCCATTTGTTTGGGTCTGAAACAACTAACATCAGAACTATAAAAATAGTTACCACTTGTAAATAGTAGAGAGTAATTAAGATGTTAGTTAGTAAAAAACCTTTGTTGTAAACCATATTTCCATGTTGGAAATGGGAATTTTGTTGCAAAATGTCTGATTTGAAGACAACCATTTATTTAAAAAAAATATTCTTTATTCTGTTTGACTATTGTTTGTATTGTGGCCAATACTAGTTGTTTTTGTGTAATTTGAAAGCATGTTTAATTTATAATACTATTTGTAAAAGTCAGAGAGGGTATCACACATCATATATTGTTTGTAAATTATTTTGTAAGAAAAATTGTTAAAAAATCATAGGCCAAAAGAATGGAAACCAAACTTCATCAAAACAGAGAAATTGCTCATTTAAATGCAAATAAACAAAAGGGGTTTAGACAAAATAAACTTGAGATCATGCCATATAATTGCACATACCATTTAGAGAGATTTTAATAAATTATATTCAGAATTATAAATAAAAATAAAATGACTAAACTCAGAAATTTAGACATGGGAGTCATATATTTCAGAATAATGTTTCAGAATACAACTAATTCAATTAATTACCAGAAAATAAGGGAATAGGAACCTTTTAATACAATATAGGATTATTAATATTAAATATAACTGATAAAATGGCTGAATTTATATAATGACAGGAAGTAAATTTTGATGTTTTGACTCTTCACAGTATACCAAACTGAAAGTGAAATTACTATTTTATTTGGACAGAAAACACTATAAAATGGCATTATTTAATCTGAAAATAACCAGAATGAACTGAAAGATTAATTTAAATAAAATCTAGTGAATAAAATTGACAAATAACCAAAGTATAGGCATTCATATAGTGAAAATGTAAAAGTGCATACAGGATGTGAAAAATATTTGAACAATGTTAAGGATAATATTATATGGGCTAAGAGTTTAATTGAAACTGAAGGAAACAGTTAGTTAATTATTGGTAGTTGAACGGTGAACATGACATGCGTTTAACAACGTGGATAGCCTAACCTATAATCGTCATACAAGCGAGTGTATAGTGAGTTATTGTGAAATCGCGAGTGACTTGTAAAATACTTCTGAAACTATCATATTATAACAGAAACGATCAAGTAACACTCCATAACACAGAACAATATAAATCTACTCCGAAAAACACCACAAAACACTAGAAAACTGTGTAATACATTAACCCAAATTAGTGATGGAATCGGGGAAAGTGTTTGAACTAATAATTATACGAATACACTAAATACAACCCAGAATCACTACACCAGTCACTACACAACATATAACAAGAGATTCGCAGACATCAGAACAGGAATACTACAGGAAAATCTTTTATTTGGAACGTCCAATATACGAATGACATCTCGCTAACTTCACGGCGGCCATTTGCTTTGACGATTTCAGTGCCTTCTTCTTGGTTCAGAACAGCTGTTTGGTGAAAACAATTATTATATTTACAATTTATTATTCAATGTCTGTGTTTATTAATAACTATTAATTTGATTGTAACGTTATACTTTTTAAATATTAGCCCGATTTCTCTGACTTTGGTAATAACTGGCTGTTTAAAGAACCCTATATAATTTTTATATCATATACTTGTAACTTTTTTCGATATCCTGAGAATCGATACTAATCGATAAGAGTCAATATTGCTATTACTTAATAAAATATTAATACTTTTCAATACTTAATAGTTCTTTATTTCTTCAATAATACTAATTACCAATAATATAATTCTAATTGATAATCTACAAGGACTTTACCACCCGTAAGTGAAGATAACCTAAAAAATAGAAAGGTAAACAAATATCGATTGGTTTACAGACAGTCTTATGAGTGGTGATAGATTATTTAAATTATACTAAAACTTTAATAAAAATTTTCAGAAGAGCATTACACTGTTTAAAACTTCACAGCCCTATATTAATTAATTGATCCTAATTAATTAATTAATAAAATTAAAATAATTTTTTTTTATAAACAATTTTTTTTTTAAATTTCCTTCAAAACAATAAATTTTGTTTTGAAACGTTCGGCGAAGCCAAGCATATATATTTCTTCACCAACTTTACGCTACTCGACCGGTCTTGCTACCATTGGGACTCGACCAGCTGGGAAACTTAAGGAAGTTTTCGGGCCAGTAAGACGTCGAGAGCCACACCAATTACACACCAATTAAACACCTTACAACTTACAGATTCACACATCAATCTTATTTATTTTATTACAAATTGGCTAGTCCAAACAGAGGGGCTTGATTACATCGGAGTCACATACTCCATAATAAGTGTATTATCAACACACATCAATATTTATTTGTAATTTGTTTTATTACAAATTTGGCGCACAACTTCAGGGGCTTTAATTAGCGATTGGAAGGTCAATAAATTCTGCCCAATCACTAGTTGGAGCTAGGCAACAGCTACAAAGTTAGGGAAAGATAATAAACAGGGGACAACAACAAGCAAAATGAAAGAACCTACACCAGAAGAAATGGGTGAGATAAGGAAAATGTTTCAACAAATGATGGACGATGAAAGAAGGGAAAGGAAGGAAATGATGGACGATGAAAGAAGGGAAAGGAAGGAAATGATGGACGAGGAAAGAAGGGATAGGAAGGAGCGCCACAAATTCATAATGGAGAAACTGGATGATTGGGTTATAGATATAAGAGATGATAATAAGAAAATGAAAGAAGAATTAGGTAAGAAACTGGATGATTGGGGTGAAGAAGTAAGAGAGAACACTAAGAAAATGGGGGAGGACAGTTTAAAAAGAGAGGAATTAAGAAAGGAGAAGACCGAAGAAATAAAATATAATAGTAAACCAGAACCAGAAGTACCAAATGATAAAGCGCAGAAACAAGTAATGGTATTACCTGGAATTAAAACTAGTGGAAACAAAGAAGATATTCAACAAAGGAAAAGGAGAATCTATCCAAGAAATGTAATAAAAACGAAGGAAGAATTGGAGATGATGAAACATGGGTTAATTGATGGCAATAATATCCCAATTACCTATGACAAAGACATCATGAATTCTATGAATTATAGAAGGAGAATCGAAGTAATTTCAGAGATAATTTACCACAAGACAGTAGTTTATCACTGGGAAAGGACCAGAGGTAAACAGAATACAACATGTGGACCAGATCAATTTCAGCGCAAGACTGGACAGTGGATTTCAGAAAGATGGAAATGTGATATCGTACCAGACTGTAATGACGGCACAGATGAATCACCAGAATGTATTCTATTAGTGTGCCATCCAGGACAGTTCCAGGGTACGGTTAGACTAAAATATATTCCTTCAGAGTGGATATATGATGGTAAACCAGCTTATGGTGTTTCAGATAAACAAATAATAAGTGATAACCCAGATGAAGATCCTCACAGATATTTGTCAAGTAACACAAAACATGGACCAGAAAAGTATTGGTGTATACAATATGATGATAGAGGGAACCAACCCAGTAATTACGACGGCCATAACAACCCGCCGTGTAATAACCAGTGTATCGGTAATTCTAACGGCGTTAGGGATAACAACCCCTATCCATACAATAGAAACAATTTATATCAACAGAATAATGTCCCATACAGTCAGAGAAATCCATATCCCAACAATAATGATGACAAACCTTACCAACCTAACCGAAATTATTATCATGATAAATTTAGTAATAAAAACAATAACAGTAATAATAACCGAGTGTCGCGCCCTAGGGTAAATTTTATAAGAGCAACTGAAATGATGGACCCTGGTTGACACAAATACCACACGACATCAAGAAAAGGGACGGATCCTGATAACCGACTACGGCGAAAAACAATGTTAAAGGAGACGAAATAAATATCGTTGAAAGGAAATGATATGGAGAATAAACATAGAAACAAAACTGGGTTTTATGAATGAAGACTATTTAAGAAAATGCACATTATAAATAAAAATATGAGCAATGGAACGACGTAAAGAAAATCGTCCATCTTCCTGGGTATATAAAAGAAAAGAAAATTTATAAGAAAAGAAAAAGTGGAGATCAACTTACAAAAGTATAAGTAAAATGGGCCAGTGTAGAGTACAATATATGCCCATATGTTGTGGTAAATAATAAGCATAACAATACATATGAGTTGAGGGAAATCGTTTCAGGAAGAATCAAAGGAGTGTACAATCAAGCTTCTATGAAGAAATATTATGAAGAATGAGTTGTGAGTTTTAGAATTTTGAATTTATTTTTTAAAAATTCAAAAATAATGTAAGTACATCTTACAACCTAGTATTTTGAGAAGAACATTTTGGAGAATTATAAGAAGAAGGAATTTAGAATTTTTATTGAAAAAATTCTAAAATATGTAAGTACATCTTACTACAACCTAATAATTTTGGAACAAACTTTATGGAGGAAAGAAAAAGAAAGAATTTTGAATATAACTTATTCTAAATATGTAAGAACAACTTGCTACAACCTAATAATTTTGGAACAAACTTTATGGAGGAAAGAAAAAGAAAGAATTTTGAATATAACTTATTCTAAATATGTAAGAACAACTTATTACAACCTAATAATTTTGGAACAAACTTTATGGAAGAAAGGAAAAGAAAGACTTTTGAATTGAAATATAATTTTATAAAAATTTAAAATTGAGTAAGTACATCTTACTACAACCTGATAATTTAGAACAAAACTTTATGGAAGAAAGAGAAAGAGAGAGAATTTTGAACTTAATTATACGAAAAATTTAAAAATGAAGTAAGACCAACTTACTATAACTAAGTTTGTGAGAAAACTTTATGGTAAATAATTAAGAAGAATTTGATTTTGGAAAAATGCCAAAACATTCAGAAATAATAGTAAGATAACAGTACTATAAACATTTCTGAATGAAACAATTCTGGGAATAAATGAATTAAACAGAATTTGAATGTTGATAGAACTTCAGAACTTTGAAACAAGATAAGATCAACATATTACAAGGATTTATGAGAAATATTTTTCAATTAAATAAAAAGAATAGTTTGAATTTTACATTAAAACTAACCAAGTTCCAAAAAATAATTATGTGTCAATTATGATTGAATTGAGAAGAAAATAAAGTGATTACTTCAGAAAAGAGAGTTAACGTTAATCCAGAATAAATGCTAACATTCACAATAGAATTTGAAGGAGTAGAGAAGAATAACAAGAAAGAGTGTAATATGCCAGAGAAGGAAAAAATTTGGAAGCAAAGAGACTAATTACCTATGAAACGATAATGAAAACAGTTAATTAAGAGCAAAGAAGAACAACTCATACCAAACAGATGGAGAAGATGATTTTGAACCAATGATAATAATAAGACCTATATGAAATGCAAAGAGAATAAATACCACATGAAATATAATATAAATGAATTAATGCTAATGAATGCGAAGACGGATTAATAACTTTCTAAGAGAAAGGAAAGAACCAAAATGTTTAAATAAAATGATCAATATAACAACCTGTATATCTAATGTAAAGATACAATGTTAAAAAATTAAATATAATATATTAAGACCATTCAAATAATGAATACGAAAGACTATTTATAAAGACCATGCTAATACTATGAATAACCAGAAGAAAGTATAAAGAGAATTCAGATGAAGAAGAAAGAGAGTTACACTGTAAACAGTAAACAGAATTATTAAAAGAAAGGTTTTCAACCATAATTAAATTAAATATATCAGACAAGTTAAGAGTTTTGGAAAAATATATATGTAATGAGTATAATAATGATTATGAAGATTTATTAAGATAGAAAATGTGAGATAATCTGAGAGACTACGAAGTGGAGAATCCAAAGATATTTTTATTAGTCGAAAATGAGACTACTTTTTATTTATTTATTCGATGACTGACTGAAGATAATTCCAGCAGCATTATGTTTTTTTTGAGCAGGGATGGATATGCCCCTGTACTCAATTTATAGAAGTGGTGTATGGCCAGCAGAGAAGTAGCGTACAGTGCCCCTCTGATCTGCCCCAGCCCACGTGATAGGGAATGTTAGGGAATTAATATCCCAAGGATACAACACGAAGTTGATATAGAAAGAAAATGTATTACAATTATAATATATCTCAGAAGACACTAACTATCCGAAAAGGATCAGTAGTAAAACAAATAATTATATATATAAAATTAATAAAACTCTAATATAAAAAAGTCGATATAAAAATGGAGAAGAAAATGAATTATAAGAAATGATGAAATTATCATAAGAAATTATTTCATCCATAAACATGTCTGAAATAATTACTTCTGGAGGAGAGCAATCTGTAGCGTGACAGATATAAGCATAATATTGAATGGCAATTGATCATTAGAATAATGAAGTTATAATATTTAAATTTGGAAGAAAGCATTAAGTTTAATATAAATAGATTAATTCATAGCAACTGTGGAAAGAAATCATTATTATAAAGAAAATACAAGTTAAAATAAAAAGAGTTACTAGTGATGAGTCATCCAAAACCAGTCTCATAACCAAAAGTTTTCAAGGTATAACCCAGGAAGGTAAAATAGTAAATAACAAAGCAGTACACAATATGACCAAACCCACAACGAGGGAGAATAAATAAAAGAGAAACCCTAAAATAAGCCAAGATCAACCAATACAGGTTGTGTATTTCTGAATTAAAGAAGAAGATGGAGAAGATCCCAAGAAACCTGATGGCATCAAGAACAGATGGAGAAGATACCAGTCCCAGAAGGCAGGAGAAAAGAAGACTGAAGAAAGAAGAAGAGGGCAGCATCCTGAAGAAGATGTCATGCTCTTATAAAAGACACCCAAATCCCTATATCCCCAAAATAAATATCTAAAAATAAAAGTATAACGAAATAAAAACCACATGTATACAAATTTAAGAGAGAGGAGTGTATAAAGTAAAAGTTTCCTGTGAACTAAGATGAAACAATGATATAGTGCCCATGGAACGGGTCTCCATTGAAAAAACGCTAACCAATTTATTATGTTGATAAGACTATACGACCATTTAGCATTAACATAATATATAAGTGAAAGTGAACCAGTGATAGTTTTGGGTATTATAAAAAATGAACCTTGTGTTTCATTCTTGGCAATCACAAACATTGGATGCAATGAAATATGCATTTTTCAATGACTTAAAATGTGTACGGTGACAATATGTTGTTCATAAGACATGAATCTGTTTAAAATAACATTTTTGTTTTACATGAAAAAAGAAAAACAGATTTCATAGTGCTTTTTGAACGGTTCATACTATTTATTTGTTAATGACAGGGTACAATTCCCCAAAGACAAGGTATAAAAGACTGTATAAAAACTGTAGAATCCTACTTATAATAATAGTTAGAAATAAGAATATAGATATAAGGTTTTAATGTATATAGTACAAGAATGTTTAAAAATGTTTTAGATATAAGGCCATTTGTTTGGGTCTGAAACAACTAACATCAGAACTATAAAAATAGTTACCACTTGTAAATAGTAGAGAGTAATTAAGATGTTAGTTAGTAAAAAACCTTTGTTGTAAACCATATTTCCATGTTGGAAATGGGAATTTTGTTGCAAAATGTCTGATTTGAAGACAACCATTTATTTAAAAAAAATATTCTTTATTCTGTTTGACTATTGTTTGTATTGTGGCCAATACTAGTTGTTTTTGTGTAATTTGAAAGCATGTTTAATTTATAATACTATTTGTAAAAGTCAGAGAGGGTATCACACATCATATATTGTTTGTAAATTATTTTGTAAGAAAAATTGTTAAAAAATCATAGGCCAAAAGAATGGAAACCAAACTTCATCAAAACAGAGAAATTGCTCATTTAAATGCAAATAAACAAAAGGGGTTTAGACAAAATAAACTTGAGATCATGCCATATAATTGCACATACCATTTAGAGAGATTTTAATAAATTATATTCAGAATTATAAATAAAAATAAAATGACTAAACTCAGAAATTTAGACATGGGAGTCATATATTTCAGAATAATGTTTCAGAATACAACTAATTCAATTAATTACCAGAAAATAAGGGAATAGGAACCTTTTAATACAATATAGGATTATTAATATTAAATATAACTGATAAAATGGCTGAATTTATATAATGACAGGAAGTAAATTTTGATGTTTTGACTCTTCACAGTATACCAAACTGAAAGTGAAATTACTATTTTATTTGGACAGAAAACACTATAAAATGGCATTATTTAATCTGAAAATAACCAGAATGAACTGAAAGATTAATTTAAATAAAATCTAGTGAATAAAATTGACAAATAACCAAAGTATAGGCATTCATATAGTGAAAATGTAAAAGTGCATACAGGATGTGAAAAATATTTGAACAATGTTAAGGATAATATTATATGGGCTAAGAGTTTAATTGAAACTGAAGGAAACAGTTAGTTAATTATTGGTAGTTGAACGGTGAACATGACATGCGTTTAACAACGTGGATAGCCTAACCTATAATCGTCATACAAGCGAGTGTATAGTGAGTTATTGTGAAATCGCGAGTGACTTGTAAAATACTTCTGAAACTATCATATTATAACAGAAATGATCAAGTAACACTCCATAACACAGAACAATATAAATCTACTCCGAAAAACACCACAAAACACTAGAAAACTGTGTAATACATTAACCCAAATTAGTGATGGAATCGGGGAAAGTGTTTGAACTAATAATTATACGAATACACTAAATACAACCCAGAATCACTACACCAGTCACTACACAACATATAACAAGAGATTCGCAGACATCAGAACAGGAATACTACAGGAAAATCTTTTATTTGGAACGTCCAATATACGAATGACATCTCACTAACTTCACGGCGGCCATTTGCTTTGACGATTTCAGTGCCTTCTTCTTGGTTCAGAACAGCTGTTTGGTGAAAACAATTATTATATTTACAATTTATTATTCAATGTCTGTGTTTATTAATAACTATTAATTTGATTGTAACGTTATACTTTTTAAATATTAGCCCGATTTCTCTGACTTTGGTAATAACTGGCTGTTTAAAGAACCCTATATAATTTTTATATCATATACTTGTAACTTTTTTCGATATCCTGAGAATCGATACTAATCGATAAGAGTCAATATTGCTATTACTTAATAAAATATTAATACTTTTCAATACTTAATAGTTCTTTATTTCTTCAATAATACTAATTACCAATAATATAATTCTAATTGATAATCTACAAGGACTTTACCACCCGTAAGTGAAGATAACCTAAAAAATAGAAAGGTAAACAAATATCGATTGGTTTACAGACAGTCTTATGAGTGGTGATAGATTATTTAAATTATACTAAAACTTTAATAAAAATTTTCAGAAGAGCATTACACTGTTTAAAACTTCACAGCCCTATATTAATTAATTGATCCTAATTAATTAATTAATAAAATTAAAATAATTTTTTTTTATAAACAATTTTTTTTTTTAAATTTCCTTCAAAACAATAAATTTTGTTTTGAAACGTTCGGCGAAGCCAAGCATATATATTTCTTCACTAACTTTACGCTACTCGACCGGTCTTGCTACCATTGGGACTCGACCAGCTGGGAAACTTAAGGAAGTGTTTCGGGCCAGTAAGACATCGAGAGCCACACCAATTACACACCAATTAAACACCTTACAACTTACAGATTCACACATCAATCTTATTTATTTTATTACAAATTGGCTAGTCCAAACAGAGGGGCTTGATTACATCGGAGTCACATACTCCATAATAAGTGTATTATCAACACACATCTATACTTACACTAATATTTAAATTTATTACAATGTGCATAACACATTACATGTGTATCTGATTATATATGCAACACCAGTAGTCCCCAGGACATAATAAATTCAAAAATTTGGCCAAGTGCCTAATACTATTATAAAATGCTGCCACACTGGGCACTTATACTGGGAGAAATAAAATTTAGAATACAGTGAACACCCCAGTGATCATAATTAATTAGAAGAATTTATATATTGATAAATATGGTTAAGTTTTGAAAATAGTAATGTGTCATGAACCTTATAAGCCTTTTAAAAGTAATTTTGGCCCAGAGACCGACATGTTCATGGGCAAGTCAGTGCATAATTCAACCTGTCTCAACAGCATGTTTAACACTGCATGGACATGCACCTGTACAGGATTAAACTTGTGAATCTACTTAACTACCACAGAAACTTCTATCCCTATATAATCCAAACTGAATTTAAAAATGAGAATTTAATATATAAAATGAACACTAAATTGAAACAGAGAAATTACAAGTTGATTGAATGAATTAGTAGCAGTAATGAAACCCTTATACTGGAAATAAGAAGGAATTGTAAGTTTGAATGGTGAGCTGCCAAAGATGCATGTCAGCCTCTGAGCTCACAGATTATACAAACAAATTAATAAAATTTACAAAAGATTTCCCTCCCAGTTCACGCACTATTCTGTCCCGTTAATCGGGGACCCAATTAAAATGTTTAAAAACTTAAAAGTCATGTTGTTGAGTGATTGAATGTCCACTGGCTCTAGTGAGTTACATCACAATG
The DNA here is from genome assembly GCA_034769895.1 of Magicicada septendecula. Lineage (NCBI taxonomy): Eukaryota > Metazoa > Arthropoda > Insecta > Hemiptera > Cicadidae > Magicicada > Magicicada septendecula. Next base: position 620,870,755 of record CM068367.1, on the reverse strand, counting down.
TGTAAAGAATATATAACATGGATTGAGTTCACCTTATTTTTTCCTTTCCATGGGTGTGAATTGGTGATCATCTGGCTTTCATGATAGGGTGTTTGTGTTAGCCTTCGCCATTCTCCTCCGGCAGATGAAGAGAGAGAGAGAATCTAGGTGTTACATGTTCAGGTGGTGGAGCTGTCCCTCGCCTTCATCGGGGAACCCTGATCATACAACATATTATCAGCTAGAGTTCACAAAACAATTCCCCCAGAAACTTCACACGCACCAAAACCCATATATAATCTTAACACAGCTTTAGGGCTATTTAAATATGATACTTGACACACTTGGCAAGGTTATATGGCCAACAGGCCCTATTTGAAAACATTTAGTTCTGTGAAATTTCATATTAATAAACTTTACCCATGTGGGTTAACATAATTCAATTTTGATTAGCTAATTATTCGGCTTGTTACACTTTTAATAAGATTTACACATAGTCTGATTTTTGCCACGTGGTTGAGAGAGGTTACCTGATTACATCATTTCTATACTTATTAAATAAATACTTTTGGCAATTACATTGTTCTCAATTCTGGTGCCTTAGTAAGCTTTCTGAAATTGATAAAGTGTTACTATAATCACTAATAAAGGTTGCATGTAATTTACTCAGAATTACGCATTTTACTTTTCGCCACGAGGTGCCATAATAAGGTTATCAGATTACATCCATGTCTGTACGATTTGAACAAATACTTTTTGCATTTATATGACTCTCAATTTTTGTGCCTTATTTAAGACGTGTGAATTTAATATAGTATTACTATATTTAAAAGAATTACCTTTAAATTACGTATTGCACAACTCAACACGAGGTGACTCAAAAGGTTATCTGATTTTACTTACTTTGGCCTATTAAACAAATTTTTCATTAGTAAAACTTTAAATAGATATATATATATATAATAATAATGCCGTAACTTACCGCAGTTCTGTATAGATTTAGCCTGCCATAGATGAAGATGGTGCAACAAATTTGTTCTTCTCTACCGGAGTAGAATGCCATGAGGCGTTAGGTTATACGATCGGCCAAAGACAAACTTAACCAGACTTAGTTCCGGTCTCGTCGCTAGCAAACAGCGGCTCACGCTAGAGGGCAGCACTAATCAAGCACCGCTCTCGAGTAACACAGTTGCAGACTGTTTATCAAAACTGCAGATTGGTTTATCTCAACCACTACCGCTAAATACCGTATTTAACGTCTATGTTTGACGTTAAATACCGCACACGCGCCGTATACTCGACGATATATTTTAGAACGGCACACCCCCACCCCAAAAGGGTAACATAAATGCCCCAAAGCTAACTCACAGCCTCTTGGCTCTCATAATACTACAACTTTCTTGGCTGTCTTGGAAATCTCAGAAACTTAACCGCTCTCGGGAGAATAGAGGCTCAGGGTGAAAACGAAGGAAGAGGAAAGAAGAAGAAGTGTAGTGTGTATGCATGTGTGCATGTACTGCATGCTGACTTGATCAGGGTCAGCATACAGCGACAAGAGATAGAAGGAGAAAAAACGAAAGACAAGAATCTGGCCCCCCCCTAAGTTCTGACCTCCCAAGGCCTCCCAACTCACAAACTGAGACCCAAACTTGATACCCACTCAGGACAACTTCTATCCCCCCCTTCACAGGACTGGAAAATCTCAACGCTACTCCAACCATCCCCACGCGACCCTCTCCGCCATGCCAGCTCCCCAGGACCGCCCCAACATGTCACACTCTCTGGTGACCACCACCTACTTCTACTGGTCCCACTCACATACTCGTCCGAAGACCTAACAAGGTATCATCCACCTTGGTATGTGAGTGACTGTACCACTCCTCTCTCGTCCACCTCTCGAACCGACCAGCCACATGCACCAACAAGGCATCTCCATCCTTGCCATATGGTTGGCCCACATTCGTACACTAGGGCGGACGGCCCCACTTAGAAGGACAGAGAAAACCGCATAGAGGCCACGGGAACATTATCCCTTCCCTTACTCATTAAATACTGCGTAACTAGCAAGGGGGGGTTTACTTCAGCACAGCAACGTCTAACAACCCACACTTTATCCAAAAATAACATACCAGGGAAATCAACCAGGGAATGCGGCATGGCCCCGACCCTACAATAATCAACAACAAACTACCACAAAGAAAAATGAAAACTACACCACCCTATCACATTCCATCATAAAACGACAACCAATCTAACACCAACATCACGACACCAACCTAGTCCCAACTCTTCCAACTAACTTCTTTTCTAACTCCTATCTGATATTTTTTTTTCCTTTTCTAATTTTTATTTGGTTTTTATTTTATTTTGTTTTCTAAGGGGAGTGGTAGGAAAATTGGGAAGATGAAAAGGGCAAGGATCATTGAAAGGTCAATAGCTAGGACTAAGGGTAAGGACATGGTTCCCTCCGAAAATAAGGATTGGTGGAGAAAACCAAGGCTCGCGGAGGCAGGGACGCAACCCTGAAGTAGACGAACACCACTGGGACTGTGGGGAACATCTACCCGCTACCCGTTAACCGCTTCTTCTCACCTTTTTATGACGAACTTTAGGAACTCATTCCTTTTGGACACCTCTCTCTGAGAAACTATCTCGTGTTGAGCTGTACTGATTTGTTTCTTCTGAATAAGAAGCAAGGCAACTTACCTGACTACTGTTACCCCGATTTGGATTATCCTCAACATCTAACTCCTCTGCTTCTACCTTCTTCTCTTCCACAATTTCCCCTGGTTCTCTTTCTTCCACCTCTTCCTTTTCTTCCTCTACATAATCCAAATCACCATCACGACACTGCACATCTTCATCCTCTAGTTGCTCACCTGGTCCGCATGAAACTTCTTTCCATTCCTCGGAATCCTCAACACTACTCACAGAAAGCGTCTGCACATCTTCACACACTACATCATTCTCACTCACAAACTCCACAACGCTGCCTCCCAATTTCTCCTCAACTTCTACCTCATCTACTTCTACCACACTTGCAGCCTGGACATCCCCTTGTCCGTCTGCAACCTCAGAAACACTTGCAGCCTCCCTAACACTTACACTTATACTCCCCTGCGTAGCATGTGCAGACCGCTCTTCTGCCTCTTCCTTCGATTCCTCTTCTTCACCACTCTCAGCAACTACAACTTCCTCAACCTTTCCCAACCTAGAATCCAGCTGTCCAGATCCATGTGCAATGTCTAAATTAAATTCTACTGACGATGGTAACGCTTCACCATCAAGTGACTTCTCATCTCCCGGCGTAGGCGATGATGATGTTACCGGATCTGGATCCGTCATGAACTGAGATGGAGATACCGGAAGAAATTCTGCGGCATCTGGATTCAACCATGACGTCCTCTCTGAGTCCTGTAATTCAATATCAACAGACTGGTTCTTGTCGTCTTGTATTGATCCACAGAAGTTACTTCGCTTTTCTTCTTTCTCCTCACCTTCTTCCTCCACTACTCTATTAGGCACTGGTAATTCCTCTGGAACCTTCAAAGTTTCTTTTTTCTCTCAATAGGAATAACGCCTAGGTACAGGCTCCCTACTTGCCGATGCTGGTTTACTAATGTAACTTCTTCTTTCCCTGTTAATTTCGTACTTATTTCTTTTCTCTGCTGTAACCGTTGCTACCGACTTCTCACTTGTCACCCCCTCGTAGCCTCCATCTTTTCTGGAATATCAGTTTTTCTGCTGGTCTCTTGTGTTCTTCTCCAACCGCCATGTTTGTCCCTTTTAGCTCCTCCTAACGAACCACTGGAGTATTGGACATCCGTAGCAGTTCTTCCCTGGGACTCGTCCCCTGCTCGGACAGTATTAGAAACCACACATAACCGGTACAAATCCGCGAAACAACGTGGACGTTCTGCGAATATCAAACGCGATCTCTCTTGGGGATTCAGTCCTTCCAGAATTACTTGTATCACTTCCGTCTCGGGCAACCCTAATCCTAATACCCGGGCAGCTTTCCGTATGTCCTGCACGAAGTCCCCCAATGCCTCTCCGTTGGCCTGTAGGCGATAGAATGAATCTAACTTAAGTTGGGAACGTCGTCGATGTGGTATGAAGTAATCCAACACTTCCCCATGAAAAGCGTCGACACTGCCGCCCCGACGCAGAGTGTTGGTGACCAACCCTGCCAACGAACCCTGGCAATACGGGTATATAAGTGACAAGACCTCCCCATCGCATACACCCGGATAATCTGCCAACTGCAGGACAAGGTCCAAGAAAACCAGAAGCTGGTCCTCATCAAATTCATTCACCACCGAAAGTTTCTGGAGAACCCCTGAAAGGGGGTGGGGTAATTTCTGAAAGCATACCGCCGCCAGAATTACACAATTCAAAATACACAATTAACAAAACATAACTCCCACAAAACTCCTAACACCCTACAAAATAATGACAATAATAAGACAGGAATCAGAAAAAACTCGAGTACTAAACTCTTCCTTCGAGCAGACTGCGGGTCCCCCTACCGTTGCGAGGACCCAGCCCACTTACCTGAACTGTTCTCTCTCAACAACTCTACACATTAAGGAACGCGACACACACACTAACACACAACACGACAAAATCACCGACCAACGACAATTTTCAAAAAATATTTCTAATAACTTCGGCTCCCGTATGTCGGAGGAGACCGACTGCCGATCGGGCCATACCGCATAAATTATACTCCTCCCCTCTTATGGGCAAGGTAATACGCAAACCATCTCCACCTAGGCACAGATCTGCGATAATTCGCGTTTCCAAAGGAATGTCCCCTACTAAAATTTCTCACCACGTGGCAACCTACCGTTCAACTATGCAAGGCGGGCAAGTACCTAGACATATCATACACAAAACCTTAAACCTAACAAAACATAGTCACTTTTAAATATAGGGCCTTTTAGAGATTCTTCTAAGTTCCATTGGAACCCCCAAAATGTTTCCTGAGTTTGCAAGCCCCGTCACACCCAAAGGACCCAAGGGTTGACCCTAATCTTAACCACGCTCTGCTACCAAATGTAACCCCTCTTTAACTTAGACTGGTAAAATTTTTTTTTTTTTTTTAAGAGGGGCCACAAGATAATTAAAACTAGACCAAAGCCTAGAGAAGCCAAAAATGCGCTGGATCCAGTGAGACAGGACTTGCAATCAAAACTCATAAAATTAACAATCGATTAAATCCTTTTATTATTCTATCTCCTTTCTGTTACCTACAAAAACAATAAATATAACATTCAGAATCTATTTTCCCCTTAAAAACTGTTAATTAAAATAATTTATATTCTTTAAAAAGTTACTTGAAATTATTAATAAATATAAAATTTATTTCCTATCTTCTTTTTAAAAATGAATTGAAAATTAAAACCATTAACTGAGATAAAATCTACATGCCCCTTAACAATGTTAATTCAAAAAATAATTAATTCTCTTCACCAATATTAATTAAAAATTAATGGAGATAGAATCTATATACTCCTTAACAAAACTCTTGTGAAATTAATTATTTTCAATACTTATTCTCTCTTTCCAAATTGTCATCCGAAATTAAATGTATATATATATATCCTAAGTTTTATATTTTCTTTTTATAAGCCCTATATCTAACTCCCCCAAAAATACACCCAAATGTACAATACATATAGAACCCCACAAAAATTCACACACGAATATACAATACATCTACATGTTCCACAATACAGGACAATTATTACATAGATCTCTTGCCACACCCTTTTCTACCCCCATGAGGTACATCATTAATAATTTATGAAAATCCATGTCAGGTTTTAATTCTTAATATGTGCATAACACATTACATGTGTATCTGATTATATATGCAACACCAGTAGTCCCCAGGACATAATAAATTCAAAAATTTGGCCAAGTGCCTAATACTATTATAAAATGCTGCCATACTGGGCACTTATACTGGGAGAAATAAAATTTAGAGTACAGTGAACACCCCAGTGATCATTATTAATTAGAAGAATTTATATATTGATAAATATGGTTAAGTTTTGAAAATAGTAATGTGTCATGAACCTTATAACCCTTTTAAAAGTAATTTTGGCCCAGAGACCGACATGTTCATGGGCAAGTCAGTGCATAATTCAACTTGTCTCAACAGCATGTTTAACACTGCATGGACATGCACCTGTACAGGATTAAACTTGTGAATCTACTTAACTACCACAGAAACTTCTATCCCTATATAATCCAAACTGAATTTAAAAATAAGAATTTAATATATAAAATGAACACTAAATTGAAACAGAGAAATTACAAGTTGATTGAATGAATTAGTAGCAGTAATGAAACCCTTATACTGAAAATAAGAAGGAATTGTAAGTTTGAATGGTGAGCTGCCAAAAATGCATGTCAGCCTCTGAGCTCACAGATTATACAAACAAATTAATAAAATTTACAAAAGATTTCCCTCCCAGTTCACGCACTATTCTGTCCCGTTAATCGGGGACCCAATTAAAATGTTTAAAAACTTAAAAGTCATGTTGTTGAGTGATTGAATGTCCACTGGCTCTAGTGAGTTACATCACAATGTGTAAAGAATATATAACATGGATTGAGTTCACCTTATTTTTTCCTTTCCATGGGTGTGAATTGGTGATCATCTGGCTTTCATGATAGGGTGTTTGTGTTAGCCTTCGCCATTCTCCTCCAGCAGATGAAGAGAGAGAGAGAATCTAGGTGTTACATGTTCAGGTGGTGGAGCTGTCCCTCGCCTTCATCGGGGAACCCTGATCATACAACATATTATCAGCTAGAGTTCACAAAACAATTGCCCCAGAAACTTCACATGCACCAAAACCCATATATAATCTTGACACAGCTTTAGGGCTATTTAAATATGATACTTGACACACTTGGCAAGGTTATATGGCCAACAGGCCCTATTTGAAAACATTTAGTTCTGTGAAATTTCATATTAATAAACTTTACCCATGTGGGTTAACATAATTCAATTTTGATTAGCTAATTATTCGGCTTGTTACACTTTTAATAAGATTTACACATAGTCTGATTTTTGCCACGTGGTTGAGAGAGGTTACCTGATTACATCTTTTCTATACTTATTAAATAAATACTTTTGGCAATTACATTGTTCTCAATTCTGGTGCCTTAGTAAGCTTTCTAAAATTGATAAAGTGTTACTATAATCACTAATAAAGGTTGCATGTAACTTACTCAGAATTACGCATTTTACTTTTCGCCACGAGGTGCCATAATAAGGTTATCAGATTACATCCATGTCTGTACGATTTAAACAAATATTTTTGCATTTATATGACTCTCAATTTTGGTGCCTTATTTAAGACATGTGAATTTAATATAGTATTACTATATTTAAAAAAATTACCTTTAAATTACGTATTGCACAACTCAACACGAGGTGACTCAAAAGGTTATCTGATTTTACTTACTTTGGCCTATTAAACAAATTTTTCATTAGTAAAACATTAAATAGATATATATATATATAATAATAATGCCGTAACTTACCGCAGTTCTGTATAGATTTAGCCTGCCATAGATGAAGATGGTGCAACAAATTTGTTCTTCTCTACCGGAGTAGAATGCCACGAGGCGTTAGGTTATACGATCGGCCAAAGACAAACTTAACCAGACTTAGTTCCGGTCTCGTCGCTAGCAAACAGCGGCTCACGCTAGAGGGCAGCACTAATCAAGCACCGCTCTCGAGTAACACAGTTGCAGACTGTTTATCAAAACTGCAGATTGGTTTATCTCAACCACTACCGCTAAATACCGTATTTAACGTCTATGTTTCACGTTAAATACCGCACACGCGCCGTATACTCGCCGATATATTTTAGAATGGCACACCCCCACCCCAAAAGGGCAACATATTGCCCCAAAGCTAACTCACAGCCTTTTGGCTCTCATAATACTACAACTTTCTTGGCTGTCTTGGGAAATCTCAGAAACTTAACCGCTCTCGGGAGAACAGAGGCTAAGGGTGAAAACGAAGGAAGAGGAAAGAAGAAGAAGTGTAGTGTGTATGCATGTGTGCATGTACTGCATGCTGACTTGATCAGGGTCAGCATACAGCGACAAGAGATAGAAGGAGAAAAGACGAAAGACAAGAATCTGGCCCCCCCCAAGTTCTGACCTCCCAAGGCCTCCCAACTCACAAACTGAGACCCAAACTTGATACCCACTCAGGACAACTTCTATCCCCCCCTTCACAGGACTGGAAAATCTCAACGCTACTCCAACCATCCCCACGCGACCCTCTCCGCCATGCCAGCTCCCCAGGACCGCCCCAACATGTCACACTCTCTGGTGACCACCACCTACTTCTACTGGTCCCACTCACATACTCGTCCGAAGACCTAACAAGGTATCATCCACCTTGGTATGTGAGTGACTGTACCACTCCTCTCTCGTCCACCTCTCGAACCGACCAGCCACATGCACCAACAAGGCATCTCCATCCTTGGCATATGGTTGGCCCACATTCGTACACTAGGGCGGACGGCCCCACTTAGAAGGACAGAGAAAACCGCATAGAGGCCACGCGAACATTATCCCTTCTCTTACTCATTAAATACTGCGTAACTAGCAAGGGGGGGTTTACTTCAGCACAGCAACGTCTAACAACCCACACTTAATCCAAAAATAACATACCAGGGAAATCAACCAGGGAATGCGGCATGGCCCCGACCCTACAATAATCAACAACAAACTACCACAAAGAAAAATGAAAACTACACCACCCTATCACATTCCATCATAAAACGACAACCAATCTAACACCAACATCACGACACCAACCTAGTCCCAACTCTTCCAACTAACTTCTTTTCTAACTCCTATCTGATATTTTTTTTTTTCCTTTTCTAATTTTTTTTATATTTTTTTTTCCTTTCTAATTTTTATTTGGTTTTTATTTTATTTTGTTTTCTAAGGGGAGTGGTAGGAAAATTGGGAAGATGAAAAGGGCAAGGATCATTGAAAGGTCAATAGCTAGGACTAAGGGTAAGGACATGGTTCCCTCCGAAAATAAGGATTGGTGGAGAAAACCAAGGCTCGCGGAGGCAGGGACGCAACCCTGAAGTAGACGAACACCACTGGGACTGTGGGGAACATCTACCCGCTACCCGTTAACCGCTTCTTCTCACCTTTTTATGACGAACTTTAGGAACTCGTTCCTTTTGGACACCTCTCTCTGAGAAACTATCTCGTGTTGAGCTGTACTGATTTGTTTCTTCTGAATAAGAAGCAAGGCAACTTATCTGACTACTGTTACCCCGATTTGGATTATCCTCAACATCTAACTCCTCTGCTTCTACCTTCTTCTCTTCTACAATTTCCCCTGGTTCTCTTTCTTCCACCTCTTCCTTTTCTACCTCTACATAATCCAAATCACCATCACGACACTGCACATCTTCATCCTCTAGTTGCTCACCTGGTCCGCATGAAACTTCTTTCCATTCCTCGGAATCCTCAACACTACTCACAGAAAGCGTCTGCACATCTTCACACACTACATCATTCTCACTCACAAACTCCACAACGCTGCCTCCCAATTTCTCCTCAACTTCTACCTCATCTACTTCTACCACACTTGCAGCCTGGACATCCCCTTGTCCATCCGCAACCTCAGAAACACTTGCAGCCTCCCTAACACTTACACTTATACTCCCCTGCGTAGCATGTGCAGACCGCTCTTCTGCCTCTTCCTTCGATTCCTCTTCTTCACCACTCTCAGCAACTACAACTTCCTCAACCTTTCCCAACCTAGAATCCAGCTGTCCAGATCCATGTGCAATGTCTAAATTAAATTCTACTGACGATGGTAACGCTTCACCATCAAGTGACTTCTCATCTCCCGGCGTAGGCGATGATGATGTTACCGGATCTGGATCCGTCATGAACTGAGATGGAGATACCGGAAGAAATTCTGCGGCATCTGGATTCAACCATGACGTCCTCTCTGAGTCCTGTAATTCAATATCAACAGACTGGTTCTTGTCGTCTTGTATTGATCCACAGAAGTTACTTCGCTTTTCTTCTTTCTCCTCACCTTCTTCCTCCACTACTCTATTAGGGACTGGTAATTCCTCTGGAACCTTCAAAGTTTCTTTTTTCTCCCAATAGGAATAACGCCTTGCTACAGGCTCCCTACTTGCCGATGTTGGTTTACTAATGTAACTTCTTCTTTCCCTGTTAATTTCGTACTTATTTCTTTTCTCTGCTGTAACCATTGCTACCGTCTTCCCACTTGTCACCCCCTTGTAGCCTCCATCTTTTCTGGAATATTCAGTTTTTCTGCTGGTCTCTTGTGTTCTTCTCCAACCGCCATGTTTGTCCCTTTTGGCTCCTCCTAACGAACCACTGGAGTATTGGACATCCGTAGCAGTTCTTCCCCGGGACTCGTCCCCTGCTCGGACAGTATTAGAAACCACACATAACCGGTACAAATCCGCGAAACAAAGTGGACGTTCTGCGAATATCAAACGCGATCTCTCTTGGGGATTCAGTCCTTCCAGAATTACTTGTATCACTTCCGTCTCGGGCAACCCTAATCTTAATACCCGGGCAGCTTTCCGTATGTCCTGCACGAAGTCCCCCAATGCCTCTCCGTTGGCCTGTAGGCGATAGAATGAATCTAACTTAAGTTGGGAACGTCGTCGATGTGGTATGAAGTAATCCAACACTTCCCCATGAAAAGCGTCGACACTGCCGCCCCGACGCAGAGTGTTGGTGACCAACCCTGCCAACGAACCCTGGCAATACGGGTATATAAGGGACAAGACCTCCCCATCGGATACACCCGGATAATCTGCCAACTGCAGGACAAGGTCCAAGAAAACCAGAAGCTTGTCCTCATCAAATTTATTCACCACCGAACGTTTCTGGAGAACCCCTGAAAGGGAGTGGGGTAATTTCTGTAAGCATACCGCCGCCAGAATTACACAATACAAAATACACAATCAGCAAAACATAACTCCCACAAAACACCTAACACCCAACAAAATAAATACAATAATAAGACAGGAATCAGAAAAACCTCGAGTACTAAACTCTTCCTTCGAGCAGACTGCGGGTCCCCCTACCGTTGCGAGGACCCAGCCCACTTACCTGAACTGCTCTCTCTCAACAACTCTACACATTAAGGAACGCGACTCTACACACACTAACACACAACACGACAAAATCACCGACCAACGACAATTTTCAAAAAATATTTCTAATAACTTCGGCTCCCGTATGTCGGAGGAGACCGACTGCCGATCGGGCCATACCGCATAAATTATGCTCCTCCCCTCTTATGGGCAAGGTAATACGCAAACCATCTCCACCTAAGCACAGATCTGCGATAATTCGCGTTTCCAAAGGAATGTCCCCTACTAAAATTTCTCACCACGTGGCAACCTACCGTTCAACTATGCAAGGCGGGCAAGTACCTAGACATATCATACACAAAACCTTAAAGCTAACAAAACATAGTCACTTTTAAATATAGGGCCTTTTAGAGATTCTTCTAAGTTCCATTGGAACCCCCAAAATGTTTCCTGAGTTTGCAAGCCCCGTCACACCCAAAGGACCCAAGGGTTGACCCTAATCTTAACCACGCTCTGCTACCAAACGTAACCCCTCTTTAACTTAGACTGGTGAAATTTCTTTTTTTTTTTTTTAAGAGGGGCCACAAGATAATTAAAACTAGACCAAAGCCTAGAGAAACCAAAAATGCGCTGGATCCAGTGAGACGGGACTTGCAATCAAAACTCATAAAATTAACAATCGATAAAATCCTTTTATTATTCTATCTCCTTTCTGTTACCTACAAAAACAATAAATATAACATTCAGAATCTATTTTCCCCTTAAAAACTGATAATTAAAATAATTTATATTCTTTAAAAAGGTTACTTGAAATTATTAATAAATATAAAATTTATTTCCTATCTTCTTTTTAAAAATGAATTGAAAATTAAAACCATTAACTGAGATAAAATCTACATGCCCCTTAACAATGTTAATTCAAAAAATAATTAATTCTCTTCACCAATATTAATTAAAAATTAATGGAGATAGAATCTATATACTCCTTAACAAAACTCTTGTGAAATTAATTATTTTCAATACTTATTCTCTCTTTCCAAATTGTCATCCGAAATTAAATGTATATATATATATCCTAAGTTTTATATTTTCTTTTTATAAGCCCTATATCTAACTCCCCCAAAAATACACCCAAATGTACAATACATATAGAACCCCACAAAAATTCACACACGAATATACAATACATCTACATGTTCCACAATACAGGACAATTATTACATAGATCTCTTGCCACACCCTTTTCTACCCCCATGAGGTACATCATTAATAATTTATGAAAATCCATGTCAGGTTTTAATTCTTAATATGTGCATAACACATTACATGTGTATCTGATTATATATGCAACACCAGTAGTCCCCAGGACATAATAAATTCAAAAATTTGGCCAAGTGCCTAATACTATTATAAAATGCTGCCACACTGGGCACTTATACTGGGAGAAATAAAACTTAGAATACAGTAAACACCCCAGTGATCATAATTAATTAGAAGACTTTATATATTGATAAATATGGTTAAGTTTTGAAAATAGTAATGTGTCATGATCCTTATAACCCTTTTAAAAGTAATTTTGGCCCAGAGACCGACATGTTCATGGGCAAGTCAGTGCATAATTCAACCTGTCTCAACAGCATGTTTAACACTGCATGGACATGCACCTGTACAGGATTAAACTTGTGAATCTACTTAACTACCACAGAAACTTCTATCCCTATATAATCCAAACTAAATTTAAAAATGAGAATTTAATATATAAAATGAACACTAAATTGAAACAGAGAAATTACAAGTTGATTGAATGAATTAGTAGCAGTAATGAAACCCTTATACTGAAAATAAGAAGGAATTGTAAGTTTGAATGGTGAGCTGCCAAAGATGCATGTCAGCCTCTGAGCTCACAGATTATACAAACAAATTAATAAAATTTACAAAAGATTTCCCTCCCAGTTCACGCACTATTCTGTCCCGTTAATCGGGGACCCAATTAAAATGTTTAAAAACTTAAAAGTCATGTTGTTGAGTGATTGAATGTCCACTGGCTCTAGTGAGTTACATCACAATGTGTAAAGAATATATAACATGGATTGAGTTCACCTTATTTTTTCCTTTCCATGGGTGTGAATTGGTGATCATCTGGCTTTCATGATAGGGTGTTTGTGTTAGCCTTCGCCATTCTCCTCCAGCAGGTGAAGAGAGAGAGAGAATCTAGGTGTTACATGTTCAGGTGGTGGAGCTGTCCCTCGCCTTCATCGGGGAACCCTGATCATACAACATATTATCAGCTAGAGTTCACAAAACAATTGCCCCAGAAACTTCACACGCACCAAAACCCATATATAATCTTAACACAGCTTTAGGGCTATTTAAATATGATACTTGACACACTTGGCAAGGTTATATGGCCAACAGGCCCTATTTGAAAACATTTAGTTCTGTGAAATTTCATATTAATAAACTTTACCCATGTGGGTTAACATAATTCAATTTTGATTAGCTAATTATTCGGCTTGTTACACTTTTAATAAGATTTACACATAGTCTGATTTTTGCCACGTGGTTGAGAGAGGTTACCTGATTACATCTTTTCTATACTTATTAAATAACTACTATTGGCAATTACATTGTTCTCAATTCTGGTGCCTTAGTAAGCTTTCTAAAATTGATAAAGTGTTACTATAATCACTAATAAAGGTTGCATGTAACTTACTCAGAATTACGCATTTTACTTTTCGCCACGAGGTGCCATAATAAGGTTATCAGATTACATCCATGTCTGTACGATTTAAACAAATATTTTTGCATTTATATGACTCTCAATTTTGGTGCCTTATTTAAGACGTGTGAATTTAATATAGTATTACTATATTTAAAAAAATTACCTTTAAATTACGTATTGCACAACTCAACACGAGGTGACTCAAAAGGTTATCTGATTTTACTTACTTTGGCCTATTAAACAAATTTTTCATTAGTAAAACATTAAATAGATATATATATATATATATATAATAATAATGCCGTAACTTACCGCAGTTCTGTATAGATTTAGCCTGCCATAGATGAAGATGGTGCAACAAATTTGTTCTTCTCTACCGGAGTAGAATGCCACGAGGCGTTAGGTTATACGATCGGCCAAAGACAAACTTAACCAGACTTAGTTCCGGTCTCGTCGCTAGCAAACAGCGGCTCACGCTAGAGGGCAGCACTAATCAAGCACCGCTCTCGAGTAACACAGTTGCAGACTGTTTATCAAAACTGCAGATTGGTTTATCTCAACCACTACCGCTAAATACCGTATTTAACGTCTATATTTCACGTTAAATACCGCACACGCGCCGTATACTCGCCGATATATTTTAGAATGGCACACCCCCACCCCAAAAGGGCAACATAGTTGCCCCAAAGCTAACACACAGCCTCTTGGCTCTCATAATACTACAACTTTCTTGGCTGTCTTGGGAAATCTCAGAAACTTAACCGCTCTCGGGAGAACAGAGGCTAAGGGTGAAAACGAAGGAAGAGGAAAGAAGAAGAAGTGTAGTGTGTATGCATGTGTGCATGTACTGCATGCTGACTTGATCAGGGTCAGCATACAGCGACAAGAGATAGAAGGAGAAAAGACGAAAGACAAGAATCTGCCCCCCCCAAGTTCTGACCTCCCAAGGCCTCCCAACTCACAAACTGAGACCCAAACTTGATACCCACTCAGGACAACTTCTATCCCCCCCTTCACAGGACTGGAAAATCTCAACGCTACTCCAACCATCCCCACGCGACCCTCTCCGCCATGCCAGCTCCCCAGGACCGCCCCAACATGTCACACTCTCTGGTGACCACCACCTACTTCTACTGGTCCCACTCACATACTCGTCCGAAGACCTAACAAGGTATCATCCACCTTGGTATGTGAGTGACTGTACCACTCCTCTCTCGTCCACCTCTCGAACCGACCAGCCACATGCACCAACAAGGCATCTCCATCCTTGGCATATGGTTGGCCCACATTCGTACACTAGGGCGGACGGCCCCACTTAGAAGGACAGAGAAAACCGCATAGAGGCCACGCGAACATTATCCCTTCTCTTACTCATTAAATACTGCGTAACTAGCAAGGGGGGGTTTACTTCAGCACAGCAACGTCTAACAACCCACACTTAATCCAAAAATAACATACCAGGGAAATCAACCAGGGAATGCGGCATGGCCCCGACCCTACAATAATCAACAACAAACTACCACAAAGAAAAATGAAAACTACACCACCCTATCACATTCCATCATAAAACGACAACCAATCTAACACCAACATCACGACACCAACCTAGTCTCAACTCTTCCAACTAACTTCTTTTCTAACTCCTATCTGATATTTTTTTGTTTCCTTTTCTAATTTTTTTTTTATTTTTTTTCCTTTCTAATTTTTATTTGGTTTTTATTTTATTTTGTTTTCTAAGGGGAGTGGTAGGAAAATTGGGAAGATGAAAAGGGCAAGGATCATTGAAAGGTCAATAGCTAGGACTAAGGGTAAGGACATGGTTCCCTCCGAAAATAAGGATTGGTGGAGAAAACCAAGGCTCGCGGAGGCAGGGACGCAACCCTGAAGTAGACGAACACCACTGGGACTGTGGGGAACATCTACCCGCTACCCGTTAACCGCTTCTTCTCACCTTTTTATGACGAACTTTAGGAACTCGTTCCTTTTGGACACCTCTCTCTGAGAAACTATCTCGTGTTGAGCTGTACTGATTTGTTTCTTCTGAATAAGAAGCAAGGCAACTTACCTGACTACTGTTACCCCGATTTGGATTATCCTCAACATCTAACTCCTCTGCTTCTACCTTCTTCTCTTCTACAATTTCCCCTGGTTCTCTTTCTTCCACCTCTTCCTTTTCTACCTCTACATAATCCAAATCACCATTACGACACTGCACATCTTCATCCTCTAGTTGCTCACCTGGTCCGCATGAAACTTCTTTCCATTCCTCGGAATCCTCAACACTACTCACAGAAAGCGTCTGCACATCTTCACACACTACATCATTCTCACTCACAAACTCCACAACGCTGCCTCCCAATTTCTCCTCAACTTCTACCTCATCTACTTCTACCACACTTGCAGCCTGGACATCCCCTTGTCCATCCGCAACCTCAGAAACACTTGCAGCCTCCCTAACACTTACACTTATACTCCCCTGCGTAGCATGTGCAGACCGCTCTTCTGCCTCTTCCTTCGATTCCTCTTCTTCACCACTCTCAGCAACTACAACTTCCTCAACCTTTCCCAACCTAGAATCCAGCTGTCCAGATCCATGTGCAATGTCTAAATTAAATTCTACTGACGATGGTAACGCTTCACCATCAAGTGACTTCTCATCTCCCGGCGTAGGCGATGATGATGTTACCGGATCTGGATCCGTCATGAACTGAGATGGAGATACCGGAAGAAATTCTGCGGCATCTGGATTCAACCATGACGTCCTCTCTGAGTCCTGTAATTCAATATCAACAGACTGGTTCTTGTCGTCTTGTATTGATCCACAGAAGTTACTTCGCTTTTCTTCTTTCTCCTCACCTTCTTCCTCCACTACTCTATTAGGCACTGGTAATTCCTCTGGAACCTTCAAAGTTTCTTTTTTCTCTCAATAGGAATAACGCCTAGGTACAGGCTCCCTACTTGCCGATGCTGGTTTACTAATGTAACTTCTTCTTTCCCTGTTAATTTCGTACTTATTTCTTTTCTCTGCTGTAACCGTTGCTACCGACTTCTCACTTGTCACCCCCTTGTAGCCTCCATCTTTTCTGGAATATCAGTTTTTCTGCTGGTCTCTTGTGTTCTTCTCCAACCGCCATGTTTGTCCCTTTTAGCTCCTCCTAACGAACCACTGGAGTATTGGACATCCGTAGCAGTTCTTCCCTGGGACTCGTCCCCTGCTCGGACAGTATTAGAAACCACACATAACCGGTACAAATCCGCGAAACAACGTGGACGTTCTGCGAATATCAAACGCGATCTCTCTTGGGGATTCAGTCCTTCCAGAATTACTTGTATCACTTCCGTCTCGGGCAACCCTAATCCTAATACCCGGGCAGCTTTCCGTATGTCCTGCACGAAGTCCCCCAATGCCTCTCCGTTGGCCTGTAGGCGATAGAATGAATCTAACTTAAGTTGGGAACGTCGTCGATGTGGTATGAAGTAATCCAACACTTCCCCATGAAAAGCGTCGACACTGCCGCCCCGACGCAGAGTGTTGGTGACCAACCCTGCCAACGAACCCTGGCAATACGGGTATATAAGTGACAAGACCTCCCCATCGCATACACCCGGATAATCTGCCAACTGCAGGACAAGGTCCAAGAAAACCAGAAGCTGGTCCTCATCAAATTCATTCACCACCGAAAGTTTCTGGAGAACCCCTGAAAGGGGGTGGGGTAATTTCTGAAAGCATACCGCCGCCAGAATTACACAATTCAAAATACACAATTAACAAAACATAACTCCCACAAAACTCCTAACACCCTACAAAATAATGACAATAATAAGACAGGAATCAGAAAAAACTCGAGTACTAAACTCTTCCTTCGAGCAGACTGCGGGTCCCCCTACCGTTGCGAGGACCCAGCCCACTTACCTGAACTGTTCTCTCTCAACAACTCTACACATTAAGGAACGCGACACACACACTAACACACAACACGACAAAATCACCGACCAACGACAATTTTCAAAAAATATTTCTAATAACTTCGGCTCCCGTATGTCGGAGGAGACCGACTGCCGATCGGGCCATACCGCATAAATTATACTCCTCCCCTCTTATGGGCAAGGTAATACGCAAACCATCTCCACCTAGGCACAGATCTGCGATAATTCGCGTTTCCAAAGGAATGTCCCCTACTAAAATTTCTCACCACGTGGCAACCTACCGTTCAACTATGCAAGGCGGGCAAGTACCTAGACATATCATACACAAAACCTTAAACCTAACAAAACATAGTCACTTTTAAATATAGGGCCTTTTAGAGATTCTTCTAAGTTCCATTGGAACCCCCAGAATGTTTCCTGAGTTTGCAAGCCCCGTCACACCCAAAGGACCCAAGGGTTGACCCTAATCTTAACCACGCTCTGCTACCAAATGTAACCCCTCTTTAACTTAGACTGGTAAAATTTTTTTTTTTTTTTTAAGAGGGGCCACAAGATAATTAAAACTAGACCAAAGCCTAGAGAAGCCAAAAATGCGCTGGATCCAGTGAGACAGGACTTGCAATCAAAACTCATAAAATTAACAATCGATTAAATCCTTTTATTATTCTATCTCCTTTCTGTTACCTACAAAAACAATAAATATAACATTCAGAATCTATTTTCCCCTTAAAAACTGTTAATTAAAATAATTTATATTCTTTAAAAAGTTACTTGAAATTATTAATAAATATAAAATTTATTTCCTATCTTCTTTTTAAAAATGAATTGAAAATTAAAACCATTAACTGAGATAAAATCTACATGCCCCTTAACAATGTTAATTCAAAAAATAATTAATTCTCTTCACCAATATTAATTAAAAATTAATGGAGATAGAATCTATATACTCCTTAACAAAACTCTTGTGAAATTAATTATTTTCAATACTTATTCTCTCTTTCCAAATTGTCATCCGAAATTAAATGTATATATATATATCCTAAGTTTTATATTTTCTTTTTATAAGCCCTATATCTAACTCCCCCAAAAATACACCCAAATGTACAATACATATAGAACCCCACAAAAATTCACACACGAATATACAATACATCTACATGTTCCACAATACAGGACAATTATTACATAGATCTCTTGCCACACCCTTTTCTACCCCCATGAGGTACATCATTAATAATTTATGAAAATCCATGTCAGGTTTTAATTCTTAATATGTGCATAACACATTACATGTGTATCTGATTATATATGCAACACCAGTAGTCCCCAGGACATAATAAATTCAAAAATTTGGCCAAGTGCCTAATACTATTATAAAATGCTGCCATACTGGGCACTTATACTGGGAGAAATAAAATTTAGAGTACAGTGAACACCCCAGTGATCATAATTAATTAGAAGAATTTATATATTGATAAATATGGTTAAGTTTTGAAAATAGTAATGTGTCATGAACCTTATAACCCTTTTAAAAGTAATTTTGGCCCAGAGACCGACATGTTCATGGGCAAGTCAGTGCATAATTCAACTTGTCTCAACAGCATGTTTAACACTGCATGGACATGCACCTGTACAGGATTAAACTTGTGAATCTACTTAACTACCACAGAAACTTCTATCCCTATATAATCCAAACTGAATTTAAAAATGAGAATTTAATATATAAAATGAACACTAAATTGAAACAGAGAAATTACAAGTTGATTGAATGAATTAGTAGCAGTAATGAAACCCTTATACTGAAAATAAGAAGGAATTGTAAGTTTGAATGGTGAGCTGCCAAAGATGCATGTCAGCCTCTGAGCTCACAGATTATACAAACAAATTAATAAAATTTACAAAAGATTTCCCTCCCAGTTCACGCACTATTCTGTCCCGTTAATCGGGGACCCAATTAAAATGTTTAAAAACTTAAAAGTCATGTTGTTGAGTGATTGAATGTCCACTGACTCTAGTGAGTTACATCACAATGTGTAAAGAATATATAACATGGATTGAGTTCACCTTATTTTTTCCTTTCCATGGGTGTGAATTGGTGATCATCTGGCTTTCATGATAGGGTGTTTGTGTTAGCCTTCGCCATTCTCCTCCAGCAGATGAAGAGAGAGAGAGAATCTAGGTGTTACATGTTCAGGTGGTGGAGCTGTCCCTCGCCTTCATCGGGGAACCCTGATCATACAACATATTATCAGCTAGAGTTCACAAAACAATTGCCCCAGAAACTTCACATGCACCAAAACCCATATATAATCTTAACACAGCTTTAGGGCTATTTAAATATGATACTTGACACACTTGGCAAGGTTATATGGCCAACAGGCCCTATTTGAAAACATTTAGTTCTGTGAAATTTCATATTAATAAACTTTACCCATGTGGGTTAACATAATTCAATTTTGATTAGCTAATTATTCGGCTTGTTACACTTTTAATAAGATTTACACATAGTCTGATTTTTGCCACGTGGTTGAGAGAGGTTACCTGATTACATCTTTTCTATACTTATTAAATAAATACTTTTGGCAATTACATTGTTCTCAATTCTGGTGCCTTAGTAAGCTTTCTAAAATTGATAAAGTGTTACTATAATCACTAATAAAGGTTGCATGTAACTTACTCAGAATTACGAATTTTACTTTTCGCCACGAGGTGCCATAATAAGGTTATCAGATTACATCCATGTCTGTACGATTTAAACAAATATTTTTGCATTTATATGACTCTCAATTTTGGTGCCTTATTTAAGACGTGTGAATTTAATATAGTATTACTATATTTAAAAAAATTACCTTTAAATTACGTATTGCACAACTCAACACGAGGTGACTCAAAAGGTTATCTGATTTTACTTACTTTGGCCTATTAAACAAATTTTTCATTAGTAAAACATTAAATATATATATATATATATATATAATAATAATGCCGTAACTTACCGCAGTTCTGTATAGATTTAGCCTGCCATAGATGAAGATGGTGCAACAAATTTGTTCTTCTCTACCGGAGTAGAATGCCACGAGGCGTTAGGTTATACGATCGGCCAAAGACAAACTTAACCAGACTTAGTTCCGGTCTCGTCGCTAGCAAACAGCGGCTCACGCTAGAGGGCAGCACTAATCAAGCACCGCTCTCGAGTAACACAGTTGCAGACTGTTTATCAAAACTGCAGATTGGTTTATCTCAACCACTACCGCTAAATACCGTATTTAACGTCTATGTTTCACGTTAAATACCGCACACGCGCCGTATACTCGCCGATATATTTTAGAATGGCACACCCCCACCCCAAAAGGGCAACATATTGCCCCAAAGCTAACTCACAGCCTCTTGGCTCTCATAATACTACAACTTTCTTGGCTGTCTTGGGAAATCTCAGAAACTTAACCGCTCTCGGGAGAACAGAGGCTAAGGGTGAAAACGAAGGAAGAGGAAAGAAGAAGAAGTGTAGTGTGTATGCATGTGTGCATGTACTGCATGCTGACTTGATCAGGGTCAGCATACAGCGACAAGAGATAGAAGGAGAAAAGACGAATGACAAGAATCTGGCCCCCCCCAAGTTCTGACCTCCCAAGGCCTCCCAACTCACAAACTGAGACCCAAACTTGATACCCACTCAGGACAACTTCTATCCCCCCCTTCACAGGACTGGAAAATCTCAACACTACTCCAACCATCCCCACGGGACCCTCTCCGCCATGCCAGCTCCCCAGGACCGCCCCAACATGTCACACTCTCTGGTGACCACCACCTACTTCTACTGGTCCCACTCACATACTCGTCCGAAGACCTAACAAGGTATCATCCACCTTGGTATGTGAGTGACTGTACCACTCCTCTCTCGTCCACCTCTCGAACCGACCAGCCACATGCACCAACAAGGCATCTCCATCCTTGGCATATGGTTGGCCCACATTCGTACACTAGGGCGGACGGCCCCACTTAGAAGGACAGAGAAAACCGCATAGAGGCCACGCGAACATTATCCCTTCTCTTACTCATTAAATACTGCGTAACTAGCAAGGGGGGGTTTACTTCAGCACAGCAACGTCTAACAACCCACACTTAATCCAAAAATAACATACCAGGGAAATCAACCAGGGAATGCGGCATGGCCCCGACCCTACAATAATCAACAACAAACTACCACAAAGAAAAATGAAAACTACACCACCCTATCACATTCCATCATAAAACGACAACCAATCTAACACCAACATCACGACACCAACCTAGTCCCAACTCTTCCAACTAACTTCTTTTCTAACTCCTATCTGATATTTTTTTTTTTCCTTTTCTAATTTTTTTTTTATTTTTTTTTCCTTTCTAATTTTTATTTGGTTTTTATTTTATTTTGTTTTCTAAGGGGAGTGGTAGGAAAATTGGGAAGATGAAAAGGGCAAGGATCATTGAAAGGTCAATAGCTAGGACTAAGGGTAAGGACATGGTTCCCTCCGAAAATAAGGATTGGTGGAGAAAACCAAGGCTCGCGGAGGCAGGGACGCAACCCTGAAGTAGACGAACACCACTGGGACTGTGGGGAACATCTACCCGCTACCCGTTAACCGCTTCTTCTCACCTTTTTATGACGAACTTTAGGAACTCGTTCCTTTTGGACACCTCTCTCTGAGAAACTATCTCGTGTTGAGCTGTACTGATTTGTTTCTTCTGAATAAGAAGCAAGGCAACTTACCTGACTACTGTTACCCCGATTTGGATTATCCTCAACATCTAACTCCTCTGCTTCTACCTTCTTCTCTTCTACAATTTCCCCTGGTTCTCTTTCTTCCACCTCTTCCTTTTCTACCTCTACATAATCCAAATCACCATCACGACACTGCACATCTTCATCCTCTAGTTGCTCACCTGGTCCGCATGAAACTTCTTTCCATTCCTCGGAATCCTCAACACTACTCACAGAAAGCGTCTGCACATCTTCACACACTACATCATTCTCACTCACAAACTCCACAACGCTGCCTCCCAATTTCTCCTCAACTTCTACCTCATCTACTTCTACCACACTTGCAGCCTGGACATCCCCTTGTCCATCCGCAACCTCAGAAACACTTGCAGCCTCCCTAACACTTACACTTATACTCCCCTGCGTAGCATGTGCAGACCGCTCTTCTGCCTCTTCCTTCGATTCCTCTTCTTCACCACTCTCAGCAACTACAACTTCCTCAACCTTTCCCAACCTAGAATCCAGCTGTCCAGATCCATGTGCAATGTCTAAATTAAATTCTACTGACGATGGTAACGCTTCACCATCAAGTGACTTCTCATCTCCCGGCGTAGGCGATGATGATGTTACCGGATCTGGATCCGTCATGAACTGAGATGGAGATACCGGAAGAAATTCTGCGGCATCTGGATTCAACCATGACGTCCTCTCTGAGTCCTGTAATTCAATATCAACAGACTGGTTCTTGTCGTCTTGTATTGATCCACAGAAGTTACTTCGCTTTTCTTCTTTCTCCTCACCTTCTTCCTCCACTACTCTATTAGGGACTGGTAATTCCTCTGGAACCTTCAAAGTTTCTTTTTTCTCCCAATAGGAATAACGCCTTGCTACAGGCTCCCTACTTGCCGATGTTGGTTTACTAATGTAACTTCTTCTTTCCCTGTTAATTTCGTACTTATTTCTTTTCTCTGCTGTAACCATTGCTACCGTCTTCCCACTTGTCACCCCCTTGTAGCCTCCATCTTTTCTGGAATATTCAGTTTTTCTGCTGGTCTCTTGTGTTCTTCTCCAACCGCCATGTTTGTCCCTTTTGGCTCCTCCTAACGAACCACTGGAGTATTGGACATCCGTAGCAGTTCTTCCCCGGGACTCGTCCCCTGCTCGGACAGTATTAGAAACCACACATAACCGGTACAAATCCGCGAAACAAAGTGGACGTTCTGCGAATATCAAACGCGATCTCTCTTGGGGATTCAGTCCTTCCAGAATTACTTGTATCACTTCCGTCTCGGGCAACCCTAATCTTAATACCCGGGCAGCTTTCCGTATGTCCTGCACGAAGTCCCCCAATGCCTCTCCGTTGGCCTGTAGGCGATAGAATGAATCTAACTTAAGTTGGGAACGTCGTCGATGTGGTATGAAGTAATCCAACACTTCCCCATGAAAAGCGTCGACACTGCCGCCCCGACGCAGAGTGTTGGTGACCAACCCTGCCAACGAACCCTGGCAATACGGGTATATAAGGGACAAGACCTCCCCATCGGATACACCCGGATAATCTGCCAACTGCAGGACAAGGTCCAAGAAAACCAGAAGCTTGTCCTCATCAAATTTATTCACCACTGAACGTTTCTGGAGAACCCCTGAAAGGGAGTGGGGTAATTTCTGTAAGCATACCGCCGCCAGAATTACACAATACAAAATACACAATCAGCAAAACATAACTCCCACAAAACACCTAACACCCAACAAAATAAATACAATAATAAGACAGGAATCAGAAAAACCTCGAGTACTAAACTCTTCCTTCGAGCAGACTGCGGGCCCCCCTACCGTTGCGAGGACCCAGCCCACTTACCTGAACTGCTCTCTCTCAACAACTCTACACATTAAGGAACGCGACTCTACACACACTAACACACAACACGACAAAATCACCGACCAACGACAATTTTCAAAAAATATTTCTAATAACTTCGGCTCCCGTATGTCGGAGGAGACCGACTGCCGATCGGGCCATACCGCATAAATTATGCTCCTCCCCTCTTATGGGCAAGGTAATACGCAAACCATCTCCACCTAGGCACAGATCTGCGATAATTCGCGTTTCCAAAGGAATGTCCCCTACTAAAATTTCTCACCACGTGGCAACCTACCGTTCAACTATGCAAGGCGGGCAAGTACCTAGACATATCATACACAAAACCTTAAACCTAACAAAACATAGTCACTTTTAAATATAGGGCCTTTTAGAGATTCTTCTAAGTTCCATTGGAACCCCCAAAATGTTTCCTGAGTTTGCAAGCCCCGTCACACCCAAAGGACCCAAGGGTTGACCCTAATCTTAACCACGCTCTGCTACCAAACGTAACCCCTCTTTAACTTAGACTGGTGAAATTTCTTTTTTTTTTTTTAAGAGGGGCCACAAGATAATTAAAACTAGACCAAAGCCTAGAGAAACCAAAAATGCGCTGGATCCAGTGAGACGGGACTTGCAATCAAAACTCATAAAATTAACAATCGATAAAATCCTTTTATTATTTTATCTCCTTTCTGTTACCTACAAAAACAATAAATATAACATTCAGAATCTATTTTCCCCTTAAAAACTGATAATTAAAATAATTTATATTCTTTAAAAAGGTTACTTGAAATTATTAATAAATATAAAATTTATTTCCTATCTTCTTTTTAAAAATGAATTGAAAATTAAAACCATTAACTGAGATAAAATCTACATGCCCCTTAACAATGTTAATTCAAAAAATAATTAATTCTCTTCACCAATATTAATTAAAAATTAATGGAGATAGAATCTATATACTCCTTAACAAAACTCTTGTGAAATTAATTATTTTCAATACTTATTCTCTCTTTCCAAATTGTCATCCGAAATTAAATGTATATATATATATCCTAAGTTTTATATTTTCTTTTTATAAGCCCTATATCTAACTCCCCCAAAAATACACCCAAATGTACAATACATATAGAACCCCACAAAAATTCACACACGAATATACAATACATCTACATGTTCCACAATACAGGACAATTATTACATAGATCTCTTGCCACACCCTTTTCTACCCCCATGAGGTACATCATTAATAATTTATGAAAATCCATGTCAGGTTTTAATTCTTAATATGTGCATAACACATTACATGTGTATCTGATTATATATGCAACACCAGTAGTCCCCAGGACATAATAAATTCAAAAATTTGGCCAAGTGCCTAATACTATTATAAAATGCTGCCACACTGGGCACTTATACTGGGAGAAATAAAACTTAGAATACAGTAAACACCCCAGTGATCATAATTAATTAGAAGAATTTATATATTGATAAATATGGTTAAGTTTTGAAAATAGTAATGTGTCATGAACCTTATAACCCTTTTAAAAGTAATTTTGGCCCAGAGACCGACATGTTCATGGGCAAGTCAGTGCATAATTCAACCTGTCTCAACAGCATGTTTAACACTGCATGGACATGCACCTGTACAGGATTAAACTTGTGAATCTACTTAACTACCACAGAAACTTCTATCCCTATATAATCCAAACTAAATTTAAAAATGAGAATTTAATATATAAAATGAACACTAAATTGAAACAGAGAAATTACAAGTTGATTGAATGAATTAGTAGCAGTAATGAAACCCTTATACTGAAAATAAGAAGGAATTGTAAGTTTGAATGGTGAGCTGCCAAAGATGCATGTCAGCCTCTGAGCTCACAGATTATACAAACAAATTAATAAAATTTACAAAAGATTTCCCTCCCAGTTCACGCACTATTCTGTCCCGTTAATCGGGGACCCAATTAAAATGTTTAAAAACTTAAAAGTCATGTTGTTGAGTGATTGAATGTCCACTGGCTCTAGTGAGTTACATCACAATGTGTAAAGAATATATAACATGGATTGAGTTCACCTTATTTTTTCCTTTCCATGGGTGTGAATTGGTGATCATCTGGCTTTCATGATAGGGTGTTTGTGTTAGCCTTCGCCATTCTCCTCCAGCAGATGAAGAGAGAGAGAGAATCTAGGTGTTACATGTTCAGGTGGTGGAGCTGTCCCTCGCCTTCATCGGGGAACCCTGATCATACAACATATTATCAGCTAGAGTTCACAAAACAATTGCCCCAGAAACTTCACACGCACCAAAACCCATATATAATCTTAACACAGCTTTAGGGCTATTTAAATATGAT
Organism: Magicicada septendecula; assembly: GCA_034769895.1. Classification (NCBI taxonomy): domain Eukaryota; kingdom Metazoa; phylum Arthropoda; class Insecta; order Hemiptera; family Cicadidae; genus Magicicada; species Magicicada septendecula. Next base: position 620,844,018 of record CM068367.1, on the reverse strand, counting down.
ACTTGACACACTTGGCAAGGTTATATGGCCAACAGGCCCTATTTGAAAACATTTAGTTCTGTGAAATTTCATATTAATAAACTTTACCCATGTGGGTTAACATAATTCAATTTTGATTAGCTAATTATTCGGCTTGTTACACTTTTAATAAGATTTACACATAGTCTGATTTTTGCCACGTGGTTGAGAGAGGTTACCTGATTACATCTTTTCTATACTTATTAAATAAATACTTTTGGCAATTACATTGTTCTCAATTCTGGTGCCTTAGTAAGCTTTCTAAAATTGATAAAGTGTTACTATAATCACTAATAAAGGTTGCATGTAACTTACTCAGAATTACGCATTTTACTTTTCGCCACGAGGTGCCATAATAAGGTTATCAGATTACATCCATGTCTGTACGATTTAAACAAATATTTTTGCATTTATATGACTCTCAATTTTGGTGCCTTATTTAAGACGTGTGAATTTAATATAGTATTACTATATTTAAAAAAATTACCTTTAAATTACGTATTGCACAACTCAACACGAGGTGACTCAAAAGGTTATCTGATTTTACTTACTTTGGCCTATTAAACAAATTTTTCATTAGTAAAACATTAAATAGATATATATATATATAATAATAATGCCGTAACTTACCGCAGTTCTGTATAGATTTAGCCTGCCATAGATGAAGATGGTGCAACAAATTTGTTCTTCTCTACCGGAGTAGAATGCCACGAGGCGTTAGGTTATACGATCGGCCAAAGACAAACTTAACCAGACTTAGTTCCGGTCTCGTCGCTAGCAAACAGCGGCTCACGCTAGAGGGCAGCACTAATCAAGCACCGCTCTCGAGTAACACAGTTGCAGACTGTTTATCAAAACTGCAGATTGGTTTATCTCAAACCACTACCGCTAAATACCGTACCGTATTTAACGTCTATGTTTGACGTTAAATACCGCACACGCGCCGTATACTCGCCGATATATTTTAGAATGGCACACCCCCACCCCAAAAGGGCAACATAGTTGCCCCAAAGCTAACTCACAGCCTCTTGGCTCTCATAATACTACAACTTTCTTGGCTGTCTTGGGAAATCTCAGAAACTTAACCGCTCTAGGGAGAACAGAGGCTAAGGGTGAAAACGAAGGAAGAGGAAAGAAGAAGAAGTGTAGTGTGTATGCATGTGTGCATGTACTGCATGCTGACTTGATCAGGGTCAGCATACAGCGACAAGAGATAGAAGGAGAAAAGACGAAAGACAAGAATCTGGCCCCCCCCAAGTTCTGACCTCCCAAGGCCTCCCAACTCACAAACTGAGACCCAAACTTGATACCCACTCAGGACAACTTCTATCCCCCCTTCACAGGACTGGAAAATCTCAACGCTACTCCGACCATCCCCACGCGACCCTCTCCGCCATGCCAGCTCCCCAGGACCGCCCCAACATGTCACACTCTCTGGTGACCACCACCTACTTCTACTGGTCCCACTCACATACTCGTCCGAAGACCTAACAAGGTATCATCCACCTTGGTATGTGAGTGACCGTACCACTCCTCTCTCGTCCACCTCTCGAACCGACCAGCCACATGCACCAACAAGGCATCTCCATCCTTGCCATATGGTTGGCCCACATCCGTACACTAGGGCGGACGGCCCCACTTAGAAGGACAGAGAAAACCGCATAGAGGCCACGCGAACATTATCCCTTCTCTTACTCATTAAATACTGCGTAACTAGCAAGGGGGGGTTTACTTCAGCACAGCAACGTCTAACAACCCACACTTAATCCAAAAATAACATACCAGGGAAATCAACCAGGGAATGCGGCATGGCCCCGACCCTACAATAATCAACAACAAACTACCACAAAGAAAAATGGAAACTACACCACCCTATCACATTCCATCATAAAACGACAACCAATCTAACACTAACATCACGACACCAACCTAGTCCCAACTCTTCCAACTAACTTCTTTTCAAACTCCTATCTGATATTTTTTTTTCCTTTTCTAATTTTTTTTTTTATTTTTTTTTCCTTTCTAATTTTTATTTGGTTTTTATTTTATTTTGTTTTCTAAGGGGAGTGGTAGGAAAATTGGGAAGATGAAAAGGGCAAGGATCATTGAAAGGTCAATAGCTAGGACTAAGGGTAAGGACATGGTTCCCTCCGAAAATAAGGATTGGTGGAGAAAACCAAGGCTCGCGGAGGCAGGGACGCAACCCTGAAGTAGACGAACACCACTGGGACTGTGGGGAACATCTACCCGCTACCCGTTAACCGCTTCTTCTCACCTTTTTATGACGAACTTTAGGAACTCGTTCCTTTTGGACACCTCTCTCTGAGAAACTATCTCGTGTTGAGCTGTACTGATTTGTTTCTTCTGAATAAGAAGCAAGGCAACTTACCTGACTACTGTTACCCCGATTTGGATTATCCTCAACATCTAACTCCTCTGCTTCTACCTTCTTCTCTTCTACAATTTCCCCTGGTTCTCTTTCTTCACCTCTTCCTTTTCTTCCTCTACATAATCCAAATCACCATCACGACACTGCACATCTTCATCCTCTAGTTGCTCACCTGGTCCGCATGAAACTTCTTTCCATTCCTCGGAATCCTCAACACTACTCACAGAAAGCGTCTGCACATCTTCACACACTACATCATTCTCACTCACAAACTCCACAACGCTGCCTCCCAATTTCTCCTCAACTTGTACCTCATCTACTTCTACCACACTTGCAGCCTGGACATCCCCTTGTCCATCCGCAACCTCAGAAACACTTGCAGCCTCCCTAACACTTACACTTATACTCCCCTGCGTAGCATGTGCAGACCGCTCTTCTGCCTCTTCCTTCGATTCCTCTTCTTCACCACTCTCAGCAACTACAACTTCCTCAACCTTTCCCAACCTGGAATCCAGCTGTCCAGATCCATGTGCAATGTCTAAATTAAATTCTACTGACGAAGGTAACGCTTCACCATCAAGTGACTTCTCATCTCCCGGCGTAGGCGATGATGATGTTACCGGATCTGGATCCGTCATGAACTGAGATGGAGATACCGGAAGAAATTCTGCGGCATCTGGATTCAACCATGACGTCCTCTCTGAGTCCTGTAATTGAATATCAACAGACTGGTTCTTGTCGTCTTGTATTGATCCACAGAAGTTACTTCGCTTTTCTTCTTTCTCCTCACCTTATCCTCCACTACTCTATTAGGAACTGGTAATTCCTCTGGAACCTTCAAAGTTTCTTTTTTCTCCCAATAGGAATAACGCCTTGCTACAGGCTCCCTACTTGCCGATGTTGGTTTACTAATGTAACTTCTTCTTTCCCTGTTAATTTCGTACTTATTTCTTTTCTCTGCTGTAACCGTTGCTACCGTCTTCCCACTTGTCACCCCCTTGTAGCCTCCATCTTTTCTGGAATATTCAGTTTTTCTGCTGGTCTCTTGTGTTCTTCTCCAACCGCCATGTTTGTCCCTTTTGGCTCCTCCTAACGAACCACTGGAGTATTGGACATCCGTAGCAGTTCTTCCCCGGGACTCGTCCCCTGCTCGGACAGTATTAGAAACCACACATAACCGGTACAAATCCGCGAAACAAAGTGGACGTTCTGCGAATATCAAACGCGATCTCTCTTGGGGATTCAGTCCTTCCAGAATTACTTGTATCACTTCCGTCTCGGGCAACCCTAATCTTAATACCCGGGCAGCTTTCCGTATGTCCTGCACGAAGTCCCCCAATGCCTCTCCGTTGGTCTGTAGGCGATAGAATGAATCTAACTTAAGTTGGGAACGTCGTCGATGTGGTATGAAGTAATCCAACACTTCCCCATGAAAAGCGTCGACACTGCCGCCCCGACGCAGAGTGTTGGTGACCAACCCTGCCAACGAACCCTGGCAATACGGGTATATAAGTGACAAGACCTCCCCATCGCATACACCCGGATAATCTGCCAACTGCAGGACAAGGTCCAAGAAAACCAGAAGTTGGTCCTCATCAAATTCATTCACCACCGAAAGTTTCTGGAGAACCCCTGAAAGGGTGTGGGGTAATTTCTGAAAGCATACCGCCGCCATAATTACACAATACAAAATACACAATCAGCAAAACATAACTCCCACAAAACACCTAACACCCTACAAAATAAATACAATAATAAGACAGGAATCAGAAAAAACTCGAGTACTAAACTCTTCCTTCGAGCAGACTGCGGGTCCCCCTACCGTTGCGAGGACCCAGCCCACTTACCTGAACTGCTCTCTCTCAACAACTCTACACATTAAGGAACGCGACACACACACTAACACACAACACGACAAAATCACCGACCAACGACAATTTTCAAAAAATATTTCTAATAACTTCGGCTCCCGTATGTCGGAGGAGACCGACTGCCGATCGGGCCATACCGCATAAATTATACTCCTCCCCTCTTATGGGCAAGGTAATACGCAAACCATCTCCACCTAGGCACAGATCTGCGATAATTCGCGTTTCCAAAGGAATGTCCCCTACTAAAATTTCTCACCACGTGGCAACCTACCATTCAACTATGCAAGGCGGGCAAGTACCTAGACATATCATACACAAAACCTTAAACCTAACAAAACATAGTCACTTTTAAATATAGGGCCTTTTAGAGATTCTTCTAAGTTCCATTGGAACCCCCAAAATGTTTCCTGAGTTTGCAAGCCCCGTCACACCCAAAGGACCCAAGGTTGACCCTAATCTTAACCACGCTCTGCTACCAAATGTAACCCCTCTTTAACTTAGACTGGTAAAATTTTTTTTTTTTTTTAAAGAGGGGCCACAAGATAATTAAAACTAGACCAAAGCCTAGAGAAGCCAAAAATGCGCTGGATCCAGTGAGACGGGACTTGCAATCAAAACTCATAAAATTAACAATCGATTAAATCCTTTTATTATTCTATCTCCTTTCTGTTACCTACAAAAACAATAAATATAACATTCAGAATCTATTTTCCCCTTAAAAACTGTTAATTAAAATAATTTATATTCTTTAAAAAGTTACTTGAAATTATTAATAAATATAAAATTTATTTCCTATCTTCTTTTTAAAAATGAATTGAAAATTAAAACCATTAACTGAGATAAAATCTACATGCCCCTTAACAATGTTAATTCAAAAAATAATTAATTCTCTTCACCAATATTAATTAAAAATTAATGGAGATAGAATCTATATACTCCTTAACAAAACTCTTGTGAAATTAATTATTATCAATACTTATTCTCTCTTTCCAAATTGTCATCCGAAATTAAATGTATATATATATATATCCTAAGTTTTATATTTTCTTTTTATAAGCCCTATATCTAACTCCCCCAAAAATACACCCAAATGTACAATACATATAGAACCCCACAAAAATTCACACACGAATATACAATACATCTACATGTTCCACAATACAGGACAATTATTACATAGATCTCTTGCCACACCCTTTTCTACCCCCATGAGGTACATCATTAATAATTTATGAAAATCCATGTCAGGTTTTAATTCTTAATATGTGCATAACACATTACATGTGTATCTGATTATATATGCAACACCAGTAGTCCCCAGGGCATAATAAATTCAAAAATTTGGCCAAGTGCCTAATACTATTATAAAATGCTGCCACACTGGGCACTTATACTGGGAGAAATAAAATTTAGAATACAGTGAACACCCCAGTGATCATAATTAATTAGAAGAATTTATATATTGATAAATATGGTTAAGTTTTGAAAATAGTAATGTGTCATGAACCTTATAACCCTTTTAAAAGTAATTTTGGCCCAGAGACCGACATGTTCATGGGCAAGTCAGTGCATAATTCAACCTGTCTCAACAGCATGTTTAACACTGCATGGACATGCACCTGTACAGGATTAAACTTGTGAATCTACTTAACTACCACAGAAACTTCTATCCCTATATAATCCAAACTAAATTTAAAAATGAGAATTTAATATATAAAATGAACACTAAATTGAAACAGAGAAATTACAAGTTGATTGAATGAATTAGTAGCAGTAATGAAACCCTTATACTGAAAATAAGAAGGAATTGTAAGTTTGAATGGTGAGCTGCCAAAGATGCATGTCAGCCTCTGAGCTCACAGATTATACAAACAAATTAATAAAATTTACAAAAGATTTCCCTCCCAGTTCACGCACTATTCTGTCCCGTTAATCGGGGACCCAATTAAAATGTTTAAAAACTTAAAAGTCATGTTGTTGAGTGATTGAATGTCCACTGGCTCTAGTGAGTTACATCACAATGTGTAAAGAATATATAACATGGATTGAGTTCACCTTATTTTTTCCTTTCCATGGGTGTGAATTGGTGATCATCTGGCTTTCATGATAGGGTGTTTGTGTTAGCCTTCGCCATTCTCCTCCGGCAGATGAAGAGAGAGAGAGAATCTAGGTGTTACATGTTCAGGTGGTGGAGCTGTCCCTCGCCTTCATCGGGGAACCCTGATCATACAACATATTATCAGCTAGAGTTCACAAAACAATTCCCCCAGAAACTTCACACGCACCAAAACCCATATATAATCTTAACACAGCTTTAGGGCTATTTAAATATGATACTTGACACACTTGGCAAGGTTATATGGCCAACAGGCCCTATTTGAAAACATTTAGTTCTGTGAAATTTCATATTAATAAACTTTACCCATGTGGATTAACATAATTCAATTTTGATTAGCTAATTATTCGGCTTGTTACACTTTTAATAAGATTTACACATAGTCTGATTTTTGCCACGTGGTTGAGAGAGGTTACCTGATTACATCATTTCTATACTTATTAAATAAATACTTTTGGCAATTACATTGTTCTCAATTCTGGTGCCTTAGTAAGCTTTCTGAAATTGATCAAGTGTTACTATAATCACTAATAAAGGTTGCATGTAACTTACTCAGAATTATGCATTTTACTTTTCGCCACGAGGTGCCATAATAAGGTTATCAGATTACATCCATGTCTGTACGATTTAAACAAATACTTTTTGCATTTATGTGACTCTCAATTTTGGTGCCTTATTTAAGACGTGTGAATTTAATATAGTATTACTATATTTAAAAAAATTACCTTTAAATTACGTATTGCACAACTCAACATGAGGTGACTCAAAAGGTTATCTGATTTTACTTACTGTGGCCTATTAAACATATTTTTCATTAGTAAAACTTTAAATAGATATATATATATATATATATAATAATAATGCCGTAACTTACCGCAGTTCTGTATAGATTTAGCCTGCCATAGATGAAGATGGTGCAACAAATTTGTTCTTCTCTACCGGAGTAGAATGCCACGAGGCGTTAGGTTATACGATCGGCCAAAGACAAACTTAACCAGACTTAGTTCCGGTCTCGTCGCTAGCAAACAGCGGCTCACGCTAGAGGGCAGCACTAATCAAGCACCGCTCTCGAGTAACACAGTTCCAGACTGTTTATCAAAACTGCAGATTGGTTTATCTCAACCGCTACCGCTAAATACCGTACCGTATTTAACGTCTATGTTTGACGTTAAATACCGCACACGCGCCGTATACTCGCTGATCTATTTTAGAATGGCACAAAAGAAAAGGAAGAAAACAAAACAATTCTGGAGCTACCTAATTCAAAGTATGACAGAAATACAGCCTAAATACACATACAAAAAGATTGACAGCAACAGGTCACTGAACTATGGCTATTACTTTGATATTTGTGGTTCGAAAGTTAGGGTGTGTAAATTATTTTTTCTAAGAAATTTAGATATTAACAGCAAAATGATCATCACTGCTTGTAAGAAAAAGAATGATGAAGGTGTAATAGAACCAGATAAGCGAGGGTGTCATGGTAAGAGTGGAAGACAATTACCTCCAGAGTTGAAGGCAGGTATTAAAAGGTACATAGAATCATTTGCAGTAGTAGATTCACACTATTGCCGCGCATCTTCTACAAAGAAGTATTGCGTATCTTCTACAAAGAAGTATTTGGATGGAAGTTTAACACTGGCAGCAATGTACCGCATGTATGTGTCTGCATGCAAGGAAAACGGAGAGCCATATGCAAAATTAAGTATGTATGAAACTATTTTTAATGCAGAGTATAACATTGCTTTTTGTAGGCCAAAAAAAGATCAATGTGCTCAATGTGACGGCTACAAAAATAGTTCAGCTGAAGAAAAAATTGAGAAACAAGCCACTTGTGACAGTCACATTCTTGAAAAACAACTAAGTAGAGCAGAGAAAGAAAGTGATGTAAAGAACACAGAGAAAAACAAAAATCTACAGGTTTGTTGTTTCGACTTACAAGCTGTTATTGCTCTTCCTTGTGGAGACGTCAGTCAGTTTTATTATAAAAGAAGACTATCTTGCTACAATTTTACGGGTTTTAACATTTCTGAAAAAAAAGGAACGTGCTACTTATGGCATGAAGGCATCTGTAAAAGAGGCGCAAACGACATCGCAAGCTGTGTATATAAGTATTTACAAGAATGTAAGGCACATGACATTATATTTTATGCAGACAACTGTGCTGGACAGCATAAAAATAAGTTTATGGCTTCTCTTCTTATGTTTCGTGTCATGAACTCTGAAACTACCAATACTATAATGATCAAATTTCTCGTTGTAGGACATACCCAAAAGGAGGGTGATAGTATGCATGCTCTGATTGAGCGGTCTAAGAAACAAGCTTTGAATGGAGGACCAATCTACATCCCTTCCCAGCTTGTTCCAATAATAAGTCTCTCTAAAACAAAAGGTCACCCTTATAAAACAGTAGCAATGTTAACTGAAGACTTCTTAGACGTCAAAAGTCTGCAAGAAAGTATGGGTAAAAATTTTAAGACTGATGAAAATGGTGAAGATGTTAACTGGAATAACCTGTGTGTCTTAAGAGTCGAAAAAGCAGAACCAAATGTGATGTTTTACAAAACATCATACACACAAGAGAATTATGGCCGGATCAACATAGCACAGCGCATGATTCGGAGGAGGAGGAACAGTATCCCTGAGTTGAAAAAAGCTTATACACGTCCACCAGCAATATCAAGAGCAAAGATTGATTATCTACTTTCATTGTGCAGAAATAACAGCATTCCCTATCAATATTGGCAGTTCTATGAATCGTTGAACTCAGAATGAGAATAAGGATAATTTTTTGTTTGATTTTCCATTGTTTTACAATTTTGAACTCTGAAGAAAAATTTGTTGGTTTTAGATTTTCCAATGTTTCAACACATTGAACTCTAAACAATACTGTAATTATTCGATTTTTTAATTTTCCAGTGTTTTTTATGTTAGTAATTTTGTTTTATTTAGTACTGTTTTTAAAAATATTAACCGTTAGCAGTAGGACTCAGACTGGAAGTAACCGGGCACAAAAAGTCAGCAATTATTTTGTATACTTTGAAATTCAAACATCATTGTTGTACTATTTTATAGAGTAAAAGTATAGAATAATCCTTAAATGATTGGATTTTAAATAAATATGGAGTAATTTAATGGCTTACTTTGCTTCGTACAGTAGCAATAACTATAAATTCATCATAAACCCTCTACAATGTCAGTTCAGTAGAGAAACAACTCAAAACATAATTAAACAATAATAAATATATCATATTTACAAAAAGATACGAACATCAATTTACCATCTAATTAATGTTGAAATTGTAATCTTTATGATAAACAAAACCAGAAATACTGGAGGTAATTGTGACAGAAGCTATACATTATAATAGCAAGCACAAAAACATTAAACCCAATTATCTTAAAACTAGTTTTTTTGAGTTGTTGCTGTCTTGAACTAGGCCATCGATATTAGATTTATGTTGTAAGTAGGATGTTTTAACATATATTTTAATATATTGTTAAATGTTACAGTGGTTACAATTACAATATTGTATGTGTAAAACCACTTATCTATTCAAGAATATTTTTCAAGTCACATAAATTTTCAAAACCATAATGGGGTGGGCTGTTCTGATAATACATAGATTATCAAGTGTCCTATCAAACTATATGAATTTATCATCTTAGTTTCTTTGATAAAAAAGAATTTAGTTTCTGTTTTAAGAACAAAAGAAAAGCATTCACCTTCATCAACATAATAATAACAATAATAATCAGTTCATATGTTAATTTTTATGTATATTCACTTACATTTTCACAGTTAGAAAATTTTTGCTTTTTTAAACTTGTGTGAAAATTAATGTTAGTATATAACTAACTAAGTCATATTAACTAAACTTTCTTCACATATGAAACAAGGAGTACTGGTATTTTAAATAATTATTTTTATGTCCTCACAGAAAGTTTTACAATTCTTATGCAGGAAGTAAGTGCACACTCAAATAAACTAATTTAATAATTTATTCATGTTTAACGTACCGAGTCACTATATGGTTAATATAATTAAATTACCTTATTCGGTCCACCTTAGTGACACTAGCTGCTGTCGGTTAATGACGCGTTTCGGAATAAAATCCCATCTTCAGATACACAATTATCAAACTTTAAATATATACCACAATTTGTGGTTTGTCATATTTTAAAATATTTAAAATCTTTTAAATAAAATATATATAAACAAAAACGTAACAATGGAATCGTTCAGAGCGTCCGCATGCATGCACGCTGTATTACGACTTCCTCACGACTGGCTATACTTATCATCCAACCGTATAGCAGTGTCAAACAGGTTATTAGAACCGAAGTTCATTTGATCGTTTAATATGTTATTTTTGGTCATAGCGTTTTTTGTAGCTTTGTATATTTCGAACTCCTCTAGACTATCCATTAATTTACCCTTCTTGTTGCAAGTATGCAACGCCACGAAATTGTTTTCGAAACTAGTATAACTATGATCATTTTCTATTAAATGTTGTGCATAACTGGAATTATTATTATTTGTTTTTAGAATGTGCTCTAAAAATCTTGTGTAAAAATCTCTGCCGGACTGGCCAATGTAGAATGCTGCACAATTATCGCATTTAATTTTATAGACACCTGATTTATTTTTTAAAGGAATATTTATTTTAGTTTTGAAAAAATTTTTTAAATTATTACAGGTTTTGAATGAAATAGTATAACCTTTACTTTTAAAAACAGATTTTAAAATATTTGGCAATAAGCCAGTATAATTAGCTGAAATGAATTTTTTTTATGGTTTTTATTATGTTGGTTAATAATATTGGTATTTTTATTTTCTAAACGTTTTTTATGTTTCATTATCATTTTATCGACTATTACTGGCTTGTAACCATTATTTAGAGCTATTTGTTTTATAATATTTACTTCTTGATCATAGTCTTCGTTATTAAGGGGAACACTAAGTAATCTGTCAATAAAGCTGTTAAATGCAGCCATTTTTTGGGCTGGAGGATGAAATGACTTAGCATGTATAACCGTATCTGTGTAAGTGTGCTTTCTGTATATTTTGTATGTCAGTTCATTACCGTTATTCGTTATGGTTAGATCCAAGAAATAAATATTTTTGTTATTTTCAATTTCCATAGTGAATTTTATTGTCTTATGTATTTTATTTAAATAATTATTAAACGACTCGAGTTGTCTATTGTTACCATTGAAAATAACAAAGGTGTCATCCACATATCTTGAATAATATACTATTTTTTTGTCAAAATAATTGTTTTTTAAAATTTTAGTATTTTCTAGATGATTCAAATAAATATCAGCAAGGATACCTGAGAGTGGAGAACCCATTGCTAGGCCCTCGTTTTGTTTGTAGTATGAACCATCAAACGAAAAATAGTTTTGATTCTATTTCTAGTAGTAACATTAGCTGATTAATTTTCTTTATTTCTAAGGTATTATTATTTATTAAATTTTGTTTGAGTATTTTTAAAGTTTCAGCTATTGGGACATTGGTATAAAGATCCACTATGTCAAATGAAGCTAGCTTGTAACTATGCTTAATATTAATATGACGTAATTTTTCAATAAAATCTTTATAACCTTTTATACTCTGGTTATTATCTAAGCTTATATGTTTTTTGATTATTTTAACCAAGGTTTTTGCTACTTTATAGCTTGGAGCGGTTGTATAATTTACTAAAGGTCTAATTGGTGTGTCTTTTTTGTGTACTTTGGGTAGACCTTTTAAGCATGGTGCACTAGCTTTTATTGGTTTCAGTGAATAGCATATATGTTTCTCAAATAGATCTGTACATTTATTTATTGTTTTATTCAAATCTAATGTGTATTTTTTGGTGGGATCATTATTTAACTTGTTATGTTATTATTACTAATGAATTTGTATACCTTTTGTTTATATTCGTCTAAGTCTAACAATGCTATAGTATTGCCTTTATCAACCTTTGTTAAGTAAATGTTATTTTGTATGAGTTTTTTATTTAGCTGTATAGCTGTTAGTTGTTCATGTTTTGTTGTTGTATAATTTAATTTCTTTTGTTTATGATAATTATTATTAATTGCTTTATTGAATTTATTATTTATTAATATACGTAGTTCATTTCGTTCATTTAAGTCAGGAACACACTTAATTACAGATTCGGCTTCAACTATTTCTTTAATTATGTTATTTTTATTTTTAAGATTCGGTGGAAAATTGTAATTCAGTCCCTTATTGATAAGATTTTCCTCTGTGTTCGTGAGAACCATGTTAGTCATGTTTATCAGTCTAGGGTAGAAAGCATGTTTTTCATTATTGAATTTATCGTTGTTTTGATTGCTTATCAGACGGCCAATTTTATTAGTTTGTTTATTCTTCTGGAATCTAATCTTATCCTTAATGTACTGATTAATACGTTGCATGATTGTATCGCATAGAGAAGGGTGAACATTGTTATATAGTTCTAAATGTGTTTTATATACAGCTGAGTTCAATGAGATTTTCTTCCTATATAAGAATTTAATTTCTTCCTTTATCCTGTATTTACTTGCAAATTGCTCAGTTTTTCTGGCCATTCTAGAGGTTTCGTTAATTTTGATTTTAGCGTAATTTGGGATAAGATTTTTATATAGACAAATTTTATTAAATTTAATATTTAAATTAGTTTTAAATAGTTTTAGTTTTTGCTAATAATAAATAATAATACCTTAGAAATAAAGAAAATTAATCAGCTAATGTTACTACTAGAAATAAGTACTTAATCAAAACTATTTTTCGTTTGATGGTTCATACTATAAACAAAACGAGGGCCTAGCAATGGGTTCTCCACTCTCAGGTATCCTTGCTGATATTTATTTGAATCATCTAGAAAATACTAAAATTTTAAAAAACAATTATTTTGACAAAAAAATAGTATATTATTCAAGATATGTGGATGACACCTTTGTTATTTTCAATGGTAACAATAGACAACTCGAGTCGTTTAATAATTATTTAAATAAAATACATAAGACAATAAAATTCACTATGGAAATTGAAAATAACAAAAATATTTATTTCTTGGATCTAACCATAACGAATAACGGTAATGAACTGACATACAAAATATACAGAAAGCACACTTACACAGATACGGTTATACATGCTAAGTCATTTCATCCTCCAGCCCAAAAAATGGCTGCATTTAACAGCTTTATTGACAGATTACTTAGTGTTCCCCTTAATAACGAAGACTATGATCAAGAAGTAAATATTATAAAACAAATAGCTCTAAATAATGGTTACAAGCCAGTAATAGTCGATAAAATGATAATGAAACATAAAAAACGTTTAGAAAATAAAAATACCAATATTATTAACCAACATAATAAAAACCATAAAAAAAATTCATTTCAGCTAATTATACTGGCTTATTGCCAAATATTTTAAAATCTGTTTTTAAAAGTAAAGGTTATACTATTTCATTCAAAACCTGTAATAATTTAAAAAATTTTTTCAAAACTAAAATAAATATTCCTTTAAAAAATAAATCAGGTGTCTATAAAATTAAATGCGATAATTGTGCAGCATTCTACATTGGCCAGTCCGGCAGAGATTTTTACACAAGATTTTTAGAGCACATTCCAAAAACAAATAATAATAATTCCAGTTATGCACAACATTTAATAGAAAATGATCATAGTTATACTAGTTTCGAAAACAATTTCGTGGCGTTGCATACTTGCAAGAAGGGTAAATTAATGGATAGTCTAGAGGAGTTCGAGATATACAAAGCTACAAAAAACGCTATGACCAAAAATAACATACTAAACGATCAAATGAACTTCGGTTCTAATAACCTGTTTGACACTGCTATACGGTTGGATGATAAGTATAGCCAGTCGTGAGGAAGTCGTAATACAGCGTGCATGCATGCGGACGCTCTGAACGATTCCGTTGTTACGTTTTTGTTTATATATATTTTATTTAAAAGATTTTAAATATTTTAAAATATGACAAACCACAAATTGTGGTATATATTTAAAGTTTGATAATTGTGTATCTGAAGATGGGATTTTATTCCGAAACACGTCATTAACCGACAGCAGCTAGTGTCACTAAGGTGGACCGAATAAGGTAATTTAATTATATTAATTTAATAACTTTGTTTAATATACAAGCAAATTAATTACATGACAAGATGGGGAAAATAATTCAGCATTAAATATACAAGGTAAAATTTTGAATATAACACTTTGTTCTTAATTAAAATAAAAATTATTCGAACAATTATTTAAGCAGAAAGTTGTAATTTAAATGGGAAATTTTTAAATTTTATATCAAGGGGTACAACCATGATTTCTTTCTGGGAAGGGTAGATTTTTCTGAATAGAAAAAAACTTGTTATCGTCTATTTAATTTGTTGTAATCAAGAAGGTAATTAAGAGGGTTTTACATTAATAGGTTTCTAAAATTCAACAAAGTCATGAAACAATAAAATATTTGATATTACAATAAAAATAAAAGTAAATGATACCAGGAAACTGGCACAAATTTTCTTGTATCTTCAGCAGACACAGATATTCAGTGATAAAGCACCCATTATATTATGTAAATATTGCTTACAACTTGGAACTAAAAAATGTATGTTAAAGAAAACTTTTCTTTTGTTAAATCCACTAACTTTTGTATAATCTGTTCTCAAAAGCTTTTTGAATAAACAAAATAGACAATATTCATCAATGGCAGAATATTGATTTGTTGTTGTGTACTCCTGCCACTGTATATCATAGAGATGACATTATTTTAGCTTATACAGTATATGTACATTTTTCACCTACTATCATGTAGATTAATATTTGTAAAACAATATTCATTTATCAGTAAATTGTTACTACTAAACTGTTCTTACTGTAGCTACTGTGTCTAACTCATGATTATTGTTAAGTCTCTTGCTTTGTATATTGAGTATATGACATAGATTACTGACTGCATTTTTAGACAGGTTCAATGATTTCAGCAAAACATGTGATTTTTTATGTATTCTCTACACTACTTTATGAAATGCACAACAATTTATTGAAACTGATTAAAACTTTTCCTTACAAGAAATAATGTCTAAAAAATAATATAGTTATTAGTAGTAGTAGTAGTAGTAGCAGTGGCGAAGTTACATGGAGGCAATTGAGGCAATGCCTACCCTAAAAAATTCTGTAGAATAAAAATTATAAATACGTTTATGAAGTATGTAACGTAAAGTTACATAATTGTTATGTAATTGTTACTGTAATTGTCGAATTTACTAATTACATGCTTTACTCAGCGACCACTAGACGGTGACAAGTGACAGCAGACAGTTAGTTTAAAGCGAATGAGGCAATGTGAACCTGCCTCAGAGTTTTTTGTATACATCGTATGTAAGCAATGTGTTGGACGAGAATGGGCAGTGCGGGGAGCGGGGGGGATTGACCAGCGCTCCACACACTGTAGCGTGAGGCATGTCTCACTGCTGTTGTACGAGTTTTAAAGCGCGCTGTGTTGTTTATAATCGTGTTTATTTTGTGCGGTTATTAAAAGTGTGCCTGTGATTCCGGTGAACTAATAGACGATCAACACTGTCATTTAAATTATTTGTGACATTAAACATATATATATAGAAACTAATCAAGTTATAAATTTGGAAGTTCAATTAGTTATAGTCTATTATTGTGTATGAATATAAGTGTGTCGCCCGAAATGAGTGAACGTGGTCCTTTTAATACTTTGTCATGTCTTTTAAACTTATTAAAAAGTAAGCCGTTTTCTTCTTGGAGTTACGAAGAAAAATGTGGTGTTAAAAACAAGAGATTTACTCCTAATGTAGAAATTAAACATTTTGATGGTTAGAAAATTTCGTATCTAGAAAATTTCAGTTTTCTTGGTACGAGTGATATTCGTGGTTGACAGGCTGTTCTGAAACCAACAGACTTTTTTGTTATACATGTATCTTGTTTTCTGGTGAAAAAGAATAGATTTTATATGGAGTGATGGTAACAAAAAACTTTCTTAGAAAGGCAGACAAACACCAGAATTCAAATAAACATGTTCAAAATGAAGAGCGGTACCGTTTGCTGGGATGCATGAGGATTGAACATACTCTCTCTGAAGGGGCTAGAATTCAAGCTGTTAAACATAATGAAGTCATGAAACAAAATAGGCTTGTTGTTGAAAGACTTGTTGATATTGTGTATTTTCTCGGGAAACAGGAGCTTGGATTTCGAGGTAATTTTGAAGGGGAAGACTCAGTCAACTGGGGTAATTATCTAGAATTGTTAGATCTTCTTTCTAAGCAGGAGCAGTACATTCGAGATCATCTCCAGTCTACGTCAGGATTTAAAGGTACATCAAACGATATTCAGAATGAATTAGTTGAATCTGTAACTGATATAATTCAAGAGAAGATTAAGGCGGAGTTAGATTCTTGCGATTTTATTGGAATTCAAGCAGATGAAACTTTAGACGTATCAAGTAGATCTCAAGTCAGCATAATTTTTAGATTTTGTTCAAAAGAAGGTCCAATAGAAAGGTTCATTGGGTTTTATGATGTTTCAGTAGATAAGACTGCATCAGGCTTATCAGAATTAATTGTTGACGTTTTAAAAAAGTGACTGAGAAGGTAGTCTGTCAAACATAT
The DNA here is from genome assembly GCA_034769895.1 of Magicicada septendecula. Lineage (NCBI taxonomy): Eukaryota > Metazoa > Arthropoda > Insecta > Hemiptera > Cicadidae > Magicicada > Magicicada septendecula. The sequence continues at coordinate 620,826,969 of CM068367.1, read as the reverse complement.
GATGGAGCCTCTGTAATGGCTGTAAAGCATGGAGGTGTTCAGCACTTTGTAAAACAGACTTGCCCAAGAGCATTATTTCTAGATTGCTATGCTCACAAGTTAAACCTCGTACTTCTTCATTGCACTAAAACAATAAACTCGGTTAGGCTCTTCATTCACAATCTGACAGCATTTCATAAATTTTTTTGTAGATCCTCAAAGAGATCACAGCTTTTAGAATCTAGAGGATTTAAACTTCCACAAGTATCCACTACCCATTGGAACTTTCATTCTAGAGCAGTTCATACCATCTTTTCCCACTATGGTGACTTGAGACAAATTTTTGAGGACATTACAGAGAATGATGAAGGATGGGATAGTGATTCGTACAATTCTGCTGTTGGATTGCTTAACATACTCAAAAAGACCCATTTCATTTACTTACTTTGTTTTTATAGGGAAATATTCGTTTATACTGACCATTTCTTTTCTCTACTGCAACACAAAACTATCTCCGATATAATTCTGTGCAACACTGAAATTAAGAAAACTACTGCTATCCTCAAGGACATGAGATCAGAAAACGCTGTGTCGTCTTGTATTGAAAAATGTCAGCAAATAAGCAGCGAGGTAAATATAGATGACAGTAACAGGAACCTCCTGAAAACGTTAACTTATGAAGTTCTTGACACTTTGATTATGCAGCTGGAGGTACGGTTCAGTGATTTCAAAAGTATCCAGTTTGTTGAGTTGTTGGATCCAAATCACTTCATTTCTTACAAAGAGAGTTTTCCTTCTTCTAAACTGAACAGCCTTATAAATAAATACCCTTTTTTCAATAGTGAAAGACTGGAAAATGAATTAAAAAACATTTACTCAGATACTGGAAAACATTTGTTCCCTCAAAGACTTTTACATTTTATAATTCTTAATGACTTAGAACCAGTGTACGTGGAAGTTTCAAAATTAATTCGTTTGATTTTAACGTTTCCTGTTACCACGGCTTCTTCAGAAAGGAGTATGAGTACTTTGAAAAGAATAAAAAACTACTTGTGCAATACGATGACTAATGAAAGACTTAACTCTCTTAGCACCATTGCTATTGAAAAAAAATTTGTGAAGGAATTTATGAGTCACCAGTTGTTCAAAGACCGTGTAGTTGACAATTATGCAAGCAAGAAAACTCGCCGTGTTGAACTACTCTACAAAAAAATTTAAGGTAAGACTTTTGCCTACCCATTCATTAACTACTAGCTTCGCCACTGAGTAGTAGTAGTAGTAGTAGTAGTAGTAGTAGTAGTAGTAGTAGTAGTAGTAGTAGTAGTAGTAGTAGTAGTAACATTAATAAATTAGGTGCATATATAAAACATTAAAACTAATATTTGATTTTGTAAGAAGGAGACAAAAGAATATAGTTAAACAATGAATTTTCTTTAGGGCTGTTATTCGTGAACTGGTAGAAACTGAGGAAGAATTTGGAAGGGACATACAGCAAGTTGTAGATGAATATTTGAAACCTCTAGATAGTAGTAGTGTGCCGCGTATTGTTAGAGACAATAAGGATCTTATATTCAACAATTTGAAGCAAATTGCTGATTTTCATAACACGTAAGTAAAAGTTACTTATATTTTTAAATGATAAATAAATATTTGGTACAACACCATTTTTTACTGACTGCCATAAAAGGGTGATTATTGCATGACCAATGCAATGAGTTCAGCACATCTAACAAAAGCTGTAAAAACACTTTTTTCCTGTTATTTGAAAAAAAAACAGTAAAACTCACATTAACTAAACAATTTCACTAACTTTACATTCAGACATGTATACACCCACACACTATACTCAGTCTGACGATCCCATCCCTCCTACTCATAAACTGGATGACTCAACAGACACCTAAATAGAACCACATTAATTTGCTGTCCCATAATATACATTGATTTATGTCAGTAAAAAATTTGTTTAAACGTATGTAAAGAGAAAAACCAAAGTTTGACACGTAATCTGTGTAAGTTCAATTTATAGTTTAAGTAATCTATATTTTACATTAGTGTAGAAGAAATTGACAGGCTCTCAAAATATTTTATTTTACAGACTTTTAAAATCAGAATCCCTCCTTAAATTAAATAAAGCAAAACTATTGATACTAAATATTCTATAAGTACCTTCAAAATTTTTACCCTTTTACCCAACTCTTGATCAAAGGACAGTAATGTTCTTCACAAGTATTTTGTTGTGTGTGTGTGTGTGTGTGTGTGTGTGTGTGTGTGTGTGTGTAGAGATTGAACAGCTGTACTGATTTTTGATGAATTAGGGAAACAATTCATATCACCCCCCTCCTAGGGCCGGCCCTGGGGTAGAGCGAGAGGAGCGACCGCTCTAGGCGCCAGGTGAGGAGCGACGCCAAAATCCGATTATGAAAATAATAAAATTTTGTTGGCTCCTTTTTGCTACATTTCGCTCTTAGCTACCTACGTCCTATAATGAAAAACAGTTATGTTATAAGTATCACTGGCGGCGCGGCGGTGGCATGTGACTCGGCCAGCATGCCACCACCGACCACCCCACCACGCGCCACAAGGTATCCACTCGCTACCGCGCCCCCGATCGAATGAACTAACGAAGTTGAAGAAACTCGAAAGTACTAGTCTAGTCAGGGAATGCATAGTGGCTCAAAGCATCACAATGTCGTATACATATTTAAAAGGAATAAATCCGAAATTAGTACCAAGCCACGTGTTGTTTAATCAAATATATTGTAACTTATCGTCTGTGACTTTCTGCAACAATTGTCCCATCCTCAGAACTTAAAAGTGTGTTCGTATATCATCAAACGATGATATAGTTGTCGAATAATTAAAACATTAAAATCCACATTAAACAAAACCACAATACTTATATGTACAAAGTCGAGCGTGACGGTTAAACGGTGTACACCGTACGGCAACTGACCGCGCACTGAATCAAGACTGACTCTTATCACGACAATAACGCAAATCAGTGTCATACAATATATTCGATTTAAAAAGCAGTTGATCGTTTAGGACACGCGGCTTGGTATCAGCATTGTTATAAGCTCTGTAAATTTCGAACTCTTCAAGGGCATTCATATGTCGCCCTTTCTTGCATATGTGAAGAGGTATCAAGTTTGTTTTAAAATTAGTATAATTGTGATTCTCTGTGATGAGGTGTTTTGCAAATTTTGATCTAATGTAGTCCACACTGTGAAAGTATGTAGGCGGTCTATGTTCTGTGAACCTTTTTAAAAAACCACGGCCTGTCTGGCCTATATAAAATGCATCACAATCGTCACATAACAATTTGTAAACACCTGTTTTGTGTTCGAGGTTGGTAGGTCCATGTACGCGAAGGTTATTCATAATGTGGTTAGTGGTCTTGTATGTGACATTTATATTGCTATTTTTTTGAAAATTGACCCAAGGGCCTTAGGCATAAAGTGTGTATATGGTGTTGTAATGTATTTGCGTGTTATACTCTCAAGAGTTCCATGTCCGTTAATGTTTTTACGCCTTTTCATATGTTTTCTGAGGATATTATTCACCACACCAACATCATAACCATTAGTGACTGCGATGTATTTAATGGAGTTCAATTCCTCATGGTATTCTTTATCACCAAAGGGCAGAGATAAAAGTCGATTAATCATACTATGAAAGGCAGCCATTTTCAGGGATATTGGGTGAAAGGACTTAGCGTGTATCACAATATCAGTTGCTGTAGGTTTTCTATATACATTTACAACTATTAAATAGCACACATCCAGCCGTACTAGATCATTATCTGGATTTTGTAAACAATGACGTGAAGCAGATAATTTATCAAATGCGTATCAAGCAATCGAATAAACTCCAAAGGTTATTAAATAGTCAATTACCGATGTCCAATAACGTCCAATGTAAACACAAATATTATACACGTTTGCAGAATTTAACTTCTTTTGATTTAAGTACTGATGAAACGGATTTATTAAACAAGCGCTTGAAATATAATCTTCCTCTACACAAATCTAATCTCAATCGTGAACACATTATTGCTGAAATTATCAATGCGGAAACTGTCGTTAAGGCAATGGTTGACCAAAAAGATCAAGACGAGACGCGGTTCTTAATAAACGACAAATTCAATAAGATCATTAAAAATCAGAGTAATAGCATTTACTCTTCTGCTCCTTTAACAAACATTAATTATAATAAAGAACAAAAAATTTTATCAGAACTAAGACATAAATTATCTGACAATCACGCTCTCGTCACCAAGGTCGATAAAGGTAACACCGTGGTTATTATGGACATGAAGGAGTATGACAATAAGATACAGGATTTCATTGTTAACAACAACATTAATAAACTGAATTCTGACCCAACTGAACATTATGTAAAAGGTTAAATCAGGGTATAAATAAGTGCACACATTTGTTCGACGAGCGAACTAGAAGATCTTTGAAACCCATAAATTCGAAAGCACCCACTTTGACAGGTTTACCCAAACTCCACAAGGAAGGTATCCCACTGAGACCACTAGTAAATTTCACCACTGCCCTGGGATATAAAACGACTAAAAAACTAGTCATCATAATAAAGCATAATATACGAGTAATTAATGATCATAGTTTAATTAATAGTATTGACTTTGTAGATAAGGTTAAAGACTTAATAATTGAACCATCGTACAAACTTGCCTCCTTTGATATTATAAACTTATACACGAACATACCAGTAGCTGAGACCCTGTGAATACTTAAGATTAACCTGATTGATACTAACAAACTGGACATTGATAGTATAAACGAATTGATGGACGTTTTGGAACTGATTCTCGATCAAAACTATTTTACGCACAACAATCAATTTTTCAGCCAACAAGAGGGGTTAGCAATGGGTTCTCCACTTTCTGGCCTTGCGGATATATACCTGAATAATTTCGAGAATTCCTTTATTTTTACTAATAACAGACATAGTGATAACATAATGTTTTATGGCAGATATGTTGATGACACCTTTTTAATATAGGCTATAAAGGCACACAACGGCAAATTGATAGGTTACATAATTATTTAAATAATATCAATGATAATATACAGTTCACACTTGAAAATGAAGACAATGGAAAACTGAATTTTCTGGATTTAACAGTTGTTAAAAACAATAGTAAAAAACTACAATTTAACATTTATAGAAAACCTACTGCAACTGATATTGTGATACACGCTAAATCCTTTCACCCAATATCCCAGAAAATGGCTGCCTTTCATAGTATGATTAATTGACTTTTATCTCTGCCCTTTGGTGATAAAGAATACCATGAGGAATTGAACTCCATTAAATACATCGCAGTCACTAATGGTTACGATGTTGGTGTGGTGAATAATATCCTCAGAAAACATATGAAAAGGCGTAAAAACATTAACGGACATGGAACTCGTGAGAGTATAACACGCAAATACATTACAACACCATATACACACTTTATGCCTAAGGCCCTTGGGTCAATTTTCAATAAAAAATAGCAATATAAACGTCACATACAAAACCACTAACCACATTATGAATAACCTTCGCGTACATGGACCTACCAACCTCGAACACAAAACAGGTGTTTACAAATTGTTATGTGACGATTGTGACGCCTTTTATATAGGGCAGACAGGCCGTGGTTTTTTAAAAAGGTTCACAGAACATAGACCGCCTACATACTTTCACAGTTTGAACTACATTAGATCAAAATTTGCAAAACACCTCATCACAGAGATTCACAATTATACTAATTTTAAAACAAACTTGATACCTCTTCACATATGCAAGAAAGGGCGACATATGAACGCCCTTGAAGAGTTCGAAATTTACAGAGCTTATAACAATGCTGATACCAAGCCGCATGTCCTAACGATCAACTGCTTTTTAAATCGAATATATTGTACGACACTGCTTTGCATTATTGTCGTGATAAGAGTCAGTCTTGATTCAGTGCGCGGTCAGTCACCGTACGGTGTACACTGTTTAACCATCGCACTCGACTTTGTACATTTAAGTATTGTGGTTTTTTTTAATGTGGATTTTAATGTTTTAATTATTCGACAACTATATCATTGTTTGATGATATATGAACACACTTTTAAGTTCTGAGGATGGGACAAATGTCCCGAAACATGTAAACTTTAGAGTGAAGACATTGTTACAGAAAGTCACAGACGGTAAGTTACAATATATTTGGTCGTATACATAACACATAGAATATCGATGTTCCTGTTTTTTTTTTTTTTTTTTTTTTAATCTGATTAGTTTTTAGTTTTAGAATTATTCTAACTCATCCAAATGTTAAATACCAAATACTAATTAATAGTAATTTTGTTTATGTTGCAACAAGAGTGCAATATGAATAGCAACTTAATTTTGATTCAATAAAAGTATTGATTTTTGAAAAGTTAGTGTTTTACTTAACATAAACTGAATTATAATTGATTCGAAAGGTGTCGACCAAGGGGCGCTGAACAGGATTCTCACTCCACCCTAATAAAGGGCTAGGGCCGCCGCTGCCCCCCCCCCAAAGTGGTGCTTTTGTATAATAATAACCACTTCATTAATTTGTTGTGACATTGATAATTTACATTTAAGTTAAATTTCAATGTGTTTTTTTAAATGTTTTATTAGCTTCCAAAAATGTATATATCTTGAAAAGTATTTGGTTTCAAACTGTCCCTGAAAGTGAAATTGTTGAAAATTATTTACTATGGCTTAAATAGTGCTTATATTTCATTTATATAAAAATTTTATTGTTTTATTTCCAGAGTGTTGATAGAAGGACTGAAATACTACGCAAACGAACCTCGAATGCTTGGAAAAACTTTTCTTAGATTGGTATGTAATAAAAACAATAAAAATCCTATATAGTATTTAAACATAAACATGTTAACCATTTGGAGCCTTATACAATACAATATGTTAACCGTTTGGAGCCTTATACAATACAATATGTTAACCATTTAGAGCCTTATACAATATAATAGTGCCAAGTGTATATTTGACATTATTATCAGTTTTTAGCTTTCAAAGTTCTGACAAATTTACAGTAAACAATATTCAAAATACACTGCACAAATATATTTTCTAACTGTAATTATGATTTTCGTATGTTTGAATTAACATATTTTCTAATAAGCTTGAATTAATGTATGTATTTACTTAATGAAATCAAGCATTCAGAAATCGAAACTGAATTTTTATATACATTTAGTATATTCCAATTATAAAATCAGATTTCTTTTTCTAATGCCAACATTCAGGCTGATAACCAAAGTCATTTTTTTGGATGGATGATGCCAGGATCATTCAAATGATTAATGACAAGAAGAGTGAAGCCCTAACATGTCTTTGCTCTATTGAGTATATTAAGCCATGCTTGCATTAATACAAAAAAAAAATTGTCAGTACTCCAGTCAAACATATTAAACATAACATTTTGTAAGAAATTAACAGCATACTGCGTAATTAAAATGTAAGTAAACGAAGGTAAAATTGATTTATATGTTAATTCAATAATTTGTAGACATATTTTATCAAAGTGACTTTAACAACTTTTTCAGGAAGCAAAAATTCAAACATATCTTTATTAAATTATATTTCATATACATCTCCTCCCCCCTCTCTCTCTCTCTCTCTCTCTCTCTCTCTCTCTCTCTCTCTCTCTCTCTCTCTCTCTCTCTCTCTCTCTCTCTCTCTCTCTTCTCTCTCTCTCATCTCTCTCTCTCTCTCTCTCTCTCTCACACACACACAACACATACACACACAGAAAGACTTATTTTTCCCTTTTTTCAGAAGTCAACACATAATCTGTGACAGAGATATTATTGCTTAAATTAAGTACACACAATTTTTCAATGTTCCTAGTGCTGGGGGTTGTAAATACTTTGTTTTCTTCCCATTCTTTTTATCTTGCTACTAATTTTATTCTTGTAAACCTCAGTTTATCATATAAAGTCTCATCAAATAATTACATACAAATTAATTAGATACAAGTCTTAACTGTTATGTAAGTTACTTTCTTCTGAAATAATATTTCATGCCTATGTTAAAAGTCAGATTTTTAACATTTGTGAGAATATGTATTTTCATAGTATGGGATCAGTAGTGTGGTGGATTGCTGCACCATGTGAATTTGGTTCAGTTCATATTATGGTCAAAAATATAATCTGGTTTTATGTATAAAATACTCCTGCCTAGTATACACCTCTGCATATCTGTTCAGAGCTGACATTAAACTGTAGGCCATATTACAGAGATATTCAAGGAATATTCATATGGTTGCATGCACACCATGGGTATGCACCAGAGAGGCTGACCTATACTGAATTCAGACATGACATTCTAAGAAGAAGAATGCATATGCATCTGTTCTACTATTCAAATCTGCAAAATAATTTTTAACAAAAAACCAATTTTTTCCATACAGAAACAGAAAATTGAGGAACGTGATTGAGGAAAATAAGATTAAAAATTTTAAAAAGTAATTAAAATGATAATAAATTCTTCTGTAGTCTTTTATATTGACTTATTTTTTTCTAGGTTTGAGTAACCTTAGTTTGCAGAATGGTAGTTTTGGATATATTCTTGACTGCCTTGATTAGAACTTTATTTCTGTAATATTATTCTTTCTTAATACTTACTGTGTTATCAAAATTAATCAAAATATTCCAAGAACACTTGTACTAGTAACCAAATTAATTCTTACTTTATGGCACAGTTTGATTTTCCTAGACAAAGTACACAAATTTTTTACTTTTGTTTTAATAAAATATATTGGAAATTATCTAGGTAGGCTTGAGTGTCCATTCATTAATTTTTTATCTCAAATGTGTGTGTGTGTGTGTGTGTGTGTGTGTGTGTGTGTGTGTGTGTGTGTGTGTGTGTGTGTGTGTGTGTGTGTGTGTGTGTGTGTGTGTGTGTGTGTGTGTGTGTGTGTGTGTGTGTGTGTGTGTGTGTGTAAAAGTTGACTTACATACTAATACAGATAATAAAACGTTTATATAGACTGTGTATAAAATCTTAGCAAACACACAGTTAACATGAGGTGGCAATACCATTTGACCTTCTAAACACTGCAACTAGTTTGAATAGCCAAATGAATCACTGATTAATTTAAGTGGCTATAAGATTCTTTCTAAAAAGAAATGCATATGATAAATTTAAAATAGTAGATCCAATATGACATGTAATTCTGAATGTGTCTTGAACTCAGGACTGTGAAATAAAAGTACATCAGATTTGTTATTTTATTTTTAAAAATAACTGACCTTTTACATTAGAGTTTTAAAATAAAAGTGGTGAGAAATTTAAGTCTCACTGTTTCATATAACTGTGTATAAAATTCAGTTAAATATGGAGATATGAAAACTTTTTTTACATCTTAAATTCTTTTCATAAAAGCTATTACTATATAGGGATAGTAATAGTACTTTATGTACGTCTGTACACAAAATATCTGATCTTATTTTTTTCACTGTAACTAGTGATGATCTAGACATGCCAACAATGGGTACATATAGAAAGGGCTTTCATGGGCAAGCATGGTTTTTTCTTTCCTCATAGTGTCACCAATTGTGTCAGTAACTACAGAAAGTCACATGGTGCAACACATGTTCGTCGCATTCTCATTTTATTTACATTGATCAAACACTTTGAGCAGTGGTTCTGCATCAAGTTCTGTCAGAAACTAGGGGATACCCAAAACAGAAACCATCCGAAAGATTCAGAAGATTTTTAGTGATGATGCAACGGGGGTTACTCAAATTAAACAGTGGTGCAGCTGTTTCAAAGATAGCTGCTTGTCTGTGGAGAGTTACCAGTGTACTGAAATCAACAACCCGTCATCAACAAGCCAAAATGCTGCTTTTGTCAAGAAAGTGTGGACATTGATTATGGAAGACCGCTGTTTGACAGGCCAGGAAACTGCTGACAAGGTTGACACCAGTGTTGATTCCACATACAGCATTCTGAAGGAGGATTTGGGCATGCAAAGTGTAGCTGAAAAATCTGTGCCCAAGCTGTTGTCAACAGAATAGAGACAACTCTGTGATGAGGTCTCAGAACACATATTGCAATGCACCAACAGGGATCCTGAGTTTCTGAAGACTGTGGTCACTGGTGACTAGTGGATGTACAGAATGACCTGGAAACTTAGGTCCAGTTGTTACAATGAAAACACCCAAGTTCCCTAGGGCCAAAAATGCATTACATGTTTGGAGCAAGGTGAAAAGGAAACTGGTGCTAGGGCACAATGCATTATGAATATGGACCAGAAGCCCAGACAATCAATAAGGAGTTTACCAATAAGTCTTCCACTATGTTTGTGATGATGGATTTCAACACAAGAGACCAGAGCTGTGGGTCACAGAGATCTGGCAACTGCATTATGACAATTCTCCAGCCCATTCAGAACACATGATCAAGACTTTCCTGACTAAGCATGGCATTCTGCAGGTTCTCCATACTCCCTTATCTACCGACCCTTGTGATTTCTAACTGTTCCTGAAAATGACGAACACCCTAAAGAGACCATGTTTAGAGAGTTGCGAGGAAATAGTGCAAAATGTGGTGGCACAGCTGTATGCTATCCCAAAAGAAACATTTCAGCATTTCTTCCGTTGATGGAAGGATCACTGGGCTAAGTGTGTGGAATCAAAAAGGGCCTATTTTGAGGCGATTAGGTATTGTAATCAATCAGATATACAATCTTTCTTCCCTGGCCCAACATCAGATACTTTTTGTGCAGACCCCGTATGTATATGATTCATCCTAGTGCTAAATCTTAACATCTGTCATTGAAGAGATTCAAAGAGTGGTAACAGTTCTAATTTTTATTGCAATGTGACCTTGAACTGTATTTTGTTTAACACTAGTATCTATATATGATATATTATGATCTTGTTTACTGCATTATAAATTTCAGAACAAACATTATGGAAATAAAACTAAATTAAATACACCTATTTCATTAATGACTCGGAACACAAAGTATTTTATGAGTAAAAACATAAAGTTTTACCTTACAGCCTGAACCGGTTTTCACTTTTAAAAAGCTTCTTCAGAGGTTGCCGCTGGTAGCGCTGTCCATCCTGTTGTGGACGACGGAATCGAATTTCAAAAGATCAATGTGTGTGTGTGGGGGGTGAGATATGTTCGAATAATGCGTGCGGTTTGAATTGTGTCTGTTCGTTTAGGATGTCGTTTTTATTTGTTTTTGTGTGTTTGTATATTTCCAATTGTTCTAGAGTGTCTAGTTTTCGGTCTTTTGTGTGTACATGTAGAATGTTCAACCAACGTTTCAGCTATCATCTTGCTGTCTTTCATCAGTTTGTAGGACAGTGAGCATGGTAGTTGAATAAACTCATGTAACTCTAAAGACCTTTTGACATTATTAAGATGGCTGATGTTTTGTTACTAAACCCAAAGAGAGCATGCTTTCTTAAAGTTTATAATCACAGATAAACTTAATGGAATGATATTCATGTAGGAAATTCAAGTTCAGTCCAGAAATGAATAATTTAAATTCCAACATATATTAGAACTGAAGTCATTTATATTACAAAGAGAGTTCTAACAATGAGTGAATGATCTGGAATGAGAACTTATATAATACACATTAATCACAGCTTTCTACAAGTACTTACTAAGGAGAACACATGGTACTATTAATGTATATTAAAAACAGTATGACATTGAAAAATATTTAATTTAATTAAAATTGAATTACTATTAGTATTCTATAAATCATATTATATCTTAGAAGGTAAAGTGGTACAAGTCTAAAATAGTTAATTTTACAAGAGAGCGGAATGAAAACAAGTAAGAACTTTAAGCCTCAATTTCATAAATGTAAAATACAATAGAAAGTTTGCATTTTTTCTGTTAACTAGAAATGTTGGATATTATATTTGTGTTTATCTTGACTATATGTTATGCACTGTATTTATTCAAAATATATTTTGAGTTGTGTCATTTTTCTTTTAAAATGGCCCCCTATTTGATTATAGATACGAGAAGTAGAGACTTACAAGTGATTTTAAAGTTAAATATTTATTTATACAATAAAATGTATACATAAATACATAAAATGATAAAATGTATAAAATATTTATGAAAAAAACACAGTAACATAAAAATATTTAAAGTGACTCCTAAAAAGGTGAGTGGCAATTTGGTATGAATTTTTTTTACTCTAAGTCCTGCAAGTTTTTTTGTTTCATTCAGGAATAAAGTCTTATCTGGCATAACTGTTTCAGATACACTACAGAACACTTTCTTTTGAGAACTTTCTCCTTTTCTCCTGTTTTTTATTCTTTTTGGTTTTAGTTTCTCACTTATTCCTTCTTCTTCTGAATCCTCTTTTTTAAACAGATCTTGAACAAAACTGTTCTCATAATCTTCATTTTCATCAAATGTTGTTTTGAACTTTAGTATTAAAGGATTTTCTGTTTCCACTTTCACAATTTTTGTTTCATTCATTAGTACCATTTAGCCATCAGTGATAATGGTGGAATTTATACCGATATGTTCCCAAGGATCTTTGAAATCCATAAAATCGGAATGGCTCAGCTCAAATACTTTGTAAGGGTTTCTGGCCTTGTTTGCTGTTTGATTAGAGAAACATAATGTCCAGGGTGATAAATGGGCCATGATTTCTCAGAGCTTGTTGATTTGTTTCTCAGTCATGTAGTGGACACTGTCCCTTTTATACTGGCTGTGGCCTTTGATCAGTAATTTGTGTAGTTCAACGTTTAATGATTGTGGAATGGTTTTGTGATTGTGAATATCTTACAAAATTCATTTCACATTATGTAGGTTATGCTTTTATTCTAAAATTACTTTAAACTGTAACTGTACCTTACTAGTATGTTACTTTTTGTTTGATATGTACCTTTAAATGAGTAGTGTGTATTTTAAACTGTGAGTGAATATTACTAAAACAAAATAAACCAGGACAAATACAGATATGATTTTATTCTTGTACGTCAGTAAACTTATTGTGCTGATAAATAACACACTGTATTTTAATATTCACTAATTCCTATAATTCATACTTTAGACCTTTAAAGGATGGCCCAACTTTTCATAATTCCTCCCCCCCCCCCCACAAAGTCAACTACTGTATTCCCACTCTAAATTTCTTGCTAGATCTGCCCCTGGATATAACATTATGGCGATGGTGATGATGATTATTATTATATCATATGTTATGTCATAATCAAGTATTACATATGTTGTATCATACAACATTATTATCTTTATATTAACAATAAATTCAAGAAAACTTGAAGATGTATCAATGTGTATAAAATTGCACTTCATATATGTGTTTCATATATAATGGGCAGTCTCACTTACTATTTTGTAAGATTTTGGAGGTATTTAAACATACGTTTGTTTCTGTTGTACAGGAAAGGGACTTTGACAAGCATGTTACTTACTGTAGGGATGAACCTGCTGCTCAAGATTTTCTTATGGAAAATGAAGAAGCAAGAGATTTCTTTGAGGTTAGTGACCAAATTAATGAAAAGATCTGCATAAAATATTTGACTTTATATACTAGTAATAGAAATAGTACCAACTACATTATAGTTGTAGTGTCACAGCAACTCATAAAATTTTACTGTACATGAAACATGTGTATAATATTCATTTTTATATTTATTTGACAAGTGATCCCATTACTATTGTCTAATGAATCAACATAGTCATCTTCAGTCAATTTGATCTGTTCAGTATTCCGTAAGTACTGGTACAGTCAAAGAATGTTTTAAATCATTTAGGGGAAGCCCTAAATTTTGTAGTTTATATTAGTTAACAAAGAGTAATAAAGAAAACTATATAATAATAATTATACAGCATCTATATAAACTTAAACATTTATATGAACTGACAGTAGAGCACATTAAGTAAAGTGAACCACATCCTGTAAATAACATTGAAAACATACGCAGTCTTTTGACTTCGGTACCAGCTAGTAGTACAGATACCGGTATTGCACTAAGTTGGATTCTGGCTAATGAATACAGTTGATTTAAGGTAAATTAAATAACTGTCACCAAAGTAGCTCAATTTCAGAAATAGATGTGTAACTGCCTTTTCAAAATTGTAATCATTAAATTGAATGTATTATCACTTTAGTCTTGTGTTACTTTATGCCCTATAGCAAAATGCACACTATTTTGTTTGATACAATTAAATATATATCAATATAATATGAGATTGTGTTTTAAAAATGTTATTTCCCTTGACTATAAAATACGCGTATAATACAATGAGGCTTAAATGAGTGATCCTGTAAAATTAATGAGAAAGGGGTTAAAGTAGGCTTACATAATAAATACTGGTAATGTACAGTACATTCTACTGAAAGAAACCAACTGTGGGTAATACAAAGGGAGCAAAATATTCATTTTATTAGAATAAAAATTCCTTTTATCTTCAAAAATGTTTTGAAAAACTTCTAATTTGCTGATTACTGAACATATTTATAATGTCTACTTTGTAAGAATAAGAAAGAATACTATAATGTATAAGCTTATGTCCTTACCTTTTCCCTTTTTTTTTGTCTCTCTAATAAAACTTGTTATTCTGTTTAATTGCTTGCTGAATGAGCAAAGAAAGTTCTCAGTTTTAACTCAACCAAGACACTTGGCTGTCGGTCTATTATCTATTTGGGATCTGTTTCACAAAAGATTAAATCTATCAACAAATTTTCATAAAACTTGGCATGCTTGTCTATACTTTTACCTACAGAATCCTATTGTTTTTGAGATTGATTCCCCCAAAAATAGGGGACGGGAGGCAAAAATGTGAGAAAGTCAAAGTTATGAAAAAAATTGAAAAAACCATGTGACAGTAAATTAAATACAAGTTTAACTACTATCTAAACATCATGTTAAGTTCTTGAAATTTTAAAATTTTGGGATAATGGAGATCTAAAAGTACAAAAATTTTGAAAAAAGATTACAAAATACATCCTGGATACAAATTCAGTAAAATTTTGGAAAAATTGCAAAAATCCACGTGGGCTGTCAAATTAATCAGAATATCGACCAAAATCTAAATGTAGTATTTGGAATCAGAATATAATATCTGAATCAGATTTCATGAAATATTCATGAAGTCTTCTGAAATATGTGCATTGCAGATGACATTGCAATAGTAGCAAGAAATGCTGATAGCCTCAAAGACATGTATGCATTAGTGGAAGCGGAACCAATGAAAATTGATCTTTTGCTAAATGAAAACAAGACAAATACATGGTAATGTCCAACTCAGAGACAAGTAGGGCTTGTAGAGATTTCAGTGTGAATGGGAAGTGTTTCAAAGGAGTATCCTGCTTTAGATATCTAGGTGTCTTAGTATAAAATGATAATAACATTAGGATGAATATTGTAACGTCTCGCGGGTGATCTCTCGGAGTAATAATAATTTTACGTATATTTGTACTCTTCGAAAATCTCGCTTAATTAAGAGTCACAGAATATGTTATTTTTTTTTATGTTATATGCTTTCCAAAATCGAAGGTGTGTGATAATGCAAAGATTTTCTTAAATTTTATTTATGTTAGATCAATACTGTTGTTTGACAGTAGTTAGGAGAGAGAGTGCAAAGACAATTACTCTCTTAGTATACGATTAATTATTTCAAATTTTTCCGCTCGTGGTACCAGCTGACTGCTACGTTTACGAACACATTTGAGGTTAAAGTAACTCCAAATGGTACGTAATAAATTCTGGATGTCCGTTCTCTTCTCGGTCTTCTGACAATCTGTAACTAACTACCATCTACTGAAAATAATACACATTTTTATTATTCAAACAACAAGGGATTCCTTGAATTTATTTAGCATTTTTTATGGTCTCCCAAAACATAAAGGGATAATCGATTCTTATATAAAACACAGAGTTAGTTCGATCTTATTTTTCAAACATATAGCATATAACAAATATTTTTATTTCAATTTTAATAACAATTTTAATAACAATGAATTAATTTCCCAGGGTTATTTTAGAGTTATTTGTACTTTGAGAAAGTCAGAAATGTATATGGGTCAGTACCAAGCTTTACATAAATGATTTTTAAATTTTGTACTACGTATTTATATTATGCAGTTGATTTGTTGACCGCTAGAGCGCAGATTACGTTTCTTCACAGATGACAACAAATAATAAACATCATGGCTGCGGTAATGTTAGTAACAAAACTACGTTTTGCTGTTTTTGGGTTAACAAAATAATAAAGTTTATGTTCACCTCTTTTCCAGACGTATTTAAAGAAATTGTGCTGTTTCTAGTGTTATAAGTTTATAGTTGAGATATAATTTAGTTAAATTTTAATAGGTAATGATCTCACCAACAATGTCGAATTTCTGTAGGCTAGGCTTGGAAATGGAAGCTGATTTTTTCAAGTTTTCATCAATTTGCAGGCGTGAATTATTCTGTTTGAAGGAGGTCTAAGATGTAGTGGATATCCACTCGTTAATTTTATTAATTTAACACTGATTATTTCGAATGGTATTTATTAATTTCTTAAATTTTTCTAGACATTACACTTTTTAAACTGCTCACTTCCAATATCTTTGAACAATTAAAACAATTCTTGTTAGTTAGTTACTCTTAGTAACCAAGAATTTTTATGGTTTTTTATTGGCTAATCTATATACCTTTTAGTATATAGGCTATTAATAATTATTATAATTTCATTTCTTCTTTTTAGAAAAATAATCCTTTATAGATTTTATTTATAATCAAATTTAATTTATTTAAGGTTTTTCTTTATATTTTTCCTTAAACTTGTACACTGGTATTTTATATTTTAATCCCTTTTATTTTGATTTATTTATAATTTATAATTCACCTAATGTATCCCTACTCTAAACTATTTTTTACATGCCATCTTGCTAACATAGTATTATTTGATATATTATTATCCTTTTATATATAACCCTGGGTTATCTTATATTTAAACAAAATCATTATATTAAACACAAATATTATTCCTAGGTACAAACACAATATAAAATTACAAAAAATACAAAGCTTGTCAACAGCAATATAGTCCACTGCTACAATATTGATTGTTTTTCATCTCCAGCACAAATCTGTGAGATACTCTTTTTAAAGGTTTACACTTTCACTGAGTACACTATGTTCCACTTTGTACACTGAACTTCTATTATTATTGTTTACAGTGTTTTTAGAGTACAAAGGTTCTCATAGCTTGGTACCTAATCATGTATAAAACTTTTGAAACTGTGAAAGTCCATGGTAGTTTCCCTTCAGACTAAAGGGAATTTTAAAGCAACTCGTATGCAGTGTTTACATTGAAATTTTTTTAACTTTATGGGCACTATGGATCAATAATGGAAGTCAAAATAAAAAAGAATCATAAAGTTTATGTGAGGCATCAAATTATGAGAAAGTTTATTCAAAATACAAACTCAGTATCGTAACAATTTGACAAAATTAACATCTGTCAATGTCCCTTGTAAATTTTGTACTTCCTTCAAAATACTTGTAAACAATGTTTACAAAAAATTTACATATTGTTACCAGTTACACGTATTTGAGAAAAGCATTCCATGTGGGCCTGTATACTTATACGGAGGCACACATAAACTTATGTATTTAAAAATTATGTCATTTAGGCATTATGGTTATAAATTTCATTTTAAAAAAGACACCATGCAGTGTTCATGATTTTTAGTGTTTATTGTATTCATTTTACAAAAAAAAAAAAAAAAATAGTAGTTGGGATTTTCATAAATTTTACTTCCATGTTCCATAGGGAAATGGAAGTATGGTAATAGCGAAGGAAATCGTGTTTAAGATAAGGGCTAGTTCTGATTGTACTACCCCCAAAACATGAAGAAAAGTCATTTTCGTGAAAATATAGTGAAAATAGCTTGAGAGTAGGGGATATTTTTTTAGAAATTATCAAATCGAATTCAAGTAAATTATTTTAAATATAAATCTTAGAACATGAAGTGATGTATGGTTCTCCATACCAAAATTTTGTTAAGTAATTTCTTACTTTTCAAGACACAACAAAAATCCATTAACCATGGTAACAATGTATAGTCAGCTCCTTATGGTATTTCTTGGGCAACATTAAGAATTGTACATCCAAGGAAGTTTACTCACAGATTTTAAAAAAATGTATTAATTTGATTTTATCTAATAAAAAATGTATTTTGTTCAAAATAGTGAGCAGTTCTGTAGCACAGGGAACTTATTTACTAGCAATAGACCTCTATTATTTAGTTGATTCAACATCAAATGTTTTGACAAACTAGTAATGAAATGAGACACACAGACACACACGCATATGCACAAGCACGCACACGCACACACACATAAAGACTTTATTAATTAAAAACACAGATTATAATTAAAGAGCTTGTTATTAAAGCAAAAAACCATTTGACTTTGAAGCATGCAGATAGTGTTAGCTTCAGCATATGTAACACATACCTCTAGAAGAATCCTACCTACTGTATGTAACACATACTAGTACATTTCTCTAGAATTTGGTAATACATGGACTTGCACAGTTCTTCCAACGCAAGTGTGAATCTTGGATTACTCATATTGTTTATGTGTTTTTGAGTAGGTTGGAGAGGAACAATAATTTGTCACCACCAATTGACCTTGTAATTAGTAACAGATACAGATACTTGACATTTTGTTGTACTGTATTTCATTTGGTGTCAACATTGATATGGTAACCTAAGAACACTGAGCACTTAGGTGAAGTATTTTATTTTGTTACCTATGGAGTTCTAACCTGATTGTAAATGCATGTAGTTAAAATCCTGTGGCACTCTGGCTTCTCTTACAAAGTCAAGGATCATATGCATGAATACAAAAGCTGGATGGATGCCCATAGAGCACCTTGGTGGCTGGAGATCTCTACATTCTTACTCGTGGACTAAGGGTAAAAATGAATAATAATAAAGTTCTAATTAATTTTTTTATTAAAAGGCATTCTCTAAAATATTAAAAAGGATGTTTGTTGCCTTTCCTGAAACTTTCCAGCGATGTCTTATGTGCAGACAAACTATGTTCTAATATGTGACATAATGAGAAGAATTTATGGAAAAACTTCAGCCTGATTCTAAATTAAATAAATTATTTATTCCCAATTGACACTAAAAAATGAATTTCATAATATTGATCACTGGCACTAAAATAGTGCAAACTGAGACATTACCAGTTTGCTTGTATTGACATAATAGTCCTAAGATTTTATATTGGCCAGTGAGCTGAATTTAATTGCGTTAAAAACTTTATAAATTGAACATTGCTTTTATTAACTCACTTTATTTTCAGCTGTGTTAAATTTTGAAATTTTAATTTAAGATAATTGTGTACTCTGTTAAACCTTCCTTATCCTTAAATGTTGATTACAAACATAACCTAAATAGAAAAATAACTTTTCTTTAAAGGGCTCAGAACATTATTGTTACATTTGTTGTAAATAGCTGAGATACTAAAAATTGCTGAACAGTACTTATATTTATATTTATATTTATGTTTATATTATTTAAAAACAACCTTTACATAGAACCTTTGATACGTATTCATTTCAATATAATTTTTTATAAATGAAATGTAATTTTATATGATAATTATTTAAAAATGAGATAATTTTATAATTTCTGTAAGATATAATCTTATATCTTATCTGTTATGTAAATGTGTTATACTGAGTACCTGGTGTAATAAAGATTTTCATATATTTTGATTTATGATCAGTGACAAAACGTGACAAAATAATTTGGGTAGACATAAAAATACCAGCCAAAAGCAACCTCTTACTAAATTTGTTGATCTTCTTAATGAACCAGTAAAACTATGGTAAATAGAGTTAGCGTTACCTCTATCAGATAATAGCTAAGTGACTGTCTGAAACATACGCATTTCGTTACATAATTTGGTCTAAATATCAAGAAAAAGCTATCGTATTGTTATTGGTGTCATTTATGAATGAATCTTAATTAGAAAATAATGCTAGAAAATATAAATTTTATTCACATTTTTTAATGGTACTAATGCGGATTATTGTAAGCATTACACAAACATTTCATATTTTCTTGTAAATGAGTTCTACACACTGTCCCATTTTTTCTTATTTTTAGCTATAGAATCAGCTCCTGAGAGATTGCATTGCAATTTTGAATCATCCTGAATATGTTCTTTCATGAAAAACCCTTCTGTTGCCAGTAAATTTAAAGTTTCTAAATAATTTCCCTTATTAAGAGATTGCTCATTTTCCTTATGAGCCCTAAAAGCTAACTCTTGTCTCCCTAAATAACAAATATCCATCAAGTGGCCTACTATCCTTTGATTTCATGCTACATTTTCATTGTGCTGTACTGCTTGAATTCTGGGTGTTTGGACAAAAATGTTCAATTCTGTTATGTCCCAGCATGTGAAACATCTCAGAATTTTTTATATGAGTTTTGTTCCCAGCATGTTTAGCAGCTTTGGGGCTTCAAACTTTTTATAGTGCCTACTGCAACGTTGCTCCCATGCTTCCTCTCCATTAAACATCAAACAATAATAGCAGTGCAGAGTTTTGTTTCGGTTACAACCAAAGAGCCACCTGTATTTACTATACCAAACTTTCTGAAATTTTCTGACAACTTTTCCATCCTTCTGCGACAAATCTAAAGACCCCCAAGATATTTTTAACTTAAGCAATACCTTTTGCTCTAAATGTAATGTATTGATTTCATATTTTAACAAAAATTCGAATGGATTAAAGTAGTCTGAGTCTATATCAAATACTTCTACAGTAGAACTGGTACTAAATGTATTCATTCTGCTCCTTTAAACCAATTAAACAGCATGCTTAAAGCACTTAAAGGACGACACTTAAAAATATGTATTACTAAATAATTAGCACGTAAATGATTACACACTTCTTAGTCAACACCACTATATACAAAATTAAAAATAATTTGTAAATCAACAAAAACAAATATTCACTACATGAGCACAATGAAAAAACACAGGCAGCCAGGTGAGAATTTTGTGCTCTTTAGTGTGGGGGAGACATGTTTTGTCTTCTGATGTGATGTACTGGACACATTTTTATGCTGCGTGCGCAGGCCCTCTGCCGTTGTTATCCACCGAAGCCATCCTCACCTCCAGCCATGTTAAAAAGACATTCACATAATGTCTACCCTGACACACCGCTTACAGTTGCATTACACAGCAAGGTTCCATGGCGCACACTCGCATCATGTCGTGCGATATTTAACTTCTTAAATTAGTTTTATATACTTTCCAAGTAACTTATGCACCTTAATTCATAAATAAAATTTAATTATTTTATGAATATATTATTTGTGGAGACACTGTCTACCTTGTCTCGTCTAACGCTTCACTTCTGTTTATAATACAAGAAAACTCAGTCATAATAATACAACAAATTTATCTTATTATATTAGATGCTTGGTATTTTGGATGTGCCTATTCTGTACATGCATGCATGATGTGAGTGTGTTACTTATGAAACTTCGCCTACATTAATTTAAAAACATTAATATGTAAAACAATAATAAAAAACAAATTAAAAAAATTAATTTGTAAACATAAAATAGTGAACATCAATTTGGTGGATGACATTTAAGATTACACATCATTTTATACTTTGATTCCAATGACTTCAACTTCAAAATATAAACTTTTAGTAGTACAGCATACCTTTTTTTGAAATGGACTCTTTAAGTGGCAGTTTAGTTTTGAGATTTTTATTTTTATGAGAAAAGTTGTCATTAACCTTTTATGTAATGTAAATATTTATTTTAGTTAACCAGTTTTTAATAATTTTCATAGAAAATTTTTATGATCATTGAAAGAATTAATTCTGCTATATGTACAAAGAGTTACCACAAGAAAACTCTAATTATTACCAAATTACATCCTATCTTGCTTTTATCCAACAGACAGAATAGATTTTGCATTTGAATGTCATTTTTTTAGCCAAATTTTCTTATTACATATGGTTTCATGAAGACTAACTGAATATTTAATAATTAAGAAACAAATAGAATTATTTATGGATGTAGTTTCTCATTTCCTTTTATATAACCGATTATACAAACGTTAAAATTCTCAGAAGTATTTCCCTAATTGTATTATTAATAACTTCACATATGGATACCAGTGGCAACCTCTGAAGAAGCTTTCTAAAAGTGAAAACCAGTTCAGGTTATAAGGTAAAACTTTTACGTTCTTACCCATAAAAAGTTTTGTGTTCCGAGTCGTAGTGAAATAATTATATTCACATATTAATGCCTTTATTAGAACAATTAAAAGTTACTCAACCCTAATCAAAAGTTCTACAATGCTTGTGATTGTATATGTGATTATATATAATTATTCATTATTCTCCCTGACTTACTGTGAAGTCAGGATATGGTTATCCAGATTGCATCATCTGCAATATATTGCTAAATATATGTACACAGTGCATACTAACTGTTCTTTAAAGAAACATTTACAAATCAGTGGTAGTTAAAATAAAATAGTAGTACAATAAACAATTGAAAACCAATATTAGAAAGTAAACAATATTTATTTAGCACAGTAACACTGATAAAAGTAATATTAATTTTTAAATTTATTTGACAAGTGATTACCACTACCATTGTCTAATGAATCAACACAGTCATCTTCACCTGTTCATTATTTTGTAAAGAACATTTGAAGATTTTTTTTGGAATCACTTATTTTATTCATATTTATTTTTAAATATTGGTTATTATACAATAGCATTAACAAATTTGTATGATTTCAAACCAAAAAATGTTTGTCTGTTTCTTACGTTAACAGATCATGCATTAGAGTAACTATCATGGACTTGTACAAACGGATGTCAGTAACTCGGTATATGTTAATCATTATAGTTAGACAGCTGACCTGTCAGATGTTCTGAAATATGAATTTAACACCTAGCTAAATATGAGTATCAATCAAAAAGTAATGTCTCCTTTGTCATCACAACTTTATTAGTGAAACATCAAAACAAAAGTTACATAGATTATAGCTTCAAGTATCCTGTGTTTCGAATAATTGTTAAAAATAATCACCATTAGTTTCAACACATTGTAGGCTATCCTTCATAGTGACAAACAGATAAAAATCAGAAGGGGCCAAATCAGGAGGCCTCATGGACGTTTTGGCAATGTTGTGGTGGAATAGTGTGGAATGAATGTCTTTATGTAGTTTCTTCTTCCATTACAATAATGCAAGATCACACACATCATTATTCATGACCCAGGCAATTCCCAAATGGGATTGTCTCCAATGCAAACCCTGATTTTGCCATTTCTGACATTTACGTGTTTGGGACCATAAAGGACATCCCGATACATGGCTTTTAGATTCAGGTCTTCCACTAAGCTAAAGCAAAGTTTAGAATTTTTCCAAACTGAACTTCTTTCTGGGTTTCAACAATTTCATAAACATATTGAAAGTAGTGGTAATGATGTTGAACAGTACAGGAGACTTCAGGCTACATTCTTTGGTGTGTTTATTAATAAAGTTCTGATGATGAAAGAGGTATTACTTTTTGATTAACACTCATGTTTCCTATTAAATGTTAATTGCTGTTTAATATTAATAACTTTAAAAGGCAGTGCCTTTCTATATACAGACGAAGTATAATTTTGACGAAGTCTGCAAGAACTTGAGTAGGTGTTTTTCCTTTTCACTTTTTTAATTAGAACATGCATTAGTTGTTGGTGTAAGATTTTTAAGAACACCTTCATAGGTATTTAAAATAATATAGAAAAAGAAATTACGTCATTCAACCCTTTCTTGTCAACACATCCATGGTAGGTGTATAAACAAACTTTATCATTTCTTGGATTTCGTTGTCCATGACGTGTCCGTTACTTAACTAAATACAACTATTTCATTAACAACTCGGAACACAACGTTTTTTATGAGTAAAAACATAAAGTTTTATCTTACAACCTGAACTGGTTTACACTTTTAAAAAGCTTCTTATGAGGTTCAACCTCTGAAAACAAAAAACTTTGTGTTCTGAGTCGTTAATGAAATAGTTGTATTTACTTTATCATTTAAAATCATGCATACCAAACATGTAGAACAGAATATTTCATTAGTTTGTGTGTACAGTAGAGTTAAATTCTGCATAAAATCAAATGGTATAGTGTTTGTAGACCAGTACCAAGCAAGCTTTCAGATTGTACTTCTTTTTAAATAATGCCTTGGACATGTGAAGTTTTAGGAAGAGCCGTATGTGACTAAAGCTGTTTTTGAAGAATCATCATTATTTTTCAACTGCTATATCTCCTCACACTGGATGTCTTGTTAAACTATGCTAATATTTCAATATATTTAGATGAAGAAACAGGAGGCATTATAATTTTTTTTTTTAATTTAACAAGGGTTTTTTTTAAAATCAATCCCACAATTTAGCTACTTTCCTCTACAACTTTTTTCTTTGTATATTGATTTCAATCAGGGTTATAAAGTAATTGATTTGTTTTCTCTTCTCATCTGATTAATAGGGAAGTATAACATTACACACAGATAGCAATTCCTTTAATGACAAATGTTGTATTTGTATTGGACTGCTGCTTCAGGAAGTTGCTGTGGGAAGAGTATAAATACAAATGTCATAACTCAACAGAGAAGTGTCAGTAGTGTCAATAGCTGTACAGTATTGTACAAGTGTAGACTTATGTATTAGTTTGCTGTTCTGTCAAAGGGGTCAGTATTTTCTACTGTGTACCCGTAACTGACTTGCTACAAAGTGTTGTAGTAATAATTGTAGTAATAATAATGATAGCAATAATATTAAATTTAATGACATCAAAATATAGTAATATAAAATAATTCAATAGATCAATAAAAATAATAACATTACTAGTGTAACGTTTCCTTTTTTATGGGTTACAAAAATAAATATATGAATTTGTAAAAAAATTTTGTTTAAATTTAATTAAAGAAAAATTTTTTTTAAAATTTAATTAAAGAAAAAATTTTTTTTCTTTATTTTTATTTATTTATTAATTATTTATTAGTTTATTTATTTATTATATTAGTCCCTAATTCTTTTAATTACTATTTTAGTTGATTTATTGTGTTATAATAACAATAATTTGTTTCCAGCGTTAAATAGATTATGAAATGTAATAATCGATTAGTGGTATTCAGCTATTCAGTGATTTTACTCCTTTGCGATGTTATTCTCTTCTTCCTTGAAGTCCAGGTTTCAAGTGCTACCTGAAATTCTTCTAAATATATTATTTACATATGGCCGCCTTCTTGCTGCGTATGTACACCAAGATCTTCACGACGAATTTCCTCCAAATAAATGTTGATTCTTTGTGTGTCCTTCATCATAGTAGTATTGATCAATTTTCTTCGTTGATGAGTGATTATTCCGTATAAATGTTCCGTTGTTTTGTTCGGCAATAAGTGTTCAAAAGTGTCCTCGTACAAATAGCTTGTCCAGTTTTATAATGGTAATTTTCATATCGGCAAATTCTGAATTAGTGCTTGGATTGTTCTAATATCTTGATTACACTTTCCAATCTTCGTAAATATAATGCTTGGAATTATTTTATTTGAGTTTAGTGTTAATAACTCATATTTTAAATTTCTTTTTTTTTTCTTTTTTATAGGTTTAGTTCTTGTCAAAATTATATTTTCTCTTTTTTAATTTGTGTGAGATCGTTCTGATGTGTTCATCTCGACGTTTAACAATTAACTCCCGTTTTTCCTTCATCATACAAAAGGTCCTGGCTGATTTATTAGTAAATTTTCATTGTTTTAAATCAGCTGACACTTAAGCCTCAAATTTGATGTTCTGGATGATGAGCTAAATTGAGGAATTCCTCCGTGGCTGCCAGATATTCTTGCCATTTTTTCTGTTGGTGGTGACAGTACATCCTCAGTATTCTTCCCACCTCTCTTAACACCCTCTCCGCCGGATTACTACTTGGGTGGTAAACAGATGTTTTGTAAGTTTTAACTCCAAGTGCTAATAAGGTATTCCTCCATCTTCTCCCCTTAAATTGCGTACCATGATCAGTTATAATTGATGAGGGTTTCCCTATTTCTGGAATATATTGTTCAGTTATCACTCCCAGGATTTTCAGAGTAGTTGCACGATTAACAGGGTATAGTTTTATAAATTTTGTGAAATGATCCATTATGATTATCAGATATTTATATTGGTGTCGACCGCCACTACGAGGAAATGGCCCGCATATGTCTAAGAATACTTTTTCTAACTTCTTTTTCGAGGTGATTGGTATCATTATGCCTTCCTTCTTTTCGTTATTTGTCTTCACCAGTTGGCAAATATGGCAAGTTTTGATATAATTTCTTACCTTCCGATTAATGTTTTTGATGTGACAGTTTTCTTCTAGTGCCTTTATCACTTTCAAGGCTCCCATATGGCCATATCGGAGATGGTAGTCCATGATTATGTCCTTTTCGATATTGGTTGGGATAATAACCTTCCAGTTTTCCTGATTGAGAGAAGTTTTAATAAATAATATACCATGATTAAGACAGTAGAATTTGGCTACAGTGTCATCTTGTTCTGCTAATCGATCCTTGATATTGCTTAACTTTGGGTCAGATTGCTGGTGGATGCTGATGTTCAGCAATAATACAAATAATGGTAAAGTTATTAAAGTTACTTTCATTTTGCAATTCTTGTTCATACCCAGGAGACAGGAGCAGTGAAGGGTTGTGAAAATTTATCACTGCCTCCTTCCGTTTAAATTATCATTATTGTTATCCATTGGGCAGACAGAGATGTTGGTCTGGAAACCTTGAGTCGGTTCCTGCTGCTCAGTACGATGGTCAAATGGTGGTTCGTGGTTTGTTTGTCTGTCTTGATCATCCAAGCTGGTACTTCGTCTGGGTCTATTGTATATAGGATTATCACGTCCGCTATTCATCTGCCGATTTTCATAATCATGAAAACTATTCGTCTCTGAGGCGGATACCTTCTTTGACCATTTTCTTCTGCTCTTATATAATTTACTCTTGGTCTATAGTTTCTATTGTTATTATTATTATTACTTGATTGATAATTCCTGTTAGTATTAGAATAATGGTCTGTATTAACTTGGTTGGAGTTTCTCTGACTGTTATGATTATTATTATTATTATAGTAATTATTTCTATTATTGGGGTGGTTATTATTATTGTTATTACTATTATTATTATTATGATTATAATAATTAGAGTTGTTGCGGTTCCCGGGGTAGTTATTATTATTATTACTATTATTATTATGGTACTGATGATTATTTCTTAAATCCGGTATATCATTTCTCCTCCTACTTTGGCGATAGTAGTCTTCATGTTCATAGTTCTCAAGCAATTCTGCCATGGCTTGTACTGTTTTTATCTGGCTACCCCTCCGTGCTCTTATGATATCTTCATCATAGTGATACGATAATTTATTTACAAGGCACTCCTCTGGTATGTTTGGTTCTAAGTGTTTCGCTAAACACACTTTCCCTAGGAAATATGCGGTCAAGGTAGTACCTATGTGGGCATTATATCTTCCGTGACAGATGTTATCTCGTATTCAGTGGCGTACCTACGCCAACTGGTGCCCGGGGCAAACTTCAAGATTGCCGCCCCCGTCCTTTCACAATTTGTGACTGTAGAATCAACTTACCTACTTCCAACTCCCATTCCTCGCCCACATTTGTTCTTCTGTTATTTACTGTCGGCTGTTGCTGTGCTACATCTCTGATCACACTACACTGACCATTATCTATGTCAGCACATAATAATTGTCATAAATTAAATATTTATAAGTTTCATTAGGACTAGGTTATTTTCAATAAAGATTCAGTTTATTTGTAACAAACGATTATAATTGGCTAATAAGTACTTAACAAATCTGGTATAATACGATACAACTTATATTTAAAAATTAAACTCTAACTATAAGAAGAACTGAAAAACCTTACATATCTAAAATATTGCAATGTAAATATATTGCACAAAATGAAAGTATCATTGCATTTTTTGAAAATACATGAAAAATATAAAATTTCTCAAATAAAATATCTTAGATTCAAGATTCTTACAGTGTTGGAAAACACTTTTATAACAATTTATTGAATTATTAATAATTGTATATGTACTGATTTATGCAGGCATTTAAACTAGAAAATAACTATAGCTTTAACTATAACTTTGTACAATCAACATGCAGTTTTATAAGTGTACTTTCCTAGCCTTCAGTGATGCAAACTCATTTATTAATAGAGTATAATCTAAAGCAGATGCCACGTCACTTTCAATTGACAGAATTGCTAAATTAGTTAGTCTCTCTTGCGTCATTGTGGATCTTAAGTAGCTTTGTATTAGTTTTAGTTTACTAAATGATCTCTCACATGATGCCACAGATACTGGTATAGTTAGAAGAAGTTTAAGTGCTACGACTAAAGTGCTATATGCTTCTAATCCCATAGCAGATATGTATAATAAGATATCTTTAGGATTATTTAAATCAAGCTCTTCACCATTTGATTTTGATCTTCTTAATAGAGTTATGATATCTTTTATGTCTTCAAATATTTCATCTCCATTTAGATCATTAGGGTACTTTTCTGCAAGTCCTAAACACTTTTTTCTCAGCTCTTCCATCTCTTTTTCTGTGTATTTTATATCCATGTAATCTTCGAAATTACAAAGGAATCCAAAGCGTGAGTCCAGTTGTTTAACATTTAAGAACCATTGACCTAATTCCAATAGAAGCTTATACAATATCTCTACTATGCTTCGTTTTACTTCATCTTTCCAGGAAAGTCCAACGTCCTCAGCTATTTCCCCGGGCATTTTTCGTTTTTTTCTTTCTCTTCGTTCTGTAGGTACTCCCCATTCTTCACACTTAGCAGCAGCTTTTGTCACCACGTCATCAGGAAGGTTTTCTCTCCATTCGCTAAGTTTATCTTGGAGAGACTGTAGACAGATTAGGACATAGGTAAACGAAATACCTTTGATTTGCAGGGTTTTTTGAGTTCTGTCAATCTTGGGGAGGACTTCAGACCAGAAAAAGAGTAGACTCACGAAATCGAATCTTTCAGTGGCATTTATCAACAGTGATGCAGACTGTCTAGTATCAATGGTTTCAGATAGTGTATCTCTCAATTTCTGTAAAGCGCTTAATACTCCATCTAACTGGGATGATAAGGCTTTCACAGCTTCTGCCTTTGAACTCCATCTCGTGTAGAGTGCCCCTTCACCATTAATTTCACATGTTCCTTAAGAACACTCCACCGATGAGTTGAACTAGAGAAAAAGGCATATACGCGTTCAACAGTCCCGAAAAAAGTAACTGCATTTACGTTAATATGTGCAGCATGAACACCAACCAAATTAAGTGAATGATTGTCACAGGGAACAAACACGGCTTGTTGATTTAGATCCAATAACCTTGTTTGGACGCCAGAATGAATTCCAGCCATTGTTGCTTGGTTGTCATAAGATTGACCCCTACAATCTGCAAAATTTAAACCATCTTTTTCCAATTTCTTTGTTATCACTTCAGCAATGCCCTCAGCCGTTTTGTCTTCAATTGGAACAAAATCTATGAAACATTCCCTGACTTCAACTGAACCTTGTTTTACTTCGACAAGTCTTACAATCTGCGACATTTGTTCTTCATGTGATGTGTCTGGTGTACTATCAAACATAATACTGAAATACTTGGCATGCTTGCAGGAAGCAATAATTGTCTTTCGAACATGTTCACCTAGGAGGTTTATAACCTCATTTTGCACTCGAGGAGAAAGATATGATACACTTCCTGGATTTTCGGACACTGATTGCAAATGAGCCCTCATAACGGGATCAAATTTAGCTAGGTATTTCAAGAGTGCGAGAAAGTTCCCAGGTCTACAATTGTCATCGTCTACAATCGACTCTCTGTGGCCTCTTAAAGCTAAATTCTGTTGAGCCAATGTTTGAACAGTAGCAATTACACGTTCAAGAACTACTCTCCAAATTCTACTTTGCTCTAGAACCTGTTGTTGAAGGCGATCATCAATAACTGTCCCTTTTTGTAAGGCACGTTCTAAGTCCTTCCATTCCAAAAATGCAACCCTGTGAGCGGGGCTGTTCTCATGATCTTGAACGCGCAGATTTAACTTTCGCCATGTTGAAAATCCTGTTTCATTATTAAAACTAGATTTATGATTTCTTTGCGGAAATAGCGTGCAACAAAAACAAAACAGGGATTTCTTAGATGGGGAAAAACACATCCATGACCGATTAACCTTTTCTCCATTTTTCAAAGTTTTTTTAAACCAATGCCTATGCAGAGATCGTCCAGATTCATCCTCAGGAAAAACAGAGTCTTTGTTTTGCAGTTGGTATGTACCTTTCATTACAAATGAGTCACGACAATGTTTTGAAATATTCGTCGGCCACACTCCAATGTCGTGCAACATCAGTTTTTCACAGTTATCATTGTCAAGTGGATTAGCCTTACTTTCAATCATTTCATTCAAGCTGGTAGGCCTATTTTCAATTTTGTCAAAACTTTCATTTTCAGGTGCTGAGTTTTCACGTGAAGGTACTTTACTTGATTCTAAGTTTTGATTTGAGTCATCTTCTTCAAAGTCACTGGTTGATGTTGTAATTTGAGAATAGTCCTTCAGCCGGGAAGTACTAGAACCATCATCTTTTTGACTATCAATGTTCGATGCTTCAAATTCAAGATTCAATTCGTCGCTGTCAAGTTCAGGTTCATTTCGAGTTGTAGAGGTCGATGACGATGATCCTTCTATAAAAGCTTTCATAAATGACTTGCAACTCTCGATTGATTTAGTACGTTGTTGTTTCAGTTTTCTATACTGAGCCCCACTTGGCTTCTGTCGTTTCATTTTTGGGATCTGGAATAGAACAAAGTTAATTGGTTAAACTTGGTTTCAGCTTTAGGGATTTTTTGCGAATTTCGTCACGAGTAATAATCGCCCTTAAATTATAAAGATCCAACCATTATTAGCAGATTGTTAAATCTATCTATTGTTTTCGCGTATCCGCCTTTTTTTCTCTGTCGCGCTCAAGTATGAATATATTTAGGAGGCTGTTGGTTGTTTTTAAAACATATGGTTTTTATAACGAGAAACAACTAAAAGCATTAGAAAAGCAGAAAATCCTAATGAATTATGCTGTTGGTAAATATAAAAATGAAATTTATTAATATACAAAGTATAATAACAAAACACATTGGAAATATGGTCATATACGAATGTTAAGTTGAAGAAAGAAGAAGTAAAAAAAATAATTGTATACATCAGTTTAAATAAAATATTAGGACACTTCACATTCGATTAATGCATACCAGTCATTTATCACGTAAATAAATTAGGGCTATAATTAATATTACTACGCGCTTAAAAAAGAAATATTGGTTTGTCAGTATGCCTCACCATATGAAGTAACATAAATATTAGTTTAGCATTTTGTGGCGACTTTTCGATAAATTAATGAATAAGAAGAATTATAAGTTAGCCTATATGAAAACAAAATTATACGCCTATACCTAAATACCGGTATAACAAAACTAGCGAAACTATTATGTAGTTGTTCTTAATGCAATATCTTACATTTTAATCTCGTATTTATACTTTACGCTGTGGGAAACAAAAGGTAATCTTCAAACTTCCGTTTATACATACAAACACGTATGCGCAAATTTGTGTGAGCGCGTAAACGCCTGACGCATGCCGACTGCTTCGCGTATGTTCGTTTCGTTTCGTGTGTGTTCGTCGAGGCTGGTATGCGTCGTAGGCTTGCGTCGTAGGCTAACAAAATATTATAACTTTGACGCACACAGAGAGACTGTGACTGAGATCTCTATAAATGTGACGCATACAGAAAAACTGCGATCTCTATAATTACTAACACGGTTAATTAACAAACGCACGAATAATATCTTAAGTATCGTAAAAGTTATATTTTGAAACGAACAACGGACACAGTTTTATTGGACAGGCACGCTGGTTTTAGATTACTATAATTACCGGTACCAAATAAATTACCGACATTCTGTTAGTTAACAAGCACAAAGTACACTAAAACACATGGTGTGTACTCACTAATACATTTCCCGCCTAATTCAGCGTCGGTGGGTTTCGTAATTACTCGTAGCATTAAAATCACCTGCAAGCTGAAAATGATAGACGAGTCTTACCTGGATGAAGTAAGTAATGTGATAAACAATTAGCACTTAAAATTATTCAAAACACCGCCACTATCACGATCTGACACTCTCGAAGTCTACAGCAACACTGAATATCTGTCCGTTTGCTTCAGTTGACTGACCCAACGAGCTAAAAATAGCTAACAATGCATGGGACCACATGAAACTTCATTATAACTTTATTCTAAAACACATTCTGTCTCATGTACATTATATTGCATGTTTCCTCCTAACCCATTGTTGTCCTAAAGTACAAATAAAAATTATGTTTTGGCATATTGGCGCCCCCCTTCAAGCGGCGCCCGGGGCGGCCGCCCCCCTAGGTATGCTACTGCTCGTATTAAATTTTGTGTCGACTCTGACCAATATTTTGCCTTGAACGGGTTCTTAAATTGTTGGTAGTCCGTTATTTCACTCCTGATTGCCATCCACCAATTGTCTGTCATTTCTCTGAAAGATTCATCTAACAATTCACGGTTTGTGCTCCATCTATTTCCCCGATGTTTAGCAAAATACTCCTCAATTCTGGCCAGAAATTCCATTGGTTTTCTTTTATATTGCCTAAAATTTAGCCATTCTCGACCTTCAGTCGTAGGGACATTCATTAGTAATGTTAGTTGGTCGATTCCGAATGAGTTCTATTTCTTCCTGGTTCTGATGTACTTGACCAGTTATATTGGTCATGGCAACTTCGATACCATCACACTTTTCCGTGAATTGGCTCCGTACATTCCCCAATTCTTCCTGTGTTTCTCTTCGGTTTTCTTCCAATTTGTTCCGATTGTTTTCTTCGATATTAGTAATTTTGGTGTTTACTTCTTCCTTAAAATCTTGTACTTGTTGATTAGTCTGACTCCACTTCTTGTCAGCCTCTATAATTTTTTGTTTTATTCCTATTGTTTCTTCTTCTAATTTCTTGTTTGTGGATTCATTATTATCGTTGATTTCCTTGCTCAACTCTTCTTTCAACAACTCTATCCTTTCGTCTAACTTGTCAATATTTTTCTGGTTAACCTCCCTTAATTCTTCTCTTAATGTTCGATTATTCTCATCTATTTTCTTATTCAACTCTTCCTTTAACATTTTGTTGTCATCTTTCTATTCTTCCAATTTCTCTTCCATCTTCTTATTGTTTTCTTCCATATTCATACTGCTTTCATCTATTTTATTATTGGTATTTTCAATTTTGTTACTTAATTCTCCCAATTCTTCCATTGTGGATTGGTTGTTCTCATCCATTTTCTTACTATTTTCCTCCATTTTCTTACTGTTCTCATCCATTTTCTCCTCCATCTTCTTGCTAGGTGTAGAAACAAACTTTATCATTTCTTGGATTTCGTTGTCCATGACGTGTCCGTTACTTAACTAAATACAACTATTTCATTAACGACTCGGAACACGTTTTTTATGAGTAAAAACATAAAGTTTTATCTTACAACCTGAACTGGTTTACACTTTTAAAAAGCTTCTTATGAGGTTCAACCTCTGAAAATAAAAAACTTTGTGTTCTGAGTCGTTAATGAAATAGTTGTATTTACTTTATCATTTAAAATCATGCATACCAAACATGTAGAACACAATATTTCATTAGTTTGTGTGTACAGTAGAGTTAAATTCTGCATAAAATCAAATGGTATAGTGTTTGTAGACCAGTACCAAGCAAGCTTTCAGATTGTACTTCTTTTTAAATAATGCCTTGGACATGTGAGGTTTTAGGAAGAGCCGTATGTGACTAAAGCTGTTTTTGTAGAATCATCATTATTTTTCAACTGCTATATCTCATCACACTGGATGTCTTGTTAAACTATGCTAATATTTCAATATATTTAGATGAAGAAACAGGAGGCATTATAATTTTTTTTTTTTTTTTTAATTTGACAAGGGTTTTTTTTTAAATCAATCCCACAATTTAGCTACTTTCCTCTACAACTTTTTTCTTGTGTATATTGATTTCAACCAGGGTTATAAAGTAATTGATTTGTTTTCTCTTCTCATCTGATTAATAGGGAAGTATAACATTACACACAGATAGCAATTCCTTTAATGACAAATGTTGTATTTGTATTGGACTGCTGCTTCAGGAAGTTGCTGTGGGAAGAGTACAAATACAAATGTCATAACTCAACAGAGAAGTGTCAGTAGTGTCAATAGCTGTACAGTATTGTACAAGTGTAGACTTATGTATTAGTTTGCTGTTCTGTCAAAGGGGTCAGTATTTTCTACTGTGTACCCGTAACTGACTTGCTACAAAGTGTTGTAGTAATAATTGTAGTAATAATAATGATAGCAATAATATTAAATTTAATGACATCAAAATATAGTAATATAAAATAATTCAATAGATCAATAAAAATAATAACATTACTAGTGTAACGTTTCCTTTTTTATGGGTTACAAAAATAAGTATATGAATTTGTAAAAAAATTTTGTTTAAATTTAATTAAAGAAACAAAATTTGTTTAAAATTAATTAAAGAAAACAATTTTGTTTCTTTATTTTTATTTATTTATTAATTATTTATTAGTTTATTTATTTATTATATTAGTCCTTAATTCTTTTAATTACTATTTTAGTTGATTTATTGTGTTATAATAACAATAATTTGTTTCCAGCGTTAAATAGATTATGAAATGTAATAATCGATTAGTGGTATTCAGCTATTCAGTGATTGTACTCCTTTGCGATGTTATTCTCTTCTTCCTTGAAGTCCAGGTTTCAAGTGCTACCTGAAATTCTTCTAAATAATATTCACCAAGAAATAGAACTCAAAATTGGAATGTTAAATGTATTTATTAATCTAATTGCGATTAATCGACTTTGAATCGAACTACTAATCCACAGCTCGAAAACTCATATCTCAGGGCAAATTGTTTTCTTTATATAAATTATTAACATTGAATTATAGGTTCTTTTAGCTGTTATAATAAGTCAGAGAAAGGGTAATGCTGAAAGATACAATACTTACAATTAACAAGTTCTTAATGACAAAATAGAAATAATGTTTATTATAAAAATGTTAGTAATATTTAAATTTTTCGAACCAACGTCTAAGCGTAGGCTGACGTCATCACAGCTGACTGGAACCGGTCTGAGTTTCAACAA
Organism: Magicicada septendecula; assembly: GCA_034769895.1. Lineage (NCBI taxonomy): Eukaryota > Metazoa > Arthropoda > Insecta > Hemiptera > Cicadidae > Magicicada > Magicicada septendecula. The sequence goes on along the minus strand of CM068367.1, from coordinate 620,791,608 downwards.
AGATGGCCGCCTTCTTGCTGCGTATGTACACCAAGATCTTCACGACGAATTTCCTCCAAATAAATGTTGATTCTTTGTGTGTCCTTCATCATAGTAGTATTGATCAATTTTCTTCGTCGTTGAGTGATTATTCCGTATAAATGTTCCATTGTTTTGTTCGGCAATAAGTGTTCAGAAGTGTCCTCGTTCAAATAGCTAGTCCAGTTTTATAATGGTAATTTTCATATCAGAAAATTCTGAATTAGTGCTATAGATTGTTCTAATATCTTGATTACACTTTCCAATCTTCGTAAATACAATGCTTGGATTTATTTTATTTGAGTTTAGTGTTAATAACTCATATTTTAAATTTCTTTTTTTTCTTTTTTATAGGTTTAGTTCTTGTCAAAATTATATTTTCTCTTTTTTAATTTGTGTGAGATCGTTCTGATGTGTTCATCTCGACTTTTAACAATTAACACCCTTTTTTTCTTCATCATACAAAAGGTCCTGGCTGATTTATTAGTAAATTTTCATTGTTTTAGATCAGCTGACACTTAAGCCTCAAATTTGATGTTGTACATAAGAATCGAATTTTACGTTATATTATAAATTACATTTTGCTTATTATTTATTCTTATTAAATGCTAATTACATAATCAAATTCCTTATTTAATTCTGCATCATTTAGTACCACACATGATATATTTTATAGTATTTTTTAACTCAAAAAGTCTTATTTACAGTATATTTGGTTGTAGGCCTTAACTACTTTACTTCTTTCCACATTAAATGGTTGACAATTTATGTTAGATTCTAATTATCATTGAACAAGATCATTGATTGAATTATTATGGTTTGGGTTCTTTAATTCTCAGTAATTTGATGATCTGGTTAGCTAATTTGAATACTATCTTCAATTTAGGTTTTTCTTTAGACTCCAGTGTTATTACACTTGCATTTTTACTAATAATATCTTATACATTCCTTAATTACTTTCACTAAGTGTTGTTAGAGTTATTATACATGGTTAGTGATTTACATTCAACAATTTTCATTCATTTAATTAATTTCATTAACTTATTTACTAATTATAATGTTGGTGAGAGGTACCATTTGGCCTATTATTATTTTTTTTATGTTAGTTCAATTACAAAGTTTACTATTATTTCAGCTTGCTAATACCCTTTCTGACATACAATTCTAATAAAATCTTAACTAAATTGCCCTTACTTAATTACAACACAACAGTGTTTATTATTAATTGACATCATTAAAATATAATAAAGATATTATATTAAAAAAAAATAAACTTAATCTCAAGCATTCATGCTTTGAGTTCAATGAACTGCTAACATAAACAACACCCATCTGTTTTTATTTAAACAATTTATTAAAATCAATTATTATGCAGTCTTTTGCTGTTTCTGTTTTAATTTAGGGATTTACCCTCACTATTCACTATATTCCCAAGTTTGATTTCTAGCCATTTTATCTAGTCATTGGGGAATAAAGAACATCACTTAAATGGGATTATTGTTTGTCATTTTTTCACAATCAAATTAAATTATCTTTGTACACTTTCCACCCTATATCTAATATTTCTACTTATATTTAATTTACATAGTTTCTTTTTTTTTTCTACTGTATTGTACTTTTCTTTGTCATATTTTGTTGGGGGTTTTGTTTTTATGTGCTTACTAGTTATATTTTTTTATTCGGTGGTTTTGGTTTATAACTTATATGGTTTTTTCTTAACTGCTCCTATTCTACCTGGGTATATATACTATATAAGTTGGATTATCACTTAAGTTGGTTTTAATGAACTTAACTTCTTTTAATTTCGGATTTCATTTTACTTTTATTCTTGATTAATTATTATATACTTTTTCTTTTTGCCAGTTTGGTTTTTTTATAATCTATGTTATATGCTACTTTTGCTTCTTTTTTGGTCTTATAATAAGATGGATTTTCTGTCATGCTACATTAGTAATAATAAATTGGACATATTAGTATACAACATACATAATGCAGCACATTCCATCTATTCAAAATTTTAAAGTGACTGTATTACTGAAGTCATTAATAAGATAATTATTATTTATCCGTATAATAGCAACTACAAGTTATTACATTACAAAAAGATTTAGCAAGATTACTGGATTTAGTGAGAAAGCTTTAAATTCTATCTACAGAAGTGGTTGAGGTTTGCCAGACCTTTATCATTTATTAAATGAGATTCATTTCCATGGAAAAACAAAAATTGTCTCATAATGCATATGAAATAAATGTTTACATGTTCACCACCTGCTGAAATAATAGGTATAGATTGGATATTTTTGTCCCTCTTCTGTGTCACAAAAGGATCTGGATGGCTCAGTCCTGCTGTGATAGATTAATGATAATATTCTTTCCAAGAAATACTTGACGCTAGTAAGTTCTACACAAGTATATTTAAAGAAAGATAACACAATTACCCCAGGGCATAAGGGTTAAAGGAAACACGTACACATTAAATTTGAGTTTATTTTGGTTTCATTTAATAATATGTTGTCTTGATTGTTCATCTCTTCTTTCACAGCACTATCACTTTACTAAAAATGAACTTTATCTTGTGAAAAACTTACTTTTTTCGTCGGACGCGTTTCGGCTTAAGTATCCGCCTTCTTCAGCTTTTAGTTAGACTGCCATCATTTCGTAACGGTTTTTGTGTGGAAGGTGTAGTGGGGGTGGTGTGTGGAGGAAGGGGATTGGTGCAGGGATTCAACTTGATGTTTGTTTTTTGTAAAATTGTGTCAAAAAGTGTATGTGATTTATATTGTAATTGATCGTTGAGTATGTTGTTTGGTTGTGTTGTGTGGTGTTTATATATTTCGTATTGTTCAGTTGTGTTGAGTTTTCGACCTTTAGGTAAGTAATGTAAAATTTCGAGATTGGTGTCTATGTTGGTGTAACTGTGGTTTTCTGTGTGTATGTGTGTGGCAAATGCGGAGTGTATATTGTTGTTGGTTAGAGCTTTTAAATGTTCAGAATAACGGGATGAAAAAGATCTTCCTGTCTGGCCGATGTAGAAACTATCGCAGTCATTACATTTTAATTTGTAAACACCTGTTTTGTTATATTTGTCTATGTCTGTGTTTGTATTATTGATGTGTTTTGTAATGGTATTGGTTGTTCTGTATGCTATTTTGTATTTGTGTTTTCTGAATGTGTTGGCGATTTTGTGTGTGTAGGAGTTGTGGTGTGTGAGTGTGATGTATTTATTGTGTTGTGTGCTGATGGTATTTTGTGTTTTGTTGTTTTTGTTTTTGATGCGTTTGTGTAGTGTGTTTATTAAATTAGGGTTGTAACCGTTTTTGATTGCTATGTATTTTATTGTGTTGAGTTCGTCGGTGTAATCTTGTTTATTTAAGGGTATTTTAGTTAGTCTATGGAGCATATGGTTGAAGGCCGCATGTTTATGTTGTGTTGGGTGGTTTGATGTGTTGTGTATAACCATGTCAGTTGTGGTTGGTTTCCTGTATATTTTGTATGTGTGTGTGTTGTTAGTTTTGTTAATTGTTAGGTCTAGAAAATTTATACTATTGTTTTGTTCAATTTCCAGTGTAAATTTTAATTTGTGGTGTATAGTGTTTATGTATTTGTGGAAGTTTTCAACTTGTCTTGTGTTGCCTTTGAATAAAAGTAATATATCATCTACATACCTGTGCCAATATATAATTTTGTTAGTGTATTTGTTGTTGTTTATTATGTGGTTCTGTTCTATGTTGTGTATATATATTTCTGCCAGTATTCCTGATATGGGGGAGCCCATTGGGAGACCTTCTGTTTGTGTGTATATCTTGTTATTGTATGTAAAGTAATTTTGTTCAGTTATTAGTTTGGTCAGTGTGATGATTTCTTGTATGTGTGTTTCAGGTGTGTTGTTTTGTCTGAGTAGTTGTTCTAGTTTTTGGATGGTTTCTTTGATGGGGACATTAGTGTATAAATTGGTTATATCAAAAGATGCCAGAGTTGAGTTATGTGGGATGTGGATGTGTTCAGTTTTTTTGACTAGGTCTATGTTGTTTTTGATAGATGTGTTGTTACTGAGATTAATATTTTCTCTGATTATCTTGTCCAGTTGTTTTGCGATTTTGTGGGAGGGTGCCTGTGTGTTGTTTATTAATGGTCTGATGGGAATGTTCGGTTTATGTATTTTTGGTAATGCATTTAGTTTAGGGGGGTTAGGTTTTATTTGTTTAAGGTATTTGTATTTGTATTTGTATAAGTTTATAAACAACACAAAACATATAATCAAACCAGAAAGCGCCTAATACCGTAAACAAATAAAACCTAACCCCCTAAACTAAATGCATTACCAAAAATACATAAACCGAACATTCCCATCAGACCATTAATAAACAACACACAGGCACCCTCCCACAAAATCGCAAAACAACTGGACAAGATAATCAGAGAAAATATTAATCTCAGTAACAACACATCTATCAAAAACAACATAGACCTAGTCAAGAAAACTGAACACATCCACATCCCACATAACTCAACTCTGGCATCTTTTGATATAACCAATTTATACACTAATGTCCCCATCAAAGAAACCATCCAAACACTAGAACAACTACTCAGACAAAACAACACACCTGAAACACACATACAAGAAATCATCACACTGACCAAACTAATAACTGAACAAAATTACTTTACATACAATAACAAGATATACACACAAACAGAAGGTCTCCCAATGGGCTCCCCCATATCAGGAATACTAGCAGAAATATATATACACAACATAGAACAGAACCACATAATAAACAACAACAAATACACTAACAAAATTATATATTGGCACAGGCATGTAGGTGATATATTACTTTTATTCAAAGGCAACACAAGACAAGTTGAAAACTTCCACAAATACATAAACACTATGCACCACAAATTAAAATTTACACTGGAAATTGAACAAAACAATAGTATAAATTTTCTAGACCTAACAATTAACAAAACTAACAACACACACACATACAAAATATACAGGAAACCAACCACAACTGACATGGTTATACACAACACATCAAACCACCCAACACAACATAAACATGCGGCCTTCAACCATATGCTCCATAGACTAACTAAAATACCCTTAAATAAACAAGATTACACCGACGAACTCAACACAATAAAATACATAGCAATCAAAAACGGTTACAACCCTAATTTAATAAACACACTACACAAACGCATCAAAAACAAAAACAACAAAACACAAAATACCATCAGCACACAACACAATAAATACATCACACTCACATACCACAACTCCTACACACACAAAATCGCCAACACATTCAGAAAACACAAATACAAAATAACATACAGAACAACCAATACCATTACAAAACACATCAATAATACAAACACAGACATAGACAAATATAACAAAACAGGTGTTTACAAATTAAAATGTAATGACTGCAATAGTTTCTACATCGGCCAGACAGAAAGATCTTTTTCATCCCGTTATTCTGAACATTTAAAAGCTCTAACCAACAACAATATACACTCCGCATTTGCCACACACATACACACAGAAAACCACAGTTACACCAACATAGACACCAATCTCGAAATTTTACATTACTTACCTAAAGGCTGAAAACTCAACACAACTGAACAATACGAAATATATAAACACCACACAACACAACCAAACAACATACTCAACGATCAATTACAATGTAAATCACATACACTTTTTGACACAATTTTACAAAAAACAAACATCAAGTTGAATCCCTGCACCAATCCCCTTCCTCCACACACCACCCCCACTACACCTTCCACACAAAAACCGTTACGAAATGATGGCAGTCTGACTAAAAGCTGAAGAAGGCGGATACTTAAGCCGAAACGCGTCCGACGAAAAAAGTAAGTTTTTCACAAGATAAAGTTCATTTTTAGTAAAGTAATAATATGTATAATGTATACACATTATTTACCATTAATAATATTCGATATGATTAAAGGGAAAAGTTAAAAATGACATGGATATCCAATTCTGTCTTAGAGAACTGGACTGAGGTTCAAAGACTGTTTAACAGAGTATATTTCGTTACAGCAGTCTGACAGTACTGCTAGAAAACAATTTAACAACTAAATCCTTCCTTTATCTGATAGTAATTTAGATAAGCCAGAAGGTTTCCTTACATACCATACAGGAGAATGCTAGTGTTCAAATTAAAATATTGTTATTATTACCAAATGTAACAAAGCTTTTCTAGTTAACAAATTAGACTGAGTTAGTTATATTCAAATACTAGTGATATTACTTAAAGTAAGTGATATGGTCAACTGATAAAATAACACATGCAGTAAGAAGACTGTGAACAAGAGGGGAAGGGGGAGAAGAGAACAGTTATTCAAAATCAAATTTAATGGTCATTACGTATTCATAAAAAAAAGAGATCATTTATTTTAACTGAACAATTTATTAAGAAACAATAATCTGATTCAGCAAAATGTTGTTTGTAGAATTAACAAAAATAACAAAGGATGTTCTAATTTTAAAAAATACCACCTAAAATAGAAATAAAAATATAAATTTATATATAGACAAGCAAATGTTGAAAATTACTAACTTTTAAAATTATTTACTGGAAATGTAATACAGGTTCGCAAAGAGTAGCAAAGCCAGAATTTTTTCATGGTGAGAGGATTGAATTTGATTTATAAGATTTTAGTAGTCTATTCCATGGAGAGACAGACTATTGGAGAGACTCTATACTCCTCATAACCCCCTTGGCTATGCCACTAACCATAATATATATTGCTGTACAGGTATACTTGAGAATGAAGCATTCTATGCAGGTTATGTTTTGAAATTTGCACAATAACAGTTTTGCTTAATGTATGTGTAAATGTATGTTTGAACATGAAAAAGTACAGTTCATAAATAAATCCTGTTAACGTCATTCTTAAAGTCATAGAAGTATCCTCATGCAGGAAAGCAATAATTACTAAACTATTCAATTGAATTATAATTCAGTTGTAATACAAGTTGAAATGTGCGTAATAAATTTAAGTAATTGAAGGCAAGATGTGTTGGTGTGTTTACACTTACAAGGCATGTTTTTGTAATTTGAACACCTATTGTCAGTCATGGTGACATGTTGCCTGATATCTCACACAAACATTTCTATATAGTAAGTTTGACTATATTTTGACTTGTAAAATACTAAATAAAATTAATCATTTATTGCATACGACAAGGAACTGCACCAACTTCAAAAACTCATATAAATCTAATAATATATGTAAATAAATATTTACATTTGCATCAGTACGTAGGTTTGTATTTTGCTAACAATAACAAGACAATTTAATCTTTACATTATTTATTCTACAAATGAAACAAAATAAAAATAACAGCTTATTGTATCATTTATTTTACATATTGCATGTTGACACTAATTCATGGAACTTGTATATTTTTGGTAGGTGATGAACCTGTTGGTGTTCGAAAACACTCAGTAATCTTGCATCACAATTACATAGTAAGTCTAACTCAATAATTACCGTACTCATATTATAACACTATACAGAACTAAATTTAACAGTATATTACAGTATTATTTAAAATTCACTACTGTTTCCATTGCATTTAACATTTGAGTAAATATTTCACACTTTCAGCTTAAATGTATGAAAACTGTGTATTGTAATGTTTTCTGTTAAGAAATATACATTGTAAAAATAACTACTTAGTTACTCAGAGGTAATATTTAAATGTAGATATCACTATCTGTAACAGTACCGTATCTATGTAAAATATGTGCAACAAGTATGAGCAGAGTGCTTAACTAACAATTGAAGGGGACAACAAATCACTTACATAAGGCAAGTTATCCCTTTAATGGCCCTTCAGTGTGGAAATTTTGCTGAAGGCTTATATAATGTGAACTATAATTTAGACTATCTGAGATAGATATTTGTAGTTTATACAAAATATATAAAGTTTTAATTTTTACATACTTTACAAATGGACATTTACAAATTTGTACCAGACTTTACAATGAAGAGTACAGACTAACAGATGGATTTGCTATAATTTATTGTATTTATAGAAAGTCTGTCAGATCTAAAGTTAAGTATGGTCATAACAAGGAGGCATTAGAGAGAATAAAATGTACAGAAATCAAACAGGCATGAAGAATAGATAATGTATACATTTTACAAAGTGGGGTAAATGGATTAAACAATAAATGGCCGAAACATCTATTAGAATTATTATATTGGTGGATATGTAGCCATCTTTATGTAAACATGCTACACAATAAAACATTTTTAAGCATAGCTGGATAAATTTATAAATGAAGACAAGAAAATTAAAAAAACAACTAAACCTAAATTAAATTTGATCATTTTTCAGAAAAATTAGTATTAATAAGACACCATTTTTAATTACAGAGAGTTAATTTAAAAGCTCTTTAAAAAGAAAAAAAGATTGTTGATTAAATAGTTTCTCTGTTAAGCTGATAGTTCTATTAAGTTACAACTGGGCCTTACTTTATGAGATACTGCGATTCATAAGCCAGTGTGTTGAAACATTTTGAGGCCTCCTGGTTTGTTTACAGGCAATTGTTTTACTTTTAACTTTCAATACTAAGTCTTATATAAATAGGAAAGGAACTGCTCAGAACCAAATTATTAACCCTTAAAAAATAACTGTGATGCTGTAACATATAACTAAGGAGATGGTAAGGATTTAGAATAATGATGACTCACAATTCAACGTTCTACTGAATCCTGAAGCGGGTATGGAAATGGTTCTAATTTTAATTTTAGGCTCTATTGTTAAATGATAAGTGTTCGAGATACCATGAGTGGTAAAACATAGTTTAAGCATAAATTAATGTTAAAGGAATTGCTTAAAAACATGATTCTGGAATTTACGCCTATACAATAATGGCAACTGTAAATCTTTAAGACTTCTTTTATTTTTTGAAATAATTAAAAAAGAATATATTGATAAATGATGCCTTTTCTGTAAGGCTGGGAAGATTCATAGAAAAGCATGTTTAAAACCATTGATTTTTTTTAATCAAAATAAATCTTTGCCCTCTAGCTATTATTTTAGGTGTAGATGTTCTTGGACACCGAGCCACTATCTGGTCATCCATCCAGGTTTTCTACTTAAATTATGACTCTTGACTATATAAGAAGCTATAATATTGTAACCAAACAACCAAACTACCTGGTTATCCTTAACAAGAACTTCTAAGTGGTAGAACACACGGAAACATGGTTTATGAACTACATTTTTATGCTGTCGTCTGTGCAAACCTTAGAAAAAAGTATTACGCTTATCGACAACATTGTTGACAAATGTAACAGCATTGTTGCATTGCAGTCAAAACTCTATACGTGCTTCAGAGACGAATCAAATAACAAAACACAAATGCAGAGAACATACTGAAACAAATCAATAACATACATCCTAAAATACAATTCACAGAAGAAAAAGAAAAACATAACAAAATCAACTATTTAGACATAACCATCACAAGATACAACAACCACATACAATATGCAATATATAGAAAACCAACTTCCACTAACATCATTATACCTAACCATTCTGACCACCCACCACAACATAAAATGGCAGCTATCTATTCGCTATTTAACAGAATGTACAAAATTCCCCTAAACAAACAAGCAACTGACAAAGAAAGAAATATAATATACGAAATTGGTTATGAAAATGGATACAATAAAAATACTGTGAACAAAATATAAAATAAAATCAAATATAAAATAAAAACTGAACAATTAAGAATTAATCAAAATGAACAACACATAAATAATAACAACAACAACAAATGGGCCACATTCACATACATAAATAATAAAATGACAAAACTAACAAAACTATTTAAAAACACATATATAAAAATAGCATACAAAACTAATAATAATAAAAATAAATTACAAAATCTAAATAGCTCACACAACAAAGATAATACAACAACTAACGGTATATACAAAATTGAATGCAAAATTGCTGTTTAAACTTTGTACTGGTTTATCAGCTGTAAGCGGTCCACCACCGCTATACGGCACGCGCGGATGACGTCACGCGTTTATCAAACGCTGCAGCTGGCAATCACCGCCGGCTACAAGCAAGTTTAGTTCAGTTTATAACAAGACTCCGAGCGCAACTCTCGTAAAACACTTCTCTTCCAGCCGCGGCTTCTGGCTATTTTTTAGCATGCATTCATAATATTTCATTTCATTCAACTACTTGCGTCCATCTACAATGGACCACGATTTCATTCAAAATTAATTTCGGGCGTTATTGCCTCAAATGCATCCGCACGTGCCGATCGTAATTAACAATCAGATTTTTTCAATAAACGAATGTTCAACATCTTTAATACAGTCCACTTCTTTCTGACAAACAATCCAGCCTTCCTCATTAGCGTCTTTGGAATAACTCACGATTATTCAAGAGCTTCCAAGCCGCAACATTTTTGGTCCTCCGGGCCGGATTTCATATTTTCGGGCCCAAAAAACGACATCATTTTTGGTCCCCACGGCACAGATTTCTCATATCTGAGTACACAAGCGACAGCATTTATTTATACACATCATTTCTGGAAAAACCGATCTGAAGTTAATCACGCCCTACGGGCATCATTTTCGTCCTGAGCGACACCATTATTGTGAATCACGTCGCAGTCATCTCGACAAGATTCAGCCAAGCAGTAGACCAGAGACGACGGGACAAAGCAGGACAACATTTTCGAGGTCATCGAAAAAGATTCCACAGCTTTAATTGATGGAAGGTACAACATGAGGCATCAGATGACCGGCAGAGACAGGAGGTGTAGCAGCTCCAAACGGGATCGAAGCCAGCTTCATCACGAATGGATCGACGGCCACGTGACTATAAACTTTACTTATATTTGATTTTTAATAATATTTCACTTAGTGGGTATTTTTTGACACATTTGTATAAACAAACACCTCATTACACAATACAAATTAATAAACGGTTGGCAGCTCATTATCAGTTAGAACTTTAAAGATAAAGATATACTTTGTAACCATTTAGATTCATAATTTCAATAATTACCTGCCAACAAGCTTGATTAGTTAGAGAGAGTAAGTTTATGTTCAAAACAACGATCGCTAGCTACCGAAACGTATTTAAACTCATTCAAAATTAAGTTTGTGGTTCACATGCTCTATGCTCAATTGCTTTCTAAATATTTTTCCCTTTTTATCTTAAACTGTAATAATGGCCGATGTAAGGGCTCTAATAAAAAACGAGGCACAATTAAGGCCTCAATATCCCGAGTAAATACCTTCGCGGATAACTTCGATTTGTTAACCAGCGATCCTCATGCGCTGAAAATAAAACTGCGTCATTTGATGGAATTATCCACCAAATATGATGAGATACAGTCACAAATCGAAGCTGAGGAAGCAGACGTTGCTTTAACGAGTGATAGAGTACAAACGGAAGACGATCTTTGCAATATAGAATGTAAATTGCAACACCTGCTAGAGCAAGCTGAGCATATGAACCAAAAACCAGTAATTAATGCTGAAGGTAAACAGCCTAAAACACCCCCCATTCAATTGGAACCAATAAAATTACCACGGTTTGAGGGTAGTATTGTTGAGTGGCAACATTATTACCATATTTTTCTTGAACTAATTCATGTCAGAGCAGATCTGACAGATATACAGAAACTTCACTATTTGCACTCGTCATTACATGGCGAGGCGCTTAACGTAATAAAATCGTTGCCCATCACACATGAGAATTACGCGGTGGCTATCGATCTGTTGAGGAATAGATATGATAGTAAGCTAATTGTTTCCGCTCACCACATGTGGAATGTCCTAGACGTACCATTAGTTCAACAGGAATCCCAAGTTAGCATATCGCAATTTATTGATCAAATCTCTGCAAATATAAACGCTTTAAATAATCTCAAACTGCCAGTCAACACGTTCGAAATTATTGTCGTAAATTATTTAGCCAAAAAACTTGACAATTACACTTTACGTTTGTGGAAAGAGAGTTTATCGGAGCATAAATTCCCTGATTTTAATAATTTTATAAATTTTCTAAATTCACGTAGGAAATTACTGCAAAATCTCGATAACGCGACCAGCCCAACGAGCAGGTTGAACAAAAGCGATAAGTCTCCTTATCGCAAGGCAGTTAAACAGATAAGCACTCCAAAGGGCGCATTCCACTCACATATTAGAAACAATTTATGCAGGCTGTGTAACGGTGGACATAGACTTAGCGATTGCCCACAATTTACATCGCTGTCTATCCCTGATAGAAAAAACGCTTTAATAAAAAACAAATTTTGCTTAAACTGCCTCCGTTCGGGACACGAGGGTTCAAAATGTCCCTCAAAATTCTCATGTAAAAAATGTTCTAGGCGTCACCACACCACGATTCATGTCCCCAACAGGGACGTAGCTTCTGTTAACAACCAGTGTTCACTGACATCACAGACCAATAAATCGGTATTGTTATCTACCGCCGTCTGTATGACATCCAATAAAGTCGGCAAAAAATTTCCCGTTAGGATATTACTGGATTCCGGTTCTCAAGCGAACTTTTGCACAATGGATTTCGCCCGCAGAATGGGCCTCCAATTGGTTAAATCGCAACTGCCCATCACGGGTATAAACAACTCGCTTTCCCAGGCTGACTTCAGTACTAATGTAAGGCTACATTCACGCTATAAACCCTTCACGTTAAACGTACATTGTGCCGTATTACCCAGTATAACTAATAATTTACCAGCGGAGTCGTTCAATCTTGCCTCTTTAAATTTACCCAAACGCATATTCTTGGCGGATCCTCACCTACATTGCTCGGCGCAAGTCGATATATTAATCGGCGCTCAATATTTTCTCCAATTAATTGAACCTATGAAATATACGCGCGGACCACACTTTCCTATAATTCAGGAAACCAAGTTAGGATTTATTCTGGCCGGTGACTTACCATTCAACGTCGATATAACTAAAACGGTTTCTTCCTTTATGGTCTGTGAGGACGACAATCAGATTTCCTCGCAACTAAAGGAATTTTGGAAGTTGGAGGAGATCTCTAGTCGCGAAGCCCGATCTGAGGAATCGCCGTGTGAAAAGCATTTCGTGGAAAACACTAGCCGCAATCGCGACGGGAGATTCGTGGTAGCCCTGCCCCGCAGATCTGATAAATCTTTTTTGGGAGATTCTCTCCGCGGAGCCATACGCAGATTCCAATCGTTAGAATTCAATTCAAGCAGAACCCTACCCTTTATAAGGATTATAGTGAGTTCATGAGTGACTACTTAAGACTTGGCCACATGTCGCCGCTTAATGAATACGATCTGTCGCTTGACAGGTCAGAGATCTTTTATCTGCCCCATCATGCAGTCTTCAAAGACTCTAGCTTAACCACTAAATTGCGCGTGGTATTTGACGCATCCGCTAAAACCACCAATAATTTGTCCCTTAACGATACTTTAATGGTCGGTCCTACGATCCAGCAGGATCTGTTTTCGATAATGGTTCGGTTCCGCACCCACCGATACGTACTTATTGCGGACATTGAAAAGATGTATCGCCAGATCATTGTTAATCCTAAGGATTCAAACTTGCAACGCATTGTTTGGCGTGACGCACCGCATAAGGAATTGCGACATTACGCGTTAAGGACGGTTACATATGGCACTGCTAGTGCCTCCTTCCTTGCTACGCGTTGTCTGGCTCAAATAGCATATGAAAATAAATCCGACTACCCTACAGCTGCTAAGGCCATAGCAAATGACTTTTACGTAGACGTCTCATAACGGGTTCGGATGATCCGAACGGCTTAGCTGAAATGAAATGCAAGATCGTGAAGTTGTTGAGGAGGTATGGTTTTTCGTTACATAAATGGTTCTCTAACCACCATAAGATTGTGACTCTTCGCGCCCAAGTAACCCGTGACTTCAGCAAGGGTCAAAACGTGCGTACATTGGGAATCCAATGGAATGTTGAAGGGGATAACTTTTTATACACCGTTAGGGGTGATGATAATTTAACCGTTTTCAACAAGAGAAGCGTGTTGTCAATCATCGCCGGGATCTATGATCCACTAGGTTTAATCGCTCCCATCACATTTTGCTGCAAGCATTTCGTGCAGCAATTGTGGTTGGCGGGCACTGATTGGGACGAACCCTTGTCTGGATCATTAGCCAATCAATGGTTGGAATTATACGCTCAATTAGTCTCCGACACTCATTTTGAGATTACGAGGTCGGTTAAGAGTTCGAACAGTTACCCGGTTAGTTCATTGCAGCTGCACGGATTCGCCGACGCTTCGGCTAAAGGTTACGCGTGTTGCATTTATGTGCGGGCGGTCTATTCGAACGGCGCCATATCATCAAACTTGTTGTGTGCTAAATCTAGGGTCGCTCCGCTGAAACAGATAACGCTTCCAAGACTTGAACTTTGTGCTTGTTTATTGTTGGCTCAATTAACGTCCAAGGTTTTAAATGCCGTCGATTACAATTTTGACGGACTACATCTTTATTCGGATTCGATGATAGCGTTGTACTGGATACATCAGCAATCTTCCCGCTGGAAGGTATTTGTGGCCAACCGTGTCGCGGAAATACAGCGTCTTGTTAGCAGCAGGGGAATTTGGCGTCATGTAGTATCAAATGACAACCCTGCCGACGTTTTATCGCGCGGTTGCCTCCCTCGTAGTTTGCACTGTCATACTCAATGGTGGCATGGTCCCTCCTGGTTGGCTCGTGATTCGGCCTCATGGCCGGTCAGCGCGTTCGACATTAATACTCCCTGTACTTTTCCCGACATTGAAGAGGAACGTCGCAAGCAGGTTCAAACCTCACTAATTGTCGCGTCCTCAACACATAGTTACATTGAAAATTATTCATCTCTTACGAGGCTTATTCGCGTCTTCGCATATTGCCGTCGATTTTTTCGCAATTCTAGGCTCGCGGTGGTTGATAGAGACACGTCCTTTTTGTCGGCTCAAGAATTGTCTGACACGCTCTTGATTTTTGTCCGGCAATCACAGAAGTTGCATTTCGACGTGGAGGTTAGGGAACTTGAGGCACATCGGTGCCTTCCACGCAGTAGTAAAATTCTTGCTCTCAACCCATTCCTGGATAAATCAGGCATTTTAAGAGTGGGTGGACGCTTGCAATTCTCCCCACTTAGCTACGAGACTAAACACCAAATAATTTTGCACCCGCATTCTCATCTCACGAGATTAATAATTGAATACGAACACATCCGTTTGTTGCACGCTGGAGTGCAATCAACTCAAGCTTCGCTTAGGCGAAAGTATTGGATCATACACGATAAGTCCTATATCCGCTCAGTGATACATAAGTGTGTCACTTGTTTTCGTTTCCGGGCTAAAGGCGCGAATCAATTACTAGGTCAATTACCCTCTTCTAGGGTCACGCCGTCAAGGCCATTCTCACAGTCGGCCGTGGATTACGCCGGTCCTGTACTTTTGCGCCATGGCGGGCAGCGCTCTAAGTCCACGACCAAGGCATATATCGCTCTATTTATATGCATGTGTACTAGGGCCATCCATTTAGAATTGGTGTCGGATCTCACTTCCAACACCTTTATAGCGGCTTTAAAAAGGTTCATATCGCGCAAAGGTATTCCCGCGCAAATATTTTCGGATAATGGCACGAATTTTCGTCGTGCCAACCACACGTTGCATGATTGGTACAAATTTTTAACCTCCAAGGAAGTTGAGCAATCTTCTCTGGAGTTTTGCAGTCTCCACGGCATCAAATGGTCCTTTATCCCCCCTTCAGCCCCTCATTTCGGTGGTTTGTGGGAAAGTGGTGTAAGGAGTGTTAAATTCCATTTACGTCGCGTAATTGGCGGTACGATCTTGAATTTTGAGGAATATTCTACTCTTCTTTCTCAAATTGAGGCTTGCCTTAATTCACGCCCGTTATGCGCGGTGTCCGACGATGCTGGAGACCCTGAACCCTTAACACCTGCTCATTTTTTGGTCGGTGCTCCACTGACGGCACTTCCGGAACCCGACTATACACAAGGCAATAATACTCATTTGGGCAGATGGCTTCTGCTCCAAAAATTTACGCAGACCATCTGGAAACGGTGGTCTAGGGATTATCTGCACCAGCTGCAGCAGCGCAATAAATGGCGCACCCCATTAAAGAATTTGAACGTCGGACAACTTGTCCTCATTTTGGATGACAATTCCCCCCCTCTAGAATGGAAGCGTGGGGTAATTACCAATGTTTTTCCGGGTCAAGATTCCTTAGTACGCGTCGCAGAAGTTCGCATCGCGCTAGGTATCTTACGCCGACCCATCCACAAATTATGCCCCCTTCCGGTGGCTACACACTGATCGTATGCGTGCCATACGAGACATGCTAGGACTGTGAATTTGTCACATTGCCTGGACCACGCCCGGGACATTCCCCGGGGCGGGCATACAAGTCAATTGTATCATAAGCATTGTAATATTGTTTACGTGCCGCTAGCTATTATTGCAATAGTGACTGTGTTTCATATGTACTATTAATTATTCATGGATGTTGTGTATTGTCAATATGTTTGTGTGATTCAAATTCTGAGAACCACAAGTGTCATTTATAGTGTCAATTATTCTATATATGTATTGTATTTTCTAAGGGTCAAACATTATGAAATTCATTGGGGTTGTTATGTCAATATCATGGGGAAATTATTGTATTTTTTATGGTGTTATCACTTGTTATTGTAATGCTTGGCAAATATCAAGGGGTATTATTTGGGAAAGAGCAATATCTACTTAATTATTGTATTATTGTGCGTATTGTATTACTATTATGTTTTGAGTAATTTTAACGTCAGTAAGCCCTTGCTATTGGCGTAAGGGTCAATTTATTGTATGCCTGGTGATTGTTAATTGAATTCATATTATGTTTATTATGTCATTGCTCTCTGGCCAGTGCGCCAATTATTGTATCGCTTACGACATGTAAGTCTAATTATTATATTGTTCAATTTAACCTTTAATGTACAAAATCGTCCCGATTTTGGCGGGCAGTATGTTTAAACTTTGTACTGGTTTATCAGCTGTAAGCGGTCCACCACCGCTATACGGCACGCGCGGATGACGTCACGCGTTTATCAAACGCTGCAGCTGGCAATCACCGCCGGCTACAAGCAAGTTTAGTTCAGTTTATAACAAGACTCCGAGCGCAACTCTCGTAAAACACTTCTCTTCCAGCCGCGGCTTCTGGCTATTTTTTAGCATGCATTCATAATATTTCATTTCATTCAACTACTTGCGTCCATCTACAATGGACCACGATTTCATTCAAAATTAATTTCGGGCGTTATTGCCTCAAATGCATCCGCACGTGCCGATCGTAATTAACAATCAGATTTTTTCAATAAACGAATGTTCAACATCTTTAATACAGTCCACTTCTTTCTAACAAACAATCCAGCCTTCCTCATTAGCGTCTTTGGAATAACTCACGATTATTCAAGAGCTTCCAAACCGCAACAATTGCAATAAATGTTACATAGGACAAACAAAAAACAGCTGAAAAAACGTTATTTTGAACACCTAAATGCATACAAAAAACCAGAAATATATAAATCCAATTTAGCCACACACGCAATAAACACAGGACATGAATTCCCAGACATAACCAATGTAACACTAATAAAACATATACCACACAAAGGCACCATAATGAACATTTGGGAAAATTTACAAATATACAAACATAAAACACAAAACAAACTAATATCAGAACAAATACAAATCAATACAAAACATGACACAATATTCAAAGCACTCAACATCGAAAATACACAAAATACAAATACATATACTACAATCACACACAATAATACAACTTTAAAATACCAAAGACCAACAAACAACCTTAATAGCATCCAGCAGCCAACACACAAATACTTCACCAGACAAAAGATCGCGAAGGCTGAAGATGAGAGCACAGGAACTCTCAAAACATGTTCCAAATAAGGAAAAATAACATCTTGAGGTAAATTTAGTTATAAATATTAAATGTATTATATACATCAAGAAACGGACTGTAGCAGAAAGTGATTGAAATAATTATATAGATATATATTATATATCTAATATATAATATGTATCCTAAAACAACTGACATATTGGAATAACAGCCTTCTTCTTAAGACTCCAATCTCCTAACTGGAAGTTGGAAACAGTCATACAATACATACATTATTTGAAGGAGCTTAAACAACTGAACTGAATTCAATCGAAACCACTCTTCAAGTTCCTAAGCCACCACATATGACATCTTCTTACACTTCTATTTTCTTACATTTTTCCCTTCATGTTGTAAAATGTTCTCCCCTCTCATCGTGTGGCCTAAGTATTTAATTTTATCTTTTTTATAGTTAACACAATTTCCACTCTTTTATTAAGCAAATCGACCCCTTCAATTTTCATAATGTGATCTATATGAGATGAGTGCAGCATCCTTCAATAAACACCATCATTTAAACAACTTAGTTCTTTGTATCAGTCTATTTTAAAGTCTAAGCTTTAGGACTATATGACTATAGAGAGAAAACAGTAATTTTATAATTTCACACTTAAATGGAACCTCAGTCTCAGAGCTACATAATTTGTTTTACTTCCATGTTCCTTAAGGAAATGGAAGTATGGTGATGGCAAAAAAAATCGTGTTCGAGATTATTGCAGATTCTGATTGTACTATACTCAAAACATGAAAAAAGTCATTTTTCAAAAAGTGTCTGTGTATGTGTCTGTAGATTTTTTTTCTATGGCAAACGATAACAGCCGCAAATTCAAACAGAATCAAATGATTATTTGCATGCAGCCCTGACTTGTAGAGTACTCAAGACCTATTGTGTTTGGTGAAGATCGGTTTAGGGAAAGGGGTAGTTTACCGGCAACGGTTTTTTTTTTAATCAAGGGTAATTTTTTTCTATGCCAAACGATAACAGCCGGAAATTCAAACAGAATCAACTACTCTTTTGCACACAGCCCAGAATTGTAGAGTTCTCAAGACCTATTGTTTTTGGTGAAGATCGGTTAAGGAAAAGGGGTAGTTTACCTGCAACATTTTTTTATCAAGGGTAATTTTTTCTATGGTAAATGATAACAGCCGCAAATTCAAACAGAATCAAATAATGTTTTGCATACAGCCCAGAATTGTAGAGTACTCAAGACCTGTTGGTTTTGGTGAAGATCGGTTAAGGGAATAGGGTAGTTTACCTGCAACATTTTATGTTTTACAAGGGTAATTTTTTCTATGACGAACGATAACTGCCGTAAATTAAAACAGAATCAACTACTCTTTTGCATACCTTTTTGAATTATACAGAACTCAAGGTCTGTTGATTTTGTTAAAGATCGGTTAGGGGAATGGGGTAGTTTACCAGCAACGTTTTATATTTTAACTAGGGTATTTTATATGGCAAATGATAAGAGCCACAAATTCAAACAGAATCAAATACTTTTTTGCATACAGCCCTGAACTGTAGAGTACTCAAGATCTATTGTTTTTGGTGAAGATCGGTTAAGGGAAATGAGTAGTTTACCTGCAACATTTTTTTATCAGGGGTAATTTGTTTCTATGGCAAACGATAACAGCCGCAAATTCAAACAGAATCAAATAATGTTTTGCATACCTTTTTGAATTAAAGAGAACTCAAGGTCTGTTGATTTTGTTGAATATCGGTTAAGGGAAAGGGGTAGTTTACCAGCAACATTTTATGTTTTAACAAGGGTAATTTTTTATATGATGAACGATAACTGCCGTAAATTCAAACAGAATCAACTATATTTTTGCATACCTTTTTGAATTTAAGAGAACTCAAGGTTTGTTGATTTTGTTGAAGATCGGTTAAGGGAAAGGGGTAGTTTACCAGCAACATTTTATGTTTTAAGAAGGGTAATTTTTTTTTGACAAAAGATAACTGCCATAAATTCAAAGAGAATCAAATAATTTTTTGCATACTTTCCTGAATTGTAGAGAACTCAAGGCCTACTGATTTTGGTTAAGATCAGTTAAGGGAAAGAGATAGTTTACCTGCAACATTTTATGTTGTAACATGAGAAATGTTTCCATGACGCACATTCAAACAGAATCAAATATTTTTTTGCATTCATCCCTGCATTGTAGAGGACTGAAGGTCAATTGATTTTGGTGAAGATCGGTTAAGAGATAGGGGTACTTTACCTGCAACATTTTATGTTTTAACAAGAGTAAAGTACTTAATTTTGATAAATAAAGTATCCCGATAAGAAGCTCATAATAATCCATTGTAGAAACGTAGATGAAATATCTATAAATGAAGAGGTTAGGTGAACGGGGTGGGGGTAATTTTCTATAAATGAAAATTATAGATGAAGTGAGAGGGGAGAATTTTGTATATGTGTACTACGTTATCGGCAACAAAGAAGTCGTTCTTTGTTAAATCCCTTCCCGGGCTGTTTAGCTTTAGTCCAATGTTTTCTGAAAAACCAGACTTTTCGGCAGTGCCATCGACTGCCATCATCAGTGAAAATCGAGTGCGAAAACGTGAGGTGGTATACGTTAGTGACCACAGTACTGTGGTTAAGGCTGAAGCAATAAGTGGATAGAAGTAGTTTCTATGGAAACATTTCATTTCATAAATTATTTTAAATATAAATCTTAGAACATGGAAGTCATGTATGGTTCTCCATACCGATATTTTCGTTTTCATATACATAGGTCTAGCAATTTCTATTTGGTCTCTAATGACTTTTGTTGATTATTGTTTTTTGTCCTGCTCTAAAGTATTTATAACATCCAAATCTTTTTATTAGAAATAGATTTCTAGAAGTAATTAGATCTTCTTTAGTATTAATTTCTGTTGTTTCTGAGAATTTCATAATTTTTTTAAAAATTCATGATTAGCCCAAGCAAGCACTCTTTGTGATTTCATTGGAATTTAAAGGTCCTGTTGGCCAACAGGAACTATAATAGTGTCATCAACATAATGGTATATTGTTAATGTTGGTATCATGCTCCCATTTATCTTAATGCCTTTCTCAGAATATTAGTATGAAACTTATTAATTTACTAAATACCAATAACATATACAAAAGTGCAATTTTTTGTAATTGTTTTATGTCTCTTTTTAATTCTATACTTCACATATGTGTGAGCAAGCATGCATGCACATCTTTTATCCCAACGTACACATATGCTTATTTTGACTTATGTTGATACCACATATAGAAATAGCATATACAGAGGCACATGTAAACTCTCCATTCACTCACATCAAGATTAGACACTGATTAATAGATATGCCACATAGTGCAAGTATGATGCTACTGTCTGGCTGCAATTTGATGATCGAGCATTGTGTAAGGTGGGAGAAGCATGCTCGGGTAATACGATAGGCTAAGTGGGGGTAAACCAAACGATAGTACACATATTTCACCCTACCTTGCTTACAAGTGACTGCGTGGTGGGGGAGAGCAGCCTCGATCATCCAGTTGCGGCCAGACAGTATGTATCTATTTCACATCGAATTCACAGGATTAATATGGGTAACAGAATGAAGGCTGAAACAGAAGATCTAAGAAAACACCAACATGTAGATAATGTTATGAAATTGTGAATATAACAAAATATACATATTAATCAGGAAATACCAAAGCATACTTAATACTTCCTGGGTTTTGTTGACCATAACGTGTCCAGAGATTAACTAATTATAAATATATAACTACCAACATGGAACACTAAGTTTTCTATGGTAAAAATGTTAAACTTATCTTGTAGCCTGGACTAGTTTTCACTTATTATAAGCTTTATCAGAGGCTGCCACTAGGAGCGCTGTCTGTCTTGTTCTTGGTGACGGCACCGTCGTTCAAAACATCAATGGTGTGTGTGTGTGTGTGTGTGTGTGTGTGTGTGTGTGTGTGTGTGTGTGTGTGTGTGTGTGTGTGTGTGTGTGTGTGTGTGTGTGTGTGTGTGTGTGTGTGTGTGTGTGTGTGTGTGTGTGTGTGTGTGTGTGTGTGTGTGTGTGTGTGTGATAAGTTCAAATAGTATGTGTGATTTAAATTGTGTCTGTTCATTGAGGATGTTGTTTTTATGTGTTTTTTGTGTGTTTGTATATTTCTAGTTGTTCAAGAGTGTTTAGCTCTTTTGTGTGTATGTGTAGAATTTCCGTGTTGCTGTTTATGTTTGTGTATGTATGGTTTGCTTCAATGAGGTAGTTCGCAAAGGCGGATTCAGTGGTGGAGTATAGTGTCTTTGTGTGTTCAACGTATCTCTGTTTGAAGCTACATCCTGTCTGACCTTTGTAGAATTTGTTACATCCTGAGCAGTTTAGACAAAATCATCAGACAGCACACACAACTAGACAACAAGACTACAATACAAAAACAATACAGACCTTGTAACAAAAATAAAAGACATACACATCTCCCATAATGCCACACTAGCCTCCTTCGACATGTAAAACCTTTACACTAACATCCCCATCTCCGAAACAATCACTATCCTACAAGACAAACTCAAACAAAACAACACACCAGAAGAACTAATCGCAAAAATAACAGACACTTAACACAATCATAAAACAAAACTACTTCACATTTAACAGTAAATTTTACACACAGAACTACGCATGGACTACCCATGGGCTCGCCCATATCCAGCATATTAGCAGAAATCTTTCTACACCACTTAGAAAAAACAAGAATCCTCACAAACAATGACAGACACTCACATAAAATACTATATTGGCACAAGTATGTCGACTACATCATAATTCTATACAAGGGGAACAAAAGACAATGTGAACAGCTACTAACCCAAATAAACAAAATACACAAAAAAATAACCTATTGTTGTATTGGAGTGTTAGTGGTCTCAAATATTTCTACTAGTAATTTTATACAAACCACTATGTTGTCTTTGGTATTGACGAGCGCTTTCGGCAGTCAAGCCATCTTCAGGTCATTTACCAACCTAAGCCATCTTTACCAAGTCATCTTTCAGGTTGGTAAATGACCTGAAGATGGCTTGACTGCCGAAAGCGCTCGTCAATACCAAAGACAACATAGTGGTTTGTATAAAATTACTAGTAGAAAAAAATAACCTTCACTGCTGAATACGAAAACAACAATAGCATAAATTTCCTAACCCTCACCATCACAAAACTAGAACACAGACACAAATTCAGTATACACAGAAAACCCACTACAACAGACACACTAATACACAACTCCTCCAATCACCCAATACAACACAAAACTATCTACTTTCAGAACCATGATACATAGGCTAAACAACATCCCACTAGATGGAAAATAATACCAACATGAATTAAACATGATCAAATATCTAGTGGAAACCAACGGATACAATGAAACAATAATCAGAAAACTCCTACACAGAACACAAAACAAGCAACAGACAAAGACAGAAAATAACAAATCCATAACACTAACATACATCAAAAACCGCACTGAAAAAATAGCCCACAAATTTAAAAAAATCGGGATACAGAATCGCATAACTAACAGAAAGAACACACACTGTCAAAAAACACACACAAAGAATAAAACAAATTTTGTTTACCTGGTATACACAAACTAAACTGCTCAGGATGTAACAAATTCTACATAGGCCAGACAGGAAGAAACTTCAAACAGAGTTATACTGAACACACAAAGGCACTACACTCCACCACCGAATCCACCTTTGCAAACCACCTCATTGAATCAAACCACACATACACAAACATAAACATCAACATGGAAATTCTACACATACACACAAATGGCCAAAACCTAGATACTCTTGAACAACTAGAAATATACAAACACATAAAAACTCATAAAAACAACATCCCAAATGAACAGACACAATTTAAATCACACATACTGTTTGAACATATCATACCACACACACATAATTGATCTTCTGAATGACTATGCCATCACCAAGAACAAGACAGACAGCGCTCCTAGCGACAGCCTCTGTTGAAGCTTGTAATAAGCAAAAACTAGTTCAGGCTACAAGGTAAAAGTTTAACATTTTTACCATAGAAAACTTAGTGTTCCGAGTCAGTAGTAATATATTAATAATTAATACTTATTGAGACACTTTGCTTATTAATGGTTCTAAGTTCTTATTTAATGTGATAAAGTAGTCATTCTATCTTCTGGATCCAACAGAATACATTTTCTGAGAGTCTTAAGTTAACTGATATCATATGAAATTATATTTGATCTAGTTATGTGTGTATTGTCTTTAAATATATAAAGAAGATTAGCTGGATACCCATACTTCGCTACAGTGATTATCAGAATAAAATAGAATGTAAAATCAGAAAATAGTAATAGGTTAGTTGTGAAGCTTAGATACCGGTATTTTGAAACTAAGAGAAACTATTTAAGCTAGATTAATTTGAAGATGATCAAGCTTGATCAATCAACTATTAAAGCTTGAAATTTAATGAGTTGTTAAAAATGACACTGTATTATTTAGTTAGAGAGTGTAAGCTAAGTTTCTGTTAGAGATTAAGACAGTCCTTTATTGTAAATCTAACAACAATAAAATAGATGGTCTTAACCCTTTGATCCCACCACCACCCCTGGTTTTTTGGTCTCCGTAGCCAGGCTAATAACTTGCTTAACATATACTTTCAGTTGCTCCCTCAGATTAAGTGCTCAGGACCTCCCTGTAAACAACATTCCTGGTTTTGCTCTCTGGGTGGAGGATGACCAGGCTGTCAGGTGAACTGATTCTGGAGCACGCCACGTACAACTGGCTATGAGAGAAACAGTCACTCCTCATATCCACACCAGCTACTATCAAACTCTGCCCCTGTGCCTTATTGATGATCGTAAGGCGTAGGACACCTTAATGGGAAACTGCAGACATTTGAACTGAAAGTGGTAGTCTGATGGGATCAGAGGAATTTGGGGGATGAAGACGGTTTATCCCTCACCGACATCTGTGAAACTCGTGGCTTCCATGACATGTTTGTGCAGAGTCTTCACCTGAAGCCTGGTGCCATTGCACAGTTTCGGATAGTTAAGATTGCGCAACAGCATGATTGGAGCACCAACCTTGAGGTAGAGGACGTGAGGTGGTACTCCTGGTGGATCGAGAGTATGCAAGAACTCCACAGGGTAATTTGGAAGCATCCATTGTACTTCCGGGCAGCAGAAAGAAAGTGCTTTGCCATTGGATGCTGGTGGGTGAGGAGGCTGTGTAGGGGTTCAGGGTCGGGGTCAAAGGCAGGGAGCTGGACTTAACCGCCACTGCAGCACATTCCGGGAGTCTCATCCTTCCACTTCACGGCATGGCACCAGGTACAGGGTGACTGAGGTCCGAGGTCAACAACCTTGTCCCTGGAATAATCAATCTGAGGTTCATATTTAAAACCAGACAAAGACTTATTAGTCCTAGGCAATAATCTGATTTGTAATCTCTTTTCATTGTAATTAGCTGTAGCTGACTGATTAACGTGGGGGTTGTTAGATGCATACTTTTTTGCAGCTTCTCTCTTTACCTCAGCATTAGTCTTTCTGTATTTTTTAACAGCTTTCCTATTTACCTCGGGATTTATTTTTCTATATTTGTCGACAGCTTACATAATGACCTCGGGATGGGTATTGTAGTATTTTGTACAGCCTCTTTGTTGACTTCGGGATGACTTTGACTATACTTTTTTGTAGCTAATCTGTTTATGTCGGCATTGTTTTTTAAAGCAGCTTCCCTAACTTGTTTTTTCCTAATCACATCTGTAAATCTTTTCCTGCGTTTTTTCCATCTTTTCCCTTTTTACTGGTATTGTAGTAGAAGGAACAGATTTGTCTGAACTGAGGAGGTCAGTGTACGGAGTGAGTTGGGGCTGGGACACGATGCAGGACAAATTTGCTTCACATTCCGTTGGCTCACTGGTGGTTGGTGGTTATTGGACATTATCAGGGTTAGTTAATAGAATATTATCAGGATTTGTTGGTTCAGCCAATGGAATTAGAAAATCAAAGTGCCTTTCCTTGAAATCTCCTGTGAACCAGATTCTTTTGACTCCCTGTAGTGCCTCCCCAAACGTAGCAAAAAAGATGCCACTTTGGAACACATGAAACTCATAAGGGAATATCTTTCCCGCTGCCTTGATCTCACAAGTAGTTCCATAGGTGTAAGGCCTAGACATTTTAGTGAGGTACCGAGGTTTAGTACTGTAAGGAGCCACAGACTGATTCTGAGTGAAGGGCTTAAACCTCTGCCAGCTGTTGGACATGTGACGCACTATGTCAGCCCGAATTTGAGCAGCCATTGAGATGTCGGCGTGCACCAGGTAGGACAGGGAGGAGAATAGGCACACGCCGTTACCACGGATCTTTACTATTCGGTGAGGGACCTGTATTTCGTTAACTACAATAATGTCCTCATCCATAATAGTAGGCTTTGTTCTTTTCAAATCAATAAAATTAAATATGAACTAACGTAAATTAAATATGAATGTAATTAAATATGAACTAACATAGGATACAATTAAAAAAAGCGGCATTATCAGTGTGCGGTTTTCACGTTTTTTCGCGGATAGGCGTTAAAGCTTTCAAAACTCTTTCTTAGTGAGCACCCAGAAGCCAAGAGGAATATATGTGCCGAACTTAGAATTCAAAATAAACCCTCAACACCACATAGCAAGGAATAGTGGGACAGGGTGAACTGTTTTGCGATTATTTTTGCGCCTCCTCTTGGTTATAGGTTAGATGAAAAAAATACTGTTTTAGTAACTCCCCAAAAGCCTAAAGGAAAGTAAAAAAATAAACATTAGACTTGCAGGAAGCGTACAGTTGAAAAAAAGCTGCATTATCGGTGTCATGGTTTTTTAGAGGTTTTTTCGGGGTTAGGCGTTAAAGTTTTCAAAACCCTTTCTTAGCAAGCACCAAGAGGAACATAACCTTAGACTAAATTTAGTATAGTATAAAAATATGGAGACCTGATTAGGATTACACATAAATCAGATAACAAATTTTACTTAACTTCGAAATAATTATAATTTTATGTGTTTTTTTAATATACACTACCAATAGTTCCAAAATTTAAACAAATTAAGTTATAAATACTGTTGTGTAAAAGTTTCTTCCAGTCAGTATGTTTTCAGATGTTTCCAAGCTTGAAATTTAAATATAATTAATTCACTACCAACTCGGAACACAAAGTTTTTTATAGGTAAAAACATAAAAGTTTTACCTTATAGCCTGAACCGGTTTTCACTTTTAAAAAGCTTCTTCAGAGGCTGCCATTGGGAGCACTGTCCGTCTTGTTGTTGGCGACGATATTGACTTTGGAAGATCGATGTTGTGTGTGTGGGGTGTGATTTGTTCGAAAAACGCGTGTGATTTGTATTGTGTCTGTTCATTTAGGATGTCGTTTTTATGTGTTTTCTCAAATCACACGCATTATTTGAACATATCACACCCCACACACACAACATCGATCTTTAGAAAGTCGATACCGTCGCCAACAACAAGACCAACAAGACGGACAGTGCTCCCAACGGCAGCCTCTGAAGAAGCTTTTTAAAAGCGAAAACCGGTGCAGGCTATAAGGTAAAACTTTTACATTTTTACCTATAAAAAACTTTGTGTTCAGAGTTGGTAGTGAATAAATCATATTTACTTAAGTAACGGACATGTCATTGACAACAAAATCCAAGAACTTGAAATTTAGTTAATAATGGTGTGTGTGTTTGTGTGTGTGTGTGCACGCTCGCATACTAAATCTAACTTGAATTTCTAAGCCTGCGTAAATATAGAAAATTACAAGCTAAAATGAGAAAATATAGTTGTATAGTTTGATATGTGATTTTTGTAAGGGTTAAAATTAATGATGATTGGGCAGAACTTGCATGACAGAACAGAAATTTTAAGACAGGAGATCTGATACAGTTGTTATTATTATTGATATTATGAGGTGTGGTATTACTCAAAATTATGCTGGTTGGATCATAATTTCTTTATTATGAGAATTTAGGAGTACAATATTATACATGTATGTACACTGAACATGATTATACAAATTCACACAACACATTTGTGTCACCTTTGGGCCCACTTCTGGAAAAAAAACACTTTGGAAAAGGTTAGTGTAGCCCATCTGACCCATGCCCTAACGGCATTTTTGACCTCTTCTGTATCACTGCATATGGTACCCCAAAGGGCACATTTCACTGCATCAAAAAGGTTAAAGCTTGTTGCGTAAGATCAGGGCTGTAGGGAGGATGGGGAACTACTGACTGCCCTACTTGCACAAGGCATTGGTTTGTGACTAGAGATGTGTGAGGACTAGCATTATCATACTGTGGTTTAAATGGCATGAATATTTTTCTCAGATCTTTTTCTTCTGATGGCTTCTTGGAGTTTTTTCAGTGATGCAATGTAATGCTCACCATTCACTGCTGAGTCCTGTTGAAGAAAATCTAACAAAACAAGTACCATCTCCATAGCTGTGGACTTCTGACTTTTTAACTTCTTAGGCCTAGTGAAATACTGTGCCTCTCCATTGACTGCCTCTTAGCCTCAGGGTCATACTGATATACTCAAGCCTCATCTTCAGTCACAAAATTTAAAAAATGTCATCTTAATTAATTTAAAATATAGATAGCAGTTCTGAACACACTTCCACCCTTCTTGTATTTCAAAGTAGGTGTTAACAGATGAGGCACACACTTTCCTTAAGTGTGTGCCTCAAAGGTTCTCTACAATCCTTTGAACAGCACTATGTTCACAATTCAAGATCACAAGAATTTTGCATAGTGTGATCTGCATGAATCATGTCATCAACTCATTGCTGGTTGTCGTCAGTTACTACAGTTGCTGGCCTTCCACTATGTGGTTTGTCTTTTATGACAGTTTCTCCTGCTGTATGCTTATTGACCAGTCTTCAAAATTGCTCCTGTACAATACTGCCTCCCCATACATGTTTCTGAGCCAACCATGGGCGTATAAAACTGTACCGTACATCCCTCTTTAACCAAGAATTCAATGACTGCCTTTTGTCTATGCTTCACATCCATTGTTTGGTTATAATGAATACAAAGAAAATTTATCAGTCATTCATGAAGGTATACTCTCTCAGTGGCAATGAATTTCAGAGACACAACATCAATATTTCAATTTGACAGACAAGCAGATATTACTTTCAGTACAACCTTCTGATTACTGGTAATGTGTAGTGTCTTGAAATTACAGCTCAGCAGAGCAAGAAGCAAGCTCCTTGCTGAGGAAGGGATATTGGCTAACTTAATTATGCACTGATATATCAAAACAAATTTCCCTGGCAGGGAAAAATTTGCTTTGATCAGGCCAGGGGGAACATTATAACCAGGGATTTCCCCTTCTCCCATTTAATTTGCACATTGCAGCTCAACTACTGCTCTCTAGGCAAAAACGTACTAAATTCTTTATTATTAAAGTATAAATAGATGGCAAGCATATTGGAAACTCCCTGTAAAAACAACAAAACAGTGGATTGTTTTTTGTAGTTGTGGCCTTTGTGAATGCAAAAACTTTGTTTACTGTGTTTCTGCTGAACTTTGCCAAGAAAATTTTTAATGTATGAATCAGATATTTGGTTAAATTTAGAAAGATGTTTAAGAAAAATAAAAAAAGCTCTCTTTTCCCCTTATGTCATAAATTTTAAAGAGCATTTATCATTAGCATGATTTTCATGAACAGAATAGGAAGTAAAAGAAAAAATTAATTTTACATATGAAAAAGTTTTTTTTTTTTTTTTGAGACTGCACTTCTGTTGGGGAGATGAAATCATACATATAGTAATGGAAATATGGCTTAGAAGGAACTTTACTTTGCTCTACTAGCATTCACATGAAGAATTGATTTTACATATTCAGCTTATTAATTTTTAAATTGTGTAAAAAGCTCCAGTTTTTAAATCCACCTAAATAATAGAGTGTGATTTAAATTTAAACTGAAGTTCACATTCAGACGGCACTTATATTTATGATTGAAATGTTTGAATTTTATGTTAAAAGTAATATTAACTAATTCTTAGTAATTTTAAATTAACATTGGAAAATGAATAGTTTACTGTAATGTGAGGGTTTACAAACATCTTTATATATACCGTTATATTTTTTTGGAATAGCTGGATGTTTGTTACACATATATACATTCCTGATGATGATGATTATTGTGTATGTTGTTATATCCAACTAATTATGGGACATAATTTGTTACACATACAATTATGACTCCTAAGCTCGTTTAGAATTTGAGTTTTAGTCATCTCAGTATTGTAATAATGGCTTAATGAAATCAGCACTTGTGTCATTTTTTGTAACAATTAAAGGACTTCAGTTGTGTTTTTCTGTAACAATTAACATATATCCATAACACGTCAGTGCCGTATACTGTACATTCAGTATTAGTGACATTTACGATACATCCATGCCAAGGCACACACATCTATACAGTTAGTTCAGTTTGCTGTCATCATGTGCAAATAATATACAGTAATATGTTTTTTTAATTGCCATCTGTTTTTATTCTGTTTCCTATCTAATTCCAAATATCTAAATAATAAATGAATATACACCAAATCTGAATTTAATTTGCAACAAAATTTACTAAATTTAGTATATACTGTTACTTCTGGTATTGTATTATTGGTATATTGTATGTATTACTGGTATGTACTCAGTGGCATATCTAGAATTTGCCTTTGGGGAGGTCCTGGGGGGGGGGGGTTGGCTTCATACAAAAGAAAAAGCAAGTTAAGGCTATTGGACATTACTATCTTTGAAGTGGCAGAGAAATGCATGATAACATCCGGAAATCAGCCCCACTAAAGTAAATGCATCCTGTTAACAATAAAAATACACTTTACTGAAACATTGTTAAAAAATACATATTGCTGAATTGATTTGCCTATACCTCATATTTCAAATGTAATCCCTAATGCTGTGTAATAAGCCTGTTTGTATGTTTAAAAAAGAGCTATTGCTATATTACCATACACAGCTGAAAAAATAAAACAAAAGCCTAAAACACACACACACACACACACACACACACACACACACACACACACACACACACACACACACACACACACACACACACACACACACACACACACACACACACACACACACACACACACACACACACACACACACACACACACACACACACACACATACACACACACACACACACACACGCGCACACACACACACACACACACACACACACACACACACACACACACACTCACTCACTCACTCACTCACTCACTCACTCACTCACAATAAACTTATAATTTATGAACATAGAAATATTTGAATTGACATATTGTTAATGATACAATTAAGTTTTATTGCATTTAATTTGTGAAAAATCTGTAAGATATTTCATAACATAGCATCAGGATATTCTGTAACAAGATAAAATAAGGGTTTAATGATGGCTTGCATATGGTATGGTGGTATTGTACATTTATTTTACAAACTCATATCTGGTACAGAGTAATACAAGAGACATGTTTCCAATACCATTCATATGTGAAGCACTAAATTGCACTATTAATTCAGAATTATGTTGCTTTATAGCTGAATTAATTTTTGTAACAATTAAAGGGCTGATTCGCAACATCCATAACATGTCAGTGCCATGTACTTTACATCCAGTATCAGTGATATCTATGATAGATGTGTGCCAAGGCACACACGTCAGTATTTTCTGTTTCAATTCAATTTGTTGTCAGCAATGAGCAAATAATATATATTCTTTAATTGCCATCTCCTTTTATTTTGTTTTATATCTTATTCCAAATACCTAATATGAAAAATAATTCTGAACAAATTCATTATGCTCTTGTTTATTTTTGTCTAGAAATATGCAGAAAGTATTACTATCACAATGCCACAATATGTCAGTGAATTGTAAAAATATAATTGCAATGATATACAGCTTCACAGAACAGACACTGAACACACATGGTGGGTAAAAATATGGTACAGTATGAGTTATGTATAGACAACCTAACCAAACTGAGAGAAATAATATTTATCACTGATACTGGCACTATTTTATGGATCTGAATGATCTCATCATTTATATGTTACAGACAAATGTGAATAAACCTTAAATCTATTAATGTATCAAACCTTTATAAAATGTACAAAATTTTGTGTGTTTTCTAGTTTCTAAAGATGTTTTGAAGAATATTGTGAATGATTAGATGAGTCATAGTATGATAATCTATGAACTGTGCTCATGTATTAAAAAGAACTACAGTATTCAAACCATTTCTTAATGTGATTGGACACATTAGCCTTTTTCCAGAACTACGTAATAATAAAAGGCTATGTAGGCATAATATTCTTATTTCTAATAGGGACAAATTGGAAAAATAAAAATTAAAACCAACTAGTTAATTAAGCATTACAGATTACAAGTTTTTACTTTTTGAACACACACACACACACACACACACACACACACACACACACACACACACACACACACACACACACACACACACACACACACACACACACACACACACACACACACACACACACACACACACACACACACACACACACACACACTCACTCACTCACTCACTCACTCACTCACTCACTCACTCACTCACTCACTCACTCACTCACTCACTCACTCACTCACTCACTCACTCACTCATGTAAACGCTTACTGATAATAGGTTTTTAATTATTTAAAATTTTTTGACACCATTATCATAATTCGATTTCCTATAAACATGATTCTGAAAATAAGGAAATTGTTTGTAATATAAATAGGTGTCTGAGTTTGCCACTGTAATCTATTAAATTTGTTTATTTATAAATTTGTATTTATTTTTTTATAATTTTGTTACAACACAAATAAGCCACCCCAATACCAGGGATAAAAATGATGAATCAACTATATAAAATGTTTAAACTAATGAAAATAAAATGACAATGACACGACAAATGACGACATGACCTAACCCAAGTGATTGACCAAATAAAAGGAAACCAAAGGAGAAGGGGAAAACCAAAATAAAATGAAATTAAAAGGATATAAAATGAAATCGAAGAAGGAGGAAAATGAAAATGAAACAAACCAAGTATAAAGGAAATAAAATGAAATCAATGATAAGACACAAACAAATAATATAGAATAAAAAAAAAGGAGAAATGGTACACTCAAATATAATAATGGAAACGAAACCAATAACTAACAAATGTAAAAGATAATTATTATTATCGATTAAATGATAAATGTAAATGATAAATTGATAAAACCCAATAAAGTAATGTGAAAAATGAAAGTACACTAACCAAAGAATTAGAGTTTAAATGTACGGCAATTAAGAGCTCTATAAAGACATGAACTTATTAATAGTACAAATAACATTTGTAAAGAGAGAGATAGTGAGATAGTGAGAAAGTAAACATAACTAAGTGACAAAGAGAATGTAATGTTAGGGATTACCCACTAATAACACTTAAAATAAAAGTTTAAGAAGTGCAAAAGTGAAAGTGTAAAACCCCAAAATTAATGAGAAACCCTATTGATAGGTGTAAACACTTAATAATCAGTGATGAACACTAAATGATTAATGGTGAAGCATATTAGTAAATAAGAATTTTGTTAATGATAGTAATCGGAATAAACACTTAATAATCAGTGATGAACACTAAATGATTAATGGTGAACCATATTAGTAAATAAGAATCTTGTTATTGATAACATTAAGTTTAATTGTAAGAGAGGGATACAATAGTATTCAAAAGGGGGAATCCCATGGAAGGTAAACAGTTAGTGTTACCATGGATAGAAAGTAGAGTTTGTATAAGAAAAATATAATAAAGAAAATAAGAGCAAAATAAAATAAACACCCCATGTTCTAAGGGATAATCAATTAAGTAAGTTTAAATGGTGTAATGATGGCTATCACCCAAAAGATAAGTAAGAATGAAACGAATTGTAAGCAAACATTGCATAATAACTGTTAAAAAATTGTTTAATTTAATCTATGAATAGGATATGGCTGAAGGAATTATACAGACCATAGGCCTAGATGTTATGTTTTATGTAATAGAGAATAGTAAGTAATAGCATAGTTGTAAACAATGGCAAAATAAGTCAATAGAAAGAATACAGATCTAATAACACTGGAAAATCAGTTAGGAAATAATTAACAAACCATAATGTAGAAACTAATGGTAACATACAATTATTATAAAAACAGATCCAAACACATCAATAAGTAAACAAATCATTTATAATAACAAAACAAAACCTGTATGAGGGTAAATTAAGATGTAATTTGTATAAAATAAGTAAATATAATCAGTTACTACTTAAGCCTATGAAATGCCTAACTGTAAAAAACAAATAACTACAAATTGTAAAAAACTAACAAAAATATTAGCAAATCCAAGGTAAGCAACTAGTCAAGGATAATTTGTGAATCAAATTAAAAGATAAATGTTAGAATAAGGACTTAAAATAAAAAAGAAATGTAATTAACAAATATTAAAATAATTGTCCAAAAAATAATACATTACAAAACCCAACCTTATGGGATGTCAAAATGATCTTTGAAAGAAAATACAAACAGTAGTGATAATATTTAATACGTAGAGAGGAAGACGGAAGAATAATAGCAATCAGAAGATATACAGTGATTTTGAATCAAAATTCAAATATGATAACAATGGACTTATGTCAAGCTAAGCCAATCAAAAGCTATTAGTAACCATGACAACGAACGTTGGTTATAAATTTTCCGTTAAATCTTATTATTCAAAGTGACGCTCTTCCAGAATAGATGCCAGGCCGTGAATGACCAAAATTTTAATCTAAAATGTATAAAAAGTAATCAAAATTCAAAAGGATGAACACGTAAGAAGCAGACGAGGGACGAGAACATTTAACTGATGCCAAGGACCAATTTAAATAAAATTTAAATGAATAAATTTCTACAACTAACATGAAAAAGATGCCAGAAGTACTTAAGCCTCAGATAATTGAAAATTGACGACTATTGAAGCCCCATTCCGTTACAACTGACTGACAGTACACCACCAGTCGACTGATTTGATAAGTATTATTAAATTACCCGAATTTCTGAAATAAATTCACTTTAAATTTTTCTCACAGTAATCTGAACTGTCACTATAAACTGAATATTATTTCTTTCAAAGATTAATTAAAAAAAATAAAACACTGAACTTTTGTTAACTGGAAAAATAACCTGTCTGAGAATTACGAACTTTTGAAACATACTTTACCACACTTCAGGAACAAATTATAATTACACATTATATTATTTAAGTACAAAGAATGTAAGGTAGTGTACTTTATTGTAATCATTATTAATATCTTTTTTGTAATCACAAGAACCCAGATTTATTGAACGACAAATTGTAAAAAGTAAACGTTGTTTTTTATACACCATGTCAAATTAACTAACCTCGTTCAAAATCGATTTTCGCCTACCTTGAGATATTTGTCTTATATTAATTGTCGGTGCAAATTTGTTGAATAACCAAATATATTTTTATGTCAAAATGAGTAATTACCAATCACCAATAAGTAAACTAGTACAGAGTGTAACCACTGTTTTTTATTCCATAGGAAGGTATATTATAATTGTGTATTATTTAGCAAGAGCGAAAATGACGGTAAGCGCTCACGTCGCAAACTCAGCGAACTAACTGCTCGATTAAGAAGGTCGAACGAAGGCGGGAGTAAAATTTGAATACTCCAGACCGTCATAGCGAAGCACGCTCAATCATACTATTTGTGAATTTAATTGTTTTAATTAAACAATTTGGCGCCACCCGGGATTTATGAACACCTAACGAAGAACAGGTAAGATTTCCACTCGTGTTGTACTGGTAATTGAAGGATCGCTACGGACAACGTTAGCGCAACATATAAGTAACGACCACTTGTGTGAGGCGAACACACAACTTATACATTTTTACAGAGTACGTACAGATTTTGTCATTACAATTTATAAATCTGTTTATGATCAAACAAATTTATGAGCCATCTTCTATGGCTCCACAAATTTTAATGAGTCTTAGGTTGTTCCATTCATCCATTCCATTCCATTCACTATAGTCTTGCACTTCTAAGTACTCCTCCATCTGAATATTAAATTAATTCTTGGACTTTCTCTGGGCCTTCTACCCATGAGCAGCAGTCAGCAACTTGCAGCACACTTGGCAAGTGTTCCAATTACACGGGCAGTCTGAAAAGTTCTTGTCCTCGACCATAGGCGGCAGCACTATCATGAAAGTTTATTTCTTATGTCGGTATTACATCTATTGTTAGCATGCGTGTGCCATTTCTGGTCATTCTACCAATTACAGTACTGTAATTTGTATTCTACAGCTGTTTGAAACAGAAGTGTTGTCCATATTCCTTAAAATGGAGAAAATTGAGTGCGGTCATAAAGTTCTTTATGAAAGAAGGTTTAACACCAAGCTAAATTTATTCAAGGTTCATTAAAGTGTATGGGGACTCTTCTCCTTTATTTTCAACAGTTAAAAAATGGGCCACTGACTTTAAACATGGTAGTGCCAGCCTGGAAGATGATCCATGGAAGATATCCAAAAACGCCAACTCCGGAAACCATAAAAAAAGTGCATAATATGGTTTTGGACAATCACCGAATTAAAGTGTATGGAATTGCTGAGACTATAATAAACATTTTTAAAGAATGTGTCAGACATATTTTACATGAGAAATTGCAAATGAAAAAGCTTTGTGCTAGGTGAGTGATAGCACAGTGCGTTTGCCCATAGCAGATCAAAATCGCATGCGCATGAAAATATCTGAACAGTGCTTGGAGCATTTTAATAAGAACATAGCAGTTTTTTTGCATCGGTTTATTATGATAAATGAAACTTGGATCCACCACTACACACCAGAGTCCAAACTACACTAAAAGCAGTGGACAGAAACTGGTTGTTCAACGTCAAAGAAGGCAAAGTCAATTCCATCAGCAGGAGAAGTTATGGTGTCAGTGTTTTGGGATGCTAAAGGTGTTTTGTACATTGATTACCTTGAAAAGAGTGCAATGATGGTTGGGAATATTATTCCAACCTTTTATTGAAACTAGACAAAAAAAGTCATGAAAAAGACTCACTTTGCAGAAGAAAAAAATCATTTTGTAATGCACCCGCCCACAAAAGTGTTCTAGCAATGGAGAAATTAAGAGATCCTCACTGTGAGTTGTTGGAACATCCTTCCTATTCCCCAGATTTGGCTCCCTCAGAGATCCATTTTTCCCAGAACTTAAATTCTTTCTTGCTGGTCAGCGTTTTTCATTTGACCAAGAAATGATTTCACCTGTAGAGGAGTATTTTGCAGACTTTACAGAAAAGCACTTCAGGGACTGGATAGTAGCACAGTCACTTCAATAAATGTGTTATGCTAAAAGGAGATTATGTTGAAACATAAAAATATTTTTGAAATTATAAATTTGTTTTTTCATTGTTAGGCCGAGAATTTATCAGACCGCCCTCGTAGAAGAATTTGTATGATGCACTAGATAATTTAAAATAAGTAAAACCAATTGAAGTAACTACCTTAAAAATATAACTTTTAAAAAAGTATAAGCAGAGAAAATTGTAACTATCAGTGTATAATAACTATATTATGTAGTACATC
This sequence comes from Magicicada septendecula, assembly GCA_034769895.1. NCBI lineage: Eukaryota > Metazoa > Arthropoda > Insecta > Hemiptera > Cicadidae > Magicicada > Magicicada septendecula. Next base: position 620,753,840 of record CM068367.1, on the reverse strand, counting down.
TATGAGGTCTGCCCAGAAAATAATGTAGCCACATAATATTTTGAGAAAAATAGCTTGCCTACCACAATAGGAACCTAGTCTTCTTTTAAGTAATTCCCTTGGAACTTCACACATGTATCCTGTTGTCTCTCCACTTCTTGAAACAGTCTGCAAAGTCCACTTTCAGAATCACTGTCAGTGGCCTTGTCGCTGTCTTCTACATCTTATCCACTAACTGAAACCTATTTCCTTTCAGTGCAAAATTTAGCTTTGAAGGAGGCTGAACCTGCAGGGAGTTATAGCAGGAATGTATGGTGTGAACAACCAGTGTGATGGTTCACCAAGAAAAATGTGTACTAGATGCGAAGAATATGCAGCTGCATTGTCATGATGACGATGCCAGTCACCATTTGCCCACAGCTCCTTCTATTTTCTCTGCCCTGTATTTCTCACTGATGAAAAACTTCTGTATCCACTGTCTAACTTGAAAAAACATACTCATGTCTTTGTGGTCGAAAAAATAGTTAACATGGCCTTGACATTGCTCTGACTTTGCTGTTTGTAAATAGCTTACTATACCCAATACCATACTATATATATATATATATATATATATATATATATATATATATATATATATATATATAATATGAGACCCCGCCAAGTCAATAATAATCATAGAAATAGTTTCTGTAGATGAATGTCCAGTTTGAAGCAAACCTTGATATAGATTTGCTAACATACTCACTCAGTCATTGTGAATACAAAGGTCACTCAAAACCCAACCTTACTTAATGGAATCTAACTGCTAAATGAGAAGTTTTTCATGCATGTGTAGTAATGCTTTACCACCTGTGTTTAATTTTTCTTACTATGTGCCCAACCCACCTGAACCATATAACACATCATACAATATTACGATTTTCACAGAGGTGGAGGAGCTCAGCATTGTTGTACCTGTGTCAAATGCCACCCACAACCACCCCTTATAAATGAGTCTTGCCACCTTTACCTCAGAGCCCTCTAATAATTGTTCATTAATCTGACAGTACCTAAGCCATTTGTAGCATGATGAAAATTAAAATTTGTTTCTGTGACATTTTTTAAACTATTTTGTACTTAATGTAAATGAGTTTGTATTAAAAGTGAATGAGTAAACAAAAAAAAATTAACTTATTCGTTAAAATGTAGTTCTAGCTGTAAAAATAAGCATACATATTGTAACGTTACAAGTATTATACACAATTACACAAATACATTACCATGTCCTCAACGCAACTATAAAGTGTATTACACTGGCCAGGTCGCAGGATTTTTTTCCCCCGTTGCGTCAAGTATATGTAGTTGCACAATAATTAAATAATTTTCAAAGAGGAGTGAGATGTTGTTGACATGAAATAATTAATTAAAACCGTTTCAAAATAATCATTCTATGATTTATTAATATTAATAGAAAAATATTCAAATATTAAAAATTTGATAAATTAAATATTCTCTTTCATAAGCTTCACAAATACAATGTAACCTGCTATGCTGTTCATAACATATAAAAAAATAAACAATCATATAATCTTACTAGCTAAACAGACATGTTAAACAGTTATCTAAATCCTTTTTATTTCAGTGTGTCTGACTTTGACTCAAATTTTAAATAATAATATCAACTCATTTACAAACAAAATAATATTAAAACTCAAGAATAAAATTAATTGTTGCTATAAACAAAAATAAAAATAATAAACATTTACTTCCAATCTATTATTTATTTCTACTGACACACCCAAATTTTAACATACAACAAAAGATTAGTAGGCTATTTCTTTTCTAAATTTTCTTGTTAAATTAAATTCTTTTATTTAACTACTATTTAAATTTAAAACTTTAATTCTTTACTGTTCATAGGTAAGTTCTTTTTGAGAGTTCTTTTCACAACAAAAATATAATTGTTTATTCATCACCTGCGTACATCTGCTGTTACCATTGTGTGTGTGTGTGTGTGTGTGTGTGCGCGCGCGCAGGATCCTGAGAATTTGATGACGATGATTATGCTGATGGTGTGTTCTCCGTCTCTACGGGTTGTTGTTGGTGATGCTCCAGAGTTCCTCCGTACGTCTTGGTGTGTGTGGTCCTGATCGATTGCCAAACCAGAAGCGTGACATTGTGTGAAGATTTCTTGAGTCTGAGACCGGCCCAGAATTGCTGGTGGTATTTATACTGGATGGCGATCTGACAGGTCCAGGACTGTTTTCGACCTGTTAGATATTGTCAGTTCATGCAAAGCGTCCTTTTAATTACAAATCACTTTTTGGTTCATTTTCGCGATTTCGTAAACATATTCGTAGCATGAGTGATATCATTGTTTGCGTAATTTTGTTCTGGTCACTCATATATACCACACTTATTAATTATTATTTAATTACACTCATAATTAACATTAAATTAGTGTCTTTATTATTGCACATTTTGCAATAATTTTATGTCACCATACTCGTTAAAAATTCCTTAATATAATGGTGTCTTTATAATTGGTGTAAGTCTTTGTTCACAGGTTTAAAACGTATTAATTAGTTTATTTTAATCTGGTTAAAACCTGATTAATGACAAACCAACAATTTGTACGTGTCTCCTCTTCTCGTCATCCAATGCAGGTCGGAACTGGCAGACACACACATACACACAAACATTGTATTTTCCACTACCAAAGCAGATGTCACTTTCGACAGGCCACACTCTGTACTCTCCCGCACAAAATTGTTTAAAACTGTTCGTCGTATTCTGTTTACACTAATTATTTACAAAACATACCGCCCTGGGCAAATATGCAAATATATGTATTGTTGCAATATATTTATATATATTTGAAATTAACAATACATATACTTACACATGTGTACATAAACACAAACCTCTTATAAAAAAACTTGACAAAAACATACATATTAAGTTATAAAGTGAATTTTTTAAAATTTATTCTAAGCATTTTTACTTATTTATTAAGCATTTTAGAATTTTTCAAATGAATAACTCGTTTAATGATGAATAACACTGTAGTTATTGTGTTACAATATATGGATAGGGTGGGTAGGGCTGCTGACTGACGTGGTCAGCTTGGCTTACTGCCTTTCTGGAAATAGCTTCCTCTCTCCCTCCCCATGACCTTGTATTGCAGTATTCTGAGTTAAATGTGTACAAACACTATCTATATTACTAGCTGCAAGTAAATGCAAATAGTCTGTACCACACACACACACACACACACACACACACACAAAATGGACAAATCCAGAAGATTTATAAGACTTGTGATTTATAAGATACGTTTATTAATGAAAATTAAGTTTTGTTGTATCATTTACTCTTGTAAACGTTCAGCAAATGTAGGCTACATACATAGAGCATTCAACATACTGATCATATTTTGATATATAAACATACTTTTTACTATTTCTTAGAGCTAATCTCAGTACTTACACATCAGTTGAAGAATTGTAGAATACATATCACAGTCTTGTATAGGAAAGCCACAAAGACAGATTAGAGTTGCTCTCCAAGGTGAGTTGGAGAGAATGGAACTCATTCTTTCTAGAGAATGGAACTCACAACAAAAAAAACATTTTTGTAAATATTACACCAACAATATTAATATATCTATTACAAACACACAAAACATTAAGTGCCCATAAAATTTAAATTATTATGTTCTGTAGTTGCAATAGCCACAGAATTTGTATAGATATTAAGGATGTACTGATTTGTAAGCACAGGTCTACAAATGTATCCACCAAGTATCTAACAGCTTGTATTTTACACAGTAAACTGTACATGCAACGAAATGATAATAGGCTTTAACACACACACACACACACACACACACACACACACACACACACACACACACACACACACACACACACACACACACACACACACACACACACACACACACACACACACACACACACACACACACACACACACACACACACACACACAAATTATAATAACAATTATTTTATTGTGCAGTTCATAAAATTTTAACAGTTGCATATTTTTCTCTGTAGCTCATTTTGTATGCATACATCTCCATTTACTGTGTGTAAATTTGAAATCAGTCAGATGTTACTGACACAGGGACTCAAAAACCTTTTCTTTAGAAATGGCTACACATTCTAATTTCTTCTTAAGCATTAAAATTACTGCTCATTTTTCTAGTAGTTACCATTGCACTAGAAATATGTACAAATCCACAAGATTAGTGTTTCTGTTTTATGTATATCTGTGTCTCTGTCATCAGTAGCCGATTGGTCCGATGTAGTTCTCCAGCTTCTCCTATCCTGAACCAATCCCTTCATCTCCAAGTACTTACAATATACTACATCCTTGACAATCTGTCTCAGGTACTCCAATCTCTTCCCTTTCCACATATTTTTTTTCTCTGTCATTGCAACCTCCAGTACCATAGTAAATAATTCTGGATGCCTCAACCTGTGTCACACCAACCTGTCTTGTCTTCTTTTAGTGCCATATGTAGTGAAGGGGGTTAAACATCCTCCCAAGATGTATAAAAAGAAGGAAACATAAAAAATAACAACAATAATTACCCGTTAAATATATTCATGTTAACCTAATTAAATAATTATGAAAATTAGTTAGACCTCATGTTAATATTCAATTTTTAAATGTGGTATGGTATACCCATCTTGTGAGTACAAACTCACTTTATGTAAACATTGCTAGTTATTGCTGGTTGCAAGATGGTTCAAAAAACTGTAGGTATCAATTTTTGAGTGAGTAGGTAAGAGGTACCCTTCAAATGTTTATTCAACCCAGAGTGTATCCACCTTGATTCACAATATTTATAGTGCAGCAATTCATTCTTAAGCAATTTCTATATTAAGTAGTTTACACTTTCTATTCAAAACTCATATAACTGTGCACAGTTTTCAGAATTTTTTTTTATTTTTAAATTTAATTTAATGCTTTATTACCATTTTTAAAACAAATCTATAATTAATATCTTAAAGTCTGTCTGTTATTCCATACATATTGTTAAGACTGTCTCGCTGACTGTCAATACAGTGAAAACAAAATACGGACACCAATGAAGTCACTAATAACCATCTTTAATTAATCACAAAATAACAATTTATAATCAACTCATACAATAATTTCAGTTACATTTGTCCACACACAATAATAATGTCAAATAATAGAGTTCCACACTAATTATAACACAACACTTCTCACAATACTTCAACAAACACTCAATCTGTGCTAAGGAAATCGCCCACTGTCAACTGAACTGACTAAGTCAGATAGTTATCTTGTTGGTATATCCTCTTCGTACACTTTTATAAATATTATATATATATAAATATATATGTATATATATAAACTTTCACTATGAACTTACTTTATGGTTTTATTTCCCCAAACGTTTCAACGTGGTATACGTCTTCTTCAGTGGGAGTAAATACTGAATGTCTTTACAGAGTAACGGTTATGGACTGTAGGTATGTGTGGTGGGGGTTGATGGTGGGAGGGAATTGGCGCTGGGGTTCAAATTGTGTGTTTGAATCAGTGTATCGAAAAGTATGTGTGATCTATAATATAATTGTTCATTTAATATGTTGTTTGGTTGTATTGCGTGATATCTGTATATTTCAAATTGTTCTGCTGTGTTTAGTTTTCTACTTTTAGGTAAGTAGTGTAGTATTTCCATGTTGTGCTCTATGTTTGTGTAACTGTGGTTTTCATTTTGTAAATGTGTGGCAAATGTGGAATGTATGTAGTTTGTGGTGAGGGCTTTTAAATGTTCTGAGAATCTAGAGGAAAAAGATCTTCCCATCTGGCCGATGTAGAATTGGTGACAATCATTGCAGTTTAATTTATAAACCCCTGTTTTGCTGTATGTGTCTGTGTTTTTGTTAGTATTATTTATGTGTTTCCTAATGGTGTTTTTAGTTCTGTAGGCTACTTTATAATTGTGTTTCCTAAATGTGTTAGCAATTTTGTGTGTATTGGAATTGTAGTATGTAAGTGTGATGTATTTACTGGGTTGTGTGTTGTTGGTTTGATGTGTTTTACTTTTTGTGTTTAGGATGCGTTTTTGTAGTTTGTTTATTAAATTGGGAGTGTATCCAGTTTTGACTGCTATATATTTGATTGTGTTTAATTCTTCTTGGTAGTCATGTGTGTTTAGGGGTATTGAAGTGAGCCTGTGGAGCATGTAGTTGAAAGCTGCATGTTTGTGTTGAGTTGGGTGGTTGGATGAGTTATGTATGACCATGTCTGATGTGGTGGATTTTCTGTATATTTTGTATGTGTGTTTGTTGTTTGTTTTGGTAATTTTAAGGTCCAAGAAGTTTATGCTATTGTTTTGTTCAAATTCGAGTGTGAATTTTAATTTATGGTGTAGAGTGTTAATGTATTTGTGGAAATTTTCTATTTGTCTTTTGTTGCCATTGTAGAGGAGTAAAATGTCATCAACATACCTGTGCCAATATATTATTTTATTAGTGTATTTGTTATTGTGCAGTATGTGTTCAGTATGTGCACATCAATCCACACCACACATACCTACAGTCCATAACCGTTACTCTGTAAAGACATTCAGTATTTACTCCCACCGAAGAAGACATATACCACGTTGAAACGTTTGGGGAAATAAAACCATAAAGTAAGTTCATAGTGAAAGTTTATATATATATATAATAAGTCAGATAGGTTTACGCTGAGCTTTCCGTCCTTACTGCATGCCATCTTAATGCATATCTCAAGTGTTTTTGAACACACTGGAATGTACTTTTTGTGTGGCCTTGACTGAGGCTACACCTGCTTGACTAGCAGTGTCCCCCCCCCCCCCCAGTGGGGGCTGGTGGAGGACGCTCTCGGCTGTTCGAGAGGGTTCTGTCATTTCAATATGTAAATCTAAGCTGAACAGGTCATTCGAAAAACCATTCCATAACAAGCACTCCATAGCCTTTACTATGTTGTAAGTTAACTTCAACATGTATGTATGTATGTGCCTAACCATGTATTTGTGTATCCAATAGCTAGATTTAAAAAATTTTGTTTTTGAGGACTGTAAATGCTCTTCTTAATAATAATTTTATTTGTTTCTGTGACAAAATGAGTAGATTGAGCTGAGTCCATTTGCTATAAATATCTGTGGAAACTCATTAAGACAACATTTTAAAACAATCATATGACACATTTAATATGATTAGCATCTACAGAAGATGGAAGAAAATTGCAGGATATTTGTCTCAGTTTCCTGTAATATTTATTTTATATATATTGTGTTACAAGATATCTTATTTATTGTTCTATGACTTTGTTAAATTTGAGAAATTTACTAATATAACTCCTACATTTCCACACCTACCTTCTTGATTACAACAAAATAAATAGCAAATAATAAATCTTTTTCTCTTAAATTCTGTTGAGGAATCTGGTAGTGATTTTTGTATGATGTTGTTATCTCTGCATCACAGTAGGAAAAATTTGGGCTGATAGTAGTTTCTTCATAGTTTCTCAAAGAGTCTGGATTTTTTCTGACTTTCATCCCCACAGTGTTGTCTAATGATAGTTCCAATATTTTTGTAATGACTTGTCCTTTTTCCGGGTTGAATTCCACATTGTAGTCTGCTGTTTCCCGAATTCACCAAAATCCCCATAGCCATCTGATTAACAAGCTGGACTACCTTAACAATAGACAGAGTAATATTCAGTTTGCAATGGAAATAGAAAAGGATGGACAGCTGCCTTTTCTTGATATAGAAATGGACACCTTGGACACATAGAAGAAAACACAAATCACTACCTTAATGTCAACGCCTATGACCACCCAGCCCAACTACTCACAGACTTGAAAGCACTGGTTCATCAGTTGTTAACAAACTGTTAACAAGCTGTTAACAAACAGACTCTGAACACAAAACATAGGAATTGTAAATGCTTAGAGATGCACTACATTCAAGTGAATATACTGACAAGCAAATCAACAGAGCCACCAGACGTCAAGGCACTAGTAAAAATAGAGACTCTAAAGAAGACCTCCAACAGTCACACTACTCTACATCAGAAGTAGTACAGACAGGACCAGCAGAATTCTGTGAAAACAACATGAGGACTAAATACAAACACATAAAAAATCATCAGATCATTGCTGAGAAGTCCAAAACGTAGAATTCATCTAGAAGAACAATGGGTATACGAGGTGCCCTGTGATGACTGTTAATAATTGCTCCTACATTGGCCAGTCAAACTGTCACATAACCCAGCACGTCAGAGAACACTGGCTTGCAGTAGACAAAGGCCTGAAAACTTCTGTCTTCAGAAGTGGTGTTGGACCAGCATACAACTGAGACTGGACATAGCATTGACTTAAATGTGATGAAACCACTGGTTGCCATGGAAGGGTTGCAGAAATGCACGTAAGGTAGCCAACTGAAATTAAAAAACAATCAGATGCCCTCAACAAACAGGACAACATTCATTCAGCTTGGAGTCAAGTCAAACTTTTACGTTTTTACCTATAAAAAACTTTGTGTTCCGAGTCGGTAGTGAATTAATTATATTTAGTTAAATAAAAAAAATTATTCCATCTTAAGTCATTGACAAGGAATCTGCCTGAGGATATTTTTATAGTTCTCCCCATTCCTCATCAAAACGCTCCTCGTTTTATTCTTCTTTCTGTTTCATTAACCATATGTCTATGGTGTCGCTGATGATGCACCATTCCACCTACATAAATCACACATTCTCTCATCTTTTGGTAATAATTCCAGCAGTCTTTCTCAATCTTATATTTACAAGACGTCCAGATCCATTGGTGCCAGATGTCACTATAGGAATAAGAAGAATCCACGTTTGTTTATTTCTCTTTTTCGTTTCCAGTAGGCTATGCTTCTTGAATCACAGTTCTGTATAACTCCATTAAAAGCAGATACCAATTATGGCCAAACATTAGATGGACAATTACATTCTAATACAAATAGAAGAAAGAAATGCGTACAGTATAAAATTGTTATTTAGATAGTTGCTTTGCTATCTCAGTTATACCATATAAAACGTTAGTCATACATACAATAATAAGCAAAACAATTAACCAAAAAACAGCTCTAAAGTATTGAAGTATTGTAAAGTTTTATACATGACATTAGCTACTTCTGTCAAAATATAAAAAATATCTATAACCACTTATGCTTGTTACAGTATCTAATAATTTATATGAAATTATCTACATGTACTATAATATATATCAAAATAATATTTTAGAGATATTATCTTAACATAATTATACATAACATATAATTTTAATACTTATTGTAAATTAATTAAACATATGATACAACAGAATACTGTATTTAATCATAAATATCAGTCGTTGCTAAAAACGTTATAGACTATTATGTTTTTAGAGTACTGGTACTGGTAACAGTAAACATGAATTGTTAAATCAACTATGACAGAAAGAATTACAACAATTATTTTAATAGTAATAATTCAGTAATTCTGTCTTTGCTCATTGAGTGTTATTATATTATTTTTTTTATCATTGACAAAAAAAAAGTATCACTGACAGTCATTTGGCCAAGTTTTATTTTTATATCATGTATATCTGAAACATCTTTTTTGTCCAATATAACATTATTGTATACTATAAATGCTAGTAATGCAGAAGGTGGTAATAATTACACTGTTTACCTGACTACAGTAATTCTTTCTTCAGTAACATAAGATTTACCTAAAGTACATTATAATTGAAACATTTATTATAACATTTCAATCATACATACACGATATCACTATCATGCATGTAATATGTATTTTATGAGACATGTTAAATAGTGAATTTCAAATTTCAAAAGCATATTTTGTATTAACATACTATGACAGAATTAATGTATATACTTAAAGACCAAAAATAGTTTTTACATGATTCCAGACTTCTTAGAATTAGTAAATAGAAGAATGTGACATTTCTAAATTTATCTTTGTAACACACACACACACACACACACACACACACACACACACACACACACACACACACACACACACACACACACACACACACACACACACACACACACACACCAAAATAATTTTAAATATATAGACACAACTCTGACAAATTATAATATTTTAACATTGAAAAGATGAATCATATTTTCAGATTAGTATTACAAGCCCATTTATAAAATATCTGTATAAAATATACAAAACATGTGTTTGAAGGATGCCCCCACATTTTGTTGACAATGATGTTGAACAGAAAATTTACATAAACATAGTATTTTAATAAAATTTTATTTTTTTAATAAATGAATAAGTTAGAAATAATTTTGCAAATGTGTGGGAGGGAGGGTGGTGCGTGTAGTCTGTGACAGTGTGGAGCTAAGTTTAGCATAGTGTGTGTGTGTGTTTCAGGAGCTCAGCCAGCAGTTGGGAGACGACAAAAGTCTCTGTGAACACTTGAAGCTTCCTATACAACGCATTAATGACTACCAGCTCCTCCTTAAGGTAAGTTTTTGCACTCATTAAATATCTTATACGCATAAAAAATATTGTTCTGCTCAGATAAATTCTGAATTTTGTGGTGTGTATGTAACATAAGTTGATGTGTGGATGTGTGTGGTGTGCGTGTGCGTGTGCGTGTGCGCGCGCGGGAGTACGTCAGGGAAAAATAAAGCAAAATTCGTTAAATACATAAGGTAGTATCATACCCCAATATAACTTGAATTTGATTGTACTAAAAAACAGGAAATGTGATACAGAAAAATGTTTGGAGTATAGTATAATTATGTTTTTTTAGATAATATTACACTTAATTGTAAACCACTACCCAAGTACATCAGATTTCCTTATTACAAACAAATACCAAACCGATCCATAAACAATTTAGTTTAGAAAGTTATAGAATTATCACTGCACAAAATAACATATTTAGTATTACTTGAGCAGCTAGTTAAATATACAGCATTGCTTGTAAAATTAAATAATAGTTCAAAGTCTATTGTACACAAAAATGATGAAGTATATAAAGTGTCAATAAGGTGTAGTATAGATATATCAGACTGTATAGAAACAACAGAAGACATGTTATAAGTCTAAAAAATCTAAGCTAGATAGTATATCATAGTGAATACCAGTAGTATGTAGGATATATTTCTAATACAGACTTTAAAATGTAGTAATGAGATTTGATTGTTTGATTGGTTTATTTAAATATAAAATATACTTACTTCAGCATACAGGTAGTTATAGTTCAGTATATTTATTTCATTAGCATTATACAAAAACAATTTATCAGTGTTTATCATTTTATGAGTGATGATGATCACATGCATGTGACAGAAACAGACTCACAGACTGACAGAATATATATCATGTGTCAGTGGAGTACTAAGCAAAATAAATAATATACATAGAGAGACTAAATTTTAGATTACAAGTTTATTAATGCCTCTCATCACCAACCAGATTCAGTCAGTATTCTTTGTTGATGTTTTCTATTACCAACATTGATAACTCAATTTCCATAGACTAGTAATTATGATTCCATATATAACATGTTTATGTTGAATCATATAAAAATTTCTTATAAGAGTTATATATTTACTGTATACTAACATCTCATCAAAGAATAATAAAAACTGTTTTCACAGTCAATCCATATTCATTGAACTACATTTTCCAAAATAAATGGGAGTTTCAATATGAAGATTATAGTAAATCTACTAAATCTGTTATAATTAGCACACAATATAAGATTTCAGCCTTTTTTAAAAATAGATTTTGAAGCAGAAAATACTTTGATACTTATAATTAAAATTGTACAACTATCAGACAGTAGATATGTAAATTATGTCAGGGTTCTCTCCTTGGAGTTAGCAGTGTTCTCATTACTCCAAATATTGTCTTGTGTCCAAACATCATGTGTCTTATGGTTTTCTCTTGTATATTTGCTGTGAAACATAATATTCATTTGTGTCCATTCAGTTCTGACATTAAGATACTATCTGCAGTTACTTACTTATCAAACCAGTTGCCATTAAGTCTTCCACAGGCTACTGGTGGTTTTTAAGATTGACTGAACACGAGACTTATCTGTTTTGTACTTCACATTATGTCAATTTTGTATTTTTACAAGGTAGTCTGGTGCCACGTTTCAGTTGAATGCTCACATCCCTTCAGTTGTTTTTGTTGTAATTTTAGTAAATTAGTCTTATTGTTATACCGTTCTTAAGGACATGCCTTCAGCTCAAAGATTTCAATTATATTTGTGAAAAGGATACATGAAAAAACTATAAAACTAAGATATAATTAATTAAGGTTTATGTATTTCTTATAAATATAATCATTATAAAATTATTATTTTCAACTTCACATATAAATTAACCATTATTGTGCAATAGTTTATTAAAAAATAATCAGAAGTTTAATGAAGAAAGTTGTGTTAGTGGTTAAAATCACAAACAGAATTATCACTGTTGCACACCACTATTGAAAAATTATTCCGATTAGCGCTTTCAAGCTTCTCAGCTCATCGTCAGATCGGTATTCTGACGATATTCAGAATACCGATCTGACGATGAGCTGAGAAGCTTGAAAGCGCTAATCGGAATAATTTTTCTATAGTGGTGTGCAACAGTGATAATTCTGTTTAAAAAATAATCGTGCAGGCACATGTGCGAAGAGAGAGAGTGAGAGAGAGAGAGAGAGAGAGAGAGAGAGAGAGAGAGAGAGAGAGATGAGAGAGAGAGAGAGAGAGAGAGAGAGAGAGAGAGAGAGAGAGAGAGAGAGAGAGAGAGAGAGAGAGAGAGAGAGAGGGAGGGAGGGACGGATCAAAATAAGTTTTTATACATGTAAGTGATGGTATTTTCAAATTAGAAAAAATATTCTTTACCAATAACTATAACAAAAGATGACAACTGAGAAATGGCGTCATATTTTGACATTAATGTTTTAAACTCTCTCTCTCTCTCTCTCTCTCTCTCTCTCTCTCTCTCTCTCTCTCTCTCTCTCTCTCTCTCTCTCTCTCTCCCTCCTCCCTTCTCCCCCCTCTCACCCTCTCTCTATTTATGCACCTAAGCATTCAAAGAATTTCGGCGAAACCGAAACATCGAAGCATGATAATGTTTTTAGGCTTTTGAAACGTATAATGTGGATTACGTTTGGTGGATTATGTAAATCATTTCCAAACCACAGACGATCACAAACAGAACATGTAAAACCAAATTTATTCTCACTAAAACGTTTGCTAAACTCAATGTCAGCAGCGATTATTTCAGTCTTGATGCGTTTACATATCAAATTTCTAGAATGTGGGGAATCGAAAGTGTGGAAGCGTCATGTTTTTCGATGATGTTTTTGTGGAATGACCCCCAGCCTAAAAACATTATCATGTTAAAAAACTGTACAGTTTTATTGTCAATTATTGAAAAGAAATGTTAAAAGATAAAATGTTGTTGTTAATACTATAAAGAAGAAGTTATTTTTTCATTTTTTCATTTTATAATAATAATATATTATTATTATGATGACGATGATCATCATCATCGTCATCATCATCGCCGTCGTCGTCGTCGTCGTCATCATCGTCATTGTCATCATCGTCATCATCATCATCATCATAGTTTATTTCCCCAATTTTTTTGTATTTTGTTTAGTGAAATGCACAAGTGAATCTCTGTATTCAACAGTGTACATATTATACATGGCATTTTCAAAATAATATACAAAACTGTAAGTACAGTATTCAATTTTCAACAAGTAGCGACAGGGGTAGCTGGAGGTGTGTTTTTGCTTTTGGCACAACTTCACATTCCTGGCTGACTGGACAGGCAGTGGTTGCCAGACTTGCTTGCAAACTGATCTGTTCCTATTCACTCACTCGTACAATCTATTAATACTATTCAATCAAATTCTACATCTTAATCTGTTCAAATATTCTTTAATCTTGTTCATAGTTTTGTAAACGTGTTCTCTGTGGTCCTGTGGTGTGTGCATGTCTATTTTTCTAGTCATCAAATTAATTAGTAACTAAATCTTTAAGATAATAAATGTATAATCATGCTAATATAAAGAGTGTGGCATACCAATACCAAATTAAGGGTTAAATAACCAAACAAAGGATTTCTTCTTTGATCATTTAAATAATTTTTTATTTCTGTATTGTAGTTATTATTTATATCTTTAAAATAATATTTTATCAGTACAACTGATGATATACTAGTCAATTATGTCTGCTGAAATAAATAGGGTTTTGTAAATTGTGTTTTCAAGTCTCTTACTTCAAATAAAGTTACTAATATAGATAAACAAATATAGTTACAAAAATTAACAATATAAGTATTGAAGCCATGTTTTTATTTTACTAAAGATACTGGTATACAAATTGTTCCATTTCTAAACTATAGTATTAATCCTACTGTATAGTGAAGGTGACAGACATTTTTATTACTGAATTATGGGAGACTAGTTGATTGTAATAATTATAATTATTACTAGAGTAGTTACATTTTTTAAGAAGTTAAAAAGAACTTATAGATTAATTTTAAAAATAGAAAAATATATAAAATCTATTCACATGATTGTCAGAGAGAATAAAGCTATTTTTGAGAATATATAATAGTTTAGTTATTCAAAGTTAGTTTTTGAGTAAGGAAAAAGTTTAGGTGATACACATGGAAAAAAAAATATTGTCTTTTCTTAAGCATTAGTAGGTTGTCATATACTGATTACTTTTTTCAGTTCACCTAGTATGTATTTAAACTACTCCCTTGTGTACAGAATGTTTTACCCATGGCTGATAATAAAAATTGTCAAAATTTTATTGTTATTTGATTTTCATAATAGTGAATAGTACATCTCATACAGATCCCCTCCATTAGTACTGTGGGCCACAAGTTGAATGACAGGTCCATCATGGACTAACAGATATACATACTTTAACAATGTTCTACTTGTAAAAAAAAGCAATTATATTTTCTAAATATCATCATTTTAACATGGCTTATATAACTACAAATAAATAAAGTTAGTACTTTAATGAATACAAATGTTAAATAAATTTAAAAAAATCTAAACTATATGTATTGAGAACTGAGTTGTTATTTTATCAAAACTTTATGGAAGAAAAACTACAAAATTAATGCAGTATATAAATACAAAAAAATAGGAAAATCTTAACTAAATATCACTATAATATTGACGACTCGGAACACAAAGTTTTTTATAAGTAAAAACGTAAAGTTTTACCTTACAGCCTAAACCGGCTTTCCGGTAAAACAATAGGCTGTAAGGTAAAACTTTACGTTTTTACTTATAAAAAACTTTGTGTTCCGAGTCGTCAATATTATAGTGATATTTAGTTAAGTAACGGACACGTCATGGACAACGAAATCCAAGAAGGAAAATCTTATTCTCAGTCAGGATGATTTTGTTAGCAATTTTTTTCTCTTAATTTTAACTTTGTCACAATTTGTTGCAGAATTACTAATTTCTTCAATCTCTAGGCATTTCCACCTTTACCAAGTCCTAAACAACGGCTAAGTCTAATGTATGGAGTAGTAATTCTACAGCAGTTACAAGAAAGTTTGATTTTAGCCAGTTCCATCTATCTGTTAATAATGCTCATAAAATTCAAAAATAACTCTGAAACACTATGAGTTCAATTAGTTTAAAGCTACATTTCTCTTTCTTTCTTGTTTTTTTCAATGTATTTATGATGTGTTTAGAGTCTGAAGTCAAAGAAAGGTAGTGTTATATGACCAATAAATTCAGTAAGTTTATAAAGAAAGTCTACTTCAATCTGTAAAATTTCATCTGAAACTTAAAGGATGGTGAAAGTTTTAACAGAAATATGTGTTACATCCAAATAATGTATGGTAAACATAACTAGGTACTTAGATATTTAATGTTTTACCAATATTAATTTTAATAAGGTAAAGTAATAAAATTATATAAAACTTTCAATGTTACCAGGGATTTACCTGGTTCTGTAGGTCTTCACAGGGCACCCCCCCCTTCACAGATCTCTGCACTCTTGAACTATGGTACCAGCTGGCCCTTATCTTAGAGGCCTAGTTTCATATATAATATAGATTAAATAATTAACCATAAAAACAAATTATAAAAAATGTTTGATTTTTAGTCATTTGAAAGCTGTAGAAATACTCATCTAATGTTAAGTAGGGCTTCAGCATCAATTAATCAGTAGATCTTTAGTCAAATTATATTGTATTTAAGGTGAATGGATGTTAAAAAGGTTGATCATTATTTGTATCCAATATGATATGGGTTCATATAGGCTTATGATTTATGTTATTTAAGGTATATTTTAGTAAGCATTAGATACTTTGCTTTTATAATAAATATGATAATATGTTAAATTGTTTGTAACATATACTGTAAATTTATGATTCTCAACTACATATAAGTATAACCAATATGCACACCTAGGTATATGAGCTTAATGTATTTAGTACCAACATCAGCCGTACTAAAAATTAATTATACCACATGTGTGCTCTGCACATTAGAACAGAAATATCTCTGAGTGCACCAAATGGTACAAACAGTTTTGTTTATTGCTTGAACATACTAACAAACTTTTCTCTTACAGACACTGTGAATTACAGCTTTTCAGATGGTATTTAAAACTGTTTACAGAATTTCTTTTAAAAATACATGAAATACTATTGTTTATAGTTCTGAATGTGTTAACCATAGAAATGTATTTAGATCTTTTCCACTTAGGTAAATTATGTTCTCCTGTCTTTAGTTCTGTGTCATATATTACTCACTATATAACGCAATATAGTTACTGTTATTATTGTAGCAATCATAATAATCATAATCATTTTTAATTAACTCAAAAACACAATATGATGTTTATTAACATCATATGATGTAATTTTATTTTGAATAATATTTATAAATTTGTTGAACACTGAACATAATTCAACAGTTCAACATCGACATTGATACACTACATATAAGTGTTGCACACAGGCAACAAGAATTGGGAAAGTGGCAAATCAGTTTTAATATGTAAACTGGAGTGCAGATATTAACAGTTATTTATAACTCTTTTATTTTAATAGATATTTCATATAATTATTTTATATAGCAAAAAATAGTTTTTCTTTAGGGAAAAATTTGAATTTTTAAGTCCAGCAGGAAAATAACGTCAAGAGACTTACTAAATTTATCAGGTTTTGGTAATTATCATAAGTTTTCTACAAATAATGTTTTTTCAATTGGTGGTCTAGCCAAATGTTTGAGAATCTTTGAAAATAGCAACAAATAAAACTTTGTTAATTGCTAAATAGATGAACTGTAGGAAAACCATTTATGAGTAACCAACATCTAGTCTCCAGTCTTCAGAAAATGTATTAATTATACTGAATACCATTTTTTTCCTTTATTTTTTTAAATTACTTATTGTTATCAATCTGAAATTACTGTATAGCGGCTCTCATTTTTATACTTTCAATAAAGGGTTGGTAAGGTAGTTGAATTACTTATGTGTGTGTATATATATAAACATAAAACAAAAATTTTGTAATGTAAAAACTAACTGCTATGTACTGATCAACTAAAAAAATCACAAGAAAGTTTCCTGGATGGATACTGTCTATACTGACGTATTTGTAGACACTGTGCGCATATGTATATGCTAGGGTGACCAGATGTCCCAATTATGCACAACGTTGTGCAATCACGATTTGTGTTAAACTCGGGCACAATGCTACTGAGACTTTTACAGAATTGACAAAGGCATATGGAGATGAAGCTTTGTCAAGAGCACAGGTTTTCAGATGGCTTAAAGCATTTTCAGATGGCCGGGAATCATTTAAGGATAATACACGCTCTGAAAGATCGTCAACTTCAAGATCTGACAACAGTGATGATTGAATCAAGGACTTGGTGGAGTTAACCTTGATTAACAGTCAAAATCATTGCAGAACAATTAAATTTGAACCACACTACAATTTATAAAATTTTGACAAACAAATTGGGAATGAGAAAATTTTGTGCGAAATTGGTCCCAAAAATCTCATTCTTGAACAGGATGGAAATGTGCCGTGATCTTCTAGGACAAATTTAAAGTGATTTGATTTTATAAAAAAAAGTTATTACTGATGATGAATCATGGATCTTTGTGTACTATCCATTAGCAAAATGCCAGAGCGAGGAGTGGCACACACCAAACTCACCACGTGCCAAAAAAGCAAAAATGAGCAAATCCAAATCATGTTCATTTGTTTCTTTGATAGTAATGGCATTATCTATAAGGAGTTTTGGCCTACAGGACAGTCTGTCAATCAACATGTTTATCAAAAAATTCTTGAAAGGCTGAGGAAAAGAGTTGCCCATGTGAGACCAACCATCTTGAACATCTGGATGCTGTCTCATGACAATGCACCTTGTCACACAGCACTCTCGGGTAGTTTTTGACAAAGAAACATATTCCTGTTATTCCTCAGCCCCCTTATTCACCTGACCTGAGTCCCTGTGACTACTTTCTCTTCCCGATATTGAAAAAACATCTCAAAGGACACAATATTGGGGCGATAGACAACATTAAAAAAAATGTAACCGACCACTTGAAGGAGATTCCAGTTTCTGCTTTCCAGCACTGCTATAAGAGTGGAAAACCCATCATCTATAGCTCTGTGTGGTTTCCCAAGGGAACTATTTTGAAGGCGATAGAGTCTAGATATAGTTTGATTGTAAATAAAAGGTTTTACTGAATTAGTCTCATTACTTAATTTACAGACCTCGTATTTTTATGCCCAAAAATTTTAATGATTAACTGAAAAAAGATTTTACAATTTTTAATAGAACAAAATCACTTAATCTTCTTAGTATCAATTACTTTATTAAATAATGTTAATTTTTTATTCAAACTTCAAGTAGAAACTTTGTTTCTCACACCTGGTGTTGGAACAGTTGAAATGATGAGGAGTGGTATATGGTTTGACCAGTGTTGCGACAGGAGGGGGAGAGGAAGAAATGTCCTGTTTTTACTTCCATGTTCCATAAGGAAATGGTGATGGCAAAAAAAAATCGTGTTCGAGATAATTGCAGATTCTGATTGTACTACCTAAAAACATGAAAAAAACTCATTTTTTGAAAAGTGTCTGTGTGTGTGTCTGTCTGTCTATGTGTCTATCTGTAGATTTTTCTATGGCAAACAATAACAGCCGCAAATTCAAACAGAATCAAATAATTTTTTGCATACAGCCATGAATTGTAGAGTACCGGTACTCAAGAACTATTGTTTTTGGTAAAGATCGGTTAAGGGAAACGGGTAGTTTACCTGCAACTTTTTTTTTATCAAGGGTATTTTTTTTCTATGGCAAACGATAGCCGCAAATTCAAACAGAATCAAATAATGTTTCGCATACAGTCCTGAATTGTAGAGTTCTCAAGACCTATTGTTCTTGGTGAAGATCGGTTAAGGGAAAGGGGTAGTTTACCTGCAACATTTTATGTTTTAACAAGGGTAATTTTTTCTATGACAAATGATAACTGCCGTAAATTCAAACAGAATCAAATACTTCTTTGCATACCTTCCTGAATTGTAAAGGACTGAAGGCCTATTGTTTTTGGTGAAGATCGGTTAAGGAAAGGGGTAGTTTACCTGCAACATTTTATGTTTTAACAAGGGTAATGTTTTCTATGACGAACGATAACTGCCGTAAATCAAAAGAGAATCAAATAATGTTTTGTATACGTTCCTGAATTGTAAAGAACTGAAGGGCTATTGACTTTGGTGAAGATCGGTTAAGGGAAAGGGGTAGTTTACCTGCCACCTTTAATGTTTTAACAAGAGTAATTGTTTCTATGACAAACGATAACTGCCGCACATTCAAACAGAATCAAATAATGTTTTGCATGCATCCCTGAATTGTAGAGGACTCAAGACTTATTGATTTTGGTGAAGATCAGTTAACAGAAAGGGGTAGTTTACCTGCAACATTTTATGTTGTAACAAGAGAAATTTTTTCATGACGAACGATAACTGCCGTAAATTCAAACAGAATCAAATAATTTTTTACATATGTGCCTGAGTTGTAGAAGACTCAAGGCCTATTGATTTTGGTGAAGATGGTTACGGGGAAAGGGTAGTTTACCTGAAACATTTTTTGTTGTAACAAGAGTAAAGTACTTGATTTTGATAAATAAAGTATCCTGATAAGAAGCTCATAATGATCCACTGTAGAAACGTAGATGAAATATCTATAAATGAAGAGGTTAGTTGAACGGGGTGGGGGCAATTTTCTATAAATGAAAATTATAGTTGAAGGGGGAGGGGATAATTTTTATGTGTACTACGTTATCGGCAACAAAGTAGTAGTTTTTTGTTAAAATTACTTCCAGGGCTGTTTGGCCATAGTCCAATGTTTTCTGCAAAACCAGACGTTTCGGCAGTGCCGTCGACTGCCATCATCAGTGAAAATCGAGTGCGATAACGTGTGGTGGTATACGTTAGTGACCACAGTAGTGTAGTTAAGGCTGAAGCAGTAAGTAGAAAGAAGTAGTTTCTATGGAAATATTTCATTTCGAAAATTATTTTAAATATAAATCTTAGAACATGGAAGTCATGTATGGTTCTCCATATCGATATTTTACTTCCATGTTGAATAAGGAAATGGAAGTATGGTGATGGCAAAAAAATCGTGTTCGAGATAATTGCAGATTCTGATTGTACTACCCTCAAAACATGAAAAAAAGTCATTTTTTGAAAAGTGTCTGTGTGTGTGTCTGTATGTCTGCCTGTCTGTGTGTAGATTTTTTTCTGTGGCAAACGATAAGAGCCGCAAATTCAAACAGAATCAAATAATGTTTCGCATACAGTCCTGAATTGTAGAGTTCTCAAGATCTGTTGTTTTTGGTGAAGATCGGTTAAGGGAAAGGGGTAGTTTACCTGCAACATTTTATGTTTTAACAAGGGTAATTGGCAAACGATAACAGCCGCAAATTCAAACAGAATCAAATAATGTTTCGCATACAGTCCTGAATTGTAGAGTTCTCTAGGTCTTTTGATTTTGGTGAAGATAGGTTAAGGGAAAGGGGTAGTTTACCTGCAATATTTTATGTTTTAACAATGGTAATTTTTTCTAAGACGAATGATAACTGCCGTAAATTCAAACAGAATCAAATACTTCGTTGCATACCTTCCTGAATTATAGAGAGCTCTAGGTCTTTTGATTTTGGTGAAGATCGGTTAAGGGAAAGGGGTAGTTTACCTGCAACATTTTATGTTGTAACAAGAGACATTTTTTCATGACGAACGATAACTGCCGTAAATTCAAACAGAATCAAATAATTTTTTACATATGTGCCTGAGTTGTAGAGGACTCAAGGCCTATTGATTTAGGTGAAGATCGGTTATGGGGAAAGGGTAGTTTACCTGTAACATTTTTTGTTGTAACAAGAGTAAAGTACTCAATTTTGATAAATAAAGTATCCTGATAAGAAGATCTTAATAATCCATTGTAGTAACGTAGATGAAATATCTATAAATGAAGAGGCTAGTTGAACGGGGTGGGGGTAATTTTCTATAAATGAAAATTATAGTTAAATGGGGAGGGGATAATTTTTTATATGTGTACTACGTTATCGGCAACATAGAAGTAGTTTGTTGTTAAAATTCCTTCCCGTCCTGTTTGGCCGTAGACCAATGTTTTCTGCAAAACCAGACGTTTCGGCAGTGCCATCGACTGCCATCATCAGTGAAAATCGAGTGCGATAACGTGAGGTGGTATACGTTAGTGACCACAGTACTGTGGTTAAGGCTGAAGCAGCAAGTAGACAGAAGTAGTTTCTATGGAAATATTTCATTTCAAAAATAATTTTAAATATAAATCTTAGAACATGGAAGTCATGTATGGTTCTCCATACCGATATTTATATATCAAATCTGGTCACCCTAGTATATGCAGTGGTGACTCAGAATTCAATTTTCAAGAGGGAGGGGCATAAGTTTTGGTATATGTGTCCATGAATACAAGGTGGGTTACTGGTACACCATGAAAAAATTAGCTATCTTCTTTCTTGTGAATGCCATCATGCTGGTTTCTGTTTTAAGGAATTCTTATTTTATTTGTAAAATAGGAAAATTATTTGAAATTACCTAATTTTATTTTTTTAATCTTCAACATAAGTTGAATTCTAACATAATTTGGATGGATGTATAAATTATGAGATAAAATTGTAAATAATAATTCAAATTGAAAATTTGAAGTAATGTTTGAGATTCTTTTTGTTTCCATTATACAGAACTTCATAATCAAAATGGATATTTATTAAGGTCAATCCAGTTAGCTGATCCTGTCCAGTAACAGTTATCTGTTGTGTTTTAGTCTTCTAAGACTAAACATCATTTCCACTGTTTCCGTTGGCAGAGTAGTTACAGCTTCAAGAAGAAAGTGATTTATTGGATATGCATCTTTAGCATAATTTTGCAATAATGCAGAAAATTTGTGTCTAATAAATGCCTACATTTGTTCTTGTTCCTACTTTGAGTAGCACACTTCCAGTTCAGAATGACATTATTTGTTTAGTAAACATGAATATTTTTGTGCAATAAAAAGTATTACATTATCATCTGTCTCACTGATTGATTTCTGGAATTAGAATTAAATTTATTTTACTTCCATGTTCCATAAGGAAATGGAAGTATGGTGATGGAGAAACAAATCATGTTCAAGATAAGGGCTGATTCTGATATACTACCCTCAAAACATGAAGAAAAGTCATTTTCTGAAAAGTGTGTGTGTGTAGAATTTTTCTATGGCAAACAATAACTGCCGTAAATTCAAACAGAATCAAATAATTTTTTGCATACATACCCGAGTTGTAGAGGACTCAAGGCTTATTGATTTTGGCGAAGATCGGGTAAGAGGGAGGGGTAGTTTACCTTCAACATTTTACGTTTTAACTAGAGTAAAATACTTAATTTTGATAAATAAAGTATCTTAAAAACAAGGTCATAATAATCCACTGTAGAAAGGTAGATGAAATATCTATACATGAAAATGATAGTTAAAGGGGGAGGGGGTAATTTTTTGTATGTGTACTACATTATCGTCAACAAAGAATTAGTTATTTATATGGAAATATTTCATTTCAATTTGTCAAACTTGTCAAATTTTTCAATTTATATTTAAATGATTTAAACATAAATCTTAGAACATGGAAGTCATGTATGGTTCTCCATACTGATTTTTATAGTTTCAGAGTTCCTTCATAAAATGAGACTTAACATCTTCATTTATATTTTTAATTTCTGGGATATAAATAGTTGTCAACTGGCTCACTAAAGAAGGTCTTATAAAATATAAGTACCAGTACATTTAGAATTTATTTCTACACTTATTTTCGTGACTTTCACATAAAAAATATTTTATCGGTTATTCCTTAATTAATATTGGGCTGTACACTCCTTCTAATCACTCTGTTGAGCCCTTTCAACTCTGAAAGCAATGTCAGTGATATATCACTTCACCGTCACTCTATTTTTTCTTCACAAGGTTCAGTGTAATTTCTTAAATTAAAATTGTATAATTAATAATTATATCATTTGAATCTGATATTGTATTTAATGGAACACAATGTTCTTCACTATTTTTTATTGTTTGTTAGCTTTATAACTTTATATCACTATAAGTTTTATTGTTTGTTAGCTTTTATTTTAGACTAACCATTTATGTTCATTAATTATTACAAAGCATTACACAAGACTCTAGAGAACAGGGACAACATTCCTATTAACCCCTGAATCCACACTGTGCACATCTGTGTGTGTGTGTGTGTGTGTGTGTGTGTGTGTGTGTGTGTGTGTGTGTGTGTGTGTGTGTGTGTGTGTGTGTGTGTGTGTGTGTGTGTGTGTGTGTGTGTGTGTGTGTGTGTGTGTGTGTGTGTGTGTGTGTGTGTGTGAAATATATTGTTTGTATCTGGAGACCTATATAAACAGTTCACTGTGTAAACAATTGGCAAAACTTGTTTATACTGTGACAAAGTAGCCAGGGCGAGATGCATACTAGAAATGTGTGTGTGTGTGTGTGTGTGTGTGTGTGTGTGTGTGTGTGTGTGTGCGCGCCAGTTATTTTTGTAATCTGGTGTTTGTTTACTGTCAGATTTTTGTGAATATGTGTAAGTGAGCGACGGTATCCAAACATGCATAGCCTACCTATGAGAAACAGAGACAGAGCACAAGTGACAAAATTATACACTGGCTGTTGAAGTCAGAATTGAGCTCTGACTTTCACACTTTGCATACGCATGCGTGCACACACACACACACACACACACACACACACACACACACACACACACACACACACACACACACACACAAACTTCAATTTTAATGAGCATATCCAGTATGTGGTCGAGAGGTGTACAAAACTGATTCATATGCTATCAAGATCTGCAAAATTAAACTGGGGTTTGGGACATGAGACACTTAAAAGTAATTCTCTCCCTTTTATCATATGGAGCTCCCGTATGGATAGACACATTAGAAAGGAAAAGTAACCAGATGAAGTTTAAAAGAGTGCAACGTCTCATCAATATTAAAATTGCGAAGGCTTTTCGTACAATGTCGCATGAAGCTCTGTGCATTTTGACAGGACTGACTCCAGTAATAATAAAGTTGAGAGAGATCGTTAGTACTTACAGAGTTGCTAGAGGTTGTGATGGTGCTAATATTTTGATGGACACAGTAATTCCGTTCAAGGAATGGCCTCATCCAGCAGATACAGTTATTATAAACTCGAGCCATGAAAGTAAAGTATACACAGTACAAGCATATACAGATGGCAGTAAGCACAACAATGGGGTTGGGTCGGGTATAGCCTTGTTTGTTAATTGTGAGCTCAAATATGAGATGCAGTATAAGTTGGGTGTTGGGTGCTCTAATAATCAGGCTGAGCAATTGGCAGTCTTGAAGGCCCTGGAAAAGATAGCTGAATTAAATTATATTATAACTAATTTGAGAACGGCAGCTGTTTACACCGACAGCAGAGTAACTCTGGACTCACTTAGGAGCTCGAGGAATCATAACTACTTGATAGAAGAAATAAGGAATAAGTTAAGAAGTTTAAAGTCGGACAAATGGTCAATTGATTTTGGTTGGTTGGCTAAAGAAGCTGCGTCTAGTAACAGTATGGTGTGCTATGAACGATGACGAATACCAAAAAGTGCAATGATTAACAAATTCCGTGAAGTGAGCCTAATGGAGTGGTAAAGTGAGTGAGAACAACCCTGATACAAAAAAAAAAAAAAAAAAAAAAACTATGAGTGATTCTATAATCTGAGGAATTAAGAAAAAGAGCATTAATTTTGCTTCCACATACATACGATGTAAAATAAACATGAGAGCACCAGGCAGCCCAACGTAAGGCCAGATTTAGCTTATTGAGAGGGAACAGCAATTTTGTTTTCATGTTTATATAACATTATGTAGCTGTAGTCCCAGACAGTCTTGTTTCCATATTAATAGATGACAATTAAGTAACAATAACTGGTAAAGTTATATGTTTTGTTTGGTATACATCTGTAATTTATAATAGTGGGGTACCAACTGAAAAATAAGAAATTCTTGCCTTTTTAATAATAACATGTAATGGAATCTATGCTGTGGCTTCTAACACACAGCTAACTAAAACATCTAATCATTCTCTTTTAGTTAATTTCTTAAGCAACATTTTCTGAGTAAGAAAAATTGACAATCAAAACATATCAAATCTGTTTAAATATTCATATAGAACAGACTCTGTTTAATGCCAGTAACAAGAGAAATCAGAACAAAAAGAATAAGGGGTGGAAGGACTTTTGATATGCTTCTTGTTACTGGTACCAATTATTATTCCATTTATTCTACTAAAATTATACCAATTATTATAATGCACAGAACAAATATAGGTGTATGCATAGAATTACTTTAATACATTAATCCAATTTATGTAACATATTTACATATTGCACTGTTCACAGTAAGAACTACAGCTGAAAAGAGATGGTCATTTGGCAAAATCTTTACAGCACAGGCTCCAAAATAAATGTATTATTTCTATTATTAATGTTTATTTACATTAACATAAAAGTTTAATTTATTTATTAAATAAAATAAATATGGTTGAACCTGTCCATTTGACAGTATGGCTTTGCCACTTATCACACACATTGTGTTTACAGGGCTATACATCAAATTAACCAGTACATTTCAAAATTGTATATAGTCATGGAAGCTTTATGATACTTAACCTTATAATATTAAAATTCTCTTAATAGTATGTACATTATTTTTTTTTAATTTTGTTTCATTGTCTCCTCACCCCAAATATTACTTTTATAGTCTACCTGTAAATAAAAACATATACAACCTCCATCTCAAAAAAACTAACCAGTTCACTTTCTTGTCACAGTGTTTAGTATTTGTTTATATAAAATAAATTTCAATCAAATAAATGATACTTTCTATCAGCTCACTTCATCATCAGACGCTTGATGTAAACAAAATGAGAAAATTTTATACTCATGGCATGTAGCCAGTTCTAAATAAAACCCATATAATTTATGTAAACGTAGTTTTTCCTGGCGCAGCTTACATCATTGCTTATTTTCTCTGTTGGAAGACATGGCATAGGATAAAAATAACATAAGTTGGCCAATAATTTAGTAGGTCATTCAACAACAACTATCCCGAAAATGTTTCATTTTGTTGTTGTATCAGATTTCACCAATGCCAAAGAACAAGAGTATGTCTGTGAATGGACATATTTTGACAATGGCCATAGTAATACTGTTAACCTAATGGCATGTGTTCTTTGTGTATTAGGACACTACATCAGTAAAAAATCATTAAAAAAATGTGTTTATTGGAATCAGTTTATTACAGAGGCATTTCGTTGCTGTGCACCTCCTACAAGGTTTTTGTGTACATCTTGAACCAAAGGCTGAGACCCCTCACAGAAAATATAATACGGGAATACCAAGCTGGATTCTGACCTGGAAGGTCTACAATCGACCAACTCTTCTCGGTAAAACAGATACTAAGATGCGGATGGGAACGTGATATTGATGTGTACCAGATCTTTGTGGACTTCAGGCAAGCGTATGACTCTATTAATAGAGACAAACTCTACATCATAATGCATGAATTTGGAATACCAGGCAAGCTGGTAAGATTAACCCAAGTTACTATGCAGCAGACTGAAGCCCAAGTAAAGGTGGATAGCCAACTAACTGAACCCATAAATATTACACAGGGACTAAAGCAGGGAGATGGGTTGGCCCCAACACTATTTAATATTGCATTGGAATATGTAATTAGAGGCTTATCAATAAATAGCTCCAATCTGTTAACAAATAAAACTGTACAGATAGCCGCATATGCAGATGACATTAACATCATGTCAAGACGGATCACGGCAGCTAAAGAAATATTTATAGAGCTTAAAAACAAAGCCAAGGAAGTTGGGCTAGCCATAAATATGGATAAAACAAAAATGCTTATCCAAACAAGAAGGGACCAGGTTCATAACAACATCGAGATAGAGGAGGACACAATTGAGGTGGTGGACAATTTCACGTATCTCGGAGTGAATCTAGCAAAGACTGGATCAGAGGAGCCGGAGATCCAAAGACGGATCACCATGGCTAACAAGGCGTACTTCGCATTGCTGCCATCATTTAGGTCTGGGGATGTGCACAGGGAAACAAAAATGAAAATATATAGGACTGTCATCAGACCGGTGCTATGCTATGGGTGTGAGGCATGGGCAATCACACAGAAAACAGTCGACAGAGTAGACACCTTTGAAAGGAAAATCCTCAGACGCATTATAGGCCCAATACAAGAAAATGGCTCATGGAGACTGAGATACAACAACGAACTGTATCAAATATATAAAGAGACACCAGTCTCAAAATTTATAAGAATTCAAAGATTACGTTGGGCCGGACATGTTATGAGAATGGAGGGTGGCAGGAACCCTAAGAGGGCTTTGCTGGGTACATGGGAGGGAACGAGACCTAGAGGTAGACCGAGGAAGAGGTGGGAAGATGGCGTTGCAGAGGACGCGAGAGACATGGGGATAAGAAACTGGAGGAGGGTTGCAGTGGATAGAGTGGATTGGAGGCGGAGATTGGTGGAGGCCAGGGCCCGACTTGGGCTGTAGCGCCATAGGAGAGAGAGGGAATCAGTTTATATAATTGTCACATGAAATTATAATAATAATATTATTATTAAATGTTGAAAATTTTCAAACTAATATACAATGTATGTTAATACAAAAAAAATCCTACTTCACAAATATTTTAATTCTACTACTACTACTACTACTACTACTACTACTACTACTACTACTACTACTACTACTACTACTGCTTCTATTACAATAGTTCTATTACAGTGTCCATCTGAGTTGTAGTATATTGTGCTTCTAGTAATGATATTCTGTTTATTATATTGTAAATTGGTGTATTACAAATTTCATATTTAATTTTTACAACTTTTGGATTGCCGCTATAAAGTGGTTTGGGTTAGTGCTCTAAAATTACTATTAATTTAAATTTTCTGGCAAACATCATGCTGCCGCACACGCACACGCACACGCACATGCACACACACACACATGTTCATTCATTCGAAAACACTTAAGTATGTAGACCAGTAAGTAACAAACAATGTCTGCAGTTGGATGTAATAATATCATAACTATCTAATTAACAAAAATATCATTAAAATATTGTGTAATATTACATAATACAACTAATTAATTAGCTTTTTAAAATACCTTTGTTTATACCTTTGTATGAACTTCTATAAAATTACCTTCCACTTTCATTTCAGTTCCTGCATGTAGAAAAAAAGTGTCTGCATGTAGATTCAATGAATAAAAGTAGGAAGATGAAAATTATTCTCTTTTTAATTAAAACCTCATAGAAGGATGGAAAACTCATTATTAAAACTATAAGGTACTTTGATAAAACAATCATGATTCATAAAAGCAGAATGTTATTTGGTAAGTGTTAGACTGCATACATCTACCACATAAATGGTGTAGTGTGGGTATGTGGTGTAGCACTGAAAACTCCAACTGAGCCAAGTGTTTTTATTAGTCATATGTTAATTGATCCTGAAATCTCCACCCCTAATTAAGTCTTATGGATACAAGGGAGTCAAATCCAAAAAGTGACTATTGACCTTAACTGCAAGAAAGTCAAAAAATAAAATTACATGAAAATTGTGCAAAACTTAAAAGGGATGCAAAAACTGTATAAATTATTATCTTATTTTAAAGCCTGTTCAGAAGCTACTAATAATTCATCAGATCCTCTTCACCAAATGTTTTTGTAGTATAACTTATAAAAAAATCGGTATGGAGAACCATACATGACTTCCATGTCCTAAAATTTATATTTAAAATCATTTCAATATTAATTAAATAAGTGGATGCTTGAGTTCTGAAGAAATTACATATCAGCTAAAATGGTACCACCATGTCAGGAGGATTAAGACTATCCTCAACCTTCGTGAGGAAGGACTGTACTTTTAGATAAAATGTCTGTAGGTCGAATGAAGAGTAGCTACTAAAGGTAGTAGCTAAAGGTAGCTGCGATCTGATTCCTGTAATGAAATTGGACTCTTGGTGCAAGGGGCCGAGGGATGTCTATAGTGTTATCAAAGTCTTTCCTGTCAATACTATACTGGTCATTTTTATTTTTAAAAACGAGTCTTGATTTCTTTCTTTCTATTTGTCTTCTGATTTCCTTAACGACTATTCTGTTCAACCATATAATTATACATTTCTCAGCAAAACATTTCTTTCTTAATACGTTTGTGTCTCCTGTTTAACACCCACCATTCTGATCCATGCCATAACGCTATATTCCACACAATCTAGTAAATAACTGGCCATCAGGGAGGTCAAAATATTTTCAAGGAGGGGCAAACAATTTTCCAAAGGAGAAAATATTTATATATTTTTCATACATACACACATGCACATTTTAGTTTATAATTCTCATATCATAATAGAAATAAGTACGCAGATTGTATTAATTGCTTTAATACAACAACACTGCCCAGCGATCCACGGGAAGCAAATCGGTGTTCATCTTTTCGGCTTGCACACGTTGTGTTGGTGTGGGTTTCAGCACTTTCCAATTAAAAAACATGCAAACGTAAGAAAATAAACATGAGTGAGGCCAGAAATAATGCGAATTTTGTGTGTGTGTGTGTGTGTGTGTGTGTGTGTGTGTGTGTGTGTGTGTGTGTGTGTGTGTGTGTGTGTGTGTGTGTGTGTGTGTGTGTGTGTGTGTGTGTGTGTGTGTGTGTGTGTGTGTGTGTGTGTGTGTGAGCCTTTTTATTGCGGTAATCACAATAATAAAACTTTGGAAAAGTAAACATTACATAATTGAGATATGCTTGCCTGCCAGGAACGATATATTTTCACTCATATATGATTTAAATTAAAATGAAAAATATAGAATTTTGTTAAAGTGAAATGAAATGTTTCCATAGAAACTACTTCTTTGTTGTCATTAACGTATTACACATATAAAACATAAAATTTACTTCCTCCATCATCAGCTACCATTTTAATTTATTAAAAAAATTACCCCCTCCCCCTTCAACTACCCTTTTCATTTATAGATATTTCATCTACCTTTCTACAGTGGATTATTATGACCTTCTTTTCAGGATACTTTATTTATCAAAATTAACCAATTTACTCTTGTTAAAATGTAAAATGTTGCAGGTAAACTACCCCTTTCCCTTAACCGATCTTCACCAAAAACAATAGGCCTTGAGTCCTCTACAGTTCAGGGCGTATGCAAAAAATTATTTGATTCTGTTTGAATTTGCGGCTGTTATCGTTTGCCATAGAAAAAATTCTACACACAGACAGTTTTCAAAAAATGACTTTTTTCATGTTTTGAGGGTAGTAAAATCAGAATCTGCCATTATCTTGAACACGATTCTTTTCGCCATGACCATACTTCCATTTCCTTATGGAACATGGAAGTAAAATTATTTTAATAAAAAATAATTTATGACAAATGCCATCAGCAGCTGTATTTGTGGCTTGTCAGAGGAAGGGTTGCTCTGATAGAATAAGCTTGTGTACATAGTTAAACAGTAGTGGTGGCTGGACAATAGTAGTGAGTAACCTCTAAACACTCTTGACATCCCCCTCCCTAAAAAAGTATAGTAACTGAAGAAGAAATTAAGTTTCTTATTAGTAAATTGTATAGTGAATATAAAGGACTAATCATGTATATAATTGTGATTTAAGTTTCTCATTAAATGAGAATTTAAACAAATTCAAAGTTAACCAATTTTAATAACAAAAATATTTTTAAATCCAACATTGTAAAACACTGTGTGCAGATAATTGCAGTACTACAATTTTATGAGTAGATATAACATTTAACTATTCATATACTATCATAATTGTGTAAAAAAACATCAATATATTGGATACACACTACTATGGTGACAAATTCTCTGAACAGAGAGGTGATTAGTGAACCCTCCTCTCCATGCATTGAAAGGATAGAGAAGTTGTCAACATTGGTTAGTGCAAGCATCCTGCTGACTTTTCCCAATGCAGGAGATTCACATCTCAAACTAGATGGTCTTGCTTACCAGCTGCTTTCACTTCCAGAATTATTCAAGTAAGATAGAAAAATATAAACCAAAACAATTAATTTGAATCAGAAATATTGATGTTTTGCAAGATAAATTAAATATGACTATACTTTTATAGCAAAATTTCTGGACCATCTAAGCTTACCTAGATCCTTTTGAATATCTACCACTGCAGTGAAATAAAAGTTAACAAACTATTTAATTCCATTTATTTTATCTTTTTTACTTTAAGTTAGTAATCAGTTAGGCCTTTAGCCACATTCAACAAATACATTAATATTTTGGTGTACAGAATAACAATAAACTTTCAGAATTACATTTTTTTAGTAAACTAGGATTAATATCACTAGAAACTACTCGTCTACTGACTGGTATTTATTGTGTGTATTATGAAACCACTTACTCTAGTAAATGTCACAGATTTCACTTTGAGAGTTTGTAAGTATATTTGAGAAAATAATAAATTTATTATTATGAGAGTAAATATATCTGTGTTTTAAAACTCTATAACCTGAACTTCTGTCAGACAGAATGAGGAAGCTGTTTACTTTTGAAAAATATGTAAACAACTTCAGGAATGAAATGTTAATAATCAAATTACAGTGGGCTTTATTGTAATAAACAATGAAGAACTATATGCAGTGTAAACAGTACTGGGACTCGATGTTCTGTATGCAGTGCACCAGCATTCAATAGATGGATGAATTCTAAGTAAATTTAGTTTTCCCATTCCTTAAGAACATTGTTTTATTTCCTCTGGTTTGTATTCCTTGCTTAGTTTCTAATAAAAACATTTTCTATGGTTGGACTGTTATTATTTAAGACTGACAAAGATCATAGAGTCTGTGGATTTCTGTGGTTTCTCCAACAATATTTATATTAAACTTCCTAAGCTTAATGTCTGACTTATCAACTACGGTATCTTTGTAAACTTAGGTTTCTCTAATTAAATAACTTTTTATGTTTCAACCTTTGTGTGGTTTTATTTTTATACGTTCATTAACTATGTTCATTATACGTTTTATTCAGTATTTCACCCCTTCACATTCACTGAAAGAACTCCTCTTTAAATGCAGCAGGAAATTCCTTTAATTTATTGTGCAGTCCCTATGGTTCAAAGAAACAGCTTATTATTGTGTATTTCATGTTTATGTTTTAAGTAAGTCCCGATTCAAATTTATTGCAGTATTTCTATGTTTTATTTAATACAAGATTACTTCTGTAAGTGTATTTTAATTTTTATCAGTATACATGAAAACATGGCGCTCATTTCACAGAATTGATCTGTATCATCAGAGGTTTAAATATAAAAAATACAATAACAATATAGATAATAGAGATCAATTCTGTGAAACATGGATCTGGTTTTCATATATATATGTAGATAAAAATTAAAATATACTTGCAGAAGTGATTTATTATTGAATAATAATTGTGTACTTACACACAAGAGTAATTAAATGTATGAAAATAAAATATTTATAGATATTAAAAAACACTTTGCTATAGATAAATCTATATGAATTTATAAATAATGAATTTGCACAAGACAGTCGACTGTAGAGTTTTAAAATTCTTCACTATTTTAAGTCAGTGTTAAAATTTAAGAAATTGAGTAAATATATAACTTTTCAACTTATTATTTGCTACAAAATTATTTAGAGACAGTTAATATAAAGTGTCAAACATATTTGCTTAAATAATATGCATAGTCTTAATTGCAATGTAGAGGTAACAGAAGAACTTGATGAGTATGTAAAGTATAATCCACTGCGTATATACATTAGAGTACACACCTTCATACTCAGGTATGGTTTCTGTTGTAATCTGTATAGGTCTGTTACAAATAAGCATGTCCTTTGTTACTTAGTAAAATTGTATATATTTATGAGGCAGAAGTTCAGAAGTTTAGCTATCTTCTCCCTGTAACACTTATAATGATTCTTATCAACTAGGATGCATAAATAATGCTTAATATCACACTTTAAAAGCAAGGCTTCACCTAGTTGGTGGAAGATGCACAAAATCATAGTCAAAATACATTGATAATGTTTCAGTTCCTAATGTGCATAAGAATAACACTGTTGCAATATTTGTGTCCTACTGAATTTTTGAAAAAATATTCTGTAATCTGTAAAAATAAAAAAAAACATTCTCATATTCATGTGACGATCAAAACTATTCAAATGGCATGTTGTGTTAGATTCTTCAATTCAATAAGTATAATAAATTATTCTGACACAAAACACAATTAATTAGATAAAAATTGTTTCAAATTTTTACCTCACTGCCTGAACCACTTTTTGTTTGTTACGAGCTTCATCAGAGGCTGCCGCTAGGATGCTGTCCTACTGTTTTTGGTGATGGCGCCGTCACTCAAAAGATCATTGTGTATTGTGTATATGTTCAAATTAAATTGTGTCTGTTTGTTTAGGATGTTGTTTCTATCTGTATTGTATGTTTGTATATTTCTAGTTGTTCGAGAGTGTCTTATTTTGTGTTGCATTGGGTGATTGGAGGTTTGTGTTGATAGTTTGTGTTGCATTGAGTGATTGGAGGAGTTATGTATCAGTGTGTCAGTTGTATTGGGTTTTCTGTATATACAGAAAATTCAATATATATACAAATACAAATTCAGTATATTCATAAAACCCACTACAACTGACACATTGGTACATAACTCCTCCAAACACCTAATGCAACACAGACTAAACAACATTCCACTAGAAGAAGGAGACCATCAAGACAAATTAAACACAATCAAATATCTAGCAGAAGCCAATTGATACAATAGAACAAAGTTAACAAACTCCTACACAAAATGCAAAACAAACAACAGACAAAGACAAAAAACAACAAATTCATAACACTAACATACACCAATAGCCACATTGAAAAATTAGCATGCAAATTTAAAAGGCAGAATACAGCATTGCATACAGAACAACAAACAAAACAAAAGACACACTGTCAAAAAATACACACAAACAACTAAACAAATTTCATTTACCTTGGGAATTTGATTTGCTTAGTAACAAACCCTGTGTTACTGTACAAATGCTTTGTATGCAAGTGCAATCTGAATGGTCTGGTGTAATGGAGAAGTAAAGTGTTTCAGAATAAAATGCTATGGAACTCTAGTGGCTTCTGATTGTAGGTGCTTATGGCTTAGATTTTAATATAGAAACTTTAATGACTTTTTGGTTGTGGTCAGGACATAGATTTACAAAATGACATCTGTTTTCAAGTGTAGATAGTAATATGTAATGACAATAATTACAATGCTAGTGAATCCTCTTATAATAATCAGATTAAGATATAGTACTAATACCAGACACAAAGGAAACTTTTGGTTTTCCAGATTACCAAACAATTTATATTTACATGAAGTGTGTGAAAATCACAAAGATACGAAGTAACAGTTATTAGAGATAGACTGGGTCAGTAGGTCTAATCTGTAAACAAAGAAGAAAAGATATGAAACAAGACATTCAAAAATAAACCACAGCCATGACAGTAGCTATCTTTACAAGTGATGTGTAAAACATATGTTCCTTATCATATATGTGACCTAGAACAGTTAAATTTATTGGAGTAATTGAACACACACTTCTAGGAATGACTGAATATTGTATGTATTCATAGCTGAATTTAAGAACTTTATGAAGGAGATTGTTATAATCCAATGAAAGATCCTTGTAAAGAATAATATATTTATAGAAGATGATTTGTAAATTACACAAATAATTTATAAGATTATTTATAAATTATTTGAAATGTTTATTTGATTCAATTGTAATATAATTTTTCAATTGGTGAACTGCCTGCCTAGTTCTTCAATAATTAAAAGTAAAGTGTTATAAAATCTCAAAAAAAGACTTTAGTTGCTGAGAATTGCTAAAATAATAGTTGCAAAATTTCGCTTTTTTTAAGGGAAACGTAGGATAAAGCACAACAAAATTTGAATTTTGTAAAAAAATCTATATACGTACAAGCTAAATAAATCTGTCTTCATATTTTCATTAAATAAAATGATTTTTATGATTTTTGAATTATTTTGTGACTACCAATAGCACAAGACAAAAAATGAGTTAGTAGAGCGTGACACACAGCCACAAAACTCTAAGTCTGTTGTCTCCATAGTCTGATTCAGATCATACATGGGTTCCATAAAGATTGGCAGGGCAAGATTTTGGAGGACTAGCCTGGTCTGTTAAATATCAAAACCTGATCTTTAGGCCAAGTTCTCGAGATAGTTAGGTAACAGTAGTTATCTGGTCCTGTCAGAAGGATCCCAGAAAAAGGGAACCACTGAAATGAATCAATGGGTCATACAGGGAATCCCACGTCAGATTTCTGGTGGATCTTGGATGGGACCTGTGATCACCAACTGGGTGGAAGTTCTCATTTTCTGGCTAAGAACTAGGTGCATATTATAGGAACACAATATAAAATTTTAAATATAAGTATATCACAACCGACTTGGAACACAAAGGTTTTTATTACCAATAAAAAACTTTGTGTTCCAAGTCGGTTGTGATATACAGTACCGTACTTATTTAGTTAATCAATGGACATGTCATGGACAACAAAATCCAAGAAAATCAAATTTTTAGAGAAGTCTCTAGGGCATGACCATTATTATATACTAAAGAAAATGTTTTTGATATATTTGGGTGAGGATGATGGCCACTATAGGCAGCCAGGAGAAACCCCCCCCCTTACACACACACAAATTAACACTATACAGTCACCCCGCTTAACACGAGTGATACGTTCCTCGGCGATTTGCGTAAAACGAAAATCACGCTAAGCGGGGTTTCTTATTTTTTACCGACCAATACCTCGTTGTTTTAGTTTTTATTGCTTTTATATGATTTTCCTTGTCAAAATGTGTTATAAACATAATAAAATACGTATGTACATACAAAGGTTTTGATAAATAAATATTCATAATACAAAATCTCAAAAAAGTAATTTTAATTTAAAAGATATACATACGTACATACAAACGAATATGTACAAAAATAATTTATACAAACATCTACCTACTTCACTTACAATTGATCACAATGAAGATCCTTGAGAAGTTCCGGGTTGAGGTTCCTCATGTGGCTTCTCAGTCGCAGCCTTTTTGAAAAATGTGTGTAGAGAGAAGTTCCGGGTTGAGGTTCCTCATGTGGCTTCTCAGTCACTGCCTTTTTGAAAAATGTGTGTAGAGTTGGTTGTGATGCTTTTCGCTTCCTCTCATTTAATAGTTGTTGATAACAATCTATTCCATCATTGACAACTTTTTTGACTTTCGCGATTCTCTCCCAATCAACTTCATTTTGCTCTATGAGGTTTAATCCTGTTTGAATTAACATTAAACCTTCCTGCAAAATTTTAGTTGACAAATTTCACGGTGTTTCTTCAGGAACGATCTCTTCTTTTTCTGCTTCATCTTGAGATTGTAGATCCAGAAGTTCTTCGTTTGTCAAAGGATTCAATCAATTCCATAATGTCTTCTTTTTCTATGGATTCTTCACTTAGCCTCCCTGTGTTGGCTACCTGTGTGATGCCATTCACTAAATTTGAAAAAACTTTATTTTCTTCATTTTTGGCCACGTCCAGCCACAGTTTTTTCCAACAACCATTCATGCAATGTTGCGTAACTTCTTTCCATGAAAGATCAATATTTTCAATGGCTTTCATAGTGTTAAACGATTTCCACCATTCTTTCATTGACTGCTTGTCTGCTGAATCTGTTTCATGAATTAATTGCCCGAATGTGCGGCGCAAATAATACGCTTTAAAAGCAGCAATTGCTCCCTGATCCATAGGCTGCAATAATGAAGTTGTATTGGGAGGAAGAAACACAACATCAACAGGAAAATCAGTTTGGAGGCTTTCCAAGGTAACAGAATGACTGGGCGCGTTATCCAGAACTAACAGGGCTTTATGTTCTAAGTCGTTCTCCTCACAATATTTTTTTACTTCGGGGATGAAATGGTTAAGATACCAATCATTAAACACAGTCATTGGCACCCAAGCCTTCTTGTTTGATGTCCATATGACGGGCAAATTTTCTTTTTTATAAAATGTCATCACTCGTGGATTTTCTGAGTGGTACACCAAAAGAGGTTTTAATTTCAAATCTCCACTTGCATTACCCCCCCCCCCCAAATAGAAGTGTAAGCCGATCCTTGGCCGCTTTGAAGCCGGGGGCCTGTCGCTCACTTTTAGAAATGAAAGTGCGTGAAGGTAACTTTTTCCAAAACAGACCTGTCTCATCCACATTGAAAACAAGGTTAGGGGGATAGCTTCGACAGTTCACCAAATCCTTAAATGTGGAAGGATATTTATCAGCTGCTTCTATGTCGGCGCTTGCTGATTCACCTTGAAGTCGAAGGCTGTGAAGGTTTGACCGACGTTTGAATCGATCAAACCAACCTCGACTTGCTTTAAATTCAATGGTCAAAAATTCTGCCTCCTTTTTTTTAATTTCGTCAAACAGGGACTTAGCTTTAGCCATGATAACAGCCTGGGTTAAAGGCATTCGCCGCTGGTTCATGTCTTCAACCCAAACTGACAGTAGGTGTTCTATTTTTTCTATAATAGAGGATCTAGACCGATTCACTTTTGTAGCAGCAATAGATGTACCTGCGGACTGACTGGATAGCACAATTTTTTCTTTATTTTTTACAATTGTACGTATGGTTGACTCCGATGTGTCAAACTCACGACCGACTTCTGTGGCACCAACACCCGACTCCATACGATTTAAAATTTTCATTTTAACTTCAAGAGTCAACGATTTACGTTTAACTGCTGGTTAAACTTTGTACTTGTTTAAACTTTGTACTTAGAATAATTCGGCGCATGCAGTGATGTCGTTCTCCCCCGCCGAGCTGCTGCCGGCTTGTATTGCAAGCCCGCAACAGTCCGGCGAGTTAGTTAATTGCAAAACTTCGAACGGGCAAGTAGCCTTCAGTTCGCCAGCCGCGGCTACATAATCATTTTCAATTCATAACATTACACTTCAAATTTTTAGCATGATCATCATGCGCTAATACTTGGGCTATTTCTGCCTCAATCCATCTTCATGGTTTTCAATATTTAATTCGACTTTATTTTCCACAGCAATGTTGCCGCGCTAAACTGCACGCGCCATGCAATCACTTTCTGGAAACATTTAATAAACAATTAACTCAAAGAATATATACAGTCCACTTCTTTATTTCATTTCATACCAGCCAACTCATCACCTAACGTTGTAAGACCAACTCAAGATAATTCGAGAACGTCAAAGACGTAACAACTGCTAATTTCGACATTTTATCAGCGCACATTGTTAATCCGTTCTAATTGAATGTTTGAACTAAACTGAAAGAAAAACGTATTCCCAATGTTTAGAAACAATAATGGGGAGGGAGTGAATGGTTTTCCAGGAAATTGGCCGAGACATAAGTTCAACAAGGGGCCCTAAAAAGGATGGATTAACCCGAACTACCATTCCAAGAATGTAAATTAGTACGTATACAGTACAGTAATGTTTATTTGGCTGAGACAAGATAAACAAGAAACGTGAATACATTTCTGGCGGGAATGGAAGATGCATTTTGCAAACTAACGCCTACGTCACACACGTCCGCCTTTTCTACAAACATTGTGCACAGTTTAATCTGAGTTGTGGCATCGGGAACTCAGAAATGGTTAATAAACATCAGCCACTGCTGTGTGTAGTGAAAATTTGTTGTGTCTATTCAGCGTCACCACGGGTCTCCAGCACAGAGATACGATTTCTCATTCGTCAGAATCCCACCAACAAGAGTATTCAAGGTCAAATAACATTTATAATGTGTAATGGCACAGCCATGTATGTTACAAAACGTACTACTGTTTTGGCTGACACTTATATACAGATCTACGTCTGACCTAATGCAACCTCTTATTTATCTGTACAAATAAGCTGTCTGTTTTTACGTTTCCACCAAACGTGTTGGTAGGCTGACGCGTTCGTACTCCTTAAAAAATAATACAGTAATGTAATTATGTGTTTATTTGTCATTTTCAAAATAAAATACGCAAACTTTAGTTGTTAAATTCAAAATTTACATATTCATTACTAAATATCACTATAATATTGACGAAAGCTGATGAAGCTTTCTATAGGTGAAAGCCGGTTTAGGCTGTAAGGTAAAACTTTACGCTTTTACTTATAAAAAACTTAGTGTTCCGAGTCGTCAATATTATAGTGATATTTAGTTAAGTAACGGACACGTCATGGACAACGAAATCCAAGAATATTCATTACATTTACGATGATACGTATATATACAATATTATTGGTACTGTATATGTAATTGTTAATATGTGTAATAAATATTTTCTTAGAAAAAAAAAACACGTTATAGAGAATTCGCGTTATGTGGGGTCGCGCAAAGCGGGGTATGACTGTACTGTATGCATGATGCATACATAGATTCAACAATTCAGGGTTAAAAACTGAATTTAAATTATCTGTTCTCCTGTACCATTTAACTTATCATGAGTCACTTCACTTAGAAAATAATACTGATAGAATCATAAAGATTTACTTTATGTTAAAACATATTTACTTTTTATTTCTGGTGGCATAAGGCAACTGTAAATTCTTTATGAAATTTTAAAGAACTACTCGAATTTGAAAGAAAATAATATTGTAAACAAGAAAAAATGCACATCCTGTTGTACTTTCCCTACTGCATCATTATTATTATTAAGTATGTCAACTTATTGTTATGTTAGGAGCAACTAAGTCAGGTTAATGTTTTAATGTTAGTAATTATATAAGGTACTGATATCAGAACCATAGTGTAAGGTTTGTGAATTATTCATTAAAATGAACAAAATGTTTTTATATGAACTTTGTAAATGTATGGTATCACTTACTGCCTATAAACACACACACACACACACACACACACACACACACACACACACACACACACACACACACACACACACACACACACACACACACACACACACACACACACACACTGAATGAACACTAAATTGTGTTCTCTAAAGTAATTTAAAATCCCCATGTAATTTGTTGCACAGGAGCTGGTGAAGTACTCGAAACAGTTAGGAGAGGACACAGCAGATTTAGGGAAAGCCCTTGAGTTGATGCTAGCAGTTCCACACAGGGCAAACGATAATAAGTTTATAAGTAATATCGAAGGCTACCACGGTAATATTCATAAGCTTGGACGACTTTTACGACACGTAAGTTACCAATATACTAATATAGAAAAATAAGGTCAATTCAATCATTCTACTGATTTGGTAACTTATACCAGTGGTTATATTCTGTATTCTTTATATCTTTAACGGAAGAGCCCAGTAGAACTAAATAACAGCAGTACCAAGTAAATTTGTATTCAATTTTTTTTTAATTGACTTAAGTTGTATGTGAACAATTTTTTATATAAGTCTTTAATTAATATTAAAGATTAATTGAAATTATTTTGTTAAATATTAGTAGATAAGATAAATTATATATTAGACATAAAACATGGAATAGAGGAAATACAAGCTACACACGTACATGGAAAATAAGATTTTTTCAGTGATAGTAGTGGGGATTTGAGTTCCAAGCACTAGAATGAGAAACATTACTATGGTGCCTCTGTTTGTCAGAAGTCAAACGGAAAATAAGAGGAGATTTCATGCAAAGACAACTAGTTGAAAACTTATAATAATTAATACAATCAAAAGAAGGCAACTACTTTTAAAGCCAAGCACCACTTGCTTGAGTACAGAACTTTGGATAGGTACCCACATGGCAGCTTAGTGGCCAGCGACTTGTACACTTGTAAGGATATATGGAGGGAGACAATTTATATAAGAGGCGAATTTCTAAGTGCAATAAAAGAGTATAACTCTGGAAGACCTGTCAACTAAAAAACTAACTTCTTGGCTGACTAATCCAGGATAAATGACTCACCTAATTGATGTCTTTATAATAAATAACATGCCAGTTAATTACTTTAAAATGTATGAAAGTTAGGATTTGAGTTGTAATTATTCTGCAGGCCTAAACATTATTGCAAATTATGTTTGCAGAATTATTGCAATTCTGCAGGCCTAAACTGCAAACAAATTATTGCACACAGAGTGGGAAGTATTAGACAGATAAGAGAGAAGTATTAAGTTTATAACTAAGGAATGAGGCTACATTGTAATTTATAACATTCAG
Organism: Magicicada septendecula; assembly: GCA_034769895.1. Taxonomy (NCBI): domain Eukaryota; kingdom Metazoa; phylum Arthropoda; class Insecta; order Hemiptera; family Cicadidae; genus Magicicada; species Magicicada septendecula. The sequence goes on along the minus strand of CM068367.1, from coordinate 620,711,946 downwards.
TTCTGATAAAGATGGGATTTGAGACCACAGAACTATATTATATAGGGAAATGTGTTATTGTCCCTTATCTTGTGTCCATTACTGTACAGTATGTGTGCTTAGCTATGTATCGGAGAATGTTAACTCATGGTTAGCTGTGAAGGTGTTGAACACTGCTGTATTTACAGCATGGGCAATGTCAAAGAGGACAAGTCTGCTAAGTGATAAGTTTTCCTGATTTTTTTTTTATATTTCACATTATCATAGAACTAAGAGTAAGGTACAGTAAAGTACATTAATGGAGACTGAAAAAACAGTCATAGTAGAGGAGATTTATTAGTAATGAGACTATCATTAAGCAGTAGGAATTTTATATTGCATTAATGGACTTAATGCCAGAATTAGAATACTTTTCTTGATATAAAGTGGAACATCAATGTATTGATAAAATTACACTACAGAGATTTAACTTTATTAGATCTGCTCACTAGTATAGGTGAAGAAATTTATAATATAAAAATTTATGAATTATAAATTGATGTGTGTGTGTGTGTGTGTGTGTGTGTGTGTGAGAGAGAGAGAGAGAGAGAGAGAGAGAGAGAGAGAGAGAGAGAGAGAGAGAGAGAGAGAGAGAGAGAGAGAGAGAGAGAGAGAGTTTTGCAAATAACACATACAAAGTGTACATAACAATATGCAGGTTTTCACATTTTTAATTCTATCAACATTGCAACAATTTTAAAAATTGAAACATTTGCATTTTACTATTGTAAAAATTAAAAAATTATCAGCAAACTACCTGTAGTACGTCAATATAATTGAATATAACAAAACTAACAATGCAAGTTAATATATTTCATGTTTATACCTGTTGTGTACCACAGTTCTAATTTATGGTTTGAAGTGTCCCATACATTATTTGTTCACTTCACTCCTGCTTTAACATAAAGTATTAATACAAGTGTTTATGTAATGGATAATGTACAAGCAAATGGACTGAAAATTATAATGTTGGCTCACAAATAATCTTGTTACTGGAAGGATGCCAGTATTCTATTGTGTTTTAGTAACCCATATAAGGAGACAAATTTAAGTAGTTATTCACAGTACATCTCTAAACTTTACACAGTTCATCTTCTAAAGTCATATCAAAACTTTAGATATGTAGGAGTGCAAGCATTATGTAAGCATTAAAACTTCTCTTCTGTATTAATGAGATTAAATTTATTGAAAAGTTAATTATTTTATGATAAATCTGTCATTATGTCAGCAGGGCCGGAACTAGCCCTCCTTTCACCCGGGGCAAGGGTATATTTCGGCGCCCCGTCCTCCCCCTCCACGCCATACTCACTCCATTTAAAACTATTTAACAAAAAACAAAAGCATATACTTTCCTGTACTTAAGTAAATGCTATTAATTACAGCTTCGTAGCTTTACTCATCAACACACTACACTATAGTGCAAACAGATCAAGTGAAATTCAGTTGTGAAATTACAGCACTCCTCTATTGTATTTTGTGTAATAATTTTTAATGGAATCTAAAAAGTAAAAGGTTTTTTCTTCATTTGTTAATCTGAAATTACAGAAGTGGGTAACACATTAAGAAATGAGACATTCAGTTAAACTTCAAATCATTTTTAAGTTTATTTGGTATTTTGGTTATAAATTGGTACAGTATTCATGTAGTACTTTACTATTTCAATTTGGAACACATTGAAAACAAATTAGATTTTTACATGAGTTTTGGGTACTAAATTTACTAACAGTCCTTATTCATTCTTGAATCTAAATAAATCAGATTGTCACTATTCGAGCTTTTTTGGCAGCAAAGGTGTTAATAATGTCATCAAAAGAAATGGATGATGTTCTCTGGTGCTCGATAGAAATGATGCTCAAGTTAGAGAGTCTGTCTTGTTCCATTGTGCTCCTCAAGTAGTTTTTGACTATTTTCAATTTACTGAAGCTTCTTTCGGCTGAAGCAACTGTAACTGGTAAAGTTAGAAAAATCTTCAATGCCGTAGTCAAGTTTGGATAAGCATCTTGAAGCCCATGTTTATAAATAATCTGGAGCATTGCCTTTGCATGTGCCGTTTTTAATCCGTCGTCAATTTCCATCGCATGGTGCTTGAAGCTTTCTACTTCTTGAAAAAGTTCTTCTTTGTTCAAATCCGTTTTGTAGGAATCCGCGACTTTTTCAGCTTCTAACCTTAGCTCTGCAACACTCATTTTATTCATTATTTTTCCATTCAGGAAACTAAATTTCAAGTTTACTTCTTCCAGAGCTTTAAATCGGACATTCATGTCGTTTAAAATGCTGCCAAATATTCCCCTCAATCCCACTTTTAAAAAGTCTTCTTGCGATAATCCACTGATCTCATCTTCACACCTCTCGTCAAACATTTTATTTTTTTTTCTTTTCCGTTTTTCCTCAAATTTTTGAGGGACATCAAGGCTTTCAGCTATTCTTCTGGCTTCCGAAATAGCATCTTCTGGTGCATTGCTCCTTATTGATTCTAAATCTTTTAGTAAGACCTTGATGTGTCTCACAGCTGTGTCTACGGTGACATCATCCCTTGTAGGTATTTATTTACGCGATCAATTTTTTGCAGCATTTTGCTCCAGAAGCAGGTTAGGACAATAAATTCAAATTTGCAAATGTTTTGTGCCAAACATCTAGCTTCCGCTTTTGTTTCAGCGTTACAGAGCGAACTTTCGACCAATTCCTCTAAATCATAATTCAAATCGTTTAAATGCTTATGAAAAACATCCACCGACTCCTTCCTTGCTGACCATCTGGTCTTACTCAGGGATTTTAAGGAAATCGGCACATGCTTCTTTAAAACTTCCCATCTTGAAGTAGAAGATGAGAAAAAAACAAACAGACGATTTACTATGCCAAAAAAACATTGGGCTGGTGGAGAGAGCTCAGCAGCATGCACACCAACTAAATTTAATGAATGAGCTGAGCATGGTACAAAACATGCCAGCTTATTTTCTGTTAGAATTCTAGTTTGAACTCCCTTATAGATGCCGGCCATGTTAGCTCCATTGTCGTAAGACTGGCCTCTGCAATTTTTGATGTCCAATCTGTCATTTTCTAATTTTTTTAAAATTTCTTCCGATATTCCTAACCCCATTTTGTCATGGATAATGAAAAAATCTATAAAACTCTCTGTTATTTCAGGCCCAGTTTCAGTCATTTTCACATACCGAACAATTTGGGTCATCTGTTCTTTGTTGCTTATATCAGGAGTAGCATCAAACATAATTGAAAAATATTTGGCATCTTTCACATCTTTGAGAATATCTTCTCTTACTTTGCTGCTAATTAACGTGAGAAATTCATTTTGAATCTTGTGGGAAAAATAACCAATCTGACCTTTTCTATGGCGATTGATATGATCACGTAAATCAGCATTGTAATGGGAAATCAAATCGATTGTGTTTAAAAACCTCCCACTTCTTGGATCACCAAAATTATCTAGCTCAGATGATCCTCTTAATGGCCCTCCTTGTTTTGCTAAAAAAACTATTGCATCAATGATACAGTGAAGCACTTGTCGCCAGTGAATTTCTTCTCTTGCTATATGTTCCTGTAGTTCTTTATCTATTCCTCCCTTTTTCATTGATGTTTCAAGTGATTTCCAAGAACAAAAACAACGCTTGTGATTTTGCGAATTTTCATGATCTGGAATTCTTTCACTCACCTTTTTCCATTGGGTGAAACCCTCTTCTTTAGCTAAAAATGACAAGCTAGTTGTAGATTCTTTAAAAGTTTGTGAAAATAGCCTACATGGGATGCAAAATATTGCATTTTTAATCTTGCTATAACCTAGCCAGGATCTTTTTACTTGCTCTCCATTAGGGAACAGTTTGAAAAACCAGTCCTTTGTGAGGCTACGGCCCTCCCTCATACTTTTACTTAGATCTAGCTCTTGTTCATTATCTTTATCTAACCTCATTTTCGTTATGTAACATCTCTGATGATCAGATATTGTACTTGGCCATGACCCTGGGTCATTAATATCAAAATCTAACTGTGAGTCCTGAAGCTCTTTGTTTCTATAAATTTTTGAGCTATTATCTATCATGCTCGAAACTGCAGAATCGTCCGTTTTACTGAGAGCTAGCTGTTCAGCGATTTCTATATCTTTAGCAGTACTTACAGTGTCAGTGTTCGTGGCTTCCATATGTACATAGTTAGACTGGTCGGCCTCAACTGGATGTTCTTCTCCTTGTGAACCTTCTTCGTCTCGTTGTTGGCAGCTTACCTCACCTAAAAGTTAGAACCGTTTATTGGTCACTATTAGGTAATAGGTTACTATTAGAAAAAAAAAGCAAGACAATTTTTTTAACGGAGGTAGCTTTTGAATTCATAATAGATACATCCTCAATGTTTCCTCATCTTCAAACTTAGACAAAAATTTTTTTTTTAATCAGTTTTATTGGATCCAAAAGATACGAAAATAAAAATAAAATTAAAAAAATAAAAATTGTGAGAAAAAATCTTCTTGTTTTTACTGAAAACATCTCACAACATCGCCCTCGACAACATGGGTTGTACCGTTATAACTATCATCAACTTAACTATGAATCTAGATTTACGAAGAGGACAAATCTTGGCAAGGTCTCTATGGGTTGTAAGGTGGGAGAAAGAAGAGAAGCTAAGCTTAACTAAATACTGGAGCCATGGGTGCACCCAAGGGGGAGGTTTGGGTGCTCAAGCCCCACCTCCTTCTCCTCTAAGAATATAAAAAAAATTTCGGTAAAGAGGCCAAGTTAGATCGAGTTGAAATACCTTAGAAAAGGAATAAATCAGGAGTGCTCTAAAAAGCCTTAAATCCTCCGATTCGCGTCTAGTTTTCTGGGGGAGGGATAAATTGGAACTAGTTGAATTCCGCTCTAGAAAGCCCCAAAAATGCCCAATTTGCGTACAATTTTCAAAATTATTCTAGTAAAGGGCTAAAGTACAAGAAGTGCTCCAGAAAGCTTTAATGCTCCCCAATTTGCGTCTAATTTTCTTGGTTGGGCTAAATTAGAACAAGTTAAATTCTAATCCAGAACAGTGGCGCAGCGAGGGGGGTTTGGGGTCCAAAAATTTATCTGCATTAAACCGCAATGAGCCGGAAGTAGGCGAACACGCTCGAGCACTTACGAAGATCGGTTGTAACTTGTATATGGCCGATTGAAACCGGGCGGGGATAATTCTCAATTAATTCTTAACATCTATGAGATATGATTACTGCTTTTTAAATTACATCAAATTAAATAAAAATAAAATTGAAGACGTTAAAACCTAAATCGCACAAATAATGCTTTATTATTTGAAAAATTGTAACATATAGACGATATAGAAAATAATTTTACTATTTCTTCGCTTTTTCGGCGCCCCGTGTCTGGGCTGGCGCCTTCGGCACCCCCTCAAAGCCGGCGCCCGGGGCACATGCCCCCGGCCCTGATGTCAGGATATAATTGTTGCCTAATATGTATGAAAATGTTTACCCGAGTGGTTAGATAGATAATTGTCATACATTTTTTATCATTTGGAAAGTTTTTTTAACAATTTTCACTTACCAAAACATATCATTAATTGATGACTGAGATGACATAAAGAAGTTGAAAAATGTAAGAAACGTCAATTTTAATAACCTAATGACCTCGTGATATTCATAATGTGGTGGGTGAACTAAGTATCATATGAAATAATGGTAAATTAAGAAAGAAAAATTATGAAACCAAATTATGAAAAATATGGCATCTTGGAAACTTATATGAATGTGAGCTGTTGTTATAATTATACAGTAAATTTGTAATGAGGTCACTGTATTGTTAAAACACCTATGACACATTAGCGTGACAGAAAGGAGACCCCATCACATTAAAATATTCTAGAAGTAAAATAATTCCCTTACAGATGCCCAGGTTGAACAGTTTTAGATGGAATCATTAGAAAATATGTGCCTGTACAGAAGACATTAATGAGACTAAAAGTAAGTATATATTTAGAAAGGTTTAATTTTTGCATCATTGAGAACATTAGGAAAATTATCAATTATATGACTTAATATCTTGAGAGTGAGGGAAATAAACTAAAATGAAGTGCACACCACAATTCTGGAACAATTACTTCTGCATAATTTTCTCTGATGATTACAAAATAGCAGTAGTCAGAATATTGATCATAAAAACATGAGGCAAAAAAGTGAAGAATTTTCTGTTTTGGTAGTTAAAACTACGTCTAATCTTTATATATAAAAATTCAGTGTACGTCTGCACATGTTCTTAAAACTTTTGAACCACTTACCCGATACAGCTCATATTCGCACCATATGTTCGTTAGGTTCAGAGTAAGGTTTACATGTGCCGAGTGTGAGGTTGGCCAGAAGGGGGGGGGGGGGGGGTAAAAATTGGAAAAAATGAAAATACCGCATATGGGGTATAAAATTAAAGGGAATTTCCATGCAAGTAACAATTTTACATGCATGTATGCACTATTGAAAATTTGTGGGCAGTTGGGGGTGTCAGTTTGCCCAAGAGGGGGTAAAAATTGGAAAAATGAAAATACCGCATATGGGGTATAAAATTAAAGGGAATTTCCATGCAAGTAACAATTTTACATGCATGTATGCACTATTGAAAATTTTTGGGCGGTTCATCTAGTAATCATATATTCTATAGTGTTGATGAAGATATATATATGAGCAACTTGAGTGTAGATGGACAACTTGAGGAAATTTCTCTGTACATGGACAAGAATGGAATCCTAAAAGACAAAATTACAAGAAAATATTGGTTAGTTGTAAGAAAAAGTAGAAGATAATAGCCAATAATTCTGATAGGAGAAATAGTGAATTATTACAAATACAGTAACAAAACTAAGTGGTATGCAATGCTATCAAATTAATAACAAAACCAGCATAGAAAGGTAAAAATCTATCCAGAAGCAGTTGTATGCAGTGCCCATCATGTGGTAGTGGTAAAATATACATATGTCCTAAAAATTCAGCTATAAAATATACACTATGTAATTTTAAAAAGAAAAAATAAATAAAAAGTAAGGAAAAGAAAGTGCCATACCAACACAGTATAAAGATCTAGATGAGAATAACAATACAAACAGTCTTAACAACACAATGTATTAAGATGATGACAAGAACAATTGCAATAGAAATACTAGGATTCACAGAAAATGAACCTAGGAACACATGAATAATGGGAAATATCTAAACCTTAGTAACTATTAGTTATTACAGTGAAAACAGTTTGCTGTCTCACACATACACAATCTTACTGTCACATACTGTTGCTGAGCAATGACATCCTTCTAATGTTCTTGATGATGTTCACACTATGAAACACTGTACTAGTTTGTTGTACACATGTGCAAAATGAATGGAAATTTTGTTAGCCTTACAGCGAGTTCTTTGTCCATTGCTCATCTTTAAGCCACTGTTAAAAATCTATCATCAGGTCTATAATGTCTGCTCCATCAAACAAAATGTAAAATACATGCAGACAAGTGTAAAATGAAACTGGAAGCCTCACCAGAGGCAGTGGCTGTATATCTGTACAACAACAGGATTGCCAGTTGAATGTGTGTTTATACATGCTTGATCAAAAATACAATGCTGTCCTCCTACAGCACATGCTTCACTTTTACTTACTGAGAGGTGTATCTTAATTATTGGAACCCACATATGAGGGAGATCCTTAATAATATGGATTTCTCACTTGCCAAGATAAAACAGTCCTACCGTGCATCCCAACATCTCAAGTTCATTATTCAAATCCTATGTTCCTTTTTGCATATTTGCAATGTTACCTTTTTAATGTTATGCCTGTGTTCTTCCATGCAGACCTGTAAAGGTTAGGGAATATTTTAGGTTAAATCTAAAATTTAATAAGTTAACAAAGTTTTTTAATGTTTAAATTAATTTTTATACAATTCAGTAAATAATATGATTATAGGAAATTCATAATACAATTTTAATTATTAATTTTTGTTTGCAGGACTGGTTCTGTGTAACAGATCGAGACGGAAAATCTAAGGAACGTTATTTATTTTTATTTAAGGCACGAATTCTAATTTGCAAAGTTCGTCGAATATCAGAAGATCGTTTTGTATTTGTTTTGAAAGATATTATAAGAGTAAGTATAATTCTGTCATAATATTCTGAAAAAATTAAATTTTTAATTAATAGCAACTAAATAAGTATTATGTTATACACGAATAATTACTTAGGTTATACACAAAGTATATAATATTAGCAGTGAATCATTGTAAGAGTTTTAATAAATAATTTAATTTTTTAAGAAGGTATATTCAATAAATATTTCTATATTAAAGTTTACATTCATAAAATATATTTATACATAGGCCTATATATGCATTTATTATATACAATAATTGTATGTTATGTATTTTATTACTGTATGTAATACAATAGTTATGTTTTGTATGTAATACAATAGTTATGTATTGTATTAAATACAATAAAATTAATTGTATGTATATTATGTCTTCAGTTTTGAGCATATTCTGATGTGTAGAGGATGTAAATACATATTGGTATAAACTGCTAAATAGGTACCTCATGCAAATACATATGTGTCTTAAAGATATTATTAATTCCATTGAGTCATGACAAATCATATACAGTTAGTGACAGCATTATGGTCTTAGTACACTTGACATGTCTTAACTAATGAATATTAACAATTACGTTCAATTTTTCTATGTAATTAAAAAAAGATCTTGCTTTGATATAATAGATCTATAAAATATCTTTTGTATTAGCTACCTGAAGTTGAAGTTAAGGATCACATAGACGACTCCAAAGTATTTGAATTACATCATAAGCAGCCAGGATACGGAGGTTATCCTCTGACTATATCAGCTCACAAAGACAAAATCAAAGACTTTTGGCTTGCAGAAATCAGACAATACGCATCTGATGTTCGTAAGTATTTAGATATAATTCTATTCTGAATATTTTTCCAACATTTAGTTAATTTTGTGTATGAACTTCATACTGCTTTATATATATAACATTATAAAGCATATAAAAAAACAAGTTGTATAACAAAATTTAGAAAGATCAATATCGTATAAAATTCATTTGTTTTTATAATTTAAAAATATTCATGACATTCTGATTAAATGATACGACTAATATAATTAAAATTCACAAAATTAAATGAGAATTTTTATATATATATTGTTAAAAAACTAATAAGATCTCTCCTTAAAGCCTCACCGTTGTAAATCAATTTAGTAACGAACTACTTGTTAATTATGTGAGGACGTATGTTATAGTGTATGATACCAGCTGGAGACGTCAAATTGTAAAGAAATCTTGTCTATGAGTGTAATTAGTTATAAGAGACTCCTGTGTAACAAATGCCAAGTAATACGTTGTAGGTGGCAATTCGTAACAATTAAAATGCTGTTACCTGGTTTAATTAATATGTTATTAACTAATATACCTTTCGGTTGTGACCGGTGAAACCCTCAGAATATAGATTATTAAGTCAACAAAATTAGAATAATGTTCCTGAATTTATAATGGTATTATTCTATAGACTTAACTTAGTTCTCAGTGGTTGTTTAATATGAGCAATATATATGGAGTATTTACTGAATGTAAGTGGTATTTGTTTCAACCCTAGTCACTCAACGATAAAAATTTCATTCAAATTTAGTATTAAAAAACCAGTTAGTTCAGCAATCTCCCGTCCCACCAGCTGAAAATTTTAAGCGCTGTTACTGGAAATAAGTGTACTTATAGGTTAGTTATTCGGAGTGTTTGTATCAATCTGTTCATAAATTATTCCACCCACTACATGTAGTATTTTCTCTGCAATGACTAAAACGTTATCTCATACAACAAATGTACTTTATTTATTTTTCTCTGATATTTAACAAGTTACGTTGTCTCAGACAAACAATAAGACGATCCAATCGACTATCCCAACATATATCGATTCTTAATTATTCAAATTCTAAAAAAAAACATATACTCTTGAAAATAATGACAAATAATTCTTATCCCAGGGTTCGTATAGTTCTTTGAACCATTAGTAAGGCCAGGTAAAACGCATAATTAAGGTTGTTCAATTTACAAAATAATATTATTTACTTAAATTACAATGGAAGGAAAATAAGTTGTTTTTTACCAAACCGACGAAACTTCGTTAGGCGGTGAACGTTTGTCAACAACGACCAAAATCCAGTTTATATCGTCTTCATCCAGTGAAACTGCTCTGGTTTTCAATAAATTGATGATGGTGTGTACTGGTAAACCCACAGGAACTCTTGTGCTTCTATTCTTCTTTTGCGATCTTCACAATTCTTGGTCCCAGTGAACTGGAATTAGGATCTCAGCTTACGCTGCCAATGAAGGTTATTTCGTCAAACCGAGTCTTCTGTATTTCCAAATATTTCCGTTAATTCAGGCTTTAACTCTTTATTGGTCTTCAATTTATAGCATGAATTGGTTTGATACCAAATTCAGCGGAATTATTTAGTGAATGAGGTGAGATGCTTTCAATTCTCTTTTATTGTATTCATTGATAATTTAGAGGGTTATTTAATTTGTATGATTCATTAACATTCAAGTATAATTGTTTTGCAAAAATGCTTTTTCAATTTGTATATATATTTTCTTTATATTTATTCATATATTTTAAACATATCGGTCCATCTCAATCTAATAGCTTGTAACAATCAGAACGAATATTCAAAATCAACAACTTCTTATATATCAGTTGCCTTAACAACCACGTTTTCTATATATCCTTGAGCCGGCATTATAGAATATTACTACTCCTTTCCAATAAAATACTCCATGCTTGGATTAATCTTGAATCACATAAAATTCTCCCCTAACCTTACTTACTAAACAGTAAATGTTTTACCAGAGTTTCGTTGGACTGGGTTTACTAAAAAGGTATTAATTTCCTTTCACTAATATGGAATTTAGGCCTATAGATTCATTTACAACCATTATAACATTATTTGTTTTTTTTTAACTTAATTTTCTTTTTACCTGACCTACTGTACAATTAATTATTGGTTACATAGTTAATTACATGAATTTTAATTTACTGGTGGTTATTTGTTTTTATATTAATTAACTGGTTCTGGAACCCTTTATTAATTTATGACATAATTGTCAGAACTACTTGTTAGACTTGAAACACTGGTCACACTCCTGATCCAGTTTATAAACATTAATTAGAACAACAGTATTTTTCAATTTTATACAATACTGACAACTTAGTATAGTGCCTAACATTGGTAACTATACTGGGCTGTATAAAAACAAATCTAATATAAATATAAACATAATTATTGATTAAGTATTATTATCAAACAACATCATTTCATTTTTAACATATTCAACATACAATATAAATACTCTGTAGACCTTAACATGTCACAGTACAAAACAAACATTTCATTACATCCAATCATTCATTGGTCTGGCTCTTTTACATTTAATATTAGTCATTGACCCCTTTTTACTTGAGTTACTTCTCAAACACATGAACTATTGAACAACCTTAAGTCAGGGTATGGTCCTTGACCATATTTCAATCAATTTTTTATGTAACGGGGAACCTCAACTATGTTACGTTACATAACACCTCCCTTCGAAATAAGTTTATTTTGGTATAAACAAAGTTTAGCAAGAAATAAACCCCTAACTTGTATCTGGCCAATTGGTTTCTTATTTATAGTACTTTTATATTCCAGAATTATCCGTTATATTATTATCATTTCTTCGTTCCTTCTTAAAATCAATTATTTCCCAAGTTTAAATCTTATTTCTATAATCATTCTTGTGACATTCTTTATTAATTATACATTTTGGATCTTGTTTTATTTAATTCTCTATATTTATTTGTGAGTTTTCCCTCTAATATTTAATTTTCCTAAACCTCCCTAACATTATAACTGGAATCGAATCGGTGGTGCTCTATCGGCTAACCAATTACCGTCGTCCGTTACATACTTTCTGGGATCAGAGGAACATCATCTCTGCCCAGTTAAATGATTGCTGGAATATTCTACAGTCAATCTTCATTAATAAACCTCGTAAGGTAGTCATCATGTGACCTTCAATAAAATAATAAATAATAATCATATTCTAGGGATTATTCACTGTACTTTAACTCAGATCATATTATTTCTTCATATTAATTCTTCCTTCTATGATACACTTTTTCTCTCCAATACTTGGCTATTTTATTGACATTTATTAATTGGTTTTTTTACGGATAATTCTTAAATATTTGTTTTTTCTTTTCTTGTGATCCTTTTTGAGGGTTCCATTTTGGCTTCTTCATTCTCTTATCTTCATTGGCTCATATTCCTTTATGATCAATACAGCTGGTTATGAGATTTTGGTTAGTACTATACATTACATTATGTAGTTATATTCTTCTGGCACAATCATTATTATTTCTTTTACATTCTAAATTACATTTCTCACTATTATGTTACATTAGATAAACTCCTTTCGTCTTTTGGTTTTGATGATTTTTTATTAGGTTGAATCAGTGTTATTTTTTTTTTCCATATTAGTTTAAAGCAATTTCCTCAAAATTGTATAGTAAGGTGTTCTTACTTATTTTTCGACTTTGGTTGTTTTTTTTTTTTTTTTTTTTTTATCTTCAAAATTCTCTTTCTTATATACCTCATAAATTGTTTTCTTAGATACTTGTTTGTAAGTTGAGCTTACTTCATTTTTTGAATTTTGGGGTATTTATTCTCTTCATTTTAAATCATACTGTTTCTGAATAATTATTGAGTAAGTTGTTCTTACAGTTTCTTTAGAATTTTGGTTTTTTTTTTCTCTTTATTTTTCTGTCCTAGTTATCATTGTTGTATTTATTTTGTCATCAACCATTTCATAGTATCGCTTAATTGAGGACTGGTTGTATGTACCCTTCTTCTTTAGTGTATGGGGATCCAATATTTCATAGGTATTATTTCCGTTATCTGTACTTACAGTATACGGTCCCATGTACAATAGTAACAACTTCTTAGCGATGCCTTCCATTGTGCTGGGCAATTCTCGATTCTTCAACAGTATCTTGTCTCCCACTAAGTATCGCTCCGGTTTTGGTTGAAATTGCTGGTATTTTCTTCTCGTTCTCTCGGTTCGTTCTAGTATATTCTCAAAAAATTTTACACTGTTAAATTTATATTCATCCCCGCTAGGGAATTGTATTAATTCCGCTATCTCTCTGGGTGGTGGTCTCTGGAACATTGCTGTATAGGGGGTCATTTCGATAAATTGATGGTGTGATAAGTTTATGAAATCTTCTGCAGCTGTTAGATACTCGGCCCACTTTCTCTGTTGGTTAAAGCAATACGTGCGTAGGATCCTCCCTACTTCCCTTAATACTCGTTCGGCCGGGTTGCTGCTCGGGTGGTATACAGATGTTTTATACGTCTTGATTCCCTTTTCCCGTAGAGTGTCTTTCCACTTGCTCCCCTTAAATTGTGTTCCGTGGTCAGTAATAATGGATTTCGGAGCTCCTACCTCACTAATGTAATTTTGACAAATAATGTTTAATATCTTTTGCGTCGTCGCCCGGTTGATCGGTGATAGTTTCGTGAATCTGGTATAATGGTCGAATAGAATTATAAAATATTTATACTGGTGCCTCCCTCCACTTCGCTCGAATGGGCTGCAAATATCGACAAATACTTTTTCCAATCTATTTGATGATGTGATTGGCATCATTGTGCCTTCTTTCCTGTGATTGTTAACTTTTACGAGCTGGCATATGTGGCAATGTTTAATCTGATTTCGCACCTTTCTGTTGGCATCCCTGATGTATACGTGTTCCTGGAGTGCCTTGACTACCTTCAATGCCCCCATGTGGCCATACCTGATATGGTAATCCATTATGAGATCCTTTTCTATATTTTGTGGTATAACAATTTTCCATGTGTTAAGTTTGTAATGTGTCTTAATGAATAGTATTTGTTGGTGTTCGCAGTAAAATTGTGTTATGCGGTCGTCTTGTTCTTCAAGCCTGTCAAAAATTTTGCTCAATCTGGGGTCCTGTTTCTGCTGTTGTTCGAGTCCTGTTATTATATTAGCCAGATCAGATTTATTACTGATGATATGGTATAGTTTGATTATGGTTTCTTTTTCCCCCTCAAACGTCTGGTCCCTGATATTGATTCGTGATAATGTATCTGCAATGACGTTTCTTTTTCCAGGAATGTATTCCCAATTTAGGTTATACTCTTGCAGTGTTAGGCTCCACCTGGTCAATCTTCCATGATTCAACTTACAACTTTTTAGAAATGAAATTGACTTGTGATCAGTTCTGACGGTCGTCTTGTATCCTAAAATGTAGGTCCTGAACTTGTTACAGGAAAATACAACACTCAAAAGCTCTTTCTCTGTTACATTATAGTTTTTTTCACAACTATTCAGGACTCGACTAGCGAAACTGATCACTTGATGATTCCCTTCATCATCCTCCTGATAAAGAACAGATCCCAAACTGACATCACTGGCGTCACAATTCATAAAAAATTGTTTATTGAAATTGGGGTGGTGCAACATTACTGATTCCAAAAATTTAGTTTTAATTAGTTCAAGCGTGGCATCTTGCTCTTCTCCCCACGTCCACTTGTCCTTGGATGATAATTGGCGTACAAATCTTGATGTTATTTCCGAATAATGTTCTTGAAATTTACGGTAATAATTACATATGCCGAGGAACGATTGGAGCTGCTTCCTGTTCCTTGGTTTTGGGAAATTTTGAATTGACTCAATTTTTTCTTGGGATGGGGTGATCCCCTGCTCCGACAAGTTAAACCCTAAAAATTTCACTTCATTCGCTATCAATTTTGATTTCTCCAGCTTTAATGTAATATGGTTCTCCGACAGCCTTTCTAGCACTTGCTCTACTCGTTGGGAATGGTCATTCCAATTGGTCGAAGTTATCAAAATATCATCCACATAGACTGTTGTATACTGGAGTGTTTCCTGTCCGAGGATTTGGTCCATGATTTTTACAAACACAGCTACTGAATTAACCAGTCCGAATGGCAACCGTTTAAACTGGTAATTTCGGCCTTCGAAAATGAATGCCATGTATTTGCGGCTCTCTGGATGGAGTTCGACTTGCCAGTATCCACTGACGGTATCCCACGTGCTGATGTACTTGATTCCATGAAACTTTTTAAGTATTTCCTCGATTTCCCCCGGGGATGTTCGGTCATTCACTATTACTTTATTGATTTCCCTTGCATCTAAGCAAATTCTTACTTGGCCACCTTTCTTCGGGACAGCGAGGATAGGGCTGGTATATGGGGAATAACTGGGTTCAATGATGTCCTCGTCTATTAATCTATCAATTTCTGCCCTCACAGCTTCCTTCAGTGAGTAAGCGACTGGGTATGATTTTTTGTTGAAATTTACAGGTTCTCGAAACTCTATTTTGCATTGGTAATCTCTTACCTTGCCAGGTATATTTGAAAATACATGGCGATATCTATTGTACACTTCAACTAACTGTTCCCTTTGCATGTTAGTTATTCCACATTCAAATTTACGGATCTCGTTAATTTTGTCATGCCACAATTGCTCATCATCCAAATTGTAAAAGATATTATTACTTGGTGATTGTTCCTGTTGATCTAAATTTCTTTGTATATGATATGTTACTCGGGTTGGGGTCGTACTGTCGCTGTTAACTAAGTCAGCCGTCCATTCTGTTTGATTGATTTTTAACGATAATTTTGACCTGTTCATGTCAATGATAGCTGAGTATTGTTTCAGCATGTCACAACCGATTAACATGTTAAATGGTAAGCCACTGGCTACTAGAAAAGTCATTGGGATTGTTTTATTGTTACTCGTTAACTCCAACCTTGCTTGTTTCCGGACCGTTCTATTTTGGCGTCCCGTTGCCCCTATCAGTACAATGTTGCTTATTGGTAACGTAAGTATGTGCTTCTTCCCTTCTTCAAGTATTTTGTTTAGTTCTATTGCGTCGATTAGCGACACGTTAGCCCCAGTGTCTATCATAATTTTGGTTTGTACACTGTTGATCTCTGCCGTTATGTAAATTATTTCGTTACTGTTTTTTCTTGGATTTCCGTCTTCTTCTTCCAACAACTCGTCCCTTAAATTTTTCTAGTAGTTACTACAAATTATTGTGATACATTTATTATTTTTACTGTGATTTCTTATGTCGTTAAACCCGATAGAGTGGTTCAGTGAGGGTCCTGCTGGTGTTTTCACTGCCGTGTGATGTTTAAAATCGGCTCGGATTCTTCGTCTCCTCTGCCGGTTTGGTTCGTTTGACTTATTTCATTTTCCGTTGACCTGGGTTCCGGCCGTTGGCGGTCTTCTTCGTAATTAATCCGGCGGTAGTCCTCCTGACTCCGACTTCTGCCCCTATTAGTTCTAGTCTCCCTTCTATCGTTATTATTGTACTGGTTCCAGTCGGTGTCCCTATTAAAACTCCGACGTCCTTGGTAGTATGTCCTCCCGTTATAATTGTCGTACGCCCCCACATAATTAACTCTTCTGTAGTTTTGGTTTTGGTTATTCGGGTTACGGTTACTGTTATCATAATTTCGGTTGTTCGTGTTCTGATTCTGGTAACTTGGGTTATACGACCGGTTATATTGGTTGTTCGGAATACTCTGTCTATTCCCGTAATTATTTCCGTTGTTCCTTGGGCTGTTGTTGTTATTTTGCCGTTGGTACGCCTCATTACCATAATTACCCGGCCTGCCATTATAATTCGTCTGGTTATTCGTCTCATGACTGTTATGGTTATTGTTTCTATTGTTATAGTCTGGGAAATCCCTGTTCCCGTACCGGTCGTTTCTCTGACGACTCCTTCGATAATGTACCTCACGCTCGTGCTCTTCCAATAGCGTTGACATGGCCTGTATAGTTTTTATTTGTCCACCCGATCGTGCTATTGATATACCGTTATCATAGTGGTATGCCAACCTGGTGACGAGAATTTCCTCTGGGATTTTTGGTTCAAGATGTCTTGCCAAACATACTTTTCCCAGGAAGTAGGCGGTAAGTGTTGTTCCCCTGCTGGCGTCATATCTTCCATAACTGATGCTCTCCCTTACTACGTTCTGGGTGGCATCTGACCAGTACCTGGCTTTAAAAGCTATTTTAAATTCTTCGTAGTTTCGTATCTCGTGACTGGTGGCTGTCCACCAGTTATCATAAGTTTCTTTAAAATGTTCGTCTAAGTAACGACGAATTATTGGCCACCTGTTTTCACCAGTTCTCATGATTTGTTCGCCGACCCGTTCCAAGAATTCCATTGGATTTCTCCTGTATGATTTAAAGTTGATGGTCTCCCGGTCGTCTATATGTTGTGTATATGGAACAGTGATCGATCGGTTGTCGACTGACCGTTGTAGGTTCTCGATTCTATCCTGGTTACGTTGTCCTTGCTCCTGTACTTCGTTCATGACCGTATCTAAATTTCGATGCTGGTTTCCACAATCTGCTCGTATTGATTCCACTTGAATTCGGTTTTCTTCTTCTATATGGCCTATCTTGACCTCTAGTTCAGCTCTATTTCGTGTAATAGCTTCATCGGTCACTCTCAGTTTTCTATTTGTTTCCGCTATCTCCTGTTCTCTTTCGCTGTCGTTCTTAACTACCTTCTGGCTGATTGCCTCACTAGCGTCCTCGATTTTCTTATTGAAAACTTGTCTTAATACTTCATTCTGTTTATCAACATTTTCCCTTATTTCCTGGTTAGAATGTTCAATTCTCTCATCGATTCGTATAAGATTATCCTCATTGATTTTCTCAAGATCTGCTTTCATTCGCTGATTGTTTTCCTCAAGTTTCTCGTTCATTAGTTTGTTATCGTCCTGAATCTGCCTCAACTTCTCGTCATTCCTGTCAAACTTTTCATTCATTTGCTTAATTAAATTCTCGCTCAAAATGTCGTTTTGTTTTCTTGAGTCTTCATTAATACTGTCTATTTTATTTTCCAGCTTTTCTGAATTTTCATTTATACTGTCTATCTTTTCATTGATTTGTCTAAAATCGGCCTTCAATCGTTCATTATTTTCATTTATGGTTTGCCTTAAAAGTTCACTTGTACTTTCCTTAATACTGTCTATTTTCTCATTAGTTTGTCTATTATCTTCTTTGATACTGTCTATTTTTTCATTAGTTTGTCTATTATCTTCTTTGATACCGTCTATTTTATTTTCTAGCTTTTCATTGATTTGTCTGAAATCGGCCTTCAATTGTTCATTATTTTCATTTATGGTTTGCCTCAAAAGTTCACTAGTACTTTCCTTAATACTGTCTTTTAATTCTTCCTTCTGTTTCTTGGAATCTTCTTTAATTAATTCCCATAATTTTTGTAAATCTAGGCCTCCTCTGGCTTCCTCCTTATCACCCGCCTGTTGTTCCATTTCAATATCTGTACCTGCCTCTGTTTCTTCTTCCCTCCTATCGTCTTCTGTTTCTTGTTCCTTCTCCATTCTTTTCGTAACACCTCTCGCATGAATTCCTGTGCCTCTAATGGTTGCCTGCTCAAGTTAAGTAACAAATAATATGAGTTTTTACTTAACTAAAGCCCACTCGTTGAGCGCCAATTTGTTAAAAAACTAATAAGATCTCTCCTTAAAGCCTCACCGTTGTAAATCAATTTAGTAACGAACTACTTGTTAATTATGTGAGGACGTATGTTATAGTGTATGATACCAGCTGGAGACGTCAAATTGTAAAGAAATCTTGTCTATGAGTGTAATTAGTTATAAGAGACTCCTGTGTAACAAATGCCAAGTAATACGTTGTAGGTGGCGATTCGTAACAATTAAAATGCTGTTACCTGGTTTAATTAATATGTTATTAACTAATATACCTTTCGGTTGTGACCGGTGAAACCCTCAGAATATAGATTATTAAGTCAACAAAATGAGAATAATGTTCCTGAATTTATAATGGTATTATTCTATAGACTTAACTTAGTTCTCAGTGGTTGTTTAATATGAGCAATATATATGGAGTATTTACTGAATGTAAGTGGTATTTGTTTCAACCCTAGTCACTCAACGATAAAAATTTCATTCAAATTTAGTATTAAAAAACCAGTTAGTTCAGCAATCTCCCGTCCCACCAGCTGAAAATTTTAAGCGCTGTTACTGGAAATAAGTGTACTTATAGGTTAGTTATTCGGAGTGTTTGTATCAATCTGTTCATAAATTATTCCACCCACTACATGTAGTATTTTCTCTGCAATGACTAAAACGTTATCTCATACAACAAATGTACTTTATTTATTTTTCTCTGATATTTAACAAGTTACGTTGTCTCAGACAAACAATAAGACGATCCAATCGACTATCCCAACATATATCGATTCTTAATTATTCAAATTCTAAAAAAAAACATATACTCTTGAAAATAATGACAAATAATTCTTATCCCAGGGTTCGTATAGTTCTTTGAACCATTAGTAAGGCCAGGTAAAACGCATAATTAAGGTTGTTCAATTTACAAAATAATATTATTTACTTAAATTACAATGGAAGGAAAATAAGTTGTTTTTTACCAAACCGACGAAACTTCGTTAGGCGGTGAACGTTTGTCAACAACGACCAAAATCCAGTTTATATCGTCTTCATCCAGTGAAACTGCTCTGGTTTTCAATAAATTGATGATGGTGTGTACTGGTAAACCCACAGGAACTCTTGTGCTTCTATTCTTCTTTTGCGATCTTCACAATTCTTGGTCCCAGTGAACTGGAATTAGGATCTCAGCTTACGCTGCCAATGAAGGTTATTTCGTCAAACCGAGTCTTCTGTATTTCCAAATATTTCCGTTAATTCAGGCTTTAACTCTTTATTGGTCTTCAATTTATAGCATGAATTGGTTTGATACCAAATTCAGCGGAATTATTTAGTGAATGAGGTGAGATGCTTTCAATTCTCTTTTATTGTATTCATTGATAATTTAGAGGGTTATTTAATTTGTATGATTCATTAACATTCAAGTATAATTGTTTTGCAAAAATGCTTTTTCAATTTGTATATATATTTTCTTTATATTTATTCATATATTTTAAACATATCGGTCCATCTCAATCTAATAGCTTGTAACAATCAGAACGAATATTCAAAATCAACAACTTCTTATATATCAGTTGCCTTAACAACCACGTTTTCTATATATCCTTGAGCCGGCATTATAGAATATTACTACTCCTTTCCAATAAAATACTCCATGCTTGGATTAATCTTGAATCACATAAAATTCTCCCCTAACCTTACTTACTAAACAGTAAATGTTTTACCAGAGTTTCGTTGGACTGGGTTTACTAAAAAGGTATTAATTTCCTTTCACTAATATGGAATTTAGGCCTATAGATTCATTTACAACCATTATAACATTATTTGTTTTTTTTAACTTAATTTTCTTTTTACCTGACCTACTGTACAATTAATTATTGGTTACATAGTTAATTACATGAATTTTAATTTACTGGTGGTTATTTGTTTTTATATTAATTAACTGGTTCTGGAACCCTTTATTAATTTATGACATAATTGTCAGAACTACTTGTTAGACTTGAAACACTGGTCACACTCCTGATCCAGTTTATAAACATTAATTAGAACAACAGTATTTTTCAATTTTATACAATACTGACAACTTAGTATAGTGCCTAACATTGGTAACTATACTGGGCTGTATAAAAACAAATCTAATATAAATATAAACATAATTATTGATTAAGTATTATTATCAAACAACATCATTTCATTTTTAACATATTCAACATACAATATAAATACTCTGTAGACCTTAACATGTCACAGTACAAAACAAACATTTCATTACATCCAATCATTCATTGGTCTGGCTCTTTTACATTTAATATTAGTCATTGACCCCTTTTTACTTGAGTTACTTCTCAAACACATGAACTATTGAACAACCTTAAGTCAGGGTATTGTCCTTGACCATATTTCAATCAATTTTTTATGTAACGGGGAACCTCAACTATGTTACGTTACAATATGCGCTTCAAATATTATTTTTAATTTTTTCATGAGTATAGTATATGTCTTGGTTTTGGTCTGAGCCTCGTCTTGGATTATCTCTTTCAAATTATTATTCCATCCTAGGAAATTAAGGAGGAAGAGATGGCAGATGACAGATCTGCCTAAACATTGCAGAAAACCCTTTGGGGGAAAAGGGTAGAATTGAAACCATGACAATCCAAAACCATGTCAGAGTATATAACATGTGTGAGTGTGTGAATTTATAAAAAAACACTTAATGTAGGTATAACTAATGCTATTTGTTTATGATTTTTTTAAATAATGTGAGAGTGTATACATGTATTGTGGAAGTGTTGAAAAAGTTTATATAAATAAATTTCTGTCTAAAAATTATGAAACTCAGTTTATTCCCTTTTTATAATATATATTATAGTAAGTAAGAATAAAATTATTGTTGGATACTAATAAATATACGTATATTACATTTTTACAAAAATTCGTTAGTTTGGAATTATATTTGGCAATGCTAATTTGTGTTATTTAAATGAGATCTTACTTCTTGGAGCAACATTTCTTATATACATTTAAACATTTTCATTTACAGTTGCTCTTGCTGAACACGCAGCTGATGATCTTCGTTTACAAGAGTTGAATGAGGATAACAGAAACTTAGAACTCCCAGCTGGTATACATATTGAGCCAGCTACTCCAGAACAGTCTATACCTTTGGAACCTAGAGGTGATTCTACAGCTGTTAAAACAGATATATTTGCAGAATTTCAGAAGAAACGTGACGCAAGAACTGCCAAAACAGCTGAAGATACAAAGAAAGTATCTAAAACATCTGAAGAAAAAGTATTAACTGACAGTGAACAACCTTTAAAGCCTGATTCTGAACAATCACAACAAACTGGGAATACATCTAGTAAACCTTCAGAATCAACACCAGGATCAGAAGCAAAAAAATTAGAACAAGTAGTTGAATCACCAAAACCTGTAAGTGAACCATCAAAGCCTGTAAGTGAACCACCAAAAACTATTAGTGAACCTCTAAAGCCTGTAAGTGAACCACCAAAAGCTGTAAGTGAACCACCAAAACCCATAAGTGAACCATCAAAGTCTATAAGTGAACCACCAAAACCTGTAACTGAACCATCAAAGCCTGTAAGTGAACCAATAAAACCTGTTAGTGAATCTCCAAAACCTGTAACTGAACCACCAAAACCTGTAAATGAACCATCAAAACCCATAAGTGAACCACCAAAACCTGCAAGTGAACCAACAAAACCTGCAAGTGAACTATCAAAGCCTGTCAGTGAACCACCAACACCTGTAAGTGAATCATTACAGCCAACAGAAATTAAAAAACTGGTAACCGATTTAACCGAGCCAACTGTTAAATCTACAGAAACTGTAGCTGAACTACCAAAACTTGAAACTGAGCCTTCCAAGCCTACAAGTGAAATACAAAAACGAAAAAGTGAAGCACTTAAGCCTGAAACCGAAGGTCAAAAGCCAGTAAGCGAACAACCAAAGCCAACATCTGAACCATCAGAACCTGTAAATAAATTACCAAAACTTGAAGCAGAACCATCAAAGACTGCAACTGAACTATTCAAGTCAACACCAGAACCTCAGGAAACTGTAACTGAACCACCAAAGTCTATAAGTGAACCTCCAAAAATTGAAACTGACTTCCAAAAGCCAGTAGCTGAAAATCCAGTAACTGAGCCACCAAAGCCAACAGCTGATATACAAAAGCAGACTACAACAGAACCACCAAAAGTAACAGTAGAACAAAAACCTACAATTGAAACACAAAAACCAGTGACACCAACAAGTACTGTAACAAAGGAAGTAGAACAAAAACCTATATCACCTCAACCAATTGATGTACCTATAGTAACTGAAAAAGCAACAAAAGACACTCTCATATTAAGCAAACAACAATTAAAGGAAGAACAGTTAGAACTAGAATCAAAGCAAGAAGTGGTTGGAGGAGTGAAGAGGAAGGAAAGTGCAGATTCTGCATCTGAAAAGAAAGTGAAATTTGAAGAAGATACAGAGATGGACGGATACAGTTCTTATAGTTCCAGAAGAAGTGGAACAAGACATGTTGAAGTTGAAGGTAAGTTATTAGCTTTATTAAGTTTTATATTATTAAAAAAGAAGCTTAATGATAACATTTTTACATGTGAACCTGTTTTATTGAGTAACCTACTCCAGTTGAGACTATTGCCAAAGTGATAAGATAAGTGAGGCTCATAAGATTTTTGTTTAAGCTTGTGAGAGTATCTTGCACAGAGTATGTGATGTGATCCAGTTTATGTTGTGTAAGAAAGTTATAATAATTAATAGTTTTGCTAAAACTCAATTGTTTTGCTAAAACAATATTTGTTAAGCTTATGGATCAGATATTGTGGTTCCACACATTGAAGAAAGATAAAGAATATCCATGATGAAAAATACAATTGACCTGGTTTGAGACTGTGATGGCAAAACATCCATAATGAGATTTTTCCAGATTTATCTATCCAGAAATTTCATGTTATGAAACTATCAGTGTTATTTAAAATTAATTATTTATACAATACATCAAATCATATTAATACAGTAGCATGGATTTAAATTCTCCTCAAAATGAAAAAGTTAAAGTACTAATGTTCTGTCAGAAGAAGGAACAAGCCCTAAATATTATGTTCTGTTTTTTAGAACAACCATGGAACTAGAATAACCATACTGTTTTCTAATAAAGTGCAAGTTGTCTTCCTTCAGGTGTGCTAATGATGTTGATTAAAGCCAATACAGTTTGCAAAAATTATCACTGTCTTGAAGAATATTAACTGTACTCATCATACCGTATGCTTTACAGTTAGTTAACTGATAGCAATAAACCTGTTGCATTAGGAGTTGTGACTGATCAAAACACCTTCTTTTATTTTTATTACATAATTATGAATATTAATTTTTATATATTTCTCAATTTGTTAGTCAATAGAATAAAAAATATGCATTCTAGTGAGTAAACCAAGTGACTTCTTGGTTTCTTATTGAGTGCATCAGGTTTGATCCAGGTTTCTATAGCTGCTGATGAGTACTTATGTGGGCTGTAGTTCTGCGGAACACCTTACCTCTGTTATGTATTCTAAACATTTTCATTATATACTCCAAGATAACTTTTACTAGCCTCGTCTTAATCCTTTTATCTGGTATTTTGTACATAGAATACCAGAACAAATGTACCTCTCATTTGAAAGTGGAATTCCTTCAAATATATAATCAATGTTGACAACTATATTTTATATGTTTCATCAAAATTCTAAGCATTCCTTTAATAAAGTCTCTACACTTTATGAATTTACACCTTATTTTATGCCACGTAAAATGAATATTAAGTGTGTGTGTGTGTGTGTGTGTGTGTGTGTGTGTGTGCATAGAGACACTCAACATTCTAAGCATTCCTTTAATAAAGTCTCTACACTTTATGAATTTGCACCTTATTTTATGCCACGTAAAAGGAATATTAAGTGTGTGCGCATGCGCGCGCGCGCGCGCGTGTGTGTGTGTGTGTGTGTGTGTGTGTGTGTGTGTGTGTGTGCATAGAGACACTGGCAAATGGTCACCAATCTGAGTGAGATTTAAGGATTGGCCTTTCCTCAGCTTCCACTCATTTTACTTTGTCCTTCTTACAAGATGAGCACCTGCTACTGCTTTTAGTGATTATACTTTGAACAGATGGACTTTACATTTTCAATTCTGACCATGCTTGTTGAGAAAAATGGGGAAAATTGGTTTTAATCATTTTTACTTCACAGCTTTAATGAATTAGTTATCTGTATGATTAATGAGGCTGTAATAAGACTTTAAAAAGTCTTATAGCATTACTGATGCTGGTAATGCTTATTGCTGCAGTTCATATATCCACCAGAGGAATGTACAGTTAAATCATGATACTTAAAGTAAATCATGTACAGTTAAAGTATGCTACTGAACACTCAAGAATTTTAAAAATTAAGTGATAAATAGCTTATTGGTAATATTCGGTATCTTGTTCTGCACAAACAGGAAGGAGAAATGCAACTTGTCAAGATATATATATTTATAATATTCATATAAAGCCAATGCAGACCAAATGACTAATAAACTTTAGAGTAAAAAATAAAAAGAAATATAAGCAAAACAAATTATTTGATTGAGGTTATTACAGTCCAGACAGTCCCTGAATAATTTAAATGAATATTTGAGTCCTACACCATTTTGTTTTGTAAAACCAATATTATAAATAATATTTCTGTGTATATATATTTCTTCTGTATTGTCATAACATCAAATAATAAAAGCTATATGCTCAAGTACACCTGTAGAATAAACTGAAGACTGCCTGTGTAAATCAAAAGTTAAAGGTTCAATGTTGGTCATAGATGATTTTTGTAAATAGTTTGTCATAAGATCACGTGCTCATGTATTTTGTATTATTTTTAGTTATTAGTGTAGGATATGATTTTCTAACTTTTTGACTATTAAACTGAAATAGTGCATCCAGAAACATTAAATTAAACTAAAAACTTTACTAAAAGCTAATTCAGTTTGTATAATATGATAGTTGAGATAATTAACTGAAACATATGAACTTTTACCTAACACATGTGCTACCACAAACTATCACTTCTATATGACTTTTCAAAATGATTTCTAATTTCCACAATTACAAACAGTTAAAACATTAACTGAAATAGTATTTTCAATTCAAGAAAGTAACATAAAAAATGTATCGTTGCCTTTACATTAATGGGATATGTATTAGCGTGTAATTTACTTCTGGCTACATTATAGACATGTGTTACTAAACTGTAGTTAGAATTCTGTAAATTCAGTTTGTCTTAGTTACTGGAAACTTTATTTCCTCATTCTTGCAATTTGAATTTTGCTCAAACCATACATTAAACTGTACTATTGCTACATAGTATATTATTACTGACTATATAATGGCTTGTAAAAGTTATCATTGGTCTTTATAATCAGTAGAGAGTAATTTACATGTTTGTAACTGCATTATAATTATATGTGTGGAATGTAACAAACAGTTTTGTATTCAGTGTCCAGTCTAAAAGGTACTATTGTATAATAGTTTATACTAGTGCAACTGAATGCTACTTATTTAAAATAGTTAATAAAAAACATGTCATGTGGTTAAAGGATTGTGACATTACTTGGAAAATCAAGTGTGAAATGTTGTGAGAACATTGACAACATTGTGAGAATCTTGGATGGATGACCACACAGTGGCTCAGTGGCTAGGGATGTCCACGGTAGACAGAGGGATATGGTTTATATACAAAAAATATATATATATAATGAAAGAATTCGTAAGACTAATTGTTTATTAATACTTCCAATTATTTACTGAAATACTAAATGAAACACAAACTTTTGTATTTACCATGTGATGGTTCTTTAATAATTTCTAAATTCTATAATCATTTTCATAATTTGATACAAAGTAGTGTAGTAAGCAATTAGTTATTATACTAACAGGACTGGTTTAAACGAGTGGCTGAATAAAAGCGATTAGTGATCAGTAGAACAGTTCAGGTGAACGAACTTCATGGCAATTTACACATATATATGACTGTACGCCTACGTTGACATTTTAGTTTCTTAGCTTCTGTCTGTTTATATGTTTGACAAAATCAGTGTTACAAACCTTGAGAAGAAAATTATTTTTGTGAGAAATAATGTGATGACACCTTAGTTCTTAAAACGTTGAAGCAGAATAACTGTATCACATTACTCATAAAAACTACCATATCTCATACAGTTTTCATGCTGCTTGTATAAATTTCAATTTTTTCTTAATTGTAGGTTCTTTCTCACTCCAAATACCTATATTGGCATTGTTACATGGAGACAT
The DNA here is from genome assembly GCA_034769895.1 of Magicicada septendecula. Lineage (NCBI taxonomy): Eukaryota > Metazoa > Arthropoda > Insecta > Hemiptera > Cicadidae > Magicicada > Magicicada septendecula. The sequence continues at coordinate 620,685,011 of CM068367.1, read as the reverse complement.
TTTATTTATCTGTTCACAACACTCTCCAGTGTGTGTACATGCCTATTTAAAAATAAAATCAGATCATTGTATAGTTGCACCAATGTATGATTATCTTCTTATACTTCAGTTAATTGGCACAATCCTTCAAAAATTCATAGTAATATTCATTCCAAAACTTTCTCCCTTAATGTCATCAAAATTTCCCATAAAACAGTAAGCTGGTAGCCTATGGCCACATTTATTTTTCCATGTAAAAGTTTGTTCTTTGGTACTAATATTTTTATAATTCAAACAATGTGTCATAATTGCTAAGAGTTTTGGCTGTAATTTATGCTTGTATTACAGTATATACCTTAGACATTACATGAGTTCTGTGTGTACTTACTTAATAATATATTGAACTCTTGGATTTTGTTGTCCATGACATGTCTTAGTGTTACTAAGAACTTACAAACACTATTCCGACTCAGAACACAAGCATTTTACATTAAAAATTTTTTTAAATTACCTTTTGCTCATTGCGAGTGCCATCAGAGGCTGCCACTAGGCCCACTAGGCATTTGTCTGTTCTGTTTTTAGTTGTGCGCATGCGTGTGTGTGTATGCGTGTGTGTGTGGGGAGGGGGTTTGACATGTGTTCAAATAGTATGTGGATTAAAATTGTGTCTGTTTGTTTAGCAAGTTGATTCCATTAATTTTCATGTGTCTGTATATTTCCAGTTGTTTGAGTGTCCAGTTTTTTGGCCTTTCATGTGTACGTGTTAAATTTTCATGTTGCTGTTGAATTAGACCACAAACATAAAAAACAACATGGAAATCTATCGTTAAAAGAAAGTTGGTAAGGTATCATGATCACCTTCCTGTGTTTGTTGCAATCATATTCAACATTTAAATAACAGAACAATCACAATAATATCATAAAGAAGAAACAAAAGAATATAGTCTCATATCTTATGAGCATTATATTCCCAGCTCGGTAATTATTACCACACTAATAGCACTTACAGTATTTGTTTTTCAGAAGAAGATATATACAAAAATAGCAATGTAACGTATAAAAAACTGCAGTATTACCCATTTTATTATTTTGAATAGGTATTGATAATAACAACTAGACAAAATTTTTAAAATATTTTTTATTTTCATTTGCCATTCTGTAATAATTGCATTAAGTTATAAGTAAATTGATTACATTAACTATTTAAAATATACTAGGTTTTGAACAATTATTATCCTAAAATACAATCAAAAGAGTGTATTGTGTGTATGTTTACAACTGGAAACATACACACAATGCATGTTTTTATGTAAAGTCCATTTGAAATAAGAACAAAACATTAAATGTTGAGAACGATATAACCAAATGTAATCACTCTTGACTTCTATTCTATCTATCTACCCTTGAATCATCTCTTCTAGTTTCTTTATTTCATTGTTGTTTATTTAAGTCTGACACTTGTATTGTGAATCAGTCAGAAATGCCATTCTGCAAGTGGCTGTCATTTTCAAACCTCTTCAGAGTAAACAATTTTTTTTTGCAGAAAACATTTTATATTAAAACAATTTTTTCAAACAGCTCATTCCCTCATTTTCAAAAATTTATAAAAATGTTTGAAATGAATCCAGACATTACTGCTTATGTGTATTTGTTAACCATTTTGGTACACAATTTTTTGTAACCAAGTTCCTCTACCATAATATCGTACATATCATGCATAATGATCGTATGTATATCATACACATTGTGAAATGTTAGGAAGTAGAATAGACACTTCCAACATATAAATCACCCATTTTTTTCAAATGTTCGCATTCACTCCTTCCACTAAACCATCTGTCATTAATATTGGGCAACTGTCACATTTATTGACATGAATATTTCCTAAACAAATGACAACACCATTCCCTAATTTCGCCATCATTCAGAATGTTTGACCTATAAACCTAACAACACTTGGCTCTGAGTTTCAACAGTTTCGTTTGCTGTTCTTTTTCTTGCAAAAATATATAATAGGGGGAATCTCACAGTTGGTGATATTATCTATTGTAGCACTCACTGTAAATCACTCACACACCACAATAATCACGTATCTAATGCCGACTTCTGAATTTTATGTCATATTACAACATGAAGCAAGTGCAATCTCATTTTGTTGCTACAGTTAGCAATAATTTCAAAACGGACATTACATAAAAAAAAAATTCATTGTATTTTGCATGGTTCCTGGAATATCTTCTCTTTGAGGTTGGAGAACCACTATTGAAAACCTCTTTGCAAGCAGTGAGGAATTAATTAAAATAAGATTATCCAGGAAGGTTGTTTACATGACAGGTGAATACCGTGTTTTGAGCTGCAAACTCCATAAAGGTTACAAGAAACGGAAAGTATAATAACATGTGTCAAGATACATATTACTTGCATGTCAGAATTAACACACAAAAAAACAACATAGAATAAGAGTATGTAATAAAGTAAAAAAAAAGAAATATCTATATATACGCGTGCGTGCGTGCGCGCGCGCGCACACGTGTGTGTGTGTGTGTGTGTGTAAACAGTAAGGTGGCTAACTAAGATTGTAAAAGAGTGAGGTACAAGCATTTCTAAAAAAATTCAAAATAATTAGATGGCTGAAAGTCTTAACAATATTATGTTGTAATAAAGATTAAGACAGACAAGAAAAGGATAGTAGGCAAAGTAATGTATTGCTAGGGGTAGAAAAAATCAGTTGGAAAGACACAAGTATTTAAAGTTTAGGGATCAAAAATTTTAACAGTTACTGTGCAAATGTCTCACAGACATAATCAGATTATCAAAGTTCAACTGTATTCCACATATCAAATTTCAAAGCATTAAAAGTATTCCATTTTTATTGATTATTTTTATTGACATATTCTATATATTATTCCTTAGCCTTTTCAGTACCCATTGTGCTTACATTATTTTTTTATAAGCATGAAGTAATGGAATGCATTTATTTATAAACTAACTATATATTTTGTAATTATATGTGCTATGTCTAGTTGTAGTTTATGTTGTCTGTAGAGTAGATTGTAGTTTAGATTGTGTTAACATTGCAGAATATAGATCGGTTTCAAGCAGTAGTAGCCAAGAAGTATACATAGAAACATCAGCCAGTCGCCAGCAGTTGTCTTCAGGAATGTCTACCTCACAGAACATGAGACTGGTCGAGGAAAGTACTATTATCAATGGCCAACTGGTTTCTCATTCACAAGAAATCACGGGAGGCGGTGGAGGATATACTAAAATCCAAGAACTAACTGCTGGAACTGATGATGTTGGAGGATATACTACTATTGAAGAATATATTTCAGGGTCTGATGCAAACGATGTTAAAGGATTTGCATCAGAAAAGGAGTCAACAGTAGCAATCACTGAAGTTCAGATTTCTGATGTTAGGAGAAGATCTTCAGGTCCTAAATTTAAGAAGACTATTGAAGGAATCAACATCGAACGTAAGTCACAATTAAATAAAGATAATTTTTGTACATATGTATGTGTGTGTGTGTGTGTGTGTGTGTGTGTGTGTGTGTGTGTGTGTGTGTGTGTGTGTGTGTGTGTGTGTGTGTGTGTGTGTGTGCAGGTGTGTCCACGCGCGCGTGTGCGTGTGTTTGTGTGTGAGTATGTGTGAGTGGATGGATGGATGAAAATTTAATGTGCAGTGTGTTAAAGAGTGAGTGTACTATGAAGTATATGGTTTTAAGCTATACATAATTTTTAAAGCTTCTTTGTATTATGATATACGTAGGGGGACCCAAAAGTAACGAGAATTTTTCTCTGGCAGTTGGTAGAACGCTAGTTCCGACTTCTCCCGCTAGGTGCCTTCACTAGACACCATTTTGTATCAGTTGCCCTAGCGGCATTGTTGTGGAAACATTAGCGCGGTCAGTGTGACTATTTTTTGTAAGCGCTGTTTCACGTTTTTGGCGATTTTTAAATTAATTTAATGGCAGACATTAAATACCAACATGCTAACATCAGGTTCTGTTTCCTGTTAGGGAAATCAGCAGCAGAAACTGTCGCAATGCTTCAGATGGCTTATGGGGAGGAAGCTTTGAGCCAGGCAAGGATTTTGAGCTGACAAGAAAGCACACGCGGAACGAATTTTGCTGCAACACGTTTCATCTTCAGATCTTCAGTCAAAATTCGTTGGCATGAACTCCAGGATATTCCAGTCATTTCCTCCAATTCATCGATTGTTCTACGACGATCAAACATGATTTTTTCAATGTTTTCGTCCGCTTTGGAAGTCGAGGGACGTCCTGGTTGTGGTTTGCCTTCAATTGACATTTGACCACTTTTAAAACGAGAAAACTACTCGTAAATCCTTGCCTGGCTCAAAGCTTCCTCCCCATAAGCCGTCCGAAGCATTGCGACAGTTTCTGCTGCTGATTTCCCTAACAGGAAACAGAACCTGATGTTAGCACGTTGGTATTTAATGTCTGCCATTGACAAATCACCGAAAACGTGAAACAGCGCTTACAAAAATAGTCACACTGACCGCGCTAATGTTTCCACAACAATGCCGCTAGGGCAACTGATACAAAATGGTGTCTAGTGAAGGCACCTAGCGGGAGAAGTCAGAACTAGCATTCTACCAACTGCCAGAGAAAAATTCTCGTTACTTTTGGGTCCCCCCTCATACAGCACATTATGCTTTTAGAAACAATCTGATTGGATAGTACTAAGGTCACACAAATTATAGTATCAATATAAATTTATTTAAATCACTACAAAAAATTTCAGTTGTTATTATTATTAACAATTACACCTAGGTTTTGAAAAGTACAAATAATGCAACCATCTTTAACTAAAATACATAGCATTGTTGGCTCTGTAAAGAACTATTAAAGAACTTCTTTAAGAAAATGAAGTGAATAATGTTGTTTAATAACTGTTATAATATTGAGTAATATTACTATTTGTGATAATAACACATAATTCATATTTTAATCTATGACAGATAAATTTAATTATACTATTTAAAAATTGAAAAGATATCAATAATCTCTGGATTTTAAATATAAGTTGTACAACCATTTTCTTTGTAACACTGTGACACAAGTTTAACACAAATTTACATATACTGTAAATATAATCAGTATAAATATAAATTTGTCACATAACAAATGTTAGTTAAAAAATTATAATACTTTATGTAATATGTTAATTATAAAAAATGTGATAAATATTACATGTAAACATTTAATATAATGTTTAATTCATAGTAAACTTTCAATAATAAGTGACTTCATTTTAATTTTGTTGTACAGACTTGAAGTAAACATGTTTCTTGTGTTTATAGGTTTAGTTAGTAAGCCAACAGATACACAACAAAGAACACACTCACATTCTGAGCTATCTGGTATGCAATAAATAGCGTTAACACACATAACTCAGCATCTTCAGTTTGGTATTAGATTTAGTTGTTACACTGTCTATTACCTGTCTGCCTCTTAAGTACAGCTGTCATCTTTCACTATGTTGACATTGTTATGTAGATGTAGATAAAGTGGAAAATTATTTAATATGCTCATGTCTTCGTTTATAATATTTCTCATATCTTACTCTTGTGAGTGTATTTTATCACTGGATTTTTTATTGCAGAACTTGTATAATATTAAAATATACTCTATTCTATCTCTTTCAATCTGATTTCTTCCTCAGATCCAAGATTCTTGTCAGCAGTCATATAAATATTTAAAATTCCACATTTAGGAGAATGTACTTATTAGCTTATTGGTTCCTTATCTTGTAGCTCCAATACCACATAGTCAGGGCTGTGTGAATGGATAGGTAAAGGCAGCAGGGAGACACTGGATCTCTTAGTTTGATGAAACATTAAAAATCAAAGACTAAAATATAGTATAGTACACTATTTTTCTAGTTGTTCTGAAATAATTTAATGTGACAATTACAATATTGTGATCACACCACATATATTTTATACTGGAATGATATGCCACACTTGAATTGTGCTGATCAAAACACAGGTACCCCCATCCAATAGATAAATAAACCAAAATTTGTGAGTAAAAAATTGTTCCAGATTTTAGATCAGTATTTTTTGAAATGGATTATTCTGACTTGACAGCAAATTACATTATATGAAAGGAGCCTAATAACATTTCCCTTAGTATACCTGTTCAGCTTATTTAGCAGAAAGATACTTCAGTAAATTTAAAAATGTTCAAAAACTATTTAAGATTATCAGGAAAGCTTAGTTCAGGAAAACTTACTAGAAACAATTTACATTTATTTTTAATTGAATGGGCTACAACAGGACCATTAGATGTAGACAGTACTATCAATAATGTACGTCTCTAAATTTGGGAAAAGTTTAGTTAAAATAGATGTATTTTTGCAATTTAATATAAACTGCTAGTCATGTCTAGTTTTATTTATGGTCAAGTTCAACCACTGTTACCGCAAACTTTACTTTCATTTGTTCTATATATATTGTTTCCACTGACTGTTAATATTCTATGTCAACTTATATTTTGATTTAGGCTACTTTAAATAAAATATGTAGCTGATTTTTATTATACCTTTCTTTTCACTGAAAGTACATGAAAATTATTGGTCAAAATTATCATAATACTAAAACACTGTAATTAAATTTCTCAAAAGAGGTGGCAGATTCAGGCTTTGCCTGGACACAAAATTTTATCTTTTAGATATCTCCTAGGCTTTTGTCTCTCTTGCTCTTAATTTAGAGATTTTCAAGTATAAGATCCAGAATATATTATTTTTTCTTAGTTTCTTAGTAATATATTCCTCTTCTCAGTTGCTTGTTTCAAATGGATGCGTAACACTTCCTATTTGAAATTACAGACCAGATATTTTTCTGTAAAATTGTTTATGACATTAATTTAACTTAACTTATTTTTTCTACACATTTTAATTATTTATTTTCTCACCTCTAGAATTACCTGTATTGAAATGTGTCAATTTTACAAGTTTGCAGTATTTGGACTTTCTGAACAGAAATTATTTTGACTTATGCAACTAGTGGTTGATAAACGTAGTTTTCTTTTCAATCATAAAATGTTTACTTTTTGAAACCATGTATAATTATAAATAATGATTCGTTTTTGTACCACCAACGTAGCGTAGGAGTTAAACAGGGTAGGCTGCCTTACGTTTGCCATACAAGAAAGGTCATGTGACCAATACTACGGTATGTTTCAGCTGCCCACTATTATTCTAGAATGTTATCCTAACCACTGTTTCCACAGGTTGATTTGACTGGAGGCTGGAAAACACTGATTTATGGTGCATCTGGGAATAGTACCCCTAACTCTAAATTAGTTGCCTGAGGCCATACCCACTGATCTAATAAGGGTTCCAATAATCAGCAAAATGTGTTTTAACTGTTGGATATTGTTCTTTATTTTTTCACAAGGTCATAATTCATATTTTTAAACTAAAATTTTTTTCACTTATTTTTCAGTTTAAATATTTTTCAGTATGATAGTGAATTTAATTGTGAGCTTTGTGCTACTGCTATTCCTTTTCAAATTATACATATTATTTCCAGAAAGAATTTACTAGAATTCAACAATCAATTAACAGCTTGTGTAACTGACATAATATGTTTGACATAATTGAATAACTCATTTGGAATTAGTGGAAGTCCAATATTTTAAAAGCTTGATGAAACCATAAGGATGTCTAAGCATTTGTAATTACAGTTCAGTATATTATAATATAATCACTGGAACCATAATGATACGTTTAATTGAAATCAGAATAGCTTATTTGTAGGCCTTAATGAAACTGGAAGAAATTAAAATATTTCATATTCTGAATTTATTTGTAATATTATATGAATGTTAAATCAATAAAAGTTGTTAATTCATTGAATATGCTAGTTAAACATTCAATGTAGTCTCAAAGCATGGCTATGGCTGAATTTGATATTGTTTACTGTCAGATAGTAATGTGTAGTCACTTGCAGTTTCATACCTGTAGCTTTGTGTAGAGCTTTTGTCTGTATGTATAATGTGCAGCATGCTTCACTTATGTAGTAGTTTGTAAGTCTCTATTACGTTGTAATTGAACACAGGACAAATGAGTTGATTGCAAAAAGATATCTGTGTTAACAAATTGAACTAAAGAAACCATTTCTTATGAGTACATAAGAAGCTCAGCTATTGTGCACATATAAAATTATAATAGGAAATTTGTTTCACAGAAGATAAAGTGATATCAATTTATCTTTATTTCACAGAAAATAAGGGTTTAAAACTGCAATTATATGAGCCTAAAGGAAAAATTTTTAATTACAGATTTATTTTAAAATATGTATTTACACAGAGTTAGGTATTCAATAATGTTATGACTTGTAATTGTGTAACACATGAATTATTTTTAAAATTTTACTTTAATAATATATAAAATAATGATATTATCAATGTCCAGATCTCTCTTTCAACCCATGTTGTCACATCATATCTATGTATGTTTTACGTATATGGATGTAATATTTCTGACATCTCATTATGCAGCCAGTTGTAATGTCTAGTCTATTTTGATAGGTAATTTTCTTATTACACAATATTATTACCATTACCTTAGTGGTATTAGATTCTGGTATCTAATTATATCACTGCAAATAATGTTAATAAAATACTTTTCTAATAGCACTATATACGTGTAAAACTATATATGTTTTACACATAACTATAAACTTGTGAGCTGTTTTATTTTTAACTATACATGTTCATGAAAGTATATATATATATATATATATATATATATATATATATATATATATATGGAAGTACATATTATTAAAAAGTTTTTAAGATTGTATTACGTAAAAAACATCAGTTATGTTACAAACCCTTTAGTATACATGTTGACAAAGCATAGCTGTTTACATAGGTTTTATTTGTATCTTTTCATCATATTTATTTATTTAGACTTTTATATTTTTAATTGTTAAACACCACATATATATTTTGAAAGTGCTCACCTCAAATGTGAACCAATACATTGGTATATAGCATTCTAAATTAACAATTTTCAAAGTTACAATTATGTAAACTAATAATATTACTTTATTTTTAAGATTCAAGTGTGAGAAATTTTACTTTTAACATTTGTCATATTAAAAATTCTTGAAATATTTCAAATGTAGGAGTTACCTGATTCTTTCAGGTATTTTTACCTAATAATCTTAATGATATACATTACGTTACCTTCATTTAAATGTCACTAAACATTATTGTTAGTAATATATAAATCATTACATTATTATAAATATCTACACATGGCAAATCTGTTTAAATCAACTGCTAATATCCAGTAAACCAAATATTGCTTTGTTATCATATTCTGAAACTTAGTCTTTGCTATATTAAAGCAAATATATTCATGTAGACACATGTGTATTCTAATCAGGGTCGCCGCTTTCTGTGACTAAAGCTATTCTAATTATTGCAATACATAGAGTTAATAAAGAAAATAATTTTGGGGGATAGGAACAAGTATGATATAAATAATTTACTGTATATAAAAACATATAAAAGTTTATAATATATTAGACGGTATATCATTTTACCCATAAACCTAATACTTTCTAATTTTTGGGAGTGGACATATTTTAATATAGTTTTTTCTCAATTAGCTGGTGAGAGAGCTGTGTTTGAATGCCACCTGGAAGATAAGGCCAAGGTCATCTGGCTCAAGAACAACAAACCTCTAGAGGATAAACTTGCTGATCGTATTAACTCTTTGTCCTGTAATGATACTGCTTACCGTCTAGAAATTTTGGGAGCACATGAAAGTGATGCTGGAACTTATACTGCTAGGGCTGTTAATGAGACTGGTGATGCTTCATCATGTTCAGCTTTGCTACTTGTAGAGAAATGTAAGTGTTATCTACAAAGTTAATGTTGCACAATTATTTTTTGTACTATGTATAAAATTTTTACTATCCTGTATATACTGCTGTATATTATTTCTGTATATTATCTTCACTCAAAACTTTTATAACTGATAAATCCTTTATCAGACAACAGTGAATAGCACCCTACTAACAAACTCTATTTACTCAAATCATTGGACATGTGTCTCCATACAATTGTATACTTTTTCCAAGCAGTACATATGTGGGGTTTGTCCAAATGTGTGTGTGTGTGTGTGTGAGAGAGAGAGAGAAAGAGAGAGAGAGAGAGAGAGAGAGAGAGAGAGAGAGAGAGAGAGAGAGAGAGAGAGAGAGAGAGAGAGAGAGAGAGAGAGAGAGAGAGAGAGAGAGAGAGAGAGAGAGAGAGTTACTAAACTATTCTTTTCATATAAGCTGTAATACTTTAAATAATAAAATAATTGTAATGTTATTATGAAAACACAAGGTAATAATTCTATACTTGAGTCATTCCTAAACACTTTTCAGTGATGTTTGAAAAAGAATCAGGTGGAATGAATGGAATCCTCAGAAAAAAATAAGTTTTTATAACACAATTTGTTAAGATGATGTCTACACCCTATTATAAAATGTTTATATATAATTAGGTCTTATTGAGTAGAATTATACCTTTATAATTTCTGAACAAAGTAATTTAAATTTCTGTAAAAACAATGGAAATCTAGTACCACTTATGAGTTTGTTCAATACTTGAGACATAACCAGTACCCTTGTAAGTTGCCTCACAAGAAGAAGAAGAAGAAGAAGAAGAAGAAGAAGAAGAAGAAGAAGAAGAAGAAGACATACTATTAATGACTGTATGATAGAAGGTGTAGAGAATATGAAAACCTGCAAGTGAAGGGAGAACTTAGAGTACTTGAGGCAGATTGTCGAGGGTATGTGATGTAGGTATTCCAAGATGAAAAGATTAGTTTTGGATGGGAACAACTCGAGGATCACATAAAACCAGTGACACAACTGATGGCACAGAGGAAGATAATTGTGCACATTACATTCCTAACTTTCCTAATATTGTGGTGTGTACAATTTAAGATTAAGCTTCATAATAGCCCTCAACACCCTTTTTTCTTTTAAAGTTATATTATCGTGTATCAACATAATTGTACACTGTACTTATACCATATGGTATTAAAGAGCAGATAAAAAAATTAACTTGACTTGAATCCACAGATTAATTTAGTAAGAAATTATTTGAAAAAAATTGTAAAAGTAACTGTAGAGCAGATAGTTATGAAGAAGGAAGAAGACACCTCAGCTGCCTGTTGATCTGCACATTTCCTTCTATCATTCAGGTCACAGTTGTTACTTACTTTTAAGTTAAATCTGTTAATTAAAAAATCCTTTAATTGTGTGACTATTTCTTCAGCATTGGATAGAGAAATAGTATTCATTTTTTATTATAATTTTATGAAAAATTTATTAATGCAAATGTAAATTTAAAGTTAAAATTTCATTCAACTGTTAACTTATACTATAAATCAGCATTGCTGCTAATGCCTGTCATAGAAAAAGCTATAAACAAAACCACACCAAACTTATTTTTAAGAACAGAGTAGATAGTTTATGAAGCTCTCAAACGTTTGTAAACAGTTAATATTTTTAGCAAAATGGACCTGCTAAAACACATTACTCTGTAACCAACTATGTAGCTGGAAACACTCTTCAATCTATATTAAGTAATGTATACAACTAACATAGCATAACTCTTCAACATTTTCTTTGTAAACACAAGAAATCATATTTTATCATAAAATGTTTTACAATTTGAAACTATCAACTGGTCACATACATATGAATAAAAACTAGAGTTTTATTTTAAAAAAATATTTTGTTTCAGTGGCAGAGGAAGAGAAGAAGAAGAGGGAAGAATCAAGAATCCCATGGTTCCTTGTGCGTTTGAAGGATACTGAAGTTCTAGAAAACACATATTTACGTTTTATGGTAAAAGTTAAAGGATATAAACCTGATGTAAAATTGTAAGTATTTTATTTTTAATTTACATTGTTTACTAGACAATAGACTTAAAATAAGTAAATTATGTGTTCATTGAACAAAATTATAATAACATGTAAATACACATCTCATCATGGTGTGTGTGTGTGTGTGTGTGTGTGTGTGTGTGTGTGTGTGTGTGTGTGTGTGTGTGTGCTGATGAGGAGATGCTGACATGAATAAAATTCTAGAAGAGAACAAAAGAAAAAAATACATCTCAATAAACTCTTTCTTTTTTTTTAGTGCTATTCGACAATTAACCTCTGATTAGCTGATATACATGAACTGGTTGCATAAAAACACAGTCCATACACAGTAGCTACCAGTATCCTTTTACATTATAATATGAAAATCCATAGCCCATTTTGTTTATTTCTTTTTGAATAGGGGCCAATGAAAATTGGAGCCTGTATTTGCTTTTGTAAAATGCATGATTGACATTTGTTGAAACATCCCATCCTCTGCTGGGTTGTTCACAATTGCATTCTGAATTCCTGAACAGTGTCGGACAATTAACCTCTTGGTTGATTGAAAGGGGAAAGTGAAATGGATTAGCCACTGCCAGAGGCCATGCAGAACTGACTTCCAAATGCCCATTGTGGATAGTGTCATCTCAACAAATTGACAACAAATCAGAATTTAGTACAAGGCATTGGTTACTGATATGACTTCATTAGGCAGTTGAACCTTTGCTGGTGGCCTGCTTGTAACTTGCCTGAATGTTGTGTAGGGTAGACTATATGTACTTGAAAGGCTTACACTTCAGGGAAATTCAGTAGCTGACAATCATGTACATGCCTGTCAGCAGCCAATTTGAGATTGTTGCTTAATCATACAAGTCTTGGCAAGAATGTAAGAGTGCCATCAGCATAAGTCTGGCTTCATACCCAGCATTTTGAAACCAGTGAGGATCTCATTAATGGCATCAATTCTTGTTGGGTACCTTGACAGCAGCATTTTTCAATGAAAGATTGTAAAAGCTGGTGCAATGATACAATGGTGCCTGTATGTGGGGGATAATTACATGGACAAGTAATGTAGATAAGTACAATAAGTACATAACTTATGCATATAATAGAATATTTTTCTAGAAGAAGAAAAATATGTTTTCCAAACATATAATATTTTCAATTTATTCTTTGTCTATAATATGAGAGTCAATAATGTGTTTAAAAGGTTTATAATGATTAAATTAAAAAAAAAACTGGGCCACAATGACAGTCTATCATAATATGACAAGTGGAATATGAAAATTGTCGAATTACTAATATATTTTATATATTATGTTCTGGTATAAAATTTTAAAGCAAAAATTCCTTTCCACACCAATTTTTTGCTTACAAATTGAAATCAATTGAGGCATATGTTATTTAGGAAATTAAATAGCATAACAGTATATTGCAAATATATCTACCACTGTAACCATTATATTAAATTATTAATTTGTTTCAAGTGAGTTCTAATTACACGATTATACTACTCATTTTACAAGAATATATGTACTTGGATTTTGTTGTCCATGATGTGTCCATTGATTAACTAAATATAAGGATATCACTACCGACTTGGAACACAAAGTTTTTTATTGGTAAAAATGTAAAAGTTTTACCTTATAGCCTGAACCAGTTTTCGCTTATTACAAGTTTCGTCAGAGGCTGCCATTGGGAGCGCTGTCTGTCTTGTTCTAGATGATGCCGTCGACTTTTGAAGGATCGATGTTGTGTGTGTGGGGTGTGATATGTTTGAATAATACGTGTGATTTGAATTGTGTGTCTGTTCGTTTAGGATGTCATTTTTATGTGTTTGTATATTTCCAGTTGTTCAAGAGTGTCTAGTTTTCTGCCTTTTATGTATATGTGTAGAATATCCATGTTGTTGTCGATGTTTGTGTATGTGTGGTTTGCTTCAATGAGGTGGTTTGCAAAGGTGGATTCGGTAGTGCCTTTATGTGTTCAATGTATCTTTGTTTGAAGCAAAGTCCTGTCTGGCCTATGTAGAATTTGTTGCAATCTGAGCAATTTAGTTTGTAAAACTAGATGCCAGGATGTAGCATATGAGGACAAATGCCAAATTATACAAACTGCACAAGGAATCGGACATTGTCACAGTAATAAACAAGGTAGAATTAGGTGGGCAGGTCACGTATAAAGAATGACGGAGGAAAGGGCAGGGAAGAAAGTATCATTGGAGGAACAGGAGGAAGAAGATCAAGAGGGAGGCCAAGAAGGAAATTGGTGGACGATGTAGATACAGACTTGAGAAGACTGGGGGCCAGAAGGTGGCGAAGAGTTGCACAGGATAGAGTGGAGTGTAGGCATGTTGTTCTGGAGGCCAGGGCTCTTCGTGAGCTGTAGCACCATGGAGTAGTAGTAGTAGTAGTAGTAGTAGTAGTAGTAGTAGTAGAAGTAGTATTAGTATAATTACAGTATACAGACCTTTTAAATAATTTACAAAACTTTTACAAGTCACCAATCTCAATATGTGTTCAAAACATGTGTTACCATTTTCAAGTGTGTATGTGCAAGTGTACAAAGAAACTGAAGAAAATGCATATTTAAATGTGTTTAAACTAAACATAATTATGAAATATATTTCAGTGAGCAGTTTGCTATTTTTGATTGGTTTTGTAATTTGTATAAAAAGAAAGTAGTTGTCAATTTTTATTTAGAAATTATCATTGCAACTTTTATTTTTACTCTTAAATTTCTGGTTTAATCAATGGGCAATGTTATTCATTTTTTAATAATTAAAGTCATATGAATATGTTTTAATACTACAGTTGGGCTTTGTTATACCCATTTTGAAGATGGGTAAAGTTTTATTATCTTAAATTTTCTGGCTTAAACTAGACGCTTAAATTAGATGTTATTGTAAGTTACTTTAAAATATAATTTTAAATAATAAAATAGTCATATGTACTTATATATTTTTTTTTCAAATTACATCAGATTGTACGTTAATATATCCTGAGCTGTAGATGTAGAACTCAGCTGCAGAACTCATTTACACATATTATAAACACCCAGTTCATTTAATATGAAAACCCTTTTGCCATTCTGATGCCTTTCCAGGGTTTGGGATTATGGTTTACTTGCCTCCCCTCCAATATTTGCAGCAATATACAAAGGCAGAACAAACTTTTTCTGCTCTCATATACATCATACGGGTGCTACTGAGTGGTCTGTTTTTTGGCAAAGCAGTCTGTTTGCTACCATTTTAATCAGTATACTGTTAAATTAACTATATTGGAGAATGTGTAAATGTGTTTCAAATATATAGTAGGCCTACATAAGTTTGCCTACTAGAACAGAGTGTAGTATGTTGTTCATCAAAAGTCCTTTCATATACTAAAACAAGGATCTAAAGAAGACTGTTTATGTAATTAATTTTTACTATCCCTACTCTTGACAGTCTTTCAACAATTAATTAATAATACTTTCACTTGCTCACACAAGAAATACATAGATACAAGATCAGGGCCGTTCCTGGGGGGTCGAGCGCCTGCGTGCAGGTTTCTTTGTGTGCCCCCATATAATTTTAAAATACATAAAACATATTATGTGTACAATAATTTATTTACACAAAATAAACAAGAGGTATTTGCAATACAACAAAATAAACAATAAAAAAACTAGATTCTAAAAAAGTATTAAATGTTATATTTAAATAACTTTGTACCAAACAACATAGAAGAAACAACAACATAAAAATTATAATATAACATGTCTGGCTTTTACAGACGCAAACTCGTTGATCATTTCATTGTGATCAACGGCTTCACAAATCTTATTTTCAATTGAAATAATTGCCAAATCTGATAGCCGTTCTTGGCACATAGACGTTCTTAAATAATTTTTTATAAGTTTTAGTTTCGAAAAACTTCTTTCGCCTGAAGCCACCGAAATGGGTAAAGCCAAAAATATCCTTAGGGCTATAAATAAATTTGGAAACAAAGTCTGTAAATTATTTTTTGTTATATAATTTAAAATGCTTATGGGCGAGTCTGCATTTGTAGTAGAGTTTGGCTTTAGAATTTTGTATGACATTATTTCATTATGTAAATCAAATCCGTCAATATCTTTACTTGTATTACCTTGATTTTGAATTTGCAAAGCAATATCTAAATCCATACATGATCGTTTAATTACTTCAGAATCTAGATTTTGGAAATTGCATAAAAATCCAAATAAATCATTGCATTTCGCTATTCCCTCAAAACGTCTTTGTAAGGACTGAATTGTTGTGTCCAAAATTTGAAAATAAAACTTGATTTTAAATTTTTTTGTTTTGGATCTAAAACAGATTCATCTGTACCTTCATATGAAAATTGACGCTTCGTTTTCGTTTGTCTAATTAAAGGAAATAGTTGCTCTACATCGTTCTTTTCTGCTTCTGCTATAGCTTCATTTATAAAAAATTGGAAATCTTTATCCGACCGTTTGTTAGTAAAATAAATAATAAGATTTTCTATTTCTTTAAGACATTCATTTAAATTTTGATTTTGGAGCATGTTACTAACTATATTAATCTTTGTTAAGATATCATACCAAATTGAAATTGAACAGATGAATTTAAAAGTTTTGATTTTATCTAATAATGACTGTGCAGCATGTTTAGTATTCATATCTCTCGAAGTATCTTCGGTCAAATAATGTAAACTTTTACAAATTTCCAATAACTGAAATCTTAGAATGGCTTTGATTTTGCTTTCCCATCTTGTTTCGCTTACTGATTTTAAAGTTAAATTCGGCGGATTCTGTTTTAAAATGTCCCACCTGTAAGGCGAAGCAGAAAAGAAATTGAACAACTCTTGAATAACTGAAAAAAAAACCAACATATGAAATTTTAGCCGCATCATTAACAGTTAAATTTAATGTGTGAGCTGAACAAGGCACAAACATTGCTCTGGCGTTAACATTCTGAATTTGAGCTTGAAGCCCTACATGCCTGCCAGACATATTTGCACCGTTGTCATACCCCTGACATCTCATATCATGAAAATCTATTTCGAATTTGGCAATATTTCTTCTTTTAAAAATTTTAAAAGTCCTTCCCCTGTAGTATTCAAAACTTGAAAAAAACCTAAAAAATGTTCTCTAATTTCGAATGTATTTGAGGAACAATGAACGAATCGTATTATAAAAATCAGCTGCTCAACATGGCTAGCATCGGGAATTTCATCTAAAATTATTGAGTAATATTTTGCTGTTTTTAGACAGGTTAAAATTTCTAGTTGAATATTTTTTGACAATAAACTAATTAATTCATTTTGAAAATGATTTCCCAAATAATGAGACATATTTTGATTTAATTCTTTAGACTTTTGAATATTATTTACATGCTCCATTATAATTGGATCGAATTTAGCCAACATTTCAACTAATTTCAAAAAATTGCCATTATTGGATTCGTAAAGTTTCTGGCTGGCTCCTCTAAACGCTAAATTTTGACCAGCTAAATACTGCACTATACAAATTATTCTTTTAATAATTGCACGCCATCGTTTTTTTTCAATTTCAAAATGTTTTTGTTGCTGTTTATCAATGGTGCATTCTTTAACCAATTCCTACCATTTTTGAGCGCTTTTCATATGCTCCATACTATTTTCATGACGGGAAATATTAACAGATAGGTGTCTCCAATTAGAGTAACCAGAAATTAATTTATGAGACTGCGAACTAAATACTTTGCAAAAAATGCAGAATATGGCATTTATTTTTTAGAATATAGGCCTACTAACCAGTCCCTATTAACGTTTTCGCCGTTTGGTAACTTCCGCATATATTGCGTGGCTGAAAATTTTCTACCAGTTTCATCAACAGGAAAGTTTTCTATAATCTGGACAGCGCCTTCTGTCACAATTAATTCAATTAAACGGTGACTTAATAGATTAGGCCATGTAGCGGGATCGGAAAAATCAATATCGATAGTAGGCGCAGTACCTTCTCCATCATTGCTTACCGAGTTGCTTACTTCTGAATTAAGTGAAATATGCGCACCAGAAATGGATGGCTGCTGATCATCAATAACCAATGGCTCTGCAACAAGCTCGACATTTGATGGGGATGGATTCGGAGTAGAACAATTATGTTTTAAAAATTTTGTTAAAGCTCCACTTAGTTTTTCCTTTTCTGCGTCCTTTTCCATTCGGCGTTTTTTATATTGGGCTCCTGATAATTTTTTCTAGTGCCGTCACTCATTTCTAAATAGAAAAAAAAACATGACTCTCTCAGCATGACAACACCCAAGTCAGAATCAGAATCAGAAAATGTTTATTTTCTTCTCAAGTACAGCAAAGTACAAAAATTACAAAGATACAACTAACCAGGTCTGACCAGTATTACAATAAATGTACAAATCTGACTGACTAACTAACCAATACTGCTTATTACTATACAAGAGAACAAAATTTGGGGCCTCTAAGGCAAGCCTGTATAGAGGACACCCTCACGCACTTAAACTAAGAAAAAATGTTAGCGGTCAGAGTAAGACCTAACTATTAACAAATAAAAACATAATTACTGTGTATCTCTAATAAAGCAAACAAATACTAAGATTAAAAAATATTACAATAAATACCTTTAATCTCCTTACAGTTTATATTACAAGTAGAATTATCGCATAAACAGTCTAAGCACTTATAAACTAATGGAGCATCAAAACTGACTGGTTCTCTAAGACTAAAATTAATGTAATTAGTTTTCAATTCAATTTTGAAAACAAGAACAACTTCCCGCGAATACAAGTACAAGATTACTCACTTAGTTCACTGCGGCAACCAAAGAGATACTAAAAATAAAATGTCGGGTTGTGGGTACTAGATGTCGCTACCTACCTGCACCAGTTGTAAAACCAGTAAAAGGAAAGTTTATTGTTTGTTTTCTTGTTACTTCTACAAAATGCAGCAAATGTAACATAAAACCAAATAAAATGAGCCACCGCCTCTGTAATATACCGAAAACCTAAGTCAAAATAAGTAATAAAAAGCCGACATAATAAGCCGGCAATATCATAGCGCCTTACTGCTTTGAAGCAGCCGACTCAAAGAAGAGCGGTAGCCTGTGACTTGTGACGGTTTTCCGACAATAAGGCAGGAATAGAATGTAATAATATTCATTAATTGGATTCCGTAACTTCCACTTTACAGGATACCGACCGAATTTGGCACCCCTAAATTTTGCCGCCTGCGTGCGGGGCATTTGCTGCATACCCGCCAGGAACGGCCCTGTACAAGATGATGATTGAACTCATCCCACAATTTCATATACCTTTTCTCATATCTGGATTGTATTATTTTCCAGTTAAGTCACACACACACACACACACACACACACACACACACACTACAGGTATACATAAGTTACACAAATATATTGGAACACATATATATTTACAAATAATGTACTAACTGTTTACAACTTTTCATTAAAATAAAATATTACGTGTGTACACTTTTACTGTCAGTTAATAATGAGGCAGTTGGTCAATACATACATAGAGGCCTTAAATTGATTCTAGTTTGTACTGTTGTCATAGTTATCTTTACTATGACTGAGAATTTATAAAAATATCGGTATGGAGAACATACATGACTTCCATGTTCTAAGATTTATATTTAAAATCATTTATGAAATGAAATATTTCCATAGAAATTACTTCTTTCTATGTACTACTTCAGCCGTAACCACAGTACTGTGGTTACTAACATATACCACCTCACGTTGTCGCACTCGATTTTCACTGATGATGGAAGTTGATGGCACTGCCGAAACGTCTGGTTTTGCAGAAAACATTGGACTACGGCCAAACAGCCCGGGAAGGAATTTTAACAACAAACTACTTCTTTGTTGCCACTACACACTACTACTAATATACTACTAACATAGTACACATATAAAAAATCGGTATGGAGAACCATACATGACTTCCATGTCCTAAAATGTATATTTAAAATCATTTAAATATTAATTAAATAAGTGGATGCTTGAGTTCTGAAGAAATTACGTATCAGCTAAAATGGTACCACCATGTCAGGTGGATTAAGACTATCCTCAACCATCTTGAGGAAGGACTGTACTTTTGGATAAAATGTCTGTAGGTGGAACGAAGAGCTAGCTAAAGGTAGCTGCGATCTGATTCCTGTACTGAAATTGGACTCTCGCTGCGAGGGGCCAAGGGATGTCTGTATCAAAGTCTATCCTGTCAATACTATACTAGTCATTTTTTTTTTTTAAATCGAGTCTTGATTTCTTTCTTTCCAGTTGTCTTCTGATTTCCTGAACGACTATTCTGTTCACCCGTATATATAAATTTCTCAGCAAAACATTTCTTCCTTAATACGTTTGTGTCTCCTGTTTAACACCCACCATTCTGATCCATGTCATAATGCTATATTCCACACAATCTAGTAAATAACTAGCCTTCAGGGAGGTCAAAATATTTTCAAGGAGGGGCAAACAATTTTCCAAAGGAGAAAAATAGTTATATATTTTTCATACATACACACATGCACATATTAGTTTATAATTCTCATATCATAATAGAAATAAGTACACAGATTGTATTAATTGCTTTAATACAACAACACTGCCTAGTGATCCACAGGAAGCAAATCAATGTTCATCTTTTCGGCTTGCACGCGTTGTGTTGGTGTGGGGTTTTTCGGCACTTTCCATTTAAAAAGCGTGCAAACGTAAGAAAATAAACATGAGTGAGGCCAGAAATAACGCAAATTTTGTATGTGTGTGTGTGTCCTGCCAGCCTTTTTGTTGCGGTAATCACAATAATAAAACTTTGGAAAAGTAAACATTACATATTTGAGATATGCTTGCCTGCCAGGAACAATATATTTTCACTCACACGTGATTTAAATTAAAATGAAAAATATAGAATTTTGTTAAAGTGAAATGAAATGTTTCCATAGAAACTACTTCTTTGTTGTCAATAATGTAGTACACATATAAAACTTATAAAATATTGGTATGGAGAACCATACATGACTTCCATATTCTAAGATTTATATTTAAAATCATTTTCGAAATAAAAATATTACTATAGAAACTACTTCTTTCTACTTACTGCTTCAGCCTTAACCACAGTACTGTGGTCACTAACCACCTCACGTTATCGCACTCGATTTTCACTGATGATGGAAGTCGATGGCATTGCCGAAACGTCTGGTTTTGTAGAAAACATTGGACTACGGCCAAATATCCCGGGAAGGAATTTTAACTACTTCTTTGTTGCCGATAACGTTGTACACATATATATAAAAATATGCATAAAATTAATGGCTTGTATAAGTTAATGATTGATCTCCATTAAGTAGTGCTCAAGTTTCCAAAGTTTTAATATTATGAAGTCCGTAATTAAAACATCAGAGCAGGTTTAGTGTGTATGAGGGTACACCGTGGACAAAAATTTTCAACATTTCCTATTGAGCGTTGCTTAGAGTAAAGCTGCGAATCTACAGTGTACGTTTCACAGAACAAACACGTGGAAAAGAAGGAGCGCTCCGAAGTCACTCATGGACCCTCAGCATCTTGCAGAGGGTTTATTCCCTAAAGACGAAAAGTCTGTCTATGTATCGTTCCTCTGTAAACACGTGCAGTTACACTGCCCAGCGATCCACAGGAAGCAAATCGCTATCCACGCTGGACACTTTTTCGGCTTGCACACGTTATGTTGGTATGGGTTTCGGCACTTTCCATTTAAAAAGCGTGCAAATGTAAGAAAATAAACATGAATAGGCCAGAAATAACGTGAATTGTGTGTGTGTGTGTGTGTGTGTGTTCCCTGCCTTTTTATTGCGGTAGTCATAATAATAAAATGGAAACGTAAACATTACATAACTGAGATATGCTTGCCTGCCACGAACGATATATTTTCTCTCATACATGATTTACATTAAAATGAAAATATCGGTATGGTGAACCATACATGACTTCCATATTCTAAGATTTATATTTAAAATCATTTTCGAAATGAAATATTACTATAAAACTACTTCTTTATACTTACTGCTTCAGCCTTAACCACAGTACTGTGGTCACTAACGTATACCACCTCACGTTATCGCACTCGATTTTCACTGATGATGGAAGTCGATGGCATTGCCGAAACGTCTGGTTTTGTAGAAAACATTGGACTACGGCCAAATATCCCGGGAAGGAATTTTAACAAAAACTACT
Organism: Magicicada septendecula; assembly: GCA_034769895.1. NCBI lineage: Eukaryota > Metazoa > Arthropoda > Insecta > Hemiptera > Cicadidae > Magicicada > Magicicada septendecula. Next base: position 620,662,898 of record CM068367.1, on the reverse strand, counting down.
TCTTTGTTGCCGATAACGTTGTACACATATATATAAAATATATGCATAAAATTAATGGTTTGTATAAGTTAATGATTGATCTCCATTAAGTAGTAATATTATGATGTCCGTAATTAAAACATCAGAGCAGGTTTAGTGTGAATGAGGGTACACTGTGGACAAAAATTTTCAACATTTCCTATTGAGCGTTGCTTAGAGTAAAGCTGCGAATCTACAGTGTATGTTTCACAGAACAAACACGCGAAAAAGAAGGAGCGCTCCGAAGTCACTCGTGGACCCTCAGCATCTTGCAGAGGGTTCATTCCCTAAAGACGAAAAGTCTGTCTATGAATCGTTCCTCTGTAAACATGTGCAGTTACATTGCCCAGCGATCCACAGGAAGCAAATTGATGTCCATTTTTTCGGCTTGCATGCGTTATGTTGGTGTGGGTTTCGGCACTTTCCATTTAAAAAGCGTGCAAATGTAAGAAAATAAACATGAGTGAGGCCAGAAATAACGTGAATTGTGTGTGTGTGTGTGTGTGTGTGTGTGTGTGTGTGTGTGTGTGTGTGTGTGTGTGTGTGTGTGTGTGTGTGTGTGTGTGTGTGTGTGTGTGTGTGTGTGTGTGTGTGTGTGTGTGTGTGTGTGTGTGTGTGTGTGTCTTACCTGCCTTTTTATTGCTGTAGGCATAATAATAAAATGGAAACGTAAACATTACATAACTGAGATATGCTTACCTGCCACGAACGATATATTATTTTATACATGGAGGAGTTCAGTGACATACACACGTACAGAAGAATTATATATATAAAGATATTAACTCATACATAATTTACATTAAAATGAAAAAATTATAATTTTATTGCCTGGCAACAAAATTATTTTATTTTTAACAATTACCATTGTTTGAAAAAGTTTAAATGAATTTTCAAGTACTTTACTGTTGTTAAAACGTAAAAGGTTGCAGGTAAACTACCCCTTCCCCTTAACCAATCTTCACCAAAATCGAAAGTCCTTGAGACCTCTACAATTCAGGGACGTATGCAAAAAATTATTTGATTCTGTTTGAATTTGCGGCTGTTATCGTTTGCCATAGAAAATACGCTTGATAAAAAAATGTTGCAGGTAAACTACCCCTTCCCCTTAACCGATCTTCACCAAAAACAATAGGTCTTGAGTACTCTACAAATCAGGGCTGTATGCAAAACATTATTTGATTCTGTTTGAATTTGCGGCTGTTATCGTTTGCCATAGAAAATAACCTTGTTAAAAAAACGTTGCAGGTAAACTACCCCTTTCCCTTAACCGATCTTCACCAAACACAATAGGTCTTGAGAACTCTACAATTTAGGGCTGTATGCAAATAATCTTTTGATTCTGTTTGAATGTGCAGCTGTTATCGTTTGCCATAGGAAATACCCTTGTTAAAACATAAAACGTTACAGGTAAACTACCCCTTTCCCTTAACCGATCTTCACCAAAAACAATAGGTCTTGAGTACTCTACAAATCAGGGCTGTATGCAAAAAATTATTTGATTCTGTTTAAATTTGCGGCTGTTATCGTTTGCCATAGAAAATACCCTTGTTAAAACATAAAACGTTGCAGGTAAACTACCCCTTTCCCTTAACCGATCTTCACCAAACACAATAGGTCTTGAGAACTCTACAATTTAGGGCTGTATGCAAATAATCTTTTGATTCTGTTTGAATGTGCAGCTGTTATCGTTTGCCATAGGAAATACCCTTGTTAAAACATAAAACGTTACAGGTAAACTACCCCTTTCCCTTAACCGATCCTCACCAAAAACAATAGGTCTTGAGTACTCTACAAATCAGGGCTGTATAAAAAAAATTATTTGATTCTGTTTAAATTTGCGGCTGTTATCGTTTGCCATAGAAAATACCCTTGTTAAAACATAAAACGTTGCAGGTAAACTACCCCTTTCCCTTAACCGATCTTCACCAAAAACAACAGGTCTTGAGAACTCTACAATTTAGGGCAGTATGCAAATAATCTTTTGATTCTGTTTGAATTTGCGGCTGTTATCGTTTGCCATAGAAAATACCCTTGTTAAAACATAAAACGTTGCAGGTAAACTACCCCTTTCCCTTAACCGATCTTCACCAAAAACAATAGGTCTTGAGAACTCCATAATTCAGGGCTGTATGCGAAACATTATTTGATTCTGTTTGAACTTGCGGCTGTTATCGTTTGCCAAAAAAAAATCTACACACACACACACACACACACACACACACACACACACACACACACACACACACACACACACACTTTTTGAAAAACAACTTTTTTTCATGTTTTGAGTGTAGTACAATCAGAATCTGCAATAATCTCGAACACGATTTTTTTTGCCATCACCATACTCCATTTCCTTAAGGAATATGGAAGTAAAATTTACCTCCTAAGTAAAAACATCAACTAACATTTTAATTTATAAAAAAAAAATTATAACCCCTCCCCCCTTCAACTACCCTTTTCATTTATAGATATTTCATCTACCTTTCTACAGTGGATTATTATGACCTTCTTTTCAGGATACTTTATTTATCAAAATTAAGCACTTTACTCTTGTTAAAACGTAAAATGTTGCAGGTAAACTACCCCTTTCCCTTAACCGATCTTCACCAAAAACAATAGGCCTTGAGTCCTCTACAATTTAGGGCTGTATGCAAAAAAATATTTGATTCTGTTTGAATTTGCAGCTGTTATTGTTTGCCATAGAAAAAATTCTACACATAGACACAGACACTTTTCGAAAAATGATTTTTTTTCATGTTTTGATGGTAGTACAATCAGAATCTGCCGTTATCTCGAACACGATTTTTTTCGCCATGACCATACTTCCATTTCCTAATGGAACATGGAAGTAAAAATTATTCCTTCCCCCTTCAACTATAACTTTCATTTATAGAAAATTACCCCCACCCCGTTCAACTATGTTCTTCATTTATAAATATTTCATCTACGTTTCTACAGTGGATTATTATGATCTACTTATCAGGATACTTTATTTATCAAAATTAAGTACTTTGCCCTTGTTAAAACATAAAATGTAGCAGGTAAACTACTCCTTTCTCTTAACCGATCTTCACCAAAATCAATAGGCCTTGAGCTCTCTACACTTCAGAGCAGTATGCAAAAAATTATTTGATACTGTTTGAATTTATGGCAGTTATCATTCGTCATGAAAAAATTACTCTTGTTAGAACATAAAATTTTGCAGGTGAACTATCCCTTTCCTCTTAACCGATCTTCACCAAAATCAAAATACCTTGAGTTCTCTACAATTCAGGGATGTATGCAAAACATTATTTAATTCTGTTTGCATTTACGGCAGTTATCATTCATCATAGAAAAAATTACCCTTGTTAAAACATAAAATGTTGCAGGTAAACTACCCCTTTTTCTTAACCGATCTTCACCAAAATCAATATGCCTTGAGCCCTCTACAATTTAGAGCAGTACTATGCAAAACATTATTGGATTCTGTTTGAATGTGTAGCAGTTATCGTTCATCATAGGAAAAATTACCCTTGTTAAAACATTAAACATTGCAGGATTGCAGGTAAACTACCCCTTTCCGTTAACCGATCTTCACCAAAAACAATAGGCCTTGAGTGCTCTACAATTCAGGGCTGTGTGCAAAAATTATTTGATTCTGTTTGAATGTGCGGCTGTTATCGTTTTCCATAGAAAAAATTCTACACACAGATAGACAGACAGACACACACACAGACACTTTTCGAAAAATGACTTTTCTTCATGTTTTGAGGGTAGTACAATCAGAATCAGCCGTTATCTCGAACACGATTTTTTCGCCATGTCCATACTTCCATTTCCTTATGGAACATGGAAGTAAAATATATTATTCATATTCTACTTATGCTAAAAGGTATTTGCTTAATCATATAGCATATAAATAGCATGGTTCAATAATAGGGCTTACCTCTATTACATTAAACTAGAATAGCAGCCACTTTTAACTGTAAAAATTTATTTAAGGTTTACAAAAGTTGTCAAGAGTAGGAAAGTCAGTAGAGCTAATATCTTGTTAACAGTTATAAAATTATACTCTAAAATTAAAAAAGCTATAAATTTAGTATTGAGTGATGTTGTTATTTAAAGAAAATCATTATTTATATAATAATCAAGGTTAAAGTGATATATTAATAAACAAAGCTAAAACCTTTACTACTTTTCACCTTCAGACCGGGTATAAAATATTAATTTTGTAAATACAGTAGTAGATATTAATTTGATATAACTGAACTCTTGTTTCTGTCTATCTTGATCATAATTTGTCTGTATAACAACCAGAAACCCTAATTTGAAGTAATCTTATATGCCTTTGAAGAACTGTTGACTGTAATCCTAATATTAAAAATAATATAATATAATACTGCTTATCTGATTATGCATATGGTATACATTATATTAGGTATATTCTGTATGATTATCTAAAAATTATCATAATATTAACATGTAATAATAATTTCTTAACTCAATACGATTTATTACGTATTACAAAAACAAATATAAGTTAGTGAACACCTCTCTCTGTGTTTGTAAATCTGTCTGTAACTGTATGCCTTTATTTCTGTCTCCATCTCCAACCTCTGTTTACCTGTCTATGTCTTTTCACTCTCTCCTCTTCTCTATATATTCTGTGTCCTATCTACATGTATATATACATTAGCGTCTTCAGTTTTCATATTTAATTTTTTGTACATATATAACAAACACACACAAAATTATATTAAATTTTCTTTTCTAGTTACAAGGATGACAGACTGATTACAGTAGCCAATGAGAGAGTTCAAATAAATAAGGAACAAGCTGATGTGGGATTCTATGAATTGATTATACCAGATGTTTTACAAGAAGATGTTGGTATTTACAAATGCATTGCAAGTAATCGATATGGAGAAGTTGAATGTGAGGCAACTGTCACAGTCACAGGTAAATGTGATATAAATATGTAATACATTATTCTGTCGTTTAATTACAACAATTATATTCATATTCGCATTCATATTCATATTACTACTATTACTACTACTACTACTACTACTACTGCTACTACTACTATTAATACTACAACTACTACTATCATCATTATCATCATCATCATCATCTCCACCATAGGTCACCAGCATTATCATCATGCTGAAATGAAATAACTATATATGTATATTTCAGATGATAAGAAAATATTTGAAGGTCTTGAAGAGTCTGACTTACTCAAGCCTGGAGAACAACCAAACTTTACTTGGTTACGAGATGGACAACCTTTTGATCCTGAGGAGAGATTTAAAGTTCTCTTTAAAGTATGTTTTAACATTAAATACTCATTTTATTATTACTTTAATAATTTCTTTAATTTTTTACTTGAATTGTTGAGCAAATGATGTGAAATAGTGGTATGATTACAAAGTGAAAACTTTCTGACTGTAGGATGAAGAGGATTCTCTGGCTTTGGTGTTCCAACATGTGAAGCCTGAGGACGCAGGGCTCTACACTTGTGTTGCAACCACATCAACAGGAAAAATATCTTGCAGTGCAGAGCTTACTGTTCAAGGTGAACATTCTAAACCATAACTCAATAACTGCTAACAGCAAATTATGTACCAGTACTATATTACTGAACAGTCTATGTTTGTATGCACACATGAGTAATTTTATGTATGTTCAATAGCATGTTTCTTACATAGATTGTAATGTTCAGGTAGTAACGAATATCATTACATTGTATGATATGTATACTAAAAGTGCTGTTGTTTACAACTAATTCTACAAGGTGTGAGGTCCTTTGAGTTATTCACTCAATTAGTGCAAAAAAAGAAATTACCTATATCCAACTCATTTCAGGGAGAATAATAAAATGCAGTATCATGGTGTAAATTTAAAGCCAGCAAATTACTACACAAGATGAAGGAAGGTATAAGAGTTTGTCATTTTTCATTAATTGTCTCATTAAATAAAACAAACAACTGGGGATACAATTTACACTGATAGGCATTAATGATGAAGTTAAGACAAATCTTGGAAATGAGATATTGACTGATGTACAAAACCATAGGAAGGTGTGTAGATGATGTTTACTAGCAATGAACGAAACAGCAAAACCAGACAACAAGAGAATGGGGTTTTAATAATTTTGTTGTCTGAAGTTCTTTATCCACACAGCAAGCAAATGAATGGTCATCCATGCATACACTTATAAGTACATATCAGGTTTTTATGTACTGAAAGTATCATAGTATAGCTGATTTTTCACACCACTGCAGGTAATGAACAAAAACCATATATTGTATGGTATAATGTAATAAGGAGGAACATTTTACCTGGCTGTATTTGATTTATGAATACTACATGTAAATTTAGGAAATAAATATCATTTTGATAAACAAAAGTGGTCAATGTAATATCACCTGTCCTGAAAAATAGTCTTATAACGAGTTTGATTAAAAGTAGGTGTATACATATATGCAGGCCCATATTTAGGTATTGTGTGCCCCTGTGCTCTAAGTAATATGCCGCCCCCCACGCACCACGCCCCCACTCACACAAACTTACGACTCAAACAAGGAAACAAGCCGTGATTTTACAGACATACCAGCTCAAGTTGAGAACATTATAATAGGTAAACATAAACATATGATGGCAGTCTGTTGTAGCATTGTAGGTATTACAAGTTACAACGTAATTTTAAATGGTGTAATTCTCTCGACATTGACATATAATTCATGTAGGATGTAGTCTACAGAAAATTTATTCTTTTTACTCTTAATCACAGTTATGTCATATTTTTTTATATTTCACAATTTCACTTAAATTATGATGGTATTTCTTAAATATTTACTCTTAACATTGTAATAATTAGACATGGAATTAAAAAGTAGGCAGTGTTTTTGACATTGTTTATTTTAATACATTACAGAATTACAGTAATTTCAGTAAAAAGCATTTAACCAAACCTGATATGTAAAAATGTATCTTAGCTTACATAATGAACGGTTTTCATCTGGCTTGACTGTGAGTAAAATCATTGATTATTTTGTCAAAACTTAGCCTGTTATTTATATCTGACTCAATACACAGAACTGCTGCACTTACAAGTCGCTCTTGTCTTTGGCTTGACCGCATGTAGTTGTTCACTCTACTTAGAACAGAAAACGATCTTTCAGCTGAACAGTTGGTTGCAGCTGTGCAGTTATAAATTTTCAGCGCAACACAAATATTAGGATAAACTTCTTGTAAGTTTCTTTCAACTAACATTTTATTCAAACTTGGCAAAGTCCAGGGTTTTTCTACTTTTTCACCTTTCTTGTTTAGCACTTCACGTTTAATATTTTTGATGAAACCTTTAAGATGGATACACTCATTTATTAGACTATCCTCCAAATCCGTATTGTACAGTTCACACAGCTCTTTTGCTGAATTCATTATACTAGTAGGTTCAAGATTTGTAAGTTTGGAAATAAAATAAAATCTAGACGCAAAATATGTGTACACAGATATTCTTTTTTCAAAATCCTCCTTCAATGTGTCAATTACAGCAAACACACTTGACTTGAGCTTTTTTTCATTTAAGTGTATTTCTTTTGATCCTATATCTTCAAGAGTAGATAAATTATCACCTTCCTCTTCACTCGTGTCAGAGCCAGACTGATCGAAAAATCGTTTCTTTTTCCTCTTCCTCTTAGGTGAGGTCATATTAAGTTCTGATGATATTTTATTTAGTGTTAGTGTCATTGTCTCATTTATCTTTTTTACAGCTTGTGATTTGTATTCATGATACAGTTCCCTAATTTCTTCAAGATAACCAATCAACGATTCATAAAGTTCCTTGGCAGCAGAGACATCCAAATCTTCTGCTTGTAGCTTTTCCATTGTCTTCCCAAACTGTTGGAATATGGCACCCCAAAGGCTAGACATAAATGCTGTGTCAATATGAGTTAACTGCTTAAATAAACCTTTAGCTTCGTTTCGGTCCAAACATTTTTGGGTGGCATCTTCGGAAAATGACTTAAGAGCATTGAATATAGCTGTCCCATCTAAATTTAGACTTTTACACGCTTCTTCTCGTGCACTCTAATGAGTCTGACTTAATGATTTCAATGTTGAGCTTTTTGGACCAAAAAATTATAAAAGGAAATTCCATCTCTGTGTCGAACTAGAAAAAAAATTAAAAATACTCTGCAAGAAGTCAAAAAATGTTACAGACTCCCGACAACACTCTGCTGCTTGAGAACCATTCAAATTTGCTGAATGGGCAGCACAGGGAACATAGAAAGCTAGTGGATTGATTGCCTTGATTCTGGCTTGCAAACCAGAATATATACCTGACATGTTTGAACAATTGTCATAAGTTTGACCCCTTACAATCAGATATCTCTGGATTTATACTTTTTAAAATCTCCAATACTGCGTCTGCAAGGTTTTCACCTGTGTGCCCAGGATTTTTGAAGAAGGTTAAAAATCTCTCATGTGCCTCCCCTATCTCATTTACATAACGAACAATGAAGGTTAATTGGTCGTTATGAGTAATGTCTGGAGATGAGTCAACTATTACTGAATAATATTTACACAACTGGACCTCTTCAACAATCTTAGAGACTGCTTTCTCTCCCATAATAATAAGGTCATCACAAATTACTGGACTCAAATATGACGTCCTTCCGCTACCTGGATTTCCATAGCGTGAAATGTGAGCAGACAGAAAGGGGTCATACTCATCTATTAATTCAAGGCACATCATAAAATTGCCATTATGCTCTGACCCAAACACTTCGTTATCTCCTCGGAATGCTAGTCTTCGAGAAGATCATTTTTTTAAGACAGAAATTACCCTCTGTAGTACATTCCTCCAATACTGGACCTCTTGCTAAAAAACAGTTACTAACTTTTTGTCAATTCTAGATAATTCATTTGCTCGGGTTTTAAATTTAATTGCACAATCTCTGTGAGAGGATGAGTTTTCATGTTCAGAGATACGTTGTACAGCGTGAATCCAATCATTAAACCCTGATTTTGAAGCAAACCCAGATAGGCCTCCAAAAAGCATACAAGGAGCACAATATAGAGACCCCTAACTTGGTGAATAAACTAAATATTCTCGTTTTACAACATTCCCATTCAAAAGCTTTCTTTTAAATGAACTATCAGTACAGTACCTCTTTCTACCATCATGATATAGACGAACTGACTTTGAAAAATTAGAATCGTCATTTTGTTTTATACCCTGTTTGATTAAGAAATCAATGGTTTCGTCAGACTGATATGGATCAATGTCTGGCAAACATATTATACTGTCATTATTTTTGTCTAGACCAGGAGATGCCGATGTTGAGGGTTCTGGATGAACCCTCATTATTTTCATCAGAAGTGCTAGAACCTTGGTTGGTTCAGTTGTTTGCATTCATAACCAGTACCACCAGTATTACTATTACTTACTGTACATGAATTTTTGGTTCTTCAGAAATTTTGTTTTCAGTTTTTTCATAACTAAAAAATGATTCAATTTTCTTACTTTTTTAATGGTGTCATTTTCTTTTTGTTTCTTTTCTTCTGCCTTCTGTCTATATGCCACCCCACTTAGTCTTTTTCTTCCGTCCATTTCAATTTTATACTTAAATACCGATTTGCAATCCAATAAAGCACTAAAGAAGTAAAAAATAAACTCGTACTATTTTTAATTTCACATCACAGTTCACAGTTTAATAAAAACTAACATAACCTAGTTGAATAGAATAGGCGAACGGTAGCACAGAGTGCCGCACGAGCCAGACCAGAGCGGCAGCCGATAGCACAGTGTTGCCAACAAAAACCTTCCCTACCTCATTTATACAGACTAGTAGCACTAGTAGAACAGCAGCGGAATACTGGATTTTGAATGGCAATATGACATATGAGTAAGCGGAAATAACCTAGTGACAGACAGGAATGCAACGTTTGCTTCCTCAACAGTATACACTGCTCGCAACAATCTACATGAATGGCATTGATTATTTGATTTCATAAATTGTTGCAGTTACATTGGAAATTATTTTAATAATTGAGTCCTTCAATAGTTGACCAAATGTTATAATTATTGGTGACGAGACGATTAATTTCCAATTATTCGTCACCAATAATGATTTTAATGCATTGGAAATATCCTTTCATTGTGAATCTAAAAAATAAAAATCCAAAATTTTGCCCCCCCCCCCAAATCTTGCTGCCCTGTGCGCGAGCACAGAATAGCACGTGCCTAAATACGGGCCTGCATATATGTGGACATGGGTAAAATGTAATAACAGTAGCCTACTGTTAGAAACTAGGAATTATTGTAACACACATTGGCAATTGAAAGTAAATAAAAAATTGGAAGTTAATGTTAATAATCATTAATTAGTTGTCAGCAAAGCACAATGACTGGCACTACCTTAGGAAGAAAACTAGCTCGATTATGTGTCAGTGTACAGCGGTGTAAGTGTGTATGAAGAGTATTCACTACTGCTACTAGTAAAAGTACCACTTTTTGTACTTTTACATGGTTGATGTACCTGCCATTTAGAACATGCAAAAGTGTAGAGTTTTAAAATGTTTGTGCATCAAAATAAAAATAATACCATAATGGAAATAAAATACCACACACACACACACACACACAGCAATATGTAGTGTGCAATATTACAGTTTAATCGACTGTAATATGACTAAGCAGAGGCTACATAGGCTGTAGCCTAGGGGCTCGCACCACAATCAGAAAGAAAAGAATAGAACAGTCAACTTGCATAAAAATTATTTGGTTCATGTTTTAGAGAACAGTAGAAGTTATCAGAGGAAACGATGATACTATGAGCCGTGTATAGGGTAGATTGGGGTAAGAGTGGACACTTAAATTTAAAATTATCTCTAACTCCACTCATTGCACTACGACAATAAATAAATATATAAATATATAAAAAAATAAATATATTTCCAAAACGTGTCAAATGTGAACTGTTGCCCCATAGGTGGGGCAAAAGTTTGCAATTAAATTAATTTGAATAAATTAACTTTATTTAACTTTAAACAAATTTATTAATTTTATTAATTATTTTTGTTTACTTTATTAACACATTTGACCAATTTTTAATTTATTAACTTTATTAACAAATTTAATTAAAAAGCTGAAAGAATTATAGTCATTGTAAAGTATTACAATGTTGCAATGATATATTACAGTTGAACAAATGTACAGTAGAAAAAAATGTAAGAAACTAATTATGCTCACTTCAGATTGTAGTGGGGTATGTTTTATAATGCAAACTTTCACCCCACCAGTCTGTGCAAACCTTTGCCCCACAGGCTACTTTTTTGCTATTTGATCAGTGATGTAGTCTATTACTATAGTTTAATATTATAACGCCTAGGTTTAAAAGATGAATTTGAACTTTCTAAAATGATTATTATTTATTGGTACTTTCACTTGTGAAACTTACTTGTTGCTATTCCCTCTGTATGCTGTTTACATATAGAACCACATTTAGAAAACACAATTACTAAATAGCATACAGAAACAACAATACCATCAAGAGACACATTAACGGCACAAACAGAGACATAGACATATACAACAAAACAGGCGTATATAAATTAAACTGTAACGATTGCAATAAATTCTATATAGGCCAGACAGGAAGATCTTTTTCCTCCAGATTTTCTGAACACACAAAAGCATTATCCAATAACAACATACAATCCACATTTGCCACACACATCCAGACAGAAAACCACAGTTACACCAATATAAAAAACAATCTTGAAATTTTACACTACCTACCCAAAAGTCGCAAACTCAACACCGCAGAACAATACGAAATATACAAACACAACAAAACACAACCAAACAACATACTCAATGAACATTTACAATTTAAATCCAACACACTATTCGACACAATAATACACAATGCATATAACAATTCAGAATCCCGCGCCAACCCCCTTCCATCTCCGCACCCCCACACACAACCAGTCACCTAAAAAACCGTTACAAATTACCGACTACTTGACACATTCCGTATTCAAACCTCACTGAAGAAGGAGAACACAACTCCGACACGGCGTTTGAGGAATATCAACAAGTAAGTTTCACAAGTGAAAGTACCAATAAATAATAATTATTAAGTGCTGTGAAAAAAGTAGTGATGAACATTCAAAATAATTTTAAAATGAATAATTTATAACTTAAAGAGTTTACTGAATAATTTATAGGCATTATAAAGTTTCCTGAATATCAAAATATTACATCAAAACTAGTGATTCAATATTTACTGCATTGTAAATGAATGAAAGGTCATAGAACAACAAAGCTTTGTTCACAAGATCCTGCATATACTGATATTAATAATTTTGCTACTTTTACAGTATTGTTAAGCTATTTTTTAAAATACTCATTAAGGAACTTCAAAGTTTTCATCTGTCGGCATTATATTATAATTTTTTATATCACTAACACTTTATTAGTATGATATGTTTACCATGTTATTAATTTATTGTTATAAAGGAGCTGTACACCATTTACTTAGGGAGCCAGAAAAACCAACAGTCTCAACAGAGATAAAAAAAGTAGAAGCAAATATTAATGGATCAGCTATGATAGAACTCACTGTGGATGGTTATCCCAAACCTGAAGTGAAATGGTAATTCGAATATATTTCTGAATTGTAGTTACTGTAGTAGTTTGGATCCAATATAGTAGTATATGTATACATGTTTGTTTATTAATGAAGTAAATCACTCTGATGCAAATATTTTAGAAAAATAAAATCAGTAATCCTAAAAACATAAATTTAATTACAGCTACTTATAATCATGCATGAAAATGATTTTATTTAATCTTCCTGAAATATCACAAACAATTTCATTAACCATTTAAAAGTAAACAGTTCAAAACTCAGTTCAGAAACATTTGATCTGAGCTTTATGTTATGTACATATGATGACCAACTTTTTGTCATAAATTTAAGGGAGAGATACTCGTGATCTTAGCAGCCACAGGGCCAGACATGGAATACCTGTAACAGCAGCATCCCCATAAACCAAACAATAGCCTCCTGAACCCACTCCTCACATTGTAGATAACAGTATCTTAAATTTCAAAAGAAAAGATATAACTATCAAATTGAGTGTACATTCATAATCTTGGCTTGTAACAACAATCAAGGTGCAGTTAATTAAACTGAATAATGTTTAATTATTTTTTAATTTCATTTATCACATGACATGTTGAAAATGACATGAGTACATCTTCACACTTTTATTTTTATAATCCAGCCTCATATTTACAAAACTGGTTTCAACATTTAGGCATTGCTAATACACACAATAGGCACAAAGCTAATAGGCACAAACATACATACACATTACAGATTACATAACCTGCTCATACATACAACTCATAATTTGCAAACATCAAGCTTACTAACACAGACATGGCTCAGTGATATAATATAAATAATGAGTGATAAGACTTGATAACACTAACACTGATGGTGAAGCGATTGGTGACACTGGGGGTTTGATTTTCTGTTTTTGGTGGCTTTGTATCATAGGTTTTGGGGCTTAATTATTATAATTATAGTTTGTGCTGAATGTCAATCAGATGGGCAGTGGAATCAAAGTCCTATCGGTTGTCAAAATTTAAGGTATAATTTTTTCAGATCCAGTGCTGATAGATTATGTACAAACTTGGTACCATATATAATCTAGAGGAGACCAGGGACAGTTTGGAAGATTTTTTGTTTTGAATTTTTAGCAGAAAAAATCAGTGACTAATTGCTGTGTATTAGGCACTATTTGATAACCCAGAATATGGGTTATTAAACTTTGCCCTATGAAATTTGTGTCATACATACTTTATTTGTCTACTTTAAAGCACAAATGGGTGCAAACTGTCCAAACTATCCCCACTCATGCAGTTATATTGGACACAGAGGTTGGATAGTTTGGAAAAATTGAAAAATTATAAAACAGTATATAACAACAAATTTCAAAAATCTTCAAAGTCAATGAAACATAAAATTTACCTCACATAAGGATAAATGATAATTACCCAGCATAAAACTTTTTCAGTGATAAAAAGAACAAAATGCAAATCTTTTACTAAGTTATGAAGATAATGATATGGTTTTAAGTTAAAATGATAAAACATTTTTAAAGTCATAGTAGTGAATGGTAAACTAGTATAAATTTATGTAAGTAATTAAATAAGAAAAGCTTAAAAAAATTTAAAAAGTTTTTAGAATTCACTTAAATACGAAACACACTTTATGTTTAAAACAAACCTGGTTAATGAAATTTGTTATGAATTTTAAATTAATATTTTCCTCTTCTAATTTACACCTGTGGAATTTTGTTACAAATGTCTTCAGATGTAATTGTAGCATTGTCTTCTACTATGGGGTAAACAAAAGCTATTCCTCACTGCCAAAGAAAATTTTTTTCATACTCAAACCACAGATTTGATTATTGTTACTACCCTATTAATAGAAGGCAGCACAGTTTTTTCTGTGGAAATTTTATTACTACAAAATCTCTCTCCTTAATGTCTTCTTCACCTCCATTATCTTCAGCACTTTCCTCAGAAGACTCAGCCAAATTGAAAGAGGAGTCTCCTGATTCTTCACATAAGTCATCATTGTCTTTTACAATGAATTTTTCTCTTGAGGATCTAATCCCTACTTCTCTTTTCCAGCTGTAGTTTTTCAAAAGTGTCAGTAGCAATCATGCACTAAACTTGTTTATAGTCATGGTTAGACTGTAATTGCTGGGTTTCACCTTAGGAAGAGGCCTTACATCTTCTGGAGTAACAGTACCTATTCTGCACAGCTTGTTCAGATTTAAGTGGAAAAGGTGTCAGTCATCCCGTAAGATTTTAATGGAAAAACCGGAAAATGTTGCATGGAGAGCTAAATACTTAAGAGAGATCAGACAACACAGGTATAATAAAAGAAATATAGTTTACCTCGACGAAACCTATATTCATTCCACACTATCTGTTCCATCTTGTTGGCAATCCGAAACAGAAATTGGAAGTGCTAAAGCGACCAGTAAGGGGCGTAGGTTAATTATAATACATGCAGGTAGGGAACAGGGCTGGAGAGAGGGGGGCAGGAGGGGCCAGAGCCCCGGGGCCTGGGGTCCCGAAGCGGGCCCGGCGCATAACATATGTTCTTCTGGCCATTTATTAACAGCGTAAAACCCATTTATTTACGATTAAAGTTAAGAATAACGAATTGTAGGGTCAATTAATAAATCCTAAACCATTAACAATCCAACAGTAATGATTTTGGTAAGTTTTTCTTTGAAGGGGGGGCCAAAAAATGTTTAGCCCCGGGGCCCGTGATCGCTCTCACCGGCCCTGGTGGGGAATGTGGGTTTGTTAAAAAACGCTCTTCTGATTTTTCAGTCACAACAAAAAAGTGGGGATTATCATGATGACATGAACTATGAGAATTTTTCTAAATGGGTTCAAAACATGTTAATTCCGAATTTGCCTCCCAATTCTGTCGTTGTTATGGATAATGCAAGTTATCACAGTGTGCAAGAGAACAAAAAGCCGACCTCGTCATCTATTAAACAGTCTATTATGGATTGGCTTAGACATAACAATGTTGCATTCCAAGAACCTATAACTAAAGCAGAGCTGCTGTTACTGGTTAAATATGTGCAAACCAAACCGACTTATAGGATAGATAAACTGTTCGTTGATGCCGGTCACACAGTTGTACGTTTGCCACCGTATCATCCTGATTTGTCGCCTATCGAACTTGTTTGGGGTGACGTAAAAGGTAGTATCAGTGAGTGCCTGTCTGAATCCTTGGAAGTGAAATGGAAACTTTGTGAAAAGTTGTTTTTAGAATACTCAGTTGATAAGTGGAAGAAGAGTGTTGTGACCATGTAATTAAAATTGAAAATGAGTACTGGAAAAATGACGGTTTAATGGATGAAGCTGTCGATGAACTGATTATTTCTATAAATGGAGACTCATCTGATTCAGATTTCAGCAGTTCAGAGTCGGAAACAAGCGCTACTGATATAGAATAATTAACTGACAACAGTTTAAAGGTATGTAGAATTTAATATTTATTTCTTAGATAACAAAATAGAATACAATATTTATGTATTATTTTGGATGATATTTTAAATTAACAACTTGCAAATAACACAACAAATTGACAATACTGCGATATAGTGAGCAAGTGAGTGAGTGAGTCTACAAATGTCAGTCAGGTGGTGGGGGAGTGAGTGTTTGAACGGACGGAGGGGAAGATGCGCGAAGCTTTCTGACCGAAGGTTCTTATGAGCGTGGTCTACCTATAGTGTGTGGCACAGATTATGACCACTTTTGTTACAAGCTTTCCATTCCCAAAACATGATTTGTCTCACCTGTTGGTGCCCTTTGTGGGCAACAACGTTTTTG
The DNA here is from genome assembly GCA_034769895.1 of Magicicada septendecula. NCBI lineage: Eukaryota > Metazoa > Arthropoda > Insecta > Hemiptera > Cicadidae > Magicicada > Magicicada septendecula. The sequence continues at coordinate 620,646,439 of CM068367.1, read as the reverse complement.
ATACAAAGAACTGTGATTATACCAATTTACCCAGATTAATTGTTTTGCTTCATTGTAAGTTGTGTCTCTTCAAACTTCATCAAATTTATTGAAAAATGTGCTCATGATATGCATATTAATGCAGTCATCCTAGCCAAATTTGTTAACCCTGGAGTGCATAAAGAAAGACTGGATTGCCTTTTCATAAAGGCTGTGAACCAATCTTCACCAGCTTCTTTTCACTTATCACAGATCAGTAACTTATACTTTTTTGCAGACTGCTAAGCCATTTTTCTGGCCATTTTTGGTGTTAAATCAAAAAACAAGTTTTAACACTTTAACAAGATTTATTTATGAAGCAACTTCTCAAATGCATCTCCAGATACCTGTTTTCTTTTTAAGTGTGAGGTGTAAACCATGTTCTCAAGGCCAATCTCTTTCACTTTCATCACTGAGTATCCCAGCCAAGACTCATTTATACCATGTTCAACTACAACAGTACACAAAATATAGGCCTGCCTCTCTGGATCACATCCTCAACTATACATTTTCATGCCCAACTGCCACAAGCCTTTCCATTTACTTTTTTAAACTCGAACCATCTAAAAATGAAACAACACCAATAAATATTAGCAAAAATCCTACAATTGATCTGTTAAAATAATAAGCCACCTTAGTTAACATACACACAAGTATAAATAATATGCCAAAAGTTTAATAAATAATAGACCTAATGTTGATTATTATTTATTAAAAATTGTAGGAACATTTAACATAAATATGTAGGTTACATTAAAATTTGCTTTGTTGCCTATTAATTGGTTTTGCCTATTAATAACAATCATTTTTTTGTAAATAATGCAAAAACAACATGTTAGACAAAAAATTAGGGATATTGGACACTTACCCAAACTAACCCCACATCTGCCCAATGACAACCAAAAATTTTTTGTGCCACAAGAAGGATGTTACAGTTTTTTATAATAATTAACATAATAAATTATTAATTTATGTTAAATAATTTATGTTACTCTAAACATTTAGAAATACTTGAAATAAATTACAAATTACAACAAAATTTTTACTTAGTAAATTAGCTTAATTACACAAAAAAATTTTTTTATATGTAATACAATAACATGTAAAATCTAAGAAAATGACTTTTAGACTCTCATTCACTCCAGATGATATACACAATGCCAACTGATTACACTAGAAAAAGAGGCAAAAATGAATAAACTGCTACGGTATTACTGTGGTGGCAATGTATTATGAACCTGTCCAATGTAATCCATGTCAAAACTATCTACCTCTGGCTTCCCCTATCCTCAGAAAGAGACTCATTGAATTTTTCAGGCCAAATTACTTTGTTATAATAACCATTTTAAATACATAGTTTTTTTTAATTTTGTCTTGGTTTAATGTACCATTGAGAATATAGAAAAACAAATTTGAAAATTATTAATGTAATCTGAACATATCTGTAGTTAGTCTATGTTTATGTTTCACAGTGTTAGACTGTTAGAAAGGAATCAGTCCTTTCCATCACTGTATTATATTCAGAACTGGAGTGATCAGTATTAGTGGTGTCAATGATAAACCTATCAATGAAGTTGCCTGTAATCTAATCAAGTCTCATTTAATCAATCATAATATTGTAATTTGAGTTCAGCATCTAATTTTTAAAAAAGAAAGTAAATAGGAAGGAGATTAAGAAACAAAATAAAAATAATTTAAAACAAAAAATTTACTTCCTTGCTGTCTGTCTGTCTGTCTGTCTGTCTGTCTGTCTGTCTGTCTGTCTCTCTCTCTCTCTCTCTCTCTCTCTCTCTCTCTCTCTCTCTCTCTCTCTCTCTCTCTCTCTCCCCCCTCACTCACTCTCCTCCCACTCACACACACTTTCTTTTTCCCCTTTGTTCTTACTGTGTGAGTATGGAGCCCTGTACAACTGATCCCATTAAAATCCTTAAGGACGTATCTGCTCATAAAAAATTAGTACATTTTTAGTGATGTGCATCACTTTAGCAAATGTTGATGGAATGAGTAACATTAAACAAAATTAATGATTTACATTGTGCATAGCATATAGGTCACAATACAGAATAAAAATTTACAAATTTCCATTCCTTAGTATTAACCTATACAAATTCATCCTATGATGCTGCAATACTATTTTATTAACATTTGATCCAAATTTTAAAAACTCTTTACAACTATACTCACTACCTCAAACTGAATTAATTATATTTATCAATGAGTAAATCTACATTATGTACAGAAATTTGTATCAGAATGCATTAGTTGAAAATAGTATATACTTTATGTATATTATATAATATCTAAAAGGACACAAAAAATTATTTTTAATATATGGGAAATACAGGAGAGTTGGTCACCCTATTAATGTAAACAGAAACATTCATATTCATCATTTACATTAAATACTTATTTACTTTTTAAAAGAATTGTTGTTAATTATACTTTTATTAGCTCTACTCTTTTACCATACAGCTTATAAATTTTTTAGTTTTAATTAATTCAGAAAAATTTACAATTTCTTTCACTTTATAAAATTGTAAAACATACGTATAAATAGAATTAATATGTAAAATAATTACATGCACCTAGCTTGTTTTCTCTTAGAGAAAAGTATTTTATTAATATCAATACTTTAATTCATTCTAAAATGCAATGTAAAAACAATTTTTTTATATTATATATCGAAGTCATAATGTATTTGTTTGTTCAGGACAAAGGATGGTAAAGAAATTACTGCAGGCTCCAAATATAAGATCTTGTATGAGGATGAAAAGTCAATGAGCTTATTGATAAAGAATGTTACTATTGAAGATGCAGGAAGCTATAAAGTGGAAGCCAAAAATGATCTTGGAATTGACAGCGAAGAAATTACTGTCACAGTTAAAGGTAAACATGATTTTAATGAATGTGAACATGATTTGAATGTTCTTAAATCATGAAACATTAAAAATTAATCATGTACAGTATATTCCAGCATGGATTCATTATTACTGAATCAATGTTTTATTTTAAATATTATTCATAATAACTTTCTTAAATGTTATTGTTCACTATTAAATCTTAAACATTGGTTATTTTTACTAAGTCTTTATCTTAGCCTTCTCTATTCTTACTATTTTTATTACTGACAATATTTTTATTTATTTATCGCTTGCACTTTTAAATTATTTTGTGTTCATTATAATTTACTTAGTGTTTCTTTTTCTATCATTTCACTTTAGGGTAATTTCACTTTCACTAGGTTAACTTCCGTTTACTTCTCACTATTTTACTCTCTTTCTCTACACATATTATATATAATTATTAATATCATGTCTTTCTCTATTAACAACTTACATGTACTCCTAACTCTTTGGCTAGTGTATTTTTAGCTATCGTGTTTTATTAATGACTATTTACAATTATCACTCAATCAATACTAACATTCATTAATTATTTTGGTTCTTTACCGGTTTCATTTTCTTTATTATATTTGATTACATTATTCCTCACTTCTCTTTCTTTATTCCTTGTCTGTGTTTTCTTGACGTGTTTCATTTTATTTTCTTCATCGTTGGTTTGTTCCCTCTTTGTTCTCATTTTCTTCTCCTTCTTCTCATCTTGTTTTGTGACGATTTAAATAAAAGAAATAATCAAGAAAATAAAAATTTAAAAAATTAAGGTTGCGAGCTCTTAAGCCATTTAAATCTCACTGTATTAATATAAAATACCTGTATGTACTCAGTAGGAGAGGAAGCAGTAATTAATTAGTTATAAGATGCTCTAATAAAAAGATAAATTGTAAAGAGTCATTAATATCGTATTTAACCCTTTGCTTGTAAGCAGGCGCTGTCCTGTTGATTCCAGACTCGACATGCTTTCCTAGTCTTGTGTGAGTTAGAATAAGATAAAAAAAACTAATGTTAATTATAAAAAATCTGAAGACATAAATAGTCGCTAAACAACTGATATAATTTATGTATATTTGTTTAGGGATAGTTTGTATAAATAAAAATGTTAACTTAAATATAGTTAGGAACTATATTCTCGCGCGGAAATTGTCCCACTAACTTTTGCCCAGTACCAGGCGAAGGGAGCGGAATTTCTCTCTCTTGCAATGGTGACTTCGTACCGTACAGACGTAGGAGCTGTGCGCTTAAAATATGTAACTACATTTTGTCTCGTCTTAAGATGGTGTACCAGATGTCGCTGTTCAAAGCATCTGGATGTATTAATTAATGTAGTCATGTGAATAGACAATAAGTTTAAAGTAATGTAAAACAAAAAGTATCGAAACGTAACAAAGAGTGTAACACAAGATGACATCGTGCTTGAACAAATAACAACAATTCCAAAGTCATACCCGGACATGTGAATCATCAGAAGCCACAAATTCTACTGCACGTGACAGAAGATGCAGATCGGGACTTCCGATAATCTACAAGATCATCTGAGATATCTACTCTGCATATGGTTCAACCTGCGAACTTTTGGAGCCCTTTACAGAGGAAGGCCAGAGCGAGATGACGACGTAGCTGTTCCTGTTTCCCAAGACGGATACACCAGGACGAGTCTTCAGTATACCAATTAAAAGGTGACTCGATAGCCTGTCTATCGAGGGTTACTAATATTTGTTACACAACACATCTTGAAAGAGACTTTTCAGAAACTATTAACTTTGTAAAGACTTATAAATTAAATCTAAGAATTTCATGTAACTATTCTAATTTCATACGTTGTAACAGTTTATATGATGATGTAGAGCATTATAATTCAAGCTATAATACCATTCTTCCAATGGTTGAGTAAAAGAAAGTCTTGCAAGCTAATATCATGAAATGAGTATAATTAAAAGTTTTAATTGCAGAAATACAGTAAGTTGACCCGGATCCGAGGTATAGCTATATAAAATCAAGTTTGATCTCAAAGTTTAAAGAAACCTTTCAAAGAACTTAATAATTGAATTAGTAAAGTCATGGGATCTGTCAGTATATGTTTTTTAATGTTAAATAAAGAGAAGTCTTCTTGTTACACACATATGAGGAGTGCTTAAATCAATTGTATACCTTGCCATTGTTTCCTTACACAGTTAGTAAGTAATTTGTTACATTAATTATTTGTGATCAATTCTGTTACAACGTAGGCAGCCCATCTAATTAACGGAGTTTAATTACGAGGGGTTCCCTGGATTTGTAACGCGGCAAAAAGCAGTTACAAAAGTGCGCCACTCTGCTTTCTTGTAAAAAAATAAAAGGGTAATTGTTTACAGAGTGTCACAAAAGTGTGCCACTATGCTAAAATTTTTTTATAAAGGGTTGTTAAGCATCGTGACGCAAACAAAAGTGCGTCATTCAAAAAAAATAAAGGAAACAAAGGAAAGAGTTTTAATTGTGTATATAGTGTCACAAACAAAATTGCATTCACTATGCGTGGATAAATTGTATGATCAATAACTAAATATATAATATTGATATATGCACTCTCAAAGTTACTTTAATAAATGTAATGTTCAAAACATATTTAATAATGTATTAAGTTACGTAGATGGTAGTATGTATAAGTAAAATATCCTTAGCGTCATACAATGCATGTAGCTTTTGCATTCTATAGGCCAGTAGGAACCTGCATAATTCGATGTAAGTACTTGCATACATGAATTGTGACCGAGCATAACAATTTTGGTCAACCGAACAATCTGTAACAGGTTTGTTTACGACAAACTATGACCTGTTGTTTCCTGAATCATTCTGCACAGTGTATGTCCAACTATCTAGCTTACATACACTAGTATGTGTTATAAAAAAAAATTTGATTAAAAATAACTTTGTTAATAATAATAAAGTAATTAAGTAGAAGTTCGTGATTTAAAACTTGTGAACAAAATAAGTAGTTATTTAATTGAGGAAAGTTTATGAATGAACGGAGTCAAAGTGTTGTCTAAGCGGAATAATAATAAATGTGTTGCATAAGATTGCGCTCCCCTTTTTTCGTGTTTATACCGGTCGTTGGTGTTATTCACTCGCATTGTGTAGACAATAAAAAAGCAAACACCCCATTGTCACACACGCTCAACCCTCCTTTGTTAACTAAATATGTAGGCCACCCTCTGACCTACATTCCAGTAAACAGCTGATCGGCTATTTAACATTGAAAGATATGTGTGTGTGATTTCTGTCTCTCCCTTAGAAGAGAAATTGTTCTTTTCTAATTTGTGTAAATTTATTACTTATGAATTTATTATATGTATATGTAATATAGGTGTAATATACTAGTATTAATTGTAAGTACGTGCTAATGTGTTAGAACAAAATGGCCCAATTTAACCCGGATTTGTTATTAAAAGACGAGCTGTCTTACGAAGCCCTTTTGCGTGGACTACCCCATGCTGATGTAACAGTCGCGGAATTACGAAGTTCAATTCGCGAATGTGGATTTGATGCGCCCGTGCAATTAAACAATCTAAGCCAACTCGATTATGAAAGCGAGAAAGAAATTTGTAATGCTAAGTATAGTGAACTATACTTATTGTCTCAAACACTCCAAGACGAGAAATCTCTGGCAAAAATTTTGCGGACTACCCAGAGAATAGAGCATTTAACCAGGCGAATAAAAAATTTGTCGATCTGGCCGAATCTCACAGAAATACCCGTTGATGTACAAAAGCTAGAAGACGAAGCTCTACGCCGCTTACCTTCAATTATCAACGATTTAAGACGAAAATCCGACTCATTCAGGATGGACGAAATAGAGAAATCATTAATGAAATTACACATCTCCCCAGTACAATCCCCCACCACTGGTTTACCTCCGCCTAACTCGGATCGGAACTCACCTATCGTATCGCAAGTGCAAGCGAACCCAGAACAAAAAACTGATACAGATGTAAATCCCCCTCCTCCCGAGCATTTTCAGTTTCGTCCCGGAAATAATGAATTGACCAACACCCCCAATGAATCTAATCACCCTCATCGAGGAAATACCCCTATGAACTATAACGCAGATCTATACGGAAAAATGACTCACCCTGTGGAGAAGATTTTAACCGAAATCCCTTATACAGATGGTTTAAATGTTTCCAAGTTACTAACATTTATTAGTTATCTTCTTCAGATAAAGGATCTACAGCAGCTGAATGACTGGCAAATTTTACAAGTTCTGTTACCAAAGTGTAAACCCCCGTTAAAAAATCGTGTGCTAGAAGCCCTAACCTCTACTTTCCCAGTAGAAGAGCTACATAGCTCTTTAATAAAATACTTTATTCCCACCGGCATCTATGAGGAAATAAAAAGGAAGACAGTACTCCGAGTACAAGGACATCAGGAGAGATTAGCTCACTACATCTCCGATATTAGGGAGTCCTCTCGACTACTACGTGTAAGCTGGAATGAAACACAACTGGTGGACACCATTTTAATAGGAGTGTCACCCGAAGAAAGATCTCGACTATCATTGATGAATAGACCCAATACAATTGCTGATCTAGAACAGTGCAGTATCCATTCTTCAAATGTATGGTACTCAGATCAAAATAGAGAAGCAATGAAAACCTCTGGAACTAATAGACATCAATTGCGAGCACTACTGCCTGATGTAACAACCTCGTATGAAAGACAAGTTTCTAGTAGACCTCACCATGTGCGCAAAGCTGGTAAGTTAACTGTAAACCCAGATAAAGCGGAAACCAAGTACCCACCTCGCAGAAAACCCACCTGTTATAATTGTGGCAAATATGGGCACATAAGAAGAGAGTGCAAAAATAAGCCATTGGAACGGAATAACCCCAATTCAAAAAACATGTAAGGCAGGGAGACCCGAAAACCTGTGTCTTCCGCAGCTACTCAAAATTGGGTAAACTAAAAGAAACCAGTAATAATAATAAGAATGAATTATTCTGTAACCAAGTGAAAAACAAAAAAGGTGCGAAAGATATCGACCCCTATGTGCGAGAATTTCGTGAAAAGTGTAATGCGATTAATAGATGTAAATGGAAAAAAAATCTACTACCATTAATACGAGTCGACTTAGGCGTTACATCCCCCATCGCCTTAATTGATTCGGGATCTAGTAGAAGCTTAATCAGCCAAGAATTAGCGGACATGTTAGCTAAACATCATCTAGTAAAACGGAACCAACCTGTGAATATAAAGTGTGCTAAATAAATATGGTGATTAAATAGACGATAGTTCTAGGAGCGTTTCTTATATCCCCAAAGTAGTTTAATAAATAATAAATAATGAAGTGAATAATAATAATTGATTTAAATACTAGAGCTAAACAAAATTCTAAAATCCTAAAGTTATACTAAAATTGTGTGAAGTGTAGAAGTAAGTAGGAAAAAAGAAAATAATAATAAAAGTACAGTTACACATTGTAAACAATTTGCAATGGTGGCCAGTTAGAGAAAATAAAAGCGTGTTCAGTATTGTAGGAATTGTACTAAGCAGCCCCGCACCCTCCCTCTATTGTGATAAACCGGTGCTAGCCTGAACAATTGAAAACCACCCCTAGTGAGTATGACTATGCATTGTAAAGTGTCTCCCCTCCCGCATAGCTTGTTTAAGTATTGTAAAAAGAGATAAAAGAGAATCATATTCGTGAGATTCCGCTTCTCTCAAACCAGTGATCTAAAGTGGAGTATGGGATCCTCTTTAGATTACATTAGAAATAAGTTTATGAGATATAATCAAGTAGTGATTATAAATGTAACGTAACAGGTCACAACGGCGCCGACTGAAAGGGTAATGATAGGGCAGAAATGGGCCAAAGATCATTAATAAATGCTGAAAGCTAACTTCCGTAGTTAGAGTAAGCTGGTGTCAGTCGGGCCGGGATGTTGTGAGTTACGGATAAGTAGGGATCATTCCAATCTAAGGTTTGGAAATTAGTATTAAGATTAAAATGTAAGTTAGTACTTAAGAAGTAAGAAAAAGGGAATTTCACGAAGGCGATCATTTAAATGAACAATGTCATTTAAAGAGAATTAGAAAGAAACAAACTGTGCACTAATAATAAATAACTTCACACACTGACACTAATCGTACTCCCAGTCCCCAATAGTGAGTTAGACTCAAAAAAGCTTAACCGTAGCGTGCAAATTAAGCGGTGGAGTATGTGACGATTTAAATAAAAGAAATAATCAAGAAAATAAAAATTTAAAAAATTAAGGTTGCGAGCTCTTAAGCCATTTAAATCTCACTGTATTAATATAAAATACCTGTATGTACTCAGTAGGAGAGGAAGCAGTAATTAATTAGTTATAAGATGCTCTTATAAAAAGATAAATTGTAAAGAGTCATTAATATCGTATTTAACCCTTTGCTTGTAAGCAGGCGCTGTCCTGTTGATTCCAGACTCGACATGCTTTCCTAGTCTTGTGTGAGTTAGAATAAGATAAAAAAAACTAATGTTAATTATAAAAAATCTGAAGACATAAATAGTCGCTAAAACAACTGATATAATTTATGTATATTTGTTTAGGGATAGTTTGTATAAATAAAAATGTTAACTTAAATATAGTTAGGAACTATATTCTCGTGCGGAAATTGTCCCACTAACTTTTGCCCAGTACCAGGCGAAGGGAGCGGAATTTCTCTCTCTTGCAATGGTGACTTCGTACCGTACAGACGTAGGAGCTGTGCGCTTAAAATATGTAACTACATTTTGTCTCGTCTTAAGATGGTGTACCAGATGTCGCTGTTCAAAGCATCTGGATGTATTAATTAATGTAGTCATGTGAATAGACAATAAGTTTAAAGTAATGTAAAACAAAAAGTATCGAAACATAACAAAGAGTGTAACACAAGATGACATCGTGCTTGAACAAATAACAACAATTCCAAAGTCATACCCGGACATGTGAATCGTCAGAAGCCACAAATTCTACTGCACGTGACAGAAGATGCAGATCGGGACTTCCGATAATCTACAAGATCATCTGAGATATCTACTCTGCATATGGTTCAACCTGCGAACTTTTGGAGCCCTTTACAGAGGAAGGCCAGAGCGAGATGACGACGTAGCTGTTCCTGTTTCCCAAGATGGATACACCAGGACGAGTCTTCAGTATACCAATTAAAAGATGACTCGATAGCCTGTCTATCGAGGGTTACTAATATTTGTTACACAACACATCTTGAAAGAGACTTTTCAGAAACTATTAACTTTGTAAAGACTTATAAATTAAATCTAAGAATTTCATGTAACTATTCTAATTTCATACGTTGTAACAGTTTATATGATGATGTAGAGCATTATAATTCAAGCTATAATACCATTCTTCCAATGGTTGAGTAAAAGAAAGTCTTGCAAGCTAATATCATGAAATGAGTATAATTAAAAGTTTTAATTGCAGAAATACAGTAAGTTGACCCGGATCCGAGGTATAGCTATATAAAATCAAGTTTGATCTCAAAGTTTAAAGAAACCTTTCAAAGAACTTAATAATTGAATTAGTAAAGTCATGGGATTTGTCAGTATATGTTTTTTAATGTTAAATAAAGAGAAGTCTTCTTGTTACACACATATGAGGAGTGCTTAAATCAATTGTATACCTTGCCATTGTTTCCTTACACAGTTAGTAAGTAATTTGTTACATTAATTATTTGTGATCAATTCTGTTACAACGTAGGCAGCCCATCTAATTAACGGAGTTTAATTACGAGGGGTTCCCTGGATTTGTAACGCGGCAAAAAGCAGTTACAGTTTACTTTATTTTGGTTCTTAGCTGGCCAATCTGTGGGGTTGGGTCAAAGTCGTTTGTCTGTCAGTCTAGTCGTTGAGTTTCTTTAATAATCACCTTTGGTTTATAATTCTTTCTCCTTCTTTCTCAATTACTTTTTACGTTTTTACTCTCTTCATTATTTATTCATTAACATACATTATTTTTTAGCGTTTTTTACATACTTATTGTTATCAAAACTGATCTGAATTTGGCGATGTTATAATATATATATAATACACACACACACACACACACACACACACACACACACACACACACACACACACACACACACACACACACACACACACACACACACACACACACCATATATCAGTTTGTATATATCTATCTATTCTCTTGGTCTTTGGTGTCCCTATGTTAAACCATTCATCAAACAAACTCACCATAAATATTTCTCTCTGCCACAGATTTCTACACTTCATCAAAACTTCTTTTAATTGCCTCTACCATTATACAATACTATTTGTTTTTAGTCTTTTATTTGGTTTAATTTCCAGCTGTCTCTTTTAATCCAGTCTAAGCTATAATCAAAAATTAAAAGTATAGAAACCAATCCATAGTAATTTAGCTTATTTACTGACTAACATACCAAACATTTCTTCTAAAATAAGTATTCTGTATGAAAGATTGAAGAATAATCAAATTACAAACTTACACTCTTTATTTTTTTCAGCTCCACCAAAAATTAAGAAGAAACTAACTGACTACTCTGGAATGGCCGGAGAAACTATAAAAATGACAGTAGAAATTGAAGGAGAGCCAAAACCTAATGTCACATGGTGAGTAAAGTAAAAGTTGATGCCTCTTAATAGTGTAATTTAAACACTAAATGACAACAGAGTGTAGTAAATTTAAATTTCAGCTACCTATGAAAGTTTAGATAAAATTTTAAATCAACATATTTTAAATGCAACCTGAACTTATGTTTTACCATTCATTTTACTATTTAGTGAACACAATACGGAAACCTTTTAAGTATGATGTGTTTGTTTTTTGGGTCTCATACTTTTAAACACTGTCTGAATTAACAATAAATTGGCCACATAAAGCAAAAAAAAAAAAGATTTTTGGAATTTTCTGAAGTTAGTAATTTACATATAAATAATTGTGTGTCTTAAGTAGGTTATATATTCTAAGTACTTACTAAAATGATTTGAATATTATGAAAACAGAATATTTTTGGATGTCCAATTAAAAATTGATTTCAAATTTGTTAGGTAAATTTCATTGCTACATATTGACATATATTTGAAAAATGTCAGTAACAGTAACTGTTTTAATTCTTTTAATATAATTAAAAACAAACATCAAACATTAACAACAGTATTTGTGTGATGATAGGTATAAGGATGGAAAAGTTATAATAAAATCAGATCATGTGAAAACGTATGATGAGTCATCAACATCATATACTCTGTTAATTGAGAAGTCAACATTAGACGATGCAGGATCTTATTCAGTGGTTGCAAGCAATGAACTGAGCCAGACATCTGAGTTCTGTAAAGTTGAAGTATTGAGTCCACCTCAGTTTATCTCCACAATGACAAAGAATGTCATAAGTAAGGAAGGCGAAACCATAATATACCAAGTGAAAGTGCAGGGTGAACCTAAGCCTACTGTTAAATGGTATACTTCTCTTCATGCATTTTTTATATTAATATGTGTGCATGTGTGTGTGTGTGTGTGTGTGTGTGTATGTGTGTGTGTATGTGTGTGTGTGTGTGTGTGTGTGTTGTGTATTTCTTAGTTCTTCTATTTAACACATTGTACTATTAGTTCTTAGTGTTATATAGACATGTTGTTTCTTCTTTGATATTACATTTAATGGACCTTGATTCACGTAAATTACATACACTTGACTGTGAAGAAAGAATAAATGGTTACATTTTTTAACATAAAGCAATTAATAATGTAAGTTTATTGTTTTTTCAATTGAAGTCAATATTTTAAACAAATATTTGAATTAATTTAATACTGGATGTAAAATGAGCAAAGTTAATTAAAAAATGATGTGCAAAAAATTTAAGATCATGTAACATTATATTTACTGTATTATATATATGATATGATATATGATGTTCTTCATATTGGAAATGTACAGTATATACTTCATATATATTTACTGAAGTATCCATCCAATTAGGGTACTTTCAACATGTACGATCCAATAAGTTAAGAGTTTACGTAGTTGAAGCTATTAAAGTGTGTACAATAACTACGTATCCTTATCCTTGGTCTGAAATTCTTCTTGCTACCCTTTTCTCACATCTTCTCACTTCTGTTCATCAGTACTCATAAAACACATGGCATCTCCAGTGCAAGTTAAAACTGGTCTTTTTGAATTAGGAAATTCCCTTCATATATTTAACAATCCCCATTTCTTCTATCTGTATCCATAATACTTTGTCCCACTATATTCTCTGCGCCTTGATATATCATAATGTTTTTCCTCCATTTGTAATTTCCTGTAGTTCTTAGTTTTTCAATCTTCCGAATTTTCCCTCAGGTATGCTTTTTGGACTTGAAATTCTTCATACTATGCATCTCTCATGTCTCCTTAGTTTCTTATCAGCATTTCTTGGAAGACAAATAGTTTCTGCAACTTACGTTACAACTGTTCTGATCATTAACCTATGTAATCTTAGCTTTGTTTGTCTGCCAATGTTTATGTATCTCTTAAATGTTTGATATCTCCAGTATGCTCTTTTTCCATTTGTATTTGTTCCACAATTTCTGTCCCTCTTTCTTCTTGCTCATAATAATTCTGTCTCAATCCTATTTTCATTTTATCTTTCTTTTAGTGCATTATGTAGTTTATTTAGCCTGATTTACCACTAACTCCCTGATCATTGCTTTCCTTGCTAGACTTCTCACAGCCTTCTCCAAAGCTCAATCTGTGTGTCATTCTTCACAATGATATCCCTTCCCTGTTGCTTCATAATATAGTAATCTTGCTGCTGTACAGCTCCATTTAGCATTACATTAAAAAGCATGATTGACAACTCATTTCTTTGTTATAATCCTCTTTTCTTACCAATGTTGTAGTTAAAGGCTATTTAATGTCCCTTCTTCAATGCAAACTTTCACTTATGATCTCTCGATTGTAATTAATGTCAACCTGTCTCTTCTGCCACCTCCTTCTTTTCATCTTCTCTGCTACTTTATGCCTTATCACACTGACAAAAGTCTGTTTGAGACCACTAAAGAGTATGTGGAATTCCATTCCATATTTTTCATTAACTGTGTCACCATAGACATTCTGAATACATAGATATATACAATACCTTGAATACCGGTACCGACACAAAATACCAAGTTGGTAATCTCCAATTCTTCCTCTTGAATGTTATCTCCAATCTTTCACATAATGTGAATATCATTATTCTATATGAGGTATAACAATTAAGTTTATAAACTCATCCTACAAAATATGCTATACATACCTTATTGCTGAATACCACTGTGGTGACCTTCAAAGTACTCCCTTTGGGAAGCTTACACTGGTGCCAGCACCTACTCAACTCTTTGAAGCAATTTTGGAACTCTTTTTCCTCCAGAGCTGCCATCGTATTAGCCTTAATGTCCTCAATGTCATCAAAATATCTTCCTTTCAAAACCACTTTGATCTTCAGGTTGAGACAGAAGTCATTGGGGGCAAGGTCAGGTGAGTATGGTAGGTGGTCTACCAAAGATATTTGTTTCCTGGCCAAAAACTCCCATACAGTCAGTGCCATGTGCATTGTTGTGATGCATGAGCCATGAGTTGTTGGCAAAAAGTTCTGGTCGTTTGCACCACCTCACTTTTTCGCACAACCTTTGCAGCTCTCCCAAATACTACACATGGTTAACTGTTTGTCCTAGATGTACATAGCGAACAATCACTCGAATATCAAAAAAAAGGTTATCAACAACATTTTGATTTTTGATTTTGATTGACAGAACTTTTTCAGTCATGGAGAATCAGGTGACTTCCATTGGGCACTTTCTTGCTTTGTTTCAGGGTCATACACGAAGATCCAAGTTTTATCACCTGTGATTATTCGACCCAAAACATCGTCTTGCCTCTCCAACAGGTTTGCATACAGTTCAACACTCCTTTGCTTTTGTTCATTGGTGAGCTCCTTCGGGACCATTTTGGCACACACCTTGTGCATGCTGAGATCATCAGTTAAAAATGTCCACACAGTTTTCCTATCAATGTTCACTTGGTCTGCTATGGATCTCATGGTCAGTCACCGATTTGAACGCACAGGTTGATGATTTTTGGCAATGTTTTCATCTGTTTGGCTCTTTACAGGATGGCCTACCCTTTCTTCATCAATCACTTGTTCCCTCCCCTCAGAAAACCGTTTAATCCATTTGTATGCCGCTATTTTTTTGTGGCATTCTTGCCGTACAGCTGCACTAACATTTCCCATATTTCACTCCCACTCTTGCCCAGTTTCACCATAAATTTGATGTTTGTTAGTTGCTCTAATTCCAGCACAGACATTTTCGTGACAGCACACATACTCAAGCACAAACAACAATGCATACCATTCAGTACAAATCTGCCATGTGTCATCATAAACACTGCTGTGAGACACTGAAATACCAAGGTTATGACATCTACAGAGCTGCTTGTATAGTGCTACCCTCAGCGCTAAATGGTGGCGAGTTTATGAACTTAATTGTCAGACCTCGTAGACCATATTCAATAGTATGATTCCCTCCAATAATTCTAACATTGGACCTCTTTTTTGATGATGGAGATTATCAAATCATGTCATATTTTTTCCACATATTTACAATTAAACTGCATATTTTTTATTTTCACGATTAATTTGTTACTTATTTGACCTGGTCCAGCTCTCTTCTTTATTTTCAGATGACTAATCATGTCTACAAGGTTCTCATATGAAGATGATTCATTTTCATTATTCCTACTGCCTATTGATTCCTTGAATTCCATTCCTCTCTCTGACCCATTGTCTTTATATAAATTTCTAAACTACAGCTTCCAAGTCCCTATTTGTGTTCCCATATAGATGGGGTTCATGACATAGTGCGCATCAGACGAATAAATGTGGATAGCAATTTGTGTTGTTGTATTATGAATTTTGTTATGTATATATAATTTTAATGTATGATGATTTCATGAGAGTGATAATTGGAGTTCAAAGATGAAATGTATATATATATATATATTTAATGTGTTATCATTAAAATAAAACAGAAGTCACAAATCGGATAAGAAAGGTATTATAATGTTACCTTCATGAGATAACTGTTTTTTTAACTTTTACATGTTTCTATAGACACTCCTGGATACTTGATTATCTACCTCTTATTACAACTTTAATGTATATTTCCCTCTTTAATTTAACTTAATTTCATAAGCAATAGTCAAATTTCCTGTCTGGCATATGTAAAGAAACTATATTGTTATGACAATCACACTAATCATCGTATGGTACAGTGGAAAACAAAATACAAGACACCAATTAAGTCACTAATCATCAGCTTTAATTATCACAATTAAACATTTTGTAATCAACAAGATAGTCTCTTACAACAAATCAAATAAAAATTGTTGTCACGCAATAAAAATGTCAACTAATATAAAACACAATTGTATTACAATTGTCCTGCACAATTATAAAACACATAACACTTCGCCAAAATACCTCGAACTGCACTGTGTAAATCGCCTGACAATAACTGAGCTTAGCGTCGCTGAGTTCTTGTATTTATACCCCGCCAAAAATCCAGAAACATCTATACTATGTATCAACAATGCTACTATAAAACACCAGAACGTAATTGGTTGAGGCCTTGCACACAGTGCGTGTGGACCGGTGAGTCCAGAACAATCTCGCTAACGCATGTTGAGAATCACATACGCACACCACATTACAGCTGGTTCCACTGGAACATTCGAGAAACACGAAGATTGTTATGTAATGTCATAACAATATCTATACCATTAAGTCATCTTAGTGGTGGAGTTTTCCATGTACAATATATAATCCATTTGTATTCCTACTCCTAATTGTCTCTATACAAAGATTTGAATAAGTTATTATAAATAACACTTGAAAATATATACGCATGTATTTATATTTAATATATAATATGAATGTGCATATATACAAATAAATAATGTAAAAAACACTAGTGATTTGTGATTGTTTCATAGGTTCTGTTATGGTAATGAACTGAAATCAGATGGCACACATATTAAGATAACAGAAGATCAGCAAACACACACTTTAACTGTCAGTGGAGTAACTAGAGAAGATGCAGGAAAATACACATGCGAGATTAGTAATGTATATGGTAAAAACTCAGATAGTTCTACTCTCAATGTCCGCTGCTCTCCTCAGTTTAGACAGAAATTAACAGATAAAGTTGCTAAAGAAGGTGATACAAATGTTGAGTTCACTGTTAACATTGAGGCTTTCCCTAAACCAAATGTCAAATGGTAAGCGTTAGTTGTATATCTTTTATTAGGATAAGAATAATCCATGCTCTTGAAAATTTTCTTCATAGCAAAATTTTATGGCAACAATCATTAATGTGATATCAGGTAAACGGCTTTTAACTTTAAGGTTTTCAGTTGAATCATACATTGTTAAAAAAATTTCCCAGAGTCATATAAATTAGCTATACTTTTGTGAAACAATTTAAACTATATAATATCTTTTTTATAATAAAAACTAATTTGTAGAATTTGTCAGTTACATAGGAGTGTTCCTAGTTTTGGTTTGACGATTTACTGATTAAGATTAAAATTTAATTATCAGTGAAATAATGTTCATTGATTGTTGTCAGTACCAATACAACTAAACTTATTTATATAATCTATACACGGATCAAAATAATAAATAGATTACATCAGTGAATTTGTTCAATTTTCATAATAAAATAATGGTTACTTCTGAACTAATAATATTGTTGCTCTGCTTTTGTAAAATGTTATGCAAGTATGTAAATAACAATTTAAAAAAAAACACACATTCAAAACAGCGACGTAGCTAGGATTTTATTTCGGGGGGGGGGGCTGAAAATCGGTGAGGGCACGCCACTAATCCAAAGCTGTGCATGCAGTGGAAAAGTGGGGGGGGGGATGAAATATTAAAGTTCCAGTTTGCTTTGAATTTTTTTTTATTTATTGGTGACATATTAAAAATTGAAGAAAGTTGATTACAAATACTCACTTTGAAAAGTTTAAACCTTCTTGCCCTTCCTGACGCAAACATGTTGACGATGTCTTCGTTGGACATCCCTATGACGATGTCCCGGTGCACCGACATCAAGGCTAGTCCAGTAAGCCTGGTTTCGCCCATTGTGTTTCTCAGATAGTTTTTTAGGAGTTTCAGCTTAGAAAAACTCCTTTCGACAGAGGCTGTCGACACAGGTATGACCGCAAAGATGGTGAAGAGAGTGTACATGTTTGGGAAAAGTTCTTTATCACACTGTGCCAAGGCGTCGATAGCTGTTTTAGGTTTTCCTGTATCGTTTGTCAACCTCTCCCTCCACAAACTCCATTCCCCTGAATGAGCTTCGGTAAAGCCACTGTGTAGATCGTCCTTGTAGAATTCGAAGGACGGCTTTACTTTGTCAAAATCTACGTCACAATGCGATGGGATCAGATACTGTAGAGAAGTGATGATTGCTTTGTGTGCTAAAAATCTTTCACTAAGTCCACTTATGAGGTCATCGTTGCACGGGATGAAGATTGAGATGCGAAAGTAATCTTCGCTTTGGGATTGGCAGCCGGTGGATTTTGCCTATTTTTTTTGCGCAGTTGCTATTCGTGGAATCGTAAGTTCCAACTGAAGTAAGTTGGCAAGCTCCTTTGTTTCTTCAAAAAGTTTCTTGAATTCTGAGTCAGCATTATGTCTTAGATCTTCCACAACGGCTTTCACTTTTCTGACATGGTCCAGAGCACTACATAAATCAATGTCTTTTTTCTGGAGGTATTGTGACAGACTATACGTGATGCCCAGGAGCTTAGAAGAAACAACTAGAGACACTAAAAAGGAACTAGAACTAATACTATTAAGAACTAATGACGACCTCTTATTGTGCTCATTGGGTAGATAGGCCATTTTCTCTAAGGTCGATAAAATGGGCACCAGCATCTCCTTAAAGAGAAGAACCGCTTCATGTCGCTCGCACCACCTCGTCTCACAGAGAGTTTTGATTCTATGGTGATCACTGCTGGGTGACAGCTCTTTAATCTTCTCCTCCAAGATTGCTGTGCGTTTGGCACTGGCTCTGAAGAATGAGCATGTTTCTGTAATCAATCCCATCGTGTTTCTTACGTTTTGAACTTTGAACAAGTCAGATAAACACAGAGTTAAACAATGGGACACACAGTGGGTGTATAAAGTTTTGGGATACTTTCTTTTTAGCACAGCTTGAACTCTACGAAACTGTCCACTCATCGCTGAAGCTCCGTCGTAGCCCTGTCCTCTTACGTTCTCTAGATCCAACCCAAGTGTAGTGAGTTTTTCTTCGATCACTCTAGCTAACCCTTCCCCAGTCACATCAGACACAGGCACAAATGTTAAAAAGTCTTCCATTAAAACAGGTCCATTTTCACTCTCTGATACGTATCTAGCACACAGCGAAAACTGTTCTATCTGTGAGATGTCAGTTGTCTCATCTGCTAGAATCGTGAAATATTTACTCTGACTTATTCTTTTGATTATGTCCTTTCGAATCAAAGACCCAATAGTCTCTATCAATTCATTTTGTATCTTTGGGCTGACATACATAGCATTTAGAGGGCTATGTAAAATATGATCTTTCAGGACGGTATCTCCAGCGTTCGCTCGAAATCGAATAAGGCTTCTGAAATTACCATCATTCTCCACTGGTGAAGAGAGAGAAATTCTGCCACTGTCTCTTCGACCTCTTAACGGAATGTTTTGCATCCCACACAACTTGACTGTCTCTATGATGCCATTCAGTCTCAACCTGTTTTCCTGGACCTCTTTCTTTCTCACTGTGTCAATCAGAGCTATGACACTTTCCTGGCGTTTTTCTACTAAAGCTTTTACATGACTTTGAGCTAAAGCGGCATTTTTATGATACGTGTGTGACTTGTGATTTTTAAAGGATGCAACAGATTTCTTTACATTATAGAAACTTCTTGTCACGAACACTTGGGGCTTCTCGTGGGATCCCTTCCCAACTTCTTCGGTGTTTAAAAAAAGTACACAAGTAGCGCAGTAAAGTCCACTTTCTTTTTTTGAGTATGCTAACCACTTAAATTCATCGAACCATTTTCGCTGAAAGTGACGTGTACATGTTTTTGCAACCTGTGAGGGGAAAATGAAATCCTCATCAGGATTTCCATAAAAAGTTTAGTTTTTCAACTTTTTCAAAATTATTCAGCTTCGTTCCAAGTCCGACCAAGTCCGCGATGTCGATGTTGGAGTCTGAGTGTACTGGGTCTCCAATTGCTTCGACACCCTCAGCTTCATTGCTGAATTCAGTCCTCCCAGGTTCAGCTAAAATTAAAAATAATTTTATTATCATATTGAAAGACGTGGAAAGGTTAATTCAAGCAGTTTACAAAAACATATGACTCTTAGCTTCGAGCTAAGTATAGCTCATAAGCAACCACTCCCTAATCTTATTCCTGAAATCAGCTATTCAGCTATGATAAAAAGTGAAATGATTTCAATAATGAGGATAGAATTCCTGCCTGAAACGTGCAATCTGCTCCAAAAGTATGCAAGTTACTAAATACTTCCATCGAAATAACTTCCAAGTTTGTAGAGTACAGCAAAATAGCTGATGGGACAAAAAATTGTGGTTCCACTCTCATTAACATTTATGGTAAGATTAAATTAATGATTACTACCTAGGAGGGCGTAGTTACTATTTTTTCAATTCAAAAATATACGAAATAAAAGTGTTCCCAAGGCCTCAGAGGCCCCAGTCATGCATCCTAGGGTTAAAGAAGAATTAGTTTTTGTATTGTACTTACTTGAGTAACTAACACCTTCATCACTTGTTTGCTCGTTTGCCACATCGGTAGTAGGCCTATCTCCATTCCCTTCTTTCTTCCGTTTAGGCGAAGACGTGAAGTAAGAGAGGATCGTCCATTTTTTCATTCTATAAGAAAAAAACGAGTCATGTGTAATATCTGCATGCATTCAATGTTTGTTGTTCACGCTGCCGCTTAAATTTACTTAAATAAGCTTGAACATCCCATTAATATAGTTAAATTATGCCGATTCAAATAGCCCTGCGAAGAATGATTCACATAACCCCACATGTTCTAAATTCATTGAAAGCAAATAGTACAGGTAATATCCAACAGATGTCGCTAGTTGTCATGTTGACTGTCGTGGGAGCTTCTACATCTTTCAAGACAAACAGATTTTAGGTTAATTCTGAATGATTATAGTGAGTAAGTTAAGCCCTTATAATCTAACGATTGAATATTACATACTGACTATTTTTGAACAAGACACACTTACCTCGACTACTTCTAGATGGATGTATGATAGCTGAAAGGTAGATAACAAAGAAAATTCTTCTGGTTCTGTGCGTATGGCTTCTCAAGACACAATCTGACACAGAATGGCAGCTGAGATATGCACACAGAGTGCGCAGCAGGCAGCAGACGGTTTTCTTATTTAGATTCAAATAGCCCCTTGATTCAATAAGCCCCACCTTACCTTAGGCTACACAATGTGTAACTCCAAACGTGAAATGATCGACCTGCCAGTATGAAATTTTAGCGTGCAAAATTTTAAAAATTTCTACAATTTGGGGGGCTGCAGCCCCTTCAGACCCCCCCCCCCCCCGGCTACGTCAGTGATTCAAAATAGGAAGTTAATCTAAAAATTTCCAATATCGAAATTTATCCAGTGATATAAATATTCTACTAATACAGTGGAATAATACAATTTATACAAATAGTGAGCGAGTTCTGCATCTCAGAGAGCTTACTAGTATAAAAACGTACCACCATTTTTAAAAAGTCAGTTCTTAATTTATTCATTTATTTTTTGTAAGCCACGTTTGCTTACATGTGTGTCAACGATCACAATACATGCAGTGTGTAATGTGTCAACAAGCATAACCCATTACAAAATTGTCTGCCTCCTGTACTTGTGATTTATAATAGCTAACAATTATATTATCTTCACACAGGACAATTAAAATTGTATAAAACACTAAGCTAAAGCTAATAACAAAATAGGACTAATTGACTTTTGGAACACTAATTAATATTTCTTATATTTATTATTAATAAATACATGATTGAACAATTTATATAAATTTTTAATAGTTTAAATAAGAAACTATTAATTTCTACCTATTTTTTGTACTATGATTTAAAATTAGGTTCCACAATGAAACTGAGATCACTGAGAAGACTACAGAATATACAAAAATTGAAGAAGGAGACAATTATAAATTAATAATTAAAGAAGTCACTACTGCTATGTCTGGGAAATATTCTTGCAAAGTGGTCAATGAGTTAGGAAGCAATGAAACATCTGCTACATTTGCAGTACACTGTAAGTAGGAGTTAAAATGGTATCAGTAGGTAACATTCACTTAATATAGCTTACTTAATATTTATATTTTTGCAAGGCCACATTTTTTTTCTTTGTCATATTATAGACTTCAACACAATTAAAATATAAAGATTTTTTTATTATGAAACTAATTAATGAATAAACTGTACTCAAAATGGGCCTTTGTGAGCTACACTCAGTAAGCTGCTAATTAAATCTGCCAGATTTTGTCTACACCACAAATTAATTGCCATTAAAATTGACTGTAAAAATTAGTTGCTAATTTTAATTATAAATAGATTTGGGTGGTAGCTGAACACCTATTACCTACTATAAAGAATTCAAAATTGGTATAGTCATTATGATATCAGTCTGGTCAAATCTAGCAGCTGGCAGAAAATTTTGAATGATTATCTATATTACAATAATATAATACACCTCTGTGTCATCCTTGTCATATACACACACTAGGGGACAGTAATAAAAAGTGGATGATTACATGATTAGACAAAATATTAATCAGATGTTACAATCTGCTAAAAATCAGAAGCATTTTGTATGTCATCTGTTCTCAGAAAAGATTGTGTTACAACATAAATATTTACATTTGAGTTTAATACTATGCTATATATATATATATATATATATATATATATATATATATATAGCATAGTATTAAACTCAAATGTAAATATATATATATATATGTTATGTAACATAATATAAACTAATTAACATATTAGTTTCTGATGGAGTTAAATGTTAGTAAATGTTTTTATTAAAACACACAATAATAACGAATGTTCATATAATTATTATTTATTTACATTTTCATTTAAATCAAGATGATAAGCATAGATTACAAATGTATGTAGTTGGCTCAGGTTGAGCTGTATATCTGAAGATAATATGTAGGATGACTGTTATACTTACTCTTTAATTTTATTAATTCTAAGATCTGTACCTCTCCAAACAGTAATGATTAAAACTCATATTTGCATAACAAAAATAAAAATGATTGTTAGTCTTTGCTAATAAAAACTGGTAATAGCCAAATCTATGGCAGTGGTCTGTATATATGTAATTTCTGATTTGTGTTGTAAAGCTAAACCAAAATTCTCTAAAGGACTGAAGGACATACAAGTTGATGAGGGTGCAAGTCTCACATTACAAATTGAAGTTGAGGGCACACCTGACCCAGTTGTCAAGTGGTAAGCATCTTTTTTAATAATATTAGTTATATTAATTTTGTAATGCCTTAATCTATATTACTACTACTATTATCTGGATTATTTTTATTTTATCTTCTATTATAATTAATTCTGTCTTTTTGTCAGCACAAGAAAATAACCTTTTTTTATGTCAAAGCATATTTGATATTATTATTGCATCAATTAGGCTGTAATATGACTCAAGTAATAGTTCCAGAATTTTTAAAATGAATAGTTATTTTACTTATTTATTTTTGTATTGCCATCAAATGTATTGTACTATGAAATGTATCTGGTTTAAACTTAAAAGTAACCAATGATGTGTCCTTGTAGGTATAAGGATGGTGATGAAGTTACTGGAGATGCACATATTAAAATAACTAGAGATACACAAAGAGTTGAGAACTATTCAATGACATTCACATTAGTAAAATCAAGTGATGCAGGTGAATATGAAGTGAGGGCTAGTAATGAAATGGGTACTGCTGTTACCAAGAGTATAGTTACTGTTCAAAGTAAGTATATTAATTGTTTAATCATATTTTATAATGTATTACTGTCAATCATGTTTGACAAAGAAAACTCTGAAAACTTTTGAATGATGACTAGTTTTTTAAATTAGGTTCTTGGCATTCTTGATGGGAAAAGAAATATAACTGTAGTAGTAAAATTGAAGTATGACTGGAGAATATTAATATGATTTGTGTGAGATTTGTTCAAGCAACTATATGAACTTTATGTAAAATGATTGCTATCATTGTGTGTGTGTGTGTGTGTGTGTGCGCGCGCGCGCGCGTGCCTGTACATGTGTGAGTGCAAACACTTTCCTATATTCTGAGTTTTTAAATATGCATCACATACAATCAATATTATCAATTATATAAAAATTATGTGTTTAGTAATACTTCTGAGCCATAATCTTGTTAGCAATTGGCAAATATATGAATAATAGTGTAGTATACTATACTATATATAATAGTATTTATACTATTCAATAGTTCATGAAAAGACAATTTTAGTAATCATTAGTTGTAAATTTCATATGAATCACAAGCTTTTTTTAAAGGTAGATGGTTTTAGGTTAAAGTGTTCTAGAATCTAGAATCAAGAATGTTTTTTTTTTAATTCTGAATAATAATGATGAAAGTACTATGTGCTTTTACCTCTTGTAAAAACACTATAATCAAACATCTTTTATCCAGATTTTGTCTGTGTTAATGCAGTTATATTTTTAAGAGTTAAAAAATTAACAATGATTCAGTTACAGGAACACTATATTTTTTGTTTCATAAAAAATATGCACTAGTATTAGAATTGTTAATGAGTATTAGCAGTTCACCAGATATTATCTGTTTTTAACATAATGGAAACATTTTTAAATATATCAGGGTGTTTAATATAAATTTATAAGATATTATTAGAATTTCCGAAGCTCATAGAAGTACATGCTCAATCACACACTTCTACAAGTAGAAATTTCTTTGTCAAACAGTCTAATATGGTGTTATTTACCAATGTTGTGTTAACATGAAGGAGAAGAACAGCAGTTAAGTAACCTATTGGTGTTGTTGTTGTTGTTATTGCTGTTGTTGGTTTGTTGCTGTTTTGTTGACATGCTGTTGGTGAGTTACTTTAATGACTGCTGGTGGAGGCAACTGTAAGCAGTTTCTTTCACAATCTTGCTTGTAAACTTTCGTGGTTTTTGTTAATAATAAGAACACTGTTTTTTGGTTCAACATGTTTTTTTATTACGTTTAACACCAAACACTTCACCCATACTACAATGAGGTATCCTCAGCCACTGACCAAAAAACAGTGTTAGTTTCTTTCACACGTAGCAAAAGTAAACAAAACATTTTAATGAAAATCTTACACATACATCACCAGATGTGGCCCATATTTTACTCCGTTCACACAAAATTTTCAGTATATACACTATGATATACAAGTTATAGTCTAAATTATAGTAAAAAATAAAACCATAAAATAGTTTTAGTGATTTTCACTCGTCAATTTATTAAAATTATAAATCCATGACAGCTGTTTCGGCAGCACAGTGCCTTTATCAGATGGTGTAAGCTGACTCCTGATGAAGGCACTGTGCTGCCAAAACAGCTGTCATGGATTTATAATTTTAATAAATTGACGAGTGAAAATCACTAAAACTATTTTATGGTTTTATTTTTTACTATAATTTACAATGGATTTTCACCAAGTAAAGGCATCAAGCATTAATTAGTTATAGTCTAAATGAAATTTAATACAAAGATTATAGTTATATAATGAAAATGTTCTGAGAAGTTTATTTCTATATTTTCTGAAGTATCCATTATTTAACACTTTATATGTCTGACAGAATATTTAAAAACCAAAATTTAAATTCAGTAAAAAATTTGAATATCTCTTTATCTGCTTACAAACTCTCTCCAATAAAATTATTGTTAGTTATTTTTTGTACTGTGTGAACCTCTCTTGCCTACAATATTGTTAAGTATTGAAGTAAACTTTTGTTAATTTCAAAAAGCTCATTTGTTAAACATCTGTTCAGTTAGTAATTTTTATAATACCATGAAACAATACAACTATGAATCATGTCTCATACAGTTAATATACAACCAGATACTTCGTAGTAGAACTGAATTAAATTAATTGAAGAAGTTACAGGTAAATTGTAGATAAGGAACTTAAATTGTACATTTGTTTACTAATTTAAACACAAAAATATTGAAGCAGTAGCCTCTTCCTTGAATTATGAAAATAGAAATGTGTATTAACAACTCTGTTTTTGACCACAGAGCATAAATGTTGTGTGATTTTTGAGTGTGATTGCCTGTTTGATGTTAGCTAAAACAACCATGATACAAGAGGATAAAATCAAGGTACAGGAAGAAAAACCTGTCCAAAGAGAAGAAGAGAAGCCAAAACCAAAGAAAGCTGCCAAAGCAGAAGTTGAAGAAGTGAGTGTACAGGAGATAAAACCTGCTGAAGTTGTGAAAACTGAGGAAATCAAAATTACTCAGGAGGCAGCAAAAATAGAGGTAGAGCAACCCCAGAAAATAGTAGAAACTGAAACACTGACTCCTAAAAAATCAGTAGAAGAAGAAATTATAACTGTTCAGGAAAAAGCAGAGGTACAAATTGAACCACCAAAAAAACTTGAAACTGTAGAAAAAAAAGAAAAAAGTCCTAAGAGAGCAATAAAGATTGAAAAACCAGAAGAAATAATTGAAGAACCACCTAGTCTTCCACAAAAAATTTCTGTTAAATCAGAAGAAAAGACTCCTGAACAAGCAAGCATAATTGAAAAACCAGAAGAAATAATTGAAGAACCACCTAGGCTTCCACAAAAAATTTCTGTTAAATCAGAAGAAAAGACTCCTGAACAAGCAAGCATAATTGAAAAACCAGAAGAAATAATTCAAGAGCCACCTAGTCTTCCACAAAAAATTTCTGTTAAATCAGAAGAAAACGTTCCTGAACAAGCAAAAAAAATTGAAAAACCAGATGAAATTATAGAGGAGGTACCTAGTCTTCCACAGAAGGCCTCTACTAAACAGCCAGAAACTCCTAAAACAGCGGAAATAAATGGTAAGTACACTTGTGTATACATTTCTCATATTCCTAATTAACATTTTATTTCATCGTTTTTATTTTCAATTTCTGTGGGTCAAGTAAAATGTTAGCTTACGTAATAATATAAAATCAAATATTTTGAAAATAGTTTGTTATAAATATTTAACATTTAACTTGAACACGCACGCACACACACACGCGAGCACACACACACACACACACACACACACACACACACCAGAGTCATTTATTATGCCACTATATCTCCATATCTTTAAAAATAAAAATAAAATTATTTTATCTGGAATAAAAATTGGTTTATTTATAATATCAGATTTGCTTTTTAGTGTGCATTCCAAATATTCAGTATAAATGCATATGCTGAATATAGCCTACATGAAGTATATTTTTAAGTACATATTTATAATTAAAAACTATATATTATATACGTTTACATGTATGAACCATTAAAAAGTGGCAACCTTATTTATGATAACTTTATTTTTGCTAATATTTTAAGTGCGAATGAATCCAACAGATCTGAAAATTCTGATCTTTTCTTTTGTAGAACAATAAAAACTCAATTATCCCTGACATATTACATGGCTTACCTGTAGTAACATAATTCAACTAGTTATTAAGGACCACTAAAGTGTGTTTCTACTCGCAACTTCTCAATACATCCATATAGTGCTGTCATTCTGAAGACATTGCTGTCCAAGTTTTATAGTCAGCTGGAGTTTGATAAACTGCATATTCTGATTGGTTTAATAAACCTTTCCATTCCCTAACAAATTTCATGAATTAAGTAAATAAATATATTTATTTATTAATATTTATATGCAATAGCTACAGTGTGAGAAGCAACTATATTTGCTTAATATGGTATCAATCTCTCTTTGACTGCCTTCAGCAAGATCAGACAAGCTACAGATTTTAATGCAGTCCATGATGACTCATACTTTAATATCATAAAGCACTACCTGTTCACACACTTGGAATTTTATATCTAATTGTGGAGAATTGTCTGTAATAAGATCCAGCCACTTTCTGGTCTAAGTCCCATCTCAAAACCTCCTATTATTAGGGCACCATCATATTTTACTACTTAGTGTATATACAACATGGGTTGTCCTCAACTGTAAATATAAATTACACAAAGTTTGAACTATTGCACTATTTTTTAATACCTATAACAATTGAATTATCACCTAAAAAAAATCAAAGTTTACTATCAGTATTGATACATTGTTCAATACTGATTATAGACTATACAGCACATTGCTAAAATCACAAGATCATATTGTTACAGTCAGGCAAGGTTATATTTATCACACATAAACATTTGATCAGATTTCTGTTGCCACTTTTAAATGGGCTAAATATCATTGATTTGTCATCATCATTGCTGTCTTGTTATTACAATTGTTATTCTTATCAGTTTCCAGTTACTAATTTAGTAATAAATTTGTTAAGTTAGTTTCAATAATTTTAAAAATTATTTTTAAGTTGTGTGTGTGTGTGTGTGTGTGTGTGTGTGTGTGTGTGTGTGTGTGTGTGTGTGTGTGTGTGTGTGTGTGTGTGTGTGTGTGTGTGTGTGTGTGTGTGTGTGTGTGTGTGTGTGTGTGTGTGTGTGTGTGTGTGTGTGTGTGTGTGTGTGTGTGTGTGTGTGTGTGTGTGAAATAAAAATATTGATTAATATTTTGTTCATATAATATAATGACTTAAAACAATTGCCTAAACATAGGTCACATGTCATAATCAAGTTCATTAGATGGTTTATATGCGTAACAGCAACTTCAAACAAAATTACTAGCAACTTTGATGATGATGATAACAATGGCAATGATGATGGTTGTTATATGATAGAGGTCAGGAGCAGGGGCGGCTCGTTCTTTGGGCGCTAAGGCGCATGCCCCCCAGTTTAAATCATATCATTAAAAAATCCATTATCACTACTCGTGGAAAGTCATTGTATCTTTCTTTAATACTTCAGACAAGACAATGTTTTTGTGTTAAGTAATAGCAGAAATGTTTTCGGAACAGCATGCATCAGGTGCTATGACCATCGCACCCATTTCTCCATTGCCCCACTCGGTCAAAAGTTGAATGAATTCGTAAGCTTATAGGCGGGAGTTATGCTATCAACCGGTGCGACTGCTGCCGCGCCACGTTGAGCAGAAAGTGGTGTGATTTACTCAGTACAACTAATCGCAGACTATTGATACAATATGGGATTTGCTCTTTTTAGTGTTTAGAGTTTGTATGGCGTTGTTAATTCAGTGGCGGCATTTGTTTAGTGTTTAGGTTTTGAGTTTTGATCAAGATTTACTCTTAATCAAAAATTGAACTAAAGTCATTAGGTAGGCCAACTCCTGAATTCTGCATGATGCAAACAGAAAATAAGAAAAGTGAGAATCGTGTTTTCAGAAGGCAACTGATTTCAAAAGATGCATACCAAAAAATGACTGGATCTGTGACTGTGACGTTCAGAAATCTTTGCTTTGTTTTCCATGTATTTTATTTTCTCCAAGAGACAGTGGTGACTGCTTGTGGACTGTAAAAAGGGTTAATGATATAAAGCATCTTACAGAAAAAATTAAGAAGCCTGAAATATCCGTCAATCACACGCATAGTGTTGTTGATCTTTCTTTGTTAGGTAAAGTAAACATACTGTCTAGATATTTAGAATTAATATTAGGCAATTACCTGTATTAACTTCCGTCTTGTGACTTATTTAGTTTTTTCTTAAAACAACGCGTTTCGAGAATAAATTCTCATCATCAGGTTTCAAAATACTATAAAAACATCAAATTCACCCAAAAGGGGTCGTCAACTATTTAAAATACACAAACACAAAAACACCACACATAATTAAACACCGACACAGTCACGGCACAGTCCGATGCGCATCGTCTCGTTGCCAATGACCAACTGTTGCACTTTGTCTTATACGACCGTTATCATTGCCCGCTGACCCATCGATATCGATGGCCGTGTTGTACAGCAGATTCGATCAGAACGAAACTTTGTCATTAAGTAGCTGGTCCGTTTGTAACTTAGAAGCCCTGTATATCTCATATTCCTCCACAGCGTTCATGTATGCACCCTTTTTACAATTATGAAGCAGTTTAAAGTTTGTGTGGAAGTCTGAGTACTTATGATTATACAGCATTAAATGCTGAGCGTAACTGGATCTAATTTTCGAGATATCACTTTTGGGCAGGTGTTCTTTAAAACGTTCGGCTGACGGCCTGCCCGTTTGTCCTATATAGAATTTGTCACAGTCATCGCATTCAAGCTTGTACACTCCAGTTTTCTCTTAAATGTTATTTGTAAAATAACATCAAAAAACGTTTGGGACAAAGAACTCATATCCCGGCTGAAGAGAAAACTGGAGTGTACAAGCTTGAATGCGATGACTGTGACAAATTCTATATAGGACAAACGGGCAGGCCGTCAGCCGAACGTTTTAAAGAACACCTGCCCAAAAGTGATATCTCGAAAACTAGATCCAGTTACGCTCAGCATTTAATGCTGTATAATCATAAGTACTCAGACTTCCACACAAACTTTAAACTGCTTCATAATTGTAAAAAGGGTGCATACATGAACGCTGTGGAGGAATATGAGATATACAGGGCTTCTAAGTTACAAACGGACCAGCTACTTAATGACAAAGTTTCGTTCCGATCGAATCTGCTGTACAACACGGCCATCGATATCGATGGGTCAGCGGGCAATGATAACGGTCGTATAAGACAAAGTGCAACAGTTGGTCGTTGGCAACGAGATGATGCGCATCGGACTGTGCCATGACTGTGTCGGTGTTTAATTATGTGTGGTGTTTTTGTGTTTGTGTATTTTAAATAGTTGACGACCCCTTTTGGGTGAATTTGATGTTTTTATAGTATTTTGAAACCTGATGATGAGAATTTATTCTCGAAACGCGTTGTTTTAAGAAAAAACTAAATAAGTCACAAGACGGAAGTTAATACAGGTAATTGCCTAATATTAATTCTAAATATTTAGTAACGTGACTTGGAGACAATTAAAACAAAATGAAAATGAATACTGTCTAGTCTGGACTCACAATTTAGACAAAGCATTGAAAATCACAATCTTCAAGTCAGCAAAAACTAGCATATTTTAAAACGGCTGATTTCGTGTGTCAAATTCTGTACTGTTTTTGAGTTGCCTCTAAGAGGTCATGACGACTCAGCATCGCCTACAAATCCAGGGGTATACAAAGGTTTAATTAATTTTACTGTGGAGGTAGATTCTGTAATGAAAGACCATTTAGAATTGGCAACTGTATTCAAAGGTACATCGAAAACAATACAGAATTATATATTTGGACTATATGTTTAGTGTCTGGAATAGAAAAGTGTACAAGCTTCTGAATTTGTGGTAATCGAATGTAACGAGACAACTGATGTGACAAACCACGATCAAATGGTATTAGTTTTTAGGTACATGTTTAAGGGGTCGATGTAAGAAAGGTTTTGGGGATTTCTCAGTCCTGAAGGTAAATGTGCAGAAACCTTAGCAAAGTGCATAATGGATAACATTAATCCTCTTCTGCACACATCAAAGGACAAGTTAATATCTCAGACTTATAATGGTGCTAATGTTATGTGTGGTTCTGTTGGATGTGTACAGGCAAAAATTGGAGAAGTGTATCCATTCACATATTTTGTACACTGTTATGCTCAACAATTTAATTTGCTGTTAGAAAAAGCAACAAGTGTAAATAACAGAGTTTTTTTCTCAAATCTGCTTCCATTCCATCAATTTTTTCACACTCATCTCTACAAACGGACGTTTTGGAGGAAGTAGTGCAACCCAGAATTTCTATAACAAGATGGGATTACAAATTTCGCACAGTCAACGTTGTGTACAAAAACCGATATAAGTTGGAAGAATGTTTCAAAGTTCTTGAAGAAAAGTGTAGGGTACAAACAAACTCACAGTTAATGAGGCAAGTGGTCACAGAAGGGGACCAATATTTCATGTTTTGGCTAACCATTTTCCATAGAATTCTACCCCATGTGTACATACTGTACCAACAACTACAGAGTAAGAACAAAGACAGTGTAATGTGGCAAAATGAAATAGAAACACAAATAAATGAGGAGTTTCCTGAGCAACCAAGAAAAATGAACGATAATGTTGGATGCAGCAGTAGAATTGGGGATGCGAAAGAAGTATGTGACATCATTATCACTCACGTAAAAGATAGATTTACTTACACGGGTCACTTAGAAGCAGCTTCATTGACATCCAATGACTTATTTCCACTTTTTTCTACAAACTTTCCGGAAGAAAAATTCATACGAGTGATTCAGCATTACCCTTTCTTACAAGAAAACAAACTTGGTAGTGAATTGGAACTATATACAGACGGCATGATATTAATTTTAAAGGCGCAATAAAACTTTTTAATTTTATAAAAGAAAACAATCTTACGTCAGTTTTAAAAGAAGTGTTGAAACTTCTAAAAAGGATCATAACTACCCCCGTGACAACTGCCGAACCTGACGCTGCTTTTCGACTCTGAAAAGACGAAAGACTTTCTTGAGAAATACAATGAAAAACAATAGACTGAATATCCTTGCGATGTTATCTATCAACAAG
Organism: Magicicada septendecula; assembly: GCA_034769895.1. Taxonomy (NCBI): domain Eukaryota; kingdom Metazoa; phylum Arthropoda; class Insecta; order Hemiptera; family Cicadidae; genus Magicicada; species Magicicada septendecula. The sequence continues at coordinate 620,613,746 of CM068367.1, read as the reverse complement.
GAACTTGTTAAAGAAATAAAGGACTTTGATGATATAGTGCAAGAAAAGTTTGTTAATTTACAGGAGAGGCAAATGGACATTGCATAGGCCTATAGATAAATGATCTGTTTAAAGTGTAGGTATCATAAAAATAATATAGTTAGAATATAGCGTATTACTTTTTTTGTGGAAACAGTATAAATATTTTTGTGGATACTTTCGACAGTTTGTAGTTATGTTTATTAATAAAACTGCTGACTGTCTACAACGCCTTACAATATTTGAAGTGAGTTCAAAATTTTAAATTATCTTTGCTTGCTAGAAGTGTTACTATTCTTGTTTTATTAATGAATTATGTGATCAAAAATTGTCGACATTTCTAATGTGCATTAAATTCAATATTGATAAATAACTAAGAAGCCAAAAGGATGCGCCCTCCAGCCTCTTAAGTCACGAGCCGCCACTGGTCAGGAGCATATTCAGGATTTTGTTCTGGGGCGCTAACAATACAACTGAAGTAGCATCAGATTGTCACAGTGTATGTAAAGAGACATTGGTTATATATACTTTTTAATCCAAATACTGTTTTCTTAAACTACCTATATTGTTTCTAAATCATAATATTTAAAAAAGAAAGAGTATTGCAGTCCTTTACCCACTGCCTGGGTATGCTCCTGATAATTTGTTAAAATTATTTTTATATGATTTATTGTTTCTTATATAAAGTTAGAAATAATTTCAAGAAAAAACAATCTAATGTTATAGAATAAATTTATAACTTTAAAAGTAGCATTAATTGGTAAAATACCATGAACAATTAAAATAAATGTGGTTTAAATTTTTAATTAAAAATATTAAATTTGTTATTATATTAACTTTAATAAGATTTCATGGGAGACTTCACAGTGTTTTAAACAGATAATCAGATTTATATGTTTCCATTAATTACATGAATCAAAGAAAACATTTTTTCAAGAATAATATAATAAACAAGTGGGATAGTGAATGTGCTTTTGCTTAATTTAGATCTCACTCACTGGTCCGTTGTGCCAGTGTAGCAGCAAAACGCTGGCAGTTTATTAGTGTAGCACTTTAGCTTCCTGTTGCTAGCAGCTGTGTTAACATGAAGTTATACATTTTCTAGACATTTTAGTTATGTTCTACTGCTTTGTGTAGCATTAACAGAATATTTATTTAGAAATAAAATATTAACACTATGGTTGCTTTGTTTTTTTAATCGCTTATCAAATTCCTTGAGTCATTTGTCTCATACTCTAATAAGTGAAATTACAGGATGGGATTCATCAAAAAAAGTGACAATTGAAGACTGTGAAGATGAAGAGAGAGATGTATTTATTGAAGACATGTTTAAATCTGGGCTTCCTGATACATTTTCATGTATGGAACTGAAAGCAGAACTGGAGGACTATTTATATTTGCCAAACAGTAATGCTGGCATTGTAGAGGAGGTCCCTGATGGGGAAGAAAGAATAATACAAATAATGGTTAGTAGAAACGTTTCAATTGTCTCTGTTTCTGAAGATGAATCTAGTATAAAAAACACTCCTGAAGCTACATCAGAAACAGTGTTCAATATAAAAACCAATGAAAACATAGAATTACAAGAAAATGTAAAAGTGATTAATAAAATTCTTTCAAATCCACAGCAAGGAGAACTGTTAAATAATGACAAAATAACAATTAATAAAGTTGAACAATCACAAAAAACTGCTAATGAAAGTAATAATTTAAATGCTTCAGTAAAATTGTTAAAATCAGGTACTGATGAGATGTGCAGTTTTGATTATAGTAAAAATGAGGCAGTAATAAACAACAGTTCACCAGAATGTCAAAAAAGCAGTTTCTTTAGATAGACAAGAAAATGCAGAACCTTCTGAACATCAAGCTGAAGACGTAGGCTATTCATTCCCAGTCTCTGCTGTATTAAATCATAGTGATCTTAGTAACACAGAGGGAGTAAAATATACTGCTAGTAACACATTAGATAGAAAAATTCTTCAGAGCTCATCTTCAGTTAATGGTCAGGAAGATATTGGTGATCCAGAGATTGAAAACCTGCTCAAAAGAATACAGAAGCAAAGAAGTGTTCTTGAGGAAATATTAAACAAGGAAGAAGAAAGATACATAGAAGGTACATATAATGAAGCTTAGTAAATTACTTGTATAAGTGAAGTAAAAAAGCATTGCTCATGAACATTGCTGATGTAGATACTTAAACTTTGTTTTCACTGGTTGATACTTAGCCTCTTTAAAATTATATCTGGCTTTATAATTATAATTATTTCTCTAGTAGACGTTACTTATATTGTATGGGCTATCAAAACGCATTTCTTAGCTGTGTATTTTAATTTAATTAATTGTTTTTACTTATTTAAAAATTAATTAAGAAATGCTTAGTATTGTACAGATCTTCTGTAATGTTCGTTTAAGAATATAAATAAGATGTTATCAATTTTAAATTAAACCTAACTAAAATAATTACTGCCTATAATAACATTTTTAAAAAGTTAAATACATTTGAAACAGAGTTACAGAATCAAATTTCATTTCATAATAATTCAAATCATTTTGAAATGTGATAACAATATTTCATTCTTATGTAAATACATAAGTCATGTGTGTGTGTGTGTGTGTGTGGGGAGAGAGAGAGAGAGAGAGAGAGAGAGAGAGAGAGAGAGAGAGAGAGAGAGAGAGAGAGAGAGAGAGAGAGAGAGTGTGTGTTTCTCTTCAATCAATTGATTTTTTTCACTTTAAATATTTCTTATGTACATTAAAAATATATACTTCTAATGAAGCATACAGTTTGAACTATTGAATACAGAGAATTAATAATAATAAAAATAATCTAATTGCCCATTTGTTAAAATTTCAATTTAAGACACGTGATTGAAATACATATCTCAATTAATTTTTTATATGGATTATCTGATGCTCTCTGCTTTAAGCACTTTTCAGTGAGATTTAAATATTTTTGAATCCATACCTCTAGCCTTTGTAGTTGTAGTTGTCTCAGATTATAGTACTACTAACATGATAAAACTTTTGTCATTTGAATATAAATACTGGTATGTTTAATTTTGTTTATATCAGACACTTCTGTATCTGTATTATTAAATTAATAAAAATAAAATTAACAGAATTAAGTAAATTTTACTTCCAATTTGCCTACTTCTATAACTTGCCTATTTCTATTATTTACACAGTGTTTTGTAACACAATTTATTGAAAAATACACACATACACCATTAATTATAAATAAAATTATTAAATGGATGAATATAATAATTGTACAGTTACACAATTTCAAATTATTGTATTTGTATTGTAAAATACATAGAAAGAATTATTATTCCGAGCAATGCTTTTCTTTTTAATATCCATAACATTAGCAATAATCCTGAAAATTTTTAAGTTTTAATAGGTAAAATAGAAATTGATTGGAACCATAAGAATACTTTCAGTATTATCGTACTGAAAATTATTACGATGATAATTAAATCTCTATAGTTTATCAGTATTTAATTTATTTACCTGTATTTTTATTTGAAACTGCATTTTCTTCTTGTTTTTTGTTTTTAAAGCTGATGTACTTTGTCAAGTTTATTTTAAACATTATCTTTCTGTTTTTTCCTTGATCTTGCTAAATTACTTCACCATTAAGATTTGTATTTCAGTTCTTTTCTTAACTGAAATAATGACCTGGTCCATTATTTCTACATATGACCATCTCCTGATTATTAAGTCATTCACAATATTTCCAGTTTCTAGTTTTTTCTTACGTTTCTGATCTTATCTAATCTAATAATTAACCCTCCAAAGTAATGTAATTTTTATTCCTCAATTCTTCTCTATTATTTGTTAAGTAGTGTCAGATTATCAGATTTAAAAGCTTTTTTAAAATATTATTATTTTATAATATATTTTATATAAATATAATATTTATATTTTAATAAATAAATATATAAATAAATAAAATAATATTTAAGTTATAATAAATATATTTTATATATTTTTATAATATTTAAATAATCAAGACAACTAAATATTTGTACATGGGAAATACATAGAAACAAACACAAAACCTATAATAATATAGTAAATACATCAAATTTTATATTGGATATCGGTGACCACTGCATAAACTAGTTCATATAATAAAGTTAAACACCTGCTGAGTTTCAGTCATGTGACAATGAATATTGTACACTAGTGAAATGATAAATTTTTCAATAGTTTCATTGTATTTAAGATGCTGTCCAATACAAAAGACAACTAGAATCAGAAAGATGGACAATCATTGAAGGTAATGAGAGCTATTCGTCATTCTACTGCTTGGAAAACCATGTTCAGAGTGGAAAACTGAAATTTTAAAACTGAGTCTATAAAAATAAATTGAATTAGAAAGTAAGTTTGGAGTAACAGATTAACATGGATTTTCAGTTAAAATCATCTGCTCAACAAACCATCAGACTGAATAGATAATACTTATTTGGTCTTATTTCTTGCACTACACACACTATGAAGGCTCTTTGACAATGACCAGATTATTAGTTATTAAAAGAAAGAAAATTCATAGTGTAAATAAAAAACAAAAGATGCTAACCATGTATAATAGCAGCACAACACAACAAAATGCAATCATGCAAAAACTTAGGAGCTGCAGAGTAAATAAAAATCTCTAAAGATAGTCACAGTCTTTGGTGTAAACATGGAAATGACAGTGTAATATTAAAAGTTGAAATTAAGTTTTTAAAATAAATAATTGCTTTTACAATTACATAATTTTCATTCTCAATTGATTTTCCTAACCTACGTGATGTCCAGTCATCAGTAATACTACACTCAGTACTAACAAAAATTATTTTCAGTCTAAAATAAATTGATATAATATTATAGTACATTGTCAATTTAAACTAGCAGTTAATGTGTACACTATTGACTAATTGTTTGATTTCAAAGAAATTACCCAGAAGGTAACCAATTAGAGTTGGGAATATTAATACTATCTGTTCAAATTAAAACAGGTTGAGTTACATTTGGACTATACACAATTAATTAAATGATGAAAGAAAAACACATGACATAAATTTATATCTCACAATTACTAACAAAAATCTGTTAATGCCGAAGTTACATGAAGAAAATTGATAAAACTTTACACATTCTGATAATATGGATTTGTAAATCGAAGTCACTTAAACATATTTTTAAAATAACATATAATGTTAATATTATTCAACTAAAGAAGACACCTTTAAATCTGATATACCTTTCTCAGAATTATTTGCTTATCTGAAAATATCTAATTTGTGATTGTTTTAGTAGGATAGTGGATCACCATGTTATCTGTTTACCACATTTATAAAAATTTTACTTCTCCATTTTAAACATTACTTTTAAAAGTAAAAGTAAGTGTTAGTTGATTCACTAAAAATTTAATACATATGTTTAATTATATATTTTTTAATAAATTATCCTTCAGATTTGTCAGTATTTAATTACAAATAGTACATTATTTTGTAACTACAATAGGTTATTTAATGTAGTAATAAAGTATTGATTTTTCAGCAGCAGAGTTTTATTTAAAATATTAAAAACTAAATAAAAAACGACTTCTGCATAGTTTGCTTTATATATTGTTCAGCACAACAGTTTGCTGTATTTTTATTTATGTAGTGCATATGTGCATGTGTTTGTTTTCTGCAGTCTGAACACTTCTCTCCCTTACCTAGCTTTCACCTAACATCTAGATGCTGGTAAGTGGTGTAGATGCTAAATAATAGTATTTAGTAATGTAGAAGTAGCCCTCTGTATGGGTACTGAGCTGTGCACCACACACATTACTCACAATCGCAATCACATAACTGTTTTGAATGACATCTTTCACACTTTGCTTACATTCTATATGCTTATATATTAATTTTATTTTGTATTCAAAACATATGATAAGATTCTAAATTTTTCTTCACTTTTTAGACAAGTTTAAATTTAGCATATCTAGTAGGTGTGCACATGCATGCAGACTGTGAAATTCTTAAAACTCATTTAAACAACATTATGTATGCTAAATTGTCTTGTATCTATATATGTAAACATGGCACATATGTACAGAGAGCAAAAACAAACATTACTAAAGCTTAGTTGCTAAGTTATTTCTAGTAAATGTTTTTCTTACTATAAAGAATTTGGCTCAAAATCAAAGAATTTTTTTGGATTTTGTTGTCCATGACATGTCTGTTGATTAACTAATTATAAGTATAATACACTGACTCAGAACAAAGTTTTTTTATTAGAAAAAATATAAAGGCTATTGTAAAAATTAATTACCAATAAAAAACTTAATGTTCCGAATCAGTGTATTATACTTATAATTAAAGAATTTTTGTAAACCTGTGTGTGTATGTGTGCGTGTGTGCAAGTGTGTTTGTCAGGCATGGATGAACCTATCTTAAATTAAATATAATTGCTGAAACCTACAAGATACTTGCAAGCAATTAATCGAAAAAGTAACAATTTATTACAGTAATGCTCTAATGTGAAACAGTATTCATATAAAAAGAGTAAAATTAATTTGTCATTAATGAACAAATGGTACTGATGACTTATAATATTAAATTATAATAAAACAATACAATTATAGTAAAATTATATTCAATTTTTACAGTTAGGTCTGTGGAAAATTCCAAAATTAATATCAACATTTTTTAATACCAATATGTTAAACATTAAAATTGACATACTCTTTAAAATCATAATTTTGATAGGTACATACTGTTTACAACAAATTTAGTTCAGCTGTTTGTATAGAGTTAGTTTGTTCCCACTCGATACATTGAACAATTTTCAATTTGGTAGATAAATGTAAACACAAAATAGATGAAGCCCAACATTGTGAAGATAAAACAGTTTCTATTAAGAAAATACATTTATAATAATATTAAAATTTACATATTTTTTAATGTTGACATTTTAAATCACTGTGATAAACATTTATTAGAAATATGTAATTATGTTAAAATACAAACACTGTAAGTCAGTCTAAACTATTACAGAACAGTAGATGTTTTATAATGAAGTATTAAAATGAAGCATTAAGTATTTTGTATAATTCAGAAACAATTTATAAAATTGTTTATAAATAAACCTCACCTTTTTATAATAAACCTAACCTCACATTTTTGTTATTTAAGAATGGAGTTTATCCTATAACAAGAACAAATTGTTGATGTTATTAAAGTTAACTTTATTAACAGATTTATATTTATATTATTCCAGCTGCTCCTGAAATAATTTCAGCTGATATGAATGACAGAACCATATATGAATCATTGGGTACAAAATTTGAAATACAAGCTAAAGGAGTGCCACGACCAGAAGCTAAATGGTACGATATTTGCAAGATTGTAGTACATCTAATAAATGTTTACATTTAAACAGTTACACACTTTGTTAATATGTGATTTTCTGCTCCAAATTGATAATATAAATGTGTAAAATTTTATAATACACTAATCTGGGGAGAGAGAATATTTTTTGTAGTGATATCAGAAGCTATTTACATCTTGTTCAAACAAAGATTACAATCATTATAATAAAACATTGATGATTTGTTAATACCCTCTATAGGTTTGTGAAATGTCTGTTCTATAATTGTAAAAGATAAAACACTATATATAAAGGAAAACAGAGTGTGAAATAATTTGTTATTTCACAGACAAATATGCCCCCTAGCAAATATATTCAATAAGCTTGTCCCCACATCCCAGTAGCCATGAATAAGGAGACTGCTATATTTTTTCTGCAGATAATCTCGGTTTGTATACAGACTGGTCATGACAGAGTAAATATTTGAGCATTATAATACACTTTCAACTATTAATCTTAGAATATTAGAAAGTGTGAAGAAATAATATTAGATTAAAAGGCAAGTTATTAAATTTTAAAAGTCAATGTCTTAATTAATGGGTGCCCACAATAAAGGCCATGAGTTACACAACTGGACATACCAGTTCTGAAACTAATTTTGTTCAGATTTTTAATCACACACACACACACACACACACACACACACACACACACACACACACACACACACACACACACACACACACACACACACACACACACACATTCACAATCATGTTAGTGAAGAAATTATTTCTGATTACCTTTTTTAACAAATATTTATTTAGATAATTTGTCAGATGAAATATTTTTTGATATTATTGTTTATGCTGAACTATGATCATTTGCATTGTGAACACAATTTATGCAGAAACGTTTAGATGAAATTAATACAATGACAATATGTTATGCAGGTATAAAGATGGAGAAGAACTGAAATCATCTGATCATATTAAGATAACAGAAGAAAATGACAAGTATCGTTTAGAAATTACTAAAGCCAAAATGACAGATGCTGGCAACTACAAGTGCAAAGTAGTAAATAAGATGGGTGAAAAAGCACAGTCTGCTAAGCTCTCCATAACAGGTACTCAGTTTATTACTGTTTCTATTAAATAGTTCATCATTAACACGACTATTTTTTAGGTTAATGTTGACATATGGGTAAGAGAGATTGTGACGTTCTATTCTTGCTAAAGAAATAGTTTTTAATTTGCAGATTAACAAAAATTATTTTCATTGCTAAAATTAAATTATACATGGGATCATTTAGTTTTTTAAAACATACTAGAGACACATGAGTACAAAAAAGCATATGTACACACACACATGCACACACATACACACACACATACACACTCATTTATAAAGAACAACAAATGAAAGTTTGTGTTTAAATACAATGAATCTGTGAGTACATTTAAGCAGCAAACTTACTTTTTTGGTGTAACATGATATTTCAGGAAAAAAAACATCATTGCCTATAAATTAATAATGTATATGAAGAGTACAAATAAAGACTGTGGGTATCAATCTTAAAAACAATAAACAAAAAGTTCTATAGTGAGAATACAGCACTTACAAAGATGATGATCCATCTTGTATTGCCAGAATGTCATTTGCAAATACATCATGTATAACATAAAAGAGAGGAAGACAAAGGCAAAGGCATTCAAATGAAGAATTTTAAAGTATTGTGGAATGTATAAGATTTTTCAAGTCTGTTAATTCTTTGCTAGCAGCACTACAGAGCTTGAAACAAAAAAAAAAGATAGAAGGTAGCACATCAAGTGACAAAGACTTGATTATGTTGTTATGGAAATTCATATTGATTGTGGTAAATTCATGAAAATCATTTACATTATGCTTCAGGAAAATTTTATCAGAGGCACAATAATGACATTTATATAAGGAAAATTTTGCTTTCAAATGTTTGTTTTGTTTTGAGGAACTGATTGAGATCATTTAAGTTTAAACTGAAAGTGTTGTTGCAGAATGTTTCAAAGTAGTGTCACTTGTGATTATACTTAAAACAGTGATTATTTATTTGATTATTTATTTAAAACTACCATTATCAAGAAATTTTGGTGTTTGATTGATAGTAAACTGTCTAATATTGATTTTGTTTCAGGCCTGATGTCATAGTTCTGTGTGTGTGTGTGTGTGTGTTATCTGTTCTATCTAAACCTTAAGAATGGTACTTTTTTGTTTCCCAGTTAGAATGCAGTGAATGGTATATTGGGTAAATGTATAGTGTCTACTACCTACCTCTATGAAAACAGGTTTCTTCGTTACGATTAAGGGATAAAAGATTTATTAAAGCCTGATTATGATTAATAATCTAGACACAGTTTAAATTATATGTGTCAATATTTCAACAAAATCTATTGTCACTTTCAGGACAATGGTAAACAATTTTTATGATGTCTTAAACTACAACTGTAGAAAATTATCTACAGTTTGTGCCGAGTTTTGAAAATAGTTCTGTTATATATATATATATATATATATATATATATATATATATCATGTTCATAGTTTATGTTGCTTACTGGGAGGGTCGATGCTATGTGCCTATGTGCCGTTCTTAAATTATTTAGAAATACATGTATGCTGCTCAGTGGTATTAACGTCAATTATTTGAAGGCGCATATATACATATACTGGGGAATTAATTGTACGAAGAAAAAAGATTCTAATAAACTTGTTATTGTTGTCTTAAAGCAGAGTTTCATTTGCAAGTCCCGTCTCACTGGACCCAGCGCATTTCTTCTCTAGGCCTTCCGCCTAGTTCTAAATAACTAGTGGCCCCTCTTTCAAAAAAAAGGAATTTTTGAGATTTTTTTTATGATGCATAAAAATTGAAAGAGGGGTTGCAAGTTTTCCTGAAACTTACATTGATTTGGTCAAAACATCATACAGATAGTTTACTAAATCTTTTTTTATTTAAATATAATTATTTCACTACGACTCGGAACACAAAACTTTTTATGGGTAAAAACATAATAGTTTTACCTTATATCCTGAAATGGTTTTCACTTTTAAAAAGCTTTTTAAAAATGAAAACCAGTTCAGGATATAAGGTAAAACTTTAACCCATAAAAAGTTTTGTGTTCTGAGTCGTAGTGAAATAATTATATTTAGTTAATTAATGGACGCATCATGGACAACAAAATCCAAGAATTTAACTCAGCAAGATGGGCTACAGTCCAAAACTACAAATTCACTTTTTTTATTTATTGTTTCACAGGCACTACTGAAAGGGATCATTTTTGTATTATTTTTAGCAGCTTCGTTACCAGTGCAGGTGGTTATTTTTACCATTGCTGTGCATATTTTACCAGTTTTTTGTGTTCAAAATATTTTAATAATGATTTGTAATGATTATAAGCCAGGGGCGGCTAGTTCTTAGGGCACTCAGGCGCGCGCCCTCCAGTTAAAGTCATATCACTAAACAATCCATTATCACCGCTCGTGGAAAGTCGTTATATCTTTATTTATTACTTCGGACGAGAAAATGTTTTCGTGTTAGGTAATAGCAGAAATGTTTTTGGAACAGCATCATGGCGCTCTTCCAATCGCGCCCATTTCTCCATCCCACACTCTGTACAACATTGAATGAACCTGTAAGCTTATAGGCGGTATTTCCACTGGCAATTGGTGCATCTCCTATCGTGCCTCGTTGAGCAAAAAGTGATGTAATTCACTCCGTACAACTAATCACAGGCTATTGATAGTCTGAGATTTTCTCTTTTAGGTGTTTAGACTTTCTCCGCTGTGATTAATTCAGTGCAGGCATTTGTTTAGTGTTTAGGTTTTGAGTGTGTGTATTTATTTAATAGCGTCACGAATAATTTAGGCAAATATTGTAGTGTCGAATTATTAGGTTTTGTTTTATCATTTTACCCAAGTGTCTGCAGGGAAGAAATAGAAAAGGAGATACAAGCCTCTGAATTTGTGGCAATCGAATGTGACTAGACAACCAATGTGACAAGCCACTGCATATGGTATTAATTTTTAAATACGTGTTTAAGGGATCGGTATACGAAACGTTTTGCGGATTTCTCAGTCCTGAGGGTAAATATGCAGAAACCTTAGCAAAGTGCATAATGGACAACATAAATCGTCTTCTGCACACATCACAGGAAACGTTAATAGCTGAGACTTATATGGCGTTAATGTTATGTGTGGTTCTGTTGGAGGTGTACAGGCAAAATTAGAGAAGTGTATCCGCTCGCATAATTTGTACACTGATACACTCATCAAATAATTTGTTATTAGAAAAAGCAACAAGTGTAAACAACAAAGTTAGAGTTCTTTCTCAAATCTGTCTGCCATTCCAGCACTTTTGTCACACTCATTTCTACGAACGAACGTTTTGGAGAAAGTAATGTAAGCCAGGTTACCCAGAGTTTCTATAACAAAATGGAATTACTACATTCACACAATCAATGTTGTGTACAAAAACCAATATAAGTTGGAAGAATGTTTTGAAATTTTGAAAAAAAGTGTACAAACAAACTCTCAGTTAATGAAGGAATGGTCACAGAAGGACTCTTCTGAACCAAAATTTCATGTTCTGGCTAACTTTTTTCCATAGAATTCTATATCACATGAACATAATATACCAATAACTACAGAGTAGGAACAAATGCAGTGTAATGTGGCAGTGACATCAGAATTTTTGAAAATGAGATGTAGAAAGGGAGGGAGAAAATAAATAAAATAGAAACACAATTAAACGAGGATTCCTTGAGTAACCAAGAAAAAGGAACAGTAATGTTGGATGCAGCACTAGAATAGGGGCTGCAAAAGAAGTATGTGACATCATTATAACTCAAGTAAAAGGTAGATTTACTTACACGGGACACCTGGTGGCAGCTTCGTTGATGTCCAGTGACAACTTATTTCCACTTTTTTCTACAAACTTTCAGGAAGAAATATTTCAGCGACTGATTCAGCATTACTCTTTCTTACAAGAAAACAAAGTTCGGAGTGAATTGAAACAATTATATTAGCCTATATTATATTAAAGGCACAATAAGACTTCTTAACTTTATGAAAGAAAACAATCTTACGTCAGTTTTCAAAGATGTATTGAAACTTATAAAAATTATCATAACTACCCCTCTGACAACTGCCAAACCTTAGCGCTGCTTTTGAAAAGACTAAACACTTTCTTGAGAAATACAATGAAAAACGAGAGACCGAATGCTCTTGCGATGATATCTATCAACAAGGAATTTGTTAAAGAAATGAAGGACTTTGATGATAGAGTGCTAGAAAAATTCATTAATTTATAGAAAAGGCGAATGGACTTTCTCTACAAATAAATGATCTGTTTAGAGTGTAGCTATCATAAAAATAATAGTATAGTGTAAATATAGTGTATTACTTTTTTGTGGGAACAATATAGACATTTTGTGAACACTTTCGACACTAAAGAGACAGTGAAGAGACTCAAAATGTGTCTAGTTATGTTTATTAATAAAATCGCGGACTATCTACAGCAGCTCACAATGTCTGAGGTGAGTTCAAATTTTTATAAAGCCTAAAGGCCACGCCCTCCAGCCTCTTAAGTCACTAGCCGCCACTGTTATAAGCTATAATATAGCTTAAGTCTATAATTATGCTATAATAGCATAATAATTATGAAGTAATGTGTCATACCTTCTAAATACAAAGTAAACTAATTATTGTTATTTATTTTATTTGTTACATTAAAACAATCTAGCCGAGACTGCACTTCGTGAACCAAAAATTAAAGTACCACTGAAGGACCAAAGTGTACCGAAAAATGAAGAAGCTACCATGACCATAATTCTTACAGCTGACCCTATTCCTGAAGTCAGATGGTAAACATAAAAATAGTAGATTATAATAGCATCTGCATATACTGCAAATATCTGATTATTATTAATAGTGTACCAGGTGTTATATATATATATATATATATATATATATATATATATATATATATATATTTCAATCACTTTCCCCGAAACATGTTCCAAATAGAAAAATAACATCTTGAGGTAAATTTATGTATAAATATTAAATGTAATATATATATATATATATTTAATTTTTATAATGAATTTACCTCAAGATATTTCTTTCCTTATTGTAGGAAAGAAATATCTTGAGGTAAATTCATTATAAAAATTAAATATAATATATACATCAAGAAACAGACTATAGCAAAAAGTGTTTGAGTGTGTGTGTTATGAAGACTTTATAATTCTTATACTAATATAATTAGTGTATATACTAATATAGTTCATCTACTAATGAACAGTTTATACTAACTATACCATACAAAACAGTACATAGCACATACTAGTTGACTATATAATACAAAGTACCTGACAGATACTATAGTACTGCAATGCCACAACTAGTATCTTGTGTTACCTGGGGCAATATGGATTCAGGCTTCCCCCACCATTGAGAGAGGTGTTAGAAAGTTTTATTCTATTTAATTAATAATAACGGCACCTTGTCTTACTACCAAAGTAGCTTGGTATCATTATATTACATATATTATAGTATCATTATATTACATAAAATAATCAGTAACACTTATGTAAACTAAAAAATTGTAATTACATCTAATCATAAATAGCCTACATATTTAAAACACTATTGTTTTTATTTTCATGCGTATTTGAATATAAATGAACAAAGAATGCAAATAGACAGGATAACAAATATGACCTAAACTCATAAAAAATATTCAATGAGTTTTTTTTCTCATTTTCTTCATTATCTATTCATTTTTAATTTCTTATTTATTTAATTTCATAAAAGTTGTAGAAAAAGTCCTTAGTTAAGAAAATTAGTTCTTGGTCATTTTTTATTAAGAAATTAGCATTTTAACATTTTTTTCTTTTTATTTTGATTATTTCTAAAAATAAATTTGTTTTGTTTTGTAAGTTAAACCTACAGAAACTTGTTTGGATCCATTTAATCTTACTTTCAAGTAATTAGATTTTGTGTGTGATACAGCAGCTTTCAAGGGTCCCATTTGAGTCCAAATATGAAGAAAATATTGATTTTTTAATTAATTAATTTTTTTATGGAATAAAATCTTCCCTTTAAATAGTACCAGTACATAAATTATTTTGATATCATAATGAAAATTGCCTTAAAAAATTCTTTTCTTGTCTATGGTCCATGTAAAATTTGGCCCTCCATATACCCTTTATATATTATGATGCCATATGGAGATGGAGACAATAAAGCTTATTTGAAAGTGTGTGACAGTAAACCATATAGACCTGATGTAGAAATTAAAAAATGATTGTATAAGCCATATACAAAAAAGGATGGGTACAACATTAAGAACTCTAAAAGGCAAGTTTAAAAACTCCTGATCGTACTCTGCTTGGAGGTTGAAATCGATTGATGGTAGAAATCATAAAATTACAAGCCTACTGTAGATTGTTTATTAGGAAAAATAATGAATGTCAAAAAATGAAAGAAGCAGTGTTGTCTCAATACTTACATGTCACAGCTGTCTATGAAACAACACAAAATCATGTGTTCTGGAATGAGATCAAATAACTTGCGTTTTATGATCTATCAAATAACTTGTGTTTTATGATCTAAGGGAGGAAATAACTTGGTACAAGTTCAACCTAGTGCAGCTTAAAAAAAAATAAAAGTTATGATTATACACACTCTTTGGCTTTACTATAAATTTCATAAGCTTTTAAAACCTAACATATGTTTCAAACCAGAATTACTGAAAAAATGTCTTCAGGGCAGGACCCAGAACATAAACAAAGCTCTAAATCATGGTATTTGGACCTATGAAGAAAAAAAAAATTGTAAGGATGAATATCTTGAAATTTTGTGTTTATGAGGCTGCGACAATATTTAATGATGGTCACATTGAAAAATGGATGCTATTTAAGAAAACTGGCCTGAGGCATGGAATACAAGATACAAGACCTTTACAAACAAGATAAAGGCCCTGGATCAGAGGCAAAAACTAAAAGCTGAGAAAGCTCAACAGGAGATCAGAAAAGAAGATACAGAAACAAAATCGCATTTTAAAAAGAAGATTAGCATATCATTTTGAAGAAGAATAAGGCCAAGAACCATCATATAAGCCAGGAATGTACTAGAAGGTCAAAATAATCATATTTGTGTGTATTTTTTTTTAAGTTTTTCTTCATTTTTTCCAAAAATAAGCATCTGTCAACTTCATGTACCCTTTTCTCAGGAACTATAAGAGATAT
Source organism: Magicicada septendecula (assembly GCA_034769895.1). NCBI lineage: Eukaryota > Metazoa > Arthropoda > Insecta > Hemiptera > Cicadidae > Magicicada > Magicicada septendecula. Next base: position 620,598,096 of record CM068367.1, on the reverse strand, counting down.
TTCCTTGAAATTTTTTCTGCATTTTTTAACTAATAGATATTGTATGAATAGCACTAAAATAATTAAAACACATATAAAATCTTCAAGTAAAAACTATAATTTTTCACAAAATATTTTATTTGAAAAATGGATTTAAAAAAAATTTAGTGTATTACAAATTGTTGTAAACTATAAAACTTTTAGTTCTACTTACGAAAAAAGCACAATCTTATTTTTAAATAACCTACAGTTTTAAATAGGTGACATTTAAATTGATACCTACTACAGTTCCTGAGGAACTGGTGTTTGTGTTCTAGGGAGCAATCAAAATAATACACAGTATCACTGTCGACACCTTGTTTATTTACCAATATCATAAATAAATAAAATCGAAGTCTTTTTTTATAACATACATTGCACCTTCTAGTGATGCTCTTCTTCTTGCCACTTTATGGAATTAAATCTGGTAAATGTTTTTCAACCAACCATGTAGGCAAAAAGTGTCTTCCTTCACGCTGGACGGACCTGGCATCTCTGTAAGATTTTGTTCAATGCGTTTTTCAGAAAGAACTATCAAGAATTGTAGTCTACCCATATAACCTGTTTTTTTATATAGTTGAAAGTATTGAAACAAACAATATCAACGAGATGCATAAACAGTTTGAAATAGTATTTTTTAACTCGTATTCCAGCAATACAATAAGCCTCCATTTGTCCATCAGTTTTGTCTACACCACTCACATATTGACTGTAGTCTAACACACACTGGGGCTTTCTACTTGGTTTCTCTTCTCCACCTCACCAAATATTTCATCATGAATTGTAGAGATCATGTACACATCTCATCTTTCCAGCGAAGTACCACGATTTTATCACTGAATTTGGCAATATGTTCGCCCTACTTCAACCTTGTATTTGTCAGAACAGCAGGAAGTCCCTTTTTGTTTTTCCAGATAGTTCAAACCATATCAGTATTCATCCTGCACAGATATTTGGCTAGTTCAATACTGGTATACCAGTTATCTAAGAATAAGGCATAACCTGTATTCAGAAACCATATGACAGTTTGAGGACTACTCTACTGTAATAGGGAGGTTGGGATAATTGTTACCAAAATCAGTGCCACTACCAGGGTATACAATAAAATTTCAAATATAACCAGATGAACTTTCACATAAAACAAACAACTTGAAACCAAAATGACTTCATTCAGATGGGATATATTGTTTCCATTGCAGTCTCCCCTTCCATAAAAAAGTGGTTCATCAATACATATGTTTTTCTCTGGAATGTGAAGATTTTCACATTTTTTATGAATTGAATACAAGACAGGGGCTATCTTAAACAATTTCCCATTAACATTGCTATCAAATGTTGTATTATCTACAAAATGAATACATTTCAGAATCAAGGAAAACTTTCTTTCACTCATAACCTTGTTAAAAAAAACAGGAGTTGAGATTATTTCCCTACATGAAAAATATAATTCATATTAAGACTTTTTTTTGTAATTCCTTGGAGAATGAGGAGAGACAAAACTAATTTTATTCCATTGCTGGTTACTGGAGTCCATCCTTTAATACATGAGGATGTTTCAGGTGCTTCAAAACAGGATGTTTCTCAAAGAATTGTTGTGCATATTTGTTTGTATGTATGCAGATCAAATCTACAAGTTCAATGACAAAAAAATTGCACAAGAAACAGTGAGTGTGCCTTGTCATTCTCAGAAATTTCAAAGGTTAGTTTGGCTGTAGAACTAAATGGAAAAGTTGGGCACGAATTACATTCTCTTACCCATGCAATAGGTGGTGTTATTGTAGGTGGGTCTGAGTCACTACTGTCTGATTCTCCACTTCCCTGCAACTCACTATCAGTCTCATCAGCACTTTCACCAACACTTTTGCAATCACTTAAAGATTCACTATTATCAGAATTATGATCCATAAATGATGTATTGAACAATTTTGTATAGCATCGTTGTCTAATACAGTGCATTTAATCATATTTGCAAGCACTAAATCAAAACACAGTACCGTACACTAAAGTTGCAACAAATGTATTTCAAAACAACTAAAGTGTTTGCTACTAATGCTATCTGTCAGGAAATATTTCAACTGCACATTAACACACTATTCGGCATTTAGAGTTGTCACGCCCATCCAGGAGCAATTTTAAAGTGGCTTGATGACTGTGGTCATCATTATGGATCTTGAATGGCACTCCCTTAGATGACTAACTTCGTCATGCCCGGTTAACAGGTTAATATATCACAATATTCATAATATTACTTTGAATATGGGTTGGGGAATCTCTAGTATACAACAACTATCCTCTCTTCAAACTCACAGTTACATTTACATTCAAAATCTCCAAAGTTCACAAATGTTACAAGTTTACAAATGCATTTAATATTTAAAAAGATTTGTCTTCTTTGCTGAAGGTTGTATTGTGGTAAGTCTGGAGATGTCTGGAGGATCACCACTGGATTTGTTCTCTTTATCTGTGTGCTGACCCTCATCTAGTCAGATTGTAGAGGTTCTTTACCACCTTCAACTCAGCTGCATGAACTTTCTCTAAACAAAATGTCCTTAGGGAATACACATCATGTCTTAGGCACTAATCTACCTCACTTCCTACCCACTTCTGGGCTAACCCTGCATGGTATCCATCTGCCTTGCTGCTGAGAGTGTGATTCCTTTGAAGTTATCTGTAGCTTTGAATTATTTCTTTCCTTATCGATCTCTAGACATTATCTTTTCAGTTATGCTTCTGGATTTGCATGACCTTCTTCTGTATGTTGGTAGATCCCCCAATCAATAATTCTGTACAATAGTAGGCCCAGAAACAGTTCAGCTGGTGAATAGCATGTGAATCTGCTCTTGCAGAGAACAAAAAGTGGCTGGTGTAGATGCTGGTCCCAGATTTTATGCTCCTTGTCTATCTCATCATTCCCTTCAGCTCTTGATTTAACCTCTCTGTTGGATTTTCTGTTGTGTTGTAGGTGGGAGTTGTCTAATGTTTAATGCCCCCATGTTGCTAGTGTTTGCCCCATGTTGGTGGGAAGCAAATTGACAGCCATTGTCAGTCAACAGACATCATGGATAGCCATAGTGACTGAAGACTGGTTCTTAATATTGTCAGGGCCTGTCAAGTCGTGGTTTTTGGAATTGGGAAAGCCTCCACCCATCGTGGAGGTCTGTTTTGACTGAACCTGTAATTGTGTCTGCACTACTGCGATTTGTTCTGATTGCACCTGAAATTGTGTCTCAATTCATTCTGGCTGGGCCTGAATTACTGCTATTATTTTGTTAAACATATTGCTTACCTGCATTCACTTTGTGGATAATGCAAATACACAGGAGTAACATAATCTATGTATTATGACAAATAGTTTTAAGAATACCAATTATAACATCATTTAATATATCATACACTATTCATAATATTACTTTGAATGTGGGCTGGGTGTTCTGTGGTATACAACAAGGTACAAATGTTAATATGGTTGCAAATAGGTCCAAGTGGGCCCCTAAAATTATTTAGGATAACATTTTCAAAATTAGACACTAAGTACTTCACAATATTATTTATTAATAATTAAATATTTACAATAAAGGCCATTCTTATATTTGCAATAGTAATAAGTATACTGTTCATCGTTCTAGTATGTTTCATAATTAATAGTTCTTAAACCAATAAATTTAGTAACTTAGTGAAAAAAAATGTAAAATAATCAGATTACAGAAACTATGTTAAATTTATATATGTTAAAGTTATATTCTGTTCCTGCTGCCCCTGAATAGCTGCCACTGAGACCCAATTGAGATTGTTTTTATCTATATATAAAAAAAAAAAATAAGTACTTACAGTTTGTTCTATTTAATGGCATCATTCTTGTACTAAACTGTTGTCATTCTTAATAAAAATTATTCCAACACCATGTGATTTGTTATATACTAAGGATGATTATAGATATCAACACTACTGAAGCAGAAAACAATCTACTTAAATATAAACAGAATTAAAAATGTAGAACTGATGAACTAATCTACAGGATTGTGATAATAGTCTGGTACTAGACTCAACCATATGATTTAACACTGTAATTTCTTATTTTAAAGGCAATTTTTAATGCATTATTTGTAACAAAATTTGTTGTTATATTAATTTGTTGCTTTAACCTATGAACTTAATGCAGTTTTTATGATTTATTTATATACTTTAAATTTGCCTTGTGATATATTTTGAAACTGAAAAGTTTGTATTAGTTATATTTGTTAAAATACACATACAAATAAAAGTATACAATAACATTTTTTTATATATTAATTTTTGAATTTGTAAAAGATAACTACAGTGTAACTTAATCAAAGAGTTAATAATATTGAAAACAAAGAAAGGTAATGTAAAATACAGTTGAATACAATACTACACTGTACAGTTATACAGATGAATCCTTATAATACAACTTCATTTTGTAGAACTTTATCAGCAATCCACAAATATTTGTTGAAGAAAACCATTGTAGTTCTACAAATTCAGTTATTAGTCACAATCAATTAGTTATAAAACACTGAACTTAGTTATTATATTATATAAAATGAAATTATTGAGTCTAATATTAATTGAACTAATTGTTTGTAGTTTCCCATGTTTTACTTCACAAACTCATTATAATCAATATCTGTTCAAAGAAATTATAAAATGTTATTTCTAGCAAGAAAATGTAAAATGTTGATGCTGGGTCGTTCGAAAAATTAAACAGAAAGGTTTAATAAAAATAATTCAGTGGTAAGTGAGATAAAAAGAACTAAGAAAAAAGTAACTTTTTATATATTCAGCTGGTCCTAGAAGTTGGAAACTGCTAAAACAAGTGAATAATGCCATTGTAAAAGAATCATGTTTTATAGGAAAATGGAAAATACTTTGAAATTAAATTTGAGGATAATTTTAGTGCTAGTGATTGGATCAGAATTATTATAAAAAGTGACATGGAATTATGTTTGTTTCTGTAATAAAGGAAACCTCATATTTGAATGAAAATGTAGAAGTATTTAGATAAATAATTAAATATAAGTTCATTCCTCTAAAACCTAGTGCAATATTTTAAGAAAAAAGTTTAATCTTATATATTCTTCATTTTGTGAGTGTTTATTTCAGGTGCATACTAGTATAGTATACACAATGCTTATTAGTTATTACTGTATTTTAATTTCATAAATCATAATATATTTTATCTTAAAAAGTGATTGTAAATATTTGATAAAACTAGAGGAAAAGCTAGATGTATTATATTAGCAAGTAACATGATATGCATTTGATTAAAGAAGATATTCAACTGATGGTTATAATATAAAATGTTGTAACATTAATATTTTTCTAATAATACAAAACCAAAAATCTGAAAGATCATTTTTTGTTTCGGATTACTGGGATTTGCCTGTATTTATTTTATTACAAGTAATGAGATGTTTTGTAAAAATGATATGTTTTCACAAATGAATGTGTCTAACACAGGACCCATGATGACAAAGACATCAGCGAGACATACATTTTGAGCAGTGAATCAAAAGAAATTGAAGATGGTTTGAAAGAAGTAACTTATACTTTAAAAATTCCAAAAGGTTGTCATCAAGACACTGGTGTATACCAATTTGTAGCAAAAAACAAATTTGGGACAGCTGAAAGCAGTGTAAGTAAGATTTTAATAATAATAACATAATATAGTAAAATCTCCATATAATGATTTTTGATATAATAATAATTCCTAATTATAAGTATTAATTCCTAATTCCAAGTCGGTAGTGTTACACTTATAATTAGTTAATCAACGGACATGTCATGGACAACAAATAATAATAACAAATCCAAGAATAATAATTCCCACTAGAATGATAAAATATTCAGGTCCCAGATACATGTAAAATTCTTGTTAATGATAACTCTTTAATATGTTTTTTTTTTGCTTCCTATTATGGTTGTGTGTGCCAAAGAATCATTTGATTACTCGCAATAAAATAAGAAATTGTGCGTTTTCCACTCTATAAACAGAACATAAAACAGACTGTTATTTCAGGCTTTTTCAAATACAGAAATGTGGTAGTGAATACTTCTAACAATATAATGTAGTGCTGTAAATTCTCAGCCTGATGTTAAAAATATGTTCTATTAAACTGAACAAAATATGAGTTAACACTGAATTGTAGACAACAATGCATGTACTGTATAGTAATGGGTAGGCCTATAAGTCAAGGTATTGTAATTTTATATTTTTCTGTATTCTGTACTTGGAAATCTTGTTTATTGCAATTAAATGCTAAATGAGTAATAATTAATGTATTTCAATTATGAGACAATTATCTGTACACCTGTTGAAGTGAGAATTAATTAATTATGTATTCTGAATTCTCTATATAACAATAACTCCTCCTAAAACAATATTGTCTTCTGATGCATGTAGTATTGCTGTATTGAGATTGCATTGTACACTGCAAAGTAACATAATCTAGTAGCAGCTTCATATTCATATAGCATCTATTTATTTTCACCAGTAGGATACTGTATTCATTGTAAAACACTAAGTATTCAAAGCAGAATGATTTTGTGATGAAGTCTTAAAATCTTGAGCCTATGTCCTTGTAACAATTAGTTAAAGAAATATGTTAGTTCATAAAATTATGTTTTTTTTCAGTTATTATCAATAAATTGAATAAATTTGATTTATTAATAATATTATCTGACACTTTTTAATAAATTACAAAATCATTCTTTCTAAATGCCTAAATGTGATTACTTGTTTAGTTTTATAATGCTTTTAAAATTTATCTTACAGGCTCGTCTAGACATAGTATTTAAACCAGAAATAACATGTTTCAAAGATGTTGTTACTGTACCATTTTCAAATTCAGAGATGGTTGCAAATATTCTGGCTAATCCAAGGCCTGATATTAAATGGTAAGTACATGTTACTCAGTATTATACTATGTTTACTACAGAACATATATACACATTTATTTATAAATTTGTATGTAAATTCTTAGCTGTAAACATTTGTTAAATCTTTGTAAACCATTGTTTTATAAAAATTAACAACCTGTGTTACTTTTTCAAAATAACATAATTATTTAATAAAAGTAAGGCTATGGTTACACGAATGTTTTTTCCTGGCCATTTGCGTCCGGTTGGGAAACGCATTGAAATTAACACACAGGTGGCAACGAAATTGGTCACTGGATGTAGAAAAAAGCACGGGTCATCAACTCAGCTGTGTTTTCAAGGTCTCCTGCATTGAAACGCAGCCTCTTGCGTTTTTAGTGCATTTTTAAAATGCACGAGGGAGGTCACACAGACTGTTGAAAGATGCCGCTAAACTAGCATTTGTTTATTTACCTGCTACTGTGGTAATTAATTTTGGTTTCATGGTGTTGATGACATCTTTATAAAAAAAAATATGTACCGTAATGTAAAACATTTTCTTAATAAAGATTTATTTACTACTGATAGCCAATATTTTCTTTAATCTAAACTTGGACGTTTCTGTGCAGTTGCGTTTTACTCTTAATATACACATTTACCTTTATAGCCAGAGTTGTAGAGATGTGCGTTCGAGACGTCCCAACGCTGCCGTCTGATTATAAATCACCTGTGTGACTATACTTCCATCCGTGCACGTATGAGAAACGCACACACGTGTAACCACTGTGTGTTTTTCCAAACTCCACATGCATGCATGGCTGGAAAAAAAACGTTCGTGTAACTGTACCCTAAGTGAGATCTTAAACAGAATAAAAAAATAGTAAAAAAAAACAAATTGCAATATAATTATTGTGAAAAAATTACAGATTAAAAGTTTGGTTTGAAATAATAAAGTGATAAATTTATCTTACAAATAAAGGGTAGAAGAATGTAAAATTACGTGAATAACAGATAATTAGAAAATATAAAATAACATGGCCATAATTGCAATTGATGAGTTAAGTTTACTAAGATGGCAATGACAAAGCTGGGAGTTATAATCATGGAAATGATACTGTTTATGATAGTGGCTATTACTACAAAGGTTAACGTCTTACTTGAAGTGGAATGTAGTTACAAAAAGGTAAATCAAAAATCTGCCGAGCAACCCATTCTAAGGTTATGGTAACCAACCCATTCGGTGGAATGGGTCAGCAAGCAGATAAGAGTAAAGGGGCAGCCTGGGGATAACCTGTGTCCTGGCCTGGCAGGATGCCATGAATTGGAAGCAGGATGTGCGCCTAGTATGGAGACAGAATAACCTCCATGGTCCACGGCTGCATACACAGCCTAAGTCAGATTGCCTATTGTGACTGGGCAGAGAGAGCTCATCAACTGGAGCGAAGGCAACTCTCTAGGGGATGAATGACCTGAGATAAATGTTCTTGGTCCTCCAGGTTGAGGGTTGGGTGTAGGGCTAACAACCCACTCCAGAAAAGACTCACCGTTATGAAACCAAAAGATATAGGAAAAGCCGGGTGGAGCAATGGTAGAAAGACTGGAAATTCTAAAAGGCAAAATGATTTGATGATTGGGACATGGAATGTTTGTTCACTATACAAACCTGGATCTATAAAAATTCTTTCTTGTGAGGCTCTCAAATATAATATTGATTTAGTAACAATTCAAGAAATGCAATGGACTGGACATGGTATAATGGATAGGAGAGACTATTCGGTATTGTACATCTGTCACGACAAGGACCACGCTCTTGGTCCTGGGTTCTTAGTGGGCCATAAACTGAAACCAAATATGATTGATTTTAAACATTACAATCCCAGACTGTGCAAAATTAGAGTTAGGGAACCTTCTTCAACTATACAGTTATAAATGCTCATGCACCAACTGACGATAAGTCAGACGAGGAAAAAGATGATTTCTATGACTGTTTAGAGAATGCTTATCCTGAATCCCCTAGACATGACATAAAAATAGTCCTAGGCAACATGAATGCAAAAATAGGTAAAGATAACTTGTATGACAATGTCAGTGAATATAGTTTACACATGGAATACTCGGGTAATGGACTAAGATTATTAAATCTTGCCACATGTCATAATCTAATAATTGATGGAACACTCTTCAACCATAAAAACATTCATAAAGGTACCTGGACTACTCCTGATGGACTAACAATCAATCAAATTGATCACATCCTGATAGACAAACGTCACAGATCAAATCTATTAGATACTAAAGTGTATTGGAGTGCAAATATAGACAACGATTTTGTCTTCTTGTATGCTGCCTTAAAACTAAATTTCTAGCACAAGAAATGAAAAAGGGTCATGGATCCTACGCTATAACACCCAAGAATTTAAATTTGAGAATGTTAAAATAGTTTTTGGGTGTAGGATGGATGAGATACTGAATACAGTGGTAGGAGCAGCATTGGGACAGGAACACGATGATATAGAAAGCCACTGGAGTGGACTTAAGAGGAGTATTATGTTAACAGCTGAAGAACTATTGGCTTTACTCAGAATGTCAAGAGAAATCATTGATTTGATGAGGGGCGTGAAGAAGTGACAGTTAAAAATAATAAAGCCTATAAGGAAATGTTACAAAGGAAATCTACTAGAGCCGCTAGAGAAGAATACCAACAAGCTAGAAGGAATGAAAAGAAAATTCATAGGTCAAAGAAAAGGAAATATATGACAGAAGAAGAAAATGATACTTGAAGAGAATTCCTACCCTGAACTAACATGTAAAAACAAAAATGGTGACCGAGTTAATGACATTACTGATATCCTCTATAGACATGGACTGAACACTTTGGTGACCTTCTGGATACTCGTGATGAAGAATTGTCATATGAAAGAAGAGAAGAGAGTGTTATACTTGAAGAAAATGAAGAAGATGATGAAGAAAGTTTGGTCTCATCCTATGATGAAGTTCTTGATTCCATTAAGAAGTTAAAGAATAACAAATCTGCAGGATTGGGTGGACTGCCTGGTGGACTATTTAAAAATGCTGGACATGACTTTGTTAAAGAATTTACCCATTTACTTGGAAGAATATGGGATGAAGAGAAAATATCCGATGAATGGAATAAGGGAATTATATGTCTTGTTCACAAAAAAGGTGATCCCTTAAGTTGTAATAATTATAGGGGTATATCCTTACTAAATACTGCCTATAAGGTTCTGTCCAACATAAGTTTTGACAGATTGCTACCATATATGGAAAATAATATCAAGGACTATCAATGTGGATTCTTTAAAGGAAACCAAATATTCACTCGCAAACAAATACTTCAAAAGGTCCTCGAATACAGAGTGGAGATATATCACCTGTTCATAGACCTCCAAGCCGCATATGACAAGGTTAATAGGGACAGGCTCTACCAAGCCATGCATGAGCTTCATATTCCTCCAAAATTAATTAGAATGGTGAGAGCTACACTATCCAGCTCCAAATGCCAGATTAGAATTCAATCACATCTCTCCCACTCTATTGATACCACGAATGTACTTAAACAGGGAAATGCCCTAGCTTTAGATTGCACTTGAAAAGGTAATACGAGACTCTGGAATACAAACAGGAGGACATGTTTTTAATAAAGGAGTCCAGCTCTTAGCATGTGCCATTGATATAGATATTATCAGCAGACATGAAAATAATCTGAAGAATGCCTTTAGAGCACTTGAATCATCAGCTAAGAGTATGGGGCTTGTTATAAATGAAAATAAAACAAAGTTTATGGCTGTGGGAAGCAATAATGATAGTATTTCAAATATACTAATGTATGGCTATAATTTTGAAAGCGTAAAAGGCTTTGTATATCTGTGGACATATGTCGATGCTGAGAATAACTGCACAAAAGAAATTGAAAGAAGAATTCTGGCTGCTAATAGAAGGCTAAATAAACATTTTAAATCAAGACTATTAACCACAGAAACTAAAGCCACGATTTATAAGACATTGGTAAGACCTGTATTGACATATGGCTCTGAGTGCTGGGTACTCAAGAAAATTGATGACCAGAGGCTGGCTGGTTTTCAAAGGAAGATACTGAGAAGGATTTATGGGCCAATACAACAAGATGGAGTCTGGAGAAAGAAAAATAATAATGAATTATATGCTAAGTACAATGACATTACAGTTGTCTGATTTGCCAAAATTAATAGAATAAGATGGGCAGGACACATTCAGAGAATGGATGACAAACATACAGCAAAAAGAATTGTGAAACACAAGCCAATAGGAAAAAGGAAGATTGGAAGACCAAAGAACAGATGGTTGGAGCAGGTCAGCAGTGATGCGAGGAAGCTGGGCGCAGTGAATTAGTGGTGGATGCTGAGGTCAGGAATAAGTGGAGGCAATTTCTTTGGAGGCCAAGGCTCGATCTGGGCTGTAGAGCCAAGGATGTATGTATGTATTGTAACGTGATGTTTCCCTCAACATAAAGAATATACCTTAATATAAAAATTTGTATTATTAAAATAATGAAGGACAAAACAATAATTGGGTAATTAACTTATATCATGAGATATAGAGGTTAAACAATAAATATAAGGTCATTGTAAAATAAAATAATAAGACCAAGATACCATATATGACTATCTGGAACTTTGTAACAAATAACTCTAGTAGAATGAATAAGAAAGATGGCACAAAATAGGTGAAAGCCTATTCAGCAGAACCTAACTGGGTTACCAATTAGGAAAGTGTTAATAAACTAAATAAGAATTTAATGAAACCAAACAATAAAGCTAGAGAATAATTCTACCTGAGTGTGAATGAAATCAAATACACAATTCAGAGAATAATTATATCAGGTAAGTGTATAATAACAGTTTTAATTTTGTATGAACATGTTACAATGTAGGTTAGGTAAAGAACCATTGTTATATGTTAAAGAAAGAGAAGAATATAAAGAAGATTGTAAGATAAATAATTTCATAATAGAAAGTATAACCAATAAACTGAATAATAGATAAGACAATGATACATAACTCTTGTTGGTTAAAAACCCAATTAAATGATCAATAGTAAGAAACTAATGTTACACCCCAAGCCTACATATACTTGGTAGGAAAAAAGAAAACAATTTGTATATATAAAACATGTTGAATAATAGATTGAAAGATAATGTATTTTAGTAGAGTAAGTTATTAGTAATCAAAGGTGTTAATAATGGACCATTCATAATGTAAATAATAACAAATCAACTTTGACAAACAAAATACATCTACTATGTAAGTTAGTAATGAACATTACAGGGAATAAAGATTGTATTAGATTATAAGAGATATAGTGAAAGTTCATGTAATTCATAAGGAATAATTAATAACTGTTGAATTGTATTAGAGTTAAGTAATTTTGTTTAAAGAAAAGGATTATATTCCATAGAACAATGGACATTATGGAGCCTAGAGGGCAATTCAATGTTTTGTTAAAAAAGTTAATGTTTATGTTGTCAGTACTAATATTAAAAAGTCTTTTATTAACATAAGATAAAATGTACAACCACAAAAATTTATATATGTATCAAATAGGACTAGTTTTAAACAAAAATGTTAGACTAGCCCATCAGTTGAAAATGTTATCTTTGGACAGAAATATGGCTTAAGAGATCTCAAAACAATCAGCATAAAAAATGCATTTTAATGGTGGTAATATCTTTGTTATATTCAGTAGCATAAGGAAAATATGTCAATTTTAAGATTTTTTAAATAAATTTGATCAAAAAAGTGATGCTTAGGTTGGAATCTGTTGGTGTGCATTAAACCATAAAACGGAATTTTGTGATTAAAAACAGAATGCTTGGTAATTCCACCAATCAGAATCTTTCACCTGTCAGGTGAATCAACCCATAATGCACTGCCAACAAGTTAGTCGTTCGCCGGTAATCATACAGTAAAGAACACCTTCTCTGTGACACGGAAAATGTAAATAGCCTCCAACCCAAAGTGTAAATAGTCTTGTCCTCAAAGTCTCAAACCCGAGTGAGGTACTGAAAACCTCATTTTCAGTAGGTGAAGTGTAAACAAAAGGCGATCTAACCTACAAGCGGGGACGTAACCTACCGGTGAACATCAAGTGTTGTGAAGTTTTTTTTTTATATTTAAAGGACATTATAGTGAATAAATAATAACCGTGAATTATATTAAATGTATAAAGAAAAGGAAAGTATAGAGTGCATCTAAAAAATTTATAACCCAACTTAATATTTAAGTATCACTATACCACGGTAACTTTTATATACACTTGTGAACTAATTTACATAACATCACAGTATAGAAACACGAACACTATTATCAGTATTTTGTGTTTAACTATTATTTCGTTGTACTTTATTTAAACTTGAATAACCTAGTTATTCATTGGTTAACCTCAAAAGCGGACTCTGTCCAATATACGAACTGTTCAAATTCAAAAAAGCAGGATACAGAATCGCTTACAAAACTACTAACAAAACAGAACACACACACACACACACACACACACACACACACACACACACACACACACACACACACACACACACACACACACACACAAAGCACAAAACAAATTCGATCTACCTGGTGTTTACAAACTAAATTGCTCAAATTGCAACAAATTCTACATAGGCCAGACAGGACGTAGCTTCAAACAAAGATATATTGAATACACAAAGGCACTCCACTCCACTACAGAATCCACCTTTGCAAACCACCTCATTGAAGCAAACCACACATACAAAAACTTCGACAATAACATGAACAGTCTACACGTACACACAAAAGGCCGAAAACTAGACACTCTAGAACAATTGGAAATATACAAACACACAAAAACAAATAAAAATGACATCCTAAATGAACAGACACAATTCAAATCGCACGCATTATTCGAACATATCTCACCCCACACACACACAACATCGATCTTTCAAAATTTGATTCCGTCGCCCACAACAGGACGGACAGCGCTACCAGCGGCAACCTCTGAAGAAGCTTTTTAAAAGTGAAAACCGGTTCAGGTTGTAAGGTAAAACTTAATATTTTTATTCATAAAAAACTTTGTGTTCCGAGTCGTTAATGAAATAGTTGTATTTAGTTAAATAACGGACACGTCATGGACAACGAAATCCAATAATATTTATGTAATTTTATTTTAAGTCTCTTGTAATACTCTACGGATATTAGAAATTATTTGCAAATCAAACATTATTACCCTATTTTGAATAATTTTGTGATGAAAGAAATACATTTTTAAATTAAATTATATTTAATCATTATTGATCTCTTGTTTTTAGGAGTGCTGGGGGAAAAGCAGTGGATATTGATGGTGAACATTATGTAACAGAAAATGATACCATAAACGAAGTGTACAAGCTGCTCATCAATGGTTCTAGCATAAATGATGAGAACACATATATAGTTACAGCTTCTAACAAAATTGGTGAATCAAGTGCACAAGCTAGATTCAGTGTTCACAGTAAGTCTGTTTTGTTCTTACATTTGTGAATGTGAAAGTGAGCCAGTGTGTGTGTAGTTTCATGTACTAAAAAATTGCTTACAATAATTTTACATTTTGTTGTCCTTTCTGAAAATATAATTATCAAAAATATTGCTAACACACATTGTGTATACATAAATTTAGACACACCTAATACCAGCACAGAGCACCAGCTTGTTAGTAGCAAAATTGTTTATCCCCAAACAATAATTTTATGCAAAAATAAATTATTTTCCTGTGTAAATTAGAGAACATGTGTGTGGATTAATTGGTTAATTTGTATATGACTACCAGTAATTCGCTTTAAGTTAATATAATTAAAATGTTTATACCATGTAAGTCACATAAATAAGCATTTATCTTCGGAAATGAGATACAAATAAATCCAAATATATATATTGTTACATGACATTTTACCATGCCCTTGTAACATAAATGTACTTTGATTATATTAATAAAAAGTACCAAGAAACATAAGATTTTTAAGAAATCAGTAAAGAAATACTTGATTGAATATGATTTATTTTAATTGTTTAATGTATGTTAACGAAGACTGTGATAGTTGTGTTTATCATAGTTAAAATGATGTCACTGATGATAAGTAAGAAGGACACTGTTAATAAACTTACTTATGGAATTTTGTTTTATTTGTGTACACTGTAAATTTATAAATACAGTCAGTTAAGGGGAATTATAATATATTACTAATAGTTCTTAGTAATTAGTTTGGGTCACATTAATTAATATTATATATGATAGTGTTAATAACACTAATGTTTTTCTTAACAAGAAAGTACCAAAACATTAGTCATAGATTTTTGTAAAACTAGGCATATTGAGCTTAGACAGTTAAGTTATATGAATAAGAATTTCTATTAAAATAATAATGAAACAATGTCAGGTTATGTTAAAGGATTACTAAATGTGTCAAATAAATTTAAGAAAGTGAAAAGTACAAAAAGAAATAATAATAAATAAGTTTGGAACAAATAGAATAAAAAGTGTAAATTAATAACTCAAGAAATATAGAACAGAAGATAGTCAAAAGTGGTGTCAAAATGATCAGTGTTTCATCAGAAGATCAAAGAAACCAATAAAGTGAAGATTAAAGCTCTTATAAAAAGGTATATCCTTTTAAAGAAAATGACATATAAAATAGTAAAAGTTTGTTTATGTTATTACTATGCTGTCACCAGGGTGACATAAAAATGTTACATTGGAAACCAATAAGATAGCTGATATAGGCCTTAGCAACTAATAGGTTAATAAAATAAAATAGGATGGTATTATTGGAATCTGAATGAAGAAAGGTTGAATTAAACAACACATAGTGACAAAAGTAAATTATGAGACATTTAATATCAGTGCATCTAACTAAAACAATTATTAAATAATTATCCTCATGAAGATTAAAATAGAAGAAGGAAGTGCTACAGGGCTCTACAGAATTAAACCAGGATATCTCTGAAGAAATTGAATCAATTGACACAGGAAGAGAAGTATTTTTGATATAAAATTAATCTGAACCATTCCCTGTTAAGCCTAGACTATAGGTTTCAAATTGATTACACTTTTCATAAAAACCATTTTTGAACTCCCACTGAGAACAATATTAATGAATAGTATTACCATAAGCATAAAAAAACCATTGATGTATAGTGTTACTATAATCTAAAGCTAATTAAGTCTAAAAAACATTTTACTAACATAACCTAAACACTGAACTTTGTTACACTATTTATATAATCCTGTTAAGGCACATTGTAACTATTTCTAATCACATGTATTTTGGTACTTTCCCTATAAAAACTGTTGTTTATATCGTAGCCAAAAGGACCTAACTTAACACATTATATTTGTATTTTATTCATTAAATATAAAATATGAAATGTTTATGCCCTGAGGTATAAGAGTTACTATTGCTACTGCTGCCACTCTGAGCATATTAAAATACAGCTGGCCAAACTTTGTTAAGAATTATATTTGACTTTTAAAACAAGTTAAAGAATAAATAAAGGATTTGAGTTTACTAAATACAGATAAAAAGTTTATTCGTTTCTTTATTTCATGAATACAAAATGGGTATGATATACTAAACAAGATATCTGGTACTGTGAATTGACTTCAGTAATTAGATTAAGTTGTCAACACTCATCGTTTGAAAGTCATGGCAGATTTTTCAAATCTGTTTTGATGAGCACAAGTTATCACATTCATTGCTGAAAGAAAAGATTAAAAGAGATTTAATTACAGCTGATAAAGAAACCATATAATATTTTTTTAATAAAAATTTATAATTGATATTTTACAAATAAATTTTATTTGCAACCGGTGATTGCAAATTGGTGCTCAACAAACACTCCCCTGAACAGATACTCATCCTTATAAACTAATAACAAAGAATACACATTAAATAACCAAGATATAAACAAGGTACAATTCAGTTAAACAAACCGTAGATTATTTACTGGAGGTAACAAATTGACGCCAACGTGAGGCTGTAAAACATACGCGTACCCTATCGGTTTTGTAGCAATTAATATATATATATTGTAACATCACAAGATGTCACCTAACCTAAGTGTATGTTATCAGATTTCATAAAAACAGAATAACCATGTAAATAGGTATAGAATAGTCAAAATAAACAAGAAAGAAGAAACCGAGAGAGAAGAATAAAGCAGAAGTGCCATGTGAAACAGTAACCCAATAGGTGTTTGACACTACAACTAGACTGAGACTAAAACGAACTAATGGACAGAATAAATGTAAATTCAACTGTCAATTCAGTAAATGGTTAATGTAAACCGAATGTCATTTATAAACAAAAAACAAACGAATGAGCAATTAAATACTGTGAAAGCAAAATCAGTATTTTTCTGATAATAAATGTGACAATGAACAGTAGATAATGAATGCCAAAACCGATGTTAACAATGGCTATATTGTAGGAACTAAGATGTATTTCTGCATCAAATATACCTGTCAGAAAAGAGAGCTATTTATATAAGAGAATCTTATACAAATAAGATGTCTCCATAATTTACCGAATTGAGAACCAATAGGCATTATTAAGGCCAAATTTCAGTGTAGGCGATACACTTAACAAACTTAGACCAAACATTAGTCAATAAAATGACTATCAATAATTATCACCAGTGCAAACTAAAATGCACAAGAACTATGGTTATGCATTGACATAACGAAAAATGTTATTAAAACGATAGATTTAGCCATAATTTTAATTGTAAATAGTAGCTTAAAACAAACTAACGGTGAACGAAATGTCATAGTCAGTAGGATCATTTATTACTATGTATAGAATTAAGGTGTACAAGTAAAGTTCAGTGAAAAAAAACGTCAGCACAGTATTAATGGTGTCCGCACATAAACATTTGATTAATAAAATGTTATGTGGATACGAGCAAGGTTAACCAAAAGTGTAAAATCGGCGACTCATAAAGAGCAGACGACAGTAAGAATAGTGTACCCGAACATTGATTTTCTAACAATGTCGGTTAAAGTGAAAGTAATTCGAGATCGAGTGATATCAATTTAAAGGAAACAAAACAATCTTTAATTTGATAATAATATCAACTCAATCGTGACGGTATTAAGCGTATTACAACTGTTAGCATCATTTTCTAAATGTACATCAGGAATCTGAATACGAATAATAATAACAATAACAACAGAAGCGACCTGTCAATCATCTCAACATTTGACAGTTAGAAAAACCGTTATCAACCGCCAAAAAGTGATACGTCATCCTCGTCTCACCTGTCTGGACCAATAAGAAAATTAGTTATTAAATAATAATTTTACCTAAGCCCGATCCAAGAGAAGGGTATATAAAGACAAACCAGCGAATTTTGGGAGAAGACCTTTACTAACTAGCGAGCAGAACAGACGTACGCTCGTCTCCGCTACGTTTTTCTTTATAACACATAGCGTCAGTTACCTTGTACTCCGGAACCAATAGTTAACGACAAGAAATTTTTACTTCAAGTTCATCATCAACCAACGACAGTGTTTAAGTGCAGTTTATTTTAATTTGTGCGGGAATGACGAACAGAAAATAATTTATTGTCATTATTCACGATCCATTTTAATCAGAAGAGGATCGCATTATTCTGTTCTTGTGCGAATTAGTGCCGAAACAAAGTAATCACTATAATCCGATTACTTAAGTGATAAAAGGTTTTAATTAAATAATTAAAACTCTGAAGGTAAAAGTGCAATTATTATTAATCTTGATCTGAGTGCAATAACTTGTATTTTTGCTACCATAACCTGTACTGACGCAAAACACAAAAACAGTATTTAAGATTACACCACGTTTCGATTTATTCTTCAAATCTTGTTATTAGTAAGTAAGCTATATGTTAGTTGTAAGGGCTCTCAATTGATAAAGATTGTCATTAAAAAAGCAAGCGTTGATGAAACGCACGATCTTTCAATAGATCGTTTTTTTTTTTTCAATTACTTGGTAAAAGTAACCTAAAACTTTGTTGATCAATTGTATCATTGGATACTGTGTAGGCATAATTGTTTTCTTTCGTGTCTCAAAGAATTCACAACTGAGATAATAATAATAACAATAATAGTAATAATAATATTAATAATTGTAATAATTTTATATTAAAAATAAATAATATCTAGACTTAACCAGATTTATAATTCATGTTCTGAGCAAGCCGTATGAGGCATATAATAACTAACTTTTATTGTACAACTTTGTATGTTTACATTATGTGTATTTTTTTTTAATTCACTATAAGGGTGCAAATAAACCCATTATTAACAGCATCACCTGATTTGATTTATTTTTTTGAATAATTAAATAGTTTCATTTAATAAACTTAAACAACCTTCTGTTGTGTTTGACATATTGGAATAGCATTGCCAAAAAGTGGTACTCAACTATTTTAAATTTTCTTTTCATCTAATAATTTTTATGTATGGGTTTTACACGGGATTTTCCCCGAATAAATCCGTGTGGCGCCCACTAATTTAATAAACAAGGTGACATAACCTTGGAACCAAAGGGAGTTGATGAATGTAAGCTGAGTTGACAGTTTAGTGAACTTCAAGTAAACGCAATCAGGTACGTAAAAGTACATGTTTGTTTATAATATTGTCCAGACTTTACGGGACTTGACTTACTCAGACTACCTGTAATCAGAAGAAGTTTCTACTACCAGTTTCAACCAGACGAGATCTACTATCAAGCAATCAACTGCCATACTTCATGTTTTAATTTAAGTTAATCTAACATTTAAATATAATTAACTACATTATTTATTTATTTAATACAAGGGAATTCTTTAAAAAACAAGTATATTAAACCATTGTAAACACTGTGAGTAACTTTGAATGTTGTATGGTAAGATACTTTACTACATTAGTCACCTTCAAGTAGAATTAACCATTCTCAACATTGAGTTATCTCAAAAGAACACTTCACCCATAGAGGAATTTTGTTTTAATGAGACTTTTAATATTTTAACCACGAATTTAACTTTAAAGAACAACCACTCTTTTATTTTATTTCAAGTTAATTGTAAACACACGCGTTTTCATTTTATTACAAATAGATTAGACAACCCGTGTGGCTTTAAACGGAATTTAACTATTATTTTAGTACAATTACTATAAACAAATAAACATAATAATTTTAAATAACAACGCGTAGCAAGCGGTTGATTATAAATTGACGCATCCAACGTGTGGCAGATTTAACCACGAAAAACACACGTTATTCGTTTACTCATAAATTGGCGCCTTCGTGGGGCTTAAAAAATATTAAATAAATATATTTTTTATATTTTATATTAGCCCGGTAGACACGAAAAAATTAACATGCCGCACACCCATCAGTACGATACAAGATATAAGGACAGTAGGGTAGGAGAGATGCAACGGGATGTAGATACATACGAAGAGCAACCCACAGACGAGATGGGAATTATTACAATCAACAATATCGAGACTAGTACCGACGAAACACCTCATGTAGAACCGGAGATGGAAATGATTGTCAGCGACCAACCAGGCAGACCATCCGAAGAGACGAGATGGGATCACATGATGAGAATGATGATGGAACAATTCGGACAGGTTAAGGAAGATAGTCGAACTTTAAGGAAAGAAAATCAAAGAAATATTGAGCTATTGAATAGAAATATTGAGTCAATAAAGGAGGACCATCGGGACTTAAATAGAAACCTGGAATCGCTTAGTAAAAATGTGGAATCGCTGAAGGAAGACCTAAATAAAAGGATAGACAATACTCATAAGTCTATGGATGCGCTGAACGATAAAATCGACAATAACAGCCAAGCAATTAGAGAAGAATTGAACACCACCTTAATGAAAATTAGCCAAAAAATGGATGACATGAATAACCGGAAGTGGGGAGAAGAACGGGAGGTATCCGAAGACAAAAACATGGAACAACTGAGTCCAGAGCCTGAGAATAGTGAAGAAGGAAAGGACGATGACAACTCAGAGATAGGAGAAGTATCAAATGATGAATCCATGGAAGAATTAAGTATACAATTCAAAGACACTGATAAACAAACTGAGGATAAAGAAGACTCGAAAGCATTTGTGCCTGCGGATACACACCATAGGAATGAAGAGAACACTCAGCATAAAGAAACTATCATTAAAAATGTAAGGAACAAGATAATTAAGAAGACAGGCGAGAAAGAGACAAAGATAAAAAGAATAATACGCTCTAAGAAAACAAGGATTACAATGGAAATATTAGAAATGACTAGGAGTGGATTAATTAACTTCGTAGACAACCCAATTATTCGTCATAGAGCAAGGACCAATGGTAAGAAGTATAAACAAGACTTCATGAAAATATTAAAAATAAATCACCATAAAACCGTGGGTAAAAAATTAAATAAGAATCCAATTAAATTAGATGTACCACCAAATAAAATACACCAAACAAAATCAATCGATTCCTTAGTGCATAACCGATCATCATTAAACTATTTAAGTAATGACCCAGATGACGGAACGATTAAAACAACGTTACATCCCATTGACTATGTTATGACGGAGAAGGTCATAAACAATGAGGTATTTAAGGCGAATATTCCTAGAAGAAAGAAGCTTCACAGGGAGAAGGAAAATGATCAAGAACGACTGGACCAGCTTATTGAAAGTTACGCCCAAAGAATAAGGGAAATGCGGAAAAAGAGGGACCAAGCGATGGAAGAATCCAACCAGGAAATGAACATAGGTCAATCAGGATTAGAAGATGGGCCAGACATCAATAATAGCCAAGGCCCAGAGTACAATAAACACAGTAATACCAAAGATGAGGAGAGGAAGAAGGCAAGGAAACGGGGAGCCAATGACTATCTAGTAGCCGCCAAGTGGAAGAACCGCATGATAGGAATAGAGTGGAAGAGCACAAATAACCCCATGAATATCGACGAGTAAGCAATGATTAATATTAAGGAGGGATAATATGCAATAGGAAGCAACATTCCTCACCCATACGTTTATGTTATAAAAAAGTAAAATATATATATTGGAAAAAACCACTACTATAAACAAACTCATTTGTTGTTAAACTACCAAAAATGTTGAAGGTAACTAATTAGCTATAACTAGTCAATCCGCCTTATCAAGTTACAAAAGTGTGTAGATTTAAGATGTAAACCAAACCATTTGTTAATGATGAAAATGTACCAGACCTATTACCCCAGGGGATAGAATATTAGATAAGGTCAATCAAATGATTTAATAAGAAAATACAATTACTGTACTATACCTAGAGAAAAATATGTATCCAGATGAATATTCTATATGACCTAATGTTTATAAAATGATTATAGTATACCTCTCATAAAACTCAAATGTTAAATTAAAATCGTCCAGAATAAAGGTTCACCCAACTAACCTTTGAAGGAGTAGAGAGGCAGTATAACAAAGTGTGTAAAATAAAAAGAAGGACATTATTATGGAATGTAAGGAAAGAAAAATTAATATTTGTGAAACAAACCATGAAAACCCCAAGAATGTCTATGAAATAGATATTAGTATATTGTTAAATGAAATTGTAATTACAGCATAGTATATAGTGTATAAAATCATCCAGAATAAGTGAAAACCACCATCACTTGAAGGAGTAGAGAAGAAAATAACAAAGAGTATTAATTGTAAGAATAACTATTGTTATAATGAAATGAAAGGAAAGAACAATGTTTGTCAATTATCAAATATGATACATCATAAGAATATGTCAGAGAACATCAGAAAAAAAAAAGAAAAAACCATTTAGTATACAAACAATGTAAGCCTGATAATTCAGGATGAATATAACTCGTTAAGAAAGATTTAATGGACTATGGTGAAAACAGAAATATATTGTGAACTCTAGATAGAACAAACAGATGCATAAGTACTATAAGCATCAAAACCAGTGTATAATCTTAAAAATATTTAAATGAACCACAACAAATTGTTAACTAGTACATAAGTAACTATATAGCTGATAAAAGCATAGCTAAAAAACATCAAGTCTAAAAGAAGTAATTACCTGTAAGAAAGAAAGTATGTTAGCAAGTATAAAGATAGAAATGTGATCTAAATGAAAACCTCTGATACCTTGTATATTATAGTGAATATATTATATTATTGAATATGAATGATATGTGATATTTTTTTTGAGTTGTGATAGTGCAACTATTCCCAGGTGCAATGTTTATTTTTACTCAGACAGAGAAGAGTAATGCCTCTGAATCTGAGAATGTGTAGGGAGGAACGGCAGAGGATGTTAGCCATAGTGAGCCACCCTGATTCCAAAACCTCTACTACAGTTAGGGAATTATATTGTTTTATTATATCAAGGAATATTATGAAAGAATCTGTGAGGTATAAATTATAATAACCACCCAAATGATCACGAATGCAAAGATATGTAGTGAGAAAGTAGAATGTAAATAAAACAGGGAATAATTAACTTGAGAAACAAGATCCATTATAGTTAAATGATTTAGAGAGTAAGCAGCTTGAAATTACTAGTAAATTAAGCAAAATATCACTATAATATTGACGACTCGGAACACAAAGTTTTTTATAAGTAAAAACGTAAAGTTTTACCTTACAGCCTAAACCGGCTTTCACCTATAGAAGGCTTCATCAGAGGCTGTCGTTAGTAGCGCTGCTCGTCTTGTTGTTGGCGATGAGAAAGTGTTTCGAAAGATTGAAGCTGTGTGTGTGTGGTGAGATGTGTTCGAATAATGCGTGCGATTTGAATTGTGTCTGTTCGTTTAGGATGTCGTTTTTATTTGTTTTTGTGTGTTTGTATATTTCTGTAGAATCCAATTACACACAAAACCACAAACACACAAAAACAAATAAAAACGACATCCTAAACGAACAGACACAATTCAAATCGCACGCATTATTCGAACACATCTCACCACACACACACAGCTTCAATCTTTCGAAACACTTTCTCGTCGCCAACAACAAGACGAGCAGCGCTACTAACGACAGCCTCTGATGAAGCCTTCTATAGGTGAAAGCTGGTTTAGGCTGTAAGGTAAAACTTTACGTTTTTACTTATAAAAAACTTTGTGTTCCGAGTCGTCAATATTATAGTGATATTTAGTTAAGTAACGGACACGTCATGGACAACGAAATCCAAGAAGTAAATTAAGAATTGTACTATTGTATAAAAAGCCAACCTAGAGTAATACACCAATATTATGTTTAAAAAATCTAGGAATACAAGAGAAAATTTTATTGAAGTATACTAAGAAACTGACATGAATTGATAATTTTACAAAATATAAATTTTTCAAATGATCAATTTTAAAGAGGGTGTATATGTAACATCACAAGATGTCACCTAACCTAAGTGTATGTTATCAGATTTCATAAAAACAGAATAACCATGTAAATAGGTATAGAATAGTCAAAATAAACAAGAAAGAAGAAACCGAGAGAGAAGAATAAAGCAGAAGTGCCATGTGAAACAGTAACCCAATAGCTGTTTGACACTACAACTAGACTGACTAAAACGAACTAATGGACAGAATAAATGTAAATTCAACTGTCAATTCAGTAAATGGTTAATGTAAACCGAATGTCATTTATAAACAAAAAACAAACGAATGAGCAATTAAATACTGTGAAAGCAAAATCAGCATTTTTCTGATAATAAATGTGACAATGAACAGTAGATAATGAATGCCAAAACCGATGTTAACAATGGCTATATTGTAGGAACTAAGATGTATTTCTGCATCAAATATACCTGTCAGAAAAGAGAGCTATTTATATAAGAGAATCTTATACAAATAAGATGTCTCCATAATTTACCGAATTGAGAACCAATAGGCATTATTAAGGCCAAATTTCAGTGTAGGCGATACACTTAACAAACTTAGACCAAACATTAGTCAATAAAATGACTATCAATAATTATCACCAGTGCAAACTAAAATGCACAAGAACTATGGTTATGCATTGACATAACGAAAAATGTTATTAAAACGATAGATTTAGCCATAATTTTAATTGTAAATAGTAGCTTAAAACAAACTAACGGTGAACGAAATGTCATAGTCAGTAGGATCATTTATTACTATGTATAGAATTAAGGTGTACAAGTAAAGTTCAGTGAAAAAAAAGTCAGCACAGTATTAATGGTGTCCGCACATAAACATTTGATTAATAAAATGTTATGTGGATACGAGCAAGGTTAACCAAAAGTGTAAAATCGGCGACTCATAAAGAGCAGACGACAGTAAGAATAGTGTACCCGAACATTGATTTTCTAACAATGTCGGTTAAAGTGAAAGTAATTCGAGATCGAGTGATATCAATTTAAAGGAAACAAAACAATCTTTAATTTGATAATAATATCAACTCAATCGTGACGGTATTAAGCGTATTACAACTGTTAGCATCATTTTCTAAATGTACATCAGGAATCTGAATACGAATAATAATAACAATAACAACAGAAGCGACCTGTCAATCATCTCAACATTTGACAGTTAGAAAAACCGTTATCAACCGCCAAAAAGTGATACGTCATCCTCGTCTCACCTGTCTGGACCAATAAGAAAATTAGTTATTAAATAATAATTTTACCTAAGCCCGATCCAAGAGAAGGGTATATAAAGACAAACCAGCGAATTTTGGGAAAAGACCTTTACTAACTAGCGAGCAGAACAGACGTACGCTCGTCTCCGCTACGTTTTTCTTTATAACACATAGCGTCAGTTACCTTGTACTCCGGAACCAATAGTTAACGACAAGAAATTTTTACTTCAAGTTCATCATCAACCAACGACAGTGTTTAAGTGCAGTTTATTTTAATTTGTGCGGGAATGACGAACAGAAAATAATTTATTGTCATTATTCACGATCCATTTTAATCAGAAGAGGATCGCATTATTCTGTTCTTGTGCGAATTAGTGCCGAAACAAAGTAATCACTATAATCCGATTACTTAAGTGATAAAAGGTTTTAATTAAATAATTAAAACTCTGAAGGTAAAAGTGCAATTATTATTAATCTTGATCTGAGTGCAATAACTTGTATTTTTGCTACCATAACCTGTACTGACGCAAAACACAAAAACAGTATTTAAGATTACACCACGTTTCGATTTATTATTCAAATCTTGTTATTAGTAAGTAAGCTATATGTTAGTTGTAAGGGCTCTCAATTGATAAAGATTGTCATTAAAAAAGCAAGCGTTGATGAAACGCACGATCTTTCAATAGATCGTTTTTTTTTTTTTTCAATTACTTGGTAAAAGTAACCTAAAACTTTGTTGATCAATTGTATCATTGGATACTGTGTAGGCATAATTGTTTTCTTTCGTGTCTCAAAGAATTCACAACTGAGATAATAATAATAACAATAATAGTAATAATAATATTAATAATTGTAATAATTTTATATTAAAAATAAATACTATCTGGACTTAACCAGATTTATAATTCATGTTCTGAGCAAGCCGTATGAGGCATATAATAACTAACTTTTATTGTACAACTTTGTATGTTTACATTATGTGTATTTTTTTTTAATTCACTATAAGGGTGCAAATAAACCCATTATTAACAGCATCACCTGATTTGATTTATTTTTTTGAATAATTAAATAGTTTCATTTAATAAACTTAAACAACCTTCTGTTGTGTTTGACATATTGGAATAGCATTGCCAAAAAGTGGTACTCAACTATTTTAAATTTTCTTTTCATCTAATAATTTTTATGTATGGGTTTTACACGGGATTTTCCCCGAATAAATCCGTGTGGCGCCCACTAATTTAATAAACAAGGTGACATAACCTTGGAACCAAAGGGAGTTGATGAATGTAAGCTGAGTTGACAGTTTAGTGAACTTCAAGTAAACGCAATCAGGTACGTAAAAGTACATGTTTGTTTATAATATTGTCCAGACTTTACGGGACTTGACTTACTCAGACTACCTGTAATCAGAAGAAGTTTCTACTACCAGTTTCAACCAGACGAGATCTACTATCAAGCAATCAACTGCCATACTTCATGTTTTAATTTAAGTTAATCTAACATTTAAATATAATTAACTACATTATTTATTTATTTAATACAAGGGAATTCTTTAAAAAACAAGTATATTAAACCATTGTAAACACTGTGAGTAACTTTGAATGTTGTATGGTAAGATACTTTACTACATTAGTCACCTTCAAGTAGAATTAACCATTCTCAACATTGAGTTATCTCAAAAGAACACTTCACCCATAGAGGAATTTTGTTTTAATGAGACTTTTAATATTTTAACCACGAATTTAACTTTAAAGAACAACCACTCTTTTATTTTATTTCAAGTTAATTGTAAACACACGCGTTTTCATTTTATTACAAATAGATTAGACAACCCGTGTGGCTTTAAACGGAATTTAACTATTATTTTAGTACAATTACTATAAACAAATAAACATAATAATTTTAAATAACAACGCGTAGCAAGCGGTTGATTATAAATTGACGCATCCAACGTGTGGCAGATTTAACCACGAAAAACACACGTTATTCGTTTACTCATAATATATATATATATATATATATATATATATATATATATATATATATATATTGCACATTAGTAAAAACAGAATTGATGCAACAATAAATTTATGTCACTGTTAACAGCAGCAGCTATTTGTTGAACAAATAGAACATCTGAAGAGTTTACTTTCATTTGATGTATTCTGTACTTTTTAACAAACAGTTGATATTTATTAAAGATTATATCATTAATTTTTAGGCACATTGTCTACTAAGACAATAAGTAAAAAATTGTCTTGAAATGTAATATGTTACAATGATTTTATTGTACTCCTATAAAATCTTATTTGACCATATGTCTTTTTCAGCTGAACCACCATCCATTCTCAAGGGAATAGAAAATCATTCTTTGAAGGACTATGAACCATTTGAATTCAAAATTCGTGCAAATGGTATTCCAAAACCACAAATTATATGGTTAGTATAAAATAATTTGTAAGGATTACTACATCACATTAGCCATAGATTATTTGTAGCGTAATGAAATTTTGATGAAGCAGTTATATCTACTTTAAAATACTCTGACCACTATTAGGTCTGTTAATGACCATTTATGTTTTATTGCTGTTACATGCTTTTAAAGTTTATCAAATGAAATGTTATTAATAGTAGCCTAATGACATATAAAATAACAATAATAAACTATGTCTGCTGATTGTTGTTATTCTGTGCTTTGTTTAACTTTTGAAATGTAATGAATATAATTAAATGAAACAAATTTCTAAACATGCATACATTATTCTCCTCTATGTATTGAAGTGATTCAAAAATTGTTTGCCTGAAGTACCAATTCATCTTTATTTCATTTTTAGACATGCCTATCATCTGAAAGATACATGAACTGTATCCACTGAGATATTCATCTTGTAGTCACCTATGGTTCTAGAAATAAATTACACTTAAAAAAGACATTACATGTGTCTTATCCTATTCATAAGTATAAAACATAATAATATATCATACCTGTTTGAAATACTGATATTTTAACTCTTTGAAGGGCAGAACAAACACACTGTAACCACATGTATATTCTATAAAACGGATCAGTGGTTACACACTGTAGTCACTTGTATTTCTCTAACCAGTACTTTCAGCAGCAGCTATACAGTGAAACCAGCAGAGAAGTATATTACCCTGCCACTTAATGTGCTGGCAGTTGCAACAGCTGCAAGGCATCGTGCATTTCATAGTAAGCTACAATTTTTTTAATGCGCAGTAAGTAGTGAGGTTATGTGTGCTAGATTTTTTTTCTGACAGCTTCTAAATATTTCATTGAAATTTTCAAGTGATCTGGTTTTATTTAATACATCTGCTCACCGAACAGTAATGTGCTTTTTGTTGTGGTTACACTGTGTATCCACTGCCCTTGTGACACCCTTGTAAGATAACTTGTAAAAACTCTACAAAATATCTGAATGAAACAATCCTAAGTATATGTGCAATGATGGAACGACTTTGAACTGTGAAAGTATTTTGAGTGATTTAGATCTGAATCGGATAATTACCAAGATGAGCCAGAAATCCGTAGAAATGAATTCCCCAGAACCTAAAAAATTATTTAGATTTTTTTTTGTAAATAATAAAGTGATTTCCCATGATGTATTCCATATAAACTTGTATACAGCACAGAAATCTAAGGCATTCAATCCTAGAACTGATGATGGTTTGAATTCAAACCTAGAAACTTTTGGATCGGATGTCCTATTTTCGATATTTCACATGGATATACCACAGCAGTCATGGTCTCACAGCTACATTGGCCACGATGGTTTTTACAAATCATACAAACCCTACGATGGTTTTTACTAACTGTTGCTGATGCAACTACAAAATGTCTTGAAATCTTTTCAACCAAATAGTTTTTAGCAGAAAAGTTTTTCTCAGTTTTGAAAAAATTGATCACATGCTTTGGCCTTCCTACGGTCATAACATAGTAACAGTGATACACAACTAAACTTGTATGTTTCTAACAGGTTCTGTGCCCAAAATAATGTTTCTCATTGTTATAGTGGCTCCACACCATCTTCGACCTAATGGATTGGCAGAAAGCCACAATCAGACAGTAAGAAACATTTTGGAGCAATGAGGTCAGATGGAAAGAATTGACAAAAAGCTTGCCGAATTGTTTATTTAGCTACAGAATCACAAAGGGATAGTTACAGATAATTAGGCAATAATCAGCAGAAATAATGTCTGAGATAATTGCCCTTGACCCTGATGTCTTGAGTCACATCATAGTGATGTGTAGTGACATAACCATAGGAAACTAGTACAATGCTCAGAGCCAGTGTTATACATCACTGTAGAGGGTCGTAAAAAATTCTACAGATGTGCTGATGGCAAATAGTGGTTTATAGTGATTTCCAATGATGTGAACTTTTAGCTTGGGTGAAAACCAATAGCCCAAGACAGCTGATTAGCCTCCAGTGCGAGACAGCTCAATCATATATTTGCATTATTAATTTGTTGACATTTTCTTACTAGTTTGAAAACAAATTATTATTATTTTACTTGTGTTATTTTACAAATTCCATTTATGTTACACTCAAATTATTGAGACACAAATAAATGATCAGAGATTATTTAAAACCAAAAATCTCAGCAAAACGAGTATCAAAACATCTTTTAAAGAAGGGTTTATTCACTGACTACTTCTAAACTATAAAACTAATCATACAACTAATGGTTAACCAAATTATACAATATTCACCCTACATAAATAATTTTTATTTCTATTAATTCTACATATAATAGAATAATATGACCTCACCATTAATAATAATATATAATTATTATTTCAAGTTCAGTTTTTTTGTTACACCTGACATTCATTTTCCCAGCATTAGATCAATACCATCATATAACATTCTAATACCCGAATGATATAAATTTCATTTATTATATTGTTAAAATTAAAACAATAGTTATTATACTGTATACTGTAATGGGCAGTTTTGCCAGAAACTGTAGCAACTATAATGAATACCATTGCAATTATAAAAACAACACTGTTCGTGTAACATTTAGAAATATTTAATTATGTTTACATAGACACTTAAGAAGTGAATACTGTATATTAGTGTACTAACATTTAAACTTATGCACTTACAGGTTAAAAGATAGAGAAGAAATTCAACCAAATTTCAGAGTGAATATTGAGACAAGTGATGAGGGTCAAGTTTCCAGCTGTCTGTCGATTCCACATTTCAGTGAAGATGATGTTGGAAAGGCTAGTAAAAATTAAACAAATTGTTTCCTCAGTGCAATTATGTTTTTGTGTACATATTATATATATTGTAACGAATAGTTCTGGTCGTTTCTGTAAAATGTGTACACTTGTTTTTTATGTGTAGAAATTGTTAGTGTGGTGTGTTCGCCTCACACCGGTCGTTACAATAATGGTTGTCACTACTGAAGTCTGTAGCATGGTCTCAATTATCAGTACAACCTACCTGTTCATTCATAGGGGTTCCGAATCCCGGGTGGCACCAAATTGTTTACTTTAAAACAATTAAATTTGTGATTTTATAAGTTAAATAAGTGTTGTCAGCGTTGACGGCTGAAGTGTTCAACTGTTCCCGCCACTGTGCAGTTTGTCGTATTGTCCACTCGTGAAGAGCGCTAGTTGGTTAATCGGTAGAAATTGCTAACACACACATATATTATACAACGTCCTACGAAATAAAACGATGGTAATACTCTGTACTGTACTTTTAATTCAAATTTTGTCATTAATCAATATCATAAAAGTACTATAAATTATTTTTCAGTAAAATTGCTCCGGCTTAGAACATGAAACAAATCTCTAGGTTGGCGAAATTGATTTTGAAACGAACTATTCTGATGCCGACAATGGTTTTTTTAACACACAATATATTAACCTATTCAAAATCTGGGTTCTTTGGATTATAAATAAAACATAAAAGCTGGTTACATTAAAAGAATATACTACTGTACCTTATACGTACTTAAATAGTATAAAGTGTTTTTACAAATTGTTCAGTAGTGTTGTATTAGTTGTTACAAATTTCGCACTCTAATGCGAGGTTAATTCTAAGTTAACAAATGTTTTACGTAAGTTGATTATTATTCAAACCTTTGAAAGAAAATTAATTTTGTTTAATAGTGAGAAATTTTGATTGATTTGAGAAATATTTAAAGTGATTTGGTTTCTGGGATTATTGAATTTAGTTGATACTTATCAGTTCAGACAGTGGTGATATGTTGTCGTCTGGGGTAATGGAAATTCATCAATTTTGGGGCTGATTTAGGCTTCTGGCATCTTCTTCTATCTTGTCTTGGGACTTTCTGCTATTTATTTTCTTTTATTTGGTTCCAGGACATCTGTTATTATTTGAAGCTCTGCATCTACTTGTCATTGGTTCTTGTAGTCGACTTCTGAACGTCTTTTGAACTTGTTAAAGTAAAATTTTGGTCATCTCAATCTTGCGTACCGCTTACCCACGCGTCATTTTTTTCAAGTCTAATAAATTTAACGGAAAATTAGTATTCAACGGCCCGTTTCTATGGTAACAGTAATCCTTTGATTGGTTAAGGCCTCCTTCAAAAGCATTGTTATCATATTTGAAATTTTTATTCGAATTTATTATATATTTTCTGAATGATTATATTCTTCTGTCATCCCTTTTGGGTAATAAATAATATCACTATTGTCTTTATTTCCTTTCAAAGTTTAAAATGATACCTCATATAGTCATATTCTATTCTATATTAACTTTTGTCTAATTATGTTGATATTCGATAATTACATATGTCTTTTAAATTAAATTTTTATAATAACATATCTCTTTTAAAATGATTTACACATAATTACTGGCTATTTACTTGCCTTAGATTTGTAAATTTCCTTGTGAATTTGTTACAATTGATATTTGTGTGTGTCTGACAGTTAGGCATGTTTCATAGGCTTAAGTAGCCATTCTGGTATTTGACTTATTTTATTTAAATTACATTTCATTTTATTCTGATAGGCTTTACTTTGTTATTATAATTGTTTGAGTTCTGTTTTGAGTCTGTTTGTTTTCTGATTACATGTCAATATTGTTTTCTCTACCTTAATATTTAAAACATAACAATTAGGCTTATGGACTGCAAGTTTCTTTCAGCCATATCCTATTCATAACATTCAAACGAACAATTCTTTATAAGTTATTAGTTACTGTTGGTTTAACATTCATTTCATTCTTTTGCTATTACTTTGAGTGAGAAACATCATCACTTCTTTCAAACTCATTAAATTTATTTTCCCTTCAACATGGGGTGTTTTTTAATTATATACTTAAATTCTTATTTCATTACTACTTCTTTCCTCCATTCCATGTTAACACAAACTGTTTTTACATGGGCTTTCTCCCTGAATAATATTACATCCTTTCTTATCTCTATTTTAAATACTATTTCTAACTATCCTTAATTATATAATTTTCCATAAGCTCACTTAAATCATTTATTGGTTCATCAATGATTCACTAAGTGTTTTCTTAACTATTAATACTTTTTATTATTTATAATATCTTTTTCCACATATCACTTTCACCTTTAATTAATTGGTGTTTATCACTGATACACTCACTATTTTGGGGTATTTACACATACACTATTGCTCTTTTTTCACTGTTTATATTAAGTGTTATTTAGTGGGTAATCCCAATAATTATTTCTCTTTCTATTTCTCACTATTTCTTTCATTATAAAACTATACTTATTATTAATGACATTTTGTTAAATATTTCACTACACCTAACTTTAATATTTGGGTTAGTGTACCTTTCTTTACTAAGTTATTTTTTAACTGTTTTTTGTTTAAAACAGGTATATAAATTATCTCATTTACAACAATATTTATTTCCATTAGTGGATAATTATTGGGGTTTATTTACAATATTCTACTTTTGAGTATACCATTTCTCCCTTTTATATGTGGTGTTTGTTATTTCTTGGTTTCACTCCATCTTCTTCTCCTTCATCTTCTTCATTTTCAATTGTCTTCATTTTAATTCGGTTCTCATCTTCTCGTCTGGTTTAGTTTCATTTAGTTATAGGAATTCGTTCACTTCCTTTAATTGTCTTTATTCTTCTTTGGTTCTGGTTTCTTCCCTTCTTTTGTTAGTTCCTGTTTGTTTGGTTACTTTGTCAATCACTTTTTTTTCTTGTTTATTTTTTGTGGTTCCCTTCTTCTTTTGTTTCTGTTGTTGGGTCAATCACTTGGGTTGGGTAATGTCGTTGTTTGTCGTGTCATAGTTTTTATTTTTTATTTATATTTAATCATTTTATTTGATATGAAGTATATTTACATTTAGAATTATCTTTTTTATCCCTGGTACTGGGGTGGCTTATTTGAGTTGTAAATAATATATAAAATTATTCTATAATTATATATAATATACATATTGTGACGGCAGCGGTATGCGAACATCTGCTCTCCGGTACCAGCGGCTGACACAGCGAGCCAATCCGGCATCAGCATTCGGAGCGAGCCAATCAGCGGTCCCGGTTAGTTAATAAAACCCGAGCCGGCAGAAAATTTTGCGCACACTTCATCGCCACGCCATCGGACCCACTTCATCTCCTCTCCTCTCTCGGACGGAATCGGCGCGGAGTCAGCCGGAAGGAATGGCCGAAGAATAGAACCGGCATTCTTGCGTCTTCGCCCTCCAGTTCCGTGCCAGCGATGGATTTCGCTGGGCCGGCAGCCGATTCTACACCCAATGCCAAAAGAAGAGGAGGACTGCAGTATGCCACGAACAGCGGGCGCAGCCGCCGAACATCTCAGCGCGGCACTACCAACATCAGCTTTCTCGCCATCAGGTCCTTTTTAGGGCCACCAAATTAACTAGAGTGTACGATTGGCGCCATTTGTCATGCAGCAAGCCTTTTGTCCGGTGACAAGTGGCGCCCAACGTGGGGCGACAATCATCTTGCGGATGCAAGATCCAGCCACGCCAGCGAGCTACCAGCCGGCACACCAATCAACATGGCGCCCAACAGACACCTCCTCAACATCTGGAGAAGAGCAGTAGGCTGGCTACCGGAGAGCATTCAAGACCCGGTGGAGTTGTGACGGCAGCGGTATGCGAACATCTGCTCTACTGTACCAGCGGTGGACGAGGCTAGCCAATCCGGCATCAGCAGCCTCCGAGACATGACCAACTGCGTGTTCGGAGCTAGCGAATCAGCGATCCCGATTAGTTAATAAAACCCGGGCCGGCAGAAAATTTTACGCACTCTTCATTGCCACGTCATCGGACGCTCTTCACCCTCTCCTCTCTCGGACGACATCGGCGTGGAGTCAGCCGGAAGGAACGGCCGAAGAATAGAACCAGCGTTCTTGCGTCTTCGCCCTCCAGTTCCGCGCCAGCGATGGATTTTGCTGGGCCGGCAGCCGATTCTACACCCGATGCCGAAAGAAGAGGAGGACTGCAGTACGCCACGAACAGCGGGCGCAGCCGCCGAACATCTTAGCGCGGAACAACCAACATCCGCCTTCTCGCCAAAAGGCCCTTTTTAGGGCCACCAAAAACACTAGAGTGTACGATTGGCGCCATTTGTCATGCGGCAAGCCTTTTGTCCGGTGACAATATATATATATTGCAACTCTACTTATATGCGTTGTTGTTGTGTCGTGTTGTGTATGAGTACCTACCTGCTGTCCGATCTTGCGGATTCTTCCGACTAGGGCGTATGGATTTTGGATTTGAAGTTCGCAAGCTAGTAATCTCTAATTTATTGCAACAACACACAAAATAAGTTACTTTAAAGGGGGGGAGAGTTTTGTGAGACTGGTAGGCTTTATCGTACAATAATAAAACACTGTAATATGGGGTAATAAAACGTTGTTTATTACTCCAACAACACACAAGAATAAAATGGTTATTATATTATCAATTTCTTACAGTCTAAACAATGAATCAATGTTGACCAATGTTTTTCGATTGGTTAATAATTGAAAAGAAACTAAACTCGTTATTTGTCGAGTTAATTGCAATTGAAAATTTAATTAATTGATTGATTTAATTTAATTAAATGGCTTTAACTAAATTGAATTTAACGGTTAATAAAACAAAATATAAAACTCTGAAGTTAATTAGAATAATTTTCAAAAATAAATTAGACGTGACA
Source organism: Magicicada septendecula (assembly GCA_034769895.1). NCBI lineage: Eukaryota > Metazoa > Arthropoda > Insecta > Hemiptera > Cicadidae > Magicicada > Magicicada septendecula. Next base: position 620,562,408 of record CM068367.1, on the reverse strand, counting down.
GTCTAGTTCACGTTATTTCATTTCTAGTGATTCGACTTCTGTTATACTGCAGTATGAACTAATAGTTAGATTGTTAGTTAAGATTTGTATAGCGCTTTTATACTACTTCTATTCTTAACTATAGCTTACTAATGACTTAGACTGCTATACAGATTATCACAATGAATTTATTCTTAATTACTAGAGTCTCTGATTTTTGTATGGCACCTGAATTATTTGAATTACAATGTTTTAAATGAAAAGATAGAAAATTTGATGTTGAAAAATAAATAAGTGGATTTTGCTTTCCTGTTACTGAAGAGGATGTTGTTCCGATTGTCCCTCGTCGATTCCAATCCGTTCGCTAGAGAAAGTAATCTGCTTAGAGCTGCTGGATTCGGTCGTTGAGTTCAAAATTCGGCAACACTCTGCTTCCTTGCTGTTCGTGAATATTTTAACGTCTGCTGCTCTCTGCTGGAACTGGTTCCTGTCCCTCGTCGATTCGCACGTTGCACATCAGCGTGTGTGTGTGTTTCGTTCGAGTGGTAGCTCTGCTCGTCAGCTGTTCACCAATGATTTAGACGGCCTCTCTGCTGTATTCTTGAAGTCTGGTCTTGAAGTCTGGTGGATCTCTTGCGTGCTTATGACTAGCTGGTAGTACACAATAAGCTTGGTTGATGTACTGAAGAGTATCGCGCCTTTACGCAACAATTACGAGCTATACAGTTGATCTGTATTTAGTGTGTTCGTAATTGCGTGTGTGTTGACCACGTAGAGTCTTCTGATGGATCTTCACCACTATGGTTACGAGACGATCGAAGAACTATGTCTTTACTTCGTGAGTACTGGCAGAAGAGTGATGTTTCAGCCCGAAAACACCGCGCTGGTCGGGGTTTGCGTCAAATGATTTGATTGGCTGACACACTCTCCCTACTACATAAAATTTGAATTCCCTTGGTCCGTGAGAATGAAGTTAGGTTCCCACAGACGGAGAAATAATATTATTTTTAATACTATTATCCGGCGGAACCAAATTGTCGGTCCGGATTTCCTGTGCTTATTTAATTTTGCTTATCTTGGTTGCAAACCAAGTTGTGTGAAATCTAAAATATACAATCTGTCAGAAATTATTATACCTATGACATATTCAAATCTCATTAATGTAACTCTATTTTTACAGCAGTTATTCAATTATATTAGTTAACTCTTTTATTTGTTAATTATATTGTGTAAAATTTGCACACGTCATTATTAATATTTCGGCAAACATTTTGGCTATCTTGGATTTCGCCTTAATTTATTAGTTTCCGAGATATTAATAATTAACAGTTTGGGTGTGGCCCTTGTTTGTACAGCGAGCTGATTACATAATGACCACGTGTGCATCGCTCTACTAAGCATTATTTTCAACACTCTACATGCAAATGGAGTTTTGATTATTATGATTTATTTAAACATGATTTTATTATGCGGGCGACATATAACCCCAAATAATTAATATTTGGTGTTGTTATATATTCCCCCACCTGTTTTAAAAAAAATGAATGTAATAATTACAGTTATTTTTTTTTTTTAATCATTACACGCGTATTCTGTAATCACTATACTTATTACCTATACATTGTATTACTTATTCAAAAGAAAAACATACATGTGTGTTAATGTTATTCCATTATATACAACTTAATTCTAATACATCTATTAATAACATTATACTTGCAAATTATTGTGTATCAATATTTTTAGAACGGGTAGTACCTAACTGTAGCGTTTAAAAGGTTTGTTTGTAAACAGTGGCACACGCACGAAAGAATTTGCTGACAGTTTATTTACATTCGTTATCGCCTGCCGCGCGGCTAATTGCTTGAACTACTTTCAAACGTGGGGAGCTGTTACCGCGTGACGTAACTATTTCCTGCCGTGTGTTTGTTCAGTTCTACACGCTCGTTATTCACCGCGATAGAAAAACATTATTATTAATACACACGCTATCTACAATTATTATTAATAATATTATAAAACACAATTAATTTATTTTAATTTTACTTATTATAATACAATTATTAAAATATTATTTTTAAAGCACATCTAGTATATCGTAGGCATTTTTATGGGTGGCTCTACAATATTCCGCTATGTACTCGTCGAATTCGTATGCGTCCCCGGATATGATTTCTACGTCTTCCCACGCTGACTGTGTGGGAACGTCGTCGTCACTTTCCTGTTCCACCGGACGTACAATTGTCGGAGCCCATTGTTGTATTGTGTTAACGGCCAACCACGGTTCCGTACCTTCCGGTTGAAATACTTTGTCAACTGGCGTAAATTTCAGTAGAAAAATCACTTTTCTTAAATCTAGCATTTTTCTTATTTTTACCTACTTTATTTCGATACATTTTAGCATGATTTATGGCGCTTCCACCCTGGAGGCGCCCGTTTCCAAGTTTTTTGGAAACTTACGATTCTTTTCTTCTCATTGGGGTCTTTATTGCTTGGGGTATCGCTGTCTTGCTCTACTGTATCAGTTCTAGCTATCTCAACCGTTTGCATAGCTCTAATCGGGGCCCCATCGTTACCCTTATATTGCCCTTTCGGTCTACCAATATTTTGTTTGCCTTTGTATTCAAAGGTCTTATCTGGGGGTTTTGACGATGTCTGGGGTGGAGTAGAACTAGTACTCGGTCCCTGATCAGGTTGCTGGTGATATTGTTCCCGTGTATTCTGCCCTTCATTATTTCGGCGAAAATCAGGATTATAACGCCACCCACCAAAATCAAAAACTGTCTTGCTTTGGGACACTAGAATGAGGAGTTCATCGATCGTGCGTATATCCTGCGTAAACACGGCTACTCTTATGTTGTGATTAAAGTTATAGGCAAGTTTCGTGACTATGTCAATCTCCGAAAATGCTGGGGTTAAATGCTTGGCGCGTTCGACCTGCTGGATTATATAATTTTCCGTGGAAATGCCCAGTTTCCTATCAAATCGGCCATACTCCAGTTCATTGCGTAGAAGTCTTTGAGTATGCGAGTTCCAGTACCGGCTTTCAAATTTTTGTTTGAACTCCGCGTATGTGGACACTATCGCGTACAATGTTATACCACTTACGCGCCGAATCACGCATCGCGTTAACTACCCACTGTATTTTGTCTTGATCTTCTAGTCGGGAACCTACTCTAGCCATTTCACTCTCACACGCTAAAAAAAATTCAATAGGGTTTTCGTTATTTTCCCCCGTAAAATACACGCGATTTTTCTCGTCAACAGGACCTTGTACCAAAATATTAGGAGCGGACCTCCTCCGTACCTCCTGTCGTACTTTCAAAATCTCGTTGTTTAACGCTTGTAAGACACTCTCTTTATTAGAGTCAATGTTAGATCGCGTCTCTACAATTGAAGCGTCTAATCTATCTACACGTCGTTGCGTTTCCGTCGCATCGGCTTGAATCTTTACCTCTAGAGAGTCAACTTTTTTTGAAACGTCTTGCGTTTGTTTTTCGCAGCGGCTAATATGCTCCTTGAACCGGCCCTCCATACGTGTTACTTGTTCAATAAACGATTTTTGCATAGTGGTCTCAAAAACCTTAAACCGTTCATTTATTTTGGTATCGACCGTATGTACTTTTTCAGCGATTTGAGCTACTTTAGCGGTTAACTCGTTTACGCTTTCGTCTATCTTCATGGTCAATTCTTTACTACTTTCTTTATTACTTTGCTTAATCTCGGCGTTTATGTCCGCGTTACTTTGGTCTAATTTCTCGGTTAGACTAACTCTCTGCGCCTCGATGTTAGATTTTAATTCTGCAATATTTATCTCAGCATTGGCTGTTATTTGTTCAAATTTCGCGTTCATATTAGCGGTCAAATCCGCGTTAGCTTGTTCCGCTTTAGCCGCGTTTTGTTTAATTTCTTGTAACAACTGTTTAAGCATTTTATCAGTTTCCATTTTAAATACACAACAATTTCAAATATAAGCAATTTAAAATACACAGAATAATTTCAAATACACAAAATAATTTCACTGCTGTACGAACACCAGTCACAAAACTCTTTGGGGATTGTTCAGTTGGACGCCAGCTGTTTTATGAGTTAAAACAGCAAAGTTTGTTTTAACGTGAAAATTAAATTTAAATTGGTTTTAATTAATTTAATTTAATTTAATCGTGCCCCATGTTCCGGGCAAGCCATATGCAACTCTACTTATATGCGTTGTTGTTGTGTCGTGTTGTGTATGAGTACCTACCTGCTGTCCGATCTTGCGGATTCTTCCGACTAGGGTGTGTGGATTTTGGATTTGAAGTTCGCAAGCTAGTAATCTCAAATTTATTGCAACAACACACAAAATAAGTTACTGTAAAGGGGGGAGAGTTTTGTGAGACTGGTAGGCTTTATCGTACAACAATAAAACACTGTAATATGGGGTAATAAAACGTTGTTTATTACTCCAACAACACACAAGAATAAAATGGTTATTATATTATCAATTTCTTACAGTCTAAACAATGAATCAATGTTGACCAATGTTTTTCGATTGGTTAATAATTGAAAAGAAACTAAACTCATTATTTGTCGAGTTAATTGCAATTGAAAATTTAATTAATTGATTGATTTAATTTAATTAAATGGCTTTAAGTAAATTGAATTTAACGGTTAATAAAACAAAATATAAAACTCTGAAGTTAATTAGAATAATTTTCAAAAATAAATTAGACGTGACAGTCTAGTTCACGTTATTTCATTTCTAGTGATTCGACTTCTGTTATACTGCAGTATGAACTAATAGTTAGATTGTTAGTTAAGATTTGTATAGCACTTTTATACTACTTCTATTCTTAACTATAGCTTACTAATGACTTAGACTGCTATACAGATTATCACAATGAATTTATTCTTAATTACTAGAGTCTCTGATTTTTGTATGGCACCTGAATTATTTGAATTACAATGTTTTAAATGAAAAGATAGAAAATTTAACGTTGAAAAATAAATAAGTGGATTTTGCTTTCCTGTTATTGAAGAGGATGTTGTTCCGATTGTCCCTCGTCGATTCCAATCCGTTCGCTAGAGAAAGTAATCTGCTTAGAGCTGCTGGATTCGGTCGTTGAGTTCAAAATTCGGCAACACTCTGCTTCCTTGCTGTTCGTGAATATTTTAACGTCTGCTGCTCTCTGCTGGAACTGGTTCCTGTCCCTCGCTGATTCACACGTTGCACATCAGCGTGTGTGTGTGTTTCGTTCGAGTGGTAGCTCTGCTCGTCAGCTGTTCACCAATGATTTAGACGGCCTCTCTGCTGTATTCTTGAAGTCTGGTCTTGAAGTCTGGTGGATCTCTTGCGTGCTTATGACTAGCTGGTAGTACACAATAAGCTTGGTTGATGTACTGAAGAGTATCTCGCCTTTACGCAACAATTACGAGCTATACAGTTGATCTGTATTTAGTGTGTTCGTAATTGCGTGTGTGTTGACCACGTAGAGTCTTCTGATGGATCTTCACCACTATGGTTACGAGACGATCGAAGAACTACGTCTTTACTTCGTGAGTACTGGCAGAAGAGTGATGTTTCAGCCCGAAAACACCGCGCTGGTTGGGGTTTGCGTCAAATGATTTGATTGGCTGACACACTCTCCCTACTACATAAAATTTGAATTCCCTTGGTCCGTGAGAATGAAGTTAGGTTCCCACAGACGGAGAAATAATATTATTTTTAATACTATTATCCGGCGGAACCAAATTGTCGGTCCGGATTTCCTGTGCTTATTTAATTTTGCAATATCTTGGTTGCAAACCAAGTTGTGTGAAATCTAAAATATACAATCTGTCAGAAATTATTATACCTATGACATATTCAAATCTCATTAATGTAACTCTATTTTTACAGCAGTTATTCAATTATATTAGTTAACTCTTTTATTTGTTAATTATATTGCGTAAAATTTGCACACGTCATTATTAATATTTCGGCAAACATTTTGGCTATCTTGGATTTTGCCTTAATTTATTAGTTTCCGAGATATTAATAATTAACAGTTTGGGTGTGGCCCTTGTTTGTACAGCGAGCTGATTACATAATGACCACGTGTGCATCGCTCTACTAAGCATTATTTTCAACGCTCTACATACAAATGGAGTTTTGATTATTATGATTTATTTAAACATGATTTTATTATGCGGGCGACATATAACCCCAAATAATTAATATTTGGTGTTGTTATTATATATATATATATATATATATATATATATATATATATATAATATACATATATTGTTAGAAAACGTGTTTGTCTCTTGTTATATTTGCTTTTAGTTTAAATTTTAATATTGAGTTTTATGATTTGAGTTTTAGTGTTCAATTTTTCCGAAATGTTATTAAGTCGCACGTCGGATGCGTTCTGTATTATAAATGCGTTGTGTAGCCTGTGTGTCCTTACCTGTCCCTTCTCACTCTTTATTTCTTCCCGATAGGCGCCAAATTGTTTTGCCAGAAAACAATTAAAAGATTCTATCTTAGTTGTTTTATGGTATTGTGGTGTTGATTCGAATTGTTCGCCGACTGGCTGGAACTCGAATCTCGCTTGAGTGGGGGAAACGTGTTACCAACGTAAAATATTGTTGGTTAATTCTACTCACTGCTACAAAACACAACATATATAATATTTTGAAAATAATTACTGGACAGTTAGTAACGATTCACATTTTTTTATTTGGCTTCAGAACTTGATAATTTTCATTAATGCTTATACAAAATGTGATTAATATAATATATTTTAGCCTCGGCAATAAATAATCATTCACTCAGCCGAAGGCTGGGTTGGCAATCCAATGTTTTTCTGTCGCCGTGATAAATGGCGCTTCTTATTTATACACAATAAATATGCCAATGAATCCTTTTAAGTACGACAAAGAAGTTTTAAAACAAGATAATTAATTACAATATATCACTTTATAATCGTGATAATTAAAATTGAACAAGGTTTACATTAGATTCAAAGTTGTGTGTCAAAGTGTGTGACGGTGTCATTCGTGTAGTACATAGTTAGTAGTCAGTATGCATAAAATATGTTTTATTTATCAATCTTTGAAAAAATAATACCATCAGTTATAGTGAGAGTTCACAGTTTAGTGAGAAAGTTGAAAGAGAATTTATTTCAGAGGTTTAATTAATTCAGCAATACTTATCATCAGTTGCTTGGATGTGTAGTGTCAGATAGTTAATTTAGGTTGGGTTCATCGATGTTGGTTCTTCATTCTTCAAACATCTTTGGCTTCAGGTACGCCTTGCATCTTTTTCTTGTTAGTTGACTTATTTTAATAGATTTGGATTTAATTATGCTGGTCCTAGGCCTGGGTTGAATGTGTCATCCCCTCATCAGTTAGTTCGGTCCTTCACTTCATGAAATATGGTCACTTTTACTATTTTTAAATCAAATTTGGGCCCTTCACGGCGTGGCGTCTCTCCTCGTAAGCGTCACCATAAGATTCTAATGTTCCTAACCGAAAATCGTCAATATTCTGCTGCTGTCATGGTAACTCAAAGATTCTGATTGGATAAACTCGACTTAAGACCGTTGTTAGAAGATTTGAATTTTTATTCAAAAAGGTTACATATCTTCTGATTGCTATTAATCTTCGGTATTCCTTTTTAAGTATTAAATATCATCACCACTGTTTGTATTTTGTTTCAAAGATTAATTTAACATCCCATAAGGTTGGGTTTACTGATGTATTAACATTTGGACAGTTATGTTGATATTGTTTAAATACACTGTTTTCTTATTTTACATGATTACTTTAACATTTCTCTCTTAATATGATTACCTAATTGTCCTTTATTGTTTACTTGCCTTAGTTTTGCTAATGTTATAGCTTAATTCTTAACATTTGTAGTTTTTTTTGTTTTACAGTTAGGCATTTGCCTAGGTCTAAACAACAATTGGCTATTTTTCTTAATTTACACAGATTACATTTGATTTTCCCCTTGTATAGGTTCTGATTTGTTTTATACATGATTTGTTCATTTGTTGAATGGTTTTATGTCTGTTCTATAGTAATTGTATGTTATTTTATTAGTTTCCATATTCTGGCTTGTCTATTGTTACAACTGCTTTTTCAGTATCATTAGATTTGTCTGAATTTATTTTGTTTCTTATTTACTGCTTTTGTTTGTAATTGAATTATTATTTCTTATTCTCTATTATTTAAAATATAACATTTAGTCTTATGGTCTACATAACTCCCACAGCCATTTTCCTATTCATTAAACATAATTATTATTGCTTGTCATTACTCACAATGTTCATTCTCTTCATCTCCTCATACTCTTTGGTGAGTTATAATTATTACATAATATAAAAGATAAAACCATAAACATTAATTAAACATATGAATACAACGATATTTCCTTATAACTAATTCCAAATGACATTAGGTCATTAAAATGAAACTTCAACAACAGTTTACTATCTGATATTAAAATCCTTCATAACGATTACCTTATTATTAAATGTCTTTTCATATCATTTTAAATTAATAATATTGGGTTTTACCTCTGTACATCAGAAATCATATATGCTGTGTATTAGCACACTAATAGTCATTTTTGCTTAAATACATTGGTAATAATATGAATTGCCAACTTAGAATACTAATGGCTCACAAATTAAAATATGATAGGTAGTCAATACTACTACTATCTGAACTCTATTAATTACCTCGTTTATTGCACTTTGGTTCAGTTTGTTATGTACACTTGTGTTCACTGATAATTGCTGTTAATTGCCACAGTCCTTTCTGTGTTTATCAATTATTAGGTTTCACTCATTTTTACTACTCACTGATAGTTTTTTATCACTCTTAAATCTTTTTCACTGATTTATTAGTGTCTATCCCTATCAATGGGGTTCTATTTAATTTGGTATTTTAACACTATCACCTTGCACTCTCTATGTTTGATTTAAGTGTTACTGGTGGGTATTGCTTACTTAAATTCTCTATCTCATTTTACAAAATGTTCATTATTACTCTAATTCCCTATCTCTCACTTTACCAGGTTTAATTATACCATTAACAAGTTCATGTCGTATTAGATTGATTTATCATAGTTATTCTCTATTCATTTGGTTAGTGTACCTTTCTAAATTTAAGTTATTAAAATTTAACACTTCTCATTTACATTGTTTGTTTGGGTTTACATTAATAATTATTATTTACAGTTATTATTCATTGGTTTCTTTTTCCATTATTTTATTGGATTGTAACATTTCAACTTTTTCTGTTATATGTTATTTGGTTGTGTTTTACCATTTCTTTTCATTTCATTTCATTGCATTCATTTTATGGTTTTCACCATCTCATCTGGTTTCCCTTTATTTGGTCTATCACTGGTGTTCTGGCTGGTTCTACTTATTCACTTCATTTTGTGATGATCCATATATCCTTTCATTGGTATTGGGGCTGGTTCTATTTATTCACTTATTCTGTTCTAATTTATATATCTTTATATTAGTGTTGGGGCTAGTTCTAGTTGTTCACTTATTTTGTTCTAATTTATATGTCCTTATGTTAGTGTTGGGACTAGTTCTACTTTCTCACTTACCATCTATTGGGTTATTATGGTTAAATCGCCATGTATCCTTGTTTTCAATGTTTCGGTCCGTTGCTTGTTACTTTTCTCTTATCAGAGGTTACTTTTATGATTACTTTCATATGCTTGATCGTATTATTATTTTAATTACCCATTCTTTTATCTCTGACTCATCCCTTTTAATTATAGTGTTAAGTATTTAATAATTTATCTTTATCATATTTCTTCATTAGTTTGTATTGAAGATATGTACTATTACAATATATATATATATATATATATATTGTAACGTCTCGCTGGATAAATCGGATAGTATCATTAGATCTTATCATCACTCTTGCGATCGTCACAGAATTCGTTATATTTTATGTTTACAGTTCCCAAAAAAATGAAATCGAGGGTGTGTGCTTTGGGAGAATTCAATGAAGTTGTTTGACCGTAGTTAGGAGAGAGAGTGCAAAAGGTATTATCCTCTTGGCATACAATTACTTAATTTAAATTTCTCCGCTCCTGAGACCAGCTGATTTTGACGTTTACAAACAAATTGGAGGTTAAATTAACACCAATTGTCTGTAATATTTTCTGGTTGTTCGTCCTCTTCTTTGTCTCCTGACACTCTGTAAACAACTACCCTCTACTGAAAATAATACACATTTTATTAGTTATAACAAAGTATTCATGGTATTTATTTATTAAATACACTGTTTTTTATCTTCTCCCAATACAGAAAGTTATAATCGATTCTCCCTGTCAACACAACATTAGTTCGATCTTATTTGGTAAACATAGAAAGTATAACAAAATATTTTTATCCTTTATAAAATAGAAAACAATAAAGAATTAATTTATTAATTTCCCAGGGTTATTTGTAAGTTCTTTGTGCTATGAGACGGTCAGAAATGAATAATTTAATACCAAGCTTTACATAAAAAAAAAATAGATTATATTTGTTTTTTCTTTAGTATGTAGTTCCGGGTTTATCCGCCAGAGTACAGGTTATGTTCTTCGGTACAACCACGGAATTATTTAATGGCGGCTGAAAATTCACAGAGATCCGTTATGCAGATTTTTTGGTTAACAAAAAATAATAAAGTTTGTTTCACCTCTTTTCCTGAAGTGTTTACTTATATGGTGCTGTTTCTAGTGTTAGAAGTTATAGTTGAGTTGTAATTTAGTTAATTTTACTAGGATACGGTCACACCAAAATCTCGAAGTGCTAGATACTAGGCCTGGAACCAGTCTTTAAGTTTTCTCAAAATTTCATCAAATTAAGGGCGTGGATGGTGCTACTTGAAGAAGTTCTAATAGAAGGTGTACATCTCTCGTCAATTTTTATTAAATTTCGCACTGTTTATTCCAAAAGTATTCATAAATTTTCAAATTTTAAATAGGCATTACACTTTTTTTCAAACGTTCACTTCCCAATCGTTTTAACAATTGAATTCAATCTTGTTAGTTGGTTACTCGTAGTAACCAAGATTTTTTATGGTTTTTTATTGGTGAATCTATATACTTTTGAGTATATAGGCTATTATTAATTATTATAAATTTATTTCTTCTTTATAGAAAAATAATCCTTTTTTAATTTTGTTTATAATCCAATTTAATTTATCTAAGTTTTTCTTTCTATTTTCTCTTAAGCTTATACATAGGTCTTTAATATTTTAATTTCCTTCAATTGTATTTATTTATTATTTGCTTAAAGTATCCTTACTCTAAACTATTTTCCTATGCCATCTTGCTCATATAGTATTATTTTATATTATTATTATTTTATATCTAACCCTGGGTTATCTTATATTTAAACACAATTATTATATTAAACATAAAATTATAACTAGGTACAAGACCTTTGTGGCCTACACAATAAAAATTACACAAAATACAAAATTTGTCAGCAGCAATATAGTCCACTGCTACAATTGATTGTTTTTCCATCTACAGTATACATCTGTGAGATGCTCCTTTTTAACAATTTACCCTCTCACTATGTACACTATATGTCACTTTGTTATTGTTTATAGTGTTCTGTAGTACAAAGTATTCTATAGCTAGGTACATAATACCCATTTCTGACCTTTAGAGTGGGGTGATTGTGTTATCATATTTGGGCATGGGTTATGTACCGTTACTATATATATATGTAGTATCATTAAATAATATTGTCAGATCACACACACACACACACACACACACACACACACACACACACACACACACACACACACACACACACACACACACACACACACACACACACACACACACACACACACACACACACACACACACACACACACACACACACACACACACACACACACATAAAATATTTCTTTGTATGTAATTATTATTTGATAATTATCTGTTTCTTATGGCCAGCATGGTCCCATATCTTATGATACTTCAATTAATAAGGTAATTCCTTATTTGATATACATTATTCATAGTTATATTATATGGATTCCTTTAAGATAGGGGTTTAATCTTTGATAAGTAGCATTAATTTGTTTCAGTCTTACAGTGTCTCTATTTCACTCTCAGGTAGCAGCTACACTTCTTTATGTTCATTATAGTTTACTTCATTATTTGTAATTTATGATTATTATAGATCTCATTCCTAAAATAGCAATGGGTTTTTTGTTTGGTAAAGAGTGTTAACCAGTTACTTCATTGCTAAAACAAGTGTGTGTGTGTGTGTGTGTGTGTGTGTGTGTGTGTGTGTGTGTGTGTGTGTGTGTGTGTGTGTGTGTGTGTGTGTGTGTAAGTTGTGACACTTGCTCTGAATGACATTTGCTCGGTGGCCGAATGTAGTGACATTTGCTCAGAAAACAATGGTTCTAAGAAATTCATAATGATTCCAGGAAGTGTAGTATTGTATTAAGCAGTTACATCTGCACAGAAGCCAACAATGAGTTTTAAAACTGTTACCTGGTCAACCTGACTGCATACGCCCAACAATAAATCCTTTATTTCATCTAACAGTTAATTAAAAAATTGAATGTTCATATTGATGACATTCAACTAATCATTTGAAAACTTGGTTTGCAATTCTTTTAGCTAGCCTGATTAAATTTTCTCCGCCTAAGTCCCAGATATTTTTATTTCGTTATTGATATTGTAATAAAACACAATGTGTGTGTTAATTACAAATAATATATATATAATTAGATAATAATTGGTTAATAAAAAAAAATTTTATTGATTAATTTTCATGTAATTAATTAATCTTAATTAATGTAGTTGTTTTTTAATTGTTTATGTTCAAATTAATAAAAAATATACTGTTTAATGACTATGTGTGTTCTGATATATGATTATTTATTTCTTCACTTCAAATAGATTATCTAGGCCGTATCGATTGCATGTAGCAGCCAATTTAATATCTGTTCTTCTTCTTCTTCTAGCTCGTCTCCTTAAGAAATTCACTTTTTCTCTTAAATAATTAATGTAATTTAATTTAAGGCTTAGCTGATCAATAAAACAGTATTAAAACAATAAATGAGTTTATTCGTCAACCAATTATTTGAAATTGCCGCAACGGCTTGAATCTCATTCGATATAAATTTACAGTTCGATTATTTTATATATTCAAAATATTTTAATGGAATTATTATATTATAAAGGTTCTTTTAACTGTAGAAATAGTCAGGAAAGGCAAGTGAATTCAATACATACAAAGTATTAAAAAACATATTCACGAAACGGACAAAATAACGGACAAAACAACAAATAACGGACAAAACTGTTGGTTTCTCTTACGTCACTCGTCACGTTTGCAGCATCCTCTTCGAATGGAATCAAAATGGCTGCCTTAATGAGTTGATCTGCGATGTAATTTCAGCTACGAGCTTTTTCTTCAAATAAATGTCTCCGTTGGTTAATTCCTCTCCAGTGATGTTGTTCTTGGAATATCCACAAGTTGTAGAGTGTAGTGTTATTTACCCACTGGATTTTGGTTCGGTAATAGTAGTGTTATGTCCCAAAAGGTTCCCTTCGCTTAGTGTCTGTTTATTTTAGTTCAATTTTGTTCTTCAGTCGTGTCTATTTGTAGTGACGGTTTAATTTAATATTATTTAATTTAGTTTAATGTTCAGTGACTGATATTATAGTAATTTTCACTTTAATTTATCTTCTATTCATCTTTATATAGCTTCGTCATATATCTCGGTTAGTGTTAGTTAAAATTTTCGTTAGTATTTCTCTGAGAAGTCCTTTGACACGTCTATCTCGTTTGGCTTTTAACAATCAACTAACTGATTTTTGTTCCTTCATATATAAGATTTATAATATTTCGGTATCATTTCTCATTGTTCAGCCATCAGCTGTTGTCTTTGAATTCAATCTTATATATAAAAAATATTGACATTTTTCTGTTTAAATGGCTATAAATTATTTGTTTAGTACCTTTATGTAATTTTAATTATATGACAATATTCCTGATTTTATTTTATACAATTTAATACTAAATTTTCCCTATTTTGGTTTGAATTGTGCTTCTTAATTACATCCTTTGAAATTCATCTGTAGGCCTTATCGTGACTTACAGAATTACCTATTACATGGTTTAAAATATGTTTTATGTTACAATTTATTTTTCACTCGATTCCTAATTAAATATCTGTAATTTACCTAATTTACATCTGGCTATTATTTCAAACATTTAACAAATTATTTGCATTTTACTAGTACACTTTACTGATTATGGCCTTATCTGGTACAAACACCTATTTTAAGTCAATTTTACCTGTTGATTCCTCTCATTACTATTATAGGTCGTGGTTATTATTATGATAATGTATTTGTATATTGAATAGGGTAATTTACATCAAATTAGTCTAGGTTCTATTAACTTGTATTCTTTGATTAGATTTATATGGTCAAATTTGAATTTGTCTTGGTCATCAATTTCCAATTTTCCTAGCAAAGCTATTATTAATTCATCTTATTAATTTTATATTTTTTGATCCACTATTTCTGGGTTGTTTGAACTATTATTTTGCCTTTCCTTACTTTACAAAATATAACATTAATTAACATGATTAAAATACAATAAATTCTTACATTCTAACATCTAGCATTTACTAGTATCAACACATCTTGTATGGTATTCACAAACAATAATAACATAAAATAATTATAAAAATAAATACATTAAAACTTTATATTAATAATAGTCTTTTTGTTGTCCTTTTTGAAAAATGGTTTGGGGTGTGCCCCTTAATCACATCTATTTTAATTATAATTAATTGTTTACATTAAATTCCATTATTGTATTGGATTCTCTTATTTGGGCTAGTCATTTCATTTAAATTGGTACAGTTGATATAATTTTATTTCTTTTAAATTATTCATTTGCTGCTCTAGAGGTTTTTGTCTTTATAATAGATTTTTTGAGTATCTGGATTATTATTTCCCTTTTAATTCATTAGTCCTGGGCTATTACTCCTTACTGTTCCCTATTTTAAAAATTGTTATTTCTATTTTATTTGTTCCAAACTATTATTCATTATTATTACATATCTCGCTAATTGTCATGTTCCTTTATTATTCCTGGGCTGTTACTCTTCACTACTCCATATCTTACTGGGTCTATTAATTATTATACTGATATGATACTCTTATTATTTATTTTTCAACACTTTATGGCTATGATTTGACTGCATATAATTCCTTTGAAACGACTTTTCTAGTTCCGTTAAGTTCTTTTATTTATAATTGTACATTCTTTTCTGTTAATTTTTATTTAAGTTGATATTATTCCTTCTAGATGTCTTCTTCCCTTCCTTTCATATATTATCTTATTTTGTAGAACAAGGTAAAAACTTCGTTGTGTTACAATATTACTAATGATATTAACTACAATTAAATATAATTAATTGTAATTATTATATCACATTACATTATAATTATAGGCCTATAATTTACTTAATTATATGCATTATTTATTATAACTATTACTCTTAACATTGATCACGTCATGATTTGTTGTTATTATTATTATCATCATTATTATTATTTCAGTCCTGTTATTATTTTGTTGTTATTAAGTGCATTACATATGCGCACCCTTGCACAAAACACACACACACACACACACACAATTACAATTTGGATGCTCATATTGAAAGCTTTACTCACAAGTACTTTTCAGGTGTACCAGCAATTTTTTATACTTTACTTCTTTTCAGAAACATTCCTATAAAGTACTACCAATTGATTTGAAAACTAGAAACTTGAAGAATCCTAACAAATATGTTATCTTTTAGACTGCTTCTGTCGTCATAGCATTTAATTTACAAAAAATATTCTTACCATGTTGTGATACCAGGAAATTGTTGTTTATTGATGTACCTTTCACTATTTTTCATTAATTCTCTTTCACTTTACTTGCTGATCAACATTCTCTGAAAAGACACTGAGTACTATGGTCACACATTTGACAGAATATCCCTCAACCTTAAAGACAAGAAGAGAGGAACCCCTGTTGTGAAGGTAATATCAATTCATTTCCAATGCTTTTGTAAAATTTTGAAGGTTTGGGAAAACTTTCAAACTTAGCTTTCAGTCAAAAATTGCAGTAAAAAAACCATCTCTGAAAAAATCATATGAATTGTAAACATTGTAAAGGAAACCAATTTTATTTATTGTATAAAAGACTCTTTGCATTGTATATCAAGCTATAAAAAACAAAGGTTTCCAGCACAAAAGGTTTCCAGGATCTATCAAAGTTACCTTTTCAATGGTGTTCTCTAGAAATGGTACAGTGTAGCTAGATATCACCTTAAAACAGTATAACAAAACAATAAATAATAAAAATAAAAATCTAGCACACATCTTTCTCCACTATTTATTCTTATAGCATTCGCCTTAATAAAATTTAAACTATTATAATTTAAATTGATAACACAGGCAGTCATACTAGAATATCGTAGGTGAAGAAGCACACATGTAGAATAGAATTTAGCATTATATACACATTTATGGAAAAAAAAGAATCCTTCTTGTCCAACCAGTAAGATTCGAACTTTGTCTATATATTAATTAAACATGACTGCAAGAATTAAGTAGACAAAGTAGGCCTACTTGTTTATTTGGTATACATCTGTGTCGTGCACGTGTGTGTGTGTGTACGTATGCGCGCACGTTCATGTTTTATCAGCTTGTTGATAACACATGTACATTCAGAGCAAATGTCACTAAGAGCAAGTGTTCCAACCCAGTGTGTGTGTGTGTGTGTGTGTGTGTGTGTGTGTGTGTGTGTGTGTGTGTGTGTGTGTGTGTGTGTGTGTGTGTGTGTGTGTGTGTGTGTGTGTCATTTCTTTAAACAATGCGCCAAAAATGTATGGAAAACTAAACAAGAGTTACATAAAAAATTAATGAAGCTCCTTGAAGTAGTTATAAAGATAGCTAGCAGAATAAATTGTACAGCACTTTCTAGTATTTAAAAAAAAAAGTGTTTATAGATAATCAAAGATTGCCTGCTACATAGAAGGATAGCTATAACTTGCTAATGTAAGATATTCTGCTATGAAACGAGAACTCTGTACTGATCTGATTCTGTTATTTTTCCCCACTTTTGAGTGGAGTAATTTTTATTTTTATCATAATTCTCTCATTGCTGAGTTTTTCATTTTGTAGATAAATATTTGTTTATTCTAGTCTTTCTATTATGCTTTCTAATTGGCTTGATGGTCTGCAGGCCATAAAATTTAGGCAGAATACTGGTACTTCAGACTAGTCTATGAGCTTTTATTCAAAATGCTGAAATTATTAAATTTAAATTTCATAGAATGCCCCTAGACTGATATTCAAATTATTTTACACTTACAATGTGTATGGACATTAACAAGAAATATGAACACTAGTAGAATTTTCTATTGATAGAAATTAATTTTACTTTCATGAAGTTTAAATTCTTACATGTGCACATAACATTTATGAGTGTAATGACTATTTATAAAAGAGAATTGTAAAAGCAAATTGAGTGACTTAATAACCAGCAGGTTCCAAAAAAGAGTGACAAGTAAATAGCACCCAGAGAAAGAATACTGAAAGACATTACAGACTGTAAGAGGAAAAAGGAGTGAAGAATACGTGTTTTGTGAGATAAGAAGAAGAAATTATAAATAATTGAACATTTTTAATTGGCAGAGGGAGAGAGCTTCTTACTCTTGACTCTTTTAAGAAATATCTTGTATAAGATCAGTTATGTATAACCTGCTGTAGGAATAGTTTAATTGAAAGTTAAATTGTTCTGTTTTTAGTTACATATTACAGTTCACTTCTAGCAGTTGTATACTAAGTTCTTTGTTTCTTATTCAGCTTGAATTATAATTATTTTTTTCTGCACAAGTTTATTACAGTGCACAATAGATATCAGTACTTTCACTGAATGTTTCAAATTAGTTTTTCAGTCTAATTATTTGTTATAGTTTGTATTATTTGTTATTGCTCACTTCTGTAAAATAGCTTGCATTGAGAGGGTAAACAGATTTTACCATTATATTATGTAACTATGGTAGTATAAACCTTAAATAAGTTTCCACTAGAAAAATATTATGCATCTTTTTTAATATTTTGATTTAAATGTCTTCAGCAGTGTAAATTAATTATTGAAATGTCACAGTAAAAGTTAAAAATTAAAGATCTTGATATGTTAATAATGAAAATGATCTAAAATGTATTCTGAGATGAAGAAATCTCATTGTATTCTTATTTAGTAATTTAAAGTTATAAGAAAAAGTAACTGGGTTTTATGCACATTATGCATCATACTCATATAAGGTTTTCATATCCATGCTAAAGAATTTTGTATCCTTGCTAACTCTCTTGCAATCTAATGTTCAACATACACATTTAAAATCCTTTATTGTCATCCTGAGAAGAGAATTTTTATAAATTCTAGTATCATGAACAAACAAATGCTACAGACAAATACTTATAAAAAATTTTAAAGTTCATAATGGTGACAGAATTTTTTAAAGAATTAATTGTGTTACTGGACTCATAAATTAATAATACTATTTTTTAATATTACAGTATACAGTAAAAGCAGTCAGCATGGCTGGTGAAGCAGAAAGCTCTGCTAAACTGAGAATGACACAGATCCCACCGTCCTTCCTGAAAGCATTGCCACGTTCGGCTGAAGTTGGAGAAGGAGAACCACTTGAACTAAAAGCAAAATTAGATGGTAGCCCCATTCCTAAAGTGAAATGGTAAAAAATAACATATTACTGAAAGTAATTTTATACTTCACAGTAGTATAATTCTGAACAATGATACAAATAATGTGCAAAATAATGTACACTTTTCTCTGCAGTACAAATAATGTGCTAATAAAAACATGGTGCGTGTTATAAAACATAATCTGAATTCTAGTTGATATATGATTCTCAATTAATTATTAGTGAGCATTATTTATTTAGTATAGTATGTTTAGTAAGGTTACAGTGAACCTTTAAAATCCCCAGAGTGCTCACTATGAAATATTATCTATGTGAAATACAACCAATGCATTAACAATTAAAATTAAAAGATTGTTAGACTTTGTCCTACTTTTTCCATATATAGGATAAAAATAAAATAAAAAGTATTATTTCTTTGTTAACTTTAGTAAATTGTATAGCATTTTTCATACCACTTCACTGCTCTGACAGTATATTATAGTATATTATAGAAATAATGACATCAACAAATGTTTATAATCAAACTTGTGTTTTTTATGGACTGTCTATTATTCATTGATTCAACACAAATATGTGTGTGTGGTTTATTTTTTATGTATATGCAAATTCTTATACAGTCTGTTTATTTATGATTTATTGTAGGTTTAAGGATGGTGCCCCACTGGTAGCAGATGATCACGTCAAAATTGTTAATTCTCCAGATGGCTCTATTAAGCTGCAGATTGATAGTGTGAAACCAACTGACTGTGGAGCATACAAAGTGATTGCTGTCAATCCAAACGGAGAGAGTACTGGTATTTGCGCTGTAGCTGTCACTCGTAAGTATTCATATAATAAGCTTTATATTACACTATTCATTTTATATTTACATATCTGTTGTTCTTCTGGAGGGATGCATGACTCGCACAATACTGTCTTTACAATAGCTTTAAAATTTATCATCTTTAAATATTACCTTTTAAAAAATGTACCGCTAAAAATCAACACATTCTTTATATATATAAATGAATATATGAATTTTCATATGAATGAATTGTATTCTAAAATTACAGACTTTCTAGAACTAAATGAATTTGGAAGCATGTATATGGAAATATTTCTACTAATTATTTTAAATGTAAATATATGTGTTCTCTTCATTAAAATTTGTTCCAAAATAATAAATAGCTTGTAAAATTTTGACCATACCCTGCTAAAAAATATAGTAGCCACACTGTCACTCTTAAATAAATGAACCATAAGAAGCTTTTATTTTTATGCCTTCTCATTTCAGCAACACCACGTCGACCAAGTTTTTCAAAGGAGCTTAGTGATGCCAATGTAACAGAGGGAGAACCATTAAGGTTGGAAGCACAAGTTATGGCCTTCCCAGCTCCAGAGGTTAAATGGTTAGTGCAGTTGTACATATAATAATTACAGTGTTTATAATTTCCTTTGCCAATATAAATTAATTGGTAAAAGGAATTAATATTTGATTACTATATCATTGTTGTAACTTGAGTTTCTGTATAAGTCAAGTAATAAATAGTTCCTTTATTTATTATTTTAACTTGACTTTATAAAATCATAAGATGATTTTATAAAAATAAGTCATTCTTATAAATTATTATTAATTCAGGGTCAAAACGTCCTATGACGCTGTCCGACGCCTAATCTCCATTGCTGTCTGTCATTGCAGTTTTCGTGCTTTAGTCCTCTATTGCTCATTGATCTTCTTATGCCCTCTATCCATGTTTTATTTGGTCTTCCTTTCTTTCTGTGCTCTCTAGGCATCCATCTTATTGTTTTTTTTTGGTAGTCGGTCTTGTCCCATTCTTTGTACATGTACAGATTAGTTGCTTTTCTTCAATGCAGTCGATGATTGTCTTTTGTATGTCCATTTCTTCTTTAATCCTTTCATTTTGTACTCGCTCTAACCTTGAAGTTCTAGCAGCTCATCTCAAAGCATCCATGTCTGTAGCTTCTAACTTTCTTTTCACCTATTCTCTTATTCTCCATGTTTTGGATCTGTACAATAACGTGCTTTTAATCATACTATCGTACAGTGGCGTGCGGTGGGTAAAAAGTTTGGTGAAGCTGAGTTATATCCAATACCGTAGGCCTAATTCAGTTTCAGAAAGATAGAGGAAGCCCAATTTATAATTTAAATTAACATATAGTGGTTCACCTACTAATCTGTCTTCCTGTTAGTAGGTGGCACACATGATTATGATTGAATTTAGGTATAAGATCCATCATTAAGTCTAATATCTTAATGTTTTATAGCAAGATAAAATATTATGTTCAATGCAAAATATATAGAACATAATACCCTGCGGTTCAAAATCTCTAACACCGAGTTACTAATGCTTTAAAAAACACTGGCACAATACAGGCTTTAACTTGAGGTGCAGATTCTTTTTAAAACACATGTGTCTGAAAATATAAATACTGTAACAGCACATTTCCAGTGGTAAAATATCAACTTTTTAATAATAAACACACTAATACATTGTTGAAGCATATTAATAACTCTCCTGTATGCACACACATTTTCTTTAAATATACAAACCTTTAACTAGTTTTCAATATCGTATTAGAGTTTACCTTTAAAGCTTTAAAAGATTGGATACATGTTTCCCTTCAAACTCTTCGCTACTGTATAACACAATAAGTTCGTTTTATAAACGCACAGTGTTAAAACATTTGCCAAAAGATTATCCATTCAGGATAATCTTGAAACCGTGTATACAAGTGATTGTCAATATTATCAAACACTCACAATAAATACGCTTGTAGTTCACATTCCTTCTCTGTGATGGCTTCCCTACTACAGATAGAGTTTGCTGAAAAAACGCCTTCTAAGTCATCACAGAGAGATACTATACTTTGTCCAGTTTCTGAAATTTTCTTTCAGCAGTACAAAATGTCACTGGCTTGAGTCTATCATCTGTAGGTCTATATGAAAATATTTTATCGAAAGTATTTTGTCTCTAACACTGGCAAAAATTCACTAACAGGAGCTAAAATATCACACTCGATCTCTTCAAGGTGATCTAATGTGGCATTAAATACATCACACAATTGACGTCTGTTCCTGTACACAGTATTTACAAGTCTAGAGGAATAATTCCACCTCATTGGGCACAGATCGGGAAGCCATCGCTGCACAAACTCATATAAGAATTTAGTGCTTTATGGAGATCTCGAAAAATGCTGCAATACCACTAAGTGTGCTACAAAATATTTTGCACTCGAGTATTTGCCTGACACTTTGAGACATAAGAATATTTAAAACTTGAACAGCAGCCTTTGCATAAGCGTTGCAACAGCCTGGGCATGTTGATCACAATTTACGTCATTGAATCCTAAAAATCTCTCTTTTACTTCTGCATTATACGCATAATGGAAAACTATAGAGAACTATGGTTTGTTTGAAATATCTCTGGGTTCATCGACTAATACAGCTACAAAGTGGTACCTCCTTTGTTTCATGTTTTATAGTCACTAAGAGAACTGTGCTAATCGCTTCAATGAGATTAAACAGTTTCCTAAATACAGTAATGTTCTGCAAGAAGAGGATGATACTTGGCTGTGTACTTATGAAGTTCTCCGTAATACCTCAATTAACTGTCGTTTCCATTTCATCGTGTCCTTGAAATGCTAATTCTTATTTACCGAAATATCAAACAGCATTAGTCTCCTATGAAAATCTCTATTGCGTTGAACCTTCTGATTGTGAGCCGATATCTCTGATTTAAGTTAGTCATCAAACACAGTTTCTATTCTACTCTGACGGAAATCAGCAATACACAATGATGAATGAAGGTGATTCACAGTAATTTCATGGCCGCCAATAGATTCAACTAGGTTTTCTAAATGTTTGAATCCAATATTGGCCTAGGCAGTTTCCTATCCTTTCCAAACAACAAACAATACCAGTAAAATTGTGCAATTAGCTCAGCACTACTAGCCAACCACTCACATTTGCTGTACATACTGGACTGGAAATGCCTAGTAAACTTTCCAGATTTCTGAGTTAAGTTTAAAAGATTCGGGGCTAGCTTACCAATTTTTATCATTTCAGTTTTTTCGTTGAATGACCGGGAAGAAAAATGTTTTGCCAAAACGTCTTTTATTGTACAAACCAACACTGTAGAAAATATTTTAACCAACACTGAAACTATTCTAAAATATATAACTATAACTTCAAATATAATGTGTACCTTTTAAATACAACATAAATAAAATGTAAGATGCACTATTTAATAAGGTATAATTATAACTTCAAATGTTAAAATCGGAAAACACATATGGTTTTAATGCGGTACTAAATAAAGTAACACGCAAGATGATACCAGCAAACTCAAATCCCATGCAGTCCAGCTCAACTGAACCATCAGTTATCGACCACTGCAGAGGTTTTCTATCTTGCTCTATGTGAGCGTTGTAACAAAACTCGTCCCCGTTCTTATTCAATCGTCTCTTCTTTATTCTCAAATAAACGATGTCGTACTCTCAACGTCTTACCAAGTCGTCGTCAATTTTTTAATGTATCTCACGCAGATTACGTCCGTCGCGAACACACAAATAACCAGTACCGATATCCTTACCTGTTCTTATTTGATGTATTTAATTCCCGATCGGCGCAAAATTGTTTTTGAGAAAACAATTAAAAGATTCAAATTAGATTGTCTCCAGTCCGGTGATGATGAATTCGAATTACCTCGCAGACTGGTGGGAACTCAAATTTCGCTTGTCGTTCGACATGTTGCCAACATAAATTTTTGGCAAAGAATTCTATTCTCCGCTAAAGAACACAAACTATATAATACAATTTCAATAAAAACAAAGGACAGTTAGTAATGATTCGTACTTGTTTATTTGTGTCTAAAATTCGCTAATTTTTGATAACTTTTGTACAATAGAGAGTATTATAATAAAGTTTCGCCCCGGCAACAAATTAATTTTCACTCAGCTGAGAGCAACGGTGGCAGCAGTCGTATGAAGCCACAATGGCTAGCGTTTCTTATTTACACAAGTTATTCTGCCAATGAGTTCTTTGGGTTACGAAAATATTTAAAACAAGATTTTAAATAAAGTACACCACCTTACATTTGTGGTACTTAAATAGTAAAAAGTTTACATGAAATTCAACTCTTGGTGTTTAAAAGTGTGTGTCAATTTTATAGGGTTTGGACATAGGTTATCTTACAGTTACATACAGTGTGAATAAATATGATCCATTAATCCTTGAAAGAATTTGGTGTTCAAAGTTCAGAGTGAGAGTTATATATTGTGAAAAAAGTTAATCAGTTTTAGTTCGTAATTATTGATAATTTAATTTATACTTAACAAAACCATGTTGTTTTAGTTATGGGTCATCAGGGTTTCTTCAAGTTTGTGATAGTACTTTCGTTAATTTTCAATGGTATCGTTTCCCTTCTCCTTCTGGCATCTGTTTCTTTTTATTCAATTTTCACTTATTTTTTAATTTTAAAATTTTGTTTATTGTTCCTCCTTGAGTTGCTGGAACTATGGTTGACTTCTTATGTTCATTTTACTTTCATTTGTATCTTATTTTCTCCTTTATTAGTCTTTTATAGAGCCGAAGTTAATAATGGAACTCTCGTTTTATAACGGTCAAAAATATAATGTTTTGTTGTTATGGCAACTACTTCCACTCTTATTGGTTAAACACATTTGAACCTATTGTTATAAATCCTTGGTTTCTGTTCAAAATGAACAAATATTTTATAATGGTTATTGTTCCTTGGTGATATTACCAATGTATGAAATATTAACATAGATATCCCTATTTTCTTTCAAAGATCAATTTGACATCTCACAAGGCTGGTCTAGGTCGTGTATTAATGTTTTTGGACAAAATTGCTAATGCTATGTTATTACATATTTCACTTATTTATACTGTTTATTACAATTCTGACATATTATTGTTAGTTAATGGTAATTAAATAATTTACTTGGTGTTATTATTCAAATACAATAGTCAATTGTTTACAATTGGTTTTCTGAAGTTAGACAGTTATGTCATTTATAGGCCTAAACTGTAACATCTTAGAATTTCTTATTTTGCTCTATTTAAACATTATTAATTAAATACTTATGTTCTGCTTATTTTCATTTCGTACTTATTGGCTTTTGAATTACTTTGAAACTGTTTTACCATCTATTAGTGTTATTATACTTTTACAAAATTATTTCTTATCTGATTTTTTTTCTTTTCTATTTATATAATAATGATTAATCTTGTTCTTGTTAAGTCTATATTATTGCTGCCTTATTCCTACTCCCATTTCTCACATGCCTTTTTAACACTTAAATCTACTAACAAAACATAATATAGAAATAATTTTATGGTCTGTCTATTGTTCAGCCATATTCCTTCTTATTAATTACAATTGTTATATTGTATGTTATTACTTGAAATTAATATACTCCTCATCTCTTTATAATATCATTACATACATAAAAAATACAAACATATTAACTTAATGTCATGCCTTCTTGGTTGATACTCCTATGAACACTAAACAAATAAACTAATTTTCTTTAAACTAACAAAACTGTTTAACATACATTAATCTCATTTTCCTCAGTTCAGTTTCTTCAACACAACTTAACTTAACTCTTCCTGACTGAATAAGTAATGTATCTAATTGTTATTGATGTCTCTTTGCAACAACGTTAACTGTTACAAAGACATAAGGATCTTTTGTAACTAATACCAAAATTGGTAATCCCTTCTCCTTCTCTTAATATCTGCTCATCACTTCACTATTTATGGTTATCACTCCCTACCTATCTCTCACTCTTAGTTTCTATGATATTTTAAACACACATTTATAATTATTCTTTCAACATTTTATGTCTTACTTTCTTATTATAATAAGGTTCTTAACAACATACCTTATCTACTAATAATTGTCTTACTTATTTCTTATGGTTAGTGTACTTTCTTTAGTATTGTTTTATTCATTGTTAGTTATTATATTTGTGCCTTTTATCATTAATTTTCTTTTCTCATTTTATTGTCTTTATCTGGCCAATCTCTGGGGTTGGGTCATAGTCATTTGTTTGTCAGTCTAGTCTATTCACTTATTTATTATTTTTGTTTACAAGTCTCCTTTTTTCTTTCTTAATTCCATTTTATATTTTTTTATTTTTCATTATTTCATTAAATTATTTTACCTTTTATAATTTATCTAATATTTGTGGATACCCTATAGGGTCTGATTTCTGCAACGTTATAGCGTGCATCTCTCTACACCAGGCTACCTCAGGCTGCAACGAACCTGCTTCACCTACCACTGCAGAGCCAGCGTGTGAAATAAATCTACTTAAAAAACTAGAAAGTCATGTAGAAAATTCCAGTGAATTTTTATTTTGGTTACTTAAAAAATTAGATTCAATTAAATTATAACATTTACTTTAAGTAATTGCAGTTAGTGTGTCGCCAATCACTACTGAAGCAGTGGTTCACTTGCTTCCCTTCACTGCTTGCCACTGCTATCGTATATTCTTTTCTTTCTTTCTTTTCCGATGTCTGTGTCCCATAGAATCCCATTCAATGATCAAATTATTGTTTCACTTTGTTTATTCTTAATTTTATTTCAACATCTGTTCCTTCTTCATTCAAGTTTATTCCTAAGTATTTGTAGCTAGGCATTTTTTTACACATCATAGTTTTCTAAGATTAAATATGTTGTTTCTTCTCCAACACAGATACTGTGTTTTTTCTATGTTCATCAGTAATCCTCATTTTGCATACTCTTCCTTCAGTTGCATGTCATATATTACAGGTCTTCTTTTTCACTTGCACATATCACTTGATCATCTGCTAACTGCAGGGTGTACAAACATGTATCATCATCAATTTCAATACCCATCCCTTTACATTTTTTCTTCCAATGGGTTAGAGCTTTTGCAATGAAAATTTTGATAAGTGTGTGGGAAATGCAACAGCTCTGTCATAATCCTTTATTTACTCTGAACGGTTCTGATACTCTATTTCCCAGTTTTATTGTGGATGTCATCTCATTGTACAAGTTTTGCACAGCCCTAATAAGTCTATGGTTGATGTTGGTGTCTTGAAGCACCTTCCATAGTTTTATGATAGGTATATTAACATAAGCTTTCTGTAAGTTTATAAATATTAAGTGAGTTGCTCTATTTCTTTCTAATTTTCTTTTCAATAACTTGTTTTAGACAAAACACATTGTCTGTACAGGACCTACCCGCTCTAAAACCACACTACTCTTCTTCTTCATAGCCCTTACATTCGTTTTCTATCTCTGATAATTCTTCCATATACTCTACTAAATTGTACTCATTATTGATATTACACACTAGCTGCTGCTATCTAGTTTGTTGCCTTTCTTGTACATTGATATAATATAGGCTCTTTTCCTGTGGTAGATTTTCACCGTTGATGTATTTTGTAAAGATGTACGCTATTGATTCGTATAAGGCTTCTGTCCCATTTTTTAGAAGTTTATACCACCAGGACCCAGGATTTTCTATTTTTGAGTTGTTTTATAGTGTTCTTCACTGTTGTTGCATCTTTTTGCACTACTTCTCCTTCTAATTGAATATCAGCTTGTTCATCTGCTTGTTGTCTATACTCAGGTCTATGTTCTGTTAGTAAGGTTGTAAAATGTTTAACCCATTTTCCTGTTGGTATAAGCTGCAGAGGGCTATTTGATTTTGCGTTAGTTTTTACTTTATTTATGAACTTCCAGGCTTCACTACATTTTCTTCCACGAATGTAGGAACTGAGTTTTGTTGTCCTATAACACATTAAGACAATGTGTTTATAAAAATGGGCAATTTTTATTAATTTCCCTCTGCAACCTTGTGTATTTAAAGTTTCAAAAATCATCATCTGTTTCTTATGCTTTGTCGTTTTCTACAATATTGTATCTACAAAATAATGTTCTACAATTTTTTATCCGATATTTCTGTTTTTCTTTCCATGATTCTGTGTTTTGATTCCCTTTTTTTTCTTTAAAGTTTTCACAATCTTCTTCACTTTTAGTGTTCAACCACTTCTGGTATAGTCTTGATTTTCATTAACCGTCCATTCTAATTTTAATTCCACCAGTATTTCTTGCTCTTGGGTGTCTGTCTTGTGCCTAGGGCTTTTTTTGCTGCTTTCTTTATGCTGTATATAATATTTTCATATGCCTCACTTGCTGTTCTGTTTTCAGTTGTTTTAAGACAACAATCTAATCTTCTTTGATATAGGTATTTATTACTCTCATACTGTAAACTCTGTAGGTTATATTTTTTTTCTGGATTGTCAGTTATTTGGTGTTCATTCTCTTATTTTATTTCATCCGTTTTACAGTATACTGGGAAAACTATTCTAAAGTTGAGGAGATGATGGTCAGATACATTGCATATTCCTCTACTTATTCTAATGTTTTCTATTGTCAATAGAGTATGCTGTTTAATTATAGCGTAATCTGTTATTGATCTTAAATTCCTTGTGTGTTGTGTAAAAGTGTATTTTTGCATGTCCTTATGTTTAAAATACCCATCTGTGACTTTGAGTTTATATTGTTCACACAGACCTACAATTCGCCCATTTTTTTATTTGTTACTTCCTCCCCAAAAGGTCCTATTATATCATTTTTCTTTCTTTCTTCCTGTTCTACCATTAAGATCTAAAATTACTACTTCACTTTTCATTTTCACTTTAGCTATATCCTGGCTTAGTTTCTTGAAGAATTGGTCTTTTCCATTAATATTTTCATCATTTGATATTCCGTAAATTCCAAATATTGTTAATTTGTGTTGTAGGATGTTTACATTTATTCTTATTATGTTTTCATTTACTGCTTCCCAGTATGTTTTTTTTTTCATTTCTTTTTGTATTAGTACAGATATACCTCCCTCTGCACATGCTGGCCCTTTGGGACACCACTATAGAGATGGATGTAGTTGCTAATGGTTTCACTACCCGTCCCCTTCTTTTTTTTCCGTTGAGGCAACTATTTTGAACTAATGTTTATTTAATTCATGTACAATTTCTGTTAATTTTCCTTTGCCCTTGTGCATTTAAAGCTCCAAAAATCAAAGCTAAAGATTGGTAAAGAGTCTTGGAGGTTACCCAAATCCCACTTCCACATCCACGTCGTGACCACTGGGCAATACAATGTGTGTGCATTACATAGCAAACCGAAGAGGGTGAAAGGCGAGCTTCTGGCACCTGAAAACTGGATCCAATCAGCTAAGGTAAGAAACCCCAACAGAAAATCTGGGTCCTGATTTGTGACAATGCTCCTCATTTCACATAAAAAAATTTTAAAGCAAAAAAGCCTAATACTAGCCTTGGACAAAAGGATTGTCTAAATGGAAAACGACAAAGCATAAGAAACAGATGATGATTTTTGAAACTTTAAATACACAAGGTTGCAGAGGGAAATTAATAAAAATTGCCCATTTGTATAAACACATTGTCTTAATGTGTTATAGGACAACAAAACTCAGTATCTAAAAAAAGCACATGCAAAGAAAGTGATAAAAAAGTTTTGATTAAAACAAATTAACATAATTATTAATGTTTGTATATTCTTACAGTTTTGTACCGTTTTTCCACAGTTACTTTAGATTTTCTACATTCTAGTATTAGTTTAAACTTACTCATCTCCACCTCTCTATGAAATAATAGACACTTTTGTTAGTAGTATACACACATTCATACATTTTGTGTGAATTTTCAAGCACACACACACGATACATGTAATAAGCTACCAAGATACAATGAATTTGTCTTCTTTTATGCGTTTTTAGGTTCAAAGATGGACATCCAGTTCGCCCTTCACCTGGAGTTAGTTTTATAAACTCTCCAGGAGGTTTAGTTGGTCTAGTTGTGGATAAAATGCGTCCAGAAGATGCAGGAACTTATACATTAACAGTGGCAAACAAACTGGGAGATATATCATCCACTGCTAAGGTATTCAAACAAGACTTGTGGGATTTAATATGAACCTTCAAAGTATTTTAGCTTGTTACATTCATATTATGTTTTCATGTCAAATATATTATGCTGGAAACTAAACTAATGTATCATAATATCAATGCTGTTAAGACAAAATAACTTCAGAACAGCATCAATTAGTGGTTATATAAATTACAGCCTAATTTTATCTTCTTTGTCCAACTGTGAAGTTAAATCAAAACCTCAATTTGTAAGTTGATTGTTAATTTAAATTATGTCTATAAATAATCATTTAATTTTATATAGTAAACAAACTAATATAAATTAAACTTAACAAGTACTTTTCAATACTATTACATTATACTCCCTGTTACCTTTAGGAATTGATTAAGCAAATAAAACAATACAAACACTTGTTCATAAAGCAGTAACCAAATTAACATAAATAACTATAGAAACATTTAAATCATCAACAGAGTACAGTTATGTGTTCTGTGAATTTAGAGAGAAATAACTAATTTATTCATGCCAGTTAATTTCCTACACATAGGTTCTTGCAGCCTTATGCTCTGTGAATGTAAGTAAAATGAGGCCAGTAGTTAGGGGACATACTTATCTGAATGAGGTCTTTTGGTGTCTTCACCATTCTCAGGTCCCAGTTTGAAATGACCTCTTGGTCTTCCCCTTGGTCCCTCATTATATATGATTATTCCTAACAAGATTCTGAGGGTCCATCAAGAACTTCTAACACCTGTATGTATGTATATTCTATCCTTGAAAAAAAAATTATGTAGGATATCACCAGTGGCAGCTTCTAACCAAAAAATCCGGTGATGCACAAACAAACAAAATTAAGCCTCAAGCAAGAACAATATTAGGTTTTTACTAAAATATTATTAGACTTAATTAATTGTAAATATATAATTCAAATAAATATTTAAGTAACTAAAACTGACATTGCATAACACTATGTGCACAGGACACATTCAAATAAACTTTTACTAACTGCTGACAAATGAAACCATTCTGCAATATTGGTAGTGTGTAGGTAGCTCGGCAAATGCTATCAAAGCCTGTTCTTCTGCTCTCTCACTCGCTCTTATGCTTAGTTGCAGCATACCCCTCAATCCCCTCAGACCAGTCACTTGACTTCCTAATACATTGCATTGATACCTTGACTCAAGCGACCTCACTCTGAGTGTAAAACTGCAACATTCGGAGTGGGTGGTGGCAATTTAAAAAGGAACTCAGTACAGAATTTTTTTATAACATTAAATATAGGAATCTAAATTGGGTATATTTTTTATCATATAACAAAAATACTTCATATATTTTTGTATATTTCAAAATTTCTTAAGTTAGTGCTAACAAGCTATCTCCTACAGAAACCAGCCCTGGATAATACAATATAAATTTATATGTAGCATAATATAAATTTGCAAAAATTGCTTGGATATTAAATTGTTGTTGTCATCTTCTATGTCAGCGACTGAAATAAAACATCGTACCATTGGTGACACCTTGTTTATTTAGCAATATCAAAATAATTTTTCATAAATAAAAATATAACATACAAAGTACAGTTTTGATACACAACTGTTATATTAAATATTAACACAACTATAATTTATACAAGCAAAAAGATAACACACAAATATAATTCTATTAGTAGTGTTATAAACATTCATTCTTTAAGAAGTAGGCCTATTTTATTACACTGACTTCTAGTGTTCAACTACCTGGTTTTACAAGATTCTCTTCAATTTGTGTTTCAGTTCTGCTTAATGCCTGATTTTTATTTTTTATTATTTAAAAAATATATATATATTTATATATTCAAATACTTTTTGCTACAGTCTGTTTCTTGATGTATATATATTTAATATTTATAATCACTTTACCTCAAGATATTTTCTCCTTATTTGGAACATGTTTCAAGTACCATCTTGTACCCATCCTCAAATCCAGAAGCCTGAGGATGGGTACAAGATGGTACCCGATACATGTACCAAATAAGTAGAAAATATCTTGAGGTAAAGTGATTATATATATTGTAATATTACTTAACATTACAATGTAAGAATGTGTGTAGTAACGTAGCTAATGTCTTCTTGTCTTCGTTATGCTCTCACTGTTGGTCTTCACTTTTGTAATAAAACCATAATATAATCGTAATTGTAGTAGTGTTCTGGTATAATATTACCCAGAATAATTTTTATGGTGTGTATGTGTAGTAGTGACGTTCCGCTCTGGGAAACGTCGATTTGGTAATGTTCCTGGTCTTTGTTGTTATCAAATAAACTCGGTGTATATTGCTGTGGTAGCAATTTGAAATAAAATATAAATTTAAAATTTATGTTTATAAAAAAAAAATAAATTCTGAAAAAATGTTTTCGGTGTATTTATGTTCCTAAAATTTAGGAATAAATCGAGGTTGTTGATTGTAATTATAATTATGATGGTATTGTGTTTATTCTGGTAATAAATTTCCGTTCTGTAAATTTGTTAACAAGATAATCCAGTTAACTCCAAGTTTAGATGAAAACGTATAATTTTATTGAAAATTTAGATGAAAACGTAGCTTCTTCTTATTCTTGAAAGGTGGTAGGTTCACCTATACTGCCTTTAAACGTTATCAAGTTTTCTTGATTAATTAACTGTTATGTCCTTTTATAAGAGAAATCAACTTCAATTTACCAAAAAACAAACATTTATTAACAAAATAATAAATTTGGTTGATTAAATATCGATGTTACAATACCGTATCGACTCGCTCAGGGCCAGTCGATATAAGAATTTTACATTTGTATTATAACAATAGGTTCTTTAAACGGTTATTAATATAAAAAGCCAGAGAAGGTCAGGGGCATGAAAGTATAACACTTACAATTCTATAAATGTCTTAAAATTAAACAATACAATGGTAGCTATTAATAATAAAAGTTTATATATAATTTTATTCAAACCCAAAGTGCAGTCCACAGTCGTGTCTTATTGCGGTGATGATATTGGATCAAAATGGCCGCCTGACGCATGCGCATTGATAGCTTCTAATGTTGACGAAGTACTTGTTGGAATAAATATGTCCTTTCTTCGGTTAAATGTTCTTCGCAATTGTATATGATCTTCTGGAGTATAGTTTATTGTCACTGGTGTATGATGGAATAGTTCACTTGGTGTAAAAATGTTGTTAAATGGGTATATCTACTGGTGTTTATGTGTGTCAGTTTAACCTCGAATTTTCACTTGGTATTTGGTGCGATTTCAGTGTTATTTCATTTAATTAGTTATATGTGATTCCGTTTATTGGTGTTATGTAGTTCATAGGTCAACTTCACCACTTCACAATAATTAAAATAGTTAAAAAATTTAATTTTACACAAAATGATTCCGAACTCTGTTATAACGTAACAGCCATTAAAGGTTGGTTCTATCAAATATTCACATTAAGTGCTCTCTTCGAGGTATAATAATGAACTGTCTGGATTTCCTTTGTCTCATGAAAATCTTAGCCTATATAATATATCTCATACATTGTTTCAAATCATCTTAACTTCCGACACATTTTAAAATCGTACATTATGCTCAGAAAGTAATTTCGTTATTAGTTAACTGTTTGAAATATTAAATACATATTCGTTTTCACTATTCTATTCTACTTATTTTGATAGTAATTAAGTTGGTGTTACAAAGTTTTATCAGAAAATTATATTTCTTACATTTTTTTGGGAGGTAGGCCTAAAATTATACTTCCTGTCTTCTAAGTAAATAATAGCCATTTTCCCTAATATAATTATTATTCTATTAAATCTGAAATTGGTATAATTGTCAATTCTCACTTATTTTATTGCAATTTAGTTTATTATTAATGGTTTTTAAATACAATTCATTTGTATATGACTCCCCCTATGATAATGTCAGTGAATCTATTTCAGTTCTAATGGTATTTTATTAGACAAATAAATAATTTTACTCATATAATGACCATATCTTTAGAAAGCCTTATTTACATAGTATATAATATGTTGAGTTTATTTTGCATAACTATTGTCAGTTTAACTGGCTTATAAGACTAGGTTTATTAATTATTCTGCAGTTTAAATTCATTATATGGCCTAGATTTGATGTGTGGCTAATTGCAAAATTTTTTACTAATGTAGTTATTTTATATCCTTCTCTGACTTCTGATTCTTATATATTTGATTAAAAATTAGTTCTTTGACTGGTATAACAGTAATTATTGATTATATAATTAACATATAACACCTCTCTATATCAAAACTGGTGTTCTGAATAACATTGTTTTGTATATCACCTAATAACATAATTAAAAATATTCTATTACATCGGAATGATATCTATTTTTAGATAGGGCATTCCTAAATTAAAATGAACAATAAAATAACAAATTATAACACTAATATTTCTTATGAATAATCCTTACTTATCTAATTATTATATGTAATAGGAACCTAACATCCTGGTTACATATAATGGTTAACATCTTTTACTACTTCAACATTAACAGTTGGTTCTGTAATTCCCCATTTTACAGGATTTATGCCCCCTCTTAAAGTATAACTCTGGCTATCTAAGTCATATTCCATTCTATGGAATGTTCATACAGCTTTAGTAGCTTTTTATTAGTAATATTACTATTTCATTATCAAAGTAGACACTGTTCACAAAACTTAAAGTTTATTACTTTGTACTGTAACTCATGCACCTTTGTAAAGTTTATTAGTTATAATTTGATCACTTACACTTGTCCATGGTGAATTATTAATATATTTACTAGTCTTTTTCTAGTTTTTAACATGAAATATTCAACCATGGGGGGAACTGTGAAGATTTGTTTATACAAACTAACAATAACTTTTTGAATGCACTAACATTTAATACTACTAACACTTTTAGTTTTTTGTCAGTTTTACAGTGATATGGTTTTTTGGGGTGTTATACTTTCTCTTTGGACATTCATTGATTTTGGGGTTTTTTGGGGTTCTTTCCCTATGGGGTTTTTGTTTTCTATGGGTCGTCTCACTTCTTTCTTCCTTCTTCTGTAGTTTTGGTTATTCTTCTTTCTTCTTTCTTCAGTGATTTTAATTATTCTTCTTTCTTCTGTAGTTTTAATTAGTCTTCTTTCTTCTTTCTTTAGTAGTAGTAGTTTTGGGTTATTCTTCTTTCTTCAGTCTTCAGTAGGCTTAGTTTTGACTATTCTTCTTTCTTCTGTAGTTTTGGTTATTCTTCTTTCTTCTTTCTTCAGTGATTTTAATTATTCTTCTTTCTTCCTTCTTCCGTAGCTTTAGTTTTGATTATTCTTCTTTCTTCCTTCTTCAGTAGTTTTAGTTTTGATTATTCTTCTTTCTTCAGTGGTTTTGGTTGTTCTTCTTTCTTCTTTAGTTTTAATTATTCTTCTTTCTTCTTTGAGTTTGGTTATTCTTCTTTCTTCCTTCTTCAGTAGATTTAGTTTTGGATTATTCTTCTTTCTTCTTTCTTCAGTGGTTTTAATTATTCTTCTTTCTTCTGTAGTTTTGGTTATTCTTCTTTCTTCTTTGTTCAATAATTTTAATTATTCTTCTTTCTTCTTTCTTCAGTGGTTTTAATTATTCTTCTTTCTTCTGTAGTTTTGGTTATTCTTCTTTCTTCTTTGTTCAATAATTTTAATTATTCTTCTTTCTTCAGTAGTTTAATTATTCTTCTTTCTTCTTTCTTCAGTGGTTTTGATTGTTCTTCTTTCTTCTTTAGTTTTAATTATTCTTCTTTCTTCTTTGAGTTTGGTTATTCTTCTTTCTTCCTTTTCAGTAGATTTAGTTTTGGATTATTCTTCTTTCTTCAGTGGTTTTAATTATTCTTCTTTCTTCTGTAGTTTTGGTTATTCTTCTTTCTTCTTTGTTCAATAATTTTAATTATTCTTCTTTCTTCTTTCTTCAGTAGCTTTAATTATTCTTCTTTCTTCTTTCTTCAGTGGTTTTGATTATTCTTCTTTCTTCTGTAGTTTTGGTTATTCTTCTTTCTTCTTTGTTCAATAATTTTAATTATTCTTCTTTCTTCTTTCTTCAGTAGTTTAATTATTCTTCTTTCTTCAGTGGTTTTGATTGTTCTTCTTTCTTCTTTAGTTTTAATTATTCTTCTTTCTTCTTTGAGTTTGGTTATTCTTCTTTCTTCCTTTTCAGTAGATTTAGTTTTGGATTATTCTTCTTTCTTCAGTGGTTTTAATTATTCTTCTTTCTTCTGTAGTTTTGGTTATTCTTCTTTCTTCTTTGTTCAATAATTTTAATTATTCTTCTTTCTTCTTTCTTCAGTAGTTTTAATTATTCTTCTTTCTTCTTTCTTCAGTGGTTTTGATTATTCTTCTTTCTTCTGTGGTTTTGGTTATTCTTCTTTCTTCTCTAGTTTTAATTATTCTTCTTTCTTCTTTCTTCAGTAGTTTTAATTATTCTTCTTTCTTCTTTCTTCAGTGGTTTTGATTATTCTTCTTTCTTCAGTGGTTTTGGTTATTCTTCTTTCTTCTCTAGTTTTAATTATTCTTCTTTCTTCTTTCTTCAGTAGTTTTAATTATTCTTCTTTCTTCAGTAGTTTTAGTTTTGATTATTCTTCTTTCTTCAGTGGTTTTGGTTATTCTTCTTTCTTCTCTAGTTTTAATTATTCTTCTTTCTTCTTTGAGTTTGGTTATTCTTCTTTCTTCCTTCTTCTGTAGTTTTGGTTATTCTTCATTCTTCTCTCTTCAGTAAATTTGGTTATTCTTCTTTCTTCCTTCTTCAGTAGGTTTGATTATTCTTCCTTCTTCTTTAGTTTTGATTATTCTTCTTTCTTCGTTCTTCAGTGGTTTTTCGCTGAGTATGCCTTGGTTTCTTCTGGTCTGGTTTCTTTGACGGGGTATATTAATTGCCTGCTTCTATCTTACCTGGGTAATTTTGTTATTAACATTTTTAGTCTTCTGGGTTTTTATTTTTGTATTATATTATATTATTTGCAGAATTTTTCTTTATTTAACCCTTCTTGTGAATATATTAGTAAATAGTGCATTTTAATTGATTCTCATCTGGATATTCCATATATTAGGGCTTTATCAACGATCATTGAGTAATGTATTTGTGTGGATTATCTGTCACGCTACAGATTGCTCTCTTCCAGAAGTGATTAGTTCAGATCATACTTAGTTTGTCTGAAGTAATTACTTATGACATTATATTATAAATTATATTTCTTTACTTCCTTCACATTTCTAAAATTTTTTCTTCTATATTTTTGAGCTTATCTATATTCCATTATTAACTGGATTCTTACTGATAGTAATAGTCATCTGAGGTTCGTTATTTTTTATTTTTCCATTTTCTTCTTAACTTGTTTCTTTATCCTTGGGATATTTATTCCCTAACATTCCCTAATACGTTAGCTGGGGCAGTGTCCAGAGGGGCTCTGTAGGCTTCACACTCTGCTGGCCATACTACGTCATTTATTGATTACAGAAGTAAATCATCTCTGATCAATACATAATAATACTGCTGGACTTATCTCAGACAGTCATTAATAAAAATTATATAAGAATAGTCCACCTTATGACTATAAAAAAAAAATTAAATATCTTTGGATATTTCACTTCGTATACGAACAGATCTATTAATATTTCTATCTTAGTCAATTTCTATCTCAGTTATTTTTCTCAATGGTTAGCTCTGCTGGCATTTTATTTCTCCTTGTGGTTGGAAGCTGGTATAATATAATCATCACTTATTATTCAGTGTAAAGTTTTTAATTCTCTGTCATTTTTTGACTGTTATCACAATCTCTTTCTGGTCATTGGTAGCATATATTTTGTATTATATTTTTGTTCCTTTCTTAATTCTTGTGAATCGTTCCACTAGTATTATGTTTTTTCAATTACTCTTTTAATTGTCTTTCTTATAACTGACATTTATATATGATCATCTTTTTCTTATGGATTTATTTATATATAGTTTTTCCTTTCTTTTTCAAAATTTTATTCTGCTCTTGCTTTTTATCCAAATGCACTCTTTAATTATTAATTCCATATGTTTAATATCTCTGTTTATTTGACATAAAATTCTCATTAATTTTACTTCACAATAAGTTTATTCATTTAAATTGTATCAGTGGTTTGTACTGCCATTTCTTTATTCTCGAAAGTTTTTCAGAATTGGTCCCATATATATTTGTTTGTAATGTGTTATCCAAATTCCCTTTCTTCTTGTTCATTTCTAAAAGTTTTTTTTAAGATAAGGTAGTATGTTG
Organism: Magicicada septendecula; assembly: GCA_034769895.1. Lineage (NCBI taxonomy): Eukaryota > Metazoa > Arthropoda > Insecta > Hemiptera > Cicadidae > Magicicada > Magicicada septendecula. The sequence continues at coordinate 620,524,457 of CM068367.1, read as the reverse complement.
TTCTTACCTGGGTTTTTGAATTTTTTTAAAAGTTTTCTTCATAAATTGTTTCCTAAATAGTAGGTAGTAAGTTGTTCTTACTTCTTTTTTGAATTTTTATGTATTTTCTCCAATCTTCCATCCATTTAATTACTCATAATATTTTTTCATGGAAGCCTGGTTATATACTCCCTTTATTCTTTCTGATTCGATTTCTTTTATTTTATAGGTATTATTATTTTTCACATTGGATATTATGTATGGTCCGATGTATAATAGTAATAACTTTTTCGTTATTCCTTCCAGTGTGCTGGGAAGTTCACGATTTCTTAACAAAATTTTTTCTCCCTTTTCGTATATTATTAATTTACCACTAGCCTTTTGATACTTATTTTGCCGTTTTAACTGGTCTTCGGCCACCTTGTTATAGAATTTAGCTTTATCAAATCTGTACACATGGTTACTGGGGAACTCGAGGATATCTGTGATCTCTCGTGGGGGTGGTTTCTCGTACATAGCAGAATATGGGGTTATCCCTATAGCTGGATGGTATGCTAAGTTGAGGAATTCCTCCGTGGCTTCTAGATAGTCTTGCCACCTTTTTTGTTGATGGTGACAATAAGTCCTGAGGATCCTCCCCACTTCTCGCAACACCCGCTCTGCCGGATTACTGCTCGGATGGTAGACCGAGGTCTTGTATGTACGAATGCCCATTGACAATAATGTATCCCGCCATTTTCCACCCTTAAACTGGGTTCCATGATCAGTAATGATCGAAGATGGTTTCCCCAGGTGTGGGATATATTGTTCAGTTAGTATCCCCAGAATTTTCCGGGTAGTCGCTCGATTAGTAGGGTATAGCTTAACATACTTGGTGAAGTGGTCCATTATGATGGTTAGGTACCGATATCGGTGTCGACCTCCACTACGGGGAAATGGTCCGCAAATGTCTAGGAACACCTTCTCCAATTTCGCTTGGGAAGTGATTGGGATCATCACACCTTCCTTCTTCTCATTATTAGTTTTTACCAGCTGGCAGATTTTACAATTCTTTATATACATTCGGACTTTTCTATTGATGTTTTTTATATGGCAGCTCTCCTCCAGAGCTTTTATTACCTTGAGGGCGCCCATATGCCCGTAACGTATGTGGTAATTCACTATCAATTCCTTTTCGATCTGTGTTGGAACAATTACCTTCCAGATCTCTTCCTTCAAGGAGGTTTTAACGAACAATATTTGTTTATTCATCTGGTAATATTCAGCAACGGTTTCATCTCCCTCTTCTAGCCGAAGTTTGAGGTTTCTCAATTTTGGGTCCGCTTGTTGGTGGGTGCTCATGTTGGTCAATATTGTTGTTAAATCGGCTCTGGTGCTAAGAAGATGATATATTTTCAGCACGCTTTCTTTCTCCCCTTCGAAAGTTTGTTCTTCCACATTTACCCGGGATAACACATCTGCTACTATATTCTTTTTACCAGGGATGTACTCCCATTGTAGATGGTATTCTTGAAGGGCAAGTATCCACCTCGTTAGTCTGCCATGGTTCAGTTTGCAGCTTTTTAAGAATGAAATAGATTTATGGTCAGTTCGGATAGTAACGGGGTATCCCAAAATGTAAGTGCGGAACTTACCGCAAGCAAATACCACGCTCAGTAATTCTTTTTCCGTCACCGTGTAATTCCTTTCGCATTGGTTCAAAGACCTGCTCGCGAAGCTAATTACTTGAGGTTGACCCTTCTCGTCCTCTTGATACAGTGTCGTTCCCAGACTGATGTTGCTGGCATCGCAATTCATGAAGAACGGTAATTTAAAGTTTGGGTGGCGAAGTATTATAGTAGCCAGAAATTTGTCCTTAATTTGTTGGAAAATCCCCTCTTGTTCCTTACACCATACCCACTTGTTTTTAGATGATAATTGAGGTTGAAACCTCGCAGTTAACTCTGAATATTGTTCCTGGAACTTTCTATAATAATTGCAGAGTCCCAGGAATGACTGCAATTGCTTCCTGTTTTTGGGTGCCGGGAATTTCTGGATGGCTTCTACCTTTTCTGCCGACGGTGAGATTCCTTGATCGTCCAAGTTAAATCCTAAAAATTGCACTTCTCTGGCAATAAACTTGGATTTTTCCAACTTCAGCGTGACGTTACTGGCAGATAATTTTTTTAGCACATGTTCCACATGGTAACAGTGTTCTTCCCACGTCTCAGATGTTATCAGTAGGTCGTCGACGTACACGGTTGTAAACTGAAGTGCTTCTTGCCCCAATATCTGGTCCATGCAGGTCACAAAGATGGCAACTGAGTTTACCAATCCGAAGGGCAATCTTTTGAATTGGTAATTACGCCCCTCGAATATGAAAGGCAGATATTGGCGACTCCGTGGGTGCAACTCTACCTGCCAGTATCCGCACACCGTATCCCAAGTGCTGAAGTATTGGGTACCATGGAAGCGTTTCAGGATTTCCTCAATCTCACCGGGCGATGTTCTATCGTTAATGATTTTTTTGTTTATTTCCCGTGCATCCAAACAAAGCCGGACTTCGCCGTTTTTCTTGGGAATTGCGACAATAGGGCTGGTGTATGGGGATTGGCTAGGTTCTATAATATCGTTATTAATCATTCGATTGATTTCCGCTCTTACTGCCTCTTTTCGAGAATGCGCGATAGGGTAGGATTTCCTATTAAACTCTACTGTATCTCGGAATTGAAGGGTACATTGATAATTTCTTACCTTGCCTGGCTCATCAGAAAATACTGAGCGGTACCTTTTCATAAATTTGTATTAGCTGATTCGCTTGAGTATTGGGTAATTTTTCTCTATTAATTCCGCTTCGGAAATCCCTTATCTCCTGTATTTTCTGGGACCATAAATCCTCGTCTGTAGTTGCATATACTATAGTGTTAGAAATGGTGTTAGTATTGGTATAATTTATGCTACGTATTTGCTGGTGGATACTGCTGGGAAGTGTTATCTCACTACCGACTAAATCGGCCATCCAGGTTAGATCTCCGGTAAAGAGTGATACCTTCTCCATTCGTAAATCAATAATAGCCGAGTTCCTTCTCAGCACATCACATCCCACTAATATGTTGAAGGGTAATCCTGCCGCAATTAGGAAAACCATGTTCATAGCTATACCCTTACTAACGACATTCAATGATACTTGTTTTCTGATTGTCTTATTTTGGCGACCAGTGGCACCGATTAATACAATGTTATTTATAGGTAATGTTGGCAATAACTTACCACAATTTCCTTGGATTCTCTCCAATTCTGTAGTGTTAATTATGGATACATTCGCACCGGTATCGATCATTAGTTGTGCGAATGTTCCTTCGACTTCTGCATTAATGTATATTATTTCATTATTTATTATAGGGAGGCGAGTGTTGTCCTCCTCCAGTAATTCATTTCGAATATTTTTCAAATAATTACATCGAATGATTGTAATTTTATTGGGATTATTTACTATTGGCAATTCCTTTACATACCCAGGCGATAGAAGCAGCAAAAGGTCCTTATTGTTTATCACTGCCTCCTCCCGTTTAAATTCTCCTCATCTTGGTTATTAATTGGACCGTCAGAGGCATCAATGGGGAAACCTTGAGTAGGTTCCAGTCTTTCAGTTCTCGGTTCGTAGGTTTGTTCCCTGTTTGTATGCCGCTCCGGGTTATCTAGGCTGGTACTTCGCCTTGGCAGATTATAACTAGAGTTGTCCCGTTCTCGGCTTCTGTTTCTATCTTCGTACTCGTGTACGCTGCTCCGTCGTTGCTGGTTATACCTGCGATGGTTGTTTCCTTCCGCCCGTATAAAATTTACCCGTGGTCGGGAGAACCTGTTGTTATTGTTATTATGATTAGGGTAACCCCTATTGTTATTGTCAAACCGCTCGGTGTTATTGGTAGGATTGGTGTTTCTTTGTCTATTTACATAATTATTCGGGTAATAATTACCTCGATTACCGGAGAACCCGTTATTACTTCTGTTATTATTCAGGTTTATATTCCCGTGGTTATTATTGTTGTTGTTACCATTCGTGGGGTGTTGATTATTGTAATTCGGATTATATCTATTTCCTTGGTACCCACTGTTGACCGGTTGACTATTATTGTTTGATGACGGATTATTTCATACTTCTGGCCGCTCATTTCTTCTTCTGCTCTGCCTGTAATATTCTTCATTCTCATAGTTTTCCAATAGCTCCGTCATCGCCTGTATGGTCTTTATCTGACTACCTCTTCGAGCTCTTATGACCTCTTCGTCGTAATGATAAGAAAGCTTGTTCACCAGGCATTCCTCTGGTATGGCTGGTTCCAGGTGCTTGGCCAGGCACACCTTCCCAAGAAAGTACGCAGTCATGGTACTGCCAAACTGAGTTCTATATCGGCCATTGCAGATGTTGTCCCTTATTAAATTCTGGGTGGTCTCTGACCAATACTTAGAATTGAATAAATTTTTGAACTGCTGATAATCGGTTATTTCGCTCCTGTTCGCCATCCACCAATTGTCCGTCATATCACGGAATGATTCGTCTAACAGTTCACGATTATTGGACCATCGATTACTTTTATGTTTTGCCAGATATTCCTCGATACGGGCCAAGAACTCCATTGGCGGAAGTTAAGCCACTCTCTGTTCTCGTTGATTGGGATATTAGTAAAGCTGGTTGGTCGGCTCCGAATTGCTTCCATGTCCTCCTGGTTCTGTCTCACTTGACCCGTGATGTTAGTCATCGCTTCCTCCATTCCGTCACATCTTTCCGTAATTCGAGTTCGTACCTTGCTGAGTTCTTCCTGGCTTTCCTTTCGGTTTTCTTCTGCCTTCTTGCGAGTAGATTCTTCAAGATTTGTGACCTTGGTGTTCACCACTTCCTTGAACTCTTGTACCTCCACTTCCGTCAGCCGACATCTTCCATCAACTTCTCTTATATGTTGATTTATAGTTATGGTTTCATCTTCCAGTCTTTTGGTCATAGATTTCTTATTTTCCTTGAGTTCCTGGTTCATTTCCTTTCTTAATAGTTCCATTCGTTCGTCTAATTTGTCTAGATTCTCCTGGTTCACTTCCCGTAATTCTTCCCGTAGTAGTTGGTTATCCTCTCTTAACTCTTCCAACCTCTCCCCCATCTTCTCTTCCATTTTCTTGTTATTCTCCTCCAATTTTTCTTCCATCTTTTTGCTGGTTTCCTCCATTTTCTGATTAGTTTCATCAATTTTCCGGCTTAAAGATCGGTTGTCTTTCTTCATTTCCTTGTTGGTTTCTTCCATCTTGTCTTCCAAATTCTTCTTATTTTCTTCCATTTTCCTTTCCACCTTCTTACTGGTTTCCTCAATTCTCTTATGGGTGTCTTCAATCTTTTTACTTAATTCTTCCTTTGTTGCTTGGTTGTCCTTCTTCAATTCTTCCTTTAAAGATTGGTTATTGTCGTCCATTTTCTTATGCAAGTTTTCTTCCCTCTTCTTGCTGTTTTCTTCCATCTTCTCCATCATTATCCTGAGCATCTCCTGTATGTTACTATTCTCTGCTCGTGGTGGTTTCTCGGGTTGTTCTATTCGTTCCTCCCGGACATCGATTTCCCCTGTTTGTGTGGGCGCTTCGGGTTGTTCCTCTGGTGGTGCTGGTTTTTTATGTTCCACCCGTTCTAATATCTTTTTCACGTCTTCCACTGGGGGCACCTCCTTATTATCCATCTCGAGTTCTTTCTCGGCCTCTGCCGCTCTCTTCTTTGATGTGGCACGACGCAGCATCTTTCCTGATTCCCTGGCTGGCTAACCGCTGCCAAGCTGAATTAGAAATTGGGCAAGTAATTACAGCCTTTCAACCCCTAATTACAGCCCTTTAGTTGGACGCCAATTTTGTAATATTACTTAACATTACAATGTAAGAATGTGTGTAGTAACGTAGCTAATGTCTTCTTGTCTTCGTTATGCTCTCACTGTTGGTCTTCACTTTTGTAATAAAACCATAATATAATCGTAATTGTAGTAGTGTTCTGGTATAATATTACCCAGAATAATTTTTATGGTGTGTATGTGTAGTAGTGACGTTCCGCTCTGGGAAACGTCGATTTGGTAATGTTCCTGGTCTTTGTTGTTATCAAATAAACTCGGTGTATATTGCTGTGGTAGCAATTTGAAATAAAATATAAATTTAAAATTTATATTTATAAAAAAAAATGTTTTCGGTGTATTTATGTTCTTAAAATTTAGGAATAAATCGAGGTTGTTGATTGTAATTATAATTATGATGGTATTGTGTTTATTCTGGTAATAAATTTCCGTTCTGTAAATTTGTTAACAAGATAATCCAGTTAACTCCAAGTTTAGATGAAAACGGCTCTCTTCTTCTTATTCTTGAAAGGTGGTAGGTTCACCTATACTGCCTTTAAACGTTATCAAGTTTTCTTGATTAATTAACTGTTATGTCCTTTTATAAGAGAAATCAACTTCAATTTACCAAAAAACAAACGTTTATTAAACAAAATAATAAATTTGGTTGATTAAATATCGATGTTACAATACCGTATCGACTCGCTCAGGGCCGGTCGATATACGAATTTTACATTTGTATTATAACAATAGGTTCTTTAAACGGTTATTAATATAAAAAGCCAGAGAAGGTCAGGGGCATGAAAGTATAACACTTACAATTCTATAAATGTCTTAAAATTAAACAATACAATGGTAGCTATTAATAATAAAAGTTTATATATAATTTTATTCAAACCCAAAGTGCAGTCCACAGTCGTGTCTTATTGCGGTGATGATATTGGATCAAAATGGCCGCCTGACGCATGCGCGTTGATAGCTTCTAATGTTGATGAAGTACTTGTTGGAATAAATATGTCCTTTCTTTGGTTAAATGTTCTTCGCAATTGTATATGATCTTCTGGAGTATAGTTTATTGTCACTGGTGTATGATGGAATAGTTCACTTGGTGTAAAAATGTTGTTAAATGGGTATATCTACTGGTGTTTATGTGTGTCAGTTTAACCTCGAATTTTCACTTGGTATTTGGTGCGATTTCAGTGTTATTTCATTTAATTAGTTATATGTGATTCCGTTTATTGGTGTTATGTAGTTCATAGGTCAACTTCACCACTTCACAATAATTAAAATAGTTAAAAAATTTAATTTTACACAAAATGATTCCGAACTCTGTTATAACGTAACAGCCATTAAAGGTTGGTTCTATCAAATATTCACATTAAGTGCTCTCTTCGAGGTATAATAATGAACTGTCTGGATTTCCTTTGTCTCATGAAAATCTTAGCCTATATAATATATCTCATACATTGTTTCAAATCATCTTAACTTCCGACACATTTTAAAATCGTACATTATGCTCAGAAAGTAATTTCGTTATTAGTTAACTGTTTGAAATATTAAATACATATTCGTTTTCACTATTCTATTCTACTTATTTTGATAGTAATTAAGTTGGTGTTACAAAGTTTTATCAGAAAATTATATTTCTTACATTTTTTTGGGAGGTAGGCCTAAAATTATACTTCCTGTCTTCTAAGTAAATAATAGCCATTTTCCCTAATATAATTATTATTCTATTAAATCTGAAATTGGTATAATTGTCAATTCTCACTTATTTTATTGCAATTTAGTTTATTATTAATGGTTTTTAAATACAATTCATTTGTATATGACTCCCCCTATGATAATGTCAATGAATCTATTTCAGTTCTAATGGTATTTTATTAGACAAATAAATAATTTTACTCATATAATGACCATATCTTTAGAAAGCCTTATTTACATAGTATATAATATGTTGAGTTTATTTTGCATAACTATTGTCAGTTTAACTGGCTTATAAGACTAGGTTTATTAATTATTCTGCAGTTTAAATTCATTATATGGCCTAGATTTGATGTGTGGCTAATTGCAAAATTTTTTACTAATGTAGTTATTTTATATCCTTCTCTGACTTCTGATTCTTATATATTTGATTAAAAATTAGTTCTTTGACTGGTATAACAGTAATTATTGATTATATAATTAACATATAACACCTCTCTATATCAAAACTGGTGTTCTGAATAACATTGTTTTGTATATCACCTAATAACATAATTAAAAATATTCTATTACATCGGAATGATATCTATTTTTAGATAGGGCATTCCTAAATTAAAATGAACAATAAAATAACAAATTATAACACTAATATTTCTTATGAATAATCCTTACTTATCTAATTATTATATGTAATAGGAACCTAACATCCTGGTTACATATAATGGTTAACATCTTTTACTACTTCAACATTAACAGTTGGTTCTGTAATTCCCCATTTTACAGGATTTATGCCCCCTCTTAAAGTATAACTCTGGCTATCTAAGTCATATTCCATTCTATGGAATGTTCATACAGCTTTAGTAGCTTTTTATTAGTAATATTACTATTTCATTATAAAAGTAGACACTGTTCACAAAACTTAAAGTTTATTACTTTGTACTGTAACTCATGCACCTTTGTAAAGTTTATTAGTTATAATTTGATCACTTACACTTGTCCATGGTGAATTATTAATATATTTACTAGTCTTTTTCTAGTTTTTAACATGAAATATTCAACCATGGGGGGAACTGTGAAGATTTGTTTATACAAACTAACAATAACTTTTTGAATGCACTAACATTTAATACTACTAACACTTTTAGTTTTTTGTCAGTTTTACAGTGATATGGTTTTTTGGGGTGTTATACTTTCTCTTTGGACATTCATTGATTTTGGGGTTTTTTGGGGTTCTTTCCCTATGGGGTTTTTGTTTTCTATGGGTCGTCTCACTTCTTTCTTCCTTCTTCTGTAGTTTTGGTTATTCTTCTTTCTTCTTTCTTCAGTGATTTTAATTATTCTTCTTTCTTCTGTAGTTTTAATTAGTCTTCTTTCTTCTTTCTGTAGTAGTAGTAGTTTTGGGTTATTCTTCTTTCTTCAGTCTTCAGTAGGTTTAGTTTTGACTATTCTTCTTTCTTCTGTAGTTTTGGTTATTCTTCTTTCTTCTTTCTTCAGTGATTTTAATTATTCTTCTTTCTTCCTCCTTCCGTAGCTTTAGTTTTGATTATTCTTCTTTCTTCCTTCTTCAGTAGTTTTAGTTTTGATTATTCTTCTTTCTTCAGTGGTTTTGGTTGTTCTTCTTTCTTCTTTAGTTTTAATTATTCTTCTTTCTTCTTTGAGTTTGGTTATTCTTCTTTCTTCCTTCTTCAGTAGATTTAGTTTTGGATTATTCTTCTTTCTTCTTTCTTCAGTGGTTTTAATTATTCTTCTTTCTTCTGTAGTTTTGGTTATTCTTCTTTCTTCTTTGTTCAATAATTTTAATTATTCTTCTTTCTTCTTTCTTCAGTGGTTTTAATTATTCTTCTTTCTTCTGTAGTTTTGGTTATTCTTCTTTCTTCTTTGTTCAATAATTTTAATTATTCTTCTTTCTTCTTTCTTCAGTAGTTTAATTATTCTTCTTTATTTTTTCTTCAGTGGTTTTGATTGTTCTTCTTTCTTCTTTAGTTTTAATTATTCTTCTTTCTTCTTTGAGTTTGGTTATTCTTCTTTCTTCCTTTTCAGTAGATTTAGTTTTGGATTATTCTTCTTTCTTCAGTGGTTTTAATTATTCTTCTTTCTTCTGTAGTTTTGGTTATTCTTCTTTCTTCTTTGTTCAATAATTTTAATTATTCTTCTTTCTTCTTTCTTCAGTAGTTTTAATTATTCTTCTTTCTTCTTTCTTCAGTGGTTTTGATTATTCTTCTTTCTTCTGTGGTTTTGGTTATTCTTCTTTCTTCTCTAGTTTTAATTATTCTTCTTTCTTCTTTCTTCAGTAGTTTTAATTATTCTTCTTTCTTCTTTCTTCAGTAGTTTTAGTTTTGATTATTCTTCTTTCTTAAGTGGTTTTGGTTATTCTTCTTTCTTCTCTAGTTTTAATTATTCTTCTTTCTTCTTTGAGTTTGGTTATTCTTCTTTCTTCCTTCTTCTGTAGTTTTGGTTATTCTTCATTCTTCTCTCTTCAGTAAATTTGGTTATTCTTCTTTCTTCCTTCTTCAGTAGGTTTGATTATTCTTCCTTCTTCTTTAGTTTTGATTATTCTTCTTTCTTCTTTCTTCAGTGGTTTTTCGCTGAGTATGCCTTGGTTTCTTCTGGTCTGGTTTCTTTGACGGGGTATATTAATTGCCTGCTTCTATCTTACCTGGGTAATTTTGTTATTAACATTTTTAGTCTTCTGGGTTTTTATTTTTGTATTATATTATATTATTTGCAGAATTTTTCTTTATTTAACCCTTCTTGTGAATATATTAGTAAATAGTGCATTTTAATTGATTCTCATCTGGATATTCCATATATTAGGGCTTTATCAACGATCATTGAGTAATGTATTTGTGTGGATTATCTGTCACGCTACAGATTGCTCTCTTCCAGAAGTGATTAGTTCAGATCATACTTAGTTTGTCTGAAGTAATTACTTATGACATTATATTATAAATTATATTTCTTTACTTCCTTCACATTTCTAAAATTTTTTCTTCTATATTTTTGAGCTTATCTATATTCCATTATTAACTGGATTCTTACTGATAGTAATAGTCATCTGAGGTTCGTTATTTTTTATTTTTCCATTTTCTTCTTAACTTGTTTCTTTATCCTTGGGATATTTATTCCCTAACATTCCCTAATACGTTAGCTGGGGCAGTGTCCAGAGGGGCTCTGTAGGCTTCACACTCTGCTGGCCATACTACGTCATTTATTGATTACAGAAGTAAATCATCTCTGATCAATACATAATAATACTGCTGGACTTATCTCAGACAGTCATTAATAAAAATTATATAAGAATAGTCCACCTTATGACTATAAAAAAAAAAATTAAATATCTTTGGATATTTCACTTCGTATACGAACAGATCTATTAATATTTCTATCTTAGTCAATTTCTATCTCAGTTATTTTTCTCAATGGTTAGCTCTGCTGGCATTTTATTTCTCCTTGTGGTTGGAAGCTGGTATAATATAATCATCACTTATTATTCAGTGTAAAGTTTTTAATTCTCTGTCATTTTTTGACTGTTATCACAATCTCTTTCTGGTCATTGGTAGCATATATTTTGTATTATATTTTTGTTCCTTTCTTAATTCTTGTGAATCGTTCCACTAGTATTATGTTTTTTCAATTACTCTTTTAATTGTCTTTCTTATAACTGACATTTATATATGATCATCTTTTTCTTATGGATTTATTTATATATAGTTTTTCCTTTCTTTTTCAAAATTTTATTCTGCTCTTGCTTTTTATCCAAATGCACTCTTTAATTATTAATTCCATATGTTTAATATCTCTGTTTATTTGACATAAAATTCTCATTAATTTTACTTCACAATAAGTTTATTCATTTAAATTGTATCAGTGGTTTGTACTGCCATTTCTTTATTCTCGAAAGTTTTTCAGAATTGGTCCCATATATATTTGTTTGTAATGTGTTATCCAAATTCCCTTTCTTCTTGTTCATTTCTAAAAGTTTTTTTTAAGATAAGGTAGTATGTTGTTCTTGCCTGGGTTTTTGAATTTTTTTAAAAATTTTCTTCATAAATTGTTTCCTAAATAGTAGGTAGTAAGTTGTTCTTACTTCTTTTTTGAATTTTTATGTATTTTCTCCAATCTTCCATCCATTTAATTACTCATAATATTTTTTCATGGAAGCCTGGTTATATACTCCCTTTATTCTTTCTGAATCGATTTCTTTTATTTCATAGGTATTATTATTTTTCACATTGGATATTATGTATGGTCCGATGTATAATAGTAATAACTTTTTCGTTATTCCTTCCAGTGTGCTGGGAAGTTCACGATTTCTTAACAAAATTTTTTCTCCCTTTTCGTATATTATTAATTTACCACTAGCCTTTTGATACTTATTTTGCCGTTTTAACTGGTCTTCGGCCACCTTGTTATAGAATTTAGCTTTATCAAATCTGTACACATGGTTACTGGGGAACTCGAGGATATCTGTGATCTCTCGTGGGGGTGGTTTCTCGTACATAGCAGAATATGGGGTTATCCCTATAGCTGGATGGTATGCTAAGTTGAGGAATTCCTCCGTGGCTTCTAGATAGTCTTGCCACCTTTTTTGTTGATGGTGACAATAAGTCCTGAGGATCCTCCCCACTTCTCGCAACACCCGCTCTGCCGGATTACTGCTCGGATGGTAGACCGAGGTCTTGTATGTACGAATGCCCATTGACAATAATGTATCCCGCCATTTTCCACCCTTAAACTGGGTTCCATGATCAGTAATGATCGAAGATGGTTTCCCCAGGTGTGGGATATATTGTTCAGTTAGTATCCCCAGAATTTTCCGGGTAGTCGCTCGATTAGTAGGGTATAGCTTAACATACTTGGTGAAGTGGTCCATTATGATGGTTAGGTACCGATATCGGTGTCGACCTCCACTACGGGGAAATGGTCCGCAAATGTCTAGGAACACCTTCTCCAATTTCGCTTGGGAAGTGATTGGGATCATCACACCTTCCTTCTTCTCATTATTAGTTTTTACCAGCTGGCAGATTTTACAATTCTTTATATACATTCGGACTTTTCTATTGATGTTTTTTATATGGCAGCTCTCCTCCAGAGCTTTTATTACCTTGAGGGCGCCCATATGCCCGTAACGTATGTGGTAATTCACTATCAATTCCTTTTCGATCTGTGTTGGAACAATTACCTTCCAGATCTCTTCCTTCAAGGAGGTTTTAACGAACAATATTTGTTTATTCATCTGGTAATATTCAGCAACGGTTTCATCTCCCTCTTCTAGCCGAAGTTTGAGGTTTCTCAATTTTGGGTCCGCTTGTTGGTGGGTGCTCATGTTGGTCAATATTGTTGTTAAATCGGCTCTGGTGCTAAGAAGATGATATATTTTCAGCACGCTTTCTTTCTCCCCTTCGAAAGTTTGTTCTTCCACATTTACCCGGGATAACACATCCGCTACTATATTCTTTTTACCAGGGATGTACTCCCATTGTAGATGGTATTCTTGAAGGGCAAGTATCCACCTCGTTAGTCTGCCATGGTTCAGTTTGCAGCTTTTTAAGAATGAAATAGATTTATGGTCAGTTCGGATAGTAACGGGGTATCCCAAAATGTAAGTGCGGAACTTACCGCAAGCAAATACCACGCTCAGTAATTCTTTTTCCGTCACCGTGTAATTCCTTTCGCATTGGTTCAAAGACCTGCTCGCGAAGCTAATTACTTGAGGTTGACCCTTCTCGTCCTCTTGATACAGTGTCGTTCCCAGACTGATGTTGCTGGCATCGCAATTCATGAAGAACGGTAATTTAAAGTTTGGGTGGCGAAGTATTATAGTAGCCAGAAATTTGTCCTTAATTTGTTGGAAAATCCCCTCTTGTTCCTTACACCATACCCACTTGTTTTTAGATGATAATTGAGGTTGAAACCTCGCAGTTAACTCTGAATATTGTTCCTGGAACTTTCTATAATAATTGCAGAGTCCCAGGAATGACTGCAATTGCTTCCTGTTTTTGGGTGCCGGGAATTTCTGGATGGCTTCTACCTTTTCTGCCGACGGTGAGATTTATTTGTTGTTTTGATTTAAATATTTTCGTCTTCCAATCTTCCACAGTATTTGTAGCTTCTATTAGTTATAATTTTCCATCGCCAACGGTCCAAAAAACATTACATTTATTTAATTAAAATTTCTTCATAGGAGCTCATCTGTTCACTGCTATAGTTAACAATACAATACTATATTTCTATATTCCTGCCTTACTATTCAACGGTTCCGTGCCCTCACAATACTGGCCTGTGATTGGTCAAAACAGAGAGTTCATAAGGTCACGTGGTCAGTTTACAAGATTTCAATGTTCATCTGCCTATAAGAAAAATACTCCTTTTTCAGCTTCAAGTTTTCTTAAATTTAAATTACATCATTCTTTTCTTTATGTCATTGTGAACATTTTGCTACCTCATTTACTTACATTGGTTAATTGTAAAGGCTGGTTTTTCACCTTACAAAAATTCTAATGTTGGGCCTATACCTTTTATACATTTGTTATATCACTTTACAATTCCTTAAATTAATCTAATATGTAATATTACTGTTAAAACAATTAGCTTCATCATATAAATTTTGTCCCTTTCCTGTTTTATCAGATTGGTTTACTAATCTACTCATTTCTGATATTATTTCTTTTGTATGGAACTTGTGGCCTAGGCCATCAATAGCATTTCATTAACATATTTTAAATTACATTTATTATTACCTAGGTTTTTGGTTTTGAACCCTTTTTCCTGAGTTACATTTTATTACATGAGTCTTGACCCTTAACAAGTTTTCACAATAGTTAAAAATAAAATCTTTTGACTTATTACTTAAGGTAGTGTTTACATGAACAAGTTTACAATCATAAATTAACAAATAATATAATTAGAACAAAATCTTTTAACATGTTACCTTCGAGGTATTGCCTTCATGGCCAAATTCTACATTTATAAATTGACAAATAATTATAAACTATTTGGTGTACCATTCTCTCATCCTATCAATCTTATCAAGCATTACTGGCTAATGAATAGATTATTGTTCATAGGTCCTGGTTCCTAATACACATTTTCTTATTTGCCAGTAGGCTCACACAAACTTATAATATAGTTTATAAATGTTAATAACTATAGGCTTTGGTGTAGAACACAAATACAACTACTTACACCAAAGCCTTCACTAACATCTCAATCTGAGATGAAACCCTTCACCACCATTCACTATTGATGTTATTTACGGGTTTTCCTTTTTTTTTAAAGTAATTAACCCGCACTTATTTTGTCACCACTCCACTGACACTTATTGTATTTATAACATATTTAAATAATAATAGGGATTGTTAACTTTATTCCCCACTCTTTCACATTCACTCATTTATATAAAGGTTTGTATGTATATTCTTTACTTGCTATAATACATTTTAATTAGTTATTTTATATTATTTGCATTGTATTTTTTTCTTTATTATTTATATTGTACAGTCTTTTTTCTGTAACTGAGGGTTGTTCATTTTTATTTGGTTTATTTGGGTAGTATTGGTGATTCTACCTACTGAATTGAGCGGTTTTAAGTTTTGGGATGGGGCTACTATTGTGTCGCATTACAATATATATATTATAACGATTCATATTAGCACCCTATCTGAGCGTTATATGAAAGTGTTAGACTGTACGAGTATAGCAGCGTAAGCAAGAGAGAGAGCGTACAATCGCAGCCATCTCACTCTAACCTCGTCACAGCAACGTCCGTTACCGGTACAAACATGAAACTTTACTCAATTCAAATTGTCAGTTCAACCTGCAATAACTTCAAAACTAATAAATATACGGCAATTCTGAAAACAGCATTGTGTTCAGCAAGTAAAGCTTTACAAGTAGCCGCAATTTCAGTTAATATAATTAACAATTGAAGAAGTTATACGGAAGACAAACGCCAAAAGGAATAACAGGAGAATTATGCTATGTAGGAATGAGGTGTTTTCACACACACACACACACACACACACACACACACACACACACACACACACACACACACACACACACACACACACACACACACACACACACACACACACACACACACACACACACACACACACACACAGATAAAGACCTAAGCAACAATATTCTGTGGTCAGATCTTTGAAAACACATTTGCAAATACCAGTAATCGATCAATTTGCAAATACAGGAAGTAAGATTTTGACTAGAAATTCTCTGCCGTTTCAAACCTGTCATGGGGTGTTTGCTCGACCTGTTAGAGATTGTCGAGACTGGAAAAACGTATGATTTATTAGAACAACCAATCAGAAGCCCGTATTTAAAACAGACGCCAACTCAAACCGAGAGGTAGCGTTACTCTTCGTTCGAATCTTCAAGGCGCTAGTCATGAGGTAGTGTTACTCTTCGTTCGAATCTTCAAGGTGCTAGTCGTATATAAATTACGTGCAGAAATTTTATATTCACACAAAAGTGTACTTAAGTATAAAATTCGAGAAGTAGTCCGCAGTAGAAGAACTAGTACAGTTCAACAACACTCGCTGTGTAAAACAACACATTCATTAATTAAATTATTAATGAATTAATTTATAATCAGCCGTGAAGTGACCTGAGCAACAGAGAGCTACAGCATCTGTAATTGCCAGAGCATCTTTCTACCGGATTGATCAACATCATTTCTGCTGTGCTAAACCATCTAAAGGAGGACCTCTACGGATTCCTATCTTCGGTCGACACATCAAACAGTAAGAAATAGATTCATTGATCAATGAAATAAGTACTAAACAAATAATAAAAAGCAATAAACAATTTTTAAAAGACACTAAGAATCGCACACTTTGTATTTAATGTGTAAGATTAGCTATAACATAGTATAGGAGTGTAGAATGGAAAGTGAGGTGTAGTATTGGACGTGCAAATTATTGCAGACCTGTTCTTTATCACTGGTTTGGGAGATATCAATCTCTTAATTAAACCAGATAAGAGCAATAGGTCGTTTGAACGTCTTAATCTTTACTTTTCACACTCACTCGCTAATTATAAGAGTTAGGGTAGCAATAAGTCCTACAATTAACATTTTCAAGAAGTTTAAAAATAATTAAAACGTTAATTAAACATACTCAAGCAAAACTTTAAAGTGTTATTTGTAACGATTCCCCTTGAATCCACAATCACTGAACGAATCCTGAGAACTTGTGTCTCTATGCTCTGAGCTAAGCTGGAACCATGTCATTAGTATCTGGGATTTATTCTGGCGCGCAGGTAAAGTAATCTCACGGGTAAGTAACGTTTTATCTAACATTCAAAATATTAGATAAGTGTGTTAGTTAAAAAGGAGCGTTGTATGAGTTTGGCGCCGCAACTAAGGGGCACGAGTAAATCACCAAATTAATATATAGAAATAAGCTAGATATGAATTTGGCGCCGCAACTTTAGGGGCACGATTAAGCACAATTAAACTCCCAAATTTATATATAGAAGTAAGTTATATATGTGAATTTGGCATGGCCAATTAAGAAACTCGATTAAACTCGATTAAATCACCAAATTTAGCACACAAAAAAGTTATATAATTTGGCGTTGCTATTACCCAAGTGATTAGTTAAATTGTAATATTAATTAATTAGAAACGAAGTGGAATTCAAGGTTACAAATAACTGTTAAATAATTGTTAAATTAATTTGTTAAAAAATAAATTTTAAAAAATGGCTAAATCATCAGCAGTAGATATGGCAGCAATTGAGCAAATGTTTAAGGAGTTGACCACTAAAATGGATCAAACAAAGGGTCAATTATCTAGTGAAATAAAAGATACTAATAGTAAACTTGAAAGTAAAATTGAAAGTACAAATAGTCAATTAAATAATAAAATTGAAAAAATAGAAAGTAAAATCGAAAATACAAATATTAAAATTGAAAGTACCAATAATAAAATTGATGAGAATAATAAAAGTTTAGAAGAAAGTAATAAAAATTTAATAACTGATGTTAATAATAAAATAGAGCAAACTAATAAATACTTGTCTAGTGAAATGAAACAAATAAACGAAAATTTGTCTAGCCAAATAGAACAAAGTAGTAAAGAAGCTACATTTAAAATAGATGAAGAAATAGCAAATTTAGCTGGTAAAATAGATGAGAGTAATATTAGGTTTGATAAACATACTGAAGAGGTTAAAACTATGTTAGAGGAATTTAGGAAACAAGTAAACACTAATTTTCGCCGTCAAGACGAAAAACTAAATAAGTTTAGAAACGAATTTCATGAAAGGTTAGAATAAAAAGTAACCCTCATTAACCAACAATTCAGCGAAGTAACAGCTGAATTAAAAACACAATCGCTTCTAAATAAAGAAGAAATCCAGAGTACTAGGGAAGAGTGTACCCAACTGGGTGAGAATATTAAAGAAGTTAAGAAACAGGTAGAGAGTAAGGCTAGCAGTGACGAAGTACATCAAAAGGTGGAACAGCAGTTAAAGGTAATGCGGGAAGATCTGACTAAGGCAATGAAGTCACAGCAAACCAAAGTCGTGAGGTGTGGCGGCTATAAGGAAGAACCAGAAAACCTTGCATTTTCAGGAAACCCACATGAGAATCCTGTGGAATTTCTTAAGCTGTTTGAGGCTTATGTAGCTCGTGTAAACCCACTGATGGACGACGAGGATAAGAAGGACATGTTAGGCCGATTTCTCAAGAATTGGGCAGGTATGTGGTGGAAAGTCATCTCAGACAGAGTCCAAACCTACTCAGACTTCAGAGAGAAATTCTTGGCTCAGTACTGGAATATATTCAGATACAAAGAAGGGTACGCGATCATCTGGAATTTGGTAATTATCACCTGTCAATGAATATGACAACCACAAACTATGTGCTAAATGTAATGGCACAAGCCAAGCATCTAACACCACCAATAGAAGAGAGAGACCTAGTGTATAAGCTAGCGCGTCATTTCTCAGAACGCACTAGAGTAGCAACCACTACTAGAGGGCTGGATACTCTAGAAAAGTTCATAATGGTAGTGGATGAGTGTCAAGATCTAGAGAGAGACCTGCAGCGTGTAAATAATCAGCTGAGTAACTACTCTAGAGGCAATCATCAGGAACCAACTTTCTATCCAACAAAGAGGAGAGACAATGAACGTCCGAAAGAAAAAAGGTTTACCCCATATCCGGGTAACAAACTACAAAATCGGCCGGAATTGGAAGAGAAGGGTAGAAGTAGGAGTGTAGAAACCCGACCAAATAAAGGGTATAAGGTATGTAAAACAACCATAACATCTACTGAGTCACAACCGTCTACCAGTAAAATGAATACGGGAAACGGGAAGCCACTGCAGGTAGAAAAGAAACAAAATTAAACCTACCATTACCTGCAGTGAAATCACCCAAGAAAACAGGTAAGAAGAAAGTAACAAATAATATAAAACAAGTGAGCGATAGGGAGTTCTTGTTAAAAGAGGAGCAAGAAGTGGGTAGAAACCATTATCCTGAATGTCTGGAAATAATTTATAAGATCAGTAATCTACTAGTAAGAGCGCTAATAGACACTGGCAGTGAAGTAACCTGTGTCAGCTCAAAGTTTGTAGATAATTGTCAGTTGCGAAATTGTCCCAGACTACCCGTAAAACATCGTAATGTACAGGGAGCCACTGAAGCCAAAATGCAAAAGATAACTGAACAAATTTATTTACCTGTCAGTTTAAATGGTAACCAAACCCAAATTGTAGCTCTAATAGTCCCGAAACTCATTCATGATTGTATTATTGGGGTAGATACGTTACTTGAATGGAAAGCAGAAATAAATTTTAAAAGAAATACCATTACGATGGAAATTAATACTAATAAAATTAATGTAAGTATTAAAGAATATAAGCATTGGAAATCGGTAAGTGTAATAAAGAACTGTAAGCAGCTAAAGTCATTTCTAGGTTGAGCTAACTACTATCAGAAGTTTACAAGTAAATACGCGGAAAGTACTGTTCCATTGTTGAAGTTGTTAAACAAAGGGATTAAATGGAAATGGACTAAGGACCACAATGAAGCACTGCAACAAGTGAAAAGTCTTTTTATAAATACTGTTGTATTAAATCATCCAAGGATAGGAGAAAGATTTTACTTGCAAACAGATGTCAGCAGTATAGCTATTGGAGCACACTTGTATCAGATTGATGAGAAGGGCCAAAAAACGGTATTAGGATTTGTAAGTCGCACACTTAAAGGGGCAGAATTAACCTATTTTACGACAGAAAAAGAGCTATTAGCGATAGTGCATAGCCTGTCAAAGTTTAGAAGTTATATTCTGGGTGCTAAACTTACTATAATCACCGACAATAAGGCGTTAGTATTTTTATTAAAGTGTAAATTGCTAGGTGCTCGTCTGACTCGTTGGATCTTGGCTATACAAGAGTATCAATTTGAAATACAGTATTGTAAAGCGAAAGACAACTTGGTAGCAGATGTACTCAGTAGAAATCCACCATCAGAAAACAACATGGAAACAGATAACATTAAATGTAGTAGCAATGATATTGGTATTTACACGGTAAAGCATATAACAAAACCTGAAGTAGTTAGACGACTTAAGGAAATAGGTACTCATCAACAACAAGACCCTAGGATTAGTGTAGTTTGGAGAAGTGCAGTTACCAACACCAAACCAGGATTTTCTATATATGACGGTAAGCTATATAAGCTATGTTCCCATAGGAGGAAATATAGACAAAATATTGACCAAAAAAGAAATAATAGTTTGAGCCAATAAGGTATGTAAATCAAACGTGGTCAAATAAAATAAATTTATAATTGTTTGGAATCAATATTAATAATAATAATAAAAAATATTACTTAAATAAATGTTAGTATTGTTGTTTAAATTATTGACATTAATTAAGCCAAAATGGTGATTAAAACATTAATGGTCATATAAATTTCCAATATGTGTATACCATGTTAGGTTAAGTAACAAATTGTAATCTCTAGTTATAAGACAGAGGTAAGGAAAAGTGTATTAGTGCAAGTTTTGTGCGGGAAAACCAAAAGTGCAAAATTTTAATTAGGGTAAAACGATACATTAAGAAAAAAATTAATGATTTCTTAAAATAATCAAATTTTTTTTATACCTAGTGGGGGTATATATAACGATTCATATTAGCATCCTATCAGAGCGTTATATGAAAGTGTTAGACTGTACGAGTATAGCAGCGTAAGCAAGAGAGAGAGCGTACAATTGCAGCCATCTAACCTCGTCACAGCGACGTACCGGTAACGGACGTCGCTGTGACGAGGTTAGAGTGAGATGGCTGCGATTGTATGCTCTCTCTCTTGCTTACGCTGCTATATAGAACATGAAACTTTACTCAATTCAAATTATCAGTTCAACCTGCAATAACTTCAAAACTAATAAATATACGGCAATTCTGAAAACAGCATTGTGTTCAGCAAGTAAAGCTTTACAAGTAGCCGCAATCTCAGTTAATATAATTAACAATTGAAGAAGTTATACGGAAGACGAACGCCAAAAGGAATAACAGGAGAATTATGCTATGTAGGAATGAGGTGTTTTCACACACAAACACAGGTAAAGACCTAAGCAACAATATTCTGTGGTCAGATCTTTGAAAACACATTTGCAAATACCAGTAATCAATCAATTTGCAAATACAGGAAGTACGATTTTGACTAGAAATTCTCTGCCATTTCAAACCTGTCATGGGGTGTTTGCTCGACCTGTTAGAGATTGTCGAGACTGGAAAAACGTATGATTTATTAGAACAACCAATCAGAAGCCCGTATTTAAAACAGACGCCAACTCAAACCGAGAGGTAGCGTTACTCTTCATTCGAATCTTCAAGGCGCTAGTCGTGAGGTAGCATTACTCTTCGTTCGAATCTTCAAGGTGCTAGTCGTATATAAAAAATTCAGGACGACCTCATTTCACCTAGGGAATTGAATTCCAGGCGAAATATTTCGCTAGCTGTAACTCGCTAACGAAGCATTTCCGGACCTATGTTTATATGAACTTTTTTTCTTATTTTTCGATGTAGATTCATCTCCCGAAGTATTTCCGTTTCTTCGTGAATCACCCTGTATATATATATATATATATATATATACACACACACACACACACACACTTCACAAAATATATGTTACTTACTAAGGAGTCTAGTTACCTTGTTCTAAATAGTATTACCATCTAGTATTGAAACGGTAATACTTTGTTATAATGTTATGGTATATTTTACTGTTACCTTGTTATTTTGTTCTCAGGTTGGTGTGTCTGTAAAAGAAAAGAAACCTCAGTTCCTTTCACAGTTGATGCCTGCTAATGTTGTGGAGGGCTTTCCAGCCAAAATGGAAATTAAAGTTTCTGGACATCCACTGCCACAAATTGCTTGGTAAATATCACTACATTAAGTTAAATTGCAGCCTCTTCATTAAGTTAGATTTGATTCTTGCAGGGACAAGAATGTTTCTACTGCTAATGTAAAAGAAAACACACATTAATAATGTCATTCATCTTAAATTACAAATGCCTTAAAAAGTAGCCAGTTAGTTAGTTTCCTAGAGTTTACTGTATGTGTTGTTAACCCTATATGAAGGGAAATCACTTTGGACAATATGTCAAAGAAATTATGCCATTCCATATTTTATAACTTGTGTACATAAGTGTATGTAAATATCCTTTAAAACCTTTCAGGAGTAGGAACTGAATTAGCCTATTGGGCCTATCCTCAGGTCAGCCTATTCATCTACAGTCAGAAATTAATAATGTCCATCTTTGAATTGTGGAATTGTGAACAAAATTTCTTGTTTGTTAGAGGAGAGGAAGAGACATGCTCTGCACGAAATGACCTAAAAAAACACCTGTGATAGCGTTTTGTCATATAGTATGGTGACAGTCACAATGAAATATGTTTGAAAAAAATATATTTGAAAAGAGACCAATGAGTGGAATAACATTTCCAGATTCTTAAATAAAGGAAATCAAAATGATGAAATAAGAGTACTTGGAATGAATTAAACGTAAAAATTAATATAAACTATAAAAAAAGTTGAGATGGTTATTATTACCGTTTTTTACTAAGAGGTCATTCTTTTAGGTATATATAGTAGGTATACACAAAAAGATAAATGTTTATATCAGGTCTCAGGAAAAGTAAAGTGAAAACATTACTTCACTATGTACTGCACCTAATTTTGTTTCAAACAGTAAAATAAGTGACATAAATATTAATCCCATGCTATAGTTTCAAACACTGTAGTAAGTGACAGAAAAATGTTTAATTTATGTTGATTCTAAATAATCAGTAATTGCCTTTCAAGTTAGGTTTCTTGAATAAAGTTAGTGCAGTGTAAATTACATAATCTTCAGATATCCAAGTAGAGAAATAAGTTTGTGACTCGGTACTTATTACAATCCCAAGTAAAGAATGTAAAAATTACAGTTGCCAGAATGCTACTGGAATGTCAGATCTCACAATTTGTGAAAAGTATACTTGGTACAGAAAGCAGTGTATCAATTTTTGTCATGTCATAAATAGTCATAATTAACAGGGGATTTTGCTTTGTATGTTATCTTTTGACAATAAAATAGTGTATTTCCTTAAGCTAACTTACAGGGTTCACCAGAAACTGTTGATTTTCAGTGTTATTTTGAAGCAAGACATTACATTACATTCAACATGTCAAAGCATGAACAACTATGAATAGAATAATTTCAATCTTTGATTCATAAATTTAATTGGGATGTTATAAACATTATTTAATTATTACAAGTTATTAGTTTCCTGTTGAATGAAACATTTTTTTACATGCTACAATAAATTTTGTCTACTTATTTTTATATTCTAACTACAGTTTGAATATCACCATCAATAAAATTATCACTATTGTTTTGAACAAGAACATTTAAATTTGATTGTTGCAGGACAAGAATTTTTTCTAGTGGTAAACATATTCTTGTAAGAAAAAGCATTAATGATAACTTCATTTGTCTCTAGTGACTAGAGAAAACTGACTTCTTAAATTTTTTAAAATATATTAAGCATTTTAAAAATAAAAAAAATTTCACTAATTCTATTTAAAGTGTAAAGAACAAATTTTTAATTTATAAGTTAATAAATTGTTTCAAAAATTAATTTCTTTTCTAGAAATAATCACCCATTTCCGAGTATTATACTATTTTGTGTCAAGATTATGTATAAAAAATATAAATGATTTTACATTAATAATTTTTACTTGACCTAGGACTCTTAATGGAAAGCCAATTGTCCCAGATGGTGAACATATCAAAATTGTGGATGGTCCAGATGGTTCACAATGTTTGGTGATAGATAAGGCAACACCAGAAGATGCAGGTGTCTATGCTGTAGTGGCTAAAAACAGCCAGGGTGAAATCACAAGCCAGGCACCCCTACATGTTGCAAGTGAGTTTTATTAACCTATCTAATAGCACTGCAACAATTGTATTGTTCTATACAAGTTGATACCAAACAGTAAAACACTGTTTGCTCTCTCTTTTCTTCCAACATCAAACAATATTTTGTGATGAGTGCTATAATTTATATTTACTAGATTACTGCAAGTGCATAATTATGAACTGCATGCAGTAGTCATGAATACAAAAACTAGTAAATGTGTTAAAAATGAGGTAGAAATGTGATGTTTATGATTAATGTGGTGTTATGATTAGCACTAATATTCTAAATAAGATGTATTCCAAAAATGTAGTATTTTGTACACTCTACACTATGCTTAAATTTATATGTAACTATTTAAAGTTGGTTGAAAGCCCAGAAAACTACACTACTCACACTATTCAAACTGACATATACATAGATATGTCTCAGGTCGTTATTTACAAATGTATGTGTGTTTATGCATAATGTAACATAAAACACAGACACACATACACAGAAATATTTGAGGGGTACCCAGATATGTACAGGCAGGTGTTAAAAAAACACAGGTTAGTGTTTTGAAAGGATATATGTTTATCCACCTGAACTGTGCCACTAACACAGCTTGAACCAATCCATTTTATTTATAGATGTTTAAAATTAGTGATACAAAAATCCTGCTAAGTACAAGATTCGAGTACATATTTTTTTTTTAATATCAAAAAGTTCAGTTTATGACAAATAACTGAAATATATAGTAAAAATAGTTTCATTTGATAACCATTGAATGAGTGGTAATGAGTTGTGGATCTCCCGTCCTGAAACTAAGCAACAGTAAATGGAATAAGCAACATCCAAAATCATCAGGAAAAACAAATAAACACATAGCATACAGAAAGTTGTAACTGAGATCTGTCTTGGTCCAAAAAAGATGCCCTACTGAGCAGATTCGTGCTGAGAGCAGCTACAGTAACCTCAGAGACCTACTGTTTAGATACTTCACAGGCTTCACATCATTAAAACTAAACATTGTGGCATGTTGGCAAATGGAATTGTTTTGATTCACAGTGTTTGAACATTTTGTCTGGAAGTGCTTCGAACACTTAAAATACAGCCTCAATTTAGTTCCCAGTGATAATTGAAAAATATTTTAGGTCTTCATTTATAAATTGATATTGAGCTGAAAGAGGCCATCATTGAATGCCTGCAAAGCATTATGAGAGTTCAGTACAATGATAGAATATAAAAACTGGTACCATGTTATGAAAGTGATTGATTTTAAATGGAGACTGTGGATGAGTCTCAGAAAATGTATGTTTGACATATACTGTATACTGTATGAAACAAAGAAGTATTTAATTTCAGTAAGAACAACAGTAAAAACGTTAACATGTGTTTCGTATAAACATAAATTATATTTTATGTTTTAAAATATTTGTTTTAAAATTCTATTTTAACAAGTGATATAACTATCAAGTAAAAGTGCATAACCACCACTGTACAGTTAAAAATGTATTATTTTTATAGCTAAAGGCCGTTCAGACATACCACAGGAACCACCGTCATTCCCTAAAGGCCTACGGGATACTACTGCAGATGAGGAAACTCCATTAACTTTCTCTGCACCCTTCCTCGGCAATCCAATTCCCGATGTTGTTTGGTCCAAGGATGGAGTACCCCTGCAAGCTAGTGAGAGAGTTCAGTTCACTTGTGATGGTAACAAGGTACAGCAATTACAGTTTATCATGAAATAATTTACATAAAAAGTATGTGTGTATCACTGTAATAAAAATCACTGCATTCCTCAAGAAATTTTATTTAATGTAATGAAAAGGTTACTTTGGTAGGTATACTGGTATACTCCTTTTTCTTTACACAGCAGGGCAAAAAAAGGTTAGTTATCAGTTTTCTGTATAGAAAAACATACATGACACAATATACGACCGTTTGTTTATTTTCAAAGTATACCATTAAATTACCATTTGCTTCACAGTTACATGATTAGATCTTGTAAAAGTATTACACAATTGTTATTTACACATTACAGTGAAATTTTGGTTAACATAATTGTTGTCTTTACATAAGGATAAATTTATATTTATAACAATACCTTGATTTCAAAATAATATCACAAGTACAGTAGAGTCCCGGTTATCCGCCATAAACGGGCTGGCGGAAGGGCGGATAAGCTGGAATGGCGGATAATAGGGAGAGTTAAATAAAACGCAAATTTATCATAAAATTACGTTGTAATTTTGTAAATATAATTAATAAACATCATGTTTTACAACAAATCAATAGAGAAAACAATACAGTACTGTACAATTATATTACAAAATTATAGTAAAACATTTTAGAGAACAAGCAACAATATTAAAGTTATACACTTACAAAAAAAGAGAAAACAATTATGCCTACTTTAGTACTTCACGCTTCAAGTTTACGAATTCAGTAAATTTTAACAAGAAAAATTTACTAAAAATAAATATAGAATCAGACTAATGTGTACATAATAAAATTGACTTACACTGTCAGAAATGTTGGAAGTGAGAGTTCAGTTCATGATGAGTGAAAAAATTAGTGATCTTCGACTGCCTCCCTGATGATTCCCGCTTCTTTGCTGCCAAATCTTGCCATCTTTGGAGCATCATTATGTCGACAACCGTGGCTTCCTCTTGCTGCTCAACGTACTGAATGGCTGCTTCAAGAGCTTTAACCCCTATATGGGTTACGCATATATATGCATATGGCACCAGACTATATTCTTCCTTTCAGCTTTTGTTCACCAGTTCTTCCTTTGTGCAACCCTGATAAAACTTATTAGGGTACAAATGTTATATTACGGTACTACAAAAGTAGTAGAGGTACATATATGACATAATACTGTAACTTGTCTCCAGTTAGACTGTGATTAGTTAGTGATCGAGTGATTAGTTCTTGATCATTTTATAATTGCAGTTTGTTGAGGCATCCTTCACATTTATCCCTTTCACCACTTGTTCTTTCCTCTTTCATTTTTTTTTAAAGCTCTCAAAAACACTTGCACATGATGCTGTCTCGTTTCCATAAGCCACTAGTAACATTAGATAAGTTTCTGTGGCAGTTTTCCTATTCATTTGACAGAATTTGATGTACCACACACTGTTCTGTATTTTCACTCATTATGAATCCTGATAAGATACAAAACCAAACTTCTTTCAACAGAGTGTAACACTGAATCAAAGAAACTGGCTAGAATGTAGCCAGCAACTCTTTAAGGTCAATTGACATACTACACATGCTTCCCTAACTCAATTGCCTAACTCACAATAAAATCAGTCTCAATACTTTCTGTTCACACATCATAAGGTAAAAAAAGTGACACAAGTTCCTTGTAAATTGACAAGAGACAAAGTAAACCTGTTTAAGATTAAATATAAAGAAAGTAATAGATCTGAGTTTAATTTAACTTTGTATTAAATTTTATTTAAAGACTGTTTGTACATTTAAAGACTGTTTCTCTATGTCAGCAGTCTCAAATACATAGATGAGCTGACTAAAGCTCTCCGTGGCTTTTCACATGGCTCACAAAGCATATGTGTATTGTAGAAAAGGTGAATTTATATTGGCTGTTATGTTAACAGATAAGAAAGTCAGACATAAGAATTAGTATTACTATTCCTAAATGCTACGTTATTAGTCTTATTTTTGTATTCATTTCTGCAAGTGTATATTGAAAATACTGAAAGTGATATTGCTTGAGGTTTCATGGATAGAATCACTTCTTGATAAAACTATTGGAATATTAAACCATGGTCTGTTTGTTAAAATTCAGATGCCAAAGGAAGAGCTGACTAGGAAAAAGAAGCAAGACATACTGTTGGATGTGACTTCCTTGGATGAATTTGAAATGTCTGGTACTTTAATCAATGGATCATGCTTTGGTATCCCAGCAATTTTGTTAAGGACTATTGAAAGTTGCTATGTATTTCAAATTAAAACTTCACTGAACTCCAACATATTTTTTTCTCAGACACTTGGTTACACTGCATTAAAGACAATATAACATGTGGCTAATAACAATATTGTTTTTAAGTGTAACACATGTTTTTTTTTTTTATTAACACCAATAATAAACATATTCTACTTGCCTATATATTCTCTCACCCCTATGTACACATGAGTCCAAAAACTGTTACAAACAAGTGTGTGCAAAGTCATGGGCTTTGTTGAAACTAAATAGCAACAAAATAAATAGGAATTATTTTGAATGTTCATCACATCTTTGTTTACACACATAATAATTATTAATATTGGTGTTACTTTCACTGTAAACTTACTTGGTTTATTCACTCAGACGACATTTCGGAGTGGTGTTCTCCTTTTTCAGTGAGTTCGGATACGGAAAGTGCACATTCACTGAAGAAGGAGAACACCACTCCGAAACTTGTCTGAGTGAATAAACCAAGTAAGTTTACAGTGAAAGTAACACCAATATTAATAATTAATAAATAGGAGTTTAAATAGGAGTGAAGTCAGGTGAAACATATAAAGTTCTTAACAGTAAAATCCCCAGGAACTTGCAAATAAGATATAATGTAGGTGAATTAATTTTCACAAAGTGTTTACAAACGAAAAAATAACACTTACTAAAATAAACTAGTTTGCTTCATAATGTAGAGCATACCATAGTTTCAGTAACTATTATATTACAGCATGCAAACGTAAAAGATATTTATAAAAGGTATTTTTTACTTTTGTATGACTTGAAACTATAATATGTATATAATTCCAGGTTGGGCTTGAAATAAATCCTAGCAAAGTCAGTGATGTAGGCATATATTCATGTCAATTGAAAAATCCACTAGGAGAGACTGAATCACAAGCTAAAGCTACAGTGAGGAAAATTTATCAGAAACCACAGTTTACTCAACGATTTTCAGACTTACAACAGGTATGTTGAAAGCAATATTCAGTCAATACATTTGCATTCATATCAGACAGAACTCTTTAATCTTGTATTTTTTATGTGACAGCTACCTACATTTGATGCAAAATTCTTCGCACGTGTAACAGGAAATCCAAAACCAGAGATATCGTGGTACAAAGATGGTAACATTATCAAAGAATCTCCAAAGTACCGCATGAAGAGAGATGGAGATACAGTTTGTCTCTATGTGCAAGATTGTACACCTGAAGATTCAGGAATATATAGATGCATAGCAAGCAACAAGGAAGGACAAGACACATGTGATGCACAGTTGCAAGTTGTAGATAAAATGTATGACTTTCCAATTAACCATTTTTACTTACTGTTTCAAACATGTTATACAGAATGTACTTATGAAAACAAGTTCTTAGAACATAAATTACAATTAGATTTCCCCCAGTATTATTGTCCTTTATAGTTTTAAAGGACCAACATTTTTAATGCTGGTAGCGTAGATTTGAATTTTTTTTTGTTAAGTCAATGTTCTAGATATATTTTGTGATAACAAATGTACATCAGATTTAATTGTTAAAGGGATCAGTAACCTTTTATGTAAAACAAAAATGCTTTTCTTCACAGGTAGTCAGACTATAGTAAGTTGCCACTGTGGTTCAGACTTTTTAACCTAGCTTCTACCTTTTGAGTAATTGTTTTAAGGGCATAAAAAATGTGGACAGCAGACCAAAAGTGCACTATATCCATAACTTTTTAATGAGTAAGTTTATGGCTAAATGGCATACTTGATAATGATATAGTACTTGGACTTGCATTTTGATATTTTATTCTCACTTCTAAGAATGGGTAAAATGAGTGCACATAGATTAACTGCATATAGTGTCTTAATTTTTTTTGTAGCACTGTAGAGGTTTTGTGTGTGTGTGTGTGTATGTGTAATACTCTAGGAGTGAAATTGTGTTATCAAAATTCTTTGTAATTGTAGGTATCAAAAATTCATTGTATGTCTATAGGTATAAAACAGACATACCTGAGATTTGGTGACAGAAGTTTCTCACCTCCCATTCATCCTCATGCCCCCCCCCCCCCCAACAGCACCAGGTGTTTAAAGTGAAAATTGTAATATTCATTGTCATTTTCTTATTTTTATTATTTTGGCTACTTACTGGTAATTAAACAATTAGTTCAGTAATTAAACAAATTCACTTTCAGTTTAAATTTGTAACAAATACATATACTATAATACAATTTAAATACAATTTTTAATAAATATACTTTATATCAATACTTGCAACACTCATTGCTGAAGAACAATCCCCAGCAAGAGATGCACAGATTGTGCTTGGTGCAAGAGTACCACCTTGGTTCATGAGCAGGTTCTCTTGATTGTTGTTTCCTTATAATAGTCCAAACTTTGGCAACTTCCATAAAATTCTAACACAGAAATTATAAGTCTATGTGGCTGAAATTATTTATGTTTACATATGTATCACAAATTCTGACAAAATTTTGTTGTTCTTTTTGGAGGAGGTAATATAAAAAATACTGAGTAAACATTAGACACATGGTGAACATGCAATCTGAACATTCGGAGATGAATATTAGTAGGCCTACATTATATATACACAAACATAGATCACAATTAAGTCATAAATAATCTGCAACTAATATAAATACGGATAATACAAATAAAATGTTTCAGAGTTTTTCTTCCAAAAATAAAAACAGATTGTCTAACATTTGCAAGTACCAATATTACATCAAATGTTGAGTTTCAGTGTTAGATTGTAATTGTAAAGTAATTTATATAAATATATTAAGTCATCACTGAATATATTTACCATGAATGCGTGGTAGGTCGCTGTGCAGTGTACACTGTTCGCCCGATGCGCGTATTCAAGTTACAAATTAGTATAGTTCGTTATTTTAATAATCCGTTATTTGTGGTCATTATGACATGGTTTTTAACGTTTGACAAACATATCTGATATGTGCTAGAAATTTTATGCTTGACAATGGGACAAGAGTCTCGAAACATGTCGTAATAAGAAGGGACATCAAATACGAGAAGTCACAGACGGTTAGTATAATATATTTTTCATATATTTAATGGAAACGTGGCTTGGTACTAAAACAGGTTTATTCCTACTATAATATATTTACCATATCCAACCAGCAGCAGCATAAAGTAAACAAAATCATTTACAACACATATATCAAGTAATTATTTAGATATTTTGTTGTTTGAGTATAAGTTTAGTTAAGTTAAATTGAGTATAAGTTTGAGTTAAGTTATTTTTAAAACCACATTTACAGTCAGGAATATAATGCTGAAACAGTAGAGTCTGAAGTTACAATGATAATGAAATGTTAGAGTTAAGTTATTTTTAAAGCCACATTGACACTCAGGAATATAACGCTGAAATAGTACAGTCTGAAGTTACAATGATAATAAAACGTTTTTTCTTTAATGAACCAACTTGTAATAGTGTCCAAATTTTAAGATCTAATACTTTCTTGTCAGGTAATTTATAAGACAAGTTTATTAACATCAGGTTAGTCAAATATGACTGTTCTAAAGATCTTACCAATATGTGAGATCCAACCAACCTGCTTCTCTCATGAGATGAACTGTAACTGTTTCAGTTGGGTAATTTGAGATAAACCGAAAAATGCTTTGTGTTTTGTCTATGTCTGTATGTGTTAAAAAAAAAGTTAATTACAAAACAAAATGACAAGTGGAGTTAAAATTTGGTTACACAGTATGTTTACCATTTCTTACAGGTACATAACAAACCAAAGTACTATCTTAAAAAGTTTCAAAATGGCGGCTGATTGAATTTTTTAATTCTAAATTTAACAAAAATCAGTATTCTAAATTTCACAAACTTTTTATTACATAAAAAGTTAACCATTTTTCAGAATCCAATAATGCACTGTTTATGGAATTCATATAGAAAGTAACAGTGATATTACATTTCTTTTATAACAAAACAGTCCAAACAATAGGTAAATAGGCCAGTGCCTGTGTGTATGATACTGAATATGCGGGTGCGCATGCACACACACACACGGATACACATTTAATTCACATACCGTATATGTTATGTACCAGAACTACAAAATGTGTGTGTTAAAAATATAGTACAAATTTAACAAACTTTTTGCTTATTATGTTGTAGTGAAAAGCCACAAAGGAAGGAAGCTCCTGCATTTTTGAAGAAAATTGGTGACTGTGAAATCTTTAAGGGAATGACTGCTAAATTTACAGCGTGTGCTACAGGTTATCCTGAGCCTGAAGTTGAATGGTACAAAGGTGATGAGAAATTATACCCAAGTGAAAGAATAAAGATGGAACAAGAAGGAACAGGTTTATTACGATTGCTTATCAGTGGAGTTGATCCTCAAATAGATGTTGGCAAATATAGGTGCCGAATTTTCAACCCATATGGTGAAGACTCATGTGAAGCCAATATTTTGTGTGATAGTAAGTATAGCTACACTTACAAGCCATACATTAATAATATTTATACTTGTATATTATTTTGGAAGTCTTTCTAAATGTACACTAACAAAATAAATTTACCAAAGTTAAGGAAATTTACAATAAAATAATTTCTTCTAAGTCTAAATAAGCATAAATGAATAACAATTTAAGTAAATTATACCACAAAATGTTTTTCTTGATAATGTAAGTTGTGAAATATTTCTATTTTCAGTACTTGATGTAAAACCAAGAAAGCCAGTAGGAGATCAATACACAGACTATGATAAATTCCGATCAACAGGTGCACCTTTACCTTTAGCAGATCGTCCAATTATCAGCCGTATGACTGATCGTCGTTTAACTTTATCATGGAAACCTTCAATTCCTATTGGCCCCAGAGATCCTGTTACATACCATGTAGAAATGTGTGAACTTCCAAATGGTGATTGGTTCACTGCAAGAACAGGTGTGTAAAACAGATTAGGAATACTTTATAGGTATAGTTGATTTTATTATATTGGTACAGTTTCTTCTCTTAATATGTTGATAAATTAAAATTACATACAAGTACTATCATGATATATATTCATGCAATGTGCTAATTACCAGCCATATTAGTCATAAAAGTGGCTGACAATGAAAATATTATACACTGCTTGATACATGTCAAGTATAAATGAATGAATACTTTGATAGTATTTTATATAATTTATTTTAATACCAGGTATTGCTTTACTTCATACCACCCATTCTTTTCACAGTTCTTTTTTTTTTAATTTCAAAATCAGAGTATGGTCTAGATTGCTAGATTACTCGTCTGATTGACTAACACAGTGTCACAACTCAAAACAAAAAATTTAGCTGGTATTAGGTAACCTTGTCAAATATACTCATAATATGGAGTTCTTGCCATGTATCAGCATTCCTTCTGTGATCTTTATCCTGCCACATGTATGAGGAATCTCAGTTTAGAAACTTTAATGTGACTGGCTTGGCCTTTTTTGAAAGTCCAATTCTTGGCCCTATAAAGAAGTGTGGGATGAACTATCACTTTGTATATCCTTAGATGCATTTCTTTAATGGCTGACATAGTTCTCCTGATAGTCCCACACATATAGTTAAACTTATGCTGGTTATTAGCTACATCATAGTTTGTATTACAATATATTATAATAAAAATATTTTAAGTTAGGCCTACGACATGCTCCAGGACAGTGCTATTAACAACAGTTTTTACTCATACAAAATCAATTCTCTGAAAACCATCCCCGTGGTCTTCACTGTGGATATTTGTAATCCAAACTCTTTGCAAATTCCATACAATGCATATACTTTAGCTCTGCACGACAAATTGAAAAATTTACAAATTTTGTTTTATTGCGCTAATGTAAAATTTAGACCTTCCCCTTTGCAATGGTATATTTGAAAAGTGTCTGCGATGTTGGTAAGTATTTTAAATTACTTTTTGTAACAACCATGTTCACGTGCTTTTGCCTATTCATCTTGATCTATGCTATATTGTATTTCTTATAGTACTTATAGTACTCTTATTGCTTGTAATTCAAAACCTTATGTTGAGGATGGACAAATAGTAAAGGATGAATATATAGAGCATGTTCAAAAAGAACGGGAAGTAGGCTAAAGCCTTTGAAAGCAAAAACAAAAAAATTACTGGATGGTACTCCTCTTGATGGGCAAAACAGACTTACAAATGGAGCTATACTTCAAATACAAAAATATTACAGCTTGGCAATAAGACAGAATGCAAAATCAGGTGAAGACATGAGGAAAGATATCTGGGATTTTCATATTCTCTCATCAAATGAAAGACCTCAACATGGGATGTGCCCTGACAGTGATGACACCTGGTGTAAATATCGTAAAGCCATAAGACCATAAGAGAAAACAAAACATATGACCATAACAACCACTTCCACTTACCAGACAATGTTATGACATTTATCAAACCAATATTTAAGGACCTATGCAAAAACTAACTCCAAGAGAAATGTCTCCTGGGCAAAACGCAAAACCCAAATGAGTTGCTTAATAACATCATTTCGAGTTATATTCAAAAAAAAATTTTGAACTAAACACTTTAAACTTTAGAATGTACTTAGCTGTGACAACCTTCAATGATGGGAATGTAGGAAAATGCAATTTGATGAAGGAAGCTGGATTAATGCCAGGGAAAAACTTTGTAGCAGCTATGAAGAGAGTAGACCAACGGCGGATAAGGAAGGCTGACAAAGCTTTAGAGGAGCTTGAAAAGAAGATTCGGCAGAAGAGGCATGTGATGAAGAGAAGACTAGAAGACCAATATGAGGAGGGGGAAGGAAACAACCCATCTTATAACCCTGGAATGTATTAAAGGTAAAAAATCATGATTCTTTAGTTTATTCATAGGTTTTTCTGAGTTTTCTGAAACTTATGTTTTTCAGGTTTAGGTACATTTTTCTCAGGAACTATTTGAGATAAAGAGCTGAAATGTTTTTGTGTGTTTTAGACACTACAATAAGCATTTGGAACCTTAAAAAACAAATAATTGTCTATAGTTTTGTTGGAAAAATTTTTTAATTATTTTGAAAAAAATTGCGTACAAGTTTTATTCAAAAACATTTTTTGTCAATAACTTGTTCTGTAAACCTAATATTTTTGGTTCAGTAAAGCCACTAAAAGGCACAGTTTCAAATTTAAAAAATTGGTATGGAGAACCATACATGACTTCCATGTCCTAAAATTTATATTTAAAATCATTTAAATATTAACTAAGTGGATGTTTGAGTTCTGAAGAAATGACGTATCAGCTAAAATGGTACCCCCATGTCAGGTGAGTGAAGACTATCCTCAACCTTCGTGAGGAAGGACTGTACTTTTGAATAAAATGTTTGTAGGTCGAACGAAGAGCAGGCCAAAGGGAGCTGCGATCTGGTTCCTGTAATGAAATTGGGCACTCGCTGCAAGTTATCAGCTGAGGGTGAATGATGTCTATAGTGTTATCAAAGTCTTTTCTGTCAATACTGTACTGGTCATTCTTCTTTTTTAAAATCGAGTCTTTATTTCTTTCTTTCCATTCGTCTTCTGATTTCCTGAACGACGATTCTATTCACCCGTATAATTATAAATTTCTCAGCAAAACATTTCTTCCTTAATACGTTTGCGTCTTCTGTTTAACCACACCATTCTGATCCATGTCATAACGCTATATTCCACACAGGCTAGTAAATAACTAGCCATCAGAGAGGTCAAAATATTTTCCAGGAGGGGCAAACAATTTTCCAGAGGAGAAAAATATTTATAGATTTTTCATACATACACACATGCACATATTAGTTTGTAATTCTTATATTATAACAGAAATAAGTACACAGATTGTATTAATTTATTAAAGCATTTATTGCTTCAAAATATGCATAAAATTAATGGCTTGTAAAAGTAAATGTTTGATCTCCATTAAGTAGTGCTCAAGTTTCCAAAGTTTTAATATTATTATGTCCGTAATCAAAACATCAGAGCAGGTTTGTTTCAGGTTTTTCAGTAAACCTGAAAAACATAAGTTTCAGAAAACTCAAAACATTTGTACATTTTTCAATTTTTCACGCAGAGCTAAAGTATATGCATTGTATGGAATTTGTAAAGAGTTTGGATTACAAATATCCACAGTGAAGACCATGGTGATGGTTTTCAGAGAATTGATTTTGTATGAGTAAAAACTGTTGTTAATAGCACTGTCCTGGAGCATGTCAGTAGGCCTAAAATAAAATATTTTTATTATAATATATTGTAATACAAACTATGATGTAGCTAATAACCAGCATAAGTTTAACTATATGTGTGGGACTATCAGGAGAACTATGACAGCCATTAAAGAAATACATCTAAGGATATACAAAGTGATAGTTCATCCCACACTTCTTTATAGGGCCAAGAATTGGACTTTCAAAAAAGGCCAAGCCAGTCACATTAAAGTTTCTAAAATGAGATTCCTCACATGTGGCAGGATAAAGATCACAGAAGGAATGCTGATACATGGCAAGAACTCCATATTATGAGTATATTTGACAAGGTTACCTAATACCAGCTAAATTGGTTGGAGCATCTCATTACTAGGAGTATGAACACCATTATATCCTTGTAATTCCCTACTAAATTCTTGGATTTTGTTGTCCATGACGTGTCCGTTACTTAACTAAATATCACTATAGTACCGACGACTCGGAACACTAAGTTCCTTATAAGTAAAAACGTAAAGTTTTACCTTACAGCCTAAACCGGCTTTCACCTTTAGAAGCAAAAGGAACTTATAAGGAACTTAGTGTTCCGAGTCGTCGGTACTATAGTGATATTTCCCTACTAAGTTATTATTTTTGGCTTTCTTTTATTTCTAAATAACATATTGTTATTATTTATTTAATTTTTATTATTGCATAGACTTGATTTGTTTTTGTTTAGTATTATCTCAATTTGTGCCTAGTAGTGTGTGTAAGGGTTAAGAGGAGACTTATATGAAGTTAAATATTCTTTTTAAAATTTCAGAAGTGTTATAACTTCTACTGTAAATGAAGCTAAGATAAATGACTATAAAAAATGCAGGAAACTAACATGAACTTAAACAATTCTTTCTAATTTAATACAGTATTGAAACTAAAAAAATTCACTCCATTATATTAACACATAAAAAATAATTAATAATAATACATTTTTTGGAAACATTATTAGCCAGGCTGTTAGCCCGAGGTCTAGAGTTTAAGCTGACAGATGTTTTGGCCTCACCATCAGAGGTCATCATCAGTATCAGTAACAACTGGCGAGGTGTCCACCAATTCACCCCAGTGATGAGGTATTTTGTCTAAGTAGGCCCACTTATATAGACAAAATTCCAGCATGTGGCCCACTAACCACTAATTCCAGCATGATCTAATCTGAAAAACAGCATCAAGTGCTATCTGATTGGCTTGGAAGCACAGCATGCCAAATCCTACTTAATAGGAGGCTTTCTCCTCTTCTATTCAACGTGATGGAACCATGTTTAAAGATCTTCATGGACTCCATGTGCAGCCAAGGATATGATCTTGGTCTCCTTAAAGAGAATGCGATGATCAGTATTGGAGAGTGCATGCTCGACCACCACAGACTTCTCCGGCTGCCTCAAGTGACACCAGCGGCTGTGTTTACCAATGCAGCCACAGATGCTGACTTCGTGGTGCCAATGTACACTTTGCCATATGAGCAAGGGTGTTGCGAGATGTATACAGTGTGACTTGCTCCAACACTGCACTCATGCTGCACATGCACTCGCCAACAGTGATCATCACATTCTCTTTGAGGAGATCAAGATCTTATCCTCAGAGAGATTTACTACTCTCACCTGCACATGAAGTCCATGGAGATATTTAGATCTTTAAACATGGTTCTGTCGGGATGAATAGAAGAAGAAAAAGCTTCCTATTAAATAGGATTTGGCATGCTGTGCTCCCAAGCCAATCAGATAGCACTTGATACTGATTGGTTGATGTTGTTTTCCAGCTTAGATTGTGCTCGTATCAAAGTCTATATAAGTGGGGCTTCTTAGATAAATAGTCTCTACCTCATCACTGGGATGAATTGGTTTGATACTGTGCTAATTGTTACCGACACTGATGATGGCTCCGATAGTCGCCAAGGCCTAACAGCTCGGGTAGGCCACTCCAACTATGTGGACACTGACTGTGAAAGCCTTAGGAAATATATTTTTGTCAATTTAATAAAACTGCCAGCTGATTAACACAATAAACAATCAAGTTAGAATGTGACTAAGTTCACTCATTAAAAATAAAGTGCCTAATAAATTCACAAAGACTTAATTTATTCACTTTATTTTACAAATGAAAAACTTCTGTAGTAAAAATGTTAGGTTACATTAAATTGTTTAATGTAGAATTTTTCATTCTTATTCATAATATATAATTTTATTTTATAATTACTGTAGCTTCTCATCTACAGTGCTCTTTTCAAGTACAAGAATATTGAACTTGTTCTTATTTTTGTAATAGAAATTTGTATTGAGAGTGTCTTTATAATTGTAATTGTAATAGAGTCTTTATTAGAAAAAATATTGGGGCTCATTTTATGGGTAATGCGAGAAGATATTCTTTGCGTTTCATCTCCATGCTCCAGCAACCTGAGGAGTGAAGGATTGTTGCTTTCTTCTAACTGGTGCCTACATTACACATGTTTGACATTTCTAGAAATATTACATACAGTTTACTCTAAGCTGTAGTACCCAGGACTCAGAAATGAGTAGTATATGAATTGTATAAGAGATCATACTGTTGTTCCTGTTCGTGATGTAACAATATGCTAGGGAATATAGTTTTCTGTGGTAATTTACCACTAGTTTTCATTTTTCCACCAGTTCTGTGAACTTGAAATGGCACTAGAATTCATCTTGAAACTATGACAAGCTGGTGAAGAGACTTAATGGAAATGTTTACTCAATTGAAGGCAAATAATGAACACTGAAAGACAACAAGAATGAGCACTGAAACTTTATCATGGTTCAGAATAAAAACACCAGAGTATGGAGAATATGTAAATCAAATAACTGGAATTAAATATAACAATAACAACTAAATACAGTTTAATTATTATGTTAATAAAGAGTTTTTATATCGTAAGTATTTATTTTATGAATTAAAACTGTTAAGTTGGTTATAGGTGAAACAACACATCTTTTGACTCAAGCAACATATACAGACTCTGAAATTTTGATCTCAATATTAAACATTTATATTTACTTAAATAATTGCATTTAAATTTTTAAGTAAATTATTCTTTTGTAGATTTTTGTACACCTATTCCTTGAATCTAACTAATACTTATTTTTATCTAACATAGTTCTAGATTTTATAACTCTGAAACAATATCTTTAAGTGCTGTATTTATCACTCATCATCTTAAATAGATTTGAACAAATATTACATTAATAAATTATTTACCTTAAATTATCCGCCGTGTGATTTCTTGTAACTTCGTCTATTACGCGTTTCAGAGCTTATGTTCCTTCATCAGATATTAAAAAAGATAAAACTATCACTCTTGCGCGATCGTTACGTAGTAAAAAATGTCAAAATTTGCATGTGAACCGTACGTGGATTTGGGTGCACACCCATTCGGAGCATAAGCTCTGAAACACGTAATAGACGAAGTTACAAGAAATCACACGGCGGATAATTTAAGGTAAATAATTTATTAATTCGTACAAGTGATTTGGTTACCATATTAAACATGAATATTAAATATTACATGTTTTTTTTTTATTAAATCAGTGTTAGGAACAATAATGTTTATCAATACATTTGATTTCTACTCACTATAATTTATTTTAAACAGTAAATACTTAGAATAATGTGTTCTTTTCTAAATTAATTTTTAATTATGAAGAAATCTAAGAAATAAACATTATTGTTAATGAAATTATTTTATTTTGTTGTCACTATTTAAATGTTTATAGAATATAATTCCATGTTTTACATAGAAGTGAATTGTACTTAGGAACTGTTAACCTAAAATAAAAATTTAACAAATCTGTATTTATTTTATAGGTGTCCGCAGCTGCGCATGTGATATCAGCAATTTAGAACCATTCCGTGATTACAAATTCCGAATTCGTGTGGAAAATAAATATGGAATCAGTGATCCATCACCATTTGCTCAAACTTACAGGTTATTATAACTTCCTTTAACAACATTCATATTACAAGTAACAATAATTGCTAAAAATTTGATACACTAAAGCAAAACACAGTTGTATGAAAAACATAACATGTACATGTATTATTAATTATTTAAGCATACACAAGATCAAGATAAATTTAGAATTTTTATTTAATAATTAATTAGAATTGTTTTTATTGTTGGGTAAATAATATTGTTTAATTAAGCAAAGAGAATGTTTGAATTGATGATTGTTTAATGTAAACAAAAATAATACTACTGTTAAGCAGTAACAACCAAATTTTTCTATTTAAGGGAGAATAAAATTGAAGATCAAAAATTGCAGTACAATTTCTGAGTGTTCTGTGGTAAGGAAGATTACTATAACAATGTTATTGAAACTTCGCTGTTTAAGACATGCCCAGGGGCAGCTCCATGAGGAAAAAATCAGGACATCCTCATCCCAAAATAAACTAAAACTATTTTCCTCATTACTTTTAAGGAAATATTATTTTCTGGCAAAACTTAGAGTTATCTCTAAATATTAAAAAATGGTATCCAAAATAACAGTCAATAAGAGGGTATTTCACAAGTGCTGATTTATTTTGCAAAAAGAATTTGAGAAAGAAACATTATTTCTTCCTCCATCCCCCAAGCCTTCTTGTACCTTCTTCTGAATTAAAATCATATGAATATAAACATTAATTCTTTATCAAATATGTCTGAATACTCAATTGTAAGTATTGAGTTTTGAACACGAAGATAACTATTGTGGGAAAGATCTATGATGGTAAAGTCAGTTTTTAGAATTTGATGGAATGAAATACTATAATAAGCACATTTTAAAGACACCTGAGAGAAATTAGCACAGAAGCTAAAAACGTTGGCTTGATAAGTCACAGATAACCATCTAAGAGAAATAAGGTTACTTGATTAATTCTTATAGGATATTGTTTTATAAATAACAATTATGTCTTCTACCATGTTAAATAATTTTGCTTACACTATATGTTATATTCTGTGATTGGTCACCTAGAACACCATAAGTTATGAACGTAACCTCAATTTCAGAGTTTGGTCATTGTTTCTGTCTCAGTAGTGAGGTATGTTCGGCCTATTACCTTTCAAACTTTGTCTACTGAGGATGGCCTCCAGAGGTGTGGCTGAAACGTCTATCAACAATAATCTAAGCAATTGACCAGGGCCCAACAGCCCAGTTTTTCATGTCTTAAATAATGTTCTTACCTTCGAAATAGAGTAATACTTCTTGTAATACAATTTTGTTAGAAATGAAACAATGCTTTCATTCAACATGATTTCATTCCTTGTAATGTTTCTCTCAAATACTCATTTTAGTCACTGCATTTATTATTTTTAATATTAACACGGTTATATTAAATTTATATTAAGTTATTGAGACATGTTTATAGGAGAAACTAATAGAAAGTAGTACTGACTAATAATAGTTTCTAGTGACTAGTATGAAGTTAAAATGAGTTTCTATTAGGCAAGTTAATATAAAAAGTTAATACATAAAAGACAGTATGCAAGTAGAATCAAAAATGGTAACAACACATAGACCTTAGTATGTTTTTTATTTGTATCATAGTTCATGATTCCAAAACTCAAATACTTGAACATATCACAAGTGTTACGGAATGGTTAATTGTGAAAATTAAATTAATAATGAGTATGAGAAGAAGTCCTTGTATCTCCAGTAGAAGAATTTTTATTTAAACACAGAACAAACAGATGATAATATTCTCTAAATACATTTTTCAGATAATTGAAGATGAAAATGCATAATATTGTTTCAATTGTAGGAAGTTTACTTAATTCAAAAAAATTGGCCGTCACGGGACACCCGGCAGATGTGAAACATCAAAGTTGATGGTAGAATTTATAATTAATGAAAACCAATAAAGAAATATGGAGTAAAATAGCGTCTATGTTGTTTATATTACATTCTGTATGTATTCGCTGTACATTTTGTTGACGTAGCCTGCTGTCTCTTCTCCGCTCATTAATTTCTTGTCTGTTTCGCTCTCGATAATTACGATTACGTTCAGCAGCGGTAGCAGGAATCGACTGTGAAATATTTTGCTTTAGCCTACTGTCTCTTTTGCGCTTGTTTATTTCTTCTTTGTGCCTTTCATAGTATCGTTGTTGTCTCTGTGTATGTGAATTTGAACTTAGTTGATTATTCGATGTTGCTTGAGTAATTTGTTCAATTTCGTCTGTGTTCTGTACGTTAGATACAGTATGGATTTGCTGTGAATTTTGTTGACGTTGCCTGATGTCTCTTCTTCGCTGATTGATCTCTTCTCGGTGTCGCTCTCGATACAAACAACTATGTTCAGCAGCCTTATTGTCCACTCTAAATTACAAATATAATATTTTAAAAATAATGAAAACATTACTAAATAAATATTTGTAATAATAAAATGTAAGATAAAAAAAATATCAATACCTCACTGGTATTCAATACCTCGAATTAGATGTATTTTGGTCATTGTTAGTTTCAATTATAATATCACCTATCTCTTGCGTTGTTTGTGTACTGAAAAAATAAAGTAAAATTTTATTAGTTTTAAATTTTTATAAAAATAGAAGCCACACACACAGAGAAAGGAGTTAAAACACGTGGATGTATATATCTCGCGTTTTGTGTACGCATGCGCAGAAAATAAACCGCTTGTTGACATCAGTAAACACATTTCTAACCTCAAATGAATAAATAAAATAGAATAGTAATAAAATAATATATTAACAGATGATTTACTAACCTTTGGTTTGAATCGGTAGATTGTGTTTCGTAAAGCAAACGTTGTGCACACGTATTAGACATTTTACTGCAGCCTGCACTTTGATCATCATTAATTATTTGTTTCTTTTTGGTCACTTGATCGTCAGTGTCACTCATATTTCGATTCAAAATATTGTCACTGATTCGAAAACTTTTAAGCACTTAACAATGTCCTTTCAAAAACAATAATATTAAGGCCAAAGAAATACAAAGTGTGTATACAAGCGGTGAATGCGTCAAGTATACTATAGTCGAATAGAAAGGCACACGCAGTACACAACTCACACAGAGAAGCAACAAAGTGTATAGTATAGTATACGTGCATGCACACACAAGGGAGTCGAGAGCGGTGGCGTAGAGGGGGCATGACGGCATAAGAGAGCGTCATGCCGTTTGTCGTCACGGCATACGAGTCGGTTTTACTGCCAAGGCACGCCAATAGATGTTTCACATCAAAAATTGTCATTTGGATTAATTTTAGTTATAGTAGAGGAAGTGAGAAAAATGTTAATTCATTGTACAATATTAGAATTTTTATGTATAATAATAACAAATTAACAATAAAGGTAATATTTTTTCTTTTAGGGAGAAGTTGTTACCAGATCCACCAAAGTTTGTTCCCTACCTTCCACCAGGTATTGATTTCAGGCCTGAGACATCGCCATACTTTCCAAAAGACTTTGATATTGAGAGACCTCCTCATGATGGCTACGCACAGGCACCAAGGTAAACAATACCATATAATGCTACCATAACAATACCAACTTTTACAATGCTAGTTGTAAAAGTGTTTGTGTGTGGGAGGGGCTATAATTTCAGTCTCATTCATCAAAATATGTATTATGTATAAATTATGATAAGATGTTATGAATATACAACCATCATCATCATCTGTTAGTCATCATCATCATTCTCATCATCACCAAAAGGCTTATTATTATTATAAGCCGGGGCTGAATAATTTTGATACTAACAAACTGAATAAACCCAGTTTCACTTGTCTTGTTGTAATAAACATAGAACTGTGATTTTACTTTCTAGAAACACATTCATCACAATATAGATAATGAGCAAATACTTAGTACTTCTAGGTATATATCCTTTAGAGAATGTAAATTAATAAGTAATGTTGATAATAGGTTCCTCCATCAGGAACATGACACACAGTATGGCGTGAAAGGACATAATTGTAACCTATTTTGGTTTGTCTATGGATATCCTAAACCAAAAATGCAATACTTCTTTAATGATGAACCAATTGAGATGGGAGGCCGATATGATTCTAGCTACACAAGGAATGGCCAAGCTACACTGTTCATTAACAAGTTAGTAATTAAACAAAATTAATAAATTATCATTAAATAATAAACCATATTAGTTTTAAATATTTACTATACGTTATCTTTCTGTTAAAGAATGCTTGATCGAGATGTAGGAGTATATGAAGCTGTTGCAACTAATGAACATGGAGAAGCTAGACAGAGGGTAAGATTAGAAATTGCAGAATACCCAGAATTTATAAAAAGACCAAATGAGACAATCATTATGATACGAAGGTCAGGTCGACTGGAGGCTAGAGTGACAGGAGTACCACCACCAGAGATTAAATGGTACAAGGATTGGCAACCACTAGCACAATCCAGTAGGATTAAGGTAACACAGCTTAACAAAAT
Organism: Magicicada septendecula; assembly: GCA_034769895.1. Taxonomy (NCBI): domain Eukaryota; kingdom Metazoa; phylum Arthropoda; class Insecta; order Hemiptera; family Cicadidae; genus Magicicada; species Magicicada septendecula. Next base: position 620,479,938 of record CM068367.1, on the reverse strand, counting down.
TGTGTTATCTATTTATTATTAAAATCCAATTAACTTTTTTACAGTAACTTTTCTAATCTCATATAACACCCATATTATTTTCAGAATACAGTTGACCATACTTATGTGTCCTATTATCTGTCTTTCATTTCATATAACACTGCTGTATTATATGTATAAAGCACCAGTTCACAGACTGCATTTTTATGACTAGTTTTATTTTATTATTTTTAGGAATCTAGGAAAGAACCAAAGCAATGAAATTATACTTTGGTATGAAAATATTAAACTTTATTTGTTAATTTTCACAAAATTAATTGTCTTTCACTTAGCATGTAGTTTCTACCTCAGTTCTGATGATGGATGGATGGAACGTTATTGACAGTCTGTTTACATGTTAGAGAATCAGCAGTTTTTTTGTAGTTCAGATTGTTATACTGTGTGTATCTAAAACACCAAACACTAGTGTTTTAGAATTCAATTCTAGAAACTAATAATAGCTATGATATGTATGTCTGGCTATATTATAATAATGGCTTTATTATATGGAAAGGTTCACAACTAAAGGCTTTCAAATCCACTTTTTATAATGTAAAATTAAAATATGAAATTTTGTAAATGCTGTAGCATGTACATCAAATCCCATATTATATATCATGATAACAAACCAGTTCAATTAAATATAGTAACTGCCACCATAAAGCAATCACTTTCATGCTGTGATTGAATTGGTTTGAAAGTAAACAAAATTTTATTTCATTTTTCACTGACTCAGATTTAGTATGGATTTGGCCACTCTGGTCATGAAACCATAGCGGAATATAATACCTTAAACTAAAAGTATTCATAAAATATACATAATACAGTTTCCTTTCTGTACGTTGTAAGGTTCAGTATGCATAAAAAAAAAACAAGTTTAACTAATTATAAGTATAATACTACTGACTTGGAACACAAAGTTTTTATTGGTAAAAATGTAAAATTAAAATTATTACCAATAAAAACTTTGTGTTCTGAGTCAGCAGTATTATACTTATAACTAGTTAATCAACGGATATGTCATGGACAACAAAATAAAATAAAAACAAGTTTATGTTTGAAATAAAATTGCAGGTAACAGTCTATTTTAAACTTTGGTTCTGGTGTTATGGTGAATGTATAATTTTTGTTTACAATGCCATTGTTGTATTATTTGCAATCATAAAGAGATATATAGGGTATATTTGCACGTATTTACTGATATATTTTATTGTCAACAGATGCAACATATAGAGCCAGATGTTTATATCCTTGTAATTAATGATGTTATACTCAAAGATGAAGGCCTGTATAGTATCTCTGCAAGAAACATTGCAGGCTCAATATCCAGTTCTGTCATGATAAGAGTAGAGGAGAATGAAGCTGACTACAGCTATCACACTTATGACAAGGGACGTTCTGTTAAACCAAGAACAAATAAAACTCTTGAAGATTTATATGACTTGGGAGATGAACTAGGCAGAGGAACTCAAGGCATTACTTACCATGCTGTTGAAAGGCTTAGTGGTTGGTACTACCATAACAATAGCACAATAAGACACCAATATTATTTCATAATATACTTAATACTTGTAATTAGGGTAACAGACATGAAAATGATTTTTAATGTCACTAAAAAAAATATCTCTTCATATCAAGGTTAATATTTAGTGTTTCAAACTTGTCACTCATGTAACTTCATAAAAATAAATTTATTTTCAATAAATAATATATAAAAAGCTTTTAATCAATAATTAAAACCATAAGTATACAAACAATGTTAGAAACAGAATAATTCAAGTAATCACGAATCTATTGAACCTGATCTACGTGATTGAATAATCACGAAGCCTTTGAGACACCTGATCTACTGAACTGTATTCTTTCTTATAAACACACAGTGTATATGTTGTATACATTTTCTGTTTATCATTATGTAGTGCAATCTATTGACTTTTAAAACTCATGAAACCACATACATTTATATTTACGTTCAGAATTAAAATATTTGAATACACTTTACACTGTGAACATTCAGTCATGCAGTTAAATTAGTAGACCTATTTATCTGTATCAATAAAGCTAGTGGTACATCCCCATCAACTCCACTATACTACTTTATGTCCATTTTTATTCCCTGTTTTATCTTGCTGAAGCTATTATATCTCTACAAATATATTCAATAGTTCCCTTGTTTATATTCATAGTTTCATTGAAACCAATGACTATGGTAATCTGTTGATTAGATTAAGCTCTAATTTTAATTAGATTATATGTTATAATTATATAATATGTCATTTTATATACTATAACAACACAAATTCAATGTAATTTAATTTGGGTAGCCCCACGCTTTTGGAGCGCCAAATTTATATAACACTTTAATGCAATGATATTTATGCATGTGTGAATTATATAACATAACAATGTTGTTAGGTGCAATCGTAATAACAAGAATGCGTAATACGTTTTCCAAATATTTACATTATTTATTTAACAACCTCTTTACTTATTTAGGAAATAACAAAAATATTCATTATTCATCACTTGTGCGATCTTATGCATTGACTTCTGATGAACAATTTACATTTAAACAGGTTATACAGAAATCTTATTATCTACTCTTAACTATCAATTATTTTTTTGCTCTCGGCTTACTCATTCAGTGTGGTCATCTTTGCAATTGCTTATTAATTTATTTCAACAATGATTTTACTTTTATTTCAATTCCTTTAATCTTACTTGGCTTTAATACTTTTCTACTGCATATGAATTGTACTTTTATCAAATAAAGACTTTATTAATTACTTTAATTTACTTCTATTTCAATCAGATATTGCCCTTATAGCATTTACGTTATCTTCAAATCCTAATTGCTATACACGAGATATTATTCTAAATTAACAATCTGCCTTTACACTACTATGTACAATATAATTATTTTTATCAACAGTTCGAATGTCTTTCATTCTAGTTTTAATTATTGTCTTTCAATTGTCGGTAATTATTATGGTTTTTTATCACCTCGTTTGATGTGGTAAATTATCGGTGTGTCCTCCTCCAGTCCTCGTCCGTGCCCTCCGTGTCCTCTTCCACGATTCCACTGCATGTACCACACAACAAGTAATGTTGTCTCTCCTCACATCATGGGCTATAGGTGGGTCCATAAAACCTCTGCATATGTGCTCTGCTACTCTGCTTTGACTTCCAGTTTGTCCTGTGACTCTTACAGTAGATTCAAGACAGCGTTGTTGACTGACATAGCCTCCAGCAGCAACGGTTGAATTAAGAAGAAGAAATTTTATTAGCGCAACCTGGTATTTATAGCCACATCGTGCAAAACTCCTGTCTGAACAATATCGGTCTTATCAGAGTTTGTCAAAAGCATCCTTTCTCCCACTCTCGTTCGATTCATTAATTTCGCTTGACTTTGCGAATTGCGAAGTCTGTTTTACACTACACTCTGCTCAATCGATCGCTAATTTTCATATGTCTATTATACCTAACTTACACATAATTATTAAGGGAGTTATTCACTTTTTTATTCATTGTAATTTCACTTCACGTCATTTTAAATGGTTTTTTAACCCTTTGCGCATCTTTATAAATTCCATACTTTGGTGCATTTAGTTTTACATTATTGTAACATAGTTTTCTTATAATTAAAATAATACTTAAATTGTAACATCATTTGAATAGGGGTGGTTACTGTCTAGGAACAGACAGGTTTCATGCACACAAACAAAATACACATGTACACACAGCTAGCTCCAGGTGGCCAGATATGCGTGTACATGCCTGAACTGTGCGTTCCCTATATTTTTAAACAGTCCAGCTTGCAATCTGAATCATGTCTATCAACTATAGATTTATTTATTTACATTAATTCTTTTAATTATTTTGGCAATGCACAGTACCATATATGGTTGTACTGTCGCAATACACTACAGCATATATTAAAGTATACAAATCTCATGTACACTGACATTAGTCCCCCCCCCCCACAGAATTAATATATACATACAGAATTGCTAAATAGAGTAGGTATGGCAGCTGTGGTTAATTATATGAAATACTGACTTTAAGAAAGTTGTAATTATAATAAAAATGTCGGTATGCAAAAATTGAGAAACATTAGGTGAAGTTAGGTTAGGTTATTTTATATTAGGTTCAATAGCTACTTAATACTACTTAATAGCTACTACTTTAACTTTAAGGTAGTTTTCATACAATACAGTGAAAAGAATGCATAATCAATTTTATAATACTACTTATACCAACTTCACACAATCTTTTCCTAATCAATAATGTGAGAGTACCCTAATGGTAAAGTACATATTATTATATTAAGTACCTTAAATTTGTAAATTTTATTTAATTTTATTTTATTATTAGTTGAAATGACAAGTAGATGTCATGCCTGAAAAATCATATTTTTCACAAAACAGGTTTGAGATATCCTTTCAATATTAACTGTAATAAAACATTTAAAATGTAGATTGAGAAAGTTTGCTACTTTTAAAAGACATTTTATTATTGAAAAATTGAAAACATACATGCCTGCATTCAAAGAACATCTGATGCATTGCAAATGCTAATTGTATATCAGGTTTTGTATTCAAATCATAATCTAATTGAAATAAGATTCACAAAAATGATTCACAAACACAACAAAAATGTTGATCTTAACGTATTGAAAAATATTATAGGCTAATATGACAGAAAATCAGTTTCCATTCAATGTTATTGTTTGTGTTTTAGGACGTAATTATGCAGCAAAGATGATGCATGGTAAAGGAGAACTGCGTGCGTATATGCGTAATGAACTGGAAATCATGAATCTGTTGAACCATCGTAAACTCATACGTCTACACGATGCCTTTGAGACACCTGATTCTTTCATGCTGATTACTGAACTGTATCCTTCCTTATAAACACATAGTGTATATATGTTGTATACATTTTCTGTTTATCATTATGTAGTGTGGTCTATTAACTTTTAAAACTAATGAAATCACATACATTTATATTTATGTTCAGAATTAAAATACTAGAATACACTTAACAAAAACTGTGAACATTAAGTATGGCATATTTTGTATAGATTATTTTAATGGTGTGTGTGTGTGTGTGTGTGTTTTTTTTAATACCTTTATTTTATCAGCATGCTCCATTACAAATAAAGTAATACTACATGCTATATATAAACTTATTACAAGCTAATTCTCAATACATATAAAGACAACTCCATTATTACAACAACAAAACAACAATTACAAAGATTCAAAATAAACAAGAAAAATAAAAATCAATCATTTACAATGATACAATGAAATAGTACTACATTATTAACATGTTAAAAGTGTATGTATGTATGTATGCATGATGAAGCTGTTCAACCAATATGTAAGTTAATTCATAATAACAAATGCATACAATGATTCAAAATAGATAGACAAGCACAAAACAATTGTGAAGCTACTTTCCTTTTTGTATCACATAAAATTAACTAACAAACATTGTATACTTCTCGGGCGCCATCTTACCAACTGTAAGAAAATAATTTACGTACTTACTGTGTTTTGGGTCCTCGGGTTCTTTTTCAGCGAACAGGAGATCAGAATGGTATATTTTGAAATGATTTACCCAACAGCTTATTTGTTGCTCATGAATTATTTATTCATTCTATAGCACGTTATTTCTTTCCATTTTACTTCATTATCGGTAGAACATGGTTGTTAGTCATATTTATAATTATTCAATACTATATTTTTCCCATATATATATCTAAGTTTAACATTTAAAAGAAGAAACAATTAAAACTAAACCATGGTATTTATTCAATTAATTTACTACCTTATTAAGAAAACCAGCGTTCTTTATTTAATACGTACTCTCATTCACTCTGTTTTACATTCCCCCATACCCATATGAGATCTCATTTGTTAGTGCTTAAAATTTTGTTTCGTTATAAAATTTATATCGGACTTTGTTGATGTTAGACGAAAATTGAAGGTTACTTAACTGACATGTGAGTCCAGATGACATCGCCTTAGACTACGCGCACTACGTAGATCACTGAATTTACATGTTTTTAAAAAACCATTTAACTGTTAGTTCAATCTAATTAAGTTGACAGCTGCTATTTTACATTTAAGATCTGTATACGTGCAGGCGATAATTACGCACGGCCGGCGAAACACCAAAACTTCGCCGAAAAACCGGCGAACCGGCGACGCACAGTGGTTAGCGTCTGTATAACTCAGATGTTGTTTTGCGACTACTTTGTTCTGTTTGGTGCGTCACACAGCTGCTGGCTCGACACACCCTGCATTCATGTTATGTAATGCGCTGACATAACGCTCGCCTGACACGGTTATGTAATTTGTTTACTTGTTTCGTGTTCGTCATTTGTTGACCTTGGTACAGTTGTTGGCTGTTATTAAAACTGTCCACACAATATCATTAAATAATTGTCACAGTCAATGCTGCCACTGTTACGATCGTTTCCACATAACAAATTTACCTCTCGGTCATAAAATTTTTCTATCCCTCAATTAGTTAATTATTATTTATGAAAAAAAAATACAAATTCTGTTATTACCCCAGGTCTGCCCAAAAATGCCCCGCTACAATACCCCCTCAATGAGATATTTTATGCCGAAGCATAAAAAATCTCATTGACACATTCATACTTGCTAGAGGGATCAGCCAGGATATGTCGCCACAACCCCCTGTTCGGTTTACAAAAAAAAAACAAAAATATAATCAACTCACCCTTGGTCCGGTGACTGTGACCGCATCTGCATGACAATACTGGACTTCTCTCTCGAGATCCCAACACCGTAGAGTCAGACAGATACTCAACGCCCCTGCCCTGACGCGCAGGCCAGCTCAGGTCCGCCGCCACAGCATCACCAAACACTGAAACAACAAATCAAAATATTAAATAGTGGCCTTATACAACACCATATCCCCAACTGATCTGTTTCCCCCTAGCGGTGCTGTTTTGCGCTAAGAAGCACTGGTTTTGTTTTTACTCACTGATTACTGACATATATAGCAAAATATCTAGCAACAATATAATACCCCTTTTAAATAGCAAAATATCTAGCAACAATATAATACCCCTTTTAAAATTCCATCTACTTACCCTTATTAACTTTATCCTAAAATTCAAATTATTGCCCTGATTCCCATCAGAATTTTAAATAAACAGACGACCGACTTATTAACATTTCCCATTACCATATTACATTTCTCTCATCCCCAATTTAAAATGCATTTAAAATAGTTAACTTCATAAAATTCTCTTAAACTAACAAACACAATATAACATAAGAAAACATAGACATAAAACATAAAATAAGAAACATAGTACACTTCTAATTCCCATTAAAATAAACAACTGGTATTTAAAATGTTACACACTTTACATTATTAAATTGGCATATAAAATCAAAAATTACTTTTAAACTTGATTTACTCTTATTAATTCGTTTCTCAAAATTACAAAATTTTTTTTTTTTTTTCAATTATGGCCATCATTATTCCATTTCATTACTTTGGGTGATTCTACGTTATTCATTATAATTTACTTTATCCACTTGGCATTTACTCATAATCTTACCCCTTTTATTACTCTAACGTTCCCTTACAAAATCTTTAACTAGTATGACACCCCACTACCAAAAATCTACTAACCCTTCTCTACCTCTAACTACTTACTACTTTAGCTCAATTCACCACCTTCTACTCTTATATAAAAAAAAAATACTCTCTAACCCTTTGTACATAGGATACGTGTTTCCCCCCCCCCCAAAAAAAAGCTCAATTCCCGTTCTCTGGCCCCTGGATTTTTACCTAAGGCGGCCCCTTCCCACTAAAACTATACCAAATCCCGTCCCAACCCTTATGTTGCGGACTCCCACATTACACTACCACTACTACAAAATTGCCATCCCCAAAAAATCTCAATCTCATAACCTCACTACAACTACATCAAAATAACATCAACAAATAAACAACAACATATCACTCAAACTCTACATAAATTCTCCAATTCTACTATGTCTCCACTTATACTTCTCAAAATTCTATAACATTACATTAACTCAAAACAACATTGTATTATTTTCATCTCTCATTTTCATACCTCAATATTTTTTAACTTGGACTGACTCAAACATTTTATTCAAACAATTACTATCACCCATTTCTATCTTTTGCAACCCATTGAAAATTTTACCTATCACAACTATTTTTCATTTTAAAATCTATAAACACATTGAAAACATATTATCATATTTTTATAATTCTTATTCCTAACATACTAAATGCAATCAACACAATAAGACATAATAAACACAATATAGGAAGTATTTAGTGCATCTATTTTTTGAATTCAAACAAAATTATTGAGTAGCAAATCATCATTATTAATTAAAATATAGCAAAATTTTAATACGTTATCCCCTTGGATAACCTCCCAGCCACACACTTGTATAATACATTACATAACATAATACACAAATATACATTGAACAAACAATTCTCTTTTAACTAATTTATCTAAAAATTTATAAACATTATTTAAAATTTTTCATTAACTCTTTTTATTTATCCTCATTATTTATTTATCCTGTGTTGCAATCAGATTTTCAAAAATTCTAAATTTATTATTAACACATATTTTTAATCATTATGTTCCACAAAATTCCACAAAATAAACCATTTAACATTTATTTATTTATTCATGATTATTAAATTAAAATCTCATCACACAATTTAAATTCCTTATAAAATTCAAACACATAACATTCAATCACAATATCTAAACATCTCAACTTATTTAATTCAATTGATTATTAAAATTGAATATTCATTTGATTATTAAAATAACATATTTCAATTATTATCAACATTCTACACATCATTAATTATTGTCTTCATAATTATTTTATTATTTAATTAGAATGCAAAAATATTAATAATATTATTATTATTAACACAACATTTTCTAAAACATATACACATTACTTTTCTAACATTTCACAATACACACAAATGAATTCAATATTATTTACAAAATATGCGTCAAAACTGTTCAAGTGTATCTCACTTCAGATGTCCAAATCAGCAAGGTCATTACCAAAAATTTACAATATTTAAAAATGTCCCAACACTGATCTTTTAGCTCACCCACCATCGTCATATATATATCTAGTGTATTTGTAACATTCATCATTTTTATCAACATACAATTTGTTATCATTACTATCATAATAATCCATCCATTCTATTTCATCCATTATACCACTAGAAATCTTGTTACCATAGGTTAGGATTGTCCCGTCTATATCAGTGTTATTTGTTAATGTCAGGTAAATCGTTTTCTCGGTTTTGTATACCTCAACTACTACGTCAGGTAAATCATTATAGTCAGGTAAGATATTATCAAAATTATTTTCTGTCTCTCTTTCAACAGGTACGTATTTCACATGATTCATCATCACCCCTTTTATTAATTTTCTCAATTCATCATACCTTCTTTCTAACTTATATAATTCTATTTCACTCTCAATACATAACCCTCTTTCTTCATAGCACCACATCACACTCTCACAATTATTTCGGACAGAGGGTACAACATTATACAACATTAATTCATTTAACAATAAGGGTCTCTTGCCCTGAAAAAACAACATTAAATCATCATCATCATTATAAACAATAAGGGGAAATTTTGCCCTCTGTCCCCATTCAATTACTACATTATTCTTCCACTCTCTTTCTATTTCATAAACACTCATTAACATTTCATTATCGCATTCTAAAACTTCATCAGTACTCTTTGTTATTATATTTTCATCATTTGCTTCTACATTATTCTTCACCCCCACTATACTCTCAGTATTGTCTACTATTTCGTCATTTTTACATTTTGTCTTACTTAAAACATTGTCACCTAATTTCTCGACATTCCGTTCTAATTTATTTAAACTGTTTCTTATTGTTTCGTTAGTGCTTTCTAAATGTTTATTAATTTCTTGTATCTCATGTTTCAACTCTTTATTCTGATGTTTTAACTCCTCAAAACTATTCTTTTGAATATCGAACTTTTCATTCTGTATATTAAATTTAACGTCAGAATCACTTTTTATTTCGTTAATTTGGTTTTTTAATTCTCTGAAATTACTATCTTGTTTTTCTACACTATTGTACATCATATCATACAATCTTGCTAACATAGTATCATTATCAGGTTTCTTATTTTGATTTCCTAAAATAGGTGTTGAATGAATCTCAACTGTCTGTATTATTTTTGACTCCTCAAGACTACTGTCAGTTGTTTGAATTCCGGAGTCGCTACTTATTTGATTTGCTATCTGACTATCAGATAAACTAATATCATTATTATCTGCCATTTTTCTTAAAAAATTTTTAATATATATTTCTTTATTAAAATCCTATTATATGTAACATATACTTATTGAAAAATATTCTACTCACCCATCTTGAACATAACCTCTTACGTCTAATTTATGTACATACGTAAATACACATTCCAAACAACCATTCTGTTCTCCCCGTAGGCTTATATTTATATAATATAATTATATAAATTGTCCCTGTTCGGGCGCCAAATGTGAAGCTACTTTCCTTTTTGTATCACATAAAATTAACTAACAAACATTGTATACTTCTCGGGCGCCATCTTACCAACTGTAAGAAAATAATTTACGTACTTACTGTGTTTTGGGTCCTCGGGTTCTTTTTCAGCGAACAGGAGATCAGAATGGTATATTTTGAAATGATTTACCCAACAGCTTATTTGTTGCTCATGAATTATTTATTCATTCTATAGCACATTATTTCTTTCCATTTTACTTCATTATCGGTAGAACATGGTTGTTAGTCATATTTATAATTATTCAATACTATATTTTTCCCATATATATATCTAAGTTTAACATTTAAAAGAAGAAACAATTAAAACTAAACCATGGTATTTATTCAATTAATTTACTACCTTATTAAGAAAACCAGCGTTCTTTATTTAATACGTACTCTCATTCACTCTGTTTTACATTCCCCCATACCCATATGAGATCTCATTTGTTTAGTGCTTAAAATTTTGTTTCGTTATAAAATTTATATCGGACTTTGTTGATGTTAGACGAAAATTGAAGGTTACTTAACTGACATGTGAGTCCAGATGACATCGCCTTATACTACGCGCACTACGTAGATCACTGAATTTACATGTTTTTAAAAAACCATTTAACTGTTAGTTCAATCTAATTAAGTTGACAGCTGCTATTTTACATTTAAGATCTGTATACGTGCAGGCGATAATTACGCACGGCCGGCGAAACACCAAAACTTCGCCGAAAAACCGGTGAACCGGCGACGCACAGTGGTTAGCGTCTGTATAACTCAGATGTTGTTTTGCGACTACTTTGTTCTGTTTGGTGCGTCACACAGCTGCTGGCTCGACACACCCTGCATTCATGTTATGTAATGCGCTGACGTAACGCTCGCCTGACACGGTTATGTAATTTGTTTACTTGTTTCGTGTTCGTCATTTGTTGACCTTGGTACAGTTGTTGGCTGTTATTAAAACTGTCCACACAATATCATTAAATAATTGTCACAGTCAATGCTGCCACTGTTACGATCGTTTCCACATAACAAATTTACCTCTCGGTCATAAAATTTTTCTATCCCTCAATTAGTTAATTATTATTTATGAAAAAAAAAATACAAATTCTGTTATTACCCCAGGTCTGCCCAAAAATGCCCCGCTACACAATAAACACCACAAAGAATCAAAATCAATGTTATTAACATATATAATAATCTGTCTAACATATTTTGAAGTCAATTCACTTCTATTTGGAGGCCATCGTCCACCACTCCTTAGTACACTATTTTTGAAAACCCGTCTTTCTTCATTCAACATATTGCACCCATATAACAAATGTTCCACTGTTTGGTCACTGTCGTTGCAGACACATATTGGATCATCTTTTATTTTGAAACGATAGTAGTAGGCTCTAAGCCTGCCATGACCAGTCACCATTGTGGTAAAATTAGGAGACAGTGCAAACCTTGAGTCTGTGCTTCACACTAGGGAAAAACAGCTTAGTCAGCATTCCATTTGATGTTTGTTCCCACTCACTTTGCCACTCCATTAGGCTCACCTCACGGAATTTGTTAATCATTGCACTTTTTGGTATTCGTTCATAGCACACCATACTGCTACTGGATGCAGCTTCTTTAGCCAGATTGTCAGCCATTCCATTACCATAAATACCCACATGTGCCCTAACCCAACCAAAATCAATTGACCAGTTGTCTGCCTTTAAACTTCTTAACTTATTCCTTCTTTCTTCTATCAAGTAGTTATGATTCCTCGAAGTCCTAAGTGAGTCTAGAGTTACTCTGCTGTCGGTGTAAACAGCTGCCGTTCTCAGATTAGTTATAATAGAATTTAATTCAGCTATCTTTTCCAGGGCCTTCAAGACTGCCAATTGCTCAGCCTGATTATTAGAGCACCCAACACCCAACTTATACTGCATCTCATATTTGAGCTGACCATTAACAAACAAGGCTATACACGACCCAACCCCATTGTTGTGCTTACTGCCATCTGTTTATGCTTGTACTGTGTATACTTTACTTTCATGGCTCGAGTTTATAATAACTGTATCTGCCGGATGAGGCCATTCCTTGAACGGAATTACTGTGTCCATCAAAATATTAGCACCATCACAACCTCTAGCAACTCTGTAAGCACTAACGATCTCTCTCAACTTTATTATTATTGGAGTCAGTCCTGCAAAATGCACAAAGCTTCATGCGACACTGTACGAAAAGCCTTCGCAATTTTAATATTGATGAGACGTTGCACTCTTTTGAACTTCATCTGGTTACTTTTCCTTTCTAATGCGTCTATCCATACGGGTGCTCCATATGATAAAAGGGGGAGAATTGCCCCCTTATATATTGTTTTAAGTGCCTCATGTCCCAACCCCCAGTTTAATTTTGCAGATCTTGATAGCATATGAATCAGTTTTGTACACCTCTCGACCACATACTGGATATGCTCATTAAAATTGAATTTTGTGTCAATAATGAAACCCAAATATTTTAACTTATTAACTTGTTGAAATTTTTTAGAATTAAGGTAAATGCTTAATTCTGAATTCTGAAGTCTTTTACGAGAAATCAAGAGTATTTTTTATTTTTGTTCGTTAAAAGAAACTTTGTTATTTGTAGCCCACTTTGAAATTTTGACCTTCTCTAAATTGGCATAATTTTCAGCTTCTAAGAGAGACTTTCCACTTGTTAACACAATTAAATAATCTGCCAAAGCTATAACTTTTGTATGTTTAGTGAAGTCTAAATTGAGCAACGAGTTATATTGTATGTTCCAAAATCCTGGCCCACAGCAAGATCCCTGAGGACAACCTTTACTGACAACCCTCTCCATTGATGTATTGTGAGTAGATAGAACTGCCGTTCGTCCACTAAAGTAACTTTGTGAGAGACAATACAAGTTCCCAGGACACTCGAATTGTTTAAGAGTATTCAAAATACACGGCCACCACGCGCATCAAAAGCACCCTGGACATCAAGACTAACGAGAACAACAACCCCTTTATCCACCAAACATCTTTCAACAAATTCCTTAACTGCCATAGCTGCATCCACTGTACTTTTCTGGGGTGTAAATCCATACTGATTAGACTGCATTAGATCTTTAGAAAACACGTGGTGCATAATTCTGTTTATAAGTAGTTTTTCCAATACTTTCGCTCCTACATTCAATAAACTGATAGGGTGAAACTTTGAAACTTCAGTACTGTTCTCCCTGCCCGTGAGAATGGATTATAATGCGGCTCTACGATACCGCAATAAACCTGTCTACACGGTAGCTATTGATAATCAGTGTCTGATCGGTCCAACTCGAGTGCGCACTCAAGTAAAGCGGGTATGTGTGTAATCGTTTTCGAATATTTGTATTTTAATATGTAACGACCTCGCAAGAGTGAATTTTTATTTTATTTATTTCTGATGACGAGACATATGTCTCAAAATGCGTAAAATCAAATCAAAACGCAAAACGAAGTCACACGACGGAAGAAATAAGGTAAATATTATACCGATTTTGTCAATAAGTGACTTGGATACCATTTCAAACATGTCTTTCAAGAATGGATTACTATTATCAGCTGTGTATGCTAATATAATAGTAACTCTTTTTAAATATATTAAACATATTTATTACACAGCATTTGCATATACATTTAAAATATGAAATATAAGAAAATCAGTTCAGTCAATAAGTATATTCTAAACGTTTAAATGACATGTGTGTGTGTGTGTTAGAGAGAGAGAGAGAGAGAGAGAGAGAGAGAGAGAGAGAGAGAGAGAGAGAGAGAGAGAGAGAGAGAGAGAGAGAGAGAGAGAGAGAGAGAGAGAGAGAGAGAGAGAGAGAGCAAGAGTCAGTCAGTCAGTCAAGTACAACCAAACTACACATATAACACACAATTGTAAATAAAGTATTTTTTCTATAATTAATTGATGAATATAATTTTTTTGTTTTTGAATACTTCCAATACCATTTAACGTTGTCTAATAATACTACTTACTAGAGGGTTATTAAAATTCACATTATAGTTCATCATTAATGAGTGAACCAAGAAAAAACTAACTGCGTTGATTGAGGTACATACTTATAATAAAGTCTGAAGTTTCATAGTCCCCATCCATTAGCCCATATTTCTATACTGTTAAAGATTGGCGATTCTACAAACATCAATAAATTTTATTCATTTGGCATTCGATTAACAAATTAATCATATAGGTGGTTGATCATGCTGTACCCTGTCCTAAATTCTGCTTGCTCCATTAGATGATACTGATCTAAATTACTTGTTAATCTTGGTCATAATTCTGCAGAGTAACTAGTGCATCTAGGAAAGCAACATGATTGGTCTACATGTTTCCTGTTTCATTATTTCATGTCATTCTTTTGGACTTTGTCAGTCCTCAGGCATTAAGACATTATGGAATTAAGTTTATTAAGACTGTTAATATTTTGCAAGTTCTCTACTTCCTTTTGACATTTGTAGAATAATTTTATTTTTTCTGGGTCTTTTGTCATCCTTCATTTCCTTTAAAGCATGTTGGATCTCATCTTTATCTATCATTACCATGTCCTCTGAATTAACGTTAAGTATTGTGTATTTTATTTTTTACTAATTATTCTGGGGTTTAGTGAAAATGTTGACATGTGTACTGTTTTATACCCTTCTGATTTTAATATTTCCTCTTTTTTTTCTTATTTCCACACTATCCATATTCCTCATTGCTACAATTTGTCTTCTGCCTGTCATGCTGCTAATACAGTACTATTTTTAGTTGCTTCAAGAAAATTCTCAATTATCTCTTCCTGTTAGTGCTTTTCCTCTCTCATCTTCTTAATCTACTTGGTTACTAATCACTTTAAACTCTGGTGTCTACAATTTCCTTGTCACTACTATTTCTCTTTGATTTTCCATCACATTCTTTACTACTCTTCAATGATACTAATGTTTACTAATACGGGAAAATACATTTACTAACACTTTATTTATAAAATGTGTGTTTTTTTAACAAAACCAAAGAGCTGGAGGTGGTGAACTCCTGGACACATTAACGAAACAAACATTTACAACAGAATCTGAAATCGCAGGCTACATCCGTCAAATATTGCTTGGATTGGAACATATGCATGACCTAAACATTGCTCATCTTGGTCTTACAGTAAGTAAAGTATTTGATTTAAGTAATATTACTTACTATAAATTAAATTTAATGTGATTTTAATTTAAATTTCACCTGATTAAGTTTTTATAAAAGTTTTAAGTAAGAAATGTGTATTAACTGTATTGGTAGGTTAAACACTTTTAATATGTGACCAATTTTCTAGGTGAAAACAGCATTTTTATGCATTCTGTATAAACAACAATTTAAAAGAATGTGTTAATACTTTAAAATTTGTTAATAGAATTATCACTGCTTATACTGTGGTTGTCATTTTGGAATTGTTGTTGGATTCCAAACAATTATGAAACAAGAGTTAAACTTAAAGAAATGTAGAAATTTAACACTTCTAAATTTCACTGACTAACACTGCAAACTGGGAAAGATTTTACAGAAATTAAATTAAATTAAATTTTATTAACAAACTTTGAACTGTTTCTTCAAAAACTTTGAAATAGTTTCAAAAACTCCATCTTTGGCACTTTACTTTTTAAAAATATTGTAATAATAATAATAATAATAATTGTTATTATAATTACAAGATGTGTTTTTAAAGTAAGGTGCATTGTAATGATCGCTAAATGTGGCATTATGGAGAGATTGTACATGTGCTGTGTTTCAATGTGATGCTAGCTGATTACTATTTATTCAGTAACACAGTATTAGGTAAGCGATTGTTGTAGTGTGTTACTGATTTTAAATGATAATAATCCTGCAAACTGTGAGGTTTGATCTTTGTTTGAGCTGTCATACGTTTTTTGTTCACAATATTATATGGCATTCATACACATTGGACATAAAATTAAGCTTTATTTCTCCATGGAAAACTCTTTATCATATTTGAAGTAACTTAGTATTATACATTAAATTAGAGTATAGTTAAATATATCGTTAAGAAGCATACATAGACACACATTTTACAAAAAATGTAGGCACTAATATTAGCAAAGTATTAGTTGTTTTATGTTATTTCTTGTATTTATATATTTATTACTAATTATTGCAGCCAGGAGATCTATTAATCTCTCATGCAGGAGGAGATGATCTAAAGATCTGTGATTTTGGACTTGCACGTCGCATTGCATATGGAAAACTTGCAGCACTTGATTTTGGTTAGTAATATTCATTAAAACTAACCAGCAAATAAATTGATTTGTGTTGATTTCTTTCATAGATCTGTTTGAGAACTTTATTAAATTTTAATTTATTTACCATTATAGTAATTAAACAATTTTAGATTTCATTAGAATAGTGGTTCTCTCAACTGTATGTGTGTACCAGGGGGGATTATCTCATGAAGATACGAAATATCCAAATTTTCATTCAGTATATTTTGTATAGCGCAGTCTATTTTAAATGAAAGTACATCACTGGAATTGTTACAGTTTATTTAAAATATAAACAAAAAAATGCTTAGTGCATATGTGTGTATTTTAAAGTTGTATTTCTTGTAAACCACATTGACAATAACCAAATAAATAAGTTGCATGCTGCTTATTATTCTAAACTTGTTTCTGTTTGTTCATTTGCAAAGCAAAGCTATATTCTCATATAAATAATAAAATTGAGGGTATTTAGATTTTACAAGTTAATCTAAATCTATGTATCATGTATCTTAATCTAAATATCATATATGAGTATGGCCCAGACTTTGATGACATGTCAGCTTTTTAACTTTTAGATTCCTTTTTCATTTTTGTATCATTGTTTACTTATTTTTATGCATGTATGCTGAGTATATTGACCTAGCTGAATATTATCAGAGCTTCAAATAAGAATAAATGCTAGAACTTCAGAAATTCAGTTGCTAAACTGGGATATAAAATAACTTTTATTATTCACACAGTCTTGGAAAATTCACATTATTAGTGGAGCATTACAATTTATCTGGGAAGAAATGTGGATGGATGGTAGCTTTTCTTGTCATAGGAGTCACAATATATAAAAATACATCTATAGTCTGGTTGTTGAAGTGTGTCGGTGGAGTATACAAATTTTGAGTATTTAATTATTTCAGATAATCAATTTATTTGGTTATTGTATTTACAGTGCTAAAGACAAAAGAACCTCAAATAATTTCTAAACTTGGTAAGGAGAATTTGTATACAGATGGTGAAATACTTTTCAGCAAAATATGCAAAGTGAACGTTACTTCAGATAAAAGGATTACAGTTGGAAATTGGAAAAATAAAAGAGCAGAAATGTTGGAAGAAATGTATGTGGTATTCAGAAGATCAGTGAATGGAAAACTTGCTGAATGCCTTGAGGTAGATTCTTAAGAAGACTTTGTGAAGTTCTGGTTTGTGTGAACGTTTCTATTTAGGAATTGAATGATTTAAATTTTATTTAAACTATAACAAGATACTTGCTGGAATGGAATACAGGGTACTTCATCCTAAACAAGTCTGAACTGAAGAATCTACAAATTGACAAATGAATCTACATAACAAAGACTATAATCTCAATAGATGAAACCAGTAATGTAGACAGATGTTACATTGCTAGTGCAATCATGGAACAATGGAAACGCACAAACTGTGAGAAATATTTTTGCTAACAATTTGAAATCTGAAGTTTGTCAACCATTCACAAAATATTCTTGATACCATTCAATATATAACTCTTCAATTATACAGTATATTATTACACTTCTATTGATTGATGGTTCTGCTGTGGCCAGAGGGTATAGACATGATGGTATTCAGCTATTCTGGAGCAATGTAGTCCTTAAAATTGTTAAAACTGATAAAAAATAACCAATTTTTTTAAGATTGGGACACATGACATGCATTGCTCAGTCATTTTCCCTCGTCACTTTATTGAGTGACAGAGGAATTTTGGAACAATTTACAATTTTGTGTCATATAGGCCTACTAAGAAGGTATTTATTAACACTCTATCATGTAGATAAATTTTAAATTCACAAACTCCTGACATATCATTACTATATCAGCTTATCAGCACACTGCACTGGATTGATGGCAAGTACTTCTGTGATAATCTGACGTAATATAGTGTGTAATACATTGTTGTAAATCATGAGATTCTTTTCCATGTAAGTGAGCTTAGAAGCAATATACTGTTAAATTTTTAGGAGCCTTTCAGAGGTTCAGCTGAATAAAAATTTGTTTGAGTTTGGCTGTAGTCCAAACGATTTGGAGACCAATGATCTATAACATGTATGTTCGAAAAATGTTAGTTCATTACAAATCAAATGTAAAATCAAAATTAGTCTAAGTAAGAAAAGTGATACAAAATTAGATATCTCAGTTTTAGATCAGTGCTGAGAAATTATAGTCACTGTCGAACTAGAAACCTCTAAAAACATTTCATATTCTTTGACTATGTAAAACTGAATTTTGAACTTTGCATAATAATTTGTGTGAGCCTGAATGTAATGGAACTAAGAACTGCAATTCCCATTTGGATAAACTATCATTTCAGGAAAAAGGATTCTGTGCTGGCCTTCTTTCACAAAACATTAATGTAATAATAATTTTTATTATAAGACATTTTTGCATTTTTCAAAAGTAAATGTGGAACATTATAAATTGAATATAAATAATAAAATGAAATAAAAACCATAGGTGAAAACCCCACTACAATTAATTGTAATCACAAGTAAAATATGAAACAAGCAAAAAAAGAACAACAATCTTCACTTGAAAATCATTACGTTTGTATTATTGATGCACGCATACAAACTGTATTAAGAAATATGGTACTGTGTAAATGGGACCTTTGTATATTATCTTCTGATCATTCTTCCCTATTCTTTGTGTAGATAAGAGTGTAACACACTCTTTGTGTATTCTTTATGTAACACACGTGGTCTTTGTGTACCTCAAAACACTTGAACATATATCCATGCCAGGTATTCTAATGTTCTTCATAATTCATAATTTATAATTTACATAAGTTAAAATATAAGCTTTTAATTTTTGACTGCCTCAGGATAATCAAAGGTTTTTCATAACCTAGAAAAGTTATGTGTGTTTATAGACTCTAAACTGCCTTAAACTTAGTTCATACTTCTTAGCTTTTAGAAATTTTATTTATTTTTTGTTATTGGTTGCCTAAGTGACCATACTATTCTTTACAGTTTTACAGGAATGTAAGTTTTATAAGAAGCATACCTTTTATATTTTCATAGGGGCTTGATGTGTTTTATACATTCTTGAATAACATCATTAACTTATTTTCACACGAGAATTGGTAGGTCCTTTAAATTGAAATGAATTATCAGCAAGTCAGAAAACTGTGTACCTCCTTGTTAGAATACAGGAATGGTTGAAGAGATTTTAAAATCCTAAAACACTTGTCAAATTAACAACACACTCGATGTATTAATGAAGCTACCTGCGGCCCAAAGCTACAAACTTCTCAAAGTCCCTTAACTATATTTATTTACTAAAGTTTAATAAATAAAACTATTAACTATTTATGCACCTTCTGGTACTGTAATTTATGTAAGAGTAATTATAATTCTGTTTTATAGGTATGCCAGAGTATGTAGCTCCAGAGATTATCAATGGTGAAGGTGTCAGCTTCTCTGCAGACATGTGGGCTGTAGGTATCATCACGCACTTATTGTTGACTGGAATATCTATCTTCCGAAGTGTTGATGATCGCACTACACTTACTAACATAAAAGAAGATCGTTGGGAATTCAATGAAGATATATGGAAGAATCTTAGTTCTGAAGCTAGAGACTTCATCAGACAGTTGGTGGTGCACCAGCCTGAACGCAGAATGGATGTGAAGGCTGCACTAAAACATCCTTGGCTTACATTTGCAGATAAAATACCTTCAGATCAATACCAGATCACAACTGACACATTACGCAATTATTGTAACTTGTACAAGTATGTATGGGTTGTTCTTGCCAATTTCTAGTACACACACTCACAAATGAATTCCAATTTATTTGTGTGTGTGATCAAATTATAATTACTTCTGCAATTAGTAACAGTGTATGTTCTTATGCTTTATCATTTTATTTCAACCTGACAGATATTTCACAGAATATATCTTATTCACCAGAGGTTTCTCAGTGAATTTAGCTAAACAAAAAAAAGAGAGTAACATATTCTGTGAAACATGCGTCAGGTTGAAATAAGACAAATTATAAGAACATTCTACCTGCAGAAGTAATTATAATTTAATTAATATAATATAATAGATGAACCCTGCAAGAAACTTCATGAGTTACAAAGAAAAAGTTTATATATATATATATATATATATATTACAATGATATATGTGTACAAATTTATATGTAATTTAATTTGTATAGCCCCACGTTCTTTGGGAGCCATTCTATACAACGATACATATATACATAAATGTAGGTTGTATGTGTAATTGGGGTTCAGGTGTAATTATAATAAGAGTATTGTATTTATGAGTATTTAAAATTCATATTTATTGTTTACTCAATCTTATAAATAATCATAAACATCCTTAATAATCATCGGTCACGATATTGCTCATTATTTATGCCTAGAGTCCAGCGTCGTTCTACAGCAGTGTGGTCCTCACCAGAGAGTTGTTATCTGCTGCAAGGTAGATCTTAAACATCTTCTAATGTCCAGCATCCCTCGTCGCTCTGGTAGCTTTTCTGTATATACTCTTTGTAGACTTACGATTTTGGTATTTACTGTTTCCAGAAATTTGTCACGAATTTAACGAACGTTGTATTTTTCGTTACTGCGACTTGTAATAGAAATAAAAATAAAACTGTTCTGCCAACGGACAGCATGTCCTACTGCAACTGGGTCTTGAAATGAAGAGAAGGGTTTTTGGTCGAACCTTTAATTTATACCCTCTCGAGATTCCGCGCCAGTTGGCTCCAAAATCGTCCTGTCGATACCTGCATATCTTGTGATAGCCCCCACTCCCGAACCTTTTCAACTATTTGCAATTATTAGCAAATAGCAATGTTTTGCACGGAATCGAGATAGCACAAATCATAGCTAATTCGATTAAGCACTCACTATATTAATTTGAGCGTCTTAGGGTAATTTGCGTATTTTTTGGCACGTTTATTTTGCACTGTCTTCGCATAGTGTGTTCTATTAACGTCATCTTTTCACTGGGGATAACTATAAATTTTACACACACTTTGGTGCCTTTGGTTTGTTCATACACTAATTAGTTTTCGCACAGTGAATTAAAATAATTATTTTATTAATTACTTGGGGTGGGTTGCTGAGATTCCTGTCTTTGCATGCATCACTAACACACACAAGATACACGTGTAACACACATACAATTGAGCAGGTGTTCACTGCCTCTCGGAACAGGTTAATTTCTCCCCTAATCTAACAATGAAATATTTTTACAATCTCAGACCTGTCCATTTACCCGTAACTTATATAAATTATACAAATTTTATATTTATTTAAATTAATGCCTAATACAGCGTATGGTTGTATCGTTGCAACATATATATATATATATATATATATATATATATATATATACATTGCAACGTTACGATTATTTCATAAATTCACACAAATACAGATGAACCATGTACTCAACGCAACTATTAAGTGTAGTACACCGGCCAGGTCGCAGGATTTTTGTTTCTCGTTGCGTCAAGTATATGTAGTTGCACAATAATTAAATAAATTTTAAAGAGGAGTGAGATGTTGTTGACATGAAACAATTATTTAAAACCATTTAAAAATAATCATCCTAAGGTTTATTTATTAATAGAAAAATGTTCCAATATTAAAAAATTCAAACATTAGATAGATATTTTATCCACTTTTATAAGTTTCACACATATTAGGGTGTTCATAACATCTAAAAACTAAACAATCATATACTCTTATTAACTAAATAGATATGTTAAATAAGTCATATAAATTCTTTCATTTTTTGTGTGTCTGACTTTGATTCAATATTCAAATGCTAATAGCAACTCATTTAAAAAGAAACAAAAATAATATTAAACTTAAGCATAAAATTACTAGTTGCTATAGACAACATAAACTAATTACATTTACTTTCAAACTATTATTTAACTCTATTGACACACCCAAATTTTTAACATATAACAAAAGATTTTTAACTTTCAAATTTTCTTATAAAATTAAATTATTGACTTTAACTATTATTTACATTTAAAATTTTTAAGTCTTACTGTTCATGTAAAATTGTCTTTCTGAAAGTTCTTTTCACAACAAAATTATAAATATTTAGTCATCACCTGCATACCGCTGCCGTTACCGTTGTGTGTGTGTGTGTGTGTGTGTGTGTGTGTGTGTGTGTGTGTGTGTGTGTGTGTGTGTGTGTGTGTGTGTGTGTGTCCTGAATCCTGAGAATTTTATGATGATGATGCTGTGTTCTCTGTCTCTATGGGTTGTTGTTGCTCCTGAGTTCCTCCATATGTCTTGTGTGAGTGTGGTAGTATATGTGTGTGTCCATGTCGATCTGCAACGGGCAGCGTAACGTCGTCTGTAGATTTCTTGAGTCTGAGAATGCCCCAAAATTGTCGGTCGTATTTATACTGGACTCAATCTGACATGTCCAGGATTGTTCTTGACATGTTAGAAATTGTGACTTTCGTGCAAAGTGTCCTTTTAATTACGAATCGCTTTTTTGTTCATTTTAGCGATTTTGTAAACACCTTGTAGCATGCGCGACATCATTGTTTTCATCATTTTTTCTGTTCACGCACATATAACACACTTGTTAATTAATCTTTAATTACACCCGTAATTAACAGTAATTACTTAGCGTCTTTAATATTGCAAATTTCTGCAATATTTTTATATCACTGCATTAGTTAAAAATTCCTTAATGCAATGGTGTTTTTATAATTGGCGTAAGTCTTTGCTTACAGGTTTAACACAAGTAATTAGTTTATTATAATCCTGTTAAGACATGATTACAGACAAAACAATAAGTCGTTCGCATCACCCCATATTTTCATGTCGTAGCGTGCTCACACACGCTGTAACTTACGCTACCACAGCAGGTGTCCCTCTCGACAGATTAGATATTATCAATTCCTGCACAAAATTGTACAAAACTGTTCCTTATTCTATTTATACTAATTACAATATAAAACATACCGCCCTGGGCAAATATGCAAATATATGTATTGTTGCAATAAATAAATAAATAAATATATATATATACATATATATATATATATATTTCAATCACTTTCTGCTACAGTCCGTTTCTTGATGTATATAATACTTTAATATTCATACTAAATTTACCTCAAGATGTTTTTTCTATTTGGAACATGTTTCGAGAGTTCCTGTTCTCTCATCTTCAGCCTTCGCCATCTTGTTTCTGGTGAAGTATTTGTGTGTTGGCTGCTGGATGTTATTAAGGTTGGTTGTTTGTAATACCAGAACAAATACAAATCAATACAAAACATGACACAATATTCAAAGCACTCAACATCGAAAATACACAAAATACAAAAACATATACCACAACCACACACAATAATACAACTTTAAAAGACCAAAGACCAACAAACAACCTTAATAACATCCAGCAGCCAACTCACAAATACTTCACCAGAAACAAGATGGCGAAGGCTGAAGATGAGAGAACAGGAACTCTCGAAACATGTTCCAAATAGAAAAAACATCTTGAGGTAAATTTAGTATGAATATTAAAGTAATATATATATATATATATATGAATGTGCACATGTCTATGTGTGTGTGCATAAAAATAGCTTGTTATATTTACATTATAAAAATATTAAAATTATTAAATACTCTCCTTATTATTTATTTAATATTTAATATCCATCAATTATATTCCTTCCTTTAAATGATATAATTAATATACACTTTCCTGTGAACCAAAAAAAAAAAGCTATAAATTGTTTTTCAATGAACAAGAATTTTACCAAGCTACATCATACATAACAGTAGGGAATTATAATAAGTTTTATTCCACATATTGCATTTTAATACTGAACTCTTCTTCTTTACCAAACTTTTCTCCCGACAATCTCAGAGGATGAACAATTTGTATGAATCTTCTGTCCATTTTCCTCTCCACATGTAAAACCTCCATTTTCTGTAAACGTTTTCCACAGTCTCTCAATATATGCCTGATATGTCATCCTTGGCCTTTCACTAAGTCTTTGATCCTCAGGCTTTACTTCCAGGAACTGTTTCACTTTTCTTCTTTCATCTGTCCTAGCCTGTCTTGCATGCATTCATCTCTTGTAAATCCATAGTAGACTGTACATCCACTTCCCATCTGATTGTCTCATTTCTAATGCAGTTTCTTTTTGTTTCCCTATTATTCTCCTGAGGAACCACATCTCTGCTATCATTCTGCTTGAATCATCATGCCTCGTCAGCATATACCAATGTCTGGTCCAGAATCAATTTCAGCCTCCAATATTCCACCATGGCCTCTTACACAGTATTCCACTATGTCTCCCTCTTACACATTTTACGTATTTGTCAATGTACGTGTAGATTATGAATAATAAAGGACTCAGGCTATCTCCATGCCTGATGCCTTTCTTTACCTCAAAATATATTAAAATTTCCCCCATTCACAGTGCTTTAGCTCATGATATGCACATTTCTGATGCCCTGTATCAGTTTGTTAGACCCATTTTTCCTGATGAAGTATTCCATATTTCCATTCTAGGAAACAAACAAAAGTTACTTTTAAAACCAGGAATGCCAGAATGAGGTCTTACCTCTTATTTAATTTTTCTGTATGAGACATTTAATACGTGAGTAATAAAAACATGCATGAAACACAACTATATTCACTACACTATTCATGTATGAATATATTCATATGTTTACTCATTTCAGGTGCAAAAAAATGCTGCAATTAGGAAGATAATAATTGTTGTGCTTGTGATTTAAGAAAATAGATCGAAAAAAAACCTTTTGCTTAATTAAAGTTGATACATAATGTCTTAATCATAGAAAACCATTGTACTACAGTAACTATATCAAAACATGTTTTTAATGTCTATATACATTATCATAGTGATTTTCAAGTCAGTAGCGATACAATTTAATTATAGTAGAACTCTTTTGGAAACTATTTTGATTTGTTTGAATTTACCACCATAATACAACTTTTGTTCTCTGTCTGTTGCAGGGACTGGTATAGTAACGCATCTTGCCGCCTATGGTACCGTAGGCGTCCTCTCATTGGTGCTTTTTCACATCCTTCTCGTATGGTGTATCCTCCAGGACACGTTTACACACCAGAACCATCACCTGAACCAAGAAGGTCAAAAGATTATTCACCACACATTCGTACATGGGAGGACCGAATACCATCACGAGAACCAATTGACTATGAGCTGGGTGTTGTCAAAAGTGAAAGCCAGTAAGTATAAGAGAGAGAGAGAGAGAGAGAGAGAGAGAGAGAGAGAGAGAGAGAGAGAGAGAGAGAGAGAGAGAGAAAGAGAGAGAGACTGTGCGTGCGTGCGTGCGTGCGTGCGTGCGTGTGTGTGTGTGTGTGTGTGTGTGTGTGTGTGTGTGTGTGTGTGTGTGTGTGTGTGTGTGTGTGTGTGTGTGTGTGTGTGTGTGTGTGTGTGTGTGTGTGTGTGTGTGTGTGTGTGTGTGTGTGTGTGTGTGTGTGTGTGTGTGTGTGTGTGTGTGTGTGTGTGTGTGTGTGAAAAATGCTTTTGTTGAGGGGAATTTGATACTCCTATCACAAAATCCAAGTTACACGTAAGTTAAGTGAGAAACAAACACTACACTCACTTTACAGAACAACTACATTTCTGTGCTTGCTAGTTTATAGATAAAGATCATATAGATAAGTTGTATAACTTTTTACATTTTGTATAGTTACCAGAATGGGCCAGATACATACCTGCTGCAGTTGAGAGATGTTGACTTTCCTGTGCGCTTACGTGAGTATATGAAAGTTGCTGCAAATAGAGCTCCTGGATACTCAAGACAAGTTTCTGACCAACATCATCTAGACTGGAAGGCAAGTTGCAATTACAGTCATTTGATTACAAACAAATTTAATTTTTTTAATTTTTGATAAAAATTGATTGTTGACAATTTTTTATAGATTGTATAAAATATATACTTATATATTCAATTATGAGATATTAGAATGATCTCATGCCTTTTATTTATATTTACTTTACTACAGAATATGGATAGTTATATATTTTAAATTTATTGTTATCTGTATATCTTTAAATTATGTTTATCAAAATTTTATTGTGTTTGTTGTTTGTTTTTGTCTATAGTGTATTCAGTATGGTATCTATAACTGGTTTAATTCTAATTAAAAGTTTAATAAGCATTAAGTAATAATTAATTAAGTTACAAGTTTCTGGTCTCACTTATATAAAGAGAACCGTATGAACATTTGTAGGCACCAGTGATCAGGGAAAGGCGAAGGTTCACAGATGTTATGGATGAAGAGATAGATGATGAAAGGAGAGCAAGAATAAATAAGTATGGTAATGCTGATTTGCAGACAATGCGAAGACTGAAGCATGAAATAGGAACCAGGCTTGACACTCATGTAGAAGCAGATGCTCTCATGGAAGCTAAACGAGATGGTCATGTAAGTATTAATGGTGAGACTGATATATTAGTATAAGTACACTGATAAACATACACTGAGTACTCAGTACACTGAGAAACATATTAAAAAGGCTTATAAACATTTATAAATTTAATTTATTTGTTATTAACAGAATTATAACTGGCTAGTTTTACCCAGGTAATTTAGTTTTCCAAACACCTGCCAGTTTGATTGAGTGCCCATTTTTTGTGTGTGTTAAATTTGGAAATTTAAAAGATAGGTCAACAGTTGGATATGATCACAGTACATGTGTAAAATATCATCAAAGATTACAATACCATTACCTTTTAACAAGGATTACAGAGCATGTTTTTAATAATGGAATTTGAATATTTGTTTAAACTTTGCGATATTTTGCAGGTATTGTATTTTATATACTATTATATTATTCTGTGTACTTACTATATTTATTATATACTTTCTATACAATATCAAAAATGTGTTGTTACTCCTCATGATGTTCATTGATAACCTAATTTATCGAAAGCAACTGTTAATTTATCGACAGGCATTAGTGAGCAGCACTATCTCACGAAGAGACTCTATGTAATCTAGTTTTCAGTTATACATTGTGCATTTGTTGAACATTCTGAGATAACATGGATGGTGCAGTTTTCCACTTCCCTCTGATTATACTCCTCAAACACCAAGTAACGGGTATCAGTGAGTTACATAAACTAACACCATATATTTAGAAGACTGTATAACCATCTTCTGTATAACTATATATAACTTCTTGCCTTTCATTGTCCATGACATGTCCGTTACTTAACTAAATACAACTATCTCATTAACGACTCGGAACACAAAGTTTTTTATGAGTAAAAACAAAGTTTTTTTACCTTACAACCTGAACTGGTTTTCAATTTTAAAAAGCTTCTTCAGAGGTTGCCGCTGGTAGTGCTGTCCGTCCTGTTGTGGGCGACGGAATCGAATTTTGAAAGATCGATGTTGTGTGCGTGGGGTGTGATATGTTCGAATAATGCGTGCGATTTAAATTGTGTCTGTTCGTTTCGGATGTCCTTTTTATTTGTTTTCGTGTGTTTGTATATTTCCAATTGTTCTAGAGTGTCTAGTTTTCAGCCTTTTGTGTGTATGTGTAGAATGTTCATGTTATTGTCGATGTTTTTGTATGTGTGGTTTGCTTCAATGAGGTGGTTTGCAAAGGTGGATTCTGTAGTGGAGTTATATGTGTGTGTCTAGTTGTGTGTGTGACAACAACATTGCAGTAAAAAACAACACAGTCCTAGTAACAAAAATAAAAGACATACACATCCCCCATAATGCCACGTTAGCCTCCTTTGACATTAAAAACCTGTACACAAACATCCCCATCTCTGAAACAATCACCATCCTACAAAACAAACTCAAACAGAACAATACACCAGACGAACTTATCAACGAAATAACAGAAACTTTGAACATTATCAC
The DNA here is from genome assembly GCA_034769895.1 of Magicicada septendecula. Classification (NCBI taxonomy): domain Eukaryota; kingdom Metazoa; phylum Arthropoda; class Insecta; order Hemiptera; family Cicadidae; genus Magicicada; species Magicicada septendecula. The sequence continues at coordinate 620,451,114 of CM068367.1, read as the reverse complement.
AAAACGAAACTACTTTACATGTAACAACAAACATTACACACAGAATGATGGTCTACCCGTGGGCTCCCCCATATCCAGCATTCTAGCAGAAGTCTTCCTCCAACACTTAGAAAAAACAAAAATCCTCACAAACAATGACAGACACTCACATAAAATGCTATATTGGCACAGATACGTTGATGACATTCTAATACTATACAGGGAAAACAAAAGACAATGTGAACAGTTACTAACGCTGTAAGGGTACATATCTTCAACATGCATTCATGAAGCAACATGAAAAAAAATAAAATACTAAATGATTAACACTATAAATTAAAAGGGATGAATCAGAGATAAAGGAATAGGTATTTAACATAATTATACGATTAAACATATAAAGGTAATAATAAAAGTAACCTCGAATAAGAGAAATGTAGCAAGCAACGAAGAAAAACTTGGAAAACAACGGTACAATACGATTTAACCAAAATAACCCAATAGATTTGGTAAGTGAGTAGGTAGAAACAAACCCCAGCCCCTGTGATTGACCCGATGAAGACAATAAAATGAGAAAGTGTAAATTAAACTAATAATAAAAAGTACAAATCAGTAAAGCAAATCTATTAACTAACAATGAATAAAATAATACAAAAGAAAGTACACTAACCATAAGAAATAAGGGAAACAATTAGTAATAGATAATGTAGGTTATTAATACCCTTATTATGATCAGAAAAAACAAAACATAAAATGTTGAAAAACTAACTATAAACTTGTGTTTAAAAATATCATAAAAACCAAGAGTGAGAGATAGGTAGGAAGTGAAAGTGATAAACAGTGAAAGTGTTGGAAGTGATAAGAATGAATTAATATAAACAGTTAATACTTTTAAGAAAAGAAATAGACAAAGGTAAGAAACCCAAAACAACAAACAATAGGTTGATAGACAACTAATTACATAATATTAGATAATAAGAAACCACGAGTGATGAGTACAATGATAATAAAACATCCTGTATTAATAAATTAATCAAAGGGATGAGTATAATGATAGAATAGATGGTGTTAAAATAAAACTCACCACAATTGTTATTTGTTAATTAAAAAAGTTGTGTTTATAAGAAGGAATATGGCTGGAAAATGAACAGACCATAAACCTAATTTTGTGTTATGTTTTATAATAGTAATAAATGCTAAAAAAGTGTGTAAGAAATAATTATAGATATAAGTAAGGAGATAAATTTTACAAACATAAGATTAGACATCAGAGTAAAGAGAGAAAACAAAAGAGAATAACAGACAAGCAATGATTTTGTAAATTAATAATAACATTCAATTATTGAAAAATAGCCCAAAGTAATTCAAAAGGGGAAATAAGTAATAAGTAACAACAAGCAAAACATATGTAAATGACGAATAATGTTTAATTTGTGTAAAATAAGAAATTATAGACAATTACAGCTTAGGCCTATAAAATGCCTAACTGTATAAATTCAAAATAAACAATTTGTAAGCAAATGACTATTGTATTAGAAATGTAAGAACAAGTAACTCATTAATTACACTTAGATAACAATAATAAAATGTCAGAAATAGAATAAGAACATAAAATAAGGAAAATATGTAATAACATAATATTAGCAATTATGTCAAAACATTAATACATGAACAAACCCAGCTTTGTGGGGTATCCAAATAATCTTTGAAAGAAAATAGAGACAGTTACGTTAATATCTAATACATTGATAAGAAGACCAAAGAATAATAGCAATTAGAAAATATATATTCATTTTGAACTAAAATTCAAATATTATAACAATAGATACAAATGTATTCAACCAATGAGAGTATGGGTGGTTGCCATAACAACGGAACGTTATTATATTTAATTCTGTTATAAAACATGAGTCCATTATTGACGATCAAGAGAGACTGAAGCCAAACCCTATCCGACTCAACTGTTAGTTAAAATAGTAAGAAATACGACCAAATTTAATCAGATGTGGATGCAAGAAGTTAAACAAAGAGCTATTTAAACAAGGAGAGAAAATAAAAGCATATTTTAATAATTAAAAGTTCTAATTACTTGAAAAAGAAGCCAGATGAAACAGAAGATCCAAATGATGGAAGATTAACGAATGTATCAACCCAACCTTGACAATAACAGTGACTCATCACCAGAAATCGACGAGATTTTGTTAAGTATATCTGAATTACCTGAATTTACGAACTAAATTAATTAACTTTTCTCACAACACTAAAACTCTCACTCCGAACTTGGTTACTAAATTTCTTTCAAGGATTGATTGATCATATTTAATAAACTTGTATGTAAACATAATTTAACCTATGTACGAAACCTATAATGTGGACACACACTTTTAAGCACCAAGAGTTGAATTTTATGTAAACCTTTTTAGTAACTAAGTACCATTAATGTAAGGTGGTGTACTTTATTAACATCTTGTTATTTAACTTTTTTTGTAATCCAAAGAACTCATTGACAGCATAACTTGTGTAAATAAAGAATATTAGCGGCCATGATAGTCTCGAACAAATGCTGTCACCTTAGCCGTCCACTGAGTGGAAATTAATTTTTAGCCGGAGCGAAATTTTTTTATAATAGTTTCTATTGTATTTGAATTATTTATATTTAGCAAATTTTGAACAATAATAAACAAGTACTGATAATTAATAATTGTCCTTCATTTTTATTTGTGATATATATTTTATAGTTTGTGTGCTTTAGCAGTGAACAGGATTCATTACGAAAATTCTATGTTGGCAACACGTCGAACGACAAGCGAGATTCGACTTCCTGCCAGTCCGCGTCGGTAATTTGAATTTGCCAACATCGCATAGAAAAACGTCACCAAGCAAAACTTTTAATTGTTTTTTCAGAAAACAATTTGGCGCCTATAAGGGAAGAAGGAACAACGAGTAAGGACAGGTAAGGACTATCAGACACCAACAACAGTGGGACTGTTATACAACAACGGAGGTTCTTTCACAAATTAACACCAACAATGTGTGGCTAAATAACCCATATGTAACAACAGAATACTACAACGCACATTAACAAAATACATAACCTTTACTGCCGAATATGAACACAACAATACCATAAACTTCTTAGACCTCTCCATCACAAAACTTGAACACTGGCACAAATTCAGTATATACAGAAAACCGACTACAACTGACACAATAATACACAACTCCTCCAATCACCCAATACAACACAAACTAGCTGCCTTCAGAACCATGATACATAGACTTAACAACATCCCCCTAGATGAAAAAGACTACAAAGACGAACTAAACATGATAAAATATCTAGCAGAATCCAACGGGTACAACAGAACAATAGTCAATAAACTCCTACACAAAACACAAAACAAACAACAGACAAAGACAGAAAACAACATATTCATAACACTAACATACATCAACAAACAAACTGAAAAAGTAGCCCACAAATTCAAAAAAGCAGGATACAGAATCGCTTACAAAACTACTAACAAAACAGAACACACACTATCAAAACACACACACAAAGCACAAAACAAATTCTATATAGGGCAGACAGGACATTGCTTCAAACAAAGATACATTGAACACACAAAGGCACTCCACTCCACTACAGAATCCACCTTTGCAAACCACCTCATTGAAGCAAACCACACATACAAAAACATCGACAATAACATGAACATACTACACGTACACACAAAAGGCCGAAAACTAGACACTCTAGAACAATTGGAAATATACAAAAACACGAAAACAAATAAAAACGACATCCGAAACGAACAGACACAATTCAAATCGCATGCATTATTCGAACATATCTCACTCCACACACACAACATCGATCTTTCAAAATTCGATTCCGTCGCCCACAACAGGACGGACAGCGCTACCAGCGGCAACCTCTGAAGAAGCTTTTTAAAATTGAAAACCGGTTCAGGTTGTAAGGTAAAACTTTATGTTTTTACTCATAAAAAACTTTGTGTTCCGAGTCATTAATGAAATAGTTGTATTTGTATATAACTGTATATTACCATCCTACAATATCATGGTACAATACCAGCTACAGTTGCCTTAATGCCAGCCAAGAACTTAAATGAAGGTTGTTCATGTTTCTTACCTATTTATCACTTATAAATGATCATTTAATTATGAATTAAATCCTATTGTTTGATAATTTCTTGTACATACTTAATAAAGTACGCCAAGTAAGATGCATGTTAAACTTATTCTTTTTATGCTATTTGTTTGCTCATTCTATTTTTTCAGTATAGTTAATCTTGTCAGCTATCACATAATCATTGTCACAGATAAAAACATCTATGTTCCTCCAAACTTACTACTTAGGCCTAAGACAAGAGTTATACAATAATCTGTATAAATGAAAAAGCTGATGATAAAAACGTTTACCATAAATAATGTAAATGTAAATGTACCATAAATGTACCGGTATTTAGATTTCTCATTTGATCATATACTATTTATAACAGAAAATATTCTCTCAACATGTACTGTACTTAAAGGAAGACAATATTATAAAAGCCTTAAAAATCTAGGTACTTTTATTTACTTCAAAAAAGTATATACTCTACTATCAGATGTAGGAATGTTTTCTCTGTTCAGTGTATTCAATTTTCTTATAAATTATGATTTTATGAAGGTTCACTCATTCAATTCACATCAGTTTCCTTTGTTTCTGTACATGTGGTGAGTTCCTTTTCCTGTATTTATTTCCATTCAGCTATATTCCTTAGTAGCAACCACCATACTTGGTATTTCCTAACCAGCATTTCCACTTGTTGATATACTCATGAAATTTCCATGATATTTCTATTAAATTTCTCATGAATATAAATATACTCTAATGTCCCAATAGTTTTAATTAAAAATAGTACAAAACTGATATTAAAACAATGTGGCAGCTGAAAATATTTTAAAAAAATGTGCATATGGTCAGCGTGTTACATATATGTATGTATATCATGCTGTCATTTAATATTGTGAATTAATATTCTTTGCTTTTATTAATATTATTTTATAGTATAATTTAACTATTACACTTTTATACTTTGATACTTTTATAATTTCTGTACAATTCTAATATTGGTATAGGCACCGTTCTTCAGAGAAAAACCACAAATTCTTCCTATTGTGGAAGATCAGAATGCACAGTTAGTCTGTTATGCAGTAGGGGATCCAAATCCAACAGTGCAGTGGTTCAAGTAAGTTTACATTATAGGTTTCTAGCAATATATACTAGAAAGGAACAAACATGCCATTCTGATAATGTAGGTCTGTATGTTCTCACTGCAGATATGTGTTCATTCAGAAATGTAAATGAATACTTATGTGTCTGTGTGTGTTTTACTTTAAATTATGGACAGCCATTCCGCTAATTACTCGATTCAGGAATAAATTAATGGAAGAATTAACATGTAATGTGAAGTCTGTCAGTGAGGACAACAGTGATCTATGTGGAAATGAAGAAATAAAATATCTGTTAGTAAAATGCCAGAGGACTTAGAATCAAGACTAATAAAATGTATGCACTGTTGAAAAATGTGTACATTGTCATTGTTATTTCTTAGACATGGCTTTCTGAATAATGTTGCAATGCTTCCTTTTTTCTGAGAGATACACTACACATAGATACCAGGAGTATGATGGTGACTGTAGTTGTGTGGTGGTTCTCTGATCACTGTCAGTAGTGATCTCATTAGTCAGAGACAGACTCTGAATGTGTTTGAGTTGAAATTTTTGTACCTGATGACAAGAACCTACTATTACTGTGTTTCTCCTTTGGTCCTTTATGTATATGACAAACATCAGGAATCGTCCTTGACATACATAACAAATTACTATACTCTGATTGTTGGTGATTTCAGTGCTAGTGACTTTGCCTAGGTTGATAGATTTTTGTTTCATTCTGTTACTTTCTTGCCAGAGACAGAATTAATTCCATAATTAAGTTTTTGAACTACATGTACTTATGTCAGTTAAGCAATGGCATAGCTGGGTCAAGTATATAGGAATTTTGCTCAGACATGGAGGCTAACAAATAGACACACAAATCATCAACTGCAATTATTTCACCTTGACACTGTTCATGCATCTGAGCTACCATGTTTAACCAACATTTCTGTACTTGATCTAGTACTATCCAACCATAGGCCATCACTGGTAGATGTGGGTTGCAAAGGGCTGGTTAAGGTTAATGCATTGCATCCACTTATTTACAATAAGAGGCCAAACCAGACAAGAAGCCAAAACAGTACTAATTTCTTTACCGTTCCCACTAGAAATTATGAAATCTCTATGTCCAACTGTTTCATTTTAACTGGTCTGAGTTCTGAACAACAACAACGGCTGAATAACCTGCAGCAGAAATTTTGATGTTGCAGTAATCAAGGCTATATGCAATAATATTCCAACAAGAAGGTGTAGAGTTTCAAAGTTTCCAAGATGGTATTAAAGGGAATTGATTTCCCTTCTTAAAAGAAAAAAGAATCCATATAGAAAGTTTAAGAGGTTCAGTAGAGACAATGATTGCCTAGTTTTCTGTCATTTCAGAAGACAGTTCAGAAAGCAACTTCTAATTTTAGACCAATTTCTGTTGTTCGTATTACTACAAAAATCTCTTAAAGGATTAGGCATAAACACATTTTTAGAGAAGTGTTCATAAATTATCTCCCCATCAACATGGTTTTAAAAGTGGATGATGATCTACAGTTTGTTGCCTGACATCTCTTTTGTCTGTCACTGATCCAGTTGATGTCACATACTTAAACTTTGTGTTTGTTCACCAACTTATTCGATGGATTGCATCCTATCCTCATCAGCAGTGCTTTTGAATGAGATATGGTGGTGAAGTCTCTAAGAGTTTTGTAGCTATGTCAGACGTTTTAAGGTTTCAGTTTAGAACCTCTATTTTTTCTGATTGTTATAAATGATATAATGTCTTCCTATTCTGTGATGTACAAATGTTTGCTGATGGGATACATAAGATCTGCCCATTAATGGCAGAGAGGATTGTCATGCTCTTCAGCAGTGCACAGATGAAACTGCAGAGTGAGCACAGAAGAATTTTATGCCTCTTAAAAAAGAAAGCATCAATTGTCACATACAACTGGAGGACTAGACTACTGTATTTTGCTTTTATAATGGGGCGACTATATACAGAGAAGAATCAGTATCAGATCTTGGGGTGCTTATGGGATACTAATGGACTCTTTCCTCAGCACATTGACAGTGTTGTCTCCAAGGCCAGAAGGCATCTGGGCCTTATCAAATGGATTGAGAGGTTTTTCAGGAGTGTGGTATTTTCTGTTACTCTTTACAAGTCACTTTACAGATTCTCTAACTCATCTTTCTTTGACTTACCACATTCATTTTGTGGAGTAGGTGAATTAGATAATTAATTTATTAACTTGACTTCATTTTTCTTCTCACAGTCTATTTTATAATGGACACATAAATCCCACAGAATTATGTCTAACAAGTGTGACATACTAGGGTTGAAGATTATTCTTTCATACTTGTTCCAGTGTTACTTTACTGGGTATATTGTTAAATAACTGAAGTGAGTTCTCATTACAAGGATCGGCTTACAACACATTGACTGTACAACTCTTTTTTTTTGAAAGAACAATAATGATGCACAACTCATATGTTATGTATACATATGTTGCTGAATATATAGTACATAACACTTTGTTGAACATTATGCTTTTGGATGAATATATATTTTTTTTCAAACACGTTTTGCTACAGTCTGTTTCTTGATGTATATACTATATTTAAAATTTATATTTACTTTACCTCAGTGATATCATAAATTGAATGCCAAGATTGCAATAAATGTTACACAGGACAAACAAAAAAACAACTGAAAAAACGTTATTTTGAACATCTAAACGCATACGAAAAAACCAGAAATATATAAATCTAATTTGGCCACACATGCAATAAACACTGGACATGAATTCCCAGATATAACCAACATGATACTAATAAAACACATACCACACAAAGGCACCATAATGAACACTTGGGAAAATTTACAAATATACAAACACAAAACTAATACCTGAACAAATACAAATAAGTACAAAACATGATACAATTTTCAAAACACTCAACATCAAAAATACACAAAATACTAATGTATACACCACAATCACACGCAATAATGACAATCTAAAAAACCAAAAACCAACAGGAAGCCATAACAACAGCCAACCAGCACACAGGTACTCCACAAGATTCAAAATTAGGAAGGCTGATGATGGGAACACTAAGGGTCCCGAAACATGTTCCAAATAAGGGAAAAATAACATCTTGAGGAAAAGTAAATATAAATTTTAAATATAATATATGTGTGTGTGTGTGCGCGTGCACGCGCACTTTTGGATAGATAGATAAATATATATAGATATATTCATTTATGATTGTATACACTTTATGAATAGATATGAAAGAGTTATTTATCCTTATAATAAATAGGGATAATCCCTATAATAACTATTTACAGCAACTTGTTACTTTATTGCAGGAATGATCTCGTTGTAACTGAAAGCCACAGATTAAAAATAATTGAAGATGATACAGGTAGATCAATACTTAGTTTCAGTCCTGCTGCATCCTTTGACATAGGAATTTACAAAGTTGTTGCCCGTAACAAGATTGGACAAGTCATAGCACGTACTAGGTATGGTTAATTTTATTTAATTTTAAAATTGCATGTTAATACCCTGTTATTAGTAACAAACTATTTGTGTTAATTCAGTAAGAGTTCATCTTTCAGTTATTTACAGTTCACCTACTTCTAAACAACCAACTGTATTCCTACACACAGATAAGAAGCTTACAATATTTCAGTTTCAATAACAAGGTTCACTTATATATTATGTGTAACCAAACTATATGTTGTATACCGGTATACTTGTTATGTGTAAATTATATTGTACTGCTACTTATTACTCATCTTGTTATTTGAATTAGCAGTCTGTAATTCCAATTTGGTCATGTTTACTTGCTGAACTGCTACTTGTCATGTTCCAGACAAGGCCTTTCAGTGTTTCCACCATATTTAACTCCTAAACCACAACCTAGGACTACTTAGGTGCTACTTAGGACTAATAATGGTGCTACTTATTATTTTCTTTTAGAAATAGACAACAAAATATCCTCAATACAAATAGGTTTTATTTTATTTATTTTTTTTTATGTAGCATGAACATACAAGGTGTGATTGGAAAGTTTTAAGACAGGTGCCGCCACTGCTCTATAGGAGGGGGTTAGGTTTCCCCGCGGTGTGGAAGGGGAAGCTTGTTTTGTCGTTGCAATGTTGTGAAATGACCAATGTGACACCTTTGTTCAGTAGAGAGTGGCATCCTGGTGAGTGAGGACGTGTGATTGGGTCTTGGCGGATTTTTGATTTTGCAAAATGGATGAAAAAACGGAACAACGAGTGTGGTCAAATTTTGTTTTAAAACCGGGAAATCAGCTTCGGAGACTTATGAACTCTTACAAACAGCTTTCGGGGATAAATGTCTGAGCCGGTCAAATGTTTTTATCTGGTTCAACAGATTCAAAGATGGCCGCGAATTAGTCGAAGATGACCCGCGGTCCGGCCGGCATTCCACTTCAAAAACCAACAAAAACATTGTGAAAGTTCACGATTTAGTGCGCTCTGACCATAGACTTACAATTAGAGAGATGGCTAATGAACTGAATTTAAGTTTCTACGCGGTTCAGTCAATTGTAAGTGAACATTTGAACATGCGTAGAGTGTCCGCGAAATTCATTCCGAAATTGTTGTCAGACCAGCAGAAACAATACCGACTTGAAGTGTCCCAAGAATTGTTTAATCGGGCCGAAACTGATCCAGATTTGTTAAATAGGGTAATTACAGGTGACGAAACATGGGTTTATGGGTATGACCCAGAAAGAAAGACACAGTCATCGCAGTGGAAGGGTCCAATTTCGCCACGACTGAAAAAAGTGCGACAAAGTCGGTCGCATGTAAAGACAATGTTGGTGGTTTTTTTCGATTCTACGGGTATTGCACATCACGAATTTGCCACTAGAGGGCAGACAATCAACCAGGAATACTATCGTTTGCGCAAAAATTTGCGGAAGAAAAGGCTGCAGTCTGGCGAGACAAGAATTGGGTCCTCCACCACGACAACGCACCAGCTCATCGTGCGTTCTCGATCACGGAATTTTTGGCCAAATTCAAAATTCCTGTGTTTCCGCAGCCCCCCTATTCCCCTGATATAGCCCCTGCCGACTTCTACCTGTTTCCTAAATTGAAACTTTCGCTGAAAGGGGACCAATTTGACTCAATTTAAGACATCCAGGCAAATACGGAGAGGGTTCTTAAAACCCTTAAGAAAGAAAATTTCCAGGAATGCTTCCAAAAGTGGAAACACCGTTGGAGTCGGTGTGTTCAGTCAGAAGGGGACTACTATGAAGGAGGTCCATCACAATAGCCTGTTAGTACTGCCATTTTGAAATTACAAGCCCAGTCTTGAAATTTTCCAATCACGCCTCGTAAGATACTCTTAATCTCAAGGCCAGCACATACAAATAAAATGAAAATAATTTTACTAATACAAAATAATGTAACAAACACTGTTCTCCTTACTATGCACACTCTCCTCTCTGGTTTGGATTAATACTTTTGTCAAATTCAGCAGTTATCACTGCTATTCAGCAGTTTGTGGAGCTATTCTCCTCTCTAAGCACCCTCCCTGATTTAGTCAGGCTTACTATTTGTATTGTTAGTTTAAACGTTTTGAATAAAATTTTAAATATTACTATTTCTTCACACTATACAGTTTAATAGTGCACTATTTTAATACAACACTTTTATATAGCACAACAGTATATTACCACTGAATAGTTTATTGTTTCCCTTAAGTTCTTGTCCAAAATGTGTAAAGTGCAGTTTTGAGGTTACCAAATTTTATAATTGAAGAATAATTCAGTATGTGTTTGGTATTTTAATAAGTTTTTATTACCTGAGGTTTATCATTATTCATTATCCTGGATAACTACTTTATTCTTAAACTGCTTGGTACATTCTTGGATTTCGTTGTCCATGACGTGTCCGTTGATTAACTAAATATATGTATATCACTACCAACTCGGAACACAAAGTTTTTTTTATTTTAAAAACATAAAAAGTTTTACCTTATACCCTGAACCAGTTTTTGCTTATTATAAGCTTCATCAGAGGCTCCTAATATAATATAATAGCTCATCACAGCCTCTGACGAAGCTTATAATAAGCAAAAACTGGTTCAAGCTATAAGGTAAAACTTTTATGTTTTTACCAATAAAAAACTTTTGTGTTCCAAGTCGGTAGTGATATACTTACGCTTGGTACATTTTTACTAATTCCTTTACCTTTTATACTTTCCATTGTAAACTGAGTTATTTTGCTGTAAACTTCTTTATTCACTAATTTTTTTCAATCTTTCTGCTATTATACTGATATTTAGTAGTAAAATTACTATTTCTGTGAGATACTTTCTGTCTGATGTTACAGGAAGGAGTGAAAAATTACCGGTAATTGTATTACTAAAGCCCAGAGTTTTCTTCTTCTCCCTGGTTTGGTTATACGAGGGTAGGCTGAAAAGTAATGCACACATGCTTGTAGAACACGAACAAAATTACCTACAGAAGCGCACCTGGTGGCATTCGGGAGTAACATTCCCCCTCCAAATGCATGCGCAGTTTGAAGGAGTTTCGTACAACAGTACGCTTTAAGTAGCAGAAGTATGGAGACGTGTTGTAGTGCTATGTCAACGCGAGTTAAACAGCGTGCGGTTATCGAATTTTTAACTGCTGAAAATGTGATTCCTAATGAGATTCATCGTCATTTAAAGGCTGTTTATGGTGACGATGCTGTTGATAGGTCTACTGTGAATCGATGGGTAATAAAATTTCGTGGTTGCGAGCCTGGAAAAGCCGTAATTGATGATGAAAAACGCAGCAGACGTCCGATCACTGCCACAGACGATGAACAGCGCAAACTCGTCGACGATTTGACTCAAAATGACCGGCGAATCACTCAAAAGCGTATCGCAAACCATATTTGTCGGGTTAGAGGCAGCCTGGCACCAATAATCTTGCAACATGACAATGCTCGTGCGCAACCCAAGAGGCTCTGCGAAACCTGAAGTTTGAACCGATTCCACACCCTCCCTACTCCCCTGATCTCGCGCCTTGCGATTTCTATTTTTTTTCCTCTACTCAAGAGAGACCTCAAGGGTAATCACTGCACCTCAGACGATGAGGTGAAGGCAGCTGTCGCGTCCTGGATTCGAGAAAAGTCGGAAGAATATTTCAGTGACGGAATAAAAAAACTTGTTACGCGTTGGGAGAAATGTGTTAGACTTAACGGCGACTATATTGAAAAATAAATATATAATTTTAAAGCTAAGGAAATGTACTTTTATTTACTTTTTGCCCCATCTTGCTATTTCTTTTCGTTCGTGTTCTACAAGCATGTGTACATTACTTTTCAGCCTACCCTCGTACATTATATTATTTTATAATTTTGTTTAATTTCCTCCATTATACAGTTATTATACATTGAAAATTACTTTAAATACTCTTCTTTCTCAGTAAATTACAATACTCTGTGGTTTTACAATTATTAGTGGCTTACTGTGTATTATAATAGCTAGGTGTAATAGTGGATAGGTGTATTATAATTCCTTGTTTTACATGAAGCTTGTACAATCTTCATTATTCTGTGTTGTTTTCAACTCTGGTTTATCAGTTACTTTCCCACTTAATAAATCATAATTTACAGAACTTCGAGTTTTACAATTTGTACATGTAGTTTGAAAGAATTAATCTACAGTTTTTTTAAATACATTTGTTACTCTTAAACATTATCAATACGGTACTTTTACTTTAAATAATTTTACACATTCTAATTATAATTTGACACTTTCAAAATCCAATATATTTTCATGGATTTCGTTGTCCATGACGAATCCGTTACTTAACTAAATACAACTATTTCACTAACGACTTGGAACACAAATGTATTATAACAGTACAAATTACCAATTTAAAAGTAATTTAATTTGTGTAGCCCCACACTTTTGGGAGACAACATTATATAACAACACAATTTGCATTTATATAATGTATTGAATGCATGGGTGTAATCGTAATAAGAAGATGATACGTTATTTAAGTTTAAAATTGTTCCATTATTTATTTATTAAACAAAATCTTTCATTTCGCATATTAAATATTGACTCATTATTATATCGTTTGTACACAACTTATTGCTAACAAATTACATACACAAGTTATACATAAATCTTATTATCTAATTTTAATTAATTACATATTTATTTTGCTCTCGGCTCACTCATTGTGTGCTCATGTTTTTGCAATTGCTGATTAATTTGCTTCAATAATGAGTTTACTTGTATTCAAATTTCTTTTATATTAATTTGTTTTAACTTTCTACTGCATATGCATTCTCCTTTATCAACAAGACTTTACTAATTACGTTAATTCAAAAATTAAATATTTCTCTTATCATTTACGTTACTCTCAATTACTAACTTTAATACAAAAAATATTATTCTAACTTTTATTCTGCTTTTACATTTATGTACGAGGGTAGGCTGAAAATTAATGTACACATGCTTGTAGAACACGAACAAAATTACCTACAGAAGCGTATAACATAGGTTAATTACCTGCTGTTGCGTTTCTCTGAATCCTAATTACGGGATTACTCGAGTTTCGACACCAATGGTGTCATCATCAGATCCAATATGTTTAAACTACAGAAGCGCACCTGGTGGCATTAGGGAGTAACATTCCCTCTCAAATGCATGCGCAGTTTGAAGGAGTTTCGTACAACAGTACACTTTAAGTAGCAGAAGTATGGAGACATGTTGTAGTGCTATGTCAACGTGAGTTAAACAGCGTGCAGTTATCGAATTTTTAAGTACTGAAAATGTGATTCCTAATGAGATTCATCGTCGTTTAAAGGCTGTTTATGGTGATGATGCTGTTGATAGGTCTACTGTGAATCGATGGGTAATAAAATTTCGTGGTGCGAGCCTGGAAACCTGTAATTGATGACAAAAAACGCAGCAGACGTCCGATCACTGCCACAGACGATGAACATCACAAACTCGTCGACGATTTGATTCAAAATGACCGGTGAATCACTCAAAAGCGTATCGCAAACCATATTTGTCGGGTTAGAGGCAGCCTGGCCCCAATAATCTTGCAACATGACAACGCTCGTCCACACACCTCACGCGCAACCCAAGAGGCTCTGCGAAACCTGAAGTTTGAACCGATTCCACACCCTCCCTACTCCCCTGATCTCTTGCGATTTCTATTTTTTTCCTCTACTCAAGAGAGACCTCAAGGGTAATCACTGCACCTCGGACGATGAGGTGAAGGCAGCTGTCGCGTCCTGGATTAGAGAAAAGTCGGAAGAATATTTCAGTGACAAGATAAAAAAAAACTTGTTACGCGTTGGGAGAAATGTGTTAGACTTAACGGCAACTATGTTGAAAAATAAATATATAATTTTGAAGCTAAGGAAATGTACTTTTATTTACTTTTTGCCCCATCTTGCTATTTCTTTTCGTTCGTGTTCTACAAGCATGTGTGCATTACTTTTCAGCCTACCCTCGTACAATTTATTTATTTTAATACTGGTTGAATGTCTTTCATTCCAACTTTAATTAGTGTCTTTCAATGCCTATAATTACAACGGTTTTTTATCACCTCGTTTGATGTGGTTAATCATCCGTACGTCCTGGTTTGGTCCTCTGGTCGGATTCTTCTTGTCCTTCTGGTCATCTGGTTGTGTCCTTCTGGTCATCTGGTCGTGTGCTTCTGGTCCTCTGGTCATTTTCCACTGCATGTATTGTTTAATAGTCATCTCTCGCCTCACATCATATGCTGCCGGTGTGTCCATAGACCTCATCATATATACTCTGCTGCTCTGGTTGGACATCTAGTTTGTCTTGTAGTTTGTGGTTTTCTTACTATAGATGTGAATTAGCGTCGTCGAATGACATAGCCTTCTGTGGCAACGGTTGAATCGAGAAGAAGAAACTTTATTAGCGCGACCTGGTATTTATAGTTAGGTTGTGCAAAAACTCATGTCTGAACAATATTTAACCTGTCAGATTCTGTCGAAGCGTCACTTCTCCCACTAGTTCAATTCACAATTTTCGCCTATCTTCGCCATTATGAAGTTTGTTTCACATCACTCGATGCTCAATCGATCACTAATTTTTATATGTTTACTATACGTAAATTACACTTCTTTATGTTAATCACAAAAAGAACTATTCATTTTTTACGTATAGTAATTGCACCTTTCGTCACATCGGTACGGTCTTTTAACATTTTATTCACCTTTAATTTCTATACACTTTGGTCTCTTTTGTTTTACCCTATCCATAGGCGGCTTTTGGTCGTAAATTTTGGGGGGGGCTAGACTTTAGGTAAAGAAGAATTTTAAAAAGAGGCCCCATAGAACAGGTTCTAAAAATATGGTCCTTAAAACCACGATTTTTGACCATCAAAAATTTTTGCTCTTTAGGAAAATGTACTAATGTACATGAAATTTAAAAAATCGTTAAAATATTTAAAATTTATGGAAAGATCTTAGATGTTCTTAAATATTCATAGTATATGTGCACAACGTTTACAAACATTTTTAAAATTTGTTCATTTCGTTAAGTAGTTCAGCTGGCAAATGATTAGGCCTAGTTTTTAAAAAAAATTTTATTAATGATTTTCAAATAAATCCAAAGCCAGTCATATCTATATACTGAATTAGTAATACTAGATAAGTGTTTTGTGTCATGTCATAAACTGTTTCTTTTGTTAAATTTACATTGTTTTTATGTCAAACCAAGGGGTAAAAACAATTTTATTTACAAGGTTTAAGTTTATTACAATATAGATAGAATACAATACACTAAACATCAAAACATCACTAAAATTAGTTGAGTGATAAACTTTTGAACAATTAAACGAGTTTCCAAAAAATAAGATGTTATAGTTACTAAAAAATATGAATCGATTATTTGCAAAAACTAAACCCTAAAGATTAACTATATATTTATTTCAAATTAATTTTTCTCGGTTTTGTAGCAAACCTTTCTACAATATCTTGGCTGCTCAGTTGGTTTTTATATAGATTTCTTTCTATATATAACAGAGATAAATTTGAGAATCTATCTTGCGTCATGGTGGTTCGTAGCCAGTTCTTTATTCTCCTCATTGCAGAGAAACTTCTCTCACATGACGCTGAACTAATTGGAATGGAAGCTGATAGTTTTAGAGTCTTGAACAAATTTGGAAATTCATTTAGGTTTACCACTTTTTGAACACGCTTAAATTTTCTGACGATCGCAATATCCTTCTTTTTTTCTTTTCTGTAGTTGTCGCTGTGGTTTCCTTATTTTTTACTTTGCTTGGTTCAATCTTATTAATACAAATTTTGGCAATTGTCATCTCCGCAGCCAGTAACGTGGTATTTACTTTTTAAAATTTCACCATAATGATCTAAAAATGGTTTTGAGTTCTCATAGTCAAAATTGAATAATGAATCAACAGCTTCTGCCAGTAAAAGTGACTCTTCGCTGAAGCATTGTTCCAATCTTTGAGTGATTGTGTCTAGGACCCTGTTGTACACGTGAGACTGCCAAAATTTCATAGTCTCATTTGCGTTATTTTTTTCGATATTACTGTATATTCCTCATAAGATTGCCCAATAGTAGTAGACAATACTGCACTATCTTTGAGGCGAGTACTCATTTTTCATTTCCGCTTCGAGCTCCTTGCATTTTCTAAACAAATATCGCATTTTTCAGCGAACTCTGTGATCTTTTCCCAAATGATCAAGACCTGAGGATCTTTACGCTTTACTTTCAATGATGCGATAGTGGCTTTAATGACATTAGAAGCGCCTCCTAGCGTGGCATTTTCTTTTTGTAATTGTTTGCTCAAAACATGTGTCAGCGTTAAAACTTCGTGGAAAATGAAAAGATTCACAACGAAACCAGGTGATGTAACTGTCTTTAAAATTCCTAAAGTTTCTATTGAATCAGTATCTTCACATTGATCAAATTCGAAACTTAAAGCCTCCGTTATGTTATCAAAATTCTTTATTAGCTGCTCACAGTTTTGATACCTGGAAGTCCACCTTGTCGAACTCTGAGAAGATATTTCTAAAGACTTCTTTTTCACTTGAAGCTTTTCCGCTGCTTGCGGCAGTATGCAGTGGTTAGATGGTTTTGCAAAGTGCACATAAAGTGCTTGAAGGCCATTGAATAAAAGTTTCGAACTTTCTACAGATTTGCACATATCTGTTACTGCAAGCTCTACTCTGTGGGCATGACAATGAAAATATACAGCTGATTCGTATTTTTCCCTTATTTTGGCTTGCAACCCGGCATGTTTTCCCGACATCACAGAGGCTCCATCATAAGATTGAGCTACAACAGGTAAGTCGCTTATCCCCAGCTGTTCTAAAATAGTTAAGAGAATGCAAGCAAGCTCTTCGGCATTGCGATGATTGGAACAGTCCTTGAACATCAAAAATCTCTCATGAGGTGTTAATTCATTGTCAACATAGCGGATGCATAGAGAAAGTTGTTGCTCTTTGTAGCATCTAACCTCGTCAATCATAATTGAAAAAAATCCGCATGCCCTGACTTTTTCAAGAATTTTCTCTTTTAGCATTGTTGACATCTCTAAGATTTCATTTTGTATCATCTTGCTACAAAATGATGTGATTTTCTCAAAACCTTCTTTAAATAAACTATCATGTCTGGCAAAAAACTGGCAGAGTTCTAGGAAATTTCCTCTATTATCAGAATCAACTTTCTCATCATGGCCTCTTAAAGCCAAACCCTGAGAAGAAAGGAAAGTTATTTCCACTATTCTATTCATATAATAATTGTTTTTTTCTATCTCTTGCTTATAGGAACTAGATAATACTGCCATAACGCTACCAGTTTTCTTTGACTGTTCGCTCATAATATACTTTTCCCAACAAAGGAGATGAATTTTACACTTTTCGTGCTTACCTAATTTTTCCTTTAATCTCTTCCAATTTTGAAATCCTGTTTTAGTAAAAGATTCATCAGAATATGATTGAATCACGTTAAAAACTCTGCAAACGTAACAAAAAGCTGTATCTTTTTCAACATTATATTCTAACTAAGGATACTGGTCAAAATAGGCTTTCGAAAAAGAGCGATTTTGTTTTCCAGATAAAGTTAAAGGATATGAAGTAAGCCTATGTTGTATTGGTCCAGATTCTTTTGTTCCTAAAGAACTGGAAAAACGAGTACCAATTTCTAGAGTAGGCATTATACTAGTCAAAGTTGATGAAGATGGTCCTGGATCTGGTTGAGAACTCATTGAATCATCAATATCATCGACATCAACTCGTTCGTTTTTTCAGTTTCTGTTGTTTTGGGTAATTTTTTAAATAGTCTGTCATACGTTTCATTCTTGCTTCATCTGAATCACGCTTAATTTAAAACTTCAGCTTAATATTGTAGAATACTCTGCACTCTGCAAATCATTTACAATTTTTATGAAATTATAGGTTAAATTTTGATAAAAAGTTATATTTTTATTTGCTATACGCTTATAATTTCAAAATCAGAACATGCATGTTTATTAAAAAATATAGATACATGGGACGAATGATTCAGGAAAATAATCTTTAAGCGTTTTTTCACCATTTTACAAAATTTTATATAATTGGCTGCTTTTTCTCATACTTTTTGAAGATGAAAATTTGAAACCTCTTATCAGAAATATCTGGCTGATAGTACAATTTATATCAGATTCAGTTAAATCAAACAAATCTTTATACGCGAGATTATTCGTAACCATCCGATAAATATTTTAAGAAAAAAAGTAAAATATAATTTTAGGGATTTTTTAAACACAAATTATGTGTGATAATTCTTTTATGTAAATTGTTGTATTTATTATATAAGTAAGTTTTATAAATAAGCATAAATTAAAAAAAAAAAAAGAGTGTTCACTCAAAAAAGGGAGGTAATAATTCTTTGAATTAATTTCAAAGATTGAAGGCTCAGAGAGATTCTTAAATAATTTTGCACTAAATTTTATACTGAACCTTAATATTTTTAAGTCAAAATAATCAACAGAAATTATCAAAATATCTTCTAATTTTATTTTATAGTAACGTATCAAAAATAGATTTAAAGTGTTAATAATCCGTAAATGAAATGTCACCACTGTTTAATTTATATAGACTGTTTTCAAAAATAAAGGAACTAATGCTATAAATATAAATAAAATTGTTTTGTAGTGCCTAATGTACTTAAAACTCGATGTAAATAACAGTCACTCAAATATATTTTTTTTTCAAAGTCACAAAATATTTTCTATGATTAACTAATATAAAATATTCATTCGAGAACTAAAAACACCAAAATGTCTGCAATAACGCTTATACTTGAAGACTCGTTTTCACTCGATTTGCTTCCAAGAACTGACTCGGGGCAGAAGGTGTTGACTAAAATTCGGCGTTCGAAATTCTGTTTTGACGTTCTTGTTTTACATGTTTATTCTCACACACTCCGATTCTTTTAATAAGACCAATACTTATAATATTTTAAATTAGATAATTATCATATTCTTACTTTTACGTTGAAATGATTGCACTTGGAACTATTAGATGAATTAGACCCGATTTCCAGTTTCTCAAACTGTAACAATTTAAATCATTGCGCAAGTTACACAAACTAACCTCAAAAACAGTTAACACATAGGACCTATCCAAAGCTATAAGAAACTGTATACTGCGCGTAGTGTGGCAAGTTTAAGAAACAAGTCGCAAACCGTCTACTATCAGATAGCACGGATAGTGCTGCTACCTTTCACAACGCTTCAGTCGGAAGCGAACTTCTAAAATGGAAACAAAGGGGGCGGCAGCCTAAAATATCACCTAACGAGTGAATATCGTATTTTTTGCTTACTAATAGCAATAACTATTACAATAACAAAAAAGTTTGTTTAAGTATATTTATTTTAGTTTTATAAAGAATCACATTTTTCTTGAAAAAATTAAAAATTTGAAATTTTTTATTTTATTATATTTTTCGTTGAGCAAGTTATTAAATTTTAAAAACAGAAACGCTGGATTTTTTGGGGGGCTAAGCCCCCCAAGTCCACCCCTTTAGCCGCCTATGACCCTATTGTACATAGTTTTCTTATAATTAAAATAAAACATACAACTATTCTACTTGAAAAGGGTTGGTTAAATTTCAGGAACGGACAGGCTTCACACACACAAACAACGCTAGCAACAGGTGTGTCAAAAATGCATGTCCATGCATGAATTCTGCGCTCCCTATTTTTAACTACGATCCAGCTTATGCAATCTGAATCATGTTTATTAATTCATGTTTATTTATTTTTATTATTTATTTCATTTATTTTGGCAATGCACAGTACCGTTAATGGTTGTACTTTTGCATTATATATTTCCCCCTATTGTTACTTTTGCAAATAAACATTCAAATTTTTACAAATTACTTTATTTGGCAGAGTCTATGTACTCTTGAATTTACAGCAGTACAATATATTGCAACGTTACAACAATTCTACAAATATAGTTCCATGTACTCAACGCTACTAAATATGTATTACACCGGCCAGGTCGCAGGATTTGTTTCTCTCGTTGCATTAAGTATATGTAGTTGCACAATAATTAAATAGTTTTTAAAGTGTTGTTGACATGAAATAAATCATTTAAAAATGTTTAAAATAATCATACTAAGATTTATTCATTAACAGAAAAAAAATATTTCAATATTAAAATTTCAAACATTAGACACATAAATATTTACCTTTATGAGTGTTACAAAGTATACTGTAACCTGCAATGATATTCATAACATACCACAAAAAAATAAACACCCATATAATCTTATTGACTAAACAACATGTTAAACAAGTTATTTAAATTCTTTTTATTTCTGTGTGTCTGAAATTAACTCAACTTTTAAATACTGATAGCAACTCAGTTACAAACAAAATAAGATTAAGTTTCAAGAATGAATTTATTGTTGCTATAAACAAAAATAAAATAATCTACCATTTACTTCCAATCTATTACATATGGACTTATACTGACACACCCAAAAAATACTACAAAAGATTATTATTTCTTTACTAGATTTGCTTGTTAACTTACTCTGTTATCTAAGTATTATTTAATCTTAAAATTCTAATTATTATATTCATATTTAAGTTCTTTTTCGAGAGCTCTCTTCACAATAAAATATAATTGTTTTTGTATCACCTGCGTACAGTATATAGCCGTTACCGTTACGTGCATGTGTGTGTCCAGAATCCTGAGAGTATGATGATGTTGATGATGATGATGACTATGCTGATGTGGTGTTTGTTGTCTCTGTGGGTTGTTCCTGTTAGTGATGCACCAGCGTTCCTCCTTACATCTTGGTATAAGTGTGGTAGTGTGTGTGTGTCCATGTCGATCTGCAAATGGGCAGTGTAACGTCCTGTAGATTTGTTGAGTCCGAGTGTGTGATCACCCAAAATTGCCAGTGGTATTTGTACTGGTGGCGATTTGACAGGAACAGTCGTGCTTTCGACAGGTTAGAAATGGTCAGTTGGCTCCCTTTTTATTACACTCACTTTTTGGTTAATTATGGCGAACTTATGAACATACTCATCACATGAGCGATCTCATTGTTTGCGTAATTTTTCTCTGGTCACTCACATATACCACACATATGCCGTCAGTGATGTTAGACGTACCAACTTCTTGGTATACGTACCATTTTTTAGGGCCCCATACATTTTCCACGTAAATATTGTCCTGGTATGCAAAAATACCAACTTTCTGACATCAAGCATAAATTAATTTTTATTTTTTTATTTTCAAGAATGGAATTTCAGTAATTGTTATAATTAAAAACTTTAGTGTCGATTAAGGTTATTATTTACTGTTTACAATAATAGTTATTCGTAAGCCCTCAAGTTATTTAATTCATATTCATTTTCAAGCAATTGCGTGTGCTGGCCGTGTTTTAAGGTGAGAGATTTGTCATGAGTTAGATTGAGGTTCGCGTCCCACTGCCAACATTTTTTTTTCCAACTTCCCGCTAAGAAAATTGAAAATTTTCAAAACATAGGGAAGTTATTGTTTTCAGTCCGATTTTTGAAAATTGAGTTTTCAACAGATGTTGCGGTTTTGAGGTCCTAAGAAGCTATTCTGACTAGATATTAGTAGTTTTTTCTTTTAAATTTTCAACAGTAATTAATGAGACTAATAGTAATAATAATAATAATAATTATTATTATTATTATTATTATTTAATCAAGTATAGAAAATTTTTCGAATAATTATGATCTATGTTGTCTCGATGAACGCATTCTTTCAATCAGATTCTGTTATTGTAACAACTTTAGCTCAAAAAATGGAACTGGTATTCAAAGAGCTTTTATCAGCGTATACGATGCCAGAGTACATCGCCCGAACTCCTCTTAGCCAAATCATCCTGAAAGTCAGGATAAGTTTATACCTCTACAAAATATGTCCTTAGGTGTGCGTGTTTTAGAAGAGTTGAAAAGACCAGAAGTTGCGAATAAACCAGACGCCATTAAAGATTTTTTCATAAGATGCCGCAATTTGATGGCAAAACTTTGTGCTGAAATCCAGAAACGTTTTGACTTTGATGATCCGCTCTTAAAACTTCTTCCTTTACTACATCCTTCAACATCTCTGTCCGTATGAGAGCGCAGTAATAATCAGTCTCTTATGAAGCTCAGTGATTACATCCCAAGGGCCAAGCCTAAAGATCTAGTATCTTTGCAAAGGTTAGATGATGAATGGCGTCGTCTTCCACTAGATGATATACATGAAGATACAGTAGAGTCTCGGTTATCCGCCCTTCGATTATCCGCCGTTCCGTGTTATCCGCCGCCCAAGTGGCGTAAAAAAACGTAAACGTAAAAAATATTTTCTTTAATTACTGCAACTAAAATAGTGTGCCAATAGTTTGCGGGCGTGAGTGTACGTGCTCTCTTTGTGATTGCTCCTGACTGTACCACAGGAATTTGGCCTACTGCCCATCGCCTATTATAGGCTAGCTGTGACTCATGTGTCATTCACCCCACCCCACCCCCAACATCCAACGCTATCGCTCACATGCTCATCGCTTAGTAGACTGCAGTTTCTTGTTGTGTGCTGTAGTGAGCAGTGAGGCTATTTTTACGCGGTGTGTCCGTGAGTGACTAGTGCAGTTTTGGTGAAAGTGTCGTAGTGTAGTCTTGTTAATAGTGTTGCGATTATGGCTACAAAAAGGAAGAAAATTGTTTTATCAATAAAAGACAAGCTTGAGGCAATAAAAAGACTGGATAAAGGGGAAACACTGCAGAAGGTGGCTGACCACTACAGCGTTGGTCATCGTTGGATTGGAATCACAGTTGGAGATTGGAAGAAGAGACGATTAGAATTAGAAAAATGGTGTTCCTCACGAGTTACTGAGACTGCTTTTAAATATAGAAAAACTATGAAAAATAGTGATTATGAAAAAGTTAGCGAAGCATTGTACATTTGGTTTACTCAGTTCAGGGAGAAAGGGGTGCCTATTTCGGGACCTATCTTAAAAGAAAAGGCGTTGCAATTTCAAAAAGAATTTAACGAAGGTGATGCAGATTTTACAGCAAGCGTTGGCTGGCTTGATAGATGGAAGAAGCGTTATGGAATCCGTCAGTTGAATATTTGCGGCGAGAAACTGTCATCAAACTTTCAAGAAATGGAGCAGTTTAAGAAAAAATTTCAAGACTTTGTTGAAACTGAAAGCTAAACAGGAGATCAAGTATTTAATTGTGATGAAACAGGCCTTAATTTCAAAATGTTACCGAGTAAGAGCCTTGCAGCTAGAACTGAAGCTACAGCCCCTGGCTATAAACGTAGTAAAGAGAGTGACTATTTTAGCATGCAGTAATGCCACAGCAAACCATAAAATGGACCTGGCAATGATTGGAAAGTCCAAAAACCCTAGGTCTTTTAAAACCATTTCAAAACATGCTCTTCCAGTAAAATATTTCAATTGAAAAAGTGCATGGATGACTAGTGAAATTTTTAAGGAATGGTTTTTTAAAGAGTTTGTTCCTTCTACAGAGAAGTTTTTAAAAGACAACAACCTACCCAGAAAAGCAGTTTTACTGCTAGACAATGCCCCAACTCACCCTGCTCCAGATGAACTTAGAGATGGGGACATACAGGCTATGTTTTTGCCACCAAATGTGACTGCCATTTGTCAGCCTATGGACCAGGGTGTTTTGGAAACACTTAAACGAAACTATCGAAGAAAGCTTCTGTCAACAGTCATACAAGAAATTGAAGATGGGCAAAACTTGATTAAGAAGTTGAAAAGTATAAATTTGAAGGATGTCGCTTATTGGGTCGCAAGGGCCTGGGCTAACGTCGGGGCACAAACAATTGTGAAGTCGTGGCATAAGCTGTTGGGCGAGGACGAAAATATGGCTGAAAGCATGCTGGATGAACTTCATGAAAGTATTTTGCCCTTGGTGCAACGTATCCCTGGATGTGAGGATGCATCGTTGGATGAAATAAGGAATTGGCTTTCAGGAGACGACCAATATGAAATAACTGATGAAGAAATTGTAACACTTGTTAATAGCGATGATGTTGTTGAAGGTCAAGACTCTGAAACTGTTGAGCCCCAAAAGATCACACACAAAGAAGGGGTTAAAGCTCTTGAAGCAGCCATTCAGTACGTTGAGCAGCAAGAGGAAGCCAGGGTTGTCGACATAATGATGCTCCAAAGATAGCGAGACTTGGCAGCAAAGAAGTGGGAATCATCAGGGAGGCAGTCGAAGATCACTAATTTTTTTCACTCATCATGAACTGAACTCTCACTTCCAACATTTCTGACAGTGTAAGTCAATTTTATTACGTACACATTGTAGAATGACGGAAACTCCTCTCCTTAAAGTCCCGCGTTGGGTTCGTCAATTTGTAACTAGACGAGTATGCGTCTATAATTTATGGTTTAAATATTATTATTATTAAGTTGTCTCAGGGTTCTTTTACTGTTAATTGGGTCTTGCTCTCGGCTAATCGTGATTGTTCTATATCAAATTTTATTATTATTTTATACTGTTTAGGGACTTATTCCCCTCAATTCAACCTATTGTTGAATCCAGGATTGAATAACTCGGTACTTACTCTTTTTTCGTCGTATTAATTGTCTGTTTTTATATAATTTAATTTTGTATATTATATTTACTGTTAAAATTCTTTCACTGGACGTTCCGTTGACTCTTTGTAGAGCAGCTGTCTTGAGGAGATCAGTTGTTTCTTCCTATACACTAACATACACAAACACAGATATGGTACACATAACAACTCATATATATTATTATTGTATAAGATTATAAGTATGTTGATCTGAACGGTTGTAAACAAAACAAGGAATCATTCAATTTGAATAATTCGCATTCTCAGTAAGGTACCAACCGCCTCGTTTTTCTCCTCTAAGCTGTAATTTTACTGTTACAAATAAAGTCAACTCCTTCACTGGTAAAAAACAATAATGGCAATTTATTCAAATAACACACAGTGAAATTCAATACAATAAGGAGTTTTATCCTTCTTCTTAGTTAACAATAAATACTTTTAAAGTAAACATGAACTCTAAAACAAATGATGAGCTCTAGTTGGCATGACTGCCTCTGATTAGTAATACAATGTGGTTTGACAAATTTATAGGTTATGTCGGATTGTTCGACTTGAAAATTTAACGATGATGATAATAACAAAAGTAGTAGGTTCTTTTAAACTGCAAAATACACCTTCTTGGAATAATAGCTACGGTTCGAGTCAACATAAAAATAAAAATTCAATGATTATTAATGAAAAAACATAAAATATGAACCATTGTTCATAGTTAGGCACTTGCTTCATACATAGTTTAGTACAACAGTATTTGGTTAAAGGTAGTGAATTATTTATTAATAATTAATAGTGATTGTTATAATCCATTATCATGTACTACAATCATCTATGAAATTGGATACTCCCATTTCAGGTAAATGTAATTTGTTTATTATAGTTATCGCACACCGGCGAAACTATTAATTGAATTTAATAACAAAATATTTATACTTCCATCTACTGATGGTGTTAGAGTACGTATACTCTTCATTGATATCACAATGTCTTTGTTTATCCTAGCTATTTACAGTATACAAATAGTTAAACTGTCATTACTCAGAACGTTCAATTTCAACATTGTTCATTTGTACTTATTGGTTCCCTTCTATTAAAGATAGGGAATTGAATTGTTTCTATATTTCAATTTTAATCGCTTTTAGCGTTCAATTATTTTGCTTATAGACTATTCATGATATAATATTCGTAATTAATAATACTTGCGTCTCTCGTCGGTTGAAGATTTACACTTTATTAATTATTAACACTTTTTTAATTAATTAAAATTGATTAATTAATTATTTGAACTTTATCACAACACTGCACACACTCCTATGCGCATAAACTCCGATTAGATTACACTTGTAAATATACTGCACTGATTCTTCTGATAGACAACTTATGTCTCAATTTGAGGTTAACATGGTTGATGCTGTTTTGCTGTCAAACGCACGTTTTTCTGAGGCGTTGACTAGCGTGCATTCCGCTTCGCTGTTGTTGTAAAACTGTCTCCGGCTCATGGGCTGGAATGATGAATTTCGGATTTTTTATGTGTTCTGATTGGTCAGTTTTTTCCAAATCGTTTATTTACGGTAGACTTCGTCAAAATAGACGCTATCCTAAGCGTCAGACTTTGGGGACAAGATTATGAAAATTTGGTTTACACGACTATGCGGAAGGGCTAAGCACAATGCAATTATTTTTAAAAGTCTAATATCTTTCTTATAATTGCACTGAGAATGTTGTGCTTACTCTCATTGTTCGTGTTTTTGAAAGACGATTAATTTGAGTCCCCTTATCATATATTTCTGATAAGGGTTATCAGACTTGGCACTTAGCATTTATGCTTGGTGTCCATTAAACCATTAAATATTAACAATTCATGGTTTTTATGTTATTTTTTATAGTAATGTCTCACTCTTAATCTACTGTACAAATTTCCCTTAAAACTATGTCCTATTATTAATACTATGTCCTTTTTCATAGCTTCACTCTTAAACTTATGGTCATACATTTTTGGTTTGCTCATTACACAGTAATAATAGTATTTGATTAACTTTTAACAAGTTGTAATGAAACATTGATGGGTTAAGTCACTACTGACAGTGTTCTTTTTCCCTAACTTGTTTGTTTAATGCCTTAATTATCACATATGAATCAGGCTTGCTATGCCTATATGGCTTCACTTGGTAGTATTGTCATACATTTTGGTTTCTCTTATATCCTATTAATAACAATATTTGATTAGGTTCTAACATAGTATATTTATACCTTGGTGGGTTAAGTCACTACTGGCAGTGTTCTTTTTCCCTAAATTATTTGTCAAATGCCTTAATTATCATTGATGAATCAGGCTTGCTATGCCTATATGGCTTCACTTGGTAGTATTGTCATACATTTTGGTTTTTCTTATATCCTATTAATAACAACATTTACTTAAGTTCTAACATGGTATATTTATACATTGATGGGTTAAGTCACTACTGACAGTGTTCTCTTTCCCTACATTATTAGTTTAGTGCTTGTATTATCACTCATGAATTGGGCTTGTTATGTCCATATGGCGTTACTTGATAGTATGCTTAATATCATAGACATTTTAGATGTATTGTTCTCTGATTGATAATTGAAATATTTACTAGGACCTTATAGTTATTGTGATGCAGTTCACTCTGCATTTGATTCTGTGATTAGCAAGGTTTGGCTTCTGTAAACTTTATCTGCAGCTAGTTGTCATAATGGTTGAGTTATAATGACATTTATATAAACTATTTAAATGGTTATTTTGGTTACAATTGTTCATAGGAATAGTATTCTGTCCGACACCAAATCATTAATTGGGTTACTTGCTTTGTACAATGTGTTTATTACATAATTTTGGTTGTATAGTGTCACTTTGCCATTACAAGCATTTGGTCATATTTGTATTACTTAAATATATCTTTTATATACTATTATACTATTAGCTATCGTGTACAAAACATTCCTTATATGCTCTATTTACTTCCTATCTCATTACATTTTGGTCTAACATTGTTTTGGTTCATTTTTTATCAAGTTTTATTGAAAACTGGATGCCCAGATTAGGTTATGTCATAGGTTCAGTAAACGTTGATGTGTTGTTTATGTGTGTATATTTCTATCTTAAACTATTCGACTGGTTTTCATTTCATGTTTGTACATTGGTTATTGGTTATCAATAGTTCATATTTAGTTTACTACTATATTATCTTATTTGTTGTTAATTAGTGGGTTTGTATGTACATCATTCCCACTGTACAATTGGTCATTCACTATTTTGTTTGCATATTTCTCTGTTTATTCTATAACTACACATCATTTAGCTATCATAAACTCATCTTGTCATAAATCAGGTTGCTTGTGACTCTTTATTTACAATATTTAATATTTATTTACAATAATGTGTTTCACATAAACAATAAATGTGTTCATTAAATGAGTTGTTGTCAATGTTGACTTTACCATACAGCTTAGGGATTCATATCATATAATTAATTAACATTTCTTCCTTCTTCTTAATACAAATATTCCTTCAGGGTTTATGTTAGTTTGTTTTACTTCAATCTTCTTCACTTATTCTTCTTGTGTTTGCTCTGGTGATCTTCCTTCTTCCTTCTTCTTTCTTCACTGATCTCCTCCTCACTATTGTTCATTTTATACATGATGAGGTTTTCACTTGTCTTCTTCACGCTGGTTCTTCCTTCTTCTTTCTTGAAGTTGTCCTTGTTGTGTTCTTCTTCCTGACTCTTCTTTCTTCTTTTGTTGTCTTGTCCTCCTCACTGATTTTTCTTTCTTCTTTGGTTGTGTGGTGGCCTTCTCACTGATCTATTGGGTATAGTATGTCGGTCGTCTCTTCTTTATTTTTCCTTTCTTCTTTCTTGGTGCATTTACTAGTGAATTCCTTTCAATGATGCTTCACTTATTCTAACTTATGGTACTTTTCTTTAGTATACTTGGTGGTAGTCTAGACCTTTTAATGTATTTTTTCTAGTGGTGGCCTTCAAATTAATTTTCAGTACTTAGGTGGATGTGGTAACATATGTACTGTTACAACATTAGTCTGATTTTATATTTATTTTTAGTAAATTTTTCTTGTTAAAATTTACTGAATTCTTAAACTTGAAGCGTGAAGTACTAAAGTAGGCGTAATTGTTTTCTCTTTTTTTGTAAGTGTATAACTTTAATATTGTTGCTTGTTCTCTAAAATGTTTTACTATAATTTTGTAATATAATTGTACAGTACTGTATTGTTTTCTCTATTGATTTGTTGTAAAACGTGATTTTTATTAATTACATTTACAAAATTACAATGTAATTTTATGATAAATTTGCGTTTTATTCAACTCTCCCTATTATCCACCATTCCAGCTTATCCGCCCTTCCGCCAGCCCGTTTATGGCGGATAACCGGGACTCTACTGTATTGCTAAAGAAACAGAAGTTGACGTTTCCTGTCATAAAATTTCGCTGCTAAAGGATAGTGAGAACTGCAATAAATACGTAGACTACTCCATTTTGCACTAGCTGCTCTCTGTATTCCTCATGCAAATGCTGACTGTGAAAGAGCTTTCAGCAAATATAATCTAGTAAAAACTAAAACAAGAAATAGGCTTATGATTAAAAACATTGAGGGAGCTATGGTGGCATCACAATGTGTCAAGTCCAATAAAAATTGCTGTGCAGAATTCGAGCCTGAAAAAGATATGCATGACCGAATGACCTCTGCAATTTTGTATGGTGATAAACAACAGGAGAGTCCAGAAGACGATACAAGTGTGGACGATCATGATTTTACTTTTGAAGATAAGTAAGCTAAAACTGCAGACCAAAAATGTATGTGATATTAATTACTATATGTATCTCAAGTGAGTGCAATATTGAAGTACTATTATAAAACTATCATATTGACTATTGAAAATTTCATAGTTTTATTTAAAATGAGATGCTCTCAATTAGTTACTAGTATGTTCTTAAATACATGCTAGCAATAATTTTTCTATGATTATTGTTATATTATTTTTCTCTTTAAATAATTTTAATTATTTATGCTTGATATTACTATTATATTTATTTTCAAATTACTTTAAATAATACAAGTTCTGTTTCGTAATTCAAATTCAAATTTACGCGTCAATCAGATGAAATAAAAATTGCCAACCTATTCATATTGTGTTATTTTTATTTACAAGTTTGGTAGTAATCCTTAATGCTTAGATGTCTAAATACGTATATAAGTATTTTTATATACGCATGTGACCATAGTCTGTATCGTATTAGAGTGGCATCATATCATACTATATCCATAGAACACATACTATTGTATTCATGCTATTGCATAAGTATACCAGTTTTTTATTTAAAATACCAGCTTTTAGTGACATCTGTATCAGGAACATCGGGCCACTTTCTAACAACACTGTACGCCGTATCTTACACTGGCACAGCAGGTGTTCTCTCGACAGGTCAGATTTTGTCAATTCCTGCAGTTTCTTGCACAAAACTGTATAAAACTGTTCCTTATACTTTCTATGTTAATTACATATTAAACATACCGCCCTGGGCAAATGTGCAAATATATGTATTGTTGCATATATTCCCCAGGTTGGTTTAAATAAAATTTGACTGTTAGTCAAAATGTTAATTACATATTAAACATACCGCCCTGGGCAAATGTGCAAATATAAGTATTGTTGCATATATTCCCCAGGTTGGTTTAAATAAAATTTGACTGTTAGTCAAATTTTATTTACACAAATATACATGTGTAACTTATAATTATAATTACATCTTATTAACTAAATTACAATTGGGTTTTAACTCTATAAAAGTAAATATTTTTATCGGATGGAATAAACCTTTCCCTTGTTGCGGAGGGTGACAAACATTCTTTTTCCCTATATAATAGCAGCAGTTCACATCCAGCTATTGTGTTTACCAACACACTTGTTCACTGTCCATTTTAGTCGGCTTAATTTTCTCACTCTCCGTTTCCTTGTTCTCGTCATAATAGACAATAAACTTCCTGTAGTGTTATGTGTAACGTTATGCTGCTACTATACTTCCTTATTTTCCATCGCTCGCGGTGAAATCCACTGTTATCTATACAAATATCACAGCTGTTCATATACTTACGTACGTTTCTCTTCCCGTGTGACTCTGGTTTCCCCCTCTCTAAATATTTAAGAGAATTAGTTGACTTACTACAAAGTTTTGTTTCTCTCTCTGCTCTCTGTATAATATTAGTTTTATTTCTGTACTCGGTGCAAAACATGTGTTCGTCCTGCGCAAGTAAAGTTAACGTTTCTTCCATATTTTTAACCCCTAGTGTTTTACTGGTGAATTTACTATCGTGAAAGTGATGTGCAAATTCCGTACTAATTTGTGTTGTTTAATTGTGAGAGTTAAATGTTTACTTCTTTCTACACGTTGGATTACGTACTCCCCAACGGTGAGTGCAACTTTACCTTGATACTTACTATTTTCTACTTGGTTTCTTATATATTTTTCCGTGTAAAGTTTTCCATAGCAACCTTCAAACAATGAGTTTTTAAAATGTTCGTTAGTAGTTACATTATATCGACCATTCGTATACCATCTTACAGCATAACCTTGAAACTGTTCACTAATAAAGCTATTTTTCTCTTTATCAGTTAACACATTTCCTGTTAAATCCATATCTCGTTCCCAGTTTAGTAACAATTTTGTCCTTTCATCACACAGTGTTGTATCTACCATTTGCTTCCTTCTTCAATTCCGTTCTTAGATGTTTTACCTTTCCACGTTGATTTTTCCTTAGTGTATCTTTTTCACTGGAATATTCTTTTGTGGTTATGTTAAGCATGACTACGGCAATTTCCAACCTTATTATTCTGGCTTCCAACTCCTGCGTCTTATTGATGTTTTTATGGACTTGTTCACTGACTGCTTTTCTTTCCATACCCTGCTTCTGCTTTGCTACTATAAATTTCTCATTCCATTGTTCAGCTACTTGGTTCACACTATCTTTTAATTCTTTAGACCATCCTGCTTTCTGATCTTTAAACTCTAATGCATCTATGCACTTATCCGTGTCTACTAGTGGTGTAGTTTTATCTACGATATTTTGTTCTACTTTTTCTCTTACTCCTACTCTTAGTTTTGCATTATATTCTTTTAATTTACTTCTTAATTGTTCTTTATCTGGTGTTAACTCTTCTATGTTTCTATCTATTCTAGCATATACATTTTCTCTTATACCATATTCATCATAAGGTTTCCCATCACCTCTATCATTGCCTCCATACTGAAGTTAAACGTTGTTAACAAGTTGAATTATTTTTATTATTTATATTTTTTAAATAATTATCATTGGTAAACTGCAACTCTATTGGTATTTTATTTAATATTATTTATTTATATTTGTTATTATTATAAATCATTTCATACCAACAATTTCTCTCCTCTTTTAGTTTTGTTGAGCGCCAGTTGTGAAATACACAATATTACAATTACAATATAATAACACTAATAACAATACACTTATTAATTCTGAACCAACTTATTATGGTTCGTTAATTATCGAAGCACACTAATTTATTATGGCTTCTTTGACTATCGGGGCCCCATTTTGGGCACGCCAATTTATTATGTAAATTGACTATCGAGCCACATGTTGGTCGCACCAATTTATTATACAATGTTACAACAATTCTACAAATATATTACCATGTACTCAGCGCAACTAAATATGTATTACACCGGCCAGGTCGCAGGATTTGTTTCTCTCGTTGCGTTAAGTATATGTAGTTCCACAATAATTAAATAGTTTTTAAAGAGGAGTGATATGTTGTTGACATGAAATAAATCATTTAAAATAATCATACTAAGATTTATTCATTAACAGAAAAAAATTTCAATATTAAAATTTCAAACATTAGACACATAAATATTTACCTTTATAAGTGTTACAAAATATACTGTAACCTGCAATAATATTCATAACATACCACAAAAAAATAAACACCCATATAATCTTATTGACTAAACAACATGTTAAACAAGTTATTTAAATTCTTTTTATTTCTGTGTGTCTGAAATTAACTCATCTTTTAAATACTGATAGCAACTCAGTTACAAACAAAATAAGATTAAGTTTCAAGAATGAATTTATTGTTGCTATAAACAAAAATAAAATAATCTATCATTTACTTCCAATCTATTACATATGGACTTATACTGACACACCCAAAAAATACTACAAAAGATTATTATTTCTTTACTAGATTTGCTTGTTAACTTACTCTGTTATCTAAGTATTATTTAATCTTAAAATTCTAATTATTATATTCATATTTAAGTTCTTTTTTGAGAGCTCTCTTCACAATAAAATATAATTGTTTTTGTATCACCTGCGTACAGTATATCGCCATTACCGTTACGTGCGTGTGTGTGTCCAGAATCCTGAGAGTATGATGATGTTGATGATGATGATGATGACTATGCTGATGCGGTGTTTGTTGTCTCTGTGGGTTGTTCCTGTTAGTGATGCTCCAGCGTTCCTCCTTACATCTTGGTGTGAGTGTGGTAGAGTGTGTGTGTGTGTGTGTGTGTCCATGTCAATCTGCAAATGGGCAGCGTAACGTCCTGTAGATTTGTTGAGTCCGAGTGTGTGATCGCATAAAATTGCCAGTGGTATTTATACTGGTGGCGATTTGACAGGAACAGTCCTGCTTTCGACAGGTTAGAGATGGTCAGTTCGCTCCCTTTTTATTACACTCACTTTTTGGTTAATTTTCGCGAACTTATGAACATACTCGTCACATGAGCGATCTCATTGTTTGCATAATTTTTCTCTGGTCACTCACATATACCACACATACGCCATATCTTACACTGGCACAGCAGGTGTTCTCTCGACAGGTCAGATTTTGTCAATTCCTGCATTTTCTTGCACAAAACTGTTCCTTATACTTTCTATGCTAATTACATATTAAACATACCGCTCTGTGCAAATATGCAAATATATATGTTTTGTTGCAATATATTAAATTAATATATTAAATATTATATTTAGATTGATTTAAAATTTTGTATATTAAAATTAAAATTGGTTTAAATATATTAATTGTTTGAGAAGTTTTTACATTATACAGAAATAGTCTAATGTATAAATATTGAATTCTATATAAGTAACTCGACGTTTCTTGCAGTAATTTAATTTCTTTTAAAAAAGAAATATACGAATTATACTACTTGCAGAAGAAAGAAATTGAATAACATCACAAATATTGAATTGTATAGCTACTGTACTTCTACGGGTACTAGTACTTAGATTTTTAAAAATATGTTTAAACTTTATTGTCATTTACTTGTAATCTACATTATGCATTATGTTTATTATTAATGTATAGCAAAATTTATAGTCAATTATGATTGTTACTATTTTTAGAATTTCAGTTACATTCCTTCTCTGTTATACTAACATAGATAGTGTTACTAATGTATATGAATTAGTACTTAAAATAGTATCTTTATTGTGTAAAATAATACAATTTGTTATTTTATAATAATCATAATGTTATATATTACATATTTCTGACAGTAGAATGATCAAATTTAATCAAGGGCTTTAATTTTGCAAAGTAAAGAACTCTATAAGTATCAGACAGTATCCGATTAGTGCAGAGTATCTTTGTTCTTCTGTAACGGTCAGAACAATATATATTATTTGTCAGTAACATATTTAGAGATGTCCAAATTAACATTTTTTATGTACAGAGTGGTACTGGCTCAGCCACCTGATGCCCCTGATTCACCAGATGCTTCAGATATCTCTGACACAGAGGTATTACTCCGCTGGAAGCAGCCAAAAGAAGATGGGAATTCACCAGTAGTTTGCTACAGTCTGCAATATAAAGAAGCTGGTCAGTGTTTCTAAGCACTTATCAAATAATAAAATATCAGTACAAATAATATACCAATACAAATAAAATTCCAATTAAAATCTGAAACATGCTGAGACAATATTTCCAACATATTTTGCTTCTTGTAGCTTATTTGTGTATACAGAGAGAAGAACACAGTAACTATTGCCCCACACATGCA
This sequence comes from Magicicada septendecula, assembly GCA_034769895.1. Taxonomy (NCBI): domain Eukaryota; kingdom Metazoa; phylum Arthropoda; class Insecta; order Hemiptera; family Cicadidae; genus Magicicada; species Magicicada septendecula. The sequence goes on along the minus strand of CM068367.1, from coordinate 620,415,720 downwards.
CACAACCACACACCAAACCATACAAATTTGTGTCTAACAGAATCTGGACTGTATTATGTGGAAATAAAGCTTATGTGAATTGTGTGTGCATGTGTATGGGTGTCTAAACAGGATAGATAAAATAATTTGTGCTTTTTTAAATCCATCTTACATACAATCTGCTGTTATGGATAGTAAGCTTGCTGTGTGATGTAGAAATACAATTGACACACTGAAAGAGATTCCAGTGAATCAATTTCTACCTAAAGTTCTCAGAACACATGTGCACACACACACACACACACACACAGTTGCAGTAGCACTGAACAATAATCAGAATCTGTTAAGAAGATTAGAGAGTTTAAAGCATTTGAGTCCCAAAGGTCCACAGTTAGATTGACCACTAGTCTGTTTAGATAGCCACTGATAAATACCCCGGAATTGAGACTGTGTCTAGTGATCTTTTCGCAAACCTCTGGCATATGTTAAGTCATTATATAGACTTTGTTTGGAATATACCAAGGAGCTCTTGGTAGGCACCTTGGGAGGTACGACTTGAGCACAGAGCTCTTTATTTTGAAAACACTGTAGAATTTGAAGATTTGAGATACTGGGAGAACTCCCAAACTGTGTAAGTCCATTTGCACTACAAGATGGTGTTGTGTAGCAGTGTTTTATTGTTAGTTGTTAACTGTGAATTATGGCCAAGTAGCCATTACAGCTTTCTTAGTTCCACTTTGTGTTGCTTTCTTTTGGCGCAAATATGGTGTTACGATGTTAGTTTTTAATCTAAATGTATTCCCAAGTGTTTCACATGATCAGAAAGAACCAGATGGCATTCATTTAGAGGGATTGAAAGAAAGTTGCTTTTGTTCACTCACTGCACTGATAATAGATTTGTCTTTATTGGCTTTAATTTCTCTCTACTTATATATACATTTCCTATTATGTACAGGCTCTTTCGAAAATATCTAGAGGTGATTTTGGATCTAGATCTGAGGCCAGGATAGCTGCAGCAGCGAATGTTGTTGCAACCGTGATTAAGCTTATAGTAGGAAGGTCTGCTAAGGTGGGTGCTCCTGTTATGGCCATGTTCCTGATATGGCCACCCACCTATTGTGAGTTAGCTAACCAAAAATTCCGCTAGATGGCATCACCATCCAGTGAAGGGCCCTCCTAGTGTGTCACGTGATAATTTACCATCCAGCCAGGTTGAGCAATATGGCGTCAGTTGTCTGTTTTGTGTTTTTCGTGTGACTGCTTCTTGTGTTTCTCTGGTGAGTCTCCTTTGTTTTATGCATGTTTTCAAATACTTTTTTCATGAAAACCATCGTACTCTATTCAGTTTTTAATGCTCTTTCGATTGGTGTTGTCGTTGATGGCGTATCTTTTACGAGTTGTTCATAATAAACGATTTTCGTGAAAGGTGACCTGCTCCTGATATGGCCACCCACGTGGCCATATCAAGTTCACTTCACGTTTATTTTTTCTCCTGACAAAATTACTCAATAAAAACCTTTTTTTTGTGTTTTAGATATAAAATAATGTCTGACAACATGAAGAAGAGGGGATTATGGATTGAAGAAGCCATGTCCAAGGCAGTGAGCGGTGTGAAGAGTGGGAAGTTCTCAGTTCAAGGGGCAAATAAAAGTTTAAAGTACCTAGACGTACTTTACGCCGTTATTTGGAGAAAGATGACCCCTTAAAGAAGTAAAAGATAGGTGGAAAACCCACCTTTACGCCTGAACAAGAAAAACAGCTATGCCAGAGAATTTTCTGTTTGTCTTCTGTGGGTTATCCATTGACTCCTAACATCCTTAAACTCAAGGTTTTTCGTTTTTGTCAAGAAAACAATATCCCAAATCGTTTTAAAGGTCGTAAGTGGTTCGACAGTTTTTTGAAGAGGAACCCTGACGTTGCACGACGGAAAGGTTTACAACATAAATTGTAAATGTTAATTTGTTAAACAACTTCATTTTTATTGGAAAATCCTGTTTTGAATCCACTTTTGAATAACAAAAAAAGGATTATTTAGTATCATGTTTATTCATTTACACCAAAATGATGTAATTTTAGTAGAACTGCACTATGAAACTGAAAAAAAAACACGATTTGTAGAATATGAAACAAGGGTGGCCATATCATGTGCACATGTTCCTGATATGGCCACTAGGTAGACTTTTGGAATTTTTTTTTTTTGGACCAGTAAAACTATTTTTATGGGGAATTACAAAATTTTTTATGAAAGTCCATTAGCCTGAGAACGATTAAAACAAAAAATGGTTTTGATTTTTTCCAAAATGGTGGCTAGAAAAATTCTCACACCTTAGCATGGCCATATCAGGGACACCTACCTTACATAACAGTACAGTACTGACCCCAAAATACTGTTCTCTTAACTCCCAATCCTATTTGAGAATGTTTAAGAAACGAGTATTGATCTGTTAAATATGATTTAATAAATGCTAATAGTTGGTTAGGAAGGAGTTTTTTCAGTGTGTAACACACACCTGTATGCCACACTTTGTCATTCTCCTGGCTAATGGTCTATGGATGCTGCAGAATAATATCTCTTGCCCCCTAAATCATTATTGATTTTATTAATTACCCTTTGAATTTACTTAACTGTACTGTGTTTGAAAAGAAAGTCAAACTATTGGTTTGGAATTATTTGTTTTGTCTTCAATTATTGTTTTAAAGAGTCTAAATATCGTTTGAAAAAATGTATAAAATATGTAGTAAACTAATAGGTCCATGTGAGTTTAAATTTCAGCTTTTTTGCTTGACTCAGGTACCATAACTTTGTGAAAATGGAAAGTGCTCTAGTCTCATTGCATAGTGCATAGCTGGTGTAATAGCTTTGAAGCCTTTTTCTGGTAAATTTTGCAAGATCTGAGCAGTAACAAAATGAAAGCCAGGTATTTTACTACAGTTAATAATTTTGTTGACGGCAGTATTGTGAACTTTGACAGCAGAGGGTCCAGTTGATATGGAGCATTTAGATATTCATGATGTACTTTCTCATCTTCAAGAACAGAATTTCAAGTGAAAGGTTGGACATCATTTTTAAGGTGTAGAGCAAAGGTAGTCGCTTATACTTGGTTTGTTCATGCCCCAGTTACTGTTTGGGGAAAAGATTTTTTTGCTAAGGCAATAAAAATAGTTTGATAAGGCTTTTTTACTTTTTTAGTGGCTTTCATCATGAATAATCCATGGATTCAGTATCTGCAAGCCTGCTGAAGTAGTACTGAACTGAAATAGCTATTGTTTGTTCTTGTTCTTTTGTGGTTATATTGAGTATTGGTTTCTCTTTTGGGTTTCTAGTATTCTGCTAATATTTTGTTCTCTGCCTCTGCTCTTTTGTCTTATCTGTAAATAATACAGGATATTCCTCATTGCAGATATAGATGTCACTTATTGATGATGCTTCTGAAATGGCTTCTTGAATATTACAAGTTAAACAAGATAATATTTAATGATATGCTTATGCCTATGAGTTAGTCAACATGCACGGCAGATCTTTAGTAATGTTTACAAGGTTGGGTAACGTTGCAATTTTGAATGCTCTAGAGGTTTCCATGACTTCTGATTATCTACTGGTATCTAGGACAACCTCATAACATTACTGTGGTATGCAGGCAACTTGGTAGAGCATAAGTAGCAGTTAGTGAGTTGTTGTGAGCTGCGATTTGCTGCATGATTATGGCAGTGACGTAGTATAGAGTGTTAATTGTTAATTATTGTATGTGGACATTTATATTTGGCAACTTATATTATTTGTTGTCATATCATGTGTTAGACAATTGTTAACTTTGAAAATTGTTGTATATGAGTGTTTTTATTTATTAAAACTGTTGTCACTACTGCCACCAGAGAGTAACGATTTCTCTGGTGTTCAATGATTTATTTGAATGATTGTGGAAAAATACTAAATTCTTAATTTTGCCGCAGGCACCAGGAAAACTACAAACCTACCCATAGCTGGTATTCATATTATAATATTATAAACTGATATGTGATACCTAACAAATTTATATACTAAAATTTGATGAATGGAACAATACTAAATTAAACTTGAGACTAACAAGTAAGTAGAACTTCAATTAAAAGAGAAACTTATATGTAAATATAATAATATAAACAATGAGACTACTCCTACTAATTATATTTAAATCTTCCTGATTAATATCTTTAAACAGGAGCTCTTTAAACCCCATGGTAAATATGTGCTACTTAAATTGTCTATTTCTCTAATTCTAATTGTTGATTTTTATAGATACAGTGGACTGGAAGGATGTTGCAAGTAATATAGACCATGAATTCTTTGTCATTAGAGGTCTTAGACCAAATATTGCCTATCAGTTCCGTCTTAGTGCTAGAAATAAGATAGGTTGGAGTGAAAAAGGAATTCCTACAAAACCTATCAAAACTAAAGCTGAAGGTAATTATTATGTCTCTGTTCAGTGCTTTTATGAATGTTCACATTAGTATCAGATGCTAACAGTACAAAACCATTATTAGTACACAATTTACTAATATTATAAAATGTATTATTAATTTTTAGTTATTAAATTATTACATATATTGTTAGTGTGGAATTACTCTTTAGCATTTGTTACATATAAATTGTGTATGTTACAGTGAATGTTGAAGTTTCAGTTAAGGTTGACAGTGACTAGTTACGGTCGACATTCACTGAACGGTTTAGTGAAAGTTGAATACTCATATTACAATATCATTCATAATCAACTTCCACTAGTGAATGTCGACTTTTACTAGGGAATGTCAACCTACCCTACTGCACCTTAGGGAACGTGTATCAACACTAAAAATACTGAAAGAATAAATTAGCAATTACTGTCGGAATAAACAAAAATATACTTTATTTAAGGTTGACTTATACAAGTATAACTATGTACTTCAAAATAAAGCAGCAATATTACAACATTTTAATACATCTAAACTCTTCATTTACAATTTTATTTTATTTATTACAGCACGGTAATGCATTATGACACTTAGAATTACAAAGGACATTATTTTTCTTGCAGGCACATTTTTTTGATTGACATTTAGTTTGGCAAATGCCCTTAAAGAATCCTTGGCCACTTCCAGTTGATTGCCTGTTGCAATGGTCTGTAAAGAAAGTGTCTTGTCGGACACTTTCATTAACAATATTTGTAGGACAAGCACTAAATTGTGATCTGCAAAATTGAAATTATCTGTAGATTATAAATTGATTAATTAAGTTCAGTATTTGTATGAGTGCGCATGTGGTGTGGCTGTGCTGTATTTTTAACCCCTTCCATCCCCTGTCTACTTATATCCCTAACAATCTCGTTATTTTAAAAGACCTTACCTAGCATAAAAACTAGTTTTACTAGAATAAAAACTTATCTAGCATACAGCTGCTTCAGCACACCATCTCTGGTTCCAAGTCTCTAAAATGTATCATCCACTGTGTCCAAGACGATACTGAGAACTGATCTGGAATCTCCTCTTCCACGGTCTACATTGGGAACTGGAATTCGTACAGTACAACCTTTATCCACCTATGGTAGATACTGGTCTGATGAACGTTTCATCTGGTTTGCTTGGTTTGTTAAGCAGTTGGATGCCTCCTCTTCTCTTTGTCATATTATTTCTAGTGTTGATTGATCGAGGTTGGTTAAGCTGTATGAAGAATCTTCTAGCCTATTTTCATGTTCTAAAAGCAAGCTCTCATCTTGTTCCATCCCATCGGGGGTCATATCTTGTTCCATCATATCGGGGCTCTCATCTTGTTCCATCACATCAGGGCTCTCATCTTCTCCTACCTTAGTTTCTTCTGTTTCATGTTCATCGCCAACATTAATTTGCTTAAATACAGCTTCCAGGTCCTCTTCAGATTCCACATTAGATAAGGATTCAATAGGTATGTTCAAAGAAGCTAATCCATGCCTAGGTGGACAACCAAACATCACTTCGTATGGTGATCTTTTTATACCACTGTGTAGTGCACTATTTTTCATGAGTTGAATGAATTTCAAACCATGACTCCAGTGGGATGTTTTGTGATCTTGAATCCGCGTAGTAAGCATGTTTTACACGTCTTGATTAGCTCTCTCGACACTTCCTTGGCTTTCACAGTACTTAGGTTTGCCGTGGACATTTTTAAAATTAGGCCACAAAACAACTGATTTATTCATAATTTTATTTTTGTTTACACACTTCCCGCTATTATCAGACTGTAATACTTAAGGTGTACCAAGCAATGTAAAAATATCTATTACATTTTCACAAACCTCATCAGCCAACTTGGACTTGAGCGGTCTAAGTACAATAAATTTTGTTAGGTGATCTTGGTATACTAATATAAATTTATAATCACAATCCGACTGTGATTGAAAATCAGTTAAATCAACTTGGCATGTATGATTCAAATCCTTAAATAGCATTGGCTTTACTAAAATTCTTTTTTTTCTGACTCTTTTGCTTCTACAAGCAAGGCTCACAAATATTTAAATAAATCAATATATCTTTGTAGATGATATTTTCGTATTTAGTTTTTAAATGTTTTAGCATATGGTCACGACCACCATGACCAGTAGTAATATGAGCGTCATTCAACACTTAAAAAGTTCTTCATCATATACAAAATACTTGATACTATTTTCTTCTGCAACTCGTGATATTAATTTTGTGATTCCATTTACTTCAATAATATTGTACCTTTTCATGCAATCGTTCCATTCCTTATTAGGTTTTGATTTTACGCTTTTAGCCTTATTAATTCGAAAGTCATACTTAACCCTATCCATGGACACAGAATTCACTTTAGACAAGTTACGTTCACTTTTAAGTTGTTCATAAAATTGCACGGATTTAGACATAGTTACAAAATTACACACTATACACACTTTGAACAATAAAAAACACAAGCTCAACAACTCAACGAACAATAACCTACAGCAACTGCATCAAAACAATAAATGGGCAGGAAACAATCTTCAGTCATCAGATGGTGGGGATGGAGACCGATGACGCACACAACCGATCTACTTTTAACATTCCCTGCAAACAGCTGGTGAAGGTCGACACTTACTAGTGAGAGTTGACAGCTCAATTTGACTATCAACTTCCACTGACCAGTTTAGTGAATGTTGACAATCCCTAGTCATTGTTAACCTTTACTAGTTTTCAACAGTCACTGTAACATAGGGTGACCAGACGTCCCGTTTTTAACGGGATTGTCCCTTTTTTTCATTACGTGTCCCGTTGTCCCAGCAAATTATTAACGGGACATCAAATGTCCCGTTTTTCCATACTTGCAATAACGGATAACCTAATCTTTTATCTTCACTTTGTTTTGAGTTTTTATTTATTTGTTTTTGTGTCATTTTGGTCTCGTTCGTTTAAACTTTCTTACTGAGGTCAAGACGGGTCTCGAATGGTTAAGGGAACGCAATCGTGAAAAGAAATGATGATCTCTGGTTTCCGCCAGAGTGCGTCAAGGGAGAGTGAGGCAATCAAGGTAAACTTTTTTTGTTTGGTTAGTTTTAACACTTGGCGTGGCGAGCTTGCTCCATTGTCTGTTGTTCGCTTGGTTCAAGATACACGTGCATATTAATATGGGGAAAAGAAAGTGTACTTTCTCCAAGAAAGAAGAGTTTCCTTTCTTGAAGGACGACACCACATCTACAAAGGTAGAATGTACTTTATGTCGTTCAGTTTTTTCCATTGAACATGGAGGACGTGCCGATATTACACAGCACATTAAGAAAAAGAAACACATGTTGGCAGTTTCCGCGAGAACTTCCAGTAGTATAACTTCCTTTGCAAGTAGGAATGGACTACAAACTGAGGAAGATAAACGTATCACTGCTGAAGAAGGGCCGTTTGCATTTCATACTGCAAAACACAACCATTCTTTCCGTTCAATGGACTGCACATCTCTTATCATCAGAGAACTATTTGAGAAGAAATTCACGTGTTCCAGGACAACGTGCGAGTCGATTTTAGTGAACGTTTTATCGCCGTATACAATGCATGAAGTGCAATCAGAACTTGAAGATGCTAAGTATGTGTCTGTGATGGTTGATGCATCAAATCACAAAAGCTTACAATTAGTGCCGATTCTAGTTAGGTACAGTAATCCCTTAACATTCGCGGATTTAACATTCGTGAAACTTAACTATTCGCGAACCTACTAATGAGAAACAAATTTAACATTCACGTATACGCAACTTGGTTATTCGCGGATTAAAAAAAATATTGTATTAAATTGATTTTTTTTTCATTAGAATATTATAATACTGTACTAATCAAGGTTACAAAAAACATTAAGACCACCTGCAAAATACGTAAATAAAATTGTTTAAGGGGTATGAGTAGACTTTCTTTGTGTAGCCGATTCCGAGAATTCCGGCAGACTCCATGCCGCACACATTGTGTAAACAATTCTGAGAAAATAGACTAGGCTACAGTTTATGTACTCCTCTGTTTACATTTCTCTCAGTTGTTAGTAAGCGTGAGTGACAAAAGGTTCGTGATGCCGCCTCCAGTGAAAAGAGTGAAAAAGATTTTGCACCTTTCCGAAAAAATTAAAATATTAGATAGGCTACGAGCAGGAGAAAGTGCATTTGCTGTAGGTCGCTTTTTTGATATTAACGAGTATACTGTTAGATCTACTAAAAAAAAAGAAAAGGCTATAAGAGACAGTGTTGCAGCAAGTGCTCCAATCAGTGCAAAAACCGTATCTCAAGTGCGGAACAAGTGTTTGGAAGAAACTGAAAAAGCGTTAAGTGTCTGGATAGAAGATATGAACCAGAAGAAACTTCCGCTAAGTTCAGCTTTGATACGGGCCAAAGCTAAAAAAATATATGATCTTATCAACCTGGATCCTTCTGAATCATCGTTTAACTTCCAGGCGAGTAAAGGTTGGTTTGACAGTTTCAAACATAGGCATAGTTTGCACAACATCAAGTTAGTTGGCGAATCGGCTTCCGCAGATCATGTAAGTGCTAAACAATTTCCGGAAGAACTTGCTAAAATTATTGAAACTGGAGGATATCGTCCAGAACAAGTGTTCAACCCTGACGAGACAGGGTTGTTCTGGAAGAAAATGCCGAGTAGAACTTTTCTGTCCAAAACAGAACGTTCAGCTCCAGTTTTCAAGGCCGCAAAAGACCCAAGTTTCTCTTCTGTTATGTGCCAACGCATCAGGCGATTTTAAGGTAAAGCCGATGCTGATTTATAGATCGCAAAATCCTCATCCTCTCAAAGACAAAAATAAAAACGAGTTGCCTGTTTTCTGGAAATCAAATAAGAAAGCATGGGTAACTAGTGCATTGTTTCTGGAATGGTTTAATGACTGCTTCATTCATGAGGTGGAAAACTACCTCTCATATAAAAACCTTGGTTTCAAAGTTCTCGTCATAGTTGATAATGCATCTTGTCATCCATTGAGTTTAAAAGAGGCCCATCCCAATGTTGAAGTGGTTTTTCTACCCCCAAATACGACGTCGCTAATCCAACCGCTAGATCAAGGAATCATAGCTACGTTCAAAGCCTACTACACAAGAAGATGTTTAAAACGAATTTTGAACTCCATCGAAGAAAATTCAGAAGCTACAGTAACATATAGTTGGAAAACATTCAACATAGCAAATTGTATTGCCGAAATCGATGCTTCATTGATGGAATTGAAAGAAAGTTCAATTAATGCTTGTTGGCAAAATCTTTGGCCTCAAGTGGTACAAAAGGAAAACCAGATGCCTTTAATTTCCAAACACGTTGAAAAGATTGCGGAACTGGCTCATCAGGTCGGAGGTGATGGTTTCGACGATATGACGAGAGATGATGTTGAAAAATTAATAAAATCTCAAGAGAATGGTCTTACTGAAGAAGAACTAATAGAGATCATTGAAGAGACCGACAACGACACTGAAGGCGAGACCGAGAATCCGGAAACTGAAGGTAAAAGTTTTTTTTTCTGTAAAGGTTTTCTAATTGTTTTCTACAACTTAACATTTTTTATTGGAGGTAAAATATTTTCTTCAAAAGTTATTGGAGAAATTTTAAAGCTCCAACAACAGCTTGTCGAGAAAGCCATAGAAAATGACCCTTCACTGGTGAGAAGCCTTAAATTTAAAAGAGAAATCGAGGCAGCGACCCTTCCTTACACTGAAATGTATAATTGTTCTGCCAAACAATCACAGATCACAAAATATTTTCAACCGTCAACTAGCAAATAAACTTTAACTTTCAATACGTATAAAGTACAGTATAATCAATATTTATGTACGTTAATATTACTGCTTAATAAACATAGTACGTACATATTTTTTTCGTTTCAATTAAAATTTTACAGAACCTAACCCCCTTTTATACACGGGAAGATAGTCTCAACATTCGCGATTTTGACATTCGCGGAGGTTTCCGCGAACGTAACCCTCGCGAATGTTAAGGGATTACTGTATTTCATTCCTACCAAAGGTGTTCAGTGCAAAGTAATCTGTTTTCAGAACGTTGGTGGAGAAACAGCAGAATTATTAGCTAATCATGTTCTGGACATCTTAAAGAAACATCATTTAGTTGACAAGATCATCGCGTTTTGTACAGATAACTGTAACACTAACTTTGGTGGGTACAAGAGGGCTGGAACAAACAACGTTTTTTCTAAATTGAACAGTGTGCTCAAAATGAATATTCAAGGCATTGGTTGTGCAGCTCATGTGGTACACAATGGTGTACAAACAAGTGCAGACATTCTTCCTATCGACGTAGAAACAGTAGTGAATAAAATATTTCAATATTTTCACATTTATACCATGCGTATGGAGGAATTGTAATTATTTTGTGATTTTGTTGCTACTGAATATAAGCAGGTTCTGGGTAGTGTTAAACTAGATGGTTGTCATTGTTGCCAGGAGTTACAAGGGTTATTGATATTTATGAACCTCTAAAGTCTTATTTCATGTCTCAGGATAGGTGTCCTACATTGCTAAAACAATTTTTTGAGAACCCACAGTCACTTCTTTGGCTTCATTTCATACAAAGCCAACTGAAAATGTTTTCAAATTCAATCCAAAAGTTGGAAAGAACCAACATTTCAGCCACTGAAGTAGCTGAAGAATTAGAATTGCTTACAGAAAAAGTCAATAACAGGAAATGTAGTAAGTTTCAAACTTCAGTTGTTTCTTCAATTGTAATTAACTTAGAAAATGAAGGTCTTTTCACCCAATCGAAATATGAAACGATTACCAGTTTATTTTATGACACTTTTTTAAGTTATTTAAACAAGTGGGTCTCTCCATATCAGCTCTGAAATCATTTCATTGGATAACATTGAAAAATTCTGTATTTTGGGATGAGGTTTTAAAAAGTCTGAAAATTCTTAAGACAGTAGATTCAAGTTCAACAATTCAGGTACATGAAGATGAATTATTTGATGAGATAGGACATGTGAACAAAGTTTTATCCAGAAAGTTTGAGGAATGGGAAAAAGTTAATGTGGAGATTGATAAGAAATGGTGTGATGTCTTCCACATACTTAAAAGTATAGGCATTCCATGTAAAAACATAGAGGTGGTTGTGAGTTTTGCTCTGGCTGTACCAGGCACAAATGCTGTTGTGGAAAGAGTCTTTTCAATTGTGAACTCCCTTTGGATTGATGAAAGAAACCGTTTTACTACCAAAACTATTCAAGCAATTGTAATTTTAAAAACTCATTCAAGACCTTAGCTGTAAGGAATTCTACAACCTGTTATTAAGTAATTCAAAGCTCTTGCGAGATATCAGGTCTTGTGATAAGTACAAAGTTAATAGTGATGTTCCTGATTCAGAAGCCACAAGTTCATGTTCAGCAGGTTGTTGTTATCTATGAATCACATCCATGTAATTTTATAGTTGTTAAGAATTTGAATATTTATATTTGAATAATTATAATTTTATAATTCTTGAAAAAACTTGATCAATTATAATATGATCCAGTGCCATGATAAGTATGTTTTTAAGTTGGTTATTAAAATATATGTCTATTTATGTGTAAAAAGTAGTTTTTATTTGTCTTAGTGAAGCAGTGCAGTCATATATGAAGCACATTTTCTTTGTAACTTGTGTCCTGTTTTTTATTTCCATATTTCAGAAATGTCCTGTTTTACGTCATAAAAAATCTGGTCACCCTACTGTAACATATATAAAGATCAAAGAAATATTCAAAGAAATTATTAAATATTTTTATATAATTCGTTTATTCGCATTTTATTGCTTCCAGCATTCTTTTATAAAATATAATTAGTATAATTAAACATTAGATCATTAAATAGCACTGTGCATGTGTTTTAATATAATGTACACATTATAATGCGCGTGCGCGCGCGCACACACACACACACACACACACACATGTATACACTAATTAAAGAACAAATTCAAATGAAACCAAAACAAGACAATTTATTTAAAATAATAGATTTATTAGAATAATAAAAATAAAACAGAATATATAATAAATAGCTGACTACATAAACTTTAAACAATGAAAAATATGAATCGAAGTAAAATTGATATCCATTAACTATACTGTATGTGATACATTCAATTGCATACAATTCAAAAACCTGTGAAGATACAGAATAATTTCTGTGAAACGAGCATCAGGTGAAAATAAACCTACTTGCAGTTATATTTATTTGAAGATATCACACTGTACACACAATATGTATTTCTTTATAAACACTCTTTCAGAAAAGATATACATGTTAATAATGCAAATAAACTCATAATTATTTTTATGATACAAATCCATTGAAATTTCATGTTATTTCCATTATTTATATTATCAAAAACTATATACCCTTTGTAGTGTTCACATGTGTATATGAATAACTTCTTTATGCCCCAGCAAGCATAATATATTTCTTCTGCACTTTCTGTACCTGATGCAGTCTATATACATAGAACTCAGAATAATTTTTCAGAAAACAGACACATCAGAATTAATTATAAACAAAAGTTTCTTTTATTATTTTTAATGACAACATTCTTAGAAAAATAGCTTCTATGCAGTCCACATGGCATTGCTAAGTAAGTGAATTACTCCATACAATACCTACATTGTATTTCTACTGTAATTTACAATATCTTTCTACTGTACCCACATTCTTTTCTTCATTTTGTTCAAACATTCTGTACATGCTTTCTTCAGTCTCAGGATTACTTCAAAATACCTCAATCTCTTTGAGAGTATACTTTCCCTTTAAAGATCACAGCCTTGTTTTTTTGAAACATTAACACTGTCTTGACATTTAATATTCATGACCTTTTCCTTCACGGGGAGTAACTACTGTTTCTTTCTAGGGTATTCTTATCATCTGCCATTATGATCAGTACTAGTCATATAAATGACATTAGTATTTATATTACTATTTCTGTTTAATTCTAGTCCCTGCCTTACAAAATATTCTAAAACAGGATTTATTCCCTTGGACTACTCCTGTACTAAAATGTGATCAACAGGAGTCATTACACATTCGAATGAACATTTTGTTCATTAGAATGTACTTGCTCATGAGATAACCAGTCATAAATTCAAATAAGCATAATAAAATTCCCTACATTCTTAAATTATGATGCTGTAACACTTAGCGTTAATTGCATTGTCACATTCAACGTTACTGCCATTTACTCCTTCCACAGAGGGCAACATTATCAGCAACTCTCTCTAAATGGAACATGGGATTTCCCCTAAAACATGAACTTGTTTCGAAGTCTCATATGTATTACCTGGTTTAGTTTTTACTGTTAATGTTTTACTGTTTCCATGTTTTGTCCATGATAACCTTTTTTTTTGTAAACTTTCTCGTTAGTTATCTTAATCTTGTTTTTGTTTCAAACTAAGTATATTTATAAAAGCTAATGTTTTCCAAAATTTGTCCCCAGTTAAATGTCTTGGTTACACTTACTGATGATTACATCACATCAATCCTTTACAGACTCCCTTATAATGGATTTATCCCATTCTTCATGGTATTCCCATAGATTGGCAGTAAATGGCATGTGGAAGGAGTAAATGGCAGTAACGTTGAATGTGACAATGCAATTAACGCTAAGTGTTACAGCATCATAATTTAAGAATGTAGGGAATTTTATTATGCTTATTTGAATTTATGACTGGTTATCTCATGAGCAAGTACATTCTAATGAACAAAATGTTCATTCGAATGTGTAATGACTCCTGTTGATCACATTTTAGTACAGGAGTAGTCCAAGGGAATAAATCCTGTTTTAGAATATTTTGTAAGGCAGGGACTAGAATTAAACAGAAATAGTAATATAAATACTAATGTCATTTATATGACTAGTACTGATCATAATGGCAGATGATAATGTCCACTATGTCCACTAATTCATAAGTTATACAGTATGGACTATCCCACTCTATTAGCTTTGTATCCTGATTCATCGCTTTTCGCTCCCTTCTTAGAAAGATCTCTAATCAATCCTTGTAGGTGTCCCTACCTCTGTCCTTCCAGTAGCTACATCCAACACCTGACAGATAGCATATCAGTTGTTAGATGATGATCAGGTGGAACCTGGGATCTCCCTCAGAAAACATACTAGTTCTGAGAATCCAATCTCCTGTCTCTTCAAATCTTCCTCCATTGCATGCCACCCATAGCAATGTCTGACAACAGTTGAAAAGAAAAAAAGTTGGAAAGGGAAATTGTATATAGTGTACTGAATACACTAACAGCATTGAAAATGGGATAAATAACAAGAATTTGCCAAGAAAAGCAATATAAAAAGATGAAAGACAAGAGAGGTCTTATAGAAGACAAGTTGAAGCTAAGTAAAATCCAAAAAAAGCCCTACTTGATGTAGGTAGTCTCACTCACATCTATCCAGACTTGGAGTGATATCAAGGGCTACTGACATTACTCAGAGCAAGTGGAACCTAGAAAATAGTTATTCCTTCCCCTTTTTTTTTACCTACTTCCCACTTTTTAGCTGCTCCTCCAGTTACTCCTCCCATTTTAGGTCCAATATTTTTGTACACTATACATGTAGAAATCAACAAATATTAAGCTTAAATGTACTTCACATATGAATTTGTTGACATTACATTGTTTTGTTTTATTCCTTGTTTGTTTATTTATTTTGTACAAATATAAACTCATATGGCTACGTTTGTAATACACCATAACACCACTGTTACTAAATCAATTGAAACAAATTTTATACATAACTATAACTTAATAAGGAATAATTAATGAGTATCGTATAATTAAATAATTCAATTATGATTTATATAATATAAATTTCATGGGCATAACTTGGGCCTAACTTTGGGGGGGGGGGCAGGGTAAAGCTTCATAAATTCAAGTGTGTAGTGAGACCATCTATATAATAAAATTAATAAAATATATTATATACAAAATTACAAAGTTTAGTAATAATTCTTAGTTAGTAAACTAGGGACAATTTCATTTTTTAATGATCAACAAACCTTTCTTCATAAGTTGTCCTTCCAGTTATGTTTACCTAGAACAAATATACTGTAGGCCTATAAACATAAACAATTTCAGTTCTTCCAATTCTTATACCCAGTTTTCGTAAACGCATCCTCTCCCTTAGGCACACTGTCACAAAATGCTCGGCAGTAATAGCAGTAAACCGAATCAGTCACAACACAAAGAAATTTTCAAATAGCCAGCCAGGCAAGTTTCAAAGAAATTAAGCAGTGTTACTCCTTTGCATTTCTTACCTCCCATTTCCCAGAACTTAGGAACACAAAAAACCAAAACAATCACAACAATAACAAATTAAGAAAGAGACAAGCAATGTGTACTTTAACGGACTACGTACACGACCGAGTAACCAACCACACTTGTATCAGTAATCATTAACAAATAACAGTTCCAAACGACCATCTTTTAAGATTCGTGAACAAAGCCATCGATGTCTTGCACAGTAAGCCAGCTTTGTTCATACTGCCGAGTCTGTTACTCCTACCATACCGCTCTCTTTTACACTGGCCTGTAGTGTTTGCGAAATTCTGCTGAACTGAAAACAGAGATAATCTTGAATCAAACAGTAAACAATCCGAGCACAAAGATGATGACTCCGAAGAATATGTGTGACAAAGAGAGGAAAGTAAAGAGAGCAAATTCTTAGAAGTACAGCTGCGCTTATTATTTCATTACGGTCTTCCAAAACAAGTCTTTGTTTGTGTAAAAGGCACGCATTGTATTCCAGTTAATTAGGTCTCTAGCATTTGTTTTTTTTTTAACAGAAATTTTTTATTTCGATGTATATAATTCTAATCTGTCAAACATTCCCCTTACAAGTTTCTTCAAAAGAAATAAGAATAATAAATTTATGGCAACTAGCCATCTGATAACAGTACAGACGTTGATAAATAGTGCTTAATGTGCTCGCAAGCATAGAAACTGTCTCCTGTTTGACTATTTGTTAGTTTTTATTTCTAACAACTGGAAACAAAATTTTATAATGCTCGGAACATTGGGGGGGGGCAGTGCCCCCTTGCCCCTCCCAAGTTACGCCTATGATATAAATTATACTATTGTACAATTACAGTTATAATTTATACAATTATTATAATATATAATTTATATATATATAATTTTGTATATAACTTATGTCATTTTCTTGTTTAAAATCATAATACATTTTAATACATGATTACTTAATGAAATGAAAACTAATGTCTTGCTGAATCAGAAACCCAGGTAATGTGCAGTCCAGGATTCTGTCATGTGCATGTGTATGTTATGTACAAATCTCTTTATTTTTTAATGCTCTGTGTTGACAAAGTTAAGTATTTAATTTTAAAGGTGCTCCAAAAGTTCAAGTAACAAAAGCAATGAAACACCTTCAGTCACTATGTGAAGCTGGTCAAGAAATAGTAATTGAAGAAGTCAAACATCCACTTGATTACAGTATAGAAAGAAATCGAATTGAATGGTCCAATGAAATACCCACAGAGAAATACAACTTTATTTCTGAAATTGCCAGGTAGAGTTTTGTTGCAAAATTAATTAAATTTGTCTTGTTTATAATTAAGGTATGTTAAATTTTGTAGAGAACATTTATTCTTTCCTAAATGAATTCAACTATCAAGCTTAATTAATATATTTTAAAATTCTGAATGTTAATATAATCATTTTAAACAAAAAATAATATACTTCCATGAAAAATAAGTATTTGTCAATTTTAAAAGTCCATAAATTTGTGGACATTAACAGAATTTTATTCGAATTTTTTGTATTCATAATGACTTAAATATGTTTAATTTGTAAAGTGTAAATGGAAATTAAAAATTCTACAGTGTGAAGGACACTTTTTAGATTTTTTATTTGCTCATTTTTTAATAGTAATTTCTTTTGAACCTAGCATATAGAATAATACAGTAAAACCCTAATTATCCATGTTAATTGGGAATGTACAGTGCACGGTTGTTGGAAAACAGTTAATTCACTGAGCCATTGTAGCTCCTGAAGTGGTAACAGTCAGCATAACTGCATCCACGATATGGTCGTAACCAATCACGCGCACTGAAATCATGCACTCTTGCACGCGTAATTTAGTAGGTACTGGCAGGCACTGCACGGAAAGTACTTTTTGCTGATGAGAACAATTATACACTGTAAATAATGAAAATAGACATATAAACACGTAACATTTTTTTTTAGATTTAGATTAATACTGTGTGTAATTTTATAAACATAGAAATTAAATTCTGCATGCAAAAAATTATAGTATTTAAGTATTAATTGAAGTATTTATTTAAGTACTAATTCTTATACAAAAAATGTACAGAAAAACTTTATATAAATCACAGAAACATCATGCAGAAAATTTTTGTATGAAACAATTTTTTGAGTATCAATGTGGCACTAAGAATGGAAAAAAAATTATAGTACTTACACCATATAGTCAGCTGACAAAAATTTGTCACGTTCTTCTGTTTGTGAAAAATTTTCTTTCTTCCTCCTGGATCCTTGACTGAATTTTGTAAAGTAGCAAAACATCTGTCTGTGTACAATGTACTCACCTGCTGCTTGAAATATGTTATCATAGTCTGCATGCAATCCAGTACAGTCCTACAGCTAACATGTTCTTTTGGCACTAATTCATCACCAATCTCTTCTGTCTCCCTGTTAATTTTATATAAAATTGTTTCACCAGTAAAAATTTGATAGCAGGATTGTTTTTGTCACTTTTCAATCCACTCCTTTATATTATCATCATTTACATTTTGCAAGTTTCCCGTAATGCAATGCAGTAGAATTGGTCACATTTCAACAACAAAGTTTCTTTATTTTCTAAACCTTCAAAATCTTGGTCATCAGCATCAAAACTCAATAACTTACCCATGTACGAACCAGCTACCTGTCCCAAGCTTTCAATACTGATTTAATAGCTTTTTTTATGGTAATAGACATTCAAAATATAATAAGATTAGCGTATTTTCAAACAACCTTCTCCATAAAAATGATAATTTTTGAAAGCCACAATTACACCTTGATCGATGTGCTGACAAAGAATAGTCACATTGGGAGGTAAACACATGGCTATTATTTCACAATCATTTGATATTAAATCAGATTCTAATGGATGGGTTGGGCCATTATCAATTAATGAAACTGCCTTATTTGGTAAGTCTTTTGATGATGAGTGTTCACACATAGTTAATACAAATGTTTTAGAAAAAGTCTCTGTTCAACCAATCACCTTCTTGATGAAAAAATCGTATGTTCAATTCCTTGGAAACACTGCAACTTCTTTGCTTTCCCTATAACTGGCAGTTTTAATTTATGCATACTGGTAACATACCACACAAAACTGTCATCATCTCTTTCCTGATTTGCTGTCCAGAAATATTTTTTTCTTTTTCAGGGACTAGAGATTTTGATGGTAGATGATGGTAATTGAGTAAAGATTCATCAGAATTCTTTATTTGTTCAGATATTAACTGATTTTCATTCACAAAAACTTAAGTTTTTTTTTCTAATTTCAGTTACTGCCTCCGAATCTCCACTCAACTTTTCACCTTGCTCTGATAACTCACATATATTGTGCCATGATTAAAAGGGTACAGTTAGCATGAGCTGGCATTACAACTCATGCTGAAACCAAGCTCATCACTGAAAAAGTTTGTCTTCCGAACAAGCACAGATATGATTTTC
Organism: Magicicada septendecula; assembly: GCA_034769895.1. Classification (NCBI taxonomy): domain Eukaryota; kingdom Metazoa; phylum Arthropoda; class Insecta; order Hemiptera; family Cicadidae; genus Magicicada; species Magicicada septendecula. The sequence goes on along the minus strand of CM068367.1, from coordinate 620,396,548 downwards.
ACTCGCATTTGGCTGAATAATAAAAAGAGTGCTTTCTCAAGGTCACCTAAACTAGCCATTTTCATTGTTTTTCTTACAGACAGCCTCTAGTCTTTATTGGCTGCAAAGTTGTAAAGTTTATTTTCCTGCTTTTTTAAGTCACATATTGATTATGTTCTTATGTAAAATTGACTTTCTAGGTTTGACACACTTTCACCTTTTTCAAAACTTTTAAAGTGTTTAATTTTTGTCCTACTGATAACACCACACGTTTCCATTTTGCACTAATTTAAAAAAATTGTTACACTATTAATAAGAAAAAACAAAACTCCTTAATGACAAAAAATACAAATACAAAGCTTCTATACAAATATGGAGAGCAAAAAATTGCACTACATGCAACAGCAGTAAAATGATTAATACCAAATGGAAATGCACTACAAGGACACTCAACCAATTACTGAGTTTTAATTAATTAGTATTATAGTTTATAAGTATGTGTGCATGAACAGTCATTGATCCATTGATCGCAATGGGTTGGTGGGGTAGTGGAGAATGAGGGCACGTCAATTATTGCCCCAATTGAATTCTCTTGTCAACCAAGGACAAGTGACTATGTCCGAAAACATATTGATTACTATGTGACAGGCAAACTGTATTAATTCATTTGTTACGAGTCACTCTAACGTGCAGAAACCGCAGCCAATCCAAAATTTTTAACGACTGTGAGCAGTCAGGCACAAATACAAAATTTTTTTACAGTAGGTAATACATTATTAACTACAAATACACATAATGTATTGCGACTAATGTATTAATAATGTCTTAATAATATATTATGAATACATGGTTAAACTGACACCAGTTAAGCCACACATAGATAATCAGGGTCTTACTGTATTTAAATTAACAGATTCTGTGAATTATTCCAGCCTTATTTTTTTAATGTTATTCTCAACTTAGTAAGATTTTAGTACAAATGACAGTTTTGTAATATTTTTTTTTTTAAGTAACTCATAATGTTTCTTGCACTGTTTGTATATTATGTATTATCAAATGATAATTATTTACTTCTGCAGGTGTATTCTTCATATTGTTTATCACAGTTTTTTATTATAAATTCTATATTCTATTTTCCATTATAAATTCTAAATATAATACAATTTATTAGAAGCCTCAGAAGATATAGACTGAATCTCTGAAACATATATCAGGCACAAATATAGCATTAACAAATAAGAAAAATACACTTGCAGAAATAATTATTTGATAATATAATACATAAATTATAATTGAAGACAAATTGTTATTGTATAATAATACAAAGACTTATAAATGTAACTTACAAGGAATAAGTTACGTTAGAAAGCACATAAGTAACTAAAGCTTTTTATTTTATAGTAATAAATTATAAATTAAGTAAATAACATTACCAAAACAGTATAGATTACAAAGTAGGCCTTCTTAAGTCATACTGTGTGGTAATTTAAATAGAATAGCAAGTTGGAAAATTAGTAAACACAAATTAATAACAATTTATTAATGTTTAATTTATTTTTGTGAACATCTTTTTTTTATATTAGCTTTATAAACAGATGTATAAACAAATTATAAGTTATAAGAAAAATGTTAATTTTTTGCTTTTGACTTCAGAGGAAGATACTCAGTTGTTGTGAAAGGAATTGACAAAGCCAATGATCAAGTTATTGTGGCCAAAGTATTAGATTATAGACCTGACACAGAAGCTCAAGTTAACCAGGAATTTGAAGTGCTCAGATCACTAAGGCATGAGCGTATTGCAGCCCTCACGCATACATTTAAGTAAGTAACTTGTAACTTTACACACACAATCATTATCATAATCTAATCTTATGGATTCATCTCACTTTGTAATCAAGTAATCACTGTCTCTTTCTCTGACTCTTATTTCCCTTGTTTGTCTGTCTATCTGTGGGAGGAAAGGTTACCCATCAGGTTTATCCTAAAGGTGTGAAGGTTAGCCTAGAGTTGTCAAAGTGTACAACCAGGACTGGACATTAATCGATTCTGATGCAATGAAACTGCTGGCTGCCACAGAAGTATTGCAGAAATGCATCATAAGGGAGGCAATTACAAGTGAAAAACGAGGTGAATGCTCTGATTGATAAAGAGGGAAGATGCTCTCAATAAACAGGATGCCAGGCTTCGACTTCATCTATCCTGAAAGCTGGTACTTCATACTGTCAACCAGTGGCGGCTGGTGCTATGGTTGCAGTGTTGCACAACCACCAAAATAGAATAACTAAACTGTAAAATAATATATGAAAACATTAAGCAGTTAAAACTGTCATGAATTTCAATGGAAAGCGTATTAGATTATATGCGGTAATGTTTCTGTGCAATTCAAATGTGGCGTGCAGGCTTGAACAGTATATGGCACAGCTTACTACACAAACATTTGGGAAAACATGCGTTATTCTTCACAGTTGCCATATGTTCCCAATGTTAGCTAGGCGGTTGCACAGGCTTCTGCAACACTCCACTAGTAGCACTGTAGCTCATCCTTAGTTGTGTTATGAAGTCAGCAAGCACAGCCTTCTTGATTTGTAAGTTGTGTCAGGTTTAGTGTTTATTAGTATTGTTGGTACTTTCACTGTGAACTTACTTGTTGTATTTTCTCATATGTCGTTTCGGAGTGGTGTTCTCCTTCTTCAGTGAGTTTGGATACGGAATGCGCAAACTGTCGGTAGTTTTGTGTATAACGGTTTTTAGTTAACAGGTTGTGTGTGGGTGGAGGTGGAGGGGATTGGCGCTGGAGTTTGAATTGTTTTGGTGTTGTTTATTACTGTGTCAAATAGTGTGTTTGATTTGAATTGTAATTGGTCATTGAGTATGTTGTTGGGTTGTGTTTTGTTGTGTTTGTATATTTCAAATTGTTCTGTGGTGTTAAGTTTATGACTTTTGGGCAGGAATGTCAAACTGAAGGTAATGAAAACTTCCCTAGCAATAGCCTATAACAAATCCTGCCAAAAACATAACATTATACCACCACATGCAAACATTACAATAAAACAAAACACACACGCAGCATGTTTAACAAAACAAAGAGCTGAAAACATATATTTACGCAATATAATAAACAACCTGCACCACAAGAAAGACATACTTAACAAAGAAGCATATAATTTACACGTAAAATTAACACGAATGTTATAACATGTAGAACTCAAAAACATAATACAGCACACACAAAACAGAATTGACAAACTCAAAACGATAATAAAAGATAGACATAACAAAAAATTATCAAACATTATAACACGCAAAATAGAACCAATCCCCACGCCGACACACAAATTCCACACATGTACGGTTAACACAACAGACATCATATTCAACGAAGAAGAAATAAATTTATTAAACAAAAGCCTCAAACACAATTTAAAACACAATAATTCCAACAACAATAAACATACACTTGACGTAATCATTGACACAGAAACAGCCATACAAAACACACACAACAACGACCAAGAACTCCTACGCCATGACATAAAACGAAGATTAAAACACATAATAAACCAACCAACAACCAAAACAACAAAATAACGAAACTAAAACGCTGAAAAATATACAACAAAAACTAAATGAACACAACCTAACTATAGTAAAAGCTGACAAAGGAAACATAACAATCATCATGAACAAACAAGAACTCAACAATAAAACAGAAATATTCTTTTCCGTAAACAATATAACACAATTAACTAAAGACCCCACAATAAAATACCAAAAACAAATTAACAAATTCATAAATAATGCAAAATACCGTCAACCGGGGCTACTTTGGTCCTTGCGGGGTTACTTTGGTCCAACATGAAAAAGAAGTTATTAATTTTTGTACTGAACAAACAATACAAGATAAATGGGAGTTTTTGGGCTTGAAAAATAGTTTGTACCCTATTTGAGGGTAATTTAATAGTTTGAGGTAAATTTAATTTTTTGTTAGTGGCAACACTGGAGTTTTTGCAAACATTTGTTTACATGTGAAGATTTTTACTCTCCAAACTTTCTCCTGTGAAGCAATCTGGAAAAGAGTTAAAAATAAGGTAAGTGTCAAAATATTACCTTTAGTAACCTGTTACCAATGTGTGATCATAGTTTTTCCTTAAATTTTTTGTTTTGACAGTAAATTTTAAAGTTTTCATAAACATAACCTAAAAACTAGTTTTTCGGGGCTACTTTGTGCCAGGACCAAAGTAGCCCCAGCTACTTACAAATACCCTTTTTACCACCAAATCTTTAAAAAAATGTTTTTAATAACATTTTTTTCAGATGTTACTGTTGTAAAATGTTATTTTAGTTGTTTTTGTTCCAGTTGCTGAGGACATCATGATGAGAAATTACAAAAGAAAGGCAGGTTCGAGAAACTATGCCGATTACAATGCTGAGACCTTGCAAGCTTGTTTGATGGGCATAAGAAGTGGAGTAAGAACACAAAGAGATGCAAGTCAGTATTATAATATACCTACAAGCACAATAATAAAAGCTTAAAACAAATGAGGTAAAAAAACATGGCCATCCCACAGTGTTTTCTCAACAAGAAGAACGTTCATTTGAGGCTCATATCAACAAGTTGGCTGAATTTGGATTTCCAATTACTGATCTTGATTTGAGATACTCCATGAAATGCTTTCTTGACAAACAGGGGCGTACAGTAAATAACTTTAAAAACAATTTCCCAGGACCTGATTGGACAGCATTGTTTAGGAAACGCCACCCAAACTTAAAGGTGCGCACAGCAAGCAACATAAAACGAGTAAGAGCTGCTATTGATGAAAAAATAGTCAATGATTATTTTAACAACTTAGAAACTGTCCTCAGTGATGTGCCAGATGAAAATATCTGGAATTATGATGAGACAAATCGACGAGATGACCCAGGGTCAAGTAAGGTTATTTGTAAAAGAGGACTAAAGTATGTAGAACGTATTATGGAGTCTACGAAATCTTGTACCTCACTAATGTTTTGTGGAAATGGAACTGGAGACATGTTACCACCATATGTGTTGTACAAGTCTGAACACTTGTGGTCTACATGGACAGAGGGTGGACCTGCGGGATGTAGGTATAATAGAACAAAAAGTGGTTGGTTTGATATGGGGATGTTTGAAGATTGATTTATCTCAACCATGCTTCCTCGATTGAAAAAGCTGCCCGGAGTCAAGGTTGTGATAGGAGATAATTTAACCTCCCATATCAACCTAGAAGTTTTAAAAGCATGTGAGGAAAACAATATAAGGTTTGTGTGCCTACCCCCAAACTCTACTCACCTCACCCAGTCGTTGGATGTTGCCTACTATGGTCTGATGAAAAGAGAGTGGCGTAAAATATTGACTTTGTGAAAAGAAAAAAACAAGTCAATGACAAACTTGCCCAAGGATCAGTTTCCTAAACTCCTAAAACAGCTGGTTGATTATTTGTATGCAGACAAGAAAAAAAACATGATTTCTGGGTTCAAAAAAACAGGTATCATACCCCTTGACAGAACCAAAGTTCTGGAGCGCTTGCCTCAAAAGGACATAAGCAGCCCTCTAAAAAAACTGATAGGAGACAGTTTCTTGCAAAACCTTGCAGAAAAAATGCAGGATATGACCAAAAAAGGGTCTAGTAAGAAACGAAAGAAATTGGATGTGCCAGCTGGCAAAAGTGTCTCTACAAAATTGTTTGATGAATCGAGCGCAGATGACATGGACTTGGAAGGAGTACCAACGTCTACGCCTAAGCCGAAAAGAGGGCGCCCACGTAGAAATTGAACACCAGAAACTGAATCTGAACACACCAGTTCTTACAGTCTCCATGACTGCAGTCGTTCTGATGATGGCTCCAACTTTTATGAAAGTGAATCTGAAGATTTTGGAGAAGACGTTGGTACCAGTGGGCCTAGCAAAGAAGATCTACTGGAACCAGAATCTCTAAAAAGTAATTTAGAAGAAGGTGCCTTTGTCATAGTCAAATAGGCAGGAAAGCACTATCCTGGTTTGATAACAAAACTGCCCAGTGGAGAAGAGTCAGGCCCTACAATAGACTGCATGACCAAGACCAAAAAGTCCTGGAAATGGCCCGATAAAAAGGATCTTCTTGTTTACGAATGGGCTGACATCAAGAAAAAAATCAACCCTCCCAAGCTAATGAAACGAGGACACTTCAATGTTGCTGAGATGGCTGATTATGAGTTAGAATGAAAAGTTTAGCATTGACAAAAGTGATAAGAACAAAGGACAAGTTTTGAGACATTGTTTCTCATGTTTTTCATATCTAGAATTGGTTTATTGTGTTTCAGTATGATAATAAAAACATTTTTTTGCTAATTTGCAGTGCCAATTTATTAGCAGATCCTTATGCAAGGGGTTACAATAGTCCAATATATGAAATCTATTCAATTTGTATGAAATCAAATGAATGGACCAAAGAAGCCCCAAGCTACTTTGGTCCAAAACTTTAAAAATAGTAAAAAATTAAAAAAAAAAAGGAAAACTTTTTTTAAAACAATACAGTTTACTTTATTATACCATGTTAATTGGTTAAAACTCAATTTGGATGTTGAAAATCCATATATTATATTTTTTAATAACGGAAATGTTAGTGAAAACATGAAAAAGTGGCCCAAAGTAGCCCTGGTTGACGGTACATAATTCAAACAGACAACATAAAATATTTAAAACAAATTAAACCTAACCCCCCAAAACTAAACGCAATACCTAAAATACATAAACCCATTATACCCATTAGACCATTGATAAATAACACACAAGCACCCTATCACAAAATCGCCAGACACCTAGATAAACTAATCAGAAAACACATAAATTTAACCAACAACACATCTGTTAAAAACAACATCGATCTAGTCAAAAAACTAGAACACATCCATATACCACACAACTCAACATTAGCATCATTTGATATCACGAATCTATACACCAATGTACCAGTCAAAGAAACCATACAAACACTTGAACACCTACTCAGACAAAACAACACACCTGAAACACACATACACGAAATCATCACACTCACAAAAATAATCACAGATCAAAATTACTTCACATACAATAACAAGATATACACTCAAACAGAGGGGCTCCCTATGGGCTCCCCCATCTCAGGTATACTAGTTGAAATATTTATACACCATATGGAACAAGAACATCTTATACATAACAACAAATATACCAACAAAATCATATATTGGCATATATATGTAGATGACATAATATTATTATTCAGAAATAATTAAAGACAAGTAGAACAATTCCACAAATACATCAACATGATACACCCCAAACTCAAATTTACCAAAGAAATAGAAAAAGACAACTGCATAAACTTTCTAGACCTAACCATCACCAAAACAAACAATACACACACATATAAAATCTACAGAAAACCAACCACAACTGACATCGTCATCCACAATACATCAAATCATCCAACACAACATAAACAGGCAGCCTTCAGTCATATGCTACAAAGACTCACTAGAATACCAATGAATAAACAAGACTATAAAGATGAACTTAACACCATAAAATACATAGCCCTACAAAATGGATACAACCAGGATTTAATAAACAAATTACATAGGCAGATCCAAAACAAAAACAACAAACCACAAAATAAAAACAACACACAACAAAACAAATACATCACACTCACATACTACACTCTAACACACACAGAATCGCCAACACTTTCAGAAAATACAACTTCAAAATAGAACCAACAACCCATCAAAAGGTACCTCAATGGCACAAACAAAAACACTGACATATACAACAAAACAGGGGTTTATAAATTAAAATGCAACGAATGCAAAAAATTCTACATAGGCCAGACAGGAAGATCTTTTTCATCCAGATTTTATGAACACACCAAAGCAATCACCAATAATAACATACAATCCACATTTGCCACACACATCCTGACAGAAAACCACAGTTACACCAATATAAAAAGTTTGTCAATTCTGTTTTGTGTGTGCTGTATTATGTTTTTGAGTTCTACATGTTATAACATTCGTGTTAATTTTACGTGTAAATTATATGCTTCTTTGTTAAGTATGTCTTTCTTGTGGTGCAGGTTGTTTATTATATTGCGTAAATATATGTTTTCAGCTCTTTGTTTTGTTAAACATGCTGCGTGTGTGTTTTGTTTTATTGTAATGTTTGCATGTGGTGGTATAATGTTATGTTTTTGGCAGGATTTGTTATAGGCTATTGCTAGGGAAGTTTTCATTACCTTCAGTTTGACATTCCTGCCCAAACGTCGTAAACTTAACACCACAGAACAATTTGAAATATACAAACACAACCCAACAACATACTCAATGACCAATTACAATTCAAATCAAACACACTATTTGACACAGCAATAAACAATACCCCAGGCGGTCTAGTGGCTAACGCGGGCGATTGATGCGCTCGTGGTCCCGGGTTCAATTCCCGGCGGAGGTTCCGTACGGCGTGCACTCAGCGTCGTGAGGCAAACTGAGTAGGCTCTGAGATAACAGCGCCGCCTCCTGGCTGTGAATACCGCAACTAGCGGCTGGTGGCGCGTAGTACTAGCCATACACCGTCACACTAACACAAAAGCCGTGCGGTACGTCTTAGTCCTTAACGGACTGTTGAGCGGAGGTTTAATTTTAATAAACAATACCAAAACAATTCAAACTCCAGCGCCAATCCCCTCCACCTCCACCCACACACAACCTGTTAACTAAAAACCGTTATACATAAAACTACCAACAGTTTGTGCATTCCGTATCCAAACTCACTGAAGAAGGGGAACACCACTCCGAAACGACATATGAGAAAATACAACAAGTAAGTTCACAGTGAAAGTACCAACAATACTAATAATTATTATAGTAGTGAACAAAGAAGTGATGAACATTCAAAATAGTTTAGTGTTTACATTGGTTCAAGATAAACGTTACCCATTGTTTGAATTTATAAAATTATAGTAATAATTTGGTATAACTGCGATTGTGATAATAAAAAGTCAATTGACTTTTTATTAATTAAACTGTGTGTTAAGTATTATTTTTTCTTTGTTTAATGCTGCTGTGTGCTTTTGTGTCTGTGCTTTTTGGAGTTACTGATTCTGCGTGCTTTTAAACGTGTTTTTTTTTTTTTAGTTTAAAATGAATAGCGTTAAGATCCAATGGCTAGGACGCCAAATGTCTCCCTTAACAATAAATCAAATTGTAAAATCAGGCAGTCGACAATTTAATCGATCATTTAAAGTAGAATATTATGAAAATACTAACTGGTTATGTGGTTGTGACAAAAGAAATTCTTTACCGGGTGGCCCATAAATCAGTTGGCACTAGCAGTATGTAGACGCTCGATTGACTAGCATAGTAATTACTTGACTTGACTAGAGCAGTAGTTCCCATAATTCAGTTGAGATTTGAGGTTAGGTTGATGTTATGTGTATGCTGTTGTTAGCGCTTGTTTGTTGTTCGTGTTGTTTGGGAGACAATGAATAGAAAACTATCTACAGAGCAGCGTGTTTTTGTACTGCAGATGTGGTGGAAACAGGACCATAATTACAGTGATGTTGTTGAGTTATTTACGGAACGTTTTCCAAACATCGCACCTCCATCTAGAGAAGGTATTCGTAAACTGAATAAGAGATTTGAACAGACTGGAATGGTAGCGGAACTTCCTCACTCAGGTAGGCCAAAAACAGTTACAACAGAAGAGAATTTAAATATCGTTGCGCAATGTTTTGTGCAGTCACCAAAGAAATCAACACGAAAAGCGTCCAATGAGTATGGAATATCTCGAACAAGCCTGCAAAGGATGCAGAAAACATTGAAGTTGAGACCATATAAGCCCACTTTACTCCAAGGCCTAAATGAAGATGATCCTGATAGGCGTACAGAATTCTGCGAATGGTACGCAATACGACAAGAAGCCGATCCACAATTTTACAAAACCATTCTTTGGAGTGACGAGGCTACTTTTAAGCTGAATGGTATAGTGAATAGGCACAACTGTGTTTACTGGGATACTGCGAATCCACATGTGGTGATAGAGACAGAGTTAAACGCTCCGGGGGTTACTGTTTGGGCAGGGATCTTTGCTGGTGGGATCATCGGACCCTACTTTTTTAATGGTACAATGAATGCTGAAAGTTACCTACAAATTCTTCACGAAGTGTTGATGGAACTAGAAAACAGTCCACTTTTTGAACACCTGCAGCCAATTCGAGAAAAGTTAATATGGCAACAAGATGGGGCACCCCCTCACTATGGACTGATTGTGAGAGACTTTTTGAATGCAACGTTCGATGAATGGATTGGCAGACGGGGTCGTGTTGAATGGCTTCCACGTTCTCCTGATCTTACCCCGATGGACTTCTCGGTCTGGGGTATACTAAAAAATGCAGTGTACTCTGTGAAGATTCGTGATGTGGAACAATTGAAAGAACGCATTCAATCTGAATTTGAACACCTACAGTCCCTGAATATTTCGGACATAATTTGTGCTTCAGTGCTTCGAAGATGTCAAATTTGCTTAGAAAAGGATGGAGGCCACTTTGAGCATTTCTTAATGAACTAATGAGATCTTAGAGATCTTAATTTCTTAATGAGAACTATGCTATTAACTATCTGTATGCGTTATTTGTATCTGTATCCATGCTGCACCTCTACAATAAAAGTGCAATTTTGCCAACTGACTTACGGGCCACCCTGTATTTTGTTTTCCATGATTATTGTTTGGAGGGAACCCCTGGATGAAATTCAGAATGAAAGATATTAATCATCTAGCTGAAAAAATAAGAAATCATCAGGCATTAAGTGTACATATAAAGAATGCTGTTCAGTTTTCTCTTTTTGGTACGTATAGCACAGTAGCTGGACAGTGAATATAGATGAAATATTGTTTTATACAATGAAAGAGTACGCAATAATCGGTACATCTTAAATATAATAATAAACTGTATTCACTTTTGTGGAGCTTTTGAATTAGCTTTGCGTAATCATAATGAGACTGAATCTTCATCAGATCCTGGTGTATTTTGAGGCTTATTTGGATTCAGTTTTGAGCTTGACACAGCAATGAAAAATCATTTAGAGGAAGCAACTGCATTTAAGGGCACCTCAAAAACCATTCAAAGTGATTTTTTAAATATAATGTTAGAAATATGCCACGAAGAAATAACGAGTAAGATACAAGAAGCGGATTATTTGGCTGTAATTGCTGATGAGACCACTGATGTTGCTAATGTTTTGCAAATGGTCATAGTGTATCGTTGAAAGATAAACAGTTAAACACGTTGAAAGATTCTGGGGTTTCATTGCGTCTCCTAAACATGATCCTCAGTCGCTTGCATCATGTTTGTTAGATGAACTGTCTCGACACAACTTACTTGGAATTTTCCATAAATTAACTGCTCAAATAATTGGAAAACAGTAACTTTCTATTTTTTTCCATACGACAGCACTATTTATGATGCACATATGTAGTAGGTCTGCCTCCTGTTTAATACGCTCTTTTAACCCCCCCCCCACACTCAAACGACTACTGCAACCACCAGTCGCCACTGCTGTCAACAGCTGCGTACCACCAGAAAACAAGTCTTATTACTTAACACACGTGAGTTTGGCCAGCAGCAAACCAACAGGAACCAACTTTCAACTCGTACTTCCGTAAACATACAGATCTGACCCAAGTGAAATATCATTAAATCATGAGACATTGAGGAGAAAGTAAGATGATGGCCGAGATGGAGGTGCCAAAATGTTACAGAACCCTGTAGAACACAAGATGGGACTTGAACTGAAAAAGGACATCATTTGTATCACAACCATGAAAATCAAAGAATTGTCTTATTCATATATATATATATTACATTTAATATTTATAATTAAATTTACCTCAAGATGTTATTTTTTTTCCATTTTTGGAACATGTTTCGGGTACTATCTTGTACCCATCCTCAGCCTTCCGGTTTTTTTGTCTGGTGAAGTACATATGTGTTGTTGGTTGACTATTATTATTGTGGCTTCCTGTTGGCTTCTGGTATTTCAAGTTGGTTTTATTGTGTGTGATTGTGGTGTATGTGTTACTTTTTTGTGTATTTTCAATGTTGAGTGCTTTGAATATTGTGTCATGTTTTGTATTGATTTGTATTTGTTCAGGTATTAGTTTGTTTTCTGTTTAATGTTTTTATATTTGTAAATTTTCCCAAATGTTCATTATGGTGCCTTAGTGTGGTATATGTTTTATTAGTGTTACATTGGTTATGTCTGGGAATTCATGTCCTGTGTTTATTGCATGTGTGGCTAAATTGGATTTATATATTTCTGGTTTTTTGTATGCATTTAGGTGTTCAAAATAACGTTTTTTCAGCTGTTTTTTTGTTTGTCCTATGTAACATTTATTGCAATCTTGGCATTCAATTTTGTATATGCCGTTAGTTGTTGTATTATCTTTATTGTGTGAGCTATTTAGATTTTGTAATTTATTTTTATTAGTTTTGTATGCTATTTTTATATCTGTGTTTTTAAATAGTTTTGTCATTTTATTATTTATGTATGTGAATGTGGCCCATTTGTTGTTGTTATTATTTATGTGTTGTTCAGTTTGATTAATTCTTAATTGTACAGTTTTTATTTTATATTTGATTTTATTTTCTATTTTGATGACAGTATTTTTATTGTATCCATTTTCATAACCAATTTGGTATATTATATTTCTTTCTTTGTCAGTTTCTTGTTTGTTTAGGGGAATTTTGTACATTCTGTGAAATAGCGAATAAAATGCTGCCATTTTATGTTGTGGTGGGTGGTCAGAATGATTAGGTATAATGATGTTAGTGGAACTTGGTTTTCTATATATTGCATATTGTATGAAGAAACGGACTGTAGCAGAAAGTGACTAAATATATATATATATACAGGTCCGCCAGTGAAGCGGGAAAATTAAAAGTACCCAATTTTTTCATGAAACATTTATTATCAGAATTTTTTTTTACAGATTTGAGTTGAGTAAAGTATGCCATTATTTTACTTTTTAAAAATAAAGCCGCTCAAGTGAGAGCCATTTCTGTGTAAACATTCTTCTAATCTTGACCGAAAATTTTCCATCACTCGATGAAGCAGGTCAGGTTGAATCCGTGCAATTTCTTGTCTGATATTCGTTTTTAATTCCAGTATGGTGTGCGGTCTATCAATGTACATCCTGCTCTTTAGAAATCCCCAAAGAAAAAGTCACATGCGGACAAATCTGGGGATTTTGCAGGCCACGAGATGTCGCCATATCTGGATATGAGTCCGTCCGGGAAGAGTTCTCTTAAAGCAGCCATGGACACACGAGCAGTACGACTTGTGGCCCCATCCTGCTGGAAAAAATTAATTTCTGGAAACCTAGGGAGCTGTTGCATCAAAAATGTTCTGACCATGTTTGTGTAGCGGTCTGCATTGACAGTTGTGGTGTTTCCTCTATCGTCTTGGAAAAAATATGGCCCAATAATGCCAGATGATGAAACTGCACACCACACCGTAACTTTCGGACTATGTAATGGCTTTTCATGCAACTCACCTGGGTTTTCATCATTCCAATATCGACTATTTTGTTTGTTTACATATCCTTACAAATGAAAATGTGCTTCATCTGACATAAACATGCGGTGAATAAAGTTTTCATCATCATTTACACGTTTTCATCATTATTTCTTCGCTGAAAATCCTGCGAGCCAGCATATCGCCATCTTTCAACTCCTGCATTACTTAAATTTTGTAAGGATGAAAAGATAAGTCTTTATGCAAAATTCGTCGTAACAATGTGTCACTAATGTTTAGTGCGGATGCATGTTTCATTGCAGAACGTTGTGGACTACGCGTCAATGCTACTCGAACTCTTTCAATGTTTTCCTCTGTTCTTACAGACCTTGTTGCTCCTCTATGCTTTAAGTTTAATGTGGAACCAGTTTCTTCAAACTTTTTCACCCATGACATAATTGCATGAGTGGACGGCACTCTTCCATGTCGTGGAATATTTAAATGATTACGAAACAATCGTTGTACAGAAGTCACACAGTCACCATTCTTATAAAACGATTTTACGCAGAAAGCACGCTGTGCACCGGACCACTGCTCCATGTTTAACAAATGGCATTACATGTAAAACTACAATCGAAAACCACCACGGCCTCTCGTGAGCAGAAAATGAACTATTGGACTTTCAAAATTTCCTGCTTCACTGGCGGACCCTGTATATATATATGTATATATAAATATAATAATAACAATTACTTATTTGCTTTTTAAGGCAAGAACCAAAATACTGTAATATAAATTCAAAAAGTTATAATTTTGTAAATTTATGTGGCTTTATCAAAATTTACTGCTTCAAATTGACATTTTCTGGAATTAAACTTTGCAAATTGTTAATTGCATCTTATGATCTCGTACTTGTTTAGTTTTATTCAACCCAGCAAAACAAATTTTCTTATCCATACAATAAATTGTTTCGAGAATACTAAATAACTCTTAAATGAATTTCTGTCATTTAATAGTTTTACACTAGGAACAACTAGTATGTATGTATGTATATATATATATATATATATATATATATTATAGGCTGAGGATGGGTACAAGATGGTACCCGAAACATGTTCCAAATAAGGAGAAAATATCTTGAGGTAAAGTGATTATAAATATTATTATATATATATATATATATATATATATATATATATATTGTAATGAAGTGAATGACGTCCGTCTTGTTTAAGCCCCACGATGGAAGCCAATCTGTAATGAAGAGTTTCTTACATACTCTGTTAAAATGTATATATGTTGTGTGTTCACCTCACACTGGTGTCGTTATTTCTATGTTGCGCTAACGATGTCCGTAGTGATCCTTCAATTACCAGTACAACGCGAGTGGAAACCTTACCTGTTGTTTCATAGGTGTTTATAAATCCCGGGTGGCACCAAATTGTTTACTTAAAACAATTAAAATAATAACTAATATGGTTTAGCGATCTTAGCTATGACGGTCTGGGGTATTCAAATTTATTCCCGCCTTCGTTCGACCTTCTTAATCAAGCAGGTAGTTCGCCGAGTTTGCGACGTGAGCACTTACCGTCAATCCTAGTTGTTCGCTAAAATGCACAAATTATACAGTACACTTCCCTATGAAATAAAAACAATGGTTACACTCTGTACTAGTTTCTTTAATTTGTGATTGGTAATTACTCAGTTTGACATTAAAATTATATTTGGTTATTCAACAAATTTCCACCGACAATTATTATGAGACCAATATCTCTAGGGTTTGGCGAATCGATTTTGAACGGATTATACAGTCAAAGATGGCAACTGTGTTGTTTGTTTACAGTTATTTTCGTTCAAAGTCTTGGGTTCTTGTGATTACAAGAAAAATATTGATTACGACTACAATAAAAAGTACACTACCTTACATTATTTGTACTTAAATAATATAATGTGTAACTAAAATTTGTTCCTGCAGTGTAGTAAAGTGTGTTTCAAAAGTTCATAATCTAACAACAGGTTATTTTATTAGTTAACAAATTTTCAGTGTTTTATTTTTTTACTTAATCTTTGAAAGAAATAATATTCAGTTTATAGTGAGAGTTCAGATTATTGTGAGAAATATTTAAAGTGAGTTTATTTCTGAAATTCGGGTAATTTATTAATACTTATCAAATCAGTAGACTTGATGTAAACAGTCGTTCAGTTGAAATGGAATGGGGCTTTAATAGTGGTCAATTTTCAATTATCTGGGGCTTCTGGCATCTTTTTCATGTTAGTTGTAGCAATTTATTCATTTAAAATTTATTTAAATTAGTCCTTGGCATCAGTTAAATGTTCTCGTTCCTCGTCTGCTTCTTACGTTTCCATCTTTTTGAATTTTGATTACTTTTTATACATTTTAGATTAAAATTTTGGTCATTCACGGCCTGGTGTCTATTCTGGAAGAGCGTCACTTATTGAATACTATGATTTAATGGAAAAATCGTAACCAATCGTCTGTTGTCATGGTTACGAATTGATTCCGATTGGTTGATCATGACTTATAACCATTGTTATCAATTTTGAATTTGTATTCAAAATTACTGTATATCTTCTGATTGCTTTTATTTTTCCGTCTTCCTTCCTATGTATTAAATATTATCACTATTGTTAGTATTTCCTTTCAAAGATTATTTTGACATCCCATTAGGTTGGGTTCTCTAATGTACTATTGTTTGTACAATTATGTTAATATTTGTTAAATACATTTCTTTTTTATTTTAAGTCCTTATTCTAACATTTTTCTTTTAATATGATTCACAGATTATCCTTGGCTAGTTACTTGCCTTGGATTTGCTAATTTCTTTGTTGATTTTTTACAATTTGTAGTTATTTGTTTTTGACAGTTAGGCATTTCATAGGCCTAAGTAGTAACTGATTATATTTACTTATTTTATACAAATTACATCTTATTTTACCCTAATGTGTTTTGTTTTGTTACTATAATTGATTTGTTTATTTGTTGATGTGTTTTGGATCTGTTTTTATACTAATTGTATGTTACCATTATTTTCTACATCATGGCTTGTTAATTATTTCCTAACTGATTTTCCAGTGTTATTAGATCTGTATTGATTTACCTTCTTATTTATTTACATTGCCATTGTTAATAATTAGGCTATTACTTACTATTCTTTATTACATAACACATAACATCTAGGCCTATGGTCTGTATAATTCCTTCAGCCATATCCTATTCATAAATTTAATTGAACAATTTTTTAACAGCTATTAAGCAACGTTTGTTAACAATTCATTTCATTCTTTATTATTTTTTGGGTGATAAACATCATCACACCCTTTAAACTTACTTAATTGATTATCCCTTATAACATGGGGTGTTTATTGATTTTGTTTTTAATTTCTTTACTATATTTTTTCCTTTTACTATCTTTACTTTCTATCCATGGTAACACTAACTGTTGACATTCTATGGGCTTCCTCCCCTGAATAACATCGTATCGTTCATTTATATTTAATCTTAATACTATCTTTAATTACTATCATTAACAAAATTCTTATTTGTTCACCATTAAATCGTTTAGTGTTTATCACTGATCTATTAAGCGTTTTTTATCTATCACTAGATTTTCTAATCCTATCATTCACAATATTCTTATTTATTAATAATATTCACTTTTAAACCATTTAGTGTTTATCACTGATTTACTAAGCGTTTTTTATCTATCACTAGATTTTCTAATTATTTTGGGGGTTTTACACTTTCACTTTTGCACTCCTTAAATTTTTATTTTAAGTGTTTATTAGTGGGTAATCCCTACCATTACTTTCTCTTTGTCACTTAGTTATTTTTATTTTCTCACCATCTCACTATCTCTCTCTTTACAAATATTATTTATACTATTAATAAGTTCATGTCTTTATAGAGTTCTTTATTACATATAACTAATTCTTGGTTAGTGTACTTTTATTTATCGGATTTTATCAATTATCATTTACATTTATCATTTAGTCAATCCTAATACTTAATTTTTTACATTGGTTAGTTATTGGTTTCGTTTCCAATATTATATTTGAGAGTACCATTTCTCCTTTTCATATTCTATATTATTTGTCTGTGTTTTCTCATTCGGTTTCACTTTATTTCCTTTATACTTGGTTTGTTTCATTTCCATTTTCCTTCTTCTTCTCCTTCATCTTTATTATTTGGTTTCATTTTATTTTGGTTTTCCCCTTCTCATTTGGTTTTATTTCATTTGGTTGTATGGAGTCATTCACTTCCTTCAATAGGTTTCATTCAATCTGGTTGTAATGAGTCATTTACTTTTATTTGGTTTCGTTTTTCCCCTTCTCCTTTTGTTTCCTTTTATTTGGTCAGTCACTTGGGTTAGGTCATGTCGTCGTTTGTCGCGTCATTGTCATTTTATTTTCATTAAACATTTTATATTATACGAATTACTTTTTATATTGTTGATTCATCATTTTTATCCCTGGTATTGGGGTGGCTTATTTGTGTTGTAACATAATATATATATATATATATATATATATATATATATATATATATATATATATTAATAACACCACAAAAAGTATTAACTTATAACTTACTTAGTAGTACTTATTAACTTACTTAGCTGATTGTATTAACTTATAATCAATAAGTTGTAAGTTAGTGTTGTAGAAATAAGTTGTAATCAATAAGCTGAAAGTTAGTGTTGTAGTATACAGTAAGTATATCAAAAACTTTCCTTACTGCACTAGGGGATGTCAATTAGAATATGTTATTTATACTTTACATATATATGTATATCAGTGGCGGCTGGTGTTATGGTTGCAGCGTTGCACAACCACCAATATAGAATAACTAAACTATAAAAAAATATACGAAATCATTAAGCAGTTAAGTGTCATAAACTTCAATGGAAAATGTATTAGATTCTATGCGGTAATGTTCACATACAATTCAAATGTGGCGCGCAGGCTGGTGGCTGTAGCCCGCTTGCAACTTGAAAAGTAAATGGCATAGCTTACTACACAAGCATATGGGAGAACGTGCGTTACTCTTCACAGTTGCCGTATATTCCCTATGTAAGCTAGGCAGTTGCAAAGTTTCCGCAACGTTCCACTAACAGCGCTGTAGTGCATCTTTAATTTTGTCATGAAGTGTGGACAGCCTTCTTGATTTGTAAATTGTATCAGGTTTAGTGATTACGTTGGTTCAAAGTAAACATGTAGTCGTTGTTTTTGAGGTTATAAAATTATAGTTATGATTTTGTATAACTGTGATTGTGATAATTACGTGTCAATCAAAAATAAAAAGTGAAAGATTTGTGAAATTTTTAATATTTTATACTGATTTATTTTTTCTTGTTGTTCGTAAATGAAAGCAGGCAGTATTCCACTCACTTCTCTTTTAGAGTAGAGTTTTCAAGTAATATTTTAGTAGTTGAATTTATGTGCCTTGCAGTTTATATACAGGGAAAATCTGTTGTTATAGCTCAAATGAGTCATTTAATAATAACTAGCCTGTATTATAAATTTGCTGTTCTTATTTTTTGTTTCTCGTAAACACAAGGATCGCTTTCAAATCAGTGTATTAATTTATAGGTATAAAAAGCATGATTCTGTTTATCTTTTTCTTTTCTCTGCATATATAGTATTTGATTATTGCAAAGTTAGTGATGCTTGTAGCAATCATTCATGAGTACGTGGGAGCATGGAATCTGGCATAAGTAGACATACTGATAGAATCATTCCATTATCATTAGCAACTCACTTTTGGGGGAAAACAGTAACTTTCTATTTTTTCCATACGACAGCACTATGTATGATGCAGATATGTTGGTCTGCGCCCTGTTTAATGTGCCCTTTTACCCCCTCCCCATTATCTCCCCCACCAACTCAACAACTACTGCAACCACCAGCCGCCACTGATGTATATATATGTTTTAACACATTCATTATGCTTTAATTTCTACAACAGTGTTTCAATATTATCCAATATTATTAAAATACTAATGGCTTTAACTTGAAGTCAACATGTTTTAAAACGTTGTATGTGTTTATGTATGATCATAAATCAATTACTCGTGTGTGTTTTTTTTAACACAGGCCAGGAAATACACCTGTAGCAGTGTTTATACTAGAAAAACTTCAGGGTGCAGATATACTTACATATCTGTCCAGCAGACATGAATACACAGAACAAATGGTAGCCACAGTTGTGACACAGGTTTGTAGACAATACAGTATTAAATGAAATTCTGTGTCATTAATCTGTAATGTATATCAGATCATCATTTACACAAATATTATTTACTGCTAGACTATTTAAAATATACACTAACACATTGACTGTGGGCCAAGTCCTGGGCCATAGTCACCGCATTCAGACCACACCCCAGGCCTTGTTTCTCTCTAACCAATGTATTTGTGCCGTAGCACCTAAGAAACATCGTTAACCTTATTGTTAGCAGTCAACACGTTTAATGCAATAAGATTGAAAGCTCATATTTGTCAGTAGTATTTATTGCATATAATCACATATTATTGAATACTGTTTATTTAATACTTACAAAATTATTGTTATAACTTGTGTTAATAGCAATTTACTTGTCTAAACTAGAAATTTCTTCCAAAATTTAGGTTCTAGATGCACTCCAGTATTTACACTGGAGAGGTTACTGCCACTTGAACCTTGAGCCTGACAACATAGTTATGGCTTCTGTAAGAAGTATACAAATCAAACTAGTGGATTTTGGTGCAGCTCAGCATGTCAGTAAACTGGGTACAATGGTTCATGTAAAAACAAATCCAGAATATACAGGTATATCATACAGTTAACTAAATTAGTGCTGTTACATTTAAATTTTTATATAAAAAATTAATATTGATACAGGTAATTTTTAAATATAATTAATTCGCTACCGACTCAGAACACAAAGTTTTTTACGGGTAAAAACGTAAAAGTTTTACCTTATAGCCTGAACCGGTTTTCGCTTTTAAAAAGCTTCTTCAGAGGCTGCCGTTGGGAGCACTGTTCATCTTGTTCTTGGCAACGGTATTGACTTTTGAAAGATCGATGTTGTGTGCGTGTGGGGTGTGATATGTTCGAATAATGCGTTATTTGAATTGTGTCTGTTTGTTTAGGATGTCGTTTTTATGTGTTTTCGTGTGTTTGTATATTTCCAATTGTTGTAGAGTGTCTAGTTTTCAGCCTTTTGTGTGTACATGTAGAATGTCCATGTTATTGTCGATGTTTTTGTATGTGTGGTTTGCTTCAATGAGGTGGTTTGCAAAGGTGGATTCTGTAGTGGAGTGTAGTGCCTTTGTGTGTTCAATGTATCTTTGTTTGAAGCTACGTCTTTGTCTGTTGTTTGTTTTATGTAGGAGTTTATTGACTATTGTTCTGTTGTATCCATTGGATTCTGCTAGATATTTTATAACATGGACATTCTACACATGCACACAAAAGGCCGAAAACTAGACACTATAGAACAATTGGAAATATACAAACACACAAAAAACATAAAAACGACATCCTAAATGAACAGACACAATTCAAATAATGCATTATTCGAACATATCACACCCCACACACACACAACATCGATCTTTCAAAAGTCAATACCGTCACCAAGAACAAGACGGACAGTGCTCCCAACGGCACCCTCTGAAGAAGCTGTTTAAAAGCGAAAACCAGTTCAGGCTATAAGGTAAAACTTTTACGTTTTTACCCGTAAAATCTTTATGTTCCGAGTCGGTAGTGAATTAATTATATATAGTTAAGTAACGGAAACGTCATGGACAACGGAATCCAAGTGGTAATTTTTGTCAGGAAGAACATGAAACTATACAAATCAATAAGTTAGTATTGTAGTAATGAGTTGTAATCAGTAAGTTGTTAGTGTTGTAGTATAAGTATGTTAAAAACGTTCCTTACTACACTGAGGGGTGTCAGTTAGAATATGTTATTTATACTTTATAGTTATATACAGTAATATATATATTCTATGGCAGTAGTACTTATTGTCTTATTATATTATTAATTAAAGATTATTGTAATAAAATGTGTGAAAAAGTACCTTTTAGGCTAAATAGAAGAAAAACCATTACAAAATAATTGAAAATATTTTGACTAGTATTATATAACCTAGTTATTTTTATAGTTATTTTGTGTTTGTGTGTTTTAATTTACAATTACAAATCACACACTGGTCAAAATTAAACTTTATTTCAGAGGATTATAATGCAGATAAAAACTTGCGGAACGAGTATTTTGTTTTATTTAATTTGCAAATTGTGCATTTTACTTTTGCTCAATAGGCGAACTGACTATTCCCTTGCCACCATGACTCTTATCTGGAAGCACGACACAACACATCAGTCATATTTACATATATCAGAAATATGTACTCACTAATGAAATTATATTAAGAGGAATTACATTCTGTAAATGAAATACAGCCTAGTCATAAGAAAGCTTTACAATTAGTCTTTATCTCTTTTGTTACTGCGTAATAAACAATAACAAATTTACTTTTACTTGTGGGTTAAATGGTTTAGTACTTATTTTCAGATTTTCCATCTTATTTAATTTGAAATTATTCTCCAATAAGAAATTGTACAAATTGGTAATTTTATTGTCATTTACTTGTGGAAAGTAATAAAATTTTAAAATTAAGATTATAAACCCAAATTCATTTCTAAAGTGTGTGTGTGTGTGTGTGAACAGAACTGAGTTAAATTTAAGTGTGTGCTTCAAGAAGTGAGTAAAATACAGTGTTCGCTTTGCAGAATTGGTATTTTGATTTTCACAGTTCCTGAAACAAAGTTTCATTTTCATTGAGAAGTACTATACTTCTACTGAGAAATATATTTTTGATTAGTTTATAGAAGTGAATTTATTCGGTTAGTCTTTTGTTGCAGTTCTGGTTGACAGTTGCACTCCGATTCATGGTTCAAAAGATTATTCAAATACATACATAACTTCAAAATAGCTGTTTTTTAAATATCAGTTCAAATAACTTATTCACACAAATTACACTTTCAAAATTTGAGAATTGCTTCATTAAATAAATTTAACTTGTAATATTTTAAACAATTAGAAAATGATTAACTAAATCTCTGATGCAGACATCACTAGACAATATGGCTAAATTCATTTAACCAAGAAGGAAATTTAATAAATTCAAGATCAACAAAATTATTAAAATGATAAATAATCTAAGAGATTTATAGATAAAAACAAAGAATTAATGTACAATTAATAATTGTACTATACTACAAATAAATATTATTCCATATACCTTAAATATATTATTAAAATTATACCATAAATCTTATTTCTGCATGTGAGTACTGCAGTCATAAACTAGTATCAGAATTTAAAATTTTATTAGTCATATAATTATATTCTAATATTATTTTTAGCTCCTGAAATTTTGTCTGATGAGCCAGCATTCCCTCAGTCTGACATCTGGTCTGTTGGAGTTCTCACATATATTCTACTATCTGGTGTTTCACCATTTAAAGGAGCGACAAAAGAAGAAACCAAACAGAATATCACCTTTGTCAGATACCGTTTTGAACACCTCTACAAGGAGTTAACACAGGAAGCAACACGATTTATTATGCTTCTTTTCAAGAGAGCACCAACGTATGTTTCTTTCTTTATTTCTATTATTGTTCATGTTACTGTTACAACTTATAGTGCAAACTGTAAGTAGTAGTAATCAAATACCATAGTATTATAGTTAGTCTATACATTCATATAAATAAAATTTAGACATATGTATTTCTACTACAGTAGCAAGCAGTGGGGCCACTTAACTTCCCAGCCATAACTGTAAGTTTATAGAGAAGCTGTCACCTCCTCTTTTAATAGGGCAAAAAAACACTCAAATATAAATGTGCTCAGTCATCCTTAGTAACTACAGGACTGCCTACAAACCTAGTAGCAGGACCCCCTACAACTCCTCATACCAAACAGAAGAAGAGTCCACAATAATAATTATTTCACATCATATCTTGCACTGATACCTTGACTAATTGATTAATCTTTTGTAATTAATGGCTGCCCAAAGGAGTAAAGAATGCTGTTAGAGATACCACTAGATGGAAGAAGAAGACATTCATAGAAACATCAAGAATTTCAGAATATGTGGTAGTGTAAAATAAACTAACAACACAGAAAATTCAATATACCTCAGAGCATTATAGTTGAATAAATCAGGCTAGACAGTTGTACAATTTATATATACATTTGTATTTTTAAACGCTTTTATTTAACTTGCTTTTCCCGTCGGTCTAAAGTGGATTTTTCAAATCGAATTTTCGCATACTTCCCGATATGATAGCGACTTGAAATTTTGCATACACACTTGAATCATGTGACAATACAATATTATGAAAAAAAAATACATACATGTATTTACCAATGTACAGATTATAAGTTACATGTAGTCGCATTCATAAACGAAGTTTTATATGTGCACTACGTTATTGACAACAAAGAAGTAGTATCTATGGAAACTCATCGGTTCCCATTTTCGATCACGTGCAAATGTGCGACACATCCTTATAAACATTTTCAATGTTAAAACTGTCTATGTGATTACAAATAACGGTAAGTAATTTTACTTTGTACAAAACGTTTCACTTTGAATTTTTGTCTTTTAAAATTAAAATAAATAAATAATTCTTAATATGAATTACCCTGGCTTGGTATATGGCACTATTGAAAGTTTTCAATCTCAGATACGGTCTTTTTTAGGTTAATTAATACTACACTTCTTAAAATTAAACACACAAAAATAATGATTAACAACTAACAAAAAAAATTACAACAGTGTTATTGTGTGATAGTTCAGTGTTTGTGAAAAAATAGTTCGCTAGTATATATAGTGTCACAGGTTAGTTTATAATAACCGTTAAACATTTTTTAAATTTGATTAATATCACAATACTTTCCTTTTTAAATTCACACTTTTATATTCCTTTTTGGTTGTTTCCACTGTATAATTCATTTATTATTATTTTAACAATTCACTACAGTATATAGTTTTATCACTCGATTATAATTTAACTCCAGTTCACTGTACACCTAACCCGTCTGATGTTCTATTCCGAGTCCTTAACTGTAAACAATGCGTATAACTAAAGACTTTAACCTCCAGTATCAACCGTTGGAAATATGTATGTGAAATGAAAAATGAATAATGGCAGTTGGTTTTTGACTTGCTGTATCTATGTTAATACAAACTTACTGTGTCATCTGTACCAGCGGCCGGCAAAAATTTTTGAAGGGGGGCAGGATACTTTTAGGCTTAGTGGAGCAATCAAAATTAAAATCAGTTTGGTGAAACTGTCTACGTGATTACAAATAACGGTAAGTAATTTTACTTTGTACAAAACGTTTCACTTTGAAATTTTCCAATGAAAGAGAAGTTATGTCATTTTGCTTATTGTAAGAAATATTTAAATAATAAATTTACAATAAACTTACAATTTTACTTGTAAACTCAAATTAGCTAAAATTTACTTTTACTATCAAACTGTGTACAAAATATTTAATGAATAATTAATTAATACTGTAATTTATCTATAAAATTTGACTAAAAAGTGTGAAATAAAAAAAAGTAAAAAAATTTTTAAAAAAATGCTTTTATTTAAAATTAACAAAATGATCAATGTACTAAAAAGGATAAAATAATTTATCTTATACCAAATACATTAACAACAAATGAAAATAACTTTTATTAATCAAAAATTTTTGTAACTTTAAGTATCACTGATAATAAAAGCGTGGGCGCCTAAGGAATGATATTATACCATGTTTAAATCAATCTTCAATAAAAAAGATGTATGACTGATAGGCTACTCTTTGTTCTACATTTATTTGATTACTGAGGAATTAAATTTTTCAGAGTATGCATATATGTGTACATTTGTCTTACAAGTACAATCATGCGCAATTCCAAAATTTACATTCTATAAAGAGAATTAATTATATTATTGGTTTTTTGTTTCCTGCCACCAAAATACAAGTATCACGATTGATCTTTCCTTAAATAAAACATAATCTCGACTTCATAGAGTAAACATGGAATGGTCTAAAGAAAAAACATATATGGTTTTGTTTACCAAATTTTACACTATTTTCAAAAACATCAATTAATATATAATTCTTAATAATTCCCCAGGGTTCAGGGTAAGTTCTTTTTGTTGTGAGATGGTCAGAAATGGATAATTACTAAGCTTTACAAATACCGAAAAAATATTACATAAATTTGTTTATTTTTCGTTTAGTATGTAGTTCCAGGAATGGCCATAAGAGAGCAGCGTGCTTTTGTTTACTTTAAAAAACATGTGATTAAATGACTAGTTTCGTGTTCTATATCAACGTTCGGAATGCGTTTTCTTCTTGAACTATTAAACGAAATGTTTATATTACCTCTCTTCGTATGGTTCTTACTGGAATGAAGCTTTTTCTCTGGTGAGGTCCGTCTTGAGATATAATTTCTTTACCGTCTGGCTCATATTCTATCGTCAACTTGAACTATGGCGAAACCAGGTTGAATCATCAGAAGGTTTTCTTTCACTGTTTATTAAGGAGTATAACCATTTAATTTTGATAAATCATGTATGATTATATAGTGGTCATGTTGCTTTTTAATTTTGTATTAATTTTAACTCCTCCAAAGTTCCAGAAAGGTTA
Source organism: Magicicada septendecula (assembly GCA_034769895.1). Classification (NCBI taxonomy): domain Eukaryota; kingdom Metazoa; phylum Arthropoda; class Insecta; order Hemiptera; family Cicadidae; genus Magicicada; species Magicicada septendecula. The sequence goes on along the minus strand of CM068367.1, from coordinate 620,370,291 downwards.
TTTTATTAGAATTGTAGTAGCATCATTTTGTCAACTCTATCGTTTCATTCCCAATTTTTATTATTAACAATACTTGTTATTCTCGTCACTCTTAGTAACCCATAGTATTTTTATTATACAGGCAGTTTGTAATTATTATAAATTTATATTTTATTTACCGAAAAATAATTCTTTTCCATTCCGGTTTCTTTACCAATTTGGTTCACATAATAAGTTTTTGTTCATTTTCTTATGACCTTGTATATAAGTATTTGATAATTTTATTATCGTTAAATAAATTTATATATATTATTTATTAGTCTCTCATAGTATTCCTACACTGCACTACTTCCTGCTGCCATTTCCCTCATAGTATTATTTTAATTTTTTATTATCCTTTGATATTTAAATTTTTGTTTTTTTCTTTTTTAAAACTAACCCTGGGTTATCCTATATTATAACACAAATATTAAAAAAAAAATATAACATTAACTTATGTATAACAATTGGTTGTCCATACAATATAAATATTACAATAAATAAATAAAATACAGAATCAGTTAGTAGTATTATAGTCTACTCTCATAGTTTTATAATTCCCAAACCTACAGCACAATTCTGTAATAAGTTACCTTCACTTTCACCTTTTACCTCAATGGGTACACTATAACGCACTTGTCACCGTATATCACTCGAATTGTTTGTCATGTTTAGTGATATACTTTAATTTAGAGCTAGTTATAGGTTACCCATTTCTGACCTTTATGTTCTTACATGATTTAATTTATTGGGACCGGGTTATGTAACGTTACATAAAGCCCCCCCACTAGAACAAATTTATTTTGGTATTACTTGTTTATTAAAATAAATTGTTAATTATTTCCATTCTCTTAATAGTCTTGGTTTTATCTTCATAATAGTGTTTCATTTCAAACTGGTTATAAACTGACTGGTAATTCATACTGGTGGTAATTGCTGTTTTCATACTCTACTCTCTCTCTCTTGGAGGCAAATTCATCAATTATTTATTTCTCTGGGTAGTGGTACTTCCACATTTTATTTGATAAGGACTGGTCACACTAATCATATTAAACTTGTTTTAACACTCATTTCTATTTACTTCTATAAATTATCTTTATCAATTAAGCTTCGGTCTGCTATCTTCCTTCTATTTTCTTCATCTATACTTCTGGAATCTAATATCACTCTTTTCAGCTATTTTATAATTATTATCCCTTAAATATTCAATTTCCCTAACATTTTTCCCTATCCTGTGCGGTGGTACCAGTAGGGTGGCCACTCTGGGTCCATACTCCTCTGTCCATCCTTACACCTTCTGAGACCAGGGGAACATCATCCCTGCTCATAAAAATTATTGCCGGAACATTTCTACGGTCAATACATAAAAATAAAAAACTTATAAGTAGTAGTCAATTAGCGACTAGTACTAAACACTTTTGGGATTCTTCATACTGTAGCTGTTTGCATTTATTTATATATTTCTTCTTCTCCTTGATTCCTTCTTCTTTTCCATTAACTAATAGCATACAACATTATTGATAGGCCTTATGTTAAAATTCTTTTGACTTTACTTCTTGTGACATATTTCTCCGTATCATTTCTTCTTATAAAATCTTCAATTCCGAGAAATTCTAATTATTGTATTAATTATCATCCTCCTTCAGTTTCATTGGAGTCATTAAATTATTCTTTATTCTTCTTATCTGAGCACATTACCATCAATTGTTTTTGTTCATTTAATTTTTCTTCTGTTTGTTACCATTAGAAATATTACTTTTTCCTATTATTTCATTTTAAATCAATTCTTTATAACTCTTATTTACTAATCTGTTATCATTTTTTTATTAAATTATATGGTTTCAAAATAACTTGAGTAAGATGTCCTTACGTAGTTTTTATTAAATCGTCTTGTTCCTGGATAAATTGTTGAGTAAGTTGTCCTTACAGTTTTTTAGAATTTTGGGTGTTAGTCTCTTCATTTTAAATTATATGGTTTCAAAATAACTTGAGTAAGATGTCCTTACATGCTTTTAGAATTTTGGGGTTTTAGTCTTTTTATTTTAAATTATATTGTTTCAAAATAACTTGAGTAAGATGTCCTTACATGCTTTTAGAATTTTGGGGTTTTTATTTACAATGGGTTGCTTGGTCCTGTATCCATAAAATCCGTCCCTTTTTTCTGGTTTGTTTGGAGTCTGTTTAACCGTGGTCCATTATTTCAGGTACTCCCTTTACTCGGATTACTGGGGTGTTCGGAATTAATTCTCTCCTTGATAATCTTCTTACCATCCGGCTCTCTCACTTTGCTGCTATGAAACTTTCACTTAAGTACCGGTCTTCCGTCATTGTTCGTTCTTTTTTAACTAACATGTATTGTACCTCCTCTAACATAACATAGTTGCTCATATTTAATCTCATTTCATTCCCTTTTACCTCGGTATTATTTACCAAATATTTGAATGTTATATTCCGTCTTGAAGATATGATTGATATTGTCTGATACTCTTCAATCGGTGACATATTTAATTGAGATCTAAACTTAATTAACTCCCTTTGTTCATTAATTGGAAGGTTAAATACATTAATTAATCCACCTGTAATCATCTCCCATTCTTCCTTGGTATTTATTATTCTCTTTCTACATGTTTTTATTATTTTCTTGGTCTTCTTTTCCACGGTTTGAACATCCTTTTGTGGTGGCTATTTTTATTTTCAGATGGCATTACACCTTGGTATTCTGTAATTTCTATTTCCTTCCTACTCTCTTCTGTATTCGGACTTACTTTAATACCTTCTAAAGTGCTGTCCAATGTTTCATCCAAATTATTGAAACTATGGTCCATTTGTTTATTTGTCTCCTCCTTGTATGTATCTGCTTTTTGGCTAAGTGTATTAACATTTTCAAACTTCTCCCCGAAAGATTCCCATATCTCCTTATTGAAATTCTCCATTTTACCCTCAAATTGTTTTAAATTCTTATTATTGTCTTCAAATTTTGCATTCATCTCTTCCCTTTGTCCTTCAACAGTTTCTTTCAGTTCATTGTATTGTTCATTCATGGTTTGTTTGATATTTCCATGAATGGTTTCTATTTTTTCATTTAGTTGTTTGACTAAACTTTCCTGAATGCTATCTATTTTCTCATTGGTCTGTCTATTTTGTTCCTCCTGCTTCTTAAAATTCTCCTTATTTTCCTCATTGGTTTGTTTTAAGTTTTCCTCCTGTTTCTTAAAATTCTCCTTATTTTCCTCATTGGTTTGTTTTAAGTTTTCCTCCTGTTTCTTAAAATTCTCCTTATTTTCCTCATTGGTTTGTTTCAAGGCTTCCTCCTGTTTTCTAAAATTTTCATCTATTTTGTTATTGGTTTGCTTTGAAGTTTCCTCCTGTTTTCTAAATTGTTCAGCCATAAATTTCATCATGTCTTGCCAATTAGGTTCTTCTCTGTCTACCGCTTTGTCTGGTTGGTCCCCTTGGGCATCATCTTCAATTATTTCCGTTTCCGGTTCCCTAACTACTTCGGTTTCTTCTTTATCACCTGTCTGTTGGTCCATTTCACTGTCCGTGACTAATTCTATTTCTTGTTCCTGTCCACCTTCTTCAATCTCCTTTTCTTCTGCCCTCTTCTTCGATTTGCCTCGGGTATTATGCATTTCTTGTTTTCTCATAACTGCCAACGATAATTAGATTTTTTGGTATATATTTTTATTAAATTTCAAAATTCTTTTCTAATTACCGCCCTTTTACGTTGAGTGCCAATTCTGTAACGCAACCAACTATGAGGTATGATAGAGTTATATTATATGCCCCACGTTGTTATGCGCCAGTTCTGTAACGTACTGCTTTTTGTTAATATAGGAGAGTTAATAGCGAAAACTTTGTATGTGGCTTATTGGGTGTTCGTCTTATTTAATTAAGCTCCCAATGTGGTTATGCGCCAATTCTGTAACGTAGCGGTTTGAGATATTAAAGTTTCCGCCTCTCCGCATTCGCCACTTATGAATTATAATAACTAAAGTTTTTAAAAAAAATAAAGTATTTTTTAATGTTACTCAATCTAAACAGAAATCGAGAGTGTGTGATTTGGGGTCAAGGAGGGAAGCTGTTCAGCCTTATGAGGAAGAGAGAGTAAGTACCAATTATTTACACTCGGTTTAGACATTTCTGATTTTTTCAAATTGTTCGCTGTGATTTAAATCAGCTGACTGTGAGACAAGTTTCCACGCCTAGTTTAACCAGCCTACACTATAGCAAAATCTGATCCGATGTGTTGATCTCTTCTGTTTTTGTGCTGAAATCTATTACAACTACCCACTACAAAAATTATAACACACTTTATTATTCAATATCATTTTTCAATAATATTCTTTATTTTTATTATTGGTTTTTTGTTTCCTGCCACCAAAATACAAGTATCACAATTGATCTTTCCTTAAATAAAACATAATCTCGACTTCATAGAGTAAACATGGAATGGTCTAAAGAAAAAACATATATGGTTTTGTTTACCAAATTTTACACTATTTTCAAAAACATCAATTAATATATAATTCTTAATAATTCCCCAGGGTTCAGGGTAAGTTCTTTTTGTTATGAGATGGTCAGAAATGGATAATTACTAAGCTTTACAAATACCGAAAAAATATTAAATAAATTTGTTTATTTTTCGTTTAGTATGTAGTTCCAGGAATGGCCGTAAGAGAGCAGCGTGCTTTAGTTTACTTTAAAAAACATGTGATTAAATGACTAGTTTCGTGTTCTATATCAACGTTCGGAATGCGTTTTCTTCTTGAACTATTAAACGGAATGTTTATATTACCTCTCTTCGTATGGTTCTTACTGGAATGAAGCTTTTTCTCTGGTGAGGTCCGTCTTGAGTTATAATTTCTTTACCGTCTGGCTCATATTCTATCGTCAACTTGAACTATGGCGAAACCAGGTTGAATCATCAGAAGGTTTTCTTTCACTGTTTATTAAGGAGTATAACCATTTAATTTTGATAAATCATGTATGATTATATAGTGGTCATGTTGCTTTTTAATTTTGTATTAATTTTCACTCCTCCAAAGTTCCAGAAAGGTTATTTTATTAGAATTGTAGTAGCATCATTTTGTCAACTCTATCGTTTCATTCCCAATTTTTATTATTAACAATACTTGTTATTCTCGTCACTCATAGTAACCCATAGTATTTTTATTATACAGGCAGTTTGTAATTATTATAAATTTATATTTTATTTACCGAAAAATAATTCTTTTCCATTCCGGTTTCTTTACCAATTTGGTTCACATAATAAGTTTTTGTTCATTTTCTTATGACCTTGTATATAAGTATTTGATAATTTTATTATCGTTAAATAAATTTATATATATTATTTATTAGTCTCTCATAGTATTCCTACACTGCACTACTTCCTGCTGCCATTTCCCTCATAGTATTATTTTAATTTTTTATTATCCTTTGACATTAAAATTTTTTATGTTTTTTTAAAACGAACCCTGGGTTATCTTATATTCTAACACAAATATTTGAAAAATATAAAATTAACTTAGGTATTACAATTGGTTGGCTACACAATATAAATATTACAATAAATAAATAAAATACAGAATCAATTAGTAGCATTATAGTCTACTCTCATAGTTTTATAATTCCCAAACCTACAGCACAAATTCTGTAAGAAGTTCATTCACTTTCACTTTTACCTCCATGGGTACACTATAACTCACTTTGCACCGTATATCACTCGAATTGTTTATCATGTTTAGTGATATACTTTAATTTAGAGCTAGTTATAGGTTACCCATTTCTGACCTTTATGTTCTTACATGATTTAATTTATTGGGACCGGGTTATGTAACGTTACAATATTTAGATAGTTAGCCATAAGGCCTCATGCTCTCAATTATTAGATTAGATTATTAAACATATGAGCTGCTGCATATGATGGTAAGGTCTAGTATTTACTTACACAAATTTACTTGGATGGTAGCTTACACAAATATTTTCTTTAAGTACAGTTTTTGTAAACAAAGTCCATCCTTCTATCTTTTCTTGACACAAAAACATCAATAACTCTGTCATTGAAATTATGGATGTTAGAAATCATTTCCTTCTCGATTGCAAGCATGGCTAAAGCTGTAAGCCTCTCTTGACACATCGTAGACCGCAAAAATGTATTTATCTGTTTTAGGGTTGAAAAACACCTTTCAGCTTCAGCAGTCGTCATTGGTATTGTTGCAATAATTAATAACAGTTTATAACTTTCAGAAAATGATGACAATAAGTTGTTTTCAATAAAAAAACTGTAAAAGACTAACAGCACCACGCATGTTTCTGAAATCACTTCTTTTGTAAATGTTTTCAAGCTCTGTCTTGAGGCGATTTTTTTCAAGAAATGAATACACATTTACTGTATCTTCAAGCAATTTCTCGGGGAATTTCTGTTCAAACTCTTCAAACTTTTGTGATTCAAAAAGAGATACAGCTGAGCAAGATGTTGTGAATGAAAATCTTGTTTTTATTTGCGTTGTAATAATGTCACAGGTTTCCTTGGCAGCCACTGTTCTACTTAAGTAAAAATCTTCTTCACGCCTCGATCGTTTAGGTGCATTTTCTGGGTACTGATTAACCAGCTCTGTCACTTTGTCCATGTTAGCTCTTTCCTTATCAATGGCTTTGACAAAGTGGTCAACATTGGCTTTAGTTCTCACAGCATCAGTGTAAGTTAGCTGTAATTGGTTGTACAAAATATCCACATGTGGCATTAATCTGTGAAAAATAGAAAGCCAAAATATAAACTTATTATCTCTAAGGAGACGAGCTAGAGCACCAGCTTTAATTATGGTGGTTGGTTGCTTAGAGGTTGATTGGATTTCCTCCATACATTCAATTAATTCCTCTCTGTACTCAAAAACAGTATTAACAGTTCTGCTCTTAAAATTCCACCTTGTAGCTGACGCCCGAGGTATTCGTTTGCCAACTATCTTGTCCAAAACAGCAAATCTCTGAGGGGAATTCGAAAAAAAATTTGTTATATCACTTAAGTCCGAAAAAAATTCTGACATCTTGGTTTTGGCTTGTTGCTTGAGCTACAATCAAGTTCAACTGATGAGCGTAACAGTGAACGAAAAAAGCATGTTTATAGGTTTGTTGCACTATGGTCTGCACGCCAGCATGGTGCCCACTCATTACATTCGCATCGTCATAGCTTTGAGATACGAGTTTTTCTGGATTTTGCACAACATAATCTAAACTGGTACAAATACATTTGGCTATAGATTCTGCATCGTGCCCTTCAGGGTTATCAAATTTCCAAAATCTTTCAACTGGTTGGCCATTAGCTAAAACATAGCGGAAAACTATAACCAACTGAAATACAGATGAGATGTCTGATGTTTCGTCCGCAATCAAAGAAACATACTGTGCAGTTTTTATTTCTTCTATTATGTTTTCTTGACATACAAAAAGCATACAATCTAACAATTCATTTTGAATTTCTTTTGAGGTACCTTTAAAGACAGTAGCGGTACTCAAGTGTTCTTTCAAAGATGAGTCAAGTTCTGCAGAAAAGTTTACAAGCCCTTTAAATATGCCAGGATTTAAGGAATCGTCATCCCTCACGATGACCTCGAAGGGCCAACTCAAATGCACCGCAAAATTTAATACAGTCTATAAGCTTAGAAAGGACATACCTATTTTTAGTCACTTGTTCATTGTGCTTTTTAATATTTTGTCGATAAGCACTGTCAAGCTGCTGACGAACGTCAACCTTTCCCAGCAAATTAAAATCCAATGTAGCACTTATGTGTCCATGAGAACTTTCGTGTTTTTTTAATTTTTTTATTCAAATGAGCTAAGTCACAAACGCCGTTTTTCACTCAAGCAGGATCACCCTTTTCACGGGAAAATAACAAACAAGGAAAACAAAATATTTTGTTTGTTTGTTCACAACCACAAAGCCAAGGCATTTTTTCGTATAGCTCTTCTTTAAATTCTCTTTTAAAAGTTCCAGATTTTGATGTCGATGTTTGACTTATATTAAGTCGGGGCATTGGCCTACCACTCTCTTTTATTGCTATTTTAACTTCTATGGGTAAATTGGCAAACGCTACTTCGTTTAAATTACTAACTGAGTACTTACACGTACTTTCCATTATTGTACAGTAAATAAAAACAACAGTTCACTAGCTACACTATAATAGATAAACTGTAATTTCAACTAAAACTTTATCACTAAAAAATAATCGAAACTGCAAAACACAAATGTAACACGCGCGTGCGCCAAGGTAACGAGCATCCACCGTCAACTACAGCCGTGCAACTACTGAGCTGAGCTGTGTCAGAGGCAGCTCATCGGTATTCTCCGTTAAGCCGCTTGTAAACATGTTTCCCCCCCTACTGCGAGCAAATGGACTCGCCCGTCTGTCGCATATCCCATGTGTACAGCATCGAGAGCGGCGCATTCAGTCCGCTCCTAACCACTGGCACGCCATTACACTTAACCTCACTTGGCGCGCTCTACGCTGTTTTTCATTGTCCGCTCTTTTAAACTTACTGAAGATAAGCCATTTTAGTACTGCGTCAATAAAGATGTATAATTTATATCGTATAATTATTTTTATAGGGGGTTCACGTGCTCTTGTGCTCTTATGGACGAGCCGCCACTACTGAGAAACAAAATATTGAAATATATACAGAGTATTTATTATCTCACTTAGATACTGTTAGTGAACAGTACCTCAAGTTGTAGGTAAAGTCACTGTAGCTTACCACTCAATGAGTAGTAAAAACTATGAAAGCACGTATTCATTAACTATAGTGTAAAACAGCATAGTAGCTAATAATTTGTTGCTTTTACTGAATAACATTGGGTACAGAAAAAACCTTAATTGTATAAAACTTTACCTGAACCAACAGCGGTCAGACTTGTTTTATGTGTTATGGCCATAATTCCTTATTTCCAGTAATCCCTTTATACTGATAAAATACCCATGCAAAATATAACCTCAGTGCTTAAACATTTGTGTATCATTTAATTAATTGCCTTTAATTCTCTACACATCCTGAGTGACTTCTTGACTTTCAACATAGAGAAACATAGAAAAGACTGCTATGAATTACAGAAGGGGACAGGGAATCATTCACAATTAAAGTAATAACATAAAACAAAGATGGGCAGAGCATTGTGCCAGATGGGGGGATAGTGGATGACCATTGCTGGAATCAGAGTCCATGAACATGAAGAGACTACAACAGTGGTTCTTCACATGGTGCAAGAATGACTTAGTTAAGTAGTGAACTGAACAAATTTGTTCTGGATAGAAATAACATATCTGATTAGGGGTCAGTGGTGGACAAATTCTGACAACTATGATGACGACATATATGAAAATCAGTATGGAGAACCATACATGACTTCCATGTTGTAATATTTATGTTTAAAATAATTTACTTGACTTCGGTTCGGTAATTTCTAAAAAAATATCGCCCACCCTCAAACTAATTTCACTATTGTAACGTATCAAAAAAACGGTTACATAAAAATAATATAATACGTCAAATAAAAGTGTACCATAAGCATATTTCATCAAACATGGAAGAAGGAACAGAAGTATGAAAATCAAACGTGTATCTATAAATGAATAATGTTAAAGCAACCCAACGAAGAAGAAAGAAGAATCATAAAAATATATCATCGAGTAGGAACAAGAAAGAGAGAATACAATGGATCAATATAATACGTTAGCAATATAGGCCCAATAGATCAAAATAGTGAGGGGATATGCCAAGAATTACTATCATCATAAGGAAGAGACATGTTAAATGTAATTATCATAGTGAGAGGATAAACTAATTTACCATAATAGTGAGACAAATATAAGATAATGATTATCATAATAATGAGTGAAAATGTTGAAAATTATAACTATATTAAATGAACATGAGTTATCACAAATAGTGAGGAACCAAAAAATGCCTTACAAGTGACAAACAATTAAGATGAAGAATAAACAATTGAATAACCAGAAGAAGAAGAAATGTACCATGAAGAATGAAGATTAAGTATAACTAGAACAAGACACCAGCATTCCCAAAATATGGAAGGCACCACAACTAGTAAAGTAACCAAAATAAGAATAATGATTACAAGATTAATAGTAATAAAAACTATCTATCAAGGAAGGACATAGTGAAACCAATATAATAAAAACCAAGTGCTGAACCTTAGTAAGTGATCACAAACAATAATAGTGAATACTTTATATAAGTGCAACAATAAATAATGTAATGACACTACCCCAAATAAGCAACACAGACAATATGAGTGAAGTGTTTATGACAAAGAGAAGTGAATAAAAATTAATAAGTGAAATCAACGGTTATCAAGTGAAATACACAAACAATTAGTGTACCGCTTGTAATCCAAGATTGTAAAACCACAAACATACTTAGTAAGACCACCAATTTAATGGAACTGAAAAGAGAAATAATTGCTCAAAAAGACCAATAATAAAAGCTATATAATCCTTGATATGGAATGTGCCTGAATGTCATAGTAACACAGGACAAAATGTAGATAAATGTTATAACCAATAAGTAGTAAACAAACTAATTTGTTGAAAAGAAACAAACCAATATATACAAGCCAAGATGCAACCCACCAAAATGTGTAACATAGTTAAGTAAAAAACTAAGTATTATTGTATAAACATATAGTGTAAAATGTGTACAAAGTGTGTAAAACATAGTAATAAACAATGGTAGTAACATGCCATAATGACATGACAGTATTTAAGCTGAATATTGAATAAAGTAAGAAGCATTTTGTTGCCAACTCAGTAACACATAACCTCATCTGAACAGGACCTACAACATAAAATCATACACAATAATTAGATAAAGTAATTACCAGTAATTGTTTCAAACAGAGACCAAATAAGAACAAATGTACAAGACAATGAATACCTTATGAACTGAAGAACACAACTATATAAGTCACAGTATTAATAATAACAATAAACAAATTAGACAGAATCCTAAGTGACCAGAGAGTTAATCAAAAAACCATAACAAAACTTGTAAAGAGAGAGTAAGGAAGTTTACCAGTAGTTAGAAGAATGTTCAATTCAACTATGAGAATACCTCACAATCATTGTATAAGTAATTTAATAACTATAATCTAATAAACTAATTAACTGTAATCATAGGACTAGGTGTAAATAACCATCATACTGTAACTTAAAGAAATTTCAACTAACAAAAAGTTAGTAAGTGCACTAAACAGACCATGTACAATGTCTGTGTACACTTTAATTATCAATAATGCATATAATATGTGATAAAAATAACTAAAGGAGAGTGACAGAATGGCGAGATAATAGCATAGTGTATTTTAAACAATGCTATATGTGTAAATAAGAAAACATTTGCTGGAGTAAAGTATCAGCAAATATATGTAAAAGTGTTAAATAACATTTTAGTACCAAAGGTATGTAATAGTATAAGAAATAATGGTGATATAAGCAAATACAAATGCTTGGACATGTATGGCTTGTACGCCATGAATGCATTTTGCTTAAACCACAAATATGTTAATATTATGTGTTAAATAATGAGAGATATGGACTCTAAACGTTTAATTATAAGCATTATGTTATAATAACACCAAAATATAGTGGAAAAAACTTATTTTTATTAAGAGCCACTATATGTGTATTGTATAAAGTGAAGTGAGTTGTTAATGGACGGATTTATTACTTGTTTGGACTTAAATTAAAGACACAAGTATCCGCAAAACAATGCGACTATTCAAATGACGATCAGACGATTAATAAGAAACTTATGAATATTATAAGATTTTCTGTCATTTCCGAATGGGAATGAACGCGTCATAGCTGAGTCTCGAACCCAAAGCATAGACGCTAAAAATTAAAATTTTAATATAACCAAGGCATTTGGGGTAGAGAATACAGACTTCTACACCAATAGGATGATCTGATTTTACCAGACGCGAGAAGGAGCTTCGATGAGAAGAATTAATTGTCTTTCAGCCACCGATGCAAGCGGAGCCCGCGATAGTCATCAAGAAGACATTTTGAAATGTGCACGTCAGATAGTAAACAATTATAACTAACCTCAACTGAAGACTAATTTTTTTCTCATGTGACAGTGCTACGAATAATAAAGTGAATTATTAAAACATTGCCAGTGTATAATAAAGGCAATGTTAAGTGAAATATGCAGGGAGTACTATCAGTTAAGGAATTTTAAAATAAAATGAAAATATAATTTTCGTCAGTTGACGAATATTATAGCGGACTATGTTAGCCAAGCACACACTATGCATGGTTAATTTAGCGAACGATGATATATTATCAGGCACAATGAATAAAAGTTCTTGTTTAATTTAATAATGGTATTTAATTAAAATATTTTAATATTTATGTAAGAAAAATAATAATAGAAGTTGAAGTAATGATAAATACAGCAAACAACACTTGTAAAATATAGTCGCTTACTTGACTACAATCCCAGTTGTACTTGATAAATAATGATTTTACATACGAGAACAATCACTGCCGTTAATTATCCATCTTATTATGATAAATAATGTTTTTGAAAATAGTATTAAGATTTCAATAATGTTAAATAACTTATTTTGTTAACTTACTCTCATCTATAGGTAAACTAACCTATAACCAACAAATATTTCTTTGCCAACAGAGAGTCACACCAGTCATTAACAATACTTTTTTGAATAGACTCAATAAGAAGAATTTTTCTATTCTTTATCAAATCCAGTTCATAATAATAATTAAACCAGTAATATTGTTTTATAGTGTAACGTTTATAACATGTGTTACACAGCTTTGAACAACTAACTGCAGCACACCTGCTGTACGACAATACGGTAATTTTAATATCGTATTGAGGTTAACTATTTTTAATTTTTTATCTTTTGATCATTCTATATGAATAAATATTATTCTTAACAAGCATCTTTGTATCTTGCATCATGTAAATTCAAAGAATCCATGAAAATTTGGTAACTATAATAACCAAAATTAACATAACAAGAATTACCATAATATTGTATATTGTACCAGTGTTACCAGCCCTGAGCTGAAGAATTTTCAGAAAATAATTAACTTTGTTGTTTTTAAAGATTTATTTATTGTTTTAAAAAAAGGATTTCATTGAATTTAACTAATGTTAATAAACGACTAAATATCTTACCAGTGAACAGAGAGTATTTATTTCTTTTAAATAGGCACAAAAACTTGCATTTTAGAAGCAATTGTTTCTCAAGGTGGCGGCAATATTCCAGCGGCCAGTATTTGAATATTCAATCCACGATTAAATATCATTATCATTTTATTTACTGTGTATATGTTAATATCAAGGTGAAGTATTTTGTGTGTTATTCATGTCTTTCCAGTGAAATAGAGCAACATATTAGGAAGATTGAAGACGTTCACGGATGGTAAGTGGGGAGGTAGATACATCGAGAGAACAGTTATTACAGTCCTTTTAAACATAAACATTACTATTTCAATTAATTATTAAACAACAAAAAACAACACCAATCATTGATAATTATATTACGACGTGAGGATTGAAGAGTAATACTACTAAATCAATTACAAGTTAATTTAAAATAAAAAACACTACAATCAAACGACGACGTTTGATTACAACGTGGCGCCCAACGTGGGGCAAAAAACCAAAAGAGAGCCTATACTAAATGAAATGTAACACAAAGACATGGATCATGAAGATGAAGAAGATTATGAAGTGACGTTCAATGTAATACCAAGAGAAAAGATTAATTGATAACAGAGAAGAATGAAAAATAATATACTAACGAAGGAGATCATGTGAAAATACCAGTGATGAAATGTAAACAAACTATCCCAGTAAAATGTGAAGAATTAAGTTAAAATGAATCAAGAAGAGGAGAATATAATAATGTATAAACCACAGATGCGTGAAATAATCTCAAGGATATTTATTATTTGTCGAAAGAACGACTACTTTATATTTTGAGATGAATTGACTGATGAATTATTCCAGCAATCATTTATATTATTGACAGAGATGATGTACCTCTGAATTTATTGATGTTAGTATGGCCAGCAGAGATGTATGCCACAGTGAGCCACTCTGAACTGCACCAGCTAAAATTATGTTAGGGAATTAGGGAATTAAATAAACAAGGGAGATAATTACATGGAAAGAAAAATAATTATGATTCAAATAGAAGAGAATGAAGGGATATAAGAAGAACATAAGAGTCAACTTGGAAATATACAACAATTGATGAATTCTTCAGAAAATAAGTATACGAATTCAGAATTAATCAATTCTTATAGGAAAGAATATGTAACGTATCAAAATAACGGTTACATAAAAATAATATAATACGTCAAATAAAAGTGTACCATAAGCATATTTCATCAAACATGGAATAAGGAACAGAAGTATGAAAATCAAACGTGTATCTATAAATGAATAATGTTAAAGCAACCCAACGAAGAAGAAAGAAGAATCATAAAAATATATCATCGAGTAGAAAGAAGAAAGAGAGAATACAATGGATCAATATAATACGTTAGCAATATAGGCCCAATAGATCAAAATAGTGAGGGGATATGCCAAGAATTACTATCATCATAAGGAAGAGACATGTTAAATGTAATTATCATAGTGAGAGGATAAACTAATTTACCATAATAGTGAGACAAATATAAGATAATGATTATCATAATAATGAGTGAAAATGTTGAAAATTATAACTATATTAAATGAACATGAGTTATCACAAATAGTGAGGAACCAAAAAATGCCTTACAAGTGACAAACAATTAAGATGAAGAATAAACAATTGAATAACCAGAAGAAGAAGAAGAAGAAGAAGAAGAAGAAGAAGAAATGTACCATGAAGAATGAAGATTAAGTTTAACTAGAACAAGACACCAGCATTCCCAAAATATGGAAGGCACCACAACTAGTAAAGTAACCAAAATAAGAATAATGATTACAAGATTAATAGTAATAAAAACTATCTATCAAGGAAGGACATAGTGAAACCAATATAATAAAAACCAAGTGTTGAACCTTAGTAAGTGATCACAAACAATAATAGTGAATACTTTATATAAGTGCAACAATAAATAATGTAATGACACTACCCCAAATAAGCAACACAGACAATATGAGTGAAGTGTTTATGACAAAGGGAAGTGAATAAAAATTAATAAGTGAAATCAACGGTTATCAAGTGAAATACACAAACAATTAGTGTACCGCTTGTAATCCAAGATTGTAAAACCACAAACATACTTAGTAAGACCACCAATTTAATGGAACTGAAAAGAGAAATAATTGCTCAAAAAGACCAATAATAAAAGCTATATAATCCTTGATATGGAATGTGCCTGAATGTCATAGTAACACAGGACAAAATGTAGATAAATGTTATAACCAATAAGTAGTAAACAAACTAATTTGTTGAAAAGAAACAAACCAATGTATACAAGCCAAGATGCAACCCACCAAAATGTGTAACATAGTTAAGTAAAAAACCAAGTATTATTGTATAAACATATAGTGTAAAATGTGTACAAAGTGTGTAAAACATAGTAATAAACAATGGTAGTAACATGCCATAATGACATGACAGTATTTAAGCTGAATATTGAATAAAGTAAGAAGCATTTTGTTGCCAACTCAGTAACACATAACCTCATCTGAACAGGACCTACAACATAAAATCATACACAATAATTAGATAAAGTAATTACCAGTAATTGTTTCAAACAGAGACCAAATAAGAACAAATGTACAAGACAATGAATACCTTATGAACTGAAGAACACAACTATATAAGTCACAGTATTAATAATAACAATAAACAAATTAGACAGAATCCTAAGTGACCAGAGAGTTAATCAAAAAACCATAACAAAACTTGTAAAGAGAGAGTAAGGAAGTTTACCAGTAGTTAGAAGAATGTTCAATTCAACTATGAGAATACCTCACAATCATTGTATAAGTAATTTAATAACTATAATCTAATAAACTAATTAACTGTAATCATAGG
Source organism: Magicicada septendecula (assembly GCA_034769895.1). Lineage (NCBI taxonomy): Eukaryota > Metazoa > Arthropoda > Insecta > Hemiptera > Cicadidae > Magicicada > Magicicada septendecula. The sequence goes on along the minus strand of CM068367.1, from coordinate 620,354,189 downwards.
ACTAGGTGTAAATAACCATCATACTGTAACTTAAAGAAATTTCAACTAACAAAAAGTTAGTAAGTGCACTAAACAGACCATGTACAATGTCTGTGTACACTTTAATTATCAATAATGCATATAATATGTGATAAAAATAACTAAAGGAGAGTGACAGAATGGCGAGATAATAGCATAGTGTATTTTAAACAATGCTATATGTGTAAATAAGAAAACATTTGCTGGAGTAAAGTATCAGCAAATATATGTAAAAGTGTTAAATAACATTTTAGTACCAAAGGTATGTAATAGTATAAGAAATAATGGTGATATAAGCAAATACAAATGCTTGGACATGTATGGCTTGTACGCCATGAATGCATTTTGCTTAAACCACAAATATGTTAATATTATGTGTTAAATAATGAGAGATATGGACTCTAAACATTTAATTATAAGCATTATGTTATAATAACACCAAAATATAGTGGAAAAAACATATTTTGATTAAGAGCCACTATATGTGTATTGTATAAAGTGAAGTGAGTTGTTAATGGACGGATTTATTACTTGTTTGGACTTAAATTAAAGACACAAGTATCCGCAAAATAATGCGACTATTCAAATGACGATCAGACGATTAATAAGAAACTTATGAATATTATAAGATTTTCTGTCATTTCCGAATGGGAATGAACGAGTCATAGCTGAGTCTCGAACCCAAAGCATAGACGCTAAAAATTAAAATTTTAATATAACCAAGGCATTTGGGGTAGAGAATACAGACTTCTACACCAATAGGATGATCTGATTTTACCAGACGCGAGAAGGAGCTTCGATGAGAAGAATTAATTGTCTTTCAGCCACCGATGCGAGCGGAGCCCGCGATAGTCATCAAGTAGACATTTTGAAATGTGCACGTCAGATAGTAAACAATTATAACTAACCTCAACTGAAGACTAATTTTTTTCTCATGTGACAGTGCTACGAATAATAAAGTGAATTATTAAAACATTGCCAGTGTATAATAAAGGCAATGTTAAGTGAAATATGCAGGGAGTACTATCAGTTAAGGAATTTTAAAATAAAATGAAAATATAATTTTCGTCAGTTGACGAATATTATAGCGGACTATGTTAGCCAAGCACACACTATGCATGGTTAATTTAGCGAACGATGATATATTATCAGGCACAATGAATACAAGTTCTTGTTTAATTTAATAATGGTATTTAATTAAAATATTTTAATATTTATGTAAGAAAAAATAATAATAGAAGTTGAAGTAATGATAAATACAGCAAACAACACTTGTAAAATATAGTCGCTTACTTGACTACAATCCCAGTTGTACTTGATAAATAATGATTTTACATACGAGAACAATCACTGCCGTTAATTATCCATCTTATTACGATAAATAATGTTTTTGAAAATAGTATTAAGATTTCAATAATGTTAAATAACTTATTTTGTTAACTTACTCTCATCTATAGGTAAACTAACCTATAACCAACAAATATTTCTTTGCCAACAGAGAGTCACACCAGTCATTAACAATACTTTTTTGAATAGATTCAATAAGAAGAATTTTTCTATTCTTTATCAAATCCAGTTCATAATAATAATTAAACCAGTAATATTGTTTTATAGTGTAACGTTTATAACATGTGTTACACAGCTTTGAACAACTAACTGCAGCACACCTGCTGTACGACAATACGGTAATTTTAATATCGTATTGAGGTTAACTATTTTTAATTTTTTATCTTTTGATCATTCTATATGAATAAATATTATTCTTAACAAGCATCTTTGTATCTTGCATCATGTAAATTCAAAGAATCCATGAAAATTTGGTAACTATAATAACCAAAATTAACATAACAAGAATTACCATAATATTGTATATTGTACCAGTGTTACCAGCCCTGAGCTGAAGAATTTTCAGAAAATAATTAACTTTGTTGTTTTTAAAGATTTATTTATTGTTTTAAAAAAAGGATTTCATTGAATTTAACTAATGTTAATAAACGCCTAAATATCTTACCAGTGAACAGAGAGTATTTATTTCTTTTAAATAGGCACAAAAACTTGCATTTTAGAAGCAATTGTTTCTCAAGGTGGCGGCAATATTCCAGCGGCCAGTATTTGAATATTCAATCCACGATTAAATATCATTATCATTTTATTTACTGTGTATATGTTAATATCAAGGTGAAGTATTTTGTGTGTTATTCATGTCTTTCCAGTGAAATAGAGCAACATATTAGGAAGATTAAAGACGTTCACGGATGGTAAGTGGGGAGGTAGATACATCGAGAGAACAGTTATTACAGTCCTTTTAAACATAAACATTACTATTTCAATTAATTATTAAACAACAAAAAACAACACCAATCATTGATAATTATATTACGACGTGAGGATTGAAGAGTAATACTACTAAATCAATTACAAGTTAATTTAAAATAAAAAACACTATAATCAAACGACGACGTTTGATTACAACGTGGCGCCCAACGTGGGGCAAAAAACCAAAAGAGAGCGTATACTAAATGAAATGTAACACAAAGACATGGATCATGAAGATGAAGAAGATTATGAAGTGACGTTCAATGTAATACCAAGAGAAAAGATTAATTGATAACAGAGAAGAATGAAAAATAATATACTAACGAAGGAGATCATGTGAAAATACCAGTGATGAAATGTAAACAAACTATCCCAGTAAAATGTGAAGAATTAAGTTAAAATGAATCAAGAAGAGGAGAATATAATAATGTATAAACCGCAGATGCGTGAAATAATCCCAAGGATATTTATTATTTGTCGAAAGAACGACTACTTTATATTTTGAGATGAATTGACTGATGAATTATTCCAGCAATCATTTATATTATTGACAGAGATGATGTACCTCTGAATTTATTGATGTTAGTATGGCCAGCAGAGATGTATGCCACAGTGAGCCACTCTGAACTGCACCAGCTAAAATTATGTTAGGGAATTAGGGAATTAAATAAACAAGGGAGATAATTACATGGAAAGAAAAATAATTATGATTCAAATAGAAGAGAATGAAGGGATATAAGAAGAACATAAGAGTCAACTTGGAAATATACAACAATTGATGAATTCTTCAGAAAATAAGTATACGAATTCAGAATTAATCAATTCTTATAGGAAAGAATATTTAACGTATCAAAATAACGGTTACATAAAAATAATATAATACGTCAAATAAAAGTGTACCATAAGCATATTTCATCAAACATGGAATAAGGAACAGAAGTATGAAAATCAAACGTGTATCTATAAATGAATAATGTTAAAGCAACCCAACGAAGAAGAAAGAAGAATCATAAAAATATATCATCGAGTAGAAAGAAGAAAGAGAGAATACAATGGATCAATATAATACGTTAGCAATATAGGCCCAATAGATCAAAATAGTGAGGGGATATGCCAAGAATTACTATCATCATAAGGAAGAGACATGTTAAATGTAATTATCATAGTGAGAGGATAAACTAATTTACCATAATAGTGAGACAAATATAAGATAATGATTATCATAATAATGAGTGAAAATGTTGAAAATTATAACTATATTAAATGAACATGAGTTATCACAAATAGTGAGGAACCAAAAAATGCCTTACAAGTGACAAACAATTAAGATGAAGAATAAACAATTGAATAACCAGAAGAAGAAGAAGAAGAAGAAGAAGAAGAAGAAATGTACCATGAAGAATGAAGATTAAGTTTAACTAGAACAAGACACCAGCATTCCCAAAATATGGAAGGCACCACAACTAGTAAAGTAACCAAAATAAGAATAATGATTACAAGATTAATAGTAATAAAAACTATCTATCAAGGAAGGACATAGTGAAACCAATATAATAAAAACCAAGTGTTGAACCTTAGTAAGTGATCACAAACAATAATAGTGAATACTTTATATAAGTGCAACAATAAATAATGTAATGACACTACCCCAAATAAGCAACACAGGACAATATGAGTGAAGTGTTTATGACAAAGGGAAGTGAATAAAAATTAATAAGTGAAATCAACGGTTATCAAGTGAAATACACAAACAATTAGTGTACCGCTTGTAATCCAAGATTGTAAAACCACAAACATACTTAGTAAGACCACCAATTTAATGGAACTGAAAAGAGAAATAATTGCTCAAAAAGACCAATAATAAAAGCTATATAATCCTTGATATGGAATGTGCCTGAATGTCATAGTAACACAGGACAAAATGTAGATAAATGTTATAACCAATAAGTAGTAAACAAACTAATTTGTTGAAAAGAAACAAACCAATGTATACAAGCCAAGATGCAACCCACCAAAATGTGTAACATAGTTAAGTAAAAAACCAAGTATTATTGTATAAACATATAGTGTAAAATGTGTACAAAGTGTGTAAAACATAGTAATAAACAATGGTAGTAACATGCCATAATGACATGACAGTATTTAAGCTGAATATTGAATAAAGTAAGAAGCATTTTGTTGCCAACTCAGTAACACATAACCTCATCTGAACAGGACCTACAACATAAAATCATACACAATAATTAGATAAAGTAATTACCAGTAATTGTTTCAAACAGAGACCAAATAAGAACAAATGTACAAGACAATGAATACCTTATGAACTGAAGAACACAACTATATAAGTCACAGTATTAATAATAACAATAAACAAATTAGACAGAATCCTAAGTGACCAGAGAGTTAATCAAAAAACCATAACAAAACTTGTAAAGAGAGAGTAAGGAAGTTTACCAGTAGTTAGAAGAATGTTCAATTCAACTATGAGAATACCTCACAATCATTGTATAAGTAATTTAATAACTATAATCTAATAAACTAATTAACTGTAATCATAGGACTAGGTGTAAATAACCATCATACTGTAACTTAAAGAAATTTCAACTAACAAAAAGTTAGTAAGTGCACTAAACAGACCATGTACAATGTCTGTGTACACTTTAATTATCAATAATGTATATAATATGTGATAAAAATAACTAAAGGAGAGTGACAGAATGGCGAGATAATAGCATAGTGTATTTTAAACAATGCTATATGTGTAAATAAGAAAACATTTGCTGGAGTAAAGTATCAGCAAATATATGTAAAAGTGTTAAATAACATTTTAGTACCAAAGGTATGTAATAGTATAAGAAATAATGGTGATATAAGCAAATACAAATGCTTGGACATGTATGGCTTGTACGCCATGAATGCATTTTGCTTAAACCACAAATATGTTAATATTATGTGTTAAATAATGAGAGATATGGACTCTAAACATTTAATTATAAGCATTATGTTATAATAACACCAAAATATAGTGGAAAAAACATATTTTGATTAAGAGCCACTATATGTGTATTGTATAAAGTGAAGTGAGTTGTTAATGGACGGATTTATTACTTGTTTGGACTTAAATTAAAGACACAAGTATCCGCAAAACAATGCGACTATTCAAATGACGATCAGACGATTAATAAGAAACTTATGAATATTATAAGATTTTCTGTCATTTCCGAATGGGAATGAACGCGTCATAGCTGAGTCTCGAACCCAAAGCATAGACGCTAAAAATTAAAATTTTAATATAACCAAGGCATTTGGGGTAGAGAATACAGATTTCTACACCAATAGGATGCATGATTTTACCAGACGCGAGAAGGAGCTTCGATGAGAAGAATTAATTGTCTTTCAGCCACCCATGCGAGCGGAGCCCGCGACAGTCATCAAGAAGACATTTTGAAATGTGCGCGTCAGATAGTAAACAATTATAACTAACCTCAACTGAAGACTAATTTTTTTCTCGTGTGACAGTGCTACGAATAATAAAGTGAATTATTAAAACATTGCCAGTGTATAATAAAGGCAATGTTAAGTGAAATATGCAGGGAGTACTATCAGTTAAGGAATTTTAAAATAAAATGAAAATATAATTTTCGTCAGTTGACGAATATTATAGCGGACTATGTTAGCCAAGCACACACTATGCATGGTTAATTTAGCGAACGATGATATATTATCAGGCACAATGAATAAAAGTTCTTGTTTAATTTAATAATGGTATTTAATTAAAATATTTTAATATTTATGTAGGAAAAAATAATAATAGAAGTTGAAGTAATGATAAATACAGCAAACAACACTTGTAAAATATAGTCGCTTACTTGACTACAATCCCAGTTGTACTTGATAAATACCGTAAAACGGGGTGAATCGGAACACTTTTCTACTTTGAACGTAAAAAAAGTAACTAACAATTTTTTTTTAAATTTGGTTTTTTGACTAGAAACTTCGGTCTTGTTGTGTTCTTGCAATTTTGAGCAAAAACAAAACATTTTTAACAGTTTTTATATTTTTTTTATTTTTTTTAGTGGTGTTCCGATTCGCCCCGCAGAAAGGGGTGAATCAGAACACATGTTAAAATCTTTATTTGTTCCGATTCAGCGTTTAATGGGGTTAATAAAAACAAGTAATAATGATGAGGGGCGAATAGGAACACGTAGTTACTATCAAACAAAACCTTTATTTTCTATACAAGTAAATGTATGATTTTTCAAAAATTAGAAAACAACTTTGAACTCAAGAAAGATTAAAATTTATTGTAAGAAAATGTATTTGAATTGAGAAAGATAAAGATTTAATACAAATTCAATTCACTCATGTCGTTCACAAAAGTTATCATGTCCTTGAAACGAGCAGATGTTTGGATGTTGTCATTTGGCTGAAGTTTCTTTATGACATCTTCTGGAAGGAACGCTGCCTCCTCCTCTGTTTCTTGAAATCTCCAGGTATTGGGGACCCTTTTGTAAAATTTTCCCACATATCCGTCGTCTTCTGGGTACAGGACTTTGGCCACATAGAGTCTGTATGACTTTTTTCCATGAACTTTAATGACAAGGATGTCTCCTGGAGCAAATGTGTTCGTAAGTTGGGGACTTTCTGGAATTCCAAAATCTGGGTCCTCTTCAGAAGTTGTAGACAATATGAACTCTTTGTCACTGTCTTGAATAGAATAATTGGAGTTGGAATCTTCAGACGATGATCTTGTGAATAGTTTCTTTCGTTTCTTTTTTTGTCCTTTTAACAGGTCTGACCAAGACTTTGGTTTGCCTTTTCTTGGTCCTGGTTCAGTTTGGTCAAGATCTGCCATCACTTGACCTTGTTCTTCACCTAGTTCACTTTGGTCAGCCGTCACTTGCCCTTCAAAGTCCTTGACTTCAACACTCTTTCCAGGGGTGACTTTCACTTTGGTTCTCCTTTTCTTTGGCTGAGGAGTGCCAAACTGTCTAAATGATTTCAACAGCTCTTTGAAAGCGTCATCAATAGACTCTACATGTGAAACAGGTGTTGTTCCTCCAGAGTTGGTGCTACTGCTGCCAGCATCAGTGTTGTTTTGGGCATCAGTGCTTTTTTACGACACAAAGGATAACTACCTCATTTTTCAAACCCTGATAGGACATTCTTTTCTTGCAGGGAGTTGCAGAGTTTTCTGAATAAAGCAGGAAACTTGTCTTTTGACACAGATGAGTCCCTTCTTCCAGGTCCTTGTTTCCATTCCTCCAATATCTTGCGCCATGCCATCTTCACTGGTCGGAAGAAGGCGATGTCTAAGGGTTGCGTAATATGTGTAGAGTTGCCTGGTAGAAATATGAAGCGAATCTGGTTGTCATTGCAGGTTTTTATAATGTCCGTTGATAAGTGGGAGGCCAAATTGTCACCAATTAAAAATTTTGACCCTCCAAGATTCCAAAAATAGGGTATAGCAATTGACTGTACCCAGTCCGCAAAACAAAAGGTGTCAAACCATCCACTCTTCGTCCTATTGTAACGAGAATTTCTTGGTCCTCCTTCCCTCCAACTGTCGTAGAGGTGCACCGCCTTATACACAACATATGGCGGCAATATTGTTCCATCAGCAGAAGCGGCGAACATCACAGACGTGGACGCTTTCGATGAATTCATCACCCTCTCCAGGTATTTGCAGCCTCGCCTAAAAATGAGTTTTTTTCTTCCCGGATCGTCGCATAAATTCGTCTCATCGTAGTTGACGATGATACTAGGAGGAACAGCCTTTAACTCTTTTTCGAGTTCATCAAAATAGCAATTGATTACATCTGGTGAGACTGCTGCCCTAGATCTTTTTATATTTAGACACATTCGAGAGGAGACTACTTCTTTGTGTCGTTTTAAAAATGATACAACAAAATCTGTGCCAGGACAGTTGTTCTTGAACTGACGCACTATTTTTCCTTGCCTCTCTAGATAATCTTTTACTAGTAATCGTAGGGTAAGTGAGTCTATTGGGTAGCCCCAATCGCTGCATGTTTTGATACGGTCTACTATTAAAGCCTCTTCTTCAGCACTGAGTACTGTCTGCCCTCCTCTTTTTCTTAACTGGCTTCCTAATTTGAGATGACTGTGTAATGTTGTAACTGATAGAGAATATTTTTCTGCACATTTTCTCAGGGATTTACCATTTTTTACTTCTTCTAGAGCCTTTTCCATATCACTAGGATTGGGGGTTGACTTTTTTCGTATACTTTGTAATATAATTACAAATTTAAAATACTAAATAAAGATATAAAGATAGAAATTGTGATGCTAATAAATGTTGTCTGAATCTCGGTGTTGAACTCGCCGATGATACAGCTCCACTTTGGATTCACCAATTGGTAATTATTCCCAATTACAAAGAATAAATTAAATATAAATAACGTATTATAATAAAGTGTGATTTGTTGATAATAAAAAATTTTTGTAAGTTATGAAATTTTACTTATATTTTTTTTGTTTAATTAATTCAATTAATAAATAAATAATTAATTAATTGTATGTGTTTTATACACTTCCAATTAAATAGGTATGAATTTGTGGTTCGAAACTATTTGTTTCTATTAATAATTTAATTGTGTAGTTAGATCTGTGGATTCTCTCTGCTGACTTTGCTCTTCTTCTTCCTCTCAAATATTTATTTTATCACTGTAAATTATTTTTTTAGAAGAAAGATTAGCTAACATTCACTATACAAATAAATACAAACTCTTATAACTGAATAATTATGTTCATTTATTGACATTTAAAATTATGCGCCATTCTGGCTGCGCGTGAACCAGGCATTGGCTAATATTTGCTCAAGTCGGTAGCGAACAAGATAGACAAAATATATTTTTTACAAGATTAATTAATTAGGATTCTTTTAGCGGTCGAAATAGTCAGAGAGGGCAAGGAACAAGATACAATTCTTACAGCTATTTTTAAAATAAATTATTATGGCTGAAAAAACAATATTATTATGTAAATTGTCAATTATTAAAAGTAACCTCGTACCATTCGTCGAAATGACGTCACTGGCTTCAAGCAGGCTGTGTCCTGGACTCGTTCGGAAATTAAGTATGGCCGCCGTAACCTCGATTTTCTCTGCTATGCACTGCTGATGCTGGTTGAGCTTCTCCCACAGAAATAAATGAGTATTCCCTTCTCTGCGAAGTTGTAGTTGTCCTGGAATATAGTGTAGTGTTCTCCCTTCTCCTGCGATGTTGTTTCGTGATGGTTTACTGGTGAAGTGTCCGGTGTTCAAATGTGTTGTATTCGTGTTCTGCTAATACGGTTTAAAATATTCTCAAAATGGCCGTTGATTTCTTGTGCTCGTGTTAGATAGTGTTATTGCTGTTGTTCTGAATTAGTTAGGTGTTAATTATTATCTGTTAGCGTTATTTTTATTTAGTTAACCTCTGTTACACTTTTCGAGGCTACACTCACGGTTTTGCACAAAATTATACTTTTTCGGTCTTCTGTTAGTCATTTCTCTACTGTTCATATTAACGATTAACAATAGACTGCCCTCTGAAAGTCGTCGTTTTGGGGTAATTTATGAAATGTCTTTTTCCTCTTTCCATTGTTTATTTATAAAAGTACATGTCTCAGATTTGGTTCATCCTCTAAATATACATAACAAGTTTTCCTATTTATTGCTGTAATTCAATTATTTCTTAATTTTACAAAAATCTAACTATTCAGCAGTATTCTTAAATTAATTTTACATAATTGGATATATAGCTGGGTTTGTTTTAAGTTCATATAAGCCTAAAATTTACAATTTTTGATAATTATTGTAGGCCACATATTTTGTACAAATTTAGTGTTTAAATGGTTTACAAGTGTTTTTCTGATAATATTTCCATGGAATAATATTAATCACTCCGTGATTATTTTTTGTTGTTCATAATTTTGTTGTTATAACACTTCAATATTGATTAATTTACTTTTTAGTCTGAGTTGATTACCATTATAGGCCTGGTATTATTTATTTCTAACAAAAGTTAATTTTCTTTCCTTTGTCATTCCATTCGTTATTATTTGTATCTGTACTAATTACATTTTCATATTTTTGTGTTGTATGGACTGAATTCTATTCCCTATATTATGTAGTTTGATTCTCTGATAGATAGTTTTGGTTTACATTACTGGTCTGTTTTTCTAGAGTGGTGTATTAGCTAATCTGCTTTGTACCTTTCATACGGTTTACAGTTTTAAATAAAATTATAACATTCCTATTTCCTACATGCCTCTCTGCCTTACAAACTTGAAACATCTTATTACTAATAATACTTTCAGTCATTAACTGTCTTTTGTATTTGTTTTTTCTGGTAACAACTTAACTGTGATAACAACATCTTATATCTATTAATTTTTATTATACCTAATCTTTAAAACATTTTTATTACTAATACTATTCTCAGTCATTAGACTGTCTTTTATTCTTATGTTTTTTATATTGTATCTCTCTACACTAATGGTAGTCCTTTTAAATAATTTTTATTTCCTACATTATTTTTTATTATAGTGTGTCACTTGTTATTCTATACACTCACTGTAGTCTCCAACTTTTATTGTATTTATTATGGTATTTCACCTTATATTTCCTACACTAACGGTAGTCTTTTGTTTTTACACTATGGTAGTTTTTGGTTTGTTTCTACACTATTGGTAGTCTTTTGGTTGTTACATATAATACTTATATCTAGTTTACAACTCGGTTTTCATTGGATTGTATCTTGTAACTTGAGTTACGGGGTCTAAATATGTTGGTTTTAAATTTAGTTCAAAGGTATGTATTCCTTTATTAACATTTTTGGAATAGCTCTTCTTATTTCTAGGCTCTTTGTAGGAATCTTGACATATTTTGTCCTTTCTTCATTATTATATTAGTAAATTTCTTGTCTTGTGGTTTCTCTGCTTCTTGACCTTATAAATTTCCCTTATTAATATTGTTTTCACCTTTTTATCTCCTTTTTCTTTTCTTTCCATTTTACTGCTTCCCCAATCTACTGGGTATACTGCTGGTTTATTGGGTTTTTACATAGTAAGTTATTTTGACCAATTGTTTTCTTGGTTATTGTTATTCTTATTAACATTTTATTGACTTAATGTACAGTTTCTTTAGTTTAATCTTTAACCAATTCATTCTTCTCACTCACTATGGACCTTTTCTTCTTTATTTATGTTGTATTAAGTTAAAATTTTAATGTGATAATTTTGTTATGCTACATATGCTCTCCTGTAAAAGTGATTAGTTCAGATCATACTCTTAGTATGGATGAAATAATTACTACTAATTCTTTTGTATTTACATTTTCTTCGTGATTACATGTTTTCGCTTTATATACCTTCTTTTCCCACCGTTGCTTCCTCTCAGATGATGTGTATCTCCTTCATTAGTTTCTTTCTTCATTAATAAGTGATCTTCAATCTTGTGTATAACATTATCATTTTATATTCCTTCTTATTTGGTGCTTCCTCACCAGTATGTTTACTCCCTAACATATTAATTGGAACAGTTCAGAGTGGCACTTTTGGCTTCAATCCCTGCTGTCCAATACTTCAATTAATTGAGTCCAGAGGTATTATCATCTCTGCTCAAAATATAAGACTGATGGCATTTTCTACATCCAGTCATAAAAATAAATAATCAGTAAAAGTAGTCTCTTTTGACTAAAATAAACATCCTTAGATTCTTCACTTCATAATATTTTATATCAATTAATACTTTCATACACTTGACTCTTCTTCTCTATTAAAGCTTATTCCATATTATGTGGTTTAGGTATGTGGTATAATATACATTTCATCATTTCATCTTGTTTACATAGTAATTAGCATTTATATATATTTTTTCTACCATCTGGTATCCAATGAGTTATTTTATTGCTCATGGCATAACATTAATTAATTCTTTATCACTTATCACTATAACAGTGGTTATTACAACAATATTATCATTAATAGTACCAGGGTTTTTGGTTTCTGGTCTTAATATTTGGTCTTTACTTAGTTGGTCTTTCTTCATTGTTCATCCTTATCAAATTATTTTCTTTGTGAGTTTGGTTAAGTTGTTTTGATTAAATCATATGATATTCTGGTTTCTTTTCTCTTTTTCATTTCAAATTCTGTATCATTTTTGTCTTAAATTGTCTCATTTACATAATTTATAATAGTGGTCATTGTTAGCATAGTCACTATTATCATACAAACTATAGTATGGTTTTTTATAGTTGTGTTAGTTTATTGAGGGTTTTTTTTTCTTTATTAACACTGGTTTTTATGAGGATTTGTTACATTCCTTCTTCTAACATTTTTAACATTTATTAATATATTGTTCTGGTAACATTAAATTATCCAATTGTTTAACATTGGTTGTTCTTTTGTTTACTGGAACCTGTTCTTTTTGTTTTGGGTCTCTGGAGAGTTTGAGAGAGAGTTTTTACATTTGTACTCCATTTACCTTCAAATTCTTTTATGTAAGAGTTCACTCAAATTATGAGTGTGATTTGTTCTTACTCTTTTAGAATTTTGTATCTCTTTCTTACAAAATCTCTTTTTATATTTAAGAGTTATTTCTCATCATTCGTAAGAGTTGTACTTACTATTTTTTAACTTTAGATATTTTTATTCAACTAAATTCTTTCTTATTCATAGTAGTTTTTCAAATATTTTGGTATTTTTTCAAATATTGTTTTGAATTTTGAAATTTTTTATTCATCAAAATTCTTTTTTATTCTATAATAATTATTTCGAATAGTTTGTAGAATAATTGGTGTAAGTTGTCCTTACTGTTTTTTAGAATTTTGAAATTTTTTATTCATCAAAATTCTTTTTTATTCTATAATAATTATTTCGAATAGTTTGTCGAATAATTGGTGTAAGTTGTCCTTACTGTTTTTTAGAATTTTGAAACTTTTATCTCTCCTCTATATATTTTTTAATTGATAATTGATTATAAGTTCCTTTTACTTTATTTGAAATGATATCCTTTAATACATACGTATTGTTATTATTGTTTTTAATAATTAGGTATGGGCCGGTATACAGCAGTAACAACTTTTTGGTAATGCCTTCCAAAGTACTGGGTAATTCCCTGTTTTTTAGTAGTACCTTTTCTCCTACTTCATAGCTTATTATTTTCTTAATCGCCTTTTGATACTTGTTCTTGCGCCTTTCCTGGTCTTCTGCCAATTTATTGTAGAATCTGATTCGATTGAATTTGTATTCTTGACTCATGGGGAATTCTATTATGTCTTGTATTTCTCTTGGAGGCGGTTTTTCATACATTGCCGTGTATGGCGTGGTACCTATAGCGGGGTGATATGCCAAATTAAGGAATTCTTCAGTAGCTAATAAATATTCTTGCCACTTCCTTTGTTGATTATAGCAATAAGTCCGTAATATTCTTCCGACTTCTCGCAGTACCCTCTCTGCTGGATTGCTGCTGGGGTGGTAGACAGATGTCTTAATGCCCAACGTATTTAGAGTGTTTCTCCACCTCCAACCCTTAAATTGCGTTCCATGGTCTGTGATTATGGATGCCGGGCTCCCTATCTCTGGAATGTAATGATTTGTTATTATTCCTAGAGTCTTTCAAAGTGGTGGCTCTGTTCACAGGGTACAGTTTTGTGAAGTGATCCATCATGATAATAATGTATTTGTATCGATGGCGTCCACCACTGCGGGGAAATGGACCACAGATATCCAGAAAGACCTTTTCCAGTTTGGCTTGTGAGGTAATTGGTATCATCATACCCTCTTTTCTCTCATTGTTGGTTTTCACCAATTGACATATCAGACAGGTTTTGAGGTAGTTTCTCGTCTTTCTATTTATATTTTTTATATGGCAATTCTCTTCTATCGCCTTGATCACCTTCATGGCTCCCATGTGACCGTATCGTAGATGATAGTCCAGGATGATATCCTTTTCGATTGTAGTAGGGATCATGATCTTCCATATCTCTTCATCAAGGGATGTTTTGATGAATAATATTTCGTTATGTACACAATAAAACTTGGTTATTGTGTCATCTTGGCTGGAGAGATGAAGTTTAATGTGGTTTAACTTCGGGTCGGACTGCTGGTGTTTGCTGATGTCCTGCATTATCTTTTCTATATCGGATCTGTCCTTAATAATATTATAGATTTTCAAGATGCTCTCCTTTTCGCCTTCGAACGTTTGTTCTTCCAGATTTACTCTTGACAACACGTCGGCTACTACATTTTTACTTCCAGGAACATACTCCCACTGTATATCGTATTTCTGCAGGGCAAGTACCCATCTGGTCAATCTACCATGGCTTAACTTGCATCTTCTCAGAAATGATATAGATTTGTGATCTGTTCGAACGGTCACTGGATATCCGAGGATATACGTCCGAAACTTCTCACAGGCAAAGACTACACTTAGCAGTTCCTTTTCCGTCACGTTATAGTTCTTTTCACACTGGTTAAGGGTTCTACTAGCAAAGCTCACTACTAGATGGTTTCCACCTTCGTCTTCTTGGTACAGTGTTGATCCCAAGCTAATGTTACTAGCGTCACAGTTTAGAAAGAAGGGTCGGTTAAAATCCGGATGGTTGAGCATTACTGCTTCTAAGAACTTCTCCTTAATTGATTTGAAGGTTTTGTCTTGTTCTTGACCCCATCGCCATTTATTCTTGGACGATAACTGGTACTGAAACCGGGCCGTCAGTTCGGAATAATTATTTTGGAACTTCCTATAGTAGTTACACAGGCCTAAAAATGATTGTAGTTGCCTTCTGTTTTTTGGTATAGGGAATCGTTGTATGGCGTCTACTTTTTCTGTTGATGGTGTTATTCCTTGACTGTTTAACTGGAAACCCAAGAATTGCACTTCTTTAGCTATAAGCTTGGACTTGTCTAGTTTAAGGGTAACATTATTTTCAGCAAGCTTCTTCAAGACATGCTCTACACGGTAACAGTGTTCTTCCCAATTGGTTGATGTTATTAGGAGATCATCAACATAGACAGTCGTGAATTGGAGCGCTTCTGGTCCGAGTATATGATCCATACAGGCGACAAAAACAGCTACTGAGTTCACCAACCCAAAGGGCAACCTCTTAAACTGATAGTTGCGCCCTTCGAAGATGAACGCCATGTATTGCCGGCTTGCTGGGTGCAACTCCACCTGCCAATACCCGCAAACGGTATCCCACATAGTAATGAACTTCGTTCCGTGAAATCTCTTCAATATCTCATCAATTTCGCCAGGTGAGGTACGATCGTTAATAATCATTTTGTTTATCTCACGTGCGTCAAGGCAAAGCCTTACCTTCCCATTTTTCTTTTGTATAGCCACAATTGGGCTAGTGTATGGCGATTGACTGCTCTCGATAATATCTTTATTGATCATATTCTGGATCTCTGTGCGTACGGCTTCCTTCAAAGATTGTGCTATGGGATACGACTTCCGATTAAATTCTACCAGTTCTCTGAATCGTATGGAACATTGGTAGTTCCGGATCTTTCCAGGTTCGTCCGAAAATACAGCTCAATATTTTTCATATATTTTGACTAATTGATTCAGCTGGTTTTCCTCTAATTGCTCGGTAGTATTGTGGCACTGGAAGTTACGTATCTCCTGAATCTTTTGTGGCCATAGGTCATCCTCCGAATTCTGATGTACTGGCTTGTTGTCTGTCGAGTAGTTTGACAAGTAATTCACCTTATTTTTGTGGTCGAGAAGTTGTCTGGAGTCTAACATCTTGTTGTTAGTTAAATTGGCTACCCAGGTCGAACCTTCAGAAAAGAGTGATACCCTTCCTCGGCACAAGTCGATAACTGCTGAGTTTCTGCGCAATATGTCACATCCTATTATGATGTTGAAAGGTAATCCGGCTGCAACAAGAAATATATCCATACTAATGCCCTGACTGTTGACACTTAGGGATACCTGTTTTCTTATGGTTTTGTTCTGTCGGCCGGTAGCTCCTACAAGTACAATATTATTAATAGGTAGTACCGGCAAGTTTTTGTGGCATTCCTGCTGTATCCGGTCCAACTCATTACGATTTATTATAGAGACATTTGCTCCAGTGTCTATCATTATAGGAACAGAAATACCCTCAATTTCTGCAATTATATATATTATTTCATTGTCATTATTATTAATGTTAATTTCGTTTTCTTCTAGCAAGTCCTTACGGATATCTTTCAGATAGTTATTGTATATTATTGTAAAATTTTTTCCTTCTTTCTTTGATTTTATTTCTTGGTCAAACCCAGCAGATTGGAGCAGTAAAGGGTTATTGGAGTTTATTACTGCCTCCGTTCGTTTAAATGTTCCGCATCATTACGGATTAGGCCGTTGGAAGCATCAACTTGGAGTCCTGAAACTGCTTAGTTTGGTTCAGCACGATCGTCCTGTTGGGCTTCCGTTACAGGTAGTCTTCGTTGATTGTCCAGACTGGAACTGCGTCTGGGCTCGTACTCTCTGTAACGATTACTTCCCTGACTTCCTTGAAAGGTCTCATACTCATATCGGCTCCTTCGTTGAGGCTGGTACCTCCTCTGTCCACTGCCTTCCGTTCTGATGTAGTTAATATGGGGTCAATATGTCCTGTAATTATTGTTATTACCTCCATTCGGGTAATTCCTGTTATAATTACTATGATAATTGTTATTAGAGGGGTTGGGGTTTCTCTGACCATTTGGAACATAATTACGGTTATTATTATAATAACCGTTGTTGTTTGGTGGACGGTTATTATTATTATTATTGTTGTTGCCCTCATTATTATTAATTCGAGGAACATGATTATTATTATTATTGTTATTAAATCTAGGTACATTATTGTTATTACGGGTGTTATGATTGTATTCGGCATTATTCCGATTTGCGGAATTATAATTATTGTTGTTGCCCACATTCTGCCGATTATTATTATTCGAATTATTGGTGTTACTTCTTGGTTCCGGCCTTTCATATCTCCTGCGACTTTGGTGGTAGTAATCCTCATGCTCATACATTTCTAAGAGCTCGGTCATTGCTTGTACAGTCTTTATTTGACTGTTTCTTCTAGCTCTTATTATATCTTCCTCATAATGGTATGAGAGCTTGCTGACCAGGCATTCTTCCGGTATTCTGGGCTCTAGATGTTTGGCCACGCACACCTTTCCCAAGAAGTACGCCGTTAGAGTCTGGTTTCCATACGGGTTGTATTTTCCATGACGGATCCCGTCTCTAGCGATATTTTGTGTCGATTCAGACCAATATTTGGCTTTGAATAGCCTTTTGAATTGTTGGTAGTCGGTCACTTCGTCTCTTATCGCCATCCACCAGTTATCTGCTATCTCCTTGAACGATTCGTCAAGTACTTCTTTATTCTCCCTCCAGCGATTGCCTCTGTGTTTGGTGAAGTACTCTTCGATTCTGGCTAGGAACTCCATCAGTTTGTTTTTATAAAACCTGAAGTTAATTCCTTCACGATTCTCGTTGTTAGGACAACTGGTAATGCTTGTCGGTCGACTATGGAACAGGTCTATATCTGTTTGATTCTGTCGCACCTGACTGTTGATACTGGTCACAGTAGCTTCAATGCCGTCACATTTTTCTGTGAATCAGTCCTGCACTCGCTCCCAGTCTTCACGTGTTTCTTTTAGTTTTTCCTCTAAAGTCTTCCTATTCGTTTCTTCAATGTTGTTAACCTTAGTGTTTATTTCTGTCTTGATACTCTGTACTTCTCGTTCGGTCTGGCTCCATCTTTCGTCAGCTCTTGTAATCTTGTGTTCGATTACCGTTATTTCCTCTTCTACCTTCTTGCTGATTGTTTCATTGTTTTCAGCTATCTTTTGCCCCAATTCTTCCTTCAATGCTTCCATCTTTCCATCTAATCGGTTCATATTCTCTTGGTTCGTCTCTTTCAATTCTTCTCTTAATTGTTGATTATTGCTTTCCATTTTCTGACTTGTTTCTTCCATCTTCTTGTTGGTCTCTTCCAGTTTTTGGCTTATCTGGGTTAATTCCTCCTTTGACTGTTTATTGTCAGTCTTTATTTCCTCCATTTTCTCCTCAATTTTCTGAATATTTTCTTCCATCTTCTCTTCTATCTTCTTACTGGTATCTCCAATTTTATTACCCAATTCTTCCTTCAATCGTTGGTTATCATTCTTCATTTCCTTATTATTTTCTTCCATCTTCTCCTCCATCTTCTTACTATTTTCTTCGATTTTCTTATTGGTATCCCCGATTTTATTACCCAACTCTACCTTAGTCGTTTTAAATTCTCTGAGTAACATCTCCATCATTCTATCCAATTTTGTATCTTCCTTTGTGGTGGATTTCTCCAGCTGTTCCTCCTGTGGTGCAGGCTTGTTTGGTTCTGTTGGCGGTAACATTGACTCCACATCTTCCACTGGTGTCGCCTCTTTATCCTCCATATCTATCTCCTGTTCGGCCTCCACAGCCCTTTTTTTTTATGTAGCCCTCCTGCGCATCTCGCTTCTTCTTCCGACCTATTGACCGCTGCCGAGCTAAAATAGCAAACTGGACAATCGTCCTTATTTTATAACTCTATTAACTCCTATTTTAAGCCCTTTAGTTGGACGCCAATTTGTAATATAATTCTAAATTTAAAATACTAAAATATAATTAGTAGATAGATTTTATAATTATTAAGTTGATTTTATAATAACTGAAATCCCACTAGTGATCTCGCCAATTGGTAATAAAACGTGCAAATAGAAGATGATGATGATGCCCCACTGTTGTGAGCGCCAATTTGTAATATAATTACATTATTTAAAATACTAAATAAAGATATAAAGACAGAAATTGTGATGCTAATAAATGTTGTCTGAATCTCGGTGTTGAACTCGCCGATGATACAGCTCCACTTTGGATTCACCAATTGGTAATTATTCCCAATTACAAAGAATAAATTAAATATAAATAATGTATTATAATAAAGTGTGATTTGTTGATAATAAAAAATTTTTGTAAGTTATGAAATTTTACTTATATTTTTTTTGTTTAATTAATTAATTCAATAAATAAATAAATAATTAATTAATTGTATGTGTTTTATATACTTCCAATTAAATAGGTATGAATTTGTGGTTCGAAACTATTTGTTTCTATTAATAATTTAATTGTGTAGTTAGATCTGTGGATTCTCTCTGCTGACTTTGCTCTTCTTCTTCCTCTCAAATATTTATTTTATCACTGTAAATTATTTTTTTAGAAGAAAGATTAGCTAACATTCACTATACAAATAAATACAAACTCTTATAACTGAATAATTATGTTCATTTATTGACATTTAAAATTATGCGCCATTCTGGCTGCGCGTGAACCAGGCATTGGCTAATATTTGCTCAAGTCGGTAGCGAACAAGATTGACAAAATATATTTTTTACAAGATTAATTAATTAGGATTCTTTTAGCGGTCGAAATGGTCAGAGAGGGCAAGGAACAAGATGCAATTCTTACAGCTATTTTTAAAATAAATTATTATGGCTGAAAAAACAATATTATTATGTAAATTGTCAATTATTAAAAGTAACATCGAACCATTCGTCGAAATGACGTCACTGGCTTCAAGCAGGCTGTGTCCTGGACTCGTTCGGAAATTAAGTATGGCCGCCGTAACCTCGATTTTCTCTGCTATGCACTGCTGATGCTGGTTGAGCTTCTCCCACAGAAATAAATGAGTATTCCCTTCTCTGCGAAGTTGTAGTTGTCCTGGAATATAGTGTAGAGTGTTCTCCCTTTTCCTGCGATGTTGTTTCGTGATGGTTTACTGGTGAAGTGTCCGGTGTTCAAATGTGTTGTATTCGTGTTCTGCTAATACGGTTTAAAATATTCTCAAAATGGCCGTTGATTTCTTGTGCTAGTGTTAGATAGTGTTATTGCTGTTGTTCTGAATTAGTTAGGTGTTAATTATTATCTGTTAGCGTTATTTTTATTTAGTTAACCTCTGTTACACTTTTCGAGGCTACACTCACGGTTTTGCACAAAATTATACTTTTTCGGTCTTCTGTTAGTCATTTCTCAACTGTTCATATTAACGATTAACAATAGACTGCCCTCTGAAAGTCGTCGTTTTGGGGTAATTTATGAAATGTCTTTTTCCTCTTTCCATTGTTTATTTATAAAAGTACATGTCTCAGATTTGGTTCATCCTCTAAATATACATAACAAGTTTTCCTATTTATTGCTGTAATTCAATTATTTCTTAATTTTACAAAAATCTAACTATTCAGCAGTATTCTTAAATTAATTTTACATAATTGGATATATAGCTGGGTTTGTTTTAAGTTCATATAAGCCTAAAATTTACAATTTTTGATAATTATTGTAGGCCACATATTTTGTACAAATTTAGTGTTTAAATGGTTTACAAGTGTTTTTCTGATAATATTTCCATGGAATAATATTAATCACTCCGTGATTATTTTTTGTTGTTCATAATTTTGTTGTTATAACACTTCAATATTGATTAATTTACTTTTTAGTCTGAGTTGATTACCATTATAGGCCTGGTATTATTTATTTCCAACAAAAGTTAATTTTCTTTCCTTTGTCATTCCATTCGTTATTATTTGTATCTGTACTAATTACATTTTCATATTTTTGTGTTGTATGGACTGAATTCTATTCCCTATATTATGTAGTTTGATTCTCTGATAGATAGTTTTGGTTTACATTACTGGTCTGTTTTTCTAGAGTGGTGTATTAGCTAATCTGCTTTGTACCTTTCATACGGTTTACAGTTTTAAATAAAATTATAACATTCCTATTTCCTACTTGCCTCTCTGCCTTACAAACTTGAAAATTAGTTAACATGATTTTAAATACAACAAAACATCTTATTATCTACTATTTTTCATATATCACCTAATTTTAACAAAAACATCTTATATCTATTATTTTTGACTGTATCATTCAATGTTAACAAAATATCTTATGCCTATTATTTTTTATATATCATTT
Source organism: Magicicada septendecula (assembly GCA_034769895.1). Taxonomy (NCBI): domain Eukaryota; kingdom Metazoa; phylum Arthropoda; class Insecta; order Hemiptera; family Cicadidae; genus Magicicada; species Magicicada septendecula. Next base: position 620,332,873 of record CM068367.1, on the reverse strand, counting down.
AACTATAATAGAAACATCTTATTACTAACAATACCTTGAGTCATTAACTGTCCTTTGTTTTTATGTTCTTTTTGTAACAAATTTAATTATACTAAAACATCTTATTACTAATAATACTTTCAGTCATTAACTGTCTTTTGTATTTGTTTTTTCTGGTAACAACTTAACTATGATAACAACATCTTATATCTATTAATTTTTATTATACCTAATCTTTAAAACATTTTTATTACTAATACTATTCTCAGTCATTAGACTGTCTTTTATTCTTATGTTTTTTATATTGTATCTCTCTACACTAATGGTAGTCCTTTTAAATAATTTTTATTTCCTACATTATTTTTTATTATAGTGTGTCACTTGTTATTCTATACACTCACTGTAGTCTCTAACTTTTATTGTATTTATTATGGTATTTCACCTTATATTTCCTACACTAATGGTAGTCTTTTGTTTTTACACTATGGTAGTTTTTGGTTTGTTTCTACACTATTGGTAGTCTTTTGGTTGTTACATATAATACTTATATCTAGTTTACAACTCGGTTTTCATTGGATTGTATCTTGTAACTTGAGTTACGGGGTCTAAATATGTTGGTTTTAAATTTAGTTCAAAGGTATGTATTCCTTTATTAACATTTTTGGAATAGCTCTTCTTATTTCTAGGCTCTTTGTAGGAATCTTGACATATTTTGTCCTTTCTTCATTATTATATTAGTAAATTTCTTGTCTTGTGGTTTCTCTGCTTCTTGACCTTATAAATTTCCCTTATTAATATTGTTTTCACCTTTTTATCTCCTTTTTCTTTTCTTTCCTTTTTACTGCTTCCCCAATCTACTGGGTATACTGCTAGTTTATTGGGTTTTTACATAGTAAGTTATTTTGACCAATTGTTTTCTTGGTTATTGTTTATTCTTATTAACATTTTATTGACTTAATGTACAGTTTCTTTAGTTTAATCTTTAACCAATTCATTCTTCTCACTCACTATGGACCTTTTCTTCTTTATTTATGTTGCATTAAGTTAAAATTTTAATGTGATAATTTTGTTATGCTACAACTTGTGTAATTTCTTGGCATCTTTTAATCTCGTACAGTACCTGGAACAAAGAAAATATTGTTACAATACATATTCATACATATGTTTTCAGATATGACATGAAAATATTACTGTATGGACGAATAAACAATGACAGTAATCTGCGGGGTGAATCGGAACAACAACAACAAATGTGTTCCGATACACCCCGTAAATCTTAAACCTATGACGTCACAAGAAATTCTTCATTTTTCACGATGCAGTTTGAGAAATACGTAAATTCTAATATGACATATTGTTGTTTAGGCATATGCCTAATAAAAAAACAATACTCTTAGGTTTAGAATACGAAAAGGTCTGTACTTACATACAAAGTTTTGCAGATGATGAAAACGGAGGTTATTTGGGGTTCCACTTGTAGTCTTGTTCATAAGCCATGACATGACAAAACATTACAAAACTTAATTTCCCAACTCCTCATATTACCTTAAAAAAAAAAAATTGGCAACTAAAAATACCCTAACGTATATTTATGGGGAATTTCTTTGTATGACCGGGAAGTTTCGTTCCGGTTCACCCCACTGTTCCTATTCACCCCGTTTTACGGTAATGATTTTACATACGAGAACAATCACTGCCGTTAATTATCCATCTTATTACGATAAATAATGTTTTTGAAAATAGTATTAAGATTTCAATAATGTTAAATAACTTATTTTGTTAACTTACTCTCATCTATAGGTAAACTAACCTATAACCAACAAATATTTCTTTGCCAACAGAGAGTCACACCAGTCATTAACAATACTTTTTTGAATAGACTCAATAAGAAGAATTTTTCTATTCTTTATCAAATCCAGTTCATAATAATAATTAAACCAGTAATACTGTTTTATAGTGTAACGTTTATAACACGTGTTACACAGCTTTGAACAACTAACTGCAGCACACCTGCTGTACGACAATACGGTAATTTTAATATCGTATTGAGGTTAACTATTTTTAATTTTTTATTTTTTGATCATTCTATATGAATAAATATTATTCTTAACAAGCATCTTTGTATCTTGCATCATGTAAATTCAAAGAATCCATGAAAATTTGGTAACTATAATAACCAAAATTAACATAACAAGAATTACCATAATATTGTATGTGTACCAGTGTTACCAGCCCTGAGCTGAAGAATTTTCAGAAAATAATTAACTTTGTTGTTTTTAAAGATTTATTTATTGTTTTAAAAAAAGGATTTCATTGAATTTAACTAATGTTAATAAACGCCTAAATATCTTACCAGTGAACAGAGAGTATTTATTTCTTTTAAATAGGCACAAATAACTTGCATTTTAGAAGCAATTGTTTCTCAAGTGGCGGCAATATTCCAGCGGCCAGTATTTGAATATTCAATCCACGATTAAATATCATTATCATTTTATTTACTGTGTATATGTTAATATCAAGGTGAAGTATTTTGTGTGTTATTCATGTCTTTCCAGTGAAATAGAGCAACATATTAGGAAGATTAAAGACGTTCACGGATGGTAAGTGGGGAGGTAGATACATCGAGAGAACAGTTATTACAGTCCTTTTAAACATAAACATTACTATTTCAATTAATTATTAAACAACAAAAAACAACACCAATCATTGATAATTATATTACGACGTGAGGATTGAAGAGTAGTACTACTAAATCAATTACAAGTTAATTTAAAATAAAAAACACAACAATCAAACGACGACGTTTGATTACACTATTTATAGATATTTTTGTTATTATGGGGTAGTCGTTTAATATAACGTCATTTTCAGTCACTTTATCCATAAAAATTAGGTAGGCTTACTTTATTCTTATAAAGAAACCGAACTACGCAGATAATCATCGCTCCTACGAAGCGCTCCGAAGTCACTCATGGACCCTGACCATCTTGCAGAGGGTTCATTCCCTAAAGACAAAAAGTCTGTCTATGAACTGTTCCTCTGTAAACACGTTCAGTTACACTGCTCAGCGATCCACAGGAAGCAAATCGCTATCCACGCTGGACACTTTTTCGGCTTGCACGCATTGTGTTGGTGTGGGTTTTGGCACTTTTCATTTAAAAAGCATGCAAATGTAAGAAAATATACATTGTAACATGACATAAGGTAGTAAAAATCCACAATAATTAACTATGAATTAAAGAAGCTGAAGACAAGAATAAGTGGCAAAAACTTATAAACTCAGAGATCAATAACCCAATAAACCCAAATGACAAATGACTGATAAACTGACAATGACCTGACACAATAGATCGGATAAATACAAAAGGAACCACGGAACAATGAAGAAGAAGCTAAGAACCAAGTGTAATCAAGACATTAAGAATGAACATTGTAAATCCTGAATAATGGCCATTATTCTGTATGTTAATAAATGAACTAATGTAATTAGAGTGTAGATGAGATTTACCTAGGTTAATAATGTTAATGAAAGATAATAATGTTATGTATATTTTATTGATAAAGGAATGTGTTTATAAATATAAGTTAGGGAATTAATAATACACACACCCTAATAAATAGTGATGAATATAATCAAAACTAGTAAACATACCAAGGCAAATCAAGGCCACAGTTAATTACCAAAAGTGATCATTTGTGAAGGGGAAATAAAACAAACAATTGTAATCAGTAACCCCATGATGATACTAACATCAATAAACAACCCAGTGAATAATTAAGTGAGTGAACGAAGGAGTATATTAATATAAAGTGGTGACATGTAGTAATAGCATGTTGCACATAGTGAGTGAAAGTGTATAAGTCAAAAACCTTCTATGAAGGAAAAAGTGTAGTTGGTGAACTTCAAAAAGTATTCTAGTTAGTAAACTGTGTTAGAATAACAGGAAGACCAGTGATAAACTTTGTACTAGTAAGTAAGAGGAACTTATTATAATGTAAGTAAAGTAAGCCATAGGTAATAAGGATTGTAGGATAAGATAGAAATTAAGGCATTGGAATGAAGGACAAACAAGAATGATAGACACTTTTTTCTAGTGGAGGAATGGAGGAATAGTATATATTGTGTAAAGTATAAATTTATGTTAGTATAATAAGGATGTTGTTACTGTTTTAAAAGAACCAATATAATGTAATGAATTGTTAATTGAACCAGATAGTAGAAGGGAGCAGAAAGGTAGTTAGAAGTTATTTCAGGCTTGAACCTGTAAAGAAAATGTTTATTACTATAATAAGAGGTGGAGTTAGGAACACCAATGTTTATTGCTTGTTTTGTTAAAAAATTGTGTTAAAAATACCAAATGTAAAGGTGTTAAAAGCTATAAGGATTTTATCAAAAATATAAACCACGTTACAATTCAACCAAACTACAAACTAGTATCATTCGACATAGTAGATTTATACACTAATGTGCCTATTGATGAAACTTTAACTTTACTCAGGCATAATTTAATGAATAAAGGTTCTTTAGAAATACAGAAAATTAACCAACTGATGATGATACTAAAAACCATTCTTCATCAAAACTATTTTTCATTTGAAAATGCATATTATAAACAGAATGAAGGACTTGCCATGGGATCTCCACTTTCTGGCATCCTGGCGGACCTATATCTAAACCATTTAGAAAATACAAAAATTTTAAAAGATAATTATTTCGCCAGTAAAATCATTCATTACTCCAGATATGTAGATGATACCTTTATTATTTTTAACGGGAATGCCAGACAAATAGAATTATTTAAAAATTACCTAAACAAAATTCATAACAAATTAAAATTTACTATGGAGATCGAAAACAACAAAAGTATCAATTTTTTAGACCTCACTGTATTACACAACGGGAATAATTTAAAATACAAAATCTTTAGAAAACACACTAGTACTGACACAGTAATACACTATGATTCATATCATCCCGTTACACAAAAAGTGGCAGTGTTTAACAGTCTTGTCAACAGACTTTTAAATGTTCCCCTCGAAAAGGAGGACTACTTAAATGAGGTTAGCACTATCAAACAAATAGCAATAAATAACGGGTATAAATCTACAATAGTTGACAAAATAATAAATAGGCATAGGAAACGTTTAGAAAATAAAAATTCAAACTCTATAAAAGCAAGTAACAAAAATTATAAATATCTTTCGGTTAATTTCACAGGTATTATGCCAAATATTTTAAGACCCGTTCTTAAAGATAATAACTATATTTTATCATTTAAAACAAATAATAATTTAGGAAATTATTTCAAAAACAAAAACAAATTACCATTAAAAAAGCAATGTGGTGTATATAAAATAAAATGTGATGATTGTGATGCGTTCTATATCGGTCAATCTGGCAGATGTTTTTATAAAAGATTTCTAGAACATATTCCTAAGCCAAGTAATAATAAGTCCAACTTTGCACAACATTTAATATCAAGCGGACATAAATATACGAACTTCGAAGAAAATTTAACAGCGTTGCATATTTGTAAAAAGGGTAGACGGATGGATAGTCTGGAGGAATTTGAAATTTATAAAGCTTTAAAAGATAGTAACACCAAAAACAGTTTATTAAATGACCAGGTAAATTTTGCGTCAAATTACCTGTTCGACACTGCAATCAGTTTGTCATAATCTTTGACCAGTCGCGTGACAATCGCGGTTGCGGGTGAACGCATGCGGGAGCTCCAGCCGTGGTTAGCAAAACTTATTACATGCGATTTATAATTTATTTTATTTATTTTGACTTGACCAGTATCATGGTCGTGATTTTAATATTTTAATTTATTAATTATGTATCTGAGGATGGGACTTAGTCCCGAAACGCGTCATCAGTGACGAAACTGTGTATCGCTAAAGTGGATATTATGGTAATTATATATCATAAAATCTAGGCTCTAGGCCTAACTGTTAAATAAGAATTTAGTAAATTTGAGAACAAATAATAGTCCAATATCGAAGCAGAGTATACCAAATGTTTAAACAAATTAAGTGAGTATTCCTAATACCAAAAGGTATGAATAACAGCCTATTTTGAATAAAATATATGTAAAATATAAATATGAAAAATAACAAAAATGTAATTAGCTACTCAAAAGTGGCCATGAGGGATATCAAAATGACCCTTATCAAAAATTATGAACAATGGTATTCATGTAATAAACCTAGCTATTAATATAAGATAGAAATCTTCATTTGAAGATATTTTGTAAAATTAAACTAAAATAAGACGTTAAAACATAACAATGACTTAAATTAATGACCAATGAGAATTAGCATAATTTATTAGGTAACCATAGCAACCGAAATTTATTGCCAAAAAACCGTTAGATTTTCGATAGTCCATTATTGACCGACGCCGAGGGCGGATTGAGTAGCTCTCGCCCCAAAATTTAATTCCAAATAAGTGAATTTTAGCTAAAATCAAAGGAAAGGAAGATTATGATATTAGCCCAGGGAATCCTGGATAATATATTATTTATTAAATTTGTTCACAACCCATAATTACCCAAGGAATTAAAGAAGAATAGATGACGACTAATCCCGAAGGAAGATCATAAGGACCTACTTCAATTCAAGAAGACGGACGATCGCAGAACGAGTACGAGGCCGAAGTTTACCGGAAAAACCGTCTGGACGAGATTAATGAGATTCCGAAGAATAGAAGACGACTGGATCCATCCGGAAGAAGAAGACGGCATCGCAGAAGCTCCATCGAAAATTGATGAGTATAAACAATAATCCCATTAAACGAATTCCAAATTTTTCTATCAACAATAATAAACCACAATTTTCACTTCACTGATCACTATTCTGATTTAGAACTGAAGGTATTGGTAATATCACTATTTGAACTTTAATCAATCGATAATTATTTAAATTGAGATATAATAAATAGTTAACAAACATTTCTAATTGACAAATCCTAACCAAAATTTTTTACTAAATCTCATTGATGATTACTCACTCGAATGTATTAAAATATTGATTTTTTTGTGTACCTAGTATTAAGGATTATTATAAGTTTGTGTATTTTAGCCGTAGTCAAATATTTCTGTAGCCAAAAGGACTTATTAACACCCCTGAGTAAAACCATTTTAATTGTAAACCTACGATAACCGTCAAGACGATGTGTATACAAAACATTGGAACTGAGCATGCCAACTGAGCAACTGTAATAGCCGGTGCTAAAAATAAAATTAATGTACTACTAAATAATTGAAACCTATCAAAGTGTTAATAAATATTCTTATTCTGCAACACTGTATGTTTGATTCGAGTAAATTAAGATAATAAATAAAAATTTATTGAAGTGAAAACCTCAAAACAAGACGTTAGCCAAGTCGACACTGCAGAAAGGCGTGCGCCAATCAGGTGGCGAGGCGGCAATATTCAAACCAAACGGTGAGAGATACGGTTTACCCGTAAATGGTAAGAGAAGGTACAATTCGACTTGCTACACGCAAATAACAGTGACAGAATTTATTGAAATTATTAATAACTTCAATCATACACACATACTATACCACGAACCCAACGAGCGAGTTAACAAACGCTCGACACTCACACATATACTATAGGAAGATAGAACGACTTACCGAATAACACTAACTAAAAATTTTAAACACCCAGTACAGATTCAGTTACAACATGAGTGAGGCCAGAAATAACGCGAATTTTGTGTGTGTGTGTCTTGCCTGCCTTTTTATTGCGGTAATCATAATAATAAAATGGAAACGTAAACATTACATAATTGAGATATGCTTGCCTGCCACGAACGATATATTTTCTCTCACACGATTTAAATTAAAATGAAAAAATATAGAATTTTATTAAAGTGAAATGAAATGTTTCCATAGAAACTATTTCTTTGTTGTCAATAACGTATTACGCATATAAAACTTCAATATTTCAAATTCACTTACTTACGAAAAGAAAATAGAACTAAAATATCAGTATGGAGAACCATACACGACTTCCATGTTCTAAGATTTATATTTAAAATCATATTCGAAATGAAATATTTCGATAGAGTCTTTCTACTTATTGCTTCAGCATTAACCACAGTACTGTGGTCACTAACGTATACCACCTCACATTTTCGCACTTGATTTTCACTGATGATGGCAGTCGATGGCACTGCCGAAAAAACGTAGTTGATTCAGTTTGAATTTACGGCAGTTATAGTTCGTCATATAAAAAATTACCCTTGTTAAAACATAAAACGTTGCAGGTAAAATACCCCTTTCCCTTAACCGATCTTCACCAACACCAATAAGTATTGAGAACTCTACAATACAGGCCTGTATGCAAAACATCATTTGATTCTGTTTGAATTTGCGGCTGTTATCGTTTGCCATAGACAAAAATTACTCTTGATAAAAAACCGTTGCCGGTAAACTACCCCTTTCCCTTAACCGATCTTCACCAAAAACAATAGGTCTTGAGAACTCTACAATTTAGGGCTGTATGCAATTAATCATTTGATTCTGTTTGAATTTGCGGCTGTTATCGTTTGCCATATAAAATATCCTTGTTAAAACATAAAACGTTGCAGGTAAACTACCCCTTTCCCTTAACCGATCTTCACCAAAAACAATAGGCCTTGAGAACTCTACAATTCAGGCTGTATGCAAAAGAGTAGTTGATTCTGTTTGAATTTGCGGTTGTTATCGTTTGCCATAGAAAACAATTACCCTTGATTAAAAAAAAACCGTTGCAGGTAAACTACCCCTTTCCCTCAACCGATCTTCACCAAAAACAATAGGTCGTGAGTACTCTACAAATCAGGGCTGTATGCAAAAAATGATTTGATTCAGTTTGAATTTGCGGCTGTTATCGTTTGCCATAGAAAAACAATCTACAGACAGACACACACACACACACACACACACACACACACTTTTTGAAAAACGACTTTTTTTCATGTTTTGAGTGTAGTACAATCAGAATCTGCAATAATCTCGAACACGATTTTTTTGCCATCACCATACTTCCATTTCCTTAAGGAACATGGAAGTAAAGTGACTTTTTTTCATGTTTTGTGGGCAGTACAATCAGAATCTGCAATAATCTTGAACACGATTTTTTTTGCCATCACCGTACTTCCATTTCCTTATGGAACATGGAAGTAAAAAAAGTACCCCCCCTTCAACTACCCTTTTCATTTATAGATATTTCATCTACTTTTCTACAGTGGATTATTATGGCCTTCTTTTCAGGATACTTTATATATCAAAATTAAGAACTTTACTCTTGTTAAAACGTAAAACGTTGCAGGTAAACTACCCCTCCCCTTAACCGATCTTCACCAAAATCAATAGGCCTCGAGTCCTCTACAAATCAGGGCTGTATGCAAAAAATTATTTGATTGTTTGAATTTGCGGCTGTTATCGTTTGCCATAGAAAAAATCCTACACACACACGCACACACTTTTCGAAAAATGACTTTTTTTCATGTTTTGATGGTACAGTCGACTCCCTCTAATCCGGACACCTCGGGACCGGATCCCTGTCCGGATTAAAAAATTTCCGGACCATCCGGCGGTTTTTTACTTATGTAAATTACAACCTGTAATAGCGTATCTATATTTATAAATCACATTTTAAGACAATTTTCAAGTGTACGGAACACAATTTTAGGTTCATAAAATTGTCCCAAACGAATAAACTTAAACCTAAAACTAATGAAAAACTTGGCTTTGCAATACTAAAAGAAATCTGTTATTTTCTTCTGCTTCTTTACTTCAACTGTTTTCTTGAAGGCATAATCACGCCACTTCCTTAGAAACATAACATCCACAGCTGATGCGCCAGGCTGTTGTTCGACGTAGGTAGTTGCCAGTTCCAGTGCTGCCCTACCCTCTGCATGAGTCAAAATTCCCACGCCATTTCCCGCTTCACTATCACCTTCGTCGTCTTCTTCTTTTTCTTCCTCTTGACGAAGGACTACATCGACGATTTCGTCATCATTCAGGATTTCATTAGCCAGTTCATCATCAGCTCGCGAAATCCATTCCACAACGTCATTCTCATTAATACTAGCAGAATCAGGCAGCCGTTGTAAATCCTTTAAAATTGAGTGGTTGTCATCAGGTTCAGTTGCATGAATATTTAACCCTATTGTATTTGGGTTGTCTTCTTGTCTCTTCTCAACGAGAGTTTCAACATCTGGCCACAATTTTCTCCAGGATTTGGTAAACGTAGATGATGGGATTTCATCATACGATTTAGCAGCGATATAAATGACGTCCTTAATGTTAATTGTCTTGAGCGTCTGGATGAGACCTGCATTGTCATTACCATCCATCTTATCCAAAATTTCTGAAAGAAGCTTCCTCCGGTATTTTCTCTTAAAGCATTCGATTACACCCTAGTCCATGGGCTGTGCGATACTTGTTACATTTGGAGGCATATATAAAAGCTTGATGTCACTGTAACTATCACATTCGAGACCTTCCTCTGGATGCGTAGGGGCATTATCAAGCACAAGAACTGCTTTTACTGGCAATTTCAAGGATGTCAAATGTTCTTTTACAGACGGAACAAATTGAGCCACGAACCACTCCTTAAACAAATAAGAATCCATCCAGGCAGACTTTTGTGACCTGTAATACACTGGAAGGGAAGACATGTTTAAGTTTTTGAATACTCTGGGTTTGGCCGACTTTCCAATCACAAATAGCGGCATCTTGTGTGTCCCAGTTGCGTTTGAGCATAGTGCAACAGTGATCCTTTCTTTATTTACTTTAAAGCCCGAAGCAGACTTTTCTTGAGGAGTGGCAAAGGTTTTATTAGGCAAAAGTTTATAGTTAAGCCCGGTCTCATCGATATTGTACACTTGTTCTGGGGTTAGTTTTTCACGCTCAATGATACGCTTCAATTTTTCAGAAAAATCATTAGCTGCCGGTTGGTCTGCTGAAAGCTTCTCCCCGCAAACTCCAAGGAAATGCACTCCATGCCGTTTTTTCCATCTCGTTAGCCACCCATCGCTTGCCGAGAAGTTTCCTTTTTCCCCAAGTTTTGAATGAAGAATGACGGCTTTTTCTTTCAAAATCGGCCCATTTATAGGAGTCCCTCTTTTACGTTCCTGCATGAACCACAACCATAATGCGTCATCAACAAGTTCATGGTGTGGTTTTTTCAAGGTAGATCGAGTAGAAAGGACGGATTCGACTTCAATTTGCATACAAAAATCCTCGATCGATTTTCTGTTTTTCCGCCAATCATAAACTGTGCTTTTCCCTACATTAAACTCCGTACAAATACTTTGCACTGATTCACCCTTATCTAAACGTTGTAAAATATTAAGTCTGTCTTGCATTTTAACCGTATTATGCTTCCGTTTTTCACTCATTTTTGAGAATTTTACTGTCAAATAATCAGAGTTACTGAAACTACAATTTCACCTAACAAATAAACTCACTTATAATAACATATGTAACTCACATTGAAAATTATTAAAACACACAACAATATCAGTAGTAATTAGTAAAAACAGCTACAGTACACTGTATGACGATCCGGAGCAAACGCAATCGTAAGCCGAACTGAGGATCTTTGTTTACATGTAGGCCGGAAATAAACAGACACGCTCAATCCTGTCGTTTTCGGCCGTGAGAAACCCGGCGCGCGCTGATGACTCATTTCCAAGAAGTAGTCCGGACCATCCGGCGTCCGAACCATCGGAGTCCGAACGAGAGGGAGTCGACTGTAGTACAATCAGAATCTGCCATTATCAGAACACGATTTTTTTCGCCATGACCATACTTCCATTTCCTTACGGAACATGGAAGTAAAACATTGGGAAAATATGACTATTTACCTGACAATGTGGTAACTGGTAAATGAGCACTGTGCTTATGGAGAAAAACTTAAGAAATGCTGTCAAGGGTAATACTGTTGATCGATGTCTTCTATCCGCTACATACAACAGACACTAAAGAATGTTATCTGACTTAAGTTACAGTCCTGTGTTCTGTACGTAGATGCAAATCAGAGTGTTACTGTAAACGTCAGCTTTATAATACAAGGGAGTTTGACATATAACTTAAATAAATATAAATATTACAGTGGCACTTTTTAAATTAACAAATTAGCAAAACTTGCCAGTCCAGAGAACATGAACATACACCTACAATGGCTGGTGTGATTGTAGTGTACCGGTATCTATTTAAGTGCATTTTATATGCAGTCTACAAAGTAATATAGTGTTGAAAAAATTTTAAATAATTATACATAAACAGATATACAAATACTTAAAAAGACTTATATAACTATAAAAATATACATGTTAATTTATGTAATTATTGATTATACAAATTTGTAGCCAAATGTATATTACTTTAATGTTCTCAGGTATTTTGAATGTACTCTAATTTGTTTATTTTACACTCTCTCCGTATTCTGAACTTCTTGAAGCGCCTATGAGTGTCCTCTTCTTCCATCTAGTGGTGTCTTCAACAAAATTTCTAGCATCCATTTTAGTCATTCATGTAATCATTTCTTCCTAGTTTGTAATTCTCTATATCTTTCCATGGTATATTTTACTTATGATGCACTGTACTAATAAATTTTGATGTATTGCTGTCCTGGTTATAAATAACTCCCAGATTTAACATAATGATACGTTCTCTTAAATGCATGTTATTTATTTCTGGAAAGTACGGATCTTGATTATTTCAACAGTGTTCATAGGCTTTTATTATTCTTTAACCCTTTTATTTTATACAATCTGTGAATCAAATTAATTTCCAAGCTTATACAAAGCAACACACAAAACTGAACTGAGCAACAAAATATAATCTCTCATAGAATATGCTTCATGTTTATTACTTTTATTCTTTATTAACAATACCGTCTAGTTCACTGTAGTAGACATCAATCTTTTGAGTAAATAAGTGTAATCTACTACACATTTTGAGTACCAATTATAATTATGTTTTTATTTACGAATTTTTCCACCACGTAAATTAACAGAGTGGTTGACATGTCTCTTGAAAACTAGTCATTTCCTACACAATTTGGTTACTCAGTATTATGAATAGATTCACTCAGCCATTGTCTGCTGGTTCTCCTCTTGCACTGTACAAACACTTGCTTGTCAATTTTCTTTACAAATACAATCACTCATCCCTTCCAACTATTTAACTTTATGTTCTGTTACAATATGTGTGTGTGTTTGTTTCAAATTATTTTGTAGCCATGTGTAATTTTTAAAACAATGTTTAATTGTTATACACTTTTTTCTTTCTAGTAAGAGGCCAACAGTTGAAGAATGCCATGAGACGAGGTGGTTGTTACCAACTGAGTTCATGATCAAGAAAAGGGAAAGAGCCGTTTTCCTTGGCAACAGGCTAAAGGTAATATTTCATTTGTAAATAATAATTTTTCATATCCTCAGGAACAGCTCAGCTGAACATATTAGAGGAAGATTACCACTGGCTAAATTAACCTCTAGCTGACTACATATAAACTCATTTTCTTATTGAACAGTAAATACGCCCTTTTTTAAACAGAAATATATTTTTATTAAAATTATGTGATACTGTACATTGTTAGTTTTAGAAATGCTAGCTCATTTTGAAATAGTAAAATTATATTAATTCATTTTTTAAAATATTAACTGATTGTCTGTTCCTGTTAACATATTTTCACTTCGCTGTCAAATTTAGTCAGTTTTTATATTATTTAGACAGTTTGTGCCATTTTGGACATCGATCAATTTATTATAGAGACCCTTTATATTAGTATCATTTAAATAGTTTAGGAGAGGACAGACTACCAAGGTTGAGTTGTATGTTATAGAAGAAAGTACTGTGACCAACACTTATACTATACACTTTCTGGTTTTCATTTCCATATGCTGAGTTCTTATCTTCGTAACTTTGTCTTATCATCTTAGCCTTCCTGTTATCTTATCTGGCACAGTTATAGCAGCCAAGTGCCAACCCATTAATCTACTAAAACCTAACACCATATTATTGTACTTTAAAGAAAAATACACACAAAATTATTTAAGGTTAAGTATTTTGATTATACAGTTCGCAGGTTTTTTAAATTTAGGTTACCTTACTATAATTGTACACTCTCTAAAGCTATCCAAAAAATTCAACTAATGCCGTTAAGATTTACTAATTTATCATATATGATTTTATATGTTCATAACAATGAAGCAAGTTAGCAAAGGAAATTTGAATTGTAGTTTGTTTAAAATATTGTTACGTCATGATTTTTTAAGAGGGCTGGTGGTAAAATGCCATGACTGGTACATACCGGTGTTATAAAATAATACATTTAAAATATACTTGTGTAGTATGTTCAGCACATTTACATAATAAATAACATAACAAACATCGTATTTCCTGTATGTCAACCTTATATGCAGTTATATAATTACCTTATTATCCACTCTAGTGATACAAAGTTTCGTCAGTTATGACGCGTTTCGGGACTAAGTCCCATCCTCAGATAACACTTATTTCAATATAATAAACTAATACAATAAAAATCGCAACTATGATATGGTCATGTCAATCAAATAAAATAAAATAAAACTTCAAATCGCATGTGAAATGTTATACAAACCACGGCTGGAGCTCCCGCATGCGTTCACCCTCAACTGCGATCGTCACGCGACTGGTCAAAGATTAAATCCAAACCGATGGCAGTGTCAAACAAGTAGTTTGATGCAAAATTTATCTGATCATTTAGTAAACTGTTTTTAGTGGTACTATTTTTTATAGCTTTATAAATTTCAAATTCCTCCAGACTATCCATCCGTTTACCTTATATGCAGATTTTTATATTATGAAACTGCTTATGAAAAGTGTCGAGAACATGATACATGCTCTTTAGAATGCTGTTTATAACACAAGTTATATTTTTGTATGAATGTGAAGGAAACTGCCAATACTATTTTTTTCTGTTCACTAACAAAAGTAGTAAACTTACAAACAGTAGTATACAGGCCACTTGTTGTTAAGTAAGTTAGTAAACAAAAACTTATATATATAAAAAACGTAACTCTCCTGACCTTACAGTAACTTATATCTACATATGTCATAAAACTGTATAACACACACATGTACAAACAGCCAAATCAGAATCTTGACAGAATGATAATACATAATATCAGTGTTTCAGTAAGGATTTAATACACACTTTCTTATTATACTTAACACAAAAATATAGGTTCTCTATCAGTTGTAAAGTAGTAACATATATTTTATGTATATTTATAGGAAGTTTCAGATGCATATCATTCAGAGAAGGCACAGGAAGTGACAAAATGTGACTCCTTAGTAAGTGCTTTAGGAGGAAGAGCTCCAATAACTCGTTCAAACAGTATCCAGGAAGAACTGTTGACAACTGTTTAAAAGTGTAAGAGGATCTCATGGATGTAACTTTCAGACACTGAAGGCTGTGGATACTGATCTAAAAACAGTTTACAAAATACAATGTTTCATATTCATACTAAGATGTTATTTACATGAATTCATCAGTTCCAACTTACAGACTGTAGTAATTATAAATATTCTGATAATCTATTCATTTGCAGACAGTTACCTTAGAATATGATTATAATCATGTTCAATAATGATATGAATGTATAAACTGCAAAAAACTTTGATGAAATATGTTATTTGTTAAAATTGTTTATTAAACTGTAAATATGTTTTGTTACTCTTACTATATCTTGCAGGTTCTCTAATATACATAGTTTTCAGTATGCTCAGACAAAAATTAATACTGCACCAATATATTCTCACAGAATTGAATTATAAGTGTTGATTCATGTTTTTTTATATTTTACTATTCTTCGCTTTTTTAATCACACTTGATTATTAAAAGTGTCTGTATTCAGTGAAATGAAGCTTAATATTTTTTTTTTTTTTTTGAAGAAGATAAACAAATGGAATCATGACATTTTTATTAGTTTTTATACTTTTTTGTTCAAAATCAGTACTGTTTTTTCACAGAAATACCACTAAATGAAGGTAATGGCCTTTTTCCATAAACCTAGCAGTACTTTAGTTAACATTTTAGTTACATTGTAGTCATTGGTTTACTGCATATATAATGTAAATCTTACCTCATAATACTATTTATGTGTTAAAGTTTCTGAAGTCGTTTCATTATGAGTGTGTTAACTTCTGAAGATATGGTGGTGGCAGATATATAACTATTGCGATTCTGTCTGGATATCTTCAGTTGTGTGAAAATAACATCCTTTCAGCCACAATTTAAATCCTGAGAAATGTGAAAATATTGCAGGAATGGTAAGATCAAATGAAAAGAGGGGTAGGGAATTTCTGTTGTGTTTATGGAAGTCAAGAACTTTCAAACAAGTGAAGTATGAACAGATGAAGAAATCAATTGTTTTTCCATTTGTTTGGATGTTTGCACCAAATGCTTCTGCTCAGCTGCTTCAAAACTTCACAATAAAATTTGTATTGGTTACGTGGTAGAAATTCCTTGTGAACAATTCTTTTTTAAATAAATAATTACCTTATTTTATCCACTAAGTGATCTTCTTTTTCTTTTTAATTACTACATGTTTCAGGGCTTATATCCCCATCTTCAGGTAAAAGCAAATCTACCCTATTATTAGGGTTTTGTTAAAAATTCACAACGACACAAACACATAACACACTTAAATAAATTAACATTGAACATTAAATCTGTATCGGAACACGCTACAAACGAACCAGTGCACTGGCCGAAGTCCGACTTTCAACTGATCCGTACACGCTAGAAGAAATAAAAATCAGGTACTTAATGAACAGTTATCATTCAAATCAAATAAACTATATGACACAGCTATGAAAACAAACCGTGAATTTTTAATGAAACCCTAATAATAGGGTAGATTTGCTTTTACCTGAAGATGGGGATATAAGCCCTGAAACATGTAGTAATTAAAAAGAAAAAGACGATCACTTAGTGGATAAAATAAGGTAATTATTTATTTAATCATATACAGTGATCTGGAGACCAACGGTAACTATGTATAATTCTTTTTTGTTGTATAAGCTACAATACATTAGGATGCGTATGCCCTGACCTCAGGTGATCTCAGTAGAGTTTATCAGAACATTAAAAAATAAGGAAACCTAATTAACACTTTAAATGTCACACACTATATAAATAATACTACTGACTACTGCATTTACAAGCAACAGTCAAAAAAGTTATTTGCACTAGCATTTGAACATTTATACAAATTCTTTTATTTATCTGACAGTACAAATGAAGATTCGATTTTCTGCAGAATTAGTATTATCATTACTATGCTGTGACACTAGTCTTTTAGTGCCACTGCTGAAAAATTTCTTTCAACATCCAATAACCATTCCCACGCTGCATTTTGGATTCTTCCATCGGTGATACACTGTTTCAAAAGGGTTTCTTTCATAGTACCGAATACATGGAATGCACACTGTGCATGGCCAGGACTGTAAGAAGAACGTTCCCACTCCTCTCATACAAATTTTTCACTATTGAACATGCACAGATTTTTGCAGACTATTGTAGTGCACACTGACATGTAAAATATCTAATTCAGTCACAATTTAGTCCACTGTGATGCACCTATTTGGAAGCAACAACTGGTGAATGTGTTCAACGTTGTCATCCAATGTCGAAGCTGATGGCTTTCCCTACTGGAAATAATCCTTGTGGCAGTTTTGAACAACTCGCACTATTTTACCTGGTGTAAAATTGGCGTAAGCATACACTTCCCTCAACTGGCAATGAATTTCAGTAGGATTACATCTTCACCCACAAAAAGTGAGTCACTGTGCAGCTTTCTAATTTGGACGCTACTGGCAAAGGACATGACATGTTTTGTGGCTAACAACGGCTAACTGTTCCTACCAAGTGGGAAATGGATATATATCAGTGTTGGTAACAACCTTCAACAAAATATCTCTTTTAGAAAAAAAAAATATGGGCACGTACCATTTTTAAGGTAATGACACAGTAACAGCAGAAACACTCTTATATAAAGGAATTTACATGCAGAAAAGCTAAAGGTCTTTTTAAATATGTGTATCAAAATGAAAAAAGATAGTATATAAAAGCAGCAAATACAATTTATAAAATATGTAAAAACTCGATAGCTCATGTTGAATCATTCAAATTTTATTATTTATTACTTTATCCTTACATAACTTCTTTGGAACATATTTTTACATTACAAAATTACAATATCGTCAACGTTCATTTTCATAGTTATATATTCACTTCCTATTTAATATAAACAACAAATAATCTTCATAGCAATATTTCATCCTTTCTTCATATAGTCAACAATTATTTTCACAATTATATTTCCATTTTTCACTTATTAATAAACAATAATCTTCATCGCTATATTTCACTTTTATCTTATAATTTAATCTTCGATATACCGTTTCATTGAATGTGCAGTTAGCGTTACTCGTTATCATAACAGTCCGTCCCATATTTTAATGTATTTTTTATTCATTTTTATCCGTAGTCGTCGCTCTCTTCTCTTCTTGTCGTTCGAACTTCTTCAGTGTTCATACTCCTGTCCGTTCTCGACATATATCTGGCTATCATTTGGTTTTTCCATTTGAATGCTCTTAGGGCTTCATCTGCCTTCCGTTCTTCCACCTTCTTTTTCTCTCTCTCTTCAGTGTACTTGCGTCCAGTGTTCTCCTGGTTGTTGTTAGTACTGACGTTTGGTATCTCCTCCAATTCTGTTTGGCCGTCATCCGTCTTCTGATTGGGTCCTTCCATTAATTGACTCCTCTTCTTCCTCAGTTCTCTTATTTCTCTGGTGTATCCTTCGATAATCCGGTCCCATTTTTCTTGATAGCCTTCCTTTTTCTTAAAATATCTCACTCTTCTTATGCAAATCTTTGGTTGGAATATTTTATTAGTTATCTTCTTCCTCGTCGTCACATAATCTTCCTCCTCGTCCATCTCCATGAAACTCCTCCGATACTCCTTCCTGAAGACCCCTTCTTCATGGTTGACGATTGGTAAGTTGATCATATTAATCAGGCCGCTTCGAGTCATTTCAATTAACTCTTTTGTGACCCTTGCCTTCCTTGGACGCATGGTTCTTCTTTCTTCCATTTTCACCTCTTCCGTTTCTTGAATTATTTGGATCTTCTTATCTCCACTATCTTCAGGCTCTGGACTCGCTTGTTCCATGTTTTTATCTTCAGGTACTTCTTCAACCTCCATTTGATTGTCTATTATTAATTCTCTTCTTATCTTCTTAACACTCTCTTTTGTCTCTTCGCAACATCTTTTGCTTGCCTCTCCCGATCACTTATAATCATCATCCACTACCGGGTTTATCGACTCCACGCTCTTCTTGTAATCTCCCTTTATTTTCTTATTCATTCGGTCTAATCTCCCATTGATTTCGTCAATCTTCTTATTGGTCTGATCAATTTTAATCCCCAACTCCGCAGACAATTCCTCCTTCATTATTACCATCTTCCTTTCCAATAGCTCTTCAGTCTTTTTCTGTCCGTCTTCCATCCTCCTGTTGGTTTCATTTATTTTGTCATTTAACTCCTCCTGCAACAATTCTATATTTTTCTGGCTCTCCTTCTGACCTTCTTCTATTTTCTGGTTCGTGGATTGACTGGTTTCCTCTATTTTATTGTTCAAATCTTCCTTCAAAGATCGATTGTCCTCCTTTAATGATTTCTGGCCATCTTCTATCTTCCTATTAATGGTGACTAACTCCTCCTTTGTGGATTGGCTGGTTTCATCCATCTTCTTGTTCATTGACTCCATCATCTGTTTTAACCATTCTCTGAAAGCTGTCTCTCCTGTTGATATTTGTTTTTCAGGTTGACTTAATTCAGGTTGGACTTCTTGGGGTATGACTTCCGGCTCATCACCGGGTTGCTGAACCTCCTCCGCCGGTTCAAGTTGTTTATCTTCGATTTCTAACAGAATCTCTTCAACATCTTCTGTTGATGTTGACTCTTTCTCTTCTAGTCTGGCCTCCCTCTCTGCCTCTGCTGCTCGCTTTTTTGAAGTCGACCTTTGGTACATCTTGTCGCTCTGGTAATGCACTTGCTGTCTCTCGACGAATTAGGTGAGGAAATTATTGGTTTAATTGCATAAATTGCTGATTGTTTTCTCCCTAATCCGCGCCCCACGTTGGGCGCCACTTTGTTACGTATTTTTTATACAACGATATAGTGTAAGTGATTGTAGATACGCTCCGGTATCCACAACGATATAAGATATTAAAATGGAATTATTATTAGTCGTGTTGATTATTAATAATTGTGTGGGTATTCCCGTTTAAATCTCTCAATTTAAAAAAGTATTTTAGCACTTCACTTTTCACCTCCCCACTTACCATATGTGGATGTTATTACTGTTCTGTTTGGTGACTGCTTCTGCTGCAACATACACTTTATACATATATGTGGATATTCTACTTGAATACCCTAAGTGATACACATGCACAATAAAATAAAATAAGGGCTTAATTGTGATTTGAATTATAATGAATATTCAAATTCTGCCGCCACCTACTGATAGAACTAGTTATGATAATTAAACTATTTTATTTTGAAATCAAAAAACTCTTTCCACTGGTAAAAATAATTGAGATTTATTAACAGTTCTGAAATGCCATTAACTCTTTTAAATAAACAATCAATCACTAATATCTTTACAAAATAATAGTTATTATGAACAATTTTTTAAAAAGAAACTCTTTTAACCTCAAGGCTGGTAATACTGAGGGTTGATACAATAATTTTAGTTAGAGAGGTTATGTCCTCTTTACACAGTTAAATTACCAAGTTCGTGTGATCTTGGAAGTTGCATGATACCAGATACAAGATGTTGTCTTTTATAACAATATTTAATAAAGAATTAATACAAAATAAACAAACAAATATTAAAATTAAAAGTCGGTACCATAAAATCGATAACTATCGTACGCTGGATACAAGGACACAGCAGTTACTTTAATAACACGTGCGTTGAGCTGCACTGCTAAAATTTTCTATTATTATTTAATAGTTGGTTATAAAAATCATTTATTGGCAAGAGAAAAAAAATCTATAATAAGAAAAAAACTCTTGTGATAGCTTTCATTTGATTTATATTACTTGAGAACAGAATTATGAAAAGGTGACAAGTTGTCGTTATTATTTCTAGGTTAGCTAATAAACGTAAGTAGTTCTTGTGGATAAGTAAATTATTCATTGAGTTCTTAATAGTCTAAACACATTTATCTTATTCATAATGCATCTGATGTGTAACTATCAGTTAATTAGAATATCTTTCGCAAAAAAATTATTTACTAGTCAAATCAAACGAAATGAGTCAATTGAGCGACTAATCATTTCACTCTTATTGGTAATATTTAAATTAATATTGACTTCTTTAATTACGAAAAAATCGTAAAAACACTTATTTCTTAAGTTAAAAAATGCGAAACAATTCTTTATTTAAATCTGATAATTTTCATCATAATTAATACACTTCGATACTACTGACTAGAGTAGTACCCAAACAATAATTTTCCGTTCACTAATAGAATTATTATTTCCATTTTATTGGTTAAATAATGAAAATATAGTACTCCCTGGTTTTTTTTTATAAACACAAAACTCGAAAATACGACCGTCATTATACACTGGCCGTATTTTATTATTTGAATTCACTCCGCACTGTACACTCGTTATTTCTTTGTTATGTGTAGGTTAGGTGTGTGTAGTGTGACTCATGTACGTGTCGCGCACAATTTAAATACAACTTCATACATTTCTTCATCGACCTTGCCCGTCGAATTATGCTTGTAGACTCCTTGACGACTGAAAGATGACTGTGGCGCTTCACCTAAGCGTCTCTGGCTTGTCTGGTTGTTTTAATTCATTTGATTGGTTCAAATTGTCGAACTCTCCACCCCAAAACACTTCGGTCGAATAAAACTTTTAATTTTTTACCAATTTCTTATATGGGTTGGAGACTATAGTGACGTAAGCGTTGATACACAAAATGATTAAAAAGTTTATAATTGTTATAACTTTTTTATTAATTGTCATATCGTTGAATAGTTGGTGGCAATAGATCGCGGACACCTTGGGCTTTAAATAAAGTCTAAACAAGAATAGAATCCGTCCATTATTAACTCACTACACTATTTCACAAATTCCTATGGTGAATCTTAAAATTAATAAGTTTATTTCACCAGATCTTATTCTAATTACACAATAACACTTCTTATCAAACGTTTTGAGTCCATTTCTCAATTGTTTACTTCAGAAAATAGGTGCAATTACTATTTCCACAATATTTGGGTAATGGCGTCTTCAAACGTCCATATTCGATTATTTATAATCGCTTATAATACTATTATTCCTTATCTAATGACATTTGTTTGGTATTCTAACAATAATGTATACATTTATTTACATCGGTTTACACTTTTTTATATGAAAATGTTGTTTTTCATATACTAACAGTCTTATCAATATACCTTCTGCTCTCTTTTCTTTAAATTGTCACTGTGTCAATCATTTTACCATATTAGGCATATAATGTTACAAATGAAAATAGTGTACAACTATGGTACCTTGTTAATTTAATGCATTTATTAGTCTTTCGCTATCTGAAAGCTTTGCAATTCCTAGTATTGGGTTTGTTTACATCAGGTTATGACATGGCAGTTACTTATTTTTTAATAAATCAATAACTAAATTGCTATTATTACATTTGATATACATTCTCATAGTAGTATCAGATATCTTTCTGACTACTGATAACATTTTTATTTAACTTTGAACAAGTTTGGATGGTGCATTTTGCTTAACTAACTTGCTACATAGTGTTTGTTTACATTTGATTCCACAATCATAGTCATTTAGTTTTCAATAATATGTCTATAAAATTACTATTCTTATACTTATGATCTGTTCTCATAGTAGTACTAGATGTTTTTCTAACTACTGGTAACACTTTCAGTAATCCTTGGACAAATTTTAATAATGTATTTTGCTTAACCAATTTGTCACATTGTCTTTGTTTACATCTGGCTATACATTCATAGTCAGTTAGTTTCCAATAATTTGATTATAAAATTACTATTCTTATACTTATGATCTGTTCTCATATAGTACTAGATGTTTTTCTAACTACTGGTAACACTTTCAGTAATCCTTGGACAAGTTTTAATAATGTATTTTGCTTAACTAGTTTGTCATATTGGGTTTCTTTTCATCTAGCCTTGTGCTATCATATTTAATTTGCTTTATGTGCTGTGTATTTCAGTATAAAATATTACTTATTAGTGTGCATCATTATTTATAATGAATCTTTGATTGAAACAATTGTTGATGGTTGTTTGGTTTAATTAACATATACGATTTTGTGTTATAGGTGCATTTACTATGGGGTTATGTATCAATGTGCAACATATTCTTTTGCAGTAGTTGCTTCTACTATTATGACTTCATTATGGTATTTTATTACAATGGTTTAATTGTTGATTAATACACATGTTTACACTATTTTTCTAAACAATAACACAAATATTCTTAATCTAATGGTATTACATTTCTTGTTGTTGTTCCTAATTTCTGGTACATTGGTTGTTTGATACTTAACAAACTAGCTTGTTTATTATTATTTTTTCTGGATTTTCTTTATATTGTATTCTGTTTTGCCGTGGCATTCAGTTATATTTCATTTTAAAACTTAACAAAGCTTTTATCAGGTTCTATGAACAATGATTTTACTGTTCTATCTTACATTTCTCTTGGTGGTCTTTTGATTATCTATTTTGGATTACAACCTTGATTAAATTGGTCACACTAATTGTCTGTGCATTTTAACTATTTAATCTTTGATGTTTCCACTATAAAGGTAACACATTTTCTTCTGTTATAAACCTTCTCACTTGTATTGTCTGTGGGGTTTATTTAGGTTAAAATTGGTTAACTGGTTACAGGTTCTCACACTTACATTAAGTATTCACTATTACTGTTTGTGATTTCTTAAATATGCTAAACACTGTTTCTTCATAGTTGATAATCGTTATTTTCCTTCCGGTCACTAGTATAGCTCCTTGTATACTTGGTGAATGGTGAATTCTTGTATTGTACATACATTATCTTCACTCTTCGTGTCATTTTTCCTTGCTCTTCTTCTTTCTTTCTTCTTTTGGTTTAAACGTCTTCTCCAATATTTCCATTTGTAGTAGTCGTTGTTCCCTAGTATTTATATTTTATAAATAGATTGGTTGGTTTGCCATCATTGTGGCTGCTCTTGAATTGTTTCGTCTTCATTTTACGTAGTCATGATCTTTGTTGTTTCCCCTCACTGTTGGAATTCTGTTGTCTTCTTTTTATTTTACGTAGTTATTATTTTTGTTGTTTCCCCTCACTGTTGGAAACTATTGGGCCTGGTGTCTAACATTTTATATTGGCTTGTGGTCATTTTCTTTCTCTCTTTTGTACTTGATTAGGCTATATTACGCTTCCTTCTTCTTTGTTGGAAATTTACAATAATGTATCAGTAGATACTCACTTTTTGTTTCCATTGTTTTACGTACTTAGAACTATTTTCATGATTTCCCGTCACTTGACGTAATAATTGTTTACTCTATGTAACTACCAAATTTGGTACGTTACATATGCCTTTCTATAAGAATTGATTAATTCTGAATCAGTATACTTATATTGTTTTTTATTTCTTTTATTGAAGAATTCATCAATTGTTGTACGTTCCATGTGGATTCATATGCTTTTTTATTTATATCCCTTCACTTTCTTCTATTTGAATCATAATTATTTCTCTTCTATGTAATTATCTCCCTTGTTTATTTAGTTCCCTAATTCCCTAACATAAGTTTAGCTGGGGCAGTTCAGAGCGGCTCACTTTGGCATACAACTCCACTGGCCATACTAACATCAATAAATACGGAGGCACATCATCTCCATCAATAATAATAAATGATTGCTGGCATTATTCATCAGTCAATTCATCTCAAATAATCAAAAAACATATAGTGGTCGTTCTTTCGACAAATAATAAATATCCTTGGGATTATCTCACGCATATGCGGTTTATACATTGTTATACTCTCTTCTTCTTGATTCAACTCAACTAAATTCTTCACATATTATAGGGATAGTTTGTTTTACATGTCATCACTGGTATACTCTCATGATCTTCGTTAATATATTATTTTTCATTCTTCTTCGTCATCAATTAATCTCTTCTCTTTGTATTACATTAAACGTCATTTCATAATCTTCTTTGTTTTCGGGGTTTACTTCTCTGGATATAATTCATGAATATATTTTCTTGTGGTTTCAATTGAGATATAGCCCATTTGGTATAGGCTCTCTTCTAGTAAAAGACAGTAGAAAACACTATGGTTGTGTGTTATCTCTTATCTACATTAATGATACTTATTTGGTTTTGTTTCTACAACTTCTTATTTTCTTCTTCTTCTTTCATATATTATCTAGTTCACTGTCTCCTTTTTTATCTGTACGGGTATGTTGTTGTCTTTACTGTTGACGTGGCTCTTGGGATTAATTCGTGCCAAATTTGTTTGTCAGTCTCGTATAACTATATTTTTTTTTTCATTTGTAGTACGGGTAGGATGGTGTTTTACTTGTTGACGTGGCTCTAGGAAGTATGTATTCATGCCGTAGTTGTTGTGTGTCGATCTCGTATAACTATATAATTTTTTTTTTCTTTTCATTGGTAGTACGGGTACGTTGGTAAATTACTTGTTGACGTGGCTCTTGGAAATAAATTGTGCCAAGGATGGTAGGTGTCTTTCTCGTATAATATTTTTTTTTTCATTTGCAGTACGGGTAGGATGGTGTTTTACTTGTTGACTTGGCTCTAGGAAGTATTTCGTGCCAAAGATGGAATGTGTCTTTCTCGTATAATATTTTTTTTTTTTTCATTTGTAGTACGGGTAGGATGGTGTTTTACTTGTTGACTTGGCTCTAGGAAGTATTTCGTGCCAAAGATGGAATGTGTCTTTCTCGTATAATAATTTTTTTTTTTCATTTGTAGTATTATTTGTAAATACAATTTTCTTTATCCTTACATAACTTCTTTGGAACATATTTTTACATTACAAAATTACAATATCGTCAACGTTCATTTTCATAGTTATATATTCACTTCCTATTTAATATAAACAACAAATAATCTTCATAGCAATATTTCATCCTTTCTTCATATAGTCAACAATTATTTTCACAATTATATTTCCATTTTTCACTTATTAATAAACAATAATCTTCATCGCTATATTTCACTTTTATCTTATAATTTAATCTTCGATATACCGTTTCATTGAATGTGCAGTTAGCGTTACTCGTTATCATAACAGTCCGTCCCATATTTTAATGTATTTTTTATTCATTTTTATCCGTAGTCGTCGCTCTCTTCTCTTCTTGTCGTTCGAACTTCTTCAGTGTTCATACTCCTGTCCGTTCTCGACATATATCTGGCTATCATTTGGTTTTTCCATTTGAATGCTCTTAGGGCTTCATCTGCCTTCCGTTCTTCCACCTTCTTTTTCTCTCTCTCTTCAGTGTACTTGCGTCCAGTGTTCTCCTGGTTGTTGTTAGTACTGACGTTTGGTATCTCCTCCAATTCTGTTTGGCCGTCATCCGTCTTCTGATTGGGTCCTTCCATTAATTGACTCCTCTTCTTCCTCAGTTCTCTTATTTCTCTGGTGTATCCTTCGATAATCCGGTCCCATTTTTCTTGATAGCCTTCCTTTTTCTTAAAATATCTCACTCTTCTTATGCAAATCTTTGGTTGGAATATTTTATTAGTTATCTTCTTCCTCGTCGTCACATAATCTTCCTCCTCGTCCATCTCCATGAAACTCCTCCGATACTCCTTCCTGAAGACCCCTTCTTCATGGTTGACGATTGGTAAGTTGATCATATTAATCAGGCCGCTTCGAGTCATTTCAATTAACTCTTTTGTGACCCTTGCCTTCCTTGGACGCATGGTTCTTCTTTCTTCCATTTTCACCTCTTCCGTTTCTTGAATTATTTGGATCTTCTTATCTCCACTATCTTCAGGCTCTGGACTCGCTTGTTCCATGTTTTTATCTTCAGGTACTTCTTCAACCTCCATTTGATTGTCTATTATTAATTCTCTTCTTATCTTCTTAACACTCTCTTTTGTCTCTTCGCAACATCTTTTGCTTGCCTCTCCCGATCACTTATAATCATCATCCACTACCGGGTTTATCGACTCCACGCTCTTCTTGTAATCTCCCTTTATTTTCTTATTCATTCGGTCTAATCTCCCATTGATTTCGTCAATCTTCTTATTGGTCTGATCAATTTTAATCCCCAACTCCGCAGACAATTCCTCCTTCATTATTACCATCTTCCTTTCCAATAGCTCTTCAGTCTTTTTCTGTCCGTCTTCCATCCTCCTGTTGGTTTCATTTATTTTGTCATTTAACTCCTCCTGCAACAATTCTATATTTTTCTGGCTCTCCTTCTGACCTTCTTCTATTTTCTGGTTCGTGGATTGACTGGTTTCCTCTATTTTATTGTTCAAATCTTCCTTCAAAGATCGATTGTCCTCCTTTAATGATTTCTGGCCATCTTCTATCTTCCTATTAATGGTGACTAACTCCTCCTTTGTGGATTGGCTGGTTTCATCCATCTTCTTGTTCATTGACTCCATCATCTGTTTTAACCATTCTCTGAAAGCTGTCTCTCCTGTTGATATTTGTTTTTCAGGTTGACTTAATTCAGGTTGGACTTCTTGGGGTATGACTTCCGGCTCATCACCGGGTTGCTGAACCTCCTCCGCCGGTTCAAGTTGTTTATCTTCGATTTCTAACAGAATCTCTTCAACATCTTCTGTTGATGTTGCCTCTTTCTCTTCTAGTCTGGCCTCCCTCTCTGCCTCTGCTGCTCGCTTTTTTGAAGTCGACCTTTGGTACATCTTGTCGCTCTGGTAATGCACTTGCTGTCTCTCGACGAATTAGGTGAGGAAATTATTGGTTTAATTGCATAAATTGCTGATTGTTTTCTCCCTAATCCGCGCCCCACGTTGGGCGCCACTTTGTTACGTATTTTTTATACAACGATATAGTGTAAGTGATTGTAGATACGCTCCGGTATCCACAACGATATAAGATATTAAAATGGAATTATTATTAGTCGTGTTGATTATTAATAATTGTGTGGGTATTCCCGTTTAAATCTCTCAATTTAAAAAAGTATTTTAGCACTTCACTTTTCACCTCCCCACTTACCATATGTGGATGTTATTACTGTTCTGTTTGGTGACTGCTTCTGCTGCAACATACACTTTATACATATATGTGGATATTCTACTTGAATACCCTAAGTGATACACATGCACAATAAAATAAAATAAGGGCTTAATTGTGATTTGAATTATAATGAATATTCAAATTCTGCCGCCACCTACTGATAGAACTAGTTATGATAATTAAACTATTTTATTTTGAAATCAAAAAACTCTTTCCACTGGTAAAAATAATTGAGATTTATTAACAGTTCTGAAATGCCATTAACTCTTTTAAATAAACAATCAATCACTAATATCTTTACAAAATAATAGTTATTATGAACAATTTTTTAAAAAGAAACTCTTTTAACCTCAAGGCTGGTAATACTGAGGGTTGATACAATAATTTTAGTTAGAGAGGTTATGTCCTCTTTACACAGTTAAATTACCAAGTTCGTGTGATCTTGGAAGTTGCATGATACCAGATACAAGATGTTGTCTTTTATAACAATATTTAATAAAGAATTAATACAAAATAAACAAACAAATATTAAAATTAAAAGTCGGTACCATAAAATCGATAACTATCGTACGCTGGATACAAGGACACAGCAGTTACTTTAATAACACGTGCGTTGAGCTGCACTGCTAAAATTTTCTATTATTATTTAATAGTTGGTTATAAAAATCATTTATTGGCAAGAGAAAAAAAATCTATAATAAGAAAAAAACTCTTGTGATAGCTTTCATTTGATTTATATTACTTGAGAACAGAATTATGAAAAGGTGACAAGTTGTCGTTATTATTTCTAGGTTAGCTAATAAACGTAAGTAGTTCTTGTGGATAAGTAAATTATTCATTGAGTTCTTAATAGTCTAAACACATTTATCTTATTCATAATGCATCTGATGTGTAACTATCAGTTAATTAGAATATCTTTCGCAAAAAAATTATTTACTAGTCAAATCAAACGAAATGAGTCAATTGAGCGACTAATCATTTCACTCTTATTGGTAAATTTAAATTAATATTGACTTCTTAATTACGAAAAAATCGTAAAAACACTTATTTCTTAAGTTAAAAAATGCGAAACAATTCTTTATTTAAATCTGATAATTTTCATCATAATTAATACACTTCGATACTACTGACTAGAGTAGTACCCAAACAATAATTTTCCGTTCATTAACAGAATTATTATTTCCGTTTTATTGGTTAAATAATGAAAATATAGTACTCCCTGGTTTTTTTTTATAAACACAACATTCGAAAATACGACCGTCATTATACACTGGCCGTATTTTATTATTTGAATTCACTCCGCACTGTACACTCGTTATTTCTATGTTATGTGTAGGTTAGGTGTGTGTAGCGTGACTCATGTACGTGTCGCGCACAATTTAAATACAACTTCATACATTTCTTCATCGACCTTGCCCGTCGAATTATGCTTGTAGACTCCGTGACGACTGAAAGATGACTGTGACGCTTCACCTAAGCGTCTCTGGCTTGTCTGGTTGTTTTAATTCATTTGATTGGTTCAAATTGTCGAACTCTCCACCCCAAAACACTTCGGTTGAATAAAACTTTTCATTTTTTACCAATTTCTTATATGGGTTGGAGACTATAGTGACGTAAGCGTTGATACACAAAATGATTAAAAAGTTTATAATTGTTATAACTTTTTTATTAATTGTCATATCGTTGAATAGTTGGTGGCAATAGATCGCGGACACCTTGGGCTTTAAATAAAGTCTAAACAAGAATAGAATCCGTCCATTATTAACTCACTACAACTATTTCACAAATTCCTATGGTGAATCTTAAAATTAATAAGTTTATTTCACCAGATCTTATTCTAATTACACAATAACACTTCTTATCAAACGTTTTGAGTCCATTTCTCAATTGTTTACTTCAGAAAATAGGTGCAATTACTATTTCCACAATATTTGGGTAATGGCGTCTTCAAACGTCCATATTCGATTATTTATAATCGCTTATAATACTATTATTCCTTATCTAATGACATTTGTTTAGTATTCTAACAATAATATATACATTTATTTACATCGGTTTACACTTTGTTATATGAAAATGTTGTTTTTCATATACTAACAGTCTTATCAATATACCTTCTGCTCTCTTTTCTTTAAATTGTCACTGTGTCAATCATTTTACCATATTAGGCATATAATGTTACAAATG
This sequence comes from Magicicada septendecula, assembly GCA_034769895.1. Taxonomy (NCBI): domain Eukaryota; kingdom Metazoa; phylum Arthropoda; class Insecta; order Hemiptera; family Cicadidae; genus Magicicada; species Magicicada septendecula. The sequence goes on along the minus strand of CM068367.1, from coordinate 620,302,365 downwards.
AAAATAGTGTACAACTATGGTACCTTGTTAATTTAATGCATTTATTAGTCTTTCGGTATCTGAAAGCTTTGCAATTCCTAGTATTGGGTTTGTTTACATCAGGTTATGACATGGCAGTTACTTATTTTTTAATAAATCAATAACTAAATTGCTATTATTACATTTGATATACATTCTCATAGTAGTATCAGATATCCTTCTGACTACTGATAACATTTTTATTTACTCTGAACAAGTTTGGATGGTGCATTTTGCGTAACTAACTTGCTACATAGTGTTTGTTTACATTTGATTCCACAATCATAGTCATTTAGTTTTCAATAATATGTCTATAAAATTACTATTCTTATACTTATGATCTGTTCTCATAGTAGTACTAGATGTTTTTCTAACTACTGGTAACACTTTCAGTAATCCTTGGACAAGTTTTAATAATGTATTTTGCTTAACCAATTTGTCACATTGTCTTTGTTTACATCTGGCTATACAGTCATAGTCAGTTAGTTTCCAATAATTTGATTATAAAATTACTATTCTTATACTTATGATCTGTTCTCATAGTAGTACTAGATGTTTTTCTAACTACTGGTAACACTTTCAGTAATCCTTGGAGAAGTTTTAATAATGTATTTTGCTTAACTAGTTTGTCATATTGGGTTTCTTTTCATCTAGCCTTGTGCTATCATATTTAATTTGCTTTATGTGCTGTGTATTTCAGTATAAAATATTACTTATTAGTGTGCATCATTATTTATAATGAATCTTTGATTGAAACAATTGTTGATGGTTGTTTGGTTTAATTAACATATATGATTTTGTGTTATAGGTGCATTTACTATGGGGTTATGTATCAATGTGCAACATATTCTTTTGCAGTAGTTGCTTCTACTATTATGACTTCATTATGGTATTTTATTACAATGGTTTAATTGTTGATTAATACACATGTTTACACTATTTTTCTAAACAATAACACAAATATTCTTAATCTAATGGTATTACATTTCTTGTTGTTGTTCCTAATTTCTGGTACATTGGTTGTTTGTTACTTAACAAACTAGCTTGTTTGTTATTATTTTTTCTGGATTTTCTTTATATTGTATTCTGTTTTGCCGTGGCATTCAGTTATATTTCATTTTAAAACTTAACAAAGCTTTTATTATCAGGTTCTATGAACAATGATTTTACTGTTCTATCTTACATTTCTCTTGGTGGTCTTTTGATTATCTATTTTGGATTACAACCTTGATTAAATTGGTCACACTAATTGTCTGTGCATTTTAACTATTTAATCTTTGATGTTTCCACTATAAAGGTAACACATTTTCTTCTGTTATAAACCTTCTCACTTGTATTGTCTGTGGGGTTTATTTAGGTTAAAATTGGTTAACTGGTTACAGGTTCTCACACTTACATTAGGTATTCACTATTACTGTTTGTGATTTCTTAAATATGCTAAACACTGTTTCTTCATAGTTGATAATCGTTATTTTTCTTCCGGTCACTAGTATAGCTCCTTGTATACTTGGTGAATGGTGAATTCTTGTATTGTACATACATTATCTTCACTCTTCGTGTCATTTTTCCTTGCTCTTCTTCTTTCTTTCTTCTTTTGGTTTAAACGTCTTCTCCAATATTTCCATTTGTAGTAGTCGTTGTTCCCTAGTATTTGTATTTTATAAATAGATTGGTTGGTTTGCCATCATTGTGGTTGCTCTTGAATTGTCTCGTCTTCATTTTACGTAGTCATGATCTTTGTTGTTTCCCCTCACTGTTGGAATTCTGTTGTCTTCTTTTTATTTTACGTAGTTATTATTTTTGTTGTTTCCCCTCACTGTTGGAAACTATTGGGCCTGGTGTCTAACATTTTATATTGGCTTGTGGTCATTTTCTTTCTCTCTTTTGTTCTTGATTAGGCTATATTATGCTTCCTTCTTCTTTGTTGGAAATTTACAATAATGTATCAGTAGATACTCACTTTTTGTTTCAATTGTTTTACGTACTTAGAACTATTTTCATGATTTCCCGTCACTTGACATAATAATTGTTTACTCTATGTAACTACCAAATTTGGTACGTTACTATATATATATATATATATATATATATATATATATATATATATATATATTGCCACATTATAATAAATTTTTTTAACTGTTTTTATTACACATACAGATGCGCATTATACACGAGGGTGCATTATACACAAGAGTGCAATATACACACGAAAATACGGTAATTATTGAGGTTACTGACATCTGTCTCTTTCAAAGAAAGCCAGTTATTTTTTTTTCTGGTCAGCCAATATAAACAGGGCCATAGTTTTCGCCTCCAATCATACAGCTGGACTTCTTGATGCATTTCTGTATAGGTGATAAGGGTATTCATCTATAGGTTTCAGCCAGGAACTCCAATTCCCTGTACCCAAAATATAACCAAAAAAGTAATTAAGTATTTCATTACCGGCTGATATTGTTACCAGAATCTACAATTGGAGTGACCTCTATTTACTTGCAGACTAAATATTTTTTAATAATAAACTTAACAGACTCGAAATGTACAACTTTTCCATTAAATCATTTAATTTATAAAAATAATTGTGCTCCTTTTTTCATCATTAATTTCACATAATATTGGTTAGTACTTTTAGGCTGTAAGTTTGGGGGGGGGGGGAATAATTTGCTGAAATTGTTTATTAACAGAAATACTTTACTTTTATTTTAACCATTTTTACAGTAATTATATCATACCTGTAAAACAAAACTGTGTACATTAAAAATAATCTTACTTGGTAAAATAAAGAATTTGAATATGGGCAAATGTACCCTGGTGAATTACGTATGTATTCACCCAAGTTCTTTAAAACACTTACAAATTATAAAATCTAAAATTACTTCGTTTTAGTATAGTAAAATATTATTTACAAATTATAATATTAAAATCATTATTTTGTTATTCACTTATTTTTTCTTCAATAATGTACCACTCAAGTATTTCCATCATCAGTTCTTCAGACAGTCACTTCTGTAATCACAAAACCTAAAACACAAAGAAGACAAATCTTTGAACATAATATATAATTAAAAAACACATAATAATTGATTGTATTGTACATTTTTTACAAATTACACTTTAAACATACATGATTTATTTTTTAAACACACTAATAAAAAATATCAATTAATGAAAAAAGTAGTTGTGTTATTAAGTATTTTAATGCCATATATTACTGACAAGTGACTTGTAAATTAAAAATTTAAAAAGGAAAATACTGAAATTATCAGAAACAAATAAGGACTGGACATGGAGTGAAACACAGTAAGACAGATAAACAATTTTTGAGAAGGATATAAGAAGTGGTGGTTGAAATACAACTTGTTACAATGTGTACTTATGAATATAAAGATGGCTATGACAAACTACTGTTATGAACACTAATCTCTATAATGTATTACCTGTTTTATCTGCTCACTCACTTAAAATATTACAATAAATATAACACACAACAGAAGGCCTGTAATGGTAGAAAATGAAGTACAGGCCCTATATCCTTTCTTATCATTAACCTGAAGAAGGAAGAAACCACAAAAAATCCAGGGTCGCCACTCACATTTTTAAAGGTAGTATGTGAAAAACTTATTCCCTGTCCCCCAAAAGAACAAACCAAAACTCTAAATTATCAAAACAATCTCCTTACATTAGAACACCTAATTCCAGGAACGTTTAAGCGAACCCGTCGGCACAGGTTAGGCTAAGGTGAGGTGATAAATAATGACTTAATACATGTTCTTGTTAATTTTTACTTTTAATAATATAATTCCTCATGTTAGTCATTCAGTTATTATGCTTTAACAACTATACATCTATACTGAGAAACAATATTTAGAAAAGATTATATGTGATAGTTAATTATTTGATTTCAAATAATATTAAATGAAGTTAAATTGTATTGGCGCTCAATGAGTGGGCTTTAGTTAAGTAAAAAAATTGACTATATCGCTATTACTTAACTGGAGCAGGCAACTATTAGAGGCACAGGAATGCATACGAGAGGTGTTTCTAAAAGGATAGCGAAAGACCAAGAAACGGAAGAAGATAGACAGGAAGAAGAAGCAGAGGTAGTTACAGACATTGAAATGGAACAACAGGCGAGTGATAAAGAGGATGCCCAAGGGGACCAACCAGATAAAGCGGTAGCCAGAGAAGAACCAAACTGGCAAGACAATGAAATTTATGGCAGAACAATTTAAGGAACAGAATAAACAAACTAATGAAAATTTTAGGAAACAAAATGAGAACACTAATGAGAGTTTAAGACAGATTAAAGAAGATTCCAGGAAACAGAAGGAAGAATTAAATAAAAAATTTGACGAAAATTCAGAAAAGCTGGAAAATAAAATAGATAGTATAAACGAAAATTCAGAAAAGCTGGAAAATAAAATAGATAGTATAAACGAAAATTCAGAAAAGCTGGAAAATAAAATAGACAGTATTAACGAAAACTCAAAGAAACAAAACGAAATTTTGAGTGAGAATTTAATCAAACTAATGAATGAGAAGTTTGACAAAAATAAAGAGGAAACGGATGAGAATAACCGGCTGATAAATGAAAGCTTAAACCAAATTAATGAAAGGTTTGAGAGAAACGACGAGAGCTTAAGGCAGATTCTGGAAAATACCAAACAAATAGACGAGAAAATTGAAAACCGTAATAAGGAGTTGCGGCAAATCATCAATGAACAAAATCAAGCGTTGAGGGAAGTCATCAATGAAAGTATTGCAATTGTCGATGAAACACTTAGCAAAAGAGTGGATAATTACGAAAAGGAAGTAAGACAGCAAATAACTGAAACTAAGGTAGGTCTAGAAAAGACGGATGAAACCATCATACAACTCAGAGTGGAAGTAGAGGCCAAAATAATCCAAATAGGAAACCATAACGATACTAGAGTAAAGGAGATACAAGCGAAGACCCAAGAAAAATTTGACGAGGTACCAATTAACATAACTGGAAGAATAGAACGGGTTAACAATGAATTGAAGACAATGAAAATAAGGCAAAAACGTCAAAGGAAATTAATGAATACACGGGAAGGATTGGAGATGATTAAAGGGGGATTAGAGTCAGCTGCATGGAAGTAGTATCGTCAAGGTCACTCACTTTCACTGCTTCTCCCTGTCACCTCCACGCCCCACGCCCAGCGTTGTTGCCGGCTAGTACAGTGTGTAGCGTTTTAGCAGTGTTACGAAAACAAATTTCATACATTATTTATGAAATTTCATTCATATAATTCCACATTATATTCTTCGTTTCAAATTTATTTATGCGTATCGCGTAAATGAATTTGTTTTATCAGGAATAATTAGTTGTGGGTAACACTACTCAGTTAAATTCTGGGCGCCAGTATTTGAGCTCTAAAAATTTGTGTGAGTCGGCAACATATTTTTTGTTGTCGCGTAAATATCTACAGAATTTCTATCTTTGCGTTTCTTCTGTTTCTTTGGCTTTTTTTTTTGTTACGATTTGCAGTTCTCTGAAACTACTATTTATACTGCGCTGGTTTTTCTTATGTTAGAATCTAAACCTTTTAGCAATACACACCCTAACTTTACGAAGTACCATTAGGTCAGTTATTTTGTGATTTCCGTACAGTGCACTTACTTATTAAAGTTTTACTGTTTTCTTCATGGGCGGTTATCCTACAGACTGACAGTTGTCTGAGAACGCTGACCTTGCCTGCTGTTGTCGCTTTAATTTTTTCATACTCACGGTCTTTTCCCTTTTGTAAATGAATCTGTTTTTGTTCTCTACACGGTCATTCCTAAGCCATATGGTTCGGAAGTTCTGTTAGGTATATGTACATTTGGTATGCACATTGCGTATACCCTGTCGGCATGTCTTTTCGGTAAATATTGCTGTCTGACACTTTTATGAATGCCTTTGTCATTTTATAATCCCCTCAAAAATGTGTATGTTTACTGCCCGCGCTACTACCTTTCTTCCGTTGCACAAAGATAAATAGGACTGAGCAATTTCTGTAAACAAAATTGTCGCTGTTGTGACAAAAGCCAATCCCATTTCAGTTACAGTACCCCATTCCAAGTAGGTTGGGTGGACGAGGTGAGGAAGAGACGAACATCCAAAATATTTATCGTCCTTAGTATTGTTGACAGACATTTTGTGCGTTTCATGTGAACGGTTGACGTCTTTATTGTAGACAGTGTGTGTATTAGTTTATTTCAATAATTTGTATTTATTATGAGTGATATTGAGGAACAGTATCCTACATTTAGTTCGAGTACAAGCAGCGGTGGTGTACGTGCGGGCCGAGAGGACATTAGAAAACAAAGTAAAGTCATCATAGCAAACGTTTACAAGTTTTTTAAAAATCTTGCGTATAATGAAGAAGCCAGGAGGAACATAAACTTTGCACAAGTTCGAAAATTGACAGCGGAAGCTTGTGGCATTTCTGAACAGTCGGTGCAACGTATTAGCAATACCGTTGCTTCGGCAGATGATCAAGGCGTGAGTGTTGTGTTCAGTTCTCCAAGGAAAGGGTATAAACGGGAACACAAAAACACTGAACTGGACGATTTTAATAAACAAATAGTCCGCAGGACCGTACTAGAATATTACGACCGAGGGGAATACCCCACTGCAAGCAAAATTCGAGCTGATCTCTGTCAGAAAATCAATTATTCTGGTTCAGAAGCCTCCGTACTTCGCCTTCTGAAAGTGCTTGGTTTTAAATTTAAGAAGTGCAACGATGGACGAAAATTTTTAATGGAGCGCAGAGACATTGCTGCCTTGAGAGCGAAGTTTTTGAGAACCATGCATATACATCGTACGGAGGACAACAGGCCTATAATTTATTTGGATGAAACCTGGATATCACAGAATCATACGAATAAATACATCTGGCAGTACTGAAATAGTATATACATACAATAGGGCTGAAAGTACCTACTGGTAGAGGTGGCCGGCTGATTATTGCACATGCTGGATCCGCAAGTACAGGTTTCATAGCAGGTGCCAAACTTGTCTTTCGTGGCAGTAAGCATTCAGCTGCATCTGACTACCACACAGAAATGAATGCTGAAGTTTTTAAGACCTGGTTTGTTGGTATGTTGCGCTCCTTGGAAGAAGGCTCTGTCATCGTGATGGATAATGCCAGCTATCATTCTGTACAAATAGATAAACCACCATGTTCAAACTGGCGTAAAGCGGATATCATGGAGTGGCTGCGTAAGAAGAGAATTTCATTTTCCACAGCTGAAACCAGGGATGAACTTCTTTCTAAAGAAGAGATCCGAACGGCCAAGAAGACGTACGAATTGGATCAACTGGCAAATGAAATGGGACATACAGTAGTGCGCCTGCCACCATATCATTGTCAGTATAATCCGATCGAGCTGATATGGGCCCAAGTTAAACGGTATGTTGCAAACAAGAATACGACTTTCAGATTGGCCGATATTGAACAACTTGCACACGAAGCTTTGGACAGGATAACTCAGGAAGACTGGGAGAAGTGCGTAAGACATGCGGAGGCACTACAAGAAGCCGATTACTCAAAGCAGTGCACGAGAGACACCACAGTGGAGCCCTTCATCATACACTTACGTGTGAGTAGTGACAGCGAACCTGAGTCCAGTGAATCCGAAGACGAATAAGGCAGGAGTGTTAAAAAGTGTATATAGGTGGTAAACGTGTCTATAGCGAAGCGTAGTATTTTCTATTTTTATTGAAACATAAAAAACCGTGTGTGCGTGTTTTCTTCAGGAGTGTTATGAATGTGCTCTGTGCTATCACTTTGCAAAGTGATAATTGTGTGACTAACCCTATTTAAGGTGAGTTTTTCAACATACTGCTTATTTATAATAGTCATAAGGAATTCTATAGTTCATAAAATAAGGAAAATTTTAATTATAAAATTAGTAAGGACAATGCATAAAATATAGAATTATAAATTTAAATTCTATATTTAAAGATTTAAGTTAAAATATATATATATATAAATAAATAAGGAATTTTAAATTTATTTCATGAGACATTTGTATTTGTTGTTTATAAAATTATCCTTATTTTCTTAAGAAATCCAATTCGTTTCACGTTTATACATACCATTATTTTTATGCTACTTGTGCATGTAACATCTTATAGTATAGTTCTAATTTTTTTACTTAATTAATAAGCAGCGCAGGAAATAAAAATAGAATATTTTTCTGAGTCACGAATAGTGCGGTGTCTTCAATAATTAAATGGGGCAAGCTTAAGACACAGGATGCGTATAAAATTCGTTCAAACAAACTATAGCTGACGCGTCGAATTGAATGTTATGTATAAGATACGGAAATTAATTGTTAATTAATTATTAAAAATATATTAATTGTGATGTAATTATTATTAAGAATTATTGACAATGTACTCTAATGCATGTATTACAAACTTTCTCACTTTGTTATATTCTTTACATTAAGTAGGCTTACTTACTAGTGTAGCATTTTTCGGAAGAAAGGGAAACTGTTGCTTAGTGGCAACGCTGTAAGTAAGCGGTGTGACCTTGACGATACTAGTTGCATGCAGCTGACTCTAGTTAAGCTACATAATATACCAATTACGGAACCCAGAGAAGTAAGGCAATTAAGAAACTCTAAACGAACCACGATTGAATTCCTAGATAGATTAGAAGGACCGAAAAAGCCAAAACTAACCGAGGAGCATGGAGGACTTCTGGAGATTATATATGAACCATTTGAACGATTAAGTAACAATACGGAAGAATCAGTTCTAAAGACGAGGGTAAACTTGAACATAAATGAAAATTTTATAGCGACAAGATGGATGAACCAGATAATAGTGAGACACGTCACAAGGACGGAAATAATTCTATACGCTAGAGAAATCCGAACAATCAGTGCAGAGGAAATAATGGACCACGGTTAAACAGATTCCAAACAGAATATAGAGAAAAGGGACGGATTTTATGGATACAGGATCAAGCAAATCCAAGGAAAAAATGAGAAACTAATTAAAATATATTACACCAACTATTAAATGAAGTAAACTAATTATACAATACTTCAGAGAATTTATGTGGAACCGATTTTAAAAAACCCCAAAATTCAAAAAATAAGTAAGAACACCTTACTATATAATTCAGAAGACATTATTTTAAACTAATAAACATGAACGACGAGAAAGAAGGGTTAGAAATGAGTTAAATGAAGGAAGAATATGCCATACAATTTATGATAAGGAGGAGATTCAGTGTTTAATTGCAGAAGTAAATGGGAGTGAATTAAAAATAGTAAAATACATATGCTAAAGAATAATTAATTGACAGCACGGAACTAAGAAGAATTTAAAATGAATATTGAACAGCTTTAACTAATATACTGGTGAATAATATGATAAATGGAACTACAGAATAACGAGATAAATAATTTAAGAAAAGTATTAGGATACCTCAGAAATAATAGTAATCATCCCTTGAATATAAGTTTGTAGCGAAGGAGCTACCTTTAAGATAATAATTATGTGTATTGTGTTGTGATCGTGCAACGTTTATTTTTTTTCTGGACAGAGATGAAGTTCCTCTGATCTCAGAAGATATAGTTAGGGAAACGGCAGAGTAATGGAAGCCAATAGTGCCCCTCTGATTCCGTACCAGCTATGATATTAGGGAAAAATGTTAGGGAAATATAGTATTTTACGGATTATACACCAAGAGAGGTAATTAAATATAAAAATGATAATAAGAAATGATAGCGTAAAAGCTAGAAGAAGTAATGAGTTCCAGAGAAAAGGACAGGTCTACAACTGAGGGAGGTACCAGTAGAGAATTAATGACCAGATACACAAGGAGTGTCAACACAGTTTTCCGGCGCAATTAAATGTTTAAAGAATAGAAGGAGAGAATAAACCCCAAAGAATCCATTGAATTGCGGACTAAAACAAGAAACAATGAAAAACCTGAAACTATTATAAATTAATAATTTTATTAAAAAAATATTCCAAAGTATGAAGAAACTATAAGTTTATTTTAACTAAACTTCATTCAGCCAAAATAAACTTCTTTCGGAGGGGGAGTATTATTCGTTGGTCTGTTGTTTCTACAGTAGTTCATACCGGTATTGCGTTTGAAGAGACAGATTGTATATTCATAATGAGTGGAAGAACATCTCATTCGTCCTAAACGGTTCAGTTTAAATTATCCATAACAAAATTCACAGAAGAAAATGGTAATCGTCCCGCATCACGTAATTCTGATGTGGTGGAAGCTAATGTTCGGTAGTGGGGTAAAAAAAAGGAAAATTAAGTGTTACTACTCATGATCAGCGATCTTTTTGTGGTAAAAAAGCTATGTTTCCAGACTCACTTGTCCTCTAGTTTCACTCGTATTAGAATGTATCGTAGACGCCTGGAAAGCACTAAGATGTGAAACAGTTATAAAGTTTTAAGAAATGTGGTATTTCGAACAAGCTGGATGGTACCGAAGATTGTGCACTTTGGGATGACAGTGCATCAGAAGAGAAGAGTAATGCAATACTGCCTTCTTCAGAAACAGATGAAGAAAAATAATAAGTGCAAGTGTTATATGATTTTTAGTTCTGTGAAAACTAAAATAATATCAAACTGAACAAACACTATGACTTGCTATTTAAGCTGTGTTAAATTTAATATAAGTTTGTTCATTCTGTTTTGTTTTTACAAATAAATAATCATGGTAAGTTTCTATTATACATTTTACTTCCATATTCCTTAAGGAAATGGAAGTATGGTGATGGCAAAAAAATCGTGTTCGAGATTATTGCAGATTCTGATTGTACTACACTCAAAACATGAAAAAAAGTCGTTTTTCGAAAAGTGTCTGTGTGTATGTCTGTCTGTAGATTTTTTTTCTATGGCAAACGATAACTGCTGCAAATTCAAACAGAATCAAATAATTTTTTGCGTACAGCCCTGATTTGTAGAGTACTCACGACCTATTGTTTTTGGTGAAGATCGGTTGAGGGAAAGGGGTAGTTTACCTGCAATGGTTTTTTTTTTAAGGGTAATTTTTTGTTTTTTTTTTGGCAAACGATAACAGCCGCAAATTCAAACAGAATCAAATAATGTTTCATTTTAAAAATGATTTTAAATATAAATCTCAGAATATGGAAGTCATGTATAGTTCTCCATACCAATATTTTTCTATTATTTTGTATAAAACTTTTTTTGCACAGCATATTTAATAATTTAATATTCAAACTATATGTATGTATATTGTAACGTAACAGAGTTGAGGATCCCGACGTTACATAAAAACTTTGTAAACATGACTTAAAACAATGCCCAAAGTATGTTATAATTAAATACAAGAGGGCCAATCTCACCTAAAAAATGTATTGAAGGTACCTAGTAAGGTTACTAAGTAATAAAACATTGAAGGTGTAACTAAATATAAAATATATAATGAGTAGTATGAGATGTAAACTATAAACACTGTGTCTAGTGGGATGAGTTTAATGTGTAGGAGTTGAGTATAATATACTGTTCAATTAATATTTAATGTGTTATAAAATGTACTTCGTGTTGTACTGTATCATGATATAGTGTTTACAGGATATTTATTTTATGTTTTGTGTGTAGTAAGTGTAGAGCCGTTGCTTTAAGGAAGTACTAAGTCATAGGTACTCATTTTATTCATGTTAAAATTGTATTTAAATAATTAAATACAAGTACATTTATTAGGTATGATATTATGTTAAATGTATTTACTTTAATTAATTAATGAAGATGTTTAAAATAATATTTGTAAACTTGGCCAGGAAGACAATAAGTATTAATAAGTTGGCAAGTAGTTATTATAATTATGTTAAAAACCAATGAAGGGTTCAATGATGAACTAACTAATAATAATGAATTGAAACCAGGAAATTAAAATTGATATAAGTGGCCATAAGCCAGCGACTCTTTGTACAGTAGGTCAGGTAAAGAAAATTAAATTAAAAACAAAACAAAATTATAACATGTGTAATAAAACCAATAGGCCTAAAATTAATATTTGTAAAGGGAAATTAATACCTTTTTAATAGGTCCATTCAGATGAAAATGTATATGGTTTAATAAGGCAGATTAAGTGAAAGTTTTATGTGAAATGGTGTAATTCCAAGCATGGAGTATTTTATTAAATAAGAGTAGTAATATTTCCTAATTCTGGCTCTAGGATATCAAATATTATCCAATGACAGGAAAAGTAATGGTTGTTAGGGTAACAGAAATGCAAGAAATTTTGTTGACTTCAACATTCAATTGTTACATGTGAATGGGTTAAGTTAAATTAATACGAATCCAGAAAAGAATTAAAAAAAAAAAAAAACCTTTCAATTTGATTGTTATATGCTATTGGGAACAGTTCAGCAGACAAATTTAAAAATAAAATAAAATAAAATGAATAAAATTTAATAAATCAAATGTCTTAAAGCCTATCCATTAAAAAAAGAACTGAGTAATAACTACTGAACTAGATTTCAGGAAATATAATTCTACACATTCTCAAAGTTCACGGAATTAATAAATCCTTCTTCAAACTAATTCCAGTAAAGGAATGATGATGAACCCGATTTACAATTAAACCAAGATGATACACAGCAGAAGAAGTCAAAATTAATGCAAATATAAACCAAACATACACGAAGAACTTTTGGTATTGAAATACTAAACCTCACTTTCAAGAGACTAACGAAGTCGTAATACTACACCAATTCCACTGGGACCGGCAACTACTAGGATCGCGAAGAAGAACGAAGAACAGAACTGAACTCCTGTTACACTCCTGGACATCACATTTAAACCTTTATTGATAATCTGGACGCGGTTTTTGGTCAAGAGTAACCTCACTATTATATCTCCACTCAGTTATAAACAGACATGGCCACCTTGAGTATCGTATTGTACGGTAACAAACCTGCTTATATTTAATTTTATATATTAAGAGTTAATAACAATTGTAATACTTAGTAACCTTAATTTTGCATTACCTGGCCTTACTAATCGTTAAAAGAATCACATGTACCCTGGGATAAGAGATAAACCGAAAATTATATTTAAATTGTATTATACACCACTAGTCCACTAACAAATCGATTCAGTATTGTACGATCGATATTACGATCCAATAACCTATGAAGACGACTGTTGAAATTTAAAAAATAATATAAATAAAGAATCCTTCTTGTATGTGATGATGTTCTGTGTTATTGTAGAATAGTTATTGTATTTTGATTGGAGAGTAATTTACAGAGAAAGAAAGTGATAAGACCGTCAAGTGAAATGAACTAACCTATAAGAACGAGTCAGTTACTAATAACAGCGCTCGTTGCAGACAGCTGGTGAATACGGGAGAGTGCAGAACTAACGTATTCTCTTCGCCACACTTGGGTCAATTTAAATAATACAGACCGAATAGGGTTGGAGAGAATTATCGAATTATTAACTATAATACCCGTAATATAGTGCTATTCTCTGGTAAAACACTTGGTAATTAATTAACACAGGTTTATGTTCAACATACAAGTCGTAGCAACTATATAATAAATAACTGTTTTTTATAAATTAATAATTATTTGCAGGAGGTCTCATCTGCAACAACATAATAAATAGTTTCCTTATAAACAGATTGAATTTGTTAATTTAAATTTTTAAATTAACTATAAACCCGTAACAGTAATTAAATAAGAAATACAAACAATATAATATATTGGTAACAAATTGACGCATCCAAAGTGGGGCTTAACGTTAATACACGGGAGTCACACATATAAAGAAGTGAATATACATTTGTTAGCTAGTAGATAACAAATTGGCGAACCCAACAGTGGGGCTTTTAAACATCCTCAAATATAGTTAACAAAGTTACATACTCGTATACACTAGAAAAGTAATCCATTAGTGGTTTCTTTACAATATATATATTGTAATCATCCAACGAATAACGTGTGTGTGTTTCGTGGTTACTTCTGCCACCCGTTGGATGCGTCAATTTATAACGTATTATTCTTCTTCGGGGTGTTATCTTAAAAGTTATTATTATGTTTATTATTATAATCGAATTTACGTTACGTTTAATTAACTTGAACCAAAATAAATAAAAGAGTGGTTATTGTTTAAATTTAAATTTGTGGTTAAAGTATTAAAAGTCTCATTAAAACAAAAGTCATCTATGGGTGAAGTGTTCCTTGGAGATAACTCAATGTTGAGAATGGTTGTTTCTACTTGAAGGTGACCAATGTAGTAAAATAATTCACCATACAACATTCAAGTTACTCACAGTGTTTACAATGGTTTAAATACTCTTGCTTTAAAGAATTCCCTTGTATTAAACAAAAAATAATAAAGTTGGTTATTTTTTAAATGTTAGATTATCTTAAATTAAAACATGAAATATGGCAGTTGATTACTTGATAGTAGATCTCGTCTGGTTGAAACTGGTTGTAGAAACTTCTTCTGATTACAGGTAGTCTGAGTAAGTCAAGTCCTGTAAAGTCTGGAAAATATCATAAACAAACATATACTTTTACTCTTCGTATTGTTTAAATTAGCAGCCATCCTTACTTTTCTTTTATAGAATTGCTAAACTGCTATAATTGTTTTTATTATTTAGACAAAGCTTTTCGTCATTACTGACATCTTCAGGTCTTAAACAACCAACGATGCGTCGTTGTTTAAGACCTGAAGATGTCAGTAATGACGAAAAGCTTTGTCTAAATAATAAAAACAATTATAGCAGTTTAGCAATTCTATAAAAGAAAAATATACTTTTACGTACCTGATTGCGTTTACTTGAAGCTCACTAAACTGTCAACTCAGCTTACATTCATCAACTCCCTTTAGTTGCAAGGTTATGTCACCTTGTTTATTAAATTAATGGGCGCCACACAGATTTATTCAGGGAAAATCCCGTGTAAAACCCGTTCATAAAAATTAATAGATGAAATGAAAATTTAAAATAGTTGAATACCACTTTTTGGCTATGTTATTCCAATGTGTCAAACACAGCAGAAGGTTGTTTAAGTTTAATAAAAGAAACTATTTAATTATTCAGAAAAAATAAAATAAATCAAATCAGGTGATGCTGTTACTAATGGGTTTATTTGCACCCTTCTAGTGAATTCAAAAAAATACACATAATATAACATATAAAGTTGTACAATGAAAACTTAATTATTATATGCCTCATACGGCTGGCTCAGAACATGAGTTATAAATTTGGTTAAGTCAAGATACTATTTATTGTAATATAAAATTATTACAATTATTACTATTAGTATTATTGTTATTATTATCGATATTATTATTATTATTATTATTATTATCTCAGTAGTGAATTCTTTGAGACACGAAAGAAAACAATTATGCCTACACAGTATCCAATGATACAATTGATCAAAAAAGTTGAAGTTACTTTGACCAAGTAATTAAAATAAAAAAACGATCTATTGTAAGATCGTGCGTTTCTTTAACGCTTGCTTTTCTAATGACAATATTATTCAATTGAGGACCCTTACCACTAACATATAGCTTACTTACTAATAACAAATTTGAATAAAAAATTGAAACGTGGTGTAATCGTAGATACTGTTTTTGTGTTTTGCGTCAGTACAGGTTATGGTAGCAAAATACAAGTTATTGCGCTCAGATCAAGAATAATAATGATTGCACTTTTACCTTCGTGGTTTTAATTATTTTAATTAAAACCTTTTATCACTTAAGTAATCGGATTATAGAGATTACTTTCTTTCAGCACTAATTCGCACAAGAACAGAAATTCGATCCTCTTCTGATAAAAATGGATCGTGAATACTGACAATAAATTCTTTTCTGTTCGTTATTCCCGCACAAAATTAAAATAAACTGCACTTGAACACTGTAGATGATTGATGATGCACTTGAAGTAAAGTTTCTCGTTGTTAACTATTGGTTCCAGAGTACAAGGTAACTGACGCTATGTTATAAGATGAAACATGACGGAGACGAGCGTACGTCTGTTCAGCTCGTTAGATGATAAAGGTCTCCCTCAAAATTCGCCGGTCTGTCTTTTTATACCCACCTTTTGGATTGGGCTTAGGTAAAATTATCATTTTATAACTAATTTTCCTATTGGTCCAGACAGGTGAGACGAAAAATGACGTATCACTTTTTGGCGGTTGGTAACGGTTTTCTAACCGTCGAATGTTGAGATGATTGACAGGTCGCGTCTGTTGTCATTGTTATTATTATTGGTACAAGATTCCTGATATACATTTATAAAATGATGCTAACAGTTGTTATACACTTAATACCGTCACGATTGAGTTGATATTATTATCAAATTAAAGATTGTTTTGTTTCCTTTAAATTGATATCACTCGATCTCGGATTATCTTCACCTTAACCGACATTGTTAGGAAATCAATGTTCGGGTACACTATTCTTACTGTCGTCTGCTCTTTATGAGTCGCCGATTTTACACTTTTTAGTTAACCTTTCTCGTTTCCACATAACATTTTATTAAACAAATGTTTATGTGTGGACTCCATTAATACTGTACTGACGTTTTTTTTTCACTGAACTTTACTTTTACACCTTAATTCTATACATAGTAATAAATGAACCTACTGACTAATGACATTTTGTTTACTGTTAGTTAGTTTTGAACTACTATTTACAAATAAAATCGTGGCTAAACCTATCGTTTTAATATCATTTTTCGTTATGTTAATGCATAACCATTGTTCTGGTGCATTTTATTTTGCACTGGTGATAATTATTAATAGTCACTTTATTGACTGATGTTTGGTCTAAGTTTGTTAAGTGTAGAATATCGCCTACACTGAAATTTGGCCTTTATAATGCCTATGGGTTCTCAATTTGGTAAATTACAGAGACATCTTATTGGTATAAGATTCTCTTATATAGTCAGCTCTCTTTTCTGACAGGTATATTTGATGCAGAAATACATCTTAGTTCCTACAATATAGCCATTGTTAACATTGGTTTTGGCCTTCATTATCTACTGTTCATAGTCACATTTATTATCAGAAAAATGCTGATTTTGCTTTCACAGTATTTAACTGCTAATTCGTCTGTTTTTTGTTTATAAATGACATTCAGTTTACATTAACTATTTACTGAATTGACAGTTGAATTTAAATCTATTCTGTCCATTAGTTCGTTTTAATCTCAGTCTAGTTGTAGTGTCAAACAGCTATTGCGTTACTGTTTCCCATGGCACTTCTGCTTTATTCTTCTCTCTTGGTTTCTTCTTTCTTGTTTATTTTGACTAGTCTATACCTATTTACATGTTTATTTTGTTTTATGAAATCTAATAACATACACTTAGGTTAGGTGACATCTTGTGATGTTACATAATACACCCTCTTTAAAATTGATCATTTGAAAAATTTATATTTTGTAAAATTATCAATTCATGTCAGTTTCTTAGTATACTTCAATAAAGATATTTTCTCTTGTATTCCTAGATTTTTTAAACATATTATTGGTGTCTTACTCTAAGTTGGCTTTTTATACAATAGTACAATTCTTAATTTACTAGTAATTTCAAGCTGCGTACTCTCTAAATCATTTAACTATAATGGATCTTGTTTCTCAAGTTAATTATTCCCTGTTTTATTTACATTCTACTTTCTCACTACATATCTTTGCATTCGTGATCATTTTGATGGTTATAATAATTTATACCTCGCAGATTCTTTTATAATATTCCTTGATATAATAAAACAATATAATTCCCTAACTGTAGTAGAGGTTCTGGAATCAGGGTGGCTCACTATGGCTAACATCCTCTGCCGTTCCTCCCTACACATTCTCAGATTCAGAGGCATTACTCTTCTCTGTCTGAGTAAAAATAAACATTGCACCTGGCAATAGTTGCACTATCACAACTCAAAAAAAATATCACATATCATTTGTATTCAATAATATAATATATTCCCTATAATATACAAGGTATCAGAGGTTTTCATTTAGATCACATTTCTATCTTTATACTTGCTAACATACTTTCTTTTTTACAGGTAATTACTTCCTTTAGACTTGGTGTTTTTTAGCTATGCTTCTATCAGCTATATAGTTACTTATTTACTAGTTAACAATTTGTTATGGTTCATTTAAATATTTTTTAAGATTATACACTTGTTTGGATGCTTATAGTACTTAGGCATCTGTTTGTTCTATCTAGAGTTCACAATATATTTCTGTTTTCACTATAGTCTATTAAATCTTTCTTAACGAGTTATATTCCTCCTGAACTATCAGGCTTACATTGTTTGTATACTAAATGGTTTTCTTTTTTTTCTGATGTTCTCTGACATATTCTTATGATGTATCAAATTTGATAATTGACAAACATTGTTCTTTCCTTTCATTTCATTATAACAATAGTTATTCTTACAATTAATACTCTTTGTTATTTTTCTTCTCTACTCCTTCAAGTGATGGTGGTTTTCACTTATTCTGGATGATTTTATATACTATATACTATGCTGTAATTACAATTTTATTTAACAATATTCTAATGTCTAATTTCATAGACATGCTTGGGGTTTTCATGGTTTGTTTCACAAATATTAATTTTTTCTTTCCTTACATTCCATAATAATGTCCTTCTTTTTATTTTACACACTTTGTTATACTGCCTCTCTACTCCTTCAAAGGTTAGTTGGGTGAACCTTTATTCTGGACGATTTTATACACTATATACTATGCTGTAATTACAATTTTATTTAACAATATTCTAATATCTAATTTCATAGACATGCTTGGGGTTTTCATGGTTTGTTTCACAAATATTAATTTCTCTTTCCTTACATTCCATAATAACGTCCTTCTTTTTATTTTACACACTTTGTTATACTGCCTCTCTACTCCTTCAAAGGTTAGTTGAATGAACCTTTATTCTGGACGATTTTATACACTTTATACTTGAGTTTTATGAGAGGTATACTATAATCATTTTATAAACATTATGTCATATAGAATATTCATCTGGATACATATTTTTTCTAGGTATAGTACAGTAATTGCATTTTCTTATTAAATCATTTGATTGACCTTATCTAATATTCTATCCCCTAGGGTAATAGGTTTTGTACATTTTCATCATTAACAAATGGTTTGGTTTACATCTTAAACCTACACACTTTTGTAACTTGGTAAGGTAGATTGACTAGTTATAGCTAATTGGTTACCTTCAATATTTTTGGTAATTTAACGACAAATGAGTTTGTTTATAGTAGTGGTTTTTTTTTTTTTTTTTTTTTTAATATAGATCTTTTACTTTTTTATAACATAAACGTTTGGGTGAGGAATGTTGCTTCCTATTACATATTATCTCTCCTTAACATTCATCATTTCTTATCCGTCGATATTCATGGGGTTATTTGTGCTCTTCCACTCTATTGGGTCTATAATTGGGATATCTGACATATGTTCCGTACTAGTGGTTTTGGAGATACCTTACTATCAAGCGGTTCTTCCACTTAGCGGCTACCAGATAGTCATTGGCTCCCTGTTTCCTTGCCTTCTTCCTCTCATCATCTTTGGTATTATTGTGTTCATTGTACTCCGGGCCTTGGCTATTATTGATGTCTGGCCCATCTTCTAATCCGGGTTGATCTTTGTTCTCCTGGTTGGACTCTTCCATTGCTTGGTCCCTCTTTTTCCGCATTTCCCTTATTCTTTGGGCGTACCTTTCAATAAGCTGGTCCAGTCGTTCTTGATCATTTTCCTTCTCCCTGTGAAGCCTCTTCCTTCTAAGAATATTCGCCTTAAATACCTCATTGTTTATGACCTTCTCCGTCATAACATAGTCAATGGCATGTAACGTGGTCTTAATCGTTCCGTCATCTGGGTCATTACTTAAATGGTTTAATGATCGGTTATGTACTAAGGAATCGATTGATTTTGTTTGACGTATTTTATTTGGTGGTACATTTAATTTAATCGGATTCTTATTTAATTTTTTACCCACGGGTTTATGGTGGTTTATTTTTAATATTTTCATGGAGTCTTGTTTATACTTCTTACCATTGGTCCTTGCTCTATGACGAATAATTGGGTTGTCTACGAAGTTAATTAATCCACTCCTAGTCATTTCTAATATTTCCTTTGTAATCCTTGTTTTCTTAGAGCGTATTATTCTTTTTATCTTTGTCTCTTTCTCTCCTGTCTTCTTAATTATCTTGTTCCTTACATTTTTAATGATAGTTTCTTTATGCTGAGTGTTCTCTTCATTCCTATGGTGTGTATCCTCAGGCACCAAGGCTTTCGAGTCTTCTTTATCCTCAGTTTGTTTATCAGTGTCTGCGAATTGTAGACTTACTTCTTCCATGGCTTCATCATTTGGTACTTCTTCTATCTCTGAGTCATTGTCGTCCTTTCCTTCTTCATTATTCTCCGGCTCTGGATTCATTTGTTCCATGTTGTTGTCTTCGGATACCTTCCGTTCTTCTCCCCACTTCCGGTTATTCATGTCATCCATTTTTTGGCTAATTTTCATTAAGGTGGTGTTCAATTCTTCTCTAATGGCCTGGCAGTTATTGTCGATTTTATTGTTCAGTGCGTCCATAGACTTATGAGTATTGTCAATCCTTTTATTTAGGTCCTCCTTCAGTGATTCCATATTCTTACTAAGTGATTCCATATTTTTATTCATTGATCGACTATCTTCCTTCACCTGTCCGAATTGTTCCATCATCATTCTCATCATTTGATCCCATTTTGCCTCTTCGGATGGTCTGTTTGGTTGTGGGAGTTCTTCAGACCGTCTGGGTTGGTTGTCAACAGTCACTTCTATCTCTGGTGCTACGTGAGGTGTTTCGTCATTACTAGTTTCGATGTTATTGATTGTAATAACCTCCATCTCGTCTGTGGGTTGCGCTTCGTATGTATCTACCTCCCGTTGCATCTCTCCTACCCTACTGTCCTTATATCTTGTATCGTACTGATGGGTGTGCGGCATGTTAATTTTTTCGTGTCTACCGGGCTAATATAAAATATAAAAAATATATTTATTTAATATTTTTTAAGCCACACTAGTTGGTGCGCCAATTTATAATCCTCCCTCGAATAGTTAACTTGTGTGTTTCGTGGTTACTTCTGCCACCCGTTGGATGCGTCAATTTATAACGTATTATTCTTCTTCGGGGTGTTATCTTAAAAGTTATTATTATGTTTATTATTATAATCGAATTTACGTTACGTTTAATTAACTTGAACCAAAATAAATAAAAGAGTGGTTATTGTTTAAATTTAAATTTGTGGTTAAAGTATTAAAAGTCTCATTAAAACAAAAGTCATCTATGGGTGAAGTGTTCCTTGGAGATAACTCAATGTTGAGAATGGTTGTTTCTACTTGAAGGTGACCAATGTAGTAAAATAATTCACCATACAACATTCAAGTTACTCACAGTGTTTACAATGGTTTAAATACTCTTGCTTTAAAGAATTCCCTTGTATTAAACAAAAAATAATAAAGTTGGTTATTTTTTAAATGTTAGATTATCTTAAATTAAAACATGAAATATGGCAGTTGATTACTTGATAGTAGATCTCGTCTGGTTGAAACTGGTTGTAGAAACTTCTTCTGATTACAGGTAGTCTGAGTAAGTCAAGTCCTGTAAAGTCTGGACAATATCATAAACAAACATATACTTTTACGTACCTGATTGCGTTTACTTGAAGCTCACTAAACTGTCAACTCAGCTTACATTCATCAACTCCCTTTAGTTGCAAGGTTATGTCACCTTGTTTATTAAATTAATGGGCGCCACACAGATTTATTCAGGGAAAATCCCGTGTAAAACCCGTTCATAAAAATTAATAGATGAAATGAAAATTTAAAATAGTTGAATACCACTTTTTGGCTATGTTATTCCAATGTGTCAAACACAACAGACGGTTGTTTAAGTTTAATAAAAGAAACTATTTAATTATTCAGAAAAAATAAAATAAATCAAATCAGGTGATGCTGTTAATAATGGGTTTATTTGCACCCTTCTAGTGAATTCAAAAAAATACACATAATATAACATATAAAGTTGTACAATGAAAACTTAATTATTATATGCCTCATACGGCTGGCTCAGAACATGAGTTATAAATTTGGTTAAGTCAAGATACTATTTATTGTAATATAAAATTATTACTATTAGTATTATTGTTATTATTATCGATATTATTATTATTATTATTATTATTATCATCTCAGTAGTGAATTCTTTGAGACACGAAAGAAAACAATTATGCCTACACAGTATCCAATGATACAATTGATCAAAAAAGTTGAAGTTACTTTGACCAAGTAATTAAAATAAAAAAACGATCTATTGTAAGATCGTGCGTTTCTTTAACGCTTGCTTTTCTAATGACAATATTATTCAATTGAGGACCCTTACCACTAACATATAGCTTACTTACTAATAACAAATTTGAATAAAAAATTGAAACGTGGTGTAATCGTAGATACTGTTTTTGTGTTTTGCGTCAGTACAGGTTATGGTAGCAAAATACAAGTTATTGCGCTCAGATCAAGAATAATAATGATTGCACTTTTACCTTCGTGGTTTTAATTATTTTAATTAAAACCTTTTATCACTTAAGTAATCGGATTATAGAGATTACTTTCTTTCAGCACTAATTTGCACAAGAACAGAAATTCGATCCTCTTCTGATAAAAACGGATCGTGAATACTGACAATAAATTCTTTTCTGTTCGTTATTCCCGCACAAAATTAAAATAAACTGCACTTGAACACTGTAGATGATTGATGATGCACTTGAAGTAAAGTTTCTCGTTGTTAACTATTGGTTCCAGAGTACAAGGTAACTGACGCTATGTTATAAGATGAAACATGACGGAGACGAGCGTACGTCTGTTCAGCTCGTTAGATGATAAAGGTCTCCCTCAAAATTCGCCGGTCTGTCTTTTTATACCCACCTTTTGGATTGGGCTTAGGTAAAATTATCATTTTATAACTAATTTTCCTATTGGTCCAGACAGGTGAGACGAAAAATGACGTATCACTTTTTGGCGGTTGGTAACGGTTTTCTAACCGTCGAATGTTGAGATGATTGACAGGTCGCGTCTGTTGTCATTGTTATTATTATTGGTACAAGATTCCTGATATACATTTATAAAATGATGCTAACAGTTGTCATACACTTAATACCGTCACGATTGAGTTGATATTATTATCAAATTAAAGATTGTTTTGTTTCCTTTAAATTGATATCACTCGATCTCGGATTATCTTCACCTTAACTGACATTGTTAGGAAATCAATGTTCGGGTACACTATTCTTACTGTCGTCTGCTCTTTATGAGTCGCCGATTTTACACTTTTTAGTTAACCTTTCTCGTTTCCACATAACATTTTATTAAACAAATGTTTATGTGTGGACTCCATTAATACTGTACTGACGTTTTTTTTTCACTGAACTTTACTTTTACACCTTAATTCTATACATAGTAATAAATGAACCTACTGACTAATGACATTTTGTTTACTGTTAGTTAGTTTTGAACTACTATTTACAAATAAAATCGTGGCTAAACCTATCGTTTTAATATCATTTTTCGTTATGTTAATGCATAACCATTGTTCTGGTGCATTTTATTTTGCACTGGTGATAATTATTAATAGTCACTTTATTGACTGATGTTTGGTCTAAGTTTGTTAAGTGTAGAATATCGCCTACACTGAAATTTGGCCTTTATAATGCCTATGGGTTCTCAATTTGGTAAATTACAGAGACATCTTATTGGTATAAGATTCTCTTATATAGTCAGCTCTCTTTTCTGACAGGTATATTTGATGCAGAAATACATCTTAGTTCCTACAATATAGCCATTGTTAACATTGGTTTTGGCCTTCATTATCTACTGTTCATAGTCACATTTATTATCAGAAAAATGCTGATTTTGCTTTCACAGTATTTAACTGCTAATTCGTCTGTTTTTTGTTTATAAATGACATTCAGTTTACATTAACTATTTACTGAATTGACAGTTGAATTTAAATCTATTCTGTCCATTAGTTCGTTTTAGTCTCAGTCTAGTTGTAGTGTCAAACAGCTATTGCGTTACTGTTTCCCATGGCACTTCTGCTTTATTCTTCTCTCTTGGTTTCTTCTTTCTTGTTTATTTTGACTAGTCTATACCTATTTACATGTTTATTTTGTTTTATGAAATCTAATAACATACACTTAGGTTAGGTGACATCTTGTGATGTTACATAATATATATATATATATATAATGCAACGTTACAAGTATTTCAAAAATTCACTCAAATATACCATGTACTCAACACAACTATGAAGTGTATTACACCGGCCAGGTCACAGGATTTTTTTTATTCTCGTTGCGTCAAGTATATGTAGTTGCACAATAATTAAATAATTTTCAAAGAGGAGTGAGATGTTGTTGACATGAAATAATTAATTAAAACCGTTTCTCAAAATAATCATTCTATGATTTATTAATATTAATAGAAAATATGCAAATATTAAAAAATTCAAATCTTAGATAAATAAAAATATTTTCTTTTATAAGTTTACACAAATACAATGTAACCTTTTATGCTGTTCATGACATATAAAATAAACAACCATATAATCTTACTAGCTAAACAGACATGTTAAACAAATTATATAAACACTTTTTATTTCAGTGTGTCTGACTTTGACTCAAATTTTAAATAATAATAGCAACTCATTTACAAACAAAATATAATATTAAATCTCAAGAATAAAATTAATTGTTGCTATACACAAAATAAAAAATATAACATTTACTTCCAACCTATTATTTATTTCTATTGACACACCCAAATTTTAATATACAACAAAAGTATTTTTAAATTTTCTTGTTAAATTAAATTCTTTTCTTTAACTACCCTTTAAATTTATGTACAGTAATTATATTTAAAAATTTAAGGCTTTACTGTTCATATATAAGCTTCCTTTTGCGAGTTCTTTTCACAAACAAAAATATAATTGTTTATTCATCATCTGCGTACTGCCAATGTGTTACCGTTGCGTGTGTATGTGTGTCCTGAATCCTGAGAATTTGATGATGATGATTATGCTGATGCTGTGTTTTCTGTCTCTACAGTATGTTGTTTGTGATGGTCCAGAGTTCCTCCATAAGTCTTGGTGTGTGTGGTAAAGATGTCGATCGGTCGGCAGACCAGGAGCGTGACGTTGTGTGAAGATATCTTGAGTCTCTGAGACCGCTCCAAAATTGCTGGTGGTATTTATACTGGACGGCAATCTGACAAGTCCAGGGCTGTTTTCGACCTGTTAGATATTGTCACTTCGTGCAAAGCGTCCTTTTAATTACAAATCACCTTTTGGTTCATTTTCGTGATTTCGTAAACATCCTCGTAGCATGAGCGATATCATCGTTTGCGTAATTTTTTCCTGGTCACTCACATATAACACACTTATTAATTACTATTTAATTACACTAGTAGTTAACATTAAATTACCTGGCGTCTTTATTATTGCAAATTTCTGCAATACTTTTACATCACTATATTCGTTAAAAACTCCTTAATGTAATGGTGTTTTTATAATTGGGGTAAGTCTTTGTTCACAGGTTTAAAACGTATTAATTAGTTTATTTTTATACCCTATTTTATCTGTGTTAGCAGTCTTCATAACAACTTTGTCGTATTTTGTTGCTTCTCTGCTATGTACAATTTTCCCTCGAACGAGGCCTTTCGGTTTTGCAACCATTATCAAGTTCTTACAACAACTAGAACTTGATAATGGTTGTGAAACTGAAAGGCCTTGTTCGAGGGAAAATTGTACATAGCAGAGAAGCAACAAAATACGACAAAGTTGTTATTTTTTACTGGTTAAAACCTGATTACAGAGATTTCATATGCATCACCCTATCGTAGACTCTTGCCTGTCGTAGCTTGCGTTCACACACACAAACACACTAGCGCTGCATTCACTCGCAGGGGCAGGTGTACGCTTTCTGACAATTCTTATCCTGCATAATATTGTTAAAAACTGTTCATCATATATTTTTCTATGCTAAATATTTACAAACATACCACCCTGGGCAAATATATGTATTGTTGCAATATATATATATATATATTGCCACATTATAATAAATTTTTTTAACTGTTTTTATTACACATACAGATGCGCATTATACATGAGGGTGCATTATACACAAGAGTGCAATATACACACGAAAATACGGTAATTATTGAGGTTACTGACATCTGTCTTTTTCAAAGAAAGCCAGTTATTTTTTTTTTCTGGTCAGCCAATATAAACAGGGCCATAGTTTTCGCCTCCAATCATACAGCTGGACTTCTTGAAGCATTTCTGTATAGGTGATAAGGGTATTAATCTATAGGTTTCAGCCAGGAACTCCAATTCCCTGTACCCAAAATATAACCAAAAAAGTAATTAAGTATTTCATTACCGGCTGATATTGTTACCAGAATCTACAATTGGAGTGACCTCTATTTACTTGCAGACTAAATATTTTTTAATAATAAACTTAACAGACTCGAAATGTACAACTTTTCCATTAAATCATTTAATTTATAAAAATAATTGTGCTCCTTTTTTCATCATTAATTTCACATAATATTGGTTAGTACTTTTAGGCTGTAAGTTTGGGGGGGGGGGGGAATAATTTGCTGAAATTGTTTATTAACAGAAATACTTTACTTTTATTTTAACCATTTTTACAGTAATTATATCATACCTGTAAAACAAAACTGTGTACATTAAAAATAATCTTACTTGGTAAAATAAAGAATTTGAATATGGGCAAATGTACCCTGGTGAATTACATATGTATTCACCCAAGTTCTTTAAAACACTTACAAATTATAAAATCTAAAATTACTTCGTTTTAGTATAGTACAATATTATTTACAAATTACAATATTAAAATCATTATTTTGTTATTCACTTATTTTTTCTTCAATAATGTACCACTCAAGTATTTCCATCATCAGTTCTTCAGACAGTCACTTCTGTAATCACAAAACCTAAAACACAAAGAAGACAAATCTTTGAACATAATATATAATTAAAAAACACATAATTATTGATTGTATTGTACATTTTTTACAAATTACACTTTAAACATACATGATTTATTTTTTAAACACACTAATAAAAAATATCAATTAATGAAAAAAGTAGTTGTGTTATTAAGTATTTTAATGCCATATATTACTGACAAGTGACTTGTAAATTAAAAATTTAAAAAGAAAAATACTGAAATTATCAGAAACAAATATGGTCTGGACATGGAGTGAAACACAGTAAGACAGATAAACAATTTTTGAGAAGGATATAAGAAGTGGTGGTTGAAATACAACTTGTTACAATGTGTACTTATGAATATAAAGATGGCTATGACAAACTACTGTTATGAACACTAATCTCTATAATGTATTACCTGTTTTATCTGCTCACTCACTTAAAATATTACAATAAATATAACACACAACAGAAGGCCTGTAATGGTAGAAAATGAAGTACAGGCCCCGAATCCTTTCTTATCATTAACCTGAAAAAGGAAGAAACCACAAAAAATCCAGGGTCGCCACTCACATTTTTAAAGGTAGTATGTGAAAAACTTATTCCCTGTTCCCCAAAAGAACAAACCAAAACTCTAAATTATCAAAACAATCTCCTTACATTAGAACACCTAATTCCAGGAACGTTTAAGCGAACCCGTCGGCACAGGTTAGGCTAAGGTGTGGTGATAAATAATGACTTAATACATGTTCTTGTTAATTTTTACTTTTAATAATATAATTCCTCATGTTAGTCATTCAGTTATTATGCTTTAACAACTATACATCTATACTGAGAAACAATATTTAGAAAAGATTATATGTGATAGTTAATTATTTGATTTCAAATAATATTAAATGAAGTTAAATTGTATTGGCGCTCAATGAGTGGGCTTTAGTTAAGTAAAAAAATTGACTATATCGCTATTACTTAACTGGAGCAGGCAACTATTAGAGGCACAGGAATGCATACGAGAGGTGTTTCTAAAAGGATAGCGAAAGACCAAGAAACGGAAGAAGATAGACAGGAAGAAGAAGCAGAGGTAATTACAGACATCGAAATGGAACAACAGGCGAGCGATAAAGAGGATGCCCAAGGGGACCAACCAGATAAAGCGGTAGCCAGAGAAGAACCAAACTGGCAAGACATAATGAAATTTATGGCAGAACAATTTAAGGAACAGAATAAACAAACTAATGAAAATTTTAGGAAACAAAATGAGAACACTAATGAGAGTTTAAGACAGATTAAAGAAGATTCCAGGAAACAGAAGGAAGAATTAAATAAAAAATTTGACGAAAATTCAGAAAAGCTGGAAAATAAAATAGATAGTATAAACGAAAATTCAGAAAAGCTGGAAAATAAAATAGACAGTATTAACGAAAACTCAAAGAAACAAAACGAAATTTTGAGTGAGAATTTAATCAAACTAATGAATGAGAAGTTTGACAAAAATAAAGAGGAAACGGATGAGAATAACCGGCTGATAAATGAAAGCTTAAACCAAATTAATGAAAGGTTTGACAGAAACGACGAGAGCTTAAGGTAGATTCTGGAAAATACCAAACAAATAGACGAGAAAATTGAAAACCGTAATAAGGAGTTGCGGCAAATCATCAATGAACAAAATCAAGCGTTGAGGGAAGTCATCAATGAAAGTACTGCAATTGTCGATGAAACACTTAGCAAAAGAGTGGATAATTACGAAAAGGAAGTAAGACAGCAAATAACTGAAACTAAGGTAGGTCTAGAAAAGACGGATGAAACCATCATACAACTCAGAGTGGAAGTAGAGGCCAAAATAATCCAAATAGGAAACCATAACGATACTAGAGTAAAGGAGATACAAGCGAAGACCCAAGAAAAATTTGACGAGGTACCAATTAACATAACTGGAAGAATAGAACGGGTTAACAATGAATTGAAGACAATGAAAATAAGGCAAAAAGTCAAAGGAAATTAATGAATACACGGGAAGGATTGGAGATGATTAAAGGGGGATTAGTTAAGCTACATAATATACCAATTACGGAACCCAGAGAAGTAAGGCAATTAAGAAACTCTAAACGAACCACGATTGAATTCCTAGATAGATTAGAAGGACCGAAAAAGCCAAAACTAACCGAGGAGCATGGAGGACTTCTGGAGATTATATATGAACCATTTGAACGATTAAGTGACAATACGGAAGAATCAGTTCTAAAGACGAGGGTAAACTTGAACATAAATGAAAATTTTATAGCGAGAAGATGGATGAACCAGATAATAGTGAGACACGTCACAAGGACGGAAATAATTCTATACGCTAGAGAAATCCGAACAATCAGTGCAGAGGAAATAATGGACCACGGTTAAACAGATTCCAAACAGAATATAGAGAAAAGGGACGGATTTTATGGATACAGGATCAAGCAAATCCAAGGAAAAAATGAGAAACTAATTAAAATATATTACACCAACTATTAAATGAAGTAAACTAATTATACGATACTTCAGAGAATTTATGTGGAACCGATTTTAAAAAACACCAAAATTCAAAAAATAAGTAAGAACACCTTACTATATAATTCAGAAGACATTATTTTAAACTAATAAACATGAACGACGAGAAAGAAGGGTTAGAAATGAGTTAAATGAAGGAAGAATATGCCATACAATTTATGATAAGGAGGAGATTCAGTGTTTAATTGCAGAAGTAAATGGGAGTGAATTAAAAATAGTAAAATACATATGCTAAAGAATAATTAATTGACAGCACGGAACTAAGAAGAATTTAAAATGAATATTGAACAGCTTTAACTAATATACTGGTGAATAATATGATAAATGGAACTACAGAATAACGAGATAAATAATTTAAGAAAAGTATTAGGATACCTCAGAAATAATAGTAATCATCCCTTGAATATAAGTTTGTAGCGAAGGAGCTACCTTTAAGATAATAATTATGTGTATTGTGTTGTGATCGTGCAACGTTTATTTTTTTTCTGGACAGAGATGAAGTTCCTCTGATCTCAGAAGATATAGTTAGGGAAACGGCAGAGTAATGGAAGCCAATAGTGCCCCTCTGATTCCGTACCAGCTGTGATATTAGGGAAAAATGTTAGGGAAATATAGTATTTTAGGGATTATACACCAAGAGAGGTAATTAAATATAAAAATGATAATAAGAAATGATAGCGTAAAAGCTAGAAGAAGTAATGATTTCCAGAGAAAAGGACAGGTCTACAACTGAGGGAGGTACCAGTAGAGAATTAATGACCAGATACACAAGGAGTGTCAACACAGTTTTTCCGGCACAATTAAAAGTTTAAAGAATAGAAGGAGAGAATAAACCCCAAAGAATCCATTGAATTGCGGACTAAAACAAGAAACAATGAAAAACCTGAAACTATTATAAATTAATAATTTTATTAAAAAAATATTCCAAAGTATGAAGAAACTATAAGTTTATTTTAACTAAACTTCATTCAGCCAAAATAAACTTCTTTCAGAGGGGGAGTATTATTCGTTGGTCTGTTGTTTCTACAGTAGTTCATACCGGTATTGCGTTTGAAGAGACAGATTGTATATTCATAATGAGTGGAAGAACATCTCATTCGTCCTAAACGGTTCAGTTTAAATTATCCATAACAAAATTCACAGAAGAAAATGGTAATCGTCCCGCATCACGTAATTCTGATGTGGTGGAAGCTAATGTTCGGTAGTGGGGTAAAAAAAAGGAAAATTAAGTGTTACTACTCATGATCAGCGATCTTTTTGTGGTAAAAAAGCTATGTTTCCAGACTCACTTGTCCTCTAGTTTCACTCGTATTAGAATGTATCGTAGACGCCTGGAAAGCAGTAAGATGTGAAACAGTTATAAAGTTTTAAGAAATGTGGTATTTCGAACAAGCTGGATGGTACCGAAGATTGTGCGCTTTGGGATGACAGTGCATCAGAAGAGAAGAGTAATGCAATACTGCCTTCTTCAGAAACAGATGAAGAAAAATAATAAGTGCAAGTGTTATATGATTTTTAGTTCTGTGAAAACTAAAATAATATCAAACTGAACAAACACTATGACTTGCTATTTAAGCTGTGTTAAATTTAATATAAGTTTGTTCATTCTGTTTTGTTTTTACAAATAAATAATCATGGTAAGTTTCTATTATACATTTTACTTCCATATTCCTTAAGGAAATGGAAGTATGGTGATGGCAAAAAAATCGTGTTCGAGATTATTGCAGATTCTGATTGTACTACACTCAAAACATGAAAAAAAGTCGTTTTTCGAAAAGTGTCTGTGTGTCTGTCTGTCTGTCTGTCTGTAGATTTTTTTTTCTATGGCAAACGATAACTGCTGCAAATTCAAACAGAATCAAATAATTTTTTGCGTACAGCCCTGATTTGTAGAGTACTCATGACCTATTGTTTTTGGTGAAGATCGGTTGAGGGAAAGGGGTAGTTTACCTGCAATGGTTTTTTTTTATTAAGGGTATTTTTTTTTTTTTGGCAAATGATAACAGTCGCAAATTCAAACAGAATCAAATAATGTTTCATTTTAAAAATGATTTTAAATATAAATCTTAGAATATGGAAGTCATGTATAGTTCTCCATACCAATATTTTTCTATTATTTTGTATAAAACTTTTTTTGCACAGCATATTTAATAATTTAATATTCAAACTATATGTATGTATATTGTAACGTAACAGAGTTGAGGTTCCTGACGTTACATAAAAACTTTGTAAACATGACTTAAAACAATGCCCAAAGTAGGTTATAATTAAATACAAGAGGGCCAATCTCACCTAAAAAATGTATTGAAGGTACCTAGTAAGGTTACTAAGTAATAAAACATTGAAGGTGTAACTAAATATAAAATATATAATGAGTAGTATGAGATGTAAACTATAAACACTGTGTCTAGTGGGATGAGTTTAATGTGTAGGAGTTGAGTATAATATACTGTTCAATTAATATTTAATGTGTTATAAAATGTACTTCGTGTTGTACTGTATCATGATATAGTGTTTACAGGATATTTATTTTATGTTTTGTGTGTAGTAAGTGTAGAGCCGTTGCTTTAAGGAAGTACTAAGTCATAGGTACTCATTTTACTCATGTTAAAATTGTATTTAAATAATTAAATACAAGTACATTTATTAGGTATGATATTATGTTAAATGTATTTACTTTAATTAATTAATGAAGATGTTTAAAATAATATTTGTAAACTTGGCCAGGAAGACAATAAGTATTAATAAGTTGGCAAGTAGTTATTATAATTATGTTAAAAACCAATGAAGGGTTCAATGATGAACTAACTAATAATAATGAATTGAAACCAGGAAATTAAAATTGATATAAGTGGCCATCAGCCAGTGACTCTTTGTACAGTAGGTCAGGTAAAGAAAATTAAATTAAAAACAAAACAAAATTATAACATGTGTAATAAAACCAATAGGCCTAAAATTAATATTTGTAAAGGGAAATTAATACCTTTTTAATAGGTCCATTCAGATGAAAATGTATATGGTTTAATAAGGCAGATTAAGTGAAAGTTTTATGTGAAATGGTGTAATTCCAAGCATGGAGTATTTTATTAAATAAGAGTAGTAATATTTCCTAATTCTGGCTCTAGGATATCAAATATTATCCAATGACAGGAAAAGTAATGGTTGTTAGGGTAACAGAAATGCAAGAAATTTTGTTGACTTCAACATTCAATTGTTACATGTGAATGGGTTAAGTTAAATTAATACGAATCCAGAAAAGAATTAAAAAAAAACCTTTCAATTCTATTGTTATATGCTATTGGAACAGTTCAGCAGACAAATTTAAAAATAAAATAAAATAAAATGAATAAAATTTAATAAATCAAATGTCTTAAAGCCTATCCATTAAAAAAAGAACTGAGTAATAACTACTGAACTAGATTTCAGGAAATATAATTCTACACATTCTCAAAGTTCATGGAATTAATAAATCCTTCTTCAAACTAATTCCAGTAAAGGAATGATGATGAACCCGATTTACAATTAAACCAAGATGATACACAGCAGAAGAAGTCAAAATTAATGCAAATATAAACCAAACATACACGAAGAACTTTTGGTATTGAAATACTAAACCTCACTTTCAAGAGACTAACGAAGTCGTAATACTACACCAATTCCACTGGGACCGGCAACTACTAGGATCGCGAAGAAGAACGAAGAACAGAACTGAACTCCTGTTACACTCCTGGACATCACATTTAAACCTTTATTGATAATCTGGACGCGGTTTTTGGTCAAGAGTAACCTCACTATTACATCTCCACTCAGTTATAAACAGACATGGCCACCTTGAGTATCGTATTGTACGGTAACAAACCTGCTTATATTTAATTTTATATATTAAGAGTTAATAACAATTGTAATACTTAGTAACCTTAATTTTGCATTACCTGGCCTTACTAATCGTTAAAAGAATCACATGTACCCTGGGATAAGAGATAAACCGAAAATTATATTTAAATTGTATTATACATCACTAGTCCACTAACAAATCGATTCAGTATTGTACGATCGATATTACGATCCAATAACCTATGAAGACGACTGTTGAAATTTAAAAAATAATATAAATAAGGGACTCTGTAATTACTATCGAAAGTTCCAGGAACAATATTCGGAATTAACCGCAAAGTTTCAACCTCAATTGTCGTCAAAAAATAAATGGGTATGGTGTAAAGAACAGGATGTGATTTTCCAACTAATTAAAGAAAAATTTCTGGCCACAATAATACTTCGCCACCCAAATTTTAAATTACCATTTTTTATGAATTGCGATGCCAGCAACATCAGTCTGGGAACGACATTGTATCAAGAAGACGAGAAGGGTCAACATCAAGTAATTAGCTTCGCGAGCAGATCTTTGAACCAGTGCGAGAAAAACTACACTGTAACTGAAAAAGAATTACTGAGCGTAGTATTTGCTTGCGGTAAGTTCCGCACTTACATTTTGAGATACCCTGTTACGGTCCGAACAGACCATAAATCTATTTCGTTCTTGAAAAGCTGCAAATTGAACCATGGCAGACTAACGAGGTGGATACTTGCCCTTCAAGAATACCATCTAAAATGGGAATACATCCCAGGTAAAAAGAATGTCGTAGCTGATGTGTTATCCCGGGTCAATGTGGAAGAACAAACTTTCGAATGGGAGAAGGAAAGCGTGCTAAAAATATACCATCTTCTTAGCACCAGAGCTGATTTAACAACAATCTTAACAAATATGAGCACCCACCAACAAGTGGACCCGAAATTGAGAAACCTTAAAACTCGATTAGAAGAGGGAGACGAAACTGTTGCTCAATATTATCAACTAAATAAACAGATATTGTTCGTTAAAACATCCCTGAAGGAGGAGACCTGGAAGGTGGTTATTCCAACACAGATCGAAAAGGAATTGATAGTAAACTACCACATACGTTATGGGCATATGGGCGCCCTAAAGGTAATAAAAGCTCTGGAGGAGAGCTGCCAGATAAAAAACATAAATAGGAAGGTCCAAATGTATATTAAAAGCTGCAAAATCTGTCAGCTCGTAAAAACAAATAACGAGAAGAAGGAAGGTGTTATGATTCCGATCACCTCCCAAGCAAAATTGGAGAAGGTATTCCTAGACATTTGCGGACCATTTCCCCGTAGTGGAGGTCGACACCGATATCGATACCTAACAATCATAATGGACCACTTCACAAAGTTTGTTAAGCTATACCCTACTAATCGAGCGACTACCCGGAAAATTCTGGGGATATTAACGGAACAGTATATCCCAAACCTGGGGAAACCATCTTCGATCATCACTGATCATGGAACCCAGTGTAAGGGTAGAAAATGGCGAGATACCTTATTGTCAATGGGCATTCGTACATACAAGACCTCGGTCTACCACCCGAGCAGTAATCCGGCAGAGCGGGTGTTACGAGAAGTGGGGAGAATCCTAAGAACTTATTGTCACCATCAACAAAAAAGGTGGCAAGACTATCTACAAGCCACGGAGGAATTCCTCAACTTGGCATACCATCCCGCTATAGGAATAACCCCATACTCCGCTATGTACGAAAAACCACCCCCACGAGAGATCGCAGATATCCTCGAGTTCCCGATGAACAATATTTACAAATTTGACAAAGCTAAATTCTACAACAAGGTGGCAGAAGACCAGATAAAACGGCAAAATAAGTATCAGAAGGCTAGTGGTAAATTAATAACTTATGAAAAGGGAGAAAAAATCTTATTAAAAAATCGTGAACTACCCAGCACACTGGAAGGAATAACGAAGAAGTTATTGCTGTTATACACAGGACCATATGTAATATCCAATACAAAAAATAATAATACTTATGAAATAAAGGAAATAGATTCAGAAAGGATAAAGGGTGTATATAACCAGGCTTCCATGAAAAAATATTATGAGTAATTGAATGCATAGGAGATTGAATTTTGTGTGTATAAAATGAATAAATTCAAAAACAAAGTAAGCACAACTTACTAACGAATATTTGAAACAACTTCTGAATTAATAAAAAAGAAAAGGAATTTGGCAAAGAATGTCTAAATTCAAAAACCGTGTAAGCACAACTTACTACCTATGATTTATGAACTATTTATGAAAAAACAAAAAGAAGAAGAATTTATAAATGAATAAATTCAAAAAGAAAGTAAGCACAACTTACTAACGAATATTTGAAACAACTTTTGAATTAATGAAAAAGAAAAAGAATTTGGCATAAAATGTGTAAATTCAAAAACCAAGTAAGCACAACTTACTACCTAATATTTGAAACGACTTTTGAATTAATGAAAAAAGAAAAATAAGAGAAAAATGCCGAAATTCAAAAACCATGTAAGCACTACTTACTACCCAAGTATTTATGAAACTATTTATGAATTAATAAAAAAAAGGAGGAATTTTGTGAAAAATATCAAAATTCCAAAACAAAGTAAGCACTACTTACTACCTAATATTTGAAACGACTTTTAGAATAAAAAGAAAAGGAATTTTGATTAAAATATCAAAATTTAAAAACAAAGTAAGCACAACTTACTACCTAATATATATGAAACGATTTTTGGATTAATGAAAAAAAAAAAGGAAATTAAAACAAATAAATTTAAAAACAAAGTAAGCCCAACTTACTAACGAATATTTATGAAACGACTTTTAGAATAAAAAGAAAAAGAATTTTGATTAAAACAAATAAATTCAAAAATAAAGTAAGCACTACTTACTACCTATGATTTATGAAACTATTTGTGAAAAAACTAAAGGGAAAGAATTTAGTAAAATACAAACAAATTTAAAAAACCAAATAAGTACAACTTACTACCAAACATCTATGAAACTCAAATCATGGAATATAAAGGAAAAGAAAAAGAATTTTGAAGAATAACCAGAACATTCAAAAGGAAGAGTAAGTTCACATTACAAACAATTATATATGGAACCAATTCGGAAAAAATTTCGAGAATAAAGAAATGGCAGTAAAAACCACTGATACAATTAAAACGAATAAACTTATTGTGAAAGGAAATTAATAAGACTTTTAAGCAAAATAAGCAGAGACAATAACCACATGGAATTAATAATTAAAGAGTGCATTTGGATAAAAAGCAAGAGCAGAATAAAATTTTGAAAAAGAAAGAAAAAACTATGTATAAATAAAGCCATAAGAAAAATATGATCATAGAATAATATATTATTATAAGAAGGATAATTAAAGGAGTAATTGCAAGAACATAAACTAGTGGAACGATTCATAAGAATTAAGAAAAAAACAAAAATATAATACAAAATATATGCTAACAATGACCAGAAGGAGATTGTAATAACAGTCAAGGTATGACAGAGAATTAAAATAAATAAAAACTTTACACTGAATAACAAGTGATAATTATATTAAACCAGCTTCCAACCATAAGAAGAAATAAAATGCCAGCAGCGCTAACCATTGAGAAAAGTAACTGAGATAGAAGTTAACTAAGATAGAAATATTAATAGATCTGTTCAAATACGAAGTGCAGTATCCAAAGATATTTAATTTTTTTTTATAGTCATAAGGTGGACTATTCTTATGTAATTTTTATTAATAACTGTCTGTAGATAAGTCCAGCAGTATTATTATGTATTGATCAGAGATGATTTGCCTCTGTAATCAATAAATGACGTAGTATGGCCAGCAGAGTAGTGTAGCCTACAGTGCCCCTCTGAACAGCCCCAGCTAACGTGTTAGGGAATATTAGGGAATAAATGTCCCAAGGATAAAAAACCAAGTAAAGGAAAAAATGGAAAAATAAAAAATAACGAACCTCAGATGACTATTACTATCAAGAAAAATCCAGTTAATAATGAAATATAGATAAGCTCAAAAATAAAGAAGAAAAAATTTAAAAATGTGAAGGAAGTAAAGAAATATAATTTATAATAAAATATCATAAGCAATTATTTCAGACAAACCAAGTATGATCTGAACTAATCACTTCTGGAAGAGAGCAATCTGTAGCATGACAGATAATCCACATAAATCAATTACCAAATGATCATTAATAAAACTCAAGTATATGGGATATCCAAAAAGATCCAAATGAAAATCAATTAAAAAGCACTATAAATTATTATAATAACAAGAAAAGTAAGCATAAAGAAAAAATCTGCAACTAATATAATTGTACTACAAATTAAAAACCCAGAAAACTAAAATTAAAATAAAAATATTACCCAGGTAGGATAGAAGCAGGCAATGAAGATACCCAGACCAAGTAAACCGACAAAGTAAACAGACCAGAGTAAACAAAAGAATATAAAACGAAATGGTACTGAAGAACCAAGAACGAAGAAAGAAGAAATCCAAAATAAACCCAGATACTGAATAATCAGAAACCAGTGAAGATCAACTAGAATAAAGGAAGTGAAACGACCAATACCAAATAGAAACCCCATAGGAAGAAAACCCAAAAAACCCCAAAAATAAATGAATGTCACAATAGAAAGTATAACACCCCAACAAACCATATACTAATGTAAAACTGATAAAAACCAAAAGTGTTTAGAGTATTAAGTAACAGTGCACCCAAAAAAGTTATTGTATAGTTTATATAGACAAATCTTAACAGTTCCCCCATGGTTAAATATTTCATATTATAAAACTATAAAAGGATTAGTGATAATATCAATAAATAACCAGGGACAAGTGCAAGTTATTAAATTATAATAAATAAACTTTGAAAAGGTACATGAATTACCGTGCAAATAAATAACTTTAAGTGTTTTTAAACAGTATCATGATAATAGTTAATCAAGTAATATGGTGAAGGAGCAAGGAATAATATTTCTAATGAAGGGCCACTGTGTTATATGAGAACATTCCATAGAATGAATAATATAAACAGATAACTTGTGTTTAGTACAAAGTGACGGGGAATACATTCCTAAAATTGGGAAGTACAGATAAGACTGTAAATAAATAGTTTTAAGAAGATGTTAAAACATTTAATGGAACCAAAATGTTATGTTCCTAGTTCCATATATTAACTATATAAATAAGATTTAGTATTAAGCAGTATTGAAGTTATAAAATGTTATTTTTGTTAGTAATTTAAATTAGGAATGCAATATCTGTATGTAGATACCATTCCTATATTATAAAATGTTTTTATTAAGTTACTATGAGTACACAAAGTATCAAAAATCAGTACACAAAAAAAGTATGATTCAAAGTACCAGATTTAATAGTAAAAAAGTGTTATATTTTAATTGTTTAAAATCAATATTCAATGTTATAATAGTAAAGGAACAAATTGTTAATAAATTATATTAGAATAGAAGGTCAGAAAAGGGTACAAACTAACTATATTAGTAAAAACTTTGCAAATAGCAACAGATAAAATCTAGGCCAGATAGTAAATTTAGACTACTTAATAATTGACAAGTCTAGTCCTATAAACCAACTAAACTGATAATATTTATGTAAGATAAACCCACAATATAGTAATACAATGTAACTAATTCTTTATAAAGATATTGTCAGAAGATAAGTAAAATTATAAATAAAAATGGAATGTACTAACTAACATTTCAGAGGAGGAGTCATAGATAAATGAATTATATTTAAAAATAATAATTAACAAACTAAATTGCAAGAAATTAAGTAAAAATAGACAATTATATCAATTTCAGATTCAATATAATAATAATTATATCAGAGAAAATGGCTACTATCTGCTCAGAGACAGGAAACACATATTTGAACATACTTTCCAAAATGTAAGAAATATAACTTTTTTAAATGAAAACTTTGTAAAACTATATTCATTAGTATCAAAATAAGCAGAATAGAATAAAGAAACCGAATATGTATTTAGTATTTCATACAGTTAATTAATAACGAAATTATTTTCCGTGTATAATGTATTCGAATAAAATGTATCGGAAGCTAAGATAATTTGAAACAATGTATAATATATATTAAATTGGCTAAGATTTTCAGGAGACGAAGGAAATGAGAACAGTTCATTATTATCCGTTGAAGCGATTACTTAAACAAGATTTTTGTTCTACATAACCTTAACAAATGGTGAATTATAAATGAACCAAGTTCGGTAAAAATTTTTATAAATTTTTATTTTGAGTTTTTTATTTGTGAACCGGTGAAAATAAACAATGAACAGTGCATCACCAATAAACAGAACCACACACGCCTAATTAATTAAAATAACACCTCTACAATAAAATTTACAGACGAACGAACACGGTTAAATTCGACACATTAAGAGACTGGCCAGTTCTGAAAAGTGAACACAAAGTTCGGAGTTTCCTGGGTTATGCTCTTATTACCGACGTTTTGTGAAAGGCTTCGCTACTAATGCTAAACCATTACATGAGCTAACGGAAAATAAACAAAACTTCCAGTGGTCAAGAGAGTGTAATCAAGCATTTAGGACTTTGAAAATTGCATTATGCTCGCAGCCAATTCTCGCTTTCCCAGCTTCCGAAGAGAAGTACATCATAGACACAGACGCAAGCAATACTGGTCTAGGAGCAGTTTTGTCTCAAGTGCAAAACGGTGAAGAACGAGTAATTATCATATTACAGCAAGACACTTTCTAAACCAGAGAGAAATTATTGCGTTACAAGGAGAGAGTAGCTGGCAATCGTCCAAGCTTTGTAAGACTTCTATAAATACATCTATGGAAGGGAGTTTTCACTACGCACCAACCATGCCGCGCTTGCATGGCTCTTGAGATTTAAAAATCGGGAAGGGCAGTTAGCAAGTTGGCTCGAACGTCTGCAAGAGTACAACTTCAAGGTGCAACATCGGCGAGGGTGCCTGCATGGTAATGCGGATGGGTTATCACGAAGACCGTGCCCGGAAGACTGCCGACATTGCCACAGAAAGGAAGAACAAAACGCCAGCGAACATGTTCAAGCCATCACTGTAGATTTTCTGGCAGATGGCTGGACGACACAAGATTGTCGACAAGAAAGGATGACTGATGAAGACATTGGACCGATCTTGACAGCAAAAGAGGAAGGTCGCCGCCCAGATTGGCAAGATATCTGCCATGGTTCGGAAGTGTTGAAGGGCTACTGGACACAATGGGAATCCCTTACCTTAGAGAACGGATTGCTGAAATGGGCTTAGGAAAGTGCAGATGGACAAGACGTGGTCATGCAGTTGATAGTTCCCTGAAGTAAAGTGCAGTCTGTTTTGAAGGAGATGCACGATGTAACGTCTGGAGGCCATCTTGGCATTAACAAAACCCTTGACAAAATACGGAAGTGATTCTATTGGCTTCATCTTCGCCACGACGTAGAGGAATGGGTTCGGACATGTGAAATATGTGCTGCAAGCAAGGGCCCACAAACCAGAAGCAGGGGAAAATGAGACAGTATAACGTTGAATTGCCTTTTGAGAGAATTGCCATAGACATTGCTGGACCATTTCCAATTACTGACGATGGAAACCGGTACATCATGGTTGTAGGGGACTACTTTACTAAGTGGGTGGAAGCCTACGCAATTCCAAATCAGGAGGTTACATCTGTGGCAAAGGAGTTAGTTAACTTCTGTTGCCATTATGGAGCCCCTATGGAAATCCATACAGATCAAGGGAGAAATTTCGAATCAGGAGTGTTTAAAGAATTATACCATTTACTCGGAATTCAAAAGACCATGACAATGCCTCTGCATCCTCAGTCTGACGGGATGGTTGAGAGATTTAATAGGACACTTGAGCAGCATCTTTCAAAGGTTGTTGACAAGAACCAAACAGACTGGGACCAACGTATACCACTATTCCTCATGGTGTATAGATCATCAGTACACGATACAACCGGCATGACTCCAGCAAAATTGGTGTTTGGGCAGGAGATTCATCTTCCTGGGGACTTGATGTTCGGATCACCTGAGACTCAATCCGAAGAGCCACAGAACTATTCCTCACAATCAGAAAGCCAACTGCGAGAAATGAATCGCTTGATAAGAGGACGGCTGAAGATTGCCAGTGATAAAATGAAAACTCGGTATGACATTCGCAGCAATAGTGTGGGTTTTCAAGAAGGAGATCAGGTCTGGTTGTTCAACCCAAAGCGCCATCGTGGTCGCTCACCTAAGTTGCAAGCTAACTGGGAAGGACCCTATACTGTGAAAAAAAAAGAATCAAAGATGTTGTTTATCAGATTCAACAGGAAGGACACTGAAAGTTCAAGGTCATCCACCTAGATCGCCTGGCTAAGTATTACTTTCGAGACAGATTGCCAGTTCGGGACAAACAGGCTTACGGAGGGGGCTGTGTTACAACATCACAGAACAATCTACGTGTTGACTGAATGTTCCAGAGGGATCCGGAATGTAATGTGTGGCATACATGCTTCTCGACGCATTTGTTAGATTGTGACAGAATTCGCGCGGCCGCTCGCACTGTGTCAAGGACACAATCAATTACGTCGTAGTTTAGAGGTAATACGTAATATGTGGAATAATCTAGATTTTCGGCGGACTACAAAAACAATTACTCAGGAATTCTCAATTCAGTTATAGTTGTGATATATTTTAAGTGTGGTTCGAGTTATTATCGGGCGATATTACTGTGTGCGT
The DNA here is from genome assembly GCA_034769895.1 of Magicicada septendecula. Lineage (NCBI taxonomy): Eukaryota > Metazoa > Arthropoda > Insecta > Hemiptera > Cicadidae > Magicicada > Magicicada septendecula. The sequence continues at coordinate 620,260,124 of CM068367.1, read as the reverse complement.
TCAAGTGGTTATTAGTGAAGTGTTGTGTTTTATAATGGGGCGGTATAATTAGAATACACTTGTGTTTAATATTAGTTGACATTTTAATGTGTGTGAACAATTTTTATGTGATTTGTTGGAAGAGACTGTGTTGTTAATTACGAACTGTTTAACTGTCAAAATTAAAGCTGGTGATTAGTGACTTGATTGGTGTCTTATATTTTCTTTCCACTGTACCTAAGACGATCAAGTAGACCGTCGTAACACTATGTATGGAACATCTTAGAACCACAGCATACTCAACTGCAGTTGAAAATATTGAGGATGTACAGTAAAGATTTATTGAAGGTTGCTAGCAAGTCTGAAATACACGTACGTGTATACAGCAAGTGTATACTTCTCAGCAAGTCTGAGGAGTTTTTGAGCAAGTAACAAGATCCTTGCATTCTAGACTACAAATCTGTGTTGAAAACAATGGAGGGCACTTTGAACATTTATAATGATTCTTATACAGGAGATCCAAAATTTTCGAACATAATGCGTTCCCAAAAACGTATACGAAACTCGAGTACTGTACAGTACAAAAAACTTATTTACTGTATGGATCCTGCCAATGTAAGTTAGTAGGATCGGTTCTATGAACTGTAATACACTGTACTGTAATAAAATTAAGATGTTAATTCTAGTTCAAATTTACATCATAAACGTTCTAATTTATCATTTTTTTACAACAGTAAATTTTATAAGCAGTGTTTGTGAAACAGCATACAGCACAGTCTTATTATGAAAAAAAATAATAATCACTTAACATTTTGCTTTGTAATAATAGACTAACACTAATTGTGAAAAACCATTACTATAATCCTTAAAAAATGACTTTTTCTGAATTTATAAACATCTTTATGACAAATTACTGTGATGTTGATAGTAATAATAACTAATACATGCTCTTGTCACCGTAGGCACATCCAGGATTTGGGGGGGGGGGTTGAAATCTTAGGAACAAGTTGCACAATTTTGGTTTTCCTCACTCTTTTCTCTACAAGCAGGGCTATTTCATGGAGGAACGATAATACACAACTTACAGGGATGTCACAAGAAGAGATCCTTGCTTCATGGAATTTCACTCATGTACGTTCCACCTATAATTCCGAAAAGAGCCCTACATACACATGTTGCACGAGTAAGAATCATACACACAATGTTTGTAAGAATCATAAGTAAAAATCATGTATGCACAGGCTTACTAATTTGCATATGCTTAACAAAATCTTTTCAATTTTCATGACGAGGTTACATATTAATGTTCAGAATGTAGGAGAAATACACTCAAATTCCTTTTTTGCAAAGTTTTATAATACTATAGAAAATATGAGTTTTTTGTTTTAAGATGCTTCTTCACTGTTGCCCAAATCTGTTTTAGTATTAAGATCCGGGTAATAGGGTGGAAGTTGTAAAACGGAATATCCATGGTTTGCCAATATAACGTTTATTTTACAAGTTTTGTATGTTAGTTTATTTTGTTTAATTAGTGAATAGAGCTCGGGTTTTAACATAAATGGACTAAAGGAATCCCATGATTCACTAAACCAGTTAATCATGTCTTAGCCTCTTTGTTAATGACGTTTCAGGTGGATTTATTTATTTATTGAAAAATTCACTTTTTGTTATTGTCTGCCCACATTTTTGTAACTGACGTTGAACTGTGAAAATAAGTTTCGTCTGGGTATACTATGGGCCACCGTTCTTCTCTTAATTGCCGTAATTTTCTTATATATCACCTCTCAAGTTTCTAATGTTGTGTCTTTCTATTAAAAGTTTCCTATGGCTTTTGGAACGTTTCCATCGAAATCCTATTTGACAAATAATGTGGCTCAAACTAGATGCACTACTATTACATTAATTCGTTCTTGAAACTTCTTTAAATTACATTTGAATGTTGGTCTGTCCCCTTCTATGGATTGACATTCATGAATCTGTGTTGTAACACAGATGTAACACTTGCCAGAATTGTCTAAATCAGTTTTATTTCCTTTATTGATCATTTTTATAGGGAGTGCTGAAAGATATTATATCACCCATATATCGTATTGTCCCGAATAAAAGACGATGATTTTTTCCTTAAAATGCCCTTCCAAAAACCATACTCATCTTATATGTGCAACCTAGAATTTAAAAATGTTGTGTTAAGTGCCTAGCGTATTTTGTAACATTCGCCCGCTGCACAGGCTTGCCATACGCATTAGAGTGAATCAACACGTGCGTTTTATAATGAGCTCAAGGTGAAAATCCCAAGCATAGTTTCACCACTGCGCTGAAGTACCATATTGTGTCAGACATTAAAAGTTGTTCACTTTAAGGCCCCTTTTATGCATCCGATTCAAATCATACAATAAAATGTTGGTACGATTTAAATCGGACCATAAGTTTTGCATCCCAGTTGACTCCGATTTTTATCGTGCGTCAAAAATATCGGAAGTGGGTGTGAACAAACTTTTTCAGCGTTGCCATCATCAGTACTGAAAATGAATCCTAGCGTGTTGTATGATGCTTATCGGTTCGCTTTCATAAGCTTTGGAAGTGGGATCCCATAGTGCTCTCCTGTTCTGGATTTCGTCAGCCTTTCTGTATTAATGTCTCCCATATTTACAAAATGAATTAATAAAATCACACCACAGCATGAATACCACTGATTACTTGGCATCACTGACCTCGCCGACACTAGGCAGGAAGTTGGCAGCACTGATATCTGAAAGTTGTACGAAAAAAAACTCGCGCGAGTGCATAAACGAAACCTGTATGGCCCGTGTATCTAAACAACTTATCTGATATTTACCGGATGCGTTTCCTAGAACACCGCGATATGTTTTTGAGTATAGAATGATAAATTTATTGTACAACAGTGCATAAAACGGCCCATTTGTTTCTGTTGTTCTATGACATACGAGTTTTTATCGTAGGTTATGATACGATATAAATCGGATGCATAAAAGGGGCCTAAGGTTAAGTAAATAAAGTGAATATTCATGGCCAATCCACAAGTAAAGGATAGTGTTGAACAGAGGACGTTGTTGGCGTGTTGAACAGAAACGAAACCAAGGGTATCCAATATCCAGGGAAGTTATTAGAATGAAGGCGCTGGAGTGGCACGTGAGTTTAAAAGTCCAATAATTGAATTTAAAGCAAGCTTGGGCTAGTGTAAACACATGATGCGGTGTTCGGGTCTGTGTTTACGATGTCGCACTACCCTACCGCAACGCCTACCTGCAGATTTATTACAGTACAGTTAGGCCCACCCTGGGGTAATTTGGGGAGAAGTAATAATTGTAGATTTTATTTCTAAATTATAACGACGTATGCAATATGAGCGAATTAGTGTCAAGGTCAGTGAAGCAGAATGCAAACAAAGCAGTTATTTCTAGCCACATGACATTTGAACTTTGTAAAACGAGATCACAACATATGACGTCAGGGCTGATCCCAGCAATACATCACTTGGAATGCAGGGCGATGCCAACCATCTGCGCTGAGAACAAAGCCAGTTGGCAATTAACATCTAATAACTACGGACGTGTGCCGTTCGCTCACCCGCCGGCTGAGTACAGTTTTTCGTCTCACCCGCACATCATAAAATGTGAATTTTACATTTTGAATCTGAAACCAGTATTTTGAATAACGAGGTAAATGCAGTGACAAATTTAAGGTAGAGTGACAGTTTCGGCTAGCAAATAAAAAGTAAGAACGAGGAGACAGTGCGCGTGCACGAGGAGACCTCTTATGGACGTACATCCAAGGATTACATAAGGGAAGTAAATTACACTAAATTACAAATAAAATCAATCAAAGTCATGCAAATTTAAGAAATAAAATTAAAATAAAATGAGCTCTAAAGGGGAATCTAAATTATGTACTGGGTGAGAGTGTGTGTGCGTATGTGCGAGTGGAAATTATGTAATTAACAGCACTGGTTATCGTTAAGAGAATTTAGTCTAATGTTTGCAAAGTCTGTTTTCTTGTGTCTTAATGAATTTAATTTTTGTAACTTTATAAAAGAAGGGTAAATTTTAATAAATAATGTACCAAGTTGGTGTTCACATTGTGAACGTGTAGAAGAGGGAGAGAAAATATTGTTCGTAATAATACAAAGTACGTCAATTTAATGGGTTCCATTGACCATACAGAATCTAAAATAATGTGTTGAATAAAACCAAGTTCATTTTTAAAAACAAAGAGAGTTGAATCATTTATTTGAATAAACCATATCTGTTCTCCAAAATACGCTCAAACAAACTCTGGACCTGGTACGTAAATTCTACAATGTTGGTAGTCAGCAAAGATGGCGGCCAACAGCGTCGAAAGCTAAAATTGTAAATAAAGTGCAATAATAAAGTAAAGTAGAGTTTGCAATGAAAATAAAATTGTCACAATGGCGGCCGAACTCAGGGACATTTATATAAATAAGTTTTATATAAATATAGGCCTACTGGGGAGAACAGAATGGTTGTTTTGAGGTAGACAGAAAAAAATTGTAGGTACGTAAAAATAGACGCGAATATGGGGTTATGTTTTGGTAATGTGATGTATTTGGTGCATTATTTGTTTACTGTAATATATTGGTGTTGATGTTTTGTAGCGAATATTGTGAGTTAATATGTGTAACTAATGTGTATGAGGAGGGTTATAGTTTGTTAAGGGGTATAATATAAAAGGTTTTGTTTAAAATGGCTGAGGCGCAAGTAACCGAAATAGATTTCGTGTGGGACAAATGGGAGAATGAATTCCGAAATATTGGGAATAAAATGACGGATGATGAGTGGTGTAAACTGGATGATAATTTGAGATGAATGGAAAAACAAGAAGAGGGAATATTCGCTGAAATTAAAAAGCATAGTGATGATATTATTATTGGTAGTGAGATGACAAATAATAAAGGTAAAATAGTTGAAGTGATAGGGGTAGAGAATAAGACAGTGAATAATGATAATGATGATAGTGTAGTGGTGGTAGAAAAGGTAGAGAGACAGATCAATCAAACGAGAATAAAGGCGATCAGGGAACAGATAATGAGGTAAGTAATGAGGATATGAGTGAAGCTGATTATAACATAATGAGTTTTTTACTGAAACAGTTTAATGAATTGAAAGAACAAATTAAAGAAAGGAAGGAACTGATGAATAAGTGTTTTGATATGATGAATAAACATTTTGATGAGTTAAACACAAAGATGAATAAACGAGATGAGAAGTGGGAAGGAGATAGACGTAAATTAAAAGAGAACACAGAAGTCAAATTAAAACAGGTAAGTGGTAATAATGTTGTTAATTATAATGGGGAGATAATTATGAATAATAATGAAGAAATAATTAATAAGGTAAGTGATAATTATAAAAATGAATTAACAAGTAGTAGTGGTAAGATAGTTGAAAACGAGGTACCTAATGGTGATACAATGAAAATTAATAGTGATGATGAGAATATAGAGATAGTAAGAGAGAGTGAGAGAGTAATGGGAGTAGGTGGTTGTGAAGGGGTAGAAATCAGTGTTTGTAAGTTAGAGAGAGAATATGAGGAGAATTTAAGTAGAAGTATGGGGCAGAGGGTAAATTTTCCCCGGGTTTATTGTGAACCAAGGTGTTTACAAGTGTTTTTGAAGGGTGAGAGTCCCTTAGTAGAAGACGATGTGTCTTCAATTTGTCCCTGGAATTTTGGTGGTGTACCTGGAAGAGCCAGGAGGTGTTTTTATGTTGCAGTACCCTCTGCATGGAATGATAGAGAAAGTGTGAAATGGTGTTATGATGAGAGGTATTGTGAGAGAGTGAGGGATATAGAGTTGTTCAAGTTGAGAGAGAGAGAGAGAGAGAGAGAGAGAGAGGTGGTGTTGTTTAAGGTTAATAGAAATTATGAAGAGTTATTAGAAAGAATAAGGGTTGAGAGAGTGAATAAAATAAAAAATTTACCTTGTTGTGAGAATGGTGCAGCAATAGATGATGATAACATTGATAATTATATTGAATACTTACCTGTACATAGACGTGGGATACTGATAGTAGATGACTCTGAAAATAAGGAGAGGATAAAATGCTTAAGGGCGACAGATAATAATAATGACGGTAACAAGACCAGAAATACTGATGTAGACAGAATATATGATTTGATAATAATGTGTGGTAATCCTGTAAAACATTGTTACGAGGTAATGGAACCATTTGAAAAAACAAATACAGTGGAACTTGGTTATAACGTCATTGAAGGGACCAAAAAAATAATGACGTTATGTCCAAGTGACATTATAAAAGAGTCGTTATAAAAGACCCTTTTTACTCACTAGTAAGGAAGGAGAAATAAAAAAAAAGATCTTTGCATTATTAACATTATTCGTGATATTTATTCTAAAGTTTACAAACTGCATTTCATTTATACAAACAGCATGAAGAATATTTTAAAAGATCAAAAAGAAAGTACATGTAACTTACATTTAGGCTCACTGTCGAAAGTAATCCGTAATTTTCTTTTGAACGCTCCTTTCTGAAAAATAAATTCTTTCTGTTGTGCTGTGGAGATGCTGCGCTGCATTGAACGTGTCGTCAGACGTCTCTCTAAAGCAGTAAAATCGTGAAAGAGCTTTGGCGGCTCTCATTGCTTCCTGTACTGTCGGACAAACGATGTTGGCATCCTCCTCTTGCTCAGCATCTTCTTCAACACTATCTTCTGCTTCTATGTTTTTTACTTCCGTGATAATTTCTGCGTCACTCAACACTTGGAATGTTTCTACTTGGTCATCCACTGATGGATAGGAATCAAGTTCATTTCCAAATTCATTTACGTCGAATTTCTTAATCCACTCCGAGAGCGGCAAGTCGTCGTCTTCGTCATCATCGGGTAAATTTTCATGTACGAGTTGTGCTTTACTAAAGCATTTTGCTATCGTCTTCTGTGTTACACTCTTCCAAGAGTCGTCTAGGAATTGTATTGCATCTAAGAGTGAAATTGTGGCAGGTTGCGCTGTGTCCATACAGAAAATAATTTTTTTTAAAAGTTGCTTGCGGTAGTGACACTTTAGGCTTCTAATGACGCCTTGGTCCATAGGTTGCAGGACACTCGTACAGTTGGCCGGTAAGAAGACCAGATTAATGTTTGTCAAATTTAACTTTGGATGGGCTGCACAGTTGTCAACTAGAAGTAGAATTTTTCTGTTTTTCGATGACAGTTCTTTATCCCACTTTCTTAGTTCATCTTCAAAAATACTAGAAGTCATCCACGCTTTTTTCTTGGCAGTGTAACTTACAGGAAGTTTTTTGATGTTTTTTAAAACATCTAGGATGCAAACTTTTCCCGATAACTAAAAGTTTCCTTTTTTCGGTTCCTGTCATGTTCGCACAAACAAAAACTGTAACTCTTTGTTTAGAGAGCTTCCCACCAACGCACTTTTCATTTTTAAATTTGGAAGTCTTATCTGGAGTTAATTTATACAAAATTCCGGCTTCATCTCCATTAAAGATGTCTTCACCTTTATATGATCGTCTAATTTGTGGCCAAGTGTTACGCACCCAATCGCCTGTAACGTTCAGATCTACGCATTTTGCCTCACCACAAATTTTTGCAAAGGAAATCGAGTGTCGGGCCTTAAATCGATCTAGCCATCCGTTGGAGCACGTAAAATCAATACCAAACAATTTTCCGAATTCTGTAGCTTTCTCTTTCAGAATTGGTCCACTCACAGGAATATCTGAACATCGACACTGTTTGAACCATTTCAATAATGCTGCATCCACATCACCATGTACGCATTTCCTAATTTTTTTAATTTTTTCTCCATCTGGCGCTGGCGCCGGCGGTCCTGTTACAGTGCTTATCGCTTACATACAATGTATGTCTGTAGCCATGGGCGTAGCGCGCGCACATGTATGTTTATATGAAATTTAGAGTAAAATATCTGAGAAATTTTTGACGCTATAACAGAGTAGTACAATATTTAGTGACGTTAAAACCGGGAATTTTTATAATGTTAAAGATATCAGTTTGACCGGACTTATGACAAAATAACGCTACACCCGAGTTGACGTAACAGCCGAGGCCGTAATAACAAAGTTCCACTGTAGTTATTATAATAGTAATAACAAAATGCACTTAATTATAAATGAATTGTGTAGACGTAAGACAAGACTATTATTCGATGATGGAGGTTAAACAATTATTGTTCATGGACATTTAACTTTGTGAGTAGGGGGTTCTGAAATGGACTGTATTATGAAATGATTTGTGGTAAACAATAATGAATAATAATGTAGATTGTATATACTTTGTGTTGATGATAAATGTAATGATGTAGCAAGGTGAAGTATACTCAACTTTGTGAATTTTGTTAAAGTAATTAAAATGTGTTTGATGAAATAGTTGAATTAATTTGAAAGGAGCTAATAAATGAAATGTTGGTAATAAGTTTTAAAATTTTGGAGAATTTCATGGTATAAGAAATTATGAATAATTGATGGTTGATTATTAAAAGATTCAATAGAAAGTTCAAGTTGTAATGTTTATAATTTTATATGCAAATTTAAAGGTGAGATGTTTATTTTAATGTAATGATGTTTGATGTTCAATTTGAGTGTCTATTATATTGTATTATGTTGAGTAAGTGTAATTGAGTAGGATGTAAGTGTAGGGATCTAAAACATGTATAACATGTTTTAAATGCGATTCCCCATTTTCGGGTGGTCCTGGCCTTACCAACCCAGACCGTGGTTTTGGATGACAACCAGTTGTGGGCAGACTTATTGTAAACTGACCATGGTTGGTTGCCTATGAAATTGGTACAATTTAGAAATTAACAGGGGGTTTTAATCAGGGGAATCACATAACTTTGGAACAGCAGCTACCACCGAATGGGGTGATACAACCGTATTAAGGACGTCTGAATCATTGTTAGGATTACTGGTGTCCTCGGACATCAGTAATGCCGAATTTTATTATAACGCCGAAGCAAGGACGGGGTAAATAATGTTTACACCCTAGCCGATCCAGTCCTTGTGGAAGCCACTGGGCGCAACAGTCCAGACATGGGGGGACATAGAGAGATGGATGGCCGGTGGCAACGTTACATGCTGTGAGGGAGAGGCTTCATTTATGCGAGCCTGTGTCATATCAACATGTGCTAATACCTTGAGGTCACTGACACTTTTGTAACGCGGGGTATCAGGGGTTAAGGGATTAATATGGGGGGGATATTAGATAATGATGGAGAAGAAGGTTACTAAACTGTTAGTAATGAGTTATTGAGTATTAAATTTAATTATGTTGATGATGTAGACTGTGTAGTTGATCTTATGATTTAACTAAATGATTTTTATGTTGATTTGAGGAGTATTATGGAGATGCTTAACGATGTTAAGTAAGTAATTTGTTCTGATATAGTTGATTTAATGTGTTTTATTCTATATAAGAATTTTAATAATGAATGTAATTATTTAGAAATGTGAATTATATAATGGAAGGTATTTGTAATGTTGTAAGGGGAAATGTTTATTTAAATTCTGATTGGAATCAGGGAAATATTTTGAATTTTGGGATAAGAGTTAACGAGAGAAGGGTATACAGAATGTTAGTACGGAATTTTAAAATATGTATCATGTTATGTTAAGTATTCATCAATGTATGTTAGAAGTTAAGAAAACACCAGTGCTTCTTAACGCAAACCAGCGCACAGCTAAGGGGGACCAGATCAGTTGGGGATATGGTATTATACACGGCCATTATTTGATATTTTGATTTAATGTTTCAGTGTCTGGTGATGCTGTGGCGGCGGTCCTGCGCTGGCCGGTGCGTCAGAGCAGGGGCGTCAAGTGCCTGTCTGGCCTTGCGGTGTTGGGACTCGAGAGAGAAGTCCAGTAAGGTCATTCAGGTGCAGTCACAGTCACTGGACAAGGGGGTAAGTTAACCACGATTTTAATAAAACATAAAGGGGGTTGTGGCGACATATCCAGGCTGATCCCTTTAGGAAGTATGTGAGTGTCAATGAGAGTTTTTATGCTTCGGCATAAAACCTCTCATTGAGGGGGTATTGTAACAGTACAGTTAGGCCCACCCTGGGGTAATTTGGGGAGAAGTAATAATTGTAGATTTTATTTCTAAATTATAACGACGTATGCAATGTGAGCGAATTAGTGTCAAGGTCAGTGAAGCAGAACGCAAACAAAGCAGTTATTTCTAGCCACATGACATTTGAACTTTGTAAAACGAGATCACAACATATGACGTCAGGGCCGATCCCAGCAATACATCACTTGGAATGCAGGGCGATGCCAACCATCTGCGCTGAGAACAAAGCCAGTTGGCAATTAACATCTAACAACTACGGACGTGTGCCATTCACTCGCCCGCCGGCTGAGTACAGTTTTTTGTCTCGCCTGCACATCATAAAATGTGAATTTTACATTTTGAATCTGAAACCAGTATTTTGAATAACGAGGTAAATGCAGTGACAAATTTAAGGTAGAGTGACAGTTTCGGCTAGCAAATAAAAAGTGAGAACGAGGAGACAGTGCGCATGCACGAGGAGACCTCTTATGGACGTACATCCAAGGATTACATAAGGGAAGTAAATTACACCAAATTACAAATAAAATCAATCAAAATCATGCAAATTTAAGAAATAAAATAAAATAAAATGAGCTCTCAAGGGGAATCTAAATTATGTACTGGGTGAGAGTGTGTGTGCGTATGTGCGAGTGGAAATTATGTAATTAACAGCACTGGTTATCATTAAGAGAATTTAGTCTAATGTTTGCAAAGTCTGTTTTCTTGTGTCTTAATGAATTTAATTTTTGTAACTTTATAAAAGAAGGGTAAATTTTAATAAATAATGTACCAAGTTGGTGTTCACATTGTGAACGTGTAGAAGAGGGAGAGAAAATATTGTTCGTAATAATACAAAGTACATCAATTTAATGGGTTCCTTTGACCATACAGAATCTAAAATAACGTGTTGAATAAAACCAAGTCATTTTTAAAAACAAAGAGAGTTGAATCATTTATTTGAATAAACCATATCTGTTCTCCAAAATATGCTCAAACGAACTCTGGACCTGGTAAGTAAATTCTACAATGTTGGTAGTCAGCAAAGATGGCGGTGAACAGCGTCGAAAGCTAAAATTGTAAATAAAGTGCAATAATAAAGTAAAGTATAGTAATAATAAAGTAATAGTAATAAAGTAATAATAAAGTTTGCAATGAAAATAAAATTGTAACATATTATACTGACAAAATGATCGCTTATCAGCGATATATTATAGAACTGAGGAAAGCCCACAATTACCTGCTTGGCAAATGCTGACCAAACACCAGTGTTTTTCGATATGCCGTAAAATGTTACTGTGGACAGAAAGGGTGCAAAATCAGTTATAATATAATTAAATCTACAGGCAACGAAAAGTCACACATTACTGTGATGCTAGAAGTAAAATGCTTCCGAAAGGAACAATTACAAGCTGGGATTGTTTTTAGAGCACAGGAAATGGGGTGGATGACTGAAGAACTCATGGCAGATTGGCTTAAGGTTGTTTGGAGATGTCGACCAGGCATTTTACTAGGGCAGAGAGGTAGTTCTTTCATGGTCACACAAGTCAGAAAATAAAGAAGCTGATTGCAGAAATGAACACTGATCTTGTTGTAATCCCTGGGTGAATGACTTCTCAGCTTCTAGTTTTAAATGTGGTTGTTAATAAACCATTTAAGGATTACTTACGGAAGAACTATAGTGATTGGTTAATTAAAGGAAATCATGCATTGACTCCGACAGGCAAGTTGAAGAAACCCAGCATACAGTTACTGGCCCATTGGATAATCACAGCCTGGGGAAAAATCAAAAGTGAATCCATTGTAAAGGGGTTTAAAAAATGTGTTTCTAATAACATGGATGGGAGTGAGGATGACATTTTGTGGAAAGACTCCAGTTATGAATCAGATTCCAGTACTAATTCTGAAGATTAACTTGGAGAAGAATGAGGACGATGACTGGAACTAAAAACAGTAAGGTACTTTAACACTTATAATTTCACCTTTAATGCAAAATAGCCATATTTATTTAGTGTGACTTCAAGGTATGATATTTTGACCATTTAATTGTATTTCTCATACAACACCTCAAAACATTCAGTGTCGTCTTATATGCAGGCCCTTTTTTTCCTGTAAAACACCTTCAAAAATATAGGGTCGTCTTATATGGGAGGCCGTCTTATATTCGGGCCAAACCGGTATGCTGACGCTTCTTTAATAATTCCAAAAACACTACTTAGAGACACACTGCACATATGAGTTACCTGTTCCTGTAACTTTCTTTCTGATATATCTTTATCTTCCGATTTAATAAACTTGTACGTGTCATAAATTATTTTCTAACTCTGACTATGTATGACTTTCCTTTGTATCGAAGTCGACAGGTGACCCAGACTGATCCACTTCACTCTCCAAACCGGAAAATATAGCAACAAACGGATTAGATGAAATTTTTTTTTTTTAAGTTGGCATGAAAATAGTTTATTCATGTCTGGTAAACTTACCTATGCTGAATTTTAGTTTATCATTTATTTTTTAGAATATTAATATATTAAAAATATCATACTATTTGTACATACGTTAATAACAAAATATTGTCCCATATTTGGGGGGAGGGTTCTAACCCCAAACCCCCTGGGTGCGCCACTGCTTGTCATTTATTCACTTTCTCACACCTCCTTCAGTATTTGAAAGTCTGAAGGTGTAGTATGAAACTTGAAAAAAGGGTAACAATTCTGATTGTCCAAAAGAGCGAAAAGTGTAAAAGAGAGGACCTCCTGTATCAAAAAAAATTTTTTAAATTAAGCATTGGCAATTAGGATTATACCCTATTCACGTTACACATTTTGTATTTGTTCTAATGCAGAGTTTGTTTTCTGCCATAACTTGGTTATTTGTTATTGGATTTGAATAAACAAGATATCACTGTCTTCACAATAAACAGTTCAATAATTTACCTAACATCATAATTTGCTAAAATTAAAATTTACAGAGCTATTACAAACCAAAAGAATAAAGTGGCTCCCATTTTGAAATTTGAGATTACAAAGTAGCCATGCTTTTTTATTTATTAAAGAACGTTAATGTAAACAATATGTACCAAATTTATTAAGATATCTCAATATCTTTTTGAGATAACATTTTTTCTTAAAAAACAAAGATGGAAAACATGATGTTCTGGATCTATGTTTAGAGAAACTTTTTTTCTTATATTGAATCAGAGATTCCAAATATGTATAGTGGGGACTCAATTTACATTACTTTCTGCTTAAACGTTATCTTGTGTATAATAAATCCAAGGAAATATACAAGAAACTTTTTAACAAAAATGCATAACTCTGTTGTAAGTACATAATTACACTGTAAAGTTTGTGTGTGTGTGAGTGCGTGTGCGCACACGCACGCGCGTGTTGTACACTATATTGCATGTAGCAGATCTCATTTTTGATATTCCATTATACCTTTACAATCTTTCTTTTTAGCTAGCTAACAGCATTAGCATTCTGGCGACACTGCTGCTTTGCAATCCGAGCACTTCTTCTAAGTTCTGTAGATCTCTCTTCTTCATAGGAAGTTGGATCTACACCATTATTATTCAGTTTGTCTTTACATGGCGTCCAGCAAACAATAGAATAATCCCACTGCAATAAAACAACATAAACGAAGTTTAATTTTAATGTAAACAAATAAATTTACCTACGCTATTTTTTGTGAGAGAACATAGATTATTATGCTAATATACTCCACATTTATTATTACATTTTCTGTATTATTAAGCATTAATATTTTAACACCAAAATTTACACACGTACATAATTTTAAATACCTCACATCAATACATAACTTCTTCAATGAGAATAAATGTGTAACAATGCTCTGAATGCTCTGTGCTTAATACATGAAAATAATAGTCTGGACGAAATTCGAGACCATTTCAGTAATAATAATATAGTACTTTCAGCTTGTAGCAATATCACAAATGATATTTACATTCTATAGTATTTCGCATATTTAAGGATTATTTACTTTATGAATACACATTTCAATAATAAGAAACTATAGTTCTTAAAAAGGGACAAAGAGCACCCTGCCTTTGATCTGTTTTAGATGTCAGTAAACACTTCATTCATGGTAGCATTTGATTGATATCTGTTTAACTGTATGTACTGAATTGTATAGCTGAAAACTATTATTATTATTTTTTATTCATCTATAATATTTAGGCAAGTAACTTTAAACTATTTCAAACCAATAACAATTAAAAAGCAAACAGAAATAACACTGTTGCACAACACTACAGACAATTTTTTTTCTGACTAGCACTTTCAAGCTTTACAACTCATCAGATCGGAAATATGAATATATGAAATATGATTGTAACCACTTACATATCTTTAATAATTAAATTAAAACGCAGTAAAAAGAAAGTTATAACAGAAAACAAAACTACACTTTCCAATGCACAATGTCTAAACTAATCTCATGCTGAAATTGTCAAAAAAAGCACAAAACTGTCGATAACATGCGCACATGCACGCTTGTGTGTGTGTGTGTGTGTGTGTGTGTGTGTGTGTGTGTGTGTGTGTAGATAATTGAAGATCCATACAGGACACTGCTGACATCATAAATGTACCATATCTGGCAATAATCACATTTGATCTGAATATGCACCATAGTGGTCTAAAGTTCATGTCCAACATTCTGACCCTGGCACAGAAAATGAGTCGTGTTGAACTCTGTCAAGATCTCTGTCAGCAGGTCTTGAATGACCCAACATTCATCTCGAGGGTTATCACTGCAGATGAGATCTGGGTCTACGCTTACGACCCAGAAATCAAACAACAGTCTTCACAGTGGAAGAGCCTAGCATCTCCAAAACCAAAAAAGGCAAGTTAAAACAGGAGCACAATGAAAAGCATGCTCATCACTAAGGCCAAACTACCATTTCCCACTTTTACTGCAATGTTCCGAGACACTTGAAGAGGGTGTTTGTCAAAAATGACCTGAACTGTGGGGCAACTGAATGCTTTATTATCGTCATATGCCTGCTCACAGAGCACTAGAAACACTGCAGTTTTTATACCACAACAGATGATCACCATCCTCACCTGCCACAGTCACTGGTTTGGCCCCTGTAACTTCTTCCTTTCCTGAAGATGAAAATCAAACTGAAAGGTGACTGTTTTGAAACCGCTGATGAGATCGAAAATTAATCGCAGATGGTGCTTGATATGCTTTGAGAACAGGACTTACAGGAAGCATTCCAGAAGTGGAAAATTTGCTGGGAATAGTGTACTGAACACAAGGGGACACAAGAGGACAACTTTGAAGGGGATGTTGGCCAAACACAAGTAAAATAAGTATTTTGTTGTATATACTGTACGCCTAGTCTCAGAACTTTATGATACCACCTTATAATTTAAACTACACTAATTACTTCACAATTCTGATAAATAATAACATTTATTTCTGACAAAAATAAGATCTGCCATGTACTGAACAGAAACAGTTCAGAAAATATAAAACTAGAATACCTTACTTTATATTCAATATGGTACAGTATGTTCACCATTACCTACAGTACAGTGAAATTCTCTTTTTGTTCTGTTTCATTAGACACGTTTTTAATTTAGATAGAGAACTACAATATTCATAGCATTACAGTGTACTAATGCCAGCATTGTTCAACATTACATTCCTGTATTTCTGACAGTATGTTTCTTACTCCTTTTTATACGGAGGGAAACACATGAAGATATTATCACATCAAGAGTCACCAAACGATTCTCCACATACATGGCAAATTCTAAAGAAAATTATGACATACTTAAAGCTCTTTGAAGTCCTTCGTATTGTTTAAATTAGCAGCCATCCTTACTATTTCTTTTATGAATTTGCTAACTGCTATAATTTTTATTGTTCGACTAAGCTTTTCGTCATCGCTGACATCATCAGGTCTTAAACAACCAAGAGATATATTATATTACGCCAAGAGATAGTCAAATCGAGTTACAAATTATGTACGCTGGTACAAAGTTAGCATTACAAAAAGAAGCGGACCTGTCACATTCATACGAAGTACGTGATTTAGAAGAATTAACGGACGAATGGCTACAAGAAAAGCTGAGCAAGTAAAAAACAAATCTTCCTCGTACTTTGTGAACCAAGACTTCAGGGACCATATTTATACATACATAAACTCTGTGACTTATTTGGCTGATACACCGATGATGGCCATTGACTAATATAATAGTCATATGTTAAAAAATAATAATAACAATAATCACAACAATGAAATGCAATATATAATCAGTATCTTGGACAGGTGCATATATGCACACATAGGCCTACGTAGTGCAAACTCTGTGATTCAAAAATTATTGTTTGCTGTTGAACTTACTTTTGTATCTTTCAACAATGTACGTTGTAAGAAGGGAACTCATTAACATTAGGTATGAGACATCCCTATCTCAAGAGGCTTAAATTCATTCCTTCCTCCCATACTTGTATATCCATTTTGTTATGCTTATTTTTTTAATATTAATATTGCCTTAAGAGAATTAATATAATTTTTATTATAAGAATGTAATTAAATATTTAGTATTCCTTTTTGCAGTTGTCAGTAAATGTTTGAATATTGTAAATGTTGAAAAAAAAAAAAAAAAAAAAAAAAAAAAAAAAAAAAAAAAAAAAAAAAAAAAAAAAAAATTGTTTAAGACCTGATGATGTCAGCGATGACGAAAAGCTTAGTCGAACAATAAAAATTATAGCAGTTAGCAAATTCATAAAAGAAATATTAAAGCTCTTTGAAGGTTTTGAAAACCAGCGTGAATGTATGTGTATGAGAATACAGTCAGAAAGAGACTTTGTTTGCATTAAAATAATTTAAATAGCCTATAAAAAGATAAAATTTAAGAAAATGACAAAGAAAGCACAAAAACTGAAAAATTCAGTAATATTAAAATAGAAAAATAGTGTGTGTGTGTGTGTGTGTATATATATAATTTTTACACAGACAAAAATTAAGTCCAACATCAATTATTATCTACTTTATAAAAAAAAATTAACTAAAATTTTCAAACATACTGTATAAGGTAATTTTTAGTTTTGGTCATTAACGCAATTATTCATACACATAAACAAAAATTAATGCGCCCTGAAAGCATTAATTTCTACTGACATTTACTTACCGATGTGCTAACTATCTCTGGACGGTAGGGATGCCATGACACATCTCGTACACAGGCTTGATGTCCATTTAATGTCCGTACAGTTTTCCCAGTTAGCAAATCATAAACTACGCAAAGGAAATTAAAAAGCACATATTTACAATACATTCGTATTTGTTTCTTATGCCAACTATGTCCCAGAATAAACTTATGTCAGAATAAAGTTTTATTACTTATGTCAGGCATAGTCAACTTTTATAAAGTGCTGTAACACATTACAATTTTTTATTGTAGGGAAAAAATTTGTTCTACAATAAAATACATTATATACTCTAAAACTGTAACCAATACACTAACATACACGTGCACATGTGCACACACACACTGCCATGAACATTATAACGTGTATTTAGACTTTACTTATCATATGCACAAATATTTATCCAAATTTTTACTTCCATGTTCCTTAAGGAAATGGAAGTATGGTGATGGCAAAAAAAATCATGTTCGAGATTATTGCAGATTCTGATTGTACTACACTAAAAACATGAAAAAAAGGCATTTTTCGAAAAGTGTCTGTGTGTGTCTGTAATTTTTTTCTATGGCAAACGATAACAGTCTCAAATTCAAACAGAATCAAATAATTTTTTGCATACAGCCCTTATTTGTAGAGTCCTCAAGACTTATTGTTTTTGGTGAAGATCGGTTAAGGGAAAGGGGTAGTTTACCTGCAACGTTTTATGTTTTAACAAGGGTGTTTTCTATGGCAAACAATAAGAGCCGCAAATTAAAACAGAATCAAATAATTTTTTGTATACAGCCCTGATTTGTAGAGTACTCAAGACCTATTGTTTTTGGTGAAGATCAGTTAAGGGAAAGGGGTAGTTTACCGGCAACATTTTATGTTTTAACAACGGTAATTTTTTATATGACAAACGATAACTGCCGTAAATTCAAAAAGAATCAACTACGTTGTTGCATACCTTTTTGAATTAAAGAGAACTCAAGGTCTGTTGATTTTATTGAAGATCGGTTAAGGGAAAGGGGTAGTTTACCAGCAACATTTTATGTTTTAACAAGAGTAACTTTTTTTTGACGAAAGAAATAAAGGTCTCGACCAATAGGTCTTGAGAACTCTACAATACAGGGCTGCATGCAAAACATTATTTGATTCTGTTTGAATTTGCAGCTGTTATTATTTGCCATATAAAAAAATTACCCTTGATAAAAAAACGTTGCAGGTAAACTACCCCTTTCCCTTAACCGATCTTCACCAAAACCAACAGGTCTTGAGAACTTGCAATTCAGAGCTGTATGCAAAACATGATTTGATTCTGTTTGAATTTGCGGCTGTTATCATTTGCCATAGAAAATATCGGTATGGAGAACCATACATGACTTCCATATTCTAAGATTTATATTTAAAATCATTTTCGAAATGAAATATTACCATAGAAACTACTTCTTTCTACTTACTGCTTCAGCCTTAACCACAGTACTGTGGTCACTAACTTATACCACCTCACGTTATCGCACTCAATTTTCACTGATGATGGAAGTCAATGGCATTGCCGAAACGTCTGGTTTTGTAGAAAACATTGGACTACGGCCAAATATCCCGAGAAGGAATTTTAACAAAAACTACTTCTTTGTTGCCGATAACGTTGTACACACATATATATAAAAAATATGCATAAAATTAATGGCTTGTATAAGTTAATGATTGATCTCCATTAAGTAGTGCTCAAGTTTCCAAAGTTTTAATATTATGATGTCCATAATTAAAACATCAGAGCAGGTTTAGTGTGTATGAGGGTACACCGTGGACAAAAATTTTCAACATTTCCTATTGAGTGTTAGAGTAAAGCTGCGAATCTACAGTGTACGTTTCACAGAACAAACACGCGGAAAAGAAGGAGCGCTCTGAAGTCACTCATGGACCCTCAGCATCTTGCAGAGGGTTCATTCCCTAAAGACGAAAAGTCTGTCTATGAGTCGTTCCTCTGTAAACACGTGCAGTTACACTGCCCAGCGATCCACAGGAAGCAAATCGCTATCCACGCTGGACACTTTTTCGGCTTGCACGCATTATGTGGTATGGGTTTCGGCACTTTCCATTTAAAAAGCGTGCAAATGTAAGAAAATAAACATGAATGAGGCCAGAAATAACGCGAATTTTGTGTGTGTGTGTGTGTGTGTTCCTTGTCTTTTTATTGCGGTAGTCATAATAATAAAATGGAAACGTAAACATTACATAACTGACATATGCTTGCCTGCCACGAACGATATATTTTCTCTCATACATGATTTACATTAAAATCCAAAATTATAATTTTATTGCCTGGCAACAAAATTATTTTATTTTTAACAATTACCATTGTTTGAAAAAGTTTAAATGAATTTTCAAGTACTTTACTGTTGTTAAAACGTAAAAGGTTGCAGGTAAACTACCCCTTCCCCTTAACCGATCTTCACCAAAATCAAAAGGCCTCGAGTTCTCTACAATTCAGGGATGTATGCAAAAAATTATTTGATTCTGTTTGAATATGCGGCAGTTATCGTTCGTCATAGAAAAAATTACCCTTGTTAAAACGTAAAACGTTGCTGGTAAACTACCCCTTTCCCTTAACCGATCTTCACCAAAAACAATAGGTCTTGAGAACTCTACAAATCAGGGCAGTATGCAAAAAATTAGTTGATTCTGTTTGAATTTGCGGCTGTTATTGCTTGCCATACAAAATAAACTTGATAAAACATAAAACGTTGCAGGTAAACTACCCCTTCCCCTTAACCGATCTTCACCAAAAAGAATAGGTCTTGAGAACTCTACAATTCAGGGCTGTATGCAAAACATTATTTGATTCTGTTTGAATTTGCGGCTGTTATCGTTTGCCAAAAAAAAAAATACCCTTGATAAAAAAAACCGTTGCAGGTAAACTACCCCTTTCCCTCAACCGATCTTCACCAAAAACAATAGGTCCTGAGTACTCTACAAAATAAGGGCTGTGCGCAAAAAATTATTTGATTCTGTTTGAATTTGCGGCAGTTATCATTTGCCATAGAAACAAAATCCACACACACACACACACACACACACACACACACACACACACACACACACACACACACACACACACACACACACACACATTTCGAAAAACGACATGGAGAACCATACATGACTTCCATGTTCTAAGGTATATATTTAAAATCATATTTTAACTATGATTTTTTTGAAATGAAATATTTTCATAGAAACTACGTCTTTCTACTTATTGCTTCAGCATTAACCATATTACTGTGGTCACTAACGTATACCACCTCACGTTTTCGCACTCGATTTTCACTGATGATGGTAGTCGATGGCACTGCCGAAAAGTCTGGTATTACAGAAAACATTGGACTACGGCTAAACAGCCCGGGAAGCAATTTTAACAAAAAACTACTTCTTTGTTGCCGATAACGTAGTACACGTATAAAAAATTATCCCCTCCACCTTCAACTATATTTTATAATAATAGAAAATAACCCCCACCCCGTTCACCTAACCTCTTCATTTATAGATATTTCATCTACGTTTCTACAGTGGATTATTATGAGCCTCTCATCAGGATACTTTATTTATAAAAATTAAGTACTTTACTCTTGTTAAATCATAAAATGTTTCAGGTAAACTACCCCTTTCTCTTAACCGATCTCCAAAATCAATAGACCTTCAGTCCTCTACAATTCAGGGATGTATGCAAAAAATGTTTGATTCTGTTTGAATGTGCGGCAGTTATCGTTCGTCATGGAAACATTTCTATTGTTACAACTTAAAATGTTGCAGGTAAACTACCCCTTTCCCTTAACCGATCTTCACCAAAATCAACAGACCTTGATTTTCTACAACTCACGCAAGTGTGCAAACAATTATTTTATTCTCTTTGAATTTTCGGCAGTTATCGTTCGTCATAAAAAAATTACCCTTTTAAAACATAAAACTTTGGTGATAAACTACCCCTTTCCCTTAACCGATCTTCAAAAAAATCAACAGACCTTGAGTTCTCTTTAGTTCAAAAAGGTATGCAAAAACGTAGTAGATTCTGTTTGAATTTACGGCAGTTATCGTTCGTCATATAAAAAATAACCCTTGTTAAAACATAAAATGTTGCAGGTAAACTACCCCTTTCCCTTAACCGATCTTCACCAACACCAATAGGTATTGAGAACTCTACAATACAGGGCTGTATGCAAAACATCATTTGATTCTGTTTGAATTTGTGGCCGTTATCGTTTGCCATAGAAAAAAATTACCCTTGATAAAAAACCGTTGCAGGTAAACTACCCTTTTCCCTTAACCGATCTTCACCAAAAACAATAGGTCTTGAGTACTCCACACATCAGGGATCTATGCAAAAAATTATTTGATTCTGTTTGAATTTGCGGCTGTTATCTTTTGCCACAGAAAATACCCATGTTAAAACATAAAATGTTGCTGGTAAACTACCCCTTTCCCTTAACCGATCTTCAACAAAATCAACAGACCTTGAGAACTCTACAATTTAGGGCTCTATGCAAATAATCATTTGATTCTGTTTGAATTTGTGGCTGTTATCATTTGCCATAGAAAACACGCTTGTTAGAACATAAACTGTTGCTGGTAAACTAACCCTTTTCCTTAACCAATCTTCAACAAAATCAACAGACCTTGAGTTCTGTATAATTCAAATCGGTATGCAGAAGAGTAGTTGATTCTGTTTTAATGTACGGCAGTTATCGTTCGTCATAAAAAAATTTACCCTTGTTAAAACATAAAATGTTGCAGATATACTACCCTATTCCCTTAACCGATCTTCACCAAAACCAACAGGTCTTGAGAACTCTACAATTCAGGGCAGTATGAAAAAATTTATTTGATTATGTTTGAATTTGCGGCTGTCATCATTTGCCATAAAAAATACCCTTGTTAAAACAAAAAATGTGGCTGGTAAACTACCCCTTTCCCTTAACCGATCTTCACCAAAAACAACAGGTCTTGAGAACTCTACAATTCAGGGCAGTATGCAAAAAATTATTTGATTACGTTTGAATTTGCGGCTGTTATCGTTTGCCATAGAAAATACCCTTGTTAAAACAAAATGTTGCCGGTAAACTACCCCTTTCCCTTAACCGATCTTTACTAAAATCAATAGGTCTTGAGAACTCTACAATTCAGGGCTGTATGCAAAATATTATTTGATTGTGTTTGAATTTGCGGCTGTTATTGTTTGCCATAGAAACAAATTACCTCTGATTAAAAAAAAGTTGCAGGTAAACTACCCTTTTACCTTAACCGATCTTCACCAAAAACAATACGTCTTGATTACTCTACAAATCAAGGCTGTATGCAAAAAATTATTTGATTCCGTTTGAATTTGCGGCTGTTATCGTTTGCCATAGAAAATAAATCTACAGACAGACACACAGACACTTTTCGAAAAACAACTTTTTTTTTATGTTTTGAGTGTAGTCAATCAGAATCTGCAATCATCTGGAACACGATTTTTTTTTGCCATCACCATACTTCCATTTCCTTAAGGAACATGGCAGTAAAATACCCCTGATAAAAAAAGTTGCAGTAAAGTACCCCTTTCCCTTAACCGATCTTCACCAAAAACAATAGGTCTTGAGTACTCTACAATTCAGGACTGTATGCAAAAAATTATTTGATTCTGTTTGACTTTACGGCTCTTATCGTTTGCCATAGAAAATACCCTTCTTGAAACATAAAACGTTGCTGGTAAACTGCCCCTTTCTCTTAACCGATCTTCACCAAAAAAATAGGTCTTGAGAAAGCTACAATTCAGGGCTGTATGCAAAAAATTATTTGATTCTGTTTTAATTTGCGGCTCATATTGTTTGCCATAGAAAACACCCTTGTTAAAACATAAAACATTGCAGGTAAACTACCCTTTTCCCTTAACCGATCTTCACCAAAAACCATACGTTTTGAGAACTTTACAATTCAGGGCTGTATGCAAAACATTATTTAATTCTGTTTGAATTTGCGGCTGTTATCATTTGCCATAGAAAAAAATCTACACACACACACACACACACACACACACACACACACACACACACACACACACACACACACACACACACACACACACACACACACTTCAAAAAATGACTTTTACTTCCATGTTTCTTAACGAAATGGAGGTATGGTGATGGCAAAAAAAATCGTATTCGAGATTATTCCAGATTCTGATTGTACTACATTGAAAACATGAAAATATCGGTATGGAGAACCATACATGACTTCCATATTCTAAGATTTATATTTAAACTCTTTTTCGAAATGAAATATTTCCATAGAAACTACTTCTTTCTACTTACTGCTTCAGCCTTAACCACAGTACTGTGGTCACTAACGTATACCACCTCAGGTTATCGCACTTGATTTTCACTGATGATGGAAGTCGATGGCATTGCCGGAACGTCTGGTTTTGTAGAAAACATTGGACTATGGCCAAATATCCCGGGAAGGAATTTTAACAAAAACTACTTCTTTGTTGCCGATAACGTTGTACACATATATAAAAAATATGCATAAAATTAATGGCTTGTATAAGTTAATGATTGATCTCCATTAAGTAGTGCTCAAGTTTCCAAAGTTTTAATATTATGATGTCTGTAATTAAAACATCCGAGCAGGTTTAGTGTGTATGAGGGTACACCGTGGACAAAAATTTTCAACATTTCCTATTGAGCGTTGCTTAGAGTAAAGCTGGGAATCTACAGTGTACGTTTCACAGAACAAACACGTGGAAAAGAAGGAGTGCTCCGAAGTCACTCATGGACCCTCAGCATCTTGCAGAGGGTTCATTCCCTAAAGACGAAAAGTCTGTCTATGAGTCGTTCCTCTGTAAACAAGTGCAGTTACACTGCCCAGCGATCCACAGGAAGCAAATCGCTATCCACGCTGGACACTTTTTCGGCTAACACGCGTTATGTTGGTATGGGTTTCGGCACTTTCCATTTAAAAAGCGTGCAAATGTAAGAAAATAAACATGAATGAGGCCAGAAATAACGCGAATTTTGTGTGTGTGTGTGTGTCTTCCCTGCCTTTTTATTGCGGTAGTCATAATAATAAAATGGAAACGTAAACATTACATAACTGAGATATGCTTGCCTGCCACGAACGATATATTTTCTCTCATACATGATTTACATTAAAATGAAAAAATTATAATTTTATTGCCTGGCAACAAAATTATTTTATTTTTAACAATTACCATTGTTTGAAAACGTTTAAATGAATTTTCAAGTACTTTACTCTTGTTAAAACGTAAAAGGTTGCAGGTAAACTACGCCTTCCCTTTAACCAATCTTCACCAACATCAAAAGGCCTTGAGTGCTCTACAATTCAGTGATGTATGCAAAAAATTATTTGATTCTGTTTGAATATGCGGCAGTTATCGTTCGTCATAGAAAAAATTACCCTTGTTAAAACGTAAAACGTTGCTGGTAAACTACCCCTTTCCCTTAACCGATCTTCACCAAAAACAATAGGTCTTGGAAACTCTACAATTCAGAGTTGCATGCAAAAAATTATTTGATTCTGTTTGAATTTGCGGCTGATATCGTTTGCCATAGAAAATACTCTTGTTAAAACATAAAACGTTGCAGGTAAACTACCCCTTTCCCTTAACCGATCTTCACCAAAAACAAAAGGTCTTGAGAACTCGATAATTCAGGGCTGTATGCGAAACATTATTTGATTCTGTTTGAATTTGCGGCTGTTATCGTTTCCCAAAAAAAAATTACCCTTGATAAAAAAAACCGTTGCAGGTAAACTACCCCTTTCCCTCAACCAATCTTCACCAAAAACAATAGGTCCTGAGTACTCTACAAATAAGGGCTGTGCGCAAAAAATTATTTGATTCTGTTTGAATTTGCGGCTGTTATCGTTTGCCATAGAAAATACCCTTTTAAAACATAAAACCGTTGCAGGTAAACGTGTTATGTTTTACCAAGAGAAAAGTACTTAATTTTGATAAACAAAAGTATCCTGCTAAGAAGCTCATAATAATCCACTGTAGAATCGTAGATGAAATATCTATAAATGAAGAGGCTAGTTAAACTGGGTGGGGGTAATTTTCTATTAATGAAAATTATAGTTGATGAGGGAGGGGAGAAATTTTTATGTGTACTACGTTATCGGCAACAAAGGAGTAGTTTTTTTGTTAAAATTCTTTCCCGGGCTGTTTAGCCGTAGTCCAATGTTTTCAGCAAAACCAGACGTTTCGGCAATGCCATCGACTGCCATCATCAGTGAAAATCGAGTGCGAAAACATGAGGTGGTATACGTTAGTGACCACTGTACTATGGTTAAGGCTGAAGAATAAACGATAACAGCTGCAAATTCAAACAGAATCAAAAATTTTGTTGCATACAGCCCTTATTTGTAGAGTACTCAAGACCTATTGTTTTTGGTGAAGATCGGTTAAGGGAAGTACTCTACAAATCAGAGCTGTATGTACAACATTATTTGATTCTGTTTGAATGTGCGGCAGTTATCGTTCGTCATAGAAAAAATTACCCTTGTTAAAACAAAATGTTGCAGGTAAACTACCCCTTCCCCTTAACCGATCTTTACCAAAAACAATAGGTCCTGAGTACTCTACAAATCAGGGCTGTATGCAAATAATCTTTTGATTCTGTTTGAATTTGCGGCTGTTATCGTTTGCCATAGAAAATACCCTTGTTAAAACATAAAAGGCTGCAGGTAAACTACCCCTTTCCCTTAACCGATCTTCACCAAAAACAATAGGTCTTGAGTACTCTAGAAATCAGGGCTGTATGCAAAAAAGTATTTGATTCTGTTTGAATTTGCGGCTCTTATCGTTTGCCATAAAAAAAATTTATAGACACACACAGAGACACTTTTCGAAAAATGACTTCTTTCATGTTTTGAGAGTAGTACAATCAGAATCTGCAATTATCTCGAACACAATTTTTTTGCCATCACCATACTTCCATTTCCTTATGGAACATGGAAGTAAAAATTACTCTTGTTAAAACATAAAATGTTGCAGGTAAACTGCCCCTTCCCTCAACCGATCTTCACCAAAAACAATAGGTCGTGAGTACTCTACAAATCAGGGCTGTATGCAAAAAATTATTTGATTCTGTTTGAATTTGCGGCTGTTATCGTTTGCCATAGAAAAAAATCCACACACACACACACACACACACACACACACACACACACACACACACACACACACACACACACACACACACACACACACACACACACACACACACACACACACACACACACACACACACACACACACACACACACACTTTTTGCGGAAAACGACTTTTTTTCATGTTTTGAGTGTAGTACAATCAGAATCTGCAATAATCTCAAACATGATTTTTTTTGCCATCACCATACTTCTATTTCCTTAAGGAATATGGAAGTAAAAATTACCCTTGATAAAAAAAGTTGCCGGTAAACTACCCCTTCCCCTTAACAGATCTTCACCAAAAACAATAGGTCTTGAGAACTCTACAATTCAGAGTAACATGTAAAAAATTATTTGATTATGTTTGAATTTGCGGCTGTTATCGTTTGCCATAGAAAGTACCCTTAGTTAAAACATAAAACGATCCTGGTAAACTACCCCTTTCCCTTAACCGATCTTCACCAAAAACAATAGGTCTTGAGAACTCGATAATTCAGGGCTGTATGCGAAACATTATTTGATTCTGTTTGAATTTGCGGCTGTTATCGTTTCCCCCCAAAAAATTACCCTTGATAAAAAAAACTGTTGCAGGTAAACTACCCCTTTCCCTCAACCAATCTTCACCAAAAACAATAGGTTGTGAGTACTCTACAAGTCAGGGTTGTATTCAAAAAATTATTTGATTCTGTTTGAATTTGCGGCTGTTATCGTTTGCCATAGAAAATACCCTTTTAAAACATAAAACCGTTGCAGGTAAACGTGTCATGTTTTACCAAGAGAAAAGTACTTAATTTTGATAAACAAAAGTATCCTGCTAAGAAGCTCATAATAATCCACTGTAGAAACGTAGATGAAATATCTATAAATGAAGAGGCTAGTTAAACGGGGTGGGGGTAATTTTCTATTAATGAAAATTATAGTTGATGAGGGAGGGGAGAAATTTGTATGTGTACTACGTTATCGGCAACAAAGGAGTAGTTTTTTTGTTAAAATTCTTTCCCGGGCTGTTTAGCCGTAGTCCAATGTTTTCAGCAAAACCAGACGTTTCAGCAATGCCATCGACTGCCATCATCAGTAAAAATTGAGTGCGAAAACATGAGGTGGTATACGTTAGTGACCACTGTACTATGGTTAAGGCTGAAGAATAAACGATAACAGCTGCAAATTCAAACAGAATCAAAAATTTTGTTGCATACAGCCCTTATTTGTAGAGTACTCAAGACCTATTGTTTTTGGTGAAGATCGGTTAAGGGAAGTACTCTACAAATCAGAGCTGTATGCACAACATTATTTGATTCTGTTTGAATGTGCGGCAGTTATCGTTCGTCATAGAAAAAATTACCCTTGTTAAAACAAAACGTTGCAGGTAAACTACCCCTTCCCCTTAACCGATCTTTACCAAAAACAATAGGTCCTGAGTACTCTACAAATCAGGGCTGTATGCAAATAATCTTTTGATTCTGTTTGAATTTGCGGCTGTTATCGTTTGCCATAGAAAATACCCTTGTTAAAACATAAAAGGTTGCAGGTAAACTACCCCTTTCCCTTAACCGATCTTCACCAAAAACAATAGGTCTTGAGTACTCTAGAATTCAGGGCTGTATGCAAAAAAGTATTTGATTCTGTTTGAATTTGCGGCTCTTATCGTTTGCCATAAAAAAAATTTATAGACACACACAGAGACACTTTTCGAAAAATGACTTCTTTCATGTTTTGAGAGTAGTACAATCAGAATCTGCAATTATCTCGAACACAATTTTTTTGCCATCACCGTACTTCCATTTCCTTATGGAACATGGAAGTAAAAATTACCCTTGTTAAAACATAAAATGTTGCAGGTAAACTACCCCTTCCCATTAACCGATCTTTACCAAAAACAATAGGTCCTGAGTACTCTACAAATCAGGGCTGTATGCAAAACATTATTTGATTCTGTTTGAATTTGCGGCTGTTATCGTTTGCCATATAAAATACCCTTGTTAAAAAACGTTGCAGGTAAACTACCCCTTTCCCTTAACCGATCTTCACTAAAAACAATAGGTCTTGAGAACTCTACAATTTAGGGCTGTATGCAAATAATCTTTTGATTCTGTTTGAATTTGCGGCTGTTATCGTTTGCCATAGAAAATACCCTTGTTAAAACATAAAAGGTTGCAGGTAAACTACCCCTTTCCCTTAACCGATCTTCACCAAAAACAATAGGTCTTGAGTACTATAGAATTCAGGGCTGTATGCAAAAAAGTATTTGATTCTGTTTGAATTTGCGGCTCTTATCGTTGCCATAAAAAAAATTTATAGACACACACAGAGACACTTTTCGAAAAATGACTTTTTTCATGTTTTGAGAGTAGTACAATCAGAATCTGCAATTATCTCGAACACAATTTTTTTGCCATCACCGTACTTCCATTTCCTTATGGAACATGGAAGTAAAAATTACCCTTGTCAAAACATAAAATGTTGCAGGTAAACTACCCCTTCCCTCAACCGATCTTCACCAAAAACAATAGGTCGTGAGTACTCTACAAATCAGGGCTGTATGCAAAAAATTATTTGATTCTGTTTGAATTTGCGGCAGTTATCGTTTGCCATAGAAAAAAATCCACACACACACACACACACACACACACACACACACACACACACACACACACACACACACACACACACACACACACACACACACACCACACACACACACAGATAGACAGACAGACAGACAGACACACAGACACTTTTTGCGGAAAACGACTTTTTTTCATGTTTTGAGTGTAGTACAATCAGAATCTGCAATAATCTCGAACATGATTTTTTTTGCCATCACCATACTTCTATTTCCTTAAGGAATATGGAAGTAAATATCGGTATGGAGAACCATACATGACTTCCATATTCTAAGATTTATATTTAAAATCATTTTCGAAATGAAATATTACCATAGAAACTACTTCTTTCTACTTACTGCTTCAGCCTTAACCACAGTACTGTGGTCACTAACGTATACCACCTCACGTTATCGCACTCGATTTTCACTGATGATGGAAGTCGATGGCATTGCCGAAATGTCTGGTTTTGTAGAAAACATTGGACTACGGCCAAATATCCCGGGAAGGAATTTTAACAAAAACTACTTCTTTGTTGCCGATAACGTTGTACACATATATATCAGTGGCGAAGTTACATGGAGGCAATTGAGGCAATGCCTACCCTAAAAAATTTTGTAGAATAAAAATTATAAATACGTATGAACTACATAACGTAAAGATTATACATTGTTACTGCGACTGTCAAATTTATTAAACCGAAACGTGCTTTATTGAGCGACCGCTAGATGGTGACAGGTGAGATTCGGCATAGTTCGTTTAAAGCGAATGAGGCAACCTGAACTTGCCTCAGCGTTTTTTGTATACATCGTATGTAAGCAATGTAGTGGTGTGATAGGGAAGTGTAGGGAGGGGGGATTGTCCCGCGCTGTACACATAGAGCGTTGAGGCATGCCTCACTTCTGTGGTCCAAACAGTTAAGTTAAAGCGCCTGTGTTGTTTCTAAGTGTTTATTTTATGCGGTTATTAAAAGTGTCACTGTTATTCCGCTGCACTAACAGATGATCAAGATTGTTATTTGAATTATTTGTAACATTAAACATATATATAGAACCTAATCAAGTTTAAAAATTTGAAGTTCAATCAGTTGTATTATTGTGTATGACTAATACAAGGATTGTTCAATAGACACACGTATAGAGCTGTAAAGCATTTTTTATACAACGATATTAAAAGAAGTCTCCAATAACATTAAGACATGAGTTCCACTGTTGCGCTAACCTGTAGATTCCCTGCTAGTAAAATTCTTACGGCTGTTTGTGGAACCATTCGGTTACAGCAAACTCTACCTCAGCGTCCGATTTGACCCACCGTCCTTTTAGTGATTCCTTAAAAAAAATTTAAGATAAGATTTTTGCCTACCCATTCATTAACTACTAGCTTCGCCAGTAAGCAAATTGATGTCCATTTTTTCGGCTTGCACGCGTTATGTTGGTGTGGGTTTCGGCACTTTCCATTTAAAAAGCGTGCAAACGTAAGAAAATAAACATGAGTGAGGCCAGAAATAACGTGAATTGTGTGTGTGTGTGTGTGTGTCTTACCTGCCTTTTTATTGCCGTATTCAATGAAAAATATTATATTACATTAAAATGAAAAAATTTTAATTTTATTGCCTGGCAACAAAATTATTTTATTTTTAACAATTACCATTGTTTCAAAAAGTTTAAATAAATTTTCAAGTACTTTACTCTTGTTAAAACGTAAAAGGTTGCAGGTAAACTACCCCTTCCCCTTAACCGATCTTCACCAAAATCGAAAGTCATTGAGACCTCTACAATTCAGGGACGTATGCAAAAAATTATTTGATTCTGTTTGAATTTGCGGATGTTATCGTTTGCCATAGAAAATACGCTTGATAAAAAACGTTGCAGGTAAACTACCCCTTCCCCTTAACCGATCTTCACCAAAAACAATAGGTCTTGAGTACTCTACAAATCAGGGCTGTATGCAAAACATTATTTGATTCTGTTTGAATTTGCGGCTGTTATCGTTTGCCATAGAAAATACCCTTGTTAAAAAACGTAGCAGGTAAACTACCCCTTTCCCTCAACCGATCTTCACCAAAAACAATAGGTCTTGAGAACTCTACAATTTAGGGCTGTATGCAAATAATCGTTTGATTCTGTTTGAATTTGCGGCTGTTATCGTTTGCCATAGGAAATACCCTTGTTAAAACAAAATGTTACAGGTAAACCACCCCTTTCCCTTAACCGATCTTCACCAAAAGCAATAGGTCTTGAAAACTCTACAATTGAGGGCTGTATGCAAAAAAGTATTTGATTCTGTTTGAATTTGCGGCTCTTATCGTTTGCCATAAAAAAAATTTATAGACACACACAGAGACACTTTTCGAAAAATGACTTCTTTCATGTTTTGAGAGTAGTACAATCAGAATCTGCAATTATCTCGAACACAATTTTTTTGCCATCACCGTACTTCCATTTCCTTATGGAACATGGAAGTAAAAATTACCCTTGTTAAAACATAAAATGTTGCAGGTAAACTACCCCTTCCCCTTAACCGATCTTTACCAAAAACAATAGGTCCTGAGTACTCTACAAATCAGGGCTGTATGCAAAACATTATTTGATTCTGTTTGAATTTGCGGCTGTTATCGTTTGCCATATAAAATACCCTTGTTAAAAAAACGTTGCGGGTAAACTACCCCTTTCCCTTAACCGATCTTCACTAAAAACAATAGGTCTTGAGAACTCTACAATTTAGGGCTGTATGCAAATAATCTTTTGATTCTGTTTGAATTTGCGGCTGTTATCGTTTGCCATAGAAAATACCCTTGTTAAAACATAAAAGGTTGCAGGTAAACTACCCCTTTCCCTTAACCGATCTTCACCAAAAACAATAGGTCTTGAGTACTATAGAATTCAGGGCCGTATGCAAAAAAGTATTTGATTCTGTTTGAATTTGCGGCTCTTATCGTTTGCCATAAAAAAAATTTATAGACACACACAGAGACACTTTTCGAAAAATGACTTTTTTCATGTTTTGAGAGTAGTACAATCAGAATCTGCAATTATCTCGAACACAATTTTTCTCGAACTACAAATCAGGGCTGTATGCGAAACATTATTTAATTCTGTTTGAATTTGCGGCTGTTACCGTTTGCCAAAAAAAAATTTCCCTTGATAAAAAAAACCGTTGCAGGTAAACTACCCCTTTCCCTCAACCGATCTTCACCAAAAACAATAGGTCGTGAGTACTCTACAAATCAGGGCTGTATGCAAAAAATTATTTGATTCTGTTTGAATTTGCGGCAGTTATCGTTTGCCATAGAAAAAAATCCACACACACACACACACACACACACACACACACACACACACACACACACACACACACACACACACACACACACACACACACACACACACACACACACACACACACACACACACACACACACACACACACACACACACACACACTTTTCGGAAAACGACTTTTTTTCATGTTTTGAGTGTAGTACAATCAGAATCTGCAATAACCTCGAACACGATTTTTTTTGCCATCACCATACTTCCATTCCTTAAGGAATATGGAAGTAAAAATTACCCTTGATAAAAAAAGTTGCCGGTAAACTACCCCTTCTCCTTAACAGATCTTCACCAAAAACAATAGGTCTTGAGAACTCTACAATACAGAGTAACATGTAAAAAATTATTTGATTATGTTTGAATTTGCGGCTGTTATCGTTTGCCATAGAAAGTACCCTTAGTTAAAACATAAAACAATCCTGGTAAACTACCCATTCCCCTTAACCGATCTTCACCAAAAACAATAGGTCTTGAGAACTCGATAATTCAGGGCTGTATGCGAAACATTATTTGATTCTGTTTGAATTTGCGGCTGTTATCGTTTCCCAAAAAAAAATTACCCTTGATAAAAAAAACTGTTGCAGGTAAACTACCCCCTTCCCTCAACCAATCTTCACCAAAAACAATAGGTTGTGAGTACTCTACAAGTCAGGGTTGTATTCAAAAAATTATTTGATTCTGTTTGAATTTGCGGCTGTTATCGTTTGCCATAGAAAATACCCTTTTAAAACATAAAACCGTTGCAGGTAAACGTGTTATGTTTTACCAAGAGAAAAGTACTTAATTTTGATAAACAAAAGTATCCTGCTAAGAAGCTCATAATAATCCACTGTAGAAACGTAGATGAAATATCTATAAATGAAGAGGCTAGTTAAACGGGGTGGGGGTAATTTTCTATTAATGAAAATTATAGTTGATGAGGGAGGGGAGAAATTTTTATGTGTACTATGTTATTGGCAACAAAGGAGTAGTTTTTTTGTTAAAATTCTTTCCCGGGCTGTTTAGCCGTAGTCCAATGTTTTCAGCAAAACCAGACGTTTCCGCAATGCCATCGACTGCCATCATCAGTGAAAATCGAGTGCGAAAACATGAGGTGGTATACGTTAGTGACCACTGTACTATGGTTAAGGCTGAAGAATAAACGATAACAGCTGCAAATTCAAACAGAATCAAAAATTTTGTTGCATACAGCCCTTATTTGTAGAAAACGACTTTTTTTCATGTTTTGAGTGTAGTACAATCAGAATCTGCAATAATCTCGAACATGATTTTTTTTGCCATCACCATACTTCTATTTCCTTAAGGAATATGGAAGTAAAAATTACCCTTGATAAAAAAAGTTGCCGGTAAACTACCCCTTCCCCTTAACAGATCTTCACCAAAAACAATAGGTCTTGAGTACTCTAGAATTCAGGGCTGTATGCAAAAAAGTATTTGATTCTGTTTGAATTTGCGGCTCTTATCGTTGCCATAA
Organism: Magicicada septendecula; assembly: GCA_034769895.1. NCBI lineage: Eukaryota > Metazoa > Arthropoda > Insecta > Hemiptera > Cicadidae > Magicicada > Magicicada septendecula. The sequence continues at coordinate 620,226,290 of CM068367.1, read as the reverse complement.
AAAAAATTTATAGACACACACAGAGACACTTTTCGAAAAATGACTTTTTTCATGTTTTGAGAGTAGTACAATCAGAATCTGCAATTATCTCGAACACAATTTTTTTGCCATCACCGTACTTCCATTTCCTTATGGAACATGGAAGTAAAAATTACCCTTGTTAAAACATAAAATGTTGCAGGTAAACTACCCCTTCCCTCAACCGATCTTCACCAATAACAATAGGTCGTGAGTACTCTACAAATCAGGGCTGTATGCAAAAAATTATTTGATTCTGTTTGAATTTGCGGCTGTTATCGTTTGCCATAGGAAAAAAATCTACACACACACACACACACACACACACACACACACACACACACACACACACACACACACACACACACACACACACACACACACACACACACACACACACACACACACACACACACACACACACACTTTTTGCGGAAAACGACTTTTTTTCATGTTTTGAGTGTAGTACAATCAGAATCTGCAATAATCTCGAACATGATTTTTTTTGCCATCACCATACTTCTATTTCCTTAAGGAATATGGAAGTAAATATCGGTATGGAGAACCATACATGACTTCCATATTCTAAGATTTATATTTAAAATCATTTTCGAAATGAAATATTACCATAGAAACTACTTCTTTCTACTTACTGCTTCAGCCTTAACCACAGTACTGTGGTCACTAACGTATACCACCTCACGTTATCGCACTCGATTTTCACTGATGATGGAAGTCGATGGCATTGCCGAAATGTCTGGTTTTGTAGAAAACATTGGACTACGGCCAAATATCCCGGGAAGGAATTTTAACAAAAACTACTTCTTTGTTGCCGATAACGTTGTACACATATATATCAGTGGCGAAGTTACATGGAGGCAATTGAGGCAATGCCTACCCTAAAAAATTTTGTAGAATAAAAATTATAAATACGTATGAACTACATAACGTAAAGATTATACATTGTTACTGCGACTGTCAAATTTATTAAACCGAAACGTGCTTTATTGAGCGACCGCTAGATGGTGACAGGTGAGATTCGGCATAGTTCGTTTAAAGCGAATGAGGCAACCTGAACTTGCCTCAGCGTTTTTTGTATACATCGTATGTAAGCAATGTAGTGGTGTGATAGGGAAGTGTAGGGAGGGGGGATTGTCCCGCGCTGTACACATAGAGCGTTGAGGCATGCCTCACTTCTGTGGTCCAAACAGTTAAGTTAAAGCGCCTGTGTTGTTTCTAAGTGTTTATTTTATGCGGTTATTAAAAGTGTCACTGTTATTCCGCTGAACTAACAGATGATCAAGATTGTTATTTGAATTATTTGTAACATTAAACATATATATAGAACCTAATCAAGTTTAAAAATTTGAAGTTCAATCAGTTGTATTATTGTGTATGACTAATACAAGGATTGTTCAATAGACACACGTATAGAGCTGTAAAGCATTTTTTATACAACGATTTTAAAAGAAGTCTCCAATAACATTAAGACATGAGTTCCACTGTTGCGCTAACCTGTAGATTCCCTGCTAGTAAAATTCTTACGGCTGTTTGTGGAACCATTCGGTTACAGCAAACTCTACCTCAGCGTCCGATTTGACCCACCGTCCTTTTAGTGATTCCTTAAAAAAAAATTAAGATAAGATTTTTGCCTACCCATTCATTAACTACTAGCTTCGCCAGTAAGCAAATTGATGTCCATTTTTTCGGCTTGCACGCGTTATGTTGGTGTGGGTTTCGGCACTTTCCATTTAAAAAGCGTGCAAACGTAAGAAAATAAACATGAGTGAGGCCAGAAATAACGTGAATTTTGTGTGTGTGTGTGTGTGTGTGTGTGTGTGTGTGTGTGTGTGTGTGTGTGTGTGTCTTACCTGCCTTTTTATTGCCGTATTCAATGAAAAATATTATATTACATTAAAATGAAAAAATTTTAATTTTATTGCCTGGCAACAAAATTATTTTATTTTTAACAATTACCATTGTTTCAAAAAGTTTAAATAAATTTTCAAGTACTTTACTCTTGTTAAAACGTAAAAGGTTGCAGGTAAACTACCCCTTCCCCTTAACCGATCTTCACCAAAATCGAAAGTCATTGAGACCTCTACAATTCAGGGACGTATGCAAAAAATTATTTGATTCTGTTTGAATTTGCGGCTGTTATCGTTTGCCATAGAAAATACGCTTGATAAAAAACGTTGCAGGTAAACTACCCCTTCCCCTTAACCGATTTTCACAATAGGTCTTGAGTACTCTACAAATCAGGGCTGTATGCAAAACATTATTTGATTCTGTTTGAATTTGCGGCTGTTATCGTTTGCCATAGGAAATACCCTTGTTAAAACATAAAACGTTACAGGTAAACTACCCCTTTCCCTTAACCGATCTTCACCAAAAAAAAAAGGTCTTGAGTACTCTACAAATCAGGGCTGTATGCAAAACATTATTTGATTCTGTTTGAATTTGCGGCTGTTATCGTTTGCCATAGAAAATACCCTTGTTAAAAAAACGTTGCAGGTAAACTACCCCTTTCCCTCAACCGATCTTCACCAAAAACAATAGGTCTTGAGAACTCTACAATTTAGGGCTGTATGCAAATAATCGTTTGATTCTGTTTGAATTTGCGGCTGTTATCGTTTGCCATAGGAAATACCCTTGTTAAAACAAAATGTTACAGGTAAACCACCCCTTTCCCTTAACCGATCTTCACCAAAAGCAATAGGTCTTGAAAACTCTACAATTGAGGACTATATGCGAAACATTATTTGATTCTGTTTGAATTTGTGGCTGTTATCGTTTGCCAAACAAATAAAATTACCCTTGCTAAAAAAAAACCGTTGCTGGTAAACTACCCCTTTCCCTCAACCGATCTTCACCAAAAACAATAGGTCGCGAGTACTCAGCAAATCAGGGCTGTATGCAAAAAATTATTTGATTCTGTTTGAATTTGCGGCAGTTATCGTTTGCCATAGAAAAAAAATCTACAGACAGACAGACAGACAGACAGACAGACAGACACACACACAGACACTTTTCGGAAAACGACTTTTTTTCATGTTTTGAGTGTAGTAGAATCAGAATCTGCAATAATCTCGAACACGATTTTTTTTGCCATCACCATACTTCCATTCCTTAAGGAATATGGAAGTAAAAATTACCCTTGATAAAAAAAGTTGCCGGTAAACTACCCCTTCCCCTTAACAGATCTTCACCAAAAACAATAGGTCTTGAGAACTCTACAATTCAGAGTAACATGTAAAAAATTATTTGATTATGTTTGAATTTGCGGCTGTTATCGTTTGCCATAGAAAGTACCCTTAGTTAAAACATAAAACAATCCTGGTAAACTACCCATTCCCCTTAACCGATCTTCACCAAAAACAATAGGTCTTGAGAACTCGATAATTCAGGGCTGTATGCGAAACATTATTTGATTCTGTTTGAATTTGCGGCTGTTATCGTTTCCCAAAAAAAAATTACCCTTGATAAAAAAAACTGTTGCAGGTAAACTACCCCTTTCCCTCAACCAATCTTCACCAAAAACAATAGGTTGTGAGTACTCTACAAGTCAGGGTTGTATTCAAAAAATTATTTGATTCTGTTTGAATTTGCGGCTGTTATCGTTTGCCATAGAAAATACCCTTTTAAAACATAAAACCGTTGCAGGTAAACGTGTTATGTTTTACCAAGAGAAAAGTACTTAATTTTGATAAACAAAAGTATCCTGCTAAGAAGCTCATAATAATCCACTGTAGAAACGTAGATGAAATATCTATAAATGAAGAGGCTAGTTAAACGGGGTGGGGGTAATTTTCTATTAATGAAAATTATAGTTGATGAGGGAGGGGAGAAATTTTTATGTGTACTATGTTATTGGCAACAAAGGAGTAGTTTTTTTGTTAAAATTCTTTCCCGGGCTGTTTAGCCGTAGTCCAATGTTTTCAGCAAAACCAGACGTTTCGGCAATGCCATCGACTGCCATCATCAGTGAAAATCGAGTGCGAAAACATGAGGTGGTATACGTTAGTGACCACTGTACTATGGTTAAGGCTGAAGAATAAACGATAACAGCTGCAAATTCAAACAGAATCAAAAATTTTGTTGCATACAGCCCTTATTTGTAGAGTACTCAAGACCTATTGTTTTTGGTGAAGATCGGTTAAGGGAAGTACTCTACAAATCAGAGCTGTATGCACAACATTATTTGATTCTGTTTGAATGTGCGGCAGTTATCGTTCGTCATAGAAAAAATTACCCTTGTTAAAACAAAACGTTGCAGGTAAACTACCCCTTCCCCTTAACCGATCTTTACCAAAAACAATAGGTCCTGAGTACTCTACAAATCAGGGCTGTATGCAAATAATCTTTTGATTCTGTTTGAATTTGCGGCTGTTATCGTTTGCCATAGAAAATACCCTTGTTAAAACATAAAAGGTTGCAGGTAAACTACCCCTTTCCCTTAACCGATCTTCACCAAAAACAATAGGTCTTGAGTACTCTAGAATTCAGGGCTGTATGCAAAAAAGTATTTGATTCTGTTTGAATTTGCGGCTCTTATCATTTGCCATAAAAAAATTTATAGACGCACACAGAGACACTTTTCGAAAAATGACTTCTTTCATGTTTTGAGAGTAGTACAATCAGAATCTGCAATTATCTCGAACACAATTTTTTTGCCATCACCGTACTTCCATTTCCTTATGGAACATGGAAGTAAATATCGGTATGGAGAACCATACATGACTTCCATATTCTAAGATTTATATTTAAAATCATTTTCAGCCAAACAGCCAGGCTGTGTCTTACCTGCCTTTTTATTGCTGTATTAAATGAAAAATATTATATTACATTAAAATGAAAAAATTATAATTTTATTGCCTGGCAACAAAATTATTTTATTTTTAACAATTACCATTGTTTCAAAAAGTTTAAATAAATTTTCAAGTACTTTACTCTTGTTAAAACGTAAAAGGTTGCAGGTAAACTACCCCTTCCCCTTAACCGATCTTCACCAAAATCGAAAGTCATTGAGACCTCTACAATTCAGGGACGTATGCAAAAAATTATTTGATTCTGTTTGAATTTGCGGCTGTTATCGTTTGCCATAGAAAATACGCTTGATAAAAAAACGTTGCAGGTAAACTACCCCCTCCCCTTAACCGATCTTCACCAAAAACAATAGGTCTTGAGTACTCTACAAATCAGGGCTGTATGCAAAACATTATTTGATTCTGTTTGAATTTGCGGCTGTTATCGTTTGCCATAGAAAATACGCTTGATAAAAAAACGTTGCAGGTAAACTACCCCTTCCCCTTAACCGATCTTCACCAAAAACAATAGGTCTTGAGTACTCTACAAATCAGGGCTGTATGCAAAACATTATTTGATTCTGTTTGAATTTACGGCTGTTATCGTTTGCCATAGAAAATACCCTTGTTAAAAAAACGTTGCAGGTAAACTACCCCTTTCCCTCAACCGATCTTCACCAAAAACAATAGGTCTTGAGAACTCTACAATTTACGGCTGTATGCAAATAATCGTTTGATTCTGTTTGAATTTGCGGCTGTTATCGTTTGCCATAGGAAATACCCTTGTTAAAACATAAAACGTTACAGGTAAACTACCCCTTTCCCTTAACCGATCTTCACCAAAACAACAGGTCTTGAGAACTCTGCAATTCAGGGCTGCATGCGAAACATTATTTGATTCTGTTTGAATTTGCGGCTGTTATCGTTTGCCAAAAAAAAAAAATTTCCATTGATAAAAAAAAACCGTTGCAGGTAAACTACCCCTTTCCCTCAACCGATCTTCACCAAAAACAATAGGTCTTGAGTACTCTACAAATCAGGGTTGTATGCAAAAAATTATTTGATTCTGTTTGAATTTGCGGCAGTTATCGTTTGCCATAGAAAAAAATCTACAGACAGACAGACAGACAGACAGACAGACAGACACACACACACACACTTTTCGGAAAACGACTTTTTTTCATGTTTTGAGTGTAGTAGAATCAGAATCTGCAATAATCTCGAACACGATTTTTTTTGCCATCACCATACTTCCATTCCTTAAGGAATATGGAAGTAAAAATTACCCTTGTTAAAACATAAAATGTTGCAGGTAAACTACCCCTTCCCTCAACCGATCTTCACCAAAAACAATAGGTCGTGAGTACTCTACAAATCAGGGCTGTATGCAAAAATTATTTGATTCTGTTTGAATTTGCGGCTGTTATCGTTTGCCATAGAAAAAAATCTACACACACACACACACACACACACACACACACACACACACACACACACACACACACACACACACACACACACACACACACACACACACACACACACTTTTTGCGGAAAACGACTTTTTTTCATGTTTTGAGTGTAGTACAATCAGAATCTGCAATAATCTCGAACATGATTTTTTTTGCCATCACCATACTTCTATTTCCTTAAGGAATATGGAAGTAAAAATTACCCTTGATAAAAAAAGTTGCCGGTAAACTACCCCTTCCCCTTAACAGATCTTCACCAAAAACAATAGTTCTTGAGAACTCTACAATTCAGAGTAACATGTAAAAAATTATTTGATTATGTTTGAATTTGCGGCTGTTATCGTTTGCCATAGAAAGTACCCTTAGTTAAAACATAAAACGATCCTGGTAAACTACCCCTTTCCCTTAACCGATCTTCACCAAAAACAATAGGTCTTGAGAACTCAATAATTCAGGGCTGTATGCGAAACATTATTTGATTCTGTTTGAATTTGCGGCTGTTATCGTTTCCCTAAAAAAAATTACCCTTGATAAAAAAAACTGTTGCGGGTAAACTACCCCTTTCCCTCAACCAATCTTCACCAAAAACAATAGGTTGTGAGTACTCTACAAGTCAGGGTTGTATTCAAAAAATTATTTGATTCTGTTTGAATTTGCGGCTGTTATCGTTTGCCATAGAAAATACCCTTTTAAAACATAAAACCGTTGCAGGTAAACGTGTTATGTTTTACCAAGAGAAAAGTACTTAATTTTGATAAACAAAAGTATCCTGCTAAGAAGCTCATAATAATCCACTGTAGAAACGTAGATGAAGTATCTATAAATGAAGAGGCTAGTTAAACGGGGTGGGGGTAATTTTCTATTAATGAAAATTATAGTTGATGAGGGAGGGGAGAAATTTTTATGTGTACTACGTTATTGGCAACAAAGGAGTAGTTTTTTTGTTAAAATTCTTTCCCGGGCTGCTTAGCCGTAGTCCAATGTTTTCAGCAAAACCAGACGTTTCGGCAATGCCATCGACTGCCACATCAGTGAAAATCGAGTGCGAAAACATGAGGTGGTATACGTTAGTGACCACTGTACTATGGTTAAGGCTGAAGAATAAACGATAACAGCTGCAAATTCAAACAGAATCAAAAAATTTTTTTGCATACAGCCCTTATTTGTAGAGTACTCAAGACCTATTGTTTTTGGTGAAGATCGGTTAAGGGAAGTACTCTACAAATCAGAGCTGTATGCACAACATTATTTGATTCTGTTTGAATGTGCGGCAGTTATCGTTCGTCATAGAAAAAATTACCCTTGTTAAAACAAAACGTTGCAGGTAAACTACCCCTTCCCCTTAACCGATCTTTACCAAAAACAATAGGTCCTGAGTACTCTACAAATCAGGGCTGTATGCAAAACATTATTTGATTCTGTTTGAATTTGCGGCTGTTATCGTTTGCCATATAAAATACCCTTGTTAAAAAAACGTTGCAGGTAAACTACCCCTTTCCCTTAACCGATCTTCACCAAAAACAATAGGTCTTGAGAACTCTACAATTTAGGGCTGTATGCAAATAATCTTTTGATTCTGTCTGAATTTGCGGCTGTTATCGTTTGCCATAGAAAATACCCTAGTTAAAACATAAAAGGTTGCAGGTAAACTACCCCTTTCCCTTAACCGATCTTCACCAAAAACAATAGGTCTTGAGTACTCTAGAATTCAGGGCTGTATGCAAAAAAGTATTTGATTCTGTTTGAATTTGCGGCTCTTATCGTTTGCCATAAAAAAAATTTATAGACACACACAGAGACACTTTTCGAAAAATGACTTCTTTCATGTTTTGAGAGTAGTACAATCAGAATCTGCAATTATCTCGAACACAATTTTTTTGCCATTACCGTACTTCCATTTCCTTATGGAACATGGAAGTAAAAATTACCCTTGTTAAAACATAAAATGTTGCAGGTAAACTACCCCTTCCCTCAACCGACCTTCACCAAAAACAATAGGTCGTGAGTACTCTACAAATCAGGGCTGTATGCAAAAAATTATTTGATTCTGTTTGAATTTGCGGGTGTTATCGTTTGCCATAGAAAAAAATCTACACACACACACACACACACACACACACACACACACACACACACACACACACACACACACACACACACACACACACACACACACACACACACACACACACACACACACACACACAGAGATAGACAGACACACAGACACTTTTTGCGGAAAACGACTTTTTTTCATGTTTTGAGTGTAGTACAATCAGAATCTGCAATAATCTCGAACATGATTTTTTTTGCCATCACCATACTTCTATTTCCTTAAGGAATATGGAAGTAAAAATTACCCTTGATAAAAAAAGTTGCCGGTAAACTACCCCTTCCCCTTAACAGATCTTCACCAAAAACAATAGGTCTTGAGAACTCTACAATTCAGAGTAACATGTAGAAAATTATTTGATTATGTTTGAATTTGCGGCTGTTATCGTTTGCCATAGAAAGTACCCTTAGTTAAAACATAAAACGATCCTGGTAAACTACCCCTTTCCCTTAACCGATCTTCATTAAAAACAATAGGTCTTGAGAACTCGATAATTCAGGGCCGTATGCGAAACATTATTTGATTCTGTTTGAATTTGCGGCTGTTATCGTTTCCCAAAAAAAAATTACCCTTGATAAAAAAAACTGTTGCAGGTAAACTACCCCTTTCCCTCAACCAATCTTCACCAAAAACAATAGGTTGTGAGTACTCTACAAGTCAGGGTTGTATTCAAAAAATTATTTGATTCTGTTTGAATTTGCGGCTGTTATCGTTTGCCATAGAAAATACCCTTTTAAAACATAAAACCGTTGCAGGTAAACGTGTTATGTTTTACCAAGAGAAAAGTACTTAATTTTGATAAACAAAAGTATCCTGCTAAGAAGCTCATAATAATCCACTGTAGAAACGTAGATGAAGTATCTATAAATGAAGAGGCTAGTTAAACGGGGTGGGGGTAATTTTCTATTAATGAAAATTATAGTTGATGAGGGAGGGGAGAAATTTTTATGTGTACTACGTTATTGGCAACAAAGGAGTAGTTTTTTTGTTAAAATTCTTTCCCGGGCTGCTTAGCCGTAGTCCAATGTTTTCAGCAAAACCAGACGTTTCGGCAATGCCATCGACTGCCACATCAGTGAAAATCGAGTGCGAAAACATGAGGTGGTATACGTTAGTGACCACTGTACTATGGTTAAGGCTGAAGAATAAACGATAACAGCTGCAAATTCAAACAGAATCAAAAAATTTTTTTGCATACAGCCCTTATTTGTAGAGTACTCAAGACCTATTGTTTTTGGTGAAGATCGGTTAAGGGAAGTACTCTACAAATCAGAGCTGTATGCACAACATTATTTGATTCTGTTTGAATGTGCGGCAGTTATCGTTCGTCATAGAAAAAATTACCCTTGTTAAAACAAAACGTTGCAGGTAAACTACCCCTTCCCCTTAACCGATCTTTACCAAAAACAATAGGTCCTGAGTACTCTACAAATCAGGGCTGTATGCAAAACATTATTTGATTCTGTTTGAATTTGCGGCTGTTATCGTTTGCCATATAAAATACCCTTGTTAAAAAAACGTTGCAGGTAAACTACCCCTTTCCCTTAACCGATCTTCACCAAAAACAATAGGTCTTGAGAACTCTACAATTTAGGGCTGTATGCAAATAATCTTTTGATTCTGTCTGAATTTGCGGCTGTTATCGTTTGCCATAGAAAATACCCTAGTTAAAACATAAAATGTTGCAGGTAAACTACCCCTTCCCTCAACCGACCTTCACCAAAAACAATAGGTCGTGAGTACTCTACAAATCAGGGCTGTATGCAAAAAATTATTTGATTCTGTTTGAATTTGCGGGTGTTATCGTTTGCCATAGAAAAAAATCTACACACACACACACACACACACACACACACACACACACACACACACACACACACACACACACACACACACACACACACACACACACACACACACACACACACACACAGAGATAGACAGACACACAGACACTTTTTGCGGAAAACGACTTTTTTTCATGTTTTGAGTGTAGTACAATCAGAATCTGCAATAATCTCGAACATGATTTTTTTTGCCATCACCATACTTCTATTTCCTTAAGGAATATGGAAGTAAAAATTACCCTTGATAAAAAAAGTTGCCGGTAAACTACCCCTTCCCCTTAACAGATCTTCACCAAAAACAATAGGTCTTGAGAACTCTACAATTCAGAGTAACATGTAGAAAATTATTTGATTATGTTTGAATTTGCGGCTGTTATCGTTTGCCATAGAAAGTACCCTTAGTTAAAACATAAAACGATCCTGGTAAACTACCCCTTTCCCTTAACCGATCTTCATTAAAAACAATAGGTCTTGAGAACTCGATAATTCAGGGCTGTATGCGAAACATTATTTGATTCTGTTTGAATTTGCGGCTGTTATCGTTTCCCCAAAAAAAATTACCCTTGATAAAAAAAACTGTTGCAGGTAAACTACCCCTTTCCCTCAACCAATCTTCACCAAAAACAATAGGTTGTGAGTACTCTACAAGTCAGGGTTGTATTCAAAAAATTATTTGATTCTGTTTGAATTTGCGGCTGTTATCGTTTGCCATAGAAAATACCCTTTTAAAACATAAAACCGTTGCAGGTAAACGTGTTATGTTTTACCAAGAGAAAAGTACTTAATTTTGATAAACAAAAGTATCCTGCTAAGAAGCTCATAATAATCCACTGTAGAAACGTAGATGAAATATCTATAAATGAAGAGGCTAGTTAAACGGGGTGGGGGTAATTTTCTGTTAATGAAAATTATAGTTGATGAGGGAGGGGAGAAATTTTTATGTGTACAACGTTATCGGCAACAAAGGAGTAGTTTTTTTGTTAAAATTCTTTCCCGGGCTGTTTAGCCGTAGTCCAATGTTTTCAGCAAAACCAGACGTTTCGGCAATGCCATCGACTGCCATCATCAGTGAAAATCGAGTGCGAAAACATGAGGGGGTATACGTTAGTGACCACTGTACTATGGTTAAGGCTGAAGAATAAACGATAACAGCTGCAAATTCAAACAGAATCAAAAATTTTTTTGCATACAGCCCTTATTTGTAGAGTACTCAAGACCTATTGTTTTTGGTGAAGATCGGTTAAGGGAAGTACTCTACAAATCAGAGCTGTATGCACAACATTATTTGATTCTGTTTGAATGTGCGGCAGTTATCGTTCGTCATAGAAAAAATTACCCTTGTTAAAACAAAACGTTGCAGGTAAACTACCCCTTCCCCTTAACCGATCTTTACCAAAAACAATAGGTCCTGAGTACTCTACAAATCAGGGTTGTATGCAAAACATTATTTGATTCTGTTTGAATTTGCGGCTGTTATCGTTTGCCATATAAAATACCCTTGTTAAAAAAACGTTGACGGTAAACTACCCCTTTCCCTTAACCGATCTTCACCAAAAACAATAGGTCTTGAGAACTCTACAATTTAGGGCTGTATGCAAATAATCTTTTGATTCTGTTTGAATTTGCGGCTGTTATCGTTTGCCATAGAAAATACCCTTGTTAAAACATAAAAGGTTGCAGGTAAACTACCCCTTTCCCTTAACCGATCTTCACCAAAAACAATAGGTCTTGAGTAGTCTAGAATTCAGGGCTGTATGCAAAAAAGTATTTGATTCTGTTTGAATTTGCGGCTCTTATCGTTTGCCATAAAAAAATTTATAGACACACAGAGAGACTCTTTCGCTCTTTTCGAAAAATGACTTTTTTCATGTTTTGAGAGTAGTACAATCAGAATCTGCAATTATCTCGAACACAATTTTTTTGCCATCACCGTACTTCCATTTCCTTATGGAACATGGAAGTAAAAATTACCCTTGTTAAAACATAAAATGTTGCAGGTAAACTACCCCTTCCCTCAACTGATCTTCACCAAAAACAATAGGTCGTGAGTACTCTACAAATCAGGGCTGTATGCAAAAAATTATTTGATTCTGTTTGAATTTGCGGCTGTTATCGTTTGCCATAGAAAAAAATCCACACACACACACACACACACACACACACACACACACACACACACACACACACACACACACACACACACACACACACACACACACACACACACACACACACACACACACACACACACACACACACACACACACACACACACAGATAGACAGACAGACACACAGACACTTTTTGCGGAAAACGACTTTTTTTCATGTTTTGAGTGTAGTACAATCAGAATCTGCAATAATCTCGAACATGATTTTTTTTGCCATCACCATACTTCTATTTCCTTAAGGAATATGGAAGTAAAAATTACCCTTGATAAAAAAAGTTGCCGGTAAACTACCCCTTCCCCTTAACGGATCTTCACCAAAAACAATAGGTCTTGAGAACTCTACAATTCAGAGTAACATGTAAAAAATTATTTGATTATGTTTGAATTTGCGGCTGTTATCGTTTTCCATAGAAAGTACCCTTAGTTAAAACATAAAACGTTCCTGGTAAACTACCCCTTTCCCTTACCCGATTTTCACCAAAAACTATAGGCCTTGAGAACACTACAATTCAGGGCTGTATGCAAAAAATTATTTGATTCTGTTTGAATTTGCGGCTGTTATCGTTTGCCATAGCAAAAATTATCCTTGATAAGAAAAACGTTGCAGGTAAACTACCCCTTCCCGTTAACCGATCTTCACCAAAAACAATAGGTCTTGAGTGCTCTACAAATCAGGACTGTGTGCAAACAATTATTTGATTTAGTTTGAATTTGTGGCTCTTATCGTTTGCCATAAAAATACCCTTTTAAAACATAAAACGTTGCAGGTAAACTACCCCTTTCCCTTAACCTACCTTCACCAAAAACAATAGATCTTCAGTACTCTACAAATCAAGGCTGTATGCACAAAATTATTTGATTATGTTCAAATTTGCGGCTCTTATCGTTTGCCATAGAAAATACCCTTTTAAAACATAAAACGTTGCAGGTAAACTACCCCTTTCCCTTAACCCATCTTCACCAAAAACAACAGGTCTTGAGAACTCTATAATTCAGGGCTGTATGCGAAACATTATTTCATTCTGTTTGAATTTGCGGCTGTTATCGTTTGCCATAGAAAAAAAATTACCCTTGATAAAAAAACCGTTGCAGGTAAACTACCCCTTTCCCTCAACCAATCTTCAGCAAAAACAATAGGTTGTGAGTACTCTACAAATCAGGGTTGTATTCAAAAAATTATTTGATTCTGTTTGAATTTGCGGCTGTTACCGTTTGCCATAGAAAAAAATCTACACACACACACACACACACACACACACACACTCTCTCTCTCTCTCTCTCTCTCTCTCTCTCTCTCTCTCTCTCTCTCTCTTTTCGAGAAACGACTTTTTTCATGTTTTGAGTGTAGTACAATCAGAATCTTGAGTGCTCTACAATAGGTCTTGAGTGCTCTACAAATCAGGACTGTGTGCAAACAATTATTTGATTCTGTTTGAATTTGCGGCAGTTATCGTTTGCCATAGAAACAAAATCTACACACACACACACACACACACACACACACACACACACACACACACACACACACACACACACACACACACACACACACACACACACACACACACACACACACACACACACACACTTTTCGAAAAACGATTTTTTTCATGTTTTGAGTGTAGTACAATCAGAATCTGCAATAATCTCGAACAAGATTTTTTTTGCCATCACCATACTTCCATTTCCTTAGAAACATGGAAGTAAAACTACCTTGCAAACTACAAATATTTAAACAGTGTTTGAAAGTGATATTATTTATAACCCTAAGCAGTTCACGTTCCTAAACTTAAATTCTTAATAAATTATATATTATTAAACGCATGGATTACTAAATAAAATATATTTGTTCCCTACCTTGGATTAGTTTATTTGCTTCTCCTCTCCTTTTGCTTGGGAAAATGGTCAATAACTAATTCATTAAAGTTAGGAGTTATTTTTAACATTTTTTTTTCTATTGAACACATTCCCAGAGCACTTAGTCTGTCCTCTTCATTGTATTACGTGTAATGTTTTAATGCGTTTTTGAGAAACATCATTCACTTTCTGCTGTAGTCATAGGGATTGTACAAATAATGTTTAATAGTTTTACCAGTTCGAGAAAAACAGTAACTAGATTGTTTTCACATACAAAATTGAGTAGAACCATTCCGCCAGTTGCCTTTGTGAAGTCGAGCCTGCTGTATAGAACTACCAGTTCATGTCTTAACGCAGTTTCATTTAAATTAAATTGTTTAGCAGCAATTTGTAACTGTGTTTCTGGAAATATAAGCTGATGTTTAGAAAACAGGGTTGGTTGCAACAAAACTGCTATTGCTAAATGGTCTGAAAATGAAAATCTGTCGTCTATGTTGGTAACTATTATGTCACAAACTTCTTTAGCTGCAGTCTTCTTGCTTTCATCAAAACGTGACCTTTTTGGATTTTGAGATGATTCTCCAAAATCGTTTGTTGCAGACAGACTGGCATCAAAATCAATATAATCTCCGACATTTTGAATGTGTGACTTGAATGAGGCAACATACTGGTGTTTTAATACTGTCAATTTCTACTTGCTGTAATTGATTAAACAAAATGTCCCAGGCTGGCATAATTTTGTTGAAAAATGTTAACCAAAAATTAAAATCATCATTATTGAATGTGTGTTTCAGTCCTAATGCTTTCTGAACAGTGGACTTGTCACACTCGTCATCATCTATGGTTTTTTCAAGAGCAGCGGAAATGTCATTTTTATGAATAAATACTGTTGTCACACAACGGGATTTAAAATTCCACCTGATATTACAACATTTTGGGAGACATTTCTTTACTACTTCATCAAGTATGGCAGTTCGTTTGGAAGATCTGGATAAAATTGTTGTTAAGCCATCTTAATTACAGAAAAATATTTTTACTTGCTTGTTTTGTGATGCAGAGCGCTCAATAATTAAGTTTAGTTGATGGGTATAGCAGTGTATATACTGGGCATTCTTGTACATGGCTTTACCTTTAACTTTTGCTTGAACACTGTTATGTTTTCCACTCATTACTGCTGCCCCATCGTAACTTTGTGCAATAATTTTACTAGGCATCTTATCAAGTTCTAATTTTGCTAATTCTTCAAAAATAGTATTACTAATACCTTCAGCGGAGTGATCTTGTGGACTGACAAAACTGATAAATCTCTCATGTAATTTTCCATTCAATTCATACCTCACAACTAACACCATTTGTGACAGAGTGGTAAAAATCCGTGGTTTCATCTGCTTCAATTGAAATGTAGTCAGTTTCATTTATTTCTTTTTTTATTAGTCCAATGCACACTGCATAAATAGAATCAAAAATTTCATTTTGAATTGTTTTAGAAAGACCAACGAAAACCCTATTGTTTGTTTTTACTTCCATGTTCCATAAGGAAATGGAAGTACGGTGATGGCAAAAAAATTGTGTTCGAGATAATTGCAGATTCTGATTGTACTACTCTCAAAACATGAAAAAAGTCATTTTTCGAAAAGTGTCTCTGTGTGTGTCTATAAATTTTTTTTATGGCAAACGATAAGAGCCGCAAATTCAAACAGAATCAAATATTTTTTTGCATACAGCCCTGAATTCTAGAGTACTCAAGACCTATTGTTTTTGCTGAAGATCGGTTAAGGGAAAGGGGTAGTTTACCTGCAACGTTTTCTTTTATCAAGGGTAATTTTTTTTTCTATGGCAAACGATAACAGCCGCAAATTCAAACAGAATCAAATAATGTTTCGCATACAGCCCTGAATTGTAGAGTTCTCAAGACCTATTGTTTTTGGTGAAGATTGGTTAAGGTTAGGAGTAGTTTACCTGCAACGTTTTATGTTTTAAAAGGGTAATTTTATTTCTATGACGAACGATAACTGTCTCACATTCAAACAGAATCAATAATGTTTTGCATGCATCCCTAAATTGTAGAGGACTCAAGACCTATTGATTTTGGTGAAGATCAGTTAAGAGAAAGGGGTAGTTTACCTGCAACATTTTATGTGATAACAAGGTTAAGTTTTTCTATGACGAACGATAACTGTCGTAAATTCAAACAGAATCAAATACTTTTTTGCACACCTTCCTGAATTACAGATTACTCAAGGTCTGTTGATTTTGGTGAAGATCGGTTAAGAGAAAAGGGTAGTTTACCTGCAACGTTTTATGTTTTTAAAGGGTAATTTTATTTTTATGATGAATGATAACTGCCGCATATTGAAAGAGAATCAAATAATTTTTTGCATACATTGCTGAAGTTATAAGTACTCAAGGTCTGTTCATTTTGGTGAAGATCGGTTAAGGGAAAGGGGTAGTTTACCTGCCACCTTTAATGTTATAACAAGAGTAATTGTTTCTATGACGAACGATAACTGCCGCACATTCAAACAGAATCAATAATGTTTTTGCATGCATACCTGAATTGTAGAGGACTCAAGACCTATTGATTTTGGTGAAGATCAGTTAAGGGAAAGGGGTAATGTACCTGCAACGTTTTGTGTTTTAACAAGGGTAATTTTTTCTATGATGAATGATAACTGCCGCACATTCACACAGAATCAAATAATTTTATGCATATGTCCCTGAACTTTAGAGGAATCAAGGGCTGTTGATTTTGGTGAAGATCGGTTAAGGGAAAGGGGTAGTTTACCTGCAACATTTTATGTTTTAACAAGAGTAATTTTTTCACGACGAACGATAACTGCCTTAAATTCAAGCAGAATCAAATAATTTTTTACCCATTTGCCTGAGTTGTAGAGGACTCAAGGCCTATTGATTTTGGTGAAGATCGGTTATGGGGAAAGGGTAGTTTACCTGCAATGTTTTATGTTTTAACCAGAGTAAAGTACTTAATTTTGATAAATAAAGTATCCTGAAAAGAAGATCATAATAATCCACTGTATAAACATAGATGAAATTCTATAAATGAAGAAGTTAGTTGAAGGGGATGGGGGTAATTTTCTATAAATGAAAATGATAGTTGAAGGGGGAGGGGATAATTTTTATTTATATGTCATAAGTACTAAGTTATCGGCAACAAAGGAGTAGTTTGTTGTTAAAATTCCTTCTTGGACTGTCTGGCGTGGTCCAATGTTTTCTACAAAACCAAACGTTTCGGCAGTGGTATCGACTGCCATCGTCAGTGAAAGTCGAGTGCGGTAACGTGAGGTGGTACACGTTAGTGACCACAGTACTGTGGTTAAGGCTGAAGAAAGAAGTAGTTTCTATAGAAATATTTCATTTTGAAAATGTTTTTAAATATATCTTAGAACATCGAAGTCATGTATGGTTCTCCATACCGATATTTTTAATTTTGTCTCCCAAATGTTTCAAGTCCTTAATTCCATTTTCAGTCCAGGCTGAATCACTGTTTAGGTTCATCACCAAACATACATAACTAAAAAATGAATTCATCACCTCACATCCACATATCCAATCAGCATGTAAGTAACAGTTTTGTATTAAATTTTCTTGTATAGTTTTTTTTACTTGATGCTGGCCTGTCCGTTTTATAATTTTGTTGTGTGATATCTAAATTGGGTTTTGGTGGCCGTAATTTTTTACTTCCATGTTCCATAAGAAAATGGAAGTATGGTGATGGCAAAAAAAAAGTGGTCGAAATTATTGCAGATTCTGATTGTACTACCCTCAAAACATGAAAAAGAAGTAAGTCATTTTTCAAAAAGTGTCTGTGTGTGTGTGTCTGTCTGTCTGTAGATTTTTTTTATATGGCAAACGATAACAGCCGCAAATTCAAACACAATCAAATAATTTTTTGCATACAGCCCTGAATTGTAGAGTACTCAAGACCTATTATTTTTGGCGAAGATCGGTTAAGGGAAAGGGGTAGTTTACCTGCAATAAGTTTTTTATCAAGGTAATTTTTTTTCTATGGCAAATGATAACAGCCATAAATTCAAACAGAATCAAATAATGTTTCGCATACAGCTCTGAATTGTAGAGTTCTCAAGACCTATTGTTTTTGGGGAAGATCGGTTAAGGGAAAGGGGTAGATTACATGCAACATTTTATGTTTTAACAAAGGTAATTTTTTTCGATGGCGAACGATAACAGCCGCAACTTCAAACAGAATCAAATTATGTTTCGCATACAGCCCTGAATTGTAGAGGACTGAAGGCTATATTGATTTTGGTGAAGATCGGTTAAGGAGAGGGGTAGTTTACCTGCAACGTTTTAAGTTTTAACAAGGGTAATTTTTTTTTGACGAACGATAACTGCTGTAAATTCAAACAGAATCAAATACTTTTTTGCACACCTTCCTGAATTATAGAGTACTCAAGGCCTGTTGATTTTGGTGAAGATTGGTTAAGAGAAAAGGGTAGTTTACCAGCAACGTTTTATGTTTTAAAAGGTTAATTTTATTTTTATGACGAATGATAACTGCCGCATATTCAAAGAGAAACAAATAATTGTTTGCATACATTCCTGTAGTTGTAAGTACTCAAGGTCTGTTGATTTGGGTGAAGATTGGTTAAGGGAAAGGGATAGTTTATCTGCAACGTTTTATGTTTTAACAAGGGTATTTTTTTCTATGACGAACGATAACTGCCGTAAATTCAAAGAGAATCAAATAATATTTTGCATACGTTCCTAAATTGTAAAGAGCTGAAGGCCTATTGATTTTGCTGAAGATCGGTTAAGGGAAAGGGGTAGTTTACCTGCCACCTTTAATGTTTTAACAAGAGTAATATTGTTTCTATGTATGACGAACGATAACTGCCGTAAATTCAAACATAATCAAATAAGTTTTTGCATACATCATTAAATAGTAGAGAACTCAAGGCCTGTTGATTTTGGTGACGATCGGTTAGGGGAAAGGGGTAGTTTACCTGCAACATTTTATGTTGTAACAAGAGAAATATTTTCATGATGAACGATAACTTCCATAAATTCAAACAGAATCAACTAATTTTTTACATATGTGCCTGAGTTGTAGAAGACTCAAGGCCTATTGATTTTGGAGAATATCGGTTACGGGGTAAGGCCAGTTTACCTGAAACATTTTTTGTTGTAACAAGAGTAAAGAACTTAATTTTGATAAATAAAGTATCCTGATAAGAAGATCTTAATAATCCACTGTAGAAACGAAGATGAAAATCTATAAATGAAGAGGCTAGTTGAACGGGGGTGGCGGTAATTTTCTATAAATGAAAATTATAGTTGAAGGGGGAGGGGATAATTTTTATATGTGTACTACGTTATCGGCAACAAAGTAGTAGTTTGTTGTTAAAATTCCTTCCCGGGCTGTTTGGCCTTAGTCCAATGTTTTCTGCAAAACCAGACGTTTTGGCAGTGCCGTCGACTGCCATCATCAGTGAAAATCGAGTGCGATAACGTGTGGTGGTATACGTTTTAGTGACCACAGTACTGTGGTTAAGGCTGAGGCAATAAGTGGAAAGGAGTAGTTTCTATGGAAACATTTCATTTCGTAAATGATTTTAAATATAAATCTTAGAACATGGAAGTCATGTATGGTTCTCCATACTGATATTTTAGTTCTGTTTTCTTTTCGTAAGTAAGTGAACTTGAAATAATCAAACGTTTAGTATTACTTACTGAATTCGTAGCAATTTTTTTCGTTTCTAACAAATACGCACAGAACACACAGGCTCAGGCCTACACAGAATAAGTTACACGTTTATGTACACAAGGTTTGACAAAAACGCTATCTTACACAGAATACACTGCCTAATAAAGAATAAATTATTAGAACATTACGTTTATAAAAAAAAATACAACAAAAAACACAATCAAAACTATATAAAACACAAGAGAAAATATTTGCACTTTAAATAGCAACAGAGAAGTTTTGAACAACAAAAGAGCCACGAATCAGACAGCGGGCAGAGTCTTCTCTATTATGGCTACCACTAATTTAAAAGCATAGACATGTGTACAAGTCCTATTTCCTCGCTCCCTACAAGACCCGCCTATGCAGGGAGGGCTGTCGTATTAGCGTCCGGCTGCGGGACCATGCCAAAAACATCGGGTGATCGCTATTAGTCACCCCCAAAATATCTACCACATAAGGATACTGCACATTATAGTTATAGTTATATTATTGACAATTTGCAAATTTAGTGGGAGGGCTGCGCCCTTTTGCCCTCCCAGTACGAGCCGCCACTGGGTCTTGGTTTGTAAGAGAACACATGGCAGGTTTGGTGTGTATCACTCAACTGTATTTCTTTCAAGATAACATTTTGACCTACTGATTGGGTACCCACATAATTTAAACCCATGATTTTCAAGAATGTTAGTTATTAGACCAGAAGTGATATCAAATTTTGATTATACACATCATTTCCAGCTTTCATTACAGCTATGCTTTTTAACATTACAGCCAACCTTTTACATGACTACTTTCAAATATGTCCACATTATTCCTTACCTTTTCTTTGGCCACAGTGTCTCTACACCCTACTTCAAGTTACATTAAGTGAATTATTGTCGGTGGACAATAAATTTCACTAATGAATTCTTAATTTCCGTACCCACATAGGTACAAAGCTTAACCTGAGAATCTATGGTGTGTGTGTGTGTGTGCGCGCGCGCGCGCGCATTGTGAAGTGAGGAGTAAGGGCTATTTTTACTTCCATGTTCCATAAGGAAACGGAAGTATGGTCATGGCGAAAAAAATCGTGTTCGAGATAACGGCAGATTCTGATTGTACTACCATCAAAACATGAAAAAAGGGCATTTTTCGAAAAGTGTGTGTGTGTGTGTGGAATTTTTTCTATGGCAAACGATAACAGCCGCAAATTCAAACAGAATCAAATAATTTTTTGCACACAGTCCTGAATTGTAGAGGACTCGAGGCCTATTGTTTTTGGTGAAGATCGGTTAAGGGAAAGGGGTAGTTTACCTGCAATGTTTTACGTTGTAACAAGAGTAAAGCGCTTAAGTTTGATAAATAAAGTATCCTGAAAAGAAGGTCACAATAATCCACTGTAGAAAGGTAGATTAAATATCTATAAATGAAAAGGGTAGTTGATGGGGGCAGGGGTTAATTTTTTTTATAAATTAAAATGGTAGTTGATGGAGGAGGTAAATTTTTATAAGTTTTATATGTGTACTACGTTATTGACAACAAAGAAGTAGTTTCTATGGAAACATTTCATTTCACTTTAAACAAAATTCTATATTTTACCACGTTTTTATTAACTCGCTTTCTTGTCTGTCTGTTCGGTACAAATTTTGCAATCGCTTTTAAAGTAACTTCCTGATGAGCTAGAGACTTGAAACTTTAAACATAGCTCAGGACTGGATGCCAAAGCAATAATATATAAATACACAAATATACAAATACAAACATATAAATATAAATATACATACACATATGTATATGTATAAATACATATATATATATGTATATGTATACATACGTATGTATGTATAAATATACATATACATATAAATATATATATATATATATATATGTATACATTTAAGTTACTGGGTTATTGTGTTATATATATATCTATATATTGGGTTCCAATAACCCAATAACATATAATATATATATATTATGTGTAGAGAGTAATAATAAATAATAAATAAATTACTAGAGACTAATAATAAATAATAAATGTTTGCAACAGGTTTCAGATTGAAGAATTAAGTTTGTAAACGAGAGAGAAAAAGCGAGTTAAAAAGTGAACATTAGTGATAATTTTTACGATGGTCATGGTAGCCACCCAACGCAAGCGACGCATAGAGAAGGAGAAGCGAAAACGACAAGAGAAGCTTCAACAGGAATCGGATGTAGATAAGTCTGCAAGATTAGCCAAACGGTGAAAACGAGCTGAAGAAGTTCCCGAAAAGCAGCGCAATATCGAACGCGAAAATGCCAAGAAACGAACGGCTCAAGCGAGATCGATCGAGGCGGTGGACACACGTTCCTCTCGACTTGCCAATGACGCGCAACGGCATGCTCAAGCAAGAGCAAATGAAACACCTGATGAACATATCTCTCGACTGAAATCAGATCGATTGAGCCATTCTGAATTAAGAGCTAGAGAGACAAGTCAGGAACTTGAAGCAAGACTACGACGTCAACGTGAGGCCTATGCTCAACGGGTAGCTAATGAGGCAGATTTTCACTCAACCATAAACACTTTTTGCGACAAATGCTGTGATATCTGTCAGTAAAATGCTACCCTAATCAGGTAGTGAAATATCGTTTGATTTCACCAAAGCCATACTTGCCACCGGAACTTGCCGCTAAAAATAATTTGCTTGTTTGCCATCGATGCAATACGCACTTGAAGAACTCAAAGAACCATGCTCCATCCAAGGCGTATTGGAATAACTTGCTTCCGGGTGATATTCCCAGTGAAATTGCAGCACTAACTGAACCAGAACGACATTTGCTTCAGCGCATCATTCCGTACGTCAAAGTGATCAAATTTCCAGGCAGATTTGGTCAATACGGTTTCAAAGGACATGCAACATTATTTGCTCGCGATATCTTTGAAGTCAGCGAAAAGCTGCCTGAAATGCTTCCTCGATCGAGCACAGATGTAGGAATTGTTGTAGTTGTTGAAACTCTGGAGAACTTGAATGTGTCCTAAGATTATAACATTTCACCGGATCGTGTCTACAAGGCACTTGATTGGCTTATTATAAATAACCCACTCTACAAGGATGTAAAAGTAAATCGATATGCGCGGTTAAATACGCAGGATGTCATCCGCGTTATTCCAGTTCAGCGACAACGACCAAACGAACCTATTGACCAAGCTACTGATGCTCCAAATTGCAGTGCCTACATGCGAATTAATGATTTATCGCGAATCATACGTGCTTCATGGAATCAAAGTAATGAAGAAATCTTTCATTCCGGACATGCTGGGCACCAATGTTTCGCAATGGTCATGGCAAATTTAATTCGTGCTGCCATTCTACCACCAAGTCAATGGAATATAAATGTTTTAAATCAAAACATGATTGAAGGCGATAGATTTTACGAATGGATTGATTCGGAAACTAGAAATCAACAAGGTGCCTTTCCAATTGATGATCGCGGCGATTTGGAGATTAGAAATCTTGATGTTGCAAGACACGACATCCTGATGTTTGACAATGCATTTACTATTGAATATGATTTAAATCATGCCTTCAATGGCAGTTTATGCGACAGGAAAAACGATGGAATTAGCTTCCTAAATCTTCGTGCTTCGATAAATTTATTGTTCGCCGACGATAATGTTGGTAT
Organism: Magicicada septendecula; assembly: GCA_034769895.1. Lineage (NCBI taxonomy): Eukaryota > Metazoa > Arthropoda > Insecta > Hemiptera > Cicadidae > Magicicada > Magicicada septendecula. The sequence continues at coordinate 620,202,638 of CM068367.1, read as the reverse complement.
TTTGGTTGTTTCTGGCAGTGCATATGGTCTCTTGTATTATGATAAGTTTTATTTCACAGATTCTCATTCAGGCGGACCAAAGGGAAAAGGTGGAGCACAAAATGGAAAAGCCTGTGTCATCGAATGAGATACTACTGACAAATTCATTCGTATTATCTGCCGAACTGTGCATTCCAATGCCGGTACACAATTTTCAATTAATGCCATAAATGTTATCGTCAGAGAAGGAAATGTACCAATGCAGCAACATTTACAGGCACATACATCGATACAGGTAGATGAAGAATTTCCTACCGAAAATGAACAAGAACAAGAGGCAGTAAATGCATCGCAATTCGTTCCTGTGCAAATATCTGTAATGGCACCAATTGATCACGAGCAGCCAGATGTTAATGATTAATTTGAGGAAAGTAGAAACGTCAACGAAATTGTTCGCAAAACTAAGGACAATATTGTGAATGTGAATCAAGAGTTGAAAGCAGAGGAATTTTCATGGTTCTATCTCTTCCCATATGGCAAAAATGGCTTGAACAAAAAAAGCCCGGTAAAAATTACGCCATTGGATTATTTTCAGCAGCAAATTCTAGGCTTGGATACTCGTTTTCAAAGAACAGACTATTTGTTTTATGCACTCTCGATGTTTGAATATCTACGAGTGCAGTCGACGATCAATGCATGTGGCAGAGCTATACGAGGACAAGAAGGTGTTGTCGAGGACCTTCATCTACATTTACATCTCAGAGGATCGGCATCGTATTGGCGAACAGCTCACAACGAATTGATTGCTTTTATTCGTTGTCTTAGTCCTCCAACTTGGTTTATTACTTTGAGCTGTAATGATTTGAATTGGCTTGACATGCGCAAAGCTTTATTGATTGCAGATGGCAGACCCGATAAAGATCCTAGCCAATTAAATTTTGATGAAGTGCAGCGTTTGATTGAATCATATCCTGTTGTATTGAGCCAACATTTTTCCCGCCGTGTCGACGCATTTATGAAAGAGATCAAATGAAATAACAATATTCTTGGTGGAAAAGTCATCGATTTCTGGACACGAATTGAGTTTCAGAACCGTGGAAGTCCACATGCACACGTTGTAGTATGGGTTGAAAACGTTCCATCTTTTGAAACTCCAGAAGGTCTTGCGTATATTGACCAAGTGATCTCATGCCGCCTGACAAGCGAAGAAGAAGATCCAGATTTAAGAGCACTCGTTAAACGCAACCAAATTCATCGCCATACTCACACATGTCACAAAAACAACTATGAGACATGCCGATTTGCTTTTCCACGGAAGCCATGTCGACAAACTCGTATTGCACCGCCGAGTTCAAATGAGTTCATTAGAAATGGAGAACAATTCTGTACTTTAAAATGAACGGCTGATGAAATATGGGTCAATAATTATAATCAGCAAATTCTCCAGTTCTGGAATGCCAATATGGACATACAACCATGTGGCTCCAATGAATCTATTGCCCACTACATCGCCAAGTACATTTCAAAGACAGAACCAGCAGATGTAAACGAAGGTGTAGCTCAAGCCATTCGTCAAATTCGTCGCGATGAAACTAACATCGCAAGAAAGATCTTCGGATCATGCATGCAGATTTTGAAAGAGCGACAAGTTTCCGCATCAGAATGTGTTTATCGACTCTGCCATCTGCCGCTTCGTTCAACTTCAAGAAAGCGTGTGTTCTTGAATACCAGAAAGTCAGATCAACGATATCAAGTGTTAAGATTTCAGGATAATCAAGCAGTTGGACTTTGCTCAAACATATTTGAGCGATATGCAAATCGTCCAAGACAACAAGAGCAAGGGTATGATTTTCCAAATATGTGCCTACTTGAATTTGCGATGAAATTTGAGGCCGTTTTATGGAAAGAAAGCAGCATACAGTGAAGAAAGCATTGATACAGAAGAGGAAGAGCAACCAACAAGACAAAGACTCATTAAGATGGCAAACAACAATAAAATGGTAATTAGAAATATTCCAGCTGTTGTACGAGTGCCATTCTTTCAAATGCAGACGGATCCGGACAATTATTTCTATAGCCTGCTCGTACAAAATGTACCATTTTACTCGGAGGATGAATTAATTGATGAGCATAACAATGCATGCGAAGCTTTTCTTGCTCGAGAAGAGAAATTGAGACAAACAAATGCATATCTTGAAATACATCGTGCAAGAGACAAACAACTTGAAACTGCATTCAATCAGGCACATGCTTTCAATCTTCTTAAAAATACAGAAGACATTGTTGAGGCAGAACTTGAAGATGAAGTTACTGAACAGTCGATGACAAATGAGCAGTTTCAGAATGTGTGTGCTGCAATGAATTTACGACAGCGAGAATTATTCAGCACCATTACTCGCAGTATCCAGGACCAAATGAATGGAAATCCAAATCGCATCAGAATGTTTGTCACCGGAGGTGCTGGAGTTGGCAAAACATTCACATTCAATGCACTAAAAGAACAGGTCAATCGATGCTATGGTAAGAAAGCAGTTAAAGTTGGCGCTTTGACCGGTGTAGCGGTACGACTTGTTGGTGGAACAACGCTGCACACATTATTTAAATTACCAGTTGAGAAAGATGGAAAAATGGTAGGAAATTTGGCACCACTCACTGGTAACTATTTGAAGGTCTTGCGAAATCAGTGGAAGGACATCGAATTCCTGTTTATCGATGAAATTTCCATGGTTCCATACGAAATGTTGTGCATGATTGATTCTAGATTCCGACAACTGAAAAAGAAGGAAAATGAACCATTTGGTGGCATCAACATTATGGTTTTTGGAGATTTGTTTCAGTTGCCACCTATCCGAGGAGCACAGGTATTCCAGCAGCCTGCAAGATTTATTCCGGCAACTCATTTGTGGAGACTCTTCAGCCTTGCGGAGTTGACGGAGAACATGCGACAACAAGGTGACAACACATTTGCCAATCTTTTAAATGCTCTTCGCGTCGGTGAGTTGAAGGCCCCACATTTTGCTCTATTGCTGTCAAAAGTGTTGATAGAGGCATCTGGCGATTTTGATTTGGATAAAGCAATTCGCATATATCCAACTCGTGCACTAGTTGATGCACACAACACAGCCGTCATTGAACAATACAGAGCCCAAGGAGTGTGAATTTTTAGAATTCGGGCTCAGGATGTGCTAGTGGATGCAACAAGAAATAACGAAAATGTAAACATGGACAACATTGTGTCAGGCAATATCAACAAGACTGGTGGATTACAAAAAGAGCTGGAAATTTTCAACGGAGCGAGAGTGATGCTTCGTTCTAATATTAACATAGAGCAAGGACTTGTGAATGGTGCAATGGGCACTATCACTGAAATTGTTTGGCCTTTATTCCGTCGTGATCAGATGTACGATACCGACATCCCATCTGTTTGTATCGACTTTGGGAGAGATGGAATTTATTTGATCAAACTGACATCAATACAGTTTCCGGCACTCCAAAACTATGGAACAATCAAGCGAACACAGCTCCCACTAATACTGTGCTGGGCCTGTACAGTCCATAAAATGCAAGGATGTAGAACCTCGAATAACCTAGATAATAGTAAGGATTGTTTGAGAAAACTCAAACAGTTCATATCTTCTGCAGTGCAATGAAATTGTTGGTGACTATTCATGCATCAATTATCTATTGCATGTGCCCCACGTTTTTTGTTTTGAATTTTACAATTATTTTCATATCTATTAAAATTCACTATCACAAATTTTTAGGACAATCTGTATGGGCTTATGAATCTGTATAGGGTTATAAATCTATATGGATCTAGGAGAAATTATTTTATACTTTTTAGTCCGTTTTAAAAACATGGTTTTTAAAAAAATTTTTTTATATTTAAATAATTTTTCATTTTAATTTAAATCACGTACGAGTGAAAATATATCGTTCCTGGCAGGCAAGCATATCTCTATTATGTAATGATTACTTTTCCAAAGTTTTATTATTGTGATTACCGCAATAAAAAGGCTGGCAGGACACACACACACCCCCCCCCCCACACACACACACACACACACAATTCGTGTTATTTCTGGCCTCACTCATGTTTATTTTCTTATGTTTAAACGCTTTTTAAATGGAAAGTGCTGAAACCCACACTAACACAACGAAAAGATGGACATCGATTTGCTTCCTGTGGATCGCTGGGCAGTGTTGTTGTATTAAAGCAATTAATACAATCTGTGTACTTATTTCTATTATGATATGAGAATTATAAACTAATATGTGCATGTGTGTATGTATGAAAAATATATAAATATTTTTCTCGTTTGGAAAATTGTTTGCCCCTCCTTGAAAATATTTTGACCTCCCTGATGGCTAGTTATTTACTAGCCTGTGTGGAATATAGCGTTATGACATGGATCAGAATGGTAGGTGTTAAACAGGAGACACAAACATATTAAGGAAGAAATGTTTTGCTGAGAAATTTATAATTATACGGGTGAACAGAAGTATTGCAGCCTGCAAGAAAGAAATCAAGACTTGATTTTAAAAAAGAAAATGACTAGTATAGTATTGACAGGAAAGACTTTGATAACACTATAGACATCCCTCTGCCCCTCGCAGCGAGAGTTAAATTTCATTACAGGAATTTCGCAGCTACCTTTAGCTAGCTCTTCGTTCGACCTACAGACATTTTATCTAAAAGTACAGTCCTTCCTCACGAAGGTTGAGGATAGTCTTAATCCACCTGACATGGTGGTACCATTTTAGCTGTTACATAATTTCTTCAGAACTCAAGCATCCACTTATTTAATTAATATTTAAACGATTTTAAATATAAATTTTAGGACATGGAAGTCATGTATGGTTCTTCATACCGATTTTTGTAGTAAGGCTATTATATTAGTATATATTGTTTAAGAAGGCCAATGAGTAACAAGATATGCCTGGTATTTGTTATCTCTGACCCTGTTCATAACACACACACACACACACACACACACACACACACACACACACACACACACACACACACACACACACACACACACACACACACACACACACACACCTGCTGACATTTTAACAGGCTGTGATGACTTGGGTACAAAAATTATGAAAATCCCAACTAATTTATTATTTTTTAGTAAAATCAAATTGTAAAGCAGACAATCTTTATTTTCTTTTATTATTAGAATAGAATAAACTAAAAAAACGACTACTATACTGGATTTTTAGTTAAATTTTTAATCATAATACTTATATCTGACAAATACTTTAGCTATAGCCGTTAAGTTTATGTTTGTTTTCACACATAGCTATAATTTATTTAGCCAGATAATTAACTATTATTTAATACTTTCACAAATATTCATATTTATTTGTGCACACACACATACACACACACACACGCGCGCGCGCACGCGTAGCTTACACACTTAGTGAATTAGTGAAGGCAGTCAAAAACTTGTTAGGAGGGTTGACAGATATTATTTCTGTCAAACTATTAAAGATATCGAGCTTGTACTTAGAATACAATTTCTTATATTTTATGTCTCACATAGCCATTTCCAATTTTTTCAAAACTCGATCTTCCATTTTAGACCATGGTGCCCCTAAAAGTTGAAAATACTACACTTGGATTTTGGTTAAAATTGCTTTTTATTTGATACTCAGCATAGTTTTCACAATTTGTATCAAATTACCTTTGGGGGGGGGGAGTCTGTTGTCTTAAAATTTTTAGATTTCCAAAATTGAACATTATATTAAAATGTTTGTTAAAATGCCATTTTATTGATGTTTGTTTTTTACCATTTTTTCAAAATTTTGTCCCCACATTATTGCCTCTTGTCCCTGTACAGAGGAGGATTAAAAACAAACATACAGGATAAAAGTATTGACACACAAGCCAAGTTTTATGAAAAACCAGCTGATGCATTCAAAAGTTATTGTGACTTTCCCTAACCAGACAAACATTTGCTGATTCAATTATTAATTGATTACTTTGACTGAAAATACATTATCTGATTACTTATAAAAAGGGTTGACTTTGAGAATTATTTTAAATATAAAAAGTAATCTGTATTGACAAATCTGATTTTACATTCTTATAACTGGAGGTATGCAGATAATCTTATACCATACAATCACAGTTAAATCTATGCAGTTAATGTAAATTGATAAAATTTTAATAAACATAAACTATAACGATTTTCTAAATTATTGCACTATCAAAATTTATTTAGCTGATGTAATGAGTGTTGTAAATTCTATATTGACGAATTTTAATTTGATGTTATATTACCTTACGGTACTTTGAAAATTTAAAGAATTTTGATATTCAATTTTTTAATTGTTTATGTTCTTTAATCAATACCACAGATTTACTCGAATAACAATTGAGATTAGTGATTATTTGTTTGATCAATATACTTAGTTTATTTTCTTTTAATTTAACAACTTACATATTTCCAGTACAGTAAACCCTCGATTTAACGGACTTCGGATTTAATGGCAAAAAAAAAGCATGATAATGTTTTTAGGCTTTTGAAATGTATAATGTGCATGCATAAACTGCAGACTCTCCTGTTCTGGCGATATTGCTTGGCTATCGCAGCATTCTTTCGTTTCCTGTTTTGAAACACGCAAATTTTCTCATCTTCAATTGTATTTGATGAGAACGGAGATAAGAATTCATTTAATTCTTCACTATCCCCGTCTTTGCGTTGTCGTTGATGCAGGCATCGCACACGTTCAGTGGAAGACATCACGACGACTAACACTGAACAATATACACTGATATGCATCTTATTTCACAGTGACCAAATTTATTTATTACTAACATCACCTGGAGCGTTACATTTTTCGACGAAGTTACACATTTTGCATCACGCATTTTGTGGAAAACATTATCATGTTTTCTATATAACTATATAACAAATATTTACTATATAACAAATATATTTACAGTCATACCCCGCTTTGTGCGACCCCACATAACGCGAATTCGCTATAACGCGTTTTTTTTTCTAAGAAAATATTTATTATGCATATTAACAATTACATATACAGTACCAATAATATTGTTATGTATCATCGTAAATGTAATGAATATGTAAATTCTGAATTTAACAACTAAAGTTTGCGTATTTTATTTTGAAAATGACAAAGAAACACATACAGTACTGTAATTACATTACTGTATTATTTTTTAAGGAGTACGAACACGTCAGCCTACCAACACGTTTGGTGGAAACGTAAAAACAGACAGCTGATTTGTACAGATAAAGAAGAGGTTGCATTAGGTCAGACATAGATCTGTAATAAGTGTAAGCCAAAACAGCAGTACGTTTTGTAAACATACATGGCTGTGCCATTACACATTATAAATGTTATTTGACCTTGAATACTCTCGTTGGCGGGATTCTGATGAATGAGAAATCGTATCTCTGTGCTGGAGACCCGTGGTGACGCTGAATAGACACAACACATTTTCACTACACACAGCAGTGGCTGACGTTTATTAACCATTTCTGAGTTCCCGATGCCACAACTCGGATTAAACTGTGCACAATGTTTGTAGAAAAGGCGGACGTGTGTGACGTAGGCGTTAGTTTGCAAAATGCATCGTCCATTCCCTCCAGAAATGTATTCACGTTTCTTGCTTATTTTGTCCCAGCCAAATAAACATTACTGTACTGTATACGTACTAATTTACATTCTTGGAATGGTAGTTCGGGTTAATCCATCCTTTTTAGGGCCCCTTGTTGAACTTAAGTCTCGGCCAATTTCCTGGAAAAGCATTCTCTCTTCCCCCCCCCCACCATTATTGTTTCTAAACATTGGGAATACGTTTTCCTTTCAGTTTAGTTCGAACATTCAATTAGAACGAATTAACAATGTGCACTGATAAAATGTCGAAAATATAACATTTTGACAAGGAAAATCAAATAAAAGCAATAAAAACTAAAACAACGATGTATTGGTCGGTAAAAAATCGAAACCCCGCTTAGCACGATTTTTGTTTTACGAGAATCACCGAGGAACGTATCACTCGTGATAAGCGAGGTATGACTGTACTATATAACAAACATTATCATGTTAAAAACGACAGAGACCGAAGATTTCTAGACTGTGGGGAATCGAAAGTGTGGAAAAAATATAGTGTTAACGTCACCTGGAGCATTACATTTTTCGATGACGTTACACATTTTGCATCACGCATTTTGTGGAATGACCCCCAGCCTAAAAACATTGTTACAAAAAAATTTTGAGACGAAAAAAATCACGATTAAGTTTTTGAAGTCCATGGTTGTGACTTAAATTTGGCGGTAGTTCATAACAATAGCAACGCATTTTCACTCTTGAATAATTCGGCTATCTTCGTGATAATTCGTATGCACGCGCAGTACACATTCGTACAGCGTCGCATCAGTTTATTCAGAGAACACATCATGTACACTACATGTGTTTCTATAGTACGAACCTTGCACGTGTTAAATAGAGAGTCTTAACGAGTTTATACTTGCGTTGTTACAGCAAGGTCCATTACTTTATTAGTGAATTACAGCATAAGTATGTCTGGCGTTACGAAAAAACGTGTGAACTTGAGTATAAGCAAAAACTTGAACTAATAAGTAAACTTGAAGGTGGCGCGTCTGTTGCACATGTTTGTGAACTGTACGGTATAAAGAAACAAACCGTTTCAGACATTCGAAAGAATAAAGATAAACTTATTCAGTTTTCACTAAAGTACAGTGTTGATAGTTCGAAGAATGAGGGAGAAAGAAAACACATTAAATTACCCAAACACAAACAATCAGAGGATGCTGTGTTCAAGTGCTTTATTCAACAACGTTTTAGTGGCGTCGTTGTTCGTAGTGTGGAGTTGCGGGCTGCTGCTGATAAACTGGCGAAACATATTGGTATCCAGTTTCAGGCGAGTGATGGGTGGCTTTGGCGTTTTCGTAAACGGCATGGCATCACAAATAGATCAACATGTGGTGAAGCGCTGAGTCCAGACACTGAACAAGTTGAGCCTTTTCGTCAACATATAAAGGAAACGATCGAATCTGAGGGTCTCATTTTGTCTCAGGTCTACAATGCTGATGAGACTGGTCTCTACTTTCGTGCTGTGCCTGAAAATACTCTGGCACACAAACATGAAACTAGCACACCAGGCCATAAACTCAACAAGGAGCGGCTTTCTGCTTTACTGTGTGCGAATGCTGATGGTTTGCATCGACTTACTCCAGTCATAGTCGGAAACGCAAAGAAACCTCGTGCGATAATGAACCAGTTGCCAGTCATTTATGAAAGTTCAAACATGCTTGGTTTACCTTCAGTATTTTTTCAGACTGGTTTTTTAATCATTTTGTGCCAGAAGTGCGATGTTTTCAAGAAGAGACTATGAAAATTCCATCGCATACAGTGAAAGCCGTATTACTACTGGACAATGCACCGGCCCATCGCAACTCCGAGAAGTTAGTTAGCAATGACGGAAAATAAAATGCGTCTTCCTCCCTCCGAACACCACTTCAATTTTACAGCCAATGGACCAAGGAGTCATTGTTGCCTGCAAAAGGCTGTACAAGAAGAAGTTTCTTGAAGAGGTGACGGTTGTCTTGGAGGACGAACAAGACCATGAAAACGACACGAGAGGAGCTAGAACGCTGCAAAATCTGCGAGCATACAACATCAAGTCCGCCATCTTTAATTTTGCTGCCGCATGGAAGGAGATGAAGGAAACAACATTGGCTAATGGCTGGACACAGTTACTGAATGGGACTGAACCGGAGTACGATTTCAGAGGATTTGAAACGTCCGATTTCTGTGAAACCATAAAGAAGGCTGGTGAAGAAGTAAACGAAAATGACATAGAACAGTGGCTAAACTTGGACAAGGGTGATCCAGGCTACCAAATCCTGAGTCAGGAAGAGATCGCGGAATCTGTTCTACATGACGATCAAGAAGATGGAGATGATGATGATGAAGAAACATCTGTTACAGGAGGTCCTAAATTATCAGCGATAAGAAACAGCATGGACGAAATTATCGCGTACATTGGGGAGTCTTCAGATTTGGAAGTGTGTGCTTATTATGATCATTTTAGACAGTTTAGAGCTTTAATAATAAAGAAGCAACATTCTGGTGGAAAACAACTGACTCTTGATGCTTTTATCCAGAATAAATAAAGGTGTTTACATAACATATATTTGCATGATATTAATAGTATTAAAATTTCAAGTGTTATAGGCCTATTTGATTTAAATATATCCTCAAAAAACAAAATTTGCAATTTAACGGACTTTTGATTTAACGGCCACCCCTGAGTCCCAATTAGTTCGTTAAATCGAGGGTTTACTGTATATCTTTGTTGATTTTATTACATTTTACAGTTAATGATTCTTTTGTATACTGATACCACTGACTTTTCTGATTAAGAATTGTTATTTTGATAACTTTGTTTTGATGAAGTCACTTATTTATTGAAGTTTACTATATGTATATGTTTTTATTTTTAAATCTTACCATTATTTAATTCCATGTTAAATTCTTATTTTCATTCACATCAGTAAAATGACTAATTCTAGACATGGATTAATTTGTTCTGTGTCACCTACACTATAACTACTCTCTTATTTCAGCAGGATTTGCTTATGGATGTGGAGCAGTTACAGGTAAGTTTTAAACTACTAGGGAATTGATATAGATGCTCACATAAATGCAGCTGGTGGACCTGGGTACTTTTATGTATACTCTTTTTACAGTTAGAACATACCACATGGCCAGTGGTAGTGATTTTTATTGCAACAGAGATACCAAAAGAAAAGAGGAAAGAGATGAAGGAGTTAGCTTGCTCTCTTTAGAATGTACATAACTATACACTTCAAGCATAAAGCTGTGTGAGATTAAAATTATATTTTAATATCACAGTACCAATTACGATACAATACTAGAGACAGCTTTCTTGTTTTACTGCTTACTGAGGTAAGTGAACACTATGTTTGTTTCACAATCTTTAAACCTAACTTCTAACAGTATGTGAAGAAGGGTTTGGTTAGATCATTACCATCGCTCAAATTTACTTACACAATGTTTTGACCACTAAAAAAGCTGTGGTCTTCTTCAGGTGTACCTGTACATTAAACTACCTGTGATTCATTCACTAAAGACCATAAACCATCAAAAGAATAAATATTGTTAAAAACCACTACCAAGCTTCACAGTTAAACACAAAATAGAAAAATATATGAAAAATAAATGAGAATATGCTATATGCTATATATATTATATGCTATAAGTGAGAACTTGTGTCAATGATTTTGTGGTTCCTGATTCTGCCCTGCTGACTTAAGAAGGTAAGTAGCATTTCTTGAATTTGAATTATGGTAACAGTCTGATGTTTGTTTCAGTTCTGATTACGTTATATCTAAATTGGCATGTATCAGATGCTTCTAAATTCACACTTCAGTTCATTTAAGGTCATCAGTAGAGAAGAATAACTTACCATTTTGTTCCATATAGTAAATATTTAGATCTAATTAACTATTCAAAGATATTTAAACAAAAAATAGTTTAGTTAACACTTCAAAACTACAGCAGATGTAGTATTCTTAAATATTATGTTCTTGAGTACAGAAAAAGTTATATCATGCTACCAAATTATTGTAATTACAGTGGAACCCTGCAGGTCCGAACCCCACTAGTCCGAAAACCAGCTAAATCTGAACCGGTAGTTTGAAAAAAGGGTCTAAAAATTAGACGAAGAAATAAAAAAAAAGACAAAATAACTGGAACTCATCAATATAATTTGTACATAAAAAGCATAGAAAAAAACACACTAATGCATTGTTAGTGAAATTTTTATTAAAACTAAGTACTTTAGATTGTTTTAAATATATGGCAAAATAAAGTTTTGAATTACGTTATCAAGAAATTAGCATCTGTAAAATTAATGGAAAAACATTTTGGTACTTCCAGTAAAAGTATATAATACACAAAAAACTACAATAAATACACACTACGTAACTAGACACTATTTAAGGTGTTGCACAAAATCAGTAATTTTTCTCTTATCCAAAGCTGTAAATCCAGCAGATGTTCTGCCAGTGCCTCAAAAATAAGACATCTGCCGGTGAAGCATTGGCGTGCTGCTCTACATAGGCTAACAATAGTTCAAAAGCTCTTGCTGCTTCGGCGTGTGAGATCTGTGGCACAGGATCATCTGCTTCTTCATTTTCATCGGAATCGTCATCACGTGTTTGTTGTATCAAAGATACGATTTCTTTATCAGTCAAAACTTGATGGTCTTCGATGTCAGCTGCCAGCCATTTGTTGACGTCTGCTTCTTCACAGGCTGGGATTTGTTGTACGAGCTGCAAGATTTCACCTCTCTCATCGGCTTGTTCAGAGCTGTCAATGTAGGTAAGGTCTGGCCATAACTTAGACCAAGACTGTCTGATGAGATGTTGCTTGACATTTTCCCATCCTTCGGCTATCCAGTATATTACAGTAAGTCTTTTATGGTGACTTTGTTGAGGACTTGAAGAATTGTTTGTGTAGAGTCCTTGTTTTCAATTTGAGACCTTAGAAGCAATTTCTTATATACACACTTCATGTTCTGAAGAACCTGTTGATCCATTGGCTGCAGTCACGGAGTGACATTTGGAGGTAAAAAATTGCTTTGATATCTCCATTGATCGGTTCTTCTTCTGGGGGGTGTGCTGTAGCATTGTCTAAGACAAGTAAGGCTCCGGGTTGTAGGCCGTTTTCTTTACTGAACTTTTAACAGAGGGCACAAATTGTTCATGAAACCACTCCTTCAATTATTCACTGGTCATCCATGTGTTTATTTGGCTCCTGTAGTATACAGGAAGTGAGTTGAAGTTGATATTTTTGAATGCCCTTGGTTTTTTTAGATTTGCCTATAACCATGAGAGACAACTTGTTAGTCTCAGCTGCATTACTGCAAGCTAAGACAGTGAGTCGTTCTTTGGTCATTTTAAAGCCAGGAGCACCAAGTTCTTGTTTAGCAGCAAGGCTCTTTTTACGCAAAGTCTTAAAATTTAATCCTGTCTCATCGCAGTTATATATTTCTTGAGGTGAATAATTTTCTGACGTAATTATGTCTCCAAATTTAGATACATATTCTTTGCCATATAATGATACGCCGACAGAGATTCCCCAGTTATGGATAACATTTGTACACCGTGCCTTCTCTTCCAACTGTCCAGCCAACCATTGCTGGCGATAAATTTTGGGTCACCATTCATAAGTTTATTAAGATGAAGTGCTTTTTCCTGGATTAAGGGACCATTAAGGGGAACACCTCTCAGCCTTTCTTCAGAAAACCACGTAAATAGGGCTTCATGGACTTTGTTAAAGTCTGACACCTTTGATGTATGGGGTTCCTCGAGAACCTTCTCTGTTCCCGTAACACAAAACTGCTCAATCTTAGTGCGATTTTTTTCCAATCACTTATTGTCGCCTTACCAACACCCAATTCAGCTGCTAATTTTGTACAACACTCGCCCTTATCTACCCGCTTTAACACTTCAAGTCTGTCTTACAAAGTACACGAATTATGATTTCCCTTTCCCACCATCTTATTCATGTATAAATGCAACACGTAAAATTAATGTACAGACTTAAAAAAATATGTCTTGCTACAGTATAAACCACAAACAACAAATAAACATAGATCACACATCCACCTCACGTCAGTGAATACTTCCAGACTAGGCTGAAAAGAAAATGGCCAATTTGTTTTACCCAAAAATAGACATAAGCAAGTAGCGAATAGACTTCTACGAATGTAGCAGTTAGTGGTGGAGGGGTGAGAGAGAGGAGGACGGCCAAGCTGTGAGTAATCTTATTGTGTCATACTTGGCGCCCGCCTGTCACTATCCCTGCACTGTCTCTATAGTTGTTCAGTGTCGTTCATTGAAATGAGTCACGTATTGTATCAGAATTAACAGTACCCAATGCAATTTTTAACTGGTATTCCACTGTATTTTTATAGCATAAAAGAGAGATTGCAAGATCAAAAAGTAGTACAGTACTTTGATTGTAGGCACGAATGTGGTACTGTTTATACATGTTATATAATTTATATTTATAATATACAGTACTGTATAACCTATAACCCGGTTAATCCGAATTTACACCAATCCGAACAGGACTTGGTCCCAATTAGTTCAGACCAGCAGGGTTCCACTGTACTTCCAAAAACTATTAGTACACAACTTACTGACAACTCTGCCAGAAGCACACCCTGTATAAATATACTGCTGTCCTGTTGTAAATGATGGTGAAAAATGACATCTGATGAGTGTTTGAAGGACTGAATGACCACGGTATGTCATAATAGATGTATCACCCTCAAGATTGTTCTTTATATTGACTACTGCAAACACAAATCATCTATTAATTATACATTTTTTGCACAAATCATGACATAACACTATAAATTGGAATACATATATGTGAAACATACTAACTTTGTGTTAATGCGTGTATAACCAATGTTTCATGGACAATGTTTCTAGAGCTAGCTTTGTACAATTTTCTACCAGAATAAGCAACATTTAACTGATGACACTTTCAAATTCTTACTCTGGAATATATTAAATAATTTTCAAAAAATGTGCTAGGAACTCAGCTAAAGCCTGCATAATAATAGAACAAACTCTGAAGAGTGTTAACACTATGTCAACAGTTTACAGTTAACATAGTATGTTGGGAATATGCATTTGCCTCCAAAAAATCACGCAGCAAATCAAAACATTAATTAATATATTAAAAAGACATCATTAATACACACTGCTGCTTCCATCTGAAATGGACAATTGTGTATACTACAACTAAAACTTCTTAAGTAAACTGCTTAGATAAAATAAATGTAACATCTCAAATGAATTTCACTCCAAACTGTAAACATTTAAAAATGCAATCAACATAAAACACATTCAAAGTCTAAAGAAGCCTTAAAAAAGCGCAAATTACTGAATGTCAATTCAGAGAATTCAAAAGTTGGGATAAACAAAATGCCAGTTATTCCACTGGTTTTGAAAACAGCATTTACTTACCATTCATTACAACATAAAATTCCATGTTCATAACACAGGATTATTCATTAATTACCCACAAGTTTGTGCCGCGACTAGTAAAATAACATCGTGGCAAGTTTTAATTATTTTATTTACATCTCCCGTTTTGCCTGGATAGTTATGCTGCGTGGCGTCGGCGATTGCAGCGAGCCGTCTGTTGTGCATTGTAATGCGCTCTGTTGAGTAATTGCCGTAGCTTCGCTTTCTCCGAACGCTTTCCACGTGAGGGAAAATGAGCAGTCGCCGTCCATATCTAATCCCGTTAACATCTGAACGACGGTGTCGAAATGAGTATTCTGTCTGTTCTATTACTTTCTGCCATGGGCGAGTAATTTTATTTAGGACCTCTGGTGAGTTTCTTTTGATTATACCTTGTTATTAAGTGGAATGAAAATGTGGGTAAATATATTTATAATTCTGATGGAATTGGATTAAGGTGTGTGCGTGATTCTGAGCTGGTACAAACAAAGTGAAGCCACATGGCAAAATCTTTTATAACTGCTTTAAAAATGATAAAAAAGAAAAACAGCTTCAGTATGATTTATTATATTTGATATTTATTGATTGTAGCGTAAAGGTGCCACTGATTTTCACAAACTGGCAATCTATCGTATGACATAGCATAATTGAAGCCACATGGGGAATTATTTTATAACTGCCTGATACTGATTAAAAATATATTTTGTAAACTAATTACATTTCTTGGTTACTGAATTGTGAAGTATTAGTGTCAATGGAATATTAAAATAACCACCGATCAATCGAGATTAATTAGTGTAATTGAGGCCACGTGGTGAATTCTTTACATGAAAGCACATGATATTATAAGGTACTTGCCTTAACTCTTTAAGTAAGAAATGATTATACCTTTTACTGTGGCATATTTAATTAGTAAAATGTAATTGGTTCAGTTGTTAAACTCTGTGCGATAGTCTTGTTGTATCTGAAGTGTGGTGTGTAATAATTAGAGACGTTTTCTACAAAATACACGTGCTTGTAGGGTTCCTGAATCAGCCAAGGACTTGAGACAGAACTGATGGCGATAACTACATCTGCCGCCATCAGCCACAGCATTGCGGCCTAGCTCCCCTGTTTCGTCGCCGGATGTTAGGGACGGGACCTGCAGTAGATTCAGGATGAACCTCTCAATTCCTGAACCAGCAACTCGCTACACATCGTGACATGAGCCGACCATCTACCTCAGCATGTGGTAACAGCCTTACACCAGGTGAAACAGTTCCAATTATTCAAAACGACCTCGCGACACATTGTGCCACACTATTGCAGTGAGATATAAAAATATAGAACAGTTACATTCCGTTTTTTGTGAGCTAAATTACAGTTAAAAAGGAGATGATCAAAACTGATCATGTCTGTTCATTTTGTGCACATCCATAATTCAGTGGTACTAATTTGTAAATTATTAATAAGTCAATAATTGTATGCCGGACTAGCAGGCATGTACAGAGCGATTGTTTCATTCCATTTTCTATTTATTTAAATTCATTCATTTTGTACGGTTAACTGTTTGTGCAGGTTCATGAATTATCACGCCAGGTCAGCTCATGCTGTCGGCCATATCTACTGGAAGTCATTTATGATTGTAAATTCACGCCTTGGTGCCTTTCTTTTTTCATATTTTATTTAGTTTCGTTTCAGCGTTTTCTATTTCTCAGTCCAATCGGGATGTGCATGCTTGCAGCCTGGGCTAAACTCGAGCTGTTCTGATTGTTTGCAAATTTCATAAAGATTATAGTAGATTTATATACAATAGTGATTAATATTGAGAAAGCATATAAGAATTTACAAGCACTGATTGTTAGCATATCCATTGGGTCATTATGAAATTATTATTATTTGCCAGTAGGCATTATGTCAAATTAATTTAGCGATGATTAATCATTACCTGGAGTGGTTGCTTAAGTTAAAAGCTATGCTAATTATTGAAGGTTTAATGTCACCTAAAAGGGGTTTTCCAATGCCATGCATTAGCTTGGTTTGTGTGCTGGTTATGTGCCACATTAATTGAACTTGTTCAGTTTTCTGAGTCCCAGTAAAGCAACAAACAGAATGAGTAATCACTGCTGGGCTCTCGTTCTGTCAATTAAGAGTGAATAATTTGGTTGGATGTTATGATATTGTAATTTGATTTATGATGATGAATTGCTGAGGGCCTCATGAATGTTTAAGCTGAAATATGGAAGATTACTGTCCTAATTGAGAGGTGATGTAGAATGCTGTGTCCATTAAGGGCAATATTATTGATGTTTGTGTTAAGTTTACTGTATGCATATTATTATTATTGTTATTATGATGTTCATTGTGCTTGTACGGGCTATTTGTAAACCAGGTACCAGCACAGGTCACGCACACGGGTTTCCTAGAATGTTTTTGTTACTGAGATTCTTTACTTCGCCGGAGATCCTTGTGGGTAGCGAAGTTAGATTGAGTTAAATAAATGGATGAATTGTTCCCGAGTTAGGTGTACTCGGATTTATTTCCTTGTTGGATGCGGTATGGTCGGGCCTGTATTCCGTGTTATTGATGATGGCAAGGTGTAGATATTGTATGACATTTTGAATTAGTAATGTTGATAATTATGTTTGTTGTTGGGTATATTCTTGTGAGGCTTTTGAGGTGTCATATGATGTGCTGTTGTTGTTTTTGTGTCAATTCTTATGTTAGTATTAGTGTTGCTTGTTTCTTGTTCGGTGTTAGGGGAGTTAACTCGGCATATTTAGCCTCTCGAGTCCTTGCGATGCTAGGGAACCCAGAGGTCACTTGCGAGAAGTCAAGTTCTTCCAGTGTCCTTCTTTTGGTGATAATGGTATTGTTGTTATTGTTGCGTATATTGTGTTGTTGGAATATTCGGGCGGCTCGGGGATGAGTGGGATTAATCCCAATTTATTCCTCAAGGACGAGCTCGAGTTCGAGATTAGGTCACAGAGTGGGAGGCCCCAGGGAGACGTCGCCTCCCTGAGGAAGCGGTTAAGGGACGCCCTCACTGCTGTTGAGGTGACATCCACTGTCAAGTTGACCGATGTGACAGCGGAAGTAGAAGTGTGCCACGAGAAGTGGGGAGAGTTGCGGGAGTCTTGAGTCGGCCCCACCAACCCTGCGGGCCAGACAGATGGTCCAGCAGCATTTACAACATCTTCAACACTGACTGGAGAACTTGTAAGCTCAACCGACAACTGCAGAGATCAGCACCACAGTCAAGTCACTTGCGGACCAAGTGGTGACGGCATTGCAGGGCTTTCAGCCTGGTCAACCTCGCACTCCCGCGGCATCTCCCCAGCCTCCTGAGTTGGAAACGGAGCGGACACAAAACCTAGCGGCTCACCTGCCTGCTTTCTCGGGGCTGGCGGGGGCCTCCTATCATAAATTGCCTAACCCTCTCTCTAACATCATCCAGCAGCTACCGGTGGTAGATGGGCTGGATGTGGACCAATTAATGCCCTTTTTCAGGAACTTTTTCAGCTGTCAGACTTCCCAGGAATGTCAGACCGGACCCTCCTCGAGCTCGTGTATCCGTACTGTCGCGGGTCCATTGCTGACCGGGTCGCTCAGACACTACAATGTGGCGGCAGTGTGGCGTCTTTTCATCGGGAGGTGTTGGACGCATGCGTGCCCGGTAGATTGCTGGAGCAATTACGATACTAACATTTCTACCGGGTACAATTAAACGGTGAAAGCTTGGCTAATTTTGTTCACAGCATCCGCGATTCTGCGCAGATACTGGGGTTGGAATTGTCGGAGGAAGAGATCGTCCAGATCATTTTAGAAGGTGTGACACCCCAGGAGAGGTCACGCTTGGTCTTTGCGGAGCGGCCGCGCAGTTTTATGGACCTCGATAGATTGAGTGTGTTGTCCCCGGCTATACAAGCCAACAACGAGTCAAGAGGACTCGGAGGGACGCGTCAGCCCAATTTTCGAAAGGGTGAGCGACGTGTCGTACAATCCCAGCCCCGATATGTGCAGTCCGCCGGTGACAGGGGCGGCTTTACTAGAGGTGTAGTTTGTTTTAGATGTAATAAACGCGGGCATGTTGCCAGAAATTGTCCGAAGTGGTGCGCGTCCAACGCCTTCCCCGAGAGTCCCTTCCCCAAAAAACGGGGCAAACAGGGGAAGACAGATTGGAGGTCATCTTCCCCTTTCACTCGCGAGTCTTCTAAAGTATGCGCCTCCAGGCCATTTGTAGGTCCCAGCTCTTCGGGCATGAAGGTCCTCCAAACCATCTCTAAGCCCACTTCTATATGCCCCTTCTTGCTGTTGTAGTTGAAAAGGAGTCAACTCAGAGCATTAGTTGACTCCGGATCAGCAAGATCAATCATATCATCCAGAGTGTGCGAGGACCTTGAAAGACAGGGTTTAATTAAAAGGTCGGAACAGTCTTCCATGGTGTGTTGGATGGCATCCCAGGAAATTCTGCCCATCTCCCGGGTAATTGCCTTTAAATTCAAGATTGAGGGATTTTCTTGGGTGTGGAGCTTTCTGGTTTCTCCTGCTCTGGGAGTTGAGTGTTTACTGGTGCTGATGTCATCTGTAACAGTGGTCTCGTTATTGACATCAAAGAGCACCAGTGTTATTTTAAATTTAATCGGGTAGTTGTAATCCCTTTCCTTGGATATCAGGGAACTAGGGAAGATATCCAAGAGGTTGAGTGCCCCGACACATCTCCCAGTCCCAGCAGTCCGCATTAGATCAGTTGTGTGAGCAGTTCCCCACTGTGTTAACTCCGGCCCTTGGGCTCACACATCTCTTGGAGTATAAGAGCCACTTAACGGACTCCAAGGTGGTACGCTCCCACACTTATAAATTTGCCCCTCCAAAGATGAACATCTTGAGGGAGAATGTTCAGGAATTATTAGACCAGGGGGTGGTTGAACCTTCTAGTTCCAGTTATGCCAGTCCAGCGTTCCTAGTGTCCAAGCCTGGAGGTAAACATCGGATGGTGATCGACTAACGCAAACTCAACGCCAACATTGAGGTAGATTCGGTCCCCCTTCCTGACCTTCATTCCGCGTTTGATTGGTTCAGTGAGGCGAGGTATTTTACTATCATTGACCTCAACTCTGCATACCACCAGATCCTGTTGACGAAGGAAAGTAGGCCCTACACGGCATTCTGTGTTCTGTGGAACCTCTATCAATACACTAGGGTTCCCATGGGTCTACCGGTAGGGGCCCAAACTCTCACCCGTTTACTTGACACCGTCTTTCACGATGTCAAGTTTAAATACATCTTTAATTATCTTGACGACTTGCTGGTGTACAGCAAGGGTTATGAGGAGCATTTGGGTCATCTGAATGAGGTGATGTGCAGGTTGAGGAGTGCTGGCCTCACTGTCAACCATGAAAAGGTTAAGTTCGCCCAGACCCAAATTTCCTTTCTGGGCCACCTGATTTCACATAGAGGTGTCACTGTGGATCCCGAGCGAACACAGGGAATCAGGGATTTTCCCCCACCAAAGGATGCCAAAGGCATCGCGAGATTTGTGGGGATGGTCAACTTTTACCGACGCTTCATTCCGAATGCTGCGGAGATTGCGGCGCCCCTGAATGAACTCCAAAAAAAGGGCACCAAATTTATATGGGGGGAAAAACAGCAGAAGGCTTTCGAGACCCTTAAGGAAGCCATCATTTCCCCTCCGGTGCTAAGAATGCCCGACTTCTCAAAGACATTTATTTTACAGACGGACGCGAGTTCGGTTGCGCTCGGGGCGGTTCTGTCCCAAGTTGTTGATGGTGCTAGGCAGCCAGTGGCGTTTATATCCAGGACATTGACCCAACAAGAAAGAAAGTCATCAGTGTATGAACTAGAGTGTTTAGCTGTGGTGTACGCTCTAGATAAGTTCAGGCGTTTCTTGGAACATGCTGAGTTCCTGCTTGAGACCGACAATCAGGCTCTCTCTTGGCTTCTTGCTCATCCCCGGCAACTGGGTAAGATTAGAAGATGGGTGGTCAAGATCTCATCCTTTAAATTCAAAGTGCAACACATTCGGGGAACTCAAAATGTGGTTGCAGACGCCTTATCACGCATGTTTTCCCAACCCAATGAAGCCCAATCTGAGCAACCCTGTTCTGTACTATTAGACTTTTCTTTAGCCTTCACTGATGTGTTACCCCATCAGTTAGATGATGAAGAGTTGGGTCCGATCATCCAAAATCTAAAAGAGGGTAACATACAGGCCTCTTACTTCTTGTCCAAGGGCGTCCTGTGCTGCAAAGAGAGAAAAGGACATGCCCCTAAGATAGTGCTGCCTAGCAAGCTCGTGCCCATGGTTTTCAGTTACTATCATAATACCCCAGTAGGTGGACATAAGGGGATTTCGAAGACCATTTCCAGTATTAGGAGACATTTCATTTGGAAGGGCATGGATAGGGACCTAGCAACTCGTGTGAAAGCATGTTATCTCTGTGGCTTCAGTAAGCCTGCCCAAAACACCAAGTTGGGGTTGTTGTCATCTGATGTGGCGAGCAGACCAATGGAGAAGTTGTTCATCGACTACGTGGGACCCTTCCCGCGTAGCAAGTCAGGTAATTCTTACCTGCTTGTTTGTGTGGATGATTTTTCTAAGTTTGTTTGGCTACTGCCCTTACGGCGGGCAAACGCTCGATTGACCATCCTTGTGCTACAGACCCATGTTTTTCAGCATTTCGGTCTTCCGGCCATCATTGTCTCGGACAATGGACCACAATTAATTTCAGGCAATTTTCTGTAAATGTTCTTCGCCAATGGTATCAAACATGTGACTACTTCCCCATACTACCCTCAGCCGTCCCACGCGGTGAGATTTAACCGGAATCTCCGATCAGCTCTTATTGCCTATCATGCTGAACAGCAGAATTGTTGGGACCAGAATCTGAAGTGGTTGCAATTAGCGTTTAATACGGCCTTACACGAAAGTCATAAGGCCGTTCCCTTTGAGGTTATGTTTGGTTTCTCGCCTACGCTTCCCTTGGCCAACTTGTGGAATATAGACGATCTTCTGCCAAGTAATCCGGACATTAGGACAGCAGATACGTGGAAAGAGGCCCGGAAGAATTTGCTCCGTGCGCACGAGCGTGTCCGTAGTCGATACAATCAGGGGCGAATTCCAAATCCCTTCACGGTTGGAGATTTGGTCTACTGCCAGTGCCACCCGATCAGCTCAGCCGTGGACAAAAGAGCAGCCAAACTTTGCTATCATTGGTCGGGACCATACCGCATTCTACGGTTTGTATCGCTGGTGATGGTAAAGTTGGGTGATCCCGATGGGGATATCGAGAGGATAACCACTCACATATCAAAACTGAAGTTTTGTCGTAAGGCTTGAGTATGTGGGTGGGGGCGGGGAGAACGTTCCCCTGGTTGAAGCTTGAGTGGCGCCAGGATCTCAGTTAGTGTGTGGTGGGCCTTAGGAGGTCAGAATTCAGAGAGGGATCCCGATTCTTGTCTTTCTTTTCTTCTTCTATCTCTTGTCGCTGTATGCTGACCCTGATCAAGTCAGCATCCAGTACCGCACCCTTACACAGATACATGCACACATGCAACTACACACCCCACTTCTTCTTTCTTTTTCCTTCGTTTTCACTCTGAGCCTGTCTTCCTAAGTGCGGTAAGTATCCTGAGATTTTCCCGGCTGGCCAAGTGGTCTATTCTTCTAAGTGCGGAAGTAAGGGTCTACAGGACCGGAGTCCTGGACTGTGTGTCAACAGTTTTGAATTTTGTAGGCAACCAGGTTGCCTTTTTGGAGTGCGGGTGTGCCGCGACTAGTAAAATAACATTGCGGCGAGTTTTAATTATTTTATTTACGTCTCCCGTTTCGCCTGGATAGTTATGCTGCGTGGCGTCGGCGATTGCATCGAGCCGTCTGTTGTGCATTATAATGCGCTCTGTTGAGTAATTGCCGTAGCTTCGCTTTCTCCAAACGCTTTCCACGTGAGGGAAAATGAGCAGTCGCCGTCCATATCTCGTCCCGTTAACATCTGAACAACAGTGTCGAAATGAGTATTCTGTCTGTTCTATTACTTTCTGCCATGGGCGAGTAATTTTATTAAGGACCTCTGGTGAGTTTCTTTTGATTATACCTTGTTATTAAGTGGAATGAAAATGTGGGTAAATATATTTATAATTCTGATGGAATTGGATTAAGGTGTGTGCATGATTCTGAGCTGGCACAAACATGGTGAAGCCACATGGCAAAATCTTTTATAACTGCTTTAAAATTGATAAAAAAGAAAAACAGCTTCAGTATGATTTATTATATTTGATATTTATTGATTGTAGCGTAAAGGTGCCACTGATTTTCACAAAATGGCAATCTATCGTATGACATAGCGCAATTGAAGCCACGTGGTGAATTATTTTATAACTGCCTGATACTGATTAAAAATATATTTTGTAAACTAATTACATTTCTTGGTTACTGAATTGTGAAGTATTAGTGTCAATGGAATTTTAAATTACCACCGATCAATCGAGATTAATTAGTGTAATTGAGGCCACATGGTGAATTCTTTACATGAAAGCACAATGATATTATAAGGTACTTGCCTTAACTCTTTAAGTAAGAAATGATTATACCTTTTACTATGGCATAATTAATTAGTAAAATGTAATTAGTTCAGTTGTTAAACTCTGTGCGAGAGTCTTGTTGTATCTGAAGTGTGCTGTGTAAGTGCGACACTAGAGTCGAGTAGGCTGTTTATGAATTATTATTAGAGACGTTTTCTACAAAATACACGTGCTTGTAGGGTTCCCGAATCAGCCAAGGACTTGAGACAGAACAGATGGCGATAACTACATCTGCCACCATCAGCCAGAGCATTGCGGCCTAGGTCCCCTGTTTCATCGCCGGATGTTAGGGACGGGACCTGCAGTAGATTCAGGATGAACCTCTCAATTCCTGAACCAGCAACTCGCTACACATCGTGACATGAGCCGACCATCTACCTCAGCACGTGGTAACAGCCTTACACCAGGTGAAACAGTTCCAATTATTCAAATCGACCTTGCGACACATTGTGCCACACTATTGCAGTGAAATATAAAAATATACTTTATATAATATTGAAACTTTCTCTTGTGAAACTTACTTGTCTTTTTCGTCGAACGCGTTTCGGCATCGTATTCGCCTTCATCAGCTTAGAAACAGACTGCCAGTACTTAGTAACTGTTGTTGCTTGGAAGGTATAGTGGGGGTGGTGTGTAGAGGAAGGGGATTGGCGCGGGGATCCAAATTAATGTTTGTTTTTTGTATGATTGTGTCGAAAAGTGTATGTGATTTATATTGTAATTGGTCGTTTAGTATGTTGTTTGGTTGTGTTGTGTGGTGTTTGTATATTTCATACTGTTCAGCTGTGTTGAGTTTTTGCCCTTTGGGTAAGAGGTGTAATATTTCAGGATTAGTATCTATGTTGGTGTAGCTATGGTTATGTGTGTGTATGTGTGTGGCAAACGCAGAATGTATATTGTTGTTGGAGAGGGCCTTTAAGTGTTCAGAGTAATGGGATGAAAAAGATCTTCCTGTCTGGCCTATGTAGTAACTATTGCAGTTATTACAATTTAATTTGTACACACCTGTTCTACTGTATTTGTTATGTCCGTGTTTGTATCGTTGATGTGTTTTTTGATGGTATTGTTAGTTCTGAATGCTATTTTGTACTTGTGTTTTCTGAATGTGTTGGCAAGTTTGTGTGTGTTGGAGTTATGGTATGTGAGTGTGATGTATTTATTGTGTTGTGTGTTGTTGGTATTTTGTGTTTTGTTATTTTTGTTTTTGATGCGTTTGTGTAGTTTGTTTATTAAATTGGGGTTGTAACCGTTTTTCACTGCTATGTATTTGATTGTGTTGAGTTCATCAGTATAATCTTGTTTACTTAAGGGTATTTTAGTTAGTCTATGGAGCATATGGTTGAAGGCCGCATGTTTATGTTGTGTCGGGTGGTTTGATGTGTTGTGTATAACCATGTCAGTTGTGGTAGGTTTTCTGTATATTTTGTACGTGTGTGTATTGTTAGTTTTGTTAATTGTTAGGTCTAGAAAATTATACTATTGTTTTGTTCAATTTCCAGTGTAAATTTTAATTTGTGGTGTATTGTGTTTATGTATTTGTGGAAGTTTTCAACTTGTCTTGTGTTGCCTTTGAATAAAAGTAATATGTCATCTACATACCTGTGCCAGTAAATGATTCTGTTGGTGTATTTGTTGTTGTTTATTATGTGGTTCTGTTCTATGTTGTGTATATATATTTCTGCCAGTATTCCTGATATGGGGGATCCCATCGGGAGACCGTCTGTTTGTGTGTATATCTTGTTATTGTATGTAAAGTAATTTTGCTCAGTTATTATTTTGGTAAGTGTGATGATCTCTTGTATGTGTGTTTCAGGTGTGTTTTGTCTGAGTAATTGTTCTAGTGTTTGTATGGTTTCTTGAATTGGGACATTGGTGTAAAAATTGGTGATATCAAAAGATGCTAGTGTTGAGTTGTGTGGGATGTGGATGTGTTCAGTTTTCTTGACTAGGTCGATGTTGTTTTTGATAATGTGTTGTTACTGAGATTAATGTTTTCTCTGACTATTTTGTTTAAGTGGTTGGCGATTTTGTGGGAGGGAGCTTGTGTGTTATTTATTAATGGTCTGATGGGAATGTTAGGTTTGTGTATTCTTGGTAATGCATTTAGTATAGGGGGGTTAGGTTTTATTTGTTTTAGGTACCGGTACTTGGTGCTTTCAGGTTTGATTATGTTTTGTGTTGTTTATAAATTTGTTAATCTGTTTTTGAAATTTTTAGTGTGGGGTCTTTATTTATTTCCGTTATATTATTATTTTCATTGAAGAAATTTTCAATTTTAGTGTTAAGTTGATGTTTGTCTATTATGACGTTTATGTTCCCTTTATCAGCTTTTAATATTGTTATGTTGTGTTCATGCAACTTTTGTTTTACATTGTTAAGCGTTTTTATCTCGTTGCTGTGTCTTTTCGGTTGTATATGTGTGTGTTGGAGCTTACGTTTTGTCATGACGTATTGGGTCCTGGTCATTAATATGCATGTTTTGTACAGCTGTTTCGGTGTCTATAATTATGTTACGTATGTGTCTACTGTGGTTTTTGTTGTTAGTTGTATTCTTATTCAAATTATGTTTCAGTCCTTTGTTTAATAAATCCATTTCATCAGTTGTGAAATTAATGTTAGTTGTGTTAACTATGCGTGTGTGGAATTTGTGTGCCGGTTCAGGGATTGATTCTATTACGCGTTTTGTGAGGTTCGTTATTTTGTTGTTGTGTTGATCTTGTATTGTCAATTTGAGTTTTTCTATGTTGTCTTGTGTATGTTGTATTACATTTTCAAGTTCTGTGTGGTGTAATATTTGTGTAAGTTTAATGTGTAAGTTGTATGCCTGTCTGTTAAGTGTGTCTTTTTTATGGTATAAATAATTGATTATGTTACTTAGGTTAAATTGTTCTAATTTGCGTTTGGCTTGAAGTGCTGTATGTGTGTTATGTTTTATTGTAACTTGTGCGTGTGTTGGTATGATGTTGTGTTTTCGGCAAGTTTTATTGAAGGCTATGTGCAAGGAAGTTTTTGTTACTTGTTTTTTGGCGTTTCTGTACTTATTGATGAAATACGCTCTGTCTGCGGTATTATAGTTGTCTTGTTTGTTCATCAGCTTATATGATAAGTTTCAATATTATATAAAGTCTAGTGCTGTGAAAGAAGATGATGAACAAACAAGACAACTATAAAAATATAGAACAGTTACATTCCGTTTTTTTGTGAGCTAAATTACAGTTAGACAAGAGATGATCAAAACTGATCATGTCTGTTCATTTTGTGCACATCCATAATTCAGTGGTACTAATTTGTAAATTATTAATAAGTCAATAATTTATGCCAGACTAGCAGGCATGTACAGAGCGATTGTTTCATTCCATTTTCTATTTATTTAAATTCTTTCATTTCGTACGGTTAACTGTTTGTGCAGGTTCATGAATTATCACGCCAGGTCAGCTCATGCTGTCGGCCATATCTACTGGAAGTCATTTATGATTGTAAATTCACACCTTGGTGCCTTTCTTTTTTCATATTTTATTTAGTTTCGTTTAAGTGTTTTCTATTTCTCAGTCCAATCGGGATGTGCATGCTTGCAGCCTGGGCTAAACTCGAGCTGTTCTGATTGTTTACGAATTTCATAAAGATTATAGTAGATTTATATACAATAGTGATTACTATTGAGAAAGCATATAAGAATTTACAAGCACTGATTGTTAGCATATCCGTCGGGTCATTATGAGATTATTATTATTTGCCAGTAGGCATTATGTCAAATTAATTTAGCGATGATTAATCATTACCTGGAGTGGTTGCTTAAGTTAAAAGCTATGCTAATTATTGAAGGTTTAATGTCATCTAAAAGGGGTTTTCCAATGCCATGCATTAGCTCGGTTTGTGTGCTGGTTATTTGCCACATTAATTGAACTTGTTCAGTTTTCTGAGTCCCAGTAAAGCAACAAACAGAATGATTAATCACTGCTGGGCTCTCGTTCTGTCAATTAAGAGTGAATAATTTGGTTGGATGTTATGATATTGTAATTTGATTTATGATGATGAATTGCTGAGGGCCTCATGAATGTTTAAGCTGAAATATGGAAGATTACTGTCCTATAACAAATGTATGTAGAACTATTGGATACTGTGCTAAGATCTGAGCCAAAATAAATGTTATGTCAATCTTGACTTTTATTTGCAAGTCCTGTCACAATGGGCTCAGTGCATTTTATGCTTCATCTAGGCCATCTGCCTAGTCCTAAAAATTACGGGTCGCCTTCCCCTTTTCAAAAAAAAAATTTTTTTTTAATAAAAAATTTTCTCATAACTTTGAGAAGGGGTAATGAGGCGGCTCAAATGGTAGCAGAGCGTGGTTAGATCATGTGACAGAACTTGCAAATTTGGGGGACAGTCTTTTGGAAAAGGTAATAAATTTAGGTAGACAAAAAATTTGGGGTCGACTCTGATAATGAATTGATAAATGCGGGTCCTAATTGAGAGGTGATGTAGAATGCTGTGTCCATTAAGGGCAATATTATTGATGTTTGTGTTTTATGTTTGTGTTAAGTTTACTGTATGCATATTATTATTATTATTATTGTTATTATGATGTTCATTGTGCTTGTACGGGCTATTTGTAAACCAGGTACCAGCACAGGTCACGCACACGGGTTTCCTAGAATGTTTTTGTTATTGAGATTCTTTACTTCGCCGGAGATCCTTGTGGGTAGCGAAGTTAGATTGAGTTAAATAAATGGATGAATTGTTCCCGAGTTAGGCGTAATCGGATTTATTTCCTTGTTGATGCGGTATGGTCGGGCCTATATTCCGTGTTATTGACGATGGCAAGGTGTAGATATTGTATGACATTTTGAATTAGTAATGTTGATAATTATGTTTGTTTTGGGTATATTGTTGTGAGGCTCTTGAGGTGTCATATGATGTGTTGTTGTTGCTTTTGTCTCAATTCTTACGTTAGTATTAGTGTTGCTTGTTTCTTGTTCGGTGTTATGGGAGTTAGCTCAGCATATTTAGTCTCTCGAGTCCTTGCGACGCTAGAGAACCCAGAGGTCACTTGCGAGAAGTCAAATTCTTCCAGTGTCCTTCTTTTGGTGATAATAGTCTTGTTGTTATTGTTGCGTATATTGTGTTGTGTTGGAATATTTGGGCGGCTCGGGGATGAGTGGGATTAATCCCGATTTATTCCTCAAGGACAAGCTCGAGTTCGAGATTAGGTCCCGGAGTGGGAGGCCCCAGGGAGACGTTGCCTCCCTGAGGAAGCGGTTAAGGGACGCCCTCACCGCTTAGTTTTTTTTTAATAAAAAATTTTCTCAATACTTTGAGAAGGGGTAATGAGGCGGCTCAAGTTATTTTAACATGTGGTAGGACCTCACTATTATTTAAGCGCCCCCCCCCCCAAAATTGTATTCTACAAAGCAAAATATGTAATTAATTTTTTGAAACATGTATAGATCAAACTAGATATTAAAATGTCACAGCTGACTTTAGAACACAGAAGCCAAAGAACAAATGCTTCTTGGCTTGGCACATTTATTTCTAGCAAACAATGAATCAGTAGAGATGGTTTCATGTGTGACATTAATTGATGTGTCCGAAAATCCACAAGCCAGACGTCCCGCTCAGACCTATCGTCAACGCCATAGGGTCTCCAACCTACCATCTGGCTAAACACTTGACTGAGCTTCTCCGGCCACTTATAGGTGGTACGGAGTCATATGTGAGGGATTCGACCCACTTTCTTGAAAGGCTCGGTGGGTTGTCGTTGCGGCCTGGAGACATAATGGTCAGCTTTGACGTGGTTTCGTTGTTCACCATGGTGCCCGTGGATGATGTCCTTGGCCACTTAGCTAACCTTTTTCCGGCAGACATTACAGCGCTTTTCCGGCATGTTCTAAAAACTACCTATTTTCAGTACGGCGGTGAATTCTTTGAAATGATTGATGGTGTGGCCATGGGGAGTCCACTCAGTGCTGTGGTGGCAAACTTTTATATGGAAAGGTTCGAGCAGCGGGCAATTTCATCTTTTCCGTTGAAGCCGAGGTGCTGGTCCGGTATGTTGATGACACCTTTGTTATCTGGAGCCATGGAGAGGATGAACTCGGCAGGTTCCTGGCACATCTCAATCAGGTTCACCCACGGATACAGTTTACTGTTGAGAGGGAGACCAACAATCAGCTGGCTTTTCTGGACGTGTTGGTCCTTAGAAGGACCGATGGCAGCCTCGGACATAAAGTTTATAGAAAACCGACGCACACTAACCGCTATCTCCATAAACAGACAAACCACCGTCCCAGCCAGAAGTGGGCGGTGTTGAAGACCTTGGTGGACCGGGCTAGGAGGATATGCGAGCCCCGGTACCTCGATGAGGAGCTGCGCCACCTTGAACTAGCGCTGCAGGCCAATGGATATTCCGTCGGGGAGGTGAGACGAGCAGTCCGGCCGAGAAGAACAGCCAGGCCGGAAATGAGCGGTTCTATATATTTAAGGAACAAGTGATAGAGTCACTGGAGGAACAGATTAAAAGTAAAGTAACTCAGATAATTAATGACAAGGTAAGTGGTAATTACAGTAGTGATTCTAATAATGAGTTAACAAGTGATAACAATGATATAATTAAAAATGGTGATGTAATTGAAAATGTGGTATCAGAGAGTGATACATTGAATAATGATAGTGACAATGAGAGTTTAGTAGGAGTAGAAATTAGTGATGAGGTAGTAGTTGTTAATGAGATTGAGAGAGAGCATGAAGAGAAGTTAGGTGAGTATGGAGGGCAGAGGGCAAATTTTCCCTGTGGTATAAGTGGAGTAAAGACTTCACATGTGTTTTATGAGGACGAAGGTTCCTCCAGAGGTTATGTGGGAGACATGGTGTCTCCAAATGGTCCCTTAAGTTTTTGTGGTGATGTACCTGGTAAAGCCAGGAAGTATTTTAGTGATTTTGTGTTGCCCTTTGCATGGAATGAGATAGTTCAGGGGGGTTGTGAGAGGTATTGTGATGAGAGAGAGAGAAAGAGAGAGATAGAGATTTTTGAGATTAATAGAGGTTATGAAATGTTAGTGGAGAGTTTAGATATTGAGAGAGGTGAACGAATTGACTTACCTTGTGAAATAAAGATAGATGATTTGGATGATACCGCTGTAGATGATAAACACTTACCTTGTACGGTTATCGATATAGTAGAAGAATATGATAACATAAATTACCTTATGTTGACCAAAACTACTGACAGAGACAGGACGAAAATTACCAAGGTAGACGGGTTTTATGAAATAATGGGAGACAAATATGTAGTTAATTACTGTGTTAATATAATTAACGAAAGTGGTCATTACAATAATAAGTATAATGTAATGTATGTCGATAAGAATGAGTTGTGTTATAAATACATCAGGTTAATATATGATGATGGGGGTTAAATAAACAATCAGTGAGTGAATGGACATTTTATTATTTTAGTTTATGGTGATGACCTGGCTAACTTATGAAATGAGGCGTGGGTAAATAGAAGAATAATGACAAAAAATTGTAACTAAATTTATAGTGAAATTAATTGTGTGTTGTGAAAGGTACTTATGTAAACAATTCAGACTAAATAAATAATGAGTTTGTAATAAATGAATTGTAATTGTTTTGGAATAAGGTAATTAAAGTAATATGTTTTAAATAATTGATTGCATTAAAGAATTTGAGATTAATTAATGTTATATAAATAAATTTTGATAATGAATTTAAATGATGTTTCTGAGATTTGAACTGTATAATAAATAGTAAATGAATAAATGTAAAATGTGTTTAGTTGTGGAGTCATATGATTGTTATGTTTCAGAAGATACATGGAGTTATGTACATTATTTGGTGGTGATAAATGTTTATATTTTTGTGTCTATGACGGTAATCATGTTGTATTCAAGTATATGAGTGATGTACTGTAAGTATGAAGTTTATAATACAATTTAAATGAAGTAAAATGTTTAATGTTTGAATAATAAATTGTTAATGTGCTGAAAAGGTTTTAAATTAAATAAGATGATGAAATTAATTTGAGGTAGTTATGAGTTTTCCAATGTAATTTTCAATGATTAAATTAATGTAAAATGTTGTAAAAAAATAGAGTTTGGGTGACAATAATTATTTCAATAAGGCTTTTAAGTGGGTCAAAGGTAATTTTAAATGGGTGTTAGACGAAATAAGAATTTTTGGGAATATAAGTAAGGCAGAAACGGGTTAATAGTACGGACACAGTAGCGATAGTGCATACATGTAGAGTAATGGGAGTAATGTAATTGGAGAGTAAATAGATGATGGTGAAATTTTGTAGTGAGGGTGGAGGTGTAAGGAGTCCTCAACGCAAGGCGTTGTGGCGGGAGGTGAATAGTTTTAAATGGGGTTTGGCGGAGTTACCTGGGAAAGGGCCAGGCAATAAGGGTAACTAATAAGGGAATGAGCATAGGGAGGGAACACACATCCTAAGTACAAAGAGGGTAGCGGGTATTTTCTAATAAGAGGAGAATGATTTAAGTTGGGTTAGAGAATTATTGGAGGTAAATATTTTGAGAGATTGGTGTCACCCTATGTAAATCTATAAATGGTTGTTCAAGGAAGAAGGGGGTAAGGTTATATTTTAATGCTTTTTTTATAAATCGAATTATTATGAATAACTGAGAATCACCCAAACCAATTGATAATGAAAATAATTATATAATTAGTAAAATAGTTTACCTTTTTCTTGTCCGTCTGGTGGCCTTTTCTCTATATTTCATTCAACGCGTTTCAGGACATATGCCCCATCATCAGGATATCCCTTGTTGAAGTTCGTCGATCGTTAAAATATTAAAAACACTGTACACACAATTCTACACATAACAATAAATATAATATAAACATAAAAACACATAAAATACCCAGATTTTAGACACACACGATATCGGTGGTGCGCACCACGACATGCTATAGTCGAATGCAGTGTTCATGTTGTTATATGTCGTGCACTATGGACCTTGTTCTGTATTCTTATCGCTGTGTCGTATAATAGATTGGACTGGAAATACAGCTGATCGTTAAGGATGACTTCTTCTGTTTTTTTATTTTTGTAAGCTTTATATATTTCGTATTCTTCGATAGCATTCATATAATTTCCTTTTCTGCATATGTGGAGGGGTTGAAAGTTCGTTGTGAAGTCAGTATAACTATGGTTGTTGTCCATCAGATGGCGCGCGTAATTTGACACTGTTTTACTAAATTCTTTTCTAGGTAAATGTTCTTTGAATCGTCTTTTAAAAGGTCTACCAGTTTGGCCAATGTAAAAGCTGTCGCAGTCATTGCATATTATCTTATAAACGCCCGTCCTGTCTTCAATTGATTTTGAATGTTTAGGTAAGAGTATCTTATTAATGTTACCTATTAATGCTATCTAATTAATACTCTTACCTAAACATTTTTTGACGACTTTTTTTCATGTTTTGAGTGTAGTAGAATCAGAATCTGCAATAATCTCGAACACGATTTTTTTTGCCATCACTATACTTCCATTCCTTAAGGAATATGGAAGTAAAAATGGCTTACCGAACTAATAATAACATTAATAAGATACTCTTACATAAACATTCAAAATCGGTTGAGGACAAGATGGGCGTTTATAAGATAATATGCAATGACTGTGATAACTGTTACATTGGCCAAACTGGTAGACCTTTTAAAAGACGATTCAAAGAACATTTACCTAGAAAAGAATTTAGTAAAACAGTGTCAAATTACGCGCGCCATCTGATGGACAACAACCATAGTTATACTGACTTCACAACGAACTTTCAACCCCTCCACATATGCAGAAAAGGAAATTATATGAATGCTATCGAAGAATACGAAATATATAAAGCTTACAAAAATAAAAAAACAGAAGTCATCCTTAACGATCAGCTGTATTTCCAGTCCAATCTATTATACGACACAGCGATAAGAATACAGAACAAGGTCCATAGTGCACGACATATAACAACATGAACACTGCATTCGACTATAGCATGTCGTGGTGCGCACCACCGATATCGTGTGTGTCTAAAATCTGGGTATTTTATGTGTTTTTATGTTTATATTATATTTATTGTTATGTGTAGAATTGTGTGTACAGTGTTTTTAATATTTTAACGATCGACGAACTTCAACAAGGGATATCCTGATGATGGGGCATATGTCCTGAAACGCGTTGAATGAAATATAGAGAAAAGGCCACCAGACGGACAAGAAAAAGGTAAACTATTTTACTAATTATATACTATAAGTGGCTTGGATACCGAAAAACATGGATCTGAAAATAATTAATAGAAATTCATAATTGAAATGTAATACTAGAATGTAACAAGGTCACGAGTTAATAGAATTTGAAACTAAACCTAAAATTTGAAATGTTTGTAATTTTTATTGCAGATGCAAATGAAATGTTTATTTTAATGAAATGAGTTTGTTGTTCTTTATTGTATTATGTATAATTGTATTTTGTATCTTGTATAATTTTGATATTGTATTATGTTTATTTGTACTCAAGTTGCCTATAGAAAGGTCATTCACCTGTTAGTAAGACATCAGCTGATGACTGGTAGGAACTATATAATAGCCAATGTAATCACTTATTTTTTTTAAGTTATCAATGTAATTATTTTATAATTTTTCTTTCTATTAATTGTCAGAATATATGTTTAATAAAGCATTATTACATTTTATTACATTATTATTTAATTAAGAAAAAAAAATTTTGTTTTGTTTTGAGGTTTTGAGGTACAGTCTGTTGTGTTTTCATGTTCAAGATATATTGCTAATTGAGTGTGTTGATACTGTATTAACTGATTTATATTGTTCATATTTATGTTTGTAAAACAGATGTAGTGATAAGGGCATCTATAATAGAAAGAAGTTGTTTGTTTGTTTTGTTTATTATGATGGTTAATATCTAGATAAGGGTGAAGAAATATAAGAGATATAAAATAAATTCATTTTGAAGGATTTTAGAGTTTTAGGTACAGTATTATGATTAAATTAATCAATTGAAGTAAATAATATGAATTATCTTAAAAGGGGAATCTTTGATAAGGGACTTGGGTTTATTGCATTATTTGAACGAAATTTGAACACTTTAATTTGATTTGAAACAATAACGTAAGTCAAACAATTATAAGTTGAAAAATGGAATTGGATTTAAAATATACAATATTTCTATGAATTTTAGATCGAGAAGTAGGATGTAGATGTTGTGTTTAATATAATAATGAGTATGTGTATGCACCCAGTACTTGCTAAAGGCAACCCAGTATGTATGTAAGGGGAGATATATCGGTTGAGGATCTGGTATTGGTATAAGGCCAGTTTTTGGAATTTTATTCAGTATGTTACAAGGTTAGGTGGTACTGAGGTGAGTAACTGTCCGACTTTACAGTGTTGGGATCTCGCACAGAGAAGTCCAGTGATCTTGTTCAGGTGCAGCCATAGTCGCCTAATTAGGGGGGTAGTTTACCCATGACGTGTTTAGAAATTAAAGGGGGGTTGTTGGCGCCATATCCTCACCGATCCTCTTAGGGTTTAGCAATGAGAGTTTTTCTGTTTTGGCAGAAAACCTCTCATTGGGGGCATATTGTAA
The DNA here is from genome assembly GCA_034769895.1 of Magicicada septendecula. Lineage (NCBI taxonomy): Eukaryota > Metazoa > Arthropoda > Insecta > Hemiptera > Cicadidae > Magicicada > Magicicada septendecula. The sequence continues at coordinate 620,167,373 of CM068367.1, read as the reverse complement.
CAGTACAAACCTACGAGTATTTGCGATTTGAATATTCTCAATTTTATTTCGCCCAAGTGTAGCGTCGAGACTGGTGTGAATTGGCATTGGAATGCACACTTTCAACGAGGGTGCATACGCGCCTCCAAGCGCGCACCCAGGCAGCCAAGGTTCTCAGGCGTTTGGTCACGTGCAGGTACATTCTTTCGCGCCGTGAGCGCAGAAAACAGCGTCAGTCGGCAAAAAACATCTCAACGCAGCGGACACGAGCAGTGTGTGCGTCGCCGGCTGGACACAGTTTTAATCTCGCCCGCAAATAAAAATGTAAATAAAAACAGTATCCGTTATTACGTAACGGCAGCTGCGGCCGGTTTTACCCACGGAGTCCCCGCGAGCCTAAAATTTATTAAAAGTATTAGAATGTGAGTTCAACTTAACAGCAATTTAACATGGACTAACTGTGAGATATTAATTCATCATCAGTGATATCAAAATTAAAATCGTCAGTGATAACTTGATTCGGACAAACCTGTGAACAAAGAAAAGTACGGAGTGCAACACGTGATCTGCAAGGACTCCCAAAACCAAGTAACCGTAGAATATATAAACTTTTACAGTCATGACAATTATAACGTAAAGAGATCTCTAAACTAAATTAGGGGGTAATAAACTGAATGAGCGTGAGCGTGTGCAAATGCTGGGTCGCCTTTATTATTAATTAAGTTAAGCAATTATATTTTTGTTCAGTATGATAAGAGAGAATATCAAAATTTGATAGTATTTGTTATATGTGGATTTGACCTAAATATTGTTTGGAGTAGAATTCTGAGAGAATAATTTAAAAGTAGTAAAGAATTTTTAATAAAATTGGAATGAATTAATAAAAGCAATGAGAGTAGTTATTAATAACACTTAACCCTAAATCACTTATAGGTATGAGTTCACATGAAGACTCTGGCCCGATGCAGGTAAGGGATTTGTGATTGTGTATATTATTTAAATATATTATTTACTAGAAGTTTGTATACTTTCAATCGATTGTTAACATATATCAGGCCCCACTTTGGCACACCAATTTATGCAACGTTGAATATCGAGCCCCACGTTGGGCGCCTATTTATTATGCAACGTTACAAGTATTATACACAATTACACAAATACATTACCATGTACTCAACGCAACTATAAAGTGTATTACACCGGCCAGGGTTTTTCTCGTTCCGTTAAGTATATGTAGTTGCACAATAATTAAATAATTTTCAAAGAGGAGTGAGATGTCGTTGATTTGAAATAATTATTTAAAACCATTGCAAAATAATCATTCTACGATTTATTAATTAATAGAAAAATATTCCAATATTAAAAATTCAAATATTAGGTACATCAAATATTCTCTTGTATAAGCTTCACAACTACAATGTAACGTGCTACGCTATTCATAACATAAAAAATAAAATAAACAACCATATAATCTTACTAGCTAAACAAACATGTTAAACAAGTTATTTAAATCCTTTTTATTTCAGTGTGTCTGACTTGAACTCAAATTTTAAATAATAATAGCAACTCATTTACAAACAAAATAACATTAAAACTCAAGAATAAAATTAATTGTTGCTATAAACAAAATAAAAATAAAATAACATTTTACTTCCAATGTATTATTTATTTCTACTGACACACCCAAATTTTAACATACAACAAAAGATTAGTATTTCTTTTCCAAATTTTCTTGTTAAATTAAATTCTTTTATTTAACTACTATTTAAATTTAGAACTTTAATTCTTTACTGTTCATAGGTAAGTTCTTTTTGAGAGCTCTTTTCACAACAAAAAATATAATTGTTTGTTATCACCTGCGTACATCTGCCTTTACCGTTGCGTGTGTGTGCGTGTATGTCCAGAATCCTGAGAATTTGATGATGATTATGCTGATGCTGTGTTCTCTGTCTCTACGGGTAGTTGTTGGTGATGCTCGAGTTCCTCCATACGTCTTGGTGTGTGTGGTCCTGATCGATCGCCAAACCGGCAGCGTGACGTTGTGTGAAGATTTCTTGAGTCTGGGTGTGTAACCGCCCAAAATTGCCAGTGGTATATATACTGGACGGTGATCTGACAGGTCCAGGACTGTTTTCGACCTGTTAGATATTGTCAGTTCGTGCAAAGCGTCCTTTTAATTACAAATCACTTTTTGGTTCATTTTCGCAATTTCGTAAACATACTCGTAGCATGAGCGATATCACTGTTTGCGTAATTTTTTTCTGGTCACTCACACATACCACACTTATTAATTATTATTTAATTACACTAGTAATTAACATTAAATAGTTAGTGCCTTTATTATTGCACATTTTTGCAGTAATTTTATTGCATGCAATTAATATATTTTAACCATACTCGTTAAAAATTCCTTAATGTAATGGTGTCTTTATAATTAAGGTAAGTCTTTGTTCACAGGTTTAAAACGTATTAATTAGTTTATTTTAATCTTGTTAAAACCTGATTAATGACAAACCAACAATTCGTACGTGTCTCCCCTTCTCGTCATTCAATGCTGGTCAGAACTGGCATACACACACATACACGCAAACACTGTATTTAATACTACCGAAGCAGGTGTCACTTTCGACAGGCCACAGCCTGTACTCTCCCGCACAAAATTGTTTAAAACTGTTCGTCGTATTCTTTTTACACTAATTATTTACAAAACATACCGCCCTGGGCAAATATGTAAAGATATGTATTGTTGCTACTCTCTCTCTCTCTCTCTCTCTCTCTCTCTCTCTCTCTCTCTCTCTCTCTCTCTCTCTCTCTCTCTCTCTCCACTATGGAACCACAATAATTTTTTTTTTACGTTTAGCAAATAATATACTGTTATGACGGTCTAACTTAATCGCCGTATGGTACAGTGGAAAACAAAATACAAGACACCCATTACGTCACTAATCACCAGCTTTAATTATCACAGTTACACAGTTGGTAATTAACTAGTACAATATTTCCAGTTAGATTTGTCCACACGCAATATAATGTCTATTAATACAGTTTCACACAATAATTAACACAATACTACTTCACATCGACAAACACTCAATCCGCACTAGCGAAAATCGCTCACGTAACTGAACTGACAATCCGGCTGCTATGGCTTTATATAGGCACCGCAGAGGTGCAGTACAGCTTTGCCTCCTTACTGCAAGCCAGAGGCTTAATGCGTACCTCAAGTGTTCCTGGAACTCACCAGAACCACCTACGTGAATGACGCAACACAAGGCACACTAGACGGGGGGAGTGGAGAATGTTCTGGATTGTTCGGTGCGCTTCTCGTAACACTGCTCCCTCCTTAAGGCTGTTCGTCCCGAACTGGCAAACCGTCTCAGAAGTAATACTTGGCCAGGCAATCTAGGTGAACGTCCTTGTGAAAGATAATTCTCCCATCCTTCGAATTCGGTGTCGTGTGATCCGAACATCAAGTTCCCAGGAATACGAGTCTTCTGCTCAACCGCTAGTTTTGCTGGAATCACTCCCGTTGCGTCATGTATTGATGACCTAAACACTACTGACTGATCCAAGTCTGTTTGGTTCTCGTCAACAATCTCTTGCATAACTTCATCTTCAGCAACTTTTCCCCTGGGCGCTTCTATTAACTCAGGAACAAACAAGGGGTTTTCCTTGACATCCATAGTTGGCTTTTCAATCACTTCTTTTGCCGTTACACTTATTTGTACTTCCTCTGATAGTTCTTCCATTTCTACCTGCAATAGGAAAGGTTCCCCTTGACCAGACTTGTCGACTTCTTCTTCGGCGAATGACGCTTGCTTGATTGAATGGTTGGCAGACCCTGACATTTTAGCCATGCAAAGATTTGTCTTCTCTTGGGCAACCTTCAGGATGTTCTCTCTTAAGTCCACAATGAATCCGTAAGCATTCATAATGTCTGTGCCAAGAATCACTTCATCAACAATGTCTGCAACAAGCATTTGGTGGCTGAACTTGAGAAGACCCAAGGCGTACACGTATGTCTATCTCTCCGAACACATTGACAGGGCTTCCAGTCACAGTCTGTATTGTACAAGACCTAATTTGAGGCAGTCGGCTGCTGATTAAGTCAGGACGCACAATAGACACTGTAGCGTCCATGTCAACTGTATGTTTTTTTTTAATATAATGGCTCCCATGTATACCACCAAAGTAGCTTAGGAGTAGGCAGGGTAGGCTGCCTAATGTGAGCCATACGGTATACAAGGAAGGCAGTGTGGCCAGCACTATGCTTCAGCCGCCCATTATTATCCCCAGGATGTTATCCCAGGTACTCATTTTCAACAGGCTGAGTCAACCTGGGGGCTGAAAAACGCACCTTGATTCTATGGTGCGGGCCCGGGAATTGAACCTGGGACCTCTAGATTAGTAGCCAGGTGCCATACCCACTGGTTTACTGAGCCGCCAAATGTTTTTTTTACTTTCCGCAAATCCAGTAACAATCAGGTTTCCACTAGGCTTATGTAGCGTGGAAACTGTGTGCTGTTCTGGGGCTTTACTTCTCCAATTGGTGCGATCACTCCCTTCTCTCAGTATTTTCTTCACCCAACAGTCTACCTGTAGATGACCACGTTTCCCACAGTTGTAACACTTCTGTCTTCTGTCTTTATCATTTCGTTCGAAAGATCGTTGTGGTGCTGCTGACTTCTTACTGTTGTTCTTGAACTGTCTCTTTATTCTGTCCATTATGACGATACTGTGATATTGTTATCCATTTGGCTACAACGTGATGCCATACTTTGATTAATGTAGGTCGCCTACTTGGCAGCTTCAAAACGGAGAGAATGAACAAGAGCGTCTGAGCTATTCTGATGCCGTGCCATTCTTAACACTTGTTGTAATTTACTATCTCTGATACCACCAATAAACGCAATGTGAGCAATCCACGTTAGAAAGTCCTCCGATTCTTCGGGATAAGCCAATCTCGTCAGTCGGTCAACATTTGCTTCAAATTCTTGAAAACTCTCCCCTGAATGCTGTTGCCTCGCTTTAAGTTGAACAACACGGTACACTTTGCACAAATGCTGGTCACCGTACCATAATTCCAAAGCTTTTGTTAATTCGGCATATGTGTTCTGGCTGTCAGATGGCACTTTGTGTATTAGCTCTGCGGCAGGCCCTTTTAATGCAAGAATAAGTCAAAGGCCTTTCTCTTCTTCTGTCCAGTTATTTAAGCAAGCAGCAGCTTCAAATTGGTGATGAAAAGTTCCCCAGGGAGTGCTTCCATTAAATGATGGGACCTTTGCAAAAACTGGCCCTACTTCAGTGAATAGCGTTCTTTGATTTCTCTGATATTTCTAAACTACACTACTTGTTTTCATAGTTGACATAGATTTTTCTATTTCAGATATTCTGTCAACTTGTTTGTTCAGCTCACCTTATGTGAATAATGCTTATGTGAATGACGCAACACAAGCCACACTGGACGGGGGGGGGGGGGGAGATGTTCTGGATTGTTCGGTATGCTTCTCGTAAGAATACAATTTTCATTTCAACAAAACAGGTATTTGCACTACCACTATAATATTACATGTAACAATCCATGACATGTCATGTCATATGCAAACAAAACATTCATATACACTGTAAGATTAAAGATTATACTGAAATATAGCTCACTAACCTTATACAAGAACAAAATTAATGGCTTTATGAATTACTAATGGAAGACAAAGTTTTGCTAGGATGGTGGTGTGATACCACATTTTGAAGAAATATATGACAGTTATTCCAAACTGGTTGACAGAGCCATATGCACCTTGTGATGTAGTAACCAGTAACCTTTTTATATTGTTACACACAAATCTTTAGACCACTTCATTTACTTCTGTTCAAGTAGTAACTGACAAAACATGGATCAGCCATTGTTTCTCCTGCCAACTGTGAAGTGTATAATTTATTTTCTGCAAGCATGAAGACGCTGTGTTTCCAAGATCTCTTGTCATGTTTATGATGATCATTGTAAATTACATAATGTAAGAGATTTGTATAGAAATTTCAGGGAGCACAAATGTGTACAAGGCAGAAAAGAGAAATGCTCAACTGTAACTGATAAACCTGTGCAAAAGTCAGATGTCATTTCATAATTTGTGGACTTTCACATGAACTTTCCAAAACATTACCAATAATTCTTTACATAATTATTACAGCTCTGTGCAAACAAGCAGTCATTCTTCAAACCCCCCCCCCCCCCAAATTGACATAACCATCCTCAAACTGAAAAATGATGGGCACAGTGTTTTTTGGGACCATAAAGGAATTTTGTTAACACAATTTGTGCAACCATAGACCACCATAACACAAGTGCATTAAAACACTTAACAAGTTTCTAGTAGCAAAACAAACAAATTGCACAGAATGCTCACAGAGGATGTTGTTCTACTGCACAACAATCCATGGCCACACACTGCACTTTGCACAAAGATGTTACTCGAGCAACTGAAATGGAAAATTTACAACCACCTGCCTTACAGCCTAGACTTGGCACTCAGTGACTACCACCTCTTCACAAAGACTGGCAGCTGGCTGGCTATTATCACATTAGCAAAAAATGTTAAAGTTCGTGAAAGCGTCTGACAAGTATGAATGAATTGAAATATTTGATTAAACACAATGGAGATGTGAAGCCAGAAAGTGTTAACAAATGAAACTATTAATCAGTATCGTAATTGTGATAACAGCAATGATATTACACAAAAAGATTTGAAATTTTAAAATTGGACCACACTTCTACCATATAACATGAAAATTGTAATTCTCATGTACAACACAGTAAATAAAACTATAATATGTATATAATTATATACAATTCTGGTCCACAGCTGAACTTGAAAACTTACATTTCTTAGGCACTTTTTGCCATCTGTAATCCCAATTCTGTACAGCAACTGCTTTCCTTGTATTTTCCTGAGCATCAGCTGATGAAAATGCTCGAACATCCCACAACTTAATACTCTGATCTTTACTGTTAGATATAAGATGTCTTCCGTCTCCTCGTGAGTCTATGTATGTAATACCATCCATATGCCCTGCTAACACTCCAACTGGCTTAGGACTAGACTCATTAAGGGTTCGACGATCCCAGACCTATGCAAAAAATGTTCTTAAGAGGCAAGTGTCAATAATATTTTATGATGTTTTACTGCTGATACTATAAAAATATGAAAAACAGGCCACAACATACTGCTAACCATAAATGAAAATATTTCCCACATACTGATGACGCACATAATACATTTACTATATGGAGGATTTAATTTTGAATGTCTCTTGATCCAATAATGCAAAGAAATAATATATAAATAAATTGATGTTTGATATCCATTCTGAATGTGTCATCAAGGTTTCATACAATTTTAAGCAATAAAAAAAACATTCACACTTTTCATACAGTGACTGTCATAAGAAAAATACCGGTTTGACCCGAATATAAGACGGCCTCACATATAAGACGACCCTATATTTTTTTTAATGTTTTACAGAAAAAAAGGGCCTGCATATAAGACGACACTGAATTTTTTGAGGTGTTGTATGAGAAAGACAACTAAATCGTCTAAATATCATACCTTGAAGTCACACTAAGTAAATATGGCTACTTTACATTAAATGTGAAATTATAAGTGTTAAAGTTACCACTTAACACTGTTAGTTTAACAGTGTACCACTTACCAGTTAGTACCACTTACTGTTTTTAGTTCTAGTCACCATCCTCGTTTTCTTCTTCTTCTCCAAGTTCATCTTCAGAATTGGTACTGGAATCTGATTCATAACTGGAGTTTTTCCACAAAATGCCATCCTCACTTCCATCCATGTTATTAGAAACACAACATTTTTTAAACCCCTTTACAACGGTTTCACTTTAGATTTTTCGCAGGCTGTGATTATCCACTGGGCCAGTAACAGTATGCTTGGTTTCTTCAACTTGCCTATCTGAGTCACTGCATGATTTCCATTAATTAACCAGTCACTATAGTTCTTCTGTAAGTAGTCCTTAAGTGGCTTATTAACAACCACATCTAAAACTTGAAACTGAGAAGTCATTCCCCAGGGATTATAACAAGATCAGTGTTCGTTCATTTCTGCAATCAGCTTCTTTATTTTCTCACTGGTGTGACCATGAAAGAACTACCTCTCTGCTATAGTAAAGCGCCTGGCCGACGTCCCCAAACAACCTTAAGCCAATCTGTCATGAGTTCTTCAGTCATCCACCTCATTTCCTGTGCTCTAAAAACAATCCCAGCTAGTAAATGTTCCTTCAGAAGCATTTTTCTCTTTAAAATGCATCACAGTAATGCATGACTTTTCGTTGTCTTTAGATTTAATTATAAATATAATTAATTTACAGCTGACTCGGAACACAGTTTTTTACAGGTAAAAATGTAAAAGTTTTAGCTTATAGCCTGAACCAGTTTTTGTTTTTAAAAACCTTCTTCAGAGGCTGCCATTGGGAGCACTGTCCGTCTTGTTCTTGGCGACGGTATCGACTTTTGAAAGATCGATGTTGTGTGTGTGGGATGTGATATGTTCGAATAATGCGTGTGATTTGAATTGTGTCTGTTCGTTTAAGATGTCGTTTGTATGTGCTTTCATGCGTTTGTATATTTCCAATTATTCTAGAGTGTCTAGTTTTCAGCCTTTTGTGTGTACGTGTAGAATGTCCATGTTACTGTCGATGTCGAAAACACATAAAAACGACATCCTAAATGAACAGACACAATTCAAATCACACCCCACACACACCCACACACACACACACACACACACACAACATCGATCTTTCAAAAGTCGATACCGTCACCAAGAACAAGATGGAAGTGCTCCCAACGGCAGCCTCTGAAGAAGCTTTTTAAAAGCGAAAACCGGTTCAGGCTATAAGGTAAAACTTTTATGTTTTTACCCATAAAAAACTTTGTGTTCTGAGTCGGTGGTGAATTAATTATATTTAGTTAAGTAACGGACACATCATGGACAACGAAATCCAAGAATTTAATTATAACTGACTTTGCACCCTTTCTGTCCACTATAACATTTAACAACATATCTAAAAACACTGCTGTTTGGTCAGCATTTGCCATTTGGCCAAAAAGGTAATTGTGGGCTTTCCTCAGTTCTATAATATATCGCTGATAAGCGATCAATTTGTCAGTATAAACTGCAGGTAGGCGTTGCACTAGGGTAGTGTGACATTTTAAACACAGACCCGAACGCTGCATCATGTGTTTACACCAGCCCAAACTTGCTTTAAATTCAGTTATTGGAATTTTCAACTCATGTGCCACTCCAGTGCCTTCATTCTAATAACTTCAGATATCGGGATATCCTTGGTTTTGTTTCTGTTCAACACCTATTCTTTACTTATGGATTGGCCATGAATATTCACTTTGTTGACTTAACCTTAGGCCTCTTTTATGCATCTGCTTTATATGGTACGATAACCTACGACAAAAACTCGTACGTCATGTAGAACAACAGAAACAAATGAGCCGTTTTATGCACTGTCATATGACAAATTTATCGTTCCATACTCAAAACCATATCCCGGTGTCCTAGAAAATGCATCCGATAAATATCGGACGAGACATTTAGATACATGGGACATAATGGTTTCGTTTATGCACTCGCGCGAGTTTTTTATCATATGACTTTCAGACATCAGTGCTGGCAACATACCTGCCTAGCGTCGGCGATGCCAGTTATGCCAAGTAATCACGCGGTGTGATTTCATTAATTAGTTTTTTTTTAATACATTAATACAGAAAGGCTAACTGACGAAATCCAGAACAGGAGAGCACTATGGGATCCTGCTTCTGAATCTTATAAAAACGAACCGATAAGCAGCATACAACACGCATGGATTCCTTTTTAGTACTGATGATGCCAACACTGAAAGAGTTTGTTCACACCACTTCCGATATTTTTGACGTACGATAAAAATCGGAGTCAACTGGGATGCAAAACTTATCTTACGATTTTCACCTTGAGCTTGACCTTGAGCTCACTGTGAAACGTGCGTGTTGATTCACGCTATGCATACGGCAAGTCTGTGCAGCTAACAAATGTTACAAAATACGCTAAGCACATAACACGAAATTTTTTAAAGTGTTAGGTTGTGCATATAAGATGAGTATGGTTTTTGGAACGGCATTTTAAGGAAAAAATCATTGTCTTATATTTGGGCCAATACAGTATATTTTTACAACATTTTACTATGTAACAAAAATGGACATTTGTTTTTTCTATTCTTTCACACTTTTATATAAAATAAATGATAAAAATATTTCATTATACTTGCAAAACATTACTTCTTTCAGCACATTTACTGGTTTATTTATAATATTTCACTAAACTATCTGAATGTTTCCAGTACAAACATACTAAATTATTATTAATGGCTCCTGTTTTTAATATGTACTGATAAAAAACTTACTTTTGGTACTTTCAATTACATATTTTTGAAATAGTAATTTATTATCTACAACTGATTCATTAAATAAATTTAAATGTGTTCAAAAATACACTTCCAATCAATCACTACTTCTAAATTACAAATTTGTTAATACAATGTAATCAAATATATATTTAAGTCATTCTCAAAGCACTGTACTTTTTGCTAGTGTCACAGTGATTGTTTTAGAAAGTACATCCTTGTAACTTAAATACATTTTTAATGTAATTTACAATTTCTTACTATTAATTTACTACAGAGTCACAGTTATAGTGTTCCTATTTAAGTCATGAAAATACCTGAGTATGCAATATGTCACCTCAACACATGTACTTCTACTCAATTTTTTATTTTGTGCAGGGTGTTACAAGTTTACACATTATAAAAACAAACATTCAAATTTAATATTTTAATTCAAGAAATATATAAAAATGTTATAATATTTATGTTATGAATATAATAGGTAAGGCCACTAACGTACCTTACATAGACCATCGTCACCACCACTATACAGAATCTGAGAAGTGTTGTCAGCAAATGCTACTGTATTCACATCATCATTATGTCCTTCAATCTGTAATAAGAAAATGTATAGATTCTGGTGCCAAGTATCTTCCCAGAATCAAAGGAGAATACCTAATTCAGCTTGCAAACAAAGTTCTAAAGTTAAACTTCTATTTCTATAGCCAAAGGTATGTTAATGTACACAGTTCCAGATATTACAAAAAAAAAAAAAATATATATATATATATATATATATATGCTGTTGCCCATATACTTACTACAATAATGAAAAATATACAAACAATTTAGAATATTTCAGTGTACACACTGATATATAATAATAAATAATAGTCAACCTACATATATTATAGTAACCTGTGTCATAAAATGTGTTCTTTTGATTACCAAATTGACAAGATTTTATTTTCTGATGCCTATTACCTAACTTACACACCGTTTAAATAAGAAAGGTATTTTGATCTTCTAGATATATACTAACAGACACTAAATCTATCACCCCCCCCCCACACACACACACAACCAAAAATAAATTTGGAGTATCAGCACTAATGCAGTGGAACCAATCAAGAGGAACAGAAATGAGAACTTCACTATGCCTCATTCATCAGTTCAGGAAAACATAAAATAGCTTTAACTTATTACATAACAATTCATTTAAATGCAGAATTCAATTTTAGAACTTAATTGGACTTTACGGATATTTACTAATTACAGATCAATGAAGATCAATTAATATTTGCTTAAGTCATATGTATGTACAATTTTCAATGATAGCATATTATACTGATCAATTTAGTTCAATTTTGTTCAGAAGATAGGATTTTTGTTAAATTTCATAATTCACTTAAAGAAGAATCATTTTGCTGCAATTTTTACTGAAAAAATAAAACTTTACATATAAATATGTGTTATCAATTAATGTATTAATCACAATAAACAACTGCAATCTATTCTACGAGAACAGATTAAACAACTGCAATCTATTCTACGAGAACAGAACATAAACACAGACAAATAACTTCCCAATTTACACAGGTTTCTAGAAACTTGAATACTCTCTCTGTTGCATACACTATTTTAAAGAAACTGGAGTAAATTTTACAAGACTAACCCTTAATGCTCTCTGATTGCATTCTCTGTCATACACATACAGAAAACCGTCATTAGCACCTCCTAGTATTTCACGTCCATCTGATGAAAAAACTACTGAAAAAATGCAAAATCTTCGGTCTTCTGGGCAAAGGGGCAGTGTTTCTTGATTATCAGGATCCCACAAGTTGCATAAGTGTACTGTAAACCATACATAATAGCAACTTTATAAAAAACCTCTGCAAAAGATTTATTGTGAATATTACTTAATAAACAGTAGGTGTTAAAAGTTTAATTTAAAAAAATACTTACATGTACTTATTATATTTAATATACATCTTGGAAATTAAATGTACACAAATTGCTGACATTACAAACAAGTTTTCATTGTAAGCATTAAGATTAAACAGGATTCAATTATAATACTTATAATTTAAAAACATTATAAAAATCCAAGCACAAAACAAGGTGTAGATAAGCAATGAGTGAGATATTTATGATATCTACAACTGTGTATACTGTAAAGACTGAAGTAAAAGATCTTTAGTGTACAAACTTTTGCAGCTGTTGGTACCATATTAAACATTTATAGTCTGACAATAGCTGATATTCAAACATTCAAGAATGTGTTACTGTGTTCCATGCACAGAACAGAACAACTGCTTAATCTTACATGTGTAAAATGTTGATTTCTTAAATCCACATGAACATTTGATAAATTGGTAAAAATGATAAATTAGCTTGTTGATAAAATTTTCAAGCTACTGAGCTGTTGCGCATTTTTGAAAATGAAATTGTTCTGCCTCCCTTTGTGGAAGTCATCCTCAGTGAGTGAAAGTTTTTTTCTCAGTAACTGTCAACTATTGACTACTGTTCCATCAGCATGTGGTAAACTGACAGGCTGGCTTTAGCTGGCTACTTATAGGTGTAAGACCCAGCTTGTAAATTCTGATCGCACATTTATGTAGCCAACTAAACCATTGAATTCTTCACTAACAAGGTCAACACAGCCGCTGACGAAGACTACCACAGATACACTCAAAATGTATAGCTGAAAATAAGAATCTCCAACAGCCTAAAAGTGGAAAGTGATATTATAAGCAAAGAGTACTAAAAATTAGTCAAATGACTGACAATTTATAAAAAAAGGACAGATAAGCTTTCATATGCTGACCACACGTTGTTATATTAATTTATTTAATGCAACAATATTAATATGTAATATCAATAAATTTAATCAACATTTTGTTCAGGCGCCATCTTGTTATAATACAAGAAATATTAGATTTGCTTACCTTTAAGGGCAGAGTTCAGTTAAGCGAACCTGAAATAGCGGAATGTGTTATCTGAAATAATTTACTCTTGCTTGAAATGTTTACCAATGACATTACCTTTTATTGTCATATTACGTACAAAACATGTGACTCTACCGTGCACAACAAGCACCACGAGGAGTTACGCCATGAGACGCAGTTTCACTATGCAAGTTAAAATTCCCCTTAAACATTTCAATAGCCCTCCAAAATAACATATTCAATTATATTTTTATGATATCGTAATTAGAATTACTCACAACCCAGCACTTATTAAATGTAGTTAGACATTCTCTCATTCACTCACGCTCGCATTCTTATGGTACAATTTTCTTTTAATTTTCCCCAAATTGAGCTCATTTTTATTATTGAATAACTGAAATTTTGTATTGACCCTTATTTATATTTTCTAGTACCCCCCATTTGTCACTTAGCTGAAATTAGTCCTCCAGACGTCCCGTCTCTGAACCCGCACTAATAGATGTTAAAACTTTACTAAACTTTGTCTTTACGTTAAACTGTTAATAACGTTGAACTGTTACTTGGTTTTTATATAAAATACTTCACTTTTGCATGGTACAGGTGAACGTCCGAGACTTAGTTTTTATAAATTTAGATATACAGCCGGCGGGCTATGCTGCTATTTTGTGACTAAGAACGGTTTGCACTGCCTCAATTCGGAAGTGGGGAGTAACTACGTCACCAGTTCCTTTGTGTAGAGATCCACACCTTAGTTGTTTACAAGCGCAGAAATTGCGTGGTTGCATACTTTTGGATGACGTATACATGGGTGCAGTTTGTTGACACATTCGTCGGACAAAATGATGTTGTTTTCTGAGCGTATATTTCCCACCTTGAAGCAAATCCTGTCCACTCGATATTGTGCAGTTGCAAACCTTCATGAAACCTTACTAGTTTCTTATATGTGACTTTGAATAAAAATACAATTTAAATTGATTATTCCCCAAAATACAGTAGGGCCAGAATTATACTGTTACTAAACCCCCTCAATGAGAGGATTTATGACGAAGCATAAAAACTCTCGTTGACACACTCATACTTCCTAAAGGGATCAGCTAGGATATGTCGCCACAACCCCCTTACTGTTTATATAAAAAAAATATAACAACTCACCCTTGGTCCAATGATGGTGACAGTACCTGCATGACCTTACTGGAATTCTCCGGAGAGATCCCAACACCATAAGGCCAATCAGGCGCATAACGCTCCTGCTCTGACACGCTGGCCAGCTCAGGACCGCCGTCACAGCATCACCAGACACTGAAACAACAAATAAAAATATCAAAATAGTGGCCTGGTATAATACCATATCCCTAACTGATCTGTCTCCCCTTAGCTATGTGCTGGTTTGTGTTAAGAAGCACTGGGTTTTCTTTAACTCCTAACAACTAGGATTATTACACCTAGTACAAGAATTATCATATAGATGTTCCATCGCTTATTTCACTACCATTTACATTTATAAATTTTTTCGACTCCAATCGATAATAATTAATCCTTTCCCATTAACCAGAAGAAATGCAAAGCTTTATACTAATGCAATAATACTTCCAAAATATTTAAACACATAATCAAAATTTACTCAAATAAAATTATCTATATCTCCCTCTTTCTACAATTCTGAAACATTTTCTCTTTTATAAAATATTATTATTATTATCATTATTAACAGAAATTCTATTTATCCGGCACTGTTAATAATAATCATCCCCTTTTCTCCTCCACACACACTATTTCCTAATACATAATAAACATTGTGATTATTACATTAAAATAAACAACTTACATTTAAGCTTGATCAAAATTTACACACCTTACATCTTTAAATTTGCGTATAAAATTATAAACATTACATTTTAATTTCAACTGAACTTTTATTAATTAGCCATCAATTATTTATCATTTACTACCATTTAATTCTTCACAATTTCAAATTTAATATTAACCTTCATATTACATTATTTTTCATTTCTTATTACCTTTCTATTATGAATTTTCTACTTAACCCTTCACATTTTGATCACTGATTAGTCTGGGTGACTCCTGTATTCACTATGATTTGACTTATTGAATAGGCATTTATATATCTAACCTTTCTCACCTTTCTTCCTACTGACAACAACTATTAACAACCAGATTTACATATTATGACACCAATCTCTCAATTATAAACCCCTTCACTAATTCCACTTACCTCAATTTATTCTCCTCTTTGTACTAGGATGTGTGTTCCCAACCTGGCCATATACATACCAAACCCTTTGCCCCCACCAAATATCGGCAAACACTCCCTCAAACTACTCTATCACTTGCCACAATGCCGCACGTTGATCACTCCTTACACCACTACCCTTACTACAAAATATCACCATCAACAATTTACTCTTTAATTACATATTACTCACCTTCTCTATGTATAATCACTAACCACTGTGTCCCTAATATATCCAATACTCTCTTTGTGTGTTACTGGTATTTCAAAATTCTTATTTATCTAACTCCCATTAACTTTAACTGACTAACTCAAATGCCTTTATTTTAATAATTATCACCCATACTCTATCCCTTTTTAACACTTTACATTACTATGATCATTGACAATTGCATTAGAAAATTCATCCCTCACCTACTAATAAAAATACATCTCAATATCCAAATATATTACATGCTTAATCATTTATTATTCATTAGAAGCTAAATCTCATAAAATCATTTAACTTCATTATCAAACTTTTTTGGTACAACCTTAATTAAGTAATTAATCTTCAATTATTTAATTCAATTATTTAAAATTTCATCATTACTTTCATCACTTGTTTAGTCAAAAAAAAACAATGTTAATTGTTATTATTAAATCAATTAAACTATAACTTCCTGTTACATACATGGTTTACCTAAAATTACATGTAATACGGAACATCAAGAATACACAAATACATTGACATTAATACACACAAAAAATATACAATCCAAACTTATTATTTGTTATTGTTGACCAAAAATCAGTTCATAAACAGTCCATTTCAAAACCACTGTTCACATAATTAAATGTTCATAACACAATAAACACTTTATCCTCCATCATCGAACAACAATCGAATCTTATGTCTACATAAATTATTTTTTATTAAATATAGGATATTATTGTTATCAATATAATACTTATTTAAATTTTTATATCTTTCCACAATGTCGTTTGAATTAATAGGCTTATTCCATATCAATTTATCATGTACCATGTCATCATAGGGTATGGTCCTGTCACCTTTAGTATTATCTGTCCTGATTAGGTAAGTTATAAAGTCATTACTATCGTCATCACAGTTATCTACTACTACACCCTTTACTTCACAAGGTAAGTACTTGTTATCATTCTTATCATCATCTATTATCTCAGTTTCACTATAAGGTAAGTACTTGTTATTATTATTACTTCTGTCTCCACCTAATCTCTCTACAAACTCTTCATATCTTCTATTTACTTTAAAAATCTCTATCTCTCTCTTTCTCTCACTCTCAATATATCTCTCACTCTCAAAATATGCAGGGGACACTAACTCATAATTAATAATTAACTTTTGTAACACAAGCATCACCATCAGATAATGATGGCCATCCCGAAAATGGGCTATACTCTGTTAACTTTTGACTGTCCTTAAATCACCTGAACCATTCATAAGGACATGTACGGCTCATACACAGCTAACCATAAACATGTTTAATCATTTCACCACTCTGTTACCGGTTTTCCCAAGTTTTAGATAAATACTAATGCTTCTCATTACAATCAGCCATCTCAAATATCACAAAATACTCCACACACACACACACACACACACACACACACACACACACACACACACACACACACACACACACACACACACACACACACACACACACACACACACACACACCTGTAGTGAAATATCTAATGCGACCAACAAGAAATTAGTTAAGAAGGTTACAGCTAGGCAGGACCCATCACTGCCATAGTACTGCATTAGCACTTTACTTACAAAGATCAAACATTTTTTAACAGACCCTGTAATATAGAATTATTTTTACTTCCACGTTCCTTAAAGGAAATGGAAGTACGGTGATGGCAAAAAAAATTGTGTTCGAGATTATTGGAGATTCTGATTGTACTACACTCAAAACATGAAAAAAAAAGTAATTTTTCGAAAAGTGTCTATGTGTGTGTCTGTAGATTTTTTTTTTTTGGTAAACGATAACAGCCGCAAATTCAAACAGAATTAAATAATTTTTTGCATACAGCCCTGATTTGTAGAGTACTCAAGACCTATTGTTTTTGGTGAAGATCGGTTAAGGGAAAGGGGTAGTTTACCTGCAACATTTTTTTTAAATCAAGGGTAATTATTTTCTATGGCAAACAATAACAGCCGCAAATTCAAACATAATCAAATACTGTTTTGCATACAGCCCTGAATTGTAGAGTTCTCAAGACCTATTGTTTTTGGTGAAGATCGGTTATGGGAAAGGGGTAGTTTACCAGCAACATTTTATGTTTTAACAAGGGTATTTTCTATGGCAAACGATAACTGCCGCAAATTCAAACAGAATCAAATAATTTTTTGCATTCAGACCTGATTTGTAGAGTACTCAAGACCTATTGTTTTTGGTGAAGATCAGTTAAGGGAAAGGGGTAGTTTACCTGCAACATTTTATGTTTTAACAAGGGTAATTTTTTTAATGTACATTAAAATAGAATCAACTACTCTTCTGCATACCTTTTTGAATTATACAGAACTCAAGGTCTGTTGATTTTGTTGAAGATCGGTTAAGGGAAAGGGGTAGTCTACCTGCAACGTTTTTTGTTTTAACAATGGTATTTTCTATGGCAAACGATAACAGTCGCAAATTCAAACAGAATCAAATGATTATTTGCATACAGCCCTAAATTGTAGAGTTCTCAAGACCTATTGTTTTTGGTGAAGATCGGTTAAGGTAAAGGGGTAGTTTACCTGCAACATTTTATGTTTTAACAAGAGTATTTTCTATGGCAAACGATAACAGCCGCAAATTCAAACAGAATCAAATAATTTTTTGCATGCAGCCCTGATTTGTAGAGTACTCAAGACCTATTGTTTTTGGTGAAGATCGGTTAAGGGAAAGGGGTAGTTTACCTGCAACGGTTTTTTATCAAGGGTATTTTACTTCCATATTCCTTAAGGAATGGAAGTATGGTGATGGCAAAAAAAATCGTGTTCGAGATTATTGCAGATTCTGATTCTACTACACTCAAAACATGAAAAAAAGTCGTTTTCCGAAAAGTGTCTGTGTGTCTGTCTGTGTGTCTGTCTGTCTGTCTGTCTGTCTGTCTGTAGATTTTTTTTCTATGGCAAACGATAACTGCCGCAAATTCAAACAGAATCAAATAATTTTTTGCATGCAGCCCTGATTTGCAGAGTACTCGCGACCTATTGTTTTTGGTGAAGATCGGTTGAGGGAAAGGGGTAGTTTACCTGCAACGGTTTTTTTTTAGCAAGGGAAATTTTGTTTGTTTGGCAAACGATAACAGCCGCAAATTCAAACAGAATCAAATAATGTTTCGCATACAGCCCTGAGTTGTAGAGTTCTCAAGATCTGTTGATTTTGGTGAAGATCGGTTAAGGGAAAGGGGTAGTTTACCTGTAACGTTTTATGTTTTAACAAGGGTATTTCCTATGGCAAACGATAACAGCCGCAAATTCAAACAGAATCAAAAGATTATTTGCATACAGCCCTAAATTGTAGAGTTCTCAAGACCTATTGTTTTTGGTGAAGTTCGGTTGAGGGGAAGGGGTAGTTTACCTGCAACGTTTTTTTAACAAGGGTATTTTCTAGGGCAAACGATAACAGCCGCAAATTCAAACAGAATCAAATAATATTTTGCATACAGCCCTGATTTGTAGAGTACTCAAGACCTATTGTTTTTGGTGAAGATCGGTTAAGGGAAAGGGGTAGTTTACCTGTAACGTTTTATGTTTTAACAAGGGTATTTCCTATGGCAAACGATAACAGCCGCAAATTCAAACAGAATCAAAAGATTATTTGCATACAGCCCTACATTGTATAGTTCTAAAGACCTATTGTTTTTGGTGAAGATCGGTTGAGGGAAAGGGGTAGTTTACCTGCAACGTTTTTTTAATAAGGGTATTTTCTATGGCAAACGATAACAGCCGCAAATTCAAACAGAATCAAATAATGTTTTGCATACAGCCCTGATTTGTAGAGTACTCAAGGCCTATTGTTTTTGGTGAAGATCGGTTAAGGGGAAGGGGTAGTTTACCTGCAACGTTTTTTTATCAAGCATATTTTCTATGGCAAACGATAACAGCCGCAAATTCAAACAGAATCAAATAATTTTTTGCATACATCCCTGAATTGTAGAGGACTCAATGACTTTCGATTGTGGTGAAGATCGGTTAAGGGGAAGGGGTAGTTTACCTGCAACCTTTTACGTTTTAACAAGAGTAAAGTACTTGAAAATTTATTTAAACTTTTTGAAACAATGGTAATTGTTAAAAATAAAATAATTTTGTTGCCAGGCAATAAAATTATAATTTTTTCATTTTAATGTAATATAATATTTTTCATTTAATACAGTAATAAAAAGGCAGGTAAGACACAGCCTGGCTGTTTGGCTGAAAATGATTTTAAATATAAATCTTAGAATATGGAAGTCATGTATGGTTCTCCATACCGATATTACTTCCATATTCCTTAAGGAATGGAAGTATGGTGATGGCAAAAAAAGTCGTGTTCGAGATTATTGCAGATTCTGATTCTACTACACTCAAAACATGAAAAAAAGTCGTTTTCCGAAAAGTGTCTGTGTGTCTGTCTGTCTGTGTGTCTATAGATTTTTTTTCTATGGCAAACGATAACTGTCGCAAATTCAAACAGAATCAAATAATTTTTTGCATGCAGCCCTGATTTGCAGAGTACTCGCGACCTTTTACGTTTTAACAAGAGTAAAGTACTTGAAAATTTATTTAAACTTTTTGAAACAATGGTAATTGTTAAAAATAAAATAAACTTGTTGCCAGGCAATAAAATTATAATTTTTTCATTTTAATGTAATATAATATTTTTCATTTAATACAGCAATAAAAAGGCAGGTAAGACACAGCCTGGCTGTTTGGCTGAAAATGATTTTAAATATAAATCTTAGAATATGGAAGTCATGTATGGTTCTCCATACCGATATTTACTTCCATATTCCTTAAGGAATGGAAGTATGGTGATGGCAAAAAAAATCGTGTTCGAGATTATTGCAGATTCTGATTGTACTACACTCAAAACATGAAAAAAAGTCGTTTTCCGAAAAGTGTCTGTGTGTCTGTCTGTCTGTGTGTCTATAGATTTTTTTTCTATGGCAAACGATAACTGTCGCAAATTCAAACAGAATCAAATAATTTTTTGCATGCAGCCCTGATTTGCAGAGTACTCGCGACCTTTTACGTTTTAACAAGAGTAAAGTACTTGAAAATTTATTTAAACTTTTTGAAACAATGGTAATTGTTAAAAATAAAATAAACTTGTTGCCAGGCAATAAAATTATAATTTTTTCATTTTAATGTAATATAATATTTTTCATTTAATACAGCAATAAAAAGGCAGGTAAGACACAGCCTGGCTGTTTGGCTGAAAATGATTTTAAATATAAATCTTAGAATATGGAAGTCATGTATGGTTCTCCATACCGATATTTACTTCCATATTCCTTAAGGAATGGAAGTATGGTGATGGCAAAAAAAATCGTGTTCGAGATTATTGCAGATTCTGATTGTACTACACTCAAAACATGAAAAAAAGTAGTTTTCCGAAAAGTGTCTGTGTGTCTGTCTGTCTGTCTGTCTGTGTGTATGTCTGTCTATCTGTAGATTTTTTTTCTATGGCAAACGATAACTGCCGCAAATTCAAACAGAATCAAATAATTTTTTGCATGCAGCCCTGATTTGCAGAGTACTCGCGACCTATTGTTTTTGGTGAAGATCGGTTGAGGGAAAGGGGTAGTTTACCTGCAACGGTTTTTTTTTAGCAAGGGTAATTTTGTTTGTTTGGCAAACGATAACAGCCGCAAATTCAAACAGAATCAAATAATGTTTCACATACAGCCCTGAATTGTAGAGTTCTCAAGATCTGTTGATTTTGGTGAAGATCGGTTAAGGGAAACGGGTAGTTTACCTGTAACGTTTTATGTTTTAACAAGGGTATTTCCTATGGCAAACGATAACAGCCGCAAATTCAAACAGAATCAAAAGATTATTTGCATACTGCCCTAAATTGTAGAGTTCTCAAGACCTATTGTTTTTGGTGAAGATCGGTTGAGGGAAAGGGGTAGTTTACCTGCAACGTTTTTTTAACTAGGGTATTTTCTATGGCAAATGATAACAGCCTCAAATTCAAACAGAATCAAATAATGTTTTGCATACAGCCCTGATTTGTAGAGTACTCAAGACCTATTGTTTTTGGTGAAGATCGGTTAAGGGGAAGGGGTAGTTTACCTGCAACGTTTTTTTAGCAAGCGTATTTTCTATGGCAAACGATAACAGCCGCAAATTCAAACAGAATCAAATAATTTTTTGCATACGTCCCTGAATTGTAGAGGTCTCAATGACTTTAGATTTTGGTGAAGATCGGTTAAGGGGAAGGGGTAGTTTACCTGCAACCTTTTACGTTTTAACAAGAGTAAAGTACTTGAAAATTTATTTAAACTTTTTGAAACAATGGTAATTGTTAAAAATAAAATAATTTTGTTGCCCGGCAATAAAATTATAATTTTTTCATTTTAATGTAATATAATATTTTTCATTTAATACAGCAATAAAAAGGCAGGTAAGACATAGCCTGGCTGTTTGGGTGAAAATGATTTTAAATATAAATCTTAGAATATGGAAGTCATGTATGGTTCTCCATACCGATATTTTACTTCCATATTCCTTAAGGAAATGGAAGTATGGTGATGGCAAAAAAAATCGTGTTCGAGATTATTGCAGATTCTGATTGTACTACACTCAAAACATGAAAAAAAGTCGTTTTTCGAAAAGTGTCTGTGTGTGTGTCTGTCTGTAGATTTTTTTACTATGGCAAACGATAACTGCCGCAAATTCAAACAGAATCAAATAATTTTTTGCGTACAGCCCTGATTTGTAGAGTACTCACGACCTATTGTTTTTGGTGAAGATCGGTTGAGGTAAAGGGGTAGTTTACCTGCAACAGTTTTTTTTATCAAAGGTAATTTTTTTTTTTGGCAAACGATAACAGCCGCAAATTCAAACAGAATGAAATAATGTTTCGCATACAGCCCTGAATTGTAGAGTTCTCAAGACCTATTGTTTTTGGTGAAGATCGGTTAAGGGAAAGGGGTAGTTTACCTGCAACGTTTTATGTTTTAACAAGGGTATTTTCTATGGCAAACGATAACAGCCGTAAATTCAAACAGAATCAAAAGATCATTTGCATACATCCCTAAATTGTAGAGTTCTCAAGACCTATTGTTTTTGGTGAAGATCGGTTAAGGGAAAGGGGTAGTTTACCTGCAACGTTTTATGTTTTAACAAGGGTATTTTCTATGGCAAATGATAACAGCCGCAAATTCAAACAGAATCAAATAATTTTTTGCATACAGCCCTGATTTGTAGAGTTCTCAAGACCTATTGTTTTTGGTGAAGATCGGTTAAGGGAAAGGGGTAGTTTACCTGCAACGTTTTATGTTTTAACAACAGCAAAGTATTTTAAAAATTCATTTAAACTTTTTCAAACAATGGTAATCGTTAAAAATAAAATAATTTTGTTGCCAGGCAATAAAATTTTAATTTTTTCATTTTAATGTACATCATGTATGAGAGAAAATATATCGTTCGTGGCAGGCAAGCATATCTCAGTTATGTAATGTTTACGTTTCCATCTTATTATTATGACTACCGCAATAAAAATGCAGGGAACACACACACACACACACACACACACACACACACACACACACACACACACACACACACACACACACACACACACACACACACACACACACACACACACACACACACACACACACACACACACACACACACACACACAAAATTCGTGTTATTTCTTGCCTCATTCATGTTTATTTTCTTACATTTGCACGCTTTTTAAATGGAAAGTGCCGAAACCCATACCAACATAACGCGTGCAAGCCGAAAAAGTGTCCAGCGTGGATAGCTATTTGCTTCCTGTGGATCGCTGGGCAGTGTAACTGCACGTGTTTACAGAGGAACAACTCATAGACAGACTTTTCGTCTTTAGGGAATGAACCCTCTGCAAGATGCTGAGGGTCCATGAGTGACTTCGGAGCGCTCCTTCTTTTCCGCGTGTTTGTTCTGTGAAACGTACACTGTAGATTCGCAGTTTTACTCTAAGCAACGCTCAATAGGAAATGTTGAAAATTTTTGTCCACGGTGTACCCTCATACACACTAAACCTGTTCTGATGTTTTAATTACGGACATCATAATATTAAAACTTGAGCACTACTTAATGGAGATCAATCATTACCTTATACAAGCCATTAATTTTATGCATATTTTTTAAATATATGTGTACAACGTTATCGGCAACAAAGAAGTAGTTTTTGTTAAAATTCCTTCCCGGGATATTTGGCCGTAGTCCAATGTTTTCTACAAAACCAGACGTTTCGGCAATGCCATCGACTTCAATCATCATCAGTGAAAATCGAG
This sequence comes from Magicicada septendecula, assembly GCA_034769895.1. Lineage (NCBI taxonomy): Eukaryota > Metazoa > Arthropoda > Insecta > Hemiptera > Cicadidae > Magicicada > Magicicada septendecula. The sequence continues at coordinate 620,143,234 of CM068367.1, read as the reverse complement.
TGCGATAACGTGAGGTGGTATACATTAGTGACCACAGTACTGTGGTTAAGGCTGAAGCAGTAAGTAGAAAGAAGTAGTTTCTATGGTAATATTACATTTCGAAAATGATTTTAAATATAAATCTTAGAATATGGAAGTCATGTATGGTTCTCCATACCGATATTTTTCTATGGCAAATGATAACAGCCGCAAATTCAAACAGAATCAAATGATGTTTTGTATACAGCCCTGTATTGTAGAGTTCTCAATACCTATTGGTGTTGGTGAAGATCGGTTAAGGGAAAGGGGTAGTTTACCTCCAACATTTTATGTTTTAACAAGGGTAATTTTTTATATGACGAACGATAACTGCCTTAAATTCAAACAGAATCAACTACGTTTTTGCATACCTTTTTGAACTAAAGAGAACTCAAGGTCTGTTGATTTTGGTGAAGATCGGTTAAGGGAAAGGGGTAGTTTACCTGCAACATTTTATGTTGTAACAAGAGAAATGTTTCCATGACGAACGATAACGGCCGCACATTCAAACAGAATCAAATATTTTTTTGCATGCATCCCTGAATTGTAGAGGATTGAAGGTCTATTGATTTTGGAGAAGATCGGTTAAGAGAAAGGGGTAGTTTACCTGAAACATTTTATGATTTAACAAGAGTAAAGTACTTAATTTTTATAAATAAAGTATCCTGATAAGAAGCTCATAATAATCCACTGTAGAAACGTAGATGAAATATCTATAAATGAAGATAGGTGAACGGGGTGGGGGTAATTTTTTATTATTAAAAATTATAGTTGAAGGTGGAGGGGAGAATTTTTTGTATGTGTACTACGTTATCGGCAACAAAGAAGTAGTTTTTTGTTAAAATTGCTTCCCGGGCTCTTTAGCCGTAGTCCAATGTTTTCTACAAAACCAGACTTTTCGTAGTGCCATCGACTGCCATCATCGGTGAAAATCGAGTGCGAAAACGTGAGGTGGTATACGTTAGTGACCACAGTACTGTGGTTAATGCTGAAGCAATAAGTAGAAAGACGTAGTTTCTATGGAAATATTTCATTTCGAATATGATTTTAAATATAAATCTTAGAACATGGAAGTCATGTATGGTTCTCCATACCGATATTTTAAATACTGAGGGAGTGTCTCATACAATAAAGACTGTTATTTTTATCATGTCATGTTCCAACACACTCTATCTCGCTGGATGTTTCAAAGAACACTGCAGTACATCACAGGGCTAACTTCAACTTTACTACAAAATGCAGGTATGCTTTTTTTTATTAAAGCAACTGACAGCCACATTTTGTACACTTATGTCTTGCTGCTATCAATCTGATAATTCCTGTTGTACGATGAAAATTTGAAAAGTTCATATAACGTATAAATACTGTGCCTTATAAATGTATGTGTTGCCTTTCTGTTTGTCACTGAATTTATACTGTTGTTTCACACACACACACACACACACACACACACACACACACACACACACACACACACACACACACACACACACACACACACACACACACACACACACACACACACACACACACGCACACAATTAAATATTGGAACATTCCAAACATTGTCTCATCAACATTTAAATGAATATTGTCACTAAATACAATATTTAATCATACATATTTTCTCTCAATTTTTCTCTCAAGGTTTTTAGCATATGATTTAGAAACAGTAAAACTTCTTTAAAGTTGAATATGAATAAAACAGAAACTTTTCTAATGCAGGCTGATTTAATGGTCTCAGCAAACATACATTTTTTTACAAGAACAAAGTACATATGTAGAACTTAACTAAATGTATGGTTTATGTATAACTTGGAAATTTTTCCAATCCAGACAACTTTTGTCCCATGAAATTCCACTATGTAAGTTTTACTATACTTATTTTCATTACCTTCCCCAACTTCCCTGTGTTCAAAAAAATGAAGTGTTCATCACAACAGCCAGTTTTTATAAGTTTTCAAATTATGTTTTTTCACACATATACCAGCTGTTTATTTGCCCATTCTTTGCACCCTCCCCTTTGGCAACAAGAAATCATATTTGTACACTGTTTGCACAATCAAGAGCTGTGGTATCTGTCAAGTCAGGTAGCCTAACCTCCTTCTGATAAACCATTCTGATACTATAAAAATCAATAAAAGAAAACATACAATTCTACAATTACATTTTGTAGCGGGTCAATTTTTGGGTGTTTTATTTTAATCGTTTGGGGCAATTATATAATTTTATTCAGTTCATTTTCGGGCGGGTTTGGATAAAATATTGCAAAATAAATGTATTATTGTGCAACGTATTTGTCCGTATAACAGACCAGTGTTGAGAAACAGAACAGTTGGAAACAAAGCAATAAGACGCAAATTCAGTGGTGTAATGCGGCAAAGGAATTTGCACCTCCACAAAATTCGCAGAAATCTGTACTTGTGTAAACAGCACACAGACGCAACTGTATCACCACAAATCTTAGTGACGCAGCCAGCCACAAAACCGGATGTCCTGGGACGAACAAAATCCAGAAATGTGCTTTTTGAGCGGCAGGAAGTCATGGCTAAATCCGGCTTTTCCAATGACGTCAGCAGAGCCAAGCCCAATATTAAGCTCTGGTCACCCACATATATCAGCTCCATTCCATATATAAGAGGGCTACACGACTGCATAGGAGCAAGGAGCGACGACGAAAACATCGTGGCAGTAAAGAACCAGCTTCCCTCCAAAGAGAACATGTACCTGTTACGTTCTCGGTGACGACACGGTCGACATTAAGCAGAGACGCTAAGCGGTCTACAGAAAACAGCGTACCGCTACAGACATCTAAAGTTTCGGTTTGGGCCCGGTTGGTCGAGTTTTCGTAAATGTATTTAACTCAATAAGACCGACCGGGACCCCAGAAGGTAATAAACATATCGGAGTGAGTAATACGGACAGTGATGTGGAGAGATTAAAGTGATAAAACAAATATTGAAGTTACGGGACCAACCGCGTGTTCGGCCGGCATCGTGTTCGTGGACGGGCACCGCGGATAACAATCGGAATATTTAAAATTGAATAAATAAAGGGGAAGGTATAAAAAAAGGTATGGAAGAGTGCGTGGGCAAAATGGGCTGCCTTAGTTGTAAGTATAGTTTAAGGTAATCAAAACTTGATTGTGTAGCATTCTCATTCTGGTAATTATAACAATTAATCATAACTAATTCTTTTGTACTCATAGCAGTGAAAATCGACTTAATTCAGTAAAGTGATTTAGTTTACTTGGAAAATGTGTTAGTCTAAGTTATTTCGTCATTGCCACTTCCTCATTTCTGTGGAAAAAATTCGTCTAACGAAATCGGGGGTTTTCTGAGTTTTATTACAGTCAGATCGCGGGATTTTTTATAAGGGCAAGAGTATATAAGTTTTCGATATTTTACCTTCTAGAAAAAATATCGTGGCGACCTTGGGCAGTTTTCAAAAGATAAGTTTTACGGGGACCATGACGGTAAGTGAAATTCTGGCAGCGGTAAGTATTATTTTATGAAGAGTGGAAGGTAGTAAATATGAGGGTAAAAAGTGAGGAACTTCACAGCGACGCCCCTGCCAGGATGTTCGTATATAAATTTTATAGGAACTAGACCTATTTTAATACACAGAAGTTGGGATGTGGTAATGACGAATGTATAAAAATGTTATCGTACATAATTAAGTAGGTTAGGTTTATGTTATTGTGATTCACAATGTGTTAGGTGTGAGTAGAGAAAAAGAGTAATTTCATATATAAAAGTGATACAAACGAACTTTAAAAATGTCCATAATACAAAGTAATGATAGTGATTTTGCATGGGATGAGTGGGAGAATGAATTTCGAGGTGTTGTGGGTGAGATGACAGACGAGGAATGGGGTAATTTAGACAATAGATTAACCCGAATGGAAGAACAAGAGGAAGGAATATTTGCGGAAATCAATAAACATAGTGAGATGACCAATGTTAAAGGTAAGATAGCTGAAGTAAAACTGGTAGAAAATAAGACAGTGAATAGGCCTAATGATAACGATAGTGTAGGGGTGGAAGAAAAGGAGTATACATTGAATGACATATTTGACCTTTTAAAGAAAGGTTTTGACGAGATAGACAAAAGAATGAATAAGGGTTTTGATGAATTACAGGAAATGAGAAATAAACATTTTGATAATATGATGAAGGGTTTTGAGGAGTTACATATAGAATTAAACAAAACAAAGGAAATAATGAGTAAGGGTTGTGATACAATAAAAAATGCTATTGATAAACCAGACGAGAAGCGGGAGGAGAATAGAGGTCAGTTAAAAGAGAGTACAGAAGTTGAGTTAACACAGGTAAGTGGTAATAATGTCTTTGATAATAGTGAAGAAATAATTAACAAGGTAAGTTACAGTTGTAAAAAATCAGGACTGTATGCAAAACATTATTTGATTCTGTTTGAATTTGCGGCTGTTATCGTTTGCCATATAAAATACCCTTGTTAAAAAAACGTTGCAGGTAAACTACCCCTTTCCCTCAACCGATCTTCACCAAAAACAATAGATCTTGAGAAATCTACAATTCAGGGCTGTATGCGAAACATTATTTGATTCTGTTTGAATTTGCGGCTGTTATCGTTTGCCAAAAAAAAAAAAATTTCCCTTGATAAAAAAAACCGTTGCAGGTAAACTACCCCTTCCCCTCAACCGATCTTCACCAAAAACAATAGGTCGCGAGTACTCTACAAATCAGGGCTGTATGCAAAAAATTATTTGATTCTGTTTGAATTTGCGGCAGTTGTCGTTTGCCATAGAAAATACGCATGATAAAAAACGTTGCTGGTAAACTACCCCTTCCCCTCAACCGATCTTCACCAAAAACAATAGGTCTTGAGTACTCTACAAATCAGGGCTGTATGCAGAAAATTATTTGATTCTGTTTGAATTTGCGGCTGTTATCGTTTGCCATAGAAAATACCCTTGTTAAAAAAACGTTGTTGGTAAACTACCCCTTTCCCTTAACCGATCTTCACCAAAAACAAAAGGTATTGAGAACTCTACAATTTAGGGCTGTATGCAAATAATCTTTTCATTCTGTTTGAATTTGCGGCTGTTATCGTTTGCCATAGGAAATACCCTTGTTAAAACATAAAACGTTACAGGTAAACTACCCCTTTCCCTTAACCGATCTTCACCAAAAACAATAGGTCTTGAGAACTCTACAATTCAGGGCTGTATGCGAAACATTATTTGATTCTGTTTGAATTTGCGGCTGTTATCGTTTGCCAAACAAACAAAATTTCCCTTGCTAAAAAAAAACCGTTGCAGGTAAACTACCCCTTTCCCTCAACCGATCTTCACCAAAAACAATAGGTCGCGAGAACTCTGCAAAACCGGGCTGTATGCAAAAAATTATTTGATTCTGTTTGAATTTGCGGCAGTTATCGTTTGCCATAGAAAAAAAATCTACAGACAGACAGACAGACAGACAGACAGACAGACAGACACACAGACAGACAGACAGACACACAGACACTTTTCGGAAAACGACTTTTTTTCATGTTTTGAGTGTAGTAGAATCAGAATCTGCAATAATCTCGAACACGATTTTTTTTGCCATCACCATACTTCCATTCCTTAAGGAATATGGAAGTAAAATGAATTAATAAATAATAGTGATAAAATAGTTGAAAACGAGCTATTTAAGAATGATGTGATGAAAACAAGTAGTGATGATGAAGTTTGTGGTGAAGTAGAATTTAATAACAAAATGTTAGCGAGTGTTGATGAAATTGAGAGAGAGTGTGATGAAAGGTTAGGGTGGCAAAGGGCAAATTTTCCCCGTGATGTAAGTGGAGTAAGGACTCCGCTAGTAGTGATTTTTGAGGACAGAGTTTCCTCCGTTAATTATGTGGAAGACAAGGTGTCTTCAAGCAGTCCCCTAATTTTTTGTAAACCTGGAAAAGCCAGGAAGTGGTATGGTAAGTTTGTTGTGCCCTTTGCATGGAGTGAAGTAGGTCAGTGGTGTTGTGACAGGTATTGTGATGAAAGTGATTATGAGAGAGAGAAAGAGTTAGAGTGGTTCAAAATAAATAGAGGTTATGTAGAGCTGATAGAGAAGATGGATATTAAGAGAGTTATGATAAATAATGTAGACATACCTTGTGTAGTAATAGACAATGATTATATTGATGATAAATGTGTACCTGTAGGAAGAATTAGTGTACTTGTAGTGGAGGAATATGATGAGAAAATAAATTACCTGGGTGTAACAACAAATATTCACGGAGGCGGGATAAAAACAAATAATAGTGACAAGTCTTATGAAATAATAAAAGGGAAAATGAATGACATAGAGGTAATGGTTTATGATAAAAATAATAATAATAACTTGGAGGTAGATGAAAATCATTTAGTATATAAATATGTGAGGTATATTTTTGACGATGGAGGCTAAAATAGTAAAGCAATAAAAGACAATTAAACATTATGTTTTATGGTTTTGTGACCTCGCAACCTTTGAACATTGAAGTGTGATATGACTAAATAAATAAGGATGCAGATTTGTAAATAAATGTTTAGTAAGTTTGTGTGTAATGTTAAGTAAACAATATGTGTGTAGATGATTGTTGTAATACTAATATTAATATTTGCAATTTAAACAAATAACCGAATTAATTTTGAAAATAGTAACTGGCTAATTGTAAACGCTTAATTAATTTAATTAAAATAATTTGAAAGGTTTTAAATGTTTTGATTAATTCAAAGATTATATAATTGAATTTTCTGATGAATTTAAATGGTTTAACGAGAAGTGAAGTTGGTAATTAAATGATGAATTGTTGATTTGAAATAACTTTTTGTTAAATGTTTCAGAGGTTACTTGGAGTAGTGGTGTATGGTGTATATAGTTGTGTATGTCAGTATATGAATTATGGACTGTAAGTATAAAATTTTTATGATACAAGTCAAAGATAATAAAATGTACACAAATGTTTAACTTAATGGAACGAATTTTAACTTCAATAATGAAAATAACTTGAGATAATGATTTAAAGGGTAATAATAACTGAGATATGATGAAAAATAAATATTAATAAGGAATTTGAAAATTTTAAGTAATCTAATTGTAGAAAGTTATGAAGGATGATTAATGATTGATGATAAATAAATATGTATATTTCATATAATTTGTTCAATTTTAAGATGTATTTTCATTGTGTTAGGAGGATCAGCTGATCAGCAATAACGTCACTGGTATATTGGTTTGTAAATGTTACAAGAAATTAATGTTTAATGTACTACAGATATTTTGAAGTAAAGATGAAAAGAATATGAGAAATAAAATAACAATAATTTATGCAAATTAATAAAAGATAACTCAGGGGTGATAAATGTTTTGTGGGACACGTAGACCTGTCCAAATTGAATTAAAAGTTGAATGTGAAATGATAAAGATGAATATGATGTAATGTTGTTTTTGAGTTGATGAGATGTAACAGAGTTGGTGAAGTATTAATGTTGACACAGTGGTAATGGAGACTTTATGTAGATTTTGAGTGATATATTGTTGTTTTTATAGTTAATGAGGTTATTTTGTGTATTTGTAGTAAGGTAATGAGATTGAGAATTTTGGGGATGGCAATTTTGTATTAGGGGGTAGTGTATTTGGGGAGTCCGCAACAAGGGTTGGGACGGGATAGGGATAGATATTAGTGGGGAAGGGGCCGCCTTAGGTAGAATCCGGGCCGCCAAATAAGGGAATTGAGTTTTTTGGGTAGGGGAAACATGTATCCTATATACAAAGGGTTAGAGAGTATTTTATATTGGGAGAAGGTGGCGAATTGTGTTAAATGATAAGTTGGGGTTTAGAGTGTCCTGATTAGTAGAGATTTTGATAGAGATGGGTGTCATGTTACTAAAAGTTGTAGGTGTTGGAGTCAAAGAGAAAGTTCATATATGTACACAGATCTAATACAGTTAATGAGAATAAATAATTCACATCACCTTCAGTAGGTTAAAATAGGATTGGTAAGCAAGAAGAGAAAAAATTTATGATAAAGAATATACAGTTGTTTATTTTTTTCAACCAGTGACAGAATTTTGATAAAATTTGAAAATGATGTAAAGTCCAGAATTGTTTACATAATTTAAATGTCAACTTGATTATTATATTGATATTTTGTTTGTTTTAAATATTTTGTTAGTATGTTTGTATGTCAAAGTTAGGATATTACAGATGTTCAATGTATTTTCAGAGCTTATACATAACATATGTAGGTCAAGGATCTTGGACTTGACCTAGTTATGATCAACTGATGAGGTCATACACCTACTAAGCTTGTATAGTAGGAATCCAATTTTAATTTGTTTGTTTAATTAATTCAAACCAATATTTGAATAATTTTAATAAATATGTTATTGAATAAATAAATTTAATAAAAATTTTAATGAATAAATTTAAATTTTTTTTGAAATTTAAAATTTTGAAAATTTTGAAATTTTTTTTTGGAAGGAAAAAAAAAAAAAGATTTTTCGCCTGCCAGCGAATGAGTATTTTAGATAATGATTCTTTTATTATGTGTGTATTAACCATGTTTCTTTTATTGTATTGCATTATATTGGTAGACTATAAGTGGTTCTCATGTTAGAGTAAGGATGTGTTTAGCTTAGTAGAAATGTCTAGGTTAAATCATGTGAAACAAAAATTTAGAAAAACAAGGAAGAGAATTTTTGATAAAAGAATATTTTTTTTGAATTTTGAATTTTTTAAATTTATAATAAATTTTAAAAGGAAGTTTTTATTTTTAATGTGTTATGGTAACATGTAATGTTAGTGTGTGTGAGCCCAGTATTTGCTAAAGGCAGCCCAGCTTGCAAAAAGGGGAACCATATCGGCGGAGGAGCTGGGATAATTTTAGCCAGGGATTGAGGATTTTTGGGGGTAGCATGTTAGAAGGCGAGGCGTGCTGTGGTGCAAGTCTGTTCGATTTCTCGGTGTTGGGATCTCTTACGGAGAAGTCCAGTGATCTCGTTCAGATGAGTCCATGGTCGCTGAACCAGGGGGGGTCGTGTACCCATGAGATTAAGAACCAGGGGGTTGTTGGCACAAGTTCCTCACCGGTCCTCTTCGGGGTTATCGATGAGATTTCTTCTGTCGTGAACAGTAGAATTCTCATCGAGGGGGTATTGTAGCGGGTCAATTTTTGGGTGTTTTATTTTAATCGTTTGGGGCAATTATATAATTTTATTCAGTTCATTTTCGGGCGGGTTTGGATAAAATATTGCAAAATAAATGTATTATTGTGCAACGTATTTGTCCGTATAACAGACCAGTGTTGAGAAACAGAACAGTTGGAAACAAAGCAATAAGACGCAAATTCAGTGGTGTAATGCGGCAAAGGAATTTGCACCTCCACAAAATTCGCAGAAATCTGTACTTGTGTAAACAGCACACAGACGCAACTGTATCACCACAAATCTTAGTGACGCAGCCAGCCACAAAACCGGATGTCCTGGGACGAACAAAATCCAGAAATGTGCTTTTTGAGCGGCAGGAAGTCATGGCTAAATCCGGCTTTTCCAATGACGTCAGCAGAGCCAAGCCCAATATTAAGCTCTGGTCACCCACATATATCAGCTCCATTCCATATATAAGAGGGCTACACGACAGCATAGGAGCAAGGAGCGACGACGAAAACATCGTGGCAGTAAAGAACCAGCTTCCCTCCAAAGAGAACATGTACCTGTTACGTTCTCGGTGACGACACGGTCGACATTAAGCAGAGACGCTAAGCGGTCTACAGAAAACAGCGTACCGCTACAGACATCTAAAGTTTCGGTTTGGGCCCGGTTGGTCGAGTTTTCGTAAATGTATTTAACTCAATAAGACCGACCGGGACCCCAGAAGGTAATAAACATATCGGAGTGAGTAATACGGACAGTGATGTGGAGAGATTAAAGTGATAAAACAAATATTGAAGTTACGGGACCAACCGCGTGTTCGGCCGGCATCGTGTTCGTGGACGGGCACCGCGGATAACAATCGGAATATTTAAAATTGAATAAATAAAGGGGAAGGTATAAAAAAAGGTATGGAAGAGTGCGTGGGCAAAATGGGCTGCCTTAGTTGTAAGTATAGTTTAAGGTAATCAAAACTTGATTGTGTAGCATTCTCATTCTGGTAATTATAACAATTAATCATAACTAATTCTTTTGTACTCATAGCAGTGAAAATCGACTTAATTCAGTAAAGTGATTTAGTTTACTTGGAAAATGTGTTAGTCTAAGTTATTTCGTCATTGCCACTTCCTCATTTCTGTGGAAAAAATTCGTCTAACGAAATCGGGGGTTTTCTGAGTTTTATTACAGTCAGATCGCGGGATTTTTTATAAGGGCAAGAGTATATAAGTTTTCGATATTTTACCTTCTAGAAAAAATATCGTGGCGACCTTGGGCAGTTTTCAAAAGATAAGTTTTACGGGGACCATGACGGTAAGTGAAATTCTGGCAGCGGTAAGTATTATTTTATGAAGAGTGGAAGGTAGTAAATATCAGCGAAAAAGGTGAGTAACTTCACAATTTTAGTAATAGAGAAACATAGTATTATAAAATTACGATGTAATGATGAACTGATGCTTATGGTGAAAAGAATGATACAAGTGGATTTGCAATTGCTGACAAGAACACTTGTTTTTGAGTTTCTTCAGTTCATGTTTTATGCAAACCCAATTATGCAATTAGCTTTGATCTTTAAAAACATGTGATTTGCCACATACTTGTGGCTCTCAAGGTAGTTAACATTTCACTATAAAATTAATTCAGGTATATAAAATTTAATTGTTTTATACTAAAATTCACGTAGCTATTTAGAAGGCTACTTGTCCAATTATGCACCTAACCAAACATATGAATGTAATTTTTAAAGAACTCTATTATATACACAGCAACTGGGAAACAGTGGAATAAACATCTAGTCTATACAATAATTGTTACTCTGGTGTTAACTCTTCTACTTACAACTTCATGATAAACAATTACTATTTGTCCAACTAAAATGATAAAGTTTTATATTTAGAATACTATATGAAACAGCAGGAGATTTTACAACAAGGAGATTCAAGGAAGTTGAATCAGTCCTGAAATATGTAAGTATACAAGACAGTCCTGAAGTTACAAACTACCAACTTATTCATTCAGAATTTACAAATGGGCTGCTACCAAGACTCCCCATGAAGTCAGTTTAAAATTATATTAACAATTGTTGAACTAGTTTCTTCAGTACATATAAAGAAAACAGCATAAACAGCAGGGTTCAAACACACTGCCATTTTATGTGAGCACCTTAGTCTCATTGTACTATATGGTCATATATGTTCAATATTAGTTATACCTAGACTTTTTTATTTGGTTTTGTGAGTCTATATTACTATTTTTCATTCTGTGTATGTAACCATGCCCCCATAATGAAAATCCAATCTAAGTTCAAACAAGCCTGAGTAAAGAGAACGGTGACTACAATAAATGAGAATTCAGCACTCAGCTGGTATTATTTACTTGAAAAGGCTTCAGTCACTCAACTATCAGGTCAATTATAAAAGACAAAGTACGAATACTGGACATGAGAAAAGTGATGCTCCAATGAAAGCATAAATTATTACTAACCAGCCTGATGTATGAATTACTGAAATGGAATATGTTCACCATTTGGCTAGAAAATCAAAATAAACATAATGCTACTACTGCCCTAATGTTAGTGAAGGATAACCAGCTGCATTTTGCAAAAGTTTAAAACTTATGCACATAGAATTATTATTGGTATTTTGCTATTACACTAATAATACCATTGTTACCACACATGAGCTATTATATTATTGTTACTGAAATCTTACTGTATATGCAAACATGCAAACCAAGCTTAAAACACACTCAAAAACATATCTCATCCATAACTCCGACCATGTATCATGACTATATGTAAAGAAAAACTTTACCATTACGTGTTGTTAGTATTAACAAATAAATAACAACTCACAGCTCTCTGACCAGCTAGTATAAACTACCCAACATCCATCTGGGCTGAAAGCTGTATCTAGAACACTCCATCCAACATCTCTTGCCTGAATGGTTTGGTTTAATTTGAAACTAGGTCCTGAAGTACTATACAGTCTGATATATCTATCTGTAAAAATACAAGTATGCTAAGGATTATCCAACTAATAAAAAACTTAATACATATTATCTAAAAATATAAACATAACATACAATGTGTCGCGCAATTAATTTAAATTTTGAAGTGAACTTCCTTAAGCACAGTAGACACAAAATGGCAGATTAACTAATATAGGAGACACTCATATGCATATACGAGAGAGACGGAGAGACAAGAGTTCAAGTGTACACTTGATATGGAAGAGGACTGCTAATGTGGCAGTTGGATCAGAGTTAGTCTCTTATGGCTAACTTAATGGAATGTTATAGCATATGTCATAGCATATGTCACAGACATCCATCATTAGTGTTTTCAATAATCTAATATATGTGATTCTGCATGGATTCTCTATCAGTCATATTATTATTTTTTAAGGCAAGCACAATTATAATTTTGTTAATTCAATTGTAGATTAAAGCAATTCAAAACTCATTACTTTATATGCAACTGTTATTACACAATAATTTTATCATAAGAGTAATCTAAACACACAGCATACAAGTAGATATTTTTAATCACCTATAGTAATATCTTATATTATATAAGTTATTACAATTCTCGTGTATATTATTTTTAATTTACCTTGGATAATAATTCGCCCGTGTTATTTTATAATGTTAAGTTGCAATAAAGATTGGTTTGTTCAATGATGAAAACCGATTGAGTAAATAGTGTATCAGTTGTTCGGTTGTTATTTATGTTGCGTGTTTTGTGACGTGAATTCAGATATAATTTTTATGACTGAATTATTCTGCCTTGTTTAATAATTAGATTTGACTTATTTTAATTCGTCAGTTAATCTGTTCGAATTTAAATTGAATATAGCGGTCGAGTTGTTCCAAACAATTCTCAACATTCACTTTCGATGTTAGTCTTAACCCTATTCGTTGAGGTTAATCTTGGTGTTGTAGTTTTCAAGGTTCCAACGACTCCTCGACGTCTTCTTAATCTTTGTAAGTATAGCATAAATATTAATTATATCTTACCTTCAAGAAATAAGAACGCATGGATATGATTTATTAACATTATCGTTTAATCTTTGCAATTTTAATTCAAGTTGAGGGAATTTTGCATGCGATATACACGCTAGTAACAATCGATATGTATCTCAGGGTCGAATAGTAAAAATAGGGGTTAAACATATAATGTGGGAATTCTTTTGGCTGCTACGAAAGGTTCCATTACATAATAAACAACCATATAGAGTACATTACAAATAATTCTAATGCTTATAATCTAATATGAGAGTTACAAAAAGTATTCAGACCAACAAAATGTCTGGCGATATTCAGTCTGCTACATGCAGAGCATGCTGGTCTTAGAATGACGTCACCATCATGGCCACCTTGTCCGTCTTTGATAATGCAGGAATTTTTTGTACCAATATATTTTAAATAAATGTGTTCCTTGTACTCACTGATTCTTATATAATGTGTTTCACTTTATGAAATGTCCACTAGTGATTATTTGTGGTGTGAGTTATTGATGTGACCAGTGATTGTTCGTTTTGGATTAATAATTTTGTCTATTAGAATAATGGTGTTATACTTTACTTATACGTGGAAATTAACTGTGCGTCTTCTTGTTAATCGTTGATTTTTCTTACTGATGTTCGTTCTTTTTTATGATGTGAATCTAGTTCATAATTTCGGTATCTTCTATTGTGGTTATATTTTTTCTTCCAAATCGGTTCCTTGGTGTTATAATATAGTTACATAATCATTCTGTGAGCACTATTCAACTGTCTTCAACCATAATTAACAATCAAGTGTGTTCTCCTTTTTTGTCATCGAACTGACCACAATTTCTTAAATTCTGATTGGCCCCTTATGCACAGTTCAAGTGTTATATGACCAATACCCCTTAATTACTTTAGATTTTACAAATTTCATTTAACATATTATTTTATCATTATATACTAATGGTTCATACAATGTTTATATAGTTATTAATTATAAAATTACTAATAATTTGGTACTAAACATGTCTTGGTTTAGTCCTGTAAAATCTTAGTATTTAGTGAAATTTCCAGATATCTGATGAAACAATTTATAATGGTTGATGGTAGTTATACTTTGGCCCCTTGAGATACATTAATTTAAATTAATTAGATGGTAACATAAAACTCTTATAATATACAACAAAACTCTTAATAATATTACTTAGTTTAACAATTTTAATTTATTCACACTGTTCAACAATTGTCTGTATGATAAATCATTTATCCCTACTGTTAATAATAACTAAACACTTCTTTATAAATAATAGTACACTATTAAACTATAGTTTGTGTAACTATTATTATTATGACACTTTTTCAGTGTTTATCACCACCTTTATCACTGTAAGGGGTTGTGCCCTTTTCCTCTCTTTAGTTTCATATAATTTTGTTTAATACAATTTGGTGTAATAAAGTTAATACAATTTTACTTTTGAATTTGTACTCTTTATTGGGTCTGTTTAGGTTACTCATTGCAAGTTATTTAGGCCTACTAGGTTTCTTTATTTTAAATTTGGTTTGTTTACTACCCTATTCTACTGGGTAATGTCTGGGTGTGTCTTGATAGTATTAATTATGTCAAAGGTTGATGTTGTTGAGTCATAATTGGTTCCTTACTGATCTTCAAAATTGAATATTTTCTGTTAACTAATTACTGCATTGTCTTGAGTTCCATCCCTGGATAAGGTTTCACTATTGTCATTATAATTATCTTTTACAGTGTTCTGTTTCGTTACAAAGTCCACAATATGATATATAACATATGACTTAGAAGAATCTGATATACCTAATTTTTATTGTATTGCCCCATTTTAAATGACCAAAGATTATAAGCATATACTATATGAGTGGCAGGTCTATTGTAATACTAATTACAGAACAAAAACTATCACTCTTCGTATGAACATAAATTTGTAATAAGTACATTTTACTGACAATGAATGCATCAACAAAGGTGAAGTACATGTTTCTCGATGCATTACAGCAAATGAAAATCAGTACTGATGGTGGTTATTTATATTTCCTAATCACAGAGTTAGATACAACATGCTTTGATTCTGAATTGGACATAATGCTGATAATTTAATTTTTAATGTATATTCTGTTTTAGAAGAATTAATCACAGTAGCCAACTATACTTTTATATGAGAAACCCAATTTGAGAGAAATCTCTCCTTTCTTAACCCTAGAATTGTGTATGAAGCTGTAGATTTCCATACACAAATAGTATCATACTCTAGTAAATGTACATGAGAAGTTTCCTGGTATTTTTTAAAGTATCAATATATAGTACAGAGTTTTGTACATTTACAGTGTTTATTATATTATAACGTTGCAGAAATCTGATCATATAAAGTATCAATAAGTATTATAGAAATGTTAAAAAGTAAGATAATTTAATAACTAAGTAATGAAGAAAAAAAATATAAAAAGTAGTTAAGAAAGAAGAAACAAGAATAGTAAACAAAAGTAATCATTAAAAAAATAGACTAGACGGACAAACAAACGACTTTGACCCAACCCCAGAGATTGGCAAGATTAAAACCAAAAAAGATGAGAATAGATTCACAATGATTAAGAAGACAAATCCATGAAAAGAGACACAAATAAGTAAAGAAAATATGTAACTAATAATGAATAAAATGGTAGTAAATAAAGTACACTAACCACAAAAAATAAATAAGACGATTATTGTTAAATAAAGTATACTGTTAAGGACCTTATAATAATAAGAAAATAAGGCACCTAATGTTAAAGAATAGTTGTAAATGTACATCTAAAATAACTTTGAAACCAAGAGTGAGAGATAGGTAGGGAGTGATAAAGATAAACAGTGAAGTGATAAGTGTATTAAAATAAACAACATATAATATTAAGAAAAAGGAATAGTAAACAAGTGTGACAAACCCAAAACATAATCACATGATGTATGAGCAATTAAGTTAAGTGTATTAGACTGTAAGACATAGAATAATTGTGAGTGTAAAGAATAGAGGAAAAATATTATATATATTATAATATTATATATAAGAATCACCAGGGTGATTATTTTTATAGAAGAGATGGTGTAGGTATAACACTCACCAAAATTGTTAATTTTTAATTTAAAGAAAGTCAAGTTATTGGCTTAGTGTTTAAGGGAGTATATCCAGGAAGAAATAATTTTACAGCAATATGTTAGTATGTTTTATATAAGTAAGGAAGTTATAAAGAGAGTAGTAGCAGTACCTTTATAAGTAATAACAGGCAATATAATAATTATAATTTTCAATGAAAAGAAACATGGCTGAACCATATACAGACCATGAAGTTAGTTATATGTTATGTTTTATTAATAGATTTAAGTGCTAAAGAGGTGTGTGAGAAAGGGGAATAGGTATAAAAAATAGTAATGACATAAATTTAACAAAGCAGCAAAATAATAAATATAATGTAAATTGAAAGCAAAATATCAGATAAGAAATAATTTTGTAAAAATATAATAACATCAATAGATTGTAAAACAGTTCCAAAATAATCAAAAAGACAAGAAACACGAAAGGAAGTTAAGCAGACAAGATATGCTCAACAAATAATGTTTAAATGGAACCAAATAAGAAATTATAAGATGTAACAGTTTAGGCCTATAAATTACATACCTGTATAAATACAGAAAACCAACTGTAAACAACTGAAAACTATATTTAAATAACAAAACAAGGTAAATTATATAATTACCATCACCTAACAAAAATAACATGTCAGAATTATATTAAACCATAGAAATAAGTAAATTATGTATCAACAGAGTATTATAAATTTTGTACAAAAGTATTAATACATGGCTTAGACCAGTCTTGTGAGATATCAAACTAATCTTTGAAAGAAAATAGGAACATCTATGTTAATATTTCAACCATTGAAATTATCCCCAAGTAAATATAGTCATTATAAAATATTTATTCATTTTGAACAAAAAACCAGGATTGATAACAATAGTTTCAAATTTACTTAGCCAATCAGAGTTAAGTGAGTAACCATGACTACAGAACGTTATTATAATTTTGACCGTTATGAAACAAGAGTTCCATTATTAACTACCCAGAGAACAGACGACCCAGATTGATGATGACCATTTGAAGGAAAAATAACGAAGAAAATCGAACTGTTATTAAACCCAATTGATTAACTGATGTCCACCATAGTTCCTGTAACACATGAAGGGACAATAACCGAATATTAAACTACATTTAAATAAAAACTGGATGAATAAAGAAACAGACGCCAGAAACAGACGGCATCTATATCTTTGGAACTAATCGAAGGAAATAATTCATTGGTGAAGAGTCTTGACAATCCATAATTCGAACAACGTGATGTTGTGAAGTATAAAATAAATTATACATAATTACGAACCAAATTGACTAACCATTTTCTGAATAAATAACTCTCACTCTAAAATTTAAACACTAATTTCTTTCAAGGATTTATGATTCACACTTAATAACACTGTATGTAAAAGAATTATAACCTATGTCAAACTGATAAAACCGACACACACCTTTAAAACAATAAAGTTGAGTTTTCATGTAAATCTTGTTAGTATATAAGTACCACGATTATAAAGTAGTGTATTTTATTTAAACATCTTGTTATAAACCTTTTTCGTACTCAAAAGAATTCACTGGCAGCATAAATTGTATAAATAAGAAACGATAAACATTATAGCTTCCTAAGTCTGAAGCGCTGCCACCTTTGCTATCCGCTGAGTGAACCAATTTGCGGCCGAGGCATAAACTTTGTTATAATAACATTTATTGTATGATTATTACTCAAAATTTAATGAGTTATTGAACAAATTAAATCAGTACGAACCTTTACTAACTGTCTTGTATTTATTTGAATAGAATTATGTATGTTATGTGCTTTAGCGGAAAGTAGATTTCTTTATGCAAATTTTATGTTGGCAACACGTCCCAACAACGAGCGAAGGTCGAATTCCCGCCAGTCAGTGAGGCAATTCGAATTATTCTTTACAGTATCCAGGAGACAAGCTAACTGCGAAAATTTTAATTGTTTTATAAAAAACAATTTGGCGCCTTTCGGGAGTTAAAAAATACAACATAGAACAGGTAAAGACTTCGAATCTGGTTATTCTTCGTACGTTCGCGACGGACGCAATCTGCGTGAGTTACGTTCCAGAGTGACGACGGATTGGCAAGACACGAGAGTACACATTACACTCTTACTCTCTTACACATTTACAATAATACAATCAAGAGGGAGGAGAAGGAGTTATTATAATATTCATGTTTTATACACATATACAGTAAACTTCAGTAAAACATTTCTTTTTTTTGCTACAGTAGAGTCCCGCAAACTCGACCTAATGTGGACTGAGAGTGTGACGAGTTACCGAAAATATAGAGTTTTACGGAATAAGGGATGGGTTATTCACAACTCATAGTATTTTACTGCATATTGCTCTAATGAAAGTTCTAGCACAATACAGGACACAGAAAAGTACAACATACCATAAAATAATTGTTAAAAGTTAAAAAAAAACTTGCATACAAAACTGAAGAAATGACTAATTCTTTGTAGAAAAAATCTTGTGATGCTAGACTGTTCTCACACTCATTTCGTCTTCATGCAGCTTCATCATGTAGGCAACGGAGAAACAAAATGTTCATAGCAGATGCACCCTGCTCCTCCAAGTAACGGAGCATTCCTTCAGCGGCCTTTAGTCCTTCACGGTTGAGTCATATTTTTAACTTTTCCGTTGCCTTCCATCTCTCCGTCTTCTGATTCATCTTCATTTTTATCCTCGTTCTCTTTCACTAGTGAAACTATTTCACCATCTCCTAAAAGTTCACAGTTTTCATCCTGCCCCATCCATTCTCCAACATCACCATCAGTAACTTCTTCGCAGCCTAGAATTTTCTTCAATAAGTCTACTATTTCACAATTTTCTGTCTCTTCTCTGCTGTCTTGAAACTCGTTTCCTGAATGGTCCAGCAACTTTCTCCAGGAACAAACGAGGTTTATATGCTCAATTTCATTCCAAGATTCAGATAGCTACCCCACTACGTCCAACATGTGTATTTTCTTTAGTTCATCGATCATGTCACATCCTTCCTCCATGCCTAAGAGAAGAGATGAAAGAAATTTACGTCTGTATCTCTTCTTCAATGCTTCCAAAATGCCCTGGTCCATTAGTTGACATACCAAAATCACGTTAGGAGGGCGAAACATGGCTCTTATGTCTTCGTCTCATAACTGTTCTGCATCAGGATGGGATGAGGAATTGTCGAGACTGAGAATTGCTTTCCTTGGCAGATTTCTCGATTTTAGAAACTTTTCTACTGAAGGAACAAACTACTGATAAAACCAGTCCTTAAAAATGGCTTCATTTATCTACGCATTTTGTGATGGTACAATTCTGGTACAATACTAAATTTATAAAAACATGGTACAAAAGACCATAATTATTGTATTTCTTTAAATTTTGACAATTATTTGGTAATAATTATTTAAATATTTCATAATCCCTGTAAAGTTTTGGTGAGTGGACTATATAATTATTTTATAAAACGCAGATGTGAATTGACAGGATTTCGACCGTTTTCATTGCAAAACGGCAAACACAGCAAAAAGTCGTATGTCACATATAGCGATAACGTGACGAGCCCTGATGACGTCAGCGGAAGGAATGCACATTTTCTGTAAACAAGTCGAAGCTGTAAACAAAGAACAAAAGCCTGATGACGTAGTTTTTGCCCCACCTACGCAATGCTAAACAAAGACTCTGGGTCATTTCCTTCTGGATTGTGAACGCAGCCGACCGGCAAGCAGTTCACCAAGTGTGAAATTTAACTTTTACACCACCAAAAGTTGTTAAATAACTATTTAAAATTATCAGAAATGTTGGGGCGGTAAGCGACTGAACAGGTGTCATCGGCCGATAGATCGTCGAAACTGCGTGCGTATAGAATCTGCCCAAAGTGTTTTCGTGGTTAGACACGACGGTGTGAACCCAAAATCGATGTAAAGATTGTGCACGATCGACGGATCTTAGCAGTGCGGTGAAACCTGTCCAATATAATTTGGTGAGAACGTTCCAATATTCTTTTTATTATTTCAAGTAAATCAACATCATTGTGTAATAATGACCAATTGCAAAATTCATTCAATATTATAATGACCAATTTTAAACCAATTCAAAATTTAAATGAGCTCAGAATAAAATAAATTGTACCAGAGAATGAGAGAGAGAGAGAGAGAGAGAGAGAGAGAGAGAGAGAGAGAGAGAGAGAGAGAGAGAGAGAGAGAGAGAGAGAGAGAGAGAGAGAGAGAGAGAGAGAGAGAGAGAGAGAGAGAGAGAGTGTGTGTGTGTGTGACCTAAATCTTTTAAGTGCTGGGTTGTGCAGATATACAATATTATACTGTGTTTATTATGTTTACAATGTTTATTTCTTAGTAATGTTTATTCAAAAAATAAATAGGACTACGCCCCGAGGCATAGTAACGTGCGTGTTTGGCACATAGTTCAGTAGAATCATTTTTATATGTATGTAGAGTCTTTTTGATAATAAATTGGGTAATATCATTTGGTAAAAATTTTAACAAAGTATTATTATTTCACATAACACTTTCCGCTACTCAAGAGTTCGCTTAAACGAATTCCTGTCCTATAATAACTTTTAAAGGTAAGTAAAACTACAAGTTATTTACGTTTATATTTACTTTCCTGCAAATCAAGATGGCGCCCGACCTTTGAAATTATTGACTTCCTGCAAATCAAGATGGCGCCCGACCTTTGAAATTATTGACTAAGTGTAAAGATATTATATCGTATTTTATTATTGACAGTAATACGTAATATAACAAATGGCTCCCGAAATAACAGGGACGTAATATAACAAATGACGCTATCCGACCAAGGACTCTACATAAAATTTTTATGTGGGTAAGCCTACGAAGAGAACGGAAAAGTTATCTGAGGTAATAAACACAATTTTAAATATGTAAACATAACCCAACTTTCACGAGGTTGTGTTATAAGGTAATATTAAAATAATTAAAATGAATACCAATAAAGGTGATAATGTGGAGGAAATAGTTGAGAGTGAGATGGATGTTAAACTGGACCAAGTTAGTCAAACCAGTGTTACTGAATTAAACCCAGTTACAATAAACCCCATCTCAACTCCAGACGTAAGTAAACCAGATGGTACGGCTGCAATGATGCAGCTATTATTAAATAAATTTGATGAACAGAGTGTAAAATTCGATGAAAAATTTACTAATTTGAATGACAATTTTGATAAACAGAGTGTAAGATTTGATAATTCTGATAAACAATATAACGAGCAGAAAAATGAAATCAAAAATAGTTTTGAGGTAAATTGTGATGAATTAAAAAACAAAATTAAAAATCGTAATGAAAATCTTAATAAGCAATGTGACCAAGTAATTAGAAAGTTGGATGAGCAATTAATCCAAATAGAAAATCAGAAGGTGAGTAGTAGTGAAAATATGACGAAAAACGAAGTACTGATTAATAAAGTAAGTAACAGTGATAACTTGAATAATGAGTTTACAGGTAGTAAGAATATGATGTTAGAAAATGATAATGAAAGTATTATGAGTGATAATGAAGTGTTTGAGTGTATTGAGTCAGAGAGAGAGCTTGGAGAAAGTATTTTTGTTAAAGGGGTGCAGGGGTTAGAATTTTCCTTTGATGTTGTGTTAGGGGGTGAAGAAAAGTCTTCACGTCTTTTTAATAAGGACGAGAGTTCCTTAAATTTATATTTGGGAGACGAAAGGTCTACAAATAGAGTTCCTTGGCGTTTTTGTGTACGTCATAAGTGGTACAGTAATTTTGAGTTAGTGACCCCTGCATATTTAGAGAGAGAGAGAGTAACTTGGTGTTATGGTGAGAAATATATAAAGAGAGAAAGCGTAGAGAGATATGGTGAGAGAAAGAGAGTAATAGAAATTTTTAAAGTAAATAGAAAGTACAGAGAACTTGTAGAAAGGTTAGGAGTAGAGAGGGTGGATGAAAATAGTAAATACTTACCTTGTAGTAACAGTGAAATTGAAATAATAATAGGTGATGATAATAAGGGTATCAAGTACTTACCTGTGGTAGTAATGGATATAGCAGGAGATAATTACGATAATAACAAGATTATAACATATGATCTTACTGGTGTAGACAGAACCATACTCGATCGCGACTTGATATATGATATTGAAATTATGAATAAATATGAAATGGTTGATAATTATTATGATTATAATGTTTCTAATAATAAAATTTATTCATTAGACAATAAGATAAATAGACCTAAGATTAGAATGTTATTCAACGATGGAGGATAGATTGTTTTACTGTGTCATGAACATTTAATATATATGTGAAAAGTGGTTTTGAATTGGACTGCATATGGACTGATTTTGATTAATGACAAAATAATGTGTTTGGATTATATATATATATATATTTTTCATTGTTTTATATGTGTTACTATCAACGTATTTATGTATTTTGATGTTGTGTATTACAGGTATATTTTGTGTACACCATGTATCAAGTATGTTTTAATAATTAACATGTTTTTGTTAAATAAGTTAAAGTAATGGTAACTCTTATATATTTATATACACCATGTATGTAAATTACAGAGTGTTTTAATAAGTAACAATTAACATGTTTTTGTTTAACTAAACAAGTTTAAATAATTGAATAACAATTAAAGAGTAATTACTCTTAATTACTGAATTAATGTGGTACAAAAGAGAGTTGTACTAACTTTGTAACTGAAGTTGTAAATTATTAGTTGTAATAGAAAGTCTCTAATGAAGTTAAATTATTTAATTTGTAATGAAGGTAATTCCTAATGAATAATAATAAATGATTAAATAAGAATATATATATTTGAGAGGTACTGTTATGAGTAGGGGAGAGATAAGTTTTATAAGACAATTGTCAATGATTACAGTAAGGTGGAAAGTGTTAAAAAGGGGATAGTGCCTGGGTATAGATAAAGGCAGGTGAGTTATGTAATTAATGTAAATGGAGTTAGATAGTTAAGAATTTTGAAGTAAATAATACAAAGAGAGTATTAGATATTTAGGGACACAGTAGTTAGTGATTATATGTAGATGTGAGTAAAGAAATTGGTGTAAAAATTTATTTGTTGTTGATGATATTTTGTAGTGGGGGTGAGGTGATAAGGAGTAGCCAACGTATAGTGTTGTGGCAGGTAATAGCGTAGTTTAAGGGAGTGTTTGCCGAATTTTTTGGAAGGGCAAAATATTATGAATGTATATAGCCAGTTAGGGAACACCCATCTCTGTACAAAGACGCGCGGTGCTATAGGATTTATCGTCGGAATGAAATTAGTAAAGGTGTTTATAATTGAGATATTGGTGTCATGATAGGTAAATTTGGTTGTTAGTTAGAAGAAAGGTGAGTAAGATTATAATAAGTAAAAGCATAGTGAATACAGGAGTCACCCACTAAGGATTAGAAGGTGAAAGGTTAGGTAGAAAGTTCAGAGTAGAAAAGTAATAAGAAATGAATAATGAAATAATAATAATTAATATGAATATTGTAACATAACAAAATGTTACCTAACCTAAATGTATATTATCAGATTTTATAAGTTCATAACAATAATGTAAATAGGGAATATAGTAATAAGAATAACCAAGAAAGGAGAAATCAAGAAAGAAGAATGAAGCAGAAGTGCCACATGAAACAGTAAACCCAAATACTGTTTGACACTACAACCAGACAATGACTAACACAAACTGATGGACAGAGTAAATTTACATTAAGCTGTCAATCAAGTCAGTAGATAATGTAAACAGAATATTATATGTAAATAAAAAGTGAATCAATAAGAATCTGAATACTGTGAAATCAGAATTAGCATTTTGCTGATAATAAATTTTACCATGACTAGTAAATTATGAACGCCAAAAACTAAATTTAGCAATGGCTACAAAGCGAGAACAAAGATGTATTCCAATATCAAATGTACTTATGAGAAAGAAAAACCAATTGTATGAGGGAATATTATACAAGTAAAGTACCTCAATAAATTACCGAATTGAGAACCAATAAATGTGGTTAAGGCAAAATTCCAATATGAGCGATATGTCTTAACAACGCCTAGACCAAGCAATAATCAATGAGTTGATTATTGGGAGGTAACATAAGTGTAAATTAAATACACAGAACAATTATTATGCTCCAACGTAGCAAAAAACATTATTAAAATGATATATTTAATCATAATTCAATTGTTAAGTAGTAGAGTAGAACGAGTTAGCGTAAAACGAAATGTCATAGTAATAAGAATCGTTCATTACAATGTATAAAGTTAAGGTGTATTTATAATGTTCAATAATTGAAGGTCAGTACAGAGTTAATGGTGTTCCCACATAAACGTTTGAGTAATAAAATGCTACGTGAACACAAACAATATTAACCAAAGTGTAAAATCGTCGATTCAGGTAAACAGACGACAGTGAAAAATAGTGTACCCGAACATTGATTTTATAGCAATGTCGGTAAAGGTGAAGTTAACTCGGTATCGAGTGATATCAAATTAAAGAGGACAAAATGATCTTTAATTTGATGACGATATCGACCCAATCGCAACTGTATTAAGTGCGGGAAAGATGTTAGCATCATTTACCAAATACGCCTCAGAAGTTTGTTTACTAATACCAACAACAATGAAAGCTATCTGTCACCTCAGCATTTGACAGTTAAAAAACCGTTGTTAACGGCTAAATAACCAATACGTCATACTCGTCACACCTGCAAGAACCAATCACAAAATTAGTTAGTAATTAACATTTTTGCCTAAGACCGATCGACAAGGAGAGTATATAAGGGAATGCTAACGATTCTCAACAGACACTTTACCGACTTCATACAGCACGGGACGTGTGCTCGCCATCTCAACATTTTTAATAATGGTTAGCGTCATCAACATAATACATCGAAGAAAATAGCTCAACACCAAGAAACAACTACTTCAAATTAATCTACAGAAAACAATAGTGATTATGTGCAGTATTATTTCAATTTTGTGCGGGAAATAATGAACAGATGTAAATAATGTTATCTATGATCCATTAAGTTAGAAGCGGATCGAAGTACTCTGTTCTTGTGCGTGTGTAGTGCAAAAACCGGTAATCATTATAATCCGATTACCGAAGTGGTCAATGAGTTTTAATTAAATAATTAAAACCAAAAGGTAACAGTGCAATCATTATTCATTTTTTATCCGAGCGCCATAACCTGTACATTTTTCTACACCGATCTGTACTGACGCAAAACACAGAATCATTTCAAGATTACACCATGTCTCAATTTATTTTATGAATTTTGTCATTATGAATTAAGCTGTATGCTAGTTATAAGTGTTCTCACATGATCAATTTTGTAAATCAAAAAGCAAGCGTTGACGAACGCACGACCTATCAACAGGTCATTTTTATTTGTTTACTTTATGAAAGTAACATCAAAACGTTATCAATCAATATTTTATCAGCAAATCATTAGCCATTGGGTAGGCATAACTTTCTTTTTCGTGTCTCAAAGAACTCACATAGGAGATATTAATAATATTAATGTTAAAAATAACCAAAATCTGGACTTAGCCAGATTTGCTACTTGTGCTCTGAGCAAGCCTTATAAGGTATATGATAACTTGTTTACTATTGTCAAACATAGTATGTTTTAATTATATTTGTTTTGGAATTCTCTATAAGGGTATAAATAAAACCCATTATTAACAGCATAACTCGACTTGATTTATTTCTATCTGATAATTAAATATTTTATTTAGAAAACTCAAACAACCTTCAGTTGTGTTTTAATATTTTGGAATAGCATTGCCACAAAGGTGATAAACAATTATTTTAAATTTTTCAATCATTCAGTGATTCTATTTGTGGGTTTTACACGGGATTTTCCCTAAATAAATCCGTGTGGCGCCCACTAACAAACAAGGCAATCTATCCTTGCAACTAAAGTGAGTTGGTGTTTATAAACTGAGTTGACAGCTTATAATAGAACTTCTAGAAAACACGACCAGGTACGTGATAGTATATTTTGTTTATTATATTGTCCAGACATTACGAGACGTAACGTACTTAGACTATCAGCAACCTGGAGGAGAAGTTTCACAGTCAGCATCAACAAGACGACCATCATCTTCAAGCGACCAACTATTGTACTTTATTTTTAAACCTAAGCAAGCTTAGTATTTAAATATTATCAACCCAACTATTTTATTTGTTTCATATAAGGGAATTCTTTTCAGACAAGTATAATTACACAACTGTAAACACACTGTGAGTAACCTTGAATGTTACACTTTAAATCGCTTTGCAAAGTTAGTAACATTCAACAATTACAACATCTAAATGATATTTCACACATAATTAGATTTTATTTAATCACGACCTTTAATATTTTAAACATAAACATAATTTTAAACAACAACCGTAAATCTTTTAATTTATTACAAATTGAAGCATACTACGTGTGGCAGAAAATACACACCGTATTTCGTTCACTTACAAATTGGCGCACCAACTAGTGTGGCTTAAAAAATATTAAATAAAAATATTTTTTATATTTAATATCAGCCCGGTAGACACGAAAGAATAAACATGCCGCACACCCATCAATATGATACGAGATATAAGGACAGTCGGGTAGGAGAAATACAACGGGATACAGAGACCTATGAAGCGCAACCCACAGACGAGATGGAAGTCATTACAATAAATAATATCGAAACTCGTACCGACGAAACACATCATGCAGAACCGGAAGTGGAAGTGAGGGTCAGCGACCAACCAGACAAACCGTCCGAAGAGGCAAGATGGGATCAGATGATGAGAATGATGGAACAGATGACTAGAAATAATGACTCGATGAATAAAACTACGGAATTGATCAACAAAAATATGGAAGCATTACAGGAAGATGGTAGGAAATCCCGGGAAGAGAATCAAAGAAATATCGAGTTATTAAATAAAAATATAGAGTCAATGAAGGAGGATCATCGTGACTTAAATAAAAATATAGAGTCAATGAGGGAAGACCTAAATAAAAAGATTGACAGTACCCATAAATCCATGGACAAGCTGAACAGTAAAATAGATGATAACAGTAGAGCCATCAGAGAAGAATTGAACACCACCTTGAATAAGATTAGCCAGAGAATGGATGAAATGAATAAGAAATATACGGGAGAATTGGATCAGACAACAAAAGGAGAATTACCAAACGACAACAACTCAGAGATAGAGGAAGTACCAAATGATGAAACCATAGAAGAATCAAGCATGCAACCTGAAGATGAGATCGATACTGAAAGTATAGAGAACACTCAGGTAATTGAAGAAATGGAAGAGTTATTAGCCGAGAATGAAAACTTGAAACAAAGTAATCTGCCCATGTGTAATGATCAAGAGGAAACACAAGAATTACCCAGAAGTAAAAACACCGAACAAGTGAATTTAAAAATTAAAATTCATGAAGAAGGAAACAAGATAATTAAGAAAACAGGAGAGAAAGAGACAAAGATAAAAGGAATAATACGCTCTAAGAAGACAAGGATTACAAAGGAAATACTAGAGATGACTAGGAGTGGATTAATTAACTTCGTGGACAACCCAATTATTCGTCATAGAGCAAGAATCAACGGTAAGAAGTATAAACAGGACTTCATAAAAATATTAAAAGTAAATCACCATAAAACCATGGGTAAAAAATTAAATAAGAATCCAATTAAATTAAATATACCAACAAATGACATACACCAAACAAGGTCAATTGATTCCTTAACGAATGTCCGACCATTAAACTATTTAATTAATAATCCAGGTGACGGAACGATTAAGACAACGTTACATGCCAGTGACTATGTTATGACGGAGAAGGTTATAAACAATGAGGTATTTAAAGTGAATACTCCTAGAAGAAAGAAGCTTCATAGGAAGAAGGAAAATTATCAAGAACAACTGGACCAGCTCATTGAAGGGTACGCCCAAAGAATAAGGGAAATGTGGAAGAAGAGGGACCAAGCGATGGAAGAATCCACCCAGGAAATGAACGGAGGTCAACCCGGATTAGAAGAAGGGCCAGACATCAATAATAGCCCAGGCCCAGAGTACAATGGACACAGGGATACCAGAGATGATGAGAGGAAAAAGGCAAGGAAACGGGGAGCCAATGACTATCTGGTAGCCGCCAAGTGGAAGAACCGCCTGATAGGAAGGTATCTCCAAAACTACTAGTACTGAACCCGTCAGATGTCCCGAACATGTAATAATAGCAATAGAGTGGAAAGGCACAAATAACCCCATGTATATCAACAAAAAAAAAAAAAAAAAAAATGATTACTATTAAGAACAGATAATATATAGTAGTAGGCGACAATTATCACCCGAATGTTTAGGGTATAAACAAAAAAAATATATATGTTTAAAAAATAATTACTATAAACGAACTCATTTAATGTTTAACAGAATCACATATTAAGCTCCAACTTATTGAAGGTAACTAATTGACTATAACTAATCAATTTGCCCTATTGAGTTACAAAAGTGTGTAGGATTAAGATATAAGCCAAACTATTTGTTACTTGTGAAAAAGAACTAGATCTATCACACCAAAGGACAGAAAATTATGTAATGCCAACTAAATGATTTAATAAGAAAAAAGACATCTTTTATGTCATAAAGAGCCAGTAGTGGCATATAACTAAAATTACTATACTATACTTAGAAAAAAAAAATAATATGTGTATCCAAATGAATATTATATGTAACTTAATGTTTATAAAATGATTATTGTGTACCTCTCATAAAACTAAAATATTAATCAGACTCATCCAGAATAAAGGTTCACCCAACTAACCTTTGAAGGAGTAGAGAGGCAGAATAACAAAGTGTGTAAAATAAAAGAAGGATATTATTATGGAAAGTGTAAGGAGAGAGAGAGAAAATGTTTATAAAACGAACCATGTAACCCTAAGAATGTCTATAAAATTAGATATTGATATGTTATTATATTGTCACATGAAATTGTAATTATCGAATATTGTATAATATATAAAGTCGTCCAGAATATGTGAAAACCACCATCACTTGAAGGAGTAGAGAAGAAAAATAACAAAGAGTGTTAATTGTAAAGATAGCTATTGTTATAATGGAATGAAAAGAGAAAAATGTTTATTAATTATCAAATGTTGTACATCACCAGAAATGTCAGCGAACATCTAACCAAAAAACCAGTCAGTATATGAATAGTGTAGATCCTGATAATTCAGGATAAGTATAAATGATTAAGAAAAAAAAAACTTGTAAACTAAGGTGAAAATAAAATATTGCAGACTATATATGTGAAAACAGCTGCATAAGCATATAAGCAGCTAAATAAGTGTATAATCTTAAAAATACTCAAGTGAACCAAAGCAAATTGTCAACTAGTACAAAAAGTAACTATACAGCTGATAAAGCATAGCTAAAAATGTCAAGTCTAAAAAGAAATAATTACCTGTAAAAAGAAAAAGTATGTTAGCAAGTATAAAGATGGAAATGTGATCTAAATGAAAACCTCTGAAACCTTGAATATTATAGTGAAGATATTATATTATTGTAAATGAATGTTATGTGATATTTTATGAGTTGTGATAGTGCAACTATTGCCAGGTGCAATGTTTATTTTTTTTCTCAGACAGAGAAGAGTAATGCCTCTGAATCTGAGTATGTGTATTGAGGAACGGCAGAGAATGTAAGCCACAGTGAGCCACTCTGATTCCGAACCCACTACAAAAGTTAGGGAGTTATATTGTATTAATGTATCAAGGACTATTATGAAAGAATCTGTGAGGTATAAATTATAATAACCATTAAGATAATCACGAATGTAAAGATATGTAATAAGAAAGAAGGATGTGTATAAAACAGGAAATTGTTAACTTAAGAAATAAGATCTATTGTAGTTACATGACTTAAGATGTAAGCAACTTGAAAAATACTAGTAAGTTAAGAGTTATATCACTAGACAAAAATCAAGCTAGAGTAATACGCTAATAGAATGTTAAAAGATCAAAGAGTACAAGAAAAAAAAAAGAACCATAGAAATATACTAAGAAACTGACATGAAATGATAATTTTATAAAAAATAAATTTTTTCTCAAATGATCAATTTTGAGGAGGGTGTATATGTAACATAACAAAATGTTACCTAACCTAAATGTATATTATCAGATTTTATAAGTTCATAACAATAATGTAAATAGGGAATATAGTAATAAGAATAACCAAGAAAGGAGAAATCAAGAAAGAAGAATGAAGCAGAAGTGCCACATGAAACAGTAAACCCAAATACTGTTTGACACTACAACCAGACAATGACTAACACAAACTGATGGACAGAGTAAATTTACATTAAGCTGTCAATCAAGTCAGTAGATAATGTAAACAGAATATTATATGTAAATAAAAAGTGAATCAATAAGAATCTGAATACTGTGAAATCAGAATTAGCATTTTGCTGATAATAAATTTTACCATGACTAGTAAATTATGAACGCCAAAAACTAAATTTAGCAATGGCTACAAAGCGAGAACAAAGATGTATTCCAATATCAAATGTACTTATGAGAAAGAAAAACCAATTGTATGAGGGAATATTATACAAGTAAAGTACCTCAATAAATTACCGAATTGAGAACCAATAAATGTGGTTAAGGCAAAATTCCAATATGAGCGATATGTCTTAACAACGCCTAGACCAAGCAATAATCAATGAGTTGATTATTGGGAGGTAACGTAAGTGTAAATTAAATACACAGAACAATTATTATGCTCCAACGTAGCAAAAAACATTATTAAAATGATATATTTAATCATAATTCAATTGTTAAGTAGTAGAGTAGAACGAGTTAGCGTAAAATGAAATGTCATAGTAATAAGAATCGTTCATTACAATGTATAAAGTTAAGGTGTATTTATAATGTTCAATAATTGAAGGTCAGTACAGAGTTAATGGTGTTCCCACATAAACGTTTGAGTAATAAAATGCTATGTGAACACAAACAATATTAACCAAAGTGTAAAATCGTCGATTCAGGTAAACAGACGACAGTGAAAAATAGTGTACCCGAACATTGATTTTATAGCAATGTCGGTAAAGGTGAAGTTAACTCGGTATCGAGTGATATCAAATTAAAGAGGACAAAATGATCTTTAATTTGATGACGATATCGACCCAATCGCAACTGTATTAAGTGCGGGAAAGATGTTAGCATCATTTACCAAATACGCCTCAGAAGTTTGTTTACTAATACCAACAACAATGAAAGCTATCTGTCACCTCAGCGTTTGACAGTTAAAAAACCGTTGTTAACGGCTAAATAACCAATACGTCATACTCGTCACACCTGCAAGAACCAATCACAAAATTAGTTAGTAATTAACATTTTTGCCTAAGACCGATCGACAAGGAGAGTATATAAGGGAATGCTAACGATTCTCAACAGACACTTTACCGACTTCATACAGCACGGGACGTGTGCTCGCCATCTCAACATTTTTAATAATGGTTAGCGTCATCAACATAATACATCGAAGAAAATAGCTCAACACCAAGAAACAACTACTTCAAATTAATCTACAGAAAACAATAGTGATTATGTGCAGTATTATTTCAATTTTGTGCGGGAAATAATGAACAGATGTAAATAATGTTATCTATGATCCATTAAGTTAGAAGCGGATCGAAGTACTCTGTTCTTGTGCGTGTGTAGTGCAAAAACCGGTAATCATTATAATCCGATTACCGAAGTGGTCAATGAGTTTTAATTAAATAATTAAAACCAAAAGGTAACAGTGCAATCATTATTCATTTTTTATCCGAGCACCATAACCTGTACATTTTTCTACACCGATCTGTACTGACGCAAAACACAGAAACATTTCAAGATTACACCATGTCTCAATTTATTTTATGAATTTTGTCATTATGAATTAAGCTGTATGCTAGTTATAAGTGTTCTCACATGATCAATTTTGTAAATCAAAAAGCAAGCGTTGACGAACGCACGACCTATCAACAGGTCATTTTTATTTGTTTACTTTATGAAAGTAACATCAAAACGTTATCAATCAATATTTTATCAGCAAATCATTAGCCATTGGGTAGGCATAACTTTCTTTTTCGTGTCTCAAAGAACTCACATAGGAGATTTTAATAATATTAATGTTAAAAATAACCAAAATCTGGACTTAGCCAGATTTGCTACTTGTGCTCTGAGCAAGCCTTATAAGGTATATGATAACTTGTTTACCATTGTCAAACATAGTATGTTTTAATTATATTTGTTTTGGAATTCTCTATAAGGGTATAAATAAAACCCATTATTAACAGCATAACTCGACTTGATTTATTTCTATCTGATAATTAAATATTTTATTTAGAAAACTCAAACAACCTTCAGTTGTGTTTTAATATTTTGGAATAGCATTGCCACAAAGGTGATAAACAATTATTTTAAATTTTTCAATCATTCAGTGATTCTATTTGTGGGTTTTACACGGGATTTTCCCTAAATAAATCCGTGTGGCGCCCACTAACAAACAAGGCAATCTAACCTTGCAACTAAAGTGAGTTGGTGTTTGTAAACTGAGTTGACAGCTTATAATAGAACTTCTAGAAAACACGACCAGGTACGTGAAAGTATATTTTGTTTATTATATTGTCCAGACATTACGAGACGTAACGTACTTAGACTATCAGCAACCTGGAGGAGAAGTTTCACAGTCAGCATCAACAAGATGACCATCATCTTCAAGCGACCAACTATTGTACTTTATTTTTAAACCTAAGCAAACTTAGTATTTAAATATTATCAACCCAACTATTTTATTTGTTTCATATAAGGGAATTCTTTTCAGACAAGTATAATTACACAACTGTAAACACACTGTGAGTAACCTTGAATGTTACACTTTAAATCGCTTTGCAAAGTTAGTAACCTTCAACAATTACAACATCTAAATGATATTTCACACATAATTAGATTTTATTTAATCACGACCTTTAATATTTTAAACATAAACATAATTTTAAACAACAACCGTAAATCTTTTAATTTATTACAAATTGAAGCATACTACGTGTGGCAGAAAATACACACCGTATTTCGTTCACTTACAATATTAATAATAAATTTGAAATAAATATTATAATTATAATAAATAATTGATGTCTAATTAATGAATTAACTGATATTGTAATTTTTATAATTTAAATGCAACTTTAAATGGATAGAATGTGCAATTCTTAATCAGATTAAGTGTGAATTAACTATTTAACTATTTCAATGTATTAAATGTATTAATGTATCAATGTATTATTATGTATTATGTGTTAACATAGAAATTTTAACATGATGTATAGGAAATAATGTGTGTGGAGGAGAAAGAGGGGTAAATATTATTAACAGCGCCAATTATTAACTGTTATTAATAATAATAATAATGATAATAATAATAACTTTAATTTCAATAAGGTTTTATTAATTATTTTTTCTATAACATGTTTTATCCATGTTTGAATATTTGGGAGATTTGAGTAATATTGGGAGATTTATATGGGGATTTTCATGTTTTATTTAAATATTTGTTTCTTTTATAATTACGTTAATTATGAAACAGAAAGAGTTAATTATTATCGATGGGAATCGTAACAAATTTTACAATTCAGGGTAGTCCATGAAGAGAATGGCAATTCTATGTAATTCTTGTATGTTACATTTTTTGTATTTATATTTAGTTCAAGCAAACCCAGTGCTTATTAACACAAACCAGCACATAGCTAAGGGGAACCAGATCAGTTAAGGATAGAGTAATTTACCAAGCCACAATTTTGATATTTTTATTTATTGTTTCAGTGTTTGGTGATGTTATGACGGCGGTCCTGAGCTGGCCAGCGCGTCAGAGCAGGAGCGTTACGCGCCTGATTGGCCTTATGGTGTTGGGATCTCAAAGGAGAAGTCCAGTAAGGCCATGCAGGTTCTGTCATCGTCATCACACCATGGGTGAGTTATTGATTTTCTTTTAATATAAATTGTAAGGGGGTTGTGGCGACATATCCTGGCTGATCCCTTTAGGAAGTACGAATGGGTCAATGAAAGTTTTTATGCTTCGGCACAAAATCTTTCATTGAGGGGGTTTTGTGATGGTACAATTCTGGTACAATACTAAATTTATAAATTTATAAAAACATGGTACAAAAGACCATAATTATTGTATTCATTTATTTTTAACAATTATTTGGTAATAATTATTTAAATATTTCATAATCCCTGTAAAGTTTTGGTGAGTGGACTATATAATTATTTTATAAAACGCAGATGTGAATTGACAGGATTTCGACCGCTTTTATTGTGAAACGGCAAACACAGGAAAAAACCGTATGTAACATATAGCGATAACGAGACAAGCCCTGATGACGTCAGCGGAAGGAATGCACATTTTCTGTAAACAAGTCGAAGCTGTAAACAAAGAACAAAAGCCTGATGACGTAGTTTTTGCCCCACCTACGCAATGCTAAACAAAGACTCTGGGTCATTTCCTTCTGAATTGTGAAAGCAGCCGGCTGGCAAGATGTTCACCAAGTGTGAATTTTAACTTTTACACCACCAAAAGTGGTTAAATAACTGTTTAAAATATCAGAAATGTTGGGGCGGTAAGGTGTAATCAGTGAAGATGTGACCGGTAGTGCAATTAGCGAACTCGTGGTGTGCGATGTTCTACCGTAAAAACAACCGCAGCTAAGTGAGACCTGTCCAATATAATTTGGTGAGAACGTTCCAATATTCTTTTTATTATTTCAAGTAAATCAACATCATTGTGTAATAATGACCAATTGCAAAATTCATTCAATATTATAATGACCAATTTTACACCAATTCAAAATTTAAATGAGCTCAGAATAAAATAAATTGTACCAGAGAATGAATGAGAGAGAGAGAGAGAGAGAGAGAGAGAGAGAGAGAGAGAGAGAGAGAGAGAGAGAGAGAGAGAGAGAGAGAGAGAGAGAGAGAGAGAGAGAGTGACCTAAATCTTTTAAGTGCTGGGTTGTGCAGATATACTATATTATACTGTGTTTATTACGTTTACAATGTTTATTTCTTAGTAATGTTTATTCAAAAAATAAATAGGACTACGCCCCGAGGCATAGTAACGTGCGTGTTTGGCACATAGTTCAGTAGAATCATTTTTATATGTATGTAGAGTCTTTTTGATAATAAACTGGGTAATATCATTTGGTAAAAATTTTAACAAAGTATTATTATTTCACATAACACTTTCCGCTACTCAAGAGTTCG
This sequence comes from Magicicada septendecula, assembly GCA_034769895.1. Classification (NCBI taxonomy): domain Eukaryota; kingdom Metazoa; phylum Arthropoda; class Insecta; order Hemiptera; family Cicadidae; genus Magicicada; species Magicicada septendecula. The sequence continues at coordinate 620,107,610 of CM068367.1, read as the reverse complement.
CTTAAACGAATTCCTGCCCTATAATAACTTTTAAAGGTAAGTAAAACTACAAGTTATTTACGTTTATATTTACTTTCTTGCAAATCAAGATGGCGCCCGACCTTTGAAATTATTGACTAAGTGTAAAGATATTATATCGTATTTTATTATTGACAGTAATACGTAATATAACAATTTGACTGATTCCTGTACCAAACAGGCAGATCATAGAAGGTGTCAGTCCCATTAGTGCACTTATTACGTTTTTAAATGCCCGGGGATTTTTTGATTTGCTTATGAGCGCTAGTTTGAGCTTATGGCTGCCTGTTGCATTGCTGCATGCCAAGATCGTAACTCTCTCCTTGCTTCTTTTATAGCCTGGGGCCGATTTTTCTTCCCTGGATGCAAGCGTTTTCGAAGGCAGCATTCGAAAATTCAGACCAGACTCATCACAGTTGTAAATTTGATCCCCAGATAGACCCTCATTTTCAATTAGTCTGTGGAAATTTTCCTTCAATTTATTAACATTTTCCAAGTCAGCAGATAGTTTTTTGCCACAAACGTTTACCTGTCTGATGCCATAGCGCTTCTTCCACCTGTCGAGCCAGCCAACACAAGCAGTAAATCCAGGCTCTAATTCTTGAAATTCCTCGTAGAATTTGAGGGCTTTCTCTTGCAAAATGGGTCCTCAAATGGGTGTTCCTTTTTCCCTTTGCTGCCTAAACCACAAATAAAGTACCGCACTCACGTTCTCGTATTCGCCACCTTTCATACTTTTCCTTTCCTTTAAACTACCAGTACAATCTTTTCAGTCCTGCTTTATATACTGCCTTCAATTTTACTTGGGTATGTAGTTCTAATTTCAGAATATTCTCTGTTCCTTATCTTACATCTCTTTATTTCTAATGTCCATATTATTTCAAGATTGTTTAGTTTCCTTTCTTTTTCCAGTTTTTCTAGCCTGCTCTGCATTTTTTCAATTGTTCACCAGGGGCAGATTAACCATTAGGCTGACTAGGCTGTAGCCTAGGATGCGGCACTTTAGGGGGCACAAACTTTTAGCTAAAAAATAATAAAATTTTACAGCTAAATGTAAAATTAGTAATGCATTACAAGGATAAAAATTTGAGTTCATTTTGAACACAGGTGCCTGTTTGCGAGAAATTATGGTAAAACTGTACATAAATAATAGACGTGCTTTCCAAACTGTTTTCTCCATTATGGGTAATTGGCGGCCGGCGCTCATAGAACTATCCTGCCGCCCAACTTTCGTGGAATTCACAAGATATTTAACTGATTGTCTTCTTTGTGCAAATGATGTTAAATGTACCCTTAATAAAACTGTTATAATTCTGTAACTACTTAGTTAATTTTTTCCTTATAAAAGCCATGCAAACTAAAAATGGTTGACAGCATAACTCTAAAACAATCTCTGAAAAATAGCCTCAGTTTTCAATTCTTGAGATTATTTCCAAAAAAATTAAGATATTCGAGATATTCCTAACTAAGAAATATATTGTAGGGTGTTTAAAGCTTCATTCAGCCCCTTGGAAATAAACGTAAGAGTAGCCTATGGGAGGTGAGGGGGGCTAAAATATAATTAGCCTAGGGTGCCAAGATACCTTAATCCAGCCCTGTTGTTCATATAAATCATGTTTTTCTACCATTCCTCCTTTGCCTAGATTATCTCTGCTCTTATGTCTTCATCTCCTAATCTGTACACTTCAATTCTTTTGCTATATTCCTCTTGACTCATTTTATTTCATGGGCATACTTTTTATCTCATCCAGCAGCCCCCTCTCTGTGCCTTTCCATTTACTGATATCAGACTCTTTGGTGATGTTCTGTAAACTTTCCATCTTTTTCTAAACAACTCTCTAACAATGCAGTGCAAAATCTCTTATTCATGTAGTGTGATTTTTAAGCTTACAAAGAGCTGAATATAATGAATGTGATAACTATTATTACTTATCACTCTTAGTACAGACTATACAACTGGCAGGTGAAATTTTGATTGTAGGGTGAAGATGGGTCAAGGAATTAAACTGAACAGTCATTACCCTTGCAAGCGACATGTTTTACTAAATATAAGATGTTATTTAAATAATATACACAAACAAAATGTTTTTTTTCTATTAAATCTCTTTAAAAAATAATGATGCAGACTGCTCATTTACAAAATGAAATGATTCTCTTGGACTGATGATTCTGCACATTGATCCAAATACAACAAAATGTTGCAATACATTCCACAGAATTTTATGTATTACTCTATGTTAAAAATACTCATTGAATAACAAATCTAGTACTCAATGTTTAATAAGTTATATAATCTCTCTTACATTTATTTACAATATTGTAATGGCCCAGTATTTCTTTAATTTGACACTCTTTGTAACAGTACAGAATGGGGTAAAACCACTTTTAATCATTGTTCGATATTGGGCAATAACACAAGTCATGTAAAAGCGAATCAAATTCAACTTGCGACGTAGAAGCGGGCAGCACGTGCGGCTGAGTCAACAGCTATTTTTAGCCGTACCAATCGATGAATCAACGGAAACAGCCCTCGCCATGGCCATATACGGGCACAAAATCTTAGTTATCAAAGGACGTCACAAATACGTCACTAGAACATCACGGAACGATCCCTCGCTTTGTGATATCGGAATGTGGTCTTGGTGCCGTTGAGACGTATAATTTTGCCAGCGGGGAACATTCTGCAGAGAGGGGAATACCACATGACCAGGTTTTATATTGGCCGCTCTCTACACCAGCTCCTTCTGTTTCAACTGAAATCTGATCCCGGCCGGGTCTCTGTACAACTAAAGTCCGCGGACAAACAAATTTTAACTTTAGACAGTACAAATGTGATTCAAACAAAGTAAATTTCAATATCAGCAAGTGTCGACAGTGATTGACAAATAAATTCAACATTGAAAAAACAGTTCGGACCGTTTTAGCGAGTTTAAAAGGAAAGTGCGTCTGAGGAATGACTGCCACGTGGAATAACAAAGACAGCGGTAAAGTACAGTAACAGATCGATCAGCCTTGATGCAATTATCCTTTTCGAAATCTTTTTTATTTAAGAAATGAGATCTCAAATCTAGAATTGGTGGGGAAAATGTATGTGAGAGAGAGAGTGAAAGAATGAAGAAGAATAGGTACTAGCGAGTCTAATAGCATAAGTTTTTATTAGATTTTACTATAACCAATTATGTTATGTCCAGTAAGAACTTGTTTATTACCCATATAAAGAGGGTATTATGTTTGCATTCATAAAAAAGTAAACGAAAGTGACAATAAAACTAATGTCGATTTCACAATAACCACATATAGTGTAATTTATTAAAACTTTACCTCAATCTGTTTGTGTCATTTAAATCCTCGCTTAACGGATGCTGGGGGTTTCTGGATAAAGGTAAGAGAAGAAATATCAAAGGTAGGTAGTATTTTGGGTATTTGAAAGTTTATTAAAAATTCATATATTTGTAACGTAACAATTGGTGCTGTGACATCAGGATCTTAGGTTAAGATGTTCAAAAAACATGTGGTCTAAAAAATGTTAGTTAAAAAGTTAAACACTCATATTTATCTCAATATTAAATTAAACTGTAATAAATATTATAATTAAAAAAATAAGTAAAACATGGAGAGTAATGAGGAAGTAGTCAGCTTGACTGATGTAATGGTCATTAACGAAATAGAAACACAGTCAACTACTGTAGTCAATACAGACAGTTTGACCGAGTCCAAAGTAATGGATGACGTAAGTCATTCAACGCCAATCCAAAGTAAAAAATCTGATGAGAATAAAATGTTTGAAATGATACAAGCAATGTTAACCGAACAAAGCATTAAAAGTGAAAGAAATTTCGATAAAATAAATAGTCGTTTTGATGTAAATGACACGATATTTGATGAAGTAAATGTCAAATTAAATGAAGAAAATGCAAAGTTCAATGGAGTAAAGAGTGATATCATGCGCGAAATTAATGAAAGTTGTAGTACCGTCATAAAACAAATGCAAGACGAGGTCAGTGAAATTAGAAAAATAAGAGAGAGTAGGGAAAGTGAATTAAAACCGGTAAGCGATTTTAAAAGCGAAAATAATAATAATGATAACGAGTTGAGTGCAGATGAGAACATAAATAATGAAAGTGTGGTTGGCAAAGTAATTGAGGTTAATACAAGTGTAATGTTGAATAATAATAAAGATGTATGTCAAAATGGGGTATCTAAATGGGATGGAAAGATGGGTGATACGGTGGGTAATAGAGGTGATGATGAGAGTGTAAATTTAGTAGAAGTGATTTACGGAGTAGTAATTAGTATTGATGAATTAGAGAAAGAGTGGAAACAGAGTTTACAGGTAGAGGAGTTGAAGAGGGTAATTATAAAGAGAGTGAGAGAGTGATAGAGATATTCAAGTTAAATAGAGGTTATGAGGGGTTAGTTAAGAGGTTAAAATCTGAGAGAGTAAACTATATGAAAAACTTACCTGTTGTAGTAAATGTTGAGGAGTATTTTGATGATACCACTGTCGGTTGCGATATAATTGATGTAGTAGATGAATATGATGATGAGATCATAACTTACCTGGGGATAATGAATAATACTAAGGGCGATTTGAATATAACTAATGTTGACAAGGTTTATGAGATGATAATCAGGAAGAATCCTATAGATTATTACGTTATATTGAATAACATGGAGTTAACGGGGCATTATATTAAAATAAGAACATAATGTATGTAAATAAGAATGAAAATTGTTATGTGAAAATCAGACTAAATTTCGATGATGGTGGTTAGATAAATAGTGAATGAACATTTAATTATTTTAGTTTATGGTGTAATTACTTGGCTAACTTATGTAATGAGGTGTGATAAACAATAATATGATATGACGTAGAGTGTAAATAAATTTGTATTTATGTTAAATGTATTGTGTTAATATTATGTTGTTGGTATGTATATGGTATTTGTATGACCGATTTATAGTTTTGATCGAATTAAGTGAATTTAAATTGTTTTGAATAAAGTAATTGAAGTAAATTACAGTATTTTGAAAAAGATGGAATTAAATTGATTCGTGATGATTTAGTTAATTAAAGGTGTTGTAACAGATGAATTTTGGTAACGAATTTAGATTTTTGGTTGAGATTTGAATTGAATAAGCAATGGTAGATGATTAAAATGTTGAATGGAAATGAAGAGTTGAGATAATGATATAACAAGTGGAATCTTTAATTGAAAAATTGAAATTACAGTTGTAATGTTTGTAATTTTTATTCAGATGCAAGTGTGAAAGATTTTTTTAAATGTAATAATGGTAATGTTAAATTTGAGTGTTTATTATGTTGTATTATGTTTAGTATAGAAAACAAAGGGTTATTTGAATATGTAATGGGGCAAAAAGGAGAGGGTTTTTAGGTTATTTAAATCATACAAATTTATTTTCCGTCTGCGTGGCAAGTCCCATGGTAAATAGCGTTGTGGTCAAACAATGGAACAGTGATGTAACGTTCTGAGCAATGTGACAATGGAACGCGGTGTTTGTTTTGTCTATTCAGCTACGCGCACACCTGCGGCGGGGCGCAACTACTGTGCGTAAACGCTAAGAGAGATGCCACCAAAAATGGTGAAATAACGAGATCGCTACAGCAACGTGGTCTTGAGTTGGCGGATACACGGATAAGCTCCGCCTTCCCCAGCCTTTATGCATTCACCGTTGACAATTTTAGAACACGTGGTCCATAGACCGGGCCATACACAGTAAGCCACTACTAACAATTTGCCACATGAAGGCTGTGAACGACAGCGAAATTTGGTAGCCGAAAGGCAGTGACTTCCGCCCGCATGTAAACGGCAGTCGACCTACCAACGTGGCGTCGGCTAGACGCACGCTAAGGTTCGTGGGCCCCAAGTAAATTATTTTAAAATGTAAAAAAGTAATAAACCTGTAACAACAAGTGAACGGTATGTCAGAAGGGAGTTAGTGCAGTGAAATGAAGAAAAATGTGGTAAACTAAACTTTTGGACATACATTCAGTGTTGCACGACGATGGATAAGTAACAAACAACAATTTTAATACTTTAATCATTTCATTAACAGTTTAATAATAGAGAGCTCGAAATAAATGGGGTTTTGAAGAGTGAATGCGAGAGTATAGCAAGCTGGGTTAGCCTTAATATTATTAAAATTAAATATTGAAATCGATATAAGATATGAAATAAATGGTTTGTGTTATTTCTATTTACAAAAAACAGTAATATTTGAGTTAAAGATGAATAGTCACTAAAATATGGAGTAATAATTTTATTCACGAATAATAGAAGAAATTAAAAGGCCTTGTTTTATATAATCATGTGTTAGTGTAGTTATTTCGTCATTACCACTTCCTAGTATTCTGTGCTGAAAGATTCGTCTAACGTTCCCGGGAATTTTCTGAATTGGGGTGTAGTCAGATTGCAAAATTGTCCCTTTTTGTTTTATTAAGGTAGAGTGTAAGGTTTCGATGTATAGCCTAAAACATCGTGGCGACTCTGGAATTCTGATGGCCGTGTTTTTTATATGAAAGGTAAGTAAGCGAAAAGATCGCAGGTAAGTTCCTGGCAATATTTTTTATTAAATTTATTTCGATTAAGTTTGTTTATCAACAATTGGCGACTCGCTGCCAGGATCCTGATATAATTTTATATGAGGTATACCTATTTTAAAGCACAGAAAATAGGAATTGGTAACGGCGTATTTGTAAAAAATTATTGTATATAATTACGTTAAATTAGGTTATGTTTTGGTAGCGTAACGTGCTTGGGAAATTATTGTGTTTACTTTTATATTTGGGTAACTAGTTTATGTGTGGGTATTTTGATGTAAACTGAATAATTAGTGTGTGTTAGAAGGGTTATAGTGGGCGTTATACAAGAGTATATTATAAATAAATTTTTGAACATGGGCGAAGTACAAGAGAATATTGGTTTCGCGTGGGATGAGTGGGAAAGCGAATTTAGAGGGGTTGTAGATGAAATGACAGACGAGGAGTGGGGTAATTTGGATGATAATTTAACACGGATGGAAGAACAAGAAGAGGGAATATTTGCTGAAATTAAAAAGCACAGTGATGATATTGGTAGTGAGGTGACAAATAATAAAGGTAAGATAGTTGAAGTGATAGGAGTAGAAAATAAGACAGTGAATAGGCCTAATGATAAGGATGATAGAGTAGTGATGGTAGAAAATGTTAGAGAGACAGATCAATTAAATGCGAATAAAAGCGATCAGGGAACAGATAAGAAGGTAAGTGATGCTAATATAAGTAATAGATATAATAAGGATGATATAATGGATATATTACGAACAATATCTAGTAATATTAAGGAACTAGGAAATGATATCAAGGGATTAAATAATGATATGAAAGAACGAAATGAAAAGCGGAGACTAGAGACAGATAAATTAAAAGAGAATACAGAAGTTGGATTAAAACAGGTAAGTGTTTGTAATGGTAGTAATATAACGAAAAATAACGAAGGAATAGTAGACAAGGTAAGTGGTGGTGTTAATATAAGTAATTGTAATGATGAAATAATGTTAAATAAGAATAATGGTTATATAGTTGAAAATGGGGTATCAGAGAGTGATGATAATGAGGTTAATTACAATTCTGAGAGTGAGAGAGTAATGGGTTGCAAAGGGGTAGAAACAAATGTTGATCAGTTAGTGAGAGAGTATGAAGAGTTTACAAGAAGAGGGAGGGCAGAGGGTAAAATTTTTTCTTGGTGTTAAGGGGGGTGAAGAAAGATCTTCACGAAGGTATTGGGTAGAAAAGTGTTCTATTAATAATGGTTTTTTTGAATTTTTTTGTTGTTCCTGGAGAAAGCAGGAAAAGTTTTAATGTAGCAGTACCCTCTGCATGGAGTGAGAAGAAAATGTGATATGGTGTTGTGATTAGAGAAAGAGAGAGATAAAGATTTTTGAAATAAATAGAGGTTATGAAAGGTTGGTGCAGGTGTTAGATATTGAGAGAGATGAAAAAAGTGGCTTACCTGGTAAAATAGAGATGGATAATTATTTTGATGATGATGATGATAAAATAATTGACTTGATGTTGAACAAAAATACTTACGGAGACAGAATTGAAATTACTAATGTAGACAGGTTTTATGAATTAATAGGTAATAATGGTGTCAAATATTATATTGATAATGGTCATTATAATAAAAATAACAAATTGAAGGTCGATAAAAACGATTTATGTTATAAATATGTGAGATATTTATACGACGATGGAAGGTAGATTAAAAAATCAATAGATGGACATTTTAAATATTTTGATTTGTAGGTATGACCTTGCTAACTTAGAAAATGAAATGTGGAAAACAGAAAAATTAATGACAAAGATTAGTAAATAAATTTTAGTGAAATTAATTGTGTTTGTATTGTAACAAGTATGTGAGGTAAACAATGTGTATGTAGTAGAAATTGATTTTAATAATAATAATATTTTATCACACAAAATAAATAATGAGTGGGTAATTAATGAATTGTAATTGTTTGGAAGTAAGGTAATTAAAAATGATGTATTTCAATACTTGATGGAATTAAAGTAATTTGAGATGTTTAAATATTTTTGATTGATTTACAATGTTATATAATTGAATTTTGATGATGAATTTAAATTATTTTATGAGACTTAAATTTGATAATAATTAATAAATAGATAAACGTTAAATTGTGTTTAGTTTGTGGAATAACATGGTTGTTAAAATGTTTCAGAAGGTACATGGAGTTATTGGTGTTTGGTGTTTATATTTGTGTTTACGACAGTATGTGAGTTATGTACTGTAAGTATGAATTTGATAATACAAGTTAAATAGAGTAAAATGTTTACAGGTGTTGAAAAGATTTTAAACTCAATGATGAAATTGATTTGAGATAGTTGAGAATTTTAAATGGTTTGTAAAAGGTAGAAGTTGGGTGATTATTATTTTGTTAGGACATTTAAATTAGTCCACGTTAAGTTTAAAAGGGGTGTTAGACATGATAAGATTATTGTGGGAGTAAACGTAATGTAGAATTGAGAATTGATAGTGACACAGTAGATATGGGGAAAATATGTAGCGTAATGATTGATATATTGAAGTAATAAAGTAATGGAGATATTTTGTAGATGAAAGTGATGTATTGGGAGAGTAATTAGTTGATGGGTAATTTTGTAAGGGGGGTGGTGTGATAAGGAGTCCTCAACGAAAAGCGTTGTGGCGGGAAAGGAACCGATTAGCGCCGGAAAGGGTTACCTAGGGAGGGTCCAGGAACCAAATAAGGGAATGAGCATTGGGAAGGGAACACACATCCTGAGTACAAAGGGGTAGAGAATATTTTTGTTATAAGACTAGAATGATGCGAAATGAGTTAGAGTAGTAAATTAAAGATAAAGAATGGTTGGTAGATGTTTTGATAGAGGGGTGTCATATTAGATAAAGCTGTTGAATGAGCAGTAAGGTCAAAAAGGGGTTAAGAGTAAATATAAATGCCTAGTAGTAAATCAAATTATTATGAATAATTAAGTCACCCAAACTAATTGAGAATGAAAATGTTAAAGAAAGAAAGTCATAGCCAAAATATAAAATTAATTGAAACAAGTGACAGATTTTAATAGAAGTTGAAAATAAATTGAAACTAAAAAATGTGTAAATTTTTGTCAATTTAAATGTAAATTTTATTGTTTATTGTAAGATAATAATAACCATTATAAATGTCTTATTTTATTATGTTGTACTATGTTTGAACGTAAAGGATTTTAAAGATGTTTCCTGTATTTTATGATGTAGCTTTGTGTAACATATGTATGTCAACATCGTTCACTTGACCCAGAAAGATCAGCTGATAGTTGATGTTAGAAACAAGACCTGTTTCTAGTAGTTGATTGATGCCATTTTGTTTCATAAGTGCGTTAAATATTTTGTTTTTTGAAAATTGAGAAAAGAGATTTTGGTAAATTTAATTTTTTTTGAAAAAAAAAATTATTTTTATGCCTGCCATATAGGTGATGTTTGAGTTTCAAGTATATTATTGTTTATGTGTATTACTAGTGTTTTATTGAATTACATTGTTTAGTATATCTGTATAATCAAATGTTAGGATAAGTGAGTTCATGTTTTAATGAGATATTTAAATTTTTTGTGATTGTTAGTAGCATTGAAGAGAATTAATAGAGGTGATGGCTTCATATAAAAGATTTTTTTATTTTTGCTTTTTTGAGGAAGTAACGGAGATATAACAATTTGGTTTTGAACGTAAATGAAATTTGAATTTAAAAAATAAATATTTTATGAATTTTAAATAAGGAGTTTGTTTAGAAGATATTATGAGTATGTGTACGCGCCCAGTACTTGCTAAAGGTAGCCCAGTGTGCATGATAAGGGGGAACATATCGGTTGAGGATCTGGCATGGTATAAGGCCAAGAGTTTGGATTTTGGGGGGTGGCATGTTAGAAGGTTAGGTGCGCTGTGGTGCGTGTCTGTTCGATTTTATGGTGTTGGGATCTCGGACAGAGAAGTCCAGTAATATCGTTCAGGTGCAGCCATAGTCGCCGAGCTAGGGGGGTAGTTTACCCATGATGCGTTAAGAATTAATGGGGGGTTGTGGGCACCATATCCTCTCCGATCCTCTTAGGGATTTAGCAATGAGAGTTCTTCTGTTTCGACAAAAGACCTCTCATTGGGGGGGGGTATTGTAATGGCGCAAAAAGGAGAGGGTTTTTAGGTTATTTAAATAATACAAATTTATTTTCCGTCTGTGTGGCAAGTCCCATGGTAAATAGCGTTGTGGTCAAACAATGGAACAGTGATGTAATGTTCTGAGCAATGTGACAATGGAATGCGGTGTTTGTTTTGTCTATTCAGCTACGCGCACACCTGCGGCGGGGCACAACTACTGCGCATAAACGTTAAGAGAGACGCCACCAAAAATGGTGAAATAACGAGATCGCTGCAGCAACGTGGTCTTGAGTTGGCGGATACACAGATAAGCTCCGCCTTCCCCAGCCTTTATGCATTCACCGTTGACAATTTTAGAACACGTGGTCCATAGACCGGGCCATACACAGTAAGCCACTACTAACAATTTGCCACATGAAGGCTGTGAACAACGGCGAAATTTGGTAGCCGAAAGGCAGTGACTTCCGCCCGCATGTAAACGGCAGTCGACCTACCAATGCGGCGTCGGCTAGACGCACGCTAAGGTTCGTGGGCCCCAAGTAAATTATTTTAAAATGTAAAAAAGTAATAAACCTGTAACAACAAGTGAACGGTATGTCAGAAGGGAGTTAGTGCAGTGAAATGAAGAAAAGTGTGGTAAACTAAACTTTTGGACATACATTCAGTGTTGCACGACGATGGATAAGTAACAAACAACAATTTTAATACTTTAATCATTTCATTAACAGTTTAATAATAGAGAGCTCGAAATAAATGGGGTTTTGAAGAGTGAATGCGAGAGTATAGCAAGCTGGGTTATCCTTAATATTAGTAAAATTAAATATTGAAATCGATATAAGATATGAAATAAATGGTTTGTGTTATTTCTATTTACAAAAAACAGTAATATTTGAGTTAAAGATGAATAGTCACTAAAATATGGAGTAATAATTTTATTCACGAATAATAGAAGAAATTAAAAGGCCTTGTTTTATATAATCATGTGTTAGTGTAGTTACAACGTCATTACCACTTCCTAGTATTCTGTGCTGAAAGATTCGTCTAACGTTCCCGGGAATTTTCTGAATTGGGGTGTAGTCAGATTGCAAAATTGTCCCTTTTTGTTTTATTAAGGTAGAGTGTAAGGTTTCGATGTATAGCCTAAAACATCGTGGCGACTCTGGAATTCTGATGGCCGTGTTTTTATATGAAAGGTAAGTAAGCGAAAAGATCGCAGGTAAGTTCTTGGCAATATTTTTTATTAAATTTATTTTGATTAAGTTTGTTTATCAACAAATATGAAATTGTGTAGATATAAACCATATAAGATATATGGTAAATGCAATTCCCCAATTTCGGGCAGTCACGGTTTCACCGAACCCTGACCGTGGATTTGGCTTAATATTCTAAATTGGTGAACTTAGAAATACAACTGGGGGTAAGATCAGGGGAATCTAAGATGAGATAACTTTGGAACACAGCTATATACCTATGTATGGGTGATAGACCGATTAAGGGAGTGTAAATATTAACTTAGTAGGATTACTGGTATCCGGGATATCAGTAATGCCGAATTTTGTATAATGCCAAAGCAAGGATGGGGGAGAAAGAAAATAAAAAAGTGTTCACCCCTTCCGCTTCAGTCCTTGTGGAGGCAACTGGGCGCTACAGTCCAGGGGGGGCGTAATTGTGTGTGTGTGTGTGTGTGTGTGTGTGTGTGTGTGTGTGTGTGTGTGTGTGTGTGTGTGTGTGTGTGTGTGTAAGCAGGAATTTAAAATGAAAAATAAGAGTGATGATTAAATTACAATAACAAGTAATAATATAGTGTTAAAATACACATTTAATTGACTGTATTAGTTGTATTGTATAATTTTTTATTTTTGTATAACCAGGTTTTGTATTGTATAAAGTTAGCATTAGCAAATTAACAAAAAAATCACAGAAGTTGAGAGATAAAATGATATGTTTAAATCAAAGAGTAATAGGAAGTTAAAAATTTCAAATAAAATGATTGAATTAAAAAATATTATGTTAGGTTAAGGAGTTCTGTTAACCTATAATGTGTGTATTCAGTTAAGAAAGCCAGTACTTTATAAAAAGGCTAACCAGTACGATTAAAAGGAAAACAAATCAGTTCAGGATCTTGAAAATGAAAGGCCAATTAGTAATATTTGTAATTTAATTGTTTCAGCATCTAGTGATACTGTGGGGCGACCCTGTGCTGACCAGCGTGTCTAGTGCCTGCCTGCCTGGCTTTGCGGTGTTGGGATCTTAACAAGAAGTCCAGTAAAGTCATGCAGGTGCGACCGCAGTCACTGGATCAGGGGGGTAAGTTACCCATGGTTTATAAAAAATTTCAGGGGGGTTAAGGCGCCATATCCGGACTGATCCTTTTAGGTTATGTCTACGAGAGTTTTTATGCTTCGGCATAAAACCTCTCGTTGAGGGGGTATTGTAACAGTACAGAATGGGGTAAAACCACTTTTAATCATTGTTCGATATTGGGCAATAACACAAGTCATGTAAAAGCGAATCAAATTCAACTTGCGACGTAGAAGCGGGCAGTACGTGCGGCTGAGTCAACAGCTATTTTTAGCCGTACCAATCGATGAATCAACGGAAACAGCCCTCGCCATGGCCATATATGGGCACAAAATCTTAGTTATCAAAGGACGTCACAAATACGTCACTAGAACATCACAGAACGATCCCTCGCTTTGTGATATCGGAATGTGGTCTTGGTGCCATTGAGACGTATAATTTCACCAGCGGGGAACATTCTGCAGAGAGGGGAATACCACATGACCAGGTTTTATATTGGCCGCTCTCTACACCAGCTCCTGTTTCAACTGAAATCTGATCCCGGCCGGGTCTTTGTACAACTAAAGTCCGCAGACAAACAAATTTTAACTTTAGACAGTACAAATGTGATTCAAACAAAGTAAATTTCAATATCAGCAAGTGTCGACAGCGATTGACAAATAAATTCAACATTGAAAAAACAGTTTGGGCCGTTTTAGCGAGTGTAAAAGGAAAGTGCGTCTGAGGAATGACTGCCACGTGGAATAACAAAGACAGCGGTAAAGTACAGTAACAGATCGATCAGCCTTGATGCAATTATCCTTTTCGAAATCTTTTTTATTTAAGAAATGAGATCTCAAATCTAGAATTGGTGGGGAAAATGTATGTGAGACAGCAAAAGAAGAAAGAAGAATAGGTACTAGCGAGTCTAATAGCATAAGTTTTTATTAGTTTTTACTATAACCAATTATGTATGTCCAGTAAGGACTTGTTTATTACCCATATAAAGAGGGTAATATGTTTGCATTCATAAAAAAGTAAACGAAAGTGACAATAAAACTAATGTCGATTTCACAATAACCACGTGTAGTGTAATTTATTAAAACTTTACCTCAATCTGTTTGCATCATTTAAATCCTCGCTTAACGGATGCTGGAGGTTTCTGGATAAAGGTATGAGAAGAAATATCAAAGGTAGGTAGTATTTTGGGTATTTGAAGTTTATTAAAAATTCATATATTTGTAACGTAACATCTTTACTGAAGGCATACATAATTAAAAACCAAATACTATGAAAACACTTCAATAATTTTTTAAACAACTGATGGATACGTTTGTGTTAACTATTACTTAAATACAACCATGAGAAAGTCACTGCAATTATTAAATGTTTTGGGAACTTACCTTGACATGCAGTAAGAAACTGTTCACCATCACTTGAGTATAAACCACAAAAAGCTTTGTTCAAATAGACTGCAACTTCCCTCTTTTTACTTGGCAAATGGCAACTGGATAGTTTACACTGGTCACCTCTTGTAAATGAGCCACTACCATACATCCCATTCTATTGAAAAACAACAACAAATACAATAAAGTCACAAGTTTGTATGAACAGTAAACTTCTTTGTCTACAAAATACTGAAATCCTGTATAATTATATTCAATGCTTGCCACAACTTACTACACTCACCTATCACATCAGCTACAATTACACTAACCCAGTCTGAGTTTCATGGTTTCCAAAGGCTCCACAGGTATTCAGAATTTCTACATCTGGGGCTACAAAAGCCAAAAAGCATACACCACACCACAAATGTAGCATTTTTGTGAGTGAGACAGTATGTGTGACAACACATAACAATGCTATCATGGTCAACTGCTAAATGTACAGATTTGCTTTACAATGGATTATGTAATACAAAAAAATGAAAGAAAATGATTATTTACTACTTCCTGGTGTTTGTAAAATTGTACAGTAAACTCCATTTATATGTTTTACACTTGTTTTATACCTGTTTTTTCCCAAAAATCCTGAAAAATTCCTATACTTGCCATCTTATTTATTTCAGATATACGTTTTTAATTTTTTTAACTTATAAAATCATACTGTTAAGTACCTGAAAGCATGAAATATAATTTATACAACTTAATATTAATGCTGAATCACGTCTCATATCTTACAAAAAAGAATGTTTCGACACAAATTGTATTATTCTAGAAAACTATCACTCAGTGTGTTTGCTAGCATAGAGTCTGTGAAACGTACAACACCTGTTCACTGCTAATGCATTGTCACCAATATCAGTATGTTTCTACGAGAGTCAACATTGGTAACAATGAACATGAGTGGAAGAAATAGGAAATGAATTACCATCACTGAAAACTTTAAAGTCTGAAAGCTGTAAATGAAAGCCATAATAGGGAGTAAGTACACATTTCCCAATAATTATGGGTTGATCCTTTCACACAAAATTCCAATGTGGCTAAAGCAATGGAAACTTAAGAACAAGTTTGTGTGTTGGGAGTCTCTAGCAACAAACAAACATATTCAGGCATAAAATATGAATAACTTGAAAAGTGTTAGTTACCATGGTTACAAAAGCATGAGATGAAAGGCAAAATAAACTGCCGACCGGACTCAGTAATAAAGACTTTCATGTCAAATATTTTCAGGCTAGCTTGAAACATAAGTTAAGATTAGGAAAAGCATCAGCAGCATGGGCATGGAAAGGAACTGACATCTCAGTATGCTCCCAATGATGTTACAATGCCAATAACAAAACAGACCTTTCTGTTAATTGAAGTAAATCAGAAACTATGACTATCACGACTAGTCAGAATTATGACCATTTAAAAGATTATGTTTAAATTTATGAAAAATTCAGAAAACATTCTTACTACAGAAGTTATCACCATATTCAAGATTGCTGATGGCATTCAGTGGGAACTAGGCAAGGACATCATGATGATGGCAACAATGAAATGCCAACTCACACTCCTGCGGGTTTTCATAATGCTGTCAATAACCTTCAGATAATCAAATGCTTTGTGATGCATCACAATCTGTCTGTAGAAATTATAACTGTTATCATGATTTGAGGGTATAGCTTTTGATATCAAGGCCCCAGAAAAATGTATAAATGAAGCTTTACTACTAGAAATACATTTTGAGAACTCAGCCAAAACAAACTACAGCATGACAAAAGTTTGGTAGTCAAGACTGTGTGTGAATTAAAACCATATTCTTCCATACAATGTTTCACGTATCAACACAATAAAAATACATTACAGATAAAATTCTCTCTCTCTCTCTCTCTCTCTCTCTCTCTCTCTCTCTCTCTCTCTCTCTCTCTCTCTCTCTCTCTCTCTCTCTCTCTCTCTCTCTCTCTCTCTCTCTCTGTGTGTGTGTGTGTGTGTGTGTGTGTGTGTGTGTGTGTGTGTGTGTGTGTGTGTGTGTGTGTGTGTCAAACAAATACACATCTTTAAGCCACAAACAAAATATCTGCTGTAAAACTATAAACACAATGAACCTAAAGGAAATACAGTACATCCCAATTCTGAAACTTAAAATTTCAACAACCTACACCTCGAAGGAGGTAGGTGGTTTTGAACACTATTAATTACTTCCTATGTAATTACTGTTTACATTTTTGTACAGGAATTTCAGCCAGGTGTGACTAGTTCAGATGCATGAACAAGGGAAAAGAATGAAGTTGATTACTGCACATCTATATGCTGTCATCAACACTGTCATGTTTAAGCAAAAGTCCTAAATATAACTACAGTCCAAGCCATATGATCTTTGTTATATTAACTATTCCTACACTCCATACTATCACACAAACACTCAATCTAAAATGATTTTTGAAGAAAAATTAATAGTTATTAAAATAAAATTGTAATACGCAGTTAGTGCATACTAAATAAAGTTCTGATTAAATTTACAGTAATACAAAAATATGTACAGAGTGAGGAAAAATTATAAACAATAATACAACAAATTCAGAAAACACTGATATCTGTAGTGACTAATTCTTGTAGTTAAAATAGGTTTAAAGTTAAAGTCTTGTCTTTATATAAGAGGTTTGTCTGTAAATTCCTAACTTTAAAATTAAAAATTTCCACTTACCTGAGAAGCTATTTAAACTTGTCAACTTCAAAGTAATCCCTTCCACTTGAATGCACAGCTCCCAACATTTCTTTCATTCTTCAAAACATTTCTGGAACTCTTCATTTAGAAGACTGTGTAGTTCTGCTACCAAATCCTTTATCAGTTCAATCAACTGAAACCGTTGGCCTTTTAACCTCATTTTTCATTTGTGAAAACAAGTTCGCCAATGCTAAATCAGATGAGTACAGTGGTGCTGAATGAGGATTGTGTCATTTCTCACAAAAATTGATTTTGTGACGAATAGCTGTGTGTGTGTGTGTGTGTGTGTGTGTGTGTGTGTGTGTGTGTGTGTGTGTGTGTGTGTGTGTGTGTGTGTGTGTGTGTGTGTGTGTGTGTGTTCGCAAAGGAGTATGCATCAGTTTAATCTACAATCATTGGACATTTTTTCTGATTTTTTAAGACATTTCATTCCTTCAGGATATTATTCCTTGTTCACTGTCATGCTTATGGAAGAAATTCATGGTGATCAACACTGTTAGAATTGAAATAGCTGTCAGTATGAGTTTGAGTTTTGACTGCACTTCTTTTTATAACGAGTACTCCTTTGAAACCCACTGTGATGGTTGAGCTACTGGTTCAATATTGTATACATATAATCATGCCTCATTTCTAATAATGACGTATTTTAAAATGTTATCATCCTTGCTAGCTTGATTCAGGTCTTCTTGACTCACATCAACTCGAATTTGTTTTTGCTTGTCAGTCACAAGGCAAGGAATAAGTTAGCCGCAATGCAACTCATGCATATTGCATAATAATTACATGACAGCCATACTTCTTTAGCTACCTTGCAAACAATTAAACAATGGTTAGAATGAATGATTTCTCTAAATTTTGCAACAATGTCATCAGTTTTGGTTGGATATCAGTTGATAGTTGGCCTGAACAAGGCTCATCATTAGTAGAACCCCAGCCATCTTTTAAATTATTATACCACTTACCCGTTTAAGTATGGTTTAAAGTCTCAATCCCATATCCTGTTTTTAAGATTTCACATTTTTGCATAATCAATTTTTCTAATTTAACATAAAAGTTCATATTAATTCATTTGTCATATAAATTACTCATTTTAAGTGCAATAAAAATCTCATGGCATGCACAAATTTGTTGATATTAACAGACAGTACAATGAATGACTAAGCAAAATATTATGTTGAAGTTTGTACTAGGTTGCTTAACAATACGGGCACTAAGCCGCAGCATATATTACGCCTTCTGGTAACAGCACTACCTGATGTGTTATTTACAAGGTTAGGGAATTTTACAGACATACCTCGTATATACAGTGTTTGTGTTTACAACCGGTTTCCAACATATCAGTTACATTTGGTTAGTAATTA
This sequence comes from Magicicada septendecula, assembly GCA_034769895.1. NCBI lineage: Eukaryota > Metazoa > Arthropoda > Insecta > Hemiptera > Cicadidae > Magicicada > Magicicada septendecula. Next base: position 620,089,116 of record CM068367.1, on the reverse strand, counting down.
GTCTCACTACTTACTACAGTCCAATTCTGAATTATTAGTGTCATACTCTTGTGCACTGAATCAGAAGATTATGTACTATGTATTGTGTATGATTTTTACTTTCACAGATTCTTGAGAATTCCAATTTTATTTTTTAGTATTCTTTTTGTTCTACAAATTTCATTTGTAAAATCTTTTCTTATTTTATAATGGGTATGCCACCTAATCTTTTTAAAATGAAGCATCAACATTTTCTATTAGATTAATATGAAATCTTAAAAAGATTTATAATGGAATCCACAAGATATGAGCAAAATATTTCAGTATATCTAATTCACTGGGGATTGGTATAAAAAGAATGAAAACCAGACAGAAGTAAATTATTTAATATCGTATATGTAAGACAATACAGTGCATGTTATTTTATAGCATTTTGTAGGTGGGATGGTATATTATAGACCATATTTATGAAAACAGAATTTCATTTTTATTTGTGATAAGTATGCTGATTTAATATCAGTGCTATCCTTATATTAATTGCCCTTCAAACAATGCTATAGACTTCAAAAGTGTAGACTTTATATTATGCATTCCAGTAATGTATAAACATCTGTTAGTATAAAATAATAGTCTAACATTTTTTGTTTCAAAATAGTGGGATTAAACTATTGTAATGGAGAATTTTTACTAAATTTGAAACTGTAAAAAATGTATGCTACTACGGAAAATGCTACAAATATTAAAGTCTTCCTAACAAAGTGCAAACCCCTTCCTGATGGTGGCGTTAAATCTAATTATTAATAACTGTACTACAGTTACTAGGAACATTAACATGTATAGATAAATATCAATCATTTTATAGAAAATTCTAATAAATAGGTAAAATAAACTCATCTGATGTCAAAAGCTGACTGATTTTTAATAGTTTTTACAACCTTTTCCTAAAACGTAATTCAAAAATTATTAAGGCCTTTAACCTCCCAGAACTTTAACTAGTGCCTGGCATCTGGTTCTTCCCAACTGGTGAAGTACATAGCATCTAGAATATACACCATTCACTTTAATTTCTACTAAATGAATTTGTTGTATATTAGAATAATATCATATATGTAATTACCAACAAAAAAAATAATAGTAGTAGTATAAAGGTCAACTACAATTTACAAGTAAGAGAGCAGGCTGACCTGCATAATAAGCAAATGTATGAAGCTTAATAATTATACACAACATGAGAAACAGCTAAGCCCAATAGTAGCAAAAATTATCACATTTACACTTGACAATAGTCACTATCAGCCATCAGTACCTGCTGGAATTTAACATTACAACTCAAATTTAATTACCTGAATCACAAAAGCTAGTAAAGTACTACAAAACGATAGTGTTGACTCTGATGATAACTACATAATACACAATTAAACCCATCCAAACATGTCAATCATATAACTTGTGTAACTTCACAATTTTCTGTTCATTAATTATTAGTATCACATACAATATAGTAAAACCTCAGGACAGAACGGCAAGATTCTAATTCACCCTGTCAACTGGCATGAACATTTATCTTTACAAATACCACATACTTTTGTTCTATAAATACTGGATACAGATTCATAATTCATCAGATTCCAAAACAATTATTGTAGTACTCTCTCATAAATTAATGTATGTTTTATGATAACCTGAATATCAACATCACATTGCATGTACTCTCAACCTTGGTCAATATGTATTCAAAAAGAGAATCCTGATAAAATTCTATACTACGCCTAAATTTCATAACATGCAACAGACCCTGTATAATTTGAAATGTGTTCAAAATATTCTTGAAGGTCACCTGAGTAAAATTGATATAAGTAGAAACTGCATTAACTGGATTTAATGTAGCTTATCATATAGCTCATCCAACGATTGGACTTGAGGATATCATAATATAATACTTATGTTTTCTGAACAGTCGTTAACAACTATGAAACATTCAATTTTACAAATAAATTGAATCCAGTTTCTATATGAAACACAAATTTATTTATAAAATTTCTGATCAACTAACATTTTTCTCACATTCCTTACAGTAACACTAACCATTTTACCTTTGGATGTTTATATAAAACAAATACACATTTCTCTTAAAAACATAAAAATAATTCGACTTATAACCCACCTCTCGAGCACTCAACATTGCCGTAACAGAAGCTGGTCTTTGTTTCCCTCGAGAATGCACCAAACCACAAGCTTGTTTAGTTGCCAAACTAATCTCACTCATCTGAAAACAAATTTTCCTCGTAAACACCTAATATCATACATCAATTCTTGTAAACTACAGATGCAGTTTACAGTGAAGTTGTAGTGATAAATATATGTTAAGTGTGTTCTGGAGTTTATCAGGTTTATCACTGATTACAAAAATGAGATGTAGTATAATGATGTACTTTATTTATTATAGTGTATTATACACACAATTGCTCAATTTTCGTACACAATTTTCCTTTATTAAAAATACACTTAAATATTGTATTCCATTCAAGAAATATGAAGTATACTGTATATTTTGTTAATGTGGTAAATAATTCAGAAAGGTAAAACAACAAGCAGAACAATCCCTTGGAAATCTAAGCTGTGACTATCATGCCTCAGTGTTCAGTCCGTTTAATGAACTTTATTAGACATTAAAAAATAATAATCATCAATTATAAATAAACACTAGAATTAATACATATTTTTTCAAAATATTTTCTCTTCATCTGAACAAGCACTAATAAATGATTGTTCTTACTTACAGACATGACAGACAGGCACATATATGAGGGACAGTTAAATAAAAACCTTAAAAATATACTAAATATTTGAAACATTAAGTGGTCATACTGAAAGTATGCTACAGCAATGTTCATAGTTTCAAGAATCCCTGACAGGTAGTGACATGATACAGGAATGCTAAACACTGATTTGGCACCAGTATACAGCTGGTGGCTTTGCTTGCAACAGCATTCTATTATTCGTTTTTTTGTATTGAAAGGATAAAACCCACTCAAATTCATAAGTAGACTCATGATTAATAAGATTATTTCATCTGACACATGATACTATTGGTAAATAACAAAATTTCATGGCCAAACATTTAACCAATGTTTTTTATAAAAATTGGAACAGTTCAAATTACTAAATAGTATTAAAACAACAAATGTCCTACATAATACATAAAAATTTGAAGGAAAATTAAAATGGTAAGACAAAAAAAAGAAATTAATTTTGTTTTACACTGGCACTGAGAGTAAAATGTCAGTTGTATTGGTACTTGCAATATAAGGTCATATCAACATATTGTTACGACGGTCTCACAGATGTATACAACAGTGGAAACAAAATACAGACACCAATGAAGTCACTAATTACCATTTTTAATTAGTCATAAATAACAATTTGAAATCAAGAACGTACTCTCACACAATAATTCCAGTTAAATTTGTCCACACACAATAATAATGTCAACTAATACAGTTCTGCACTAATTATAACACAATATTCGCTTTCCACTAATCAGCAACAAACACTTGATTTGCTCTCTACAATCTTGCCAGCTGTAACTAACCCAGTAAGCCAATCGCTGTTGCTTATAATAGGTCCCGCAGAGGTTCCAGAATAACTTTCCATCCTTTTGGTAGCATGCCAGATTAATTTGTGTTATTACAAGTGCTATCGACATTCTGGAAGTACTGAGTGCTACGTGAGTGGACAGCCTTGACACAGATGACAAGTGTGTAGAACGACACTCTTGCCTTTTCGAGAGCTACAGTAATTGTCTTAACTCTGCCCCCTCCTTAAGCCTGTTCATCCCGAACTGGCACACTGTCTCTGAAGTAATACTTGGCCAGCCAATCTAGGTGGTCTAGGCAGTTAGTCTACTTTTGAAGTATAATTCCGCGCATCTTCGAATTCAGTTTTGGGTGATCCGAACATCAAGTTCCCAGGAAGACGAATCCCCCACACAAACACCAATTTTGCTGGAGTCATGCCAGTTGTGTCGTGTACTGATGACCTATACACTATGAGGAACAGTGGTATACACTAGTCCCAGTCTGTTTGATTCTCGTCAACAACCTCTTGCCTAACATCACCTTCAGCAACTTCACCCACAGATGCTTCCATTAACACAAGAACAAGCAAGAGCCTTTCCTCAACGATCATAGTAGATTTTCCAGTCACTTTCTTTGTAATTATAGAAATTGGTACTTCCTCTGCTAGTTATTCTTCCATTTCCACTTGCAATAGGCAGGGTTCCTCTTGATCACACCTGTTAACTTCTTCTCGGCTAATGTTACTTGCCAGTTTTTTAGTTTTATTAGCAGCCATCTTAACACCAACTTTGTCACTACTTATTGCCACACTGCTAAATACTTCGTTCCTGACGAGGCCTTTCGGTGTGTCCACCTTGACGAGACCTGAAGATGGCAATAAGTAGCAGAGTGGCAATAAGTAGTGACAAAGTTGGTGTAATGTTACTTGACCGAATAGTTGGCGGACCCTGTCATTTTATCCATGTAAATCTTTATCTTCTCTTGGCCAACGCACAGGACGTTCACTCTTAAGTCCTCAATGAATCCGTAGGCATTCATAATGTCTTTGCCAAGAATCACTTCATCAACAATGCCTGCAACAAGCATTTGGTGGCTAAACTCGAGAAGACCCAGGAGTAAACGTATGTCTACCTTTCCTACTAATACTCTGACAGGGCTTCCAGTCACTGTCTGTATGGTACAAGAGCTAAATTGAGGCTGGCGGTTGCTGACTAGGTCAGGGAGCACAATGGACACTGGCGTGCCCATGTCAACTGTAAATGATGTTGTTTTACCTTCTACAAATCCACTAACGATTAAGTTTCCACTGGTCTCTTATGTAGGGTGGAAACTGTGTGCTGTTCTGGAGCTTTATTTCTCCAATTGGTGCAATGACAGCCTTCTCTCGGTATTTTATTCTCCCAACAGTCTGCCATTAGATGACCCTGCTTTCCACATGCAACACTTTGGTCTTCTGTCTCTTTCCCATCATTAAAAATCATTGTGGCGCTCTTGGACATTTGAACTGTTTGTCATGCAACATTGTTTTTATGCTCCCATCATAACGGCAATATAATACTGGGATCTTCTGAATACACGGTGACAACATAAACCCATTACTGTAGAAGGATGCTGACTTGGCAGCTTCAAATTCGAGGGCGTGAACAAGAGCTTCTAAGCTACTTCAGTGTCTTGCCATTCATAACACTTGCTGAAGTTCACAATCTCCGACACCATTAATAAATGTCTGCACCGCAAACCTCACTCAAAAATCCTCTGATGCTGTAGGATAGGCCAGTCTAATCAGCCCATCGATCCTTGCTTCAACTTTTAAAGACTCTCCAAAGAATGTTGTCCCCTTGTTCTCAACTGAGCATAGTACACATCGCGCAAATGTTTATCACCATACCATAATTATAGAGCTTTTATCAATTCACCATAGATGTTCTGGGTATCAGGTGGCACTTTCTGTAGTAGCTCTGCCGCAGGTCCTTTTAAAGTGAGAACGATTGAAACTGCCTTGTCTTTCTCTGTCCAATTAATTGCACAAGCAGTGGCTCAAATTGCTGAAAATAAGTCGTCCAGTGAGTGCTTCTATCAGATGTTGGAGCCCTGACATAAACTGTCGCAACTGCAAGCTAGGTAACTCTCTCTACTGTCTTATTTTCTCCCACTGTTTCCGTCTTTATGATTGGCACTGTCTCTTCAGCCATTTTCAAAACACATGGCTGTATTTTCATTAACTGCTTGACTTCACTTTTAATTTGCCATTTTATTTTTCAATTGACTCTTTTATAGTTGTTACAGCCTTCTCTATTTCAGATATTTTATTTGACATAGATTCTTCTACGACAGATATTCTTGTAGACACCACTTCTTGTCAGATTTTCTAGCAATTTGGATGTTAAGCTCACCTTGTAATAGGCCGACCTCTGCAGAGGTATGTTCTTGCATCTGTTTCTGCATAGCTTCAAAATGAGCTTCCGTTTTATCAGCTTCCTTCTTACGTTTTTCATCTTATCATTCTTCTGACTCGAGCAAGAGTGCTTATTGCTGTTGTTCTGCCTCTTCTCTTTCCTGTCAGTGTTCTTCTTTTTCTCTTCTGCCTCTTGTCATTATTGGAAAGCTACCATCATCTGCCTGGTATCCATGTTTACAGATCAATTACAATGTACACTAATATTCTACAAAGTGTCCTTAGTTTCCATTTTTAAACGTTCTATTCACTTCAGACAGTTGTTACAACAGTCTCATGGATTGTCGTATAGTACAGTGGAAACAAAATACAGACACCAATGAAGACCTTTTACAAACTTTAATTAGTCACAAATAAAACTTGAAATCAACAAGGTACTCTCATACAAAAATTCATATGCAATAATAATGTCAACTAATCGAGTTATGCAACACATTATAACGCAATGTCTACTAATCTGCAACAAATACTTTGATCCGCTTTCTTCACACTCGCCAGGTGTAACTAACTCACTAACCCCGTTCCTGTTGCTTATACAGGTCCCGCAGAGGTTCCAGAATAATTTTCCATCCTTTTGGTGGTGTGCCAGCATAATTTGCATAGTTACAAGTGCTCTTGAACAGTCTGGAAGGTACTATGACCCTCTGTGAGTGGATGGCCTTGACACAGACGAGGCATACTGGACTAGTCAAGAAGCGTGTAGAATGACACTCTCACCTTTTCAAGAGCATTCCGTAATTGTTATAACAATATCAATTCCACATAACATACACTCTAAACCTTCCAACATGAGCAATCCCCTTCATTCTCTCTCTCTTTCTCTCTCTCTCTCTCTTTCCCCTTCCCCTCCTTTTTATACAAGTATATGTACACACTTATTATTGAATCCTTATGCGACTTGCTATTTGTACTTATCAAGATGTGTGACAGACGTAAGAACATACTCAATGGAAATTTAAAAGTGTTTTTGTTAACACTCAAAGTTTTCAATGATTCTACTCTGTATATGTATTTGGTTTTACAGGTGTTTGTTTTAAATGTGAAGTTGTTTATATCACATTTTACGATAATTTGAAGGTTGGTTAGCCTGATTATCTGATTTTTCTATCAAGTGATATTATTCTTGATGGGTTTTGGGGAATTTATTACTTTTTAGTATCTTCAGTTTTATTTTTTTATGGAAATTATTTTGAACAACAGAGAAAGAGGTGTCTATTATTAAACATTACTTCAAAACAAGATCAATTATTTCCTGTCAGGAAGAGTTTCATAAACAGTGTCCATACCTGAATGTATCAACCACAACCTCCATTCACTGTTTAAAAGCAAAAAACAAAAAATGGAAGCAACTGGCTCCTTCTGTGGTCTTACATGTGTTCATGTGTGGTATTACACTCCTAAGCGAAATAGCCATAGAAGATGTGAGGGTAACTTTGTTATGCTTCCCCCCTCAAAAAAAAATCTTACTGGAAAGTATCACAACAATATAAAATTTCTATTACTGATGCTTTTAAAGCTATTTGACTACTTATCCTATGACAAACAAAATCTACGTAGCACACGAGTTACTACTGATTATGCTACCAGACTACATTAATGTTGGTAACTTAACTCCTTTGTTCAAGAGAACGTTGGAGTCTTGAATAAAACCTTCTACTCTGATAAGGCATAGTTCTATTCTTAAAAAATTAATGTTTTTTGTGCTGTTTCATGGCGGCAGATTACTGGTCCCATACTATTTTAAGACACATTCAATGGTAAACCTCTACCAAAAGGATGTTCTTGAATTTTCTGTAATGTTTTCACAGTTTCAACAAGATGGTGCTACTTAATTCACACATTCAACTCAACACTGACCCTACTGATTTTTATATGAAATAGTTATTAGCAAAAATTTATGGCTAATTAAATCTCCCAATCGCTCATCAACGAATGACTTTCAACATCATTAATAATTTTTACGTAAGCAGATATTATTGCCAAGTGGCCATAAACTTGTATTTTTATCTAGATTTTCATATATACATATGTACATAAATTTTCATTTACGCAGCTGTGCAATAATGCATTAAGAAACTTAAGTGATGTGACATATTAGGTATATTGTCATTTTGAATAATTCACATTTTCAATAACTTTCGAACTATTTAAAAAAAAAAAAAAATTAAGTACCTATTATAGTAAGTAACATATTAAGGTGTACACAGATCACTGGCTCCCGCATCATATCAGAATTTAGCAATGATTTAAATTACAACAATTGTTCACCTGCTCTATATTTAACTATCGTTTTCGAATCACATTTTACATTTCGGTCATGGCTGACGTGAAGGCATTAATTAAGAAACGGGGCACAATTAAGGCGTCTATATCCCATGTGAATACTTTCGCTGACAATTTCGATCCAGACATAAGCAATCACCATGCCTTAAAAATTAAACTCCGCCATTTGATGGAATTGTCCGCGAAGTATGACAAAATTCAGACTCAAATTGAGGCTGATGATTCCGATTTCACATCAGTCAGTGACAGAGTTCAAACAGAGGATGTTCTCTGTAATATTGAGTGCAAGTTACACCATTTATTGGAGCAAGTAGAGGAGGTGAACAAGAAGTCATTGATCCAAGCTGAAGTCACACCAATTAAAACCACCCCTATACAGTTAGAGCCAATTAAATTGCCCTGCTTCTCAGGCAGCATTATTGATTGGCAACATTATCATAATATGTTTGTGGAATTAGTACACGTCAGAACTGACCTGACGGACATTCAGAAATTACACTATTTGCACTCTTCATTAAGGGACGAGGCGTTAACTGTAATAAAATCTCTTCCAATCACCCATGAAAATTATGCAGTAGCCATTGATCTATTAAGAGCCAGGTACAACAGCAAATTAATTGTCTCAGCCTATCATATAGGGAATGTCTTGTGCATAAAGTCCATTCAACAAGAGTCCATGCTTAGCATTTCCAAATTCATTGACGAGATTACGCGAATATAAATGCTTTAAATTCATTAAATTTATCTGTAAATACATTTGAAATCATTTTCGTTCAATACTTAACGCAAAAACTCGATTACCATACATGTCGGCTCTGGAAAGAAAGCTTGCCTGACGAACGATTTCCTAATTTCAGTAATTTTATTAAATTTTTAAATAATAGAAGGCAGTTATTGCAAAACGTCGACGGCGCGACCAGCTCAGTAAGCAAAATACACATTAGCGATAAGACTCCCTATCGCAAAGCTATTAAACCGATTAATATTACTAGGTCGACATTCCATTCTCATATTAAACCGATTAATATTACTAGGTCGACATTCCATTCTCATATCGGCAACAACATCTGTCAGCTGTGTCATGGTAAACACCACCTTTCTGAGTGCCCACAATTCGTGGCTATATCTCCCCTGGAATGAAAAAATATTTTAATTAAAAATAAACTCTGCTTAAATTGCATATGTCCAGGTCACGATCTCGCACACTGTCCTTCCAAATTTGCTTGCAGAACGTGTGCTAAACGCCACCACACAATGATCCACATATCAGGCAATAACGCTTCGTGCAGGAACAATCAGTTTTCATTTCAAACTGCAAACAAACAAATCTACATTATTATCTACCGCTGTCTGCATGACAACTGACCATGCCGGTATGAAGCACCCAGTAAGGATTTTATTGGACTCAGGATCGCAAGCTAACTTCTGCACCATGAATTTCGCACGTCGCATGGGTCTAAAACTAATTAAATCTCAATTACCCATCACCGGTATAAATAATTCATTATCTCAAGCTGACTTCAGTACTGGGGTAAGGTTGCATTTACGTTATAAGAATTTTAGTTTAAACATACATTACACTGTGCTTCCCAGTATCACGAATAATCTCCCTGCGGAATCATTTGATATCTCATCCCTAAATTTACCAAAAGGCACATTCCTAGCCGACCCACAACTGAACTTCTCTTCGTAAATCGACCTATTGCTTGGTGCTCAGTATTACTTACAATTAATTGAACCTGTCAAATTCATCCGTAGCCCACATTTTCTCATAATACAGGAGACAAAACTGGGATTCATTCTCGCAGGTAACTTGCCATTTAATGTCGACATTACAAAACCTGTCTCATATTTCATAGCATGTGAAGATAATAATGCCATTTCCTCGCAACTAAAGGACTTCTGGAAGTTAGAGGACGTTGCTATTCATGCTCCCTCCGTTGAGAACTCGGAATGCGAAAGTCATTTTGTATCTAATACTGTCCGTAATAATGATGGCAGATTTGTGGTATCCCTACCTTGCAGGTCATACAATTCTCATTTGGGCGATTCTCTTCACAGAGCTATCCGCAGATGTCCATCACTGGAACTCAAGTCCAAGCAGAACCCTGCCCATGAGTCATCATCATGGCCCATCTGTGCCTTCGATGCTCATTCGCCCTGCACTCATCCCGATCTTGAGCAGGAACAACGAAAGCAGGTCCAAACCTCATTGATTGTCGCTTCATCTACGTCTAGTTATTTTGAAAACTACTCTTCGCTTTCAAAACTCCTTCGTGTATTTTCATATTGCCGTCGATTCATTCGGAACTCTAGGCTCCCCACAGCGGATAGAGGCACTTCCTTTTAAACCTCCCATGAGTTACATGGTACACTTTTGATTTTCATTCGCCAGTCCCAACGATCGCACTTTAGCACCGAAATCAAGGAACTTGAAGCACAACGCTGCATCCCTAATAATAGTAAAATTCTGTCACTTAACCCCTTTCTGGACAATGCGGGGATATTACGCGTGGGCAGACGCCTTCAGCATTCCCAGCTTACCTACGAGAGCAAACACCAAATCATACTCCACCCGCACTCCCATCTGAGCAAATTAAGCATACAAAGCGAGCATCTTCGTTTACTACACGCTGGTGTACAATTGACTCAGTTCTCTCTACGGCAGAAATATTGGATAATTAATGATAAATCTTATACACGTTCAGTAATACATAAATGTATCACTTGTTTTCGATGCGGTGCTAGGGGTGCAAGCCAATTATTAGGACAATTACCCCCTTCCCGGGTTACGCCTGCTAAGCCATTTTCCCAATCTGCAGTCGACTATGCCGGTCCCGTATTTATACGTCATGGTGGGCAGCGTTCAAAATCGACGTCAAAGGCTTATATTGCTTTATTTATATGCATGACCACTAAGGCCATTCACCTGGAACTAGTCTCAGATCTTACATCAGACGCCTTTATAGCAGCCTTAAAATGGTTTATTGCATGTAGAGGGATCCCTTATCAGATATTCTCCGACAATGGAACAAACTTTCGTCGTGCTAGTAGCACACTTCACGAATTATACAAACTTTTTCAATCCAATGGATTTGAACAGACCACCCAGGATTTTACCAGTGCCCAAGGCATCAAATGGTCCTTTATTCCCCCCTCAGCACCTCATTTCGGTGGCCTGTGGGAAAGCGGAGTCAAGAGCATCAAATTTCATTTGCGGCGCGTTGTCGGCGGAACCATTCTTACGTTTGAGGAGTATTACCTTTCCTAACTCAAACAGAGTCCTGCCTCAACTAACGCCCTTTGTTCGGCATATCAAATGACTCTAGGGACCCCGAACCTTTAACTCCAGCTCATTTCCTGGTTGGTTCTACGCTCACTGCACTCCCGGAACCTGACTATTCCCAAGTCAATATTAGTCGTCTGGGCAGATGGCAGCTGCTCCAAAGATTTCCAAAGATTCGCCCAATCTATATGGAACAGGTGGTCGAAAGATTATTTTCACCAGTTACAACAACGCAACAAATGGCGCATCCCGTCAAAAAATTTGACTCCCGGACAACTCGTCCTTATTCTAGATGACAATTCCCCCCCCTTCACTGGAAACGCGGGGTAGTCACGAATGTCAATACGGGTCAGGATTCAATAGTGCGCGTCGCGGATGTTCGCACCGCAAATGGTATCCTGCGTCGACCCATTCATAAATTATGTCCACTTCCAGTGGCCTCAGACTAAATGCATGAGCGTTCATGCGACATGCATCCTTAATTCGAACCTTTATCATGCTGTACATTTGTGATTTTTATTATATTATTATTAAGCTTTTTATTATTGTATTGCCATATTGAACCAATTTTTGAGGATGTTTTCTTTATATAGATTAAGTGTTATTATTTATGTTTGTTAAAAATTAAATATATGCATTTACTGACATTGTTCATGATTCAAGAAAGATCATGTTTAGTTATATAAGAACTTTGTTTTTTTTTCATGAGTTTTTATTTTGTACAATCTTTAGCACAGAAATTGTTTTGTTTTGCTTTCGAGTTTTTCTGATAGCTTAATTAATTTTGTTATTTACAGATTTTTATGTCGGAGATGATTTACTTTAAAAAAAAAAAAGAGGATCAATTTAATGTATAAAACTTTCAAGTATTGTGTGTTGCCTTTGTATATAACATTTGATAATAACTATTATGCTTTTTATTATTATAATATTATGCATATCAATTATTATGTCTTTATTATTGTATTATTCTACGGTTATATATTTTGAATTTTTTGGGGATTGTTATTCCAATATTATGCATGTAAAATTATTATGTACTATACACACAATGAATTAAGTTGCAAAATCGCCTCGATTTTGTGCAGGCAGTATGGTTAAACTTTGTACTCATGTAAACTTTGTACTGTAAAATGCCGCATTGCTGGTGCGTGTGGTGACGTAATTTTTCTCCTGCTATCTGCTGCCGGTTTGATACAGGCTGACAGCAGTCAAAATTAAGTTAGTTCATTGAAAGACTCCGAGCAGGCATCAAGCGTCAGTTCGCCCGCCGCGGCTACATTATTCTAAATTTTAGCATCAACAGCATGCGATAATTTACTTAGGCGATTCTTGGCCTCTACACACTATTACGGGTTTTCAATATTAATTCTACTTTAATTCTCCGGCATTTATGATGCGCCAAAACTGCACACGCCAGCAATTATATCTTATTAATTTTCAATAAACTATTAGCTCAAGAATTATACAGTCCACTTCATTATTTCATTTCACACCAGCACCACAACTAAGCGTTCTAAAGACCAACTCAAGATTGCATCGATAGCGTCTAAGACGCAACACAAATGTTCCCTAATAAAGAAATTAAATGATTCAATTGTTTACCACACAAGCACAAAAGAAACTGCTTTTCTGATTATTATATGAAATGAAGAATCCCTTGTACTTTTTCAGTACTTCCACAGAACTACTGATGAGTCACTTTTACTTTATGTGTGTGTAGAGGGGAGTCTTATATTGCTACTCCTCACTCCTCCAGTCACTCTGTTAGTGACAAACTTTGGGCACCCCACCACAGATCTGTGCCATCCTTGAACTGAGTCTAATGTTGACAAACAACACTATGCATGCGTAAGCCTCCTTAAAGTGGCTTACAATACAAAAATGTGTATGTTACTTCAATGTACATTCAAATTACAGCTTTTATTATTTTGCTGGTTTTTATCACATTATTAAACACTCAATATTGACGCAGACTTCATTCAGTTTTAACATGCATGAAACATGAAGAATTCATGTGTGTTAAATCATACGAGATTTATATGGACTCTTCTACAAGGTTTTTCCATATTTTAATTGAGAAGGTCAGGAGGCCATTATGCCAAGTATTCACAAATATGAAACGAATGTTTTTGAGCTCAAAGTGTTCACTAAATCAGCACAGCATTTCATAACACTCTTAACAGTACCATGGCAGCTAGTACTCTATATGAGTGTTTATAGCACAAATATATAATTATAGTTTTATCTATTCCATACTGGGAAGACTCTGGAAATGACTCCTCTAGAGACACTGAAAAACGGATATTATCTGCTAATAGGTGTTACTACAGACTGGTTAAACATTTTAAGTCCAAATTAATAAGTAAAGAGACAAAAGCCACCCTATACAAGACCTTGATCAGACCAGTCCTGATGTATGGCTCGGAATGCTGGGTGCTAAAAAAACTAGATGAGCAGAAACTATCCATGTTTGAGAGGAGGGTACCGAGGAGAATTTATGGCCCTGTGAAGGAAAGCGACATTTGGAGGTGACTGCATAATTGAGAGTTGTACGAAAGGTTTAAAGATCTTCCGATCGTGCAACTCATACAAATTAACAGATTGCATTGGGCTGGACATGTCCAGAGAATGGCGGAGGATAGAATCCCAAAAAGAGTTATGAATTATTTGCCGATGGGAAGGAAAAGGAAAGGAAGACCGTGTACAAGATGGCTGGACCAGGTTGGTAGGCGGCAGTGAGGCTGGGTGCAGCAAACTGGTGGACATTGGCCGGGAGCAGAGACCAGTGGGGACGATTTCTTTTGAAGGTCGGGGCCCAAACTGGGCTGTAGTGCAGAGGATGTATGTATATATGTATACTGGGAAGACTGCTTAACCCTCTTAACACAATCCTTCATCCAAATAAGATACAGGAAGGAGGTATGTTCCTTCAATAATGATCCTTCAATAATTCACTGACAATTATTCATCACACTGGAGTACGGCCAACTCCACATTACTGTCATCTTTAATACTGCTGTGTTCACTTTTGGATGATGACAAACTGTTTTGTAACCAGATGACATGCTCTTACTAAGCTCTCTGCTAGATCATTTGCCAGTATCAGATGAATTGCTGCTGTTATATGATGGACAGCCTTTTGCTAGTCATTTGCAGTGATTTCTTTTACTACTTCCCCTAGAAGCCTACAAAATTCAAAAATTACAAAATCTTTAGTTCTACCACCCGCTTTGTCTTTCACCTGAGCTCAAATCGGCTCAATTGCTTGAATCGATAACAGCAGGGCAGTAAACTGAATGTCAATTTTGTTCAGCTACTTCATTCAATTCATGTTTTGGGGGTAATTTGTAAAATTTACAATGTTCAAAAGCTGGAATTATAGAGCGTCCTTGTGGAGTATTATTCTGACAGTCACTCTTTCTACTTTGAACTTTAGAAACATCTGATTTTGTTTTTTTATCTGTATGGAATAGTACAGTTTTTGTCCATCACAAATACACCAATAATTTCCAAAAACTTAATAAATCACTCTTTCAAATTTATCTGCATTCATCTCTTGATGACAGTCATTAGATTCTTTTATAAGAGGACAGTTTCAGTGTTTCAGGAATGAGTTCAGTACTTGTATTGCCACGCACATCTTTTAATATATTGTAACAGAACAATCCTGGCCCTACTGTGTTTTGGGGAATAATTAATTTAAATTGTATTTTTATTCAAAGTCACATATAAGAAACTAGTAAAGTTTCATGAAGGTCTGCAACTACGCAATATCGAGTGGACAGGAAATTGCGTCAAGGTCGGGAATATACGTGCAGAAACCACAACATCATTTTGCCATACTAATGTGTCAACAAGCGGCACCCATGTATACGTCGTCCAAAAGTACGCAAACACTTAATAACGCGCTTGTAAACAACTAAGGCGTGGGCCTCTACACAAAGAGACTGGTGACGCAGTTCCTCCCCACCTCGGAATTGAAGCATTGCAAATCGTTCTCAGTCACGAAAAAGCAGTATAGCCGGCCGGCTGCTTAACTAAATTTTATAAAACTAAGTCTCGGACGTTCGCCTGTACAATGTAAAAGTGAAGTATTTTGTATAAAATGAAGTAAAAGTTCAACGTTATTAACTTGTAAAACGGAAACACAAAGTTGGTAGAATTTTAACATCTATAGTGCGAGTTCAACGATGGGACGTCTGCAGGACTGATTTCACCTAAGTGACAAAACGGGGAGGTACCCAAAATGTTAAATAAGGGTCAAAACAAAATTTTCAATCACTAAATAACTAATAAAAATGAGCTCAATTTGGGGAAAATTAAAAGAAAATTGTACCATAAGAATGCGAGCGTGAGTGAATGCGAGAATATTTCATTATAGTTAATTAGACGTGCTGGGTTGTAAAGTTATTTTAATAATGATATCATACAAATATAATTGAATATGTTATTTTGGAGGGCTTGTGAAATGTTTAAGGGGAATTTTAACTAGAATAGTGGAACTGCGTCTCATGGCGCAACGCCTCGTGGCGTAAAGTAGCGTGCTTGTTTTGCACAGTAGAGTCATATTCATTTGTACGTAATATAACAATAAAAGGTAATGTCATTGGTAAACATTTCAAGCAAGAGTAAATTATTTCAGATAACACATTCCGCTACTTCTAGTTCGCTTAAACGAACTCTGCCCATAAAGGTAAGCAAATCTAATGTTCTTGTAATAAAAAGATGGCGCCTGAACAAAAGGTTGATGAAAGTTATTAATATTACATATAATAAAAAGGCATTAAATAATTAATATAATAATGGCTTCTGGAACAGGGACTCGACATAAAATTTTATTTTATGTGGAGTAAGCGTACTGGAAAGAGCGGAACAGTTACCTGAAGTAATATATAATTTGGAGACACGTAAATACAGACGTAAAGATAGGGTTATGTTATAAGATTATGTGCATGCATGTGTTATAAGCAAAATGAATACTAATGACGATAAGAATGTAGA
Organism: Magicicada septendecula; assembly: GCA_034769895.1. Lineage (NCBI taxonomy): Eukaryota > Metazoa > Arthropoda > Insecta > Hemiptera > Cicadidae > Magicicada > Magicicada septendecula. The sequence continues at coordinate 620,072,531 of CM068367.1, read as the reverse complement.
AGTCAGCATAACTGACGAAACAGTTACGAGTGAGATGGGCGTTCAATTAACCCCAATTAGCCAGTTCGGTGAATCCAGTGCCACCGAATTAGTCGAATTAAATACAGTTCCATTAACACCCATCTCGACTCGGGACGAAAATAAAACAGATGAAACAATTGCCATGAAGCAGTTACTGTTAAATAAACTTGATGAGAAATTTGATACACACAATAATAAATTTGACAAGAGATTTAATGAACTGAAAGAGCAAAAGAGCGATTTAAAAAACGATATCAATGAAATCAAAAAACAAAATGATGAAATGAACGCACGTTTCGATAAAATGAAAGAAAAAATAGTTGTAGCGGGTCAATTTTTGGGTGTTTTTGTTTTAACCGTTTGGGGCATTTATATATTTTTATTCATTTCGTTTTCAGTCGGGAGCCTTATAAAACATTGCGAAATAATTGTATTGTGCAACGTATTTGTCCGTATAACAGAACAGTGAAACAACGCTATAAGACGCAGCAGTTGTTGTTGAGGAATGCGGCGGAGCATCTGCACCTCCACAAAATTCTGAGAACTTTGTACCTGTGTGTGGCAGCGCACATACGCAACTGCTCAATCACGCTCAAAGGACGCTCTAACAAAAAACCAAGATGGCTAGAGAGAATAATATTTGTCGTCTTCTTCAAGATCCCCCGGAAGCACTGTTTTAAGTCCGGCCCACTTAAATGACGTCAGCCACTGCCTATAGAAGATCATGTGCGACATTGACTCAAAAACCACATGCATAGCATGGGCCGAAGCTTCGGCGACGAAGCCCAAGGCTGTGATTTCCATCAAAAAGTATGAGATCACGTTAGCTACACCTGCGACGTTTTCCTGCCCAGTTAGTCGTTGATCGTGTCGGCCGACACAGCGCCGAGTGCGCCCTGCTAACTCTTACAGTTTTATTTTAAAGCAAAAGTGAAATAACAGTTTAAATCCATGTAACCGCGGTTAATACCATTCAGTGAAGAATATCTACGTTTAGTTCCGGACAAACCAGTGATTGCCAAACGTTAAATAGTGAGTGCGAATGATGACCACGTTGCCGACTATAGAATTTCACAACATGTTTAAGGGTTCGGGGTAATAAAAATGTTCAGGGGAGGGTGTATAAATTGAGAGAATGAGTGAATGGCAGGCTGGGCTCTGTCTGTATATTTGTTTTGTATAGTGATCACTAAGGTAAGCTCTTAGAATAAGTAGCATGTAGCAGAGGCTAACCGAACAAAGAAAACTGTAACTTAATCTGTAAAACAATGATCAAAAGTTTTTGAACCAAATTTAAACATGATTCTGATTAATTAAAAAATCTAATTTCTCTTCTACAAAATTGCGAGTTAAAATTCTTTCAAAACCTTAGTTCGTTATATGTATCGTCAGAGTTCGTCGAACGAAATGGGTTAGTCCACACTATGCGATCCGGCCAGATCAAGATGAAAGGTAAGTGGGAGTTTTAATCTGAATAGATCAAATATCCAAAATTAATAAAGTTACATAGTAACGTTAGTAAATGAGAAGCTCGATAGACCAAAGAATAAAGCAGACGAGAATTACGAGAATAAAAGAGGGGTAGAGAATAGTGGAGAAACAGGTAAACTAAACGTAAATAAAGACGGTCAGATGACAAATAATAAGGTAAGTGGTGTTGAGAATTATGACAATACAAATAAAAATATGGTGTTAGAAAATAATTGTGTGGATATTGATAGTGATACCGAAATTTTAGAGAGAGTAGAAGATGACAATGATGGGATGTTAGTGTGTGTTGAGTCAGAGAAAAAGTGGAGAGAAAGTATAATTGTAGGGGGATTGCAGGGAGTAAATTTTTCCCTTAATGGTGTAGTAGGGGGTGAAGTAAAGACTTCACATATGTTTAGGAAGGACGAGAGTTCCTTCAGTATATATTTGGGAGACGATAGGTCGAGAGAGAGAGAGAGAGAGAGAGAGAGAGAGAGAGAGAGAGAGAGAGAGAGAGAGAGAGAGAGAGAGAGAGAGAGAGAGAGAGAGAGAGAGAGAGAGAGAGAGAGAGAGAGAGAGAGAGAGAGAGAGAGCTTTTTAAAGTAAATAGAAACTATGACGAGTTTGTAGAGAGGTTAGGTGGAAAGAGAAGTAATAATAATAACAAGTACTTACATTATAGTGAAACTGAGATAGCAGTAGATGATGTTATAAACGATGATAATATGACTTACGTGATTATGACAAATTATACTAAGAGCGACAGGACCATACTCTATGATGACATGTTACATGATGAAATAATATGGGATAAGCCTATTAATTCAAACGACATGTTACCTCTCACTCTATATTTTTTTGGATAACAATAATAATGTATTTGTTTGTTTTGTGCTTAACTTTCATTACCATATTTATCGTAATTCGGCGGCCATCTTGTAGTGCCAACTTCGTGATTCGAAAATTTTATGTAAGGGTCCCAGGATTCGATTAAGCGATCATCAGAGACAGGACGATTGTGCGGAATAATGAAATCAGACAACGTATTTTATATATATAGTTGCTTTTTAATAACATGGAAAATGAAGATTGACATCAAAATCAACAAAACAAAATGGAATCCTTATACTCAAATTAACAAAATGGCGGCCACATATTCCGCTATATCACTATTCTATTATTTTCCATTATTCATGTGTTAATTTCATTGTGGAATTTATAATGAATTTAACCTTGACTGAAACTGCCAATATCATCTTTGAATTTATAATTTCTTACCTAACATGACACAAACCGTCTCATAAAAAAAAACATTACTTATATGTACCGGTACGGTCTGACACACACACACACACACACACACACACACACACACACACACACACACACACACACACACACACACACACACACACACACACACACACACACACACACACATTTCCCCAACAGCGATTTTACACATACATTTGAATTTTGTTTTTTTAGCTCAATTTAGATAAAAAAGACTGGAATATTTGATTTTACTTTCCTGTATATGCGTTGTAGAGTCTCAGCTGTCCTTAGATGGCGATCATGGTCAGGCAGGTGTTCGGCCGAACGTCCCAGGTGTCTTCTTGGTTACACTGACTTTAGTTTATATTTTGAATAGTTACGTTGTGATTTCTGTCTAATAGTTATTATTACATGTTAACACATTGATAATTTGACAAATAAACACTTTCGCTGGCAAAAGCTGCTGGCGATTTTCACAGCGTGTTGACGCCTTGATGGTCTGATGCTGACTGGAGGGATGCAAAGTACATATTTTGCGTATGTGTTAGCGCATCCACGTCATTGTCTTTTGTTTCAATTTGGCTCACGCCCTGTTGTCATGTCATTATTGTTAGGTCATCTTTATATTTTAATGACGTCCCGCCTTATGGACCAATGAGAATGGATATTAAAAGTCTGGTTTCACTTACACCGCCACTGTATATGCTCGGCTTCACACGTCCGCTCCTGACCTTGGAATCGTTTTGCTCTGCTGAAATCTGCGTCGTTGTCTCTTTACAAAGGGAAATAGTCCTACCCATGTATGTGTGTGTAAAACAATAAAATACACTAATTTGCTACCACTCATACCATAATTCCGACATCAGGATTTTCATACTGTCACAAAACCCCCTCAATGAAAGGTTTTATGTCGAAACATAAAAACTTTCATTGACTCATTCACACTTTTCTAAAAGGATCAGTTCAGATAGGTCGCCACAACCCTCTTAATGTTAATATAAAAGGGATATAATCACTTACCCTTGGTCCAATGATGATGGTCGTACCATCTGACCTTACTGGACTTCTCAGGAGAGATCCCAACACCATAAGGCCATTAGGCACTTAACGCTCCTGTTCTGACGCTCCGGCCAGCTCAGGATCGCGGTCACAACACCATCAAACTCTGAAACATGCGATACAAAATTTAATATAGTGGCCTTATCTATTCTCATATTCACAACTGATATGTCTCCCCTTAGGCGCATTGGTTTTTGTTTTGAGACGTTGGTTTTCTTAATTCATAAGTTTTCAAATAACAAAAAAAAAAAACACAAGATTTAAGACAGATAAATCCTTCCATTTTTCAACACTCCTGTATTTTTTAAACAAATTCTCTGACTCCAGTCAACATCAACTTACTTCTCTCTACTCCAAGAAAACACATTATTATACTAAGCATAAAACAAATTTTACCCTTTCAAACAACAACCACTATCTCTATTATTTTACTTCAGATAAAATCAATATATATACTTATTATGGCAAACACTACAAAACTATTTATATTTTTCTTTACGCAATTTTCTTTACACTTATCTTTCTTTACAACAGAATCATTACTATACACTTGATAACAAACACCAATATCACTATTAATCCCTTAACATTTAATATTGTGTTATAGTTGCTACTAACAACAATAAAATATAACAAAAAATGGAACATCAAACATTAACATTGTTACATTTACATTAAACAGTTTACATTTAAATAACTTGTATCAAAACTTATAAGACATTACGACTATCAACTCTTTATTAACTGTTAATTATTTAACATTCATTTATCATTAGATTCTATAAAACAATTTCCAATTTATCATTTACCTTTCAGTTACGTTACCTTCCTGCTATGAATTTTCCCTTTCTAACCCTTTTATCCATATTAGTTTGGGTGACTCTCTATTATTCACTATTCTCTATCTTATTTTGGCATTTGTCTATCTAACCTTACTACCCCTTTTTTTCTACTAACAACCGCTTCTAACCATTAACATATTATGGCACCAATATCTCAATAATAACCCTCTTCACTAATCCCATTTAAATCCTCTGGCACCGCTCATTTTTTGTACTAGGATGTGTGTTCCCTACCTGGCCATACCCATTCCTAACCATTTACCCTCCACCAAATATCGGCAACCACTCTAACCCAAAATTGCTCCGCCTGCCACAACGCTGCACGCTGGTCCCTTGCCACGTCGCATGCTGATCACTCCTTACACCGGATCCTTACTACAAAATATCATCATCTACAATTATATATACCATTCACATTACTCACCTCTCTACATATAATCACTAACTACTGTGTCCCTAAAATATCTAACACCTCTTTGTATATTATCTGTATCTCAACATTCTTATTTTCACTAACTCCCATTAACTCTATTTAACTAACTCCAATGCCTCTATTTATCACTATCACCCAAATTCTTTTACAACATTTCACCTTAATATACCACTAGAAAATTCATCACTTATCTTACAATCCTAAAACAACTCAATATCCAAATATATCACCTGCGTAATCATTTATTAACCATTAGACTCTGAATCTCATAATATCATTTAAAATCATTATCCTAATTACTTATTCTTGAATATTTAACATTCTACAGTACATGGTTTACATAAAAAATACATAAACTACACAACAGCAAAAATACACAAATACATTGACATCAATACACAAAAAAATATACAATCCACATTAGCATTTTATCATTTACCAAAAATCAGTCAGAAGCAGTCCATCTTGAAAAACACTGTCCACATAATTAAATGTTCATAAACACAATAAAATATTTACCCTCCATCGTCAAACAACAGTCGAATCTTATATCTACATACATTGCTTAATATTGACTCCCTTATACTAACATCATAAATTCATATACCATTCAACTTTTTATCATTATCCTCAAACTCATATAATTCATGATCGGGTATGGTTCTGTCACCTTCAGTATAATCAGTCATAATTAGGTAATTTATAAAGTCATTATTTCCCTTATCTCCTACTACTTCCGTTTCATTACAAGGTAAGTACTTACTATATTCATTATATATCATCTCTACTCCTAACCTTTCCATAAATTCTTCATAAGTTCTACTTATCTTAAAAATCTCTATTTATCTTTTTCTCTCACAATACCTCTCACTTTCAAAACATCTCTCTCTTTCTACATTTGCAGGGGACACTAATTCACAACTATTGCACCACCTGTGAAGTGCACTAAAAAACCAAGGACAACTTTATTTGTAGACCATATGTCTCCCAAATATACATCGAAGGCACTCTCGTCCTTCCTCAACACATGTACATCACCACCAAATACACCATTAAGGGAAGAATCTACCCCCTGCAACTCTTTTACAATTATACTCTCTCTCCACTTTCTATCTAACTCATCACACACAAACATCTCATTATCACTACCCCTGTTTACATAATCATTTTCTAATATCATACGTTTATTTATATTGTTACAATTCTCTCCCCTACTTACCTTGTCATCTTTGTTCAATTCTAATCTGTCTATTCCTCTCTTATTTTCTAATTCTATCTCGTCTAACCGTGTCTCTATTTCATTTAATCTTTTGTCCATATTACAGCTTTGTTTCTTAATCTCTTTTTTGATATCATTAAATTGTTTATCAAATTGGTTTATATTATCATTAAAATTACCTAATTTTATATCGAACTTAATGCTCTGCTCTTTTAACTCATTGTTCTGTATCTTCATCAACTGAAAAAGGTCTTCTAATGCCACTTTATTATTTATAATGGGTGTTGAGTTCGCTTGTGGTTCATTCAATAATAGAGATTCTGTTGCTGTATTATCTATGCTAATGTTTTCGTTATCTGCCATTTTGCTCATATTAATAATGAATTTTATTTTTTAGTAATTGTTCTATATTTTATTTAAACAATAATATAACCTATAATCATGGTATAACTTATTATCTACGTACCAGGTATATCTTATGTATCCCTTCCTATCTTCCGACAATCCTCCGTCTCTGACTCCGGCTTATTGTATAAAACTTTTATTTATATCACGTCACCAGTTTGGGCGGCATTTGTTAACAAATAACAATAATAATATATTTGTTTGTTTTGGTGCTTAACTTTCGTTACCATATTTATCGTAATTCGGTGGCCATCTTGTAGTGCCAACTTCGTGATTCGAAAATTTTATGTAAGGGTCCCAGGATTCGATTAAGCGATCATCAGAGACAGGACGATTGTGCGGAATAATAAAATCAGACAACGTATTATATATATATATATATATATAGTTGCTTTTTAATAACATGGAAAATCAAGATAGACATCAAAATCAACAAAACAAAATGGAATCCTTATACTCAAATTAACAAAATGGCGGCCACATATTCCGCTATATCACTATTCTATTATTTTCCATTATTCATGTGTTAATTTCATTGTGGAATTTATAATGAATTTAACCTTGACTGAAACTGCCAATATCATCTTTGAATTTATAATTTCTTACATAACATGACACAAACCAACGTCTCATAAAAAAAACATTACTTATATGTACCGGTACGGTCACACACACACACACACATTTCCCCAACAGCGATTTTACACATACATTTGAATTTTGTTTTTTTAGCTCAATTTAGATAAAAAAGACTGGAATATTTGATTTTACTTTCCTGTATATGCGTTGTAGAGTCTCAGCTGTCCTTAGATGGCGATCATGGTCAGGCAGGTGTTCGGCCGAACGTCCCAGGTGTCTTCTTGGTTACACTGACTTTAGTTTATATTTTGAATAGTTACGTTGTGATTTCTGTCTAATAGTTATTATTACATGTTAACACATTGATAATTTGACAAATAAACACTTTCGCTGGCAAAAGCTGCTGGCGATTTTCACAGCGTGTTGATGCCTTGATGGTCTGATGCTGACTGGGGGGATGCAAAGTACATATTTTGCGTATGTGTTAGCGCATCCATGTCATTGTCTTTTGTTTCAATTTGGCTCATGCCCTGTTGTCATGTCATTGTTGTTAGGTCATCTTTATATTTTAATGATGTCCCGCCTTATGGACCAATGAGAATGGATATTGAAAGTCTGGTTTCACTTACACCGCCAATGTATATGCTCGGCTTCACACGTCCGCTCCTGACCTTGGAATCGTTTTGCTCTGCTGAAATCTGCGTCGTTGTCTCTTTACAAAAGGAAATAGTCCTACCCATGTATGTGTGTGTAAAACAATAAAATACACTAATTTGCTACCACTCATACCATAATTCCGACATCAGGATTTTCATACTGTCACAAAACCCCCTCAATGAAAGGTTTTATGTCGAAACATAAAAACTTTCATTGACTCATTCACACTTTTCTAAAAGGATCAGTTCAGATAGGTCGCCACAACCCTCTTAATGTTAATATAAAAGAGATATAATCACTTACCCTTGGTCCAATGATGATGGTCTTACCATCTGACCTTACTGGACTTCTCAGGAGAGATCCCAACACCATAAGGCCATTAGGCACTTAACGCTCCTGTTCTGACGCTCCGGCCAGCTCAGGATTGCGGTCACAACACCATCAAACTCTGAAACATGCGATACAAAATTTAATATAGTGGCCTTATCTATTCTCATATTCACAACTGATATGTCTCCCCTTAGGCGCATTGGTTTTTGTTTTGAGACGTTGGTTTTCTTAATTCATAAGTTTTCAAATAACAAAAAAAAAACACAAGATTTAAGACAGATAAATCCTTCCATTTTTCAACACTCCTGTATTTTTTAAACAAATTCTCTGACTCCAGTCAACATCAACTTACTTCTCTCTACTCCAAGAAAACACATTATTATACTAAGCATAAAACAAATTTTACCCTTTCAAACAACAACCACTATCTCTATTATTTTACTTCAGATAAAATCAATATATATACCTATTATGGCAAACACTTCAAAACTATTTATATTTTTCTTTATGCAATTTTCTTTACACTTATCTTTCTTTACAACAGAATCATTACTATAGACTTGATAACAAACACCAATATCACTATTAATCCCTTAACATTTAATATTGTGTTATAGTTGCTACTAATAACAATAAAATATAACAAAACATGGAACATCAAACATTAACATTGTTACATTTACATTAAACAGTTTACATTTAAATAACTTGTATCAAAACTTATAAGACATTACGACTATCAACTCTTTATTAACTGTTAATTATTTAACATTCATTTATCATTAGATTCTATAAAACAATTTCCAATTTATCATTTACCTTTCAGTTACGTTACCTTCCTGCTATGAATTTTCCCTTTCTAACCCTTTTATCCATATTAGTTTGGGTGACTCTCTATTATTCACTATTCTCTATCTTATTTTGGCATTTGTCTATCTAACCTTACTACCCCTTTTTTTCTACTAACAACCGCTTTTAACCATTAACATATTATGGCACCAATATCTCAATAATATCCCCCTTCACTAATCCCATTTAAATCCTCTGGCACCGCTCATTTTTTGTACTAGGATGTGTGTTCCCTACCTGGCCATACCCATTCCTAACCATTTGCCCTCCACCAAATATCGGCAACCACTCTAACCCAAAATTGCTCCGCCTGCCACAACGCTGCACGCTGGTCCCTTGCCACGTCGCACGCTGATCACTCCTTACACCGGATCCTTACTACAAAATATCATCATCTACAATTATATATACCATTCACATTACTCACCTCTCTACATATAATCACTAACTACTGTGTCCCTAAAATATCTAACACCTCTTTGTATATTATCTGTATCTCAACATTCTTATTTTCACTAACTCCCATTAACTCTATTTAACTAACTCCAATGCCTCTATTTATCACTATCACCCAAATTCTTTTACAACATTTCACCTTAATATACCACTAGAAAATTCATCACTTATCTTACAATCCTAAAACAACTCAATATCCAAATATATCACCTGCGTAATCATTTATTAACCATTAGACTCTGAATCTCATAATATCATTTAAAATCATTATCCTAATTACTTATTCTTGAATATTTAACATTCTACAGTACATGGTTTACATAAAAAATACATAAACTACACAACAGCAAAAATACACAAATACATTGACATCAATACACAAAAAAATATACAATCCACATTAGCATTTTATCATTTACCAAAAATCAGTCAGAAGCAGTCCATCTTGAAAAACACTGTCCACATAATTAAATGTTCATAAACACAATAAAATATTTACCCTCCATCGTCAAACAACAGTCGAATCTTATATCTACATACATTGCTTAATATTGACTCCCTTATACTAACATCATAAATTCATATACCATTCAACTTTTTATCATTATCCTCAAACTCATATAATTCATGATCGGGTATGGTTCTGTCACCTTCAGTATAATCAGTCATAATTAGGTAATTTATAAAGTCATTATTTCCCTTATCTCCTACTACTTCCGTTTCATTACAAGGTAAGTACTTACTATATTCATTATATATCATCTCTACTCCTAACCTTTCCATAAATTCTTCATAAGTTCTACTTATCTTAAAAATCTCTATTTATCTTTTTCTCTCACAATACCTCTCACTTTCAAAACATCTCTCTCTTTCTACATTTGCAGGGGACACTAATTCACAACTATTGCACCACCTGTGAAGTGCACTAAAAAACCAAGGACAACTTTATTTGTAGACCATATGTCTCCCAAATATACATCGAAGGCACTCTCGTCCTTCCTCAACACATGTACATCACCACCAAATACACCATTAAGGGAAGAATCTACCCCCTGCAACTCTTTTACAATTATACTCTCTCTCCACTTTCTATCTAACTCATCACACACAAACATCTCATTATCACTACCCCTGTTTACATAATCATTTTCTAATATCATACGTTTATTTATATTGTTACAATTCTCTCCCCTACTTACCTTGTCATCTTTGTTCAATTCTAATCTGTCTATTCCTCTCTTATTTTCTAATTCTATCTCGTCTAACCGTGTCTCTATTTCATTTAATCTTTTGTCCATATTACAGCTTTGTTTCTTAATCTCTTTTTTGATATCATTAAATTGTTTATCAAATTGGTTTATATTATCATTAAAATTACCTAATTTTATATCGAACTTAATGCTCTGCTCTTTTAACTCATTGTTCTGTATCTTCATCAACTGAAAAAGGTCTTCTAATGCCACTTTATTATTTATAATGGGTGTTGAGTTCGCTTGTGGTTCATTCAATAATAGAGATTCTGTTGCTGTATTATCTATGCTAATGTTTTCGTTATCTGCCATTTTGCTCATATTAATAATGAATTTTATTTTTTAGTAATTGTTCTATATTTTATTTAAACAATAATATAACCTATAATCATGGTATAACTTATTATCTACGTACCAGGTATATCTTATGTATCCCTTCCTATCTTCCGACAATCCTCCGTCTCTGACTCCGGCTTATTGTATAAAACTTTTATTTATATCACGTCACCAGTTTGGGCGGCATTTGTTAACAAATAACAATAATAATATATTTGTTTGTTTTGGTGCTTAACTTTCTTTACCATATTTATCGTAATTCGGTGGCCATCTTGTAGTGCCAACTTCGTGATTCGAAAATTTTATGTAAGGGTCCCAGGATTCGATTAAGCGATCATCAGAGACAGGACGATTGTGCGGAATAATAAAATCAGACAACGTATTATATATATATATATATATATATATATATAGTTGCTTTTTAATAACATGGAAAATCAAGATCGACATCAAAATCAACAAAACAAAATGGAATCCTTATACTCAAATTAACAAAATGGCGGCCACATATTCCGCTATATCACTATTCTATTATTTTCCATTATTCATGTGTTAATTTCATTGTGGAATTTATAATGAATTTAACCTTGACTGAAACTGCCAATATCATCTTTGAATTTATAATTTCTTACATAACATGACACAAACCAACGTCTCATAAAAAAAACATTACTTATATGTACCGGTACGGTCACACACACACACACACACACACACACACACACACACACACACACACACACACACACACACACACACACACACATTTCCCCAACAGCGATTTTACACATACATTTGAATTTTGTTTTTTTAGCTCAATTTAGATAAAAAAGACTGGAATATTTGATTTTACTTTCCTGTATATGCGTTGTAGAGTCTCAGCTGTCCTTAGATGGCGATCATGGTCAGGCAGGTGTTCGGCCGAACGTCCCAGGTGTCTTCTTGGTTACACTGACTTTAGTTTATATTTTGAATAGTTACGTTGTGATTTCTGTCTAACAGTTATTATTACATGTTAACACATTGATAATTTGACAAATAAACACTTTCGCTGGCAAAAGCTGCCGGCGATTTTCACAGCGTGTTGACGCCTTGATGGTCTGATGCTGACTGGGGGAATGCAAGCACATATTTTGTGTATGTGTTAGTGCATCCACGTCATTGTCTTTTGTTTCAATTTGGCTCACGCCCTGTTGTCATGTCATTGTTGTTAGGTCATCTTTATATTTTAATGACGTCCCGCCTTATGGACCAATGAGAATGGATATTGAAAGTCTGGTTTCACTTACACCGCCATTGTATATGCTCGGCTTCACACGTCCGCTCCTGACCTTGGAATCGTTTTGCTCTGCTGAAATCTGCGTCGTTGTCTCTTTACAAAGGGAAATAGTCCTACCCATGTATGTGTGTGTAAAACAATAAAATGCACTAATTTGCTACCACTCATACCATAATTCCGACATCAGGATTTTCGTACTGTCACAGACATTGTGGAAAGATATAGAAAGTTAAATAAGTATTATACTGATAATAATAATATCATATATTTAATGAAGAATAATGTATGTAGACATAAGATTCGACTGTTGTTTGATGATGGAGGATAAAGTGTTTTATGGTTTATGAACATTTAATTATGTGACTAGTGTGGTTTTGAGATGGATTCTTTTATGAACTGATTTTGGTCAACAATAACAAATAATAAGTTGGATTATATATTTTTTTTTTGTATTAATGTCAATGTATTTGTGTATTTTTGATGTTGTGTATTACATGTAACTTTATGTAAACCCTGTATGTAACAGGAAGTTATAGTATAATTGATTTAATAATAACAATTAACATTGTTTTGACTAAACAAGTGATGAAAGTAATGATGAAATTTTAAATAATTGAAGATTAATTACTTAATTAAGGTTGTACAAAAGAAAGTTTGATAATGAAGTTAAATGATTTTATGAGATTTAGCTTCTAATGAGTAATAAATGATTAAGCATGTAATATATTTGGATATTGAGATGTATTGTTATTAGTAGGTGAGGAATGAATTTTCTAATGCAATTGTCAATGATCACAGAAATGTAAAGTGTTAAAAAGGGATAGAGCCTGGGTGATAATTATTAAAATAAAGGCATTTGAGTTAGTCAATTAAAGTTAATGGGAGTTAGAGATAAATAAGAATTTGAAATACTAGTAACACACAAAGAGAGTACTAGATATTTTAGGGACACAGTGGTGTTAGTGATTATATGTAGAGAAGGTGAGTAAAGTAAATGGTAATTATATTTGTTGATGGTGATATTTTGTAGTAAGGGTAGTAGTGTAAGGAGTGATCAGCGTGCGGCGTGGCTAGTAGACCAGCGTGCGGCGTTGTGGCAAGTGATAGAGTAGTTTAAGGGAGTGTTTGCCGATATTTGGTGGGGGGCATAGGGTTAGGAATGTATATGGCCAGGTTGGGAACACACATCCTAGTACAAAGAGGAGAATAAATGGAGGTAAGTGGAATTAGTGAAGGGGTTATAACTGAGAGATTGGTGTCATAATATGCAAATCTGGTTGTTAGTAAGTGTTGTTAGTAGGAAGAAATGTAAGGTCAGATGTATAAATGCCTATTCATTTGTGAATAATTGGATCATTGTGAATAACGGAGAATAGCCCAAGCTAATAGGGATGAAAAGGTGAAATAAAAGAGAATTCATAGTTTGTAATAATAACTGAGAGGTAATGTAAAATGAAGGTTAATATTAAATTTGAAATTGTGAAGAACTAAATGGTAGTAAAAATGATAAACAATTGATGGCTAATTAATAAAAGTTAGATTGAAATTAAAATGTAATGTTTATAATTTTATACGGAAATTTAAAGATGTAAGGTGTGTAAATTTTGGTCAAGCTTAAATGTAAATTGGTTATTTTAACGTAATAATCGCAATGTTAATTATGAGTGTATTATTATGTATTATGTTTATGATGTATTAAGAAATAGTGTGTGTGGAGGAGAAAAGGGGATGATTATTATTAACAGCGCCGGATAAATAGAATTTCTGTTAATAATGATAATAATAATAATATTTTATAAAAGAGAAAATATTTCAGAATTGTAGAAAGAGGGAGTATAGATAATTTTATTTGAGTAAATTTTGACTATGTGTTTAAATATTTTGGAAGTATTATTGCATTAGTATAAAGATTTGTATTTCTTCTTGTTAATGGGAAAGGATTAATTATTATCGATTGGAGTCGAAAAAATTTATAATGTAAGTGGTAGTGAAATAAGAGAATGGAACGTCTGTGTAATAATTCTTGTACTAGGTGTAATAATCCTAGGTGTTAGGAGTTAAACAAAACCCAGTGCTTCTTAATACAAACCAGCACATAGCTAAGGGGAAACAGATCAGTTAGGGATATGGTATTATACCAGGCCACTATTTTGATATTTTTATTTGTTGTTTCAGTGTCTGGTGATGCTGTGACGGCGGTCCTGAGCTGGCCAGCGCGTCAGAGCAGGAGCGTTACGTGCCTGTTGGCCTTGCGGTGTTGGGATCTATCCGGAGAAGTCCAGAAAGGTCATGCAGGTACTGTCACCATCAGTGAATGTGAGAATATTTCTTTATAGTTAATTAGACGTGCTGGGTTGTAAAGTTATTTTAATAATGATATCATAAAAATATAATTGAATATGTTATTTTGGAAGGCTTGTGAAATGTTTAAGGGGAATTTTAACTAGAATAGTGGAACTGCGTCTCATGGCGCAACGCCTCGTGGCGTAAAGTAGCGTGCTTGTTTCGCACAGTAGAGTCATATTCATTTGTACATAATATAACAATAAAAGGTAATGTCATTGGTAAACATTTCAAGCAAGAGTAAATTATTTCAGATAACACATTCCGCTACTTCTAGTTCGCTTAAACGAACTCTGCCCATAAAGGTAAGCAAATCTAATGTTCTTGTAATAAAAAGATGGCGCCTGAACAAAAGGTTGATGAAAGTTATTAATATTACATATAATAAAAAGGCATTAAATAATTAATGTAATAATGCTTCTGGAACAGGGACTCGACATACAATTTTATTTTATGTGGAGTAAGCCTACTGGAAAGAGCGGAACAGTTACCTGAAGTAATATATAATTTGGAGACACGTAAATACAGACGTAAAGATAGGGTTTTGTTATAAGATTATGTGCATGCATGTGTTATAAGCAAAATGAATACTAATGACGATAAGAATGTAGAAGTCAGCATAACTGACGAAACAGTTACGAGTGAGATGGGCGTTCAATTAACCCCAATTAGCCAGATCGGTGAGTCCAGTGCCACCGAATTAGTCGAATTAAATACAGTTCCATTAACACCCATCTCGACTCGGGACGAAAATAAAACTGATGAGACAGTTGCCATGATGCAGTTACTGTTAAATAAACTTGATGAGAAATTTGATACACAGAATAATAAATTTGACAAGAGATTTAACGAACTGAAAGAGCAAAAGAGCGATTTAAAAAACGATATCAATGAAATCAAAAAACAAAATGATGAAATGAACGCACGTTTCGATAAAATGAAAGAAAAAATAGTAACGTTAGTAAATGAGAAGTTCGATAGACCAAAGAATAAAGCAGACGAGAATTACGAGAATAAAAGGGGGGTAGAGAATAGTGGAGAAACAGCTAAACTAAACGTAAATAAAGACGGTCAGATGACAAATAATAAGGTAAGTGGTGTTGAGAATTATGACAATACAAATAAAAATATGGTGTTAGAAAATAATTGTGTGGATATTGATAGTGATAACGAAATATTAGAGAGAGTAGAAGATGATAATGATGGGATGTTAGTGTGTATTGAGTCAGAGAAAAAGTGGAGAGAAAGTATAATTGTAGGGGGATTGCAGGGAGTAAATTTTTCCCTTAATGGTGTAGTAGGGGGTGAAGTAAAGACTTCACATATGTTTAGGAAGGACGAGAGTTCCTTCAGTATATATTTGGGAGACGATAGGTCTGCAAATAAAGTTTCCTGGATATTTTGTGCATTTCATAGGTGGTGCAGTAATTATGAGTTAGTGTCCCCTGCATATTTTGAGAGAGAGAGAGAGAGAGAGAGAGAGAGAGAGAGAGAGAGAGAGAGAGAGAGAGAGAGAGAGATTTTTAAAGTAAATAGAAACTATGAAGAGTTTGTAGAGAGGTTAGGTGGAAAGAGAAGTAATAATAATAACAAGTACTTTCATTATAGTGAAACTGAGATAGCAGTAGATGATGTTATAAACGTTGATAATATGACTTACGTGATTATGACAAATTATACTAAGAGCGACAGGACCATACTCTATGATG
Source organism: Magicicada septendecula (assembly GCA_034769895.1). Lineage (NCBI taxonomy): Eukaryota > Metazoa > Arthropoda > Insecta > Hemiptera > Cicadidae > Magicicada > Magicicada septendecula. Next base: position 620,056,019 of record CM068367.1, on the reverse strand, counting down.
ACATGTTACATGATGAAATAATATGGGATAAGACTATTAATTCAAACGACATGTTACCTCTCACTCTATATTTTTTTGGATAACAATAATGTATTTGTTTGTTTTGGTGCTTAACTTTCGTTACCATATTTATCGTAATTCGGCGGCCATCTTGTAGTGCCAACTTCGTGATTCGAAAATTTTATGTAAGGGTCCCAGGATTCGATTAAGCGATCATCAGAGACAGGACGATTGTGCGGAATAATAAAATCAGACAGCGTATTATATATATATATATATATATATATATATATAGTTGCTTTTTAATAACATGGAAAATCAAGATCGACATCAAAATCAACAAAACAAAATGGAATCCTTATACTCAAATTAACAAAATGGCGGCCACATATTCCGCTATATCACTATTCTATTATTTTCCATTATTCATGTGTTAATTTCATTGTGGAATTTATAATGAATTTAACCTTGACTGAAACTGCCAATATCATCTTTGAATTTATAATTTCTTACCTAACATGACACAAACCATCTCATAAAAAAAACATTACTTATATGTACCGGTACGGTCTGACACACACACACACACACACACACACACACACACACACACACACACACACACACACACACACACACACACACACACACACACACACACACACACTCATTTCGCCAACAGCGATTTTAGACATACATTTGAATTTTGTTTTTTTTAGCTCAATTTAGATAAAAAAGACTGGAATATTTGATTTTACTTTCCTGTATATGCGTTGTAGAGTCTCAGCTGTCCTTAGATGGCGATCATGGTCAGGCAGGTGTTCGGCCGAACGTCCCAGGTGTCTTATTGGTTACACTGACTTTAGTTTATATTTTGAATAGTTACGTTGTGATTTCTGTCTAACAGTTATTATTACATGTTAACACATTGATAATTTGACAAATAAACACTTTCGCTGGCAAAAGCTGCCGGCGATTTTCACAGCGTGTTGACGCCTTGATGGTCTGATGCTGACTGGGGGAATGCAAGCACATATTTTGTGTATGTGTTAGTGCATCCACGTCATTGTCTTTTGTTTCAATTTGGCTCACGCCCTGTTGTCATGTCATTGTTGTTAGGTCATCTTTATATTTTAACGACGTCCCGCCTTATGGACCAATGAGAATGGATATTGAAAGTCTGGTTTCACTTACACCGCCATTGTATATGCTCGGCTTCACACGTCCGCTCCTGACCTTGGAATCGTTTTGCTCTGCTGAAATCTGCGTCGTTGTCTCTTTACAAAGGGAAATAGTCCTACCCATGTATGTGTGTGTAAAACAATAAAATGCACTAATTTGCTACCACTCATACCATAATTCCGACATCAGGATTTTCGTACTGTCACAGACATTGTGGAAAGATATAGAAAGTTAAATAAGTATTATACTGATAATAATAATATCATATATTTAATGAAGAATAATGTATGTAGACATAAGATTCGACTGTTGTTTGATGATGGAGGATAAAGTGTTTTATGGTTTATGAACATTTAATTATGTGACTAGTGTGGTTTTGAGATGGATTCTTTTATGAACTGATTTTGGTCAACAATAACAAATAATAAGTTGGATTATATATTTTTTTTTTGTATTAATGTCAATGTATTTGTGTATTTTTGATGTTGTGTATTACATGTAACTTTATGTAAACCCTGTATGTAACAGGAAGTTATAGTATAATTGATTTAATAATAACAATTAACATTGTTTTGACTAAACAAGTGATGAAAGTAATGATGAAATTTTAAATAATTGAAGATTAATTACTTAATTAAGGTTGTACAAAAGAAAGTTTGATAATGAAGTTAAATGATTTTATGAGATTTAGCTTCTAATGAGTAATAAATGATTAAGCATGTAATATATTTGGATATTGAGATGTATTGTTATTAGTAGGTGAGGAATGAATTTTCTAATGCAATTGTCAATGATCACAGAAATGTAAAGTGTTAAAAAGGGATAGAGCCTGGGTGATAATTATTAAAATAAAGGCATTTGAGTTAGTCAATTAAAGTTAATGGGAGTTAGAGATAAATAAGAATTTGAAATACTAGTAACACACAAAGAGAGTACTAGATATTTTAGGGACACAGTGGTGTTAGTGATTATATGTAGAGAAGGTGAGTAAAGTAAATGGTAATTATATTTGTTGATGGTGATATTTTGTAGTAAGGGTAGTAGTGTAAGGAGTGATCAGCGTGCGGCGTGGCTAGTAGACCAGCGTGCGGCGTTGTGGCAAGTGATAGCGTAGTTTAAGGGAGTGTTTGCCGATATTTGGTGGGGGGCATAGGGTTAGGAATGTATATGGCCAGGTTGGGAACACACATCCTAGTACAAAGAGGAGAATAAATGGAGGTAAGTGGAATTAGTGAAGGGGTTATAACTGAGAGATTGGTGTCATAATATGCAAATCTGGTTGTTAGTAAGTGTTGTTAGTAGGAAGAAATGTAAGGTCAGATGTATAAATGCCTATTCATTTGTGAATAATTGGATCATTGTGAATAACGGAGAATAGCCCAAGCTAATAGGGATGAAAAGGTGAAATAAAAGAGAATTCATAGTTTGTAATAATAACTGAGAGGTAATGTAAAATGAAGGTTAATATTAAATTTGAAATTGTGAAGAACTAAATGGTAGTAAAAATGATAAATAATTGATGGCTAATTAATAAAAGTTAGATTGAAATTAAAATGTAATGTTTATAATTTTATACGGAAATTTAAAGATGTAAGGTGTGTAAATTTTGGTCAAGCTTAAATGTAAATTGGTTATTTTAACGTAATAATCGCAATGTTAATTATGAGTGTATTATTATGTATTATGTTTATGATGTATTAAGAAATAGTGTGTGTGGAGGAGAAAAGGGGATGATTATTATTAACAGCGCCGGATAAATAGAATTTCTGTTAATAATGATAATAATAATAATATTTTATAAAAGAGAAAATATTTCAGAATTGTAGAAAGAGGGAGTATAGATAATTTTATTTGAGTAAATTTTGACTATGTGTTTAAATATTTTGGAAGTATTATTGCATTAGTATAAAGATTTGTATTTCTTCTTGTTAATGGGAAAGGATTAATTATTATCGATTGGAGTCGAAAAAATTTATAATGTAAATGGTAGTGAAATAAGAGAATGGAACGTCTGTGTAATAATTCTTGTACTAGGTGTAATAATCCTAGGTGTTAGGAGTTAAACAAAACCCAGTGCTTCTTAATACAAACCAGCACATAGCTAAGGGGAAACAGATCAGTTAGGGATATGGTATTATACCAGGCCACTATTTTGATATTTTTATTTGTTGTTTCAGTGTCTGGTGATGCTGTGACGGCGGTCCTGAGCTGGCCAGCGCGTCAGAGCAGGAGCGTTACGTGCCTGTTGGCCTTGCGGTGTTGGGATCTATCCGGAGAAAAGAAGTCCAGAAAGGTCATGCAGGTACTGTCACCATCAGTGAATGTGAGAATATTTCTTTATAGTTAATTAGACGTGCTGGGTTGTAAAGTTATTTTAATAATGATATCATAAAAATATAATTGAATATGTTATTTTGGAGGGCTTGTGAAATGTTTAAGGGGAATTTTAACTAGAATAGTGGAACTGCGTCTCATGGCGCAACGCCTCGTGGCGTAAAGTAGCGTGCTTGTTTCGCACAGTAGAGTCATATTCATTTGTACATAATATAACAATAAAAGGTAATGTCATTGGTAAACATTTCAAGCAAGAGTAAATTATTTCAGATAACACATTCCGCTACTTCTAGTTCGCTTAAACGAACTCTGCCCATAAAGGTAAGCAAATCTAATGTTCTTGTAATAAAAAGATGGCGCCTGAACAAAAGGTTGATGAAAGTTATTAATATTACATATAATAAAAAGGCATTAAATAATTAATGTAATAATGCTTCTGGAACAGGGACTCGACATACAATTTTATTTTATGTGGAGTAAGCCTACTGGAAAGAGCGGAACAGTTACCTGAAGTAATATATAATTTGGAGACACGTAAATACAGACGTAAAGATAGGGTTTTGTTATAAGATTATGTGCATGCATGTGTTATAAGCAAAATGAATACTAATGACGATAAGAATGTAGAAGTCAGCATAACTGACGAAACAGTTACGAGTGAGATGGGCGTTCAATTAACCCCAATTAGCCAGATCGGTGAGTCCAGTGCCACCGAATTAGTCGAATTAAATACAGTTCCATTAACACCCATCTCGACTCGGGACGAAAATAAAACTGATGAGACAGTTGCCATGATGCAGTTACTGTTAAATAAACTTGATGAGAAATTTGATACACAGAATAATAAATTTGACAAGAGATTTAACGAACTGAAAGAGCAAAAGAGCGATTTAAAAAACGATATCAATGAAATCAAAAAACAAAATGATGAAATGAACGCACGTTTCGATTAAATGAAAGAAAAAATAGTAACGTTAGTAAATGAGAAGTTCGATAGACCAAAGAATAAAGCAGACGAGAATTACGAGAATAAAAGGGGGGTAGAGAATAGTGGAGAAACAGGTAAACTAAACGTAAATAAAGACGGTCAGATGACAAATAATAAGGTAAGTGGTGTTGAGAATTATGACAATACAAATAAAAATATGGTGTTAGAAAATAATTGTGTGGATATTGATAGTGATAACGAAATATTAGAGAGAGTAGAAGATGATAATGATGGGATGTTAGTGTGTATTGAGTCAGAGAAAAAGTGGAGAGAAAGTATAATTGTAGGGGGATTGCAGGGAGTAAATTTTTCCCTTAATGGTGTAGTAGGGGGTGAAGTAAAGACTTCACATATGTTTAGGAAGGACGAGAGTTCCTTCAGTATATATTTGGGAGACGATAGGTCTGCAAATAAAGTTTCCTGGATTTTTTGTGCATTTCATAGGTGGTGCAGTAATTATGAGTTAGTGTCCCCTGCATATTGTGAGAGTGAGAGATATGTTGAGAGAGAGAGAGAGAGAGGTATTGTGAGAGAAAGAGAGATAGAGATTTTAAAAGTAAATAGAAACTATGAAGAGTTTGTAGAGAGGTTAGGTGGAAAGAGAAGTAATAATAATAACAAGTACTTACATTATAGTGAAACTGAGACAGCAGTAGATGATGTTATAAACGATGATAATATGACTTACGTGATTATGACAAATTATACTAAGAGCAACAGGACCATACTCTATGATGACATGTTACATGATGAAATAATATGGGATAAGCCTATTAATTCAAACGACATTGTGGAAAGATATAGAAAGATATAGAAAGTTAAATAAGTATTATATTGATAATAATAATATCATATATTTAATGAAGAATAATATATGTAGACATAAGATTCGACTGTTGTTCGATGATGGAGGATAAAGTGTTTTATGGTTTATGAACATTTAATTATGTGACTAGTGTGGTTTTGAGATGGATTCTTTTATGAACTGATTTTGGTCAACAATAACAAATAAGTTGGATTGTAATTTTTTTTGTGTATTAATGTCAATGTATTTGTGTATTTTTGATGTTGTGTATTACATGTAATTTTATGTAAACCATGTATGTAACAGGAAGTTATAGTTTAATTGATTTAATAATAATAATTAACATTGTTTTGACTAAACAAGTGATGAAAGTAATGATGAAATTTTAAATAATTGAATTAAATAATTGAAGATTAATTACTTAATTAAGGTTGTACAAAAGAAAGATTGATAATGAAGTTAAATGATTTTATGAGATTTAGCTTCTAATGAATAATAAATGATTAAGCATGTAATATTATAGTAGGAATAAACCTGTTTTAGTACCAAGCCACGTTTCCGTTAAATATATGAAAAATAAATATTTCAGCCAACGTGAAGGATTAGCTTTGGGTTCACCTCTATCAAGCTTTCTTGCAGATATATACTTAAATTACTTCGAGAATTCCTATATCTTTGAGAATGATATACATAGCAACAATATTATATTTTATGGTAGATATGTCGATGACACGTTCTTAATTTATAAAGGTACACAGCGGCAGATTGATCGTTTATACGGTTATCTAAATAATATTAACAAACATATGAAATTCACCTTGGAACATGAGGACAATGGACAACTAAACTTCTTAGATCTGATAATCGCAACAGCACCAACAATAATTTACATTTTAATATATACAGAAAACCAACGACGACAGACACCGTGATACACGCCACGTCATTTCATCCCATATCGCAAAAAAATGGCTGCGTTTCACAGAATGATACATAGACTTTTATCTTTACCCCTTGCTAACAAAGATTTTCTTACCGAGTTAAATACCATCAAATATATCGCAGTCGCAAATGGTTACAACACCAACGTCGTAAACAACATTCTTAAGAAACATAAAAATAGAATACGGACCATTAACCAATTATCAACGACTGCACGGGAGAAAAAGCCACATAGATATATCGCCGCAACATATACCAATTTCATGCCGAACATTTTAAAATCTCTCATAAACAAAAACACTGATATCATAGTCACTTACAAGACTACAAATAATATCTTAAATAATCTTCGTACCCACGAATCTACTTGTATTGAGAATAAAACGGGCATTTATAAATTGTTATGCAATTATTGTGACGCTTTCTATGTGGGCCAGACGGGCCGTGGTTTTCTCAAAAGATTCAATGAACACAAACCACCCACTATCTGTCGCAACTATGATACTATCAAATCAAGTTTCGCCAAACATCTTATTAATGACAATCATAGTTATACTGATTTCAGAACTAATTTAAAACCCCTCCACTTTTGCAGTAAAGGACGTTATATGAACACACTCGAGGAATTTGAGGTGTACAAAGCATTCAGGGACACTAATACCAAGCCACACATTTTGAACGACCAGTTATTATTCAAGTATAATGTATTGTATGACACCGCATTGAGATATTGAGATAACAAGAATCAGTTGCGGTTAATGCGCGGTGGGTCGGTGTGCAGTGTACACTGTTCGCCCAATGCGCATCTTCAAGTTACAAATTAGTATAGTTCGTTATTTTAATAATCCGTTATTTGTGGTCATTATGACATGGTTTTTAACGTTTGACAAACATATCTGATATGTGCTACAAATTTTATGCTTGACAATGGGACAAGAGTCTTGAAACATGTCGTTATAAGAACGGACATCAAATACGAGAAGTCACAGACGGTTAGTATAATATATATTTTTCATATATTTAAGCATGTAATATATTTGGATATGAGATGTATTGTTATTAGTAGGTGAGGGATGAATTTTCTAATGCAATTGTCAATGATCACAGAAATGTAAAGTGTTAAAAAGGGATAGAGCCTGGGTGATAATTATTAAAATAAAGGCATTTGAGTAAGTCAATTAAAGTTAATGGGAGTTAGAGATAAATAAGAATTTTGAAATACCAGTAACACACAAAGAGAGTACTAGATATTTTAGGGACACAGTGGTGTTAGTGATTATATGTAGAAAAGGTGAGTAAAGTAAATGGTAATTATATTTGTTGATGGTGATATTTTGTAGTAAGGGTAGTAGTGTAAGGAGTGATCAGCGTGCGGCGTGGCTAGTAGACCAGCGTGCGGCGTTGTGGCAAGTGATAGAGTAGTTTAAGGGAGTGTTTGCCGATATTTGGTGGGGGGCAAAGGGTTAGGAATGTATATGGCCAGGTTGGGAACACATCCTAGTACAAAGAGGAGAATAAATGGAAGTAAGTGGAATTAGTGAAGGGGTTATAATTGAGAGATTGGTGTCATAATATGTAAATCTGGTTGTTAGTAGTGTTGTTAGTAGGAAGAAAGGTGAGTAAGGTCAGATGTGTAAATGCCTATTCAATTGGATCATTGTGAATAACGGAGAATAGCCCAAGCTAATAGGGATGGAAAAGGTGAAATAAAAGAGAATTCATAGTTTGTAATAATAACTGAGAGGTAATGTAAAATGAAGGTTAATATTAAATTTCAAATTGTGAAGAACTAAATTGTAGTAAAAATGATAAATAATTTATGGCTAATTAATAAAAGTTCGATTGAAATTAAAATGTAATGTTTATAATTTTATACGCAAATTTAAAGATGTAAGGTGTGTAAATTTTGGTCAAGCTTAAATGTAAATTGGTTATTTTAATGTAATAATCGCAATGTTAATTATGAGTGTATTATTATGTATTATGTTTATTATGTATTAAGAAATATTGTGTGTGGAGGAGAAAAGTCGATTTTTTTTATTAACAGGTCCGGATAAATAGAATTTCTGTTAATAATGATAATAATAATAATATTTTATAAAAGAGAAAATATTTCAGAATTGTAGAAAGAGGGAGATATAGATAATTTTATTTGAGTAAATTTTGACTATGTGTTTAAATATTTTGGAAGTATTATTGCATTAGTATAAAGATTTGTATTTCTTCTTGTTAATGGGAAAGGATTAATTATTATCGATTGGAGTCGAAAAAATTTATAAATGTAAATGGTAGTGAAATAAGAGAATGGAACGTCTGTGTAATAATTCATGTACTAGGTGTAATAATCCTAGGTGTTAGGAGTTAAACAAAACCCAGTGCTTCTTAATACAAACCAGCACATAGCTAAGGGGAAACAGATCAGTTAGGGATATGGTATTATACCAGGCCACTATTTTGGTATTTTTATTTGTTGTTTCAGTGTCTGGTGATGCTGTGATGGCGGTCCTGAGCTGGCCAGCGCGTCAGAGCAGGAGCGTTACATGCCTGTTGGCCTTGCGGTGTTGGGATCTCTCCGGAGAAGTCAGTAAGGTCATACAGGTACTGTCACCATCATTGGACCAAGGGTGAGTTATTGTATTTTTTTATATAAACAGTAAGGGGTTTGTGGCGACATATCCTAGCTGATCCCTTTAGGAAGTATGAGTGTGTCAATGAGAGTTTTTATGCATCGTCATAAATCCTCTCATTGAGGGGGTTTTGTAACAATACAATCCTGACCCTACTGTGTTTTGGGGAATAATTAATTTAAATTGTATTTTTATTCAAAGTCACATATAAGAAACTAGTAAAGTTTCATGAAGGTTTGCAACTACGCAATATCGAGTGGACAGGAAATTGCATCAAGGTCGGGAATATACGCGCAGAAACCACCACATCATTTTGCCATACTAATGTGTCAACAAGCGGCACCCATGTATACGTCGTTCAAAAGTATGCAAAAACTTAATAACGCGCTTGTAAACAACTAAGGCGTGAGCCTCTACACAAAGAGACTGGTGACGCAGTTCCTCCCCACCTCGGAATTGAAGCATTGCAAATCGTTCTCAGTCACGAAAAAGCAGTATAGCCGGCCGGCTGCTTATCTAAATTTTATAAAACTAAGTCTCAGACGTTCGCCTGTACAATGTAAAAGTGAAGTATTTTGTATAAAATGAAGTAAAAGTTCAACGTTATTAACTTGTAAAACGGAAACACAAAGTTGGTAGAATTTTAACATCTATAGTGCGAGTTCAGCAATGGGACATCTGCAGGACTGATTTCAGCTAAGTGACAAAACGGGGGGTACCCAAAATGTTAAATAAGGGTCAATACAAAATTTTCAATCACTAAATAACTAATAAAAATGAGCTCAATTTGGGGAAAATTAAAAAAAAATTGTACCATAAGAATGCGAGCATGAGTGAATGCGAGAATATTTCATTATAGTTAATTAGACGTGCTGGGTTGTAAAGTTATTTTAATAATGATATCATAAAAATATAATTGAATATGTTATTTTGGAGGGCTTGTGAAATGTTTAAGGGGAATTTTAACTAGAATAGTGGAACTGTGTCTCATGGCGCGTGCTTGTTTCGCACAGTAGAGTCATATTCATTTGTATGTAATATAACAATAAAAGGTAATGTCATTGGTAAACATTTCAAGCAAGAGTAAATTATTTCAGGTAACACATTCCGTTACTTCTAGTTCGCTTAAACGAACTCTGCCCATAAAGGTAAGCAAATCTAATGTTCTTGTAATAAAAAGATGGCGCCTGAACAAAAGGTTGATGAAAGTTATTAATATTACATATAATAAAAAGGCATTAAATAATTAATATAACAATATTTCCTTTCCTGTTGATTTCTTTCTATTCAGTGCCAAATCATCTGAATATAATGTGTTTTCTGTTTAACCACTGCACCACTGCAGTATGAATATTTCCTGATATACACAGCTTTACACAATTAAACACACATAAAGGGATATCATAAAAGTTTGGACTGTCACATCACTATAACTAACGAGGCAAGATCAGTGTGATTTACTGCAATCCTTGCATGGAAACTTCTGGGTAATTGGCCGCAAGTAAAAGACTAACACTGCTAAACAAGAAAATTTTTTTATTTTAGTCTACGCTCAACTTCAGATGCACAAATAGGTAACTACACTTCAACAATATCCATATTATTCTTAGCCTTAGTGCCCAGTAGATAGTGCTGTCACAATTAAGGCATTGGGATAAGTCTGCATTAGCCTTGGATGAGTTAACATTGGTATCGTACAGTTAAAGGGTCGCTTCCTATAACTATCGGTAAAGATACACGAAGGTTACCGTTTATTCCATTTATTAGCATGATGTGACTATTGCTCCATCCTCTCTGACAAACTTCCGCTGTCTCATTCGCTGCTCATCTCAAATACAATGTTGATTAAGGTAACCCATACCTGTCAGTAAGTCTAGGCTGCAGAGGGAATAACAAACTTAACAGGACTAAATAAGGTCATGAGTTCTTGGATTAAAGCAGTTACCAGGCATTTTACCAAACAAAACCACAAGTGACCACATCATGTATTTTGCTCTGGAAAGAGTAACACAAATTTCTCAAGCTGTCACAATGGGATGGAGAATTTATTGTTGTTTCTCACAGCAATAAATTAACAAATAAAACTCTTTTCTGATTCTAAAAAATGGTGTGCTTCCATTAAACAGACAGCAGCATTGACTCCAGCTATTGTGAGAGAATCTTTCATTACCACTGATGATATGGTTTAAGAAACCATCAACTTCGCAACTGTATTAGACAGGAAAAAGTCAAGACGTTCATCAAGACGAGTTGCTTGGTTTTATATATTTCAGTTAGTCTGTGGGCAATGAGTGAGACTGTAGCTTCAGATAGATTAAATAACCAATCGCAGTATCATATAGAACAGTTATAGAAATTTTTAGAAAACTGAAGAAAAATTACAAAATTATAAACCATCAGTTCTCAAGAATTTTCTTGTGAATTACAAACATCAAAACATCATTAACGGAAGATGATCAAGTACCACAAAACAACATCATGAACACTTCACATCCTTAACTGCCCTAGCTATTTTTCTAACCATTTTATCAGCAACAGCTTTTTCACTGGACAAATCAAGAATCTGAGCTGTCATATTTTTTCTTAAAAAACAACATGTGATTGTATTTCACAATCAGCAGGCTCTTCAATACAATAAAGCATTTTAAAACCTACACCACAAAACATCAACACAATCTGAATTTTTTCTGCACCAATCCAGTGGCTTTGTTTGGAAACAAAATTGACTTTCCAGTCACATCTTGAATTATTACATATGTGTTCAAATAATCAACACTAATATGTACTCCAATATTCTCAATCATATTCAATTTAACAGTTCACTGGCATTATCCAATTCCTTCCCACTGTTCGTCCATTATATTATACATCTACATAAATTTAAATCATTCACAGATTCTATTTACACCGAGCCTTAATAACAAAACATCATAGAAGAAGCAATACCAGTCACTAAAACTCAGAAGTCTTATAGACAGAAGAAATTTGTTATTTTCACATTTTATTAGTACTTAAAAATCCCCCACATTTAATATTACAATACAGTAGACGCCCTCTAGTCCGGCCTCGGTTGGATCGGCCGTCGGATGGTTCGGCCAGCCATACGATGAGTCACACAGTCTAGACAAGCCTCCAGCGACAGGCCCCAACTTGTTAAACGGAAAATATATGTAGCTCAGTTGACTCGCGCTTTTGTTTATGTGCGGATGTATGTCTTATGTTGTGAGTTCTGTGTATATAGTAATACTGTATGTATCTGTGTAAATAAAACCGTTTTCCGACATGAGTGCGAAACAAAAACACAGATAATTATGTTCGTGACTGTGGACCAAAAATTAAAAGTTCTTCAGCATCTCGATAAGGGCGGATCAGTTCAGAGTATTAGAGTCCAGTAATATCTCTGACTTTTGTAGTAATTTTCCTTGTGTTTTTTTACTTGCTACCATGGAGTAAGGGTGAGTAATTATAATTATTAGTAATGTATATATATATATATATTGTATTGGGTCATTTATTGTATGGATCATTCATTAAAGAGCGTTATTTCATCATTACAGCGTATTTTCGGTTTGTCCGGCCATTTTGTAATCCGGCCTAGGGTCTGGTCCCGAGGTGGCCGGACGAGAGGGCTTCTACTGTAATTATCTTGAAGTCAATAAATTTTTGTCTTTATTTTTCATTTCGTCTATCTGTGTGAATTAGTTTAGATTATTGTTTTATGAATGTGTTTAGTATTTTTTATAACAAATTATTGCTATGGCTTTCAAACTTTTGTAAATGAAACTGTAAAAGCACTGCTGATCACCATAAGAGGAGGTAAGTTACTGCTATGACTTCATTCATAGTTAATTCTATCCATGTATTTTACTTTCAATGTTAAGACATCATTTTTTTCTCAGAAATTTTAATTATTAGGGTACACTATTTAACTTGTTAGTCATTTTATATAACTGATTCAATTAAACAATTTTCCACGTGTCCTCCACTTGCTCCTTGCAAAATTGTTCTAACTTCTCTTTTTTTCTCATAACTTCTTAAAAAAATTACACATGGCATTGGAAGATCAGCAATCTCATACGAGCAATGTGTGTCATATCATATTTTAATTCAATAACTTGATATGAAAAAACTTTGTACAAAGTGGGTGCTGAATTTGGAATTGTTGCACTTTTTGGCCATCCACTGCGGGGATCACCTTCAATGCTCATATAACCGTGTTTAACCTCAAGTATCCACTTAGACACCACTGGTTTTGAAGGTGCAACATCTTCTAACATGTTTACCTTTTTGTTCTGAATTTTAATTGGCTCCAGACCATTTTTTACAAAGAATTAAGTCACAGCACAATGTCTGATTTTGTTCATATTTTTAAAACAAACACGACACAAAGTTTGAACAGTTGGTAACCAAAGAATAAACTGATAGATAGATTTAGAAATGAACAGGTGTTAACATAAAATATGAATCTTACAACATACTAAAAATTTAAGTTTTACTGCTAAGCTACAGATGTCACTCCACAAAATTTTAAAAATAACCTTTGTAGAAGTGAGCAAAGCTACTTTTTAGATGCACATGTTTACAAATTATCTGCTTCCGAATTAGTAATAATAACACTGTAAAATACAACCCAAAATTTGTAAAAGCATTGCACAATGGTTACCTGTTAATGGTCACAACTCTTATTTATTTGTCTATTTGTTCTCATGCTTATTTGCTCCTTCTGTTTCACTCCCTCACTCATTCATGCTCTCTTTCCTCCTCTATCACTTTCTATTTTGAACACATAAAAAAACACTCCAACTTCAAATTCAAATTATCAAGACAAAGATAAATTTATATTGTTCCTTACACATTTGTACACATCAATGGCAGCTGGTGTCATGGTTGCAGCGTTGCACAACCACCAATATAGAATAACTAAACTATAAAATAATATACGATATCATTAAGCAGTTAAAAATGTCATTAATTACAACGGAAAACGTATTAGATTCCATGCGGCAATGTTCACATACAATTCAAATGTGGTGTGCAGGCTGGTGGTTGTAGCCCGTTTGCAACTTGAAGAGTAAATGGCAGAGCTTACTACACAAGCATATGGGAGAACATGCGTTACTCTTCACAGCTGCCCTATATTCCCTATATTAGCTAGGCGGTTGCAGAGTTTCTGCAACGTTCCACTAACAGCACTGTAGTGCATCTTTAATTTTGTCAGGAATAGAGTCACAGCCTTCTTGATTTATATGTTGTACCAGGTTTAATGTTTACATTGGTTCAAAGTAAACATGTACTCGCTTTTGAGGTAATAAAATTATAGTTTGTGATTTTACACAATTTTGTATAACTATGATTGTGATAATTACATGTCAATTAACTGTTATTAATTAACTGTGTGTTAAGTATTTTTTTATTTGTTAAGAGCTGCTGTGTGCTTTTGTGTTTGTGCTTTTTGGAGTTAGTGATTCTGTGTGCTTTTAAACTTTTTTTTTTTTATTTTAAAATGAATAGCGTTAAGAACCTTTCAGAAATTCCCTTTCTGCAAAGATCAGTGGAGGAAAAAATTGAAATTAAAAGACTAGGACGACCAATGCCTCCCTTAACAATAAATCAAATTGTAAAGTCAGGCAGTCGGCAATTTAATCGAGCATTTAAAATAGAATATTACAAAAATACTGACTGGTTATGTGGTTGTGATGAAAAAAATTCTTTATTTTGTTTCACGTGTTTATTGTTTGGAGGAGAGGACCCCTGGACAAAATTCGGAATGAAAGATATTAATCATCTTGCCGAAAGAATAAGAAAACATCAGGCATCAAGTGTACATATAAAGAATTCTTTACAGTTTGCTCTTTTTGGCACAATTAATATAGCACAGCAGCTGGACAGTGAATATAGACGAAACATTGTTTTACATAACGAAAGAGTACGAAATAATTGGTACGTCTTAAATATAATAATAAACTGTATCCGCTCTCTGTGGAGCTTTTGAATTAGCTTTGCGGGGTCATGATGAGACTGAATCTTCATCAAATCCTGGTGTATTTCGAGGATTAATTGATTTAAGTTCTGAGCCTGATACAGCGATGAAAAATCATTTAGAGAATGCAACTGTATTTAAGGAATTAATCGACTAAAGAACGGGAAAGCGCCTGGTGAAGATCAGCTTAGCCCTGAACTTGTGCCGAACTCTAGTTGAGAGACGGCGCAAAACCAGTATATATACGGCCTGTAGTTAAGCGCAGTACTAATTTATAGCGCGTTATCGCTGCTGCGCTCTATTAGCGAAGACAAGACTAATTCTTTCAGCTTATTAAGTCCCTGAGACGTGCCGGCATCTGGTGCCTAGCCGCGGTAGGAAAACGCCAGGTGCTGCATTCTGGTGACAGAGGCCGTAGGCAAACGAGAACGAAGCATGTGATTCTATTTAACTTCGTCTCACGTAAAACCTCGTGGCTGATGGTCGCGTCTTTTGGTACTCCGGTAGAGAATGTTGATTTTCTATTCATCGACCTTCCAACTATGATAGGCTAAACAGATACACGACTGCGGTAAGTGTCGCCTATACTTTCATATTAATAGAATATAAGTGTCACTAAAGATAAACTTGTTTTTAATAAGCCTAAGTAGGTGGATTTCTGGTAACCTTGATGCAACCTCATGGCGGTTGTGCAATACGCAATTGAAGGTAAAATTTTTAAAACACAATAAAACTATATTCCATTCACGTGTCCGAACTTCGGCACTTCGGTCAAGTAAATATAAATACAAAAATCTAAGTTTAAAATATACCTAACATGGATGTAACCAGATTCATGTTACGTACCTGGGTTATTGCACAATGCGTAGTTGGTTTAGATGGCATACAAGTTTTACTAGAATTGATAGTAAAACTTTATTAATATCTGGAAACTTACTGAGGCACGTTTTGAAAGTAATATAATCACCAAATCGTATTAATTACTATAGTAAAGACTATGTAATCTGAATTAACCTCTCAACCACGTGGTACTAAATATTCACATTATGTATAAAGTTTATGAAATGGTACAAAGCCATAATTAATTGTCAAATTGCAAATATGGTAACCCGCATTGGGTGAAGTTATTATTATGAAGATTTACTGTTCTAAATATTTTCAAATAGGGCATGTTGGCCATATAAATTTGTCAAGTTATATTTAGGTAGCTCTAAAGCTATGTTAACGTTACATATGTATTTTGGGGGGTGTGCAAACTTCTCGGGGCAGTGTGTTTAGTACTATGGCTGATATATATATAATGTTGTGTAATCAGGGTCCATCAAACAAGTCGAGAAAACCGCCCTACAACATGGCCTGAACTTGTAACATCTTAAAGCTCTCCTCTTCACTACCGGAGGAATAGCCAGAAAGCCACACCAACACCTATAATGTAGACCACGAGATTGCCACCTTAACCCCCATGGACAAAATCAGGTGATACAAAACCAATATATTATGTACAAATAGAGTCAGCACTCAATAATACCGAGTGAACCAGTTCTCTCTATCAACTACAACATTTTCAAGTTTTAAACATTTAATTGGATCCCCAATTGATGGGACAGTTTAGTGTGTGAACTGGGTGTAAAATTATTTGTAAATTTTATTAAATTTCTTGTAAAATTGTCAGCTCAGAGACTGGCATGTGTCTTAAACAGTTCAACATTCAACGTATAATTTCCTCTTATTTCAGTATGTGTTTCTTTACAGATTTTAAGTCATTCATTTTATTGGTAATTTATCGGGTTCAATTTAGTAGTCTATATATATATTCTAAATTTTAAATTCAGTTTGGTTCTTATTGTATAGAAATTTCTGGGGTAGGTAGGTGCATTTCCACAAGTTTCATCCTGAACGAATGCATGTTCATACAGTATTGAACTTGTTGTTGAGACAGGTTAAATTCTGCATCAACTGGCAACTAACATGTCGGTCTCTGGGCCAAAAGTATTTTTCATAGGGTTCCAAAATTTTGAAATTCATTATGTCCTGGGGACTACTGAAGTGCTTAAGCATAATCTAATACACGTGATGTGTAATGAACCAAGTAAATTGTAATCCTAACAGGGATATCTAGAAAGGAATTAATAATATATATATATATATATATCATGGGGGTAAGAAAAGGGGCGTGGCAAGAGATCTTTATATATTGTATTGTATGGTATTGTATAGTGTATTTGTATTGTGGAACATGTGATGTTTTGTATATTTGTGTGTGCATTTTGGGGGGTTATATGTATTGTGCATTTAGGTGTATTTTTGGTGGGGAGTTTAGATATAGGGTTTGTCTTTTTATAAAAGAAAGTTGAAACATGGAATTATGTATATATCCTTTTCATTTTTTATAACAAGTATTCTATCTCAATTAATCTTTGCTGATTATTTCTTTAAGAAAATAATTTATTTTAATTAACTTTAATAACAAGTATATGAATTGTCACCCTTTAAAATTTATTTAATTTGTTGGAAAATTTATTATTATAATTAATATTATCAAGGAATCTATACCATTTATCTCCATTAAGTTCAATGGAGCATTCTAAAGAGAACATATAAAATAAATTTTATATATTATTAATATTTTAATGGAAACTTTATTTCAAGGATAGTAATGGTTTAAATTTCAATTCATTTGTAAAGAGAGATAGCAAATTATTTTATAGGTGTTAATAAATATTTTCAGGTGACCTTGTTGAGAGTATACTTTATTTTAATTGACAATTTAAGGGAATTATAGATTATGACTGTTGGGTTTATTTATTTTATTATTAATTTGTTTACCAAGTGAGATAGAATAATAAATGGGATTTATTAATGGTTTAATTTATGATTTTCATTGCAAGTCCCGTCTCACTGGATCCAGCGCATTTTTGGCTTCTCTAGGCTTTAGCCTATTTCTAATTAACTTGTGGCCCCTCTTTACAAAAAAAATTTTCAAAAAAAAAATCTTTTTTTTTACTGCCTAAGTTAAAGAGGGGTTACATTTGGTAGCAGAGCGTGGTTGATATTAGGGTCAACCCGTGGGTCCTGTGGGTGTGACGAGGCTTGCAAACTTAGGAAACATTGTGGGAGTTCTAAGGGAACTTAGAACAATTTTGAAAGGCCCTATATCTAAAGGTGAATATTTTTGTTAGGTTTAAGGTTTTGAGATATATATGTATATGTACTTGCCCGCCTTGAATAGTTGATAGTGCCATGTGGTGAGATATTTTAGAAGGGGACATTCCTTGGGAAACGGGACTTATCGCAGTTCTGTGCCTGGGTGGAGATGGTTGGTATATTACCTTGCCCATATTTGGGGAGGTGTTGTTTTTAATTATGCGGTATGGCCCAATCGGCAGTCGGTCTCCTCCGATTTACGGTAACCGAAGAAACATTGAGAAATTTTTAAATATTTTTCGTTGGTCGGTGTTTTTGTCGTGTTGTGTGTTTGTGTGTGTGTCGCGTTTCATTTGTGTAGAGTCGTAGAGTGAGAGCAGTTCAGGTAGTGGGCTAGGTTCTCGCAACGCTAGGTGGACCCGCAGTCTACTTGAAGGAAGGTTTAGTACTTACGAGTTTTTCAGATTCCGGTATTAGTTGTCATTTAGTTTTTAAGGTTGTGTGTTTTGTGTGCCGACCACGAAGCGACGATGAGTGCACTTAATCCCGAGTTGTTTTTGCGGGAGGAACTTGAGTTTGAGCTCCGGGCCCGGGGCAAAGAACCTCGAGACAATGTACAAATTTTACGGCGGCAGCTCCGAGAAGCGCTGGCCGCGGGTGACGCGCTCTCTAGGGTCACCATTACTGACCCAGAGAGCGAGTGGGAATGTTGTACTGAGAAGTAGGAGGAGCTGCAGGAGTTAGCTCACTCCGTAGAAAGTTTGGAGGAGGGACCGGGGTGCTCTATCGGTGTCCGGCGAATCCGGCAACGTCTGCAGCATGTGATCCTTAGGCTGCAGAATCTACAAGCACAAGGCGGGTGAACTTGTGCCGCCCTATAACATACCCGAAAGAATTCAGCAGATTACCTCGACCCTCCAGGGGTCTCAACCTGCTAGAGCATCCACTCCGGTTCCGGTTGCTGAGGAGTCCGTGGTCTCAGCCGTAAATACGTCTTATAGAGACGTAGAACCTGTTCAAGCGGGTTTGGGGGCGGCGTCTTACAATAAGCTGCCCAACCCACTTGCTCACATTATTCAACAACTACCAGTCGTAGATGGACTGGAGGCGGACAAACTTTTACCCTTTTTTAGAACCGTCTTCCAGTTGGTGGACTACCCGGGCATGTCAGAAAGTACGGTGCTCGAGCTCATCTTCCCCTATTGTCGCGGTACCATGGCTGACAGGGTGGCGGTGATGCGACGTAAAGAAGGAGTGGAGGAGTTCCACCGGGTGGTGCTGAGGACGTTAGTCCCCGGTAGATTGATGGAGCAGTTGCGGCATCGTCACTTTTATAGAGTGCAGGCGCGGGGCGAAACATTAGCCCAATACGTGCAACGAATACGGGAAGTATCTCGTATACTAGGACTGGGCATGTCGGAGGAGGAAGTGATCCAACACATTCTCGACGGCGTCTCCGCCGACGACCGACTACCGACTACGTCTAGTTTTTGCCCAGCGGCCGCAGTGGTTTGCTGACCTGGACCGGCTCTGCGTCATGACCGAGGCCATCCAGGTGACCGACCACGCGAGGGGAGATGGTAGAGGAGCAGAACCAAGACCGCAGAGATCGGAAGGACCCAGAGAGCCTATCTTCCCCCGACAGGCCCAGCCAGCTCGAAATCGCGAGCAAACGAAAGCCGTGATTTGCTATAATTGTAACCACCCGGGACACGTGGCGAGAAATTGCACGCGAGGGCACGCGCGCCCAGCACCACCTTTGTCTAGACCAGCACCAAAAACTAGATAGACAGGGGAAGATATTTCGGAGGACGTTTCCCCCCGCTCTAATTCTGTTCAACTTCCGAAGACCTCCAGGCAATTGTTAGAATCCAAATCTTCCAACATCAAGGTCCAGTCCACCACCTCGCAACAACTTTCTGTATGCCCCTTTCTGTCGCTCGAGGTAAAAGGGGGTCAGCTCAGAGCCTTAGTTGACTCCGGGTCGGCTCGATCCATCATCTCATCTCGGGTATATGCGGACCTTGAAAAGCAGGGCTTGATTAAGGAGTCCAACTTGTCATCTGCAATATGCTGGATGGCATCCCGGGAAATCTTGCCTATCTCCCGGGTTACTACCTTTAAATTCAAAATCGATGGGTTTTCTTGGGTGTGGCCTTTTCTGGTTTCTCCTGCTCTGGGAGTGGATTGCATAATTGGTGCCGACTTCATCGCAAAAAGTGGTCTCGTGCTGGACATCCAAGTGCACCAATGTTTCTTTAAATTTAATAGGGAAGTTCTAATTCCGTTCCTTGGGTACCAGGGCGCCAAGCCGGGTATCCAAGAAGTAGCTTGTCCCGATTCTGCACGAGATCATCTCACTCCATCCCAGCAGAAGGCCTTAGACTATTTGTGTGAGGAATTTCCCGAGGTGTTAACTCCTACTTTGGGACTCACACACCTGCTGGAATATAAAATACGTCTTACTGATTCTAAAATAGTAAGGTCACACCCTTACAAGTTTGCTCCTCCAAAGATGACCATTCTGCGAGAGAAGGTTCAAGAATTGTTGGAACAAGGGGTAATTGAACCTTCTCATTCGAGCTATGCCAGTCCAGCATTTTTAGTGCTAAAGCCTGGGGGCAAACAAAGAATGGTGATTGATTATCGGAAGTTGAATTCCAATATAGAGGTGAATTCTGTTCCCCTCCCAGATTTACATTCGGCCTTTGATTGGTTCAGTGGGGCCAGATATTTCACTATTATCGATCTTAACGCGGCCTATCATCAAATTCCTCTGGCCAAAGAAAGTAGACCATATACGGCCTTTTGTGTACCCTGGAATTTGTACCAGTACACAAGGGTCCCATGGGTTTGGCTGTGGGTGCCCAGACACTTACTCGCCTTCTCGATACGGTTTTTCACGACGTGAAATTCCGTTTCGTATTTAACTATCTGGATGATCTACTAGTATACAGCGAAACTTTCGAAGATCATCTGGGTCATCTAAGAGAAGTGTTGGGTCGGTTAAGAGAGGCTGGTCTCACTGTCAATCCCGAAAAGGTTCGTTTCGCCCAAGAGAGTATTTCTTTCTTGGGCCATTTAGTTTCACACAGGGGCGTTACGGTAGACCCCGAGAGGACACAGGGCATCCGTGACTTTCCTCCCCCTAGGGATGCGAAGGGCATAGCGAGATTCGTCGGTATGGTAAATTTTTACCGACGTTTCATACCGAACATCGCCGAAATTGCCGCACCCTTGAACGAACTGAGGAAGAAGGGCGCAAAATTTACATGGGGGGAAAACCAACAGAAGGCTTTCGCTACATTGAAGGAAGCCATCATCTCCCCACCGGTGTTGCGGATGCCCGACTTTTCGAAGCCGTTCATACTGCAGACGGACGCGAGTTCGGTTGCGCTCGGGGCGGTTCTCTCCCAAGTTGTAGACGACGCTAGGCAGCCTGTGGCTTTTATTTCCCGGACGTTGACCCAGCAAGAACGTAAATCATCTGTTTATGAGCTAGAGTGTTTAGCTGTAGTGTACACTCTAGACAAGTTCAGGCGTTTCCTGGAACATGCTGAGTTCCTGCTCGAGACCGACAATCAGGCTCTCTCATGGCTTCTGGCTCATCCCCGGCAACTGGGTAAAATTGGTAGATGGGTGGTGAAAATCTCATCATTTAAGTTCACCGTGCAACACATTAGGGAATCTCAAAATGTGGTTGCAGATGCCTTGTCCCGCATGTTTTCCCAACCCAGTGATGCCCAAGCTGAGCAACCCTGTTCCGTTCTTTTAGACTTTCCTTTAGCCTTCACTGATGTGTTACCCCATCAGTTAAACGACGAAGTGCTGGGTCCAGTCGTCCAAAATATCAAGGAGGGTAACGTACAGGCCCCTTATTTCTTGTCCAAGGGAGTCCTCTGTTGTAGAGGGAGAAAAGGACGTGCACCTAAAATCGTGCTGCCTAGCAAGTTAGTGCCCATGGTCTTCAATTATTACCATGATTCCCCAGTAGGAGGCCACAAGGGAATTTCTAAGACCATTTCCAGTATTAGGAAACATTTTATCTGGAAGGGCATGGATAGGGACATCGCGACAAGGGTTAAGAGCTGTCATCTTTGTGGCTTGAGCAAGCCTGCCCAGAACACCAAACTAGGGTTGTTATCATCTGAGGTGGCGAGCAGACCAATGGAAAAGTTGTTCATTGACTACGTGGGGCCGTTCCCCCGTAGCAAGTCAGGTAATGCTTACCTGCTTGTTTGCGTGGATGCTTTTTCTAAGTTTGCCTGGCTACTGCCCTTACGGCAGGCAACCGCTCGTTTGACCATTAACGCGCTACAAAACCAAGTATTTCAGCATTTCGGTCTTCCGACCATCATTGTTTCGGACAATGGCCCGCAGTTTATTTCGAGTGAATTCCGGCGTATGTGTTTCGCCAGTGGGATCAAACACGTAACCACTTCCCCTTATTACCCACAACCGTCCCATGCGGAGAGATTCAATCGGAATCTCCGGTCCGCCCTGATTGCTTATCATGCTGAGCAACAAACCACCTGGGATCAGAATCTGAAGTAGTTACAGTTAGCTTTCAACACGGCCCGACACGATAGTCATCAGGCCGTGCCCTTTGAAATTCTGTTTGGATTCTCGCCCGCACTCCCGTTGACCAACCTGTGGGATATCGAAGATCTTCTGCCGCGGGGGCCCAATAATAAAACAACGGAGAGATGGAAAGAAGCACGGAAGAATTTGCTGCGAGCGCACGAGCGGGTCCGTCGGCGTTATAATCAGGGGCGAATTCCAAACCCCTTCCGAATTGGTGACTGGGTCTATTGCCAAAGCCACCCACTCAGCTCAGCCGCTGACAAACGTGCTGCGAAGTTATGCTACCGTTGGTCGGGGCCATACCGTATCCTGGGATTCACGTCACCGGTGACGGCCCGGCTGGGCGTACCGGGGGACACTACTAAAATGGTGATAAGCCACATTTCAAAATTGAAACGCTGTCGCGGGCAATCAAGAACGTTTGAAGGGGTTAGTCCCCATAAAGACAGGGCGGATGTCCTTTTAAGGTGGAAGTCATGTTCTGGCGTTAGTGGGCAAGCCTCAGGAGGTCGGAAGTCTCCGGTACCGTAATCTTTCCTTAGTCTTTTTAGCTGTCTCTCTCTTTGCTGTGGGCTGACCCTGATCAGGTCAGCGTGCAGCACCCGCACACTTACATACTACATACCTTCTTTCGTCTCTTTCGTTTTCCTTCTGAGCCTCTGTTCTCCTGAGAGCAAGTGCTGCTGAGCCAACCTAACCACGATGTCCACCGGTTTGTTTTGGGGAGGGGGTACACTGCAGGGTACTCTCCCGGCGTTTACCTGTGGGGCAACTATGTTGCCCTTTTGGGGTGAGGGTGTGCCGAACTCTAGTTGAGAGACGGCGCAAAACCAGTATATATACGGCCTGTAGTTAAGCGCAGTACTAATTTATAGCGCGTTATCGCTGCTGCGCTCTATTAGCGAAGACAAGACTAATTCTTTCAGCTTATTAAGTCCCTGAGACGTGCCGGCATCTGGTGCCTAGCCGCGGTAGGAAAACGCCAGGTGCTGCATTCTGGTGACAGAGGCCGTAGGCAAATGAGAACGAAGCATGTGATTCTATTTAACTTCGTCTCACGTAAAACCTTGTGCCTGATGGTCGCGTCTTTTGGTACTCCGGTAGAGAATGTAGATTTTCTATTCATCGACCTTCCAACTATGTTAGGCTAAACAGATACACGACTGCGGTAAGTGTCGCCTATACTTTCATATTAATAGAATATAAGTGTCACTAAAGATAAACTTGTTTTTAATAAGCCTAAGTAGGTGGATTTCTGGTAACCTTGATGCAACCTCATGGCGGTTGTGCAAGACGCAATTGAAGGTAAAATTTTTAAAACACAATTTCCATTCACGTGTCCGAACTTCGGCACTAAAAGTCAAGTAAATATAAATACAAAAATCTAAGTTTAAAATATACCTAACATGGATGTAACAGATTCATGTTACGTACCTGAGTTATTGCACAATGCGTAGTTGGTTTAGATGGCATACAAGTTTTACTAGAATTGATAGTAAAACTTTATTAATATCTGGAAACTTACTGAGGCACGTTTTGAAAGTAATATAATCACCAAATCGTATTAATTACTATAGTAAAGACTATGTAATCTGAATTAACCTCTCAACCACGTGGTACTAAATATTCACACTATGTATAAAGTTTATGAAATGGTACAAAGCCATAATTAATTGTCAAATTGCAAAAATGGTAACCTGCATTGGGTGAAGTTATTATTATGAAGATTTACTGTTCTAAATATTTTCAAATAGGGCATGTTGGCCATATAAATTTGTCAAGTTATATCTAGGTAGCTCTAAAGCTATGTTAACGTTATATATGTATTTTGGGGGGGTGTGCAAACTTCTCGAGGCAGTGTGTTTAGTACTATGGCTGATATATATAATGTTGTGTAATCAGCGTCCATCGAACAAGTCGAGAAAACCGCCCTACAACATGGCCTGAACTTGTAACATCTTAAAGCTCTCCTCTTCACTACCGGAGGAATAGCCAGAAAGCCACACCAACACCTATAATGTAGACCACGAGATTGCCACCTTAAACCCCATGGACAAAATCAGGTGATACAAAACCAATATATTATGTACACATAGAGTCAGCACTCAATAATACCCAGTGAAACAGTTCTCTCTATCAACTACAACATTTTCAAGTTTTAAACATTTAATTGGATCCCCAATTGATGGGACAGTTTAGTGTGTGAACTGGGTGTAAAATTATTTGTAAATTTTATTAAATTTCTTGTAAAATTGTCAGCTCAGAGACTGGCATGTGTCTTAAACAGTTCAACATTCAACGTATAATTTCCTCTTGTTTCAGTATGTGTTTCTTTACAGATTTTAAGTCATTCATTTTATTGGTAATTTATCGGGTTCAATTTAGTAGTCTATATATATATATATATTCTAAATTTTAAATTCAGTTTGGTTCTTATTGTATAGAAATTTCTGGGGTAGGTAGGTGCATTTCCACAAGTTTCATCCTGAACGAATGCATGTTCATACAGTATTGAACTTGTTGTTGAGACAGGTTAAATTCTGCATCAACTGGCAACTAACATGTCGGTCTCTGGGCCAAAAGTATTTTTCATAGGGTTATAATATTCATGCCATATTTCTATTTTCACTACTTAGCAATGTTTCTGTATATATGAATTCTTTAAATTATTTATGATAACTGGGGGGTGTTCATTGTTTTAAATATTTTTTATTTCTCACAGTAATAGAGCCCAGTGGGGCAGAATTGTATAACAGTATTAGGCACTTAGCCAAAATTTTGAAATTCATTATGTCCTGGGGACTACTGAAGTGCTTAAGCATAATCTAATACACATGATGTGTAATGAACCAAGTAAATTGTAATCCTAACAGGGATATCTAGAAAGGAATTAATAATATATATATATATCATGGGGGTAAGAAAAGGGGCGTGGCAAGAGATCTTTATATATTGTATTGTATGGTATTGTATAGTGCATTTGTATTGTGGAACATGTGATGTTTTGTATATTTGTGTGTGCATTTTGGGGGGTTATATGTATTGTGCATTTAGGTGTATTTTTGGTAGGGAGTTTAGATATAGGGTTTGTCTTTTTATAAAAGAAAGTTGAAACATGGAATTATGTATATATCCTTTTCATTTTTTATAACAAGTATTCTATCTCAATTAATCTTTGCTGATGATTTCTTTAAGAAAATAATTTATTTTAATTAACTTTAATAACAAGTATATGAATTGTCACGCTTTAAAATTTATTTAATTTGTTGGAGAATTTATTATTATAATTAATATTATCAAGGAATCTATACCATTTATCTCCATTAAGTTCAATGGAGCATTCTAAAGAGAACATATAAAATAAATTTTATATATTATTAATATTTTAATGGAAACTTTATTTCAAGGATAGTAATGGTTTTAAATTTCAATTCATTTGTAAAGAGAGATAGCAAATTATTTTATAGGTGTTAATAAATATTTTCAGGTGACCTTGTTGAGAGAGTATACTTTATTTTAATTGACAATTTAAGGGAATTATAGATTATGACTGTTGGGTTTATTTATTTTATTATTAACTTGTTTACCAAGTGAGATAGAATAATAAATGGGATTTATTAATGGTTTAATTTATGAGTTTTCATTGCAAGTCCCGTCTCACTGGATCCAGCGCATTTTTGGCTTCTCTAGGCTTTAGCCTAGTTCTAATTAACTTGTGGCCCCTCTTTACAAAAAAAATTTTCAAAAAAAAATTAAAAAAAAAAATAATCTTTTTTTTTACTGCCTAAGTTAAAGAGGGGTTACAAACTGATCAAAAAAGGCGGTGGAGCACTAACTGCACAAATTCATGATATAGTATGTAGTGTATGGGAGGAAGAGACAATGCCAAATGACTGGAAGACTGGAGTAATATGCCCAGTTTTTAAAAAAGGAGATAAAACTGTATGCAGCAATTATAGGGGCATAACACTGCTAAGCTGTGTCTATAAGATATTGTCCATGATTCTCCTTGATAGCCTAAATGTATATGCAGAGGAAATCCTAAGTGAACATCAAAGTGGATTTAGAGCCGACCGGAGCACAGTCGATCAAATTTTCGTCATGAGGCAGTCACTTGAAAGATGTTTCGAATATGGTATTGACATCCATGTACTGTTTATAGATTTCAGGCAAGCCTTCGATAGTGTAAATCGAATAATGTTGCGAATAGCATTGGAAGAATTGGGAGTACCTCAAAAGATTGTGAGACTGGTACTGCTCAGTCTTGAACGATTTCAGGGGAAAAGTAGTTCTGGGAAGAAACAAAAGCCGAGATTTTACGGTTGGTACTGGAGTAAAGCAGGGTGATGCATTATCTGCGACCCTCTTTAACTTGGCACTACACTATGCTATAAACAAGATAGACTTCAGAGGACACATCTTCAAAAGGACGAGGCAACTAGGAGCATATGCGGATGATATTGTGCTGGTAGCCAGGAACAAAAATGTATTAAAAGACACCTTTATTGAAATAGAGAGGGAAGTGAGCAGGATTGGTTTGGAAGTCAATGAGGCTAAAACAAAATACATGAAAGTGTCTGCGAAGGAAAATAGAGAACTGCTAGACCTTCACACAGGCCATTACTGTTTCCAAGGAGTTACAGAATTTAAGTACCTAGGTGTTATTCTGAATAATGAAAACCGAGTGAGCAGCGAAATAGTAAATAGAATCATAACCGGCAATAGAGCCTACTATGCAAACCAATCATTACTGAAATCAAAGCTTCTAACTCCAAGAACCAAATTGATGTTATATAAAACACTGATCAGACCTGTTGTTACTTATGCATCCGAGACATGGACTCTTGTAAACAAGGATATAAGTGCACTAAGAATTTTTGAAAGAAGAATTTTGAGACAGATATTTGGACCGGTGAAGGAAGGGAATATGTATAGGATCCGAAATAACGGTGAAATAAATGAGTTGATTGGTGGACAAGACCTGGTGAGACACATAAAATCAGCTAGAATTAGATGGCTGGGACACGTATTCCGTATGAATGTTACTAGGATGCCCAAAACTATATTAAGTGGAACGATACTGGGCAAAAGAAGAAGAGGAAGGCCTCGAAGAAGATGGCAACAGGATGTGGAAGAAGATCTAAGAAAGATGGGCATTAGGAACTGGAGACTGAAGGCAGTGGACAGAGATGAGTGGAGACGGGTCGTAGCGGAGGCCAAGGCTCACCATGGGCTGTAGTGCTGGAGAGTAGTAGTAGTAACTGTATTTAAGGGCACCTCAAAAACAATTCAAATGGAACTTTTAAATGTAATGTTAGAAATATGCCATGAAAAAATAACGAGTGAGATAAAAGAAGCGGATTATTTGGCTGTAACTGCTGATGAGACCAGCGATGTTGTTAATGTTTTTCAAATGGTCATAGTGTATCGGTACATATAATAAAAGGTAAACCGGTTGAAAGATTCTGGGGTTTCATTGCTCCACCTAAACATGATGCTCAGTCACCTGCATCATGCTTGTTAGATGAACTCTCTCGACACAACTTACTTGGAACTTCCCACAAATTAATTCCACAAACATATGATGGAGCGTCAGTAATGTCTGGGTCCTCTGGTGGTGTACAAGCTATTGTAAAACATACCTATCCAAATGCAGAATATGTGCATTGCCATGCTCATCTTTTGAACTTAATTATGCTGAATGCCACTTCAACAAACAAAAGTGTTCATGTTTTTTTTTTTCAACTTTACAAGGGATTTGTCCATTTTTCTCTACCAGTCCTCAGCGTACAAAAATGTTGGATGAAATAGTAAAAAGAAGATTACCTCGATCAGTTCCCACCAGGTGGAACTTTCAGTCATGTAGTGTTAATACTTTATTTCTCTACAGAAAACAAATAATAGAATGTATGAAACCGATTCTTAAAGGAGAGGAAGTGAAAAATGCAAACACAATCTCTCAAGCAAACGGCTATGTAAAAACATTAACAAGGAAGGATTTTCTATTCTGGCTTTCTCTTTTTCATGAATCATGCCTCATGTTGACATTTTATTTGGTCATTTTCAACAAAAAGATATTGACCATATTAGTATTGTAAAGTATGTCACAAATTTTGAAGAAACGATAACTAATATCAGGAGCAAAATTGATGAAAATATTTACGGAATTGTTGGATCAAGTACGGTCACCAATAAAAGGAAAAGATCTGATATTACAGACCTGAAGACAGAATCTAATGGGGCAGAATGAGAGGGTTTATTTTTTATTAAATTTCTTTAATTTTCAATTGTAAATCCCAAGCAAAGTGCGACAGTGTTCAAACAATGAACTCAGTGACATAGCTGTTGGAACGAGGTGTTGTAATGGAACGCAATATGATTCCGAGAATCCCAGTGTTGTGTTACGCACTCAAATGCGCAACACCATCAGGCGCGCAGATGACGCTACACAGATTGAAACGAAGCCAACCAAAATGGTTAAATTATAAGATTTTGTTCGCCACGTGGTTTGAGATGACAGAAGTACCGTGATGACTCCGCCCATCTGAGTCTACGGCCTTGTCAAAACGAAATATCGTCAATGCCTAACACACATGGACAACACCGTACTTGTGTAGATTGATGAACATTTTGTAGCATGCAGGCTGTGTGTGTTTCCGTCTTGAACAACCGTTGGAGGTGGGCACTATGTTAACGCTCTGCCAGTTCGAATAATCACGCTTGCCCGGCCGGGAGCACAAAGAACTCGCGCACATCAAAATTATTTTTTTCTGTAAAAAAAGTGTCAAACAGCATTAAAAAAATGAACCGATATCTCAGAATGGAGCCAGCGGAGTGAAGGAAGAAAATTTAAAAGTGTATCGAACTAACGAAACATTCGGACATATAGCTACTGCAGCACTCGGCGATGAGAGGAACGCCGAAAGTTAAGTAACCGATTACTAAGTTCCCGATATAATTCATTTAAATTAAAAGAGCACTATAAAATAATGGGGAGGGAAAACTGAATGAAAGAGAGTGTGTGGCAAGCTGGGTCGCCTTGATTAATAATTAATGATTATATTAGAATAAGTCTATAATGTCGAAATAAATATTTATGTTATTAATAGATAGAGGAAGCAGTAATATGTCAATTTTGAAAGAAAGATGAATAATTCATGCATTTAAAAAAGTATAGATAATGAAATAAAATTTTAGTTGTTTTACATAAATGCGAGTCGAATGTGTTACTAATATAACCTTGAAACCTTACTTGTATTACGCCGTTCATGTGATGAACTCTGGAGCTGAATTGTACAAGGTGAGTTATCGCGGGTAAGCAAAAAATTAAATGTTATAAGTATTTTAATAATTTGACTTAGCACAAATGGCGCACGAACTGAGGACAAGTTTTATAAAGTAAAATTTATATAAAACCACACCTACGGTAAAATATAAGTATGTTTTGGAGGTTAGGTAAATACGTAAATTACGAACAGGTTAAGCGATGTGTAGTATAATTAAGTAAGACATACGATATGAAAAAATATTGAATATATGCAAGATTGGAATTGTGTTATGATTAATTAAATTAATTAGAGTAAATTAACAAATCTCATAAAGAATAAATAATGGCTACTAAAGAAAATTAAATTGATGTAATTGTAGGCGATGAAGCCGAATGTAAATTGATGTATGAAAGCAAAGAAAATATGTTAACTGAATCGGCTGACAAAAGCGATTCAGGTATTCAAACAGAGTCACTGTCAATAAGTGACAGTAATGTAGACGAATCTGTAATAATTAGTGAGGCGGGAGCAAATTCCACTTCCGTAGCAACTAAAACAAAAGAAAAAGAGTATTCAATAAATGATATATTCAATTTTATGAGAGCAATGTCCGATGATATTAAGCAGAGTGTGAATATTCGTTTCGATAGTAGTGATGAAAAATTCGATAAAATAGATCATCGTTTTGACATTCAAAATAGCAATTTTAATGAGAAATTAAATGAACAAAATAATAAATTTGACGCTAGATTTGAAGAACAAAGTGATAAAATTAAAAATAATTTTACTGAAAAGTTGAATGAAATCAGAGATGAAATTAAACAACAGAATTTTAATTTTAGTAAGCAAGTAGATGAAATTAATACACGTTGTGATGGTATTAAAGAGCAGATATTAGAATCAGTAGATGGTAAGTTCAGTGAAAAAATTTGTGAAATCACAGAAAATATTGAAAGTAAAATAAATGACGTAAATTAAAAAATGACAGACAAAATTAGAACTCAAGTCAAAGAGCAGTATGTAGAGATAGAAAGTAAATGTATAAATAAGATTAATCAACATAATAACGACATAGAAATTAAAATAATGGAGGTAGAAAATGTGTGTAAACAATCTATGCAAGAGAGTATGGGGGCTATGAGTAGACATAACCTTCAATACAAAATTAAAAATAATAAATTAAAAATAACTGAGCAAGACATAATAGAAATTAAAAATGAATTACATGTGGCTGCAAGCCAAAATTTAAATAGTGTTGCGGAGCGAGTATTGTATACTCGCAAAGCAAAAGATGATATAGAACTTGAACAATTTAATTGTGACAACCGTAGAGTACACCCGATGCAATTTCTGAGTAGGGTAAGGGAATTTAACCGGTTTAATAGTAGTAGTTGGGAGATTAAATTGTTAAAGATTTTAAAGTGTTTTAAGGGTAGTTCTGAAATATGGCCAGAGGTACATAATACAGAGTGGAGTAGTTATGAAAAGTTCGAAGTAGCGTTTAGGAATAAATATTGGTCCGAAGAAGATCAGGAAATTTTACGTAGTCAAATCATGGAAACTGGGAATTTCGGGAGAATAAACAACCACCTAACCATATACGTAATGAAAATATTTAATGAAGCAAAGTACCTAGAACCGCCGTTGCCGTTCCGGTCATTTGTTAGACATATTAACATATTAGTAAACACCTGCCTAGAGAAGTACAGATTACTTTAATGACGAGAGAGATAGTAGATATAAACGAACTGGAAAATATGTTAGATGTATTACAAAATATTGGGGAACGTGAAGTAGGGAGGCGTCCAAATCCACCAGCGGCACCTAATAACGAAAATTATCATCAGTATAGGGGAACACCAAACTCTTATAGAGGGATGAGGGGAAGTAATAATCATAACTTTAGAGACGGGATGTGGAAATGTTTAAATTGTGAATACGAGAATTATGCTATCTGAACAGTATGTTACAGACGCAACAAAGCACGGGATTGTCAACGGGGCAACGTGGCCCCGAATCACAATAATCAACAACAACGAGGAGGAGGTAACGACAGAGGAGGTGGACATGCGACGAGAGGTAGAGGAGGATACAACCAGGCTGTGGCGGGTACGTCCACGGTAAACTGAGACTAACAATGGGAGTCAGGACCACACCATTGTCCACAGATGACAACAGGGTCCAGGTAATTGAAGAATATAAGAACAATGTGATCCAAATGGACATGACGAAGGAGTTGCTGGAGGAAGACGAAGCAGAAATGATGGAGACAAAAGCTGGGTTGACAGAGGTAATCGTAAACATCGAAGGTAAGAACTTTAAAACATTAATAGACACAGGAAGTGAGATATCAGTGATTTCAGAAAATGTAATGGTAGAGTTACAAGGGGTAAATAAACATATTCCATCATTACCAGTTGCGGGTGTAGCAGTAGTGTAGGTAATCGGGGTACGGAGTAAAAGGGTTACTAGGCATGTGCAATTAAATGTAAACATTAGTGAAACAGAATTTGAAAATACTTTTCTAGTGCTTAAGGGACTGAACTTAGATATAATTTTGGGAAATGATTTTTTGGAAAGAAATAAAGCAGTAATAGATTTTAACAAGAGAACAGTAGAATTTAATAAGGGGAGTGAACCAGTAAGGGTTAATTTTAAGAGGGTATTAGATGAAGTTAAAGTTACGGGAATAAAGTTAATACATAAACGAGTATGCGATGGATATAGAAACAAGAATAAATATATGTCGAGAGAGTGAAAGTGTAGAGAATGAGGAGAGAGAGATGTATGTGAGTGATGAAAGACTATGGGAAAATAGGGCGGATAAATTTTTTAATGAGGGTGGAGTTGTGGGAGTCCCCAACGACAGGAGTTGTGGGCAGTTGTGGAGCATTTTAGAGATGTGTTTGCTGAGTTGCCTGGAAAAGCCAGGGACTATGTATGCGAGTTGAAGGTGCGAGAACACTCACCCTACCTGCAGAGGAGCTATCCAGTGCCGTTTTCGAAGAGGAGAGCAGTGCAAGAGGAATTGGACAGGATGATGGAAGGAGACATTATTGAGAGATCGATATCGCCATTCTCGAATCCATTAGTAGTGGTCATCAAGAAGGATGGAAAGGTAAGGTTGTGTTTAGATGCTAGGAAAATTAACCAAATTATAATACCTGACCGGGAGTCACCGGAACCTATGAGTGAAATTTTCCAGAAATTTAGCAGAGTCAAATATATGACATCTTTAGATTTGACAGCAGGGTACTGGCAAGTTCCATTAGCGCCAGAGAGCTGGAAATATACTGCATTTCTCTTCAATGGTAAGAACTATCAGTTTAAGCGTTTACCATTCGGATTAAACACTAGTGTAGCCAGTTTTATAAAATCTTTAGATATGATACTACAACCTAAGGACTTAGATTTTTTTACTGTGTACGTTGATGACACATTAATAGCATCAAGAACATTCTCTGAACATTTAGAACATATAGAATATGTATTAAATAAATTGCAAAAGGGGGGATTAACAGTTAATTGGGAGAAGTCAAAGTTTCTACAAACTGAGATACATTTTTTAGGTTTTATTATTACTCCAGAGGGTATTTTAGCCAACCCAGATAAAGTAGAAGCTATTATGTGTTTCCCAGAACCTAAAAATATTAAGCAGTTACAAAGCTTTTTGGGATTATGCAACTTTTAACGGAAGTTTCAGAGAAATTATGCGCAGGTAACCTCTAAACTAAGTGCGGTCTTACAAAAGAATAAACAATGGAGATGGGGCGAGGAGGAGTTGTTTTTAATGAAATTAAAGAGAAGTTTATAAAGATGATAATGATGAATCATCCCGATTTTCAGAAAAAAATTTATTTACAGACGGATGCCAGCAACATAGACCTCGGCGCAGAACTATATCAGGAGGGTGAGGATAAGGAACATAGGACCATAGCTTTTGCAGCCGGACTTTGTTGGCAGCGGAAAGGAACTACACGACAACGGAGAAGGAGTTGCTGAGTATAGTCTTTGCGGTGAGAAAATTCCGTACCTATATTCTAGGGAACCAGACAGCCATTAGGACCGATCACAAGGCATTGTCATTTTTGAATACTTGCAAATTAACTCATAGCAGATTAACCAGGTGGGTGCTAGCGTTACAAGAATATCACTTTTCATGGGAATACATTAAGGGGACAGATAACAAAGTACCAGACACTCTTTCCAGGGTAGATGTAATAGATAACAAAACAGGGAGGGATCTGAAAGAAATAGAGATTTTTCTATTAACAAGGGAAGACAGAATTTTTGGGGAGGAATTAAGGGAAATTAGAAACATGCAACGATCAGAAAATAAATTGAGTAAAGTAATTGCTAGTTTAGAAGCCGATGTAAATGGATCGGAATATAACACACATTTCCAAATATATCAGGGAATGCTGTTCAAGAAAGCAGAGGCGGGTGAACGTGATTGGAGGTTAATGATACCTGACGAGTTAATAGATAGAATTATTTGGGATTGTCATGTCAGGTATGGACATTTTGGGGCGAAAAAATATACAAATGTGTTAAAGGAGTCTTGTATTTTTAAGAATACGGAGAGGCGAGTTAGAAGAGTGTTAAGAGTATGCGATTTGTGTCAGAAGTCAAAAGTAGTAAATTATAGGGTTGAAGGGGAAATGAATTATATTAAAGTTGAAAGACCGTTTGATTTAGTTGCTGTAGATTTGTATGGGCCATTGCCTAAAGGTAGAGGTGGGGTAGTGTATGTTTTTGTTGTGTTGGACACTTTTTCTATGTTTGTTAGGTTGTACAGCGTGAAGAGAGCTACAAGCCGGGTGCTAAGTGAAAAAATCACCAAGGACTACATGATTAACGTAGGTAAGCCGAAGGTAATTTTATCCGATCACGGACCTCAGTTCATTAGCGGTAAGTGGAGACAGACTCTTGGCTGGGAAGGCATCATACCCAAGCATACGGCAGTTTACCATCCACAGTCGAACCAGGCAGAGCGGGTAATGCGAGAAATCGGAAGAATCTTCAGGGCGTATTGTCACGCTAAACATACTGAATGGCCTTTGTACGTAAAGAAAGTGGAAAACTGGTTAAATAGTACTACCCACGATTCTACGGGGTTTACACCATACGAACTAATAAAAGGAACCCATCCACCTAGAATACTAGAACTACTTTTCGAATATCCACTGGAAGAAAGGACCATAGACAGGAATGTTAAAATCCAGCTCGCAAACGAGTCTACTCACCAAAGGGGAGAGGAGAAAGCGGAAACACGACGAAAAGGGTAAGTGGGTTAAATACGAGGTAGGGTACTTAGTGTTGGTAAGGAGACATGATTTGTCTAGTGCACAAGAGAAAGAAATAAAGAAGTTCTTCCTATTATATGAAGGACCCTACGAGATAGTAGAAATAAAGATGAATAATGCCTATGTACTACGCAATCAAACAACACAAGAGATAGTGGGCATGCGGAATGCTACAAATTTGAAATTATATTGGTCAAGGTAAAGAATTTAATTTTAATGTTATTTTATGTTTTCAGAAGGGACACTCCCAAATTTTCGGGCGGTCACGACCTTACCAGTCCTGGCCATGGGTTTTGGCACTTGGAGGCGGACCATGGTTGGCGGAACTTCCTTCGGGTAGTGAAACGACGATGGTCCGGCTCCATCAAAATTGGTATGGAGTAGAAATTTTCCTATACTATTGAACGGGGAGGGGGACCCATAAGGTACGTGATACAAAACATTTTACACTCAAGGTGCATAGATAAGGTGCACCATACCACGTACCAGCATTGCCTTAGAGTGAATGTATATATTAATGGAGGCTATATTTTAACAAGGCAATGTATTCAATTATAATTTAATAGTGTCATTTGCGAAATGCAAAATCAGCAGATGGCTGCAGTTACAGAGTATTTAAAAAAGATGAGGAGTGGGGGGCAGGTAGACGGCGGGTTAGGATAAATGGGAGAATAAAAGGAATAGATTTGGTGTTAAAAGTAGTAAAAAGGGAAAGTGAATTCACGTAGTATGTCTACCGAGTCCCTATTCTCTTCCCAGCGGGACCCCTCTTTTCGGGCGGTTACGGCTTCACCAAACTTGGCTAAGAATGGTAAGAATTAGCCTCCAATGTAAATACTTATCAATAGATATAATCTGGAATATTTATAATTTTAAATCTATATCAGTAGTCGTAGTTTTATTTTAAGTAGATAAGTGACCATATATAATTATGAAATTTGTAGTACAAGTTAAGGAAAGTGAAATGTTTGATGTTTACAAGTTAAAAATGTATATGAATCTAAAAGATGTTAAGCATGAAAATCAATTAATAAATAACCACACATATAAGAGTTGACCATCCGTGAATTGTAGTAACGGTGTCAGTGTGAGCCTTATATGTCTTTTGGTAGTTTCCCCAATTTTCGGGCGGTCACGGATTCACCGAACCCTGACCGTGGATTTATGTAAGAAGATTCTACATTGGTGAACATAGAAATTGACCGGGGGGGGGGGGGGGTAAAACAGGGTAAACTACATAACTGTTCGAGTCCCTGTTCAGGCGCCATTTGTGCTAAGTCAAATTATTAAAATACTTATAACATTTAATTTTTTGCTTACCCGCGATAACTCACCTTACAATTCAGCTCCAGAGTTCGTCACATGAACGGCGTAATACAAGTAAGGTTTCAAGGTTATATTAGTAACACACTCGACTCGCATTTATGTAAAACAACTAAAATTTTATTTCATTATCTATACTTTTTTAAATGCATGAATTATTCATCTTACTTTCAAAATTGACATATTACTGCTTCCTCTACCTATTAATAACATAAACATTTATTTCGACATTATAGACTTATTCTAATATAATCATTAATTAATCAAGGCGACCCAGCTTGCCACACACTCTCTTTCATTCAATTTTCCCTCCCCATTATTTTATAGCGCTCTTTTAATTTAAATGAATTATATCGGGAACTTAGTAATCGGTTACTTAACTTTCGGCGTTCCGGTCATCGCCAAGTGCTGCACTAGCAATTAGCAATGAGAGTTCTTCTGTTTCAGCAGAAGACCTCTCAATGGGGGGGGGGGATCTTGTAATGGGGCAGAATGAGAGGGTTAATTTTTTATTAAATTTCTTTAATTTTCAATTGTATATCCCAAGCAAAGTGCGACAGTGTTCAAACAATGAACTCAGTGACATAGCTGTTGGAACGAGGTGTTGTAATGGAACGCAATACGATTCCGAGAATCCCAGTGTTGTGTTACGCACTCAAACGCGCAACACCATCAGGTGCGCAGATGACACTACACAGATTGAAACGAAGCCAACCAAAATGGCTAAATTATAAGATTTTGTTCGCCACATGGTTTGAGATGACGGAAGTACCGTGATGACTCCGCCCATCTGAGTCTACGGCCTTGTCAAAATGAAATATCGTCAATGCCTAACGCACATGGACAACACGGTACTTGTGTAGATTGACGAACATTTTGTAGCATGCAGGCTGTGTGTGTTTCCGTCTTGAACAACCGTTGGAGGTGGGCACTGTGTTAACACTCTGCCAGTTCGAATGATCACGCTTGCCCGGCCGGGAGCACAAAGAACTCGCGCACATCAAAATTATTTTTTTCTGTAAAAAAAGTGTCAAACAGCCCTAAAAAAATGAACCGATATCTTAGAATGGAGCCAGCGGAGTGAAGGAAGAAAATTTAAAAGTGTAACGAACTAACGAAACATTCGGACATATAGCTACTGCAGCACTCGGCGATGAGAGGAACGCCGAAAGTTAAGTAACCGATTACTAAGTTCCCGATATAATTCATTTAAATTAAAAGAGCGCTATAAAATAATGGGGAGGGAAAACTGAATGAAAGAGAGTGTGTGGCAAGCTGGGTCGCCTTGATTAATTAATGATTATATTAGAATAAGTCTATAATGTCGAAATAAATGTTTATGTTATTAATAGATAGAGGAAGCAGTAATATGTCAATTTTGAAAGAAAGATGAATAATTCATGCATTTAAAAAAGTATAGATAATGAAATAAAATTTTAGTTGTTTTACATAAATGCAAGTCGAGTGTGTTACTAATATAACCTTGAAACCTTACTTGTATTACGCCGTTCATGTGATGAACTCTGGAGCTGAATTGCAAGGTGAGTTATCGCGGGTAAGCAAAAAATTAAATGTTATAAGTATTTTAATAATTTGACTTAGCACAAATGGCGCACGAACTGAGGACAAGTTTTATAAAGTAAAATTTATATAAAACCACACCTACGGTAAAATATATATATGTTTTGGAGGTTGGGTAAATACGTAAATTACGAACAGGTTAAGCGATGTGTAGTATAATTAAGTAAGACATACGATATGAAAAAATATTGAATATATGCAAGATTGGAATTGTGTTATGATTAATTAAATTAATTAGAGTAAATTAACAAATCTCATAAAGAATAAATAATGGCTACTAAAGAAAATTAAATTGATGTAATTGTAGGCGATGAAGCCGAATGTAAATTGATGTATGAAAGCAAAGAAAATATGTTAACTGAATCGGCTGACAAAAGCGATTCAGGTATTCAAACAGAGTCACTGTCAATAAGTGACAGTAATGTAGACGAATCTGTAATAATTAGTGAGGCGGGAGCAAATTCCACTTCCGTAGCAACTAAAACAAAAGAAAAAGAGTATTCAATAAATGATATATTCAATTTTATGAGAGCAATGTCCGATGATATTAAGCAGAGTGTGAATAGTCGTTTTGATAGTAGTGATGAAAAATTCGATAAAATAGATCATCGTTTTGACATTCAAAATAGCAATTTTAATGAGAAATTAAATGAACAAAATAATAAATTTAACGCTAGATTTGAAGAACAAAGTGATAAAATTAAAAATAATTTTACTGAAAAGTTGAATGAAATCAGAGATGAAATTAAACAACAGAATTTTAATTTTAGTAAGCAAGTAGATGAAATTAATACACGTTGTGATGGTATTAAAGAGCAGATATTAGAATCAGTAGATGGTAAGTTCAGTGAAAAAATTTGTGAAATCACAGAAAATATTGAAAGTAAAATAAATGACGTAAATTAAAAAATGACAGACAAAATTAGAACTCAAGTCAAAGAGCAGTATGTAGAGATAGAAAGTAAATGTATAAATAAGATTAATGAACATAATAACGACATAGAAATTAAAATAATGGAGGTAGAACATGTGTGTAAACAATCTATGCAAAAGAGTATGGGGGCTATGAGTAGACATAACCTTCAATACAAAATTAAAAATAATAAATTAAAAATAACTGAGCAAGACATAATAGAAATTAAAAATGAATTACATGTGGCTGCAAGCCAAAATTTAAATAGTGTTGCGGAGCGAGTATTGTATACTCGCAAAGCAAAAGATGATATAGAACTTGAACAATTTAATTGTGACAACCGTAGAGTACACCCGATGCAATTTCTGAGTAGGGTAAGGGAATTTAACCGGTTTAATAGTAGTAGTTGGGAGATTAAATTGTTAAAGATTTTAAAGTGTTTTAAGGGTAGTTCTGAAATATGGCCAGAGGTACATAATACAGAGTGGAGTAGTTATGAAAAGTTCGAAGTAGCGTTTAGGAATAAATATTGGTCCGAAGAAGATCAGGAAATTTTACGTAGTCAAATCATGGGAACTGGGAATTTCGGGAGAATAAACAACCACCTAACCATATACGTAATGAAAATATTTAATGAAGCAAAGTACCTAGAACCGCCGTTGCCGTTCCGGTCATTTGTTAGACATATTAACATATTAGTAAACACCTGCCAAGAGAAGTACAGATTACTTTAATGACGAGAGAGATAGTAGATATAAACGAACTGGAAAATATGTTAGATGTATTACAAAATATTGGGGAACGCGAAGTAGGGAGGCGTCCAAATCCACCAGCGGTACCTAATAACGAAAATTATCATCAGTATAGGGGAACACCAAACTCTTATAGAGGGACGAGGGGAAGTAATAATCATAACTTTAGAGATGGGATGTGGAAATGTTTAAATTGTGAATACGAGAATTATGCTATCTGAACAGTATGTTACAGACGCAACAAAGCACGGGATTGTCAACGGGGCAATGTGGCCCCGAATCACAATAATCAACAACAACGAGGAGGAGGTAACGACAGAGGAGGTGGACATGCGACGAGAGGTAGAGGAGGATACAACCAGGCTGTGGCGGGTACGTCCACGGAAAACTGAGACTAACAATGGGAGTCAGGACCACACCATTGTCCACAGATGACAACAGGGTCCAGGTAATTGAAGAATATAAGAACAATGTGATCCAAATGGACATGACGAAGGAGTTGCTGGAGGAAGACGAAGCAGAAATGATGGAGACAAAAGCTGGGTTGACAGAGGTAATCGTAAACATCGAAGGTAAGAACTTTAAAACATTAATAGACACAGGAAGTGAGATATCAGTGATTTCAGAAAATGTAATGGTAGAGTTACAAGGGGTAAATAAACATATTCCATCATTACCAGTTGCGGGTGTAGCAGTAGTGTAGGTAATCGGGGTACGGAGTAAAAGGGTTACTAGACAGGTGCAATTAAATATATACATTAGTGAAACAGAATTTGAAAATACTTTTCTAGTGGTTAAGGGACTGAACTTAGATATAATTTTGGGAAATGATTTTTTGGAAAGAAATAAAGCAGTAATAGATTTTAACAAGAGAATAGTAGAATTTAATAAGGGGAGTGAACCAGTAAGGGTTAATTTTAAGAGGGTATTAGATGAAGTTAAAGTTACGGGAATAAAGTTAATACATAAACGGGTATGCGATGGATATAGAAACAAGAATAAATATATGTCGAGAGAGTGAAAGTGTAGAGAATAAGGAGAGAGAGATGTATGTGAGTGATGAAAGACTATGGGAAAATAGGGCGGATAAATTTTTTAATGAGGGTGGAGTTGTGGGAGTCCCCAACGACAGGAGTTGTGGGCAGTTGTGGAGCATTTTAGAGATGTGTTTGCTGAGTTGCCTGGAAAAGCCAGGGACTATGTATGCGAGTTGAAGGTGCGAGAACACTCACTCTACCTGCAGAGGAGCTATCCAGTGCCGTTTTCGAAGAGGAGAGCAGTGCAAGAGGAATTGGACAGGATGATGGAAGGAGACATTATTGAGAGACCGATATCGCCATTCTCGAATCCATTAGTAGTGGTCATCAAGAAGGATGGAAAGGTAAGGTTGTGTTTAGATGCTAGGAAAATTAACCAAATTATAATACCTGACCGGGAGTCACCGGAACCTATGAGTGAAATTTTCCAGAAATTTAGCGGAGTCAAATATATGACATCTTTAGATTTGACAGCAGGGTACTGGCAAGTTCCATTAGCGCCAGAGAGCTGGAAATATACTGCATTTCTCTTCAATGGTAAGAACTATCAGTTTAAGCGTTTACCATTCGGATTAAACACTAGTGTAGCCAGTTTTATAAAATGTTTAGATATGATACTACAACCTAAGGACTTAGATTTTTTTACTGTGTACGTTGATGACACATTAATAGCATCAAGAACATTCACTGAACATTTAGAACAAATAGAATATGTATTAAATAAATTGCAAAAGGGGGGATTAACAGTTAATTGGGAGAAGTCAAAGTTTCTACAAACTGAGATACATTTTTTAGGTTTTATTATTACTCCAGAGGGTATTTTAGCCAACCCAGATAAAGTAGAAGCTATTATGTGTTTCCCAGAACCTAAAAATATTAAGCAGTTACAAAGCTTTTTGGGATTATGCAACTTTTAACGGAAGTTTCAGAGAAATTATGCGCAGGTAACCTCTAAACTAAGTGCGGTCTTACAAAAGAATAAACACTGGTGATGGGGCGAGGAGGAGTTGTTTTTAATGAAATTAAAGAGAAGTTTATAAAGATGATAATGATGAATCATCCCGATTTTCAGAAAAAAATTTATTTACAGACGGATGCCAGCAACATAGACCTCGGCGCAGAACTATATCAGGAGGGTGAGGATAAGGAACATAGGACCATAGCTTTTGCCAGCCGGACTTTGTTGGCAGCGGAAAGGAACTACACGACAACGGAGAAGGAGTTGCTGAGTATAGTCTTTGTGGTGAGAAAATTCCGTACCTATATTCTAGGGAACCAGACAGTCATTAGGACCGATCACAAGGTGTTGTAATTTTTGAATACTTGCAAATTAACTCATAGCAGATTAACCAGGTGGGTGCTAGCGTTACAAGAATATCACTTTTCATGGGAATACATTAAGGGGACAGATAACAAAGTACCAGACACTCTTTCCAGGGTAGATGTAATAGATAACAAAACAGGGAGGGATCTGAAAGAAATAGAGATTTTTCGATTAACAAGGGAAGACAGAATTTTTGGGGAGGAATTAAGGGAAATTAGAAACATGCAACGATCAGAAAATAAATTGAGTAAAGTAATTGCTAGTTTAGAAGCCGATGTAAATGGATCGGAATATAACACACATTTCCAAATATATCAGGGGATTCTGTTCAAGAAAGCAGAGGCGGGTGAACGTGATTGGAGGTTAATGATACCTGACGAGTTAGCAGATAGAATTATTTGGGATTGTCATGTCAGATATGGACATTTTGGGGCGAAAAAATGTACAAATGTGTTAAAGGAGTCTTGTATTTTTAAGAATACGGAGAGGCGAGTTAGAAGAGTGTTAAGAGTATGCGATTTGTGTCAGAAGTCAAAAGTAGTAAATTATAGGGTTGAAGGGGAAATGAATTATATTAAAGTTGAAAGACCGTTTGATTTAGTTGCTGTAGATTTGTATGGGCCATTGCCTAAAGGTAGAGGTGGGGTAGTGTATGTTTTTGTTGTGTTGGACACTTTTTCTATGTTTGTTAGGTTGTACAGCGTGAAGAGAGCTACAAGCCGGGTGCTAAGTGAAAAA
Organism: Magicicada septendecula; assembly: GCA_034769895.1. Taxonomy (NCBI): domain Eukaryota; kingdom Metazoa; phylum Arthropoda; class Insecta; order Hemiptera; family Cicadidae; genus Magicicada; species Magicicada septendecula. The sequence goes on along the minus strand of CM068367.1, from coordinate 620,013,191 downwards.
ATCACCAAGGACTACATGATTAACGTAGGTAAGCCGAAGGTAATTTTATCCGATCACGGACCCCAGTTCATTAGCGGTAAGTGGAGACAGACTCTTGGCTGGGAAGGCATCATACCCAAGCATACGGCAGTTTACCATCCACAGTCGAACCAGGCAGAGCGGGTAATGCGAGAAATCGGAAGGATCTTCAGGGCGTATTGTCACGCTAAACATACTGAATGGCCTTTGTACGTAAAGAAAGTGGAAAACTGGTTAAATAGTACTACCCACGATTCTACGGGGTTTACACCATACGAACTAATAAAAGGAACCCATCCACCTAGAATACTAGAACAACTTTTCGAATATCCACTGGAAGAAAGGACCATAGACAGGAATGTTACAATCCAGCTCGCAAACGAGAGTCTACTCACCAAAGGGGAGAGGAGAAAGCGGAAACACGACGAAAAGGGTAAGTGGGTTAAATACGAGGTAGGGTACTTAGTGTTGGTAAGGAGACATGATTTGTCTAGTGCACAAGAGAAAGAAATAAAGAAGTTTTTCCTATTATATGAAGGACCCTACGAGATAGTAGAAATAAAGATGAATAATGCCTATGTACTACGCAATCAAACAACACAAGAGATAGTGGGCACGCGGAATGCTACAAATTTGAAATTATATTGGTCAAGGTAAAGAATTTAATTTTAATATGTTATTTTATGTTTTCAGAAGGGACACTCCCCCATTTTCGGGCGGTCACGACCTTACCAGTCCTGGCCATGGGTTTTGGCACTTGGAGGCGGACCATGGTTGGCGGAACTTCCTTCGGGTAGTGAAACGACGATGGTCCGGCTCCATCAAAATTGGTATGGAGTAGAAATTTTCCTATACTATTGAACGGGGAGGGGGACCCATAAGGTACGTGATACAAAATATTTTACACTCAAGGTGCATAGATAAGGTGCACCATACCACGTACCAGCATTGCCTTAGAGTGAATGTATATATTAATGGAGGCTATATTTTAACAAGGCAATGTATTCAATTATAATTTAATAGTGTCATTTGCGAAATGCAAAATCAGCAGATGGCTGCAGTTACAGAGTATTTAAAAAAGATGAGGAGTGGGGGCAGGTAGACGGCGGGTTAGGATAAATGGGAGAATAAAAGGAATAGATTTGGTGTTAAAAGTAGTAAAAAGGGAAAGTGAATTCACATAGTATGTCTACCGAGTCCCTATTCTCTTCCCAGCGGGACCCCTCTTTTCGGGCGGTTACGGCTTCACCAAACTTGGCTAAGAAGGATAAGAATTAGCCTCCAATGTAAATACTTATCAATAGATATAATCTGGAATATTTATAATTTTAAATCTATATCAGTAGTCGTAGTTTTATTTTAAGTAGATAAGTGACCATATATAATTATGAAATTTGTAGTACAAGTTAAGGAAAGTGAAATCTTTGATGTTTACAAGTTAAAAATGTATATGAATCTAAAAGATGTTAAGCATGAAAATCAATTAATAAATAACCACACATATAAGAGTTGACCATCCGTGAATTGTAGTAACGGTGTCAGTGTGAGCCTTATATGTCTTTTGGTAGTTTCCCCAATTTTCGGGCGGTCACGGATTCACCGAACCCTGACCGTGGATTTATGTAAGAAGATTCTACATTGGTGAACATAGAAATAGACCGGGGGGGGGGGGGGGTAAAACAGGGGAAACTACATAACTGTTCGAGTCCCTGTTCAGGCGCCATTTGTGCTAAGTCAAATTATTAAAATACTTATAACATTTAATTTTTTGCTTACCCGCGATAACTCACCTTACAATTCAGCTCCAGAGTTCGTCACATGAACGGCGTAATACAAGTAAGGTTTCAAGGTTATATTAGTAACACACTCGACTCGCATTTATGTAAAACAACTAAAATTTTATTTCATTATCTATACTTTTTTAAATGCATGAATTATTCATCTTACTTTCAAAATTGACATATTACTGCTTCCCCTACCTATTAATAACATAAACATTTATTTCGACATTATAGACTTATTCTAATATAATCATTAATTAATCAAGGCGACCCAGCTTGCCACACACTCTCTTTCATTCAATTTTCCCTCCCCATTATTTTATAGCGCTCTTTTAATTTAAATGAATTATATCGGGAACTTAGTAATCGGTTACTTAACTTTCGGCGTTCCTGTCATCGCCAAGTGCTGCACTAGCAATTAGCAATGAGAGTTCTTCTGTTTCAGCAGAAGACCTCTCAATGGGGGGGGGGTCTTGTAATGGGGCAGAATGAGAGGGTTAATTTTTTATTAAATTTCTTTAATTTTCAATTGTATATCCCAAGCAAAGTGCGACAGTGTTCAAACAATGAACTCAGTGACATAGCTGTTGGAACGAGGTGTTGTAATGGAACGCAATACGATTCCGAGAATCCCAGTGTTGTGTTACGCACTCAAACGCGCAACACCATCAGGTGCGCAGATGACACTACACAGATTGAAACGAAGCCAACCAAAATAGCTAAATTATAAGATTTTGTTCGCCACATGGTTTGAGATGACGGAAGTACCGTGATGACTCCGCCCATCTGAGTCTACGGCCTTGTCAAAATGAAATATCGTCAATGCCTAACGCACATGGACAACACCGTACTTGTGTAGATTGACGAACATTTTGTAGCATGCAGGCTGTGTGTTTCCGTCTTGAACAACCGTTGGAGGTGGGCACTGTGTTAACGCTCTGCCAGTTCGAATGATCACGCTTGCCCGGCCGGGAGCACAAAGAACTCGCGCACATCAAAATTATTTTTTTCTGTAAAAAAAAGTGTCAAACAGCCCTAAAAAAATGAACCGATATCTCAGAATGGAGCCAGCGGAGTGAAGGAAGAAAATTTAAAAGTGTAACGAACTAACGAAACATTCGGACATATAGCTACTGCAGCACTCGGCAATGAGAGGAACGCCGAAAGTTAAGTAACCGATTACTAAGTTCCCGATATAATTCATTTAAATTAAAAGAGCGCTATAAAATAATGGGGAGGGAAAACTGAATGAAAGAGAGTGTGTGGCAAGCTGGGTCGCCTTGATTAATTAATGATTATATTAGAATAAGTCTATAATGTCGAAATAAATGTTTATGTTATTAATAGATAGAGGAAGCAGTAATATGTCAATTTTGAAAGAAAGATGAATAATTCATGCATTTAAAAAAGTATAGATAATGAAATAAAATTTTAGTTGTTTTACATAAATGCAAGTCGAGTGTGTTACTAATATAACCTTGAAACCTTACTTGTATTACGCCGTTCATGTGATGAACTCTGGAGCTGAATTGCAAGGTGAGTTATCGCGGGTAAGCAAAAAATTAAATGTTATAAGTATTTTAATAATTTGACTTAGCACAAATGGCGCACGAACTGAGGACAAGTTTTATAAAGTAAAATTTATATAAAACCACACCTACGGTAAAATATAAGTATGTTTTGGAGGTTGGGTAAATACGTAAATTACGAACAGGTTAAGCGATGTGTAGTATAATTAAGTAAGACATACGATATGAAAAAATATTGAATATATGCAAGATTGGAATTGTGTTATGATTAATTAAATTAATTAGAGTAAATTAACAAATCTCATAAAGAATAAATAATGGCTACTAAAGAAAATGAAATTGATGTAATTGTAGGCGATGAAGCCGAATGTAAATTGATGTATGAAAGCAAAGAAAATATGTTAACTGAATCGGCTGACAAAAGCGATTCAGGTATTCAAACAGAGTCACTGTCAATAAGTGACAGTAATGTAGACGAATCTGTAATAATTAGTGAGGCGGGAGCAAATTCCACTCCTGTAGCAACTAAAACAAAAGAAAAAGAGTATTCAATAAATGATATTTTCAATTTTATGAGAGCAATGTCCGATGATATTAAGCAAAGTGTGAATTAGGGATGTGTCGGTTCTCGGTACCGATTCTCGGTACCACCGGTTCTTGGGGTTAGGTACTGGTATCGAGAACCGGTGCTACAAAGTCGGTACCAGTACTTTTACATGTTTTATCCTTCGTTTTTGCATTAGACCATTTTCATAGTCATTAGATTGTCGGTACTTTTAAAACTTTCACACTGTACAAGGAAAGCGGTTTGGTGATTCGGAAGTACCACGGTGGTGTTATTTAAACACCACAGGTTGTGGTCGGATTCAGCCCAGTCGATGTAAATTTCAAGGAAATCGCAACGCGATGGCTGGAAACACGAAAAAATGCAAAAAACTGAAGCCAAGATTCGTAGGTTAGAGCGTCGCCAACGGAGCACGAGGTGCGTGTCTGACACGGACAGGCAGTTATACAGTGTTTGTATAATGTATGCGTGTGAAAGCAAACAAAGTCAGGTAGGCAAAAGCGTTGCCACAAATAGCACTGCCACAACAAATCTAATCCCCTATTCTGCGAATCGGCAAGCCACATGCTACAATAGCCTCGTGTCTAGACTTCGTGGTAGGAGCAGCAGTTCAGTTGCTTATCTGCATTGTGAGAAGTACACGTTATTAGTTTGTCTTGTGCGAAAAATATTTTACCAGGGACTTTTCAACTCTGTCTAACTTTAAGTTATATATCCATCTTAATTACTGTATTCTGTTAAGTATCTGTAAGGCTATATTCCGCTGTACTACAACATTGTTTATCGCATAATACAAATAAGGAATTTATACGGAAAAAACTACTTAAATTAACCAACAACTTACATAGTTAAAACTGTAGACTAAATATCGGCAAAAACAATATAAATATAAGCTTATTTTAACCGAAAATATCTGTAAATTTTAAAAATGATTTTCTTTTCTTTTGACCTTTTGACATGTAATGGTTATGTTTGTATACAAATGGTAGATTTAGGAATATCGAATTAGTAAATTCTAGTCACCGTTTGCAGATTTTAGTTCCTACTCCTAGATTTAAGGAACGTCTATAGTAAACTTTGGTTTTGCTAGTATCTACAGAATTAAGGAGTCAAAATTCACTAATTTAAGCAGAAATTTTGTAGAATTAAGTAGTTTTATTTTTCCGTATAGGTTATGAAGAAAACTCGTGACGTGCCCTAAATTGGGGAGGTCTCGAGTTCTCAAATTGGTGAGCAAACTTTTCCGTATTAGTGGTTTCAGTTTAGATAAGTTTAATATTTATAATTATTTCGAATTTTAGAATATTTTTAAGAGATGTCATCCCAGGTTTGGAAGTATTTTAAAATTGACGCTGCCGATAATCGGTTTGCCAAATGCAATATCTGCAGTAAATTAATTTTGAGAGGAGGTGGAAGTAAGAGTACTTCAAATTTAATGAAACATTTTAAAACGCATTCTAAAAGTAGCCCGAATGCTCCTACTAATAGAGAGCCAGCCAAAACTCTGAGTATTGGTTTTGAGTCCAGTTACAAGCGACTGCAACCACTGGCACTAAAATATTTGTGCATTCCCCCATCCACTGTGTTCAGCGAGAGACTTTTCAGCATTTCAGGGAATATTTGTGACACCAAACGCAACAGACTAAACCCTCTAAGAGTTAAAATGTTGGTATTTTTGAACAAAAATTTGAAATGTAAATAAGTTTTTTACTTTAATGTCATTTTATAGGTCTACTCCACAATTAAACGCATTTTAGAATTAATTTTGTTGATGTTTTTCTTTTCCGTCTAGCCCTAAAATACATTTTTAATTTTTGTTTTTAGGTACCGGTACCGAGAATCGGGAATCGATTCTTATGGAATCGGTACTGGTACCGGGATCAGAAAAATTTGGTACCGACACATCCCTGGTGTGAATATTCGTTTCGATAGTAGTGATGAAAAATTCGATAAAATAGATCATCGTTTTGACGTTCAAAATAGCAATTTTAATGAGAAATTAAATGAACAAAATAATAAATTTGACGCTAGATTTGAAGAACAAAGTGATAAAATTAAAAATAATTTTACTGAAAAGTTGAATGAAATCAGAGATGAAATTAAACAACAGAATTTTAATTTTAGTAAGCAAGTAGATGAAATTAATACACGTTGTGACGGTATTAAAGAGCAGATATTAGAATCAGTAGATGGTAAGTTCAGTGAAAAAATTTGTGAAATCACAGAAAATATTGAAAGTAAAATAAATGACGTAAATGAAAAAATGACAGACAAAATTAGAACTCAAGTCAAAGAGCAGTATGTAGAGATAGAAAGTAAATGTATAAATAAGATTAATGAACATAATAACGACATAGAAATTAAAATAATGGAGGTAGAAAATGTGTGTAAACAATCTATGCAAGAGAGTATGGGGGCTATGAGTAGACATAACCTTCAATACAAAATTAAAAATGATAATAAATTAAAAATAACTGAGCAAGACATAATAGAAATTAAAAATGAGTTACATGTGGCTGCAAGCCAAAATTTAAATAGTGTTGCGGAGCGAGTATTGTATACTCGCAAAGCAAAAGATGATATAGAACTTGAACAATTTAATTGTGACAACCGTAGAGTACACCCGATGCAATTTCTGAGTAGGGTAAGGGAATTTAACCGGTTTAATAGTAGTAGTTGGGAGATTAAATTGTTAAAGATTTTAAAGTGTTTTAAGGGTAGTTCTGAAATATGGGCAGAGGTACATAATACAGAGTGGAGTAGTTATGAAAAGTTCGAAGTAGCGTTTAGGAATAAATATTGGTCCGAAGAAAATCAGGAAATTTTACGTAGTCAAATCATGGGAACTGGGAATTTCGGGAGAATAAACAACCACCTAACCATATACGTAATGAAAATATTTAATGAAGCAAAGTACCTAGAACCGCCGTTGCCGTTCCGGTCATTTGTTAGACATATTAACATATTAGTAAACACCTGCCAAGAGAAGTACAGATTACTTTAATGACGAGAGAGATAGTAGATATAAACGAACTGGAAAATATGTTAGATGTATTACAAAATATTGGGGAACGCGAAGTAGGGAGGCGTCCAAATCCACCAGCGGCACCTAATAACGAAAATTATCATCAGTATAGGGGAACACCAAACTCTTATAGAGGGACGAGGGGAAGTAATAATCATAACTTTAGAGACGGGATGTGGAAATGTTTAAATTGTGAATACGAGAATTATGCTATCTGAACAGTATGTTACAGACGCAACAAAGCACGGGATTGTCAACGGGGCAACGTGGCCCCGAATCACAATAATCAACAACAACGAGGAGGAGGTAACGACAGAGGAGGTGGACATGCGACGAGAGGTAGAGGAGGATACAACCAGGCTGTGGCGGGTACGTCCACGGAAAACTGAGACTAACAATGGGAGTCAGGACCACACCATTGTCCACAGATGACAACAGGGTCCAGGTAATTGAAGAATATAAGAACAATGTGATCCAAATGGACATGACGAAGGAGTTGCTGGAGGAAGACGAAGCAGAAATGATGGAGACAAAAGCTGGGTTGACAGAGGTAATCGTAAACATCGAAGGTAAGAACTTTAACACATTAATAGACACAGGAAGTGAGATATCAGTGATTTCAGAAAATGTAATGGTAGAGTTACAAGGGGTAAATAAACATATTCCATCATTACCAGTTGCGGGTGTAGCAGTAGTGTAGGTAATCGGGGTACGGAGTAAAAGGGTTACTAGACAGGTGCAATTAAATATTGTAGCGCAACAAAAATGATAGCATTTATGTTACATAAAAGAAGATTCACAGATTGATAAATAAATTGATACTTAATCCCATAATAGAACAGAGACCCAATTATGACAATGATAATCATAGACAAAATTAAATAAGAATGCAAGGTAGTGTTGAATAGAATAAACGAACCTGTAAAATAAATAATAGCTAATGATATATGTTTAATGAAAAACAAAACAGAAAAATGAAACAATGACTTAATTTATGGTAATAACAGATAAGAATTTTGTGTTAAAAAAGTATTATATTATAACAAAAATGTTATGATAAAGTTTATGTGATGTTATATCAAATATGTGTTGAGTTCATGAAAAATAATGAAACAAATAGTGTTATTCAATGACTGTCATAGAATGAAGTGTGAGGGCAGTTAACCAATGTTCATAAGTTCGAATTTTGTTGTATGTGATCAAGAGATCAATATAAATTTGTTATTAGATGTAGAAAAATAATTGTTTATACAAATGTTAATAATTAAGTTTTGATTGTATGTACGAATTTATATAAAAGGGACTATAGATGCCTAACAGACATAACCACAGGTAGATCAATTTACAATAAAAGGCCTAACAGCCAAAAATCCTAAATAAACACTTATAACTTAAAGGTTAGATGCATCAATTAATAATAATTAATAAATGCACTATGAAGAGCTAGAAAGAAGAAAAAACATTAAGTTAATAATAATATTTAATAAAATTTATACAAATTATAATAATACCATAATGCCATAATATCGATTGGTAAAAAATAATATCGAAGGTGGATTAAATATAATAAAAAAGGAAAAAACGGAATTATATCAAAAAACCAGTAGAAGATGTGTATGAAATAATAAACCAGCTATCGGTAAAATTACATTCCGATAGGACAGCAAATTAACAAAGAATAGACAAAAAAATATATGAAAGAAACACTATATAGTCAAAACATGTGGAAGCGGAAATTAATATAGGTTGCTAGGGAAAAAATTAAGAAGAAGGTTGTTGATTTATAAAATAAGAAGAATTGCTTTTGGAAAAAACTGAACGTGATGATTTAAAAAACCCAAGAAGAATATATTGAATCGTAATATTCGAAATCAAGAGATACGATTATAAAAAAGATAAAATTCCAATGACAATACTTACATCTATCACTAACACAGATTAATAAAATAACGATACATTATGAAATAATAATCGAAAAGAAATCACTGAATTATACAAGAAGGAACTTGGACTGTCCCATGTCCGAAGGGAATTGATGAAATAGTAATCAAATATAAAGAGTTAACAATAACACAACTCATAATATTCACAACGCCAGAAATTATAACCTTGCAAATACACGGAACAACACTAACTGCTTCAACCGAAGGAAGAACCTATTTGGATCCTGGCGGTGTAGAAGAAACATCCATCGGGCTGTAAAACAAGTCAGAAGCTGTATTCCGAAGTGGACAGGACAAGAATTACTTTTATTAAACTGAAGAAAGAAAACTGTACTTCATAATTGACCAGAACAACGAATTTAGCGATCAACCGCCTACGTGATTTGCTTCGTTAGAGACTGGTAAAGTTATATTATATTAATCATACTAAATACACAACACATAATTTTTGTAAATCTTGCATTCTTATTATGTATTTTTAGTCTTCCCCACAGTTACAAGAACCTTCACACCCTGAAATAAATAAAATACAAATCAAATATAATATATAACCAAATATAAACAAAGGATTAAATAATCAACAATCGATACCTGAATCTATAGTCCCAACATATATTAATTGGAATATATCTTAGTTAATGTGAATTGATAAACAAATAAAGAACCTTTATATATTTGTCAAACCTTGTTATTTGGAGTATGGTTTAGTGAACTGGAACAAAAGTAACTGAATAAGTAGAGAATAAATGGTTAATATAAACATCGAATAACCTATAAGTTTCGTTGAGCCGATACTACAGCGCTTATAGCGGAATTATCTGACACCAAAGAGGGAGCGTAAAAATATAAAATTAGACAGAACTCTCTTCAAGGCATAATAGGGTTGGATGAAATTGTAGAATAAATCTTAAGTTATTTAAGTTCTAGGCACACTAACACTGATAATTATTAAAGAGTTAAGTTAACATTAATTGAGTACATCCATATATTCCACAACTCCAAATATTTCCGAGAATTTATACAATTAAATTAATAGAACACAATCGACAAATACAACAGTGGGTTATTTAAGGAGAGGAAACCACGTGTAAGTACAAATTGGCTTCCATCGCGGGGCTTGAACAGTATCGGCCACACACGGTATAAGTACAAATTGGCGCTCAACTTGTGTAGGGCTTAAGTTAAGTAACTATAAGTATAATAATATTACTTAACCAGAGCAGGCAACTGTGGGAGAGTAAATATGCATACCAGAGGTAGATCAAGGATTAGGGCAGGAGAAACGGAGAAGGAAATAGACGCACAAGAACAGGAAATAGAACTAATAACAGACAGTGAAATGGAACAACAGACAGACGAAATAGCGGAAAATGAAATTATTGTGGACAAGGAGAGGGAACCAGTGGAAGAAGATGCCCAAGGGGACCAAATAGATAAAACTGGAGCCAGAGAAGTACCCAGTTGGCAGGAGATGATGAAATTTATGACAGAACAATTTAGGAAAACAAATGAGGAAAATAAGGAAAACTTAAGGGAACAATTTAGGAAACAGGATGAAAACTCAAAGAGGCTGGAGGAAAAATACGATAAAACAAATGAGGAAAATAAAGAAACCTCAAAACAAATGAACGAAAGACTAAACCAAATTCACGAAAGGTTAGATAGGAATGATGAGGGTGTAAAACAAATGAAGGAAGACATCCTACAAATACATGAAGAGAATTTAAGGCAGATTAATGAAAAAATTGAAAATCTTCATGTGACAATTAACCAGAAGGTGGACCAAAATAATGAGCAAAGACAATTAGAAATAGCCAAAACAAATGAAGGGTTAGAAAAAACTAACGAAACAATAGTACAGATTCGTGTAGAATTACAGAATAAAATTAATGACACAAAAATTGAGAATAAAACATTGGTTGAAGAAATCCAGAAGGAAACTGTTGAAAAATGTGAGCAAATTAAAAACGAAGTACAACAGGTACGGGAAGAGAATAAGGAAGGTATTAAGCAAATACAGACAGACATGGGCGAACGACTCGAAAGGGTCTATGGCAATTTAAATAATATGGAAGGTCAAATCAATACCAATAAAAATAAAATAGAAGAGATTAGTAGGCGTGAATTACAATTACAGGAGGAAGTAGATTCATGGCGGGATAGGACATGCCAAAATAGTCATACAAATAACCATGAGAACAGAGAATCGATTAATTTTCGTAATTATAAGCGCAATCCTATGGAATTTTTAAAGAGATTGGATGAGGTGATCATAAGGAATAGAGAGAATCGCTGGAGTATTATACGAAGCATGATTGATGAAACGTTTAAAGATACTTATGATAATTGGTGGACAGCGGTGCGCCCGGATATACTGGACATGACTGAGTTCAAAAAACAATTTAAGGAGAAGTATTGGTCGGAATCGACCCAGAACATGATTAGGAATAATTTGAGTAACGGTCGATACGAAACAAATGTAGGCCAGTCCCCTACTTTATACTTTTTAGGAAAAGTATGTATGGCGCGGAACTTAGAGCCCCGAATTCCCGAAGAATGTTTGGTAATACAACTATCCTATCGTTACGAGGAAGGGATAAAAAATGCGCGTATGTGTAGTCAAATCAAAACGATTCCAGCCATGGCCAAATTCTTGGAGAATTATGAACACGAGAACCAATACCAGAGAAATAGAATGCTAAATCATAAATATCAGAGGTATGATAATAACGCGCCACCAGCCAATTCTCATAATAACGATCGCAATCGACCTGCGCATAACGTTAATACTAATAGAACACAAAATGAAAACACGAATAATAATTCCAGAAACTATAATTATCGCGGCAATAACAATTACAATTATCGTGATAGTCGCAATAATAGAGGAGATGGGGACAGACGACCCAATAATTATAGACATAACGTCAACTATATTTACTCCAGACCTCAAGGTAATCAGCGTCGATACTACCCAAGGAGTCACCGATATGACAACCATTATGACCAATCTCGGCATGAAGACAACTACCCACATGATGGAAATTATAGGATAGCAGAACATAATATGGAGAATCCCACGGAAACAGTACAAAACCAACACAGTAATCAGAATGAAAATAGAGAAGAGGGAGTAAGCCCTCATTTAAACTAATAGAGGCAGTGAAAATGAATGAATACCCGTCACTGAACCGTAATCTTGGGGAACAACAATTAATAAATAAAATTAAGTGTAATCATAAAATAACCATAATTAATAACCACTATTTAAATAATATCAGGGAAGATTTGTTAGAAGAGGATCAGAAACATGTAAACAGTAATAGTAATAACGAAATCATATATATATCAGCAAATTTAAATGGGTAAAATCTACCATAATGATAGACACTGGATCTAACATATCATTGATAGACAATATTGAACTTGAAAGAATCCAGTGAGAAGTCCAGTTACCCATACCGACTTTACCCGTCAATAATGTGATAATTATCGGAGCCACTGGGAGACAAAATAAAACAGTCAAAAAACAAGTATCACTCGATCTTACCAATAACAATATGACCCTACCAATAGGATTCTTGGTCGCAACGGGACTACCATTTAATGTATTGATTGGATGCGATGTGTTGCGCCAGCATTCCGCAATAATTGACTTGCATAAAGGTACAATATCTTTAACATCCGAAGGAGGATTATGGACAGCCGAATTAATCAACACTAATCAAACCGGTCCAGTTAACACCAAATGTGGAGCCATAAAAAGCTATTTCTGTAAGAAGAATAAATTACCAGAGATCATTCAATATGAAGACGATGATCCTAACCTATGGCAGAGTAAGTTGGAAGATATTCGAGAATTCCAAAGGGAAAAAACTTATAAACAAATAAGTAAGGTACAGGCCGAAAATTTAATTCAAATATATAATAAATACAGACATGTGTTCTCCAATGCTCCAGGTAAAGTAAAAGGATATCAATGTATAATAAATTTTAAAGAACCGGTGAACTTTCGCAGAAAGTCATACCCAATTGCTTACTCTATAAAAAACGAGGTCCGGAACGAGATTAACCGTATGATGCAAGATGACATAATAGAATATAGTCAATCACCATATACCAGTCCCATAGTAGCAGTCCCGAAAAAGAACGGAAAGGTGAGAAGTTGCCTGGACGCTGGGGAAATAAATAAAATGATCGTCAATGATAGGACTTCACCAGGCGAAATAGAAGAAATTTTAAAGAAATTCCACGGTATTAAATACATTAGCACTTGGGATACGGTATGTGGATACTGGCAGGTCGAACTACACCCAGACAGTAGAAAATACATGGCGTTCCTTTGTGACGGAAGGAACTATCAATTTAAAAGGCTACCTTTCGAACTAATTAATTCGGTTGCAATATTTGTGAAATGTATGGACAAGGTATTGGGACAAGAAACACTGCAGTTCACTACGGTCTATGTAGATGATTTACTTATAACTTCTTCACATTGGGATGAACATTGCGAGCGGGTGGAACAGGTACTAATTGGGATGAACATTGCGAGCGGGTGGAACAGGTACTAAGAAAATTATCTGAGAACAACATAACACTTAAGCTAAATAAATCTAAATTTATTGCCAATCAAGTAAAGTTTTTAGGTTTCAATTTGTCTGAGGAGGGTATCACACCTTCAACAGAAAAAGTAGAAGCAATCCAAATGTTTCCTACTCCAAAAAATAGAAAACAGCTACAATCTTTTCTTGGAATTTGCAACTATTACCGTAAATTCCAAGATAATTATTCAGAAGTGACTGCCAAGTTTCAGAAACAATTATCATCTAAAGACAAGTGGGCATGGGGACCAGAACAAGATAAAATTCTGCATTTGATCAAGAAGAAATTTTTAGAAACAGTTATGTTGTACCACCCTGATTTTAACAAACGCTTTTATTTAAATTGTGATGCAAGCAATGTTAGCTTAGGGGCTACCCTATATCAAGAAGATAAAGAAGGACATCATATGGTAATCAGCTTCGCCAGCAGAGTGCTTAACAGCTGCGAACGCAATTACAACGTTACCGAGAAAGAGCTGCTAAGCGTAGTGTACGCATGCAATAAATGTAGAACCTATATACTCGGGTACCCAGTGACCGTAAGAAGTGACCATAAATCAATTTCCTTTCTAAAAAGATGTAAACTTAGTCACGGCCGGCTAACTAGATGGGTCCTTGCCTTGCAAGAGTATTGCATTGATTGGGAATATATACCTGGAAGAAAGAATATAGCAACCGATATCTTGTCCCGAATAAACATACAAGATCAATCATTTGAAGGAGAAAAGGAAGAGATAGCAAAGGTGTACCATGTCATTAAGAGTCGGAAGGATCTGGAGATGATTGTCAATGAAATTAGTCAACACCAAAAATCGGATCCCAAATTAATAAACATACGCCAGAAGATACAAAATGCTGATGAAGTTATTACTAAATATTACTGTATACATGATGACCGATTATTTATTAAGGTTACTCCTAAACAAATAAACTGGAAACTAGTAATTCCCACAACTGTGGAAAACAAATTAATATTGGATTACCATGAACGATATGGACACATGGGAGCCATGAAAATCGTCAAAGCCCTAGAAGAACAAATGTACATAAAAAATTTGACCAGAAAGGTACAAAAATCTGTACAGACATGTCACATCTGCCAGATGGTTAAACATAATAATGAGAAGAAGGAGGGAGTCATGATCCCAATAACATCCAAATATAAGCTGGAGAAGGTATTTCTAGATATATGTGGGCCTTTCCCACGCAGTGGAGGAAATCACAGATACAAATTCATCATAATTATTTTTGATCATTTTTCCAAATACACTAAACTTTATGCTATTAGCAGAGCCACTACCAAGAAAATTCTGGAAATAGTCATCAGACGGTACATAACAGAGGTTGGCAAACCGTCATCTATTATCACTGATCATGGTACGCAATTTAAGGGCTATAAATGGAGAAATAATCTGTTAAAACACAACATTAGAACATATAAGACTTCAGTTTATCACCCCAGCAGTAATCCGGCAGAACGTGTATTGAGGGAAGTTGGCAGAATACTTGTCAGTAACCGAAGAATTTTTAAATATATCTTACCACCAGTCTATTGAAAATACCCCATATACTGTTATGTTTGAAAGGCTTCCACCTAGAGAAATCCAAGATATTATAAACTTTCCAAATAATCCAGAATATCAATTTGAAACAATTAAATTTTATAACCGAGTTATGGAAAAGACGGAAATGAAGAGAAGAAAATATGAAAAGAATAACCCAAAACCAATTAAGTACCAAGTGGGTGAGAAAATATTAATAAGAAACAGGGAGCTACCAAGTACTCTAGAAGGAATAACTAAAAAATTATTATTATTATATACTGGGCCCTATGTGATAACAAAAAATAATAATAACAATACGTATGAAATAATGAACCCTATCACGAAAAGGATTAAGGGAACGTACAACCAAGAGTCCATAAAGAAATATAATGAATAAATTCTAAAATGAAGTAAGGACAACTTACTACCTTATATTTGAACAACTTCTGTATTAACAAAAAAGAAAAAGAATTTATATAAATGAATAAATTCTAAAAAATAATAAGAACAACTTATTACCAATCTTGAAGAAAAATACTTGGAACTTAAAAATAATTTGAGTTGAATACTACCACTAAATTCTGAAATACAATAAGAACAACGTATTATCGATTTTGAAGAAAACAAGAATTATTGTTAAATTTTATAAAGAAATAATGTGTATAATGAATAACAAACCCCAAGATTACAGAAGAAACGATAATTATTATTATTATGTGTATAAAGAAATAGTGTGAATAATGAAGAATGAACCCCAAGATAAAAGTTATTATCTCAAACCTACTTATCCAAAATAAAGAAGAAAAAAAAAAATCATATGACTAAAATACATACTACATTGCCACATGATGGAACAATCTCAGTAAACGATTGAATGTAACTAATATAATGTTAAAGAAGACAAGAAGGAAAGAGTATTTATGAACATAATTCATTAAAAAATAAACAGCCAAAATAGTGAAATACGATAAGAAGAAGAATAATTAAGTATAAGGAATATATTTAGTAAGAAATACAATTATAATGATCAACACACAACAACTGATTAAAAAATATTGAGATCAGAGGAAAAAAAAAACAGACGAAGAAGATACTTAACATTACAATCTCAACAAAAATGAAAACAAAAATGATTACAATTGATAACTGTCAAAGTCAATATTAACGAATGTTTAAGGAATTAAAATGGAACTACGAAATATGAAGAATAGTAATGAAAAAAATATAAATGCAACAAAGAAAAAATCTTTTCCCAAATATTTATTATTAAATGATTAAAGAGATTATTAGGAGACTATTATTATATTTTATAGCTGACTGTAGATGAATTCCAGCAGTACTATATTAAGATGTAGTGTGGGCAGCAGAGTATGAAGCCAAACAGTGCCTCTCTGAACTGTACCAACGCATGTGTTAGGGATTGTTAGGGAAATTAAATATTTAAGGAATATTAGAATAGTTGCAAAAATAAATTCAGTTTCCAAAGGAATAGGACGAAGAAAACAGAAAGAAGCGTGTTGACAGAAGAATAATTGAAAAATGCAGTAATTATAGTAATTATAAATAGGAGAGATGTATCACTAATGTATGATTCACTAATGTATCAGTGAATAGTGTAGTCAGTTACCAACAAATAATGTTGTAATAAAATAATATATCTAAGGTGTTAAGATGAGACGATGATGCCTCACGTTGCGAGCGTCAATTTGTAAAGAAACCAATATGTGCCGGTACTAGCGAAAATGTCCGTCTTATTCAAACCCCACTGTTGTAATCAATGTAGTAACGAACTGCTTGTTAATTATGTGAGGACGTATGTAATAATGTATGATACCAGCTGGAGACGTCAAATTATAAAGAGATCTTGTCTATGAGTGTAATTAGTTATAAGAGACTCCGGTGTAACAAACGCCAAGTAGTACGTTGTAGGTGGCGATTCGTAACAATTAAAATGCTGTTACCTGGTTTAATTAATATGTTATTAACTAATATACCTTGCGGTTGTGACCAGTGAAACCCTCAGAACACAGATTATTAAGTCCACAAACTTAGAATTATATTCCTGAATTTATAATGGTAGTATTCTGTAGACTTAATTTAATTCTCAGTGGTTGTTTAATATGAGCAATATATATGGAGTATTTACTGAATGTAAGTGGTTTTTGTCTCAACCCTAGTCCCTCAACGATAAAAATTTCATTCAAATTTAGTATGGCAAAACCCGTTAGTTCAGCAATCTCCCGTCTCACCAGCTGCAAACTTGGAGCGCTGTTATTATAAATAAGTGTGCGTATAGGTTAGTTATTCTGAGTGTTTGTATCAATCTGTTAATAAATTATTACGCCAATTACATATAGTATTTTCTCTGCAATGATTAAAACGTTATCTCATACAACAAATGTACTTTATTTATTTTTCTCTGGTATTTAACCAGTTACGTTGTCTCAGACAAACAATAAGACAATACAATCGACTATCCCAACATGTATCGATTCTTAATTATTCGAATTCTAAAAAGAAAAACATATATACTTTGAAAATAATGACAAATAATTCTTATACCAGGGTTCGTGTAGTTCTTTGAACCATTAGTAAGGCCAGGTAAAACGCATAATTAAGGTTGTTCAATTTACAAAAAGAATAAAATTATTTACTTAAAATACAATGATATGAAAATAATTTGTTTTTTTACCCAAGCGGCGAAAGCTTCATTAGGCGGTGAATGTTTGTCAACTACGATCAAAATGTAGGTTATATCGTCTTCACCCAGTAAAACTGCTCTGGTCTTCAATGAATGGATGATGATAATCCCACGGGAACTCTGGTGCTTCGAGTCTTCTTTTGCGTCTTCACAATTCTTGGTCCCAACGAACTGGAATCAGGATCTCAGCTTACGCTGTCAATGAAGGTTATTTCGTCAATCGAATCTTCTGTATTTCCAAATATTTCCGTTAATTCAGGCTTCAACTCTTTATTGGTCTTCAATTTATAGCATGAATTGGTTTGATACCAAATTCAGCAGAATTGTTTAGTGAATGAGGTGAGACGCTTTCAGTTCTTTTTTATTGTATTCATTGATAATTTATAGGGTTATTTAATTTGTATGATTCATTAACATTCCAGTATAATTGTTTTGCAAAAATGTTTTTTTTCAATTTGGATATATATTTTCTTTATATTTATTCATATATTTTAAATATATCGGTTCATTTCAACCTAATCGCTTGTAACAATCAGTACCATCTATATCAAAATCAACAAGTTACTAAAAATCAGTTGCCTTAACAACCAGGTTTTCTATATATCCTTGAGCCGGCATTATAGAATATTACTACTCCTTTCCAATAAAATACTCCATGCTTGGATTAATATTGAATCACATAAAATTCTCCCCTAACCTTCCTTATTAAACAGTAAATGTTTTACTAGAGTTTCGTTGGACTGGGTTTACTAAAAAGGTATTAATTTCCTTTCACTAATATGGAATTTAGGCCTATAGATTCATTTACAACCATTATAACATTATTTGGTTTTTAACTTAATTTTCTTTTTACCTGACCTACTGTACAATTAATTATTGATTACATAGTTAATTACATGAATTTCAATTTACTGGTGGTTATTTGTTTTTACATTAATCAATTGGTTCTGGAACCCTTTATTAATTTATGACATAATTGTCAGAACTACTTGTTAGACTTGAAACACTGGTCACACTCCTGATCCAGTTTATAAACATTAATTAGAACAACAGTATCTTTCAATTTTATACAATACTGACAACTTAGTACCGTGCCTAACATTGGTAACTATATTGTGCTGTATAAAAACAAATCTAATATAAAATATAAACATAATTATTGAGTAAGTATTATTATCAAACAACATCATTTCATTTTTAACACATTCAACATACAATATAAATATTCTGTAGACCTTAACATGTCACAGTACAAAACAAACATTTCATTACATCCAATCATTCATTGGTCTGGCTCTTTTACATTTAATATTAGTCATTACCTCCTTTTTACTTGAGGTCCTTCTCAAACATATGAACTATCGAACAACCTTAAGTCAGGGTATGGTCTTTGACCATATTTCATTCAGTCTTTTATGTAACGTTGGGGAACCTCAACTATGTTGCGTTACATAACACCCCCCCTTCGAAATAAGTTTATTTTGGTATAAACAAAGTTTAGCAAGAAATAAACTTCTAATTTGTATCTGGCCAATTGGTTTCCTATTTATAGTACTTTTATATTTCCCAATTATTCGTTGTTTTATTATCATTTCTTCGTTCCTTCTTAAAGTCAATTATTTCCCAAGTTTAAATCTTATTTCTATAATCATTCTTGTGACATTCTTCATTAATTATACATTTTGGATCTGGTTTTATTTAATTCTCTATATTTATTTGTGAGTTTTCCCTCTAATATTTAATTTTCCTAAACCTCCCTAACATTATAACTGGAATCGAATCGGTGGTGCTCTATCGGCTAACCAATTACCGTCGTCCGTTACATACTTTCTGGGATCAGAGGAACATCATCTCTGCCCAGTCAAATGATTGCTGGAATATTCTACAGTCAATCTTCATTAATAAACCTCGTAAGGTAGTCATCATGTGACCTTCAATAAAATAATAAATAATAATCATATTCTAGGGATTATTCACTGTACTTTAACTCAGATCATATTATTTCTTCATATTAATTCTTCCTTCTATTATACACTTTTTCTCTCCAATACTTGGCTATTTTATTGACATTTATTAATTGGGTTTTGTTTACGGATAATTCTTAACCATTAGTTTTTTTTTTTTTCTTTTCTTGTGATCCTTTTGATGGTTCCATTTTGGCTTCTTCATTCTCTTGTCTTCATTGGCTCATATTCCTTTGTGATCAATACAGCTGGTTATGAGATTTTGGTCAGTACTATACATTACATTATGTAGCTATATTCTTCTGGCACAATCATTATTATTTCTTTTACATTCAAAATTATATTTCTCGCTATTATATTATATCAGATAAACTCATTTCGTCTTCTGGTTTTGATGATTTTTATTAGGTTGAATTAGTGTAAAATATTTTTTTTCTTTCATATCAGTTTAAATCAATTTCTTCTAAATTGTATAGTAAGGTGTTCTTACTTATTTTTCGACTTTGGTTGTTCTTTTTATCTTCAAAATTCTCTTTCTTATATAATTCATAAATTGTTTTCTTAGATACTTGTTTGTAAGTTGAGCTTACTTCATTTTTTGAATTTTGGGGTATTTATTCTCTTTATTTTAAATCATACTGTTTCTGAATAATTATGAGTAAGTTGTTCTTACATCCTTTGGAATTTTGGGTTTTTTAGTTTCTTCATTTTAAATTGTATTGTTCGAAATAACATGAGTAAGTTGTCCTTACATACTTTTAGAATTTTGTGGTTTTAGTCTCTTCATGTATTCCATCTGTCGGCCGTGTCTTCTTCTTCATTTATTTCTTGTCTTATATCCTGGGATGTACTGGGTCGGTGGCCATCTCCTCTTAGGGGAATCCAGCGTTCTGGTGGGTTCTGTTGATTATAAATTATTCGGACATTCCTAGATGGATCGTCCCTTCTTTGGTTCTCGCTTCCGGATCTGGATTCTCCGATGTTATTGCTCCGTTGTAAACACTCATTATCATTCTCCCCTTGGTGTTGATCACTCCTTGGACCATTCTCTTCGGCCCTTATAAAATTTACCATTGGTCTGGAAACCCGTAATGGACGATCCTCTTCGTAGTTAACCCGGCGGTAGTCCTCCTGACTCCGACTTCTGCCCCTATTAGTTCTAGTCTCCCTTCTATCGTTATTACTGTACTGGTTCCAATCGGTGTCCCTATCAAAACTTCGACGTCCTTGGTAGTATGTCCTCCCATTATAATTGTCGTACGCCCCCACATAATTAACTCTTCTGTAGTTTTGGTTTTGGTTATTCGGGTTACGGTTGCTGTTATCATAATTTCGGTTGTTCGTGTTCCGATTCTGGTAATTTGGGTTATACGACCGGTTATATTGGTTGTTCGGAATATTCTGTTTATTCCCGTAATTGTTTCCGTTGTTCCTTGGGCTGTTATTGTTATTTTGCCGTTGGTATGCCTCATTACCATAATTACCAGGCCTGCCATTATAGTTCGTCCGGTTATTCGCCTCATGACTGTTATGGTTATTGTTTCTATTGTTATAGTCTGGGAAATCCCTGTTCCCGTACTGGTCGTTTCTCTGACGACTCCTTCGATAGTGTACTTCACGCTCGTGCTCTTCTAATAGCGTTGACATGGCCTGTATAGTTTTTATTTGTCCACCCGATCGTGCTATTGACATACCGTTATCATAGTGATATGCTAACCTGGTGACGAGAATTTCCTCTGGGATTTTTGGTTCAAGATGTCTTGCCAAACATACTTTTCCCAGGAAGTAGGCGGTAAGTGTTGTTCCCCTGCTGGCGTCATATCTTCCATAACTGATGCTCTCCCTCACTACGTTCTGGGTGGCGTCTGACCAGTATCTGGCTTTAAAAGCTATTTTAAATTCTTCGTAGCTTCGTATCTCGTGCCTGGTGGCTGTCCACCAGTTATCATAAGTTTCTTTAAAATGATCGTCTAAATAACGACGAATTATTGGCCACCTGTTTTCACCGGTTCTCATAATTTGTTCGCCGACCCGTTCCAAGAATTCCATTGGATTTCTCCTGTATGTCTTAAAGTTGATGGTCTCCCATTCTTCGCAGTAGAAGATGTGTATGAAATAATAAACCAGCTATCGGTAAAATTACATTCCGATAGGACAGCAAATTAACAAAGAATAGACAAAAAAATATATGAAAGAAACACTATATAGTCAAAACATGTGGAAGTGGAAATTAATATAGGTTGCTAGGGAAAAAATTAAGAAGAAGGTTGTTGATTTATAAAATAAGAAGAATTGCTTTTGGAAAAAACTGAACGTGATGATTTAAAAAACCCAAGAAGAATATATTGAATCGTAATATTCGAAATCAAGAGATACGATTATAAAAAAGATAAAATTCCAATGACAATACTTACATCTATCACTAACACAGATTAATAAAATAACGATACATTATGAAATAATAATCGAAAAGAAATCACTGAATTATACAAGAAGGAACTTGGACTGTCCCATGTCCGAAGGGAATTGATGAAATAGTAATCAAATATAAAGAGTTAACAATAACACAACTCATAATATTCACAACACCAGAAATTATAACCTTGCAAATACACGGAACAACACTAACTGCTTCAACCGAAGGAAGAACCTATTTGGATCCTGGCGGTGTAGAAGAAACATCCATCGGGCTGTAAAACAAGTCAGAAGCTGTATTCCGAAGTGGACAGGACAAGAATTACTTTTATTAAACTGAAGAAAGAAAACTGTACTTCATAATTGACCAGAACAACGAATTTAGCGATCAACCGCCTACGTGATTTGCTTCGTTAGAGACTGGTAAAGTTATATTATATTAATCATACTAAATACACAACACATAATTTTTGTAAATCTTGCATTCTTATTATGTATTTTTAGTCTTCCCCACAGTTACAAGAACCTTCACACCCTGAAATAAATAAAATACAAATCAAATATAATATATAACCAAATATAAACAAAGGATTAAATAATCAACAATCGATACCTGAATCTATAGTCCCAACATATATTAATTGGAATATATCTTAGTTAATGTGAATTGATAAACAAATAAAGAACCTTTATATATTTGTCAAACCTTGTTATTTGGAGTATGGTTTAGTGAACTGGAACAAAAGTAACTGAATAAGTAGAGAATAAATGGTTAATATAAACATCGAATAACCTATAAGTTTCGTTGAGCCGATACTACAGCGCTTATAGCGGAATTATCTGACACCAAAGAGGGAGCGTAAAAATATAAAATTAGACAGAACTCTCTTCAAGGCATAATAGGGTTGGATGAAATTGTAGAATAAATCTTAAGTTATTTAAGTTCTAGGCACACTAACACTGATAATTATTAAAGAGTTAAGTTAACATTAATTGAGTACATCCATATATTCCACAACTCCAAATATTTCCGAGAATTTATACAATTAAATTAATAGAACACAATCGACAAATACAACAGTGGGTTATTTAAGGAGAGGAAACCACGTGTAAGTACAAATTGGCTTCCATCGCGGGGCTTGAACAGTATCGGCCACACACGGTATAAGTACAATATATACATTAGTGAAACAGAATTTGAAAATACTTTTCTAGTGGTTAAGGGATTGAACTTAGATATAATTTTGGGAAATGATTTTTTGGAAAGAAATAAAGCAGTAATAGATTTTAACAAGAGAATAGTAGAATTTAATAAGGGGAGTGAACCAGTAAG
Organism: Magicicada septendecula; assembly: GCA_034769895.1. Classification (NCBI taxonomy): domain Eukaryota; kingdom Metazoa; phylum Arthropoda; class Insecta; order Hemiptera; family Cicadidae; genus Magicicada; species Magicicada septendecula. The sequence continues at coordinate 619,989,772 of CM068367.1, read as the reverse complement.
GGTTAATTTTAAGAGGGTATTAGATGAAGTTAAAGTTACGGGAATAAAGTTAATACATAAACGAGTATGCGATGGATATAGAAACAAGAATAAATATATGTCGAGAGAGTGAAAGTGTAGAGAATGAGGAGAGAGAGATGTATGTGAGTGATGAAAGACTATGGGAAAATAGGGCGGATAAATTTTTTAATGAGGGTTGAGTTGTGGGAGTCCCCAACGACAGGAGTTGTGGGCAGTTGTGGAGCATTTTAGAGATGTGTTTGCTGAGTTGCCTGGAAAAGCCAGGGACTATGTATGCGAGTTGAAGGTGCGAGAACACTCACCCTACCTGCAGAGGAGCTATCCAGTGCCGTTTTCGAAGAGGAGAGCAGTGCAAGAGGAATTGGACAGGATGATGGAAGGAGACATTATTGAGAGATCGATATCGCCATTCTCGAATCCATTAGTAGTGGTCATCAAGAAGGATGGAAAGGTAAGGTTGTGTTTAGATGCTAGGAAAATTAACCAAATTATAATACCTGACCGGGAGTCACCGGAACCTATGAGTGAAATTTTCCAGAAATTTAGCGGAGTCAAATATATGACATCTTTAGATTTGACAGCAGGGTACTGGCAAGTTCCATTAGCGCCAGAGAGCTGGAAATATACTGCATTTCTCTTCAATGGTAAGAACTATCAGTTTAAGCGTTTACCATTTGGATTAAACACTAGTGTAGCCAGTTTTATAAAATCTTTAGATATGATACTACAACCTAAGGACTTAGATTTTTTGACTGTGTACGTTGATGACACATTAATAGCATCAAGAACATTCACTGAACATTTAGAACAAATAGAATATGTATTAAATAAATTGCAAAAGGGGGGATTAACAGTTAATTGGGAGAAGTCAAAGTTTCTACAAACTGAGATACATTTTTTAGGTTTTATTATTACTCCAGAGGGTATTTTAGCCAACCCAGATAAAGTAGAAGCTATTATGTGTTTCCCAGAACCTAAAAATATTAAGCAGTTACAAAGCTTTTTGGGATTATGCAACTTTTAACGGAAGTTTCAGAGAAATTATGCGCAGGTAACCTCTAAACTAAGTGCGGTCTTACAAAAGAATAAACAATGGAGATGGGGCGAGGAGGAGTTGTTTTTAATGAAATTAAAGAGAAGTTTATAAAGATGATAATGATGAATCATCCCGATTTTCAGAAAAAAATTTATTTACAGACGGATGCCAGCAACATAGACCTCGGCGCAGAACTATATCAGGAGGGTGAGGATAAGGAACATAGGACCATAGCTTTTGCCAGCCGGACTTTGTTGGCAGCGGAAAGGAACTACACGACAACGGAGAAGGAGTTGCTGAGTATAGTCTTTGCGGTGAGAAAATTCCGTACCTATATTCTAGGGAACCAGACAGTCATAAGGACCGATCACAAGGCGTTGTCATTTTTGAATACTTGCAAATTAACTCAGCAGATTAACCAGGTGGGTGCTAGCGTTACAAGAATATCACTTTTCATGGGAATACATTAAGGGGACAGATAACAAAGTACCAGACACTCTTTCCAGGGTAGATGTAATAGATAACAAAACAGGGAGGGATCTGAAAGAAATAGAGATTTTTCGATTAACAAGGGAAGACAGAATTATTGGGGAGGAATTAAGGGAAATTAGAAACATGCAACGATCAGAAAATAAATTGAGTAAAGTAATTGCTAGTTTAGAAGCCGATGTAAATGGATCGGAATATAACACACATTTCCAAATATATCAGGGAATTCTGTTCAAGAAAGCAGAGGCGGGTGAATGTGATTGGAGGTTAATGATACCTGACGAGTTAGCAGATAGAATTATTTGGGATTGTCATGTCAGATATGGACATTTTGGGGCGAAAAAATGTACAAATGTGTTAAAGGAGTCTTGTATTTTTAAGAATACGGAGAGGTGAGTTAGAAGAGTGTTAAGAGTATGCGATTTGTGTCAGAAGTCAAAAGTAGTAAATTATAGGGTTGAAGGGGAAATGAATTATATTAAAGTTGAAAGACCGTTTGATTTAGTTGCTGTAGATTTGTATGGGCCATTGCCTAAAGGTAGAGGTGGGGTAGTGTATGTTTTTGTTGTGTTGGACACTTTTTCTATGTTTGTTAGGTTGTACAGCGTGAAGAGAGCTACAAGCCGGGTGCTAAGTGAAAAAATCACCAAGGACTACATGATTAACGTAGGTAAGCTGAAGGTAATTTTATTCGATCACGGACCCCAGTTCATTCGCGGTAAGTGGAGACAGACTCTTGGCTGGGAAGGCATCATACCCAAGCATACGGCAGTTTACCATCCACAGTCGAACCAGGCAGAGCGGGTAATGCGAGAAATCGGAAGGATCTTCAGGGCGTATTGTCACGCTAAACATACTGAATGGCCTTTGTACGTAAAGAAAGTGGAAAACTGGTTAAATAGTACTACCCACGATTCTACGGGGTTTACACCATACGAACTAATAAAAGGAACCCATCCACCTAGAATACTAGAACAACTTTTCGAATATCCACTGGAAGAAAGGACCATAGACAGGAATGTTAAAATCCAGCTCGCAAACGAGAGTCTACTCACCAAAGGGGAGAGGAGAAAGCGGAAACACGACGAAAAGGGTAAGTGGGTTAAATACGAGGTAGGGTACTTAGTGTTGGTAAGGAGACATGATTTGTCTAGTGCACAAGAGAAAGAAATAAAGAAGTTTTTCCTATTATATGAAGGACCCTACGAGATAGTAGAAATAAAGATGAATAATGCCTATGTACTACGCAATCAAACAACACAAGAGATAGTGGGCACGCGGATTGCTACAAATTTGAAATTATATTGGTCAAGGTAAAGAATTTAATTTTAATATGTTATTTTATGTTTTCAGAAGGGACACTCCCCCATTTTCGGGCGGTCACGACCTTACCAGTCCTGGCCATGGGTTTTGGCACTTGGAGGCGGACCATGGTTGGCGGAACTTCCTTCGGGTAGTGAAACGACGATGGTCCGGCTCCATCAAAATTGGTATGGAGTAGAAATTTTCCTATACTATTGAACGGGGAGGGGGACCCATAAGGTACGTGATACAAAATATTTTACACTCAAGGTGCATAGATAAGGTGCACCATACCACGTACCAGCATTGCCTTAGAGTGAATGTATATATTAATGGAGGCTATATTTTAACAAGGCAATGTATTCAATTATAATTTAATAGTGTCATTTGCGAAATGCAAAATCAGCAGATGGCTGCAGTTTACAGAGTATTTAAAAAAGACGAGGAGTGGGGGCAGGTAGACGGCGGGTTAGGATAAATGGGAGAATAAAAGGAATAGATTTGGTGTTAAAAGTAGTAAAAAGGGAAAGTGAATTCACATAGTATGTCTACCGAGTCCCTATTCTCTTCCCAGCGGGACCCCTCTTTTCGGGCGGTTACGGCTTCACCAAACTTGGCTAAGAAGGATAAGAATTAGCCTCCAATGTAAATACTTATCAATAGATATAATCTGGAATATTTATAATTTTAAATCTATATCAGTAGTCGTAGTTTTATTTTAAGTAGATAAGTGACCATATATAATTATGAAATTTGTAGTACAAGTTAAGGAAAGTGAAATGTTTGATGTTTACAAATTAAAAATGTATATGAATCTAAAAGATGTTAAGCATGAAAATCAATTAATAAATAACCACACATATAAGAGTTGACCATCCGTGAATTGTAGTAACGGTGTCAGTGTGAGCCTTATACGTCTTTTGGTAGTTTCCCCAATTTTCGGGCGGTCACGGATTCACCGAACCCTGACCGTGGATTTATGTAAGAATATTCTACATTGGTGAACATAGAAATTGACCGGGGGGGGGGGGGTAAAACAGGGGAAACTACATAACAGTTCGAGTCTCTGTTCAGGCGCCATTTGTGCTAAGTCAAATTATTAAAATACTTATAACATTTAATTTTTTGCTTACCCGCGATAACTCACCTTACAATTCAGCTCCAGAGTTCGTCACATGAACGGCGTAATACAAGTAAGGTTTCAAGGTTATATTAGCAACACACTCGACTCGCATTTATGTAAAACAACTAAAATTTTATTTCATTATCTATACTTTTTTAAATGCATGAATTATTCATCTTACTTTCAAAATTGACATATTACTGCTTCCCCTACCTATTAATAACATAAACATTTATTTCGACATTATAGACTTATTCTAATATAAACATTAATTAATCAAGGCGACCCAGCTTGCCACACACTCTCTTTCATTCAATTTTCCCTCCCCATTATTTTATGGCGCTCTTTTAATTTAAATGAATTATATCGGGAACTTAGTAATCGGTTACTTAACTTTCGGCGTTCCTGTCATCGCCAAGTGCTGCACTAGCAATTAGCAATGAGAGTTCTTCTGTTTCAGCAGAAGACCTCTCAATGGGGGGGGGTCTTGTAATGGGGCAGAATGAGAGGGTTAATTTTTTATTAAATTTCTTTAATTTTCAATTGTATATCCCAAGCAAAGTGCGACAGTGTTCAAACAATGAACTCAGTGACATAGCTGTTGGAACGAGCTGTTGTAATGGAACGCAATACGATTCCGAGAATCCCAGTGTTGTGTTACGCACTCAAACGCACAACACCATCAGGTGGGCAGATGACACTACACAGATTGAAACGAAGCCAACCAAAATGGCTAAATTATAAGATTTTGTTCGCCACATGGTTTGAGATGACGGAAGTACCGTGATGACTCTGCCCATCTGAGTCTACGGCCTTGTCAAAATGAAATATCGTCAATGCCTAACGCACATGGACAACACCGTACTTGTGTAGATTGACGAACATTTTGTAGCATGCAGGCTGTGTGTGTTTCCGTCTTGAACAACCGTTGGAGGTGGGCACTGTGTTAACGCTCTGCCAGTTCGAATGATCACGCTTGCCCGGCCGGGAGCACAAAGAACTCGCGCACATCAAAATTATTTTTTTCTGTAAAAAAAGTGTCAAACAGCCCTAAAAAAATGAACCGATATCTCAGAATGGAGCCAGCGGAGTGAAGGAAGAAAATTTAAAAGTGTAACGAACTAACGAAACATTCGGACATATAGCTACTGCAGCACTCGGCGATGAGAGGAACGCCGAAAGTTAAGTAACCGATTACTAAGTTCCCGATATAATTCATTTAAATTAAAAGAGCGCTATAAAATAATGGGGAGGGAAAACTGAATGAAAGAGAGTGTGTGGCAAGCTGGGTCGCCTTGATTAATTAATGATTATATTAGAATAAGTCTATAATGTCGAAATAAATGTTTATGTTATTAATAGATAGAGGAAGCAGTAATATGTCAATTTTGAAAGAAAGATGAATAATTCATGCATTTAAAAAAGTATAGATAATGAAATAAAATTTTAGTTGTTTTACATAAATGCAAGTCGAGTGTGTTACTAATATAACCTTGAAACCTTACTTGTATTACGCCGTTCATGTGATGAACTCTGGAGCTGAATTGCAAGGTGAGTTATCGCGGGTAAGCAAAAAATTAAATGTTATAAGTATTTTTATAATTTGACTTAGCACAAATGGCGCACGAACTGAGGACAAGTTTTATAAAGTAAAATTTATATAAAACCACACCTACGGTAAAATATAAGTATGTTTTGGAGGTTGGGTAAATACGTAAATTACGAACAGGTTAAGCGATGTGTAGTATAATTAAGTAAGACATACGATATGAAAAAATATTGAATATATGCAAGATTGGAATTGTGTTATGATTAATTAAATTAATTAGAGTAAATTAACAAATCTCATAAAGAATAAATAATGGCTACTAAAGAAAATGAAATTGATGTAATTGTAGGCGATGAAGCCGAATGTAAATTGATGTATGAAAGCAAAGAAAATATGTTAACTGAATCGGCTGACAAAAGCGATTCAGGTATTCAAACAGAGTCACTGTCAATAAGTGACAGTAATGTAGACGAATCTGTAATAATTACTGAGGCGGGAGCAAATTCCACTCCCGTAGCAAAGAAAGCAAAAGAAAAAGAGTATTCAATAAATGATATATTCAATTTTATGAGAGCAATGTCCGATGATATTAAGCAGAGTGTGAATAGTCGTTTCGATAGTAGTGATGAAAAATTCGATAAAATAGATCATCGTTTTGACGTTCAAAATAGCAATTTTAATGAGAAATTAAATGAACAAAATAATAAATTTGACGCTACATTTGAAGAACAAAGTGATAAAATTAAAAATAATTTTACTGAAAAGTTGAATGAAATCAGAGATGAAATTAAACAACAGAATTTTAATTTTAGTAAGCAAGTAGATGAAATTAATACACGTTGTGACGGTATTAAAGAGCAGATATTAGAATCAGTAGATGGTAAGTTCAGTGAAAAAATTTGTGAAATCACAGAAAATATTGAAAGTAAAATAAATGATGTAAATGAAAAAATGACAGACAAAATTAGAACTCAAGTCAAAGAGCAGTATGTAGAGATAGAAAGTAAATGTATAAATATGATTAATGAACATAATAACGACATAGAAATTAAAATAATGGAGGTAGAAAATGTGTGTAAACAATCTATGCAAGAGAGTATGGGGGCTATGAGTAGACATAACCTTCAATACAAAATTAAAAATGATAATAAATTAAAAATAACTGAGCAAGACATAATAGAAATTAAAAATGAATTACATGTGGCTGCAAGCCAAAATTTAAATAGTGTTGCGGAGCGAGTATTGTATACTCGCAAAGCAAAAGATGATATAGAACTTGAACAATTTAATTGTGACAACCGTAGAGTACACCCGATGCAATTTCTGAGTAGGGTAAGGGAATTTAACCGGTTTAATAGTAGTAGTTGGGAGATTAAATTGTTAAAGATTTTAAAGTGTTTTAAGGGTAGTTCTGAAATATGGGCAGAGGTACATAATACAGAGTGGAGTAGTTATGAAAAGTTCGAAGTAGCGTTTAGGAATAAATATTGGTCCGAAGAAGACCAGGAAATTTTACGTAGTCAAATCATGGGAACTGGGAATTTCGGGAGAATAAACAACCACCTAACCATATACGTAATGAAAATATTTAATGAAGCAAAGTACCTAGAACCGCCGTTGCCGTTCCGGTCATTTGTTAGACATATTAACATATTAGTAAACACCTGCCAAGAGAAGTACAGATTACTTTAATGACGAGAGAGATAGTAGATATAAACGAACTGGAAAATATGTTAGATGTATTACAAAATATTGGGGAACGCGAAGTAGGGAGGCGTCCAAATCCACCAGCGGCACCTAATAACGAAAATTATCATCAGTATAGGGGAACACCAAACTCTTATAGAGGGACGAGGGGAAGTAATAATCATAACTTTAGAGACGGGATGTGGAAATGTTTAAATTGTGAATACGAGAATTATGCTATCTGAACAGTATGTTACAGACGCAACAAAGCACGGGATTGTCAATGGGGCAACGTGGCCCCGAATCACAATAATCAACAACAACGAGGAGGAGGTAACGACAGAGGAGGTGGACATGCGACGAGATGTAGAGGAGGATACAACCAGGCTGTGGCGGGTACGTCCACGGAAAACTGAAACTAACAATGGGAGTCAGGACCACACCATTGTCCACAGATGACAACAGGGTCCAGGTAATTGAAGAATATAAGAACAATGTGATCCAAATGGACATGACGAAGGAGTTGCTGGAGGAAGACGAAGCAGAAATGATGGAGACAAAAGCTGGGTTGACAGAGGTAATCGTAAACATCGAAGGTAAGAACTTTAAAACAAAAATAGACACAGGAAGTGAGATATCAGTGATTTCAGAAAATGTAATGGTAGAGTTACAAGGGGTAAATAAACATATTCCATCATTACCAGTTGCGGGTGTAGCAGTAGTGTAGGTAATCGGGGTACGGAGTAAAAGGGTTACTAGACAGGTGCAATTAAATATATACATTAGTGAAACAGAATTTGAAAATACTTTTCTAGTGGTTAAGGGACTGAACTTAGATATAATTTTGGGAAATGATTTTTTGGAAAGAAATAAAGCAGTAATAGATTTTAACAAGAGAATAGTAGAATTTAATAAGGGGAGTGAACCAGTAAGGGTTAATTTTAAGAGGGTATTAGATGAAGTTAAAGTTACGGGAATAAAGTTAATACATAAACGAGTATGCGATGGATATAGAAACAAGAATAAATATATGTCGAGAGAGTGAAAGTGTAGAGAATGAGGAGAGAGAGATGTATGTGAGTGATGAAAGACTATGGGAAAATAGGGCGGATAAATTTTTTAATGAGGGTGGAGTTGTGGGAGTCCCCAACGACAGGAGTTGTGGGCAGTTGTGGAGCATTTTAGAGATGTGTTTGCTGAGTTGCCTGGAAAAGCCAGGGACTATGTATGCGAGTTGAAGGTGCGAGAACACTCACCCTACCTGCAGAGGAGCTATCCAGTGCCGTTTTCGAAGAGGAGAGCAGTGCAAGAGGAATTGGACAGGATGATGGAAGGAGACATTATTGAGAGATCGATATCGCCATTCTCGAATCCATTAGTAGTGGTCATCAAGAAGGATGGAAAGGTAAGGTTGTGTTTAGATGCTAGGAAAATTAACCAAATTATAATACCTGACCGGGAGTCACCGGAACCTATGAGTGAAATTTTCCAGAAATTTAGCGGAGTCAAATATATGACATCTTTAGATTTGACAGCAGGGTACTGGCAAGTTCCATTAGCGCCAGAGAGCTGGAAATATACTGCATTTCTCTTCAATGGTAAGAACTATCAGTTTAAGCGTTTACCATTCGGATTAAACACTAGTGTAGCGAGTTTTATAAAATCTTTAGATATGATACTACAACCTAAGGACTTAGATTTTTTGACTGTGTACGTTGATGACACATTAATAGCATCAAGAACATTCACTGAACATTTAGAACAAATAGAATATGTATTAAATAAATTGCAAAAGGGGGGATTAACAGTTAATTGGGAGAAGTCAAAGTTTCTACAAACTGAGATACATTTTTTAGGTTTTATTATTACTCCAGAGGGTATTTTAGCCAACCCAGATAAAGTAGAAGCTATTATGTGTTTCCCAGAACCTAAAAATATTAAGCAGTTACAAAGCTTTTTGGGATTATGCAACTTTTAACGGACGTTTCAGAGAAATTATGAGCAGGTAACCTCTAAACTAAGTGCGGTCTTAGAAAAGAATAAACAATGGAGATGGGGCGTGGAGGAGTTGTTTTTAATGAAATTAAAGAGAAGTTTATAAAGATGATAATGATGAATCATCCCGATTTTCAAAAAAAAATTTATTTACAGACGGATGCCAGCAACATAGACCTGGGCGCAGAACTATATCAGGAGGGTGAGGATAAGGAACATAGGAACATAGCTTTTGCCAGCCGGACTTTGTTGGCAGCGGAAAGGAACTACACGACAACGGAGAAGGAGTTGCTGAGTATAGTCTTTGCGGTGAGAAAATTCCGTACCTATATTCTAGGGAACCAGACAGTCATTAGGACCGATCACAAGGCGTTGTCATTTTTGAATACTTGCAAATTAACTCATAGCAGATTAACCAGGTGGGTGCTAGCGTTACAAGAATATCACTTTTCATGGGAATACATTAAGGGGACAGATAACAAAGTACCAGACACTCTGTCCAGGGTAGATGTAATAGATAACAAAACAGGGAGGGATCTGAAAGAAATAGAGATTTTTCGATTAACAAGGGAAGACAGAATTTTTGGGGAGGAATTAAGGGAAATTAGAAACATGCAACGATCAGAAAATAAATTGAGTAAAGTAATTGCTAGTTTAGAAGCCGATGTAAATGGATCGGAATATAACACACATTTCCAAATATATCAGGGAATTCTGTTCAAGAAAGCAGAGGCGGGTGAACGTGATTGGAGGTTAATGATACCTGACGAGTTAGCAGATAGAATTATTTGGGATTGTCATGTCAGATATGGACATTTTGGGGCGAAAAAATGTACAAATGTGTTAAAGGAGTCTTGTATTTTTAAGAATACGGAGAGGCGAGTTAGAAGAGTGTTAAGAGTATGCGATTTGTGTCAGAAGTCAAAAGTAGTAAATTATAGGGTTGAAGGGGAAATGAATTATATTAAAGTTGAAAGACCGTTTGATTTAGTTGCTGTAGATTTGTATGGGCCATTGCCTAAAGGTAGAGGTGGGGTAGTGTATGTTTTTGTTGTGTTGGACACTTTTTCTATGTTTGTTAGGTTGTACAGCGTGAAGAGAGCTACAAGCCGGGTGCTAAGTGAAAAAATCACCAAGGACTACATGATTAACGTAGGTAAGCCGAAGGTAATTTTATCCGATCACGGACCCCAGTTCATTAGCGGTAAGTGGAGACAGACTCTTGGCTGGGAAGGCATCATACCCAAGCATACGGCAGTTTACCATCCACAGTCGAACCAGGCAGAGCAGGTAATGCGAGAAATCGGAAGGATCTTCAGGGCGTATTGTCACGCTAAACATACTGAATGGCCTTTGTACGTAAAGAAAGTGGAAAACTGGTTAAATAGTACTACCCACGATTCTACGGGGTTTACACCATACGAACTAATAAAAGGAACCCATCCACCTAGAATACTAGAACAACTTTTCGAATATCCACTGGAAGAAAGGACCATAGACAGGAATGTTAAAATCCAGCTCGCAAACGAGAGTCTACTCACCAAAGGGGAGAGGAGAAAGCGGAAACACGACGAAAAGGGTAAGTGGGTTAAATACGAGGTAGGGTACTTAGTGTTGGTAAGGAGACATGATTTGTCTAGTGCACAAGAGAAAGAAATAAAGAAGTTTTTCCTATTATATGAAGGACCCTACGAGATAGTAGAAATAAAGATGAATAATGCCTATGTACTACGCAATCAAACAACACAAGAGATAGTGGGCACGCGGAATGCTACAAATTTGAAATTATATTGGTCAAGGTAAAGAATTTAATTTTAATATGTTATTTTATGTTTTCAGAAGGGACACTCCCCCATTTTCGGGCGGTCACGACCTTACCAGTCCTGGCCATGGGTTTTGGCACTTGGAGGCGGACCATGGTTGGCGGAACTTCCTTCGGGTAGTGAAACGACGATGGTCCGGCTCCATCAAAATTGGTATGGAGTAGAAATTTTCCTATACTATTGAACGGGGAGGGGGACCCATAAGGTACGTGATACAAAATATTTTACACTCAAGGTGCATAGATAAGGTGCACCATACCACGTACCAGCATTGCCTTAGAGTGAATGTATATATTAATGGAGGCTATATTTTAACAAGGCAATGTATTCAATTATAATTTAATAGTGTCATTTGCGAAATGCAAAATCAGCAGATGGCTGCAGTTACAGAGTATTTAAAAAAGATGAGGAGTGGGGGCAGGTAGACGGCGGGTTAGGATAAATGGGAGAATAAAAGGAATAGATTTGGTGTTAAAAGTAGTAAAAAGGGAAAGTAAATTCACATAGTATGTCTACCGAGTCCCTATTCTCTTCCCAGCGGGATCCCTCTTTTCGGGCGGTTACGGCTTCACCAAACTTGGCTAAGAAGGATAAGAATTAGCCTCCAATGTAAATACTTATCAATAGATATAATCTGGAATATTTATAATTTTAAATCTATATCAGTAGTCGTAGTTTTATTTTAAGTAGATAAGTGACCATATATAATTATGAAATTTGTAGTACAAGTTAAGGAAAGTGAAATGTTTGATGTTTACAAATTAAAAATGTATATGAATCTAAAAGATGTTAAGCATGAAAATCAATTAATAAATAACCACACATATAAGAGTTGACCATCCGTGAATTGTAGTAACGGTGTCAGTGTGAGCCTTATATGTCTTTTGGTAGTTTCCCCAATTTTCGGGCGGTCACGGATTCACCGAACCCTGACCGTGGATTTATGTAAGAATATTCTACATTGGTGAACATAGAAATTGACCGGGGGGGGGGGGGGGGGGGGTAAAACAGGGGAACTACATAACTGTTCGAGTCCCTGTTCAGGCGCCATTTGTGCTAAGTCAAATTATTAAAATACTTATAACATTTAATTTTTTGCTTACCCGCGATAACTCACCTTACAATTCAGCTCCAGAGTTCGTCACATGAACGGCGTAATACAAGTAAGGTTTCAAGGTTATATTAGTAACACACTCAACTCGCATTTATGTAAAACAACTAAAATTTTATTTCATTATCTATACTTTTTTAAATGCATGAATTATTCATCTTACTTTCAAAATTGACATATTACTGCTTCCCCTACCTATTAATAACATAAACATTTATTTCGACATTATAGACTTATTCTAATATAATCATTAATTAATCAAGGCGACCCAGCTTACCACACACTCTCTTTCATTCAATTTTCCCTCCCCATTATTTTATAGCGCTCTTTTAATTTAAATGAATTATATCGGGAACTTAGTAATCGGTTACTTAACTTTCGGCGTTCCTGTCATCGCCAAGTGCTGCACTAGCAATTAGCAATGAGAGTTCTTCTGTTTCAGCAGAAGACCTCTCAATGGGGGGGGGGTCTTGTAATGGGGCAGAATGAGAGGGTTAATTTTTTATTAAATTTCTTTAATTTTCAATTGTATATCCCAAGCAAAGTGCGACAGTGTTCAAACAATGAACTCAGTGACATAGCTGTTGGAACGAGCTGTTGTAATGGAACGCAATACGATTCCGAGAATCCCAGTGTTGTGTTACGCACTCAAACGCACAACACCATCAGGTGGGCAGATGACACTACACAGATTGAAACGAAGCCAACCAAAATGGCTAAATTATAAGATTTTGTTCGCCACATGGTTTGAGATGACGGAAGTACCGTGATGACTCCGCCCATCTGAGTCTACGGCCTTGTCAAAATGAAATATCGTCAATGCCTAACGCACATGGACAACACCGTACTTGTGTAGATTGACGAACATTTTGTAGCATGCAGGCTGTGTGTGTTTCCGTCTTGAACAACCGTTGGAGGTGGGCACTGTGTTAACGCTCTGCCAGTTCGAATGATCACGCTTGCCCGGCCGGGAGCACAAAGAACTCGCGCACATCAAAATTATTTTTTTCTGTAAAAAAAGTGTCAAACAGCCCTAAAAAAATGAACCGATATCTCAGAATGGAGCCAGCGGAGTGAAGGAAGAAAATTTAAAAGTGTAACGAACTAACGAAACATTCGGACATATAGCTACTGCAGCACTCAGCGATGAGAGGAACGCCGAAAGTTAAGTAACCGATTACTAAGTTCCCGATATAATTCATTTAAATTAAAAGAGCGCTATAAAATAATGGGGAGGGAAAACTGAATGAAAGAGAGTGTGTGGCAAGCTGGGTCGCCTTGATTAATTAATGATTATATTAGAATAAGTCTATAATGTCGAAATAAATGTTTATGTTATTAATAGATAGAGGAAGCAGTAATATGTCAATTTTGAAAGAAAGATGAATAATTCATGCATTTAAAAAAGTATAGATAATGAAATAAAATTTTAGTTGTTTTACATAAATACAAGTCGAGTGTGTTACTAATATAACCTTGAAACCTTACTTGTATTACGCCGTTCATGTGATGAACTCTGGAGCTGAATTGCAAGGTGAGTTATCGCGGGTAAGCAAAAAATTAAATGTTATAAGTATTTTAATAATTTGACTTAGCACAAATGGCGCACGAACTGAGGACAAGTTTTATAAAGTAAAATTTATATAAAACCACACCTACGGTAAAATATAAGTATGTTTTGGAGGTTGGGTAAATACGTAAATTACGAACAGGTTAAGCGATGTGTAGTATAATTAAGTAAGACATACGATATGAAAAAATATTGAATATATGCAAGATTGGAATTGTGTTATGATTAATTAAATTAATTAGAGTAAATTAACAAATCTCATAAAGAATAAATAATGGCTACTAAAGAAAATGAAATTGATGTAATTGTAGGCGATGAAGCCGAATGTAAATTGATGTATGAAAGCAAAGAAAATATGTTAACTGAATCGGCTGACAAAAGCGATTCAGGTATTCAAACAGAGTCACTGTCAATAAGTGACAGTAATGTAGACGAATCTGTAATAATTACTGAGGCGGGAGCAAATTCCACTCCCGTAGCAAAGAAAGCAAAAGAAAAAGAGTATTCAATAAATGATATATTCAATTTTATGAGAGCAATGTCCGATGATATTAAGCAGAGTGTGAATAGTCGTTTCGATAGTAGTGATGAAAAATTCGATAAAATAGATCATCGTTTTGACGTTCAAAATAGCAATTTTAATGAGAAATTAAATGAACAAAATAATAAATTTGACGCTAGATTTGAAGAACAAAGTGATAAAATTAAAAATAATTTTACTGAAAAGTTGAATGAAATCAGAGATGAAATTAAACAACAGAATTTTAATTTTAGTAAGCAAGTAGATGAAATTAATACACGTTGTGACGGTATTAAAGAGCAGATATTAGAATCAGTAGATGGTAAGTTCAGTGAAAAAATTTGTGAAATCACAGAAAATATAGAAAGTAAAATAAATGACGTAAATGAAAAAATGACAGACAAAATTAGAACTCAAGTCAAAGAGCAGTATGTAGAGATAGAAAGTAAATGTATAAATAAGATTAATGAACATAATAACGACATAGAAATTAAAATAATGGAGGTAGAAAATGTGAGTAAACAATCTATGCAAGAGAGTATGGGGGCTATGAGTAGACATAACCTTCAATACAAAATTAAAAACGATAATAAATTAAAAATAACTGAGCAAGACATAATAGAAATTAAAAATGAATTACATGTGGCTGCAAGCCAAAATTTAAATAGTGTTGCGGAGCGAGTATTGTATACTCGCAAAGCAAAAGATGATATAGAACTTGAACAATTTAATTGTGACAACCGTAGAGTACACCCGATGCAATTTCTGAGTAGGGTAAGGGAATTTAACCGGTTTAATAGTAGTAGTTGGGAGATTAAATTGTTAAAGATTTTAAAGTGTTTTAAGGGTAGTTCTGAAATATGGGCAGAGGTACATAATACAGAGTGGAGTAGTTATGAAAAGTTCGAAGTAGCGTTTAGGAATAAATATTGGTCCGAAGAAGATCAGGAAATTTTACGTAGTCAAATCATGGGAACTGGGAATTTCGGGAGAATAAACAACCACCTAACCATATACGTAATGAAAATATTTAATGAAGCAAAGTACCTAGAACCGCCGTTGCCGTTCCGGTCATTTGTTAGACATATTAACATATTAGTAAACACCTGCCAAGAGAAGTACAGATTACTTTAATGACGAGAGAGATAGTAGATATAAACGAACTGGAAAATATGTTAGATGTATTACAAAATATTGGGGAACGCGAAGTAGGGAGGCGTCCAAATCCACCAGCGGCACCTAATAACGAAAATTATCATCAGTATAGGGGAACACCAAACTCTTATAGAGGGACGAGGGGAAGTAATAATCATAACTTTAGAGACGGGATGTGGAAATGTTTAAATTGTGAATACGAGAATTATGCTATCTGAACAGTATGTTACAGACGCAACAAAGCACGGGATTGTCAATGGGGCAACGTGGCCCCGAATCACAATAATCAACAACAACGAGGAGGAGGTAACGACAGAGGAGGTGGACATGCGACGAGAGGTAGAGGAGGATACAACCAGGCTGTGGTGGGTACGTCCACGGAAAACTGAAACTAACAATGGGAGTCAGGACCACACCATTGTCCACAGATGACAACAGGGTCCAGGTAATTGAAGAATATAAGAACAATGTGATCCAAATGGACATGACGAAGGAGTTGCTGGAGGAAGACGAAGCAGAAATGATGGAGACAAAAGCTGGGTTGACAGAGGTAATCGTAAACATCGAAGGTAAGAACTTTAAAACATTAATAGACACAGGAAGTGAGATATCAGTGATTTCAGAAAATGTAATGGTAGAGTTACAAGGGGTAAATAAACATATTCCATCATTACCAGTTGCGGGTGTAGCAGTAGTGTAGGTAATCGGGGTACGGAGTAAAAGGGTTACTAGACAGGTGCAATTAAATATATACATTAGTGAAACAGAATTTGAAAATACTTTTCTAGTGGTTAAGGGACTGAACTTAGATATAATTTTGGGAAATGATTTTTTGGAAAGAAATAAAGCAGTAATAGATTTTAACAAGAGAATAGTAGAATTTAATAAGGGGAGTGAACCAGTAAGGGTTAATTTTAAGAGGGTATTAGATGAAGTTAAAGTTACGGGAATAAAGTTAATACATAAACGAGTATGCGATGGATATAGAAACAAGAATAAATATATGTCGAGAGAGTGAAAGTGTAGAGAATGAGGAGAGAGAGATGTATGTGAGTGATGAAAGACTATGGGAAAATAGGGCGGATAAATTTTTTAATGAGGGTGGAGTTGTGGGAGTCCCCAACGACAGGAGTTGTGGGCAGTTGTGGAGCATTTTAGAGATGTGTTTGCTGAGTTGCCTGGAAAAGCCAGGGACTATGTATGCGAGTTGAAGGTGCGAGAACACTCACCCTACCTGCAGAGGAGCTATCCAGTGCCGTTTTCGAAGAGGAGAGCAGTGCAAGAGGAATTGGACAGGATGATGGAAGGAGACATTATTGAGAGATCGATATCGCCATTCTCGAATCCATTAGTAGTGGTCATCAAGAAGGATGGAAAGGTAAGGTTGTGTTTAGATGCTAGGAAAATTAACCAAATTATAATACCTGACCGGGAGTCACCGGAACCTATGAGTGAAATTTTCCAGAAATTTAGCGGAGTCAAATATATGACATCTTTAGATTTGACAGCAGGGTACTGGCAAGTTCCATTAGCGCCAGAGAGCTGGAAATATACTGCATTTCTCTTCAATGGTAAGAACTATCAGTTTAAGCGTTTACCATTCGGATTAAACACTAGTGTAGCGAGTTTTATAAAATCTTTAGATATGATACTACAACCTAAGGACTTAGATTTTTTGACTGTGTACGTTGATGACACATTAATAGCATCAAGAACATTCACTGAACATTTAGAACAAATAGAATATGTATTAAATAAATTGCAAAAGGGGGGATTAACAGTTAATTGGGAGAAGTCAAAGTTTCTACAAACTGAGATACATTTTTTAGGTTTTATTATTACTCCAGAGGGTATTTTAGCCAACCCAGATAAAGTAGAAGCTATTATGTGTTTCCCAGAACCTAAAAATATTAAGCAGTTACAAAGCTTTTTGGGATTATGCAACTTTTAACGGAAGTTTCAGAGAAATTATGCGCAGGTAACCTCTAAACTAAGTGCGGTCTTACAAAAGAATAAACAATGGAGATGGGGCGAGGAGGAGTTGTTTTTTATGAAATTAAAGAGAAGTTTATAAAGATGATAATGATGAATCATCCCGATTTTCAAAAAAAAATTTATTTACAGACGGATGCCAGCAACATAGACCTCGGCGCAGAACTATATCAGGAGGGTGAGGATAAGGAACATAGGAACATAGCTTTTGCCAGCCGGACTTTGTTGGCAGCAGAAAGGAACTACACGACAACGGAGAAGGAGTTGCTGAGTATAGTCTTTGCGGTGAGAAAATTCCGTACCTATATTCTAGGGAACCAGACAGTCATTAGGACCGATCACAAGGCGTTGTCATTTTTGAATACTTGCAAATTAACTCATAGCAGATTAACCAGGTGGGTGCTAGCGTTACAAGAATATCACTTTTCATGGGAATACATTAAGGGGACAGATAACAAAGTACCAGACACTCTGTCCAGGGTAGATGTAATAGATAACAAAACAGGGAGGGATCTGAAAGAAATAGAGATTTTTCGATTAACAAGGGAAGACAGAATTTTTGGGGAGGAATTAAGGGAAATTAGAAACATGCAACGATCAGAAAATAAATTGAGTAAAGTAATTGCTAGTTTAGAAGCCGATGTAAATGGATCGGAATATAACACACATTTCCAAATATATCAGGGAATTCTGTTCAAGAAAGCAGAGGCGGGTGAACGTGATTGGAGGTTAATGATACCTGACGAGTTAGCAGATAGAATTATTTGGGATTGTCATGTCAGATATGGACATTTTGGGGCGAAAAAATGTACAAATGTGTTAAAGGAGTCTTGTATTTTTAAGAATACGGAGAGGCGAGTTAGAAGAGTGTTAAGAGTATGCGATTTGTGTCAGAAGTCAAAAGTAGTAAATTATAGGGTTGAAGGGGAAATGAATTATATTAAAGTTGAAAGACCGTTTGATTTAGTTGCTGTAGATTTGTATGGGCCATTGCCTAAAGGTAGAGGTGGGGTAGTGTATGTTTTTGTTGTGTTGGACACTTTTTCTATGTTTGTTAGGTTGTACAGCGTGAAGAGAGCTACAAGCCGGGTGCTAAGTGAAAAAATCACCAAGGACTACATGATTAACGTAGGTAAGCCGAAGGTAATTTTATCCGATCACGGACCCCAGTTCATTAGCGGTAAGTGGAGACAGACTCTTGGCTGGGAAGGCATCATACCCAAGCATACGGCAGTTTACCATCCACAGTCGAACCAGGCAGAGCAGGTAATGCGAGAAATCGGAAGGATCTTCAGGGCGTATTGTCACGCTAAACATACTGAATGGCCTTTGTACGTAAAGAAAGTGGAAAACTGGTTAAATAGTACTACCCACGATTCTACGGGGTTTACACCATACGAACTAATAAAAGGAACCCATCCACCTAGAATACTAGAACAACTTTTCGAATATCCACTGGAAGAAAGGACCATAGACAGGAATGTTAAAATCCAGCTCGCAAACGAGAGTCTACTCACCAAAGGGGAGAGGAGAAAGCGGAAACACGACGAAAAGGGTAAGTGGGTTAAATACGAGGTAGGGTACTTAGTGTTGGTAAGGAGACATGATTTGTCTAGTGCACAAGAGAAAGAAATAAAGAAGTTTTTCCTATTATATGAAGGACCCTACGAGATAGTAGAAATAAAGATGAATAATGCCTATGTACTACGCAATCAAACAACACAAGAGATAGTGGGCACGCGGAATGCTACAAATTTGAAATTATATTGGTCAAGGTAAAGAATTTAATTTTAATATGTTATTTTATGTTTTCAGAAGGGACACTCCCCCATTTTCGGGCGGTCACGACCTTACCAGTCCTGGCCATGGGTTTTGGCACTTGGAGGCGGACCATGGTTGGCGGAACTTCCTTCGGGTAGTGAAACGACGATGGTCCGGCTCCATCAAAATTGGTATGGAGTAGAAATTTTCCTATACTATTGAACGGGGAGGGGGACCCATAAGGTACGTGATACAAAATATTTTACACTCAAGGTGCATAGATAAGGTGCACCATACCACGTACCAGCATTGCCTTAGAGTGAATGTATATATTAATGGAGGCTATATTTTAACAAGGCAATGTATTCAATTATAATTTAATAGTGTCATTTGCGAAATGCAAAATCAGCAGATGGCTGCAGTTACAGAGTATTTAAAAAAGATGAGGAGTGGGGGCAGGTAGACGGCGGGTTAGGATAAATGGGAGAATAAAAGGAATAGATTTGGTGTTAAAAGTAGTAAAAAGGGAAAGTAAATTCACATAGTATGTCTACCGAGTCCCTATTCTCTTCCCAGCGGGACCCCTCTTTTCGGGCGGTTACGGCTTCACCAAACTTGGCTAAGAAGGATAAGAATTAGCCTCCAATGTAAATACTTATCAATAGATATAATCTGGAATATTTATAATTTTAAATCTATATCAGTAGTCGTAGTTTTATTTTAAGTAGATAAGTGACCATATATAATTATGAAATTTGTAGTACAAGTTAAGGAAAGTGAAATGTTTGATGTTTACAAATTAAAAATGTATATGAATCTAAAAGATGTTAAGCATGAAAATCAATTAATAAATAACCACACATATAAGAGTTGACCATCCGTGAATTGTAGTAACGGTG
Organism: Magicicada septendecula; assembly: GCA_034769895.1. NCBI lineage: Eukaryota > Metazoa > Arthropoda > Insecta > Hemiptera > Cicadidae > Magicicada > Magicicada septendecula. The sequence continues at coordinate 619,969,740 of CM068367.1, read as the reverse complement.
TCAGTGTGAGCCTTATATGTCTTTTGGTAGTTTCCCCAATTTTCGGGCGGTCACGGATTCACCGAACCCTGACCGTGGATTTATGTAAGAATATTCTACATTGGTGAACATAGAAATTGACCGGGGGGGGGGGTAAAACAGGGGAAACTACATAACTGTTCGAGTCCCTGTTCAGGCGCCATTTGTGCTAAGTCAAATTATTAAAATACTTATAACATTTAATTTTTTGCTTACCCGCGATAACTCACCTTACAATTCAGCTCCAGAGTTCGTCACATGAACGGCGTAATACAAGTAAGGTTTCAAGGTTATATTAGTAACACACTCAACTCGCATTTATGTAAAACAACTAAAATTTTATTTCATTATCTATACTTTTTTAAATGCATGAATTATTCATCTTACTTTCAAAATTGACATATTACTGCTTCCCCTACCTATTAATAACATAAACATTTATTTCGACATTATAGACTTATTCTAATATAATCATTAATTAATCAAGGCGACCCAGCTTACCACACACTCTCTTTCATTCAATTTTCCCTCCCCATTATTTTATAGCGCTCTTTTAATTTAAATGAATTATATCGGGAACTTAGTAATCGGTTACTTAACTTTCGGCGTTCCTGTCATCGCCAAGTGCTGCACTAGCAATTAGCAATGAGAGTTCTTCTGTTTCAGCAGAAGACCTCTCAATGGGGGGGGGGGGTCTTGTAATGGGGCAGAATGAGAGGGTTAATTTTTTATTAAATTTCTTTAATTTTCAATTGTATATCCCAAGCAAAGTGCGACAGTGTTCAAACAATGAACTCAGTGACATAGCTGTTGGAACGAGCTGTTGTAATGGAACGCAATACGATTCCGAGAATCCCAGTGTTGTGTTACGCACTCAAACGCACAACACCATCAGGTGGGCAGATGACACTACACAGATTGAAACGAAGCCAACCAAAATGGCTAAATTATAAGATTTTGTTCGCCACATGGTTTGAGATGACGTAAGTACCGTGATGACTCCGCCCATCTGAGTCTACGGCCTTGTCAAAATGAAATATCGTCAATGCCTAACGCACATGGACAACACCGTACTTGTGTAGATTGACGAACATTTTGTAGCATGCAGGCTGTGTGTGTTTCCGTCTTGAACAACCGTTGGAGGTGGGCACTGTGTTAACGCTCTGCCAGTTCGAATGATCACGCTTGCCCGGCCGGGAGCACAAAGAACTCGCGCACATCAAAATTATTTTTTTCTGTAAAAAAAGTGTCAAACAGCCCTAAAAAAATGAACCGATATCTCAGAATGGAGCCAGCGGAGTGAAGGAAGAAAATTTAAAAGTGTAACGAACTAACGAAACATTCGGACATATAGCTACTGCAGCACTCGGCGATGAGAGGAACGCCGAAAGTTAAGTAACCGATTACTAAGTTCCCGATATAATTCATTTAAATTAAAAGAGCGCTATAAAATAATGGGGAGGGAAAACTGAATGAAAGAGAGTGTGTGGCAAGCTGGGTCGCCTTGATTAATTAATGATTATATTAGAATAAGTCTATAATGTCGAAATAAATGTTTATGTTATTAATAGATAGAGGAAGCAGTAATATGTCAATTTTGAAAGAAAGATGAATAATTCATGCATTTAAAAAAGTATAGATAATGAAATAAAATTTTAGTTGTTTTACATAAATGCAAGTCGAGTGTGTTACTAATATAACCTTGAAACCTTACTTGTATTACGCCGTTCATGTGATGAACTCTGGAGCTGAATTGCAAGGTGAGTTATCGCGGGTAAGCAAAAAATTAAATGTTATAAGTATTTTAATAATTTGACTTAGCACAAATGGCGCACGAACTGAGGACAAGTTTTATAAAGTAAAATTTATATAAAACCACACCTACGGTAAAATATAAGTATGTTTTGGAGGTTGGGTAAATACGTAAATTACGAACAGGTTAAGCGATGTGTAGTATAATTAAGTAAGACATACGATATGAAAAAATATTGAATATATGCAAGATTGGAATTGTGTTATGATTAATTAAATTAATTAGAGTAAATTAACAAATCTCATAAAGAATAAATAATGGCTACTAAAGAAAATGAAATTGATGTAATTGTAGGCGATGAAGCCGAATGTAAATTGATGTATGAAAGCAAAGAAAATATGTTAACTGAATCGGCTGACAAAAGCGATTCAGGTATTCAAACAGAGTCACTGTCAATAAGTGACAGTAATGTAGACGAATCTGTAATAATTACTGAGGCGGGAGCAAATTCCACTCCCGTAGCAAAGAAAGCAAAAGAAAAAGAGTATTCAATAAATGATAAATTCAATTTTATGAGAGCAATGTCCGATGATATTAAGCAGAGTGTGAATAGTCGTTTCGATAGTAGTGATGAAAAATTCGATAAAATAGATCATCGTTTTGACGTTCAAAATAGCAATTTTAATGAGAAATTAAATGAACAAAATAATAAATTTGACGCTAGATTTGAAGAACAAAGTGATAAAATTAAAAATAATTTTACTGAAAAGTTGAATGAAATCAGAGATGAAATTAAACAACAGAATTTTAATTTTAGTAAGCAAGTAGATGAAATTAATACACGTTGTGACGGTATTAAAGAGCAGATATTAGAATCAGTAGATGGCAAATTCAGTGAAAAAATTTGTGAAATCACAGAAAATATAGAAAGTAAAATAAATGACGTAAATGAAAAAATGACAGACAAAATTAGAACTCAAGTCAAAGAGCAGTATGTAGAGATAGAAAGTAAATGTATAAATAAGATTAATGAACATAATAACGACATAGAAATTAAAATAATGGAGGTAGAAAATGTGTGTAAACAATCTATGCAAGAGAGTATGGGGGCTATGAGTAGACATAACCTTCAATACAAAATTAAAAACGATAATAAATTAAAAATAACTGAGCAAGACATAATAGAAATTAAAAATGAATTACATGTGGCTGCAAGCCAAAATTTAAATAGTGTTGCGGAGCGAGTATTGTATACTCGCAAAGCAAAAGATGATATAGAACTTGAACAATTTAATTGTGACAACCGTAGAGTACACCCGATGCAATTTCTGAGTAGGGTAAGGGAATTTAACCGGTTTAATAGTAGTAGTTGGGAGATTAAATTGTTAAAGATTTTAAAGTGTTTTAAGGGTAGTTCTGAAATATGGGCAGAGGTACATAATACAGAGTGGAGTAGTTATGAAAAGTTCGAAGTAGCGTTTAGGAATAAATATTGGTCCGAAGAAGATCAGGAAATTTTACGTAGTCAAATCATGGGAACTGGGAATTTCGGGAGAATAAACAACCACCTAACCATATACGTAATGAAAATATTTAATGAAGCAAAGTACCTAGAACCGCCGTTGCCGTTCCGGTCATTTGTTAGACATATTAACATATTAGTAAACACCTGCCAAGAGAAGTACAGATTACTTTAATGACGAGAGAGATAGTAGATATAAACGAACTGGAAAATATGTTAGATGTATTACAAAATATTGGGGAACGCGAAGTAGGGAGGCGTCCAAATCCACCAGCGGCACCTAATAACGAAAATTATCATCAGTATAGGGGAACACCAAACTCTAATAGAGGGACGAGGGGAAGTAATAATCATAACTTTAGAGACGGGATGTGGAAATGTTTAAATTGTGAATACGAGAATTATGCTATCTGAACAGTATGTTACAGACGCAACAAAGCACGGGATTGTCAATGGGGCAACGTGGCCCCGAATCACAATAATCAACAACAACGAGGAGGAGGTAACGACAGAGGAGGTGGACATGCGACGAGAGGTAGAGGAGGATACAACCAGGCTGTGGCGGGTACGTCCACGGAAAACTGAAACTAACAATGGGAGTCAGGACCACACCATTGTCCACAGATGACAACAGGGTCCAGGTAATTGAAGAATATAAGAACAATGTGATCCAAATGGACATGACGAAGGAGTTGCTGGAGGAAGACGAAGCAGAAATGATGGAGACAAAAGCTGGGTTGACAGAGGTAATCGTAAACATCGAAGGTAAGAACTTTAAAACATTAATAGACACAGGAAGTGAGATATCAGTGATTTCAGAAAATGTAATGGTAGAGTTACAAGGGGTAAATAAACATATTCCATCATTACCAGTTGCGGGTGTAGCAGTAGTGTAGGTAATCGGGGTACGGAGTAAAAGGGTTACTAGACAGGTGCAATTAAATATATACATTAGTGAAACAGAATTTGAAAATACTTTTCTAGTGGTTAAGGGACTGAACTTAGATATAATTTTGGGAAATGATTTTTTGGAAAGAAATAAAGCAGTAATAAATTTTAACAAGAGAATAGTAGAATTTAATAAGGGGAGTGAACCAGTAAGGGTTAATTTTAAGAGGGTATTAGATGAAGTTAAAGTTACGGGAATAAAGTTAATACATAAACGAGTATGCGATGGATATAGAAACAAGAATAAATATATGTTGAGAGAGTGAAAGTGTAGAGAATGAGGAGAGAGAGATGTATGTGAGTGATGAAAGACTATGGGAAAATAGGGCGGATAAATTTTTTAATGAGGGTGGAGTTGTGGGAGTCCCCAACGACAGGAGTTGTGGGCAGTTGTGGAGCATTTTAGAGATGTGTTTGCTGAGTTGCCTGGAAAAGCCAGGGACTATGTATGCGAGTTGAAGGTGCGAGAACACTCACCCTACCTGCAGAGGAGCTATCCAGTGCCGTTTTCGAAGAGGAGAGCAGTGCAAGAGGAATTGGACAGGATGATGGAAGGAGACATTATTGAGAGATCGATATCGCCATTCTCGAATCCATTAGTAGTGGTCATCAAGAAGGATGGAAAGGTAAGGTTGTGTTTAGATGCTAGGAAAATTAACCAAATTATAATACCTGACCGGGAGTCACCGGAACCTATGAGTGAAATTTTCCAGAAATTTAGCGGAGTCAAATATATGACATCTTTAGATTTGACAGCAGGGTACTGGCAAGTTCCATTAGCGCCAGAGAGCTGGAAATATACTGCATTTCTCTTCAATGGTAAGAACTATCAGTTTAAGCGTTTACCATTCGGATTAGTGTAGCCAGTTTTATAAAATGTTTAGATATGATACTACAACCTAAGGACTTAGATTTTTTGACTGTGTACGTTGATGACACATTAATAGCATCAAGAACATTCACTGAACATTTAGAACAAATAGAATATGTATTAAATAAATTGCAAAAGGGGGGATTAACAGTTAATTGGGAGAAGTCAAAGTTTCTACAAACTGAGATACATTTTTTAGGTTTTATTATTACTCCAGAGGGTATTTTAGCCAACCCAGATAAAGTAGAAGCTATTATGCGTTTCCCAGAACCTAAAAATATTAAGCAGTTACAAAGCGTTTTGGGGTTACGCAACTTTTATCGGAAGTTTCAGAGAAATTATGCGCAGGTAACCTCTAAACTAAGTGCGGTCTTACAAAAGAATAAACAATGGAGATGGGGCGAGGAGGAGTTGTTTTTAATGAAATTAAAGAGAAGTTTATAAATATGATGATGATGAATCATCCCGATTTTCAGAAAAAATTTTATCTACAGACGGATGCCAGCAACATAGACCTCGGCGCAGAACTATATCAGGAGGGTGAGGATAAGGAACATAGGACCATAGCTTTTGCCAGCCGGACTTTGTTGGCAGCGGAAAGGAACTACACGACAACGGAGAAGGAGTTGCTGAGTATAGTCTTTGCGGTGAGAAAATTCCGTACCTATATTCTAGGGAACCAGACAGTCATTAGGACCGATCACAAGGCGTTGTCATTTTTGAATACTTGCAAATTAACTCACAGCAGATTAACCAGGTGGGTGCTAGCGTTACAAGAATATCACTTTTCATGGGAATACATTAAGGGGACAGATAACAAAGTACCAGACACTCTTTCCAGGGTAGATGTAATAGATAACAAAACATGGAGGGATCTGAAAGAAATAGAGGTTTTTCGATTAACAAGGGAAGACAGAATTTTTGGGGAGGAATTAAGGGAAATTAGAAACATGCAACGATCAGAAAATAAATTGAGTAAAGTAATTGCTAGTTTAGAAGCCGATGTAAATGGATCGGAATATAACACACATTTCCAAATATATCAGGGAATTCTGTTCAAGAAAGTAGAGGCGGGTGAACGTGATTGGAGGTTAATGATACCTGACGAGTTAGTAGAAAGAATTATTTGGGATTGTCATGTCAGATATGGACATTTTGGGGCGAAAAAATGTACAAATGTGTTAAAGGAGTCTTGCGTTTTTAAGAATATGGAGAGGTGAGTTAGAAGAGTGTTAAGAGTATGCGATTTGTGTCAGAAGTCAAAAGTAGTAAATTATAGGGAATGAATTATATTAAAGTTGAAAGACGGTTTGATTTAGTTGCTGTAGATTTGAATGGGCCATTGCCTAAAGGTAGAGGTGGGGTAGTGTATGTTTTTGTTGTGTTGGACACTTTTTCTATGTTTGTTAGGTTGTACAGCGTGAAGAGAGCTACAAGCCGGGTGCTAAGTGAAAAAATCACCAAGGACTACATGATTAACATAGGTAAGCCGAAGGTAATTTTATCCGATCACGGACCCCAGTTCATTAGCGGTAAGTGGAGACAGACTCTTGGCTGGGAAGGCATCATACCCAAGCATACGGCAGTTTACCATCCACAGTCGAACCAGGCAGAGCGGGTAATGCGAGAAATCGGAAGGATCTTCAGGGCGTATTGTCACGCTAAACATACTGAATGGCCTTTGTACGTAAAGAAAGTGGAAAACTGGTTAAATAGTACTACCCACGATTCTACGGGGTTTACACCATACGAACTAATAAAAGGAACCCATCCACCTAGAATACTAGAACAACTTTTCGAATATCCACTGGAAGAAAGGACCATAGACAGGAATGTTAAAATCCAGCTCGCAAACGAGAGTCTACTCACCAAAGGGGAGAGGAGAAAGCAGAAACACGACGAAAAGGGTAAGTGGGTTAAATACGAGGTAGGGTAATTAGTGTTGGTAAGGAGACATGATTTGTCTAGTGCACAAGAGAAAGAAATAAAGAAGTTTTTCCTATTATATGAAGGACCCTACGAGATAGTAGAAATAAATATGAATAATGCCTATGTACTACGCAATCAAACAACACAAGAGATAGTGGGCACGCAGAATGCTACAAATTTGAAATTATATTGGTCAAGGTAAAGAATTTAATTTTAATATGTTATTTTATGTTTTCAGAAGGGACACTCCCCCATTTTCGGGCGGTCACGACCTTACCAGTCCTGGCCATGGGTTTTGGCACTTGGAGGCGGACCATGGTTAGCGGAACTTCCTTCGGGTGGTGAAACGACGATGGTCCGGCTCCATCAAAATTGGTATGGAGTAGAAATTTTCCTATACTATTGAACGGGGAGGGGGACCCATAAGGTACGTGATACAAAATATTTTACACTCAAGGTGCATAGATAAGGTGCACCATACCACGTACCAGCATTGCCTTAGAGTGAATGTATATATTAATGGAGGCTATATTTTCACAAGGCAATGTATTCAATTATAATTTAATAGTGTCATTTGCGAAATGCAAAATCAGCAGATGGCTGCAGTTACAGAGTATTTAAAAAAGATGAGGAGTGGGGGGCAGGTAGACGGCGGGTTAGGATAAATGGGAGAATAAAAGGAATAGATTTGGTATTAAAATTAGTAAAAAGGGAACGTGAATTCACGTAGTATGTCTACCGAGTCCCTATTCTCTTCCCAGCGGGACCCCTCTTTTCGGGCGGTTACGGCTTCACCAAACTTGGCTAAGAAGGATAAGAATTAGCCTCCAATGTAAATACTTATCAATACATATAATCTGGAATGTTTATAATTTTAAATCTATATCAGTAGTCGTAGTTTTATTTTAAGTAGATAAGTGACCATATATAATTATGAAATTTGTAGTACAAGTTAAGGAAAGTGAAATGTTTGATGTTTACAAGTTAAAAATGTATATGAATCTAAAAGATGTTAAGCATGAAAATCAATTAATAAATAACCAAACATATAAGAGTTGACCATCCGTGAATTGTAGTAACGGTGTCAGTGTGAGCCTTATATGTCATTTGGTAGTTTCCCCAATTTTCGGGCGGTCACGGCTTCACCGAACCTGACCGTGGATTTATGTAAGTAGATTCTAAATTGGTGAACATAGAAATTGACTGGGGGGGGGGTAAAACAGGGGAAACTACATAACTGTTCGAGTCCCTGTCGGGCACCATTTGTGCTAAGTCAAATTATTAAAATACTTATAACATTTAATTTTTTGCTTACCCGCGATAACTCACCTTACAATTCAGCTCCAGAGTTCGTCACATGAACGGCGTAATACAAGTAAGGTTTCAAGGTTATATTAGTAACACACTCGACTCGCATTTATGTAAAACAACTAAAATTTTATTTCATTATCTATACTTTTTTAAATGCATGAATTATTCATCTTACTTTCAAAACTGACATATTACTGCTTCCTCTATCTATTAATAACATAAACATTTATTTCGACATTATAGACTTATTCTAATATAATCATTAATTAATCAAGGCGGCCCAGCTTGCCACACACTCTCTTTCATTCAATTTTCCCTCCCCATTATTTTATAGCGCTCTTTTAATTTAAATGAATTATATTGGGAACTTAGTAATCGGTTACTTAACTTTCGGCGTTCCTCTCATCGCCAAGTGCTGCACTAGCAATTAGCAATGAGAGTTCTTCTGTTTCAGCAGAAGACCTCTCAATGGGGGGGGGGGGTCTTGTAATGGGGCAGAATGAGAGGGTTTATTTCTTATTCAATTTCTTTAATTTTCAATTGTATATCCCAAGCAAAGTATGACAGTGTTCAAACAATGAACTCAGTGACATAGCTGTTGGAACGAGGTGTTGTAATGGAACGCAATACTATTCCGAGAATCCCAGTGTTGTGTTACGCACTCAAACGCGCAACACCATCAGGCGCGCAGATGACGCTACACAGATTGAAACGAAGCCAACCAAAATGGCTAAATTATAAGATTTTGTTTGCCACGTGGTTCTTAGCACAAGAAGCAAAGGAAGTGTGTGACACAATAACATGTCAGGCTAAAGAGAGGTTTGCTTTCACTGGGCACCTTGAAGTATCTTTTGTTTTTATGTGAACGGTTTTCCCATTATCAAAAATATTTTCCTGATGAAATTCTGGAAAGGGTTTGCAACATTTACACTTTTTTAAACGCAAAGCAACTTCTCTATGAACTAACAACAATCTACAGTACTAACGAATTTGCATCAGTTAATGGTGCTGTTACATTACTAGAGTTTTTACGGAAAACAACTTGGAAAACAGTTTTAGTGAAACTATGAAACTTTTAAAAATAATCATTACAATTCCAATGACAACTTCAGAGGCCGAGCGATGTTTTTCTACTCTCAAAAGAATTAAGACATTCCTCAGAAACATCATGACAGAAGACAGATTATCAGCACTAGCAATGTTGTCAATTGAAAGACAATTAATAATGGATATACCGGACTTCAATCAAAAAGTAATAGAGTGTTTTGCTACAAAAAAAGAAAGGAGGATGGATTTCCTTTTTAAATAAGGTAGGAGACATTTATGTTATAAAGTTATTCTTTTAAAAATTGAAAGATTTGTGAAATTTTTAATATTGTGTACGGATTTATTTTTTCTGATTGTTCATAAATCAAAGCAGGCAGTACTCCACTCACTTCTCTTTTAGAGTAGTTTTCAAGTAATATTTTATGTAGTTAAATTTATGTGCCTTGGAGTTTATATACAGGGAAAATCTGTTCTTATAGCTCAAAGAAGTCATTTAAAAATAACTAACCTGTATTATAAATTTGCTGTTTTTATTTTTTATTTCTCGTAAACACGACGACCGCTTTCAAATCAGTGTATTATTTTATAGGTATAAAAAGCACGATTCTGTTTACCTTTTTCTTTTCTCTGGATATTTAGTATTTGATTACTGCACAGTTAGTGCAGTATTCATTCATGAGTACGTGGGAACATGGAATCTGGCATAGGTAGACATACTGATAGAATCATTCCATTATCATTAGCAGCTCTTTTGGGGGAAAACAGTAACTTTCTATTTTTTCCATATGACAGCATTACGTATGATGGAGATATGTTGGTCTGCGCTCTGTTTAATGTATCGTTTTACCCCCTCCCTCATCCTCGCCCCCAACAACTCAACAACTACTGCAACCACCAAAATTTGGAACCACCAGCCACCACTGGCACACATAATGTCATTGATTTCATTATTTGATATTCTGTTTTGCAAAAAGTAATGACTCATCTTTATCAGATGATGCTGAATCCTCATCCACATAAAAGCTCTGGCACTTTTATTCCACATCTCAAAATGAACCTTAACTTTTTAAACAAAATGTAATATATCATAACATAAAAGCACATTTTTTCTTGACAAGGCTTAAATTAAACCACAAAAACGTAATTTATTACATATATAGCACAGAATACTAAGTAAATATTTGACTCATTATAATAAAGTTACAGATATAAACTGCACATAAAATATCATAGTAACTTGCATTTAAAAGTTTGGTGTCTGGTGTATAGTTTGTAATCCGAGGTGGACTTGCAGCAGCAATATAATCGTCATCACTATCATCCTGGCCTGGTGATATAATATGTACTTGACCACTACAAAAAAGAATACAATTCATTTTTGTAATCAATTGCTTTCATGAAGTTACATAATTCATCATTAAAAAATATTTATTATTACTAACATGCAAAATTTGTGTGTGTGTGTGCACGCGCGCGTGCATGTGCATGCACACAAGTGCACACAAATACACAATTATTCAGAATATGTTTTCAAATACAAGTGTCTGTTTTAATTTAATTTATAAACATATTTTGTTCGATTATTCACTGTCCAATATCACTATTTATTTGTTAAAAACATTAAATTTTTACATTTTTGTTTGTTAAAAAGTTTCCATGTAAAATACTCCTATAGAAAACTACAGAGAAGAGGATAGGGATGCTTTTTATGATACAATAACAAAGGTATCTGAGTGAGCCAAGATACTCAGGAAACTTAATGTTACAATTAGAAAAACGGACTTTTTGTGGAGGACTCCTGGATGCTTCTTACTGAATGATATGGCAAGTATAAATAAGAAAAAATTTGTCAGTTTTCTGTACACAACATTATGGTAATCAGGAGCACTTGTTTTAGCTAAAAGGCATACACATGAAAACAAGGGGGGTCCCTGGATCTGATATGGTGAATGAAATAGATCTCGTCCTGATCCAGTGTAGGCATACTTAAACCATTATTGATGTGAGATGTTATTTCAATTAGTCAACAGTAGAAATGCACACAAAAACAGAGGAGACTGGAATAGATTGACCATATTGTGAGAATTAATTTGGGAGAACAGAAAAGGGCCCTCACAAGAAATAAGGAAGGCAAAAGGCTGCACAACAAAAAGATGGTAGGGTGTTGTCACAGCTGTGAGAGAGATGCTGGGAATGTGAGGATGGAAGCCCTCTACTACTGATAGAGTGAGGTGAAGGCTCAGAATAGAGGAGACCAAGGCCTAATTTTGTGCTGTGACATCATAGGGGGAGGGAAGAGGAAGATGGTATATTGGGAAACTTAAAGTTGTCCCCTCTGCACAACAACATAAACAAAAGTTAAAAAGAATCAATGGTTGGGACAAGAATAACAAACCCTAGATAAGATGACTATAAACTATATAGTGAGGATAAGGGAATGAGAACAATATGCTAATATTAAGCTTATGAAATCTAAAAGTATATCCCTTTACAATAACCTGAGGCCAAAATACTAGTATGACCAGCAGTAAACTATGGGGTCAGAAACCTGGGACTTGACCACAGCTGAAGGGAGCATGCTGTAAGACTTTAAAAGACAAGTAACATGAAGAATAATGGGATCAGTGATGGAGGATGACCAGTAAAGAAACAGAAATGATACGAAAACAGCAGCACAATTTATAAAAAATTAAGACACTGTACACTTTATCAAATCTCAAAACACTTTGGCGGTGGTTGGATCACATCAAAATAATGTTGGATAATAGGCCAGTCAAGAATATTTTTCAGAGTAGAAGAATTGATTGTAAAAGAAAGACAGGAAGACCAAGAAGAGAATCTCTCTCTCTCTCTCTCTCTCTCTCTCTCTCTCTCTCTCTCTCTCTCTCTCTCTCTCTCTTTATATATATATATATATATATATATATATATATATATATATTGTAACCAGACCCTGTATGCCGGTCCTTACAAAAATAAAAAGTAGATGGAAAATTTTATAAAAAATAAAATTTTCAATAAAAAAAAATTTTGTTTATGTTTAATCAAGGTCAGTAATTAAGAAATAATACTGTTTTAAATGTTCTGTAAAAATTTTAAGAATTAGGAAGGTATTTATTAACTATTGAGCACTTCTGGAAGATCTGAACCAAGTCTGGAGTTAACTAGATTAACTCCAGTCAGCAATCGATTGATGATTTTTCTTGCTGGTCCAATATCTCACTGAAAAAAAATATTTTCTTCTTCTTGAAGTCTCTTTGCCTTAATAAATAACCTTAAATTAGCCTGTGAAATAAGAACAGATAAATACAATTGAAATAAATGGATTTATTAAACAATTTAATAAATAATCGATTTTTTATCGATTGAGAACAATTATCGACTCCGTCTCAGGGAATTATCGATTGTGCATACAGTAGAAAAATTATTATAAGTATTATAAAAAGGACAGGTTCTTTGAGCGATTATATTAATAGTCAGAGAAGGGTGACGAGAAAGTATAACATTAACAATTAAAATAAATTCTATAATTATTATTTAACACTATTTAAATAATTCTGATATATAATGTTTAAGAAAGTTGTAGTCGAACCATATGTAGACTGACGTCACTGCTGGATGAGGTAGGCAGGGCTTCGTAAAATTCAAAGATGGCCGCTATTAGATCTGGCGAGATTACTGCGATGTCATCGTGTCAAAAAATCACAGCAAAATTACCTTCACGAATGTTTGAAATGTTCCCGCACTGGTGTAATCTGTCTATTAGGTTGTTTGGTGTGTTCTGAAGAAGTGTTCCGTATAAACTTGTGTTAATTATGTTATTTTGTATGTGTTCACTTCTGTGGATTAAGTTGCCCAAAATGTGGTTATGATTTGTAGCGTGAATTAGATTAAATATATTGTTTTACTGTTTTAGATCACTCGTATAATGAAGTTAGGTGTTAGTTTTCACTATTGTAGTTAATGTTTTGGTAGATTTAGTTAAAAAAGTGTTTAATTCATCTAACTCTCGATTCACTTATATGACTGGCGAACTGTAGTACCATTTTTCTACTCAGTTATAAGGAACATTTTTTCACACAACTATTCAGCTTGATATTCAACAAAAGACTATTTTATCTTGGTCAAAATCTGGCCCAGTTAATCTTTGAAAAAGTATTGTCAACATATTTCGATTACCCATACACATGATACAAAATTACATTATATATGGAATTTATTTATTTTATTCATCACTTTCATGAATTATGAACCTTATCATTGGTTTAATCATCTCATTCCTTTTAAATTGATATATTATAGTCCATATCTGTGGACATTTTGTGGAAATTAACAAATTTCTTTCCCTTTTGGAAATATAGGCTCAAAATCTGATTTCCGCCCTCATACAATTTTTCTTCCATTTTAATTGTTATTAATACTATTATAATAAATTTTAATTAGTCATATTTCTCTTCCTTTCCTTAAATACATATAAATTAAACCTTTGAACTGGTTTTTTGTGTTAGTCTCTGAATTTGACATTGCTCTTTAAAATTAATTAATTTATATATTTTGAAAATTTACAATATTTTAAGGTATATTTCCTTATTATCATTTTAACTCATAGGATCATTCCCAGTAGTGGTTAACTGATTTACCTTATCTAAATCTTGCTAGTTTACAGGATTTATAAGTGAATTATACTGGTTTATATGGTTTCTGTGAATTCACCAAATGGCCTAGAGTTTAGAATTTTACATTTCTGTCTTTCTCAAATGAATTTAATCATACCACTCCTCTGACTTTACATAGTTATTATTACATGAAAATAAAATGGTTTATAACTTATTGTGAGGTGTAGTATTTAATTAACACTACTGTTATTAAAAAAATAATTATGAACATGATTTAGCCATCAGTACAATTGAACTTATTGCTGACATGGTTTGAACATATACATTTAACTCCTTTTGAATTAACACAGCATACCTACTGAAACATTATTAATGGTATGTATGCTGTTATTTAGCAAACATAATTCATTTTAAACACATAATATAAATCTTATTTTCTAATAACTCTTGCAAATACATTGATTTTATGGCTGTGAACAAACAGTCTATTTAAACATTTTAAACCTATGAATACTAAATTAATGCCAGTCCTTTCTGGTCTAAACCATTATTATTTATGATCCCCTTCATCAGTAAACATGACCACCCATACTCTAGTTATTAGCATTTTTTACAAATGTCTTGTGAATAAAGAGTTACATTAAAATAATAAAATACTGGAAATCTTCCATTCTATTATTTTATTATGCTGTTTATTATTGGATATTAAAGTTGTTATTTAGGATATTGATAAGTCATAGTATCACTAACTTTAAGTTTATTGCATTTCCAAAAAACACTTACACAAATTCACTTTCACTGGTGGTTCTGATATTTTGAGTCTCACTATCTCAGACCAGACCTTTAGTAATCATGGACTGTTAAGATTTGTTTATTTTCTTTATCACACAATCGCTTTAGTAGGTTCACTTCTTAAAATACTATACAACACTTTAGTTTTCTAAATAATTACATTTTTATAGGATTTTGGTATGTTATACTTTCTTTTTAATCGTTTTGGTGGTTTTGGGGTTGATGGTAGTTAATAATAATAATAATAGGTTTTACAACGGTGTTTCTTTCATACTATTTCTTCCTCTCCTCCTGTCTTCTTTCTTGTCCTTCTTCTTATCTTCTTTCTTGTCTTCATTCTTGTCCTTCTTCTAGTCTTCATTCTTCTGGTCTTCTTGTCTTCCTTCTTCATTCTTGAGTAAACCAAGGTCTTTGTGTTATCTCGACTGATGTTTAGTTTGGAGCATCGAAGTTATTTACTGATACGGACCTTGTTCTTCTCTAAAGGTTTCAGGGTATTGTTTTCTTCCTGATCACAAACTTTATTCTTCCTTCTTCTTGTTTTTGGGGTATTTTGGTGTTCACCACTCTTAAACTGATTCTCTTTCTTCTTGATATGGTGTTATTTAATTTGTTTACTGCTCCTAGCTTCCTGGGTAGATTACTGATCTTATAATGTCATCTTTCATTATTATGTCCCTAGTTCTGGGCGGCATTTGTCATCTTTCCCTCTCTTCTATAATATGCATATAAATGTATTTGTCATAGGAACTATCTAATAACTTATCTTTGAGTTTGTTTACATTAATCGAATAAAGCACGTGTGTCACATTTACCATAATTATGGTATCTACCATAACTATAGCATCTGTTTATTTCAGTCTCGTTATGTTGTTTGTTATTACCTAAGGATCCAGGATTCTGCTCAGCGAGAATGCTGGCAGAGACAGGCATTGAAATGAGAATACGTTCGGTATAAACATTAATCATTAATATTGGTTTATTCCATAAATGCTATAAGCGTGTACACCGGACAAAATCAACATGGCGGCCATTAAAGTTGGCTCGTCTTCATCATAAACTTCTTTATATTTTATTAATCGTTAATTCAACAAATATCATATTTTAATTTAGCAGCTGCTTTGCTATTAAATGATTTTAATTATCTTGGCTGAACGCAAACGCAAACCAACACCACGTTCGGATGTCGACATTAGAAAAACACGCCCGCTTTCTCTCACTCATTCATACTTATAAATTCAAATTACTTTTGTGTACACATATCTAATCATAGGGTTAACGAGCTCTTTAGTAAAAATTTTGTTTTGCACTTCCCTGGATCTGTAGACTAGAAGTTCTAGAAGAGGTTTCACATGTTGAGGCCTTAAGTTGGTTTGGTTACGTTTTTTTATATTATCACTGACTCTACTGCATAATTTTGAAAACAATTACTGCTCACTGTTTAGCTCACTTCTAATTATCACATAATGATATTTTGGCTACATTTTGTAATGTTTAAAACACTATGCCGGTATAAATTGCCGGCGGCCTGTAACAAGTTGTTACTGCTGCTGCTGTTGTTTGTCGACTGGGGCGAAAATTATGCAAATTTTACGTATGTGTTGTAGCGTGACAGAAAATCCACTACATTGTAAATCATATGAAATGATAAAATTTAATTACATCAACAAATGTTGTAATAATATTAAATGACATTTAAATAAATCAGAGGAATGAAACACAATGAGATAAAGATCCTCACTACATAATATATAAAAACCACTGTTAAAAGAAACCAAAGAAAGTATTGAAGCAACTCATCAACTCATAAATAATACCAGTACGTTACCCAGGAAGCTCAGATCAATAAACCAGTTACATAAGACAATATCCCGAAAAAAGAGACTCAATCAAAGAGTGGTGAATACCAAAATACTCTAAAAACAAATAGAAGAATAACGTCAGTTCAGTGAAGAAATTCAATACTCCAAACTAAACCTCAGTCGTGATAACACCAAGTACCTTGGTTCCCAAGAATGAGGAAAGAAGAACAGAAGAGTGAAGACTAGACGAGGGACAAGAATGAAAACTAGAAGAGGGACAAGAATGAATACCAGAAGGAAGATATGAAGAAGGACAAGAAGGAAGACAGGAGGAGAGGAAGCCATAGTATGAAAGAAACACCGTAGTAAAGCCTATTATTATATAAACTACTATCAATCCCAAACCCACAAAAACTATGCCAAAGAAAGTATAACATCCCCAAAATCTTATAAAAATGTAATTATTGAGAAAACTAAAGTGTTGTATAGCGTTATAAGAAGTGCACCGGCTAAAGCTATTGTGTAATAAAAAAAATAAACTAGTCTTAACGGTCCATGATGACTAAAGGTCTGGTCTGAGATAATAAGACTCAGAATATCAGAACCAACAGTGAAAGTGAATTTGTATAAGTGTTTTTTAAAAAATGCAATAAACTTAAAGTTGGTGATACTATAACTTAGTAGTATGCTATATCACAACTTTAAAGTCTAATAATAAACAGCATGATAAAATAATAAAATGGAAGGTTTCCAGTATTTTATTATTTTTATGTAAATCCTTATTTAAAAGACCTTTGTAAAAAAGGATGATAATAAATAGAGTATGGGAATTAATGTTTGCTGATGTGGGGAATCACAATAATAATGATTTAAACCAAAAAGGACTGGTACTAATATAGTATGAATAAGTGTAACATGTTTAAATAGACTATTATTTCACAGTCCTAAAATCAATGTATTAAATAAATGTATTTGTAAGGTTTATTAGAAAATAAGATTTATGTTATGTATTTTAAAAAAGAATTATGTTTGATAAATAATAACCTACATACCAGTAATAATGTACTAAAAGGTATGCTATGTTAGA
This sequence comes from Magicicada septendecula, assembly GCA_034769895.1. Lineage (NCBI taxonomy): Eukaryota > Metazoa > Arthropoda > Insecta > Hemiptera > Cicadidae > Magicicada > Magicicada septendecula. The sequence goes on along the minus strand of CM068367.1, from coordinate 619,952,044 downwards.
TTGAAAATAGTCAAAAGAGATATGTTTAAGCTGTATCTGCAATATGTTAAATTGTGCAGATTAATAAACAATGTTCATAATTAATTATTTTAATAACTGTAGTGTTAATTAACTACTACACAAAACAATAAGTTATAGATCATGTTATTTTCATATAATTGTAGTTATGTAAAGTCAGAGGAGGAATCAAGTTTAATTTATTGAGAAAGAAAGAAATATAAAATTCTAAAATCTAGGCCATTTGGTGAAATCAGAGAACCAATATAAAATAGTATAATTCACTAATAAATCCTGTAAACTACCCAGATTTATATAAGATAACACAATTAACAACTACTAGGAATGATCCTATGAATTAAAATGACAATAAGGAAATATACCTTAACATTTTGTAAATTGTCAAAATATATAAATTAATTAATTTTAGAGAGCAATATCAAATCTACAAATTAACACAAAAAACCAGTTCAAAGGTGTAATTTATATGTATTTAAGGAAAGGAAGAGAAATATGACTAATTAAAATTTATTATAATAGTATTAATAATATTTAAAATGGAAGGAATTTTATATAAAAACGGAAATCCAATTTTGAGCCTATATTTCCAAAGTGTGAACAAAATTTGTTAATTTCCACAAAATGTCTACAGATATGGACTATAATACATCAATTTAAAGGGAATAAGATGATTAAACTAATAATAAGATTAATAATTCATAAAAGTAAGGAATAAAATAGAAAAATTCCATATATAATGTAATATTTTCTAATGTGTATGAAATCGAAAAATGTTAACAATACTTTTTCAAGGATTAACTGGGCAAGATTTATGACCAAGTTAATTAGTCTTTTGTTGAATATCAAGCTGAATAGGTGTGTGACAAAAACGTTCTTTAAACCGAGTCGAACATGAAGCTAACGAATAGCCATTGAAATCAGTGAACGGGAGTTAGACAAATTAGACACTTTTTGAAGCCAATAATATAAAAACATTCACGACAATAGTGAAAACAAACCTTTAACTTCACTGAACGAGTGACAGTAAACAATAAAACATTATATTACAACTGATTTACTCTACAAACCTAACCGCAACTTGAAAACTTAACCGTAATAGTTGAACAAAATAGAAAATAAACTAACTAACGCAAATTTACACAGAACACTTCACCAGAATACACTAAATAGATTAACAGACTTATTACACCAGTGCGGGGACATTTTAGACCTTGAAGAAGGTAATTTTATAGTAATTTTCTGACTCGACGCATATACAATAGCCGAGACCAACCCAAGGAGCGGCCATCTTGAAAACGAAACCTGCCTACTACATCATAGTTACTGACGTCACAGCAGTCTTCATTGGTTCGACAAAACATTTATTCTTATATCATAACCTGAATTATTTAAATACTATTGAATAGTAATTATTGTATTTATATGTGTTAACTGTTAATGTTATACTTTCTCGTCACCCTTCTCTGACTATTAATTCTTAATCGCTCAAAGAACCTGTCTTTAATATAATATAACATAAAATTTTGTTCTGTATGACAATCGATAATTCCTGAGACAGAGTCGATAATTGCTCTCCATCGATAAAATATCGATTATTTATCTAAAATTGTCAATAAATCTTTATATTTCTATTATTTTGTATCTGTACTTATTTCACAGGGTAATTTAAGGGTATTTATAAGGCTGAAGGTATTAAGTGAAAAGAATATACTCTATTTTGAACAAGATATTGGACCAGTAAGGAAAGTTACCAATCGATTATTACCTGGAGTTAATATATTTAACTCCAGACTTGGTGCAAATCTTCAAGAAGTGCTCGACGGTCAATAAATACTTACCTGTTATTAAAATTTTCACAGAACCCTTTAAAAAACAGATTTATCTAGTATACATACCTCTATAAACATAAACAAAATTATTTTATTGTTTGGAAATTCTAATTATTGAAATTTCCATTTTATTTTTATTCTTTTGTAACGACCGGCATACAGCGGTCTGGTGACCTAGTGGCTAGCCCAAACAGTGGGATTTGATCAGATTACAGTCATATATAAGGTCTTCTTACAAAGAAGACAGCCACAGAAAGGTCGTCCAGTTACAAAGTGGCGTCCAACTTAGAGGGCTTGAATAGATAAGCCTGGCAGCGGATATACAGTCAGAAGAAGGGCAACAACAACAACAAGCAAAATGAAAGAACCTACACCAGAAGAAATGGTTGAGATAAGGAAAATGTTCCAACAATGGATGAAGGAAATGAGAGAGGATAGATTAAAAAGGGAAGAGGAGAGAAACCAATCCTTGAAAAAAGAATTGGGTGACCAACTGGACAATATCAATAAGAAGCCGGAAGAGGACATCAAGGAAAAGAAAATGGACGAAGATAATAAGAAATTGGACTCTACAAAGGAAGACTTGAGTAAGAAAATGGGTGAGTGCCACGAGTCGGTAATGGAGAAACTGGATGAGTGCCACAAGTCGACAATGAAGAAACTGGATGAAACGAATAAGAAAAGGGAAGAGGAGCATCAAAAATGGATTAAGGAAATAAGAGAGAACAGATTGAAAAGGGAAGAGGAGCATCAAAAATGGATTAAAGAAATAAGAGAGGACAGATTAAAAAAGGAAGAATTAAGAAAGGAGAAGACCGAAGAAATAAAAAATGATAGCCAACCAGAATCAGAAGTAGTACTAAATGATAAAACGCAGGAAGATAGCCAACCAGAACCAGAAGTAGTACTAAATGATAAAACGCAGGAAGATAGCCAACCAGAACCAGAAGTAATAAATGATAAAACAGAGGATCCAGTTGTAGTATTGCCTGAGAAGAAAACTAACGGGAATAAAGAAAATACTACAGATATGGAAGTAAAACCAAGAGAAAGAAGGAAAACGTTTCCAAAGAAATGAATGAAAACGAAGGAAGAAATAGAAATGATGAACCATGGTTTAATGGATGTCAATAATTTTCCAATTACCGACCATGAAGAAATCAGGAATTCCAGAAATTACGGAAGGAGATTAAAAATAATCTCAGAAATAAAGTACCATCAGACAATAGTTTACCAATGGGGGAGAACCAGCGGTAAACGAAATACGATATGTGGACCAGATCAATTCCAGTGCGGAACTAAACAGTGTATTTCAGAAAGATGGAAATATAACATCTTATCAGACTGTGACGATGGCACTGGTGAATCACCAGAGTGTGTTCCATTAGTGCGCCATCCAGGACTATTCCAGTGTACAATTACACAAAAATGTATACCTTCCGGATGGATTTGTGATGATGAACCAGATTATGGGGATTCAGAGAAGCCGATAATTGATAAACCAGATGAAGAACCTCACAGATATTTTTCAGGTCATACAGCATATGGACCAGAGACATATTGGAATATAAGACAAGATAATAATGGGAACAATATTAATTACCATGATAATAATAATACGGGTCCAAATTATCAAAACCCGAATCGACCCTCTAATGGTTATCAGGGTAACCCCAATCCCTACCCTGGTAACGTAAATAGTCAGAGAAGCCCCAATTATGGTAATAGTCCTTACCATAATAATGCTAATCGTGTGGGTCCCAATAATAGTAATTTTAGTAATAATGGGTTTCCTCGTCGAAGAGTGAACTTCATACGGGCCACAGATGGAAGACAGCGAGGTTTCAACCACCATAGAGGGAGCAGTTACCGAAGATACGAAGAAAGGCGGAGGAGCCTAGAACGGGACCAACCGAGGTACTATCCGGCGCGTAGGAGCAAAAGTTTGGATCTGATAAGGATCTATACGGATACATAATGAGGTGGTAAAAGGGATGGATGTCATGATAACCGACAACGGCATAACCACCACAAAGAAGATGAAAATAATTGCCACTGAGGAAAAATGAGAAGAAGAAGGGACAAAGAACCAAAATGGGAATTTAAGAAATAAATTAATTGAGAAACTACACCTTATAAAGGAACTATGAGCAACAATGCAATATAATAAAAAAGCATCCACCTGGGTATAAAGAAAAAATAATAATAAGAAATACGTTTGAATAAAGACAAGAAAAGAGTCATACAATATTTATGAAACTAATATGATATGTTTACCATATAATTATGAAAACTATTACAATCATTTATGAAAGGTCTATGTGGCAGTAATATAAAAGAAGTTTGAAAACATAAAATCCTCTAAATTCTAAAAAATACGTAAGTTCACCTTACATACCAAGAAAATATGAAAAAACTTTATGGCTAGAATAGAAGAGAAGAAGTTTAAAAACATAAAATCAACTAAATTCAAAAAATAAGTAAGTTCACCTTACATACCAAGAAAATATGAAAAAACTTTATGGCTAGAATAGAAGAGAAGTTTAAAAACATAAAAACCCCAAAATTCTAAAAAGGTGTGAGCCAATCTTACATAAAAGATTATGTGAAAGAAATTATTTGAAAAGAAGAATAATATAAGAAGAGTTTGAAATAAGTCAACAAAATTTTAAACATAAATGAGATCACCTTACATACCAATTATCTAAGAAAAACTTTATGGCTATAATATAATAATGAAGAAGGAGAGAATTTAGAAATAAAACTATCTAAGAAAAACTGTATGGCTATAATATAATAATAAAGAAGGAGAGAATTTAGAAATAAAACCATCTAAGGTCAAAAAACAAATGAGGACAGTTTACTAAATTTTTATTTGAAGAGAAACATTTTGACAATAATACCAAGAGAGTTTAGAAAAATAAAACCAGCCAAAAAACATATAAGCCCACCTTACATACAAATTATTTGAGAAAACTTTATAGAATAACATAAGAAGAATGAATTTTGAATTATGAATAAATCAAGTTTCCCAAACCAAGTATAAGTACAACTTACCAACCAATAATAAATAAAACAATATGGTGTGATAAACTGATGAGATTTCCTACCAGATTTATGGTAAGCATAGAAGATAATTACCATGGTAACAAAGGATCATAATGGGATGAATAAGAGGAAACAGAATTAGAATTAAAACAAATAATTCTAGACAGTTTAATCATGTCTAAGTTCAATATGAAGAGTAAAAACCTTTCCGTAAAATGTTATTGAAGGAAATAAAAAAGAAAAAATTCTTTAATACGATTTAAGTGATTGAATAAAATAAAGTACAAAAACTTCTTTGGAATTATGAGAGAATGAAACTTTAAGTGGTATGAGGAGAAAATATGACCTCATAATGAAATAAATAAAAAAAAAAAAACCAGCATTTGCAAGTATAATCGCAATGACCGGAATAATGTGAAAATAATGTCAAAAATGTATGTAATTAAATGAATTAATATAAAATGATTTATAAATTAAATGACAATTATGATAATGACAGTTATAAAAAATTCTAGAAAATAGAACAAGTGGAAATTTTAAGAACCAAGAAACAGTCTAATAATGTCACAAAGATATGCTACTACAAATAATGCAGATTATAATGAAAAAACCAAAAGGTAATAAAGAATTTATAACCAAAAGATTTATATGATAATAAAAGTATAAAAAGGTAATAATAGAAGAGCTTCCTACCATAATAACAAATGAAAGAAACATCCAGATAATAAGTCAGATGACCAACTGAGATAGAAATATTAAAATCTCTGAGAAATATAATAAGTAATAAGTGAAGTATCCCAAAGATATTTTTTAAATAGTAACAAATGTGTACTATTCTGAATAATTTTTTTAATCTGTCTGATGATAATTCCAGCAGGATTAATATATTTTTTGAGCAGAGATGATTTGCCTCTGTACTCAAATATGTGTGAAGTATTGGACAGCAGAGGAAAGTAGCGTACAGTGCCTCTCTGAACTGAACCAGCTCACAAAGTAGGGAACGATAGGGAGAAAATATCCCAAGGAGAAAATACTAAGAAGAAATATAAAAATGAAATAATAAATATGAAACTCAGAAGACTATTACTATCAAGGAAGATCAAGTGAGAGTGATATAAACTCAGATATAAATAAGAGAATTTTAAAATGGAAGGAAGTCCAAAATAATAACAAACTTTGAATAATTATCATAAGCAATTGTTTCAGACAAAGCAAGTATAGTCTGAAAAAATTACTTCTGGAGAAGGGCATTCTGTAGCGTGACAGAGAATCCACTACATTGTAAATCATATGAAATGATAAAATTTAATTACATCAACAAATGTTGTAATAATATTAAATGACATTTAAATAAATCAGAGGAATGAAACACAATGAGATAAATATCCTCACTACATAATATATAAAAACCACTGTTAAAAGAAACCAAAGAAAGTATTGAAGCAACTCATCAACTCATAAATAATACCAGTACGTTACCCAGGAAGCTCAGAGCAGTAAACCAGTTACATAAGACAATATCCCGAAAAAAGAGACTCAATCAAAGAGTGGTGAATACCAAAATACTCTAAAAACAAATAGAAGAATAACGTCAGTTCAGTGAAGAAATTCAATACTCCAAACTAAACCTCAGTCGTGATAACACCAAGTACCTTGGTTCCCAAGAATGAGGAAAGAAGAACAGAAGAGTGAAGACTAGACGAGGGACAAGAATGAAAACTAGAAGAGGGACAAGAATGAATACCAGAAGGAAGATATGAAGAAGGACAAGAAGGAAGACAGGAGGAGAGGAAGACATAGTATGAAAGAAACACCGTAGTAAAGCCTATTATTATATAAACTACTATCAATCCCAAACCCACAAAAACTATGCCAAAGAAAGTATAACATCCCCAAAATCTTATAAAAATGTAATTATTGAGAAAACTAAAGTGTTGTATAGCGTTATAAGAAGTGCACCGGCTAAAGCTATTGTGTAATAAAAAAAATAAACTAGTCTTAACGGTCCATGATGACTAAAGGTCTGGTCTGAGATAATAAGACTCAGAATATCAGAACCAACAGTGAAAGTGAATTTGTATAAGTGTTTTTTAAAAAATGCAATACACTTAAAGTTGGTGATACTATAACTTAGTAGTATGCTATATCACAACTTTAAAGTCTAATAATAAACAGCATGATAAAATAATAAAATGGAAGGTTTCCAGTATTTTATTATTTTTATGTAAATCCTTATTTAAAAGACCTTTGTAAAAAAGGATGATAATAAATAGAGTATGGGAATTAATGTTTGCTGATGTGGGGAATCACAATAATAATGATTTAAACCAAAAAGGACTGGTACTAATATAGTATGAATAAGTGTAACATGTTTAAATAGACTATTATTTCACAGTCCTAAAATCAATGTATTAAATAAATGTATTTGTAAGGTTTATTAAAAAATAAGATTTATGTTATGTATTTTAAAAAAGAATTATGTTTGATAAATAATAACCTACATACCAGTAATAATGTACTAAAAGGTATGCTATGTTAGATTGAAAATAGTCAAAAGAGATATGTTTAAGCTGTATCTGCAATATGTTAAATTGTGCAGATTAATAAACAATGTTCATAATTAATTATTTTAATAACTGTAGTGTTAATTAACTACTACACAAAACAATAAGTTATAGATCATGTTATTTTCATATAATTGTAGTTATGTAAAGTCAGAGGAGGAATCAAGTTTAATTTATTGAGAAAGAAAGAAATATAAAATTCTAAAATCTAGGCCATTTGGTGAAATCAGAGAACCAATATAAAATAGTATAATTCACTAATAAATCCTGTAAACTACCCAGATTTATATAAGATAACACAATTAACTACTACTAGGAATGATCCTATGAATTAAAATGACAATAAGGAAATATACCTTAACATTTTGTAAATTGTCAAAATATATAAATTAATTAATTTTAGAGAGCAATATCAAATCTACAAATTAACACAAAAAACCAGTTCAAAGGTGTAATTTATATGTATTTAAGGAAAGGAAGAGAAATATGACTAATTAAAATTTATTATAATAGTATTAATAATATTTAAAATGGAAGGAATTTTATATAAAAACGGAAATCCAATTTTGAGCCTATATTTCCAAAGTGTGAACAAAATTTGTTAATTTCCACAAAATGTCTACAGATATGGACTATAATACATCAATTTAAAGGGAATAAGATGATTAAACTAATAATAAGATTAATAATTCATAAAAGTAAGGAATAAAATAGAAAAATTCCATATATAATGTAATATTTTCTAATGTGTATGAAATCGAAAAATGTTAACAATACTTTTTCAAGGATTAACTGGGCAAGATTTATGACCAAGTTAATTAGTCTTTTGTTGAATATCAAGCTGAATAGGTGTGTGACAAAAACATTCTTTAAACCGAGTCGAACATGAAGCTAACGAATAGCCATTGAAATCAGTGAACGAGAGTTAGACAAATTAGACACTTTTTGAAGCCAATAATATAAAAACATTCACGACAATAGTGAAAACAAACCTTTAACTTCACTAAACGAGTGACAGTAAACAGTAAAACATTATATTACAACTGATTTACTCTACAAACCTAACCGCAACTTGAAAACTTAACCGTAATAGTTGAACAAAATAGAAAATAAACTAACTAACGCAAATTTACACAGAACACTTCACCAGAATACACTAAATAGATTAACAGACTTATTACACCAGTGCGGGGACATTTTAGACCTTGAAGAAAGTAATTTTATAGTAATTTTCTGACTCGACGCATATACAATAGCCGAGACCAACCCAAGGAGCGGCCATCTTGAAAACGAAACCTGCCTACTACATCATAGTTACTGACGTCACAGCAGTCTTCATTGGTTCGACAAAACATTTATTCTTATATCATAACCTGAATTATTTAAATACTATTGAATAGTAATTATTGTATTTATATGTGTTAACTGTTAATGTTATACTTTCTCGTCACCCTTCTCTGACTATTAATTCTTAATCGCTCAAAGAACCTGTCTTTAATATAATATAACATAAAATTTTGTTCTGTATGACAATCGATAATTCCTGAGACAGAGTCAATAATTGCTCTCCATCGATAAAATATCGATTATTTATCTAAAATTGTCAATAAATCTTTATATTTCTATTATTTTGTATCTGTACTTATTTCACAGGGTAATTTAAGGGTATTTATAAGGCTGAAGGTATTAAGTGAAAAGAATATACTCTATTTTGAACAAGATATTGGACCAGTAAGGAAAGTTACCAATCGATTATTACCTGGAGTTAATATATTTAACTCCAGACTTGGTGCAAATCTTCAAGAAGTGCTCGACGGTCAATAAATACTTACCTGTTATTAAAATTTTCACAGAACCCTTTAAAAAAAAGATTTATCTAGTATACATACCTCTATAAACATAAACAAAATTATTTTATTGTTTGGAAATTCTAATTATTGAAATTTCCATTTTATTTTTATTCTTTTGTAACGACCGGCATACAGCGGTCTGGTGACCTAGTGGCTAGCCCAAACAGTGGGATTTGATCAGATTACAGTCATATATAAGGTCTTCTTACAAAGAAGACAGCCACAGAAAGGTCGTCCAGTTACAGTGTGTGTGAGTATACGTCATCGTTCTTTTGTCTCTGGTTATATAATAGCCTTGTTTGTTACGTATTTTGCTCACGTCATAGTGGTTTTAATGACGTTGTGAGCTGTTGGCCAATGAAACATAAGTATGAAGCGCCGTTTTTAGTGGCTGTAACCATTATAAGTCTTTTTAGCTGCACGTACACTGCTGTCCTTGAAATTATTTTGTTGTCTCTGATCTGCGTCGTTGTAGGCAAAAACTAAGGGAAATTGTGTCACCCATAGAAATGACTTTAAAACATCGGAATACAATAGTTTGCTACCTTACATACCATATTTTTATATCAGACTTTTTGTACTGTCACTAAACCCCCTCAATGAAAGGTTTTGTGTCGAGACACAAAAACTTTCATTGACTCATTCACACCTCTCTAAAAGGATCAGCTCAGATATGGAGCCACAACCCCCTGTAGTGTTACAAAAAAAAAAAATATATAAATTCAATCACTTACCCTTGGTCCAATGATGAGGTTCGCACCTTCTGACCTTACTGGACTTCTCCAGAGAGATCCCTACACCATAAGGTCATGAGGCACTTCACGCTCCTGTTCTGACGCACCGGCCAGCTCAGGACCGCGGTCACCACACCATAAAACTCTGAAACATCCAATACAAAATTTTAAAATAGTGGCTTTCCTTATATCCATATCCATAACTAATATGTTTCCTCTTAGCACGTTGGTTTGCGTTTCGGGGCATTGGTTTGCTTAATTCTAAAATTTTCAAACAATGTCTAACAAGAATTAAGATAGACAATTACTTCTCCTTTTAACACTCCGGTATCTAGTACACCCTTCTGACTCCTGTCAATTATGCTCACGCTCCTTATCATATGAAAACAATTGTTCTTAACCTACACAACCATGTATTTTACTGTTTTAGCAACAACCATTAACCCTAATAATTTACTTCATATAATCTTACAATATCTATAGCATGGCAAATAACTCTAAAGCTTTATAATTTCTTTACGACCTTTTCTTACTTTTAACCTTCTTTATAACCGAACCATTTCTAGGGAATGAACAAACTTTACAAAATTTTAATACTATAATCGTTACTATCCTGGTAGTAACCTCCTTTCCTTTGGTACCATGTACATCATAAAACATAATAAAACATTGTATATCATAAGCATTAAACACTAACATTGAACAATTCACATTACTTAATTCATATTTACATAACTTGTAGCAAAACTTTATAACATTATTACTATCAACTCTCTATTAACTTTTATCATTTAACATTCATTTAGATTCTATACACAAAATTTTCAAATTTATCATTACCTTTCCATTTACCTTACCTTTCATTTACATCACCTTTCTACTATGAATTTTCTTTTCTAACCCTTTTATCCTTAACTAGTTTGAGTAACTCTCTATTATTCACTTTTCTCTATCTTATTTTGGCATTTGTCAACCTAACCTTACTACCCCGTTTTCTCTACTAACAACCGCTTCTAACCATTAATATAATATGACACCAATATCTCTATAATAACCCCCTTCACAAATCCCATTTAAAACCTCTGGCACCGCTCATTTTGTCTTTTATATAAGGATGTATGTTACTTAACTGGCCATATCCATTCATAACCATTTGCCCTCCACCAAATATCGGCAAACACTCTAACCCAAAATTGCTCCGCCTGCCACAACGCTGCACGCTGGTCCCATTGCCACGTCGCTCGTTGATCACTCCTTAACACCGGATCCTTACTACAAAATATCACCAACAACAACTATAAAATTACCATCCACATTACTCACCTCTACATATAATCGCTAACCACTGTGTCCCTAAAATATCTAACACCTCTTTATATTTTATCAGCATCTCAGCACTTTATTTTCCCTAACTCCCATTGACTTTATTCAACTAACTCCAATGCCCTGATTTATCCTTATTCCCAAACTCTTTACAACATTTCAACTTAATATATCATTACAAAATTTATCACTTATCTGCTAACAACACCTTTCATATCCAAATACATTACCTGCTTAATCATTTACTAACCCTTATAACCTGAATCTCATAATATCATTTAAACTTCCTTTAGTTATTTAAAATTCTACAATACATGTTTACATAAAAAATACACAAAATGCACAACAGCAAAATTACACAAATACATAGACATCAATACACAAAAATATACAATTCACATAATCATTAAATCATTTACCATAATCAGTCCTCATCAGTCCATTTTTTAAAAAACACTGTCCACACAATTAAATGTTCATAACACAATAGAAGGTCTACCCTCCATCGTTAAACAATAGTCTTATCTTTGGTCTGTACAATTTATTTTTTATTAAATACATTATATTAACATCATTAATATAATACACATTTAAATTCTTATATTTTATAAAACCGTCATCATTGATAGGGTTATTACCTATCAATTCATCATATAACCTGTCACGATTGGTTATTGTCCTGTCACCTCCAGTATAATCAGTCACCACTAGGTACGTTATAAAGTCATTATTTTCATTATCATCCTCTCCTACTGCTATATCAGCTTCATTACAAAGTAAGTTCTTATTTTTATTATATCTCATCTCTGTTCCTAACTTTTCCATAAATTCTTCATAAGTTCTACCCATCTTAAAAATCTCTATCTCCCTCTTTCTCTCACAATATCTCTCACTTTCAAAACATCTCTCTCTTTTAAAATATCTCTCATAATAACTCTCCCAATAACACTTCTCTCTCTCAATATATCTCTCTTTATCACACCAAGCTACACTCTCAATACTCACACAATTATTTTCTAACACCATATTCTTAATTCTATTATCATAATTCTCACCACTACTTTCCTTGTCTTTATTTTCATTCAATTTATCTGATTCTCTACTATTCTCTACCCCCATTTTACTCTCGTAATTTTCATCTACTTTATTCTTTTGTTTATCAAACTTCTCATTAACTAATGCAATTATTTTCTCTTCCGTTTTATCGAAACGTGCATACATTTCATCAACTCGTTTATCAAAATTAAAATTTTGTTTTTCGATTTCGTTTTTTATTTCGTCACATTTTATATTAAAATTATTCTGTATTCTTCTAATTTCGCTATTTTGTTCATTAAATTTCTCATCAAGTTTACTGAATTTCTGATTGAAAAGCATTTGCATTGTTTTTATAATTTCGCTGTTTTCAGCCCTGTTATTTTGGATTGGTGTTGAGTGAACAACTCCTTCACTCATGACTACTGATTCTGTCATACTTATTTGACTGTTATTTGTACTATCAATTGTGTTCAATAAAGAATTATTTTCTTTATTTTCTGCCATTATGAAATTTGTTAATGGTTTGTCGCTTTATCTTATCGTTATCATCTACTTTACAACCGTATTCTCACTTTCAATGTCCACCCCGCCACCATTTAGGCTTATTATATAAAATCTATTAATGTATTTTATATAGTCCCAGTTCGGGCGCCATTTGTCATCTTTCATTATTATGTCCCTAGTTCTGGGCGGCATTTGTCATCTTTCCCTCTCTTCTATAATATGCATATAAATGTATTTGTCATAGGAACTATCTAATAACTTATCTTTGAGTTTGTTTACATTAATCGAATAAAGCACGTGTGTCACATTTACCATAATTATGGTATCTACCATAACTATAGCATCTGTTTATTTCAGTCTCGTTATGTTGTTTGTTATTACCTAAGGATCCAGGATTCTGCTCAGCGAGAATGCTGGCAGAGACAGGCATTGAAATGAGAATACGTTCGGTATAAACATTAATCATTAATATTGGTTTATTCCATAAATGCTATAAGCGTGTACACCGGACAAAATCAACATGGCAGCCATTAAAGTTGGCTCGTCTTCATCATAAACTTCTTTATATTTTATTAATCGTTAATTCAACAAATATCATATTTTAATTTAGCAGCTGCTTTGCTATTAAATGATTTTAATTATCTTGGCTGAACGCAAACGCAAACCAACACCCCGTTCGGATGTCGACATTAGAAAAACACGCCCGCTTTCTCTCACTCATTCATACTTATAAATTCAAATTACTTTTGTGTACACATATCTAATCATAGGGTTAACGAGCTCTTTAGTAAAAATTTTGTTTTGCACTTCCCTGGATCTGTAGACTAGAAGTTCTAGAAGAGGTTTCACATGTTGAGGCCTTAAGTTGGTTTGGTTACGTTTTTTTTGATATTATCACTGACTCTACTGCATAATTTTGAAAACAATTACTGCTCACTGTTTAGCTCACTTCTAATTATCACATAATGATATTTTGGCTACATTTTGTACTGTTTAAAACACTATGCCGGTATAAATTGCCGGCGGCCTGTAACAAGTTGTTACTGCTGCTGCTGTTGTTTGTCGACTGGGGCGAAAATTATGCAAATTTTACGTATGCGTGTGTGAGTATACGTCATCGTTCTTTTGTCTCTGGTTATATAATAGCCTTGTTTGTTACGTATTTTGCTCACGTCATAGTGGTTTTAATGACGTTGTGAGCTGTTGGCCAATGAAACATAAGTATGAAGCGCCGTTTTTAGTGGCTGTAACCATTATAAGTCTTTTTAGCTGCACGTACACTGCTGTCCTTGAAATTATTTTGTTGTCTCTGATCTGCGTCGTTGTAGGCAAAAACTAAGGGAAATTGTGTCACCCATAGAAATTACTTTAAAACATCGGAATACAATAGTTTGCTACCTTACATACCATATTTTTATATCAGACTTTTTGTACTGTCACAATAATATCAGTTGCTTTCAATACTTTCTTTGATATTTAAACAGTGGTTTTTATATAATGTAATGAGGATTTTTATTTTATTGTGGTTCATTCCTTTGATTTCATTAAATCTCATTCAATATTATTTTTAACATATGTGGTGTAATTAAATTTTTATGATTTTATATGACTTAATAAGTAGTGGATTTTCTGTCAGGCTACAGAATGCCCTTCTCCAGAAGTAATTTTTTCAGACTATACTTGCTTTGTCTGAAACAATTGCTTATGATAATTATTCTAGGTTTGTTATTATTCTGGACTTCCTTCCATTTTAAAAATTTTCTTATTTATATTTGAGTTTATATCCTTCTCATTCTCACTTGATCTTTCTTGATAGTAATAGTCATCTGAGTTTCATATTTATTATTTCATTTTCATATTTCTTCTTAGTATTTTCTCCTTGGGATATTTCCTCCCTATCGTTCCCTAATCTGTGAGCTGGTTCAGTTCAGAGAGGCACGGTATGCTACTTCCTCTGCTGTCCAATACTTCACACATATTTGAGTACAGAGGCAAATCATCTCTGCTCAAAAAACATATTAATACTGCTGGAATTATCTACAGACAGATTAAAAAATTATTCAGAATAGTACACATTTGTTACTATTTAAAAAAATATCTTTGGGATACTTCACTTATTACTTATTATATTTCTCAGAGATTTTAATATTCCTATCTCAGTTGTTCTTCTGACTCGTTAACTTGATGTTTCATTCATCTGATATTATGGTAGGAAGCTCTTCTATTATTACATTTTTCAACTTTTCTTATCATATAAAGCTTTTGGTGATAAATTCTTTATTACCTTCTGGTTTTTTTATTATAATCTGCATTGTTTATAGTAACACATCTTTATGACATTTTTAGACTGTTTCTTTGTTCTTATCATTTCCACTTGTTCTATTTTCTAGAACTTTTTATAACTGTCATTATCACAATTGACATTTAATTCATAAATCATTTTATATTAATTCGTTTAATTACATATATCTTTGATATTATTCTCACATTATTCCTGTCATGGTTATTATACTTTCGAATTAATGTTTTTTATTAATTTTATAATGAGGTCATAATTTCTCCTCATACCACTTCAAAGTTTCATTATCTCATAATTCCAAATAAGTTTTTGTATTTTATTATATTCAATCACTCAAATCGTATTAACTCAAATCGTATCAAAAAAAAATTTTTTTTTAATTTCCTTTGGCATCATTTTATGGAAAGGTTTTTACTCTTTATATTGAAATTAGACATGATCATACTTTCCAGAATTATTTGTTTTAATTCTAAAGTCTGTTTCCTTTATTCATCCCATTATGATCCTTTATAAACATGGTAAATATATTTTATGCTTACCATAAATATGGTATTAAATCTCTTCTGTTTATCTCACCAAAGTGTTTTATTAATAATTGGTTGGTAAGTTGTACTTACTTTTGGTTTGGAAACTTGATTTATACACAATTCAAAATTCACTCTTCTTATATTATTCCATAAAGTTTTCTCAAATAATCTGTATGTAAGGTGGGCTTGCTTTCTTTTTAGAATTTATATTATTTCAATCTAAATTCTGTTTTATATTTATCTCTTCAAAATGTTTTTTCTCAAATTCTTGGTTAGTAAGGTGAACTTACAATCTTTTTAAATTTAGATGATTTCTCATTCTAAATTCTCTCCTTCTTTATTATTATATTATTGCCACATAGTTTTTTCATAAATAACTGGTATGTAAGGTGATCTTACAATTGCTTTGGGATTTGGATTATTAAGTCCAAATTCTTCTTCTTATATCTTTCCAAATAGTTTTTCTTAAAATAATTGTATGTAAGATGTGCTTACTATGTTTTTGAATTTCGTTGTTTTCGAAATTCTTTTTCTTCTCTTTCCAAAATGTTTCTTTTAAATAATTGTATGTAATTTGGTATTACATCATTTTTGAATTTAGTTGATTTCTAAATTCTTTTTCTTTTCTTTCCAAATAGTTCCTTTCAAATAAATTGTATGTAATTATCTTACATTGTTTTTGAATTTAGTTGATTTCTAAATTCTTTTTCTTCTCTTTCCAAAATGTTTCTTTTAAATAATTGTATGTAATTTGGTATTACATCATTTTTTAATTTAGTTGATTTCTAAATTCTTTTTCTTTTCTTTCCAAATAGTTCCTTTCAAATAAATTGTATGTAATTGTCTTACATTGTTTTTGAATTTAGTTGATTTCTAAATTCTTTTTCTTCTCTTTCCAAAATGTTTCTTTTAAATAATTGTATGTAATTTGGTATTACATCATTTTTGAATTTTGTTGATTATTCATAAAATTTCTTCATGGATGCCTGGTTAAAGACACCTTTCACTTTATTTGAATTCATCTCCTTTATTTCGTACGTGTTGTTGTCATTGTTCTTAGAGACAATATAGGGACCAGTGTACAGAAGTAATAATTTTTTTGTTATCCCCTCTAAGGAACTGGGTAATTCCCTATTCTTCAACAACACCTTCTCTCCAACGGTATAATTAATAACCTTACCCATGCCATTATCATACTTTTTCCGCCGCTTCTCCTGATCTTCAGCCACCTTATTATGAAATTGAACTCTATTAAATATATATTTATGCTCTCTGGGGAACTCCAATATATTCTCGATCTCCCTAGGGGGTTGTCTTTCGTACATTGCGGAGTAAGGGGTTATTCCTATGGCTGGATGGTATGCCAGGTTGAGGAATTCTTCAGTGGCCTCCAAGTATTCTTGCCACCTCCTCTGCTGATCGTGGCAATACGTTCTTAATAAGCGCCCCACCTCTCGCAAGACTCTTTCGGCCGGGTTACTGCTCGGGTGGTATACTGATGTCTTGTATGTATGAACCCCCATAGACAGCAGTGTATCCCGCCATTTCCTCCCCTTGAATTGTGTTCCGTGGTCGGTTATGATCGATACCGGTTTTCCGACGGTTGGGAAGTACTGGTTGATCAGGATTTCAAGAACTTTATTCGTAGTCACCCGATTCGCTGGGTATAGCTTTACGAACTTGGTATAATGGTCCATTATGATGACGAGATATTTGTATCGGTGGCGGCCTCCACTGCGGGGAAATGGCCCACAGATATCCACGAATACCTTCTCAAGTTTCGACTGAGAGGTTATCGGAATCATTTGCCCCTCTCTTTTCTCGTTGTTTGTTTTTACGAGTTGGCAAATGCGACAGTTTCTTATGTACTTTCGTACTTTCCGATTTATGTCTTTAATATGGCAGCTCTCTTCCAGGGCCTTTAACACCTTTAAGGCGCCCATATGCCCATATCGAACATGATAATTAAACACTATCTCCTTCTCGATATGGGTCGGAATAGTAACCTTCCATTCCTCCTTATATAAACATGGTCTTGAAAACAGGATTCCATTATGGATTTTATAATATTGGGAGATTGTCTCATCTCCTGCTTCCAATCTTATGATAATAGAGATTAACTTTGGGTCAGCTTGTTGGTGTGTCCTCAGGTGTTCCAAAATTGATTGTAGACCGGCGCTGCTGCTGAGAATATGGTATACTTTAAGAATACTCTCCTTCTCCCCCTCGAACGTCTGTTTATCAATGTCTACTCTAGACAATATGTCCGCGACGACATTCTTCCTTCCGGGGATATACTCCCACTTAAGGTCGTATTCTTGCAGCAATAGTATCCACTGCGTTAACCTTCCATGGCTTAACTTACATCTCTTAAGGAACGAGATAGATTTATGGTCAGTCCGGACGGTAACGGAATAACCAAGGATATAAGTGTGGAACTTTTCGCACGCGAACACGACACTCAATAATTCCTTTTCTGTAACGTGGTAGTTTTTCTCACATTGATTCAATGCTCTGCTGGCAAAGCAGATCACAAGATGTTCGCCCTCCTCATCCTCTTGATATAAGGTAGTGCCGAGGCTGATGTCACTGGCATCACAATTAAGAAAGAAAGGCTTAGTAAAATCTGGATGGCGAAGTATAATGGGTTCAAGGAATTTTTGTTTTATTAAAGATAATATATTTTGTTGTTCATTACCCCAGATCCATTTATTTTTGGATGACAGTTGCGGCTGAAATCTGGCAGTCAGTTCTGAGTACTTTTCCTGGAACTTGCGGTAATAATTACAGAGTCCCAGGAACGACTGTAACTGCCTTCGATTCTTAGGTGTAGGAAAGTTCTGAATTGCTTCGACCTTTTCAGCCGACGGTGAGATTCCCTGATCATTTAAGATGAAGCCTAAGAATTGTATTTCCTTACCAATGAAATGAGATTTTGCTAATTTAGCGTAATATTATTTGTCGCTAGCTTCTATAATACGTGTTCCACACGGTAGCAGTGTTCCTCCCAAGTTTCTGAGGACACTAGCAAGTCATCGACATATACGGTGGTGAATTGTAGTGCTTCTTGGCCAAGTATCTGGTCCATGCAGTGCACAAAGACTGCGACTGAGTTTACCAGTCCGAAGGGCAACCTCTTAAACTGGTAGTTCCGCCCTTCGAATATAAAGGCCAGATACTGGCGACTCTGTGGATGTAATTCCACCTGCCAGTACCCGCACACCGTATCCCAGGTACTGAAGTACTTGGTACCGTGGAACCGTTTTAAAATCTCCTCAGTCTCACCGGGCGAAGTCCTGTCATTAATGATCATTTTATTTATTTCGCGCGCATCTAAACACAAACGGACTTGTCCGTTTTTCTTAGCAATAGCCACGATAGGACTTGTATATGGGGAATGGCTACTCTCTATAATGTCACGGTTAATCATTTGCTCTATTTCAGCTCTTACTGCGTGCTTTCGTGATTGCGCAATGGGGTAAGACTTCCGGTTAAAGTCCACTGTGTCTCGGAACTGTAGAGTACACTGGAAGTTTTTCACTTTACCGGGCTCATCAGAAAAGACTGATTTATATTTGTTATAGATGTTTATTAATTTGTTCGCTTGGTTTACTGTTAACTTTTCGCCAGTTATACCGCTCCGGAAATCCCTGATCTCCTGGATTTTTTGTGACCATAAATCTTCATTGGAGGTGTCGTCTATCCTTTGATCAATTATAGATGTTGGATGGATGTAGTTAATTTTGCGGATTTGCTGGTGGATACTATCGGGAACGACTTGGTCACTACCCACCAAGTTCGCCGTCCAAGTATGTCCGTTAGTAAACAGCGATAATGTTTCAGTTCTCAGATCAATGATGGCGGAATTCCTCCTGAGCACATCGCACCCGACCAGTATATTAAACGGTAGACCGCTCGCCACCAAGACTTCCATATCAATTGCTATACCACAGCTCATCACACTGGCGGAGACTTGCCTACGTATTGTTTTATTTTGTCGGCCGGTTGCTCCCAACAAAATAATATTATTCAACGGCAACGTTGGTAAAGTTCTCCCGCACTCTTGCTGTATCCTCTCCAACTCCGTCGTACTTATGATTGACACGTTCGAACCAGTATCGATCATTAACTTGGCTGGGATGCCTTCTACTTCGGCGTCAACATGTATTATTTCATTATTGAAGTTATTGGTGGGATTCCTGTTATCCTCTTCCAATAACTCATGTCTGATGTCCTTTAGGTAGTTGCACCCTATGACTGTGATACGATTGTTATTATACATATGTTTACACTCATTATTATGATTATACCCAGTATTTAGGAGCAGTAACGGGTTCTGGCGATTTATTACTGCCTGTGCCCGTTTAAAGGCTCGGCATCATTGTTCCTTTGTGCCATACTAGTTGATGCCACATTTGGGATGCTTAGAGTGGTTCCCTGTTGATCTGTCCTATGGTCTTCCGGTCGTTCGTGATTAGACCTCCGTTCAGCATCGTCTAAACTATTACTCCTCCTTGCCGGATAGTACCTTGGTTGGTCCCGTTCTAGGCTCCTCCGCCTTTCTTCATATCCGCGGTAGCTGTTTCTTTGACTGTTGTTATATCTTCGCTGTCATCCATCTGTGGCTCGTATGAAATTCACTCGAGGGCGAGGAAACCTATTATTAACAGGATTACCATTATTTGGACCCGCACGATCATTATTATTATGGTAACGATCATTACCATAATTGGGGCTTCTCTGACTATTTGTGTTATTAGGGTAGGGATTGCGGTTACCCTGATAACCATTAGAGGGTCGACTCGGGTTTGGATGGTTTGGACCCGTATTATTATTATTATTATTGTATCTAGAATTATTAACGTTATTATTTCTATTATTAAAACTGTTATTTTGCGGGTATGCCCGGCCTCCTTGGTACCCAGTGTTTATGTTGTTCGTACCCTGGTTGTTGTTCTGATACGTCCTTGGTTCGGGCCCATCACTTCTTCTACGACTCTGTCGGTAGTAGTCTTCATTTTCATAGTTTTCGAGGAGTTCGGTCATTGCCTGGATGGTTTTTATTTGGCTGCCCCTCCTCGCACGAATTACTTCTTCATCATAATGATATGACAACTTATTTATTAGGCACTCCTCAGGTATGGCTGGTTCTAAGTGCTTGGCCATACATACCTTGCCGAGGAAATAAGCTGTCATCGAACTACCGACTTGTGGTTTGTAGTGGCCGTGGCATATATTGTCTCTTATCAGATTTTGAGTTGTCTCCGACCAGTACTTGGCCTTGAAAAGGCTCTTAAATTGCTGATAATTGTCGATGTCGCTCCGGTTGGCCATCCACCAATGGTCATTCACCTCCCGAAACGATTCGTCAAGGATTTCCCTGTTCTGGACCCATCGGTTACCTCTGTGTTTTTCTAGGTATTCCTCTATGCGTGCCAAAAATTCCATGGGCTTCCGTTTATATTGCCGGAAATTGAGCCATTCTCTGTTTTCTGACATGGGGAAATTATGATATCCCGATGGTCTGTTCCTTATCAATTCTATCTCCTCCTGGCTCTGACGCACCTGTCCGGTTATGTTCGTCATAGCGGCTTCCACGCCGTCGCATCTTTCGGTTACCTGTGTCCGCACTTTATTCACTTCTTCCAAGGCAAATTTCTTGTTTTCTTCCAGTTTCGTTTCCTGTTGTTCTTTGACTTGTGTAATCTCTTTATGTATTACTTCCCGGACTTCCATCACTTCGTTTTCGGTCTGACGACATCTTCCGTCTACTTCTCTGATCTGCTGGTTAACAACCACGACTTCCTGTTCTAACTTCTTTACGATGGATTTCTTCGTCTCTGTTATCTTTTTATTCAATTCCTCTTTAGCTAACTCAATCCACTCGTCTAACTTATTCATGTTCTCTTGGTTAACTTCCCTTAATTCTTCTCTCAGCAGTTGATTGTCCTCTCTCAATTCTTCCCTTAATTGTTGATTGTCACTTTCTATTTTCTTACTGGTTTCTTCCATCTTCTCTTCAAAATTCTTATTATTTTCTTCCATTTTCCTTTCCATCTTCTTACTCAAAGATTGGTTGTCCTTTTTCAGGTCTTCCATCTTATTATTCAAGGATTGGTTGTTTTCCTCCATCTTCTCTTCCAAATTCTCACTGGTTTCTTCAATCCTCTTGTTAGTGTTTTCTATGCTTTTATTGATTCCACCCAAATCTTCCTTCGTGGACTGGTTGTTGTCATCCATCTTCTTGTTAGTGGAATCCATTTTCTTAGTTACTCCTTCTATTTGCTTATTCAAGTCTTCACTCAATTTCTTATTATTTTCTTCCATTTTTTCATTATTGAATTTGAATTCCCGGAGGATCACTTCCATCATTTTGTCCCACTGTGTATCTTTAGTGGTCATAGACTTTTCTACTTCCTTGTCTGGGACACTGATCTCCCCAGTTTGCGTTGTTACTTCAGGTTGTTCCTCTGGTGGTACGGGTTGTTTCGGTTCCACCTGGTCCACTTACACTTCTGGATCTTCAACGGGTGTTGCTTCCTTATCCCCCATGTCCACTTCTTTTTCGGCCTCTGCCGCCCTCTTTTTCGAAGTAGCCCCTCTTTGCATTTTTCTCTCTTCTATTAATAAACCGCTGCCAGGCTTATCTTATCAAGCCCTCTAAGTTGGACGCCACTTTGTAACCAGACCCTGTATGCCGGTCCTTACAAAAATAAAAAGTAGATGGAAAATTTTATAAAAAATAAAATTTTCAATAAAAAAAAAATTTTGTTTATGTTTAATCAAGGTCAGTAATTAAGAAATAATACTGTTTTAAATGTTCTGTAAAAATTTTAAGAATTAGGAAGGTATTTATTAACTATTGAGCACTTCTGGAAGATCTGAACCAAGTCTGGAGTTAACTAGATTAACTCCAGTCAGCAATCGATTGATGATTTTTCTTGCTGGTCCAATATCTCACTGAAAAAAAATATTTTCTTCTTCTTGAAGTCTCTTTGCCTTAATAAATAACCTTAAATTAGCCTGTGAAATAAGAACAGATAAATACAATTGAAATAAATGGATTTATTAAACAATTTAATAAATAATCGATTTTTTATCGATTGAGAACAATTATCGACTCCGTCTCAGGGAATTATCGATTGTGCATACAGTAGAAAAATTATTATAAGTATTATAAAAAGGACAGGTTCTTTGAGCGATTATATTAATAGTCAGAGAAGGGTGACGAGAAAGTATAACATTAACAATTAAAATAAATTCTATAATTATTATTTAACACTATTTAAATAATTCTGATATATAATGTTTAAGAAAGTTGTAGTCGAACCATATGTAGACTGACGTCACTGCTGGATGAGGTAGGCAGGGCTTCGTAAAATTCAAAGATGGCCGCTATTAGATCTGGCGAGATTACTGCGATGTCATCGTGTCAAAAAATCACAGCAAAATTACCTTCACGAATGTTTGAAATGTTCCCGCACTGGTGTAATCTGTCTATTAGGTTGTTTGGTGTGTTCTGAAGAAGTGTTCCGTATAAACTTGTGTTAATTATGTTATTTTGTATGTGTTCACTTCTGTGGATTAAGTTGCCCAAAATGTGGTTATGATTTGTAGCGTGAATTAGATTAAATATATTGTTTTACTGTTTTAGATCACTCGTATAATGAAGTTAGGTGTTAGTTTTCACTATTGTCGTTAATGTTTTGGTAGATTTAGTTAAAAAAGTGTTTAATTCATCTAACTCTCGATTCACTTATATGACTGGCGAACTGTAGTACCATTTTTCTACTCGGTTATAAGGAACGTTTTTTCACACAACTATTCAGCTTGATATTCAACAAAAGACTATTTTAACTTGGTCAAAATCTGGCCCAGTTAATCTTTGAAAAAGTATTGTTAACATATTTCGATTACCCATACACATGATACAAAATTACATTATATATGGAATTTATTTATTTTATTCATCACTTTCATGAATTATGAACCTTATCATTGGTTTAATCATCTCATTCCTTTTAAATTGATATATTATAGTCCATATCTGTGGACATTTTGTGGAAATTAACAAATTTTTTTCCCTTTTGGAAATATAGGCTCAAAATCCGATTTCCGCTCTCTTACAATTTTTCTTCCATTTTAATTGTTATTAATACTATTATAATAAATTTTAATTAGTCATACTTCTCTTCCTTTCCTTAAATACATATAAATTAAACCTTTGAACTGGTTTTTTGTGTTAGTCTCTGAATTTGACATTGCTCTTTAAAATTAATTAATTTATATATTTTGAAAATTTACAATACTTTAAGGTATATTTCCTTATTATCATTTTAACTCATAGGATCATTCCCAGTAGTGGTTAACTGATTTACCTTATCTAAATCTTGCTAGTTTACAGGATTTATAAGTGAATTATACTGGTTTATATGGTTTCTGTGAATTCACCAAATGCCCTAGAGTTTACAATTTTACATTTCTGTCTTTCTCAAATAAATTTAATCATACCACTCCTCTGACTTTACATAGTTATTATTACATGAAAATAAAATGGTTTATAACTTATTGTGAGGTGTAGTATTTAATTAACACTACTGTTATTAAAAAAATAATTATGAACATGATTTAGCCATCTGTACAATTGAACTTATTGCTGACATGGTTTGAACATATACATTTAACTCCTTTTGAATTAACACAGCATACCTACTGAAACATTATTAATGGTATGTATGCTGTTATTTAGCAAACATAATTCATTTTAAACACATAATATAAATCTTATTTTCTAATAACTCTTACAAATACATTGATTTTATGGCTGTGAACAAACAGTCTATTTAAACATTTTAAACCTATGAATACTAAATTAATGCCAGTCCTTTCTGGTATAAACCATTATTATTTATGATCCCCTTCATCAGTAAACATGACCACCCATACTCTAGTTATTAGCATTTTTTACAAATGTCTTGTGAATAAAGAGTTACATTAAAATAATAAAATACTGGAAATCTTCCATTCTATTATTTTATTATGCTGTTTATTATTGGATATTAAAGTTGTTATTTAGCATACTGATAAGTCATAGTATCACTAACTTTAAGTTTATTGCATTTCCAAAAAACACACAAATTCACTTTCACTGGTGGTTCTGATATTTTGAGTCTCACTATCTCAGACCAGACCTTTAGTAATCATGGACTGTTAAGATTTGTTTATTTCTTTATCACACAATCGCTTTAGTAGGTTCACTTCTTAAAATACTATACAACACTTTAGTTTTCTAAATAATTACATTTTTATAGGATTTTGGTATGTTATACTTTCTTTTTAATCGTTTTGGTGGTTTTGGGGTTGATGGTAGTTAATAATAATAATAGGTTTTACAACGGTGTTTCTTTCATACTATTTCTTCCTCTCCTCCTGTCTTCTTTCTTGTCCTTCTTCTTATCTTCTTTCTTGTCTTCATTCTTGTCCTTCTTCTAGTCTTCATTCTTCTGGTCTTCTTGTCTTCCTTCTTCATTCTTGAGTAAACCAAGGTACTTTGTGTTATCTCGACTGTTTAGTTTGGAGCATCGAAGTTATTTACTGATACGGACCTTGTTCTTCTCTAAAGGTTTCAGGGTATTGTTTTCTTCCCGATCACAAACTTTATTCTTCCTTCTTCTTGTTTTTGGGGTATTTTGGTGTTCACCACTCTTAAACTGATTCTCTTTCTTCTTGATATGGTGTTATTTAATTTGTTTACTGCTCCTAGCTTCCTGGGTAGATTACTGATCTTATAATATCAGTTGCTTTCAATACTTTCTTTGATATTTAAACAGTGGTTTTTATATAATGTAATGAGGATTTTTATTTTATTGTGGTTCATTCCTTTGATTTCATTAAATCTCATTCAATATTATTTTTAACATATGTGGTGTAATTAAATTTTTATGATTTTATATGACTTAATAAGTAGTGGATTTTCTGTCAGGCTACAGAATGCCCTTCTCCAGAAGTAATTTTTTCAGACTATACTTGCTTTGTCTGAAACAATTGCTTATGATAATTATTCTAGGTTTGTTATTATTCTGGACTTCCTTCCATTTTAAAAATTTTCTTATTTATATTTGAGTTTATATCCTTCTCATTCTCACTTGATCTTCCTTGATAGTAATAGTCATCTGAGTTTCATATTTATTATTTCATTTACATATTTCTTCTTAGTATTTTCTCCTTGGGATATTTCCTCCCTATCGTTCCCTAATTTGTGAGCTGGTTCAGTTCAGAGAGGCACGGTACACTACTTCCTCTGCTGTCCAATACTTCACACATATTTGAGTACAGAGGCAAATCATCTCTGCTCAAAAAACATATTAATACTGCTGGAATTATCTACAGACAGATTAAAAAATTATTCAGAATAGTACACATTTGTTACTATTTAAAAAAATATCTTTGGGATACTTCACTTATTACTTATTATATTTCTCAGAGATTTTAATATTCCTATCTCAGTTGTTCTTCTGACTCGTTAACTTGATGTTTCATTCATCTGATATTATGGTAGGAAGCTCTTCTATTATTACATTTTTCAACTTTTCTTATCATATAAAGCTTTTGGTGATAAATTCTTTATTACCTTCTGGTTTTTTTATTATAATCTGCATTGTTTATAGTAACATATCTTTATGACATTTTTAGACTGTTTCTTTGTTCTTATCATTTCCACTTGTTCTATTTTCTAGAACTTTTTATAACTGTCATTATCACAATTGACATTTAATTCATAAATCATTTTATATTAATTCGTTTAAATTACATATATCTTTGATATTATTCTCACATTATTCCTGTCATGGTTATTATACTTTCGAATTAATGTTTTTTATTAATTTTATAATGAGGTCATAATTTCTCCTCATACCACTTCAAAGTTTCATTATCTCATAATTCCAAATAAGTTTTTGTATTTTATTATATTCAATCACTCAAATCGTATTAACTCAAATCGAATCAAAAAAAAAATTTTTTTTTTAATTTCCTTTGGCATCATTTTATGGAAAGGTTTTTACTCTTTATATTGAAATTAGACATGATCATACTTTCCAGAATTATTTGTTTTAATTCTAAAGTCTGTTTCCTTTATTCATCCCATTATGATCCTTTATAAACATGGTAAATATATTTTATGCTTACCATAAATATGGTATTAAATCTCTTCTGTTTATCTCACCAAAGTGTTTTATTAATAATTGGTTGGTAAGTTGTACTTACTTTTGGTTTGGAAACTTGATTTATACACAATTCAAAATTCACTCTTCTTATATTATTCCATAAAGTTTTCTCAAATAATCTGTATGTAAGGTGGGCTTGCTTTCTTTTTAGAATTTATATTATTTCAATCTAAATTCTGTTTTATATTTATCTCTTCAAAATGTTTTTTCTCAAATTCTTGGTTAGTAAGGTGAACTTACAATCTTTTTAAATTTAGATGATTTCTCATTCTAAATTCTCTCCTTCTTTATTATTATATTATTGCCACATAGTTTTTTCATAAATAACTGGTATGTAAGGTGATCTTACAATTGCTTTGGGATTTGGATTATTAAGTCCAAATTCTTCTTCTTATATCTTTCCAAATAGTTTTTCTTAAAATAATTGTATGTAAGATGTGCTTACTATGTTTTTGAATTTCGTTGTTTTCGAAATTCTTTTTCTTCTCTTTCCAAAATGTTTCTTTTAAATAATTGTATGTAATTTGGTATTACATCATTTTTGAATTTAGTTGATTTCTAAATTCTTTTTCTTTTCTTTCCAAATAGTTCCTTTCAAATAAATTGTATGTAATTGTCTTACATTGTTTTTGAATTTAGTTGATTTCTAAATTCTTTTTCTTCTCTTTCCAAAATGTTTCTTTTAAATAATTGTATGTAATTTGGTATTACATCATTTTTGAATTTTGTTGATTATTCATAAAATTTCTTCATGGATGCCTGGTTAAAGACACCTTTCACTTTATTTGAATTCATCTCCTTTATTTCGTACGTGTTGTTGTCATTGTTCATAGAGACAATATAGGGACCAGTGTACAGAAGTAATAATTTTTTTGTTATCCCCTCTAAGGAACTGGGTAATTCCCTATTCTTCAACAACACCTTCTCTCCAACGGTATAATTAATAACCTTACCCATGCCATTATCATACTTTTTCCGCCGCTTCTCCTGATCTTCAGCCACCTTATTATGAAATTGAACTCTATTAAATATATATTTATGCTCTCTGGGGAACTCCAATATATTCTCGATCTCCCTAGGGGGTTGTCTTTCGTACATTGCGGAGTAAGGGGTTATTCCTATGGCTGGATGGTATGCCAGGTTGAGGAATTCTTCAGTGGCCTCCAAGTATTCTTGCCACCTCCTCTGCTGATCGTGGCAATACGTTCTTAATAAGCGCCCCACCTCTCGCAAGACTCTTTCGGCCGGGTTACTGCTCGGGTGGTATACTGATGTCTTGTATGTATGAACCCCCATAGACAGCAGTGTATCCCGCCATTTCCTCCCCTTGAATTGTGTTCCGTGGTCGGTTATGATCAATACCGGTTTTCCGACGGTTGGGAAGTACTGGTTGATCAGGATTTCAAGAACTTTATTCGTAGTCGCCCGATTCGCTGGGTATAGCTTTACGAACTTGGTATAATGGTCCATTATGATGACGAGATATTTGTATCGGTGGCGGCCTCCACTGCGGGGAAATGGCCCACAGATATCCACGAATACCTTCTCAAGTTTCGACTGAGAGGTTATCGGAATCATTTGCCCCTCTCTTTTCTCGTTGTTTGTTTTTACGAGTTGGCAAATGCGACAGTTTCTTATGTACTTTCGTACTTTCCGATTTATGTCTTTGATATGGCAGCTCTCTTCCAGGGCCTTTAACACCTTTAAGGCGCCCATATGCCCATATCGAACATGATAATTAAACACTATCTCCTTCTCGATATGGGTCGGAATAGTAACCTTCCATTCCTCCTTATATAAACATGGTCTTGAAAACAGGATTCCATTATGGATTTTATAATATTGGGAGATTGTCTCATCTCCTGCTTCCAATCTTATGATAATAGAGATTAACTTTGGGTCAGCTTGTTGGTGTGTGCTCAGGTGTTCCAAAATTGATTGTAGACCGGCGCTGCTGCTGAGAATATGGTATACTTTAAGAATACTCTCCTTCTCCCCCTCGAACGTCTGTTTATCAATGTCTACTCTAGACAATATGTCCGCGACGACATTCTTCCTTCCGGGGATATACTCCCACTTAAGGTCGTATTCTTGCAGCAATAGTATCCACTGCGTTAACCTTCCATGGCTTAACTTACATCTCTTAAGGAACGAGATAGATTTATGGTCAGTCCGGACGGTAACGGAATAACCAAGGATATAAGTGTGGAACTTTTCGCACGCGAACACGACACTCAATAATTCCTTTTCTGTAACGTGGTAGTTTTTCTCACATTGATTCAATGCTCTGCTGGCAAAGCAGATCACAAGATGTTCGCCCTCCTCATCCTCTTGATATAAGGTAGTGCCGAGGCTGATGTCACTGGCATCACAATTAAGAAAGAAAGGCTTAGTAAAATCTGGATGGCGAAGTATAATGGGTTCAAGGAATTTTTGTTTTATTAAAGATAATATATTTTGTTGTTCATTACCCCAGATCCATTTATTTTTGGATGACAGTTGCGGCTGAAATCTGGCAGTCAGTTCTGAGTACTTTTCCTGGAACTTGCGGTAATAATTACAGAGTCCCAGGAACGACTGTAACTGCCTTCGATTCTTAGGTGTAGGAAAGTTCTGAATTGCTTCGACCTTTTCAGCCGACGGTGAGATTCCCTGATCATTTAAGATGAAGCCTAAGAATTGTATTTCCTTACCAATGAAATGAGATTTTGCTAATTTTAGCGTAATATTATTTGTCGCTAGCTTCTGTAATACGTGTTCCACGCGGTAGCAGTGTTCCTCCCAAGTTTCTGAGGACACTAGCAAGTCATCGACATATACGGTGGTGAATTGTAGTGCTTCTTGGCCAAGTATCTGGTCCATGCAGTGCACAAAGACTGCGACTGAGTTTACCAGTCCGAAGGGCAACCTCTTAAACTGGTAGTTCCGCCCTTCGAATATAAAGGCCAGATACTGGCGACTCTGTGGATGTAATTCCACCTGCCAGTACCCGCACACCGTATCCCAGGTACTGAAGTACTTGGTACCGTGGAACCGTTTTAAAATCTCCTCAGTCTCACCGGGCGAAGTCCTGTCATTAATGATCATTTTATTTATTTCGCGCGCATCTAAACACAAACGGACTTGTCCGTTTTTCTTAGCAATAGCCACGATAGGACTTGTATATGGGGAATGGCTACTCTCTATAATGTCACGGTTAATCATTTGCTCTATTTCAGCTCTTACTGCTTGCTTTCGTGATTGCGCAATGGGGTAAGACTTCCGGTTAAAGTCCACTGTGTCTCGGAACTGTAGAGTACACTGGAAGTTTTTCACTTTACCGGGCTCATCAGAAAAGACTGATTTATATTTGTTATAGATGTTTATTAATTTGTTCGCTTGGTTTACTGTTAACTTTTCGCCAGTTATACCGCTCCGGAAATCCCTGATCTCCTGGATTTTTTGTGACCATAAATCTTCATTGGAGGTGTCGTCTATCCTTTGATCAATTATAGATGTTGGATGGATGTAGTTAATTTTGCGGATTTGCTGGTGGATACTATCGGGAACGACTTGGTCACTACCCACCAAGTTCGCCGTCCAAGTATGTCCGTTAGTAAACAGCGATAATGTTTCAGTTCTCAGATCAATGATGGCGGAATTCCTCCTGAGCACATCGCACCCGACCAGTATATTAAACGGTAGACCGCTCGCCACCAAGACTTCCATATCAATTGCTATACCACAGCTCATCACACTGGCGGAGACTTGCCTACGTATTGTTTTATTTTGTCGGCCGGTTGCTCCCAACAAAATAATATTATTCAACGGCAACGTTGGTAAAGTTCTCCCGCACTCTTGCTGTATCCTCTCCAACTCCGTCGTACTTATGATTGACACGTTCGAACCAGTATCGATCATTAACTTGGCTGGGATGCCTTCTACTTCGGCGTCAACATGTATTATTTCATTATTGAAGTTATTGGTGGGATTCCTGTTATCCTCTTCCAATAACTCATGTCTGATGTCCTTTAGGTAGTTGCACCCTATGACTGTGATACGATTGTTATTATACATATGTTTACACTCATTATTATGATTATACCCAGTATTTAGGAGCAGTAACGGGTTCTGGCGATTTATTACTGCCTGTGCCCGTTTAAAGGCTCGGCATCATTGTTCCTTTGTGCCATACTAGTTGATGCCACATTTGGGATGCTTAGAGTGGTTCCCTGTTGATCTGTCCTATGGTCTTCCGGTCGTTCGTGATTAGACCTCCGTTCAGCATCGTCTAAACTATTACTCCTCCTTGCCGGATAGTACCTTGGTTGGTCCCGTTCTAGGCTCCTCCGCCTTTCTTCATATCCGCGGTAGCTGTTTCTTTGACTGTTGTTATATCTTCGCTGTCATCCATCTGTGGCTCGTATGAAATTCACTCGAGGGCGAGGAAACCTATTATTAACAGGTTACCATTATTTGGACCCGCACGATCATTATTATTATGGTAACGATCATTACCATAATTGGGGCTTCTCTGACTATTTGTGTTATTAGGGTAGGGATTGCGGTTACCCTGATAACCATTAGAGGGTCGACTCGGGTTTGGATGGTTTGGACCCGTATTATTATTATTATTATTGTATCTAGAATTATTAACGTTATTATTTCTATTATTAAAACTGTTATTTTGCGGGTATGCCCGGCCTCCTTGGTACCCGGTGTTTATGTTGTTCGTACCCTGGTTGATGTTCTGATACGTCCTTGGTTCGGGCCCATCACTTCTTCTACGACTCTGTCGGTAGTAGTCTTCATTTTCATAGTTTTCGAGGAGTTCGGTCATTGCCTGGATGGTTTTTATTTGGCTGCCCCTCCTCGCACGAATTACTTCTTCATCATAATGATATGACAACTTATTTATTAGGCACTCCTCAGGTATGGCTGGTTCTAAGTGCTTGGCCATACATACCTTGCCGAGGAAATAAGCTGTCATCGAACTACCGACTTGTGGTTTGTAGTGGCCGTGGCATATATTGTCTCTTATCAGATTTTGAGTTGTCTCCGACCAGTACTTGGCCTTGAAAAGGCTCTTAAATTGCTGATAATTGTCGATGTCGCTCCGGTTGGCCATCCACCAATGGTCATTCACCTCCCGAAACGACTTGTCAAGGATTTCCCTGTTCTGGACCCATCGGTTACCTCTGTGTTTTTCTAGGTATTCCTCTATGCGTGCCAAAAATTCCATGGGCTTCCGTTTATATTGCCGGAAATTGAGCCATTCTCTGTTTTCTGACATGGGGAAATTATGATATCCCGATGGTCTGTTCCTTATCAATTCTATCTCCTCCTGGCTCTGACGCACCTGTCCGGTTATGTTCGTCATAGCGGCTTCCACGCCGTCACATCTTTCGGTTACCTGTGTCCGCACTTTATTCACTTCTTCCAAGGCAAATTTCTTGTTTTCTTCCAGTTTCGTTTCCTGTTGTTCTTTGACTTGTGTAATCTCTTTATGTATTACTTCCCGGACTTCCATCACTTCGTTTTCGGTCTGACGACATCTTCCGTCTACTTCTCTGATCTGCTGGTTAACAACCACGACTTCCTGTTCTAACTTCTTTACGATGGATTTCTTCGTCTCTGTTATCTTTTTATTCAATTCCTCTTTAGCTAACTCAATCCACTCGTCTAACTTATTCATGTTCTCTTGGTTAACTTCCCTTAATTCTTCTCTCAGCAGTTGATTGTCCTCTCTCAATTCTTCCCTTAATTGTTGATTGTCACTTTCTATTTTCTTACTGGTTTCTTCCATCTTCTCTTCAAAATTCTTATTATTTTCTTCCATTTTCCTTTCCATCTTCTTACTCAAAGATTGGTTGTCCTTTTTCAGGTCTTCCATCTTATTATTCAAGGATTGGTTGTTTTCCTCCATCTTCTCTTCCAAATTCTCACTGGTTTCTTCAATCCTCTTGTTAGTGTTTTCTATGCTTTTATTGATTCCACCCAAATCTTCCTTCGTGGACTGGTTGTTGTCATCCATCTTCTTGTTAGTGGAATCCATTTTCTTAGTTACTCCTTCTATTTGCTTATTCAAGTCTTCACTCAATTTCTTATTATTTTCTTCCATTTTTTCATTATTGAATTTGAATTCCCGGAGGATCACTTCCATCATTTTGTCCCACTGTGTATCTTTAGTGGTCATAGACTTTTCTACTTCCTTGTCTGGGACACTGATCTCCCCAGTTTGCGTTGTTACTTCAGGTTGTTCCTCTGGTGGTACGGGTTGTTTCGGTTCCACCTGGTCCACTTACACTTCTGGATCTTCAACGGGTGTTGCTTCCTTATCCCCCATGTCCACTTCTTTTTCGGCCTCTGCCGCCCTCTTTTTCGAAGTAGCCCCTCTTTGCATTTGTCTCTCTTCTATTAATTAACCGCTGCCAGGCTTATCTTATCAAGCCCTCTAAGTTGGACGCCACTTTCTAACCAGACCCTGTATGCCGGTCCTTACAAAAATAAAAAGTAGATGAAAAATTTTATAAAAAATAAAATTTTCAATAAAAAAAAATTTTGTTTATGTTTAATCAAGGTCAGTAATTAAGAAATAATACTGTTTTAAATGTTCTGTAAAAATTTTAAGAATTAGGAAGGTATTTATTAACTATTGAGCACTTCTGGACGATCTGAACCAAGTCTGGAGTTAACTAGATTAACTCCAGTCAGCAATCGATTGATGATTTTTCTTGCTGGTCCAATATCTCACTGAAAAAAAATATTTCCTTCTTCTTGAAGTCTCTTTGCCTTAATAAATAACCTTAAATTAGCCTGTGAAATAAGAACAGATAAATACAATTGAAATAAATGGATTTATTAAACAATTTAATAAATAATCGATTTTTTATCGATTGAGAACAATTATCGACTCCGTCTCAGGGAATTATCGATTGTGCATACTGTAGAAAAATTATTATAAGTATTATAAAAAGGACAGGTTCTTTGAGCGATTATATTAATAGTCAGAGAAGGGTGACGAGAAAGTATAACATTAACAATTAAAATAAATTCTATAATTATTATTTAACACTATTTAAATAATTCTGATATATAATGTTTAAGAAAGTTGTAGTCGAACCATATGTAGACTGACGTCACTGCTGGATGAGGTAGGCAGGGCTTCGTAAAATTCAAAGATGGCCGCTATTAGATCTGGCGAGATTACTGCGATGTCATCGTGTCAAAAAATCACAGCAAAATTACCTTCACGAATGTTTGAAATGTTCCCGCACTGGTGTAATCTGTCTATTAGGTTGTTTGGTGTGTTCTGAAGAAGTGTTCCGTATAAACTTGTGTTAATTATGTTATTTTGTATGTGTTCACTTCTGTGGATTAAGTTGCCCAAAATGTGGTTATGATTTGTAGCGTGAATTAGATTAAATATATTGTTTTACTGTTTTAGATCACTCGTATAATGAAGTTAGGTGTTAGTTTTCACTATTGTCGTTAATGTTTTGGTAGATTTAGTTAAAAAAGTGTTTAATTCATCTAACTCTCGATTCACTTATATGACTGGCGAACTGTAGTACCATTTTTCTACTCGGTTATAAGGAACGTTTTTTCACACAACTATTCAGCTTGATATTCTACAAAAGACTATTTTAACTTGGTCAAAATCTGGCCCAGTTAATCTTTGAAAAAGTATTGTTAACATATTTCGATTACCCATACACATGATACAAAATTACATTATATATGGAATTTATTTATTTTATTCATCACTTTCATGAATTATGAACCTTATCATTGGTTTAATCATCTCATTCCTTTTAAATTGATATATTATAGTCCATATCTGTGGACATTTTGTGGAAATTAACAAATTTCTTTCCCTTTTGGAAATATAGGCTCAAAATCCGATTTCCGCCCTCTTACAATTTTTCTTCCATTTTAATTGTTATTAATACTATTATAATAAATTTTAATTAGTCATATTTCTCTTCCTTTCCTTAAATACATATAAATTAAACCTTTGAACTGGTTTTTTGTGTTAGTCTCTGAATTTGACATTGCTCTTTAAAATTAATTAATTTATATATTTTGAAAATTTACAATACTTTAAGGTATATTTCCTTATTATCATTTTAACTCATAGGATCATTCCCAGTAGTGGTTAACTGATTTACCTTATCTAAATCTTGCTAGTTTACAGGATTTATAAGTGAATTATACTGGTTTATATGGTTTCTGTGAATTCACCAAATGGCCTAGAGTTTAGAATTTTACATTTCTGTCTTTCTCAAATAAATTTAATCATACCACTCCTCTGACTTTACATAGTTATTATTACATGAAAATAAAATGGTTTATAACTTATTGTGAGGTGTAGTATTTAATTAACACTACTGTTATTAAAAAAATAATTATGAACATGATTTAGCCATCTGTACAATTGAACTTATTGCTGACATGGTTTGAACATATACATTTAACTCCTTTTGAATTAACACAGCATACCTACTGAAACATTATTAATGGTATGTATGCTGTTATTTAGCAAACATAATTCATTTTAAACACATAATATAAATCTTATTTTCTAATAACTCTTACAAATACATTGATTTTATGGCTGTGAACAAACAGTCTATTTAAACATTTTAAACCTATGAATACTAAATTAATGCCAGTCCTTTCTGGTATAAACCATTATTATTTATGATCCCCTTCATCAGTAAACATGACCACCCATACTCTAGTTATTAGCATTTTTTACAAATGTCTTGTGAATAAAGAGTTACATTAAAATAATAAAATACTGGAAATCTTCCATTCTATTATTTTATTATGCTGTTTATTATTGGATATTAAAGTTGTTATTTAGCATACTGATAAGTCATAGTATCACTAACTTTAAGTTTATTGCATTTCCAAAAAACACACAAATTCACTTTCACTGGTGGTTCTGATATTTTGAGTCTCACTATCTCAGACCAGACCTTTAGTAATCATGGACTGTTAAGATTTGTTTATTTTCTTTATCACACAATCGCTTTAGTAGGTTCACTTCTTAAAATACTATACAACACTTTAGTTTTCTAAATAATTACATTTTTATAGGATTTTGGTATGTTATACTTTCTTTTTAATCGTTTTGGTGGTTTTGGGGTTGATGGTAGTTAATAATAATAATAGGTTTTACAACGGTGTTTCTTTCATACTATTTCTTCCTCTCCTCCTGTCTTCTTTCTTGTCCTTCTTCTTATCTTCATTCTTGTCCTTCTTCTAGTCTTCATTCTTCTGGTCTTCTTCTCTTCCTTCTTCATTCTTGAGTAAACCAAGGTACTTTGTGTTATCTCGACTGATGTTTAGTTTGGAGCATCGAAGTTATTTACTGATACGGACCTTGTTCTTCTCTAAAGGTTTCATGGTATTGTTTTCTTCCCGATCACAAACTTTATTCTTCCTTCTTCTTGTTTTTGGGGTATTTTGGTGTTCACCACTCTTAAACTGATTCTCTTTCTTCTTGATATGGTGTTATTTAATTTGTTTACTGCTCCTAGCTTCCTGGGTAGATTACTGATCTTATAATATGAGTTGCTTTCAATACTTTCTTTGATATTTAAACAGTGGTTTTTATATAATGTAATGAGGATTTTTATTTTATTGTGGTTCATTCCATTGATTTCATTAAATCTCATTCAATATTATTTTTAACATATGTGGTGTAATTAAATTTTTATGATTTTATATGACTTAATAAGTAGTGGATTTTCTGTCAGGCTACAGAATGCCCTTCTCCAGAAGTAATTTTTTCAGACTATACTTGCTTTGTCTGAAACAATTGCTTATGATAATTATTCTAGGTTTGTTATTATTCTGGACTTCCTTCCATTTTAAAAATTTTCTTATTTATATTTGAGTTTATATCCTTCTCATTCTCACTTGATCTTCCTTGATAGTAATAGTCATCTGAGTTTCATATTTATTATTTCTTTTTCATATTTCTTCTTAGTATTTTCTCCTTGGGATATTTCCTCCCTATCGTTCCCTAATTTGTGAGCTGGTTCAGTTCAGAGAGGCACGGTACACTACTTCCTCTGCTGTCCAATACTTCACACATATTTGAGTACAGAGGCAAATCATCTCTGCTCAAAAAACATATTAATACTGCTGGAATTATCTACAGACAGATTAAAAAATTATTCAGAATAGTACACATTTGTTACTATTTAAAAAAATATCTTTGGGATACTTCACTTATTACTTATTATATTTCTCAGAGATTTTAATATTCCTATCTCAGTTGTTCTTCTGACTCGTTAACTTGATGTTTCATTCATCTGATATTATGGTAGGAAGCTCTTCTATTATTACATTTTTCAACTTTTCTTATCATATAAAGCTTTTGGTGATAAATTCTTTATTACCTTCTGGTTTTTTTTATTATAATCTGCATTGTTTATAGTAACATATCTTTATGACATTTTTAGACTGTTTCTTTGTTCTTATCATTTCCACTTGTTCTATTTTCTAGAACTTTTTATAACTGTCATTATCACAATTGACATTTAATTCATAAATCATTTTATATTAATTCGTTTAAATTACATATATCTTTGATATTATTCTCACATTATTCCTGTCATGGTTATTATACTTTCGAATTAATGTTTTTTATTAATTTTATAATGAGGTCATAATTTCTCCTCATACCACTTCAAAGTTTCATTATCTCATAATTCCAAATAAGTTTTTGTATTTTATTATATTCAATCACTCAAATCGTATTAACTCAAATCGAATCAAAAAAAAAATTTTTTTTTTTAATTTCCTTTGGCATCATTTTATGGAAAGGTTTTTACTCTTTATATTGAAATTAGACATGATCATACTTTCCAGAATTATTTGTTTTAATTCTAAAGTCTGTTTCCTTTATTCATCCCATTATGATCCTTTATAAACATGGTAAATATATTTTATGCTTACCATAAATATGGTATTAAATCTCTTCTGTTTATCTCACCAAAGTGTTTTATTAATAATTGGTTGGTAAGTTGTACTTACTTTTGGTTTGGAAACTTGATTTATACACAATTCAAAATTCACTCTTCTTATATTATTCCATAAAGTTTTCTCAAATAATCTGTATGTAAGGTGGGCTTGCTTTCTTTTTAGAATTTATATTATTTCAATCTAAATTCTGTTTTATATTTATCTCTTCAAAATGTTTTTTCTCAAATTCTTGGTTAGTAAGGTGAACTTACAATCTTTTTAAGTTTAGATGATTTCTCATTCTAAATTCTCTCCTTCTTTATTATTATATTATTGCCACATAGTTTTTTCATAAATAACTGGTATGTAAGGTGATCTTACAATTGCTTTGGGATTTGGATTATTAAGTCCAAATTCTTCTTCTTATATCTTTCCAAATAGTTTTTCTTAAAATAATTGTATGTAAGATGTGCTTACTATGTTTTTGAATTTCGTTGTTTTCGAAATTCTTTTTCTTCTCTTTCCAAAATGTTTCTTTTAAATAATTGTATGTAATTTGGTATTACATCATTTTTGAATTTAGTTGATTTCTAAATTCTTTTTCTTTTCTTTCCAAATAGTTCCTTTCAAATAAATTGTATGTAATTATCTTACATTGTTTTTGAATTTAGTTGATTTCTAAATTCTTTTTCTTCTCTTTCCAAAATGTTTCTTTTAAATAATTGTATGTAATTTGGTATTACATCATTTTTGAATTTTGTTGATTATTCATAAAATTTCTTCATGGATGCCTGGTTAAAGACACCTTTCACTTTATTTGAATTCATCTCCTTTATTTCGTACGTGTTGTTGTCATTGTTCTTAGAGACAATATAGGGACCAGTGTACAGAAGTAATAATTTTTTTGTTATCCCCTCTAAGGAACTGGGTAATTCCCTATTCTTCAACAACACCTTCTCTCCAACGGTATAATTAATAACCTTACCCATGCCTTTATCATACTTTTTCCGCCGCTTCTCCTGATCTTCGGCCACCTTATTATGAAATTGAACTCTATTAAATATATATTTATGCTCTCTGGGGAACTCCAATATATTCTCGATCTCCCTAGGGGGTTGTCTTTCGTACATTGCGGAGTAAGGGGTTATTCCTATGGCTGGATGGTATGCCAGGTTGAGGAATTCTTCAGTGGCCTCCAAGTATTCTTGCCACCTCCTCTGCTGATCGTGGCAATACGTTCTTAATAAGCGCCCCACCTCTCGCAAGACTCTTTCGGCCGGGTTACTGCTCGGGTGGTATACTGATGTCTTGTATGTATGAACCCCCATAGACAGCAGTGTATCCCGCCATTTCCTCCCCTTGAATTGTGTTCCGTGCTCGGTTATGATCGATACAGGTTTTCCGACGGTTGGGAAGTACTGGTTGATCAGGATTTCAAGAACTTTATTCTTAGTCGCCCGATTCGCTGGGTATAGCTTTCTTGGTATAATGGTCCATTATGATGACGAGATATTTGTATCGGTGGCGGCCTCCACTGCGGGGAAATGGCCCACAGATATCCACGAATACCTTCTCAAGTTTCGACTGAGAGGTTATCGGAATCATTTGCCCCTCTCTTTTCTCGTTGTTTGTTTTTACGAGTTGGCAAATGCGACAGTTTCTTATGTACTTTCGTACTTTCCGATTTATGTCTTTGATATGGCAGCTCTCTTCCAGGGCCTTTACCACCTTTAAGGCGCCCATATGCCCATATCGAACATGATAATTAAACACTATCTCCTTCTCGATATGGGTCGGAATAGTAACCTTCCATTCCTCCTTATATAAACATGGTCTTGAAAACAGGATTCCATTATGGATTTTATAATATTGGGAGATTGTCTCATCTCCTGCTTCCAATCTTATGATAATAGAGATTAACTTTGGGTCAGCTTGTTGGTGTGTGCTCAGGTGTTCCAAAATTGATTGTAGACCGGCGCTGCTGCTGAGAATATGGTATACTTTAAGAATACTCTCCTTCTCCCCCTCGAACGTCTGTTTATCAATGTCTACTCTAGACAATATGTCCGCGACGACATTCTTCCTTCCGGGGATATACTCCCACTTAAGGTCGTATTCTTGCAGCAATAGTATCCACTGCGTTAACCTTCCATGGCTTAACTTACATCTCTTAAGGAACGAGATAGATTTATGGTCAGTCCGGACGGTAACGGAATAACCAAGGATATAAGTGTGGAACTTTCCGCACGCGAACACGACACTTAATAATTCCTTTTCTGTAACGTGGTAGTTTTTCTCACATTGATTCAATGCTCTGCTGGCAAAGCAGATCACAAGATGTTCGCCCTCCTCATCCTCTTGATATAAGGTAGTGCCGAGGCTGATGTCACTGGCATCACAATTAAGAAAGAAAGGCTTAGTAAAATCTGGATGGCGAAGTATAATGGGTTCAAGGAATTTTTGTTTTATTAAAGATAATATATTTTGTTGTTCATTACCCCAGATCCATTTATTTTTGGATGACAGTTGCGGCTGAAATCTGGCAGTCAGTTCTGAGTACTTTTCCTGGAACTTGCGGTAATAATTACAGAGTCCCAGGAACGACTGTAACTGCCTTCGATTCTTAGGTGTAGGAAAGTTCTGAATTGCTTCGACCTTTTCACCCGACGGTGAGATTCCCTGATCATTTAAGATGAAGCCTAAGAATTGTATTTCCTTACCAATGAAATGAGATTTTGCTAATTTTAGCGTAATATTATTTGTCGCTAGCTTCTGTAATACGTGTTCCACACGGTAGCAGTGTTCCTCCCAAGTTTCTGAGGACACTAGCAAGTCATCGACATATACGGTGGTGAATTGTAGTGCTTCTTGGCCAAGTATCTGGTCCATGCAGTGCACAAAGACTGCGACTGAGTTTACCAGTCCGAAGGGCAACCTCTTAAACTGGTAGTTCCGCCCTTCGAATATAAAGGCCAGATACTGGCGACTCTGTGGATGTAATTCCACCTGCCAGTACCCGCACACCGTATCCCAGGTACTGAAGTACTTGGTACCGTGGAACCGTTTTAAAATCTCCTCAGTCTCACCGGGCGAAGTCCTGTCATTAATGATCATTTTATTTATTTCGCGCGCATCTAAACACAAACGGACTTGTCCGTTTTTCTTAGCAATAGCCACGATAGGACTTGTATATGGGGAATGGCTACTCTCTATAATGTCACGGTTAATCATTTGCTCTATTTCAGCTCTTACTGCTTGCTTTCGTGATTGCGCAATGGGGTAAGACTTCCGGTTAAAGTCCACTGTGTCTCGGAACTGTAGAGTACACTGAAAGTTTTTCACTTTACCGGGCTCATCAGAAAAGACTGATTTATATTTGTTATAGATGTTTATTAATTTGTTCGCTTGGTTTACTGTTAACTTTTCGCCAGTTATACCGCTCCGGAAATCCCTGATCTCCTGGATTTTTTGTGACCATAAATCTTCATTGGAGGTGTCGTCTATCCTTTGATCAATTATAGATGTTGGATGGATGTAGTTAATTTTGCGGATTTGCTGGTGGATACTATCGGGAACGACTTGGTCACTACCCACCAAGTTCGCCGTCCAAGTATGTCCGTTAGTAAACAGCGATAATGTTTCAGTTCTCAGATCAATGATGGCGGAATTCCTCCTGAGCACATCGCACCCGACCAGTATATTAAACGGCAGACCGCTCGCCACCAAGACTTCCATATCAATTGCTATACCACAGCTCATCACACTGGCGGAGACTTGCCTACGTATTGTTTTATTTTGTCGGCCGGTTGCTCCCAACAAAATAATATTATTCAACGGCAACGTTGGTAAAGTTCTCCCGCACTCTTGCTGTATCCTCTCCAACTCCGTCGTACTTATGATTGACATGTTCGAACCAGTATCGATCATTAACTTGGCTGGGATGCCTTCTACTTCGGCGTCGACATGTATTATTTCATTATTGAAG
Source organism: Magicicada septendecula (assembly GCA_034769895.1). Taxonomy (NCBI): domain Eukaryota; kingdom Metazoa; phylum Arthropoda; class Insecta; order Hemiptera; family Cicadidae; genus Magicicada; species Magicicada septendecula. The sequence continues at coordinate 619,910,141 of CM068367.1, read as the reverse complement.
TTATTGGTGGGATTCCTGTTATCCTCTTCCAATAACTCATGTCTGATGTCCTTTAGGTAGTTGCACCCTATGACTGTGATACGATTGTTATTATACATATGTTTACACTCATTATTATGATTATACCAAGTATTTAGGAGCAGTAACGGGTTCTGGCGATTTATTACTGCCTGTGCCCGTTTAAAGGCTCGGCATCATTGTTCCTTTGTGCCATACTAGTTGATGCCACATTTGGGATGCTTAGAGTGGTTCCCTGTTGATCTGTCCTATGGTCTTCCGGTCGTTCGTGATTAGACCTCCGTTCAGCATCGTCTAAACTATTACTCCTCCTTGCCGGATAGTACCTTGGTTGGTCCCGTTCTAGGCTCCTCCGCCTTTCTTCATATCCGCGGTAGCTGTTTCTTCGACTGTTGTTGTATCTTCGCTGTCATCCATCTGTGGCTCGTATGAAATTCACTCGAGGGCGAGGAAACCTATTATTAACAGGATTACCATTATTTGGACCCGCACGATAATTATTATTATGGTAACGATCATTACCATAATTGGGGCTTCTCTGACTATTTGTGTTATTAGGGTAGGGATTGCGGTTACCCTGATAACCATTAGAGGGTCGACTCGGGTTTGGATGGTTTGGACCCGTATTATTATTATTATTATTGTAACTAGAATTATTAACGTTATTATTTCTATTATTAAAACTGTTATTTTGCGGGTATGCCCGGCCTCCTTGGTACCCAGTGTTTATGTTGTTCGTACCCTGGTTGTTGTTCTGATACGTCCTTGGTTCGGGCCCATCACTTCTTCTACGACTCTGTCGGTAGTAGTCTTCATTTTCATAGTTTTCGAGGAGTTCGGTCATTGCCTGGATGGTTTTTATTTGGCTGCCCCTCCTCGCACGAATTACTTCTTCATCATAATGATATGACAACTTATTTATTAGGCACTCCTCAGGTATGGCTGGTTCTAAGTGCTTGGCCATACATACCTTGCCGAGGAAATAAGCTGTCATCGAACTACCGACTTGTGGTTTGTAGTGGCCGTGGCATATATTGTCTCTTATCAGATTTTGAGTTGTCTCCGACCAGTACTTGGCCTTGAAAAGGCTCTTAAATTGCTGATAATTGTCGATGTCGCTCCGGTTGGCCATCCACCAATGGTCATTCACCTCCCGAAACGACTCGTCAAGGATTTCCCTGTTCTGGACCCATCGGTTACCTCTGTGTTTTTCTAGGTATTCCTCTATGCGTGCCAAAAATTCCATGGGCTTCCGTTTATATTGCCGGAAATTGAGCCATTCTCTGTTTTCTGACATGGGGAAATTATGATATCCCGATGGTCTGTTCCTTATCAATTCTATCTCCTCCTGGCTCTGACGCACCTGTCCGGTTATGTTCGTCATAGCGGCTTCCACGCCGTCGCATCTTTCGGTTACCTGTGTCCGCACTTTATTCACTTCTTCCAAGGCAAATTTCTTGTTTTCTTCCAGTTTCGTTTCCTGTTGTTCTTTGACTTGTGTAATCTCTTTATGTATTACTTCCCGGACTTCCATCACTTCGTTTTCGGTCTGACTACATCTTCCGTCTACTTCTCTGATCTGCTGGTTAACAACCACGACTTCCTGTTCTAACTTCTTTACGATGGATTTCTTCGTCTCTGTTATCTTTTTATTCAATTCCTCTTTAGCTAACTCAATCCTCTCGTCTAACTTATTCATGTTCTCTTGGTTAACTTCCCTTAATTCTTCTCTCAGCAGTTGATTGTCCTCTCTCAATTCTTCCCTTAATTGTTGATTGTCACTTTCTATTTTCTTACTGGTTTCTTCCATCTTCTCTTCAAAATTCTTATTATTTTCTTCCATTTTCCTTTCCATCTTCTTACTCAAAGATTGGTTGTCCTTTTTCAGGTCTTCCATCTTATTATTCAAGGATTGGTTGTTTTCCTCCATCTTCTCTTCCAAATTCTTACTGGTTTCTTCAATCCTCTTGTTAGTGTTTTCTATGCTTTTATTGATTCCACCCAAATCTTCCTTCGTGGACTGGTTGTTGTCATTCATCTTCTTGTTAGTGGAATCCATTTTCTTAGTTACTCCTTCTATTTGCTTATTCAAGTCTTCACTCAATTTCTTATTATTTTCTTCCATTTTTTCATTATTGGATTTGAATTCCCGGAGGATCACTTCCATCATTTTGTCCCACTGTGTATCTTTAGTGGTCATAGACTTTTCTACTTCCTTGTCTGGGACATTGATCTCCCCAGTTTGCGTTGTTACTTCAGGTTGTTCCTCTGGTGGTACGGGTTGTTTCGGTTCCACCTGGTCCACTTACACTTCTGGATCTTCAACGGGTGTTGCTTCCTTATCCCCCATGTCCACTTCTTTTTCGGCCTCTGCCGCCCTCTTTTTCGAAGTAGCTCGTCTTTGCATTTTTCTCTCTTCTATTAATTAACCGCTGCCAGGCTTATCTTATCAAGCCATCTAAGTTGGACGCCACTTTGTAACCAGACCCTGTATGCCGGTCCTTACAAAAATAAAAAGTAGATGGAAAATTTTATAAAAAATAAAATTTTCAATAAAAAAAATTTTGTTTATGTTTAATCAAGGTCAGTAATTAAGAAATAATACTGTTTTAAATGTTCTGTAAAAATTTTAAGAATTAGGAAGGTATTTATTAACTATTGAGCACTTCTGGAAGATCTGAACCAAGTCTGGAGTTAACTAGATTAACTCCAGTCAGCAATCGATTGATGATTTTTCTTGCTGGTCCAATATCTCACTGAAAAAAAATATTTTCTTCTTCTTGAAGTCTCTTTGCCTTAATAAATAACCTTAAATTAGCCTGTGAAATAAGAACAGATAAATACAATTGAAATAAATGGATTTATTAAACAATTTAATAAATAATCGATTTTTTATCGATTGAGAACAATTATCGACTCCGTCTCAGGGAATTATCGATTGTGCATACAGTAGAAAAATTATTATAAGTATTATAAAAAGGACAGGTTCTTTGAGCGATTATATTAATAGTCAGAGAAGGGTGACGAGAAAGTATAACATTAACAATTAAAATAAATTCTATAATTATTATTTAACACTATTTAAATAATTCTGATATATAATGTTTAAGAAAGTTGTAGTCGAACCATATGTAGACTGACGTCACTGCTGGATGAGGTAGGCAGGGCTTCGTAAAATTCAAAGATGGCCGCTATTAGATCTGGCGAGATTACTGCGATGTCATCGTGTCAAAAAATCACAGCAAAATTACCTTCACGAATGTTTGAAATGTTCCCGCACTGGTGTAATCTGTCTATTAGGTTGTTTGGTGTGTTCTGAAGAAGTGTTCCGTATAAACTTGTGTTAATTATGTTATTTTGTATGTGTTCACTTCTGTGGATTAAGTTGCCCAAAATGTGGTTATGATTTGTAGCGTGAATTAGATTAAATATATTGTTTTACTGTTTTAGATCACTCGTATAATGAAGTTAGGTGTTAGTTTTCACTATTGTCGTTAATGTTTTGGTAGATTTAGTTAAAAAAGTGTTTAATTCATCTAACTCTCGATTCACTTATATGACTGGCGAACTGTAGTACCATTTTTCTACTCGGTTATAAGGAACATTTTTTCACACAACTATTCAGCTTGATATTCAACAAAAGACTATTTTAACTTGGTCAAAATCTGGCCCAGTTAATCTTTGAAAAAGTATTGTTAACATATTTCGATTACCCATACACATGATACAAAATTACATTATATATGGAATTTATTTATTTTATTCATCACTTTCATGAATTATGAACCTTATCATTGGTTTAATCATCTCATTCCTTTTAAATTGATATATTATAGTCCATATCTGTGGACATTTTGTGGAAATTAACAAATTTCTTTCCCTTTTGGAAATATAGGCTCAAAATCCGATTTCCGCCCTCTTACAATTTTTCTTCCATTTTAATTGTTATTAATACTATTATAATAAATTTTAATTAGTCATATTTCTCTTCCTTTCCTTAAATACACATAAATTAAACCTTTGAACTGGTTTTTTGTGTTAGTCTCTGAATTTGACATTGCTCTTTAAAATTAATTAATTTATATATTTTGAAAATTTACAATACTTTAAGGTATATTTCCTTATTATCATTTTAACTCATAGGATCATTCCCAGTAGTGGTTAACTGATTTACCTTATCTAAATCTTGCTAGTTTACAGGATTTATAAGTGAATTATACTGGTTTATATGGTTTCTGTGAATTCACCAAATGGCCTAGAGTTTAGAATTTTACATTTCTGTCTTTCTCAAATAAATTTAATCATACCACTCCTCTGACTTTACATAGTTATTATTACATGAAAATAAAATGGTTTATAACTTATTGTGAGGTGTAGTATTTAATTAACACTACTGTTATTAAAAAAATAATTATGAACATGATTTAGCCATCTGTACAATTGAACTTATTGCTGACATGGTTTGAACATATACATTTAACTCCTTTTGAATTAACACAGCATACCTACTGAATTATTATTAATGGTATGTATGCTGTTATTTAGCAAACATAATTCATTTTAAACACATAATATAAATCTTATTTTCTAATAACTCTTACAAATACATTGATTTTATGGCTGTGAACAAACAGTCTATTTAAACATTTTAAACCTATGAATACTAAATTAATGCCAGTCCTTTCTGGTATAAACCATTATTATTTATGATCCCCTTCATCAGTAAACATGACCACCCATACTCTAGTTATTAGCATTTTTTACAAATGTCTTGTGAATAAAGAGTTACATTAAAATAATAAAATACTGGAAATCTTCCATTCTATTATTTTATTATGCTGTTTATTATTGGATATTAAAGTTGTTATTTAGCATACTGATAAGTCATAGTATCACTAACTTTAAGTTTATTGCATTTCCAAAAAACACACAAATTCATTTTCACTGGTGGTTCTGATATTTTGAGTCTCACTATCTCAGACCAGACCTTTAGTAATCATGGACTGTTAAGATTTGTTTATTTTCTTTATCACACAATCGCTTTAGTAGGTTCACTTCTTAAAATACTATACAACACTTTAGTTTTCTAAATAATTACATTTTTATAGGATTTTGGTATGTTATACTTTCTTTTTAATCGTTTTGGTGGTTTTGGGGTTGATGGTAGTTAATAATAATAATAGGTTTTACAACGGTGTTTCTTTCATACTATTTCTTCCTCTCCTCCTGTCTTCTTTCTTGTCCTTCTTCTTATCTTCTTTCTTGTCTTCATTCTTGTCCTTCTTCTAGTCTTCATTCTTCTGGTCTTCTTGTCTTCCTTCTTCATTCTTGAGTAAACCAAGATACTTTGTGTTATCTCGACTGATGTTTAGTTTGGAGCATCGAAGTTATTTACTGATACGGACCTTGTTCTTCTCTAAAGGTTTCAGGGTATTGTTTTCTTCCTGATCACAAACTTTATTCTTCCTTCTTCTTGTTTTTGGGGTATTTTGGTGTTCACCACTCTTAAACTGATTCTCTTTCTTCTTGATATGGTGTTATTTAATTTGTTTACTGCTCCTAGCTTCCTGGGTAGATTACTGATCTTATAATATGAGTTGCTTTCAATACTTTCTTTGATATTTAAACAGTGGTTTTTATATAATGTAATGAGGATTTTTATTTTATTGTGGTTCATTCCTTTGATTTAATTAAATCTCATTCAATATTATTTTTAACATATGTGGTGTAATTAAATTTTTATGATTTATATGACTTAATAAGTAGTGGATTTTCTGCCACGCTACAATATATATATATATATATATATATATATATATATATATATATATATTGTTACAACACAAATAAGCCACCCCAATACCAGGGATAAAAAAAGATGAATCTACAATATAAAAAATAATTCGTATAATAAAATGTTTAAAATAAAATAAAATGACAATGACGCGACAAACGACGACATGACCTAACGCAAGTGATTGACCAAATAAATAGAACCAAAAGAAGAAGGGAAAAGACGAAGAAAGTGATTGACCAAATAAATAGAACCAAAAGAAGAAGGGAAAAGATGAAACCAAATAAGAAACTGATTGACCAAATAAAAAGAACCAAAAGAAGAAGGGAAAAAATGAAACCAAATAAGAAAGTGATTGGTTTTAAATAAACAATTTGGCGCCACCCGGGATTCATAAACACCTATGGAATAACAGGTAAGGTTTCTACTCGCGTTGTACTGGTAATTTAAAACATCGCTGCGGACTTCGTTAGCGCAAAACATTGATGTAACGACACCAGTGTGAGGCGAACACACGACCTATACATAATTAACAGAGATGACAGAATTTATTCGTTACAGATTGGCGACCAACTGGTGAGGCTAGAAAAGAAGACTAGCGGCGATTACGGGAAAATATGCAACACTCTATGGTTACAAGATATAAAGCCAAACAGGGAACAGAAGATAACAATGGAGAAGAAATGGAAATGATGGAAGAGATAATCGAGGAAACGATTGAAGAGGATACCCAAGGGGACCAACCGGAAAACCCAACCCAACCAGAACCGGAAATGGAAGGAACAGTCGGCGACCAACCAAACAAAGCTACACCAACCGAAGGGGTGAAAATGGATAACATGATGAGGATAATGATGGAGCAATTTGGACAGATTAATGGAAAAATAGACCAAAAGAAGGAAGAAACGAATAGAAAAATAGATCAAATCCAGGAAGACAATAAGAAAATACATGAAAAATTGGACAGAAACAATGAAGAATTGAATGAAAAACTCGATGAAAAAATAGACAGAATGAAGGGAGAAATAAGGGAAGATATTGAGACTCTGAACAACAAAATTGAAGAAAATAATGAAACATTGAAGCAGCAGATAAATGAGAAAATGGAGGAACACAGTGATACTTTGCAGAAGAACCAAGAAGCTCTACAACAGCAATTGACGGAGGACATCCAAAGAAGTCATGAAGAACTGAAGGAAGAATTGAGGGGACAACTGAAGGAGGACCATGAGAAGAGCAAAGAAGAGTTAAAATGTCAATTAGAACAACAGTTAGAGGGATACTGTGAAGATATCAAAAAGAAAGTCTCAGAAACTAATGAGAAAATAAAAACAACCAAAGAAACGGTAGCAAAGGCCCAAGAAGAAATCATAAGCAAAATTAAAGCAGTCGAGGACGACGGAAAAAACCGAATAGAAGAACTCCAAATAACAACAACAGTAGAATGCCAAAGAAATAAACAGGAGGTGCTCAAGAAGCTGGAGGAGAGGCACAAAGAAATACAAACTGATATCAGTGATCGTGTGGAACGAGTATACACCACCATCAATAAAGTCGACGGGCAGACCCAAGAGAACAAAGAGAAGATACAAGGAATCAGCCAAAGAGAGAGGCAGATGCAGGAAGAGTTGGACGCCCTGAGGGAGAAACCATGCGACAGTACTCATATTATCACCAACGAAAACAGAGAAGTGATAAACTTTCGGAGTTACAGGCGTAATCCCACAGAATTCCTAAAGAAAGTGAAAGAACTCATCGAGAAGAACAAGGAAACAAGATGGACGACGGTAAGGAGCCTCATCGACGAAATGTTTAAAGATACTCATGACAACTGGTGGATGGCCACTCGACCGGTGATCAACTGTACCCAGGAATTCAAGGCACAATTCCGCGAAAAATATTGGTCCGAATCCACACAAAATGTAGTAAGGAACGACATCAGTAATGGGAGATATGAACCGCAAGCGGGACACACACTAACTTCTTACTTCTTAGCGAAAGCTAGGAATCTCGAACCAAGAATACCTGAAGAGTCATTAGTAATACAGCTGGGTTATCACTACGAGGACGCAATCCACAGGGCCAGGAGACAAGGACAGATCAAAACCATCCAGGGAATGGCAAATTTATTGGAGGACCATGAAAATGATAGACAATATCGACGTAACCGAATGGTCAACCTGAAATACACCGTGGTGAGGAGAACCAAAACCCATCAAATTACAATCTGTCCTATAACAAACCCCAGTACAACGACCGAATAACCAAAACAGGAACGATAATAACTATCAATATAGGGGTAACCGCCCAAATTATAATCAGGGCAATCCACCGTTCAACGGAAACAATCAAAACAATTTCCATTACAGGGGCAATAGACCAAACCAGCGTCCAAACAGCTACCCCAACAATAATAATTATTACGGGAACAATAACAACCCAAATAACCAAAATAATAATAACAGGGGAACGGAGATAACCGTAATCGTAACAATCAGCCAAAGGTACACTTTATACGAGGGAGCACTCGAAACAACCAAGGGAGGCGCTACCCGAGACCACCATCAAATGAACAAAACAATAATAACGCCCAGAGCGATGACCAGAACCCCAGGGAAGAGAATGCTGAAAATGTACAACAGGTTAATAATGTTGAAGGAGTTAGATCCGGAAGCGGTAACCAGAGAAGGGACGCACCATCCGGAAGTAACCAACCAGAAGAAGAAAATTATGACTGGATACCTTTCAGCAATAATCCTGCAGAGAGTTTCAGAATAGCGTACAATAAGTGCAACCCACCAGAACTCTGGATTCCCTCAAGAAGCAATGGAAACCAATCCAACACACCTCAGGGAGGAAGACAAGAAATTGATGAAGAAGAGGAAACGGCCGACCGATGGAACGCATAACACTAAGAATAATGGAAAAGAAAAGAGAAAGAAATACCAAAATTCAAAAATTATGTAAGAACAACTTACAACAATATTTCGATGACATATGAGGCATAATATAAAAAAAAATATAAAATAAAGGAATAAGTTACAAAAATTCCTACAAAGTAAGATCACCTTACAAAAATGTATAAATAACATATAAAGTAAAAGAAAAAAAAAAATTTTTTTAATATAAGGAATAAGTTACAAAAATTCCTACAACGTAAGATCAACAAACTTACAAAAATTATTCAGAATCATATTTAAAACCAAACAAAATAAACAAAAATAAAATCAAGCAAGAACTGCTACGACAAATACCTAAAATTATAAAGAATATTGAGTATTCAAAGAAAACAAAAAAAATGAACTGGTACAAGGAAGAAAAAGAAATAATGTATAGAGCAAATATAAAACCAATGGCTAAAGCAAAACAATGTTAATCAACAAAGAAAAAGAAAAAAGATGTCTAAAATAATTAAAACGATCACCAAAAGAAAAGAAAAACAAGCTAATGAAAGTTAGAAATAATGAAATTAACAACTAAATAAATAACAAACAATCAACTGTATGAGTAAATAACAGTATATAGCAAAGGTACAGCAGAAGGAAGAATGAGTAAAAGGCTAAAATGATCGAAAAAACCACTAAGTGGACAATCACAAAAAATATTATTAATTGAAGTCACAAGATGACAAAAAAGGTATTTAAGGTTAACTGAGAATAGGTCCAGCGATCAAATTAACTGAGCACAGATGATGTTCCTCTGGTCTCAGAAAAATAAGTAGTAATGGAAGAAACCAGCTACTAAAAAGTTAGGGAAAAAATTAGATAAAAGGGAGAACGCACTATGGAACTAAGTAAAAACAGATCTAAATAAAAAGGAATGGAACCGGTAAGAACAGAAATAAGAAAGAATAAATAAACAAGAAAGAAAAGGAAAAAGATTATATATAACTGATAATTTCATAAAAAACTATGCTAGTGTTTTATCAAAATGATCAATTTTGAAGGAGAGGCATTATGATACAACACAAATAAGCCACCCCAATACCAGGGATAAAAAAAAGATGAATCTACAATATAAAAAATAATTCGTATAATAAAATGTTTAAAATAAAATAAAATGACAATGATGCGACAAACGACGACATGACCTAACCCAAGTGATTGACCAAATAAATAGAACCAAAAGAAGAAGGGAAAAGACGAAGAAAGTGATTGACCAAATAAATAGAACCAAAAGAAGAAGGGAAAAGATGAAACCAAATAAGAAACTGATTGACCAAATAAAAAGAACCAAAAGAAGAAGGGAAAAAATGAAACCAAATAAGAAAGTGATTGACCAAATAAAAAGAACCAAAAGAAGAAGGGAAAAGACGAAACCAAATAAGAAAGTGATTGACCAAATAAATAGAACCAAAAGAAGAAGGGAAAAGACGAAACCAAATAAGAAAGTGATTGACCAAATAAAAAGAACCAACAGAAGAAGGGAAAAGACGAAACCAAATAAGAAAGTGATTGACCAAATAAACAGAACCAAAAGAAGAAGGGAAAAGACGAAACCAAATAAGAAGGAAACCAATTGAAAGAAGAGAATGACTCCATACAACCAAATGAAATAAAACCAAATGAGAAGGGGAAAACCAAAATAAAATGAAACAAAATAAGATGAAAGGGAAGAAGGAAAATGAACATGAAACAAACCAAGTATAAAGGAAATAAAGTTAAACCAAATCATAAGACACAAACAAATAATATAGGATATGAAAAGGAGAAATGGTACACTCAAAAGTAATATTGGAAACGAAACCAATAACTAGCCAATGAAAAAAAATAAGTATTATTATCGATTCAAAAATAAATGTAAATGATTTGATAAAACCCAATAAAGTAATATGAAAAATAAAAGTACACTAACCCAAGACTTAGAGTTAGATGTGATAAAAAACTCTATAAAGACAAACTTGTTAATAGTATAGATAATATTTATAAAGAAAGAGATAGTGAGATGGTGAAAAAATAAAATTCACTAAGTGATGAAGAAAAAGTAATTATAAGGGATTACCCATTTACGTTGTTTTCTAATGGCAGGACATTGAATCTTCCATTTGTCTTCTGGCATCCCAACAGAGTTTTGGTAGATTCCCTGTCTCTTGATAAGTGATCCAATCCCGAACACACAAAAAGATGGTCTCTGTTCATCACTGTATTCAGCTGCTTACAAATTGTGCAGTGGTGGGATTTGTAGATCTTAATACGATGGAGGTGTTCAGCAAAGCAGTCGTGACCAGTATTGAGTCTGAAGTTCGCTACTGCTCGGTTTCTGGGTATATTTTTGTTTTTGTCCCAAGTGTTTCCAATGTTTTCCCACCGTTTACCACTAGACGCAAGGCTGGCCTCATTGGTGAACATCTCTTGTGTTTTGTTTTTAACAAGTCTTTTGATTGTTCTTGTGCTGTGTAGTGTTTTTCTCCCTTGCAATGTTGTACCCTTTTTAGCTAGCAGGTCGGCTGTTTCATTCCCACTTATTCCTACATGTGAGGGAATCCACTGGAGAATTATTGTTTTCCCTTGTTTACTGAGAAGGTTTATTGCATCCTTTGTTTCTTTTACAGTGCTATCTATAGGCTGTCTGTTTGATGTGATAGACTGGATTGCAGACTTGGAGTCAACAAGAAAAACGGCTTTTTTAAAAGCTAGTGGTCTGAGTAAGAGTTGTTGTAATGCCATATGTATTGTCTTTATTTCTCCGTCAAAACTGGTTTTATTTTCTCCCACTGAAATGTAGTGGGAGAACAGTTCACAATGTACTCCTGCGCCAGCCTTTCCATGTTTTCCTATGAGCGATCCGTCTGTATAGATTCTAAGGTACTCATCCTGGGGATATCTTTCATTGATGGTTGCTAGTGCCATCTGGTGCAAGATTGTGGGAGGTGCATCTTGCTTTTTCATATCAGACAGAAGAGAGAGATTGGTGTTGATTGTTTGGTATTCTGTAGGTTTAATTTTTGGGCAAAAAGGTTCTATTTCAGTTGTGATCCCCAGCAGTGTCAAGTACTTGTTGGCAGTATTAAATGGTAATGTCTGGGTCTTCAGATGTGTCCCGTCTTGGCTATTTTTTGCCCATTTTGCTTGTGGTAAGGCTTTTATTTTGGCCAGAGAGATGGCAGCTTGTTGGTTTATTTCTGAAGTGATCGGTAAGTGGCCTGTGTACAACTGAAGAGAAAGGGCAGGTGTGGTCTTCACACCTCCGCTAATCAGCTGTAGGGCATTGTTTTGTGTTGTTTCCAATGTCTTCAGATTAGAGTTGCTGGCTGTTACAAGTATCTCACTTCCATATGTCATGACTGGTTTTATATAGGTTTTGTATGTGGTATTCAGAGTGTCCTGCGTACATCCCCAGGTAGCTCCAGCAAGACGCTTTATAAGTCTCAGTTTTTGATTGACTTTATTTGCTATGTTTGTCACATGGTCCTTCCAAGATAGTTTGTTATCCATGTATACACCTAAGTATTTTGTACATTCGCTTTTCGGAAGGTTTAGGTTGTTGATCTTCAAATTGAAGTTGTAATTTTTATGGCGCATCGTGAAAAATTGGTAAGCAGTCTTTGAGATGTTAATTTTCATGTTGTTCTCAGAGGCCCAGTTGTGCAAGGAGTCAAAGGTTTCGTTCATTCTTTGTTCTAATATATTCTGCTGCTTGGCATTGTTTTTGGCTGAGGTCCAAATGACTACGTCATCAGCGAACATTCCCATTTTGACATTTTTATATTTTAAAATTTTTGAGAGGTCATTTATGAAAACATTGAAGAGTGTGGTGCTCAGTACGGCTCCTTGGGGTACACCTACTTTTGTCTGTTTGTATTTGGAGAAGGATTCACCGAATTTGACTCTGGCCCATCTCTGGTCCAGAAATCTTGAAAGCCAAAACAGCATGTTTCCCTCTATATTGATATCTTTTAGTTTTTCAATGAGTCTAGTTCTCCACACGGAATCGTATGCTCCACTAAAATCTACGAACACTGCCAGGGTGCTTTCCTTTCGACTAAATGCTGCTTTTATCTCTTGAGAGAGTTTTATCAGTTGGTATGTTGTAGAGCGATTTTGACGGAAGCCTGCTTGTTCTTCTGTAAGCAGATTTTGGTTTTCTAGATACCAGCACAGTCTGGCTGAGATCATTCTCTCCTGGATTTTTGCTAGTACAGATGTTAATGCCATAGGTCTGTATGAACTTAGAATGTTTGTTGGTTTGCCAGGTTTTAATATGGGGACTATTATTGATTTCCTCCACTCATCAGGCAGGCTATCTCTGGAGATTACCCATTTATAAACACTTAAAATAAAACATTTAAGAAGTGCAAAAGTGAAAGTGTAAAAACCCCAAAATAATTACGAAATAAAGTGATAAATAAAAACGTTTAATAAATAAGCTATAATAAACACTAAATGACTAATGGTGAACCATATTATTAATTGAGAATGTTATTAATGATAGTATTAAATGTAAACACTTAATAATATGAAATGAACACTGAAGAGTGATGATGACAGTATTATTTAAAAAAGAATCTTATTGTTAAAGAAATTAAGTTTAATTATATACAATAGTATTTAAAAGGGAGAATCCCATGAAGGGTAAACAGTTGGTGTTACCATGGATAGAAGGTAAATATTATTTAAGAAATAAGAAATTAAAAATGAAATCAATAAACACCCCAGGTTATAAGGGATAATCAATTAAGGAAGTTTAAATGGTGTGATGATGTTTATCACCCAAACAATAATAAAGAATGAAATGAATTAATTGTAAACAAACTTTACCTAATAACTGTTAAAAAAATGTTTAATTAAAGTTATGAATAGGATATGGCTGGAGGAATTGTACAGACCATAGGCCTAGATGTTATGTATTAATAGTAAGTAATAGCCATGTTGTTAACAAGGGCAAAATAGATAAATAAGAAGGTGAATCAATACAGATACAATTACACTGGAAAATCAGTTAGGAAATAATTAACAAGCCATGAGGTAGAAAATAATAGAAACCTACAAATAGTATAAATTCAGATCCAAAACACACCAACAAATAAACCAATCAATTATAATAACAAAACAAAACACATTAGAATAAAATGAGATATAATTTGTATAAAATAAGTACACATAATCAATGGCTACTTAGGCCTATGAAATGCCTAACTGTAAAAAACAAATAACTACAAATTTTAAAGTCATTGATCAATGCTCATTAGAAATACTTTTAAAAAACATAACATCCACATCACATTTAGAACAAACAACAATATCCATAAAATGCTAAATAATGCCACACGTACATCAATTGAAAAAAGAACGAGTGTACACAAAATGATGTGTGATGACTGTAACATGCATTACATTGGTCAGACTGGCAGGAGTTTTTTCGAAAGATATAAAGAACACTTACCCACGAGCACTTCAAATATAAATAAATCAAACTACGCTAAACATCTCGTCTCAATGAATCATAATTACCCAAATTTTGAGGTAAATTGCAAACCCTTACACATTTGCAGAAAGGGACGATATATGGATGCGGTAGAAGAGTTCGAAATTTACCGAGCCTTCATAAATAATCCCAATAATATATTAAACGAACAATTGGCATTTAAATCACATACATTATATGATAAGATTATAGATAACATAGCCATAGAATACACGCCCCAACACAACAATAGATAGCATGAAAACTCCAATAAACTGTGCAGTACGTCGCTAACCAGGATTGAGTGCGCACTCACATCCCCGTACGTCGCTGTGTTTGTGGAATATATACTTAAATGTCTTTTAGTGTAACTTTTAATGTTTTAACGAAGTCTTAACCGACGAATTTTTTAATCTCTGATGATGGATTAACATAATCCGAAACGCGTAAGAAGACAAAATTAAGCGGTCACATAGACGGATTAAGGTAAAAAACTTTAAATTTTAACTACAAACTGTATAAAATCAAGAAGGAAATTAACAAATCCAAGGCAAGTAAATAGCCAAGGATAATTTGTAAATCATATTAAAAGAAAAATGTTAGAATAAGAACTTAAATTAAAAGAGAAATGTAATTAACAAATATTAACATAATTGTACAAACATTAATATTTTAATTATCTTGTTGATTCACCCTCTTCGTTCACTTATTAATTTAATAATATATATAAAACTTTCACTTATGAACTTACTATTCGTTGTCACTTTCCCAAACGTTTCAAGGTGATGTACCTCTTCTTCAGTGGGAGTATACTGAATGTCGATTACAGAATAACCGTTACGGAATTAGTTGTGTGTGGTGGGGATTGATGGTGGGAAGGGATTGGCGCTGAGGTTCGAATTGTGTGTATGGATCAGTGTATCGAATAGTGTATGTGATTTATAATGTAATTGTTCATTTAATATGTTGTTTGGTTGTAGTGTGTGATATCTGTATATTACAAATTGTTCAGCTGTGTTTAGTTTTCTACTTTTAGGTAAGTAGTGTAATATTTCCATGTTGTGTTCTATGTTTGTGTAACTGTGGTTTTCGTTATGTAAATGTGTGGCGAATGTGGAATGTATGTAGTTTGTGGTGAGGGCTTTTAAATGTTCAGAAAATCTGGACGAAAAAGATCTTCCCGTCTGGCCGATGTAGAATTGTTGACAATCATTACAATTTAATTTATAAACCCCCGTTTTGCTGTATGTGTCATTGTGTTTGTTAGTATTATTTATGTGTTTTCTAATGGTGTTATTGGTTCTGTATGCTACTTTATAATTGTGTTTCCTAAATGTGTTTGCAGTTTTGTGTGTATTGGAATTGTAGTATGTCAGTGTTATGTATTTGCTGGGTTGTGTGGTGTTGGTCTGATGTGTTTTACTTTTTGTGTTTAGGATTCGTTTGTGTAATTTATTTATTAATCCGGGGTTGTACCCATTTTTGACTGCTATGTATTTGATTGTGTTTAATTCATCTTGGTAGTCATGTGTGTTTAGGGGTATTGAAGTGAGCCTATGGAGCATGTAGTTGAAAGCTGCATGTTTGTGTTGATTTGGGTGGTTGGATGTGTTATGTATGACCATGTCTGATGTGGTGGGTTTTCTGTATATTTTGTATGTGTGTGTGTGTTGTTTGTTTTGGTGATTGTAAGGTCTAAGAAGTTTATGCTATTATTTAGTTCTATTTCAAGTGTGAATTTTAATTTATGGTGTATAGTGTTAATGTATTTGTGGAAATTTTCTATTTGTCTTTTGTTGCCGTTGTAAAGGAGTAAAATGTCATCAACATACCTATGCCAATATATTATTTTATCAGTGTATTTGTTGTTGTTCAGTATGTGTTTCTGTTCTATGGTGTGTATAAATATTTCGGCTAGTATACCTGATATAGCCCATATGTAGCCCATCTGTTTGTGTGTAAAACATGTTGTTGTGTGCGAAATAATTTTGATCTGTGATAATTTTAGTTAGATGGATGATCTCTTTTATGTGTGTTTCAGGTGTGTTATTTATTTTTAGTAATTGTTCTATGTAGTTATTGTTTCTTTTATGGGAACATTGGTGTATAGGTTTGTTATGTCAAATGAAGCAAGTGTGGAATTGTGGGGAATGTGTACCTGTTGAGTTTTATTCACTAGATCTAAATTATTTTTGACAGTGGTGTTGTTTGTTAAATTTATGCTATTTCTGATTAATTTATCTAAATGTCTAGCTATTTTGTGTGCAGGTGCTTGTGTGTTGTTTATAAGTGGTCTGATGGGAATATTAGGTTTGTGTAATTTCGGTAGTGCATTTAGTGTAGGGGCGTTTGGTTTAATTTGTTTTAGATATATGATGTTGTCAGGTGTTACTATGTGTTTTGTGTCATTTAGGGTTTTGTTTATTTGTTTGTGATATTTTGGGGTTAAACAAAACCCTCGGAACAACTCGTAGAAAGGAGACAAGACAAGGAAGAACTGAATCAAAAATTAGAATCATTACAAGAGGGAAGAAGACAAGACAAGGAAGATTTGAATAAAAAATTGGAATCATTACAAATGGGAATGAATGAAAAACTGGACCGAAACAGTGAAGAATTGAAGAAGCAAATCAAGGAGAACATGGAATTCCTGAATAACAAAATGGAGAGCAACCATGAAACCCTGAAGAGAAGTCAGGAAACATTGGAAAAGAAGAGCGAAGAACTGAAGAGGCAGATAAAAAAGGATTTTGAAATAGTCAATAACACGATCGAAAATAGTAATGAAACACTCCTACGACAAATGAAGGAAGATGGTGAGAAGAACAGAGAGGAATTAAGATTCATGCTAGTAGAGTTTCGTGAAGAAGTCAAACGGACAAAAACAGGGATGAATAAGAGATGGGAAGAAACAAGTTACCCAGTAAATCAACTTCAGGAAACTTTAGATAGTGATGTCAAACAATGGAATGAAACACTAGACAGCACTTCTGAAGGTATCAAAGAAACATTGAATGAGAACAGGGAACCGGGGAATCAGAAAATAACACAGAAGGAGATGGAAATTGTAGAAGAAACAAGCGTATTGTTTTCTGAACATACAGATAACAATGACACCAAGAAAATTAAGCACATAAAAACCAACAGTAGAAGAGTAAAGAAGAATCGAATCATTAAGAAGATTAAGAAAACAGAGGAAATGAGAAAGGTATATAAAAGGAAACTCATCAAAACACGAGAAGAAGTGGAGATGATGAAGAACGGACTCATCGATGTGCTTAATTTGCCCCTTACCTACCAAGGCAAATTAATAAAGTATAAAGATTGTAGGAGGACTCTGAGGGAAATTATAAAAGGAATTCACAACCAACCAGTGGATGAAAAATTCAGCAAATCTATGCTTAGATGGAAGATGCCAGAAATAGAAATGACTGACAACAAAACAGAGTATAACAAATCAAGAAGGTCAATAAAACACTGGAGCACACCAGAAATGGAAATACCGAATAAAAAAGCAAAAATAACATTAATGAGAGAGGCACAATTAACTTCTCTGATTAATCAACAGAACGATCAAATGATTGATGTAGACATTAATACTACGGGACATATGGTAGTAGAGGAATTGTGGTACGAGACCGAAGAAACCTACATCACAAGGAAGAAAATAGTTCTACACGCCAAGGTTATCCGAACCACAAGTGCAGAAGAACTGATGGACCATGGGTAAACTAAGAGAAGATACCACACACCAAGAAAAGGGACTGATCTTCGAATTACTGACCAAGCAATCCAATGGAATAGAAAGAAGTATTAAAGTTATATTAGACCAATAAAAATCACCAAGACAAGAAATGACAACGACAAAGACGATTTAAATGAGAAAAAATAAACCATAATAAATAAATTTAAAAATTATCCAGAATAAATGTAGAAAATCAGACATTTGAAGGAGAAAAGGGGAAGATAGCAAAAGTGTATTATATATTGAAAGATAGGAAAGACCTGGAAAATATTGTAAACCAAATAGTGTTACAACAAGAGCAAGATACCAAAATATCAAACATAAGAAAAAGACTGATGGAATCTGAACCAATTATTAACAAATTTTACTGTGTATACAAAGATATATTATTGATAAAAACAAAAAAGAACCAAGACACATGGAAACTAGTAATTCCTCAACCATTAGAAAATCAAATCATCAAAGATTACCATGTGAGATACGGACACATGGGAACACTCAAAATGGTAAAAGCTTTAGAGGAAGATTTGTTCATAAAAAACATCACAAGAAAGGTAAATAAAAATATAAAAACCTGCACGTTGTGTCAGATGGTCAAAACCAATAATGAAAGGAAGAATGGAACAATGATACCCATCACACCAAAGGCCAAACTAGAGAAGGTATTCCTCGACATATGTGGACCATTCCCACGTAGCGGAGGAAGACATGGATACAAGTTCATCGTGATTATACTTGACCATTACACCAAGTACACCAAATTATACGCTATAAACAGAGCCACAACAAATAAAATATTAGATATTATTAAAAATAAATACATGTCAGAGATTGGAAAACCGTACATGATAATAACCTATCATGGAACGCAGTTTAAGGGAAAAAGGTGGAGAGAAGAATTAATAAAACTAAACATTAAAACCTATAAAACTTCAGTATACCACCCGAGTAGTAATCCAGCAGAAAGGATGTTGAGAGAGGTGGGACGCATTTTGAGAACTTATTGTCATGATAACCAGAGAGAATGGTGCAAATATTTAACTTCAACCGAAGTGTTTCTAAATATCAGCTATCACCAATTTACTGAAAATACACCATACTTGATGATGTTCGAGAGGAAGCCAAATAGAGAGATACAAGAGATAATAGAATTCCCACAAAACCCAGAAGACCCGTATGATAAAAACAAATGGTACAGCCTAATAATGGAAAAGATAGAGAAACAAAAGGCCAAATATGCTAAAAACCAACCCAAAATAATCAAATATAAAGAGGGAGAAAAAATATTAATCAAAAATCGTGAACTGCCAAGTACAATGGAAGGTATAGCAAAGAAATGGTTATTGCTTTATACCGGACCATATGTCATCACGAAAGATAATGGTAATAACACTTACCAGATAAGCAATGTAAACACAAGAAAAATAAAGGGAGTTTACAACCAAACGTCAATAAAAAAGTTTTATGAAGAAGAATAAATACCTAGAAATGAAATAAATAAAATTTCAAAATTCCAAAAGATTGTAAGAGCAACTTACTACCCTATTTAGATGATATATGCGGAATAAAAAGAATTAAAATAAATGAATAAAAATATAAAAACAAAGGAATAAATTACACAAATTCCTTTCAATTTAAATCAACTTACAGTCTAATAAAAGGTTAATATATGAAGTATGAAATAAAAAAGTGAGATAATAAGGAATAAGTTACACAAATTCCTAAATATATAAAAGTAAGAATCACAAACTTACGATAATAATTAAACAAAAAATAACTAAAAAGGAATAAGCTACAAACATTCCTATGAAGTAAGAGAACTAACACAAAAAATTATCAAAAATGATATTTAATACAAAATGAAATAAACAAAAATAAGATCAAGCTAAAATTACTGAGATAAATACCTGAAATTATAATGAATCAAATGTATTCAAAGAGAAAAAAAAATCTGAACTGGTACAAGGAAAAAGAGAATTTATGTATAAAACAAATATACAAGCTATGGCTAAAGCAGAATATTGCTAAATAACCAAGAAAAGAATAAAAATGTCTAAGATAATTAAAATGATCACAATAAGAATTGAAAACAAAATAATGAAAAGTTAGATATGATGAAATTAACATATGAATAAATAAATATAAAAACAATCAACTGTATGAGTAAATGATAGTATATAGCAAAGGTATAGGAGAAGGAAGAATGAGTAAAAGGCCAAAGTGATCTAAAAACAAACCACAAGGTGGACAATCCCAAAGTATATTATTATTATTATTATTATGAATTTAAGTCACAAGTTGACAAAAAAGGTATTTAAGATTGACTGTTGAAAAGTCCAGCAATCAAAATAAACTGAGCAGAGATGATGTTCCTCTGGTCTCAGAAAAAATGAGTAGTAATGGGAGAAACCAGCTACTAAAAAGTTAGGGAAAAAATGTGTATAAGGGAAAATGCACCAATGGAAATATAAATAAAAACAGATCCAAATAAACTGGAATGAATTAAGTAAGAAGAAATATAAAGAATGGAGAAACAAACAAGAAAGTAAAGGAAAAAGATTATATATAACTGATAATTTCATAAAAAACTATGCTAGTGTTTTATCAAAATGATCAATTTTAGACGAGAGGCATTATGTTACAACACAAATAAGCCACCCCAGTACCAGGGATAAAAAAGATAATTCTAAATGTAAATATACTTCATATCAAATAAAATGTTTAAAAAATAAATAAAATATAAATATTATGACACGACGAACGACGACATTACCCAACCCAAGTGATTGACCCAACAACAGAAAACAAAAGAAGAAGGGAACCACGAAAAATACACAAGAGAAAAAGGTGATTGACCAAACAAATACAAACTAACAAAAGAAGGTAAGAAACCAGAACCAAAGAAGAATAAAAGGAAGTGAACAAATTCCTACAACTAAATAGAAATTAAACCAGACGAGAAGAGGAGAACCGAATCAAAATGAAGACAATTGAAGTTGAAGAAGATGAAGAAGAAGAATGAGGAGGAGACAAAGTGAAACCAAGAAGTAACAAACACCACATATAAAAGGGAGAAATGGTATACTCAAATATAGAATACTGTAAATAAACCCCAAATAATTATCCACTAATGAAAACAAATATTATTGTTGTAAATGAGATAATTTACATACCTGTTTTAAACAAGAGACAGTTAAAAAGTAACTTAGTAAAGAAAAGTACACTAACCCAATTATTAAAGTTAGATTTAATGAAATGTAAATAACAAAATGTCATTTATAATAAATATCATGTTATAATGAAATAGTGAGAAATAAAAGAGAAATAAGTATAGGGATTACCCACTAAGTAACACTTAATATAAACAGTGAAAAAAGTGCAATAGTGAATGTGTAAATACCCCAAAATAGTAAGTATATCAGTGATAAACACCAATTAATTAAAGGTGAAAGTGATATGTGGAAAAGGATATTATATATAAATAATAATAAAAAGTATTAATAGATAAGAAAACACTTAATAAATCATTGATAAACCAATCAATGATGTAAGTGAGCTTATGAACAATGATATAATTAAGAATATTTAAAAATAGTATTTAAAATAGAGATAAGTAAAGGATGTAATATTATTCAGGGAGAAAGCCCATGTAAAAACAGTTTGTGTTAACATGGAATGGAGGAAGGTAGTAGTAATGAAATAAGATTTTGCATTAAAATTAAGTATATAATTAAAAAACACCCCGTGTTAGAAGGGGAAATAAATTTAATAAGTTTGAAAGAAGTGATGATGTTTCTCACTCAAAGTAATAGCAAAAGAATGAAATTAATGTTAAATCAACAGTAACTAATAACTTATAAAGAATAGTTCGTTTTAATGTTATGAATAGGATATGGCTGAAAGAGACTTGCAGTCCATAAGCCTAACTGTTATATTTTAAATATGTATAGTGAAAAACTATATGGACATGAAATCAGAACACAAACAGAATCAAAACGCAACACAACATAACAAAGTGAAGCCCATCAGGCTGAATTAAAATGTAATTTAAAAGAAATAAGTAAAATACCATCATGGCTACTTTTGGCTATGAAAATGCATAACTGTCAGACACACACAAATGTCAATTGTAACAAATTCACAAGGAAATTTACTAAGCCAAGGCAAGTAAATAGCCAGTAATTATGTATAAATCATTTTAAAAGAGAAATATTATTATAAAAGTTTAATTTAAAAGAGATATGTAAATTATCAAATGTCAAAATAATTAGACTAAAGTTAATGTATAATAGAATATGACCTTATGAGGTATCATTTTAAACTTTGAAAGGAAATAACGACAATAGTGATATTATTTATTACCCCAAAAGGAAGATAGAGGAATAAAATCATTCAGAAAATATATAATAAATTTTAATAAAAATTTCAAATCTCATAACAATGCTTTTGAAAGAGGCCTTAACCAATCAAAGGGTTTCTGTTACCATAGAAACGGGCCGTTGAATACTAATTTTCCATTAAATTTATTAGACTTGGAAAAATGACGGGTGGGTAAGCGGTACGTAAGATTGTGATGACTAAAATTTTACATTAAAAAGTTCAAAAGACGTTCAGAAATCGACTACAAGAACCAATGACGAGTAAATGCAGAGCTTCTAATATTAAACGATGTCCTGGAACCAATTAAAAGAAATTAAATAGCAGAAAGTCCCAAGACGAAATAGAAGAAGATGCCCGAAGCCTAAAACAGCCCAAAATTGATGAATTTCCATCACCCCAGATGACAACATATCACTACCGTCTGAACTGATAAGTATCAACTAAATTCAATTATCCCAGAAACCAAATTACTTTAAATATTTCTCAAGTCAATCAAAATTTCTCACTATTAAACAAAATTAATTTTCTTTCAAAGGTCTGAATCATAATCAACTTACGTAAAACAATTGTTAATTAAAATATAACCTCGCATTAGTGTGCGAACTTTGTAACAACTAATACGACACTACCGAACAATTTGTAAAAACACTTTATACTATTTAAGTACGTATGAGGTATGGTAGTGTACTTTTTTAATGTAACCAGCTTTTATGTTTTATTTTATAATCCAAAGAACCCCAGATTTTGAACAGACTAATATATTGTATGTAAACAGAAGCCATAACGGCATCTAAATAGTTCATTTCAAAATCAATTTCGCCAACTTTGAGATATATGTGTTTCATGTTCTAAGCCAGAGCAATTTGTTAAAAAAATCATTTATAATCCTTTTGTCATATTAATAAATGACCAAACTTGTATTAAAATTACAGTACCGAGTATTACCATCGTTTTATTTCGTAGGACGTTGTATAATATATGTGTGTTAACAATTTTTACTACATAACCAACTAGCGCTCTTCACGAGTGGACAATATGACAAGCAGAACAGCGGCGGAAATCATTTGAACGCTCCAGCCGTCAACGCTGATAACACTTAGTTAACTTGTAATTTAACAAATTTAATTGTTTTAATATAAACAATTTGGTGCCACCCGGGATTCGCAACCCCTATGAATAAACAAGTAGGTTGTACTGATAATTTAGACCACACTACAGACTTCAGTAGTGACAACCATTATTGTAACGACCGGTGTGAGGCGAACACACCACATTAACACAAATACACATAAAAAACAAGTGTAAACATTTTATACAGGTACGACAGAAGCAATTTAAACGTTACAAAATTTATGTGCATTTATTAGTCTGTAAGCCAACATTCTGTAGTCCAAAGAACTTTCCCCTGAGATAATATTATAATAAACAGAAGAAGCAACATACGCCATTACTAAGCGTCTCTACAACCAGACCAAACTGAGCGGTCTGCCAACTGTGCAACTCGTAAACGCCGGAGCTAAAATAAATATACGTTTCATTTCCCAATTGTAATTGACCTGATTATATAAAAAAGTGTTAAATAAATCTTCGTACCGATCAATCGTATGTTTGATTCATTTAAAAAGGGTAATATAAGAGTTTGGGATATAAACACTAAAAAATACTTTAGTGATGAATTCGACTCGGCCAGACAGTGGGAACCTATCAGACGGCGAGGTGGAAAATTTGAACTGAGCGACGAGAATACGGTCGACTTAGTAAGTATTAAGAAAAAGTATTCAACAATATTAAATACACAAAAAGTAAATTATTCCTTAGGCTTTCACGGCCGGTGTCATTTGAATTATGTAAGATATCCGGGCTGTTTGGCCGTGGTCCCTGGTTTAAAACAAAACCAAACGTTTCGGCAGCTCCACTGGCTGCCATCATCAGTGGTATAAAATTTCTGCACTTTGAGTGTCTACGCGCAGGCCCACAGTACTGTGGTATAGACTAAAGCTGTCCTGCCATGCTACCTGTACATATAAATTCAGCAAAGTCCCACGTACAGGTAAAAATGACACCATCAACCAATCACAATAGAGATGGTGTATGATTGGCTCGTATCAAGCTATGCCATTATGTACTCACTTGTTTTCCAAGAAATACTGTGGGGAAGGCTGCTGATTTCCCGTGATGCTCCCTGTGCTAATTGTTTACTAATTGCAACCCCCGCACAGGTAAGTACAGCATCATCGACCAATCAGAAACAAGAAGGTGTGTGAGAGGCTCGCATCGCGCCATGCCATAAAGTACTTAATGAGATGTTTCGCCCCGCCGATTCATAGCGATCGCAGCATGCTTCTGAATCAAGACGGACTCCATTTGAAGACGAGGGAAGTAATCACTCACCGCCGACAAGAGTTTCGTCTCATCGAAACGGATCTGATGGTCAGCATTGGCGAGCGCGTGTTCGGCCACGGCAGACTTCTCCGGCTGTCCCAGTCTACAGTAACGGCTATGTTCACCCACGCGTGTGCGGACGCTGCGCTTCGTGGTACCAATCTACACCTGGCCGCATGAGCAGGGAACTCCGTACACACCGCACGATGACAGCGGGTCTCGGACATCCTTCGTCGGCCGCAAGAACTGGTGTATCTTCCTTGTCGGCTTGAATATTGGCCTCACACCGTGCCAACTGAGCAGCCTACCAATGCGGTCCGTCACCCCATGAATGTAGGGCAACGCCGCGAAACCGACGGTCTCCCGTGAATCCACTTCCGGCCTGGCTGTTCTTCTCGGCCGGACCGCACGTCTCACCTCCCCGACGGAATATCCACTGGCCTGCAGCGCTAGTTCAAGGTGGCGAGGTACCGGGGCTCGCATATCCTCCTAGCCCGGCCCACCAAGGTCTTCAACACCGCCCTCTTCTGGCTGGGATGGTGGTTCGACTGTTTATGGAGATAGCGGTTAGTGTGCGTCGGTTTTCTATAAACTTTATGTCCGAGGCTGCCATCGGTCCTTCTAAGGACCAACACGTCCAGAAAAGCCAGCTGATTGTCAGACTCCCTCTCAACGGTAAACTGTATCCGTGGGTGAACCTGATTGAGATGTGCCAGGAACCTGCCGAGTTCTTCCTCCCCATGGCTCCAGATAACAAATGTGTCATCAACATACCGGAACCAGCACCTCGGCTTCAACGGGAAAGATGTAATTGCCCGCTGTTCAAACTTTTCCATATAAACGTTCGCTAACACACGACTGAGTGGGCTCCCCATGGCCACACCATCAATCATTTCGAAGAACTCACCGCCGTACTGTAAATATGTAGTTTTCAGAACATGCCGGAAAAGTGCTGTAATGTCTGCCGGAAAAAGGTTAGCTAAGTGGCCAAGGACATCATCTACGGGCACCATGGTGAACAACAAAACCACGTCAAAGCTGACCATTATGTCTCCAGGCTGCAACGACAACCCACCGAGCCTTTCAAGAAAGTGTGTTGAATCCCTCACATATGACTCCGTACCACCTATATGTGGTCGTAGAAGCTCGGTCAAGTGTTTAGCCAGATGGTAGGTTGGAGATCCTATGGCGCTGACGATGGGTCTCAGCGGGACGTCCGGCATGTGGATTTTGGGGAGCCCATAAAGCCTAGGTGGAAGGGCTTCCGAACACCGGACGGCTGCCTTCACATCAGGCTCCAAGGAAGACCGCTTAACCAGAAAATCGGTCCTTTTTAGGACCACTGCGGTCGGATCTCTTCCCAGTTTATTGTAGGTTTCTGGGTCCAGCAGTTCCCCGATCTTCCTTTGGTAGTCTTCGGTGTTCATTACAACAGTGGCGCTCCCCTTATCCGCCGGTAATATGATGACAGACTCATCCCGCCTTAATGTTCGTAGTGCCCGCAGCTCACCCACTGGTATGTTGCATCGCGGCGGTTTCGCTCTAGCCAGGATCCTCGATGCTTCGATCCTAACTTCATCTGCCTGTTCACGCGGCAGCCGCCGCACTCCAGCTTCAACGTTGGCAATGATGTCCTCCACTGGAATCTTCTTAGGGGCCACTGCAAACTTCTCCCCCCTCGCCAAGACAGCAGTTTCGGTGGTGGTAAGCTGGCGGTCCGACAAGTTCACTACTGTCCGGTCCGTCTCTAAGCTGCTTCGCTGTTGTCCCTGGTTGTTCTCCTCGGGGCTATCTCTCCAGTACTTATTCTCATGGCGCGATCGAACACTATCGCGAACGGCCTCGGAAGCGCTGGAACTTAGGCTATCCACCAGATCCCAGTGGCCAGGTGACAACACAGCGCTTAATTCCAGGTGTAGGCGGAACAACCTCATATTGTTGTCGGCAAGATCTTTCCTGGTCTGGTGGATACGTTCGCGTAGCATCGCCTGCTCTGCACGTCGATAAATGCGACTGGCTTGCGGTGTAAATATGGAATTCTTCAATTTAAGAAACCGGGGAATAACACCAGTATCCCAGCATCTTGACAGAAAAGCCAGTAAACAGAGCAGGTGTACCTTCTTCTTTCTCAGCCCCTCAAATCGTCTGATATTCCTTGAAACTTCCTCCCCGTAGAGGCGTCTTAAATTATTCCTTAGGCTTTCACGGCCGGTGTCATTTGAATTATGTAAGATATCCGGGCTGTTTGGCTGTGGTCCCTGGTTTAAAACAAAACCAAACGTTTCGGCAGCTCCACTGGCTGCCATCGTCAGTGGTATAAAATTTCTGCACTTTGGGTGTCTACGTGCAGGCCCACAGTACTGTGGTATAGACTAAAGCTGTCCTGCCATGCTACCTATACAGTAAAACTTCGATTAACCGTCAGTGTCGGGACCGGGACAGTGACGGTTAATCGAATAGACGGATAACAGAAAAACCTTAAACAACAACCCACCACCATCCATTGCATATGAACGAATGATAAAAAATGCACGTTTACGAACTGGAAATGCACTGTACATACATGTATTTTATTTTACAGAAACAAACAATATACAATTTACATTAAGTACAGTATATGTAGTACAACATATGTACTGTACATATTGTTACATGAACTTACGCTCTAGACGTACATACATATTTAAATTTTAAAATAGTTTGTCATTTTCTTGTTTCTTCGAGGCTCATGCTTTCTGAGCGGCAATGTTCCGTACTTTACATAGGAGAAGTATCTGCGTTGCGTTTGCCTCTTCTTGCCCCTCAAACCACTCAATGCAGTTTGATAACATTGTTTCTGCTTCTGTATACCTTAACGTGGTTTTTTCATTCAAAATATAACACTCGTCTTCGTCAATTTCTTCTTCTTCGTTGTCAATCACACTGGATACAATTTCATCTTCGTTCAAAATGTCAAAGCCTCCGTCCAATTTGTCACATCCCAACCACTCTGTTACTTCTACTGGCATTATGTCTTCAGCATTTGGTACACTATTGCACAGCTGCACAATTTCGTCGACACTAACATTCCCAGTTTCCTTAGGTTCGCCATCATTAGCTTCAGGCCAGAGTTTATTCCACCCATTTTTAAGATTTGACACTTGAAGATCATCCCATGCAGCAGCAACATTGAAAATTGCATCTTTTATGTTGTACGTTTTCCAAAACTCTTTTACAGACATTTCATCATCAGATGAAATCAAACTTCCAATAAAAGCTTTCCTATAACGACGTTTCATGTTTTCGATTATGCCCTGGTCCATAGGCTGGATTGGTGGTGTTGTGTTTGCCGGAAGGAAGAGGCATGTTATTTTACCATCATCACTTTTAATTCTGCAAGTGGGATGTGCTGGAGCATTGTCCATTAGCAGCAATGCTTCCTGTGGTAACTGCATTTCAGCCAAGTGAGCTCTAACTTGTGGCACAAACACTTTGTGGAACCAATCGGAAAAAATATCTTGAGATATCCAAGCACTCTTTTGAGCGTAATAGGTAGCAGGCAATGCGTTCAAATTAAAAATTTTGAATGCATGTGGTGTTTTTTCTTTTCCAATCACAAGCAGGGGTAACCTGTGATTGCTGGTGGCATTTGCACAAACCATTAAAGTGATCCGATCTTTTTGGACTTTAAAACCCAGGGCTGATGTCTCCGAAAGTGATGCCAATGTCTTTTGTGGTAAAGCTTTCCAATTGAGCCCGGTTTTGTCGCAATTGTACACTTGTTCCCTAATGAGGTTTAATTTGGCCACTTTCTCTTTAAATTGTTCTCTGTACTCGGCAATAACTGCGCTATTTACATTAAGTTTTTCACCACTAATGTCTAGTTTCCGAATGCCATGGCGACACTTAAACTTATCGAGCCATCCTATGCTTGCTTTAAAATTAGGATCTCCGTCAAGTTTTTTGTTCATTTCAACCGCCTGGGCCATTATTACGGGGACTGAAAGTGAGATTCCTTGACTCCGTGCTTGTATAAACCATTGATACATAACAGTGTCCAGTTGGTCATATTTTGCTGATTTCATGGTTTTACAAGTCTTAGGATCTCCATCGATGTTTTGCATTTTTGAAACATGTTGTTCTATTTTTTTCAGCATCGCGTTTAATGTCATTCACTGTCGTTCTTCCAACGCCGTAAATGAGAGCAATACTAGTGGTAGTTTCACCTTTTTTCAAACGTTTAATAATCTCAATTTTCTGGTTGAGATCTAACACGACCTGTTTACGCTTTTCAGCCATTTTTTAGCTGTTGCACAAAAAAAAAGAAAAGAAACCTTAACAACAAAACTTACTGGTGTGAATGTCACTATCGTATGCCGAAACAATTAAGCCACTACGCAACAAATAACGTACAGCACCGAGCACAACAGCTTCTCAGCCACAACTGAAACTGACCACGTGTACGATAGCTAGGCGGCGGGCCGAGACAATAATGCACCACTCCGGCGCCTCCGCTGCTCAGCAGTAAAGCGAGGATGATTTTTCGCGGCAATCTGGTTACTGTACATAGAGTACAGACTGACAGTTAACAGAGTGACGGTTAACAGAAACTGACGGTTAAAAGAGTGACGGTTAATCGAAGTTTCACTGTATATATAAATTCAGCAAAGTCCCACGTACAGGTAAAAATGACACCATCAACCAATCACAATAGAGATGGTGTATGATTGGCTCGCACCAAGCTATGCCATTATGTACTCACTTGTTTTCCAAGAAATACTGTGGGGAAGGCTGCTGATTTCCCGCGATGCTCCCTGTGCTAATTGTTTACTAATTGCAACCCCCGCACAGGTAAGTACAGCATCACCGACCAATCAGAAACAAGAAGGTGTGTGAGAGGCTCGCATCGCGCCATGCCATAAAGTACTTAATGAGATGCTTTCGCCCCGCCGATTCATAGCGATCGCAGCATGCTTCTGAATCAAGACGGACTCCATATGAAGACGAGGGAAGTAATCACTCACCGCCGACAAGAGTTTCGTCTCATCGAAACGGATCTGATGGTCGGCATTGGCGAGCGCGTGTTCGGCCACGGCAGACTTCTCCGGCTGTCGCAGTCTACAGTAACGGCTATGTTCACCCACGCGTGTGCGGACGCTATGTTTCGTGGTACCAATGTACACCTGGCCGCATGAGCAGAGAACTCCGTACGCACCGCACGATGACAGCGGGTCTCGGACATTCTTCGTCGGCCGCAAGAACTGGTGTATCTTCCTTGTCGGCTTGAATATTGGCCTCACACCGTGCCAACTAGCAGCCTACCAATGCGGTCCGTCACCCCATGAATGTAGGGCAACGCCGCGAAACCGACGGTCTCCCGTGAATCCACTTCCGGCCTGGCTGTTCTTCTCGGCCGGACCGCACGTCTCATCTCCCTGACGGAATATCCATTGGCCTGCAGCGCTAGTTCAAGGTGGCGCAACTCATCATCGAGCTACCGGGGCTCGCATATCCTCCTAGCCCGGTCCACCAAGGTCTTTAACACCGCCCTCTTCTGGCTGGGATGGTGGTTCGACTGTTTATGGAGATAGCGGTTAGTGTGCGTCGGTTTTCTATAAACTTTATGTCCGAGGCTGCCATCGGTCCTTCTAAGGACCAACACGTCCAGAAAAGCCAGCTGATTGTCGGTCTCCCTCTCAACGGTAAACTGTATCCGTGGGTGAACCTGATTGAGATGTGCCAGGAACCTGCCGAGTTCTTCCTCCCCATGGCTCCAGATAACAAATGTGTCATCAACATACCGGAACCAGCACCTCGGCTTCAACGGGAAAAATGTAATTGCCCGCTGTTCAAACTTTTCCATATAAAAGTTCGCCACCACAGGACTGAGTGGACTAGCCATGGCCACACCATCAATAATTTCAAAGAACTCACCGCCGTACTGAAAATATGTAGTTTTCAGAACATGCCGGAAAAGCGCTGTAATGTCTGCCGGAAAAAGGTTAGCTAAGTGGCCAAGGACATCATCCAAGGGCACCATGGTGAACAACGAAACCACGTCAAAGCTGACCATTATGTCTTCAGGCTGCAACGACAACCCACCGAGCCTTTCAAGAAAGTGTGTTGAATCCCTCACATATGACTCCGTACCACCTATATGTGGCCGGAGAAGCTCGGTCAAGTGTTTAGCCAGATGGTAGGTTGGAGATCCTATGGCGCTGACGATGGGTCTCAGCGGGACGTCCGGCATGTGGATTTTGGGGAGCCCATAAAGCCTAGGTGGAAGGGCTTCCGAACACCGGACAGCTGCCTTCACATCAGGCTCCAAGGAAGACCGCTTAACCAGAAAATCGGTCCTCTTTAGGACCACTGCGGTTGGATCTCTTCCCAGTTTATTGTAGGTTTCTGGATGCAGCAGTTCCCCGATCTTCCTTTGGTAGTCTTCGGTGTTCATTACAACAGTGGCGCTCCCCTTATCCACCGGTAATATGATGACAGACTCATCCCGCCTTAATGTTCGTAGTGCCCGCAGCTCACCCACTGGTATGTTGCATCGCGGCGGTTTCGCTCTAGCCAGGATCCTCGATGCTTCGATCCTAACTTCATCTGCCTGTTCACGCGGCAGCCGCCGCACTCCAGCTTCAACGTTGGCAATGATGTCCTCCACTGGAATCTTCTTAGGGGCCACTGCAAACTTCTCCCCCCTCGCCAAGACAGCAGTTTCGGTGGTGGTAAGCTGGCGGTCCGACAAGTTCACTACTGTCCGGTCCGTCTCTAAGCTGCTTCACTGTTGTCCCTGGTTGTTCTCCTCGGGGCTATCTCTCCAGTACTTATTCTCATGGCGCGATCGAACACTATCGCGAACGGCCTCGGAAGCGCTGGAATTTAGGCTATCCACCAGATCCCAGTGGCCAGGTGACAACACAGTGCTTAATTCCAGGTGTAGGCGGAACAACCTCATATTGTTGTCGGCAAAATCTTTCCTGGTCTGGTGGATACGTTCGCGTAGCATCGCCTTCTCTGCACGTCGATAAATGCGACTGGCTTGCGGTGTAAATATGGAATTCTTCAATTTAAGAAACCGGGGAATAACACCAGTATCCTGGCATCTTGACAGAAAAGCCAGTGAACAGAGCAGGTGTACCTTCTTCTTTCTCAGCCCCTCAAATCGTCTGATATTCTTTGAAACTTCCTCCCCGTAGAGGCGTCTTAAATTATTCCTTAGGCTTTCACGGCCGGTGTCATTTGAATTATGTAAGATATCCGGGCTGTTTGGCCATGGTCCCTGGTTTAAAACAAAACCAAACGTTTCGGCAGCTCCACTGGCTGCCATCATCAGTGGTATAAAATTTCTACACTTTGGGTGTCTACGTGCAGGCCCACAGTACTGTGGTATAGACTAAAGCTGTCCTGCCATGCTACCTGTACATATAAATTCAGCAAAGTCCCACGTACAGATAAAATTGACACCATCAACCAATCACAATAGAGATGGTGTATGATTGGCTCGCATCAAGCTATGCCATTATGTACTCACTTGTTTTCCAAGAAATACTGTGGGGAAGGCTGCTGATTTCCCGCAATGCTCCCTGTGCTAATTGTTTACTAATTGCAACCCCCGCACAGGTAAGTACAGCATCACCGACCAATCAGAAACAAGAAGGTGTGTGAGAGGCTCGCATCGCGCCATGCCATAAAGTACTTAATGAGGTGCTTTCGCCCCGCCGATTCATAGCGATCCCAGCATGCTTCTGAATCAAGACGGACTCCATCTGAAGACGAGGGAAGTAATCACTCACCGCCGACAAGCGTTTCGTCGCATCGAAACGGATCCGATGGTCGGCATTGGCGAGCGCGTGTTCGGCCACGGCAGACTTCTCCGGCTGTCCCAGTCTACAGTAACGGCTATGTTCACCCACGCGTGTGCGGACGCTGCGCTTCGTGGTACCAATGTACACCTGGCCGCATGAGCAGGGAACTCCGTACACACCGCACGATGACAGCGGGTCTCGGACATCCTTCGTCGGCCGCAAGAACTGGTGTATCTTCCTTGTCGGCTTGAATATTGGCCTCACACCGTGCTGACTGAGCAGCCTACCAATGCGGTCCGTCACCCCATGAATGTAGGGCAACGCCGCGAAACCGACGGTCTCCCGTGAATCCACTTCCGGCCTAGCTATCTTCTCGGCCGGACCGCACGTCTCACCTCCCCGACGGAATATCCATTGGCCTGCAGCGCTAGTTCAAGGTGGCGCAGCTCATCATCGAGCTACCGGGGCTCGCATATCCTCCTAGCCCGGTCCACCAAGGTCTTCAACACCGCCCTCTTCTGGCTGGGATGGTGGTTCGACTGTTTATGGAGATAGCGGTTAGTGTGCGTCGGTTTTCTATAAACTTTATGTCCGAGGCTGCCATCGGTCCTTCTAAGGACCAACACGTCCAGAAAAGCCAGCTGATTGTCAGACTCCCTCTCAACGGTAAACTGTATCCGTGGGTGAACCTGATTGAGATGTGCCAGGAACCTGCCGAGTTCTTCCTCCCCATGGCTCCAGATAACAAATGTGTCATCAACATACCGGAACCAGCACCTCGGCTTCAACGGGAAAGATGTAATTGCCCGCTGTTCAAACTTTTCCATATAAAAGTTCGCCACCACAGGACTGAGTGGACTCCCCATGGCCACACCATCAATCATTTCGAAGAACTCACCGCCGTACTGAAAATATGTAGTTTTCAGAACATGCCGGAAAAGCGCTGTAATGTCTGCCGGAAAAAGGTTAGCTAAGTGGCCAAGGACATCATCTACGGGCACCATGGTGAACAAAGAACCCACGTCAAAGCTGACCATTATGTCTCCAGGCTGCAACGAGAACCCACCGAGCCTTTCAAGAAAGTGTGTTGAATCCCTCACATATGACTCCGTACCACCTATATGTGGCCGGAGAAGCTCGGTCAAGTGTTTGGCCAGATGGTAGGTTGGAGATCCTATGGCGCTGACGATGGGTCTGAGCGGGACGTCCGGCTTGTGGATTTTGGGGAGCCCATAAAGCCTAGGTGGAAGGGCTTCCAAACACCGGACGGCTGCCTTCACATCAGGCTCCAAGGAAGACCGCTTAACCAGAAAATCGGTCCTTTTTAGGACCACTGCGGTCGGATCTCTTCGCAGTTTATTGTAGGTTTCTGGGTCCAGCAGTTCCCCGATCTTCCTTTGGTAGTCTTCGGTGTTCATTACAACAGTGGCGCTCCCCTTATCCGCCGGTAATATGATGACAGACTCATCACACCTTAATGTTCGTAGTGCCCGCAGCTCACCCACTGGTATGTTGCATCGCGGCGGTTTCGCTCTAGCCAGGATCCTCGATGCTTCGATCCTAACTTCATCTGCCTGTTCACGCGGCAGCCGCCACACTCCAGCTTCAACGTTGGCAATGATGTCCTCCACTGGAATCTTCTTAGGGGCCACTGCAAACTTCTCCCCCCTCGCCAAGACAGCAGTTTCGGTGGTGGTAAGCTGGTGGTCCGACAAGTTCACTACTGTCCGGTCCGTCTCTAAGCTGCTTCGCTGTTGTCCCTGGTTGTTCTTCTCGGGGCTATCTCTCCAGTAAGTTATAGTGTAGTAACAAGTGAGTTATAGTGTACCCAGTGAGTAAATAAGTGACTTTGAAGGGAGCATCTTACATACTTGTGCTGTAGATGTAGAAACAATTGATTATAATAGTAGACTGTGTTGCTACTAACCAGTTATGTATTTTGTTTAATTATTGTATGATTTGTATTGTGTAGGCAACTAAAATTTAGTACCTAGGTTTAATTTTATATTTAATAGAATAATTATGTTTGAATATAAGATAACCCAGGGTTAAAAATAAAAGAGTTGAATATAAGATGATAATAAAAAATAAAATAATACTGTATGAGGAAAATGGCAGAAGAAAATAGTGCAGTGTAAGGATACTATAAGAAATTAATAAATAATATATAAATTCAATTAAAGGAAATAATAATATTAAAGACCTATATCTAAGGTTATAAGAAAATAAACGGAAAAACCTTAAATAAATCAAATTGGATAATAAACCAAAGTTAAAAAGAATTATTTTTCTATAAATAAGAAATAAATTTATAATAATTAAAAACTGCCTATATACTCAAAAGTAAATAGAGGCACCAATAAAAAATGATATAAAAATTATTGGTTACTATGAGTAACGATATAACAACATATGAATTAATTGTTAAAAACGATTGGAAACCGTTCGGTTGAGAAAAGTGATGTCACAAAAATTATATTAAAACCATTTTAAAACTTTCGGAAACGGTGAAAAAATGGAATAAAAATTAACTCACAGTATCCACCTTATGTTCAAACTCCTTCAGATATCAAATATAACGTGCTTTACCCGATAAAAAAGTGAAATAACCAATTCCAAGATCTGGCCTAGCTGAACCGCACTTCGAGTTTTAGCGAGATTGTATCTTAGGGACCTTCAACGAAATTACAAAACAACTAGAACTACAACACTAGAAACAGCTCCATTCAAGTAAAAACTTCGAGGAAAGAGGTAATATAAACGTTATTAATTCTTATTAACCAAGAAAACCTCATATCAAATTGTGGTGCAGTTACAATATTTCGTAAATGATTCCCTGTGTATAATAAAGAAATAATCTGCACTCTTGCGGACAAATCCGGAACTACATACTATGAAATAAACCAAAAATTTGAAATTTATTAATTTTTATCTTGTAAAGCGTAGTATATAATTATTCATTTCTGACCGTCTCATAACACAAAGAACTTACCCTTAACCCTGGGGAAATTAATAAAAAATGAATTATATGTTGTTTAATGTCTAATCAAGGATAAAATTATAAAATCATAAAAATATATTTTATGATAATTCAAATGTTTACCTAACTAAATCGATCCAATGTATTATTGACTGGAAAAGATCGATTACAATATTTGTATACTCGAAG
This sequence comes from Magicicada septendecula, assembly GCA_034769895.1. Lineage (NCBI taxonomy): Eukaryota > Metazoa > Arthropoda > Insecta > Hemiptera > Cicadidae > Magicicada > Magicicada septendecula. Next base: position 619,874,460 of record CM068367.1, on the reverse strand, counting down.
AAGAGGAAATCAGTGTATTATACAAATAAATACTCTGAATATTTTATGTTAAATAATCAATCGTGTATTCTTTATTGTAGAGGGTAGTTGTTGTAGATTTTCAGTAAGCCAAGAAGAGGACTATCCACCGGGGAGTATTACCGAACCGTGGTGTTTGGTTAACCTAACATTTTGAGGTTGATGTCAAAATCAGCTGATCTTATGAACAGCGAATTTTAAAAATAAGAAATTGTATAATCTGGGTGTAACCAAATTGTTATTACTCTCTCTTCTAACTAAGATTAAACAACTTCCTTAATCTCTACCAAATCACACACACTCGATTTCTGTTTCTTTTGGTAAACTTCAAATCCGATTGATTTGAACATTAGTAAATATAATTCATAAGTGACAATCGCAAAAAGGTACTTTGACTTTAGCTAATACCCGCGACACGTTACAAAATATATATATATATATATATATATATATATATATATACCTCCTTCTTGCGGGTGTGCAGACATGTGCACACACAGAGCGTGGGTTGGAATACAGAGCACACGTGTGTGTAGCAGATTTTGGTTTTTGTTCTTTACTGTACAGTTAAATCTGAAAAACAAAACCTCCCCCTCCCCCCACCTCTCTCTCTCTCTCTCTCTCTCTCTCTCTCTCTCTCTCTCTCTCTCTCTCTCTCTCTCTCTCTCTCTCTCTCTCTCTCTCTCTCTCTCTCTCTCTGTCTGTCTGTCTGTCTGTCTGTCTGTCTGTCTGTCTGTCTGTGTGTGTGTGTGTGTGTGTGTGTGTGCGTGCGTGCGTGCGTGCGTGCGTGCGTGCGTGCGTGCGTGCGTGCGTGCGTGTGTGTGTGTGTGTGTGTGTGTGTGTGTGTGTGACAGATATGTTTAAACACATGTATAGGCTGTAGTTTTATTTTCAGAAGATGAAAAAAGACTTACATTTAGTTTTGCATAAAACCACTACTTAAATACTTTACCTTTTACCTTTTACCTTTTACCAACGCTAATATTCAAATATGACTTCCTTTTGGAAAGAAAACTTTGAATATTAATATTAATAATATTATTAATAATGTACAGCCTTGGAGCAACTTCGTTCGTGTGTCTAATATTATTAACAATAACATTACCATTTATACTATAATTTTCTAGGTTCATGATTATGAATATAAACTTGACCTGCAGGAGTCTTCACTAAAAAAACCTTACTATGAGAAAAATAATTTTTATTTATAAAATCATTTTCACAAAATTATTATAAATCATTTGGTATTTTAAACAATTCATAAAATATCTCATAAACCTAAGCAAACAACAAAAATTCAATCCACACATTCAATATTAGGCTATACATTCTATTGTAAAAGCTCTTGAAGTATGTTAGCATATGTTTTATCCAACCCAAATCTAAAACAAAATTTCATTAGCTTTAAAATTCTGTACCACAGAATAGTTCATGTTTAATATTAAAATGACAATTGGTAAATTTATATTTAAATATTACACTGTGTTGTTAATAATATTATTAGTTCAATGACTACACAGTCTCAACTCTTCTCATATGCTGGCGTGCGTGCGTGCGTGCGTGCGTGCGTGCGTGCGTGCGTGCGTGCGTGCGTGCGTGCGTGCGTGCGTGCGTGCGTGCGTGCGTGCGTGCGTGCGTGCGTGCGTGCGTGTGTGTGTGTGTGTGTGTGTGTGTGTGTGTGTGTGTGTGTGTGTGTGTTTAAACTGTCAACACTTATCACCTGTGTAGGTCTATGTATATAACAATTCAGAACAATTGCATAATGTGATTCAATATTATCTTGCACGCTAGGCCTCAAGCACTACGGTACAGTGTTACACCGTTGTTTTTTTTTAATTTGTTTGATGAACTACACTTAATTTATGAAAACTAATGATAAAAGGGAAACAAATAAAAGATTAAATTATGACCTGAAAACTGTATTAATTATGTTAAAACATAATAAAACGCTTTCATTTTCCTGAGTTCACACATAAAAAAAAAACACAAAGAGATACTTTCTCATAATGTAACTTAAATGAAACATAATACATATAATAAATAATGAAACTTAAATATTTAATAACTATTAGAAGCAATGCTCCTGAGATCTCTTGAATCTGGAACTAGAAACAATGAAACTCCTAACAATAATGAAACTGGAAACAAATAAAACCAATACCCTGTTATGGTAAAAATACAATAACTTTAATTACTGTACTGTTACAATAACTTTTACAAATCTGAGGTATTCATTTATGGAAATTAATTTAAGTTTCACATGTGAAAGTTTAGCAATTAATATTCATTAAGCGCTGAATGAAGAGGATGAACATTCAAAATAACAAAAATTATCTTTCAAGAGAATAACAAATTGAACAAAAGCTGAACTAAGCAAAACTGAATCTTAATGTCACATGCAGCTATGAGAAATCTTTTCCACTGAAGACAAAAATTCAGCCTTACATCGTTTTAAAAAATTTTAAGAACAATGTTTTTTTATAATTTTAGAGACTGCACCACAAACTCCTTTATGTGTGTTTCTGATGTTACAATTTCATATGTGTTAAGATTCAAGAAAATGCATTCAGTAAGCTTTTAAAAATTGTATGTCTCTACAAGAACAAGAAATCTTATCTAATTTTATTAAATCTGAAATACCCAAATAAGACTTGTAACAGAAATTAATCTGTACATTTCATTACTTCCCTACATCATTTCTACTTTAACAACTGTAAATTAATATATTTTATATACTAAGGGTTTATGAAATGATAACACTTTTTAACATTATGTGTAAAATACATATCTTAAAAAACATTGCAAGGAGAAAACTATTAGGCCTACTTATTGTTTTAACATTCATGATATGCTGTACCGTGCTACGTTTTAATATTTTCAAATATTTAAATTTATTATTATAAGTATATTATGACCTATTATTTACTCTTTTTATACACACAACACAGCTATTTGTTTAAATATTATATGCACTATGAGAAGAAAAGGAAAATTACAAATTAACTGTTGTTTGGCCATTCCTTTTACCAAAATATTTAAAATAAATTCTGATGTATTTGAGTAATCAAAAGAAATTTACTGGCACTTTATCTGTTAATTCAACCAACTAATTTTTCGATAATACTACTATTTTGTACAACAAGAATGAAAATGCAACCTAAAATATTACAACAGATGCTTTGTATAATAATTATATGAGAATAAAATGTGACAAAGAACAAAAACAGACATGTTCCAATTAAACACAATGTGCAGAATGTGATATTTCTCCAAACAGATTGCTGCCATTGCAATGTACCATGGGAATTTGTGAAACAGGTAATTTTAAAACGTGCCTATAATGTCACCCAGTAATATATAGGCCTATTACATTTTATATAGTCCAATAACATGCTGTAAAGTGGTTCTTTGTTTTTATCTATAAATAAAACAATTAACTCTACCTATAATACACATTCATTTATACAGTATTTTACAAACCACAAACAACATACAACTCAAAGTAAGGAGTGGTGGTCCTTCACTGGTAGAACTTCCATTGTATGACAGAACTCACTTTTAAAGAATTCACTTTTCCTAAAATACTTACAAATCAAGCAATTCTTAACTAAATCATGTTTTGTAATTGCTCTGAAAGATATAATTTACTAAAAACAAATTATTTACAAAAAGTGTTTAATCAAAATTGTTTTGTTCTGTTACAGCAAAATGTGGGTTCCGCTACACAGTGCGAGTCCAGCATAGTAATCCACTTTACTTTTACTTAGGTATGGAAGTGATTATACAAAATTAAAGACTGTATAACCGGCTTCTCCTCTGAATTAATGCCTTTCTAATTCCAATAACTTCCAAATTGTAATTACTGGGTTCAAAATTTTTAATAGGGGAATAAATTATATTCAACAAGTTAATGCCATATGTAAAGGGCCATCACAAAATATAAATGAGTAACTAAACTTAACAAAAATGTAGGTGTTATTTTAAATGGCCTTCACATCATAAATTCTAAAAACTGTATTTAGTTATCATGTAACTGATTAAAAAGTTCTTTTTTTTTACACATCATGACAAATTTAATTATGTAGAATAGATTAATAATGTAACCAAACGCGTTTTATTACGCTGTTACAAATAAAGATATCTGTGTTGTACAAAAAAAAATTTTATTTATAAAAAAAATAAAAAAAAATAAATAAATAAAAAATTTTTTATGTTTGCTTATAGTTCTAATAATTTATAAATATTTCTTGTTCTGTGGTTTCGTTAAAATTTTAAAATTCGGTGAGTTGATTTGGTTAATATATGCACTTTTGGTTGACCTTAAATGAATCTGGAGTTAATCAGATTGTCTTCCTACAATAATCGATTTGCGATTTTCTGCCCTGCTCCAATATATCACTTTCCTTTAATATTTGTCGTCTCCCAGTAAGTCCTGTAGTTAACTCAAACTCTTATTTTAATATGTGAAATAACTGCAAATCCAGATACTTGAATTAATTTAATTTATTTATTATATTTCTGAAAGATCGATTTAAAATCGATATTGTTTAAATGTTCGACTCTTTCACAGGGTTTGGTCGATTTTACAATTACAGGTTATATTATATAAAAGTTAGAATGGTTCTTTTAGCGATTATAATTATATAGTCTGAGAAGGGAGCAAGCATAGAAAGTATAACATGTACAAATAATTCTTAATAATTAATAAATGACAAATGGATACTAATTTATAATGTTTATAATAGTTAATGATTCAGACCAATCCAGTTGGCGACGACTCTCGGCTGATATACACTTTGCATGACGGGAGCTCAAAATGGCGGCACGTCTCGTAGTTGAAGAAAATTCAGAAATGATGGTTATAAATTCTGTTAATAAAAACGCCTTCACTACCGTTTTATTGTCTCCGTAATATGGTATATTGTCTATGGTGTGGTTAACGGTGTCCTGAAGAAGTGTTCTGTGTTCACTGGCGTTAATTGTCTGGTGTTAGGTGTATTCAATTGTATAGCGTATATGTTGAAAAATAGTAAAGTTCGTTGTAGAGTGAATTATCACTGTGGTATAGTTTTATTGGTTGAATTCACTTATATTTTGATAGGTATTGTTCGTTTTCACTTTTTGTGTCGGTGTAGTACACTGATTTTATGTTTAAAGTAAATAATTCGGTAACTCTCGTTTTCAATTCATAACCTTATACGCCATTACTTGGTACGTTATACAGATTCTTAACACGATCGAATATCAACCGTTCGCGTTGAATGTTAATAAAGAACTCTTTTATTTCCTTCATCTCAGGAAATATCTTGCCAAGTTAATATGAAAAAAGTATTGTTTAAATATATTTCACTTCCTATTCATGTGAATATAAAATACATTATATACAGAATATTTTTAGTTTATAGATTGCTTTAGTGAACTATTAACAACATAATTGGTTTATTTACCTCATTCTGTTTAATTTGATATGTCATAGTCCATATTTATAAAGATTTTTGTTAAAATTGCCATATTTCTGTCTTTTTGGAAATATAGGCCCAAAAATCTGCTTCCTGTTCTTGTCCAAAATAATAGCCATGTTTGGTGTTATAAATATGATTATAATAACTTCTAGATTGATATAAATCCCTACCTTTCCTTAATTTCTTATAAATTTGTCAATTTATCTGGCTTTTAGTTATAATTCATGAATTTACTATTCCTCCTCTGAAATAGTTAGTTATTACATTTTGAAAATTTTTAATAATTTAATACATCTTTTTATATTACTCTTTTAAAGTATAGGATCAGTTATAGTAGTTGGTGATCGATCCACCTTACATAAATCTTATTAGTTTACATGGTTCATCAGACTTATTTACTCAATTATATTATTTTTTGGGAATTCATTATTTGGCCTAGATCTTAGTATCTTACATATATTGTTTTTTCAAATAAAGTTATTTCTACACCTCCTCTGACTTTTTAAAGTTAACATAACATTAAATAAAATTGCTTACATAACTACTGATACCTGTAGCATATTATTCATGCTACTAATACAAAAAATAATATTGAACATTAACTAGCAGTCTCCAAAGTTAGACATGTTAGTTTGAACTATTTTTAACATACATAATAAACATTTTATAATCTGGTACAGCATCCATACATAAACATTTTAAGCTGTACGCACACTGTTATGTAATGTGCACATTCTTACACTAAATATAAATCTTATTCTATTAGAACTCTTTGAAAAGTGGAGTTCATAGGCTCTAAACATAATTAGCCATTTAAAATTTATTAGTTTTTATTAAACTTAAGTCAATCACAGTCTTTTCTGTTTATATTGTATTTTAAATTAATCCCCTGTTTGTGTAATTATTCCCCCACATACACTCTTTATCCTTTGCATTTCTATGAATGTTTTTAGATAAAAAGTGACCTCTTTTATGAAACATTAGAAGTATTTTTCACTTCAATATTTCATCACTTGTTAATTCTGTAATTATATAAAATATAAAAGTTATTTAATAGCACCTTGTTTAAGTAATAGTTACACATTAACTTAAAGTTTATTATATTTAAAATCACTTACACTGGTACACATACACTGTTGGTTCTGACTTATATTTGAGTTTTACTATATTCTCAAACCAAACCTTTAGTCATAATGGACTTTGAAGATTTGTTTATTTTACTTATATAATAACAACCAATACCATCAAAAAACAGATAAAAACAACCAAAAACATCAAAAACCATCAAAACATATTATAATTCAGAACAACCAATACCATCAAAAAACACATCAGTAATACAGACATAGACAAATATAACAAAACAGGTGTTTACAAATTAAATTGTAATGACTGCAATAGTTTCTACATAGGCCAGACGGGAAGATCTTTTTCATCCCGTTATTCTGAACACTTAAAAGCTTTAACCAACAACAATATACACTCTGCATTTGCCACACACATACACACAGAAAACCACAGTTACACCAACATAGACACTAATCTTGAAATTTTACATTACATACCCAAAGGTCAAAAACTCAACACAACTGAACAATACGAAATATATACACACCACACAACACAACCAAACAACATACTCAACAATCAATTACAATATAAATCACATACACTTTTTGACACAATTATACAGAAAACAAACAGTAAGTTGAATCCCCGCGCCAATCCCCTTCCTCCACACACCGCCCCCACTTCACCTTCCACACAACCGTTACAAAATGCTGGCAGTCTGTTACCAAAGCTGAAGAAGGCGGATACTAAGCCGAAACGCGTACAATAAAATAGTAAGTTTTTCACATGAAAAAAGTTCATTTTTAGTCAAGTGTTAGTGCTGTGAAAGAAGAGATGAATAATCAAGACAATTATATAATAACTTTAGTTGGTGCACTTCTTATCACACTACTAAATACTTTTGTCTATAATTAATTTACCATTTTATGAGGTTTTGGGGTGTTATACTTTCTTTGGTGGTATTAACATTTGGTTTGGGGTTCACTGTTGTTAATAATAGGTTTATTAATGGGTATTTCTTGTAGTTCTTCCATCCTATATCTTCTTTTCTTCTCTTTTTCCTTCTTGGGTTTTCCAAGGTACTTTGGTTTTATTTTGTCCGTTGGTTGGTTCGGGGTATCTTTTTTATTATCTGCTCCTAAACTTCCTGGGTATTCTCCTGATTTATATATGAGTTTCTTTAGATTTAAATTTTCTTGCGTTTTAGTGTTGCACTTTTATTACTTAATTACTTTTTTCCTTTTATAGTGGTGTTTTTCTCTGAAGTTTAAATTAATTTCATTTGAAATTCTTTGAGTTATTTGTAATTTAAATGTTTTTATGATCTTAATGGAATTAATTTTTAGTGGATTATCTGTCATGCTACAATAATTATGAAATAACCTTACCACTAATTAGAATATACGATACATTTAGAATACTTGTTTATTTTGCAACATTAACTTTCAAGCACCTAAAATGTAGTTCTGAAAATAACGCAAATTGAAAATGACATTTCACTCATTGTACAATGTCGAAGAAAAAACTTAGTAGGCAATAAAATTATGAAACTGTTTGCATGCATAAATTTGCAGAAATTACTCCATAAAGTTTTGTATATCAAAAATGGTTAAGCATTAACATACAACTACTCTTTGTGTTGTATAAAATCCAAATGGGTCAAATTATATAAAACTATCACAACTAGTTAAATTTATGTGATATGCGTAAACTAGACTAATAATTCAAAATAATGGGTCCTTCACAAAAAGAAACAATTAGGCCCATACCAAATCATTAATGTTTTGATATTTGTGATTCATAACTTTCAATAGTACATTCAAAATCATAAAATCTAGTATTACTATCATTTGTTAGAATATAAATACTGTTAATTGCGCAATATTAGTGAATTACTAATTTTCATGTTTGTCGCTTTTCATTAATTTATGCTGTAAGGTATGGTATTACATTTTAACATTACTGTTAACCAATTTAATACTGTCATTATTTAATTTACTCGTACCAGAAAAATTTTATTTTTTTGGGTAGTATTAAAAACATTTAAATTACTAACCTTCTGATTAGATATTGTAAAATTGAAGCTAAATCTGAATCCTGATCAGCATTATCACTAGACCGTGATCTGGAATCACTGTCTTCCATTCTTCGGGACGGAGTGGTTCCCATACAGCCGCCGGTTCTTTGGGTATTCTTTGTTACGAGCAATTATTATTTACGTTCACCAATCTTTGATAACACATGTAAGACGCTAAATATATAATACTTATACGCTTTGCTAACCTTTCATAACTGTTTTTGTCTCACTATCTATAACAACTCACTGCAATCATGATTTCATTTCGGAAGTATGAGAAAATAACAGTATTATAGAATGTACATGAATGAAACAAAGTTGTGTTTAAACTTAAAATTCGTTATTTTAATAACAATATTTTTAAAATGTTAATACTCTAAATAATAAACTATTAAGAAAAGATATATTGGTATTGAACTTCTTTTGTACACTGTATATATGCAGAAAAAATTGCATACAAACTAGCGTGACAAGATGTAAGCTATAAAAAAAAAATTCGAAATAGATTAATAAATTCCTTAAAATCTTTAATTGTTTAAATAAAGAAATTAGGATTCAGCTATAATCGGTACTTCTAATCCCATCTCTCAGTGCAAACATTACATTAAATATTAAACTTTCAGCAGATATGATATAAACGACGCAGCGGTCATAAGTCGCAAATAAACAATTTGTTGTATCTTAGGGTTTTTTGTGTTTATTGTTGCCTTATGTTTGTTAGTAATTTCTTTTCAACATTTTTTAGACTAAAAAATACGTTTTTATTTCTAGGGAAGTGAAAGTAAAGTGAAAAATGATGCCAGTAGAAATTGATTCAATGTTAAATGAAAATCAAGATTCAATTAATATAAGTATTTTAAATCCTTTAGTTTGTAACAAGATAAGCGATTTCATTTTCACATTAATCCCCGAAGGTAATTATATTCTGTTATAAAACGAAGTCTAAAAACTATAATTTAGTCCTTTTAATACAGAAACATTATCGAAACATTAATTTAAAAAAAATTGAATTAGAATAAACAATAGGGACTTCCAAGGTAGTCCACTATAGAGTTTGTGTGTGTTCTTATTTAAGATGTAGATACTGCATATTGTATTAATTGTTATTGTAATTTCTTAATACAGTGTTTAGCACATCTTATAATGTAAAGCAATTGATTTTGTTAATTTAAAGGTTTATCCTTACTTTACTTTGACGCAAAGCGTCATCATTCAGTTATAACTTAAATCTAAATCTTTAAATTAAATGTAACAGCTTGTTCACATTCAGTAACAACTGCATTCTGCTGCTTAATACTGAACATAATATGTTAATGAATAATATTCTCAGTAAATGATTTATGAATTTTTTAGCCACCCTGAATTATGAATTTTAGCGTTCACCCTTACATTGAAAAAAAGGTAATTCACTATTACATTGAAATAATAATAATAATTATTATTATTATATACATTTTATTTCATTAAGAAAAGCTACTGCCATATGAAGTTCGCTTCACACCATACTTTTCAATCACATCATTCCTGAAATCACCTGGCTGCCTATAGTTATAAACAGTGGGATATTTTTCTCTTCTGTCATAAATTTTTTATCTTAAAAATTTGTTTTATTCTTCGTATTGTTTAAATTAGCAGCCATCCTTATGAATTTGCTAACTGCTACAATTTTTATTGTTCGACAAAGCTTTTCGTCATCACTGACATCATCAGGTCTTAAACAACTGACCTGATGATGTCAGTGATGACAAAAAGCTTTGTCGAACAATAAAAATTGTAGCAGTTAGCAAATTCATAAAAGAAATAGTAAAAATTTGTTACTTCATCTTTAGAGAGGACTGAATTAATTGCAATAAGTGACTAGAGTAGAGTGACGCATATGCCAAGTCACCAAGAACTGGTTAGTAATACATAGCAAACTACAAGTAACCATAAGAAGATAAATTTGAAAGTAAAACATTTTGCTGATCTAAATAAATTCTTCTTCACCCTTCAAGGATTAGGCTCGTTGCACCACCTGGACATGGTACAACTAATATTCCACCACCACCAGAGAGAAATCAGTCATCTATAGATCTACCATAAACAAAAAGAACCTGAAGATTGTCACCAAGATCATATCACAGTGAGGAGAAACGTTACTCCTACAACTAACCATAGTCAAGCTCATTACTGTAACATCATTTCTACACAAGCAGCAACTCATTCCTGATGTGTCAACAACAGATTACTCAAAATAATAGATTACAAAATAATCGTCAAGACTTATAAAATGGATATTAACAAATTAAAAATGTGTAAACAATATTATTATCCTCGTCTGTCATTAATTATATCCATTAGATAGTGAATCCTTCATCCAATGATATTTCTATGGGACTATTATTACTACCTTCTATGTACCTGGCACAAAGTCAAATTAAATCCTTATTTTTTAAGACATCTCAAATACTTTCTTTCAGACTCAATGACTTGCCTCTGGTGATTTAAAAAAAAAAACTACTGATGGGTGGGCAGTTTTTTTACAGCATGAAATTCATGCAGCTTTCTGCTTTTGCACTGTCAGTGAAGGTGTCCACTTCAGTCTATTTGTTTATTTATTTTGTATGAACAAGTGGCAGTTTTTATTTTTGACTAGAAATTAGATTCCTTTCACATCCAGAAGTAGACAGTTCCTTTTCTTTTAAAAGTTTGTACAGTCAGACGCTCTTGTGGCTTCACTTTTATTGAAATATAAGTTGCCCTCCATTTTTGTTAGTTTTTGATTAGTATTTTACTGCATTAAAAATAATTTCTCAGGCTTGATTGTTTTAGTTTTCCTAGAAGTTACCCTAATGTTTGATGACAACACGATTTAAATAAACATTAACAATACAACTTGGTAACAATGAAATAACTTGATAATGATTCTTCAAAACCCGCATAAAGTACACAAACCTCTATGGAGTTTAAAATAAAACAACTGTGTTATAAAATATTAAGATATATGTTTTATTTTTAAAATAAAATAATAAATTTACATTCATTCACATTCACATAAATTTACATTCAATACAATGTAACGTTACATAACCCCTGCACAAATATGATAACATAATCACCAGAGTTAAAACCAGTAATCACCCATTTTTAAAAGTCAGAAATGGGGATTAGGTACCAAGCTATGAGAAACTTTGTACTCTAAAAACACTGTAAACAATAATCATAAAAGTGAAGTGTACAGAGTGGAACATAGTGTAATCGGTGAAAGTGTAAAACCTTTAAAAAGAGCATCTCACAGAGTTGTGCTGGAGATGAAAACAAAATCAGTATTGTAGCAATAGTCTATGATACTACTGACAAGTTTTGTATTTTTTGTAATTTTATATTGTGTAGGCCACAAAGGTCTTGTAACTAGGAATAATATTTTTGTTTAATATAATTATTTTGTTTAAAATGTAAGATAACCGAGGGTTATATATAAAATGATAATAATATATCAAATAATACTATGTTAGCAAGATGGCATGTAAAAAATAGTGTAGAGTAAGGATACATTAAATGAATTATAAATCAAAATAAAAGGGATTAAAATATAAAATACCAGTGGACAAGTTTAAGAAAAAATATAAAGAAAAACCGTAAATAAATTCAATTTGATTATAGATAAAATCTATAAAGGATTATTTTTCTAAAAAGAAGAAATGAAATTATAATAATTATTAATAGCCTATATACTAAAAGGTGTATAGATTAGCCAATAAAAAACCATAAAAATTCTTGGTTACTAAGAGTAACTAACTAACAACAATTGAATTGATTGTTCAGATATATTGGAAGTGAGCAGTTTAAAAAAGGTGTAATGTCTAGAAAAAATTAAGAAATTTATAAATACCATTTGGAAATAATCAGTGACAAATTAATAAAATTAATGAGTGATATCCACTACATCTTAGACACCCTTCGAACAGAATAATTCATGCCCGCAAATTGAAGAAAATTGAAAAAATCAGCCTTCCATTTCGAAACCTAGCCTATTGAAATTCGACATTGTTGGTGAGATCGTTACTTATTAAAATTTAACTAAATTATACCTCAACTATAAACTTATAACACTAGAAACAGCACAATCTCTTTAAATACTTCTGGAAAAGAGGTGAACATAAACTTTATTATTTTGTTAACCCAAAAAACAGCAAAACGTAGTTTTGTTACTAACATTCCTGCCGCCATGATGCTTAGTGTTTGTTGTCATCAGTGAAGAAAAGCGACCTGCGCTCTAGCGGTCAAAAAATCAATGGCATAATATAGATTATACTAAAATTTAAAAATAATTTATGTAAAGCTTGGTATTGACCCATATACATTTCTGACTTTCTCAAAGTACAAAGAACTCTAAAATAACCCTGGGAAATTGATTAATTATTTCTTTATTGTTATTAAAACTGAAATAAAAATATTTGTTATATGATATATGTTGGTAAAAGCAAGATCGAATTAACTCTGTGTTTTATGTAAGAATCGATTATCCATTTTTGTTTTGGGAGACCATAAGAAACGTTAAATAAATTCAAGGAATGCCTTGTGGTTTAAATAATAAAAATGTGTATTATTTCCAGTAGATGGTAGCTAGTTACAGATTGTAAGAAGATCGAGAGGAGAAAAGACATCCAGAATTTATTACGTACCATTTGAAGTCACTTTAACCTCAAATGGGTTCGTAAAAGTAGCAGTCAGCTGGTACCACGAGCGGAAAAATTTGACATACTCAATCGTATACTAAGAGAGTAAGTCTCTTTGCACTCTCTCTCCTAACTACTGTCAAACAACGGTATTGATTTCACATAAACAACATTTAAGAAAATCTTTGCATAATCACACACATTCGATTTTGAAAGCATATAACATAAAGATAACAAATTCTGTGACTCTTAATTAAGCGAGCATTCTGAAAAATAACAAATAGACGTAAATTACTCGAGACTTAAGCTCAGCAAGAGACGTTACAAGATGGCGCCCAACGTGGGGCCTTAATTAGGAAGGAAATTTCGGGATATACGCAAGGTAATATAGCGAAAAAACTAATTTTTGCCGGCAACTATGGGAAGACAAGAAATGCATAATACCAGAGGCAGATCGAAGAAGAGGGCAGAAGACACGGAGAAGGAAGAAGGTGGACAGGAACGAGAGATAGAAGTAGTCACGGACATTGAAATGGAACAACCAACAGGTGATAAAGAAGAAACTGAAGCAATTATGGACACGGAAAGGGAAAGAGTTGAAGAGGATGCCCAAGGGGACCAACCAGATAAATCCACCCAGAAAGAAGACATGAGCATGCAGGAGATGTTGAGAATTATAATGGAAAGCAATAAACAAACAAATGAGAAAAATAACGAAAATATAAGGAAAATAAATAAGGAAAACTTGAGGAAACAAAATGAAACCTTGAGCGAAAAATTTGACAAAATAGATGAAAACTCAAGGAAACAAAATGAAACCTTGAGCGAAAAATTTGACAAAATAGATGAAAGTTTTAGGAAACAGGAGGAGAACTCAAGGAAGCAAAATGAAACCTTGAGGGACAGTTTAAAACAAATTGAGAAAATAAACGAAGAAAATTTAAAACAATTTGAGAGTAAAATGGAGAATTTCAATAAGGAGTTAAGGGAAAATCTCGAGAGTAAAATTGAAATGGTCAGTAATACACTTAGCCAAAGAATAGATGAATACAAGGAGGAGGCAGAAAAGAAAATAATAGAAACCAATCAAAGATTAGATAAAACAGAAGAAACAATGGAACAAATTAAAACAGGAATATATGCACGAATGGACCAAGAGGAACAAAGTAATGAGGTTCGCATAATGGCCATACGCCAGGAGAATAATGATCAGTTGGACGGTATAAAAAGCAACAACCAGTAAATTCACAGATTTTAATGAGACAATAGAAAATGTCAGGAACCAGTTCCATAACCAAGGAGAAAAATTAGAAAATTTACAACATCTACAAACAAACCTACAAGGGGAGGTAGATAGAATGGGTTCAAGATCTACATGCAACACTCAACATACTATCCAAGATAGTAGAGAAAGTGTAAACTTTAGAGATTATCGAAGAAACCCACTTGAATTTTTAGGAAGAGTGGATGAAATTTTAAATAGGTCAAAGGAGAACCGATGGAACATGATCAAAGGCATACTAGATGAGTGTTTCAAAAACATCAATGACAATTGGGGGACTGTAATCCGAAACGAGGTGTGTGATTATGGAAATTTTAAGATGATGTTCAAGCTGAAGTACTGGTCTGAGTCAGTGCAAAACATTATTCGAGACGATATTTGTCATGGGAGGTATGACCGCAGTACAGGACAGACACCTACTGCTTATTTTTTGGGGAAGGTATGTGTGGCGAAATATTTAGACCCAAAGATCCCTGAGGAGTGTTTGGTGACCAAGATAGCATATCACTTTGAGGAAAAGATTATCAGTGCTCGACTAAGCGGACAGATCAAAACAATTGGAGGTATGGAAACACTCTTAGAGAACTATGAGCAAGAATCATATTACAGGAGGAGTAGATGGAGATCAGGAAATACAGAGGAGCGGAAAAACGAACAACCCAGAGATACTCGACCAAGGGTAAATTATGTCAGTGCCAACAATAATTACTATAATAACCGGTATCAAGGAAGATGGCGAAATTATAATAATCGAAATTACTGAAACAATTCATATCAGAGTGAAGAAGGTCCGCAAAGAAGTAGGAGCGAAGAACAACCTAGATTCAGAACCAGTGAGGAAGAAAGAAGGCAATTAAACGAACCTCAACATAGTGAGAATGTTGAACAAACTAATAATAATGATGGAAGTCGGGGAAACGGGTACCAGCAGTGAGAAGAAGTGACTGCCCGTCACTGCTAAAGACAACCGGGCACAGAATTTACCACAGTCCTAATAATAATAATAATAAATTAAAGAAACCAATAACAATTATCAGAAACCATTATTTAAAGAATATCCAGGCGGAATTAATGGAAGAGAGAGCAATTAAAGGGTCATCACAAAACAATGATATAGTTTATATACGAATAAAATTAAATGGAGTGTTAGCAGAAGCCATGATTGATACAGGAGCAAATGTTTCAATTATTGATCAATTAGAGCTTGACCGGATTACTGAACTAACTACTGAGAGAATACCTACATTACCAATTAATAACTTAACAATTATTGGCGCCACCGGGAAACAAAATAAAACAATTAAAAAACAAGTGTCTTTGAATGTTACTAACAGTGGGATAGGAATACCTATGGGATTTTTAGTAGCCAAAGGGCTACCTTTTAGGGTATTAATAGGGTGTGATATGCTACGGCGACACACTGCAGTTATAAATCTGGCCAGTGGTATAGTAACACTGAGCGCAGAAGAAGGTGAGTTATCGGCTGAGATAATTGGTAGCCAAAGTGCCCCTCAGTGTCTGAGCTCATTCTATATTAGGGAGAATAATAGGTTAACCCTAGGTAAAAATACTAAAGTAACAGAGTCAGAGATGTGGCAAGGGAAGATAGAAGAAATCATAAGAGTTTCAAGATAGGCAGGCCCAGGAAACAATCAGTGTAGAACAAAAACAACAACTTATAAAAATTTATAATAAATATAGATCAGTATTCTCGGATTTACCCGGAAAAGCAAAATACTTCCTGTGTGAATTACAGTTCAAAGACAATGTCAATTTTAATAAACGGTCATATCCCATCGCTCAAGCCTTGAAAGAATCAGCCAGAAAGGAAATTCAAAGGATGATAATGGAAGATATAATTGAATTCCTGGATTTCGTTGTCCATGACGTGTCCGTTACTTAACTAAATATCACTATAATATTGACGAGTCGGAACACAAGTTTTTTATAAGTAAAAACGTAAAGTTTTACCTTACAGCCTAAACCGGCTTTCACCTATAGAAGGCTTCATCAGAGGCTGTCGTTAGTAGCGCTGCTCGTCTTGTTGTTGGCGACGAGAAAGTGTTTCGGAAGATTGAAGCTGTGTGTGTGTGGTGAGATGTGTTCGAATAATGCGTGCGATTTGAATTGTGTCTGTTCATTTAGGATGTCGTTTTTATTTGTTTTTGTGTGTTTGTATATTTCTAATTGTTCTAGAGTGTCTAGTTTTCGGCCTTTTGTGTGTACGTGTAGTATGTTCATGTTATTGTCGATGTTTTTATATGTGTGGTTTGCTTCAATGAGGTGGTTTGCGAAGGTAGATTCTGTAGTGGTGTGGAGTGCTTTTGTGTGTTCAATGTATCTCTGTTTGAAGCTACGTCCTGTCTGGCCTATGTAGAATTTACTGCAATTTGTTCTAAATTGAGAACTAAATTGTTCAAATTGCAGTAAATTCTACATAGGCCAGACAGGACGTAGCTTCAAACAGAGATACATTGAACACACAAAAGCACTCCACACCACTACAGAATCTACCTTCGCAAACCACCTCATTGAAGCAAACCACACATATAAAAACATCGACAATAACATGAACATACTACACGTACACACAAAAGGCCGAAAACTAGACACTCTAGAACAATTAGAAATATACAAACACACAAAAACAAATAAAAACGACATCCTAAACGAACAGACACAATTCAAATCGCACGCATTATTCGAACACATCTCACCACACACACACAGCTTCAATCTTTCGAAACACTTTCTCGTCGCCAACAACAAGACGAGCAGCGCTACTAATGACAGCCTCTGATGAAGCCTTCTATAGGTGAAAGCCGGTTTAGGCTGTAAGGTAAAACTTTACGTTTTTACTTATAAAAAACTTGTGTTCCGAGTCGTCAATATTATAGTGATATTTATATAACTGAAAGAAGCAATTCTCCGTATACCAGCCCATTGGTAGCTATACCAAAGAAAGATGGTCAAGTAAGATTATGCCTCGATGCTCGGGAGCTGAATAAAATGCTCATTAACGACCGCACGTCTCCAGGTGAGATTGACGAAATAATGAAAAAGTTCTATGGATGTAAGTACATGAGTACTTGGGATGCAGTCTGCGGATATTGGCAAATAGAGTTGCACCCTAACAGCAGACAATGTGTCGCTTTCATATTTGAAGGACGAAATTATCATTTTAAACGTTTGCCTTTTGGATTGGTAAATTCTGTGGCCGTGTTCATCCAATGTATGGATCAAATTCTGGGTAAAGAAGTTTTAGACTTCACTACGGTATATGTTAATGACATACTAATTACTTCTTGTACATGGAAGGAGCATTGTAATAGAGTGGAAACAGTGTTAAATAAGCTGTTACAACATAATATAACATTTAAACTAGATAAATCTAAATTTATCACACATGAATTACCATTTTTAGGATTCATTCTGTCAGCTACTGGAATAAAACCATCTCCTGAGAAAGTAAAGGCTATCCAAGATTTTCCGAAACCAAAAAATTTAAAACAATTACAATCTTTTTTGGGGATATGCAACTATTATAGGAAATTTCAACAAGGTTATTCAGAAGTAACAGCCAACTTCCAATATTTACTTTTGAAGAAAAACATGTGGAAGTGGGAAGAAAATGAAGACAATAATTTTAAGATAATAAAAAATAAATTTCTGGATAGCATAATGCTACACCACCCAAATTTCGATAAACGTTTTTTCATAAATTGTGATGCCAGCAATATTAGTCTTGGAAGTGAATTATATCAGGAAGATGAGGAAGGAAATCATTGGGTCATCAGTTTTGCAAGCAGGGTACTGAGTAGTTGTGAGCGAAACTATACAGTAACTGAAAAGGAACTGCTGAGTGTTGTGTTCTCATGTATAAAATTCTGTATATTTATATTGGGATACCCAGTAACCATAAGGACCGACCATAGGTCAATCTCTTTTTTAAAAAACTGTAAACTTAACCACGGTAGGCTCACAAGATGGGTGTTAATACTTCAAGAGTATAATTTAGATTGGGAATATATCCCGGGGAAAAAGAATATAATAGCAGACCGACTGTCACGGATTAATCTAGAAAAAGGAGCATTTGAAGTAGAACCGGAGAGTATTGGGAAGATATATTACATTATCAAATTGAAGAAAGAGTTACAGGATATAATTAGTAAACTAAAAATAGATCAAGAAACGGACACTAAATTAATAAAAATTAGAGACAGGATATTACAAAAGGATCCAATAATAACAAAATTTTTCTGTGTTCATGAAGAAATCCTTTTCATCCGCCCAACCATTGAGGATCAATTGTGGAAAATGTATGTACCTGAAGCAGCTGAAGTAGCCATAGTAAAGGACTACCATGAAAGATATGGTCACATGGGATCACTCAAAGTTATTAAAACTTTGTCCGAACAAAGTTATATAAAAGCAATAAATAAGCGAGTAAGATTAGTATTGAAAAACTGCAACATATGCCAATTAGTAAAAATAAATAATGACAAAAGAACTGGAGCTATGATTACAATCACATCCAACGGTAAACTTGAGAAGACCTTCTTAGATATATGTGGACCTTTTCCCAGAAGTGGAGGGAGACATAAATTTAAATATATAATAATTATTTTTGACCATTATACCAAATATACAAAACTCTATCCAATCAGTAGAGCTACTAAAAAGAAAATTTTAGAAGTAATTATTCAAAAATACTTACCTGAAGTGGGAAAACCTGAAACCATAGTAACGGATCATGGGACACAGTTTAGAGGAAAAAAGTGGAAAGAAGAATTGTTGAAATTACAAATAAGAACATATAAAACGTCAGTATACCACCCTAGTAGTAATCCTGCCGAACGCGTCTTGAGGGAAGTTGGTAGAATTTTGCGGACCTACTGTCACCAAGAACATGGTAAATGGAGCCAGTACCTTGAACCAGCAGAAACCTTCCTTAACTGGGCATACCATGACAGTATCGGAACCAGCCCTTATCAAGTAATGTTTGAAAGACCACCACCCAGAGAAATCACATCATTAATAAATTTTCCTCCAGGAGAGAGAGTAGAATTCAACAAAATCGAAATGCACAACAGGTTGCTGTATAAAGCTGAACTTCAACATAAAAAGGAAAAGGGGAAGAAGAAAAGAATAGATCCATACAAAGTAGGAGATAGGGTGTTAATAAAAAATAGACAATTACCCAGTTCTATAGAGGGTATTGCAAGAAAATTACTTTTGCTTTATACCGGGCCATACCTAGTAACCTAGGTGAAAGGAAATAATACATATGAGATTAAATCGGTTAACAATAACAAAATAAAAGGGGTGTATAACCAATCAGAAATAAAGAGATATTATGAAGAATAATGAAAGAATCCGAAGATTGAAGAGTTCAACTATTATGTTTAAAAAACAAGTAAATAAAAATAAATCTGTTCTAGTGGGGGAG
The DNA here is from genome assembly GCA_034769895.1 of Magicicada septendecula. Taxonomy (NCBI): domain Eukaryota; kingdom Metazoa; phylum Arthropoda; class Insecta; order Hemiptera; family Cicadidae; genus Magicicada; species Magicicada septendecula. The sequence goes on along the minus strand of CM068367.1, from coordinate 619,854,443 downwards.
CTTTATGTAACGTTACATAACCTCTGCGCAAATATGATAACACAATCACCAGAGTTGAAACCAGTAATCACCCATTTTTAAAAGTCAGAAATGGGTATTAGGTACCAAGCTATGAGAAACTTTGTACTCTAAAAACACTGTAAACAATAATCATGAAAGTGAAGTGTACAGAGTGGAACATAGTGTAATCAGTGAAAGTGTAAAACCTTTAAAAAGAGCATCTCACAGAGTTGTGCTGGAGATGAAAACAAAATCAGTATTGTAGCAATAGTCTATGATACTACTGACAAGTTTTGTATTTTTTGTAATTTTATATTGTGTAGGCCACAAAGGTCTTGTAACTAGGAATAATATTTTTGTTTAATAAAATTATTTTGTTTAAAATGTAAGATAACCCAGGGTTATATATAAAATAATAATAATATATCAAATAATACTATGTTAGCAAGATGGCATGTAAAAAATAGTGTAGAGTAGGATACATTAAATGAATTATAAATCATAAATAAATCAAAATAAAAGGGATTAAAATATAAAATACCAGTGGACAAGTTTAAGAAAAAATATAAAGAAAAACCGTAAATAAATTCAATTTGATTATAGATAAAATCTATAAAGGATTATTTTTCTAAAAAGAAGAAATGAAATTATAATAATTATTAATAGCCTATATACTAAAAGGTATATAGATTAGCCAATAAAAAACCATAAAAATTCTTGGTTACTAAGAGTAACTAACTAACAAGAATTGAATTGATTGTTCAGATATATTGGAAGTGAGCAGTTTAAAAAAAGTGTAATGTCTAGAAAAAATTAAGAAATTTATAAATACCATTTGGAAATAATCAGTGACAAATTAATAAAATTAATGAGTGATATCCACTACATCTTAGACACCCTTCGAACAGAATAATTCACGCCCACAAATTGAAGAAAATTGAAAAAAATCAGCCTTCCATTTCGAAGCCTAGCCTATTGAAATTCGACATTGTTGGTGAGATCGTTACTTATTAAAATTTAACTAAATTATACCTCAGCTATAAACTTATAACACTAGAAACAGCACAATCTTTTGAAATACTTCTGGAAAAGAGCTGAACATAAACTTTATTATTTTGTTAACCCAAAAAACAGCAAAACGTAGTTTTGTTACTAACATTCCTGCCGCCATGATGCTTAGTGTTTGTTGTCATCAGTGAAGAAAAGTGACCTGCGCTCTAGCAGTCAAAAAATCAACGGCATAATATAGATTATACTAAAATTTAAAAATAATTTATGTAAAGCTTGGTATTGACCCATATACATTTCTGACTTTCTCAAAGTACAAAGAACTCTAAAATAACCCTGGGAAATTGATTAATTATTTCTTTATTGTTATTAAAACTGAAATAAAAATATTTGTTATATGATATATGTTGGTAAAAGCAAGATCGAATTAACTCTGTGTTTTATGTAAGAATTGATTATCCATTTTTGTTTTGGGAGACCATAAGAAACGTTAAATAAATTCAAGGAATGCCTTGTGGTTTAAATAATAAAAATGTGACTTTCTCTTGTGAAAACTTACTTGTCTTTTTCGTCGAACGCGTTTCGGCATCGTATTCGCCTTCATCAGCTTAGAAACAGACTGCCAGTACTTAGTAACGGTTGTTGCTTGGAAGGTATAGTGGGGGTGGTGTGTAGAGGAAGGGGATTAGCGCGGGGATCCAAATTATTGTTTGTTTTTTGTATGATTGTGTCGAAAAGTGTATGTGATTTATATTGTAACTGGTCGTTTAGTATGTTGTTTGGTTGTGTTTTGTGGTGTTTGTATATTTCATACTGTTCAGCTGTGTTGAGTTTTTGACCTTTGGGTAAGAGGTGTAATATTTCAAGATTAGTATCTATGTTGGTGTAGCTATGGTTATGTGTGTGTATGTGTGTGGCAAACGCAGAATGTATATTGTTGTTGGAGAGGGCCTTTAAGTGTTCAGAGTAACGGGATGAAAAAGATCTTCCCGTCTGGCCTATGTTGAAACTATTGCAGTTATTACAATTTAATTTGTATACCCCTGTTCTATTGTATTTGTCTATGTCTGTGTTTGTATTGTTGATGTGTTTTTTGATGGTATTGTTAGTTCTGAATGCTATTTTGTACTTGTGTTTTCTGAATGTGTTGGCAAGTTTGTGTGTGTTGGAGTTTTGGTATGTGAGTGTGATGTATTTATTGTTGGTATTTTGTGTTTTGTTATTAACGACGTCGAAACGCGTTCGACGAAAAAGACAAGTAAGTTTTCACAAGAGAAAGTTTCAATAATATATTAAGTGTAGTGCTGTGAAAGAAGATCATGAACAAACAAGACAACTAATAAAAATGTGTATTATTTCCAGTAGATGGTAGCTAGTTACAGATTGTAAGAAGATCGAGAGGAGAAAAGACATCCAGAATTTATTACGTACCATTTGAAGTCATTTTAACATCAAATGGGTTCGTAAAAGTAGCAGTCAGCTGGTACCACGAGCAGAAAAATTTGAAATACTCAATCGTATACTAAGAGAGTATTTTTCTTTGCACTCTCTCTCCTAACTACTGTCAAACAACGGTATTGATTTCACATAAACAACATTTAAGAAAATCTTTGCATAATCACACACACTCGATTTTGAAAGCATATAACATAAAGATAAATTCTGTGACTCTTAATTAAGCGAGCGTTCTGAAAAATAACAAATAGACGTAAATTACTCGAGACTTAAGCTCAGCGAGAGACGTTACAAGATGACGTACAAACGTTGGGCTTAACTATTAAGAGAGTTTATTTGGGTAAGCTCAGCGAGAGACGTTACAACATTCACAAAGAAAACTGTATAAAGAAAGTCGTACAGTTAAATGAATGAATGTACACAAAACTGCAAATGACAACAACAAATTTGTACAACATGCTGCCTGATCTGATTATTAACTGTACATAATAACATTCCTTCAACATTCAACATTTTGTGATAAACATGGTGAGAGTTAGCGCCTTCTCTGCTGAGGCAGTGCATGTGCACTAGGCCTTTTTTTTTGTCTGTGGTACACCTATATTAACCATCTGCAGAGATGAACTGCACAGTGGGGAGGGAGTTATGCATGTACACTGTGTAGTGTAAATGTGCCTTTGTTACTTATTATTTATTTAGCCTAGGAATGATACAAGACTGCAGTATTATTTTTCCTCAGTGATAGGAATGGGCAGCAGGCCAAGTCATGACCTTGACTTGATCGCAAAACTAAAGTATAGCCACTAAGACTGTGAGTCTGAAACATTACCACTGTGCATGCATGCATCACACAGAATTTTCTAAAAAATTCAGGACTTAAAGAAAGTACAATATTTTTTTAAATATATATCCGTAATACCACTTGATTACTAAATCGTATTGTAGTTGTTTTTGACATAGTTAGTAAGAACATTCTTAAATTTATGTGGAAAAGGTTGTCAGTTAACATTTTTCCTCTCTGCGAGAAGATACTGTATAGGTATCACCAGCGCCGGATTAAGGTATCTTGGCGCCCTAGGCTAATTATATTTTAGCGCCCCCTCACCTTCCATAGGCTACTCTTACGTTTATTTCCAAGGGGCTGAATGAAGCTTTAAACACCCTACAATATATTTCTTAGTTAGGAATATTTCAAATGTCTTACTGTTTTTGGAAATAGTCTCAAGAATTGAAAACTGAGGCTATTTTTCAGAGATTGTTTTAGAGTTATACCTTCAACCATTTGTAGTTTGCATGGCTTTTACAAGGAAAAAATTAACTAAGTAGTTACAGAATTATAACAGTTTTATTAAGGGTACATTTAACATCATTTACACAAAGAAGACAATCAGTTAAATATCTTGTGGATTTGTTAAGACTCATGTAAAGTTCAAGCTAGATTCTTTTTTCTCGCTTTAGATTGAGCAAACGTTTTAATCACCTCACTGAAATCAGGTCCTTGCAGAAAGTCACTTTCAATGAACAAGAAGGCTACACTGGTCAGTTTATCCTGGCACAAATTTGAGCATAAATAATTCTTCACCCTCTTCAAAGCTGAAAAAGATCTTTCGCCACTGCAGTTAGTGACAGGCATAGTAAGGAAAATGCGCAAAGCTATCTCAACATTAGGAAACATTGATTCTAAGTTAAGCGTTTTCAAAAAATTCAACAGTGGTTTTGCTTCAGATCGCTTTTTCTTCTTTTCTTCTCCTTCTTGTTTTGGGTTGACAAAAAATAGTTCTCATAATGAACACTTGAGCGCTACGATGCAGATGGCATATTATAAGACGCATGCCACTTAAAGACAGTAATACACTGTCTTTGTTACACTCGTTTGTTGATATACCTAACGCTTGCACACTACAAAAGCCTTCTACATTGACGTGCCCACCAGCGGGTAATAAATAAAACATTTTTGGACTTCATAAGCGACCCTCCCCCCACCACAAGTTTTCAGACCTGTATATACGACCGTGACTACAACGTAATGACATCGACATAACGATAACCAAAATGTTTGTTTTGAATGCGCAAATATGAGCGATACCAAACTTGTCTGCAATGAAAAGGGATGGAGGGGAAGGTGAAGGGGTGGGGTGGAGGTGGATGGAATAGATAACGTGGTCGACAATTCTACGAAAGTCGGCCGGTGGCATAGTTCTATGAGCGCTGGCTGCCGATGACTCATAACCGGAGAAAACAGTTTGGAAAGCACTCCTATTATTTATGTACAGTTTTACCATAATTTCTCGCAAACAGGCGCCTGTGTTCAAAATGAACTCAAATTTTTATCCTTGTAATTTATTACCAATTTTTCATTTACCTGTAAAATTTTATTATTTTTTAGCTAAAATTTTGTGCCCCCCAAAGTGCCACGCCGTAGGCTACAGCCTAGTCAGCCTAATGGTTAATCTGCCCCTGGGTATCACAGCAGTGGTGAAGCATATACTTCCATGATATGTAAGCAGCCAAATAGCACCTGGTCTCCCCCCCCCCCAATTCAACATATTTGACTTAACTCCAGCCATAGATGTATTGTAACTCCTACACATATGTTTTTAGAAAATGAAAGGAGGAAAAATTATTTGTTAAATAGTTACAACGCACTGTACTTACAAAAATATTAAATAATTTATTATAAAACTAAAAAATTATCAGTAATTTGTATAAAAACTATGTACAACACCTCCTTTTTATCATTTGAATGTGGTGGGTTCTAGATGTCTTGATTTTTTTAGCAGCAAATAATTCGATAATGTTGTCGTGAAAGTTATGCTGCTCTTTCAGTACTGATAGAAGGTTCTTTTCAATGGAAATCACTGAAAGTGCAGACCATTCAGACGGTGCTTTCACCGAGGGAGTTTTGGAAGTATGTTTTGGTCCTCTAAAGATGAGAACGATCTTTCTGGTGATGCACTTGTGATAGGAATCATAACTATTAGCTTTGCTAGATTAAGCACTTAAGGTAGGGTATTACAAAGATCTGATATGTATAAATATTTAAGTAAGTCTGACACACTTCTCTGGCAGACATCTTTGACTGAATAAATAATACAAAGCTCACTTCACAGCCCTGGCAATTCAAAAAACTGTCCATGACTTTTTTAGACAGGTAAAGTGTTGTTCAGGAAATGTCGAACAAAACTAAATGAATAGAGCAATTAAATCAAGGTCATGGACATCTGAAAACCTATCTTTCATTTTTGATTTGACTTGTCAGTTATTTCATAGTACTCTCTTGTAGGAGTCTTTCATAGCATAACAGATATAATTAAATCTCATTCTTTTACTGCAATGGTAGGATTCCTGACAACTGTCTCAGTATTTTTGACCAAAAGTTATAAAAATTATTTCTTATTTGGTAATTTTGTTGTTTCAAATGCCAAGTAAAATTCTTGGCTTTAAATTTTAAATTAGGCATCAAGGGTGTAGGTCTACATTTCGACACTATGGTCAGTTTGTCTGTAAAAGATCTAACACTGAATGGCATTACTAATAATTCTTCAACAACACAATTACACTCACTGATGCATGAAAAAGAAGTTCCTGCAACATAATCACAAAGAGCGGTAGAACCAGACATTTTCGTAGAAACACACTGTGAATACAACTAAACAGCAAACATGCAGTGAACAAAGCTTATTAGGCACATTGAGCAGGCAGGCTTCTCTCACCACCAGCATCACTTGGCTATCTACACTCTTAAGTGGAGGGGAGAAAATGACCATCATAGCGCTAAACACACAGAGCATGGTCAACAGTGTACATGAGAAAAACATTGTTTATTTTAAATAAGTGAAGCATTAGTGGCAAAATCCACTATATTTACCTTATTTCATACAGAAAGCTCTCGGATTTAACATTGTTTATAATGAAATCAGTGGTTTTAGATAAAACAGTTTTTTTTTGCCTACCAATTTTAAATTGTAACGCTGCTTATATAATGTATATGGACGCTTTGCCCCTATATCACAGCTATTTATTTGCCCTTACAATGCTGTTTTGACACTGTACAGACCTCAACCAGGACTTCAATATGCATCCTCTGATTCCAAAGGTGAGAACATTTGTCACTGGACCATAAAGATAACAAATCAAATTATATCCTTCAATGTCTAATTTGCAAGACTTTCAAATATATCTCATGGCAGTATTACATTAACATTGTTACAACTAATAAATGACAAGTAGAAAATGAAGTCCCATTTTTAATTTATCACTAATTTCAACTAAACAATGGATTATTTGTTAAGTTTCTGTATTGTTAATGTTTATACGTGTTGTTGTATTCTTCTGTCCTGTGGCATTTCTAAAAAATTATTTGTTTAGAAATCCTAACTTATTTATACAGATATATCTTCATTATGAAAATAATTGAACTTTTACACACACTACTAACGTTTTATAGTCCTTCAAGATCTTCTGTGAAATATAATGTCTCTGTGGATCATATCAAATAAAAGTATATTGTTGTAAGTGCAAACAGATCTAACCTGATGTATATCCTGTTGCTCCCGCTATCTCATTAGGCTAGGACCCAGTCAATATTGAATGTCAACTTCTGGGACTAGTCTCTATTAATTTTTTCTCCCAGCAACTACTCATAATCTGTGTAAGTGCTACTCTGTTTTCTATTCTGTAACCCTTCAATTCTATAACACGGTTGATTGAATAATTGTTGATATAATAATAAATAGTCAATCATATCTTAAAGCAATAGTATTCTTGTACTTTTTTAATGATATACGTATTTAATTGTACCATTTATTATTCAAAGTCATCTTATTTGTATTGTATCAAAGACATTTTACAAAATCAGTTGTTGATCCAGTCAAAAGACATACATTTTAAAAAATTGCTGCAGATGTTCTTTCAACATGTTGGTGCACCACCTCATTATTCACATGAAGTTAGACAGCTAATACACTTAAATTTGTTTTTCTGTAATGTTCATTTGTTTTTTTTATTAACTTTAGATACATAAACTTTCTCAGAAATAAATCCTTTACAAATTTTATTACAAATTTACATTTATTTATTGGTAACTTCAACAAGTAAATTCACATCAAACTTAAAAAAGTGTTTTTTTGATATTTACGGAACGTTTCTATAAAATTATTTAATATACAGTTCTGAAACCCTCTTTTTCCAATTTTTTCAGGCCAAACACCACATGAAACCATCAGATTTACCCTTCAAGTTCCAAGAATTTCAGTAGGGCTTAATTATAGCCTTAGAGCAGAAATCAAGGTGAAATTTTTTGCAAGCGATAAATCGAAAAAAACCGTTTTCAGACCTATGTTTATATGTAATTTCTTCTTTATTTTATCCTGTAAAATTCATTCCTGAAGTATGTCCCATTACTCAAGGGACAACCTGTATAATAATTTCTACAGTTTTATATAATTTTATAGTTTATAGTTTCAGTAGTTGTAGTTTCAAATAATATTTGTCTTTCCTTTAGTATTAACACTAATGGCATGCCACATTGGCATTACCATTCTGTTTTCACAGGTATAGCATTCAGTCCTGGGTTATTTTCAAAACTGAGCCAACTGAGGTAGAGCAGGGTGAGCACTCTCGCCTTCTCTTGTGCTCTAATATTATTAAATATTTTTAAAGCAAACAGCTGTTTGAATTAGCCTGAACTATGTTGACTATACTTGACCTTTAATGCTGTCAGGCCGACATATTGCCACATAAGTAATCTATTTTAAAGAGATTGCCATTTAGTTTTATTCACTTTTAAAGCACATTTATCAAGCAGTATTTTATATTGTCACTTACAGTATTAGCTTTATGTATAAAGAAATGGAAGGTGGATTTAAATTATAAATCTTTTATGTTTGCGATGTGCTTACCATTACCAGTAGTCTACCAACAGAAATTTATTGACACTTGATCATAAATAAGTTACACAGTTATGTTGTTAACAATAAACATTTTCATAATAAAGTGCGTTAAATGAGAATAATTCTTTTTTAGTAAACAGAAAAGTGAAACCCCATATGTTTATTAAATTCTTCTGACTTTCTATACAGACTTCAGTGTAAAAATTGGAAATTATACAGCTTCTAAAACAAAAAATATTTTCATTTATAAGTTATAATTCCAAAAATAACTTTACATTACAAACATAAATTGTATATTTAAATCTATATAGTTTTTTTTTCTAGTCATACATGTTATCGACTCTGACACTGTATTAAAACCTTAGTATGAAGACAATTATAAACGGATTGAAAATGAAGCAAAGATAAAGAAATGTGAGAGGCAGAGATACCCACTTGTGCCATATCTTTTCAATATGTTTATTAAAAGGAGAACAGAAATCTATAAAGGAAAGAATAAAAATGAATGAATTAGAGTGCACTGTGGTAGGTTTGCAGGTGATAGTGTAATATTAAGTGATTCGGAAGAAATTTGCAAAGTGCTGAGCTTTATCTGATAATAATGGAAATATGCCACAAATGTCAAGAAGACTAAACTGATGACTACAGGTAAAGACCAGGAAACTACCAACAAATTGAACAAAGTAAGCAATTTTTCTATTTTAGCAAAATGATTACAGAAGATAATAGGGGTATGTCAGAAATGAAAAGAAGAGTATCTCTTCCTAAGTATACTTTTCAGAACAAAAGTAATCTTATGACAAACAATTAGTTGAAATTACATGTCGGGAAGTCTTTTGAAAAGCTTTTGTTTGGAATACTTTACTTCATGGAAGTGAAATCTGGACTTATGTGAAGAAGGATGATAAAGACAAGTTGATAGAAAGAAAAACAAATAGTTTTTTAAAAAGTAAAAGAGGCAAGAGAACTTTTAAAGTAATATAAAAAAGAAAAAAGAAATTTCAAGGCTAGGCCATGGTGCATGTGCTCAGGCATAACGAATTTATTCTGAAGGAAACATTAAAAACTTGGGAAAGATAGAAAGAGACAAAATACTGGTCAGTATACTGTTGTGATGAGACCTGGAAGGTGTGATACACTAGAATGAATGGTAGAAAACAAGAGTTCCTGGTTGTTCCTGTAGGAGGAACAAGAAAAAGATGTGTTTTGCACTTCAACACCTTCAATCATGATACAATACACTTGAAAATTTGCTGCTTACACTTTTTATAAACTGCCTGAAAATTTACTTTCTCATTTGTTCACTAATATTTCTTCCACTAATACAATTTCAGTCTCATAAAAAGTGCATATTGTAATGTGCCGTCTTTGTTAGTTAATTAATTTTCAAATGTCACAGTAGTATTTTGTAGAGCCCCAAGTTGTTGGTGCTAATTTAGTAATATTCATTTAATTCATATTTCTTAAATGTAATGTGTATAATGGGTGTATGTAACTGCTATGGTTATACTAACCTTTTAACGCCTTCGATGCCCTACATCCTTGGGATCCCAATTTGTAATATAAAATATACGCTAACAAATATGTAATTAATTTTCTTTAAATGGGTATTCATATAATTATACTACAAATGAGAACACACTTCTTTTGCTGCTCTGAATCATTAAATATTTATTCCTGCTTTTCTTATTATAATAAGTTCCCCTTTTTTATTGTCTATTAATTAACAACTCATTTCCCATTTTTTAGGTTTCAGCTCCCTCTAGCTCTCGGATGCATGAAACAATTTTTATATCTAAGAGTTTTAACAACATAAAAAAAATTGTCTTCAGTAATATTATGAATTCACCTAACAAGTATTATACTAATAACATACATTAATAACAAATTTGAACATGTAGTAAATAATTGTTGTTTGTGTATGATGGTTGTATGTGAGTTCTTGTGATTATACAAAAGAAATCAATTAAATAATTTTACAACTTAATATTATCCATTACAAATATAACATTAATAAAACAATGAAAATAATTAATTATCAGACATTAGGAATACAATTGACAAAAGAAAATAAAATAAAAATATAATTGTCTATGCTATATCTCATAGTTCATTATTTCTTGACATGGCGCGCTGCTGTACCCCTTCTTTACCGTTAAGAAAATGATAGACGCCATCTTGCTTTTTGTGGTATTCACAATATTGAATGTTTAATAAAATTTATGAGTTCTACACTTTTGTTAGTTCAAAATAAGTTTGTGTCACTCACTTTTGATATCATATATTATGTTTAGAAATGTAGTCACACTAAATGTGTTTGTTATTTAGTTTATATTGAAGTGTTGTGTAAAACTTTAAGACTTTGTCAATATGGTTAGATCTCACCGAATTCAAGATGTATTACACCAGTTAGGATAGTAATTTCAATTATTCTTCTTCAGGTGGGTTGAACACAACTTGTACGATAGTTTACTGATAATTTCTATAACTTTACTTGGCTTTTTTACTACACTCTTCTTATTTAATCTTGTTTCGATTGGCAATTATTTCCATTTTTTCCTCCTTCATGGGACGCCAACATTATACAAAGCTTTCTTCCTTGTAACAATCAATTTTAGATTCATCTATAAGAGGCCTTGGTTTGTTGGTGTATTTTTCAGTCTCAGGACTGTTTTATATGCCTCCAGTAAACATCAGTTTTTAGTTGTTTTGATTGTACATCTTTTTTCACAGTACTAAATAATATAGAATATAGAACTTTCACTTGTGAAAACTTACTTGTTTTTCTTTCTGAACGCATTTCGGCGTAGTGTTCGCCTTCGTCAGCAGTTTGAGACAGACTGGCCAGTAACGTGTAACGGTTTTTGTTTAGAAGGTTTAGTGGGGGTGGTGTGTGGAGGAAGGGGATTGGCGCAGGGATCCAAACTATTGTTAGTTTTATGTATAATTGTGTCAAACAGTGTGTGTGATTTATAGTTTAATTGGTCGTTAAGTATGTTGTTTGGTTGTGTTTTGTAGTGTTTGTATATTTCACATTGTTCTGCTGTGTTAAGTTTTCGACTTATGGGTAAGTAGTGTAATATCTCAAGATTAGTAAACAGGACTATAACGATGAACTCAACACAATCAAATATATAGCAATAAAAAACGGATACAACCCTAATTTAATAAAAAAACTACATAAACACATCATAAACAAAAAGTTATGGTATGTGAGTGTGATGTATTTAGTTTGTTGTATGTTGTTGGTATTTAGTGTTTTGTTGTTTTTGTTTATGATGTGTTTATGTAGTTTTTTTATTAAATTAGGGTTGTATCCGTTTTTTATTGCTATATATTTGATTGTGTTGAGTTCATCGTTATAGTCCTGTTTACTAATCTTGAGATATTACACTACTTACCCATAAGTCGAAAACTTAACACAGCAGAACAATGTGAAATATACAAACACTACAAAACACAACCAAACAACATACTTAACGACCAATTAAACTATAAATCACACACACTGTTTGACACAATTATACATAAAACTAACAATAATTTGGATCCCCGCGCCAATCCCCTTCCTCCACACACCACCACCCACTAAACCTTCCAAACAAAAACCGTTACACGTTACTGGCCAGTCTGTCTCAAACTGCTGATGAAGGCGAACACTACGCCGAAACGCATTCAGAAAGAAAAACAAGTAAGTTTTCACAAGTGAAAGTTCTATATTCTATATTATAAGTTTTTAATATAACCTTACTTTTCCTGATTATTTTACATAATCCCGTTTATGCTTTTATTTCACTTAATTTTATGTTGTCACTTGCACTAATGAAGTTGATTTTATTGGTATTTGTTCACTTCATATAAAATACATGCCATTCTCACCTTATGGTCATACTTGGTTCACAACACTTTATATTTTTATCATTGTTTACACTGTGTCATTTATACTGTTTCATTATCATTATTTATCCCTTTTCTATTCGAATAAACACAATTATAAAAATAATTATCTTGTTTTTACCATGACACTATCTATGAGCTAATTACAAATACAGTGTTAGGTTTAAGACCTAGATTGACTTTTAGGCTGGTTATACAAATGATTTTTCTTAACCTTAAATACATTTCTCACTTACATACTAAAACATTACTATTTACAATATTATAACAAGATATATAAAATCACTTCCCTAATCTGTTGTGTAATTATTGTGTCAAAGACACTGTCCAGTCTACTCCTTCTTTATATGTCTATTTTGTCAAGTTATTTATTATGTTTGTTTACAAGACTAATTCCTGTTTTTAATTTATTCATGCATCTGTAACACGTATTCTTTATTTACTATTCACGGTTTATTGGTTTAGTTATTATAATTCTTCCTATATAATTATTTTTGTTTGTTCTCATTTGATCACTCATTCTCTATTGCACTCCTCATTCAGTTACATAGTATTTATCTATTTGAGTAGTTTTCCTATATTTTTGATAATTAAATTGAGTTTCCTGGTTTGTACCATCTCGTGATGCTATACATTGCCTCCCCACCAAAAATGATTATTTCTGAAAGCAAATTTACGTGGTTGAGGAAATGATCATTTATATTGACTTATTTTCTTCATAATATTTCTTCAACAAAGTCTGGTTATATGTTGCTTTGGTCTTCTTATTAATATGATCTCTTATCTCATAAGTATTATTGGATCTATCTTTGCTAATGATGTATGGTCCAGTATAAAGTAGCAACAGTTTCTTCGTAATTCCTTCCATGGTACTGGGTAATTCTCTATTTCTAAGTAACACCTTCTCTCCTACTTGATATTTTATGATTTTCTGTTGTTCCCTTTAGTATTTATTCCTTTTCTTTTCTGTCTTTTCTATTATTTTGTTGTAAGACCTTATGTTATCAAATTTGTATTCAAGGTTGTCAGGAAAGTTGATCATTTCTTTAATTTCTCGGGGTGGTTGTTTTTCATACACAACTGTGTATGGGGTAGTTTCTATTGACTGGTGATACGCCAAATTTAGAAAACTTTCTGCTGCTAACAGGTACTCATTCCACTTTCTTTGTTGGTCAAAGCAGTATGTTCTAAGTATTCTTCCAACCTCCCTTAGTACTCTTTAGCTGGATTGCTACTTGGATGGTAAACTGAGATTTTATGTTTTTATTCCATTTTCGAATAGTGTATCTTTCCACCTTCTCCCTTTGAATTGCGTACCGTGGTCAGTGATAATGGATTTTGGTGTTCCTAGTTCTGGTATGTACTGATTAATGATTACATCGATTATCTTATTGATGGTGGCATGGGTAATGGGATATAATTTTGTAAAACGATCAAACATTATTATGATAAATTTATATTTGTGTCGTCCTCCACTGCGAGGAAATGGTCCGCATATATCCAGAAATACCTTTTCTAATTTATGTTTTGATGTTATGGGTATCATTACTCCTTCTTTTTTCTCATTGTTACATTTTACTAGTTGGCAAACATGACAAGTTTGTATATAACTTCGGACTCTTCTATTGATATCTTTAATGTACACATGCTCTTCCAACACCTTGATTACCTTTAGTGCTCCCATGTGTCCATATCGAATGTGGTAGTCCAAGATTAACTCTTTCTCAATGGTTCTGGATATTATTAACTTCCAATCATTCTGGCTGAATTTAGTTTTTACAAATAATAAGTCATCATGTATACAGTAAAATTGTACTAGCTTGTCATCTTGCTCAGTTAATCTTTGTCTGATTTTAATTAATTTTGCATTTGTCTTTTGTTGTTGTTTAATTTCTCTAACAATGTTCTCCAGATCAGATCTATTCTTTATTATATGGTATATCCTTGCTACTTCTTCTTTTTCTCCTTCAAAAGTCTGGTTTTCTAAGTTAATTCGAGATAATCTGTCTGCTGCGATATTTTTCTTTCCTGGTATATATTCCCAATTTATATTGTACTCCTGTAATGCTAGTACCCATCTGGTTAACCTACCATGGCTGAATTTACACTTTTTTAGAAATGATATGGATTTATGGTCAGACCTGACCATTCTTGGGTATCCTAAGATGTAAGTTCTGAACTTATTGCACGCAAATACCACACTCAGTAACTCCTTTTCGGTGACATTGTAGTTTTGTTCACAGCTGTTCAGTACCCTACTGGAAAACTAATAACCATGTGGTTTCCTTCTTCATCCTCCTGATATAATTCCGCTTCCAGACTTACATTACTAGCATCACAGTTTAGATAGAAAGGTTTACTAAAATCAGGATGGTGTAACATAACGGACTCTAAAAACTTGCCTTTAATTAATTGCAATATTATATCCTGTTCATGTCCCCATGTCCATTGTCTTTGGAAGATAACTGATGTTGGAATTTCACTGTTAATTCTGAATAATTCCGTTGAAACTTACGATAGTAGTTGCATATTCCCAGAAATGATTGCAATTGTCTTCTATTCTTGGGTGTAGGAAACTGCTGAATTGCATTTACTTTGTCTAGTGATGGAGAGATACCGGATTCTGATAAATTAAAGCCTAAAAATTGGACTTCATCTGCTATAAATTTCGATTTATCAAGTTTCAGAGTGATATTATTGTCAGACAGCTTTTGTAGCACATGTTCAACTCTACTGCAATGGTCTTCCCAATTTGATGAAGTGATTAGTAAGTCATCGACATATACGTTGGTGAATTGTAATGCTTCTTGACTTAGGATTTGGTCCATGCATTTAACAAATATGGCTACGGAATTGATAAGTCCAAAGGGTAGTCTTTTGAATTGATAGTTCCTCCCGTCAAAAATAAATGCCATATATTTACGACTATCAGGGTGTAGTTCCACTTGCCAATATCCGCACACTGTGTCCCACGTGTTAATGAATTTAGTTCCATGAAATTTTTTCAATATTTCCTCAATTTCTCCAGGAGACGTCCAGTCATTAATGATCGTTTTGTTAATTTCCCTAGCGTCAAGACAAAGTCGTACCTTACCATTCTTCTTAGGGATTGCTACTATGGGACTAGTATATGGAGAATGACTGTACTCAATAATGTCATCTGCCATCATTCTATTAATTTCTGTCCTTACTGCTTCCTTTAATGAATAAGCAATGGGGTAAGATTTCTTATGGAATTCAACGGGTTCTCTGAATGTTAACTTACATTGATAACTTTTGACCTTACCAGGTGCATCTGAAAAAATATGCCAATATTTATTATAGATTAATATTAGTTTTTCTACCTGTTCTTCACTCAACTTTACTCCCGTCTTTTCTTGTTGAAATTTTTTGATCTCTTCTAATTTACAACGCCATAATTCGTTATTGTCATCCTGATATTTAATTCTCTTGTCTGGTGTATAATTCCTACAATAATCATCTTCCCTAACATGATAGCTGGCTCGGTTCTGAGGTGCACATTGGCTTCCAATTAACTCAGCCGTCCATACTATATCATCTGAGGTCAGAGACACTTTATCTCTGCTCAGGTCAATGATTGCTGAATACTGTCTCAACATATCACATCCTATTAGTACACTGAAAGGTAGACCGTTGCTACCAAGAATACTATGGGGATGATTACACCATTGCTTCTTAGGTCTAACAAAACTTGTTTTCTGACTGACTTATTTTGGCGTCCTGTAGCTCCAATCAATATGATGTTATTCACGGGTAAAGTGGGTAAGATTTTTCTACATTCTTTCTGAATTCTGTCTAATTCTGTGCCATCTATCAGCGATACATTTGCATCAGTATCAATCATTATCTTCGTTGGTATTCCACTTATCTCAGCTGTTATGTAAGTAATTTCATTACTGTGATTTGTGGTATTGGCAGACTTCCTCCAATAAGTCATCTCTAATATTTTTTAAATAGTTGTTTTTATTATCGTTATCATCTTACCTGTTGTCTTATTGTTTTGTCTCAGTCGGTACCCAAAAGATTGGTTCAGTGATGGGCCATTATGCGTTTTCACTGCCGCCTCTCGTTTAAATGGTGGCCTTCTTCATCGGTTCTATTTTCCTGTTGATTAGGTTGGTCATTGATGTGTGACTCCTGTCTTGTTATTGACG
Source organism: Magicicada septendecula (assembly GCA_034769895.1). Lineage (NCBI taxonomy): Eukaryota > Metazoa > Arthropoda > Insecta > Hemiptera > Cicadidae > Magicicada > Magicicada septendecula. The sequence continues at coordinate 619,838,017 of CM068367.1, read as the reverse complement.
GCTTCATAGTCATTCATCCTTCTACTATCTTCGATACTCCTGCTCCTTCGCGTACCGTTTCTGTGGTAATAATTGTTCTCATTGTTGTTGTCTCTGTCATAATGATTGTCGAAGCTTCTACATCTTTGATAGTACTGTCTTCTAGGATCTCTGTCAGTCTCTCTATTATTTATTCGTATATGGTTTACTCGAGGTCGGTACGTTCTATTATTATTATTGTTATCACCATGATTCTGCTGGTTGTTATTGTTATTATTATCAATATTATTGTTGTTACCACTTCCAATATAGTTATCATTCCTTTGCCAGCTTCGACGGTAATAGTTCTCATGTTCATAATTTTCCAATGAGGCGGTGATGGCTTGTATGGTCTTGATTTGCCCACAAAGTCTGGCTCTCGCAATTCCTTCTTCGTAGTGGTAAGATAATTTCGTGACCAAACATTCTTCAGGTATTTTAGGCTCTACATTCCTGGCTAAACATACCTTACCTAGGAAATATGCTGTTGGTGTTTGTCCTCTATAGCAGTGTTCCGCAACCTTTTTTTACTCACGGCACACCCCAGACGGGCCTAGACTCAACACGGCACACCAAAATGTCTGTCCCCTCAAAATCATATGAATCTTAATATAATTACGAAATATTACGTCGTTATGTAATCAATTTTTATTATTATTATTATTATCATTATTGTTGTTATTATTATTATTATAAAACAGGAATAGACTCATGCATTTATTAACAATTTATTAACTTTAATTCACTGTAGAAAATACGAATTTTAAAGTAAATAACTCTACTCTCATACCTTCAATGTGATACTTGAGCCTGCTTAGCTGCACACAGACGGCTGAGTCATGGCGGAATCGTTGACAAAGCAAGCCTCATTTCTTCATCGATGGATTTGAGTCTCTCTCTCTTTGATGTTTTAATTTCAGTCAACGTCGAGAAGCCCAGTTCACACAAATATGTAGTTGAAAATGGTAATAACACATTAACTGCCATCTCGGAGATAGCCGGGTATTCACTGCTTACTGACAACCAAATGTTTCCAAAGGCACTTCGAAAAATTTTAATTTCAAGGTTCTGTCTGCTTTCAAATCTGCCAGTTCCTCTTGTAAGCCTAAATTATTTGGAAGATGTTTCGAATCCATAATGAATGGATCACGAACCCAGTCAAAATCTTCAACACTCTCTCCAAAATATTTTTTGAAATTCTGCTGCAAGAGTACTAAATGTTCTTTAATTAAGTCCATCAACACTTTATTATCGTCAGCAAGGGGCCATACAGTTGGGAACATCTCACACGATCCATTTTCTATTGTCTGTATCCACAAATTTAACTTATTAATAAATCCTTGAATCTTATCCATACTAGTCAGAATATTTTCGTTTCTACCTTGCATTTTTCTGTTTAGTTCATTCAAGTGTACGAAAATATCGGAAAGATATGCCAACTTAGATACCCATTCATCATCTGCAAATAAATCCGCATACTCATGCCCCTCAATAGTCAAAAATGCAAGTACCTCCTCTTTAAGTTCAAACATTCGCGTTAACACTTTACCTCGAGATAACCATCATACTTCTGTATGTAGCAGAAGTGTAGTGTACTATGATCCCATTTCTTGACACAAAACGTTAAAAAACCGCATATTTAGGGGCCGCGATTTGATGAAGTTCACGACTTTTACTACTTCGTCCATCACAGTTTTCAGAGGAGATGGCAAAGACTTAGCAACAATGGCTTCGCGGTGAATGAGACAATGGTCGGTTCGTAAGTTAGGATTTACTTCGCGTACTTTACCCACGAATCCTTTCACTCGGCCTGTCATGGAAGCGGCTCCGTCTGTACAAACACTAACGCAATCCTCCCATGTTAATTCATTACGGACCACATATTCATTAGTCGTACGAAATATTTCTTCACCGGTTGCTCGCTCGGGTAGTTCTTTGCAAAAAAAGAAATTAGTTGCAATTACATCCTCATCAACATACCTTATGTAGGAAAGAAGATGTGCGTGACCGCCAATATTGGTGGACTCGTCGATCTGAAGTGAGAACTTTCGACTGCTCTTTATTTTCTCCTTCATAATGTCTTCATGTCACTGGACATGTCACTAACTCGGCGGCTGATTGTGTCAGCAGAGAGAGGAATTTTTGAAATTTCAGTACCAGCTTCTAAACCCAGGACTATTTTTACCATTTCTTTACACGCGGGCATTAACAACGTTTCTGCTATTGTGTGTGGTTTTTGGGCCTTTACGATAAGTTCGGCTACTTATAGCTAGCATCCTGTACTTTTTGCGAAACACGTACCGACGTAGTCATGAGCGTCACTTGTTTTTTATTTTGTTCCAACAACCGACGAAAATAATTCACATCTTTACTTAACAGAGAGGAATGTTTTGTTGACAAATGTCGTTTCAATTTACTGGGAACCATAGCAGCATTACTGAGTTTTTCACCACACACAACACACTTGGGGATTGGGCATGTTTTGTCACCACACCAAAAAAACCCGTAAGATAAATAATTATCACTATATTGCCGGTGAACTACTTTGTTTCTTTTTTTCGGGCTCGATGGTTTCACTACTTGCACTCGAGGACGGACCACTCCGTACAAGGAACTTAATCGAAAAAAAAAAAGTTTAATAACACTGTAATAGAAAATAGTAAGACTGGTGTAGCAATCACAATATTCGCACTACTGCAGAGCACAGCTGTGACAGAACTGAACTGAAATACTGTAATTGTTGTCTGACAATGTGTGGGTCCTTCGGCGAAGGAAAAGAGCAATAAAGTTTAAGAAGCGCCGAAAAACAGGCACAAATATCAAAACAAGGCAATAAAATAATAAAAAAGAGGGAAATTTTTGCTAATCCCCGCAATTTTATTTAAAAGCACTTACAGCCAGCCGTACACAAAAGATGCGGTGTTACAAAGAAGTCTCTTGAATAGAGTTTAGAACGTTTAGAGTTTTGAACGTAAACTCTATTGTATGATTGGTGCGGGCCGCTAAAAGGCTTGCTAAAAGTCTTACGCGGCTTTCTTTGCGGTGAACACAAAGCTTTCCGCCTGTAACCCATCAAATCGGCCCAATATTTCAGGCGAGAATACAAATAACTTAAGATAAGCAAACTATAACAACAATATTGAGTAAATAAATTACATTTAATTTCTATGAAAATATAACAGTTATCAGCATGTATTAAAGAATAAACAAGCACCTTCTTACTTAAAATCGACAATTAACTTATTACAATAATAGGTAAAAGTTCGCGTCACACCTTTCACCTTGTGACGTCACACCGGTTGCGGAACACTGCTCTATAGGATCATACTTGCCATTACAGATGTTATCCCTAACTATATCCTGTGTCGATTCCGACCAGTATTTGGCTTTGAACAGTGTTTTAAATTCCTGGTAATCCTGAACGTCATGTCTGGTTGCAGTCCACCAGTTATCGTTTATGTCCTTGAAGTGCTCATTTAGCATGCTCCTGATAGATGTCCATCTCGTTTCTCGGTGTCTGGTGATATTTTCTTCGATTCTTTCCAGGAACTCCATTGGGTTTTTCTTGTAGTTCTTGAAGTTGATTACTTCTCTATTCTCGGTGGGTTGTACACTAGAGACACTAAATGGCCTACTCTTAATCATCTCTAGCTCTTCTCGGATGTTCACTAATTCCCGTTGGTGAATCTCTTCTATCTTTTCTTTATTGTTAATTACTTGGCCCTTCACATTATTCATGTTGGCATTAATGTCTTCAATTCTTTCTCCTATCCTTGCTTGTACTCTTTCTATGTCTTCTTGGGTTTCCTTCTGCAATGATTCTATTCTAATTATATTATCTTCTTCTACATTATTTATTCGTATGTGGATGTCTTCCTTAATTTGTTGTAGTTCCTGAGTTGTCTGGTTCCACTTCTCATTAGTCTCTGAAATTTGTTGTCTTAGGTTTTTATTATTCTCCTCCATCTGATTTTTCATTTCTCTTCTGATTTCTGTCATTTGTTCTTCTATCTTCTTACTCATTTTTTCTTGCAATTGCTTATTATCCTCTTTCAATATTTCCATCTTCTTACTTAATTCTTCCTTCAACTGTTGATTATTAGTTTCTGTTCTCTTGTGGTTATCTTCTATCTCCTTTCTTAATGTTTCCATGTTGCATACATATGATGCATTGATGACTGCACAATGTCCTGAAAAATTCTCCACCAATCCTCATGCACAAGTAAGCTAATTTTGTCAAAAATTTCAGTGGTTGGCTCTTTATCTGATCTCTGACCTTTTTCGTCTTCCAGTAATATTCTGCTACTCTTGAAAGATAAGTGCAACTCAATCTCCTCGCATGATTCATTGCCATAACCCTGCCAAATCATTTGAAAGATTTCTATTAAAGAGCTCTGCATCTCCAAGTTTGACACGGAATTTTATGTTAGACTGTGCTCTAACTTGCAGTTCATGCTGGAATCGCAAATTTGCCCCTGCATACAGTTTAAAAAACCTATATAGCACAACTCCCACTATTCACAGCCTCTTAAAATGACACTGTTCAGCAAATTAACTAATAAAAGCCATTGCTCACAGCTACTGTACAAGTCTTTGATTTCCTCCTGTTGTCCTCTGTCTTCATGTTATACGATAACTAGTCCCAAACCTTTTTGACCAACCTTATTATAATACACTTTTTGACCCAACTTTTTGACAATCTTGTTATTTGCTTCCCCCTTTTGATCTTTGTTACTGGATGCTTGTGTGCTTTTGTTAATTTGATATTAATGCTGTTTCTTTAAAGTTTTCCAAATTTAATTAGAGAGAAACTGTCATATGTTTGTTTAAGTCCATAAAAGCAAGCAGATTTATTAATTACATGTTCTTTTTCTCTGTTATTTGAGTTAGGGAGACTATATTATCTGTTATCAACTCCCCAGCTTGGAAATGTGCCTTCACATCTTGGTACCGGTATTGTTCTATTTTGTTTTCTGTACGAAATCTAACTGTACTGTGGATCATCTGTAAAGTCACTTAGTTTGATAAAAAATTAATATTTTGACAAAAAGTACTCTTATTTACTTATAACCAAATGTTGCTTCAAACCGTAAGGTATAGACATATGTACTGTGTATAGTACAGACTCATGTCAACTGTTTTTACATTATATAAGCAAACTGGATTGATAATTAATTCCTATTAGCAGAAATGGAATTTCTAGTATTTTATAGAAATAAAATGTATGTCGGGAACTGTTATGATTCTATTTCATAACATAAAATTTAAAAAAGTGTACATAATTTCCATCTGAAAAATTTTACAGAAGTATTATGTTACTTCTAAAATACTTTGCCTGTACACATCTCAAACATAAGCAGAAGTATTGTTATTATAACACACGCACACATATATTACAAAAATATGGCTGCACTTATGAAGGTTGCATCATAATAAAATTTATGTTGCAATAGTAGTATAAAACTATTTAATAGTAGTATAACATATTATAACTTAAAACATGTTATAACTCTATAATTTAGTTTGACTATACATTCATATGTGTATGTCGTATTTGAGCTATCAAATATTTGTTCCTGCAATATTTGATCTATCATGAAGATGTTCATAGTATTAGTAGTTCAAGATGGATGCTCTTTAAGAAAACAATCCGGAGTAATAGACCTGCGGGTGAGTCGGGATCTATGGGTGAGTCCACGTAAAGAGATAACCAAAAGGAAAGGATTACAAATAGTGACTTGAAATGTACAAACAATGCTACCTTGTGGAATACTAGAGAATGAAAGCAGAAATGAAGAGAATGGGGATAGATGTGGTAGGGCTGTCAGAAGTATAGTAAGATGGCCACAAGAAGCTGACTTCTGGAGAATACAAATGATTAAAATATGCATTAAAATGATTATAGTATGTATGTAACAAAGTTCTGCATGAATAAAATTAAAAAAAGTTAAACTCAATCTGTGGCAGTACTTCTTTGCACCTGTATCAGAAACTGGGTCATGGATTGTGAAATTAAAGAAAAATTGTGTTGACTGAAGTTGTCAAATAAAAGAAATTCATTTCATCTGATGTGTTACTTAGTTCAGCTTATGTTTTAATAGGATGTTTTACTATTTTGAATAGCATGTTATAAAAACATTGATATTTTCTTTTTGTTGCTGGTTTATATTTTGAAAAAAAAAATTCAAATTGCCAATAACACTTTTTTTAAAATAAAATATAATAATGAAGTGTAGACTTGTGTTTGGTAGTATTACAAGATTAGTTAGTGCTTACCCACCTGGTGAACAATTTTTTGTGTGTATACACGTTATACTAATATTTTTCCTTTAATGTTAAAGTAACTCGTTTGAGGGAACTCTTCTTGTGCTGGACTGTGTTGAATTCTGAACAGAAAGCAATAATGGACTCTTATGTCATTAATGGTACACATATAGTTCTATACAAGCCACTGATGGAAGCAATGTATCGTTGGGAAAAACTTCAAGATACACAAGGTATGTTTAATTGAAATTACAAATTAAAAAAAACTGCAGACAAAATTAAAGTTCTCTATAAACAAAGCTCATTTTAAAATTTATTATAAATGTTAGCATTTGTTAAGTTTTTATAATGTTACTAGAACGATTTAAATAAAATCTGGAAGTAAAATACATACCATACTCGAAAAGTACAACCTGGGATCAATATAATTAACAATATTCAGATAAAATTAAATTCAGCTACTATTTTATATGAAAGTCACAGTTAAAAGACTATTTTTTAAACTGGAATTTCAAGCACAAGAAGTTTCAAATACACAAAATTGACAACTTTCAGATAGTCAGTCATAACATGACAATACCGATTTTATTTAATATAAAACATCATCATTTGACGTTAAACATTATGAGTTTATTACATTTTGTGACCAATGCACAGAAAAATAAACAAAAATAAAAACAAATATAGAAAAGATTTAAACCTAGAATTTATATTATGTGCTGTCACACAATTTTAAAACTGATCAATCAATGACTCGTGGTTTAAAAAATATTAAGCTTTGTAAAGTTATTGCTGAAATTTACAAAATAGAAAGAAAGAATTTTCAAACTCCACTACTTCTATAGCTCACCCAGTTCTCAAAACACTTTGAATCTTGTTTTTCCTTTCCTAATAACATAACTCAAAAATTGTGAGCAAACAGTTCAGAATAAAAATATAATACAGAGATATAAAAAATGCACCCCACACATGGACAAAAAATTAACAATTCTACTTTTATTATACAGTAATCACAAAATTAAATTTTTAATATCATGGATCACAAAATTTCATACTTTACAAACAAAAATGAAAGATTTGCTTCAAACCAGAGTGGCTCTTATCATAGTGTTACTGGTAAATGTACCCAAGTCCACTCAGGTGAACTTATGGAAAACTGAAATTAAAGGTGTTCAGGTGCTGATGAATCATAAAACTGATTTTCAAGGATAATTTTTATTATTAATAGTTTTTTATTGATTACATATGCAGCTGTTAAAAAATAAAAATAAATGCATAAAAGATGTAGTTTTTGAGACATAATTAAAAGTTGGGTAGTTTTACCACTAACCCCTCATTATGTATTTGTTGCTCCTTTCCTTGTTGAAACCAAATATGTTGAGTCATAAATGATATTTTGTTAAATGTTATAACTCAGTTATAAAATAACTAAAAAATGTTGAACAAAGTACGCGAGTCAAAGTAGAAAGACAAAGTACAAGTGAAGTTTGGCACTGAGGAGTTTTGTATCAAAATTACAATTTAATAATTCTCAAAAGAGAAATTTTACCTTCTCCATTCTGTCCTAAGGTAGTAGAACTAGGACAGAGTGGAGAAGGTAAAATTTCTTTTTTGAGAATTACCAAATTGTAATATAACTCAGTTAACTGTTAGAAAAATAATTTGGCTGTTAGCAAACCATAAAGTGTTTTAAGAGGTAACCATTCTGAAGACTTTATTGTGTTATTGAATACATGCTGACTCTATTTGTAAAACAGATGTCTTACTCTAAAATAGATGCTGACTCTAAAATAGTAAATTAGATGTAATGATGGATTTTCCAACTACCTTTAAAACTACTGAAAATACAACTGTACTTTCAAATATTTTTTAAATGTGTCCAAAAAAAAAACTTGAATACCGTATGTATGTTACTTGTAAATACAAAAACTTGTTTCATTAATTCAATATTTTACTCCTTATGTTCATTTAAAATATCTCCATTAATTTTAAATTTTGACATATTTGTTTTTCATAAAGTTTATGTTCATAAAACATTATTTTTAAGATAATTGAAAATACAAAGTGAACAGAGTTTTTCAGTGATAAACAAGCTGTTGGAAACTGCAGTACATCTACAAGTTCAGTCCATTAAAACTAATATACGTGTGGGTGTGGGTGTGCTAATTACGACTAATTGCATTACAACTGCCTACACTATTATAAAAATTATCTGTACAATAAACGCAAGCAAGTAATTGTTCTTGTACAACAATGTCTAGATTAGGTTTTATTTTGTTTTAATTTAATAATACTACAAAACATTTTTTTATGTTTAATTTAAAAAAACAACTTCTAAAATTGTATACAGGTGCCCCAGGTTGTGATCCTGGCCTAGTAACCCTGAATGCTGATCCACAACTGGAACATGCTCTTGTATCAGCTGTATACACTGCAGAAAATGTAATTGAAAAAATACAAGAACTCAACAATAAAGAAATTTTTAAATCCCTAAGTGCTACAGAATTAACACAGAATTTGAAAAGGTATCCTCTTAAAAAACTCAAATCAACAGTGTAAAAATACCAGCTTGCGCATATACATCACATGCTTATCCAGAAACTGCTTCCAGTTATAAATATATATAAAAGACACTAGTTGTACACACTTCATATCATACATTAACAGCTACCATTCAGACATTAGATAATCATTTTGGCTGAAATAATTAAACATAAATCTACAAAAGAGAGGCTCATATAAATCTTTTATGTGAGCAAAAGTTAAAAGAACACTATACAGATTTGTAACGTATTTAGATAATTTTTCAGTGAAGGGTTTGTGAGGATCGGTCAAAAATGCAACACAAATTTTAACTTATTTGTGTAGATGTTTCGACAATGTTTATTGTCATCATCAGGACCTGTGTATGAATACAAAAGAAATATCAAACACAACAGAACAATTATTTGGGTAACGTGTTTGTGTATGTGAGTGTGTGTGCACACACGCGTGTGCGTGCGTATATATGTATCATTGTATATGTGAAGGAGTTGAGATAGTTTGTTTACATCTTCAGATGTTTTCTTTAAGACGAGAAAATTATAATATCACACAACTTAATTTATACACTATTACAATTTAAATTACTATAATGTAATGGTATTTTTAATTAATTATAAAAGCAATAATCAACAATTAGATATTAGATTGATACAGGAAACGTTTATACATATACCAGTCAACATATAGCATAGTAAAATATATTATAGCCAAAAACAGATTAAGGGATGTTCAACTATATAATTATTAAAAGTTATTTTTAACATGTTTCACTCACTACTGGTATTAAATACAATCATTAATTTAGAAAAATATAAATTACACAATAACTGTAGAACTTTACGAACTTACATAAGATAATTTATATAATGTTAGAAACACAAGTTTATGGTAAATCTATCTATCAAGTGAAATTGGATAATACTTATAATCATATTGTTGTAAATTATAGTCCAGAGTACTATAGAATATTGTAAATTTATGTATATATCCACAATCACACCCTCTCTCTCACCCATTCTCCCTCTACCTCTCATTCTCACACCCTCTTACTCTCACTTGCACTCTCTCTCTTACTTGTCTCTTTCCACAATGGCACTCTAAAACTCTCACTATTTCTATTAACAAACTTGTAAGCAAATCGCGAAACTAAACCGTATAAGACAACCTTCCAAAATTCAATCCGGACCGATATCCTGATAAATCTCACCAATATCGACATTCCTCTCGACATTAAAACATTACTTTCCCTAGGACCGAAATTTGCCTTCCCGGATAATGATAATCTCATCCCCACTGAGAGAATTATCACCGAAGTGGAACATGTTCTGCATAACTTACCTGAAGATAAAAATTCGGAAATTGTCAGGAGTGAATGAATTAATATTATTACTAACCACATTACCAAAATTAATCAAATAAAAAACACCAACACAACCAGCTGTCCACTGTAGTAAAGTCACCAAACACTTATCAGTCAAGAAAGACATTTTAGTACTTCAAGCAGATAAATCTAACAAGACCGTTATAATGTATAAAACAGAATGAATTCATTAGTAGGAGATTGTAATACGTATGTTAATCTTAATAGAGACCCCACTACTTCTTGAAACAACTCAACTGTGACGGTACTTAAGGAGGCTTTCAAAAACGGACATACTGGCAACAGTACGTATAGACCTATTATCTCATTTATAAACTCCAATATGTATGAAACATCTAACTGGCTAGCCAATATTCTAAACAATGCCTCATCTGAAAAGTACATTAGGGACAGCTTTACCTTTGTTTGAAACCATAAAGAAACATACAATTCCTCCAAATCATATTTTAATTTCACTAGATGTTTCCTCCCTATTCACTAATATAAATATTCAAACGGTTATCAACATTATAATTGAAAATTGGAACTGCATCTCGACACATACAACATTTGATAAGGCTTGCTTCCTTAAACTTCTGGTGCATTGTTGCAACAATGCTATTTCACATTTCAGGGACAATTTTTTAAACAAACATATGGCATTGCTATGGGCAGTAGTCTCGGGCCCATCTTAGCTGACATTACTATGAACCAGTTTTTCGACAGTTATCCCTACACTGCCATTTAAACTCCCCTTAATATATAAATACATGGACGATATTATATCATGTATTCCACATGACCAACAGGACACTATCTTATCGCGGTTCAATTCTAAACCAGTTGGCTTTGAACGAATACAGTTTACAATAGAACAAGAACACAATATGTCTATTTCATTTCTCGATACCAGGGTCATTAGACAGCCAGATGGTAATATAGTTACTGATTGGTTCATAAAACTCATGAATTCTGGTAGATATCTGCATTTTAATTCCAACCATCCCATACATCTAAAAACTAACTTAATCCACGCGGTATATAAAAGAGCCACTGGTCTAAGTGATCAAGCATTTCATCAAAAAAAAAACTTGAGTTAATATTCAAGATTTTCAAAAACAATGGTTACCCAGACCACATAATCAAACAAGTAATGAATAAACATCACATAAATCAGCTGAGCCCCAACTTTACATCTGACCAACCTAATACACCTGAGCCTAATGCTGGCTCGTACTTTTCTACAACTTATGTCAAAGGGCTGTCTGAAAAACTCAAATGCCTACTAAAATTCAAACAACTAGCATTCAAAAACCAACATACTGTATGATCCCTCTTCACGAGCCTCTAAGACCCGACACCCAAGGATAAACGATCTAATGTTGTATACACTGTCCAATGCAATGACTGTCCAGCCACTTACACCGGTATTACGTCCCAATATTTACATAAGAGAATTTATCAGCATAGGTATGATTGCCATAAAAAAACCATAATGATAACCCCAACGCTTTAGTATCTCACCATTTAAACACCGGCCATGAATTTAATTTTAATAACACCCAAATTAAACATTACGAAAATAATTATTTCAAAAGATGCGTACTGGAAATTATTCAAATAAAAAGTGACTCTCACTCCATTAATTTTCACACAGATACACAAAATATTTCGCCCAATTACGTTCAACTTATACAGACCGTTAAGGCATGATTTCAAAGAAATGATTAGCAGTGTCCCCTACAGGATGTCAGTTGGTCATCTTTGTCGACCCAGCACGTTGTCAGATATTAATTGGTGTTACTCCCCCTTGCAATTTTTTAAATCTTTTCTTAACTCCCTTCCAAACACGTGTTACTTTCAATTCCTTCAAAAGTCAAATAATGTACAAGCGTCATCTGTTTCTGTTTATAAATAGGGCGGTTGGTCTGGGCAAATTTACAGTTGTGTGTTTGGCGTTCGCAACAATTGCAAGTGCCTCACTGATCATATTATTTAATATTAGCTAGGTAAACAAATAGCAATTCTTATAGACACATATTCGATTAGTTTTAACTCAGTAGTGGTCATCTGCGTTTTGCATAATTTACATCTATGTGACAAAAAGAAGAGAATATATTTGTGTTATACTTAAGTATTGATGCTAGAGTGTGTAGCTGTGCTTTTGTGTGTGTGTGCGTACACTTCTGCGTGTTAGATTGAATGTATATATCTGTTTAAGATTGCGAGAGAGAGAGAGAGAGAGAGAGAGAGAGATTATGACTACCGATATTTACATTAACTACATGAGACTATGGTACTCTGTATAGACCAAGTTCTAGGTAAATAACATTGTACAATAATATAAATATTAAGTAATAACCATTTTCATATAATAGATCAGTTATCTATAATGTTGTGTCGTAACAGTTTGCAGCTCTTTAATGTAAGTTGTTAAATCTATACTGTTATCTTGTACATAATTCTCTAATGTACGTGAGGATGATAGTGTTAATAGAAATAGTGAGAGTTTTAGGGCACCATTGTGGAAAGAGATAAGTGAGAGAGAGTGAGAAAGAGAGCAAGAGAGAGAGTGAGTGGGAGGGGGAGAGAGTGAGAGCGAGTGCAAGTGAGAGTGAGAATGGGTGAGATTGTGGACATATACATAAATTTACAATATTCTATAGTACTCTGGACTATAATTTACAACAATATGATTATAAGTATTATCCAATTTCACTTGATACATAGATTTACCATAAACTTGTGTTTCTAACATTATGTAAATTATCTGATGTAAGTTCGTAAAGTTCTACAGTTATTGTGTAATTTATATTTTTCTAAATTAATGATTGTTTTTAATACCAGTAGTGAGTGAAACATGTTAAAAATAACTTTTAATAATTACATAGTTGAACATCCCTTAATCTGTTTTTAGCTATAATATATTTTACTATGCTATATGTTGACTGGTATATGTATGAACGTTTCCTGTACCAATCTAATATCTAATTGTTGATTATTGCTTTTACAATTAATTAAAAAATACCATTACATTATAGTAATTTAAATTGTAATAGTGTATAAATTAAGTTGTATGATATTATAATTTTCTCGTTGTCTTAAAGAAAACATCTGAAGATGTAAACAAACTATCTCAACTCCTTCACATATACAATGATACATACATACGCATGCATACGCGTGTGCGCACACACACTCACATACACAAACACGTTCACCCAAATAATTGTTCTGTTGTGTTTGATATTTCTTTTGTATTCATACACAGGTCCTGATGACGACAATAAACATTGTCGAAACGTCTACACAAATAAGTTAAAATTTGTGTTGCATTTTTGACCGATCCTCACAAACCCTTCACTGAAAAATTCATTGATTGACGGTCACTACGAATTTAAGGATGTATTTAGATAATGTGTATGTATTCATTGTTCATTCTGAGAATTAGGCAATCATACATGCATTTGTTCTTCTGTTGTTTGATGTATATTTACAACTGAGGGTGAATGTTCAAAAGATGTTCCATGAGAAAATATGATATGCTTATCTCACTATTACTTGGGACTTGATCTTTTATAGCCTTGTGCATTGTACAATATATGGTGTACACTGGCCTTTCACATTGTTCCAGAACTTCACCTTCTAATTCAAGACACTGACTATACTTAAATTCTTAATTTACACTAATATTTTGTCAAACTAACTTTTCGCAAATGTTTATTGAAGCATTCATTACATTTATATTTTTATAACTAGTATTTCATTTTACAATCTTAAAAGTACACAATTATAGACTTTAATGAATTTGCTTTATAAATATTATGTACGTTGGAGTATCAAGCAAAGTAAACTATACAACGTTTTATCAAAAGAACATTTTAAACATATGACTTTAACTTCAATTATTTTCTATACATAATTATAGATATCATACATTTCTACACATAATGTTGTTTCACTATATTTACTAATAATCTATTGTTTTCAGGTAAAGTTACGTTGTATTTTGAATTATACTACTCCCATAGTTGAATATTTTTCTCATACTATAGTAGAAATCTCAACATCAGTAACAGAAGATAAACTGGATATATAGTTGAAGATAAACTGTATATAGCATATAAAGTATAGTCGCATATACAAACTGCGGAATGTATAATTTTTAATTCTTTATGCAGAAAGGTTAAACTGACTAGTTTAGTTTTTAAGTTTTCTTAATAACGATTTTACTGTATTAATTTTAATAACTTATACAAAAAAATCAAAGGTTGCTCCATTTGTTGATAAAATAGGGCAAACTGCAAATAAACCTCGCCAACAGATTTCCATTAACATAAAAAAAGTTAATGAGAAAAAGTGCAAATTAGTATTCTTCTAATATGTAAATTTCTTGTGTAGAAATATACATTAGACTAGTAACCTTTTTAATTTAGATGTGGTTAAGCAACTTCCCCTAAACAGAGTTTAATGTCTAATTTGTCTATGTTGTACAACCCCATACATATGATTACCTCTATTGCCTGTTCTATTTATTTTTAAATCACAAATATTTTCCTTCCCCCCCCACACACATACCAAGAATACAATAAGGATATACTGTATTAAGAAAATTTAATGAGATTCTGTGACAAATATAAAACAAAAATTACAATGTATTTTGAATTATACTACTCTCACAACTGTTTAATATTTTTCTCATACTATAGTAGAGATCTCAGTATCAATAACAGAAGATAAACTGTATGTACCATATAAAGTGTTCTTACATGGGAACAATAAACAGCGTGTAAAATTTCAACCAGAATAAAAGCAATAAATTTCTTCAACTTTTATTACTATTTAGGTAATACACTAATGGATGGAGTCATCATTACAATTTGAAAGGTTCATTTTGTGTGAGAGGTTGCAAGTCTCTCATGGGGGGTCTGAAGAGTGTCCCATTCTGTGCCTTGAGACAAACTGAGCTGCTGTGATAAGTGGTCATCATCCTGAGAGAAGTGAGAATTATTGCTGGAGACTAGGCAGTAGGGCCACTCTCACTCACCTAAAAAGGCTGTCTGATAAACTCAGATCCAAGGACCAATACACTGTTATACTACAGACTACAGGGTTTTTTGTTTTGGATTTTTATGCCATATCTAGAGCCTCTTTTTGAACATTTGTTTTTTCCCACAATAAAATAACAAATAAAAAATACATATTGCTTATATGTAACTACATTAAACTTAATGAAATAGATGTATGAATTATATGTCCAGCTAAAAATCTGCCTCTGCTGATTCTTTAAAAATTATGTACCGTACTATATACTACTGTAGTCTGATTATCATATTATATAATAATCTTGCTTATAAACTATGCTTGTGGACTTTGCTATTAATAACTATACCTTTTTTGAGTTTAACACATATTCTATTTACCTTAACGTCACATGTTTTTGCCGATTCTACAAGCCACTTAGAATCCCTACTCTAGAATATATGAAACATTTTGTGCTGTGTTTAACAAGAAAACAGTATTGTTATGAATATTTTATTGTAGTCTAACCTAATCATTAGTATCTGTTACTAAATTCAGCATGTAAGTTTTCACATGTAATATGTCAAGGATAATACACAGTACAAATGATTCACATACAATGTAATAATGTTTCATACGTTAATAATTGTGTAATGGGTTATACTCAACTGTTCATAATAAAAAAAAATTCATAATAACATGAAGAAAATGGAACAAACAATACAATAGAACATGATTTTATGTACAGAAATAACGCATCTAATCCACATAATACATTCATTTAATGAAAATGATGGTCACACCATAGAAGGATAGCATAATGTGCACTGACACTCTATCATGCAGCAGAGACATTAAATATTCGTCTTGTGTACACACAATATGTGATTCATGTTAATGATTAATACAACAACTCATTAACACATTTTATGTGTGTGTGTATATATTATATTTAATTTTTATAATGAGGTAATTATCTTGAGGTAAATTCATTATAAAAATTAAATATAATATATACATCAAGAAACGGACTGTAGCAAAAAGTGTTTGAATATACAGTATGTATATATATATATATATATATATATATATATGAATCAGTTATTCTAGTTTAAATTATACAAGTTCATCTTCATGTCTTATAATAAGACAACATGTTTTTATTTGAAAAATATGCTTTAAATATATAATACATTCAGGTTTCAGTAACGGCACATTATAATAATAATCTACTTAGCAAATATTTAATTTTACATACATATGTATATGTAAATTTACATAACTTGTTGGTATATACAAACGTTTATATATGCTGTGAGGTATTATGTGTATTTATATATATTGAATAAAATATAATATTTTAAATATTACAAATCCTGTATAGGACAAAGATCGAGGGGTATATCAATGATGACCTACACTGGAATTCACGTACACATACTGTTCCTCTCTACAGATCAGTCTCTGTAGATGATTTTATTAATGTGAAAGCAAAAGGTTTATATTTACTTTAAGTATTACATATTTCTGTTACTTTTATTTAAGATTTAAAAATTGTCTTATTATAAAATTGGGTATCTTGGGGAACATATCCAATAAATTATGAAATTATACATGCATATATATAGATATATCTTTAAAGATTTAAACATGTTCCTTAAAGGTATATGGAATAAGGTGTACATAAAAACCTGTAAATTCATGTACATAGAACATTTTATTTTCATTATATTATTTGTACATATGGACATTTTACATAGCTCATAATTTGTACAAAAATCATGAAGCATCCCTTTGTTGGCTTGTAATTATTACAAAACAGAAAATACATGCTTAGGATGAAATATTTGTTAAAATTTAATATGATTTTAGTAACTAGATTAATACTGCAAAAGCTGCTTCACTGCAGAAACTTTGATACATTTAATATGGTACACACTGTTATGTGACAATTTTTAATTTCAAAATACAGCTATGTGTTATTTTATGTATGAAAAATTAATAGTAGTAGTAATAATAAGTAATATGTACTGTATATTTACAATGAAACTATTTTCAAATACAAAAGATGGTGTTACTGTATGATTTTTAAATAATTATTGTAAAAAATATTAATAATAAAGACTTAAGTAGATTAAAATTATTAGTGACCTAAAAAAAAACTTTGTCACTACCAATCTTCAATATCCTCTGCTTCATTCGGTACTTCATTAAGCCAGTCCTCAACCTTTACTTTTATGGGGGCTTCATAAACATAAAGATCACTACCGCCAATAATTTGTGGTACAATACTTCTGTTCAGTGGAAAAACCTAAGACAAAGCATTAAATAAAACATGCAATCAGTATTAATGATACAAAATATCACTAATTTAACTATTAATAACAGTATCAAAACTGGGCAAATAATTCACTATTAAAGAATCGACTCCAGTTAATCAGTCGCCATGTGAATGTGGAATGGTTCAAATTGTTACAATGATTTTATCACTCCTAAACAAAAAAAACAGAGGCATGCTTTACATAAACCAACTAAAACTACTCACTGACTCAAGTCAGCCAGAGAAAACCAATGTAATATGCATCAGAACAGAGTTTGCTTAGTTGGGGATAAACTAGCACATAAGTTAAGTAGCATGGACCTGATCTAATAAGTGACTGGGTGCACAGAAGTCTGCAGATTGTCACAGGCACTCAGCAGCCTACACATTTGATTCATACATTGACTTCAATCCACAAAGATGTATGCAGATAAATGAAATACATATTTTGCATTAAATAAATACATTTCTGATTACTATACACAGAATTACGTATAGTTATTCTTCTTTATTATGTTTCAAATTGTAATGGGGCATTACACTCAGCATAATACAGAGGCAAATTTCCATGTATGAAACAAAACATTGGACTGCATGGTATTTTTGTGCGTGACTAGGGAATGGGATAGATTGTAGTTTCTAACAAGGTGCATGCTCAAACATATTTTTGCATGCTTAGGAGTCTCGTGCCAGACAAAAAGGAGTCACAACTGTTAACCCTGGAACCATACACCTATTGTTTAGGATCATTAACCATAGACTGGGGCACTGTATACCCCAAATAAAAATTCACATTTTTAAAAAATTGTGATTTTTAAAATTAAAAAACATGTTGAATTACAAGAGCAGATTGTTTTTACTACATAATATGTATTTTTAAAAAGAAAACTGCATTTCTGTAATCTCTACTCATGATAACTATATTTTTTTAAGTTTTTGTACATGCATTTTTCTATGAAAAAAAAACTACTGGTTCTGATGAATAGCGGTATTTGTTTTTTGCTTGCAGAGAAACATTGTCTGGTACTACAATGCTGCGTGACGTTTGCTCTTCATTAACATTCTGAACATTTGTATGGATAATACATGCATCATAAAAGGTACCAAATTGAATATTGATTTTATCATTCATAATCCTTCGCCCTTTTCTGCTAACAATTGTATCTTTTATTGCAACCTCTTTGCTTTCTGGTTCAGGAGCACACTTATCATCGACTGCATCGGGCAAAAAAATATCCTCTGCCACATTATCTTCTTCAACACAGTCTATTTCACCTTCATTACCTGATGTATCGTCAATGTTACTGGAAATATCAGAGTAGGGGGTTTCTAATTCTAATAAAATTTTCTCTTTGGTACGCACATGATTGATTTTACACACACAGAACAATACATACAAAGTTATGTATGAAAATACACAAACTACCCACACACTGAAAATAATAACACTAACCGTATACTGGGGTACTGTGTGCCCCGTGGTCACTGTTTCGCATACAGCTGTTGTGCATGTGAAGTAAACACACTAACTGAAGCGCAATAAAGGCCAAGGAAAATTCAGATGCTGGAGGCAATCAGGGGTGTCAAGACAAAATTACTGCAAAATGAAAATTATGTGGGGTACTCAGTGCCCCATTGTACGGTTCCAGGGTTAATTTTTTCACAGACGAGCCAGAACAAACCAGTTTAGTGTGGGAGTGGAGTAAGTAACGGCAAGTCATGTGGTCAGGCAGTCGCAAATTGAACATCAAAGACAACAGACGTTAGCAACTGTGCCCCGGTATCACAAAGGCCGTGCCTACCTATGAAAATGTAATTAGCGAAGTGAAATACTGTCAGTAGTCTCTCCGTCAGAAAATGTGATTAAAAGTTTTTAAAAGTATTATAAACAGGCGTCTTACAACCACCAAACAGTGCGCATACAAAAAGGTACAGTGACTCAGTCCCCACAGGCCATAACCACCATGTAGGCCTATCTTTAAAAGAAATAAAATAGTGAACAACATGTAGCATTTTTAGACAACAATACATATCTGAAGTCTTTCGGCCATAAAGGTTTACCATAAAAAGTTTGTGGCAAATAGTGCAGAATTTCAGACAGTGAGTCAAACAAAGTGAGTACGAAATAATGGAAATATGACCATGTATTGTATGCAAGTACACTAGGAACTCACCAGACAATACTACAGTTACAGTGCCAACCATAAATGTACACAGTTGAATAAAAACTAAACGATTGAGTGTAGAATTCGGACAGCAAAGATGAAATAGGCAATGTTCAAGGAGACATTAGGGTGTGTGTGAGAGAGCGAGAGAGTAGAAATGAAGGTGAGAGAGAGAGAAAAGAGATAGCAATAAAAAAGTACTTTTTTTAAAAATTAGGGTAGTTGAATAAGGTTTTAACAGAATTTGTTTCTTTTTCAAACATCAAAAAACAATGTTAAATAATGGCACCATGAACCTTTAGGACAGGTTACTATTGCGGTCCTTTAGGATAGGTTAATGTACATTTTTTGTTGAATACGAAGTTATTGGATATTCATTTGGTATAACTGTTTTCACTATACCTTTTATTAAAGCGTTGGTTTTTATTTCTTTCGTAACGCAGTCTTTGGTAAATTTACATACTTAATATGATTAATTTGAATAACAGTCATGGTGCAATTAAGAATGTAATGATTTTGGTTAACGCATTCAACAACAATAAATGAAAATTAATGAGCTTATTTACATAACAATGCATATGAGTTGAGTTATTTCTAATGTCACCTTAACCTGTGACCTGTGCTTAAAGAGTTCATCTAACGAATCTGGATGAGAATTCTTTTAAGTAGAAAATTGTGTTTTTAAGTATTTAAGTTTGTAATGGGTCTAAATTTACATAAATATTATTTTCAAATTTTATGAATTCTATAACATGTGCATATGAGGCCCCTTAAGGTGAGACGATTGCCAGTAAATGTTTTCATGACTATATATGGTTATGCAGCAAATCTCGAGTTTATTTGCAGTCAGTGACTAAGAACGAAGGAATGTTGTTGACAAAAAACAGTTCGTGGCAAGTTAAAAAGGTGATACTAAGTTCAGCGAAACTTTTCAATACTGAGGACGAGACGTATGGCGGGGAGCGGAGTGAACCAGTTTAGAGACGACACAAACGGAAATTGTAACACTGAACGCCAGTCGGCAAACAACATCTAAATAAATCGGACGTGGGCAGTTTCGCTCGCCGCCGGCTGAGTACCGTTTTCGCCCGCATAAACAGCATAAAACGTAAATCAAACAATGTGAAATTCTAACTAGTATTGGAATGTAAAATATAAATCATGTAAATAATCAGTGATCAGCAAAAAATTTGGAGTGACAGTTTCGGCCGCAAAAACGTAAAAGTGAAAACAACAAAACAGTGCACGCTTCAAGGAGACGTCCCATGTGATGAAACCCTACGCACCATTAAAGGAAAGTAAATATAATTAAATACTGGCATTTTTTAAATTGAGCTCAATAAAAAGAAATGTAAAAGTATGGAAGTGTGTTTGAATGTGTGAGTGAAGAATATGAATATATGCCTAATAAGAAGTCTTGAGTTTGCGTAATCTTGATATACGTATTCGTATTTTGATGTAATAGTTGTTGGAAATCAGTTTTATGCCTTAAGGCGGAATAAGAGTGTTCATATCTTTTTCATGTTATCAAAGGAAAATAAATAATGTAATATATTACTTGATATACGCATTTTATTATTTGTATTTGCCCACTGTTCTCTGCCGAAGTACACTAAACGAATTCCTGGATTAATTACTGAATAATACTTCGGTTGGCGCCCGAACAGGGACATTGTAAATTAAAGTTGATTTACAATTTAGTCGAAAAATGGCAGAGAAAGACGCAAATACAAATTTAGATGAAAGTGCAGATGTGGGGTCAGTGTTGAATGTTACGCAAGATAATATGGTAACCACGAACAAAAATGTCGAGAATGTAGGCGGTGCGAGAATAGTAAATGTAAATTAAACAGTCGAAGTTGAGGGTAGTAGAAGTAACGAGATAAATATATTTAATCAATTAGCATTGATTATGGAAGTGATGAATAATAAGTTTGAACAACAAAATAAGAATAATGATAAGAATATGGAAATGATGAATAATAAGTCTGACCAAAAAAACACGAGTTTAAATGAATTTAAAACTGAAATCAAGACAGAGATAAATGCAAGTAACATACAGCTGAAAACTGAAATAAACAAACAAGACGAGAAATTAAGAGAAATAAATAACGAATTTGTAAACATAAGAAGCGAAATAGAAATGAGTAAATTAAGTATGAATAACCAATTTAAAAGTATAAGTGAGAGTTTTAATGGTGTGAGTGAGAAGTTCGTGGAAATAAATAATAAACTAGAGAATATAGAAGTTGAATTAAAACAAATAAGTGGGTGTAGTGGTGTCAAAAATAATGATGACAAGGGTGAGTGTGACGAATTGAAAATAACGAAGTAACAGACGACCATGGCGTCAATACAGGTGAGATAATGGTGGTAAAATAACGAAAAATTACGAAGAAATAATTAACGAGGTGTTAGTTATAAAAATGAATTAACAAGTAGTAGCGGTAAGATAGTTGAAAACGAGATATATAAAAGTGATACAGTGAAAATAAATTGTAATGATGATAATATAGAAACAGTGAGAGAATAATGAGAGTGGGGGGTAGTGAGAGAGTAGAAATCAGTATTTGTAAATTAGAGAGAGAATATGAAGAGAATTATTTTGTGAATATAGGACAGAGGGTAAAGTTTCCCCAGGTTTATTGTGAACCAAGATGTTTACAAATGTTTTTGAAGGGCAAGAGTCCCTTAGAGGAAAACAATGCATTTTCAAATAATTGTCACTTAATTTTTTGTAGTTATCCTGGAAAAGTCAGGAGGTGTTTTTATAATTTAGTACCCTCTGTATGGAACGATAGAAAAAGTACGAAATGGTGTTATGATGAAAGGTATTTTGATAGGAAGGTAGAGATGTTTAAGGTTAATAGAGGTTATAACGAATTAGTAGAGAGGTTAGATATTGAGAGAGTTAGTGATATTAAGTACTTAGCTTGCGAAATAGTTAGAGCAGCAAATGATGATATTGATTACTTACCTTGTGATGTAACTGGTATAGCAGCAGATGATAATAATGATGAAATTATAATTGACCTAATTGTGACAAATCATACTAAAGGTGACTTGATTATACTCGATGGTGACAAGTTATATGATGTAATAATATGGAATAATCCTGTTGATACTGTGGAAAAATATGAGAATTTAAATAGTCTTTATATTGATAGAGATAATATAATGTATTTAATAAAAAATGAATTGTGTAGACATAAGACCAGGTTATTGTTCGATGATGGGGGGTAAACAATTAATGTTTATGAACATTTAATTATGTGAGTAGTGGTTTTGAATTGGACTGTTTTATGAAATGATTTGTGGTAAACGATAACAGATAATAATGAGGATTGTATATACTTTTGTGTTGATATTAAATGTAATGATGTAACAAGGTGAAGTATACTCAACTTTGTGAATTTTGTTAAAGTAATGAAATGTGTTTGATGAAATAGTTGAAATAATTTGAAAGGAAAATAAATGAAATATTGTATAAGATGAATGTTGATAACAAATTAAAAAATTTTGAGAATTTAATGGTATAGTAAATGCTAAATAATTGATGATTGATTAGTAAAAAGTTCAATTGAAATTAAAGTGTAATGTTTATAATTTTGTATGCAAATTTAAAGATGAATTTTTTTTGAGGTAATAAACGCAATGTTTAATAAATAAAATGTTATGTAAAATGAATGTGGATAATAAAATTGAATTTTTGGAGAATCTAATGGTATAAGAAGTGGTAAATAATTAAAGGTTGAGTATTAACAGGTTCAATTGAAATTAAAGTTTTGGAATATTTGGAAATTTTATTCAGAGGCAACTGGGCGCTACAGTCCAGGGGGGGGGGGGGTAATAGTGTGTTTGGAAGGAGGAATTTAAAATAAATTCATAATTTAATAAATTATGTGATGATGGAGAAGGTGGTTACTAGGTTGTTAGTTAATATTAAATATTAACTATTTACCTAGTATTAAATACTAGGTATTTATACTAGTATTTAGTATAAATACTAAAATATTAAATTTAGTATGAGTTACATCTAATATTAAACATTACAATGAGCTACATCAATAAGGTAGAGTCTGTAATTGATTTTCTGATGTAAATGAATGATGTTGTGTTGACGAGGAGTATTTTATTTTGATGTATTAAGGAGTAATATGAAGATGCTTAACGATTGTTAAGTAAGTAATTTGTTCTAATGTAGTTGATTTAATGTGTTTTACTCTATATAAGGAGTTTGTTAATTTTGAAATGTGAATGGAATATTTATAATGGAAGATATTTATACGTTGTAATGGAATTGTTTATTTAAATTTTGATGGGAATCAGAGCGATCATTTTGAATTTTGGGGTAAGAGTTGTAACGAGTTGACCTGTATGTACTCTTTAAAAGTGTGTTTTTCTCGTGTGTTAGCCCCACACGTTGTAGTCGTTACTTTATGTTTACTTACTTTTTCTAACTTTTCACGCTGACGATGTCCGTCGCGAACTCACGAATTACCAGTACCAGTAGCTTCACGAGTGTAATCCTTACCTGCCCTTCAATGAGTAAATTTATTTCCCGGGCGGCGCCAAATTGTTTATGAAAACAATTAAAATTTAAAACAATTGTTTATGAAAACAATTAAAAAAGTTAAACAGCTGTCGTTCTATATGGTATTGACTAATTCAAATTACCGTCGGAACTGGCGGGCATTTGAATCTCGCTTGTAGTTCGTCGTGCTGCCGATGTCTAACGCTGGCAGACAATTTCGCTCGTTGCTAAAGTACACAAACTTTATAATACAATTTATAATGAAATAAAGGACGGTTATTACTACTCAGTACTAGTTTATTAACGTGAAATAGTTAATGATAATTCAGTTAGATACAAAATTATATACTGTTATTAAATACTGTTGCTCCGGCAATAAATAGACAATATTCTCAGGTTGGCTAAATTTGATTAAAACGATTCTAAATCGACACGGCTGTCGTCAATGTTTATTTTCTACTGTTCGTTTAATCATGAGTTCTTTTGATTACAAAAAAATATTAATAAGATGATAATAAAGTACACTACCTTACATCAATGGTACTTATATACTATTAGAGTTAAATACAATTCGTTTTTTAAGTGTTAAAAAGTGTGTGTTAATAATTCGTAATTTGTACACAGGTTATTTTCTGTTTACCTACAAGTTTAGTTTTTATTCTCAATCAATCCTTGAAAGAAATTTAGTTATCAGTTCGGAGTGAGAGTTATTTGTGTTGTGAGAAAAGTTAATTAGAATTTATTTTGTAAATTCGGGTATTTCAGATATACTTAACAAATCTTGTTGAATTCAGGTGAAGAGTCACTTAGTTCTTAGTTAGGTTGGGTCGATACGATCATCAATCTTCCATCATTTATAATTTGGATTACATCTGGCTTCTTCTTCGAATACTTTGGATTAAATAATTAATTTTGACGATTAAAATCTGGTTTATTATTTCTGTTGGTTTGACTAATTCTTCATCAGACTTCTTGCATCCTCATCTCGTTAAATTTTGAATTATTTATGATCATTTTAATTGAAAATTGAGTCGAATATGGTTTGGCTTCTGTATGTCTTGAGCGTCAATAATGGACTAATGTTTTATAACGGAATTATATTAAATAACGTTCAGTTGTTATGGCAACTGTCTGTACTCTCATTGGTTGATTATATTTATGTCTATTGTTATAATATTTGAATTTTAATTCAAAATTAATAAATATTTTCTGATGGCTATTATTCTTCTGGCTTTTTATCTATGTATTAGATATTATCACAACTGTTTATATTTTCTTTCAAAGATCATTTTGACATCCCACAAAGCTGGGTTTGTTCATGTATTAAAAGTTTTGACAAAAATGTTAATATTATGTTATTACATTTCTTTCTTATTTTATGTTTTTAATCTAACTCTGACATCTTAATATGGTTCACTAATTGTACTTAATGAGTTACTTGCCCTGAATTTTGTAATACAATAGTTAATTTCTTACAATTTGTTTATTTTGGATTTATACAGTTAGGCATTTTATAGGCCTACGTAGTAATTGGCTATATCTTCTTATTTTACACAAATTAAAGACTATTTTTCATTTACATATGTTTTGCTTGGTGTCACTTATGACTTGTTTACATTTTGAATTAATCTGGGCTGTTTTACAATAATTGAATGTTCTTATTACTTTACCAAAATCATTGCTTGTCTGTTATTCTCTTATTCCTTTTTTTTGTCTTTACTCTAATGATTATTATTATTATGTTTGTAAAATTTTATCTCCTTACTCATATCTATTGCCATTTCTTATAACTTGTTTACCATTTAATATTAGCCTACTTATAAAACATAACACAAAAATTAGGTTTATGGTCTGTTTACTTTTTTCAGCCATATTCCTTCTTATAAACTTAACTCTTTTAATTGAACAAATAGCTATCTTGGTGAATAACATTATAACACCATTTATTTTATCTTGCTAATCATCCCTTTGAACATTTTTTTAACATAGGATGTTTTATTTATTTTGCACTCATATTATTTAGTTTATTCTTATTTAACACTATTAGATTGGTTGTCTATCCATCTTTTAACATTTACTATATATTTTACTTCCATGTTCCTTAAGGAAATGGAAGTATGGTGATCGCAAAAAAAATCGTGTTCGAGATTATTGCAGAATATGGTTGTACTACACTCAAAACATGAAAAAGTCATTTTTCGAAAAGTGTCTGTGTGTGTGTGTGTAGATTTTTTCTATGGCAAACGATAACAGCCGCAAATTCAAACAGAATCAAATAATTTTTTGCATACAGCCCTGATTTGTAGAGTACTCGCGACCTATTTTTTTGGTGAAGATCGGTTGAGGGAAAGGGGTAGTTTACCAGCAACGGTTTTTTTTATCAAGGGTAATTTTGTTTGTTTGGCAAACGATAACAGCCGCAAATTCAAACAGAATCAAATAATGTTTCGCATACAGCCCTGAATTATCGAGTCCTCAAGATCTGTTGATTTTGGTAAAGATCGGTTAAGGGAAAGGGGTAGTTTACCTGCAACGTTTTATGTTTTAACAAGGGTATTTTCTATGGCAAACGATAACAGCCGCAAATTCAAACATAATCAAATAATGTTTTGTATACTGCCCTGAATTGTAGAGTTCTCAAGACCTTTTGTTTTTGGTGAAGATCGGTTAAGGGAAAGGAGTAGTTTACCTGCAACGTTTTATGTTTCAAAGGGTATTTTCTATGGCAAACGATAAAAGCCGCAAATTCAAACAGAATCAAATAAGTTTTTGCACACAGCCCTGATTTCTTGAGTACTAAAGACCTATTGTTTTTGGTGAAGATTGTTTAAGGGAAAGGAGTAGTTTACCAGCCACGTTTTTTGTTTTATCAAGGGTATTTTGTATGGCAAACGATAACAGCCGCAAATTCAAACAAAATCATATAATATTTTGCATACAGCCCTGAATTGTAGAGTTCTCAAGACCTGTCGTTTTTGGTGAAGATCGGTTAAGGGAAAGGGGTAGTTTACCTGAAAAGGTTTTTTATCAAGGGTAATTTTTTTACTTCCATATTCCTTAAGGAATGGAAGTATGGTGATGGCAAAAAAAATCGTGTTCGAGATTATTGCAGATTCTGATTCTACTACACTCAAAACATGAAAAAAAGTCGTTTTCCGAAAAGTGTCTGTGTGTGTGTGTCTGTCTGTCTGTGTGTCTATCTGTAGATTTTTTTTCTATGGCAAACGATAACTGCCGCAAATTCAAACAGAATCAAATAATTTTTTGCATGCAGCCCTGATTTGCAGAGTACTCGCGACCTATTGTTTTTGGTGAAGATCGGTTGAGGGAAAGGGGTAGTTTACCTGCAACGGTTTTTTTTTAGCAAGGGTAATTTTGTTTGTTTGGCAAACGATAACAGCCGCAAATTCAAACAGAATCAAATAATGTTTCGCATACAGCCCTGAATTGTAGAGTTCTCAAGATCTGTTGATTTTGGTGAAGATCGGTTAAGGGAAAGGGGTAGTTTACCTGTAACGTTTTATGTTTTAACAAGGGTATATCCTATGGCAAACGATAACAGCCGCAAATTCAAACAGAATCAAATAATGTTTTGCATACAGCCCTGATTTGTAGAGTACTCAAGACCTATTGTTTTTGGTGAAGATCGGTTGAGGGAAAGGGGTAGTTTACCGGCAACGTTTTTTTAACAAGGGTATTTTCTATGGCAAACGATAACAGCCGCAAATTCAAACAGAATCAAAAAATTATTTGCATACAGCCCTAAATTGTAGAGTTCTAGAGACCTATTGTTTTTGGTGAAGATCGGTTGAGGGAAAGGGGTAGTTTACCTGCAACGTTTTTTTAACAAGGGTATTTTCTATGGCAAACGATAACAGCCGCAAATTCAAACAGAATCAAATAATGTTTTGCATACAGCCCTGATTTGTAGAGTACTCAAGACCTATTGTTTTTGGTGAAGATCGGTTAAGGGGAAGGGGTAGTTTACCTGCGTTTTTTTATCACGCGTATTTTCTATGGCAAACGATAACAGCCGCAAATTCAAACAGAATCAAATAATTTTTTGCATACGTCCCTGAATTGTAGAGGTCTCAATGACTTTCGATTTTGGTGAAGATCGGTTAAGGGGAAGGGGTAGTTTACCTGCAACCTTTTACGTTTTAACAAGAGTAAAGTACTTGAAAATTTATTTAAACTTTTTGAAACAATGGTAATTGTTAAAAATAAAATAATTTTTTTGCCAGGCAATAAAATTATAATTTTTTCATTTTAATGTAATATAAATTATTTTTCATTTAATACAGCAATAAAAAGGCAGGTAAGACACAGCTTGGCTGTTTGGCTGAAAATGATTTTAAATATAAATCTTAGAATATGGAAGTCATGTATGGTTCTCCATACCGATATTTGCGGCTGTTATCGTTTACCATAGAAAAACAAGACCTGTCGTTTTTGGTGAAGATCGGTTAAGGGAAAGGGGTAGTTTACCTGAAAAGGTTTTTTATCAAGGGTAATTTTTACTTCCATATTCCTTAAGGAATGGAAGTATGGTGATGGCAAAAAAAATCGTGTTCGAGATTATTGCAGATTCTGATTCTACTACACTCAAAACATGAAAAAAAGTCGTTTTCCGAAAAGTGTCTGTGTGTGTGTGTCTGTCTGTCTGTGTGTCTATCTGTAGATTTTTTTTCTATGGCAAACGATAACTGCCGCAAATTCAAACAGAATCAAATAATTTTTTGCATGCAGCCCTAAATTGTAGAGTTCTCAAGACCTATTGTTTTTGGTGAAGATCGGTTGAGGGAAAGGGGTTGTTTACCTGCAACGTTTTTTTAACAAGGGTATTTTCTATGGCAAACGATAACAGCCGCAAATTCAAACAGAATCAAATAATGTTTTGCATACAGCCCTGATTTGTAGAGTACTCAAGACCTATTGTTTTTGGTGAAGATCGGTTAAGGGGAAGGGGTAGTTTACCTGCAACGTTTTTTCATCAAGCGTATTTTCTATGGAAAACGATAACAGCCGCAAATTCAAACAGAATCAAACAATTTTTTGCATACGTCCCTGAATTGTAGAGGTCTCAATGACTTTCGATTTTGGTGAAGATCGGTTAAGGGGAAGGGGTAGTTTACCTGCAACCTTTTACGTTTTAACAAGAGTAAAGTACTTGAAAATTTATTTAAACTTTTTGAAACAATGGTAATTGTTAAAAATAAAATAATTTTGTTGCCAGGCAATAAAATTATAATTTTTTCATTTTAATGTAATATAATATTTTTCATTTAATACAGCAATAAAAAGGCAAGTAAGACACAGCCTGGCTGTTTGGCTGAAAATGATTTTAAATATAAATCTTAGAATATGGAAGTCATGTATGGTTCTCCATACCGATATTTACTTCCATATTCCTTAAGGAATGGAAGTATGGTGATGGGAAAAAAAATCGTGTTTGAGATTATTGCAGATTCTGATTCTACTACACTCAAAACATGAAAAAGTCGTTTTCCGAAAAGTGTCTGTGTGTGTGTCTGTCTGTCTGTCTGTCTGTGTGTGTGTCTGTAGATTTTTTTTCTATGGCAAACGATAACTGCCGCAAATTCAAACAGAATCAAATAATTTTTTGCATGCAGTCCTGATTTGCAGAGTACTCGCGACCTATTGTTTTTGGTGAAGATCGGTTGAGGGAAAGGGGTAGTTTACCTGCAACGGTTTTTTTTTGGCAAGGGTAATTTTGTTTGTTTGGCAAACGATAACAGCCGCAAATTCAAACAGAATCAAAAGATTATTTGCATACAGCCCTAAATTGTAGAGTTCTCAAGACCTATTGTTTTTGGTGAAGTTCGGTTGAGGGAAAGGGGTAGTTTACCTGCAACGTTTTTTTAACAAGGGTATTTTATATGGCAAACGATAACAGGTTATGGTTAATGGAATAGGGAAGTTTACCAGCAACGTTTTATGTTTTATCAAGGGTGTTTCCTATGGCAAACGATAACAGATGCAAATTCAAACAGAATCAAATAATTGTTTGCATACAGGCCTGAATTGTAGCGTACCCAAGACCTGCCGTTTTTGGTGAAGATCGGTTAAGGGAAATGGGTAGTTTACCTGCAACGGTTTTTTATCAAGGGTAATTTTTTTCTATAGTAAACGATAACAGCCGCAAATTCAAACAGAATCAAATGATGTTTTGCATACAGCCCTGTATTGTAGAGTTCTCAATACCTATTGGTGTTGGTGAAGATCGGTTAAGGGAAAGGGGTAGTTTACCAGCAACATTTTATGTTTTAACAAGGGTAATTTTTTATATGAAGAACGATAACTGCTGTAAATTCAAACAGAATCAACTAGGTTTTTGCATACCTTTTAGAACTGAAGAGAACTCAAGGTCTGTTGATTTTGTTGAAGATCGGTTAAGAGAAGGGGTAGTTTATCAGCAACGTTTTATGTTTTAAAAAGGGTAATTTTTTTTATGACGAACGATAACTGCCGAAAATTCAATGAGAATCAAATAATTTTTTGCACCCTTTCCTGAGTTGCCGAGAGCTCAAGGTCTATTGATTTGGTGAAGATCGGTAAAGGGAAAGGGGTAGTTTACCTGCAACATTTTATGTTGTAACAAGAGAAATGTTTCCATGATGAACGATAACTGCTGCACATTCAAACAGAATCAAATATTTTTTTGCATGCTTCCCTGAATTGTAGAGGACGGAAGGTCTGTTGATTTTGGAGAAGATCGGTTAAGAGAAAGGGGTAGTTTACCTGAAACATTTTATGATTTAACAAGAGTAAAGTACTTAATTTTTATAAATAAAGTATCCTGATAAGAAGCTCATAGTAATCCACTGTAGAAACGTAGATGAAATATCTATAAATGAAGAAGTTAGGTGAACGGGGTGGGGGTAATTTTCTATTATTAAAAATTATAGTTGAAGGTGGAGGGGAGAATTTTTTGTATGTGTACTACGTTATCGGCAACAAAGAAGTAGTTTTTTGTTAAAACTGCTTCCCGGGCTCTTTAGCCGTAGTCCAATGTTTTCTGCAAAACCAGACTTTTCGGCAGTACCATCGACTGCCATCATCGGTGAAAATCGAGTGCGAAAACGTGAGGTGGTATACGTTAGTGACCACAGTACTGTGGTTAATGCTGAAGCAATAAGTAGAAAGACGTAGTTTCTATAGAAATATTTCATTTCGAATATGATTTTAAATATAAATCTTAGAACATGGAAGTCATGTATGGTTCTCCATACCGATATTTTACTATTTAAACATTGTAACAATAACATCCTTAATATTATTATGGGGTTTTTATCCTGAATACAACTGTATTACCAATCTACTATCACTTCTAACTATATTCTGGTTATTCTTAGTTTTTTGGTACCTTTCACCCTTAAACTATAGTGTTAATCACTGGTTTTGGTGTCTTTACCTATATGCTGTGTTTTATATTTATTTTGGGTTACACTGGCACTTTGTATCTTTTTTACTGTACTTTAGTGTTAATAGTGGTTATTCCCTAATATTGATTTCTTTTACTCACTTAATCACTTTCACTTCCTACCTATCTCTCACTTATGGGTTTTTTATTGTTTTATTCACAATTGTTAGTTAGTATGTTAACAAATTTCATGTTTTGATTTACTTATCATCATAGAGTAATTAATAACATATAATATCTATTACTCTGGTTAGTGTACTTTAATTGAGATTATTTTATTTGATTTTAATACTTGTCTTTTACATTTATTATTTGTTTGTGTCTT
Source organism: Magicicada septendecula (assembly GCA_034769895.1). Classification (NCBI taxonomy): domain Eukaryota; kingdom Metazoa; phylum Arthropoda; class Insecta; order Hemiptera; family Cicadidae; genus Magicicada; species Magicicada septendecula. The sequence continues at coordinate 619,806,021 of CM068367.1, read as the reverse complement.
TTTCTATCATTATTTGAGTTTATACCTTCTCATTTTATTTTCTTTTATTGGGTCAATCACTTGGGTTGGGTCATAGTCCTTTGTCTCGTCATAGTCATTTTATTTTCATTAGTTTAATATAGTTAATTCATCATAGTTTTTTCCCTGGTATTGGGGCGGCTTTTTGTGTTGAAACAGAGTTAACGAGAGAAGGTTATACAGAATGTTGGTATGGAATTCTTATAATGTATTATACTTAGACTAAGTATTCATCCATGTGTAGGATCTAAAAAAAAGAGTACGGTACTTCTTAACGCAAACCAACACAGCTAAGGGGAACCAGATCAGTTAGGGATATGTAATTATACCAGCCACTATTTGATATTTTTTGATTTCATGTTTCAGTGTCTGGTGATGCTGTGGCGGCGGTCCTGTGCTGGCCTGCGTGTCAGAGCAGGAGCGTCAAGTGCCTGTCTGGCCTTGCGGTGTTGGGATCTCGAAAAAGAAGTCCAGTAAGGTCATTCAGGTGCGGTCACAGTCACTGGACCAGGGGTAAGTAACCACAATTTTGAATAAAACGTAGAGGGGGTTGTGGCGAGATATCTTGGCTGATCCCTTTAGAAAGCATGAGTGTCAACGAGAGCTTTTATGCTTCGGCATAAAACCTCTCATTGGGGGGAGGGGTGTATTGTAATGGGTCTAAATTTATATAAATATTATTTTCAAATTTTATGAATTCTATAACATGTGAATATGAGGCCACTTAAGGTGAGACGATTGCCAGTATATGTTTTCATGACTATATATGGTTATGCAGCAAATCTCGAGTTTATTTGCAGTCAGTGACTAAGAACGAAGGAATGTTGTTGACGAAAAACAGTTTGTGGCAAGTTAAAAAGGTGATACTAAGTTCAGCGAAACTTTTCAATACTGAGGACGAGATGTATGGAGGGGAGCGGAGTGAACCAGTTTAGAGACAACACAAACGGAAAGTGTAACACTGAACGCCATGTCGGCAAACAACGTCTAAATAAAGCGGACGTGGGCAGTTTCGCTCGCCGCCAGCTGAGTACCGTTTTCGCCCACATAAACAGCATAAAACGTAAATCAAACAATGTGAAATTCTAACTAGTATTGGAACGTAAAAATATAAATCATGAAAATAATCAATGATCAGTAAAAAATTTGCAGTGACAGTTTAGGCCGCAAAAACGTAAAAGTGAAAACAACAAAACAGTGCACGCCACAAGGAGACGTCCCATGTGATGAAACCCTACGCACCATTAAAGGAAAGTAAATATAATTAAATACTGGCATTTTTTAAATTGAGCTCAATAAAAAGAAATGTAAAAGTATGGAAGTGTGTATGAATGTGTGAGTGAAGAATATGAATATAGGCCTAATAAGAAGTCTTGAGTTTGCGTAATCTTGATATACGTATTCGTATTTTGATGTAATAGTTGTTGGAAATCAGTTTTACGCCTTAAGGCGGAATAAGAGTGTTCATGATCTTTTTTATGTTATCAAAAGAAAATAAATAATGTTATATATTACTTGATATACGCATTTTGTTATTTGTATTTCCCCACTGTTCTCTGCCGAAGTACACTAAACAAATTCCTGGATTAAACCTTACAGATAAAATCAATATTCATTTAATAATTAATTACTGAATAATACTTCAAGTTGTTTTCATGGGAACAGTATTGGGGTTTCCACATTCTGCCTGTCAAAATGTGGTGGTAACTCGGGCATTTGGGGTTTTCTGGAATGGTAAGGTAAGTAAGTATTGGGGCCTAATTGCTTATAAGCTTACAAAAATTTAATCTTGGGAACTATGTGCTCCTTCCTTTCTTTTAGAACACTTTAGCATTTTCTCCCAAATTATTCTATCCTTTACTATTGTTTATATACTTCTAGCTAGTATTGTTACTGGTATACTCATTAATATTATACCTGTAATATGTGCATTCCCTCATGTCACCTTTCATGTGTAGTGGCATGATATTGCAAATTCCATTTCTTTGGTATTTTAATTGTTTTCATAATTTGAGTAAATTTTTAAGAACTTCTATTCCGGTTCCTACAAATGTTTCATTATTTCTGGTGTAATTATACAATATACTACAATACTGTTAATTATATTAATACCCAGGTATTTACCTGTTTTTCATTTATTACAGTTCCATAAAATGAACGGAGACATCTAAGAAAAAAGTATGTGCTTTTAGTTAACAATAAACAACCAATAAAGTTGTTAGTACATTCATCTTTATTCCCAACAACTAAATTTGTTTCATATACTCTCAGTATCGCACTTCAAGTGTAATGTAACTTGGTTGTATTTACTTTTTACTGCACTTCTGTAGAACTGGTCTACAAATCTGAATCATTAGCTATAACACAGTTGCCTACCCTTTCTTGGTTTTTGTATATTATGTATTTTCTAAACTTCAAAAATAAAGCTAATAATTTGTATAGCTAAGCACATTAAATATATCTGCCCTTTTACTGCTTTGTCTATGCATTCCTTTTTTGAGGGTAAGAATTAAAAAAAAAAGGTTGAAGGTTATATCACCATTGTAGCTAACATATAATCAAATTTGAACAATTTAATATGTGCTGTAATATAAACTCCGAAACATTTAATGAAACACCTAATTAACATAACATGGTATTTTATCACACACATTTAATTCAATACAAATTATGTAAAGAAACTACAATATTTTTACACAGTACGGTACAACAGGAAAAAGAAAATGCAGACATGAAACTAGTGTAGTGAGCTTTAATAGACAAGTACCAAATTATCTACATGATTTCCAAGAAGAGACATGGCTATTACTAATAACTTAATTTAAAATACTGTATAATTGCTTACGCTTGACAAATAAGAGAAAAGACATACTTTACGGAATTTCTTGAAATTTTTGCAGTTAGCCTTCTGCTCAAGTCCCTCTCGTTTACTGGCAGCTTGTTTGGGTACAGTTAACCTTTTAAATTCAATGTTCTGAGAAGTACGCATATTCATATTGATTTCATCTTCTTGTTCCTATAATAACAGTACCTGTTTCAGTATTATGTGTGTGTCTGTATATATATAATTACACACACACACACACACACACTATAATATCGTATATTATCTCACCTTAAATTACGTTACCTTTTAACTTACTCTGTGTGTGTGTGATTAAATTAAATATTTCTACAATATAACCGCCTTTTAACAATATTATCTGTGCACAATACTAGGGTAGGGTGAAATGTTCCAGGCCTGACACTGAGACTGCGCTACTATGCTCATTATTTTGATCATGTTGTATGATTTCATTCTTTGTAGGCTGAATTTAAATGTTTCAAGTCAATGAGTTGTTTCATATTAGTTTGTCAGTACATCACAGTAAACACTTCAAGCACTTTTTGAACGGTGGACAGTTTGGAAATTTGTGGCGTCATTAAACACTTTTCTTTTGAAAGGGTTAACTGCGACTGATATAGAAAAGAAAAATTCTACAAAACTTTTTGGCAGACTGTAGAATGAAAGTTAGTGAGATAGCAGAGACTGTTGATATATTAATGGCACAAGTGCGCAATATCTTACACAAACATCTGTGTATGACAAACCTGTATGCTAGATGGGTGCCATGTTTGATGATACCTGGGCGAAAACAGTAAAAGCATGTTTCAACTAATTGTTTGGCACTCTATATGTGCAATCCAATTGAATTTTTGCGTCAATTCATAACCATTGATGAGACTTGGAATCACCACAACATTTCTGAGACCAAACAAAAGTCAAAACAATGGACCGCGAAAGGAGAACAAACTATAAAGAGTCAGAATGATCAATATTGCACACCACTATATAAAAATTATTCCGATTAATGCTTTCAAGCTTCACAGCTCATCGTCAGATCAGGAATCTATTCCTGATCTGACGATGAGCTGTGAAGCTTGAAAGCGCTAATCGGAATAATTTTTATATAGTGGTGTGCAATATTGATCATTCTGATTGTGATTTCAACCACTAACACAAATTTCTTCATTAAACTATAAAGAGGGCAAAAAAAATTCCTTCTGCTGGTTAGGTTGTAGCGACTGTTTATTGGGACACACGTGGGCAATCTTCATTGACTACTATAAAAATGGGAAAACAAGTAATGGTGAGTACTATGCAAACCTACTGTACCTTTTAAACAACGAAATCAAGAAAAAATGGCTCCATTTATTAAAAAACAAAGGGGTATTCCATCCAAGACAATCCACCATCTCACATGTCAATTGTTGCAATGGCTAAAATCAAAGAACTGAAGTTCGAAATGCTTAGTCACCCACCATACTCGCCCGATTGACTATGTCTCTTTCCTAATCTCAAAAAATGACTCGGTGAAAAGATTTACTGACGACAATCAAATCAACGATGCTGTAAATGCTCGCTTTGAGGACATCGACAAATCGGCTTATCAGTGTGGCACAACCGCTTTCGAACATCTTTGGAAAACTGTTGTTTTCTTATTCAGGCCCGGGACTTTTCACCCTACCCTCATACTTACTACAATCAGGGGCGTGCTGGCCCACAGGGACACCGGGACATGTCCCGGTGCACCCTCCTCTCATGGCGCCCTCTTGCCGTCGGGCTAGCAATGTAAAATATTCATATTGGAGAAGTTATTAGATTTAGGAAAATAAGACTAAGCATTTGAGATAAATGGTACGAAATTATCGTTCAAATCGCATCCGTTCATATCGTTTTGAGTGCATCCAACATACCAATAGAGAACTGCGTTGCTAACGCATTTGATGGAAGCTTCTAACACGAGTGGTCAGTATAAGGAATTGACAGCAAGATTATCTGAAGTAATTCCAAACCACATTCATACTTGGTGCTATGCACATGACATAAACCTCGTTTTTACTGATACTGCCCAATGTATCATTGTAACCATATCATTGTTTGATGTACTTCAAAAAACTGAAGTGTTTATGAAGGATTCAATTAAAAGACTACAAAAGTTCATTGATGAAAACCCTTCTTTTAAACTGGAGGCTATTGGCATGACCATGTGGCGGAGCCACAATAATGCTACGGTACAGATATTTGGAAGGATTGAGAATTGGAATGGTTGTGAAAACTCTCAGACTACAAAACTCATCTACCTAGACTTAGTCATTCCCTTGTTCAAGATATCGAGTTGTCCTGAGTTCAACTTTAAAACAAGAACTGATGCTGAAGGTCTTCTCATAAAGTTCACAAATTTTGAAACAATATTAGTAGCGATGTTGTTTCTGCAAATTTTTAAGATAACTACTCCTTTATCTGACTACTTACAGACTAAGAATCTTAATTCTGTTCAAGCATGGAGGCTCATTGAAACTTCTCACTTAAAACTCAAAGAACTACATGACAAGTTTGATAAAACTTTACAAGCTGCAAGAACATTTGTATCTGTAATGACTAGAAACTTAGATGAAAGAGCCAAACGAGACGAATTGGAAACCATTTGCATAGAAAGTGACTTAAAAGAGAAGCGACAGAAGAAAGTGAAAAAGCTACCCGGAGAAGTTGCTGGTAATGAAAATATTGGTCATACACCTGAAGATGGTTTTAGAATATCAACAATTTACTGTGTCATAGATACTCTTAACAATACAATGGAAAGCAGATTTCTCCAGCACAAAACTTGTACTTAGATCTAGCCTGGTTTGACCCTAAGCGGTTTGGTAATAAAGAGCCCTTGCCTCCCAAAGCCTTGGACAAAATAGTGGAGATTCTTCCAGGACTTGACAAAGGAAAGCTTGTTGAAGAGATTACTTCATTTGCTGAGGTATAGCCACGAATAAGCAACAAGACAATCAGTGATGAGTATCAAGAAGAAGATCTCACAGAACGTGATTTGTCTGATGATGACTTCGACGAAGAGGAAAGCCCAACATTTCAACCTTGCAATAAAAAGGAGTGCAATTCTTGCTTAAATGTGCTTACAAAGTGCTTCTTAACTATAGCATGTACTCTCGTCAGTACAAAGTATATAAGCTGCTCTTGACTATCCCGATGACTCAAGTAACATGTGAAAGGGTTTTTTCCAAGCTCAAGATTATTAAAACAAGATTAAGATCCACTTTAAGCAATGAAAACTTGGAGACATTATTATTAATGCAATCCGAAACAGGTATATTAAACTCCATAGACAGTGACACCATAATTGACAAGTTGTGTCAATCGAGCTCTGAAATGAGACGATTGCTTAGTTTTTAGATAATATAAAATAAAACTAAGCAATTTTTAATTTGATTTTGAATGACTATTCAATGAATTCTAATGACAGTATGCTATAGGTATTCATTAATTTTATATTTACCATTTGTTAAACTACACTTGAGCCTAACAAGTACCTGATGATGTATTCAGTTCATCAAATAAATCCTGTTTATTTCATTGATGTATGATGTATTCAACAAATGTGCATATAGTATCTAGGCCTATTAATATATAAGTATTATAGCAACAAAATTCGTTATGTTAATTATTTTTCCCCTCTCTTCATATTTAAACCTGTTTTACGACGCAGAAATTTAGAATGAATGTTTTGTAAGAAAAATTTGGACTTACTCATCTCAGGTTTTAAATAAATAAATAAATACACCATAGTCAGTTGGAGAAATCAGAGGACTATGTCGAAAATTCTGGCTATGCTGTGAAAATAAGTTTAACATAGGAGGGCCAGGAAATTCGAATGAGGTAACTATAACCCTTCTTGTAATTTAAATATTATCATTGTTTAATCTAAATTTTGCAATCAGATTTTTAATTAAAGCCTTCTAAAATGATATCATTAGATAGTCTAAAATCGTGTTTTCAGGCATCTTTAATTCAAAATTTACTGGGGGGGACACCGAACCCCCCTTTCATGGGGGTATGCCAGCCCCCCCCAGTAGTCGGCGCCCCCGTACCGGTCTATCCACCGCCCTCTTGGGGTAGCCAGCACGCCCCTGACTACAATGTAAATAATTTAATCAAATTAATAATGAAAGTAATTATTTAATTAATAAGTATTAATTAATTAAAAGTACTCATTAATTAATAAGTATTTTGTACACTCAACTGATTACTATAAACTGTTTTAGAACAAAACATAAAACTGTAATTTTATCAAAATACTAAGAATAGAAATCCTGTAACAATTTATACTAATAAATAAACAAATAAATCTGAAATTCTGTTGCCATACGTTAAAAGTTTGTAATTTCATTTATTTTTGTCATTCTGCCTTCTTTCTATGCTACAAGACTGAAGCTGGCAATCAGCTTCTTCTACATCATTCAGACACCAAAATAAGGAATTGGTTATTATACAAATTAGACATATTGTACAATGCAAAATAACACTGTAATGCTGTTTACGCAGAAATACACCACATGCATTTAAAACTATTAATTTGATAACTCTAATTATTTTTTGTATTTTAAAATTCTTCTCTTACACTTGACAGGTTAGGCAAACCTAATGTCTCTATAGGTAGTGGGTATATGGAGATGTAACATTTTAATAATATTAGTGGAAAAATGTACACAGTTGAATGTCAAATGGTGATAAAATACTTGGATATAAAAGGTTTAATGACAATGGAAATAAAAATGAAGAGTTGGATTCCACTGTAGATCTCCATAATATTCAACAATGAAGAAATGGGCTGCTGAATTTAAATTTAAATGTGGTCCAGTTCTGATGATGAATGTTCAGGTCACCCAAAAACCACTACACCTGTCAATAGCATTGAAAAAATACAAAATGCCATGTTAAATGTCTGACATGTGAAAATGACAAGCTTGCTAATACTGTGAATATCTCAACAGATCAAGTGCACAACATATGTGAAAATTTGTGCATGAGACAGCTTTTGGCCCAACTGGTGATGTGTTTGCTAACAACTGATCAGAAACACACTGGAATGAATATTTTTCAATAAATCCTGGACATGCTGAAATGCAATCCAACAGAGTTTTTGTAACAATTTATAACTGATGATAAAATATGGATTTGGTACTATATGCCAGAGACAAAACAACACCCCACACAATATGTGGAAGCGAGCAGAAATGCTTCAGAGAAGGTGAAAACTGTCCTGTCAGCTGGAAAAGTGTTTTTTGGGATTGCAGGGTGTCTGACCTCCACCTACTTTACATTCAACAACCACTTCTACAGACAAATAGAATGAGCATCAATGGGCTCACCATTATCATCACAAACCTCTTCATAGACAAACTCGAGAAAAAAGCAATAAGCATAGCATTGCTAAAACCTTCCTTGTGGATTAGGTACATTAATGACTGCATCGTAATCAGGCCACACAGAAAGGGCCATTAACAAAGTTCCTGACAAATGTAAACAGCATTCACTTAAAAATACAGTTCACTATTGACATAGAGACAAACAACAGCACTCCATTCCTTGGCCTTATCATAAAGAAGAAAGATGGTTACTGCAGCTTTTCCACATACAGAAAACCAACACATACAAACAGATACTTACACAGACAGTCCCATCACCATTTGGTGCAGCTACAATCTATAGTGAAGACACTCACATACAGATCCCTACACCTACCAGATGAGGAACACAGGCATGGGAGCTGAACACCTTGAAGGAGACTGTTTTTGAATGAGTACACCTCATTTGAGATAAACAGCTATCAAACAAAAGAAGATAAACAAGATGCAACCAGAGAAACAAACACAGGAGTACATCAGCACCTTAACATTACCATATATAAAGGGCACAACAGACATAATAGGGAGAATACTAAAAAAAAAAAATTATATCAGGACAACATTCAATAGCATTAAAAAAGCAATGCCTTTCTGCAAAACCCACACGACTGCATACATTTAGAGGGACAAGATGTATATTAAATACTGTCCAAAAACTGCGATCAATTTTATATCTGACACTCTAGAAGAAATATCTGTCAACGCGTCCGAACACGAACTGTCAGTAGCAAAACAAGAAGACAACATATCCCTGACGAAACAAACTAACGAAACAGGACATGCATTCGCTTTAAAAAATAAAAAAATCTTGGCATGAACAAACAATAAGAAAATCAGACAGTCAGAGTAGGGATCGAGACATACCAGAAAGGACAGGTAGCAGTCGACAAAAACGAATATAGTAAATTAGTGACAGCTCGGAAATTCCTAACTGACAGTTCTCAGAATAACAACACAACAAACTGCCACAACACACATCCCCACGCTCGAACCCTCCCATGGTAACAACACCAAGGAAAGTAAGATACAAAACATGCTCCGCAGCCAAATAAACATCGGTATGCTTTGAAAATATTACAGAACAAAATGTCGGCAATATGAAAATCTCACACACATCTATCCAAAACCTGCTACAAGAGATATACACTAAGAAAGACTTTGCATGAGCACACAACACACACACATTCATATTTGCTCACACTATTCTTGTATATGTTATTATTAATAATAAATAAAACTTTTATTACAAGAATATATTTTTTGTATTTTTTTAATAACACACTGTTTTGATAATAAAACTATCATAATCAGAAATTACAAATTAAAAATGATATAATTAATAATTATTATCAATTTATAAATAAATATACATATTGCGACAGTACAATCATATAGTGTACTGTGCATTTAATAGATAAAATAAATATTTAAATTAAATTTATAAATATTTAATAAATAAGCAGGTATGAGATTGAAAGCTTGGTTTATGTTAAAAATACGGAATGTAGACAGGCAGGCGCTGACCTGAACATTCACACAACTGTCGCTGGGAGTGTGTACAGTAGTAAGTGATGTGTGTGAGTGAGGCCAGCTCGAGCATGAAAGTTTGCAATCTCACCCTGAATAATTGTCAAATTAGTTTTATTTAATTATACGAAAACCATAGATGGTAGGAAAAATTGAAAGACTCCAAAATGTGTATAAAATTAATATGCACGTGTAGTGAGAAAACGGCATGAAAAGGACGCGCAGTGGGATTTCAGTGCAATTTTAAGTGCATAGTAATTACACGGATTATTCTATTACAATGGAAATTAAGTTGGACATGTGTAATTAAATCATCCATTGTTAGAGCACCCTGTAGTTCACATCAGACTTTGCCATTTGCAGAAATGTGCGAAAATATGAAATTGGACGAGAGTGGGAGAACTGACGCCACTGAGCAATTTCAAACCGGCAGAATTCTGTCTCAACAGGTGCTGTAAGATGCTCGATTATAAATAGGGCACGAGAGAAGCCAGCACTCCTTCTCAATCAGTCTTCATCGCGGCGGGACGCTCTGTCCATTGAAAACGCGAGTTTCTAATTTTTGTTAATCGAACAGTAGACGCGGACGGACGCTATGTTCGTCATAAGTGCAAAATAGTAACTCTTAATCTGTTACCAAATACGAATGTACGTTAGGTCTGTCAGTCAAGACAAGTTGCTATCTTACATCATGCAGAGGAACGCTATGCTGAACAGTAGAGGCGTCTGCTAGAATGACAACAGCTGGTGCAGAGCAACCTCTCACACTATCCTATATCAACCAGATGGGTCCATGATAGACGAGTAACTGGAGGACAACGAGTGGAACCTGGAGACGTGCAGGGAACTCCGATCAGAAGAGGACATACGGATCAACGGAGGACATGAGTATAAGCTACAAAATCGAGGTGACAGATAATCCATTTATAAATTTTAAATGAGAGACCAAAGACATTTTGAAATTTAAACATGAAAAAGAGAATCACTGTAAATTATATGTAAATATTTGCGTGACAAATGTAGATAATTTTTTTCAGTATAGTAATAAGAGTTTTATATAAAATGTAGATAAAGAGGTTCAGAGAATTTGATTTAAATTTACTAAAATATTTTTTTTATGTTTAACAATTAATTTAGTCAATTTCAATTTTATTTTAAAGTTTGTAAAGCAATCAATGATTACCAAGTATGCAATACATAAATTAACGTAGTAAAAAAAAAAAAAAAAAAAAAAAAAAAAAAAAAAAAAAAAAAAAAAACTGCAGTAAAGCACACTGTCAGACTGAGCAGCCGAGTTTTAATATTGACAAATAGTATTTAGAATATAACTTTGTTACCGTAGAATATAAGATTTATTTAATGTTAAATGTACTGCAACATTTGAACGGTTTCAAGCAAACAATAATGAATATTTATGGCGAAGTAGTTGAGATTTTTAAACACGCTTGTGTTTTATAAATAAAATTATGAAAACTCGTTCCAATTAAATCAATGACTACTCTTATTACCATTAATTGGTACACTTTACCAGTAATGTTATATAAATTTTGGCCCTGAACGTGGGGCTACCCAAATCAAGTTATATTAAACAAGGTAATGTTATAATATATATAATGTTATAATATTTAATTTTTATAACAAATTTAACTCAAGATATTTCTTTCCTTATTAGGAACATGTTTCGGGTACCATTTTATAACCACCCTCAGCCTTCCGGATTTTGTTTCTGGTGAAGTACATGTGTGTTGGTTGGTTGTTATTGTGGCTTCCTGTTGGCTTCTAGTATTTTAAATTGGTTTTATTGTGTGTGATTGTGGTGTATGTATTAGTATTTTGTGTATTTTCGATGTTGAGTGCTTTGAAAATTGTGTCATGTTTTGTATTTGTTCAGGTATTAGTTTGTTTTGTGTTTTATGTTTGTATATTTGTAAATTTTCCCAAATGTTCATTATGGTGCCTTTGTGTGGTATGTGTTTTATTAGTGTCATGTTGGTTATGTTTGGGAATTCATGTCCAGTGTTTATTGCATGTGTGGCCAAATTAAATTTGTATATTTCTGGTTTTTTGTATGCGTTTAGGTGTTCAAAATAACGTTTTTTCAGTTGTTTTTGTTTGTTTGTCCTATGTAACATTTATTGCAATTTATTTTGTACATTCTGTTAAACAGTAAATAGAATGCTGCCATTTTATGTTGTGGTGGATGGTCAGAATGGTTAGGTATAATGATGTTAGTGGAAGTTGGTTTTCTGTATATTGCATATTGTATCTTGTGATGGTTATGTCTAAAGTCTAAATAGTTGATTTTGTTGTGATTTTCTTTTTCTTCTGTGAATTGTATTTTTGGATATATGTTATCGATTTGTTTTAATATGTTATCTGCATTTGTATTTTTGTTACTTGATATATATATATATATATATATATATATATATATATAGCCAATCATCTACATATCTTATCCAAATGCCAGTTGGATCAAAGGATTTTATAATATTTTGTATTTTGGTGTCTATATGTTGTAAGAATATTTCTGCTATTATGCTAGATAATGGAGATCCCATTGCCAATCCTTCTTGTTGTTGATAAATTTTGCCATTGAATTCGAAGTAATTTTGTTTTAGTATTAGTTGGAGGCTATTTTTTATTTCAGTTATATATTGTGTGTCTTCATTTCGTTCTTTAAGTTTGTTTATTATTATGTCTATTGTTTCATCAATTGGAATATTGGTGTACATATTTGTGATGTCATTTGATGTGAAATATGTGTTTTCATCTATATTTATTACTTTTAGTTTGTCTATTAATTCGTACATATTTTTTATGTTGTGATAATTATTTGTTAGTTTTTGTGCTATTATTTTAGCTATTTTGTATGTAGGTGCTTTTTTGAAGCTGATTAATGGTCGTATTGGGTTGTTTAATTTGTGTATTTTTATTAGGCTATTCATTTTAGGTGGTGTGGATTATTATTTATATATATGTCTGTATTTTTATTGTTGAAAATGTTTTTATCTGTTTTTATTAGTTTTATTGTTTGTTTAAGATATTTTTCTGTTGGGTTTTTATTTAATTGTATGCAATCATTATTGTTGATGAAGTCTTCAGTTTTTCTGATGTAGTCTGTTTTGTCAATAATTACTGATGCCTGGCTTTTGTTATGATTAAATTGTTGGTATTTACTTTATTTTTAATTTCTTGTATTGTCTTATTATCCTGCTTTTGTTTAGATTTGTTATTTATTTCACTTGTGATTATTTTTTTAATATAACTAATTTTTAATTTAACAAAAACTAACCTAACTCAAAACATAAACAAAAACTAGAAAATTTAATAGTAGTAACAGAATTTGCCATTAACCTAATACAAGACAATACACAAGAAGAAAAACGAACAGAAGCAACACACATAATTAAAATATATAAATAAAACACACAAAACTCAACAGAAAAATATCTTAAACAAACATTAAAACTAATAAAAACAGCTAAAAACATTTTCAACAATAAAAATATAGACTTATATACATATTATGACGATTCATAATAGCGCCATATGAGAGCGTTATATGAAAGCTATAAACGGTACGAGCGCAAGGAAGAGAGAGAGCGCATAATAGCAGCTATCTCACTCTAACCAAGTCACCGCTACAGTAAAATCAAGTTCAAACAGGTAATTTTACTCAAAGCGAATTATCAGTTCAACCTGCAATAACTTCAAAAGTTGTAAATATACGGAAATTCTGAAAACAGCATTGTATTCAGCAAGAAAAGCTTTATAAGTAGCTGCAAACTCAGTTAATATCATTAACAAATAAAGAAGTTATACGGATGACGCACGCCAACAGGAATAACGAGAGAATTATGCTACGTAGGAATAAGGTGTTTTCACACACACACAGATAAAGACCTAAGCAACAATATTCTGTGGTCAGATCTTCAGAAACACATTTGCAAATACCTATAATCAATCGATTTGCAAATACAGGAAATAATTTTGTTGCCAGGCAATAAAATTATAATTTTTTCATTTTAGTGTACGTTCATACTGCCAATGTCAAACACATAATAGTCTGTCGTTTGTTTACGTTCATACTGTCAATGTCAAACACATAATAGTTTGTGGTCAAACAGTCGCACAGAGTAGAGATTGTCGCCAAAGAATTTTAAAATGTTGCCAACAAATAATTACTGACAGATTGACTGAATGAGCTGTGAATTTTGTGTGATTTCAAATGTTCCTTTTTCAATAGTCTGTGGAGTGTATGTCAAGGCAAAAAAGCGTTTATTTTATATTTTGTATATTAGATATCTGTGTTTTATATATTAATGTGCAGTTGAAAGTGAAATACAGCTTGCTTAATATACACCTGTTGCAAAAGGAAAATTTTGTAGCAGCAATTTGAATTGACTTACTCTCGCCTAATTATTATTGGTGGTTTCAAAAAAGTGAGTACATTTTATTATTTTTAAATTAAACCCTGTCTAATCTTAGTTTCAGTAATTTCATTACATGTTTTTTTTTATATTCAGATATTCGCACCTACTTCCATTATGCCTCGACATAGAACATTGACGGGTCGGAGTGAGAGACAAAGAAGAAGGAATATATATTCGCGTGAAAATCAAAATGATAATAGACCAAATGCAAATTTAAATAGTGTAAATAGTATAACATTGACGGGTCAGAGTGAGAGGCAAAGAAGAAGGAATATATATTCGCATGAAAGTCAAAATGATAATAGACCAAATGCAAACTTAAATAGTGTAAATAGTATACAAAATGATGAAATTATTTTGAGGGATAGATTTAAATGCACACTGAATGTCATTCCAAGAAATGTTAATACTTTTGATTGTGGATTAATGCATTTACAATGCAGGTTTTGCAATGCAAAACATTTCGAATCTGAGGTTACTTTAGGTGAAAGGACTGCATTCACTTCATGTTGTCATAAGGGTAAAGCAATATTACCGGTCTTAAGTCAAAATGAATACTTTAAATCATTGTATGATGGACTTACTTCAAATGAACCTTCAATAAAAAGAAAGTCAAAAAATTATTTTGAAAACATTCGTAAATACAATTCATCATTTGCTATGGTTAGCTCAGAAGCTAAAATTTCGGATACAGTTACGCGTGGAGTGTATCATTTCAAAATACATGAGGTTTTTTATCACAGATCAGGTCCAATGACTGCTGGATATGGTCGCTCACCATGTTATACGCAATTATATTTTTATGATGTTGACACTGCTGTCAATTATAGATTACGTGAACACTATAATCAAACATACAATAACAATATAATGCGCGAAATCTCTCTTGAATTGGAACGCATTAATCCTTTCGTTCGGTCATTCATTGCAATGAAAGATCATTGTCAGAGAGTTGAAAATCAAAATAAAGAAATTTGCATGCTCATTAAAGTAAATCGTGATTTAGATCTACGCCGTTATAATGATGCAGTTGAAACTGATGTAGCAGTAATATTTAGTACAGCTGATGGTGAGCCACCCTTAGAACGAAATATAGTTTCGTTTTCAAAAGTTAATGGTAGCATTAAAAATATCTCTGTTTTGGATTCATCATTGGACCCTTTAGCGTATCCATTACTTTTTCCAAATGGTGATACTGGGTGGCATATCAATATTTCTCATAATGTACCAACTACATCTAATTCAAGAGCGCCCAGAAATAAATTAACCATGCTTCAGTATGCAGCCTATCGACTTGCAATTAGAGAAGATTTTAGCATGTTGCACCATTCACAAAAATTATTTCTGCAGTGGATAGTTGATATGTATGTGAGAATAGAGGGCACAAGGTTACATTTCATTCGACAAAATCAAACAAGTCTTAGGTCTGAAGTTTACAACAATTTAACAGATTATTTAGAATTGAACCCCAATGCCAATAATGTTGGCCGTAGAGTAATTTTACCATCTTCATTCAATGGATCTCCAAGAAATATGTATCAGAATTATTTAGATGCAATGTCAATTGTACAACATATCGGAAAGCCTTCTTTGTTTATTACAATGACTTGCAATCCAAGTTGGCCTGAAATAGTTAGCAATATTGGTGTAGGTGAGTCAGCTAATTTTCGACCTGATATTGTTGTGCGTGTATTCAAGTCCAAACTGAAAGCATTAATTGAGGGCCTTACACTAAAAAAAAATCTTCGGTAAAGTTGAAGCACTCATTTATACAATTGAGTTTCAAAAGAGAGGATTGCCTCATGCTCACATTTTACTCTCTTTAAATGAGCAAGATAAAATTGTTAACGCTACCGATATTGATAAAGTTGTATCTGCGGAGATTCCTAACATTCAAACATATCCTACATTACATGAATATGTTGTAAAACACATGATGCATGGTCCATGCGGTGTACTTAATCCAAATTCTGTATGTATGAGAGATGGAAAATGCACAAAAGATTATCCAAAACGATTTAATGAATTTACATGTGAATAACCACATCCATGTGTGTGTGGATATCCATTACACAGAAGGCGTGATAATGGTATTAATGCTGAAGTTCGCGGTAGTTGCCTCGACAATCGTTATGTTGTACCATACAATCCGTATTTACTTGCCAAATTTAATTGCCATATAAATGTTGAAGTATGCACTACAGTTAAAAGTGTTAAATACATTTATAAATACGTGTATAAAGGCTATGACAGTGCATCTGTTGAATTAGGTTCAGAGAGAAATGAACCAGGTCAAGAAATACAAATTGATGAAGTTAAAAATTTTTTAAATGGCCGTTATGTCGGATCAACTGAAGCTGTATGGCGCATCTATGAATTACCAATACATTTTCAATCACATGTCATCGTTAGACTTGACATTCATTTACCGTGTAGACAGAATGTTTACTTTCGAGAAGGGCAAGAACGTCAAGCAATTGAAAATGCAAGACAAACAAAATTATTAGCATTTTTTGAATTGAATCGATCAGATCCATCAGCGCATGAATATAAGTATATTGAAATTCCTTTGCATTATGTGTGGGAAGATTCCCGAAAAAAATGGAAGAAGAGAAGGCGTGGAGGTGATAAAATCATTACACGCATATATGTAGTATCACCAAAAGACATCGAACTTTTCCATTTACGATTGCTTTTATTACATGTCTGTGGTCCAAAATCATTTGAGGATGTTAGAACATACAATGGAATTATACACACTTCTTTTGTTGAAGCGTGCCATGCTCGTGGCATTGCTTCAAATGATAATGAATGGCGCGAATGTTTAAATGAAGCAAAAGAATTACATTCTCCAAAACAAATGCGAAATTTATTTGGTTACATTTGTGCATTAAATGTGCCAGCCAATGCATTGGCATTATGGAATGAATTTAAAGTATATCTTAGTGAAGAGTTTTTGAGAGATTACAACGAAGAAGTATCCTTTAATACAGCTCTATTAGAAATTGAAGATATTTTGAATGTTCATAATTTGTCATGTCAAGAACTTGGTTTACCAGTTCCCACGTATTCGCAGAGAACAGATGAAGCAAATGCTATTGATCCAATAGAACAAGAGTTTCTGTTTTGTGAGCATTATGAAACTGCAAATATTGAACAGCGTAATCTAATTGATCGTGTGATTCGTGAAGTTTTGAACCATGATACTGGATCTAATGTTTTTTGTTTAACCGCTCATGCAGGTTGTGGAAAAACATTCACACAAACAGCAATCATTCACAAATTAAATTCGCTTATTAGTTGCATTGCAACAGCGTTCAGTGGCACAGCTTCAACTCTATTACTTGGAGGTAGAACTTTACACAATGTGTTTAAATTGCCTATACCCATTTTGGATTATTGATGAAATTTCTATGTGCCCACTGCAAGTGTTGAAAATCATAGATAGATTATTGCAGGATCTATGCGATGAAAATGATAAACATAAACCATTTCGAGTGAAAACGATACTTCTGTGCGGTGATTTTCGGCAAATCTTACCAGTTGTCCCACATGGATCACGTGCAACTTTAATTGAAAATTGTGTCACGAGTTGGCATAAATTTGTTTATTTTCATAAAGTAACGTTTACTCAAAATATGAGAGCCTTACCAAGTGAAATAGAATTTGTCGAATTCTTGAAAACAATTGGTAATGAAGCCCCACAATTCCCTCAGTTTGGTGAAAATATTATTGAAATACCTCAACAATTAATAGGAGATGAAAATAATATTATTAATGAGGTGTATGGAAATATTTCCGAAAACACTCTCAGGTAACATATTGCAGTCAGTTATTTTAGCACCTAAAAATGATAATTGTACTTTTATTAATACTGATATACTTAATCGAATACCAGGTGAACAGAAAACATATCATAGCTACGATAAAATAATTTGTGATGATGACAATGAAATCAATAACTATCCAGTAGAGTTTTTGAATTCTTTGACTATTAGTGGTTTGCCACCACATAAGTTAGCATTGAAAGTTAATTGCATCGTTTTACTGATCAGAAACTTAAATACAAAGGAAGCATTAGTCAATGGAACAAGAATGCGCATCAAGTGTATGCATCGTAATGCTATTGATTGCGAAGTTTTAACTGGAACCGCATGCAATAAGAGAATTTTGATTCCACGTATAAATTTAACATATTCCGGTACTGTTTTACCATTTAACTTTCAAAGAACTCAATTTCTAATTATACCTGCATTTGCGATGACAATAAATAAGTCTCAAGGACAAACATTAGAAAAAATTGGAATTTTATTGAGGCAGCCAGTTTTTACACATGGTCAATTGTATGTCGCAGCAAGTAGAGTTCGATCATTCGATGGTTTGAGATTTTATATTTCCGAATATAATGGCCAAGGGCATTTAGCAAATGATGAAAGAGTTTTTACAAAAAACATCGTTTACACAGAAGTTCTGAATCATTAAATTCACTTTCAAACTATTTTAAGTTCAATGGACAACATTTATTTTTTTAACCGCCCGGTTTTTTTGATTTAATGAAAAATATATGAAAAAATACGAGGCACGTATTTTTTATTTAAATTTTATATAATTCGAAAAGGATAGGCAAAATAACTGTGTAGCTTTGGAGAAACCTGGTCAGTATGGCAATAAAAAAAACCCAAGGAAATGTCAAAAAACGCGTTATTGCTTTTTAAATATGGCTTAGCCAAGCTAAAGCTCATTTTTCCTATCTTTCATAGTTTTCAAATAACTCGAAAATTAATGTGTAGAAAAAAAAATTAAAAAATTATATAAGCTTTGTAGCAGATAATCTTCAAACTGTTTTCGAATTTTGTACCTTACCAAAAATGAAATGTAATCCACTGGAATTGAAAACAATGTATCTTATACTCCTATGAATGTCAAGTCTCATTTTTATTAGCGTTTATTTGATTCAATAATAACATGAAAAAATTAAAACTGACAATGAATTATATCAAAAAATAAATACGAATACAAGCTGTAATTGTCTTTTTTTTTCAACTGTTACTAACATTAAATTTTAAATTTCATAGGTATTGCAGGGAATTAAGGCAAACAACACACGCTAATGACGTATTTGTACACGCTCGCAGCTGACGTAATAGAACAAAATTCAAAAAATTATATGCAATGATTATAGAGGTATACTCTTTGACAAAAGAACCTCAATAACGTTCAAACTTAAAAACTTAATGAATTACGGTCGAATTTCGACCACTGGGCGAACACTAGTATATATAAATAAGAATCCAGAACCACCTAAAATGAATAGCCTAATAAAAATACACAAATTGAACAACCCAATACATCAACCCAACACAAATATAGCCCATTAATCAACTTCAAAAAAGCACCTACATACAAAATAGTAAAACTAAAAAATAACCATCTAACAAATAATTATCACAACATAAAAAATACGTACGCATTAATAGACAAACTAAAAGTAATAAATATAGATGAAAACACATATTTCACATCATATGACATCACAAATATGTACACCAACATTCCAATTGATGAAACAACAGACATAATTATAAACAAAATTAAAGAACAAAATGAAGACACACAATATATAACTGAAATAAAAAATAGCCTCCAACTAATACTAAAACAAAATTACTTTGAATTCAATAGCAAAATTTATCAACAACAAGAAGGATTGGCAATGGGATCTCCATTATCTAGCATAATAGCAGAAATATTCTTACAACATATAGACACCAAAATACAAAATATTATAAAATCCTTTGATCCAACTGGCATTTGGATAAGATATGTAGATGATGGGCTATATATATCAAGTAACAAAAATACAAATGCAGATAACATATTAAAACAAATCAATAACGTATATCCAAAAATACAATTCACAGAAGAAAAAGAAAATCACAACAAAATCAACTATTTAGACTTTAGACATAACCATCACAAGATACAATAACCACCTACAATATGCAATATACAGAAAACCAACTTCCACTAACATCATTATACCTAACCATTCTGACCACTCACCACAACATAAAATGGCAGCATTCTATTTACTGTTTAACAGAATGTACAAAATACCCCTAAACAAACAAGAAACAGACAAAGAAATAAATATAATATACCAAATTGCTTGTGAAAATGGATATAATAAAAACACTGTAAACAAAATAGAAAATAAAATCAAATATAAAATAAAAACTGAACAATTAAGAATTAATCAAAATGAACAAAACAAAAATAATAACAACAATAAAAATGGGCCACATTCACATATATAAATAATAAAATGATAAAGCTAACAAAACTGTTTAAGAACACAGACATTAAAATAGCATACAAAACTAACAAAAATAATCTACAAAAACTAAATAACCCACACAACAAAGATAATACAACAACCAATGGTATCTACAAAATTGAATGCCAAGATTGCAATAAATGTTACATAGGACAAACAAACAAAAACAACTGAAATAACGTTATTTTGAACACCTAAACGCATACAAAAAAACAGAAATATACAAATCTAATTTGGCCACACATGCAATAAACACTGGACATGAATTCCCAAACATAACCAACATGACACTAATAAAACACATACCACACAGAGGCACCATAATGAACATTTGGGAAAATTTACATATATACAAACATAAAACACAAAACAAACTAATACCTGAAGAAATACAAATCAATACAAAACATGGCACAATTTTCAAAGCACTCAACATCGAAAATATACAAAATACTAATACATACACCACAATCACACACAATAAAACCAATTTAAAATACCAGAAGCCACAATAACAACCAACCAACACACATGTACTTCACCAGAAACAAAATCCGGAAGGCTGAGGATGGGTACAAAACGGTACCCGAAACATGTTCCTAATAAGGAAAGAAATATCTTGAGGTAAATTCGTTAGAAAAATTAAATATAATATATACATCAAGAAACAGACTGTAGCAAAAAGTGTTTGGATATACAGTGAAACCTCTCTAATTCGGAATTTACGATAATTCGGACTCCCTAAAAAAAAAATTATAATTCACAAAAAAAATTAATTTTGTGAATTCTTTGTGAAAATATTTGTCTTTAGAGAATTCTTAAAGTGTTATGTTGGCAAAATGTGCGATACGCACCCCCACCCCGACTGGGTTTAGTCCAGTTTCAACTGCTGCTTTGGTAGTGTGTGCGTCATTGTTATTGTATTCGTGTGCGTTCTATTGTACTCAAGTTATTTCTTAGTTGCATACAGCTTTTCAAACCACATTTTCTTCAAACACTGTTTAGTATTAATTTACAGTACTGCATTACAATATGAGTGCTAGAGGTAAATACAAGACTTTAACTTTAGAAGACAAAATGAAAGTGTTGAGTAAAATAGACGCTGGTTATTCTGTGCAGAATATTTTAAACGAGTTTGGAATTAGTAAGTCTACGTTTTATGATATAAAAAAGATTTGTTTTAAAGCAAGATATGCCAAATGTGAGTATTGTTAAAAGAAAACGAACGACTGCAGCAAAGTTCAGTAATATTGACGATGCTGTATACACTTGGTACAAGCAGCAACGTTCAGTTGGTGTTCCAGTTAGAGGTGTAGAATTACAGGCAGCGGCAGAAAGACTAGCTCAAAAATTGGGAGAAACTGATTTTAAAGCTAGTACAGGATGGCTTTTTAAATTTCGGCAGCGGCATTCCATTGTAAACCGGAAAATATTTGGGGAAAGTTTAAGTTCCGATGTTTCTAGTGTCGAACCGTTTCGCCAAAAACTTAAAGCAGTAATTACTGATGAAAAACTTCTTTCCCAAATTTATAATTGTGACAAAACAGGCTTGTTTTGGAGATCCATTCCTCAGAATACTCAGGCCTATAGAATGGACAATTCCACACCAGGCCGAAAGGTAAATAAACAAAGACTATCTGCTCTCTTATGTGCAAACGCAGATGGGTCTCACCATCTAACATCCGTTGTTGTTGGAAAATCAGCTAAGCCTAGAGCAATTAAAAACATTATGGAAAACCTACCAGTTATTTACAAAGCAAACAAGACTGCATGGTTTACTCAGAAATTTTCCAGCGATTGGTTTTTTCATAATTTTGTGCCAGAGGTTAGAAAATTCCAGCTAGATGTTTTAAAAATAAAAGAAGAGGATGTTAAAGCTTTGTTGATATTAGACAATGCTCCTGCTCATCCCTCCGGTAATTTATTGACTAGCAGCAATGGAAAATTCAAAACTGTGTACTTGCCTCCCAATATAACTTCGCTCATCCAACCAATGGATCAGGGAGTAATCCTCAGTTGCAAACTCCTTTTCAGACGTAAACAATTCGACGAATGCATGGTATTTTTTATGAACGATGAAGAAATGGACAATAGGGGTGAACAAACTCTTAAAAAAATAAAGGAATACAGTATTAAAAGTGGTATTTATAATTGGGCAAACAGCTGGAATGAGATCAAAATATCTACATTATGCAATGCATGGAATAAGATTTTGTACGATAAAGAGCCAGAGATCGACCTGCAAGGTTTGGAAGATGAAGATTATGCAGGTGCTTTTGGAGCTACCAACATTGAAGACATGAGAGAATGTGGTTGGGTGCCGATGAAGATGACGTAGGCTACCACAATTTAACAGAGGAAGAGATCGTCTATCAAATGCAAGGTCAGAAAGAAGAAGTTGGAGATGATAGTGACGATGATAATGTTCCTAAGCCTACACTTTCCAAGGTGCGGGAAAATCTCGATGCAGTTATTAACTTTATTGACACTGACCCAGAATTTCAAAATACTATTTAATCATCAAAGAAATGCGTCAAGAAATTATTAAAAAAACAATACAACAGGGCAAAACAGTCTACAATTTCAACCTTTTTAAAGCCTGTAGCTTCAGTTCGGGAAGAATCAAAACCGTCAACTGCAGGGACCAGCCATTAATATTACATAACTCTTTGTGTGCTAAAGTGAAAACACTGTCAGTGAAGTTTGTTTTGTTGGTATCGTGAAATTATTTATTCTTCTGTTTTGTAAAATACAATAAAATTAAATTTCCATTAATGTTTACGTACATTAATAATTGCAGGTGTGCATTACTTATAAACTTTTTGCGTGCGAACTTAACTTGAAAACATTGATGGTGAAAGATTGTTGTTTATGTGAATTTAGTTATCCATTTTGTAAGTACAATAAATTTAAATTTCCATTAATATTTACGTAGTTTTAATATTTATTTTTACAGCACTTTACCTATACTGTAGTATGAATTTCTACAAAATATTCTATAATTCGGATTTTTCTCTAATTCGGACTAGGCTTCGCCCCATATAATCCGAATTAGAGAGGTTTTACTGTATATATAATTTTAACCAGTATTCATCTAATTAAAAATTCTAAGAAACTGTGTATGTGAAGCACAGACTGATGCCATACATTAAATATTTCTAGTAAAGTCACTTCAGACCTTAGCTTGTCAGATACTGTAACTTTTTTAAGGGAAGTACACTGACAAGTCGGCTACATTTCTAACCCTGCCCATCACACTCCTTACTTGTGTTTTACAAATCCTGAATGAACCATTCTTTTGAATTGAAAACAAGGTAGCCACTAAACCACAGGGATATAGCTATAACTAATTGCACTAAAGTGTAATATACCTGTTGCCATTCTCTACAACATAAATATTCTTCAACACATATAGGCTACACATAAGCCCAAAACCAATTCTCTCCAATAATACAGATTTCAGTTTATTAATATAAAAGTTGTATGCCAATAAGCTTGATGTGGCCTTAATTTGAACAGTACAAATTAATTAAAAATGCACATATTAAATATTTAATCAACTATCATTTAAAATTATTATGGAAAACATATTTAAACTTTAAAGGTTACAGTACAACTAAATAACTAGAGAACTGTAATTCAATAAATTAAATCTTACACAGTATCCACACATACCTGCTTAACAGAACTTTCTGAAACAAGTTTATTTCCATCTTTTTGCTGCTGTTCTGGGCAAATTCTTGGGCCATCCAAACTAGAATTCATTTGAGACATACATATACCTCTTTTACATTTACTAAAAGACATCTCTTTGGATTCTGTATCAAACTGACTGTCTGACTTTGAATTATTTATAGCTACATTAACAGGGAAGTCGAAGACATCCCCCACTGCATCACTGGTTGAACGGCCCATTTGATTAGGGAAAGCAAATGGATCATTTTCATCCAGTTTTACTTTCTTATGGATTTTAGGTCTATTAAGCCTTTCTTGCTGATTAATGAAACAACCATCACTACTGTCTGGATTTTTCTGTTGTTTACCCATGTCTATGTCATCATCAAAATGCAGGCGGCTGAGATTAGTGTTTTCTTCTCTTCTTCTTTTAGTTGACTGTCCAGATAGTGCAAACATATCAATACTACTTTTTCTTGTAGCCTGTCCTTTATTATTCAGGGGGGAAACAAATGAAAACATGTCTCCTGATGGACTTTGAATTTTTGTTTCTGCTTTACTAGTACTTGCTGCTTGCTTAGGTTTATCTGTGGGAGAAATGAACATGTCTTCATCTGTTTGTTTAGATGGTTGATGCTTGATCAAGTCTGACGGAAAAGCAAATGGATCGTCATTATCCACAACTTTATTTTTTCTTCTTCCTATTCCCATTTTCAATGGATTTTTACTGTCAGAATGAACAGAACTATTTACTGATGGAGTGGACTGGTTGGGCTCTGACAAAAACAAATCATTCTGAGACACAGAAGAAGAACACAACTTTTTGGAGCTTCCTTCAACATTGTCACGTTCATCTTCCCGATTCCTAAGAAAAAAAATTTCAAAATTAATTATATAGTAAATTAATAATACTTAAAGTTGTGTGATTCAAATTAATTTTTTCAACAACCATTCAGTTATATTCAATTGGATTTAATTCCCAACATTCACTACTGAAAATGAAAACATTTAGTCTATACAAAATTTTATTGTGTTTAAAACTTGAATTTAATTTGTGCTCATATGAATTTAATTGTATTAAAATTCTATTTATGTTGATAAGAGCTACAATTCTATTTCAATTTTCTTTTACCATCTCGATCAGCAGCTCACCTATCAGAAGCATATTCAAGTCAAACAAAGGCAGCAACACCTGAAGTTCAGGCAGATGTCTTGGCTACTCAGGTGTATGTCTCACCTATTACTACACAAAACTGCTAAAATCTATGTGGTCCTATGGTCTCCAGGTATAGAGATGTGCTAAACCTATACAATTATGGCGTCCAAAGAATTTAATCAAAAGTACTGAGAGCTTTAATAGATGCTCCACAGTATATGAACAATCAGACGCTTCACATTAACCTGAAAGTACCACTCATAAAGGATAAAATCCAGAGGATTGCAACCAAATATAGCCATCAAATAGATCGCAAAAATGAGTTAACAGAGCTGCTATACAACAAAATCCTGATGAGAGAATACTCCATACAACTCAGCCACAAGACTGCTACAACCTTGAAAACATTGTTCTATAAAGAGAAATAGTAGTGGTTACTTCCCTTATAAGCATTCACTACACTTTTTACACTCATTTAGTTAATTCACTGTTATGGATGCAATTTTCTAAAAATTAAATTCTCTAAAAATTGTATTCGAAGTTTTGTTTACTTACTTGTAATTAATAAAGCTATTTTATGTTAACAAAAACTTAGGTTTTTGGCTGAAAATTTTTGCACTTTTCAGCAAGATTCTTAAGAACTACAAACAACACAGCTCTGGGACCATGATTAACAACAGATGGAAACATTAATTATGCCTCATAATATATGTTCTCAAAAACTTTGTATCGAATTATTTTATCTTTTGAACAGAAACAGGGGCATTATTTTTACCAGGTTGTAAATAGCTATTTTATAATATCTTTATAAAAGTGTAATAAGTTCAAAGGCTTCAATAAGACACCTTTAAAAGTAAAAGTAAAACATCTGTTTTTATGTATCACTATTATTACACTACTAGATATATTGATATTTATTTGCTCATATTGTAACATGACATAAGATAGCGCAAAATACCACTAATGATTAAGAAAAGAAAAAGCTGAAGGTAGGAAGAAATGTTAAAAAACTTATAACTTGAAGATTAATGACCAACTACGAAATAACAATTTACTAAGAAACTGATTTATGACTTGACCCAATAGAGCGGAGGAAACAAGAAAATAGAAACAAGAAAGAAGGAACGAGAAACCAAGATGTAACCCAAAGTATGACCACAATCATTGTAACCCCAAGATGTAACTAACAAATAATAGGTAAAGTAAATGCACTAAAACAGATAGGGCATAAATAAAATGTAAAAAATATAAACTATAAAAAATAAACTAGAGATATTATGTATGTTAAATGAAAAGAAAAGAAACATGAATTTATAAATATAAGATAGGAAGTTAGAAATAAAAAATACCCTATTAAATAATAAACTAGTCAAAAGCAAGTAAAAAATATAATTGAGCTGAATAAAGACAATCATTCAAAACAAAAGTGACCAATGTGTAATGAGAATAAAACAAATATTAATGACCAATAACCACACAGTGATACTAAACTAAATAAACAAACAATATGTGAAATATTAAGTGAAGGATATAAATAAATAAATAGAAATAAGTGACAATGATCTATGTAAATAACATAGTATAAAAAGTGAAAGTGATGATAAATAAAGAAACCTCATATGAAAGGAAAAGTGC
Organism: Magicicada septendecula; assembly: GCA_034769895.1. Classification (NCBI taxonomy): domain Eukaryota; kingdom Metazoa; phylum Arthropoda; class Insecta; order Hemiptera; family Cicadidae; genus Magicicada; species Magicicada septendecula. The sequence continues at coordinate 619,779,002 of CM068367.1, read as the reverse complement.
AGTGTAGGTGTATACAGTATAAAATACAATAAGAAGCAGACTATAGTAATATAGCAAAACAATCTTTAATAGAACATTATCTAAAAAGTATGAAACCAATTGTACCATTATTAATTTAAGTGATAGTAAGTAAGAATTACAAAAAATAAGGTAAAAGTTAAATTATTAGAGTGGAAGATAGGAAAAGCAGACACTATATTTTAGTGAAGGAATTTGTAAGTGAGTTATATTGTGTAAGGTACTGTTAAAAATTATTATTATAAGAGTTCCGTTATTGTAAAAAACCATAGAATTAATTAACATAGAAGATAGGTGAGATAGAAGTAAGAAACCAATAATAGTTAGAAGTTTAATTTCAGGCTGGGACCTGGTAAGAAAATATTTTAATAATAAAAGGTGTGTTGTTAAAAGCACCAATGTTTTTTTGTTTATCTGTTTCTATAAAAAAAATGTTCAATGAACCAATAAATAAAGTTTATGAATTGTAAAGAATGTTGAATAGGAGTATTGGGAAACCTAGGATTTAGGCCTAGCATGAAGGAAGGAATTTTGTAAGTTTAAAAAGAAAACAATAACCAAGGGTCAATTAGAGTATATAAAATGTATAAGTACTTAAGCAAGTGTATCAGGTATAAAAATATATAAATATGATTCAGTTTACAGATAATTATAAAAGAAATATCAATACGAAAATAAGGAAAATGTTATTAACTAATCAAAAGTAACCATGAGGGATATCAAAATAATCTTTAGTAAAAAAGCAGAACAACGGTGTTAGTATAATTAATATTACTACTAGCATAAGGAAGTAATCATAATTTAAAGGATTTTTACATATTTGAACAGAAATAAAACGTTAGATTATAACAATGTTATAAGATGTTGACCAATGAGAACTAGTATAATTTGAAAGGTTACCATGACAACTCATGCTTGTTACATAGAGTGACCGTTGAATCTAATGGCTTCATTATTGACTAACATAGAGGGTGGACGTATGAAGCCCTTGAAGCCAAATTAATTTTAAAAGCTTTAAATTTTTCCAAATTTTAAAGAAGAAGTGTAAGAAGAATATTTTAAACAACCATTGATGAGATGACCAGTAATTAAAACATTTATACAACAAATATTCTGGCCAAAACTTGGAAGGAAGTAAATTAAATTAATACCTGACCAATTCTGGAGGAAGAACTGAAGGGACCTAACTAAACCTTAGGAAGAAGATCATCTACAAGAACTGATGGAAGCTGAACATTGAATTTCAACCATTTGAACGGGGATCGCAGCAAATCCAAAGAATAACGGACTCTTAGAAGTGTTCCAGAAGAAGAAGAGGATCGCAAGAGAAGCTACGTCAAGGAATCGATGAGTATAAAATAAATACTTCACTCCAAAAATAAACTTTCAATTACCCATAAGAAACGAACAATTTTATTTTTCACTTCACAGATCACAAAATTAACTTTTGAACTGAACTTGATTAAAAAATCACTTTCGATAAAACATATCAATCATTGAATTTTGATTTTAGATTAAAATAATTTTAAAAACATAACTTGCTAACAAGAACTTAACCAAGCGTGCACTATTTCTCATTGCCAATAACTTACTTTTCATGTTTTAAAATATCAACTATTGTGTGTTAGATATAAGGAATATTATAATTTATGTGTATTTATTAGTCTGTAATCCAAAGAACTTATTCCCTGAGATAACATTAATTTTTATAAAACAAAACCTGTACGCCATTGTGGCATTTTACGTATGAACTGAACGAGCAAGACACTGCCAACCGAGCAACTTGTAAACGCCGGAATTATAATAAATATATGTATCATTTATCAACTGTAATTGACCAGTTAATATAAAGAAGGGTTCAATAAATTTTCATATTTCTCAATTGCTGTATGTTTGATTCATATAAAAAGGGTAATATAAGAATTTGGGACACAAACAATAAACATACGACAGTTGACGAATTCGACTCGGCCAGACAGCGTGAGCCAATCAGGCGGCGAGGCGGAAAATTTTGAACTGAGCGACGAGAAATACGGTTGACTAGTAAGTATTGAGACAAAGTATAAAACGGCTCGCTACACACTATTAAATTTAACGAAAGTAAATAATACAGAAAGAAACAACCCACATAAACGTTTAAGTTACAAAGTGACGATCCCAACAGTGGGGCTTAAGGTAAGGACAAATACGGGACTTACACGTTTCCATTACTAATTGACGCAAACAAAGGGTGACATTAAATCTCGTCGCAAACGTCTTTATACAAAGTGGCGCACCAACTAGTAGGGCTAGAATAATTAAAAAATTATACAATTAAACCCTATAGATTCTAGTGGCGGCTGCAGAAAACTGGAACAGACAAGGCACCAAACACACAATGAAGGATCGGGATAAGATAATGGAAGGTAAATATAAAAGGATGGAAGTTATGGAGGAAGAAATAGTAAATAATAATGAAACGGAGATAGAAGAAAAACAAACGAAAATTCCAGAATCAGAAAAACGATTCAGCTATGCGGAATGGATGACAACATTGTTTAAAAAATTCAGCAGAGAGATGGAGTACATCGAGAAAAATACAACGGATCACGAACGAGCACAGATGAGTCGTGCGAATGCAATGGGAACGCCGAACGACCAAATGTCATTGGAAGGAATTTATAATGAAATGTGGAAACTGGACACCAAATGCAGTAAAGAAGAGACTATCGGGACAGCCTACGAAAAAGACGATAACAAGGTGGAAGGAATGACTGAAGAAGATTGGGAGAGATGGTACAGTAATGAAAAACAAATGAAAAACGAAAGAACGGGAGTATACGCACAGGTGACAGAGGAATATACGCAGGAGGAGTATGAACAATGGAGACAACTAATAAGACAACCAGAAAAACCAATACAAACGGAAAACGCACAACTAAGAGAATGGATAATGGTTATGTTTGAACTATCCAGAGAAGATATGTGTAATTGGAGGAAGGAACATAATCGAATAAAAGGGTTCGACGGAATACTAAATAATGAAAACTTGGAACAATCAAATGTTCAATTACAAAAGGAAATAGTCAAGGACGTGGAGGTGAAGCAACAGAAGAAAATAACAGTACTCACACAGGAAGAGGTACAAAAAACAATGGATTTATTGAATGAACATTATAGAATGATAAGCGAAACTTTGGATAACCATCAGGAGAAGATGAAGGAAATTATGGATAAAGGTTTCAAGAAGGTGAATGAAACACTAGACAGAGTTTCTGAAGGTATTAAAGAAACATTGAATGAGAACAGGAAACCAGGAAATAAGAAAATAGAAGATAGTCGGAAGGAAATAGAAACTACAGAAGGCAAGGGTATACTGTTATCTGCACACCAAAATAACAGCAACAAAGAGAATAATAAGTACATGGAAATGAAGACTAAGAAAAGGCATCCAAAGAAAATAATCAATACAAGAAAAGGATTGGAGATGATGAAGAATGGATTAATAAACATGTTTAATATACCAATTACCGACCATGAAGAAATCATAAAAGTACAAGATTATAGAAGGAGGTCAAACCAAATTGTAGAAATAACTTCCTATAAAACTACAAGAAACAACTTTAAAAAATCAATTAATAAATGGAATATGCAAAAAGTAGAAAGGTACACTAAATTATCAATGAAACAACAAATAATAAATGTACCATTGAAATATCTGTTCTACAAAAGAAATGGTAAAGTGGTTGATGTAATAATGAATACTAATAGACATATAGTATTAGAAGAGTTGTTGTACAAGGAAACAGAGACCTATATCATCAGAACAGAATTAATGATGAACACCAGAGTAGTCCGAACAACAAGTGCAGATCAACCTATGGACCATGGGTAAACCAAGTGTGAACATTACTGCGAAAAGGGACTGATGTTAGAGATAACCAACACAGCATTGATGAAGGAAGAAAGAAGAAGAAGAATAAATAATTATCCAAATTCCAAAAAAGGTAAGAACAGCTTACAAATAAAATATTTGAAACGATTAATTATGAATGAAAGAAGAATTTTGAGAATAAATAATTACCAAAATTCAAAAAATACAAGTCAGAACAACTTACAACCAAGCGTGTGAAACTAAATAAGTGAAACAAGTTAATTTTGAGAAAAAAAAATATATAAAGAAGCATCATAAAAAACTGACATAAAATACTAACATTTAACAAAAGTGATGACATTATATAACATCATTAAATAACCCTATTGCGAAAGGGGATCATAAAATATTAACATGTTAAAAAGGAACCGACAAGACAGTCAAATAAAGGATGACAATGACATACTAAACGGACAATCAATGATGAAAAAGGTATGAATAAACCAGAAAACAGCTACAATGTTAATATTAATTATAAATGAGAAGATAAGTGATAACAAACAAAATAACTATCATATGAAATAAATTAAAGAAACAATACAAAAATATGTTAAGGACATCGCCACAGACATAGAGAAGGAATCCAAATAAATCAATGAGAAGAGAAGGGCATGATATGAAGAAAAAACAGAATAAGTAATCCCAAGAGTGTTTTATTATATTTATATTATATGAGTCGAAAATAGACGACTATTATTATTATTAGTATTATTATATGATGATTTTATGTTGAGATACGTCCAACAATCATTTGATTTTATTGAGCAGATAGGCATGACCTCTGAACTCAAAAATGGGTATAAATGGATAGCAGAGTAATAGAGCCACACGTGCCCTCTGGCTAGTACCAATTTATATGAATGGAAGAGAAGAAAATTTTAGGGAGATAAAACATACAAGGGATAACACTCATAATAAAAGAGTAAAAGAGGAGAACAATATCATTTCCAGTATCATGAACCATGAATTAATACAGATAAACTAAAGAAGAAGATAACGATTGATGATTTCCATAATAATAACAACTTGATTTAATAAACTATGTTGATGATTTCAGAAAAACAATCTTTTTTTTGAAATAATCAATTTTGGTGGCGATGCATTATGTAACATGACATAAGATAGCGCAAAATACCACTAATGATTAATAAAAGAAAAAGCTGAAGGTAGGAAGAAATGTTAAAAACTTATAACTTGAAGATTAATGACCCAACTACGAAATAACAATTGACTAAGAAACTGACTATGACTTGACCCAATAGATCGGAGGAAACAAGAAAATAGAAACAAGAAAGAAGGAACGAGAAACCAAGATGTGACCCAAAGTATGACCACAATCATTGTAACCCCAAGATGTAACTATGTAATGGGACAATTCTGAAGGGTATCTATATTTTATTTAAGCGAATAGTTATTTGAGGACAATCTATTTGGGCACCCTTTATGGTCATTAAAACCTGAGTTGTGTAACATCCTATATTCACTTCGTACCAGGCAGAGGCTAGTACGCAAAAACGATAACATTGGAATGTGGCTGTGAGTGTGCGCTCGTGTGCCGTTGTCGATAATCTTGACACCAAAGTTGTTGGCGGAAGTGACCGCCACGTGGCTAATTAACCTGCCATGTGACAAAATCAACGAATCAGAGAGTGAGGCGACGGATGTGGTTTTACCGATGCTTAAGTAGCGTCAGGCAGTCGACTACCAATACAGACCGCGCGCGGTCATCTAAATCTTCTGCTCGAGCTAATCAAGGTCGGCCGACCAATCCAGTATATCAAAGATGTGTAAAACAGTGTAAAATTTCAATTTAAATATGGAACCCAGTTAAACAAGTGAAAAAATTGTATCAAAAGTAAACGAACAACCTTTGGGACATAGTGAGAGAACATTACAGGATGCGCCACGTGGTCGACGGGGACGCCGCTGCAGCATGTACTAGTATCAAACCAAATTTATTCTTATTTTCTATAAAAGGGCAAATTGTATGCGTGTGTGAGTGAGCAAGCTGGGTTGCTTTTAAAAAATTTAGTAGTATTTAAGTTATTCTTTTAATATGTATTTTTTTTTTTAACCAGGAGACAAACCAATATAAAATGTATACCTATAGTTGAAGTAATCAAATTTATTTGTTAAAATGTTTAACGTCTAATATTATCAAACTTTTGATGAATGTGGAAAGAATTACAAACAGACTTTTAAAGAAATATAAAAAATGAAATAAATGTGAGTTCTATTGCATAAATGGGAGTAGTGTACGTTATTGATGCAACCTTGAAATCACGTTGGTATTCACAGTTCTTGTGAGAATCCTGGACTCAAATTAAGGTAGGTGAGATATTTAAATATTATTTTATGAAATGTAATAAAACAGAATATTACAGATGGCGCCTCGAACTTCGGACGACTTTTTATAAATTAAAGTTTATAAAAAAACCGCACATAAATGTGAATAACGTGATTTGAAGGTTAAGTAGCAATACGTAAAAATTACGTAGCATACATAAAATGGTACGTCACTGTTTAAGTGTTAAGTGTTAGATGTTTTTTATGTAAGCAAATTTAAATCAGTAAATTTATAAAAGTGGCAGGAAACGGTGAAAACGAGATAAATGAAATAGTTGAATTTAATGAATCAGCTGTTATGAGCGGCCTTGAAGCCTATTCGACTCCAAATGTGGGTCAAGACAAAATAGTGGAATTAAATGTAACAGATCAAACAAATGTGACAGAGGATTCAGGGGTTCAATTAACCCCAACCTCAACAAGATGTAATAAATTTGATGAGGACATGATGAGAATTTTACTAAGTCAATTCGATAAAGTAAACAGCCGTTTAGATAGTAATGATGAAAAATTCGATTGTCGTTTTGACGTTCAAAATAGTAATTTCAATGCCAAATTTGATGAACAAAAGAGTAGTTTTGACGCTAGATTTGATGAACAGAATGATAAAATTAAAAATAATTTTAATGAAAAGTTGAATGAGATCAGAGATGAAATCAAACAACAGAATTTTAATTTTAGTAAGCAAGTAGATGAAATTAATACACGTTTTGATAATATGAAAGATGAGATAATAGAATCAATAGATCATGTGTTTGATAAACAAATAAACAGAATAGGTGACACAATTAATAACTTTAAAAGAATAAAGTAGACGAAAATTACGAGATTAAAAGGGGGGGGGGATAGAGACTGGTGAAAAGTCCGATAAATTCGATGAAAATAAAGACAGGCAGATGACATATAGTGAGGTAAGTAGGGGTGAGAATTACGAGGGTATAATTAAGAATGTGGTGTTAGAAAGTAAGGTTGTGAGCATAGAAAGTGTTGATGAGGTTGTGAGAGAGTGTGATGAAAGGTTAGATGGGCAAAGTGCACGTTTTCCCCTGGTTTATGGTGAAACAGAGGTTTCGCAGGTGTTTTATGAGGACAGAGTTTCCTCCAAAAGTTATGTGGAAGACGAGGTGTCTTCGTATGGTCCATTAGTTTTTTGCGATTTACCTGGTAAAGCCAGGAGAGGTAATAAGTGTTTTGTGGTGCCCTTTGCACAGAATGAGATAGATCAAGGGGGTTGTGAAAAGTATTGTGAGAGAGAGAGAATAATAGTTATTTACTTTGAGAAGTAGTTATAATGAGTTGAAAGAGAGGTTAGAATTGAAGGAGATAGACGATATAGAATACTTACCTTGTAAAATAGAGATGGATGATTATTTTGATGTTGTGATGAATGTAGTGGAGGAATATGATGATAAAATAGCTTACCTTATGTTGAACAAAAATACTGATGAAGACAGAACTAAAATCACCAATGTAGACGGGCTTTGTGAATTAATGGTAGACAAAAATGTAGTTAATTATTGTGTTAATGTAATTAACGAAAGTAGTCATTATAATGATCATTACAATATAATGTATGTTGACAAGAATGACTTGTGTTATAAATATATAAGACTAATATATGATGATGGTGGTTAAAATAAAAAATAAGTGAGTGGACATTTTAAATATTTTAGTTTATGGTAATGACCTGGCTAGATTATGAAATGAGGTGTGGTAAACAGAAAAATAATGACAAGAATTGTAAATAAATTCATAGTGTAATTAATTGTGTTTGTGTTGTAAAATGTATTTTATGCAAACAATATGTGTGTTGTAGCGTGACAGATGTATGCATAATATTGAATGGCAATTGATCATTAGAATAATGAAGTTATAATATTTAAAGTTGGAAGAAAGCATTAAGTTTAATATAAATAGATTAATTCATAGCAACTGTGGAAAGAAATCATTATTATAAAGAAAATACAAGTTAAAATAAAAGGAGTTACTAGTGATGAGTCATCCAAGACCAGTCTCATAACCAAAGGTTTTCAAGGTATAACCCAGGAAGGTAAAATAGTAAATAACAAAGCAGTACACAATATGACCAAACCCACAACGAGGGAGAATAAATAAAAGAGAAACCCTAAAATAAGCCAAGATCAACCAATACAGGTTGTGTATTTCTGAATTAAAGAAGAAGATGGAGAAGATCCCAAGAAACCTGATGGCATCAAGAACAGATGGAGAAGATACCAGTCCCAGAAGGCAGGAGAAAAGAAGACTGAAGAAAGAAGAAGAGGGCAGCATCCTGAAGAAGACGTCATGCTCTTATAAAAGACACCCAAATCCCTATATCCCCAAAATAAATATCTAAAAACAAAAGTATAACGAAATAAAAACCACATGTATATAAATTTAAGAGAGAGGAGTGTATAAAGTAAAAGTTTCCTGTGAACTGAGATGAAACAATAATATAGTACCCATGGAACAAATCTCCATTGAAAAACGCTAACCAATTTATTATGTTAATAAGACTATACGACCATTTAGCATTAACATAATATATAAGTGAAAGTGAACCAGTGATAGTTGTGGGTATTATAAAAAATGAACCTTGTGTTTCATTCTTGGCAATCACAAACATTGGATGCAATGAAATATGCATTTTTCAATGACTTAAAATATGTACGGTGACAATATGTTGTTCATAAGACATGAATCTGTTTAAAATAACATTTTTGTTTTACATGAAAAAAGAAAAACAGATTTCATAGTGCTTTGTGAACGGTTCATACTATTTATTTGTTAATGACAGTGTACAATTCCCCAAAGACAAGGTATAAAAGACTGTATAAAAACTGTAGAATCCTACTTATAATAATAGTTAGAAATAAGAATATAAATATAAGGTTTTAATGTATATAGTACAAGAATGTTTAAAAATGTTTTAGATATAAGGCCATTTGTTTGGGTCTGAAACAACTAACATCAGAACTATAAAAATAATTACCACTTGTAAATAGTAGAGAGTAATTAAGATGTTAGTTAGTACAAAACCTTTGTTGTAAACCATATTTCCATGTTGGAAATGGGAATTTTGTTGCAAAATGTCTGATTTGAAGACAACCATTTATTTAAAAAAAAAAAATGTTCTTTATTTTGTGTTAACTATTGTTTGTATTGTAACCAATACTAATTGTTTTTGTGTAATTTGAAAACATGTTTAATTTATAATACTATTTGTAAAAAGTCAGAGAGGGTATCACACATCATATATTGTTTGTAAATTATTGTGTAAGAAAAATTGTTAAAAAATCATAGGCCAAAAGAATGGAAACCAAACTTCATCAAAACAGAGAAATTGCTCATTTAAATGCAAATAAACAAAAGGGGTTTAGACAAAATAAACTTGAGATCATGCCATATAATTGCACATACCATTTAGAGAGATTTTAATAAATTATATTCAGAATTATAAATAAAAATAAAATGACTAAACTCAGAAATTTAGACATGGGAGTCATATATTTCAGAATAATGTTTCAGAATACAACTAATTCAATTAATTACCAGAAAATAAGGGAATAGGAACCTTTTAATACAATATAGGATTATTAATATTAAATATAACTGATAAAATGGCTGAATTTATATAATGACAGGAAGTAAATTTTGATGTTTTGACTCTTCACAGTATACCAAACTGAAAGTGAAATTACTATTTTTTTGTACAGAAAACACTATAAAATGGCATTATTTAATCTGAAAATAACCAGAATGAACTGAAAGATTAATTTAAATCAAATCTAGTGAATAAAATTGACAAATAACCAAAGTTTAGGCATTCATATAGTGAAATAGTAAAATGTACACAGGATGTGAAAATATTTTTGAACAATGTTAAGGATAATATTATATGGGCTAAGAGTTTAATTGAAACTGAAGGAAACAGTTAGTTAATTATTGGTTTTTGAACGGTTAACATGACATAAGTTTGGTAATGTGCATAACCTAACCTATAATAGACATACCAAGCGAATGTATAGTACGTTATTGTGAAATCGCGAGTGACTTGTGGAATACTTCTAAAAACTATCATATTATAACAGAAACAATCAAGAAACACTCCATAAACACAGAACAATACATATCTACTCTGAAAAACACCACAAAACACTAGAAAACTGTATAATACATTAAACCAAATTAGTGACAGAATCGGAGAAAGTGTTTGAACTAATAATTATACAGATACACTAAATACAACCCAGAATCACTACACCAGTCACTACACAACATATAACAAGAGATTTGCGGACACGAGAACAGAAATATTGCGTCAAAATACATTATTTGGAACGCAGCAGGGACGAGTCACATTTTGATCAACTTGACGGCAGCCATCTTTCTTTGACAAACCCAGTGCCTCTTCTTGGTTCATCACAGCTGTTTGGTGAAAACAATTATTATATTTACAATTTATTATTCAATGTCTGTGTTTATTAATAACTATTAATTTGATTGTAACGTTATACTTTTTAAATATAAGCCCGATTTCTCTGACTTTGGTAATAACTGGCTGTTTAAAGAACCCTATATAATTTTTATAATATATACTTGTAACTTTTTTCGATATCCTGAGAATCGATACTAATCGATAAGAGTCAATATTGCTGTTACTTAATAAAACATTAATACTTTTCAATACTTAATAGTTCTTTATTTCTTCAATAATACTAATTACCAATAATATAATTCTAATTGATAATCTACAAGGACTTTACCACCCGTAAGTGAAGATAACCTAAAAAATAGAAAGGTAAACAAATATCGATTGGTTTACAGACAGTCTTATGAGTGGTGATAGATTATTTAAATTATACTAAAACTTTAATAAAAATTTTCAGAAGAGCATTACACTGTTTAAAACTTCACAGCCCTATATTAATTAATTGATCCTAATTAATTAATTAATAAAATTAAAATTTTTTTTTATTATTTTTTTTTATAAACATAATTTTTTTTTTTAATTTTCTTCAAAACAATAATTTTTGTTTTGAAACTTTCGGTGAAGCTGAGCATATATATTTCTTCATCAACTTTACGCTACTCGACCGGTCTTGCTACCATTGGGACTCGACCAGCTGGGAAACTTAAGGAAGTGTTTCAGGCCAGTAAGACGTCGAGAGCCACACCAATTAAACATATTACATTGGACTTGATTACATCGGAGTCGAACTTCATAATCCACAATAGTTTATATCATCAACACACATCTATACTTATTTTATTTGAATTATTACAAATTGGCGCACAACTTCAGGGGCTTTAATTAGCGATTGGAAGGCCAATAAATTCTACCCAATCACTAGTTGGAGCTAGGCAACAGCTACAAAGCCAGAGAATTTCAAGGGAAAATGCAACGACGTGCAACATCTAAGAAACGGGCGGCGGAGGCCGAAAAAGAAATAGAGTTGGAAATGGACAATAAGGAGGCAACGCCAGTAGATGCGGAGAGTTCATTGCCACCAGTGTTATCCAAACAAACGGAACAACCGGAGATACCCACGCAAACAGGGGAAGTCAATGCCCAGAAGGAACCATTGGAAAAGCCGACACGAATGGAGGAGGGGAGTATACAAGATGTGATGAGAATGATAATGGAAATGAGTAAGAAAATGGGGAATGATAGCCAGTCTTTGAAAGAAGATATCAAATCCGGCAAGGAAGAAACAAATAAGAAGTTAGAAGAATTGAAGGAAGACAATCAGTCCCTGACGAAGAAGATGGAAGAAAACAGCAAGAAGATGGAAGAGAAGATGGAAGAAAAATTAGAAGAATTGAAGAAGGATAATCAATCCACAAAAGAAGAGTTGACTGGGATGAACAAGAACATGGAAGAATTGAAGGAAGACAACCAATCGTTCAAGGAAGAATTCAAGTCGACCAAAGAAGAATTGATTAATAAAATTGAGAACACCAATCAGAAAATCGATGAAACCAGGAAGAAGATAGAGAAGAACAACCGACAGTTGAAGGAAGAGTTGAAAGAAGATAACAGGAAGTTGGAAGAAAAGATGGGGGAGAAATTGGAAGAATTGAGAGAGGACAATCAAATTCTAAGAGAAGAGTTAAGGGAGGTAAATCAGGAGATAAGAGAGAACAGATTAAAAAGGGGAGAGGAGCATCAAAAATGGATTAAAGAAAGAAGAGAGGACAGATTAAAAAAGGAAGAATTAAGAAAGGAGAAGACCGAAGAAATAAAAAATGATAGCAAACCAGAACCAGAAGAAGTACTAAATGATAAAACGCAGGAAGATAGTCAACCAGAACCAGAAGAAGTAATAAATGACAAAACGCAGGAACTAGTAATGGTAGTACCTGAAATTGAAACTAACTGAAACCAGGAAGATATTAAACCAAGGAAAAGGAGAATGTATCCAAGAAATTTGATAAAAACTAAGGAAGAGTTGGAGATGATGAAACATGGGTTGATTGATGGCAATAATATCCCAATTACCTATGACAAAGACATCATGAATTCCAGGAATTATAGAAGGAGAATCGAAGTAATTTCCAAAATAATTTACCACAAGACAGTAGTGTACCAATGGGAAAGGACCAGAGGTAAACAGAATACGACATGTGGACAAGATCAATATCAGCGCAGAACTGGACAGTGGATTTCAGAAAGATGGAAATGTGATATCGTACCAGACTGTAATGGCGGCACAGATGAATCACCAGAACGTATTCCATTAGTGTGCCATCTAGGACAGTTCCAGGGTACGGTTAGACTAAAATATATTCCTTCAGAGTGGATATGTGATGGTAAACCAGCTTATGGTGTTTCAGATAAACAAATAATAAGTGATAACCCAGATGAAGATCCTCACAGATATTTGTCAAGTAACACAAAACATGGACCAGAAAAGTATTGGTGTATACAATATGATGATAGAGGGAACCAACCCAGTAATTACGACGGCCCTAACAACCCGCCGTGTAATAACCAGTGTATCGGTAATTCTAACGGCGTTAGGGATAACAACCCCTATCCATACAATAGAAACAATTTATACCAACATAATAATGTCCCATACAGTCAGAGAAATCCATATCCCAACAATAATGATGACAGCCCTTACCCACCTAACCGAAATTACTATAATTATAACTTTAGTAATAACAATAATAACAGTAATAATAACCGAGTGTCGCGCCCTAGGGTAAATTTTATAAGAGCAACTGAGATGATGGACCCTGGTTGACACAAATACCACACGACATCAAGAAAAGGGACGGATCATGATAACCGACTACGGCGAAAAACAACGTTGAAGGAGACGAAATAAATATCATTGAAAGGAAATGATATGGAGAATAAACATAGAAACAAAACTGGGTTTTATGAATGAAGACTATTTAAGAAAATGCACATTATAAATAAAAATATGAGCAATGGAACGACGTAAAGAAAATCGTCCATCTTCCTGGGTATATAAAAGAAAAGAAAATTTATAAGAAAAGAAAAAGTGGAGATCAACTTACAAAAGTATAAGTAAAATGGGCCAGTGTAGAGTACAATATAACCCCATATGTTGTGGTAAATAATAAGCATAACAATACATATGAGTTGAAGGAAATCGTTTCAGGAAAAATCAAAGGAGTGTACAATCAAGCTTCTATGAAGAAATATTATGAAGAATGAGTTGTGAGTTTTAGAATTTTGAATTTATTTATAAAAATTTAAAAATAATGTAAGTACATCTTACAACCTAATATTTTGAAAAGAACATTCTGGAGAATTAAAAGAAAAAGAATTTTTAATAATTTTATAAAAATTTAAAAATAATGTAAGTACATCTTACAACCTAATATTTTGAAAAGAACATTCTGGAGAATTAAAAGAAAAAGAATTTTTAATAATTTATTAAAAATTTAAAAATAATGTAAGTACATCTTACAACCTAATATTTTGAAAAGAACATTCTGGAGAATTAAAAGAAAAAGAATTTTTAATAATTTTAAAAATTCAAAAATAATGTAAGTACATCTTACTACAACCTAATAATTTTGGAACAAACTTTATGGAAGAAAGAAAAAGAAAGACTTTTGAATTGAAATATAATTATAAAAATTTAAAATTTAGTAAGAACATCTTACTACAACCTGATAATTTAGAACAAAACTTTATGGAAGAAAGAGAAAGAGAGAGAATTTTGAACTTAATTACAAAATATTTAAAAATAAAGTAAGACCAACTTACTATAACCAAGTTTGTGAGAAAACTTTATGGTAAATAATTAAGAAGAATTTGAATTTGGAGAAATACCAAAACATTCAGAAATAATAGTAAGATCACATTACTATAAACAATTCTGAATGAAACAATTCTGGGAATAAATGAATTAAACAGAATTTGAATGTTGATAGAACGTCAGAACTTTGAAACAAGATAAGATCAACATATTACAAGGATTTATGAGAAATATTTTTCAATTAAATAAAAAGAATAGTTTGAATTTTATATTAAAACTAACCAAGTTCCAAAAAATAATTATGTGTCTATTATGATTGAATTGAGAAGAAAATAAAGTGATTAATTCAGAAAAGAGAATTAACGTTAATCCAGAATAAATGCTAGACATTCACAATAGCATTTGAAGGAGTAGAGAAGAATAACAAAAAAGAGTGTAATATGCCAGAGAATGAAAAAAAAAAAAAATTGGAAGCAAAGAGACTAATTACTTATGAAACGATAATGAAAACAGTTAATTAAGAGCAAAGAAGAACAACTCATACCAAACATATGGAGAAGATGATTTTGAACCAATGGTAATAATAAGACCTATATGAAATGCAAAGAGAAGAAATACCACATGAAATATGATATAAATGAATTAATGTTAATGAATGCGAAGGTGGATTAATAACTTTCTAAGAGAAAGGAAACAACCAAAATGTTTAAATAAAATGATCAATATAACAACCTGTATATCTAATGTAAAGATACAATGTTAAAAAATTAAATATAATATAATAAGACCATTCAAATAATGAATAAGAAAGACTATATATAGAGACCATGCTAATACTATGAATAACCAGAAGAAAGTATAAAGAGAATTCAGATGGAGAAGAAAGAGAGTTACACTGTAAACAGTAACCAGAATTATTAAAAGAAAGGTTTTCAACCATAATTAAATTAAATATATCAGACAAGTTAAGAGTTTGAAAAAATATATATGTAATGAGTATAATAATGATTATGAAGATTTATTAAGATAGAAAATGTGAGATAATCTGAGAGACTACGAAGTGGAGAATCCAAAGATATTTTTATTAGTCGAAAATGAGACTACTTTATATTTATTTATTCGATGACTGACTGAAGATAATTCCAGCAGCATTATGTTTTTTGAGCAGGGATGGATATGCCCCTGTACTCAATTTATAGAAGTGGTGTATGGCCAGCAGAGAAGTAGCGTACAGTGCCCCTCTGATCTGCCCCAGCCCACGTGATAGGGAATGTTAGGGAATTAATATCCCAAGGATACAACACGAAGTTGATATAGAAAGAAAATGTATTACAATTATAATATATCTCAGAAGACACTAACTATCCGAAAAGGATCAGTAGTAAAACAAATAATTATATATATAAAATTAATAAAACTCTAATATAAAAAAGTCGATATAAAAATGGAGAAGAAAATGAATTATAAGAAATGATGAAATTATCATAAGAAATTATTTCATCCATAAACATGTCTGAAATAATTACTTCTGGAGGGGAGCAATCTGTAGCGTGACAGATGTATGCATAATATTGAATGGCAATTGATCATTAGAATAATGAAGTTATAATATTTAAAGTTGGAAGAAAGCATTAAGTTTAATATAAATAGATTAATTCATAGCAACTGTGGAAAGAAATCATTATTATAAAGAAAATACAAGTTAAAATAAAAGGAGTTACTAGTGATGAGTCATCCAAGACCAGTCTCATAACCAAAGGTTTTCAAGGTATAACCCAGGAAGGTAAAATAGTAAATAACAAAGCAGTACACAATATGACCAAACCCACAACGAGGGAGAATAAATAAAAGAGAAACCCTAAAATAAGCCAAGATCAACCAATACAGGTTGTGTATTTCTGAATTAAAGAAGAAGATGGAGAAGATCCCAAGAAACCTGATGGCATCAAGAACAGATGGAGAAGATACCAGTCCCAGAAGGCAGGAGAAAAGAAGACTGAAGAAAGAAGAAGAGGGCAGCATCCTGAAGAAGACGTCATGCTCTTATAAAAGACACCCAAATCCCTATATCCCCAAAATAAATATCTAAAAACAAAAGTATAACGAAATAAAAACCACATGTATATAAATTTAAGAGAGAGGAGTGTATAAAGTAAAAGTTTCCTGTGAACTGAGATGAAACAATAATATAGTACCCATGGAACAAATCTCCATTGAAAAACGCTAACCAATTTATTATGTTAATAAGACTATACGACCATTTAGCATTAACATAATATATAAGTGAAAGTGAACCAGTGATAGTTGTGGGTATTATAAAAAATGAACCTTGTGTTTCATTCTTGGCAATCACAAACATTGGATGCAATGAAATATGCATTTTTCAATGACTTAAAATATGTACGGTGACAATATGTTGTTCATAAGACATGAATCTGTTTAAAATAACATTTTTGTTTTACATGAAAAAAGAAAAACAGATTTCATAGTGCTTTGTGAACGGTTCATACTATTTATTTGTTAATGACAGTGTACAATTCCCCAAAGACAAGGTATAAAAGACTGTATAAAAACTGTAGAATCCTACTTATAATAATAGTTAGAAATAAGAATATAAATATAAGGTTTTAATGTATATAGTACAAGAATGTTTAAAAATGTTTTAGATATAAGGCCATTTGTTTGGGTCTGAAACAACTAACATCAGAACTATAAAAATAATTACCACTTGTAAATAGTAGAGAGTAATTAAGATGTTAGTTAGTACAAAACCTTTGTTGTAAACCATATTTCCATGTTGGAAATGGGAATTTTGTTGCAAAATGTCTGATTTGAAGACAACCATTTATTTAAAAAAAAAAAATGTTCTTTATTTTGTGTTAACTATTGTTTGTATTGTAACCAATACTAATTGTTTTTGTGTAATTTGAAAACATGTTTAATTTATAATACTATTTGTAAAAAGTCAGAGAGGGTATCACACATCATATATTGTTTGTAAATTATTGTGTAAGAAAAATTGTTAAAAAATCATAGGCCAAAAGAATGGAAACCAAACTTCATCAAAACAGAGAAATTGCTCATTTAAATGCAAATAAACAAAAGGGGTTTAGACAAAATAAACTTGAGATCATGCCATATAATTGCACATACCATTTAGAGAGATTTTAATAAATTATATTCAGAATTATAAATAAAAATAAAATGACTAAACTCAGAAATTTAGACATGGGAG
Source organism: Magicicada septendecula (assembly GCA_034769895.1). NCBI lineage: Eukaryota > Metazoa > Arthropoda > Insecta > Hemiptera > Cicadidae > Magicicada > Magicicada septendecula. Next base: position 619,761,247 of record CM068367.1, on the reverse strand, counting down.
TCATATATTTCAGAATAATGTTTCAGAATACAACTAATTCAATTAATTACCAGAAAATAAGGGAATAGGAACCTTTTAATACAATATAGGATTATTAATATTAAATATAACTGATAAAATGGCTGAATTTATATAATGACAGGAAGTAAATTTTGATGTTTTGACTCTTCACAGTATACCAAACTGAAAGTGAAATTACTATTTTTTTGTACAGAAAACACTATAAAATGGCATTATTTAATCTGAAAATAACCAGAATGAACTGAAAGATTAATTTAAATCAAATCTAGTGAATAAAATTGACAAATAACCAAAGTTTAGGCATTCATATAGTGAAATAGTAAAATGTACACAGGATGTGAAAATATTTTTGAACAATGTTAAGGATAATATTATATGGGCTAAGAGTTTAATTGAAACTGAAGGAAACAGTTAGTTAATTATTGGTTTTTGAACGGTTAACATGACATAAGTTTGGTAATGTGCATAACCTAACCTATAATAGACATACCAAGCGAATGTATAGTACGTTATTGTGAAATCGCGAGTGACTTGTGGAATACTTCTAAAAACTATCATATTATAACAGAAACAATCAAGAAACACTCCATAAACACAGAACAATACATATCTACTCTGAAAAACACCACAAAACACTAGAAAACTGTATAATACATTAAACCAAATTAGTGACAGAATCGGAGAAAGTGTTTGAACTAATAATTATACAGATACACTAAATACAACCCAGAATCACTACACCAGTCACTACACAACATATAACAAGAGATTTGCGGACACGAGAACAGAAATATTGCGTCAAAATACATTATTTGGAACGCAGCAGGGACGAGTCACATTTTGATCAACTTGACGGCAGCCATCTTTCTTTGACAAACCCAGTGCCTCTTCTTGGTTCATCACAGCTGTTTGGTGAAAACAATTATTATATTTACAATTTATTATTCAATGTCTGTGTTTATTAATAACTATTAATTTGATTGTAACGTTATACTTTTTAAATATAAGCCCGATTTCTCTGACTTTGGTAATAACTGGCTGTTTAAAGAACCCTATATAATTTTTATAATATATACTTGTAACTTTTTTCGATATCCTGAGAATCGATACTAATCGATAAGAGTCAATATTGCTGTTACTTAATAAAACATTAATACTTTTCAATACTTAATAGTTCTTTATTTCTTCAATAATACTAATTACCAATAATATAATTCTAATTGATAATCTACAAGGACTTTACCACCCGTAAGTGAAGATAACCTAAAAAATAGAAAGGTAAACAAATATCGATTGGTTTACAGACAGTCTTATGAGTGGTGATAGATTATTTAAATTATACTAAAACTTTAATAAAAATTTTCAGAAGAGCATTACACTGTTTAAAACTTCACAGCCCTATATTAATTAATTGATCCTAATTAATTAATTAATAAAATTAAAATTTTTTTTTATTATTTTTTTTTATAAACATAATTTTTTTTTTTAATTTTCTTCAAAACAATAATTTTTGTTTTGAAACTTTCGGTGAAGCTGAGCATATATATTTCTTCATCAACTTTACGCTACTCGACCGGTCTTGCTACCATTGGGACTCGACCAGCTGGGAAACTTAAGGAAGTGTTTCAGGCCAGTAAGACGTCGAGAGCCACACCAATTAAACATATTACATTGGACTTGATTACATCGGAGTCGAACTTCATAATCCACAATAGTTTATATCATCAACACACATCTATACTTATTTTATTTGAATTATTACAAATTGGCGCACAACTTCAGGGGCTTTAATTAGCGATTGGAAGGCCAATAAATTCTACCCAATCACTAGTTGGAGCTAGGCAACAGCTACAAAGCCAGAGAATTTCAAGGGAAAATGCAACGACGTGCAACATCTAAGAAACGGGCGGCGGAGGCCGAAAAAGAAATAGAGTTGGAAATGGACAATAAGGAGGCAACGCCAGTAGATGCGGAGAGTTCATTGCCACCAGTGTTATCCAAACAAACGGAACAACCGGAGATACCCACGCAAACAGGGGAAGTCAATGCCCAGAAGGAACCATTGGAAAAGCCGACACGAATGGAGGAGGGGAGTATACAAGATGTGATGAGAATGATAATGGAAATGAGTAAGAAAATGGGGAATGATAGCCAGTCTTTGAAAGAAGATATCAAATCCGGCAAGGAAGAAACAAATAAGAAGTTAGAAGAATTGAAGGAAGACAATCAGTCCCTGACGAAGAAGATGGAAGAAAACAGCAAGAAGATGGAAGAGAAGATGGAAGAAAAATTAGAAGAATTGAAGAAGGATAATCAATCCACAAAAGAAGAGTTGACTGGGATGAACAAGAACATGGAAGAATTGAAGGAAGACAACCAATCGTTCAAGGAAGAATTCAAGTCGACCAAAGAAGAATTGATTAATAAAATTGAGAACACCAATCAGAAAATCGATGAAACCAGGAAGAAGATAGAGAAGAACAACCGACAGTTGAAGGAAGAGTTGAAAGAAGATAACAGGAAGTTGGAAGAAAAGATGGGGGAGAAATTGGAAGAATTGAGAGAGGACAATCAAATTCTAAGAGAAGAGTTAAGGGAGGTAAATCAGGAGATAAGAGAGAACAGATTAAAAAGGGGAGAGGAGCATCAAAAATGGATTAAAGAAAGAAGAGAGGACAGATTAAAAAAGGAAGAATTAAGAAAGGAGAAGACCGAAGAAATAAAAAATGATAGCCAACCAGAACCAGAAGAAGTACTAAATGATAAAACGCAGGAAGATAGTCAACCAGAACCAGAAGAAGTAATAAATGACAAAACGCAGGAACTAGTAATGGTAGTACCTGAAATTGAAACTAACTGAAACCAGGAAGATATTAAACCAAGGAAAAGGAGAATGTATCCAAGAAATTTGATAAAAACTAAGGAAGAGTTGGAGATGATGAAACATGGGTTGATTGATGGCAATAATATCCCAATTACCTATGACAAAGACATCATGAATTCCAGGAATTATAGAAGGAGAATCGAAGTAATTTCCAAAATAATTTACCACAAGACAGTAGTGTACCAATGGGAAAGGACCAGAGGTAAACAGAATACGACATGTGGACAAGATCAATATCAGCGCAGAACTGGACAGTGGATTTCAGAAAGATGGAAATGTGATATCGTACCAGACTGTAATGGCGGCACAGATGAATCACCAGAACGTATTCCATTAGTGTGCCATCTAGGACAGTTCCAGGGTACGGTTAGACTAAAATATATTCCTTCAGAGTGGATATGTGATGGTAAACCAGCTTATGGTGTTTCAGATAAACAAATAATAAGTGATAACCCAGATGAAGATCCTCACAGATATTTGTCAAGTAACACAAAACATGGACCAGAAAAGTATTGGTGTATACAATATGATGATAGAGGGAACCAACCCAGTAATTACGACGGCCCTAACAACCCGCCGTGTAATAACCAGTGTATCGGTAATTCTAACGGCGTTAGGGATAACAACCCCTATCCATACAATAGAAACAATTTATACCAACATAATAATGTCCCATACAGTCAGAGAAATCCATATCCCAACAATAATGATGACAGCCCTTACCCACCTAACCGAAATTACTATAATTATAACTTTAGTAATAACAATAATAACAGTAATAATAACCGAGTGTCGCGCCCTAGGGTAAATTTTATAAGAGCAACTGAGATGATGGACCCTGGTTGACACAAATACCACACGACATCAAGAAAAGGGACGGATCATGATAACCGACTACGGCGAAAAACAACGTTGAAGGAGACGAAATAAATATCATTGAAAGGAAATGATATGGAGAATAAACATAGAAACAAAACTGGGTTTTATGAATGAAGACTATTTAAGAAAATGCACATTATAAATAAAAATATGAGCAATGGAACGACGTAAAGAAAATCGTCCATCTTCCTGGGTATATAAAAGAAAAGAAAATTTATAAGAAAAGAAAAAGTGGAGATCAACTTACAAAAGTATAAGTAAAATGGGCCAGTGTAGAGTACAATATAACCCCATATGTTGTGGTAAATAATAAGCATAACAATACATATGAGTTGAAGGAAATCGTTTCAGGAAAAATCAAAGGAGTGTACAATCAAGCTTCTATGAAGAAATATTATGAAGAATGAGTTGTGAGTTTTAGAATTTTGAATTTATTTATAAAAATTTAAAAATAATGTAAGTACATCTTACAACCTAATATTTTGAAAAGAACATTCTGGAGAATTAAAAGAAAAAGAATTTTTAATAATTTTATAAAAATTTAAAAATAATGTAAGTACATCTTACAACCTAATATTTTGAAAAGAACATTCTGGAGAATTAAAAGAAAAAGAATTTTTAATAATTTATTAAAAATTTAAAAATAATGTAAGTACATCTTACAACCTAATATTTTGAAAAGAACATTCTGGAGAATTAAAAGAAAAAGAATTTTTAATAATTTTAAAAATTCAAAAATAATGTAAGTACATCTTACTACAACCTAATAATTTTGGAACAAACTTTATGGAAGAAAGAAAAAGAAAGACTTTTGAATTGAAATATAATTATAAAAATTTAAAATTTAGTAAGAACATCTTACTACAACCTGATAATTTAGAACAAAACTTTATGGAAGAAAGAGAAAGAGAGAGAATTTTGAACTTAATTACAAAATATTTAAAAATAAAGTAAGACCAACTTACTATAACCAAGTTTGTGAGAAAACTTTATGGTAAATAATTAAGAAGAATTTGAATTTGGAGAAATACCAAAACATTCAGAAATAATAGTAAGATCACATTACTATAAACAATTCTGAATGAAACAATTCTGGGAATAAATGAATTAAACAGAATTTGAATGTTGATAGAACGTCAGAACTTTGAAACAAGATAAGATCAACATATTACAAGGATTTATGAGAAATATTTTTCAATTAAATAAAAAGAATAGTTTGAATTTTATATTAAAACTAACCAAGTTCCAAAAAATAATTATGTGTCTATTATGATTGAATTGAGAAGAAAATAAAGTGATTAATTCAGAAAAGAGAATTAACGTTAATCCAGAATAAATGCTAGACATTCACAATAGCATTTGAAGGAGTAGAGAAGAATAACAAAAAAGAGTGTAATATGCCAGAGAATGAAAAAAAAAAAAAATTGGAAGCAAAGAGACTAATTACTTATGAAACGATAATGAAAACAGTTAATTAAGAGCAAAGAAGAACAACTCATACCAAACATATGGAGAAGATGATTTTGAACCAATGGTAATAATAAGACCTATATGAAATGCAAAGAGAAGAAATACCACATGAAATATGATATAAATGAATTAATGTTAATGAATGCGAAGGTGGATTAATAACTTTCTAAGAGAAAGGAAACAACCAAAATGTTTAAATAAAATGATCAATATAACAACCTGTATATCTAATGTAAAGATACAATGTTAAAAAATTAAATATAATATAATAAGACCATTCAAATAATGAATAAGAAAGACTATATATAGAGACCATGCTAATACTATGAATAACCAGAAGAAAGTATAAAGAGAATTCAGATGGAGAAGAAAGAGAGTTACACTGTAAACAGTAACCAGAATTATTAAAAGAAAGGTTTTCAACCATAATTAAATTAAATATATCAGACAAGTTAAGAGTTTGAAAAAATATATATGTAATGAGTATAATAATGATTATGAAGATTTATTAAGATAGAAAATGTGAGATAATCTGAGAGACTACGAAGTGGAGAATCCAAAGATATTTTTATTAGTCGAAAATGAGACTACTTTATATTTATTTATTCGATGACTGACTGAAGATAATTCCAGCAGCATTATGTTTTTTGAGCAGGGATGGATATGCCCCTGTACTCAATTTATAGAAGTGGTGTATGGCCAGCAGAGAAGTAGCGTACAGTGCCCCTCTGATCTGCCCCAGCCCACGTGATAGGGAATGTTAGGGAATTAATATCCCAAGGATACAACACGAAGTTGATATAGAAAGAAAATGTATTACAATTATAATATATCTCAGAAGACACTAACTATCCGAAAAGGATCAGTAGTAAAACAAATAATTATATATATAAAATTAATAAAACTCTAATATAAAAAAGTCGATATAAAAATGGAGAAGAAAATGAATTATAAGAAATGATGAAATTATCATAAGAAATTATTTCATCCATAAACATGTCTGAAATAATTACTTCTGGAGGGGAGCAATCTGTAGCGTGACAGATGTATGCATAATATTGAATGGCAATTGATCATTAGAATAATGAAGTTATAATATTTAAAGTTGGAAGAAAGCATTAAGTTTAATATAAATAGATTAATTCATAGCAACTGTGGAAAGAAATCATTATTATAAAGAAAATACAAGTTAAAATAAAAGGAGTTACTAGTGATGAGTCATCCAAGACCAGTCTCATAACCAAAGGTTTTCAAGGTATAACCCAGGAAGGTAAAATAGTAAATAACAAAGCAGTACACAATATGACCAAACCCACAACGAGGGAGAATAAATAAAAGAGAAACCCTAAAATAAGCCAAGATCAACCAATACAGGTTGTGTATTTCTGAATTAAAGAAGAAGATGGAGAAGATCCCAAGAAACCTGATGGCATCAAGAACAGATGGAGAAGATACCAGTCCCAGAAGGCAGGAGAAAAGAAGACTGAAGAAAGAAGAAGAGGGCAGCATCCTGAAGAAGACGTCATGCTCTTATAAAAGACACCCAAATCCCTATATCCCCAAAATAAATATCTAAAAACAAAAGTATAACGAAATAAAAACCACATGTATATAAATTTAAGAGAGAGGAGTGTATAAAGTAAAAGTTTCCTGTGAACTGAGATGAAACAATAATATAGTACCCATGGAACAAATCTCCATTGAAAAACGCTAACCAATTTATTATGTTAATAAGACTATACGACCATTTAGCATTAACATAATATATAAGTGAAAGTGAACCAGTGATAGTTGTGGGTATTATAAAAAATGAACCTTGTGTTTCATTCTTGGCAATCACAAACATTGGATGCAATGAAATATGCATTTTTCAATGACTTAAAATATGTACGGTGACAATATGTTGTTCATAAGACATGAATCTGTTTAAAATAACATTTTTGTTTTACATGAAAAAAGAAAAACAGATTTCATAGTGCTTTGTGAACGGTTCATACTATTTATTTGTTAATGACAGTGTACAATTCCCCAAAGACAAGGTATAAAAGACTGTATAAAAACTGTAGAATCCTACTTATAATAATAGTTAGAAATAAGAATATAAATATAAGGTTTTAATGTATATAGTACAAGAATGTTTAAAAATGTTTTAGATATAAGGCCATTTGTTTGGGTCTGAAACAACTAACATCAGAACTATAAAAATAATTACCACTTGTAAATAGTAGAGAGTAATTAAGATGTTAGTTAGTACAAAACCTTTGTTGTAAACCATATTTCCATGTTGGAAATGGGAATTTTGTTGCAAAATGTCTGATTTGAAGACAACCATTTATTTAAAAAAAAAAAATGTTCTTTATTTTGTGTTAACTATTGTTTGTATTGTAACCAATACTAATTGTTTTTGTGTAATTTGAAAACATGTTTAATTTATAATACTATTTGTAAAAAGTCAGAGAGGGTATCACACATCATATATTGTTTGTAAATTATTGTGTAAGAAAAATTGTTAAAAAATCATAGGCCAAAAGAATGGAAACCAAACTTCATCAAAACAGAGAAATTGCTCATTTAAATGCAAATAAACAAAAGGGGTTTAGACAAAATAAACTTGAGATCATGCCATATAATTGCACATACCATTTAGAGAGATTTTAATAAATTATATTCAGAATTATAAATAAAAATAAAATGACTAAACTCAGAAATTTAGACATGGGAGTCATATATTTCAGAATAATGTTTCAGAATACAACTAATTCAATTAATTACCAGAAAATAAGGGAATAGGAACCTTTTAATACAATATAGGATTATTAATATTAAATATAACTGATAAAATGGCTGAATTTATATAATGACAGGAAGTAAATTTTGATGTTTTGACTCTTCACAGTATACCAAACTGAAAGTGAAATTACTATTTTTTTGTACAGAAAACACTATAAAATGGCATTATTTAATCTGAAAATAACCAGAATGAACTGAAAGATTAATTTAAATCAAATCTAGTGAATAAAATTGACAAATAACCAAAGTTTAGGCATTCATATAGTGAAATAGTAAAATGTACACAGGATGTGAAAATATTTTTGAACAATGTTAAGGATAATATTATATGGGCTAAGAGTTTAATTGAAACTGAAGGAAACAGTTAGTTAATTATTGGTTTTTGAACGGTTAACATGACATAAGTTTGGTAATGTGCATAACCTAACCTATAATAGACATACCAAGCGAATGTATAGTACGTTATTGTGAAATCGCGAGTGACTTGTGGAATACTTCTAAAAACTATCATATTATAACAGAAACAATCAAGAAACACTCCATAAACACAGAACAATACATATCTACTCTGAAAAACACCACAAAACACTAGAAAACTGTATAATACATTAAACCAAATTAGTGACAGAATCGGAGAAAGTGTTTGAACTAATAATTATACAGATACACTAAATACAACCCAGAATCACTACACCAGTCACTACACAACATATAACAAGAGATTTGCGGACACGAGAACAGAAATATTGCGTCAAAATACATTATTTGGAACGCAGCAGGGACGAGTCACATTTTGATCAACTTGACGGCAGCCATCTTTCTTTGACAAACCCAGTGCCTCTTCTTGGTTCATCACAGCTGTTTGGTGAAAACAATTATTATATTTACAATTTATTATTCAATGTCTGTGTTTATTAATAACTATTAATTTGATTGTAACGTTATACTTTTTAAATATAAGCCCGATTTCTCTGACTTTGGTAATAACTGGCTGTTTAAAGAACCCTATATAATTTTTATAATATATACTTGTAACTTTTTTCGATATCCTGAGAATCGATACTAATCGATAAGAGTCAATATTGCTGTTACTTAATAAAACATTAATACTTTTCAATACTTAATAGTTCTTTATTTCTTCAATAATACTAATTACCAATAATATAATTCTAATTGATAATCTACAAGGACTTTACCACCCGTAAGTGAAGATAACCTAAAAAATAGAAAGGTAAACAAATATCGATTGGTTTACAGACAGTCTTATGAGTGGTGATAGATTATTTAAATTATACTAAAACTTTAATAAAAATTTTCAGAAGAGCATTACACTGTTTAAAACTTCACAGCCCTATATTAATTAATTGATCCTAATTAATTAATTAATAAAATTAAAATTTTTTTTTATTATTTTTTTTTATAAACATAATTTTTTTTTTTAATTTTCTTCAAAACAATAATTTTTGTTTTGAAACTTTCGGTGAAGCTGAGCATATATATTTCTTCATCAACTTTACGCTACTCGACCGGTCTTGCTACCATTGGGACTCGACCAGCTGGGAAACTTAAGGAAGTGTTTCAGGCCAGTAAGACGTCGAGAGCCACACCAATTAAACATATTACATTGGACTTGATTACATCGGAGTCACATACTCCATAATAGCTTATATCTTCAACACTGATCAATATTAATTTGATTTGAATTATTACAGTGTGTAGTAGAAATTGATTTAATAATAATGATAATATTTTTTTGACTAAATAAATAATTATGAAGGTGATAATAAATGAATTGTAATCGTTTTGGAGTAATGTAATTAAAAATGTTGTGTTTTCAATACTTGATGGAATTAAATAATTTGAGATGTATTAATTGATTAATTTAAAATGTTGTATTTAAAAATAAACGAACAACCTTTGGGACATAGTGAGAGAACATTACAGGACGCGCCACGTGGTCGACGGGGTCGCCGCTGCAGCATGTAATAGTATCAAACCAAATTTATTCTTATTTTCTATAAAAGGGCCCATTGTATGCGTGTGTGAGTGAGCAAGCTGGGTTGCTTTTAAAAAATTTAGTAGTATTTACGTTATTCTTTTAATATGTATTTTTTTTAACCAGGAGACAAACCAATATAAAATGTATACCTATAGTTGAAGTAATCAAGTTTATTTGTTAAAATGTTTAACGTCTAATATTATCAAACTTTTGATGAATGTGGAAAGAATTACAAACAGACTTTAAAGAAATATAAAAAATGAAATAAATGTGAGTTCTATTGCATAAATGAGAGTAGTGTACATTATTAATGCAACCTTGAAATCACGTTGGTATTCACAGTTCGTGTGAGAATCCTGGACACAAATTAAGTTAGGTGAGATATTTAAATATTATTTTATGAAATGTAATAAAAAAGAATATTACAACTAACAAATAATAGGTAAAGTAAATGCACTAAAACAGATAGGGCATAAATAAAATGTAAAAAATATAAACTATAAAAAATAAACTATAGATATTATGTATGTTAAATGAAAAGAAAAGAAACATGAATTTATAAATATAAGATAGGAAGTTAGAAATAAAAAAATACCCTATTAAATAATAAACTAGTCAAAAGCAAGTAAAAACTATAATTGAGCTGAATAAAGACAATCATTCAAAACAAAAGTGACCAATGTGAAATGAGAATAAAACAAATATTAATGACCAATAACCACACAGTGATACTAAACTAAATAAACAAACAATATGTGAAATATTAAGTGAAGGATATAAATAAATAAATAGAAATAAGTGACAACGATCTATATAAATAACATAGTATAAAAGTGAAAGTGATGATAAATAAAGAAACCTCATATGAAAGGAAAAGTGCAGTGTAGGTGTATACAGTATAAAATACAATAAGAAGCAGACTATAGTAATATAGCAAAACAATCTTTAATAGAACATTATCTAAAAAGTATGAAACCAATTGTACCATTATTAATTTAAGTGATAGTAAGTAAGAATTACAAAAAATAAGGTAAAAGTTAAATTATTAGAGTGGAAGATAGGAAAAGCAGACACTATATTTTAGTGAAGGAATTTGTAAGTGAGTTATATTGTGTAAGGTACTGTTAAAAATTATTATTATAAGAGTTCCGTTATTGTAAAAAACCATAGAATTAATTAACACAGAAGATAGGTGAGATAGAAGTAAGAAACCAATAATAGTTAGAAGTTTAATTTCAGGCTGGGACCTGGTAAGAAAATATTTTAATAATAAAAGGTGTGTTGTTAAAAGCACCAATGTTTTTTTGTTTATCTGTTTCTATAAAAAAAATGTTCAATGAACCAATAAATAAAGTTTATGAATTGTAAAGAATGTTGAATAGGAGTATTGGGAAACCTAGGATTTAGGCCTAGCATGAAGGAAGGAATTTTGTAAGTTTAAAAAGAAAACAATAACCAAGGGTCAATTAGAGTATATAAAATGTATAAGTACTTAAGCAAGTGTATCAGGTATAAAAATATATAAATATGATTCAGTTTACAGATAATTATAAAAGAAATATCAATAAGAAAATAAGGAAAATGTTATTAACTAATCAAAAGTAACCATGAGGGATATCAAAATAATCTTTAGTAAAAAAGCAGAACAACGGTGTTAGTATAATTAATATTACTACTAGCATAAGGAAGTAATCATAATTTAAAGGATTTTTACATTTTTGAACAGAAATAAAACGTTAGATTATAACAATGTTACAAGATGTTGACCAATGAGAACTAGTATAATTTGATAGGTTACCATGACAACTCATGCTTGTTACATAGAGTGACCGTTGAAATCTAATGACTTCATTATTGACTAACATAGAGGGTGGACATATGAAGCCCTTGAAGCCAAATTAATTTTAAAAGCTTTAAATTTTTCCAAATTTTAAAGAAGAAGTGTAAGAAGAATGTTTTAAACAACCATTGATGAGATGACCAGTAATTAAAACATTTATACAACAAATATTCTGGCCAAAACTTGGAAGGAAGTAAATTAAATTAATACCTGACCAATTCTGGAGGAAGAACTGAAGGGACCTAACTAAACCTTAGGAAGAAGATCATCTACAAGAACTGATGGAAGCTGAACATTGAATTTCAACCATTTGAACGGGGATCGCAGCAAATCCAAAGAAGAAAGGACTCTTAGACGTGTTCCAGAAGAAGAAGAGGATCGCAAGAGAAGCTACGTCAAGGAATCGATGAGTATAAAATAAATACTTCACTCCAAAAATAAACTTTCAATTACCCATAAGAAACGAACAATTTTATTTTTCACTTCACAGATCACAAAATTAACTTTTGAACTGAACTTGATTAAAAAATCACTTTCGATAAAACATGTCAATCATTGAATTTTGATTTTAGATTAAAATAATTTTAAAACATAACTTGCTAACAAGAACTTAACCAAGCGTCCACTATTTCTCATTGTCAATAACTTACTTTTCATGTTTTAAAATATCAACTATTGTGTATTAGATATAAGGAATATTATAATTTATGTGCATTTATTAGTCTGTAATCCAACTTCTGTAGTCCAAAGAACTTATTCCCTGAGATAACATTAATTTTTATAAAACAAAACCTGTACGCCATTGTGGCATTTTACGTATGAACTGAACGAGCAAGACGCTGCCAACCGAGCAACTTGTAAATGCCGGAATTATAATAAATATATGTATCATTTATCAACTGTAATTGACCAGTTAATATAAAGAAGGGTTCAATAAATTTTCATATTTCTCAATTGCTGTATGTTTGATTCATATAAAAAGGGTAATATAAGAATTTGGGACACAAACAATAAACATACGACAGTTGACGAATTCGACACGGCCAGACAGCGTGAGCCAATCAGGCGGCGAGGCGGAAAAATTTGAACTGAGTTACAAGTTACAAAGTGACGATCCCAACAGTGGGGCTTCAGGTAAGGACAAATACGGGACTTACACGTTTCCATTACTAATTGACGCAAACAAAGGGTGACATTAAATCTCGTCACACACGTCATAAGTTACAATATCTATATTCCTGAAAGGTAATGTTTTTATTTTACTCTCTTTTAAAAACCTGTTGCCTTTTGGGTTTAAAGCTAATTTATTCATTTTAATTGAATGTGGTTAATAAGCAATAATTCTTCTTCACTGGCTTCTTAAGATAAATGTTGGCAGTAACATTGTTTAAAGTGGATACACCTTTAATTATCAAACCAGCCACAAAGAGGCAGTTAACAATAGTTTTTAGTAGATTCATAATTAAAGTTTCTCTTCTTTAGCACAATTTTTTACAGATTTTGTTTTTAAGCAGTAATTTTGTTAACAGGCCAGTTGGTAAAGGTTCAGTTTTTCAGTTTTCGTAAGGCTAATTTTTTTGAAGATCCAATTTTTACAGACTCAATCTTTAGAAGTTTTTTTTAATGTTCCAACTTTTAAAGCTCATTTTTGAGGATTCAGATTTTCAAAACACAGATTTTTAATGTGTTATTTAAGTTCTAGTTTTCAAAGCCTCAATTAAAATTTTTTGAAATCCAAGCTTCTTAAAGAACTATTTTCATAGGTTTAATTTTCAGTGCTCCACTTTTTAAATCTTCCACTTTAAAATACTCATATTTTAAGATCTGATTGTTAAAAACAATCAGTTTTTAATGGTTATTTTTCTCAAGTGCCTAAAGGTTTGATTTTTAAGCATCAAAGCATCCACTATTAAGGTTTCTATTTTTAAAGATCCTATTGTTGAAAGGTGTGTTGTAAACAGTGGTGAAGTGTCACGAGAGACAGAGTAAACAGTGTCTCCCCAATTATTTTATTCATAATGTAATTAATTTTTATTTATGAAGTTGCGTAAGTTACTCATGAAGGGTATAAAACTAATTAAGGAGTTAAATATTACGTGACATGACGTGAGCATGATCCATGGAACCTTACTGTGGGATGCAACTGTATCCAGAGTATTATGGTTGACATTACATGAAATGTCATTTTAACAAGGCTGGAGGTGAGGAGGGCTTCGATGAATGACAACGGGAGAGGACCTGCATGCACAGCATAAAAATGAGTCTCGTACATCACATCAGAATACATGTCTCTCCCACACTGAATAGGACAGAATTCTCGGCTATTGTTAACTAATTTACTATGAGATATTATTTTTATAGTGACTTACCTTCAAAATCTCGTTACGCTCATATTTGGTTTATGTTCGGATTCACCATGTGGCGCTGTTGCCAACATAACGTTTTCTCTTAGGGTCTGGATCCTTATAAGCGAGCACAGAGATAGAATGGTTATTGTAAATAATAAACGCTAACATTCCTATTGAAAAACTGGTAATTTCATTTTAAACACTATAGGAAATACAAACAAAATGGATGCTCGTTTCTTTACCAAGCAAAAAAAACAAAATGGCCGCGAGTCACTTTCGCTGCATGAGCATTACATGTGCCTCAATTACATAATATATATTTATGTTTACGTTACTATAAAATGGTTTTAAAATCTACTGCAGTTTGCTCTTTCTCATAGTTACGTTTTCTGTTTCACGTAACCTAAACCAATGCTTCGTGATCTTGTTCTACGCAAAAAAGCGGTATACATGCATCCATTCTCTCTCTCTCTCTCACACACACACACACACACACAAAACTGAAAATGGTACATTTTTTGTTTAATTTGAGCTCAAAATTTATAGAGTATTGAATTTAAATCTTGACGTTTTCTACTTCCCTGAATTTAGATGATAGCCGGTTTAGTCAGACATCCCTCATTGTTCCAACGGTGATTGCCGAATTATTGAAAGTCTTTCTGTTTCTGCTGTTTCCACTGATTTTACTTTACATTTTAAACTGTTATTTTCAAATGGTTTCACTTTTACACCTTAATTACATTTTGACCAAATTCTATATGTTTGCTGGCAATTGCTGGCCAGCAAGTTAATTAGCGTGCAGCTCGCACAAGTACTGGTTGGTAACTGGGCAGACAATATGGCATATTTTCCACTAGTGGAAAGGGTAATACGTCACCGAATCTATTGTTCTCTGGAGATGACGGCTTTGTGTTACATCGCAACGATTGTTTTTATAATTTTTTATGACGTTTTTAGGAGTGTCTGATTGTTGCTGCGTCTGACTTGCTGACGATCGGCACGTACGCCAGTGACCTTGACGCCAACTCGTCGTTACATATTGCGTTGTAGTATATTGGGAAATTTTACCCTCACATGTTTGATTACATTTGATTTACAATAAAATTATATTTCATGTACCTAAATTCCTTTACGGACCTAATGTACCATTACAAAACCCCCTCAATGAGAGGTTTTATGCCGAAGCATAAAGACTCTCATTGACACATTCATACTTCCTAAAGGGATCAGCCAGGATATGTTGCCACAACCCCCTGTAGTGTTTATATAAAAAATATAGATAACTTACCCTTGGTCCAGTGATTGTGACCGCACCTGCATGACCTTACTGGACTTCTCTTGCGAGATCCCAACACCGCAAGGCCAGTCAGGCACTTGACATTCCTGCTCTGACGCGCTGGTCAGCTCAGGACCGCCACCACAACATCACCAAATTCTGACACATCGAATAATAAAATCAAAGAGTGGCCTTATGTAATGCCATATCCCCAACTGATCTGTCTCCCCTTAGCTGCATTGGTTTACGTTAATAAGCATTGGTTTTATATTTAACTACTAGCATCCCTAATACAGAGATAAAACAAGATTTACTATAGAGGTCTCTTTCTCTTTTGCTTTCCTACATTTTATCAAAATTTTGACTCCAGTCAATAATACTTTGACTCTGTCCAACACAAGAAGAAATATACTCTTACACTAAGGCAACAACATGTAAAATAATTCATTAAGTTTTTAACACAATCAGCAACAATTTATCTATATATCTCTAATATAGAACCAAAACACAAACACATTATGGCAAACAATCTATCTATTCAAAATTCATTGATCAGTTTTCTGATACTAATACTTCTTCAAAGCAAAATCATAATTATCTTTTATGCTTGAACCATTATCAATGTCATATACTTAAGATTTGATATTCGTTTAAACGTTACTACCCCTGTAGCAACCTCCCTACCACACACACTATGACCCTCCGCTGGACTGTGGCGTCCAGTTGCTTCCACAAGGACTGCATTTATGGAGGAATTTTGGCATCTCCTGTCCTTGCTTCGGCTTTACATTTTTTAAATTGCCAGATATCATATCAGAATGTTACATAGTTATACCCTTAAAACGGGTCTATCACCTGTTTTGCTGTTCCTACTCGAACAAGGTGATAGCCGCTGTTCCATAGTTCCGGGGATTTCCCCTAAGTGGCTCCCCGTTAATTTCAATTTTCACCAATTTCAAGGACAACCAACCATGGTCAGTGTTACAATTTCTACCCACAGCTAGTTGTCGTCCAAAACCACGATTAGTGCTGGTAAGACAGTAATCGCCTGAAAAGGCGGGGAAATCATCTTCATTCGCATGTTTTCGCTCTAACATCATTAATACACTGTACGGTTAAAAATCATATATAATTTAAAATTATATTAAGGTTGTACAGTAGGGTGGAACGAAAAAATCAAGTTTGGATTTTTAATTTGTAATAGCGCGGAAAAGTTGCCTTTTGGTGTAGATAAGATAAAAAAAAAAAAGATATGAAAAATATTGGAGCATGTCTTGAGGTGCCGCAAGGACGATAAATTTTCATAAAATTGCAATTTTCGCTACATTTTTAAGTTTTTTTAAGAAGTTGTCAAAAAAATTTTGTTTATTTCAAATACTGTCAAAAAAGCAGTTTTTATATAAAAAAAACATACAATTTTTTTTCTAACTTTTTGGATTATGTCTTGAGGTGCAAGAGCGGTAAAGTTTTATAAAAACACACTTTTTGTAACTTTTTCAAAGAATTTTACGTGTCTCGATTATGCAATAAAAAGTTTCAAATAGGCGTTTTAATATGAATAGAAAGATAAAAACGTTATCCCAGCGGATGTTGGGAGGGGGAAGGGGGCGGAAGGTGGAGATTTGTTTGCGTGTGGTGACAAGCTCAGATCAGGTGTCAGTCGCTTTGCCGAGTTCAGTTGAGTTGGCGTCTATTGTGTAACAGATTAACGTAATATTTTGTTAGTTTGTGTGCTACTTTATTGTTGTGAGTTAAAATGTCTCAGTCTAAACAAGTGAAGACAAGACAAATTTCGGAATGTCCTATTTTTGGAAGATTTAGTGATTTGTGTGAAATTGTACTGCCTACTTACGAAGATGTAATGAAGTGCTACTGTTTTATTAGACATAACCTCAAAGTTGCATCAGGGAAAGATCCTACTGTAAGTGAAATATCTGAGACTTTAGTTCCAAAAAGAGAACAAATATGGTCAATAGCTTCTATTCCTGTTGTTACTAACCTTAGAATTTCACAAATGATAACAGTTTATCATGCTAAATATAGGAATTTATTAAGGTCTAAAAGTAGAAAAGGGTCAGATAAGTTTGACTCGAACCTCGCAAAATTTAGAGAAGAAGCTGAACGTTTATTTGATATTGCTGCCTGCAAGTGTCAAAACTTTGATACTTGTAGTTGTATAAAAGAAAAAAAAGTACCAGTTTTAGAACAAGAGTTTCTAAAAGATCAACGCTCTACCAGGAAAATGGTTATAGGTAATGTTGATATAGCTACCACAAGCGCTTTGAAGAAGAAAGAAGCAAGAAAAAGTAAAGAACTACAGAGAACAGTTAAGTTTAATCAAGAACGGACAAAAAATACTAGTGTATCAGAAACGGTTACTGACGACAATGACAGCGCTGAAGAGGCAAACCAACCAGGTCCTTCAAATATACAAGTAGAGATAAATCTACCAGGCCCTTCAAAACTGAAAAAAGAGAAAAAGATAAGCACTCAAATGCGTATTAAATTGCCATCTGTAGCTTCCATTTGTGACCGTACCGGAATATCAGATGGAGCTGCTGCAGCTATAGCTAGTGCTGCTTTACAGGACTTGGGTGTAATCACAGGGGAAGACAAAGTCAAAGTAATAGACAGGATGAAAATTAGATGAGCAAGATAAAAAAATCGAAGAGATCTCATTAATGACAGTCTTTATGATCAGATAACCGAAAATAGAGGATTGTTTTTTGATGGAAGAAGAGACAAAACAATTGTTCAAGAAAAGAAAGGAATTAAGTTGTACAAAAAAGTTATTTCAGAAGAGCACGTTTCACTAATAGAGGAACCAAACTCAAAGTTTTTAGGCCACGTAACACCTAAATCTGGAACTGGAAAAGACATAGCAGACAGTATACTGGAGTTTCTTGAAGATAGAGAACACAACGAACAACTTTTGAACTTTACTGCTATTGGGTGTGATGGAACCGTTGTAAACACTGGACATAATAATGGTGTGATTTCTTTGATGGAAAATGAAATAGGGAGACCTTTACAATGGTTAGTTTGTTTGTTCCATGGAAATGAGCTACCTTTGCGACATCTTTTTTGTCATTTAGATGGTAAAACGAAGGGACCTAATGAGTTTAAAGGCGAAATAGGTCAGCAGCTGGAAAACTGTGCTAATCTTCCTGTGGTTACTTTCTTGCCAATTGAAAATAACCTTCCTCTTTTGGAGAACATAAATGATTTAAGTACAGATCAGAAGTATTTATTGGATATGTGTATCGCTGTATCAAGTGGAAATTGCTCACTAGATTTATCTTTAAGAAACCCTGGAAAACTTGCTCACTCCAGGTGGCTTACATTAGCAAACCGTATACTTACATTGTATGTGGCAACTGAAAATCCAACTGAAAACCTTAAGACTGACTGAGTACATTGTGAAAGTGTATGCACCTGTGTGGTTTAACATTAAGTTAAAACCTTCATGTACTTATGGTTCCAAACATCTGTTTAAGCTTATCTCATATTCACGCTATCTCTCTGATGATTTCAAGAACGTTCTAGACCCGGTTATTTAAAGAAATGGGTACTTTGCTGCTGCAGAAAATCTCCTTTTGTCCATGCTATGTGATGAGCGCAAAAATGTACGAGAACTTGGTTTACGACGTGTTTTAAAAGCAAGAACGAAAGTAGAGGAGGAGTCAGGAAGTTTAAAGTTCCAAAGATAAACTTTGACGCAAAGGATTACATCGACATGATCTCATGGGCTGAAAATGACGTAACTGAACCCCCCTTGGTAAAACATGTTTCCATAGACTCTCTCAAAGACTTTATACGGAAGACATCTGAAGCTCAACCAAATAGTAAAGTGGACCCGCTTATCGACTTTCCCCGGCTTCCTTGTCACACGCAAGCAGTGGAAAGAGCTGTGAAACTGGTGACCAAATCGGCTCAAAATGTCTGTGGTTCAATCGCAAGAGAAGGATATATAAGAGCAAAAATTGACTCACGTGAGAACATGCCAAAATTTGATACAAAAAAAAAAAAAAAACAGTTTAATGTGTCAATGAAGTAGAAACAAACATTTTGCAGCTGTAACATTTGTAATTATTAAGGGTTTTTTAAATCATAAAAAATGAACTTTCAATGTCTTTAAAAGTGTATTATATTTTTTTACGTGCTCTAAT
Organism: Magicicada septendecula; assembly: GCA_034769895.1. Classification (NCBI taxonomy): domain Eukaryota; kingdom Metazoa; phylum Arthropoda; class Insecta; order Hemiptera; family Cicadidae; genus Magicicada; species Magicicada septendecula. The sequence goes on along the minus strand of CM068367.1, from coordinate 619,741,571 downwards.
AAAAAAAATATATAACTCATTTGACGAGCTTTTATTTCAACCTTATTTACTACTATTTGTAACAACCAAAATGTTCGCAAAAGTTTCAAAATTAGCAAAAATACAAACTTTTTGACATTAAAAAATATTTTTTTATTATTATTATATTTTGTAATTAATAATTTTTTCCAATTCTAATGCTTATATATGTATTTACAACTATCTTTTGTAACATTATATGTACGAGAAAACCATAAAAAATAATTTATCAAAGTTTATAATTTTTCAATTTTTTTATAACCTTTAAGCTCTTTGCGGCACCTCAAGATGTTGTAGTATAGCAACCAAATTTTGTTCTCCTTTTTGAACCTAAAAGGCAACTTTTCCCCTCTATTACAAAACTAAAAAAAAAAAAAAATTAAAAAAAGGCCATTTTTTGTTCCACGCTATTGTACAGTGTATGTACGCCGATTTCGGCCTCCGATGATGGTAACGTATTTGTGCGTTACTCATCAACCCATAACGCTATCTACAGTGGCACATGCCGCCACTGCAATAGCCTACCTATATCTAAACTTATGTCCTTCTACGTTTGCTGTCTCTACATTCCACAATTGATTTACACTTCTATTAACACCAAACAAACCCCCAAAATCACTCCTTAATCTTGTATAACAACAAGTTCTTTTTTATTTTTATTTAAAAAATTTTCACATAGACACTTCTGCAAGTTCCAGCTTTCCACTTCTCACCAATATCCTCTTTATGACAAGATAATAACTACAACAATGGATCATCCGACAAGTTTACATTAAAATAAAATAAATTTCGGTTTTCTGAAGGAAAACAATTCCTTGAAAAGTTAATTATTTAAGTTACAAAATTTTGGGTCGTTTTATTTCACAGTTTCTAAAACAAAACTACTGTGGTTCATGGAAAAATTCTACTACCATCAAAAAATTTTTTTTTAAGGTATATGAGTCTACATTACCTTTCCACGAAACTAGGGGTCCCTCTCCCCATTCTTGTACACAAAGAATTTCTGTCCCTCTCCCCGTTCTTGTACACAAAGAATTTCTACTAACACCTTTTTGTGGAGTAGGACCATCGTTGCTTTCACCCCTTTGCTGAGGCTACCGCCAACCATGGTCCGCCTCCAGATTGCCAAAATCCACGATCAGAGGTGGTGAATCTGTGATCGCCCGAAAATGGGGGAGAGTCCCTTCTGGAAACATAAAATCAAATTAAAATTTCATACATACATTAACATAAAACAAACATTATTTAATACTCCTACGATGACCAATACAACTTCAAGTTTGTAGCATTGTGTGTCCCTACTATCTCACTTGTCTCTCTGTTCTGTAATACATATGAATTCTTCATCTTAACTTCTATTACCTCATAAGGTCCTTCATAGAGTACGAAGAACTTCTTGATTTCTTTCTCCTGAGCACTCGACAACTCGTGTCTCCTCACCAATACCAACTGTCCTACTTCATACGTGTCTATGCTTTCGTCGTTCGCCCTTGCTTAATAAATTCTCATTAGCCAACCTGTTTTAATACTCACATCCGTTTTCTTGCTCTCAGGTGGGTAGTCAAATAACTGTTCTAAAATCCTCGGGGGGGGGGGGGGGGGGCATGTTCCCTTAATTAATTCGTGAGGTGTGTATCCTGTGGACTCGTGGGTGGTACTGTTCAGCCAATTTTCTACCCTTCTTACGTATAATGGCCACTCGCTGTGTTTTGCGTGACAATAGGCTCTAAAAATCCTGCCTATCTCTCTCACGACATGCTCCGCCTGGTTTGACTGAGGATGGTAAACAGCCGTGTGCTTCGGGATGATTCCTTCCCATCCTAGGGTCTGGCGCCATTTCCCACTGATGAACTGTGGCCCATGGTCCGATACAATTACCTTTGGCTTACCCACGTGGATCATGTAGTCCTTTGTCACCTTCTCACTCAACACCTGACTGGTAGCTCTCTTCACACTATATAATTTCACATATATAGAAAAAGTGTCTAACATTACAAAAATATACATAACTCCGCCTCTACCCTTCGGCAATGGTCCATACAAATCTACCGCAACTAAATCAAATGGCCTTTCTACTTTTATAAAATTCATCTCCCCTTCAACCCTATAGTTCACTACCTTAGACTTCTGACACAAATCACAACCCCTTAACGACTTTCTAACCCGCCTTTCCATATTCTTAAAAATACATGACTCTTTCAAAACATTAACACACTTTTTCACCCCAAAATGACCATATCTCAAATGACAATCCCAAATGATCTTATCAGCTAACCCATCTGGCACAACTAACCTCCAATCACGCTCACCCCCTTCTACTTTCTTGAATAGCAACCCTTTATAAATTTGGAAATGTTGATTATACGCTGACCCAGTTAATTCAGTTTCTAAACTATCTATGATCTTACCTGACTTACCATCTGCTCTTTGCATGGTTTTAATGTCTTTTAGCTCTTCCCCAAAAATTCTATCCTCCCGGCTAATCTGAAAAACTCAATCTCCATTAAATCCCTACCAGTTTTATTGTTCAACAAGTCTACCCTGGAAAGAGTGTCAGGTATTTTATTGTCTGTTCCCTTGATGTACTCCCATGCAAAATTGTATTCCTGTAAAACAAGTACCCACCTGGTTAGACGGCTGTGAGCAAGCTTACACGTATTCAAGAAGGATAACGCCTTGTGGTCTATGCGGATCACCGTTTTGTTTCCCAGGATGTAGGTTCTGAACTTCCCCACGGCGAACACAATACTTAAAAGTTCCTTTTCGGTGGTCGTATAATTTTTCTCAGCAGACAGCAACGATCTACTTGCGAATGCGATGGTCAGATGTTCTCTCTCACTGTCTTCCTTGTAAAGCTCCGCCCCTAACGCTACGTTGCTCGCATCCGTCTGTAAGTAAAATGTCTTATTAAAATCAAGGTGATTCATCATTATCATGTGGCTAAATTTCCTCTTAATTTCGTTGAAAGCATCACGTTCTACTTCTCCCCACCTCCACTGCTTATTTTTCTGGAGTACTGCACTTAGTTTAGCTGTTGTATGCGCATAGTTTTTCTGAAACTTACGATAAAAATTACACAGTCCTAGAAAGCTCTGTAATTGTTTTATATTCTTCAGCTCAGGGAAGCACATAATGGAGTCAACCTTGTCTGGATTTGCGGAGATTCCCTCTTGTGTAATAATGAACCCTAAAAAATTGATTTGAATTTGTAAAAATTTTGATTTGTCCCAATTGACGGTGAGTCCTCCTTCTTCTAATTTAGCTAAAACATATTCCAAATGCTCCAAGTGTTCCTGAAAAGTTCTCGAAGCAATTAAGATATCGTCTACATACACTGTTAAAAAGTCTAAGTCCTTTGGTTTTAAAATCTGGTCTAAACATTTAATAAAGCTAGCTACACTGGTATTCAACCCAAATGGTAAGCGTCGAAACTGGTAATTCTTACCATTAAACAAGAACGCTGTATATTTTCTATTTACTTCTGCCAACGGTACCTGCCAATACCCTGCTGTTAAATCGAGCGACGTCATGTATCGCACCCCACTAAACTTCTGAAATATCTCATTTATAGACTCTGGTGATTCACGGTCTGGTATTATTATCTGGTTAATCCTCCTCGCATCTAAACATAATCTCACCCTACCATCCTTCTTTATGACAACAACTAATGGATTTGAGTAATATGACACTGACCATTCTATAATGCCTCCCTCCATCATTCTGTCTAACTCCTCTTGCACCACTCGTCTTTTGGAATAAGGCACTGGATAACTCCGCTGCATGAAAGGTGTGTGTTCCCGTACCTGCAATACACATTCATAACCCTTTGCCCTTCCTGGAATCTCAGCAAACACTCCTCGAAACTGCTCAATCACCTGCCACAACAACGCACGTTGGTAAGGAGTTTACCACCTCACCTCCACTACAAAATTCATCCGCCCTTATCTTCCACATTTCTTCACTAATATTACCCCTTTCTCTTTCAAAACTCTCAATATACTCTCCCTCTCTACATGAATTTACTCTAGCTTCTGTGTCACTCTCGCCTACCCGTTTTTGTAATATTTTTACACCAGTTACTCTAATCTTATCTAACACCTGTTCAAAATTAACCCTGATCGACCGATCACCCCCTTCTAACTCTACTACTTTCTCTTTAAAATTTATGACAGCTTTGTTTCTTTGTAGAAAATCATTACCTAAAATTATGTCTAGACTTAGCCCTTTTACCACTAAAAATGTGTTTTCAAACTCTGCATTATTTATCAGGAAACTTAAATGTATTTGTTTGGTTACTCTCTTACTACGTACTCCTGTAACTCCCACTACTGTAACCCCTGCTACTGGTAAAATCGGAATATTTTTATTAGTCCCTTAATTCTCCCAAAATGTTCTCAGCAATTACAGAAATCTCACTACCTGTATCTATGAGTGTTCTTGTTCTATAACTCTTACCTGCTATGGTTACCTGTACTTCGGTTAATCCAGTTCTCATCTCGATTGTTGTATTGTTCTCCTCTTCCAATAAATCTGTAACTATGTCCATTTTAATGACATTACTTTGGAAATCCTCCATCGGTTGGACCTCATTCGCTTCCCTGGACAGTGGTCTGGTCCGTGCTACCACTGTCTTCTCTAGTTTTCCGTCTGGTTTCTGTTATTATTGGTGTTTGGTCCCTGGTGACCCCTTGGTGGTCCATGGTTATTACCGGCTGTTCCCCTGTTGCCTGGCATTCCTCTCTGTTGTTGGACATACTGTGTTGGTCCTTCTCTCCTCCTTTGATCGTCTCTCGCCAGGCTGCATTTGAAAGATTTCTGCTGGCTGGCATAATTCTCACACCTACACCTGGAACATCTCCAATCCCCTGAGTTACTAAAATTATTTATGTGTATTTCCATGCCCGTTGGGATTAATTCTATGGTTATTATGTTCATACGAATTGTTATTATTATTATTCTGTTGTTGGGGTCGCCAACCACTTCTCGGTCTCGAATACTTTGCAATATGTCTAAAATTCTCTCCAACTCATTCATATTATTTATTTCCTTGGTCACTAAAGTTATCTGAACTTCCCTCGGCAGATGTTTGCTTACGTGTCTTATAAAAGTTTTAAAAGGTATTGGTGGCTCTAAATACTTGGCCTCATTGTATAATTTAGTGACGTATATCGTGATATTATTATTTAGGTGACCTATAAAATTACCGGTTCCCATTATCCGACTCCTTAATATCTCTTGTTCGTCTTCCGCCCAATATTTCCCTTTAAATGCTCTTTCAAATGTCTCGTAACAATCCCATTCTAAACGATGTGCTTCCGCCCATATAATGGAACTTCCTTTAAAACATTTTACTATTTTCATTAACTGTACTTCCCAACTGCTAATGCTGAAACGGTTGTATTCTCAGGTTTGATTTATAAATCTCATCGGGTGTATTGCCCTCTTCTCGTAACTAAAAGTCTCTAATGCGATCTCATTGTGTAAGTCTCGGGTTATTATTACTCTTTCGGTTACCCCGGTCAATTTTTTGTTAATCTCCCCCCGTAATTCATCTTTCACACTGCTTAAATTATCTTCAATTGAAGTACATTTATCATATATATCATTATTAGTTTGTATACTGAACTCATCTATTTCTCTAATCTTACTTTGTATGATACTTATTTTATGGTTGGTATTAATTTCATGCTCTGAAATGGCTTTATCTATTGTTTCTATATTCTTTGTTATATTTGTTACATCACACATTTCTCTAACTGATATTGTAAAATATCTGTTTTAATATCTACTGCTTGTTAATTTCAAATTTTGTTTTAATCTCTATTTGCTTATCTACTACAGCTAAACATTTATTCTCTATCTCTTTACCTTGTGTTACAATTTGGTTCTGAACTTTTTCATTTACTGTTTCATTTACTTTACTGATTTTGTCATCTAAACTGTTTATTTGAGTATCACATTTCTCACCGACTACTTCTATAATCTGTTCTTGAATATTTTCATAACGTGTCTGAATTTCATTCATTTGTTTATTAAACTGACAATTTTGTTGTATAATCTCCCCTCTCACTTCATCAAATTTGGCATTTATTTTAGTGTCACTAATGTCAAATCTGTCATTGATTTTATCATATTTAACATTGGAATCGCTTTGTTGTTCATCAAACTTACTATTCATGCTACACATCATGCTATATAGACGTGTTAACATCTCATCTGTATCAGATTTTTTATTTTCATAACGAGTTGAGATGGGTGTTTCTTGTACTCTGTTTAACTCTACAGATTCGGTGGTACTACACTCGATCTGGCTTGTTGGCGTTGAACAAACTCCCATTTCCCTCGTAAATTTTAATTTTTTTTCTTTTCAGAATCTGTGTATCTAACATACAATCAAACACAACATAACCTAATTACTTACGTATTACGTTACACATTAATCCAATACCCATTCTGTCTCTGTCTGCAGGCTTATTTATATAAATATTTATTTATATAAAGTCCCTTGTTCGGGCAGCCATTTGCTAACTAATTTACTATGAGATATTATTTTTATAGTGACTTACCTTCAAAATCTTGTTACACTCATATTTGGTTTATGTTCGGATTCACCACCATAATTTAATTTTAAACACTTTTGGAAATACAAATAAAATAAAACAAAATGGATGCTCGTTTCTTTACCAAGCACAAAAAACAAAATGGCCGCGAATCACTTTCGCTGCATGAGCATTACATGTGCCTCAATTACATAATATATATTTATGTTTACGTTACTATAAAATGGTTTTAAAATCTACTGCAGTTTGCTCTTTCTCATAGTTACGTTTTCTGTTTCACGTAACCTAAACCAATGCTTCGTGATTTTGTTCTACGCAAAAAAGCGGTATACACGCATCCATTCTCTCTCACACACACACACACACACACACACACACACACACACACACACACACACACACACACACACACACACACACACACACAACTGAAAATCGTACATTTTTTGTTTAATTTGAGCTCAAAATTTATAGAGTATTGAATTTAAATCTTGACGTTTTCTACTTCCCTGAATTTAGATGATAGCCGGTTTAGTCAGACGTCCCTCATTGTTCCAACGGTGATTGCCGAATTATTGAAAGTCTTTCTGTTTCTGCTGTTTCCACTGATTTTACTTTACATTTTAAACTGTTATTTTCAAATGGTTTCACTTTTACACCTTAATTACATTTTGACCAAATTCTATATGTTTGCTGGCAATTGCTGGCCAGCAAGTTAATTAGCGTGCAGCTCGCACAAGTACTGCTAGGTAACTGGGCAGACAACATGGCGTATTTTCCACTAGTGGAAAGGGTAATACGTCACCGAATCTATTGTTCTCTGGAGATGACGGCTTTGTGTTACATCGCAATGATTAAGTTTTTATAATTTTTTATGACGTTTTTAGGAGTGTCTGATTGTTGCTGCATCTGAGTTGCTGACGATCGGCACCTACGCCAGTGACCTTGACGCCAACTTGTCGTTACATATTGCGTTGTAGTATTAGGGAAATTTTACCCTCACATGTTTGATTACATTTGATTTACAATAAACTTATATTTCATGTACCTAAATTCCTTTACGGACCTAATGTACTGTGTTTGTTTCAGTGTGTATGCATCGTGAATATCTGTTTTGTTGAGTTTACAATTTATTTTTTTTATATGTAGTGTTATAGACTAAGAGGTGTGTAATCATTTACTTACTAAGTATTTAATAATAAACATTTTTGAATGTCGCCCTTTAAGTGTGTTAAGCATACTATTTAATTGGTTTAAAGAAGCAAAATGAATACAGTTAGTACCAGTTCTACCACAGTATTTGATAAGAACTCTGACAACTTTGATTCACTAGAATGTTTGTTAAAATACAAAATCAGTATGTTTACCTTTGGAGCAGAAGGTTCTGCTAAAGTCAAAAATATCTCAGCCACCTTTATATTTGTCGCAGAAGGATGAAAAGTTGTCATAAAATTTCAGAAAGTCTGGTATAGTTAATATAGGTGGTTCTCTGGTTGTAAGCAACAAAACTCTATACAGCTATTGTTGTTTGATCTTTAATGGAGAGGAACCATGGAGCAAAGCCGGAGTAGGCACTATAAAAAATTTTGAGATGGTTCACATGCTAGGACATAACAGAATAGAACATTGTTTTTCTGGATCATCTAGAATTCAAGTACAGCACAATGAAAATGTGGCACGAAATCGAAGGATAGTGTAACGGGGCAAAAAGGGGGAAATATTTTTAATTATTTTAAAAACAGTCAGGGTACTGTTCCGTGGCCATCAGAAAATACGCATCGAGAATTGGGAACAAACAAATTACAGTGAACAGACTGTATAGTAAAAAAAAAAATTGTATTTTGCTTGAAGTACAAATTGTGTTTTGATGTTCAGTATATATTGTTGATTATGTGTATTGCGCTTGTATTAATTGGTGTATATTGTGTTGTAGACAAAGGTAGTGATAAGGGAATTATTATAAAGGATTTAATAAGGTGTTCATTTATTTTGTTTTTTATGATTGTTAGCAGCTAGTTAAGAAGTGTTGTAAATTCATGTAAAGATTTGGAAATTTTGAGAGTAAATAGCAAGAGCTGATCAAATTAATGGTAATATGAATCTTTGATATTGGACTTAGATTAATTTCTCTAGGTGAACAAATTTAAATGATTTAATCTGATTTGTTTGATTTATTTTGAGTTGAAACAGTAACGTCAAACCGATAAAATATTGAGAGAAGTAATTCAAGTTAAGCTATAAAATATTTATGAATTTAAGATCAACAAAGTAGTATATAGATATTATATTCAATAAAATCATGAGTATGTGTATGCACCCAGTACTTGCTAAAGGCAACCCAGTATGCATGTAAGGGGGAACATATCGGTTGAGGATCTGGTATGGTATAAGGCCAGTTGTTGATTTTTTTTTATGGAATGATTTGAGGTTAGGTGGTACTGTAGTGTGTACCTATCCGATTTTATGGTGTTGGGATCTTGAACAGAGAAGTCCAGTAATGTCGTTCAGGTGCAGCCATAGTCGCCGAGCTAGGGGGGTAGTTTACCCATGATGTGTTGAGAATTAAGGGGGGGTTGTTGGCACCATATCCTCACCGATCCTCTTGGGGTTTAGCAATGAGAGTTTTTCTGTTTCGGCAGAAAACCTCTCATTGGGGGGGGGTATTGTACGGGGCAAAAAGGGGGGAAATAAATTTTAATTATTTTAAAACCAGTCAGGGTACTATTCCGTGACCATCAGAAAATACGCATTGAGAATTGGGAACAAACAAATTACAGTGAACAGACTGTATAGTCAAACCGCGGCGTTATAATACAGGAATGCACTTATCAACGAGGGGTGCGCACTCACAGCCACACGCGCCCACAGGCGGCGAACTTTCCCTTGCTTGAGTCACGTTTTAAGAAATTCTTTCGCAGTGTGCGCGCAAAACCTGCGTCAGTCGACTAAGAAACTTTTTCCCGGCCGGGTGAACACACAGGCTTCTGAGCCTAAAACCTATTAAAAAATGTTTAAAATATGATCTAGAATGTGACAAAGTACAAAGTATAAAAACAGTTATAATTCAGTGACATCAAAATTAAACCAGCAGAAACTTTTTCGGACTAAAACATACGGAGTGTGACACGTGATTGGAGGAGACGCCGACGGCCAAGTAACGATATCATAAACCAATAATTATAAAATGTTAAGAAAGCGCTTAAAATTAAAAAAGGGAATTTAAATCACATATGAGCGCGAGTGTGGGCAATGCTGGGTCGCCTTTATTATAGATTAAGTTAATTATGTTAAGACCATTATATTTATGTGCAGTAGAAAGTAATTCCAGAGTGAATATTAGACTTTGATAGTATGTGTTATATGTGTATTTGACTTAAATATTGTTTGGAGTATAACTCCGAGAAAAAAAAAACAATCCAAAAGTAATAAAGAATATTTGAATTAGTTATCAGAATAAGTAAATTAATATGTTTTGTTTATATTTTTTGGAAAGTAATTAAAAAGATCAATGATAGTTTTGAGGAGAAATAAATGAAAAGCCAGTAAAATTTAAAAGAATTGTTGAATAAAAAAAATAACTATCTAATGCCGAAATTGAGAGTGTAATTTATTAAAGAACAGTTAACCCTAAATCACTTATAGGTACGAGTTCACGTGAAGACTGGCCCGATGCAGGTAAGGCAATTGTGACTTTGTGTATATTATTTAAATATATTAATTAATTAAAAAGATGTAGACTTTCAATAGCGCGACCGAACAGGCACGGTCTGTACAAATTAAATGTTGTACAGACCATGTGTACTCGAAAATAAGTGATTTGGAGGTTAAGTGGTATACGTACTAATTACGTATAAACGTATAATTTAGAATTAAGGGATACTTATGTTATACTATACTAAATACAGTTAAGAATACATTTATTAATACCTCATAAATAAACTAAAGATGGATAATAATAAAAGTAAAGCCAGTATGAGTGATGTAACTGTCACGGGGGAGATAGAAATTCAGTCAGACCCGAATGGGGTCAAAGAAAATATTTTATGCGAAGTAGATGATGTAAACGATTCAGGAATGGAGACAACTCCAAGCCTGATAGACGAATCTGTAATAATGAGTGAAGCAAAAGCAGAATCTACTCCTGTAATAAGTAAAGCACAAGAATTATCACTGGACGATATATATAATTTCATGAGAACAATGTCTGATAACTTGAGTAGTAATATCAATGTAAAATTTGACGTGCAAAATAGTAATTTTAATGCCAAATTTGATGAGGTAAACATTAAAATGAATGAACAAAATAATAAATTTGACGCTAGATTTGATGAACAGAATGTAAAATTCCATGAGTTAAAAAGCGAAATACATGAACAAAAATTAAAATGTGAAGGGAATTTCAATGAATTAAAAATGCAAAATAATGAATTAAAAAACGACATTCATGAAATTAATAAGCGTTGTGAAAGAACAAATGAGATATTTGCCAGTAAATTTAACGAATTAGAACAGAGTATTGAGAGAATGGGAGAGTGGCGAACAGATAGAGGTAAGTGCAAAATAAATGAAAATAATGGAGATATATGCATTAACAGTAATGGTGTTCATTTAAATGCAAAACAGGTGGCGGTAGACAAGGTGAGTAATAACGATAATTATAATAATGAGCTAACAAGTAATAACAGTGGTATAATTAAAAACGTGGTGTTAGAGAATAAGGTTGTGAGCAGAGAAAGTGTTGATGAAATGGGGAGTGTGTGTGAAGAGAGGTTAGGTGGGCAAAGGGCAAATTTTCCCCAAGTATATAGTGAAACAGGGTTCCTCCGGTAGTTGTGTGGGAGACATGGTGTCTCAAAATAGTCCCTTAATTTTTTGTGGTGTTCTTGGAAGTGCCAAGACGTATAATAAGTTTGTGGTGCCCTTTGCGTGGTATGAAATAGATCAGTGGGGTTGTGAGAGGTATTGTGATGAGAGAGAAAGAAAGAGAGATAGAGATTTTTGAGATTAATAGAGGTTATGAAATGTTAGTGCAGAGTTTAGATATTGAGAGAGGAGAGAAAATTGACTTACCTTGTGAAATAGAGATGGATGATTATTTTGATGATACGGCTGTAAATGATGAAAACTTACCTGATGTTGTGATGGATATAGTGGAGGAATATGCTGATAGAATGTACCTTATGTTAAACAATAATACTGACGGAGACAGAACTAAAATCACCAATGTAGACGGGCTTTATGAAATAATGGGAGACAAAAATGTAGTTAATTACTGTGTCAATATAATTAACGAAAGTAGTCATTACAATAATAATTATAATGTAATGTAGGTAGATAAAAATGACTTATGTTATAAATACGTAAGGTTAATATACTGTCACCGGACAAAAGGCTTGCCGCATGACAAATGGCGCCAATCATACACTCTAGTGTTTTTGGTGACCCTAAAAAGGACCTTGTGGCGAGAATGCTGATGTTGGTTGTGCCGCACTGAGATGTTTGGCGGCTGCACCCGCTGTTCGTGGCGTACTGCAGTCCTCCTCTTCTTCCGGCACCGGTTGTAGAGTCGGCTGCCGGCCCAGCGAAATCCATCGCTGGCGCGGAACTGGAGGGCGAAGACGCAAGAACGCCGGTTCTATTCTTCGGCCGATCCTTCCGGCTGACTCCGCGCCTATGTCGTCCGAGAGAGGAGAGGAGATGAAGTGCGTCCGATGGCGTGGCGATGAAGAGTGCGCAAAAATTTCTGCCGGCCCGGGTTTTATGCACTAACCGGGATCGCTTGTTGGCTCGCTCCGAGCACGTTGTTGGATTGGCTCGCTGTGTCCACCGCTGGTACCGGAGAGCAGATGTTCGCATACCGCTGCCGTCACAACTCCACCGGGTCTTGAATGCTCTCTGGTACCCAGCCTACTGCTCTTCTCCAGATGTTGTGGAGGTGTCTGTTGGGCGCCATGTTGAATGGTGTGCCGGCTGGTAGCTCGCTGGCGTGGCTGGATCTTGCATCCGTAAGATGATCGTCGCCCCACGTTGGGTGCCACTTGTCACCAGACAAAAGGCTTGCCGCATGACAAATGGCGCCACTCGTACACTCTAGTGTTTTTGGTGGCCCTAAAAAGGACCTTGTGGTGAGAATGCTGATGTTGGTTGTGCCGTGCTGAGATGTTCGGCAGCTGCGCCCGCTGTTCGTGGCGTACTGCAGTCCTCCTCTTCTTCCGGCACCGGTTGTAGAGTCGGCTGCCGGCCCAGCAAAATCCATCACTGGCGCGGAACTGGAGGGCGAAGACGCAAGAACGCCGGTTCTATTCTTCGGCCGTTCCTTCCGGCTGACTCCGCGCCGATGTCGTCCGAGAGAGGAGAGGAGATGAAGTGCGTCCGATGGCATGGCGATGAAGAGTGCGCAAAAATTTCTGCCGGCCCGGGTTTTATGCACTAACTGGGATCGCTGGTTGGCTCGCTCTGAGCACGTTGTTGGATTGGCTCGCTGTGTCCACCGCTGGTACCGGAGAGCAGATGTTCGCATACCGCTGCCGTCACAATACGATAATGGAGGTTAAATAAAAAAATCAGTGGATGGACATTTTAAATATTTTAGTTTATGGTTATGACCTTGCTAACTTATGAAATGAGGTGTGTTAAACAGAAAAATAATGACAAGAATTTGTAAATAAATTTATAGTGAAATTAATTGTGTCTATGTTGTAAAGTGTGCTTTATGTAAACAATGTGTGTGTGTAGTAGAAATTGGTTTAATAATAATAATAATAATATTTTGGCAGACTAAATAAATAAAGAGAGTTTGTAATAAATGAACTATAATTATTTTGGAGTAAAGTAATTAAAATAACTTGTGTTTTATAAATTCCAGAGTGAATATTAGACTTTGATAGTATGTGTTATATGTGTATTTGACTTAAATATTGTTTGGAGTATAACTCCGAGAAAAAAAAAAAACAATCCAAAAGTAATAAAGAATATTTGAATTAGTTATCAGAATAAGTAAATTAATATGTTTTGTTTATATTTTTTGGAAAGTAATTAAAAAGATCAATGATAGTTTTGAGGAGAAATAAATGAAAAGCCAGTAAAATTTAAAAGAATTGTTGAATAAAAAATAACTATCTAATGCTGAAATTGAGAGTGTAATTTATTAAAGAACACTTAACCCTAAATAACTTATAGGTACGAGTTCACGTGAAGACTCTGGCCCGATGCAGGTAAGGCAATTGTGACTTTGTGTATATTATTTAAATATATTAATTAATTAAAAAGATGTAGACTTTCAATAGTAGGCTGTTGTTTGTTATTTAGGGAGGCAAGAGTTAGATTTTAGAGGCATAAGGAAAATGAGCAGTCTCTTAACAAGGGCAATTATATAGAAACTTACTGGTAATGGAGTCTTTCATGAAGGAACAAGCATACAAAAACCAGCAATGTATTTAAAGGCACATCTTCCAAAATCCAGAATGATTTAATCGAGTCTGGTTCCATTGCTATTAATGAAACAATTTGTGATGAAATAAACCAGGCTGATTTTGTTTCCAATCAAACTGACGAAACAACTGATGTATCTGTTAAAGCACAACTGAGTACAATTGTACAATATGTTCATGGTTTGAAAATTTAAGAACAATTTTTAAGCTTTTCTGATGTTTCTTCCAACAATAGCCAGATGTTTGGCTAAGAAAATGTCAGTTTTAAAAGAATATAACACTGAAAATAAATTAGCAAAAATTTATTCACTGAATAGAAAATGTCTAAGTCTCTTCTCCTCCAAACAATACTCAAGAACACAAAATACTGTAAGTTTAGTGCCACACCCACGTAACCACAAACATTTATTGTATGAATCTTTTTTAAATTTACGATTAAATATTCTGTTACCTGATTTTACACTTTGATTAAAATTTGTAAGGTCTGGTGTAGGCCTACCTACTCTCTTAATTTGTTCCACAATAGGACCTAAACCGAACACTGTTTTTGTTAAGTTTTTCGACACTTCATTGCAGTTAAATATAATTGGGGCAAAGCGAAGCGAAGCCCCTCTATCCGCCACTTTGCAATTTTTTTTGAACGCATGCTCCTCCGAAATTACTCATCCAATCTCCACCAAACTTTACATGTACATTCTGTACATATTCAGGGGTGCATATTTTCATTTTTGTGAAGATTGGTCGATTCTAAGTTAAATAATCATTTAATTTCGCTAAATTAAAACCCTTTAAAACGATAGTGTATTAAGACCGAAACTACTTATCTAATCTCCACCAAACTTTATATGTACATTCTGTACATATTCCGGGGTACACATTTTAATTTTTGGAAACATTGGTCGAGCCAAAGTTAAATAATAATCGTTTAATTCCGCTAAATTAAAACCGTTTGAAACTTACATCAACGGCGCCGAATCGGTCCGACGGTGAACGAGTGTACCCGAACGCACTCACATGATTACACATTGAGACGTGGTGTATCGACTGCAACAATGCTGTAATTATTTCTTTGAGTGCGTTTTGCTTTTCGCTTTTGTGTAACCCAGAATGTGTTGAAATAATTAATCATGCCTAAAAGACGCCGAAGTGGAAGTATTCATAGTCGTCAGACTTATCGTCAACAACAAAATAGTGGTTCACGAAATCAAAACAGTCATGTGTTGTCTAATGTTGATCAGGTTAGTTCAGATAACTCTCAGTTTCGCAATCTACAAATTCAGTTTGAACAAGAGTTACAGAATTTAAATTGTTTTGAATGTAACAACTGTGGTAGGACTGTAATTCAAAGTAAAAATTTTGATGCGTGTAAACAATGTAAAAAACATCCTCATAAATTTACGGCAGTAAATAAGATGGATCCAAGAATGGTACCGATTGAACTTCAAGGACTTACTTACGTTGAGCAGTTACTTATAGCTAAAGTGCAACCAGTAATACGTGTATACAGGATCAAATCACGTGGTTTGCCCGGTCAGTTTGCATATAAAGGAAATATAATCAATGTTGGACAGAATATTGATGAAATAATTCGTTGTTTACCTCGAATAACATCTACATTGAGTACAATCGTTGTGAGGTGAGAGGGTGTGAATGGACATCGTGATTTCCATGTTAGGCGAAATAAAATAATTACTGCTCTAACTTTTTTGAAAACCAACAATCCTTACTATGCAGATATATCAATTGATGTCGATCGTATTTCTCAGCTTCCCATAGAGGGTAGTATTTTAGATCAAATACCAACGGTAGAAATACCAGAGTTGGATGATAACTCAAAGGAAAGTAATGATGTTTATGAAAGTGTCATACCCAATGATATTAAATTACAAGAAGTTGACCGCATCCGATCTGATGTAAATGTCATACATTGGCCAAAAGGTACTAACATTATCAACGAATTTACATGTGAAGGATATATAACTATGGCTTTTCCAGCATTATTTCCTTATGGTTCTGCGGAATTGAATGATAATACTCGTCCTAATAACATGAATATAACACCATTAGAATATTTCCAATTTTTAATGGAATACAAAGATCGCCGTTTTGCTCGAGATCCACGGTTCCGATTTTTTGTACTAAATACTGTTCAACGACACGATGCAATCAAACGAGGAGGAATATTTGCTAAAAAATCTGATTTTTATGGTAATATTCAACAATTACCTGATGCAATGTCACACAATCCAAAAATAGTAAAAGGTTTATATTATTGGTGCTCTAAAATACGAGGTTCTAATTCTTATTGGTTCCAAAGGAGAGGTGAATTAGAGTCGATGATAAGCCAGCTCGATATACTACCGACAGCTTTCTTAACATTGAGTGCTGCTGACCTTTGGTGGCCTGACTTAGCACGTCTTCTAGGCTGTAATTTAGAGGAAGAGGATTTATTGAATGAATCTCAAATTGTACAACAACGACAAAAACTCATAAATGAAAATCCATTATTTGTTGAAAATTACTTCACGTTTCGAGCTGTTACTTTCATTGAAAAAGTGGTACGCAAACGATACAAAGTTCTCGATTATTGGTTTCGGTTCGAATTTCAGCATCGTGGTTCATGCCATTTACACGGTCTTATTTGGATATCTGGTGCTCCGGATCCTAGAACTTTTGATGCTGCTTCTCAGCAACAGTTGCTTGAAGCAACAACGTACTACGATAAGTTAGTAAGTGCGTTCAACCCATTGCCATCCATTCCACCAGCAACAATACACCCTTCACGTATTAGATCAAGTGATGTTGTAATTGACGATGACCGATCTATTTCTGAATTATTGAATCATTCCAACGACATACACAGTGCTCAAAAGGTTACTGTCTAAAACCGAATGGTCGCGAATTTATCTGTCGCTTTAAATTCCCTAAAGCAATTCAAGAAGTATCGACTTTACTGAAAGATAGTAAAGGAAATTGGGTGTACACTCCTGTGAGAAATGACGAGAAACTCAATCTATTCAACTCTTTTATTGCTCAAACATGGAGAGCTAATACCGATTTCCAGATAATCACGTCATTATATGCTGTAATTGAATACATATCGAAGTATGCCTCAAAATCAGAACCTACTTCTAAAAATTTGTTAGAAATGTTTGAAGAAATCGTTAAATCACGAAATTCTGATGATCAGGCTCGCCCGGCGTACACCAGTTTAATGATGAAAATAATTGGCGAAAGAGACATTGGAGCTTGTGAAACCTGTCATATACTTATGAGTATTCCATTATTCCATTGCACAAGGAGTTTTCAGACACTTGTGATTAAACTTGAAAATTATGTTGCTATTCCGGAAACTGAAGACGATGGTACTGCCTTATCATTTATTGAATTCTACAATCAGAGACCACTAAATATGGAAGATATGACTTTGTTAGAATTTGCTAAAAGATATTCTAAAGGAAGTAGAAATAGACTGGTTATTTGCAGAAAACATAAAATAGTACAAGTCTATACTAAGATTGATAAAAACTTGAATCAATCAAGCTTCGAATTATTTTGTAAACAACAGCTAATGTTACACAAACCCTGGCGGTGTGAACAAAATTTGAAAAATAAGGATGAAACCTGGAAAAGTGCATATCAACGAAGTAACATTGTGGAACCTCAGCAGATTAATATGTCTTTACAGCCAGTGGAAGACGAAGATGAATTTGAAAATAAAGATAATAAAATTATATTTAACGAGAGAGACTGGATGGCAATTGCTGCAGTTATGCCTAGTGACCTACCAGCCTATGTTACTCTTGGTAATCGTGACATCGATATACTTCATGACTGGAACGAAGCTCATCATAGTTATCCAGATATAAAAGATAACACTGATTTCATTGAGAACAGTAGAGAAACGATTGTAAATCAACGACAATTCTTTGAACCTTTGAATATCAACTTCAATGAACAACAAAATGCCATTTTGTCTTTTTTGGATCAACAGCTAATGGATTACGATAATTGTTTACATAAGTTTGCAATAGTCCAAGGTAAGGCTGGAACAGGAAAGAGTTGGTTCATCGAATAAAATCTCATTTCCAATGCAATGCTACTCTTTTGATGGCTCCGACAGGTGTTGCAGCGAATAATATTAATGGACAGACCCTCCATTCAGCTCTTAGAATACCTCCTTCGAGAAACGCTCTACCACAATTAAACAGTGATACTAAAATTTCTTTTGAAGATGAATTCAAAGACATTATATTTGTTATTATAGATGAAGCCAGTATGCTTGGGTTGAACTTATTTTTCAAAGTTGATCAAAGACTCAGAGACGCTAAACCACAATTAGCCAACCTGCCGTTCGGAGGTCTTTGCATTTATTTAGTGGGCGATTGGTCACAACTTCCTCGAGTATGTGATTATAGCCTTTACACTATTGGAAAAAAGCTAAAACTATTCAGTCAAGTTTATTATATTTACAGTTCAAAAAGGTATTTTTTTTAACACAAATAATGAGACAAATGGGAGATGAACAACGATCTTTCCGAGAAAGTCTTAATAGGATTTCGAATGGAAGTATTACTGAGCTTGATCATCAACTGTTATCTTCTCGATTTGTTGTCAATAATATTGGGGATAAGTCTTTTGAAAATGCAGTGTGCATAATAGCAAAAAATACTGATATTGATAAATTTAATTACGAAAAGTTACAAAAAAATGAACAACCGATCGCCTTGATTAAAGCTATACATAACTGCTCAGAAGCCCTTGCTGCATCTTCTGATGAAGCTCAAGGATTGTCTGCTGAATTACGTCTATGTAAAGGAGCCAGAATTATTTTAAGACGAAATCTTTGGGTGGCCAAGGGTCTCGCGAATGGATCAGTTGGCACAATTACTGATATAGTTTATGATCCTTCTATTGAATACGAGGCTTATAGTGAACGTATGCCATTATGCATTCTCGTTCAATTTGAAAAATATACTGGTCCGACTATTTATGGAAGCTCAGTCCCTATTGTGGCTATTACGTCTTCGTTTAAACGGCGTGGAATCAGTTGTACATGTAAGCAGTTTCCTGTTATGCTTGGATACGCGATCAGTATTCACAGATCTCAAGGAATAACACTGGATAAAGCAATTGTCGACATTGGTGATAACGAGTTCCAAGTTGGTCTAACTTATGTCGCATTATCGAGAGTAAAAACATTGAGTGGATTGCTGTTGAAACCATCATTTAACTTCGATCGTTTGAAAAAAATTAACAGTAGTCATTCGATGAATGCACGTCGAAATGAATTACAGAGACTGTGGAATATATGTAATACAAAATAGATGCTACTTATAAAAAATATATGTCATCTTAACAAGATGCTACTTCCATTTACTGCATATTGTTATTATATTAAATATATTATTATTGTATATTATATTCAAAAGTTATTGTTATTATTGTATACTATGTTCAAATGTCTTACTTTTTTTGTTACATGCTATATGTAAATACTTTGTTAGAAAATATAGTGGATAACTGATCATTTGCATCAATTTGTATTCTTATTATTGAACACATTTCCTAAATATTTTTTTAAGATATGAAAACATTCATTTCTATATTTAATGGAAAATTTCACATTTGTCTATAACTTCGCCCCTTTTTGTCCGCGCTCGGGGACACCTAGTAAGTATCTTACACTATGCCACCTTAATCCTTTATGTACTATTATTTACATTTGGGATGAATTGGATTGACACTAAGAACGAACTCACAAATTCCAACCTAGTGCACCACGTGTTATTTAGCAACAAACAGACTGATGGCGCCGTGATGTACAAGCGGGGTTTGCAGTCCCTAATCCTTATTACAGCGGGCGAGCCTATACTGCTGTAATAAGAACAACCGAATCTAGCCAGCCAGAGCAATACTCCACTGTATGTCTCCATATACAAAGCGCGTCACAGTTGGTGCATATATCGTGGCAAGAGCGTGTACGGTTTTTAGTATTCGTCTGCGCTTTTCAATCAGCAAATGATTAATTATGATGATTTAGCTTCAAAACACTATTATTAGTTATTGTTTTACTCATAATTCTCTAATTTAAAATATAACTCGGGAATTATTGGTGAGTGTACTACCGTGCAATCTACGCACGGGCCGCCACTGTAAATTAGTAAGCCAAACATATTATGGTGCTTCTGTAATGGTTGGTCGTCACTATGTAGTACAAACCCTTGTTCGTCAACAGTGTCCACAGGCAATATTTGTGCTTTGCTATGCTCACCAACTTAATTTGGTCTTAAAACACAGTGCTAAGAATATTAAAAAAGTTAAAAATTGTTTATCTGTAATTTAACTGAATTTCATATAATGTTTTCAGTAGGTCCGTTGCTAGATCTGACTTACTCCAAGAACAGGGGTTTTACTCACCCAACATCAACCCATTGGAATTATCATTGTGGGGAGTTTCAACAATCAAAGAACATTACAAAGAACTATAGCATGAGGTTTCTCATATTATCGAACGGCTGGGATCCTGAATCTGTGAGTGCTGCGATTGGTCTCCTAAATATTTTAAAGTCAACATCTTTCATGTATTACTTGTGCACATATGATCGAATTTTTGTATTTACTCAACATGTTTAATATGTTACAGCCAAAATCTCTTACGTAAATCTCTGCATAATTCACAGCACTGCTGTGAAAGAAAACATCACAGCACTGCATTCAAATCAAGTGCTGCAAAACTATATGGATGAATGTAGGTGCATGAATGCTGATCCCAATAATGTATTGCAGGAATCTGTAAGTGAAGTTCATAAACGCATTCCTTATGAAATTCTTGATTCTGTAACAACGCAACTAGATGCCCGATTCGCCGAATTTGAAAATATATTTTTGTAGAACTTCTAAATGAGAAAAAATCTGTTTAATTTTGGAGGAATTTTCCTCAAATCCAGTTTGACAAGCTGAAATGCTTGTTCCAAAAATTGTTTGACTGGATAAAACTGTGCAATGTATTACTGAACATCTACAGCAATGATGATAAAATGCTTCCATGTGTAAACTGTAGAATATATATTGTGGAGAATCAACTTGATGGTGTGTGTGTGTATGTGAACAAACATTAAGGTTACTGAAATTAGTACTAAGTATTCCAGTTACATCGGCCTTGACTCAGCATTCAATGAGTACACTGAAGAGAATCAAAACATACATTATAATGCTATAAAAAAAACAAAGATTATCACAACTGGGAATTTTGTCCACTGAAAAAGAATTGACATGTATGTGCACAAAGGACCCAGCTTTCATGGAAAGGCTAAAAAATATTTTTTCAAACTTCAAGACATGGTGCGTAAACTCATTTACAAGAAAATATGAAATGTTTATGTAATGCCTACACTAATTTGAGTTTTTCATCATTAAAAAATGTGAGAAAAAATTTATATTTTTTCTAGCCGTACTTTCTAATTAAGATTCATAAACAACATCAATAATAATAAGAGTTTTTTCTTTATATTTAGGCCAAATTATATAATGAAATGTATGTGTTTCAAGATAGTCACTTAGCAATTACCTGATAGAGTCTGGCATTAATAGCATTAATTCTATTTACCACACTTTTACTGGTTCATTAAGAACATCAACAATCTTAGTACGATGTTGCTTTTGGTTGGCATTTTTATGTCTACCTAAATAATTTTGTCACGTTTCACCACTGGTTATAAACTTTTTTTCTTACCTAGGGAAATAATGGAGTACTAAACACTCTACTGGTAAGGTCTCCATAATTAAATTTCTTTTTAATGGCTCCTTCTCATACCACACTATATATTTAACCTCTCCATAAAACAAAATTTCTGTATAACAGGAAAACATCAGGACCCCACTGAATTTGTTTTAGGGAGACTACTATATATACTGTGAAAGCTCTGTCATAGTTGTGAAACAGTCCAATCAAATTAAGTTAGTGAAATTATAACTACAGAGTAAATGAGAATTGTGTTGAACTTCAAGATTTTCTTCTAAAAGAACAAAACAAAAACTATGTTTTTTACGATAATTTACTTTAGCTGTAATTTAATTTAAAAGTAAGAATCTTTTATCTGCTAGAGTCTGCAGGCAGAGAGACAGAATAATGGGGATGAGGACACTGAATTGCTTGATAAGACTGATTAGTAGGGTTAACGAAATAATGTTACAATAGAAACAACTTGATATTTCTTTTCCTTTGTCTTTTTAAAAACTAATCTTCGGGTCTAGCTATATAATTTATGCAAAACTGTACAGACAAATCTCCCGAAAAATGTTAACTTATTGTGACTTTAGCTCTAACTTTCTGTTCCATTATAAATGTGTATTTTATTGTATGTAATCATATTGTAAGTTAATCATAGTGTAAAATTCTGCTTACCTCCAAAACACAAGTACAATAACAATATTTAATTCTATTTATTTTTATATTCATTTATACACAATACTCTATTTATTCATATATGCTCATGCATAAATAAGTGTGTGTGTGTGTGTGTGTGTGTAATGTAGTTGCAATCAATCACTTTTTCTATGAAACTGAGAAGTAAGTTAAAAAGGTGGATTTTACTATTGGCTTGAGCAGTATTTTCATACCTGACTTTTTAAAAATACAAAAATAGGAATCATAGTTTTATTCTCTCGTTGAAACTTGTATTTATACTTTTATTGTGTTTAAGTTTATTCTTGTAGATACAAACTTAATTTTTTATCTGAATAAATACAAATGTTTGATAATAGAATAAACTGACTCAAATAAATTTTATGTAGAACCAACCAACAAAAAAATACAGTCTTTCTCTAAGGTACCTGTGATTCTACGAGGGGGTACCCAAAAATAACCGGAATAGCGCTGCGATTGGCGGAGCTTACGTAGTACGCATTTCTCCCGCTAGGTGAGCGTAGTGCAACTCGTTTCGAGTTCAGTGCTGTCATTGTTGTCGCCTGGGAAGGTTGTGACAGTCACAGTAATTCGTTTTGTAAAAGCAGTTTTGCTTGCTTCTCGTTTCTTGTCATGGCGGATTTAAGTGATGGCGCGCTGCTGTGAAATTTTGTTTCCTGCTTGGGAAAAACACTGCAGAAACTATTGTGATGTTGAAAACAGCTTACAAGGATAGTGCTATGGGAAAAACTCAAGTGTACCAATGGTTTTCTCGTTTCAAAGAAGGTGAAATGTCAATTGATGACAAACCTCGTTCTGGATGTCCGTCAACTTCAAGAATTGACGAAAATGTTGAAAAAGTTCATGCAATCGTGCTTGAAGACCGACAACGGACCATTGAAGAGATTAGTAAGTTATCTGGAATAACTTGGAGCTCGGTTCAGCGAAATTTGTCAGAAGATTTGGGGATGAGAAGGGTCACTGCAAAATTTGTCCCTCGGGTCCTGACTGAACAGCAAAAAGAGAATCGAGTTGAAACATACCGTGCATTGAAAGACCAGCTCTGAACTGACCCAGATTTTTTTTCCGAGGTCATTACTGGTGACGAGTCATGGTGCTACGGTTACCACCCCGAAACTAAACAACAGTCAACCCAGTGGAAAACTTCATTGTCGCCTCGCCCAAAAAAAGCTCGTCAAGTGAAATCAAACATCAAGACGATGCTCATTTGTTTTTTCGATGTGAGAGGGGTAGTGCATTCTGATTCGTCCCACCAGGTCAGACTGTTAATCAGGCTTTCTATTTGGAGGTTTTAAAAAGATTGCGTAACAATGTGCGACAAAAAAGGCCCGATTTGTGGCAGACGAGGGACTGGTTTTTCCACCATGACAATCCACCTGCTCACGCAGCCATTTCAGTGCGCCAGTTTTTAGCAAAAAACAAAATGACTCCCTTGCCCTACGCCCCTTACACACCTGACCTTGCTCCGTGCGATTTCTTCTTGTTTCTGCGAATGAAGAGGGACATGAAAGGACAACGATGTGACGACGTGGAAGCGGTAAAGAAAAAAACGAGGCAGGAGCTGTCGGCCATCACAACAGACGAGTTTGAAAAATGTTTCCAGGAATGGGATTGCAGATTGGACAAATGTATTAAGTGTAATGGAGAGTACTTTGAAGATGATAAGGTTGTTTTGTAAAAAAAAATTAAATACATAGCTAAAAAAAAAAATTCCGGTTATTTTTGGGTACCCCCTCGTATATGATTTTTGTCTTTTGCAAAGGCAATCGTTATCAGGACACGACTATCAGCCATAGCAGTAATCAATTCCTATAAATAATTTATAATAGACGTTTTGCAATGAAGTCTGCATACTTATCTCGTCTTTAGTCAACCAATTCCTTCTCTAAAATAGTTAGGACCTCATACAGGAAGTCAACCATCTTGTTATTTCCAAGATTATTATGACCTAATAATTTCAGTCTCTTCATGTAATTTACAGGTTCATGGAAAGAACAGCAAAGATTTTTTTACTACCCTCCTTTACCCGATATCTGACTTACTTCCTCCTCTTTCTTCTTTTTCTTTCACATTTTTTGAAGTAGAGGATCAATGTGTTTTTAACACATTCGGTGTCAGGCCCGAGTCTAGCTCGGGCTTGGTACTTTAGTCAGCTGTGCCGCGCCCAAGTCTGGCTCGGGCTGTCATATGTGATCTTGTGCAAAATCCACTGGTGGTTATATACGGGCAAAAAGCATTTTGAACAATTCTTTTGAATGTTAACTGTAATGGTGCGCACTCTATCGGCTAATAGAAGAAGTTTTTATTTCGATACAATCGATATAGACAATCGGTGTCATTCTGCGTTGTTTTGTGTTTGTAGTTATAGGTTATATATTTTGGCGTACGGTTTGTTCATTGTATTTTTATAATATTACTAAAAATGAGTGATAGGTATCTCAATAACGATGAAATAATAGAGATAGTCAACGAAATGTACGACGATTCTGGTTCAGAAGGTGAAATAGAATATTTTGGAGACGATTCAGATGAAGATCCGGACTTTGTTCCCAGTAGCAGTGGTTAGTATCGTTTGTTTCTTCATATACAGTAATGAATATTGTAATAAAAATAAAAAATTATGATTGATGTGTGTTCTTAAATTGGTGTGTAATTGGTGTGGCTCTCGACGTCTTACTGGCCTGAAACACTTCCTTAAGTTTCCCAGCTGGTCGAGTCCCAATGGTAGCAAGACCGGTCGAGTAGCGTAAAGTTGATGAAGGAATATATATGTTCAGCTTCGCCGAAAGTTTCAAAACAAAAATTATTGTTTTGAAGGAATTTTTAAAAAAAATTATGTTTATAAAAAAAAATAATTAAAAATTTTTTTTTTTTAATTTTATTAATTAACTAATTATGATCAATTAATTAATATAGGGCTGTGAAGTTTTAAAAAGTGTAATGCTCTTCTGAAAATTTTTATTAAAGTTTTGGTATATTTTAAATAAACTATCACCACTCATAAGATTGTCTTCAAACCAATCGATACTTGTTTATCTTTTTATTTTTTAGGTTATCTTCACTTATAGGTGGTAAAGTCCTTGTAGATTATCAATTAGAATTATATTATTGGTAATTAGTATTATTGAAGAAATAAAGAACTATTAAGTATTGAAAAGTATTAATGTTTTATTAATTAATGGCAATATTGACTCTTATCGATTAATATCGATTCTCAGGATATCGAAAAAATTACAAAGTATTATATAAAAATCGTACAGGGTTCTTTAAACAGCCAGTTATTATCAAAGTCAGAGAAATCGGGCTAATATTTAAAAGTATAACGTTACATCAAATGAATAATTATTACTAAACACAAACATTGAATAATAATTTGAAAATAAAATAATTGATTTCACCAAACAGCTGTGCTGAACTAGGAGAAGGCACTGGGATCGTCAAAAGCAAATGGCGGCCATCAAGTTGATCAAAATATTGCTCGTTCCTGCTGCGTTCCAAATAATGTATTTTCTGGCAATATTCCTGTTCTTGTGTCTGCAAATCTCTTGTTAAATGTTGTGTAGTGACTGGTGTAATGATTCTGGGTTGTATTTAGTATATCTGTGTAATTATAAGTCAAAACACTTTTCCCAATTCCGACACTAATTTGGTTAATGTGTTATACAGTTTTCTGGTGTTTTGTGGTGTTTTTCGGAGTAGAAATGTATTGTTTAGTGTTAATTAGTGTTTCTTGATTGTTTTTGTCCCAAATGTATATGTTCTGGAAGGATTTTATAATTCACTCTCGACTTCACAGTAACGTACTGTTCGCCACTTAACTTTAACGTTGTAAGATAGGTTAGATCGTCACAAAACTCTCGTTTATGTTAACCGTTCGAATACCAATAATCAACTAACTGTTTCCTTCAGTTTCAATTAAACTCTTAGCCCATATAATATTATTCTTAACATTGTTCAAATATTTTTCATATCCTGTGCACACTTTAATATTTCACTATATAAATACCTAAACTTGGGTTATTTGTCAATTTTATTCACTAGATGTTATTTAAATTAATCTTTCAGTTCATTCTGGTTATATTCAGATTAAATAATGCCGTTTTATAGTGTTTTCTGTCCAAAAAATAGTAATTTTACTTTCAGTTTGGTATACTCTGAAAAGTCAAAACATCAAAATTTACTTCCTGTCATTATATAAATTCAGCCATTTTATCAGTTATATTTAATATTAATAATCCTATATTGTATTAAAGGGTTCATATTCCCTTATTTTCTGGTAATTAATTGAATTAGTTGTATTCTGAAACATTATTCAGGAATATATGACTCCCATGTCCAAATTTCTGAGTTTAGTCATTTTCATTTTTATTTATAATTCTGAATATAATTTATTAAAATCTTTCTAAATGGTATGTGCAATTATATGGCTTGATCTCAAGTTTATTTTGTCTAAACCCCTTTTGTTTATTTGCATTTAAATGAGCAATTTCTCTGTTTTGATGAAGTTTGGTTTCCATTCTTTTGGCCTATGATTTTTTAACAATTTTTCTTACAAAATATTTTACAAACAATATATGATGTGTGATACCCTCTCTGACTTTTACATATAGTATTATAAATTAAACATGTTTTAAAATTACACAAAAACAATTAGTATTGGTTACAATACAAATAATAGTTAAACAAAATAAAGAATATTTTTTTTAAATAAATGGTTGTCTTCAAGTCAGACATTTTGTAACAAAATCCCCATTTCCAACATGGAAACATGGTTTACAAAAAAGGTTTTTTACTAACTAACATCTTAATTACTCTCTACTATTTACAAGTGGTAACTATTTTTATAGTTCTGATGTTAGTTGTTTCAGACCCAAACAAATGGCCTTATATCTAAAACATTTTTAAACATTCTTGTACTATATACATAAAAACCTTATATTTATATTCTTATTTCTAACTATTATTATAAGTAGGATTCTACAGTTTTTATACCGTCTTTTATACATTGTCTTTGGGGAATTGTACCCTGTCATTAATAAATAAATAGTATGAATTGTTCAAAAAGTATTATGAAATCTGTTTTTCTTTTTTCATGTAAAACAAAATGTTATTTTAAACAGATTCATGTCTTATGAACAACATATTGTCACAGTACACATTTCAAGTCATTGAAAAATGCATATTTCATTGCATTCAATGTTTGTGATTGCCAAGAATGAAACACAAGGTTCATTTTTTATAATACCCAAAACTATCACTGGTTCACTTTGCACTTATATATTCTGTTAATGCTAAATGGTCGTATAGTCTTATTAACATAATAAATTGGTTAGCGTTTTTTCAATGGAGATTTGTTCCATGGGTACTATATTATTGTTTCATCTTAGTTCACAGGCAACTTTTACTTTATACACTTCCCTCTCTTAAATTTGTATACATGTGGTTTTCAATTCGTTATACTTTTATTTTTAAATATTTATTTTGGGGATATAGGGATTTGGGTGTCTTTTATAAGAGCATTACATCTTCTTCAGGATGCTGCCTTCTTCTTCTTTCATCAGTCTTCTTTTCTCCTGCCTTCTGGGACTGGTATCTTCTCCATCTTCTTCTTGATGCCATCAGGTTTCTTGGGATCTTCTCCATCTTCTTCTTTATTTCAGAAATACACCACCTGTATTGGTTGATCTTGGCTTATTTTAGGGTTTCTATTCTATTTATTCTCCCTCGTTGTGGGTTTGGTCATATTCTGTACTGCTTGGTTATTTACTTTTTACCTTCCTGGGTTATACCTTGAAAACCTTTGGTTATGAGACTGGTCTTGGATGACTCATCACTAGTAACTCCTTTTATTTGAACTTGTATTTTCTTTATAATAATGATTTCTTTCCACAGTTGCTATGAATTAATCTATTTATATTAAACTTAATGCTTTCTTCCAAATTTAAATATTATAACTTCATTATTCTAATGATCAATTGCCATTCAATATTATGCATACATCTGTCACGCTACAGATTGCTCTCCTCCAGAAGTAATTATTTCAGACATGTTTATGGATGAAATAATTTCTTATGATAATTTCATCATTTCTTATAATTCATTTTCTTCTCCATTTTTATATCGACTTTTTTATATTAGAGTTTTATTAATTTTATATATATGGTTACTAGTTTTACTACTGATCCTTTTCGGATAGTCAGTGTCTTCTGAGATATATTATAATTGTAATACATTTTCTTCCTTTATCAACTTCGTGTTGCATCCTTGGGATATTAATTCCCTAACATTCCCTATCACGTGGGCTGGGGCAGATCAGAGGGGCACTGTACGCTACTTCTCTGCTGGCCATACACCACTTCTATAAATTGAGTACAGAGGCATATCCATCCCTGCTCAAAAAAACATAATGCTGCTGGAATTATCTTCAGTCAGTCATCGAATAAATAAATAAAAAGTAGTCTCATTTTCGACTAATAAAAATATCTTTGGATTCTCCACTTCGTAGTCTCTCAGATTATCTCACATTTTCTATCTTAATAAATCTTCATAATTATTATTACACTCATCATATATATATTTTTTCAAAACTCTTAACTTGTCTGATATATTTAATTTAATTATGGTTGAAAACCTTTCTTTTAGCAATTCTGGTTACTGTTTACAGTGTAACTCTCTTTCTTCTCCATCTGAATTCTCTTTATATTTTCTTCTGGTTACTCATAGTATTAGCATGGTCTTTATAAGTAGTCTTTCGTATTCATTATTTGAATGGTCTTAATATATTATATTTAATTTTTTAACATTGTATCTTTACATTAGATATACAGGTTGTTATATTGATCATTTTATTTAAACATTTTGGTTCTTTCCTTTCTCTTAGAAAGTTATTAATCCGCCTTCGCATTCATTAACATTAATTCATTTATATTATATTTCATGTGGTATTTCTTCTCTTTGCATTTCATATAGGTCTTATTATTATCATTTGTTCGAAATCATCTTCTCCATATGTTTGGTATGAGTTGTTCTTCTTTGCTCTTAATTAACTGTTTTCATTATCGTTTCATAGGTAATTAGTCTCTTTGCTTCCAAATTTTTTTTCTTTTCTTGCATATTACACTCTTTTTTGTTATTCTTCTCTACTCCTTCAAATGCTATTGTGAATGTCTAGCATTTATTCTGGATTAACGTTAATTCTCTTTTCTGAATTAATCACTTTATTTTCTTCTCAATTCAATCATAATTGACACATAATTATTTTTTAGAACTTGGTTAGTTTTAATGTAAAATTCAAACTATTCTTTTTATTTAATTGAAAAATATTTCTCATAAATCCTTGTAATATGTTGATCTTATCTTGTTTCAAAGTTCTGACGTTCTATCAACATTCAAATTCTGTTTAATTCATTTATTCCCAGAATTGTTTATAGTACTGTGATTTTACTATTATTTCTGAATGTTTTGGTATTTCTCCAAATTCAAATTCTTCTTAATTATTTACCATAAAGTTTTCTCATAAACTTAGTTATAGTAAGTTGGTCTTACTTCATTTTTAAATTTTTTGTACATTAACTTCAAAATTCCTTTCTTTTTAATTCTTCCAAAATGTTTTTCTCATAATTCAGTGGTAGTAAGCTGTGCTTGCTTAATTTAAAATTTTTTAAATTAAGTTCAAAATTCTCTCTCTTTCTCTTTCTTCCAAAAAGTTTTGTTCTAAATTATCAGGTTGTAGTAAGAAGTACTTACTCAATTTTAAATTTTTATAAATAAATTCAAAATTCCTTTCTTCTTAATTCTTTCATAAAGTTTGTTCAAAATTATCAGTGGTAGTAAGATGTTCTTACTAAATTTTAAATTTTTATAATTAATAAGTACAAAATTCTCTCTCTTTCTCTTTCTTCCATAAAGTTTTTTCTTCAAATTATTACGTTGTAAGTTGTTCTTACGTATTTTAGAATTTTTTAAAATATTAAATTAAAAAATTCTTCTTCTTTTAATTCTCTAGAATGTTCTTCTCAAAATATTAGGTTGTAAGATGTACTTACATTATTTTAGAATTTTTTAAAATAAAAATTCTAAATTCCTTCTTCTTATAATTCTCCAGAATGTTCTTCTCAAAATATTAGGTTGTAAGATGTACTTACATTATTTTAGGATTTTTTTAAAATAAAATAAATTCAAAATTCTAAATCTCACAACTCATTCTTCATAATATTTCTTCATAGAAGCTTGATTGAACACTCCTTTGATTTTTCCTGAAACGATTTCCTTCAACTCATATGTATTGTTATGCTTATCATTAACCACAACATATGGGCCAGTGTAAAGTAATAATAGTTTTTTGGTTATGCCTTCTAAGGTGCTAGGCAGCTCTCTATTTTTTAGGAGGACTTTTTCACCCTCTTTATATGTTACAATTCGCCCTATTGCCTTCTGGTATTTGGCTTGCCGTTTTTCCTGATCTTCTGCTACCTTATTGTAAAACTTCAACTGGTTGAATTTCCTATTATTGTTCGTTGGAAATTCAATGATTTGTTCAATGTCTCGGGGAGTCGGCTTCTCGTACATGGCTGAGTACGGTGGAATTCCTATAGCTGGATGGTGGGCGTAATTTAGGTATGTTTCTGTCGCTGCTAGGTACTCTTGCCACTTTTTCTGTTGGTTGTGACAGTACGTGCGCAATATCCTACCCACTTCTCTTAGTACTCTCTCAGCCGGATTGCTACTTGGGTGGTAGACTGATGTCTTATACGTTTTGACCCCAAGTGCTAATAAAGTGTCTCGCCATCTCCTCCCCTTAAATTGTGTACCATGGTCGGTAATAATAGAAGATGGTCTACCGATCTCTGGGATATACAAATCAATAATCACCGCCAAAACCTTTGCTGTTGTTGCCCGATTAACCGGATATAGCTTTATATACTTGGTGTAGTGATCCATTATAATTACCAAGTATTTATATCTGTGCCGACCACCACTACGGGGAAATGGCCCGCAGATATCCAAAAACACTTTTTCCAGTTTTGCGTTGGAAGTTATCGGTATCATGATACCCTCTGTCTTTTCATTGTTTACTTTTGCACATTGGCAGATCTTACAGGATTTGATGTATGTTCTCACCTTGCGGTTGATATTCTTGATCTTACAATTTTCCTCTAGAGCCTGTATCACTTTTAACGCTCCCATGTGACCATACCTGACATGGTAATCGATGATGACCTCCTTTTCGATTTGGTGTGGGATTATCACCTTCCATGTCTCATCGTCCAAAGCGGTTTTTATGAATAAAATTCCCTTGTTAAGGTGGTAATATTTAGAAATGGTTTCATCATTGGTTTCCAAACGACTCACAATGTTTTTCAGCTTAGGATCAGACTGCTGATGGATTCGTATATTTATTAACAAAGCTTGTAAATCGGCTCTGGTCGTGAATATATTATAAA
The DNA here is from genome assembly GCA_034769895.1 of Magicicada septendecula. Lineage (NCBI taxonomy): Eukaryota > Metazoa > Arthropoda > Insecta > Hemiptera > Cicadidae > Magicicada > Magicicada septendecula. Next base: position 619,709,692 of record CM068367.1, on the reverse strand, counting down.
TTTTTACCAAGCTCTCCTTCTCTCCTTCGAAAGTCTGATCATCCAGATTTATACGTGACAACACATCCGCTACCACGTTCTTCTTTCCTGGAATGTATTCCCATTTCAGGTCATATTCTTGTAGGGCGAGTACCCACCTAGCCAATCGGCCGTGACTCAATTTGCACCTACGAAGGAACGAGATGGATTTATGATCAGTTCGTACCGTGACTTGATATCCGAGAATGTACGTCCGGAACTTGCTGCATGCGAACACCACGCTCAACAATTCCTTTTCTGTCACACTGTAGTTCTTTTCGCACTGGTTTAGTGTGCGACTAGCGAAGCTTATTACCAGATGTTGTCCCTCCTCATCTTCCTGGTATAATGTCGTTCCTAAGCTTAGATCGCTAGCGTCACAGTTTAGAAAGAACGGTTTCTTAAAATCTGGGTGACGAAGTATCACACTCTCCAGAAACTTCTCTTTTATCAAGCGGAAAGTAAGGTCTTGATCTTCACCCCAAGTCCATTTGTTTTTGGCAGATAACTGTGGTTGAAACTTGGCGGTCAACTCGGAATATCGGCTCTGAAACTTCCTGTAATAGTTACAGAGTCCGAGGAAAGATTGCAATTGTTTCCTGTTTCTTGGTTGCGGGAACCTCTGAATTGCCTCCACTTTTTCTGCTGATGGGGTAATACCTCGGTCGTCTAGGTTGAAGCCTAAGAATTGTACCTCGCGCGCTATGAACTTGGATTTCTCCAACTTCAGTGTTATGTTGTTCTGCGCTAGTTTGTTTAGTACAAATTCCACTCTGTAACAGTGCTCCTCCCAGGTTCCGGATGTGATTAGTAAATCGTCAACATAGACGGTGGTAAATTGGAGCGCTTCTGGTCCCAAAATCTGGTCCATACATGCCACAAATATGGCGACAGAATTGACAAGTCCGAAGGGCAGTCTCTTGAACTGGTAATTGCGCCCTTCGAAAATGAACGCTACATACTGGCGGCTTTGTGGATGCAGCTCTACCTGCCAATAACCACAGACCGTATCCCAGGTGCTAATAAATCTAGTACCATGAAAACGCTTTAAGATTTCTTCTATTTCACCGGGAGAGGTTCTGTCATTCACAATTGTCTTGTTCAACTCACGCGCATCTAAACAGAGCCGGACTTGTCCGTCTTTCTTCGGAACAGCAATAATTGGACTAGTGTAAGGTGATTGACTAATCTCAATTATGTCGTTTTCTATCATCTTGTTTATCTCTGTTCTCACGGCTTTTTTGAGCGACTGCGCTATTGGATATGACCTCCGGTTAAACTCTACGTTTTCTTTAAAACGAAGTTGGCACTGGTAGTTTTTCACCTTCCCTGGTTCATCAGAAAACACCGCCTTGTATTTCTCATATATAGCGATTAGACGATCAGCCAGATGTGTTGGTATTTTCTCGTCATTGCTTCCGCACTGGAAATTCCGTATTTCTTGTATCTTAACTGACCATAAATCCTCTCCTCCATGATTGTATATTATGGGTTTATAAAGAGGGCTGTTTCTTATAATATTAATTTTCCGAAGTTGTTGATGTATTGGGCTAGGAAGTATAGTTGTGCCTCCTACCAGATCTGCGGTCCATGTTACTCCGTCTGGGAAAAGTGATACTTTATTTAAATTAAGATCGATTACTGCCGAATATCTACGAAGAATATCGCAACCGACTAAGATGTCAAATGGTAATCCGGTGGCGATTAAAAATTCCATGTCTAAAGCTATATCACGGCTAACGACACTTAAAGAAACTTGCTTCCTAATGGTTTTATTCTGGCGGCCAGTTGCACCTACCAACACAATGTTGTTGACTGGTAAAATTGGCAAAGTTTTTCCACATATACATTGTATTCTCTCCAACTCATTGGAGTTTATTATTGAAATATTAGCTCCTGTGTCTATCATTATTTTAGCGGGAACTCCTTCCACCTCCGCTGTTATATAAATTATCTCATTATTACTGTTGCTGAGACTCTTCTCGTTCTCTTCCAAAAGTTCAGTTCGTATGTCTTTCAGATAATGGTTACTTATGATAGTGATATTCTTATTGTTGTTTGCTTGTTGCAAATCATCCTTTTCTAACCCAGGAAGTATAAGCAGTAACGGGTCATCGTTGTTGATTACTGCCTCCTCTCGTTTAAAGTATTTTGGTCAGTGTTTATGTTATTATTGACCGAGGCATCGTTCGGGAAACTCTGGTTTGTTTCCTGACGTTCTGTACTCTGGTTGATGTTTAACGCCCTGTTCTGTTGTCTGCCAAGATCTTCCAGGCTGGTACTTCGTCTTTCCTGTTCGTATCTTGGGCCGTCACGTTCCGCACTCCTCCATCTTCGGTCGGCGCCGTGGAAGCTGCTCCTCCTTGGTTGATAATATCTCCTGGGTCCGCGATCTTCTGCTCTTATAAAATTTACCCTAGGGCGCGACACTCGGTTATTACTATTGCTATTATTGTTATTACTAAAATTATTATTATAGTAATTTCGGTTAGATGGGTAAGGTCTGTCACCATTATTGTTAGGATATGGATTTCTCTGACTGTATGGGACATTATGATTTTGTTGATAAAAATTGTTTCTATTATTTGGGTAGGGGTTGTTATTCCTCCCGCCGTTAAAATTACCGTTAAACTGGTTATTACGCGGCTGGTTGTTAGGGCCGTCGTAATTACTGGGCTGGTTCCGGTTACTTGCATGGTTATTGCCGTTATTGGGGTAGGTAGTCGGCCTTGCTTCTGGTCTCTCATTTCTCTTTCTGCTCTGCCGATAATACTCTTCGTTCTCGTATCCCTCCAATAACTCGGTCATTCCCTGGATCGTCTTGATCTGGCTACCTCTCCGGGCCCTGATAATGTCCTCATCATAGTGATACGATATCTTGTTCACTAAACATTCTTCTGGGATTGCTGGCTCAAGGTGTTTTGCCATACACACCTTCCCCAAGAAATATGCTGTCATACTGCTACCTAATTGTGACCTGTATCTTCCATTACAAATATTGTCTCGGATCAAGTTCTGGGTGGTCTCAGACCAGTATTTTGTCTTAAACATTTTCCGGAACTGTTGGTAGTCGGAAATTTCACTCCGGTTGGCCATCCACCAATTATCTGTTATGTCTCGGAAAGACTCGTCGAATATCTCCCTGCTATGGCTCCATTGAGTAATCTTATGCTTAGTCAAATATTCTTCTACCCTGGCCAGGAACTCCATCGGCTTGCGTTTGTATTGCCGGAAGTTGAGCCACTCTCGGCTTTCGTTGACAGGCAATCCGGTGAAATGAGTCGGTCTGTTCCTTATTGCTTCCATCTCCTCTCGGCTTTGTCGCACCTGACCGGTGATACTGGCCATGGTCTCTTGTATATCATTACATCGTTCTGTGACCTGGTTGCGTACCTTTCCGAATTCCTCTTGATTTTCCTTCCTCTGTTCTTCTACCTTCCTACGACTATGTTCTTCGATATTTGTGAACTTGATGTTCACCACTTCTTTAAACTCATTCACCTCCTTTTCGGTCTGGTTGCACTTTCCATCAATCTCTCGAATCTGTCGATTGACCATTATATTTTCTTCTTCCATCTTCTTATCCATCGCTTTTTTGTTAACCTTGATTTCCTTATTCATTTCTTCTCGCAACAATTCCATTCTTTCGTCCAGTTTGTCCAAATTCTCCTGATTTACCTCCCTTAACTCTTCTCTTAGAATTTGATTGTCTTCTCTCAATTCTTCCAATTTCTCCCCCATCTTCTCTTCCAACTTCTTGTTGTCTTCCTTCAACTGTCGGTTGTTCTTCTCTATCTTCTTCCTGGTTTCATCGATTTTCTGATTAGTATTTTCAATTTTATTAATCAATTCTTCTTTAGTCGACTTGAATTCTTCCTTGAACGATTGGTTGTCTTCCTTCAATTCTTCTAACTTCTTCCCCATCTCTTCTTCCATCTTCTTGCTGTTTTCTTCCATCTTCTTGCTATTTTCTTCCATCTTCTTGTTCATCCCAGTCAACTCTTCTTTTGTGGATTGGTTATCCTTCTTCAATTCTTCTTTAGTTTTTTCGATTTTATTTCCTAAATCTTCTTTTAAAGACTGGTTATCACTCCCCATTTTCTTACTCAAGTCTTCCTTTGTAGAGTCCAATTTCTTGTCCATTCCTTCCATTTTGGATTCTAGGTTCTTATTATTTTCATTCATTGCCTGCATCATCCGCCTGAACATTTCTTGGGTTGTCATGTCCTCTGTTTGCGACGGTATCTCCTTTTCTGGAACATTGACTACCCCGTCTGTGTGGTTGCCTCCGCCTGTTCAGTTTGTTTGGACAACACCGGTGGTAATACCTCTTCCGCCTCTACTGGCGTCGCCTCCTTGTTGTCCATGTCAACTTCTATTTCTTTCTCGGCCTCCGCCGCCCGTTTCTTAGATGTTGCATGTCGTTGCATTTTCCCTTGAAATTCTCTGGCTTTGTAGCTGTTGCCTAGCTCCAACTAGTGATTGGGGAGAATGTATTGGCCTTCCAATCGCTAATTAAAGCCCCTAAAGTTGTGCGCCAATTTGTAATAAAAATAAAAAATTATGATTGATGTGTGTTCTTAAATTGGTGTGTAATTGGTGTGGCTCTCGACGTCTTACTGGCCTGAAACACTTCCTTAAGTTTCCCAGCTGGTCGAGTCCCAATGGTAGCAAGACCGGTCGAGTAGCGTAGAGTTGATGAAGGAATATATATGTTCAGCTTCGCCGAAAGTTTCAAAACAAAAATTATTGTTTTGAAGGAATTTTTAAAAAAAATTATGTTTATAAAAAAAAATAATTAAAAATTTTTTTTTTTAATTTTATTAATTAATTAATTATGATCAATTAATTAATATAGGGCTGTGAAGTTTTAAAAAGTGTAATGCTCTTCTGAAAATTTTTATTAAAGTTTTGGTATATTTTAAATAAACTATCACCACTCATAAGATTGTCTTCAAACCAATCGATACTTGTTTATCTTTTTATTTTTTAGGTTATCTTCACTTATAGGTGGTAAAGTCCTTGTAGATTATCAATTAGAATTATATTATTGGTAATTAGTATTATTGAAGAAATAAAGAACTATTAAGTATTGAAAAGTATTAATGTTTTATTAATTAATGGCAATATTGACTCTTATCGATTAATATCGATTCTCAGGATATCGAAAAAATTACAAAGTATTATATAAAAATCGTACAGGGTTCTTTAAACAGCCAGTTATTATCAAAGTCAGAGAAATCGGGCTAATATTTAAAAGTATAACGTTACATCAAATGAATAATTATTACTAAACACAAACATTGAATAATAATTTGAAAATAAAATAATTGATTTCACCAAACAGCTGTGCTGAACTAGGAGAAGGCACTGGGATCGTCAAAAGCAAATGGCGGCCATCAAGTTGATCAAAATGTTGCTCGTTCCTGCTGCGTTCCAAATAATGTATTTTCTGGCAATATTCCTGTTCTTGTGTCTGCAAATCTCTTGTTAAATGTTGTGTAGTGACTGGTGTAATGATTCTGGGTTGTATTTAGTATATCTGTGTAATTATAAGTCAAAACACTTTTCCCAATTCCGACACTAATTTGGTTAATGTGTTATACAGTTTTCTGGTGTTTTGTGGTGTTTTTCGGAGTAGAAATGTATTTTTTAGTGTTAATTAGTGTTTCTTGATTGTTTTTGTCCCAATGTATATGTTCTGGAAGGATTTTATAATTCACTCTCGACTTCACAGTAACGTACTGTTCGCCACTTAACTTTAACGTTGTAAGATAGGTTAGATCGTCACAAAACTCTCGTTTATGTTAACCGTTCGAATACCAATAATCAACTAACTGTTTCCTTCAGTTTCAATTAAACTCTTAGCCCATATAATATTATTCTTAACATTGTTCAAATATTTTTCATATCCTGTGCACACTTTAATATTTCACTATATAAATACCTAAACTTGGGTTATTTGTCAATTTTATTCACTAGATGTTATTTAAATTAATCTTTCAGTTCATTCTGGTTATATTCAGATTAAATAATGCCGTTTTATAGTGTTTTCTGTCCAAAAAATAGTAATTTTACTTTCAGTTTGGTATACTCTGAAAAGTCAAAACATCAAAATTTACTTCCTGTCATTATATAAATTCAGCCATTTTATCAGTTATATTTAATATTAATAATCCTATATTGTATTAAAGGGTTCATATTCCCTTATTTTCTGGTAATTAATTGAATTAGTTGTATTCTGAAACATTATTCAGGAATATATGACTCCCATGTCCAAATTTCTGAGTTTAGTCATTTTCATTTTTATTTATAATTCTGAATATAATTTATTAAAATCTTTCTAAATGGTATGTGCAATTATATGGCTTGATCTCAAGTTTATTTTGTCTAAACCCCTTTTGTTTATTTGCATTTAAATGAGCAATTTCTCTGTTTTGATGAAGTTTGGTTTCCATTCTTTTGGCCTATGATTTTTTAACAATTTTTCTTACAAAATATTTTACAAACAATATATGATGTGTGATACCCTCTCTGACTTTTACATATAGTATTATAAATTAAACATGTTTTAAAATTACACAAAAACAATTAGTATTGGTTACAATACAAATAATAGTTAAACAAAATAAAGAATATTTTTTTTAAATAAATGGTTGTCTTCAAGTCAGACATTTTGTAACAAAATCCCCATTTCCAACATGGAAACATGGTTTACAAAAAAGGTTTTTTACTAACTAACATCTTAATTACTCTCTACTATTTACAAGTGGTAACTATTTTTATAGTTCTGATGTTAGTTGTTTCAGACCCAAACAAATGGCCTTATATCTAAAACATTTTTAAACATTCTTGTACTATATACATAAAAACCTTATATTTATATTCTTATTTCTAACTATTATTATAAGTAGGATTCTACAGTTTTTATACCGTCTTTTATACATTGTCTTTGGGGAATTGTACCCTGTCATTAATAAATAAATAGTATGAATTGTTCAAAAAGTATTATGAAATCTGTTTTTCTTTTTTCATGTAAAACAAAATGTTATTTTAAACAGATTCATGTCTTATGAACAACATATTGTCACAGTACACATTTCAAGTCATTGAAAAATGCATATTTCATTGCATTCAATGTTTGTGATTGCCAAGAATGAAACACAAGGTTCATTTTTTATAATACCCAAAACTATCACTGGTTCACTTTGCACTTATATATTCTGTTAATGCTAAATGGTCGTATAGTCTTATTAACATAATAAATTGGTTAGCGTTTTTTCAATGGAGATTTGTTCCATGGGTACTATATTATTGTTTCATCTTAGTTCACAGGCAACTTTTACTTTATACACTTCCCTCTCTTAAATTTGTATACATGTGGTTTTCAATTCGTTATACTTTTATTTTTAAATATTTATTTTGGGGATATAGGGATTTGGGTGTCTTTTATAAGAGCATTACATCTTCTTCAGGATGCTGCCTTCTTCTTCTTTCATCAGTCTTCTTTTCTCCTGCCTTCTGGGACTGGTATCTTCTCCATCTTCTTCTTGATGCCATCAGGTTTCTTGGGATCTTCTCCATCTTCTTCTTTATTTCAGAAATACACCACCTGTATTGGTTGATCTTGGCTTATTTTAGGGTTTCTATTCTATTTATTCTCCCTCGTTGTGGGTTTGGTCATATTCTGTACTGCTTGGTTATTTACTTTTTACCTTCCTGGGTTATACCTTGAAAACCTTTGGTTATGAGACTGGTCTTGGATGACTCATCACTAGTAACTCCTTTTATTTGAACTTGTATTTTCTTTATAATAATGATTTCTTTCCACAGTTGCTATGAATTAATCTATTTATATTAAACTTAATGCTTTCTTCCAAATTTAAATATTATAACTTCATTATTCTAATGATCAATTGCCATTCAATATTATGCATACATCTGTCACGCTACAATATTATGATTATTAGTATGGATTATTATCATTATAATTATGTAAATAGCTTATGTATTGTTACAACACAAATAAGCCACCCCAGTACCAGGGATAAAAAAGATAATATTAAATATAAATATACTTCATATTAAATAAAATGATTAAAGATAAATAAAATATAAAGACAGTGACACGACAAACGACGACATTACCTAACCCAAGTGATTGACCAAACAAACAGGAAACCAACAAAGAAGGGAAAAAACCAAAACCAAAGAAGAATAAAGACAATGGAAGGCAGTGAACAAATTCCTACAAGTAAATAAAATCAAACCAGACGAGAAGGGGAGAACCGAATTAAAATGAAGCCAATTGAAAATGAAGAAGAAGAAGAAGAAGAAGGAGAAGAAGCAGAAGAATGAAGAGGAAATGAAGTGAAACCAAGAAATAAGAAACACCACATATAAAAGGGGGAAATGGTACACTCAAATATAGAATATTGTGAATAAAACCAATAAGTATCCAATAATGGAAATAAATATTATTGTAAATGAAATAATCTATATAACCGTTTTAAACAAAACAGTAAAGCAATCTAATATAAAGAAAAGTACACTAACCCAAATATTAGAGTTAGATATAGTAAAATATATAGAAAAATATCATTAATACTATGTATAAATTATAATGAAAGAAATAGTGAGAAAGTGAGAAGGTGAGAAAGAGAAATAATTATAGGGATTACCCACTAAAAAACACTTAATGTAAACAGTTAAAAAGTGCAATAGTGAATGTGTAAATACCCCAAAATAGTGAGTGTATCAGTGATAAACACCAATTAATTAAAGGTGAAAGTGATAAGTGAAAAAAGATATTGTAAATGATAAAAAAAATAGTAATAGATAAGAAAACACTTAGTAAATCATTGATGAACCAATAAATGATCTAAGAGTGAGCTTATAAAAATTATATAGTTAAGGATAGTTAGAAATAGTATTTAAAGTAGAGAAGATAAAGGATATGATGTTATTCAGGGGAGAAAGCCCATGTAAAAACAGTTTGTGTTAACATGGAATGGAGAAAGGAATTAGTAATGAGTTAAGAAATTAAGTATATAATTAATAGACACCCTCTGTTATAAGGGAAAATAAATTAAATAAGTTTGAAGGAAGTGATGATATTTCTCACTCAAAATAATAGTAAAAGAATGAAATGTATGTTAAACCAACAGTAACTAATAACTTGTAAAAAATTGTTCGTTTTAATGTTATGAATAGGATATGGCTGAAGGAAGCTTACAGTCCATAGGCCTGATTGTTATATTTTAAGTATTAAGATACAGAAAATAATCTTGACATGTAATCAGAACACAAACAAATTCCAGACACAACAACCACTAAACAAATCAATTATAACAACAGGACAAAACGATTTGTAATAAATGGAAAAATAATTAGAATATAATAAGTAAAAATAATCAATGGCTACTTAGGCCTAAGAAATGCCTAACGGTCAAAACCAATAATAACAAATTGTATAAAATCCATAAGGAAATTTACAAATCTAAGGCAAGTAACTAGCCAATAATTATGTATAAATCATTTTAAAAGAAAAATGTTACAATAAGAGATTAAATTAAAAGAATTATGTAATTATCAAATGTTAGGATAATTAAACAAAAATTAATATATAATAGAACATGACCTTATGAGGTATTGTTTTAATCTTTGAAAGGAAATAAATACAATAGTGATAATATTTATTACCCAGAAGGGAAGACAGAAGAATAAAATCAATCAGAAAATATATAATAAATTTGAATACAAATTTCAAATAAAGGGTGTCCCATAAAGTACGCAAGATTTAATAATGTTGTAAAAACTTTTATTTATTGAAAAATATCAGATGTTTTAATGTTAATACAAAGTACACTTACTGCGGTTAAATGTGGAACACAATATCAGACAAATGTCCCCCGCGACTCTACTGGCACACTGTTGTCCCTCGATCGAAATTTTCGATGACCTTCTTGCACAATTAAGGCTCAATCTCACCAATAACTCGTTGAATCTGTTCCTTGAGTTGAAAAATTGTTCGTGGATTGCGGACATAAGCGCGTGATTTCACATATCCCCAAAGGAAGGAGTCGCATGGTGTTAAATCACAAGACCTCGGTGGCCAGTTCTGATCGCCGTTGCGTGAAATAAGACGTGCAGGAAACTTTTCAGATAACAAAGCAATTGTTTCGCGGGCAGTATGACTGGTTGCGCCGTCCTGCTGAAACCACATATCTTCGAATTCCATACCTTCCAGTTGAGGCCACAAAAACTCCATTATCATGTTCCGGTAACGTTCGCCAGTCACTGTTACTGCATCTCCAGCCTCATTCTCAAAGAAATACGGCCCAATCACGCTACCAGCCCAAAACCTGCTCCAAACAGTTGCTCTTTGTGTATGCAAAGGCTTCTCGTGAATGACACGAGGGTTCTCTGTACCCCAAAGCCGACTATTTTATTTATTTACGTACCCGTTGAGGTGGAAGTGTGCCTCATCACTAAAGATGATTTTGTGGGAAAAATCTCCGTCCGTTTCACGTTTACCCAATATCCAACTGACGAATTCTCGGCACTTCAAATGGTCACACGGTTTGATTTCTTGTGTTAGTTGGATTTTGTAGGCACTCAGATGAAGATCGTTTTTTAGAATTCGCTGCATTGTGCTTCTTGGAATGGCCAGTTGTTGTGATCGACGGCGAATTGATTTCCCTGGACTCACATTGGCACTATCTCTCACTACCGCGACGTTTTCTATAGAACGGGTAGCGCGAGGACGTCCAGACGATTTAACGTCTAATAACGAAACTGTTTCTTCGAATTTCTTAATCAATCTCTGCACAGTTGACAGATTAGGTGCTTTTCGTCATCCAAAAATTCCACGTAAGTTACGAACGGTTTCCGCATAACATTCACCGTTCTTATAATGTGTTTTCACAATAACAACGCGCTGTCCTTTCGTGTAACGCTCCACGACGACTAATGGCGAGTAAACGGTTGCAGTGCTACCAACCTAACAAGACGACAGTGGCGCGTAATTCAAATATTGCGTACATTATGGGTCACCCTTTATAATAACAATGCTTTTAATCTCGGCCTTAACCAATCAAAGGGTTTCAGTTACCATAGAAACAATTAGTTGGTTACTAATTTTCCGTTAAATTGACTTACTTGGAAAAATGACGCTTTGGTAGTAGGGACGCAAGATTTTGTATGACCGAAATTTTATTTTAAAAAGTTTAAAAAACATTCAGAAGTTAACAACATGAACCAGTGACAAGGAGATGAAGAGTTTCAAAGATTAACAGATGTCCAGGAACCAAATAAATGAAAATTAAATAGCAGAAATTCCCAAGACAATTTAGAAGAAGACGCCAGCAGCCTAAATCATTCCAAAGTTGATGAAATTTCCATTACCCCAGAACAACGATCTATCACAACCTTCTGAACTGATAAGTATTATTATTATTTAAATACAATAATCCCAGGAATAAAAGCACTTTATATATTTCTCACATCAATACAAAATTCTCACTATGAAATCAGAATAATTTTCTTTCAAGGATTGAATAACATAAACTTACGTAAAGAAATTGTTAACTAAAAAATAACCTCGCACTAATCTGCGAAATTTGTAACAACTATTACTACACTGCCGAACAATTTGTAAAAACACTTTATACTATTTAAGTACGGATAAGGTACGGTAGTGTACTTTTTTAATGTAACCATATTTTATGTTTTCTTTATAATCCAAAGAACTCCAAATTTTGAGCGAGTTGATATATAGTGTACAAACAGAAAAGTGTACAAGTCAAAAAGTTTGTAAGAGCAACTTACTACCTTATTTAGATGACATATGAGGAATGGAAGAAAATAAAATAAATGAATAAAAAATATAAAAACAAAGGAATAAGTTACCAAAATTCCTACCAAGTAAAATCAACTTACAGTCTATTAAAGTTGATATATGAAGTATAAAATAAAAAAGTACAATAAGGGAATAAGTTATACAAATTCCTATAAAAAAGTAAGAATCACATACTTACGATAATATTTAAACAAAAAATACCTAAAAGGGAATAAGCTACAAATTCCTATAAAGTAAGAAAAACTAACTTACAAAAAATTATCAAAATATAATATTTAAAACAAAATAAAATGAACAAAAATAAAATCAAGCAAAAATTTCTAAAATAAATACTTGAAATTAAATTGAATTTAATGTATTCAAAGAAAAAAAATCTGAACTGGTACAAGGAAAAAGAGAAGTTACATATAAAACGAATATACAAAAAATGGCTAAAGCAGAATATTGCTAAATAACCAAGAAAAGGAATAAAAATGTCTAAGACAATTAAACTGATACAATAAGAGTAGAAAAACAAACTAATGAAAAGTGAGATACGATGAAATTAACATATTAATAAATAAAAACTGTATGAGTAGATGACAGTATATAGCAAAGGTACAGCGGAAGGAAGAATGAGTAAAAGGCCAAAGTGATCTAAAAACAAACCACAAGGTGGACAATCCCAAGATATATTATTATTATTATTAATTTAAGCCACAAGTTGACAAAAAAGGTATTTAAGATTGACTGTTGAAAAGTCCAGCAATCAAAATAAACTGAGCAGAGATGATGTTCCTCTGGTTGTGACGGTACAATTCTGGTACCCTAATAAATTTGTAAACCTATGGTTCCAAACCTAATTATTGTATTTTTATTTTATAACAATTTTTAATAATAATAATTTTATTTTGTATTCCCTATAAGAGAATAGTCAACAACGCAATATTACGTTATGTCGAATTCAGTGGAAAATTACAAATGTAACAAAAAACTGTTTGTCACGATAACAAATAAACAAGCCCAACCCATGATTACGTCAGACGAAAGAATGCAAGGCGCATTGTATTCAACTAAGCTGGGCCGTTGAACAAAGAACCAGTGACGTCGTTGTTGCCCCACCTCTGAAATGCACAGTGGTGAAACAGTGTCATTTTCGTCCAGACAGTGAACCGTGCCGGCCGGCGTATTCACTAAGTGTGGTATTACACCACCAAAAGTGTATTAATAACAGTGGTACATTAACCAATTTTGAGTTAGAACATCGGCAGAATGTAATTCACAAAGCGACGCCAAAAAATCTGGCAAAAGTGAGATACAGGGGGGATGCTACAGTAGAGAGCGTGTGCCCGAAGACGATGTGACAGTCCAGAATCAAAGAATTCGAGGTGTTCGATGTCCGTAACACAAAAGTGCAGCTAAGTACCATTGGCTACAACAATTTTATATAAAATTTTAATATTCAAAATTATAAATGACCAAAATTCATTAAAATAACAAAACTAACTTGGTATACCATGAATTGAAATGAGCTCATAATAATTGTACCAGAGAGTGAGAGAGAGAGAGAGAGAGAGAGAGAGAGAGAGAGAGAGAAAGAGTGGATGATAAGATATTATTAACAAGTGCTGGGTTGTGACATTATAAAGATATACGTAAATTTATACATATATATATATATATATATATATATATTGTAACGAGAAATCGGGTGTACTTCCTTTATTCTTAAAGCCCCTCATTGGGTTCGTCAATATGTAACGAGAAAACGAGGTCGTACCTGTTAAAATGTATCACAATTGTTTATTTTGTGTATTAGTGTGAATGTAGTGTGTTTGCCTCACACTGGTCGTTACATAAATCGACGTCACTACTGGAGTCCGTAGCGTTGTCAATGTTACCAGTACAACCTACCTGTTAATTCATAGGGATTACGATTCCCGGGTGGCGCCAAATTGTTTCTGTTAAAACAATTAAAATAGTTAATTTCTAAGATAATACGTGGTATTAGCATGGACAGCTGTGGCGTTCGAATTGTTCCCGCTGCTATACAGGTTGTCGAGTCGTCCACTCGTGATGAGCGCTAGTTGTCTGTTGCTTAAAACTCGCTAACACACATATATTCTACGAAATCCTGTGAAATAACAAGATAGTAATGTTCTGTACTGTATTTTTAATACAAATTTGCTCATCAATAAATATGACAAATGAATTATAAATAATTTTATAACATTCGGCTCCGGCTTAGAGCTTGAAACACAAAATATTTCAGAGTTGGCAAAATTGATTTCAAAACATTATCGTTGCCGAGACGGCATCAGTCACTTTTAATAAATTACTATGTTTAAAATCTGGAGTTCTTTGGATCATGAAATAAGACATAAACGTTGGTTACATTAAAAAAGTACACTACCATACCTTATACGTACTTAGAAATTATAATGTGTTTTTACAATTTGTTCGGTAGTGTCGTATTTCTGTTACAAAAATTGTGCTCTCAAATAAGGTTATATTTTGATTAATGAAATGTTTTTTAAGTAAGTAAATTATGCATTTACCTTTGAAAGAAAATACTACTTTTTAAATAGTGAGAAATTTTATCATTTGGAAAATATTTTAAGTAATGTGGGGTTTTGGGATTAAGGAATTTATTCGGTACTTATCAGTTCATATCACGTTGAAGCGTTGTCATCAGGATAGTTGGATATTCTTCAAATTTGGGCTGGTTTTAAACTTCTAACATCTTTTCCAATCTGGTCTTGGGTTTTTCTCTAATTAATTTATTTAATTTGGTTCCTGGACATCGTGAATTCTTTATAGATCGACGTCTATTCGTTTTTGGTCATCTTGGTTCACTGATTCGACTTTTTGTAACTGTTTAAATTAAAATTTCAATCGTTCCAATTTTGCGTGCCGCTTACCCACGCGTCGTTTTTCAGAGTCTATATAATTTAACGGAAAATAAGCCATCAAACGCTCGTTGTCATAGTAACCATAATTCGATGATTGGTTAATTACTCCTTTAAGACATTGTTAAAATATTTGAATTTTTATTCAAATTTATTAAGTATTTTCCTAATGGTTTTATTACTTTATAATTCCTTTGGGATAATAAATGACATCACTATTATTTTTCTTTCCTTTCAAAGTTTACAATGATACCTCATAAGGTCATATTCTGTTATACATTAACTATAGTCTAATTACTTGACATTTAATAAATAACATATTTTTCTTAAATTAAACTATTACAATGATATGTCTGTGTTAAAATAACTGATATATAATTACTGTCCATTCACTGGTCTTAGATTAGTAAGATTTCTTGTGAAATTGATACAATTTACATTTGAATGTCTTTGGCAGTTAAATGCTTTCATAGTCAAAATCAGCCATGATTGTTTTTTAGTGTATTTCTTTTTAAATTATTCTGAATTCAGCCTGATGGGCTTCACTTATTTGTTTGTGTTTTAACTACTATTCAACATATATTTTCATTACTCTTCTTTTAAAATATAATAATTAGGTTTATGGACTGTAGGTTCCTTTCAGCCATATTCCTCTTTTAACATTGAACCAACTATTCTTTACAAGTCATTAGTTATTATTAGTTCTAATATTGATTTCTTTCTTTTGTTACAAACTAAAGTGATGAACATTGTCACTTTTCATAAAATTATGAAAGTTAATTCCCCTTTCAACATGGGGTGTTGTATTCTTTGCAATCTTAATTTTAATAACAAAACTTTAATTCTATTCTATCATACCATGTTAACACAAGTTATTTGTCTGGGCTTTCTCCCTGAATAATATCACAAGCTTCCTTTATATTAATTTGGAATACTATTTCTAATTACTCCTAGATATATTACTATTTATAATATCACTCCAATCATTGGTTGTTCATCAATGTTTTACAGAGTGTCTCCTTACTTATCATTCTATTTTTAATGTTTCACATACACTTTCACTATTTTTAGGGTACTTACACTTCACTAAAGCACTTCACTTTGGTTCACTGTTTTGTATTTAGTGTTATTTAATGGGTAATCCCTATACTTTCTCCTACCATTTCTCACTATTTCGTTTTAGTATGATATTTACTATTAACAATATTAGGTTAGTTGTGTTTTGTTAAATCTAACCTTTCTGACTGGGTTAGTGTACTTTTTCTATATTATTATATTTTACAATTGTATTGTCTTTAAAATGGGTACATAGGTTAAATTAATGATAATAATAATATTGGTTTCATTAATACATAATTATTCGAGGTTTATTGACCGTATTCTATCTTTAAGTATACTATCTTTCCCTTTTATATGTGTGTCAGTTTCCCCTTGGGTTTAACCTGTCTCCTCTTCATTCTTCTCCTTCTTCATCTTCAATAGTCTTCACCTTCATTCGGTTTTCCTCTTCTTCTCTTCTGGTTTAAATTCCATTTAATTGTAGGGATCTGTCCTCTTCTTCTGGTTCTTCTTTAATTCTGTGTTCATCATTGTTTAGTCTATCATATTTTTCTTAAGAATGTTACGTGGTTCCCTTCTTTATGTTTGTGTTGTTGGCTCAATCACTTGGGTTGGGTAATATCGTTGTACGTCGTGTTACAGTATTTACATTCTAATCATTTTTTAAACATTTTATTTTATATGAAGTATTTTTATGTCAAGAATTATCTTTTTTATCACTGGTACGGGATTTGGCTTAATTGTATCGTTACATAATGCCTCTCCTCTAAAATTGATCATTTTAATAAAACACTAGCATAGTTTTTTATGAAATTATCAGTTATAGATAACTTTTTTCCTTCTCTTCCTTGTTTGTTTCTCCATTCTTCATTTCTCTTCTTACTTAATTCATTCCATTTTATTTGGATCTGTTTTTATTTATTTCCATTGGTGCATTTTCCCTCATACACAAATTTTTTCCCTAACTTTTATATAGTAGTTGGTTTCTGGTTCTCCCATTACTACTCATTTTTCTGAGACTAGAGGCACATCTTCTCTACTCAGTTCATTTGGATTGCTGGACTTTTCAACAGTCAATCTTAAATACTTTCTTTGTCAACTTGTGACTTAATAATATAATAATACAATAATAATATAATATACTTTGGGATTGTCCACCTTGTGGTTTGGTTTTAGATCACTTTGTCATTACTACTCATTCTTCCTTCCGCTATACCTTAACTATACACTATCATCTACTTTATTCATATGTTAATTTCATCATATCTCACTTTTCATTATTTTATTTTCAATGCTCGTTGTGATCATTTTAATTGTCTTAGACATTTATCTTATAATTTTTTTTTCTTAGTCATTTAGCAGGATTCTGCTTTAGCCATATTTGTATATTTGTTTTATATACAATTTCTCTTTCTCTCCTTGTACCAGGTATAATTTTTATTTATTTTTTTCTTAGAATATTTTTAATTCAGTATAATTTCAAGTATTTATCTCAGTAATTTGAGCTTGATTTTATTTTTGTTTATTTTATTCTGTATTAAATATCATTTTTGATAATTCTTTGGTAAGTTAACTGTCTTACCTTAAAGGAATGTTTGTAGCGTATTCCTTTTTAGCTATTTTTTGTTTTAATTATAATTGTAAGTTTGTGCTTCTTACATGTTTATTATATAGGAATGTGTGTAACTTATTCCTTATTATCTCACTTTTCACTTCATACTTCAATCTTTTATTAGACTGCAAATTAATTTAAATTGAAAGGAATTTGTGTAACTTTTTCCTTTGTTTTTTTTTTCATTATTATAATTCTTTTTATTGTTCCGCATATATCATCTAAATAAGTTAGTAAGCTGCTCTTACAATCTCTTTTGGAATTTTGAAATATGTTTCATTTCACGATGGTTTTATTCTTCTTCGTAAAACTTTTTTATCGAAGTTTGGTTATAAACTCCCTTGATTTTCCTTGTATTGATATTACTGATCTGGTAAGTATTATTACCATTATCTTTTGTGATGATATATGGACCGGTATATAGCAATAATAATTTCTTTGCTATACCTTCCATTGTACTTGGCAGTTCACGATTTTTAATTAATATTTTTTCTCCCTCTTTATATTTGATTATTTTGGGTTGGTTCTTTGCATATTTGGCCTTTTGTTTCTCAATTTTTTCCACTATTAGGCTGTACCATTTGTTTTTGTCATACGGGTCTTCTGGGAATTCTATTATCTCTTGTATCTCTCTGTTTGGCTTCCTCTCGAACATCATCAAGTAAGGTGTACTTTCAGTGAATTGGTGATAACTGATGTTTAAAAACACTTCGGTTGAAGGTAAATATTTGTACCATTCTCTCTGGTTGTTATGACAATAAGTTCTCAAAATGCGTCCCACCTCTCTCAACATTCTTTCTGCAGGATTGCTACTAGGGTGGTAGACTGAAGTTTTATATGTTTTGAAATTTTGTTTTAATAACTCTTCTCTCCACCTCCTTCCTTTAAATTGCGTTCCATGATCTGTTATTAACATGTACGGTTTTCCAATCTCTACTATGTATTTATTTTTGATAATATCTAATATTTTCTTTGTTGTGGCTCTGTTTATAGCATATAATTTGGTGTAATGGTCAAGTATGATAACAATGAATTTGTAGCCATGTCTTCCTCCGCTACGTGGGAATGGTCCACATATGTCGAGGAACGTCTTCTCTAGTTTGGCACTTGATGTGATGGGTATCATCGTTCCATCCTTCCTTTCGTTATTGGTTTTGACCATCTGACACAATGTGCAGGTTTTTATGTTTTTACTTACTTTTCTTGCAATATTTTTTATGAACAAATCTTCCTCTAATGCTTTTACCATTTTAATTGTTCCCATGTGGCCGTATCTCACATGATAATCTTTGATGATTTGATTTTCTAATGATTGAGGAATTACTAGTTTCCAAGTGTCTTGGTTCCTTTTTGTTTTTATAAATAAAATATCATTGTATACACAGTAAAATTTGTTAATAATGGCTTCAGACTCCATCAGTCTTTTTCTGATGTTGGATATTTTTGTATCTTGCTCTTGTTGCAACACTATTTGGTTTACAATATTTTCCAGGTCTTTCCTATCTTTCAATATATAATACACTTTTGCTATCTTCCCCTTTTCTCCTTCAAATGTCTGATTTACTACATTTATTCTGGATAATACGTCAGCCACTATATTTTTTCGTCCTGGAATATACTCCCATGTAATGTGGTATTCTTGCAAAGCAAGTATCCATCGAGTAAGTCGGCCATGATTCAACTTACACTGTTTTAGAAACGATATTGATTTATGATCGCTTCGGACCGTGATATTATATCCAAGTATGTACGTCCTAAACTTGCCGCACGCGAATACTATTCTGAGCACCTCCTTTTCTGTAACATTGTAGTTACGCTCACAGCTATTGAGTATTCGGCTGGCGAAGCTAATGACTAGGTGATTGCCATCTTCGTCTTCCTGGTATAGCTCTGCGCCTAGACTTACATCACTAGCGTCGCAGTTTAGGTAGAACTGTTTTTCAAAATTAGGGTGGTGTAAAATAACAGTATCAACAAATTTTGTTTGATTAGTTTGAGCACTTCTTCTTGTTCCACTCCCCACGTCCATTTTTCTTTTGAAGAGAGTTGTTTTGGAAAATTTTGCTGTTAGGTGGGAGTAGTTGGTCTGAAACTTCCTATAGTAATTACATACTCCTAGGAAGGATTGCATTGCTTTTTGTTTCTTGGTGATGGGAAATTTTGTATGGCTTCAACCTTCTCCTGGGATGGAGAGATTCCCTCCTCGGTTAGGTTGAATCCTAAGAACTTCACTTCTTTAGCAATGAACTTTGATTTGTCTACCTTAAGTGTGATATTGTTGTTAGATAATTTTTCCAATACATGTCCGACTCTTTCACAGTGTTCGACCCAGTTTGCTGACGTGATAAGTAGGTCGTCCACGTACACTGTAGTAAATTCCAGTGCCTCTTGACCTAACACTTGGTCCATGCACTTCACGAACACTGCTACTGAATTAATGAGTCCAAATGGTAACCTTTTGAACTGGTAGTTTCTACCGTCAAATATGAAAGCCATGTACTGTCTACTGTGTGGGTGCAGCTCTACCTGCCAATACCCACATACAGTATCCCAGGTGCTAATATACCTGATTCCATGGAATCTCTTCAGAATTTCTTCTATTTCTCCTGGTGAGGTTCTGTCATTGATAATCATCTTATTTATTTCTCGGGCGTCCAGGCAAATTCGTACCTTGCCATTTTTCTTGGGTATGGCAACTATGGGGCTGGTATGTTGAGAATGACTATACTCAATTATATCTTCAGCAATCATTCTATTTATTTCCATTCTAACTTCGTTTTTTAGAGGATGTGCTATTGGATATGATTTCCTGTGGAAGTCCACTGGTTCTCGGAATTGAATTTCACATTGGTATCCTTTAACCTTTCCTGGGGTGTTCGAAAAGACATGCTGATAATCATTATAAATGGCGATTAGTTTTTTTAGACTGTTGCTCACTAATCTCCTGCATAGGCCGTTCTCTTTGGAAGGTGATAATCTCTTCCAACTTCTGGTTCCATAAGGTCTTACGCTCCTCCTCCTCTACCATGGTGATAGATGGCTCATGCCTCTGGCAATAATAACTCTTCAGTTCTGTGTTTTGGCTTAAAGCAGTTGGACTTGGTACACAATTTATAATGTTCGCGGACCAGGTTCCTTGTTCTGAATTTAACAACACTACTCCCTTCTGCAGGTTTATTACTGCTGAATACCTGCTTAGTACATCACATCCGATAAGCATATTGAAAGGTAGCCCACTTGCCACGAGAAATATAATAGGGATGGTTGATTCTAGATTATCTAGCTCCAATGACACTTGTTTTCTCACCATTTTGTTCTGTTTACCAGTTGCGCCAATGATGATTATATTATTTATTGGCAATGTAGGTATTGGTGTTCGAGAGTGAGCTTGAATTCTTTCTAATTCAGGCTGGTTGATGAGAGAGATATTAGACCCCGTGTCTACCATGATAATGGTTATGGTACCGTTTATTGTCGCCTTTATATGAACAATTTCACTATTATTCTGTGGTAATTGAGTGGCCTCTTCCTCGAGAAGTTCTTCTCGAATATCTTTTAAATAATTATTATAGATTATCGTGATTACTTTGGTTTTCTTATCTGACATTGTTTGACGTATCAACCCAAGTGATTGGTCATGTGAAGGGCGTTCATAGTTTATCACTGACCTTTTTAGTTTAAAGGTGGTTGCTGGCTGACGGCCAGGTTGCTTGGCTGGTCGTTCGTTTCATCGTTCGGCACATTTTGCTGGTTATTTCCATTTTGTAGTGGTTCATGGTTCCTGTTCACTGATGGTCTATTGTTAGTCTCGTCGGACGCGTGGTACCATGGTTCTGGGTGCCAATTTGGGTTGTATCTTCGGTGGTTATTCCGCCTTCTCCCACTAATAAAATTTACATGACGTCGATTGTCACTTCTATTTGGATTACCCCCGGGTCCCCGGTTGTACTGGTAATTGGGATGATACCGGTTGCCGTAGTAATTATGGTCATTGGGGTGACCGTTGGTTCGTTGTTCAGGTTCCACTCCTCGGTAATTCTCATTTGGTCGGTTATTATTATTCGGGCTGTTTCTATTATTGTTTTGATTTCCTGAATGATGGTTCTGTTGCCCTCTGTTACCAGGCTGATTATTCGGAGGGTGATGCTGAGTATTTCCATTGAATGTTTGTTCTGCATTATTATCATTGTTATTTCGGCCCCAGTTATTCCGATTATTGCTTTGTGGATGATTGTATGGTCCATGGAAATTAGGTGTATTGTTATGTTCATTCCACTTATTTTTATCTTTGGTTTGTGATCCTGTTTTTTCGATACTGGTTATCGTTCTCCAATAGACTAATCATTCCTTGAATTGTTTTAATTTGCCCTTGTCTTCTGGCCTTCTGGATGGCTTCTTCGTAATGATAACCCAGTTGTATTACCAACGACTCCTCGGGTATCTTGGGTTCCAAATTTCTGGCTAAGCATACTTTTCCCAGAAAGTAAGATGTTAACGTGTGTCCTCCTTGCGTCTCGTACCTTCCGTTACTAATATCATTGCGGACCACATTCTGTGTTGATTCGGACCAATACTTCTCCCTGAACTGTTTCTTGAACTCTTGGGTATCATTGATCTCAGGTCGTGTGGCCGTCCACCAATTGTCATGGGTGTCACAGAACATTTCATCGATCATACTTCTCACACTGGACCACTTGGTTTCTCTGTTCTTCTCTATCAGCTCTTCTACCCGTTTGAGGAATTCTATCGGGTTTCGCCGGTAGCTACGAAAATCGATTATTTCTCGATTTTCACTGGTTATGAACTGTGTGTGATTATATGGTTTTTCTCTTAATGCATCCAATTCTTCCTGCATCTGTTTCTCTCGTATATTGATCTCCTGGATTTTTTCTCTGTTTTCTCGGGTCAGTCCGTCTATTTTATCTATGACGGTATATACTTTCTCCACCCGATTGTTTACATCCAGTTGTAGCTCTTGGTGCCTCTCCTCCAGTTCCTTGACCACCTCCTGTTTGTTCTTCTGGCACCCTTCAGTAAGGACTTGGTAGAATTCCGTCGCTCTCAATTTACCTTCCTCCTCAACGTTACTAATTTTATTATTTAATTCTTCTCTGATTTGTATCACTTTTTCGTTGGTCTCCGTTACCGTTTGTCAGATCTCTTCTCGACATTCGACTAGTTGTTGCTTCCATTCCTCCTTGGTTTTCTTACTTTCTTCCTCAATTTTCCGTTGGAGAATATCATGGTTATTTTCCATCTTTTTATTTACTGTCTCCAGATCTTTCTTGATTTTTCTTCAGCTCTTCGCTCTTCTTTTCCAAAGCCTCCTGACTTCCCTGTATCACTTCCATTTGCTTCTTCAACTCTTCACTGTTTTGGTCCAGTTTTTTATTCACTCCTATTTGTAATAATTCCAATTTTTTGTTCAGTTCTTCCTTGTCTTGTCTTCTATCCTTATTTATTTGTCCGAATTGTTCCATCATGAACTTCATCATGCTATCTAAATTCGTTTCTTCTGTTGGTTTGATTGGTTGGTTATTTACCATGACTTCTGCTTCTATTTCCGGTTCAGGTGGATTGGGATTTTCCATTTGGTCCTCCTGTGGGTTTTCTTCTGACAATTCTCCAGTCGTTTCCTCCATTTCTACTTCCTCAACACCCTCCATTTCTTCTGGGTTTCCTTCTTGGTTTACTGCTTCCTTCCCTTTGCACCTCGTAACCATACTGTGTCTATTCATGACCGCCGCTAGTTAGTCTTCCTAGCCTCACGTTGCTGGTCGCCAATATGTAACGAGAAATCGGGTGTACTTCCTTTATTCTTAAAGCCCCTCGTTGGGTTCGTCAATATGTAACGAGAAAACGAGGTCGTACCTGTTAAAATGTATCACAATTGTTTATTTTGTGTATTAGTGTGAATGTAGTGTGTTTGCCTCACACTGGTCGTTACATAAATCGACGTCACTACTGGAGTCCGTAGCGTTGTCAATGTTACCAGTACAACCTACCTGTTAATTCATAGGGATTACGATTCCCGGGTGGCGCCAAATTGTTTCTGTTAAAACAATTAAAATAGTTAATTTCTAAGATAATACGTGGTATTAGCATGGACAGCTGTGGCGTTCGAATTGTTCCCGCTGCTATACAGGTTGTCAACTCGTCCACTCGTGATGAGCGCTAGTTGTCTGTTGCTTAAAACTCGCTAACACACATATATTCTACGAAATCCTGTGAAATAACAAGATAGTAATGTTCTGTACTGTATTTTTAATACAAATTTGCTCATCAATAAATATGACAAATGAATTATAAATAATTTTATAACATTCGGCTCCGGCTTAGAGCTTGAAACACAAAATATCTCAGAGTTGGCAAAATTGATTTCAAAACATTATCGTTGCCGAGACGGCATCAGTCACTTTTAATAAATTACTATGTTTAAAATCTGGAGTTCTTTGGATCATGAAATAAGACATAAACGTTGGTTACATTAAAAAAGTACACTACCATACCTTATACGTACTTAGAAATTATAATGTGTTTTTACAATTTGTTCGGTAGTGTCGTATTTCTGTTACAAAAATTGTGCTCTCAAATAAGGTTATATTTTGATTAATGAAATGTTTTTTAAGTAAGTAAATTATGCATTTACCTTTGAAAGAAAATACTACTTTTTAAATAGTGAGAAATTTTATCATTTGGAAAATATTTTAAGTAATGTGGGGTTTTGGGATTAAGGAATTTATTCGGTACTTATCAGTTCATATCACGTTGAAGCGTTGTCATCAGGATAGTTGGATATTCTTCAAATTTGGGCTGGTTTTAAACTTCTAACATCTTTTCCAATCTGGTCTTGGGTTTTTCTCTAATTAATTTATATAATTTGGTTCCTGGACATCGTGAATTCTTTATAGATCGACGTCTATTCGTTTTTGGTCATCTTGGTTCACTGATTCGACTTTTTGTAACTGTTTAAATTAAAATTTCAATCGTTCCAATTTTGCGTGCCGCTTACCCACGCGTCGTTTTTCAGAGTCTATATAATTTAACGGAAAATAAGCCATCAAACGCTCGTTGTCATAGTAACCATAATTCGATGATTGGTTAATTACTCCTTTAAGACATTGTTAAAATATTTGAATTTTTATTCAAATTTATTAAGTATTTTCCTAATGGTTTTATTACTTTATAATTCCTTTGGGATAATAAATGACATCACTATTATTTTTCTTTCCTTTCAAAGTTTACAATGATACCTCATAAGGTCATATTCTGTTATACATTAACTATAGTCTAATTACTTGACATTTAATAAATAACATATTTTTCTTAAATTAAACTATTACAATGATATGTCTGTGTTAAAATAACTGATATATAATTACTGTCCATTCACTGGTCTTAGATTAGTAAGATTTCTTGTGAAATTGATACAATTTACATTTGAATGTCTTTGGCAGTTAAATGCTTTCATAGTCAAAATCAGCCATGATTGTTTTTTAGTGTATTTCTTTTTAAATTATTCTGAATTCAGCCTGATGGGCTTCACTTATTTGTTTGTGTTTTAACTACTATTCAACATATATTTTCATTACTCTTCTTTTAAAATATAATAATTAGGTTTATGGACTGTAGGTTCCTTTCAGCCATATTCCTCTTTTAACATTGAACCAACTATTCTTTACAAGTCATTAGTTATTATTAGTTCTAATATTGATTTCTTTCTTTTGTTACAAACTAAAGTGATGAACATTGTCACTTTTCATAAAATTATGAAAGTTAATTCCCCTTTCAACATGGGGTGTCGTATTCTTTGCAATCTTAATTTTAATAACAAAACTTTAATTCTATTCTATCGTACCATGTTAACACAAGTTATTTGTCTGGGCTTTCTCCCTGAATAATATCACAAGCTTCCTTTATATTAATTTGGAATACTATTTCTAATTACTCCTAGATATATTACTATTTATAATATCACTCCAATCATTGGTTGTTCATCAATGTTTTACAGAGTGTCTCCTTACTTATCATTCTATTTTTAATGTTTCACATACACTTTCACTATTTTTAGGGTACTTACACTTCACTAAAGCACTTCACTTTGGTTCACTGTTTTGTATTTAGTGTTATTTAATGGGTAATCCCTATACTTTCTCCTACCCTTTCTCACTATTTCGTTTTAGTATGATATTTACTATTAACAATATTAGGTTAGTTGTGTTTTGTTAAATCTAACCTTTCTGACTGGGTTAGTGTACTTTTTCTATATTATTATATTTTACAATTGTATTGTCTTTAAAATGGGTACATAGGTTAAATTAATGATAATAATAATATTGGTTTCATTAATACATAATTATTCGAGGTTTATTGACCGTATTCTATCTTTAAGTATACTATCTTTCCCTTTTATATGTGTGTCAGTTTCCCCTTGGGTTTAACCTGTCTCCTCTTCATTCTTCTCCTTCTTCATCTTCAATAGTCTTCACCTTCATTCGGTTTTCCTCTTCTTCTCTTCTGGTTTAAATTCCATTTAATTGTAGGGATCTGTCTTCTTCTTCTGGTTCTTCTTTAATTCTGTGTTCATCATTGTTTAGTCTATCATATTTTTCTTAAGTATGTTACGTGGTTCCCTTCTTTATGTTTGTGTTGTTGGCTCAATCACTTGGGTTGGGTAATATCGTTGTACGTCGTGTTACAGTATTTACATTCTAATCATTTTTTAAACATTTTATTTTATATGAAGTATTTTTATGTCAAGAATTATCTTTTTTATCACTGGTACGGGATTTGGCTTAATTGTATCGTTACATAATGCCTCTCCTCTAAAATTGATCATTTTAATAAAACACTAGCATAGTTTTTTATGAAATTATCAGTTATAGATAACTTTTTTCCTTCTCTTCCTTGTTTGTTTCTCCATTCTTCATTTCTCTTCTTACTTAATTCATTCCATTTTATTTGGATCTGTTTTTATTTATTTCCATTGGTGCATTTTCCCTCATACACAAATTTTTTCCCTAACTTTTATATAGTAGTTGGTTTCTGGTTCTCCCATTACTACTCATTTTTCTGAGACTAGAGGCACATCTTCTCTACTCAGTTTATTTGGATTGCTGGACTTTTCAACAGTCAATCTTAAATACTTTCTTTGTCAACTTGTGACTTAATAATATAATAATACAATAATAATATAATATACTTTGGGATTGTCCACCTTGTGGTTTGGTTTTAGATCACTTTGTCATTACTACTCATTCTTCCTTCCGCTATACCTTAACTATACACTATCATCTACTTTATTCATATGTTAATTTCATCATATCTCACTTTTCATTATTTTATTTTCAATGCTCGTTGTGATCATTTTAATTGTCTTAGACATTTATCTTATAATTTTTTTTTCTTAGTCATTTAGCAGGATTCTGCTTTAGCCATATTTGTATATTTGTTTTATATACAATTTCTCTTTCTCTCCTTGTACCAGGTATAATTTTTATTTTTTTTTTCTTAGAATATTTTTAATTCAGTATAATTTCAAGTATTTATCTCAGTAATTTGAGCTTGATTTTATTTTTGTTTATTTTATTCTGTATTAAATATCATTTTTGATAATTCTTTGGTAAGTTAACTGTCTTACCTTAAAGGAATGTTTGTAGCGTATTCCTTTTTAGCTATTTTTTGTTTTAATTATAATTGTAAGTTTGTGCTTCTTACATTTTTATTATATAGGAATGTGTGTAACTTATTCCTTATTATCTCACTTTTCACTTCATACTTCATATTTCAATCTTTTATTAGACTGCAAATTAATTTAAATTGAAAGGAATTTGTGTAACTTTTTCCTTTGTTTTTTTTTTCATTATTATAATTCTTTTTATTGTTCCGCATATATCATCTAAATAAGTTAGTAAGCTGCTCTTACAATCTCTTTTGGAATTTTGAAATATGTTTCATTTCACGATGGTTTTATTCTTCTTCGTAAAACTTTTTTATCGAAGTTTGGTTATAAACTCCCTTGATTTTCCTTGTATTGATATTACTGATCTGGTAAGTATTATTACCATTATCTTTTGTGATGATATATGGACCGGTATATAGCAATAATAATTTCTTTGCTATACCTTCCATTGTACTTGGCAGTTCACGATTTTTAATTAATATTTTTTCTCCCTCTTTATATTTGATTATTTTGGGTTGGTTCTTTGCATATTTGGCCTTTTGTTTCTCAATTTTTTCCACTATTAGGCTGTACCATTTGTTTTTGTCATACGGGTCTTCTGGGTCTTTTGGGAATTCTATTATCTCTTGTATCTCTCTGTTTGGCTTCCTCTCGAACATCATCAAGTAAGGTGTACTTTCAGTGAATTGGTGATAACTGATGTTTAAAAACACTTCGGTTGAAGGTAAATATTTGTACCATTCTCTCTGGTTGTTATGACAATAAGTTCTCAAAATGCGTCCCACCTCTCTCAACATTCTTTCTGCAGGATTGCTACTAGGGTGGTAGACTGAAGTTTTATATGTTTTGAAATTTTGTTTTAATAACTCTTCTCTCCACCTCCTTCCTTTAAATTGCGTTCCATGATCTGTTATTAACATGTACGGTTTTCCAATCTCTACTATGTATTTATTTTTGATAATATCTAATATTTTCTTTGTTGTGGCTCTGTTTATAGCATATAATTTGGTGTAATGGTCAAGTATGATAACAATGAATTTGTAGCCATGTCTTCCTCCGCTACGTGGGAATGGTCCACATATGTCGAGGAACGTCTTCTCTAGTTTGGCACTTGATGTGATGGGTATCATCGTTCCATCCTTCCTTTCGTTATTGGTTTTGACCATCTGACACAATGTGCAGGTTTTTATGTTTTTACTTACTTTTCTTGCAATATTTTTTATGAACAAATCTTCCTCTAATGCTTTTACCATTTTAATTGTTCCCATGTGGCCGTATCTCACATGATAATCTTTGATGATTTGATTTTCTAATGATTGAGGAATTACTAGTTTCCAAGTGTCTTGGTTCCTTTTTGTTTTTATAAATAAAATATCATTGTATACACAGTAAAATTTGTTAATAATGGCTTCAGACTCCATCAGTCTTTTTCTGATGTTGGATATTTTTGTATCTTGCTCTTGTTGCAACACTATTTGGTTTACAATATTTTCCAGGTCTTTCCTATCTTTCAATATATAATACACTTTTGCTATCTTCCCCTTTTCTCCTTCAAATGTCTGATTTACTACATTTATTCTGGATAATACGTCAGCCACTATATTTTTTTGTCCTGGAATATACTCCCATGTAATGTGGTATTCTTGCAAAGCAAGTATCCATCGAGTAAGTCGGCCATGATTCAACTTACACTGTTTTAGAAACGATATTGATTTATGATCGCTTCGGACCGTGATATTATATCCAAGTATGTACGTCCTAAACTTGCCGCACGCGAATACTATTCTGAGCACCTCCTTTTCTGTAACATTGTAGTTACGCTCACAGCTATTGAGTATTCGGCTGGCGAAGCTAATGACTAGGTGATTGCCATCTTCGTCTTCCTGGTATAGCTCTGCGCCTAGACTTACATCACTAGCGTCGCAGTTTAGGTAGAACTGTTTTTCAAAATTAGGGTGGTGTAAAATAACAGTATCAACAAATTTTGTTTGATTAGTTTGAGCACTTCTTCTTGTTCCACTCCCCACGTCCATTTTTCTTTTGAAGAGAGTTGTTTGGAAAATTTTGCTGTTAGGTGGGAGTAGTTGGTCTGAAACTTCCTATAGTAATTACATACTCCTAGGAAGGATTGCATTGCTTTTTGTTTCTTGGTGATGGGAAATTTTGTATGGCTTCAACCTTCTCCTGGGATGGAGAGATTCCCTCCTCGGTTAGGTTGAATCCTAAGAACTTCACTTCTTTAGCAATGAACTTTGATTTGTCTACCTTAAGTGTGATATTGTTGTTAGATAATTTTTCCAATACATGTCTGACTCTTTCACAGTGTTCGTCCCAGTTTGCTGACGTGATAAGTAGGTCGTCCACGTACACTGTAGTAAATTCCAGTGCCTCTTGACCTAACACTTGGTCCATGCACTTCACGAACACTGCTACTGAATTAATGAGTCCAAATGGTAACCTTTTGAACTGGTAGTTTCTACCGTCAAATATGAAAGCCATGTACTGTCTACTGTGTGGGTGCAGCTCTACCTGCCAATACCCACATACAGTATCCCAGGTGCTAATATACCTGATTCCATGGAATCTCTTCAGAATTTCTTCTATTTCTCCTGGTGAGGTTCTGTCATTGATAATCATCTTATTTATTTCTCGGGCGTCCAGGCAAATTCGTACCTTGCCATTTTTCTTGGGTATGGCAACTATGGGGCTGGTATATTGAGAATGACTATACTCAATTATATCTTCAGCAATCATTCTATTTATTTCCATTCTAACTTCGTTTTTTAGAGGATGTGCTATTGGATATGATTTCCTGTGGAAGTCCACTGGTTCTCGGAATTGAATTTCACATTGGTATCCTTTAACCTTTCCTGGGGTGTTCGAAAAGACATGCTGATAATCATTATAAATGGCGATTAGTTTTTTTAGACTGTTGCTCACTAATCTCCTGCATAGGCCGTTCTCTTTGGAAGGCGATATTCTCTTCCAACTTCTGGTTCCATAAGGTCTTACGCTCCTCCTCCTCTACCATGGTGATAGATGGCTCATGCCTCTGGCAATAATAACTCTTCAGTTCTGTGTTTTGGCTTAAAGCAGTTGGACTTGGTACACAATTTATAATGTTCGCGGACCAGGTTCCTTGTTCTGAATTTAACAACACTACTCCCTTCTGCAGGTTTATTACTGCTGAATACCTGCTTAGTACATCACATCCGATAAGCATATTGAAAGGTAGCCCACTTGCCACGAGAAATATAATAGGGATGGTTGATTCTAGATTATCTAGCTCCAATGACACTTGTTTTCTCACCATTTTGTTCTGTTTACCAGTTGCGCCAATGATGATTATATTATTTATTGGCAATGTAGGTATTGGTGTTCGAGAGTGAGCTTGAATTCTTTCTAATTCAGGCTGGTTGATGAGAGAGATATTAGACCCCGTGTCTACCATGATAATGGTTATGGTACCGTTTATTGTCGCCTTTATATGAACAATTTCACTATTATTCTGTGGTAATTGAGTGGCCTCTTCCTCGAGAAGTTCTTCTCGAATATCTTTTAAATAATTATTATAGATTGTGATTACTTTGGTTTTCTTATCTGACATTGTTTGACGTATCAACCCAAGTGATTGGTCATGTGAAGGGCGTTCATAGTTTATCACTGACCTTTTTAGTTTAAAGGTGGTTGCTGGCTGACGGCCAGGTTGCTTGGCTGGTCGTTCGTTTCATCGTTCGGCACATTTTGCTGGTTATTTCCATTTTGTAGTGGTTCATGGCTCCTGTTCACTGATGGTCTATTGTTAGTCTCGTCGGACGCGTGGTACCATGGTTCTGGGTGCCAATTTGGGTTGTATCTTCGGTGGTTATTCCACCTTCTCCCACTAATAAAATTTACATGACGTCGATTGTCACTTCTATTTGGATTACCCCCGGGTCCCCGGTTGTACTGGTAATTGGGATGATACCGGTTGCCGTAGTAATTATGGTCATTGGGGTGACCGTTGGTTCGTTGTTCAGGTTCCACTCCTCGGTAATTCTCATTTGGTCGGTTATTATTATTCGGGCTGTTTCTATTATTGTTTTGATTTCCTGAATGATGGTTCTGTTGCCCTCTGTTACCAGGCTGATTATTCGGAGGGTGATGCTGAGTATTTCCATTGAATGTTTGTTCTGCATTATTATCATTGTTATTTCGCCCCAGTTATTCCGATTATTGCTTTGTGGATGATTGTATGGTCCATGGAAATTAGGTGTATTGTTATGTTCATTCCACTTATTTTTATCTTTGGTTTGTGATCCTGTTTTTTCGATACTGGTTATCGTTCTCCAATAGACTAACCATTCCTTGAATTGTTTTAATTTGCCCTTGTCTTCTGGCCTTCTGGATGGCTTCTTCGTAATGATAACCCAGTTGTATTACCAACGACTCCTCGGGTATCTTGGGTTCCAAATTTCTGGCTAAGCATACTTTTCCCAGAAAGTAAGATGTTAACGTGTGTCCTCCTTGCGTCTCGTACCTTCCGTTACTAATATCATTGCGGACCACATTCTGTGTTGATTCGGACCAATACTTCTCCCTGAACTGTTTCTTGAACTCTTGGGTATCATTGATCTCAGGTCGTGTGGCCGTCCACCAATTGTCATGGGTGTCACGGAACATTTCATCGATCATACTTCTCACACTGGACCACTTGGTTTCTCTGTTCTTCTCTATCAGCTCTTCTACCCGTTTGAGGAATTCTATCGGGTTTCGCCGGTAGCTACGAAAATCGATTATTTCTCGATTTTCACTGGTTATGAACTGTGTGTGATTATATGGTTTTTCTCTTAATGCATCCAATTCTTCCTGCATCTGTTTCTCTCGTATATTGATCTCCTGGATTTTTTCTCTGTTTTCTCGGGTCAGTCCGTCTATTTTATCTATGACGGTATATACTTTCTCCACCCGATTGTTTACATCCAGTTGTAGCTCTTGGTGCCTCTCCTCCAGTTCCTTGACCACCTCCTGTTTGTTCTTCTGGCACCCTTCAGTAAGGACTTGGTAGAATTCCGTCGCTCTCAATTTACCTTCCTCCTCAACGTTACTAATTTTATTATT
The DNA here is from genome assembly GCA_034769895.1 of Magicicada septendecula. Taxonomy (NCBI): domain Eukaryota; kingdom Metazoa; phylum Arthropoda; class Insecta; order Hemiptera; family Cicadidae; genus Magicicada; species Magicicada septendecula. Next base: position 619,677,473 of record CM068367.1, on the reverse strand, counting down.
TAATTCTTCTCTGATTTGTATCACTTTTTCGTTGGTCTCCGTTACCGTTTGTCAGATCTCTTCTCGACATTCGACTAGTTGTTGCTTCCATTCCTCCTTGGTTTTCTTACTTTCTTCCTCAATTTTCCGTTGGAGAATATCATGGTTATTTTCCATCTTTTTATTTACTGTCTCCAGATCTTTCTTGATTTTTCTTCAGCTCTTCGCTCTTCTTTTCCAAAGCCTCCTGACTTCCCTGTATCACTTCCATTTGCTTCTTCAACTCTTCACTGTTTTGGTCCAGTTTTTTATTCACTCCTATTTGTAATAATTCCAATTTTTTGTTCAGTTCTTCCTTGTCTTGTCTTCTATCCTTATTTATTTGTCCGAATTGTTCCATCATGAACTTCATCATGCTATCTAAATTCGTTTCTTCTGTTGGTTTGATTGGTTGGTTATTTACCATGACTTCTGCTTCTATTTCCGGTTCAGGTGGATTGGGATTTTCCATTTGGTCCTCCTGTGGGTTTTCTTCTGACAATTCTCCAGTCGTTTCCTCCATTTCTACTTCCTCAACACCCTCCATTTCTTCTGGGTTTCCTTCTTGGTTTACTGCTTCCTTCCCTTTGCACCTCGTAACCATACTGTGTCTATTCATGACCGCCGCTAGTTAGTCTTCCTAGCCTCACGTTGCTGGTCGCCAATATGTAACGAGAAATCGGGTGTACTTCCTTTATTCTTAAAGCCCCTCGTTGGGTTCGTCAATATGTAACGAGAAAACGAGGTCGTACCTGTTAAAATGTATCACAATTGTTTATTTTGTGTATTAGTGTGAATGTAGTGTGTTTGCCTCACACTGGTCGTTACATAAATCGACGTCACTACTGGAGTCCGTAGCGTTGTCAATGTTACCAGTACAACCTACCTGTTAATTCATAGGGATTACGATTCCCGGGTGGCGCCAAATTGTTTCTGTTAAAACAATTAAAATAGTTAATTTCTAAGATAATACGTGGTATTAGCATGGACAGCTGTGGCGTTCGAATTGTTCCCGCTGCTATACAGGTTGTCAACTCGTCCACTCGTGATGAGCGCTAGTTGTCTGTTGCTTAAAACTCGCTAACACACATATATTCTACGAAATCCTGTGAAATAACAAGATAGTAATGTTCTGTACTGTATTTTTAATACAAATTTGCTCATCAATAAATATGACAAATGAATTATAAATAATTTTATAACATTCGGCTCCGGCTTAGAGCTTGAAACACAAAATATCTCAGAGTTGGCAAAATTGATTTCAAAACATTATCGTTGCCGAGACGGCATCAGTCACTTTTAATAAATTACTATGTTTAAAATCTGGAGTTCTTTGGATCATGAAATAAGACATAAACGTTGGTTACATTAAAAAAGTACACTACCATACCTTATACGTACTTAGAAATTATAATGTGTTTTTACAATTTGTTCGGTAGTGTCGTATTTCTGTTACAAAAATTGTGCTCTCAAATAAGGTTATATTTTGATTAATGAAATGTTTTTTAAGTAAGTAAATTATGCATTTACCTTTGAAAGAAAATACTACTTTTTAAATAGTGAGAAATTTTATCATTTGGAAAATATTTTAAGTAATGTGGGGTTTTGGGATTAAGGAATTTATTCGGTACTTATCAGTTCATATCACGTTGAAGCGTTGTCATCAGGATAGTTGGATATTCTTCAAATTTGGGCTGGTTTTAAACTTCTAACATCTTTTCCAATCTGGTCTTGGGTTTTTCTCTAATTAATTTATATAATTTGGTTCCTGGACATCGTGAATTCTTTATAGATCGACGTCTATTCGTTTTTGGTCATCTTGGTTCACTGATTCGACTTTTTGTAACTGTTTAAATTAAAATTTCAATCGTTCCAATTTTGCGTGCCGCTTACCCACGCGTCGTTTTTCAGAGTCTATATAATTTAACGGAAAATAAGCCATCAAACGCTCGTTGTCATAGTAACCATAATTCGATGATTGGTTAATTACTCCTTTAAGACATTGTTAAAATATTTGAATTTTTATTCAAATTTATTAAGTATTTTCCTAATGGTTTTATTACTTTATAATTCCTTTGGGATAATAAATGACATCACTATTATTTTTCTTTCCTTTCAAAGTTTACAATGATACCTCATAAGGTCATATTCTGTTATACATTAACTATAGTCTAATTACTTGACATTTAATAAATAACATATTTTTCTTAAATTAAACTATTACAATGATATGTCTGTGTTAAAATAACTGATATATAATTACTGTCCATTCACTGGTCTTAGATTAGTAAGATTTCTTGTGAAATTGATACAATTTACATTTGAATGTCTTTGGCAGTTAAATGCTTTCATAGTCAAAATCAGCCATGATTGTTTTTTAGTGTATTTCTTTTTAAATTATTCTGAATTCAGCCTGATGGGCTTCACTTATTTGTTTGTGTTTTAACTACTATTCAACATATATTTTCATTACTCTTCTTTTAAAATATAATAATTAGGTTTATGGACTGTAGGTTCCTTTCAGCCATATTCCTCTTTTAACATTGAACCAACTATTCTTTACAAGTCATTAGTTATTATTAGTTCTAATATTGATTTCTTTCTTTTGTTACAAACTAAAGTGATGAACATTGTCACTTTTCATAAAATTATGAAAGTTAATTCCCCTTTCAACATGGGGTGTCGTATTCTTTGCAATCTTAATTTTAATAACAAAACTTTAATTCTATTCTATCGTACCATGTTAACACAAGTTATTTGTCTGGGCTTTCTCCCTGAATAATATCACAAGCTTCCTTTATATTAATTTGGAATACTATTTCTAATTACTCCTAGATATATTACTATTTATAATATCACTCCAATCATTGGTTGTTCATCAATGTTTTACAGAGTGTCTCCTTACTTATCATTCTATTTTTAATGTTTCACATACACTTTCACTATTTTTAGGGTACTTACACTTCACTAAAGCACTTCACTTTGGTTCACTGTTTTGTATTTAGTGTTATTTAATGGGTAATCCCTATACTTTCTCCTACCCTTTCTCACTATTTCGTTTTAGTATGATATTTACTATTAACAATATTAGGTTAGTTGTGTTTTGTTAAATCTAACCTTTCTGACTGGGTTAGTGTACTTTTTCTATATTATTATATTTTACAATTGTATTGTCTTTAAAATGGGTACATAGGTTAAATTAATGATAATAATAATATTGGTTTCATTAATACATAATTATTCGAGGTTTATTGACCGTATTCTATCTTTAAGTATACTATCTTTCCCTTTTATATGTGTGTCAGTTTCCCCTTGGGTTTAACCTGTCTCCTCTTCATTCTTCTCCTTCTTCATCTTCAATAGTCTTCACCTTCATTCGGTTTTCCTCTTCTTCTCTTCTGGTTTAAATTCCATTTAATTGTAGGGATCTGTCTTCTTCTTCTGGTTCTTCTTTAATTCTGTGTTCATCATTGTTTAGTCTATCATATTTTTCTTAAGTATGTTACGTGGTTCCCTTCTTTATGTTTGTGTTGTTGGCTCAATCACTTGGGTTGGGTAATATCGTTGTACGTCGTGTTACAGTATTTACATTCTAATCATTTTTTAAACATTTTATTTTATATGAAGTATTTTTATGTCAAGAATTATCTTTTTTATCACTGGTACGGGATTTGGCTTAATTGTATCGTTACATAATGCCTCTCCTCTAAAATTGATCATTTTAATAAAACACTAGCATAGTTTTTTATGAAATTATCAGTTATAGATAACTTTTTTCCTTCTCTTCCTTGTTTGTTTCTCCATTCTTCATTTCTCTTCTTACTTAATTCATTCCATTTTATTTGGATCTGTTTTTATTTATTTCCATTGGTGCATTTTCCCTCATACACAAATTTTTTCCCTAACTTTTATATAGTAGTTGGTTTCTGGTTCTCCCATTACTACTCATTTTTCTGAGACTAGAGGCACATCTTCTCTACTCAGTTTATTTGGATTGCTGGACTTTTCAACAGTCAATCTTAAATACTTTCTTTGTCAACTTGTGACTTAATAATATAATAATACAATAATAATATAATATACTTTGGGATTGTCCACCTTGTGGTTTGGTTTTAGATCACTTTGTCATTACTACTCATTCTTCCTTCCGCTATACCTTAACTATACACTATCATCTACTTTATTCATATGTTAATTTCATCATATCTCACTTTTCATTATTTTATTTTCAATGCTCGTTGTGATCATTTTAATTGTCTTAGACATTTATCTTATAATTTTTTTTTCTTAGTCATTTAGCAGGATTCTGCTTTAGCCATATTTGTATATTTGTTTTATATACAATTTCTCTTTCTCTCCTTGTACCAGGTATAATTTTTATTTTTTTTTTCTTAGAATATTTTTAATTCAGTATAATTTCAAGTATTTATCTCAGTAATTTGAGCTTGATTTTATTTTTGTTTATTTTATTCTGTATTAAATATCATTTTTGATAATTCTTTGGTAAGTTAACTGTCTTACCTTAAAGGAATGTTTGTAGCGTATTCCTTTTTAGCTATTTTTTGTTTTAATTATAATTGTAAGTTTGTGCTTCTTACATTTTTATTATATAGGAATGTGTGTAACTTATTCCTTATTATCTCACTTTTCACTTCATACTTCATATTTCAATCTTTTATTAGACTGCAAATTAATTTAAATTGAAAGGAATTTGTGTAACTTTTTCCTTTGTTTTTTTTTTCATTATTATAATTCTTTTTATTGTTCCGCATATATCATCTAAATAAGTTAGTAAGCTGCTCTTACAATCTCTTTTGGAATTTTGAAATATGTTTCATTTCACGATGGTTTTATTCTTCTTCGTAAAACTTTTTTATCGAAGTTTGGTTATAAACTCCCTTGATTTTCCTTGTATTGATATTACTGATCTGGTAAGTATTATTACCATTATCTTTTGTGATGATATATGGACCGGTATATAGCAATAATAATTTCTTTGCTATACCTTCCATTGTACTTGGCAGTTCACGATTTTTAATTAATATTTTTTTCTCCCTCTTTATATTTGATTATTTTGGGTTGGTTCTTTGCATATTTGGCCTTTTGTTTCTCAATTTTTTTCCACTATTAGGCTGTACCATTTGTTTTTGTCATACGGGTCTTCTGGGTCTTTGGGAATTCTATTATCTCTTGTATCTCTCTGTTTGGCTTCCTCTCGAACATCATCAAGTAAGGTGTACTTTCAGTGAATTGGTGATAACTGATGTTTAAAAACACTTCGGTTGAAGGTAAATATTTGTACCATTCTCTCTGGTTGTTATGACAATAAGTTCTCAAAATGCGTCCCACCTCTCTCAACATTCTTTCTGCAGGATTGCTACTAGGGTGGTAGACTGAAGTTTTATATGTTTTGAAATTTTGTTTTAATAACTCTTCTCTCCACCTCCTTCCTTTAAATTGCGTTCCATGATCTGTTATTAACATGTACGGTTTTCCAATCTCTACTATGTATTTATTTTTGATAATATCTAATATTTTCTTTGTTGTGGCTCTGTTTATAGCATATAATTTGGTGTAATGGTCAAGTATGATAACAATGAATTTGTAGCCATGTCTTCCTCCGCTACGTGGGAATGGTCCACATATGTCGAGGAACGTCTTCTCTAGTTTGGCACTTGATGTGATGGGTATCATCGTTCCATCCTTCCTTTCGTTATTGGTTTTGACCATCTGACACAATGTGCAGGTTTTTATGTTTTTACTTACTTTTCTTGCAATATTTTTTATGAACAAATCTTCCTCTAATGCTTTTACCATTTTAATTGTTCCCATGTGGCCGTATCTCACATGATAATCTTTGATGATTTGATTTTCTAATGATTGAGGAATTACTAGTTTCCAAGTGTCTTGGTTCCTTTTTGTTTTTATAAATAAAATATCATTGTATACACAGTAAAATTTGTTAATAATGGCTTCAGACTCCATCAGTCTTTTTCTGATGTTGGATATTTTTGTATCTTGCTCTTGTTGCAACACTATTTGGTTTACAATATTTTCCAGGTCTTTCCTATCTTTCAATATATAATACACTTTTGCTATCTTCCCCTTTTCTCCTTCAAATGTCTGATTTACTACATTTATTCTGGATAATACGTCAGCCACTATATTTTTTCGTCCTGGAATATACTCCCATGTAATGTGGTATTCTTGCAAAGCAAGTATCCATCGAGTAAGTCGGCCATGATTCAACTTACACTGTTTTAGAAACGATATTGATTTATGATCGCTTCGGACCGTGATATTATATCCAAGTATGTACGTCCTAAACTTGCCGCACGCGAATACTATTCTGAGCACCTCCTTTTCTGTAACATTGTAGTTACGCTCACAGCTATTGAGTATTCGGCTGGCGAAGCTAATGACTAGGTGATTGCCATCTTCGTCTTCCTGGTATAGCTCTGCGCCTAGACTTACATCACTAGCGTCGCAGTTTAGGTAGAACTGTTTTTCAAAATTAGGGTGGTGTAAAATAACAGTATCAACAAATTTTGTTTGATTAGTTTGAGCACTTCTTCTTGTTCCACTCCCCACGTCCATTTTTCTTTTGAAGAGAGTTGTTTGGAAAATTTTGCTGTTAGGTGGGAGTAGTTGGTCTGAAACTTCCTATAGTAATTACATACTCCTAGGAAGGATTGCATTGCTTTTTGTTTCTTGGTGATGGGAAATTTTGTATGGCTTCAACCTTCTCCTGGGATGGAGATTCCCCTCCTCGGTTAGGTTGAATCCTAAGAACTTCACTTCTTTAGCAATGAACTTTGATTTGTCTACCTTAAGTGTGATATTGTTGTTAGATAATTTTTCCAATACATGTCTGACTCTTTCACAGTGTTCGTCCCAGTTTGCTGACGTGATAAGTAGGTCGTCCACGTACACTGTAGTAAATTTCCAGTGCCTCTTGACCTAACACTTGGTCATGCACTTCACGAACACTGCTACTGAATTAATGAGTCCAAATGGTAACCTTTTGAACTGGTAGTTCTACCGTCAAATATGAAAGCCATGTACTGTCTACTGTGTGGGTGCAGCTCTACCTGCCAATACCCACATACAGTATCCCAGGTGCTAATATACCTGATTCCATGGAATCTCTTCAGAATTTCTTCTATTTCTCCTGGTGAGGTTCTGTCATTGATAATCATCTATTTATTTCTCGGGCGTCAGGCAAATTCGTACCTTGCCATTTTTCTTGGGTATGGCAAACTATGGGGCTGGTATATTGAGAATGACTATACTCAATTATATCTTCAGCAATCATTCTATTTATTTCCATTCTAACTTCGTTTTTTAGAGATGTGCTATTGGATATGATTTCCTGTGGAAGTCCACTGGTTCTCGGAATTGAATTTCACATTGGTATCCTTTAACCTTTCCTGGGGTGTTCGAAAAGACATGCTGATAATCATTATAAATGGCGATTAGTTTTTTTTAGACTGTTGCTCACTAATCTCCTGCATAGGCCGTTCTCTTTGGAAGGCGATATTCTCTTCCAACTTCTGGTTCCATAAGGTCTTACGCTCCTCCTCCTCTACCATGGTGATAGATGGCTCATGCCTCTGGCAATAATAACTCTTCAGTTCTGTGTTTTGGCTTAAAGCAGTTGGACTTGGTACACAATTTAATAATGTTCGCGGACCAGGTTCCTTGTTCTGAATTTAACAACACTACTCCCTTCTGCAGGTTTATTACTGCTGAATACCTGCTTAGTACATCACATCCGATAAGCATATTGAAAGGTAGCCCACTTGCCACGAGAAATATAATAGGGATGGTTGATTCTAGATTATCTAGCTCCAATGACACTTGTTTTCTCACCATTTTGTTCTGTTTACCAGTTGCGCCAATGATGATTATATTATTTATTGGCAATGTAGGTATTGGTGTTCGAGAGTGAGCCTTGAATTCTTTCTAATTCAGGCTGGTTGATGAGAGAGATATTAGACCCCGTGTCTACCATGATAATGGTTATGGTACCGTTTATTGTCGCCTTTATATGAACAATTTCACTATTATTCTGTGGTAATTGAGTGGCCTCTCCTCGAGAAGTTCTTCTCGAATATCTTTTAAATAATTATTATAGATTGTGATTACTTTGGTTTTCTTATCTGACATTGTTTGACGTATCAACCCAAGTGATTGGTCATGTGAAGGGCGTTCATAGTTTATCACTGACCTTTTTAGTTTAAAGGTGGTTGCTGGCTGACGGCCAGGTTGCTTGGCTGGTCGTTCGTTTCAATCGTTCGGCACATTTTGCTGGTTTATTTCCATTTTGTAGTGGTTCATGGCTCCTGTTCACTGATGGTCTATTGTTAGTCTCGTCGGACGCGTGGTACCTCATGGTTCTGGGTGCCAATTTGGGTTGTATCTTCGGTGGTTATTCCACCTTCTCACCACTAATAAAATTTACATGACGTCGATTGTCACTTCTATTTGGATTACCCCCGGGTCCCCGGTTTGTACTGGTAATTGGGGATATACCGGTTGCCGTAGTAATTATGGTCATTGGGTGACCGTTGGTTCGTTGTTCAGGTTCCACTCCTCGGTAATTCTCATTTGGTCGGTTATTATTATTCGGGCTGTTTCTATATTGTTTTGATTTCCTGATGATGGTTCTGTTGCCCTCTGTTACCAGGCTGATTATTCGGAGGGTGATGCTGAGTATTTCCATTGAATGTTTGTTCTGCATTATTATCATTGTTATTTCGCCCCAGTTATTCCGATTATTGCTTTGTGGATGATTGTATGGTCCATGGAAATTAGGTGTATTGTTATGTTCATTCCACTTATTTTTATTCTTTGGTTTGTGATCCTGTTTTTTTCGATACTGGTTATCGTTCTCCAATAGACTAACCA